>OY829329.1:53117755-55790875 GCA_963691655.1 Toxonevra muliebris
TAAGGAACGGTGTGAAGATAGCCACGCGTGGCTATCTTAGCAAATACACAAACCACAAAATGTAAAAATTTCTATGTTAACTTAACAGAAAAAATGTTAACCAAAAAATGTAATGTTAAGCAGAATATAGAATATTCTATCGGATCCTAATGACCATTTGGAGAACTGACTGTGACCACCAGACATACCATTCCATAGGTATTGAACTACAGTTTTATCCTGCATACACAAATTTCACATATTTATCTCAGATTATTTTTAATTAATTTCTAAAATATATCATTTTGTAAACTGAGTTGGAGGAATCTGGTGGTTATATGGAGCACTTCTACATATGTGCCAGATATCACATGGGTATCAGTAGATAGGTATTGAGGAGTAGATCAATCCTGCATTTCCCAAATATCTAACATTAATTTCGGTCTACTAGTAACGGCTGTTTGAAAATTTGCATGTTGGGTGCAAATGGGTGGAGGAACTGGTGGTCATATGGAGCACTTGTACATATGTGCCAGACATGACATGGGTATCAGTTGATTGGTATTGAGGAGTAGATCAATCCTACATTTCCCAAATATCTAACATTAATTTCGGTCTACTAGTAACGGCTGTTTGAAAATTTGCATGTTGGGTGCAAATGGGTGGAGGAACTGGTGGTCATATGGAGCACTTGTACATATGTGCCAGACATGACATGGGTATCAGTTGATTGGTATTGAGGAGTAGATCAATCCTGCATTTCCCAAATATCTAACATTAATTTCGGTCTACTAGTAACGGCTGTTTGAAAATTTGCATGTTAGGTGCAAATGGGCGGAGGAACTGGTGGCCATATGGAGCACTTCTACATATGTGCCAGATATGTCATGGGTATCAGTGGATAGGTATTGAGAAGTAGATCAATCCTGCATTTCCCAAATATCTAACATTAATTTCGGTCTACTAGTAACGGCTGTTTGAAAATTTGCATGTTGGGTGCAAATGGGTGGAGGAACTGGTGGTCATATGGAGCACTTGTACATATGTGCCAGACATGACATGGGTATCAGTTGATTGGTATTGAGGAGTAGATCAATCCTGCATTTCCCAAATATCTAACATTAATTTCGGTTTACTAGTAACGGCTGTTTGAAAATTTGGATGTTGGGTGCAAATGGGCGGAGGAACTGGTGGTCATATGGAGCACTTGTACATATGTGCCAGACATGACATGGGTATCAGTTGATTGGTATTGAGGAGTAGATCAATCCTGCATTTCCCAAATATCTAACATTAATTTCGGTTTACTAGTAACGGCTGTTTGAAAATTTGGATGTTGGGTGCAAATGGGCGGAGGAACTGGTGGTCATATGGAGCACTTGTACATATGTGCCAGACATGACATGGGTATCAGTTGATTGGTATTGAGGAGTAGATCAATCCTGCATTTCCCAAATATCTAACATTAATTTCGGTCTACTAATAACGGCTGTTTGAAAATTTGGATGTTGGGTGCAAATGGGCGGAGGAACTGGTGGCCATATGGAGCACTTCTACATATGTGCCAGATATCACATGGGTATCAGTAGATAGGTATTGAGGAGCAGATTAATCCTGCGTTTCCCAAATATCTAACATTAATTTCGGTCTACTAGTAACGGCTGTTTGAAAATTTGCATGTTGGGTGCAAATGGGTGGAGGAACTGGTGGTCATATGGAGCACTTGTACATATGTGCCAGATATGACATGGGTATCAGTAGATAGGTATTGAGGAGTAGATCAATCCTGCATTTCCCAAATATCTAACATTAATTTCGGTCTACTACTAACGGCTGTTTGAAAATTTTGCATGTTGGGTGCAAATGGGTGGAGGAACTGGTGGTCATATGGAGCACTTGTACATATGTGCCACACATGACATGGGTATCAGTTGATTGGTATTGAGGAGTAGATCAGTCCTGCATTTCCCAAATATCTAACATTAATTTCGGTCTACTAATAATGGCTGTTTGAAAATTTGGATGTTGGGTTCAAATGGGCGGAGGAACTGGTGGCCATATGGAGCACTTCTACATATGTGCCAGATATCACATGGGTATCAGTAGATAGGTATTGAGGAGCAGATTAATCCTGCGTTTCCCAAATATCTAACATTAATTTCGGTCTACTAGTAACGGCTGTTTGAAAATTTGCATGTTGGGTGCAAATGGGTGGAGGAACTGGTGGTCATATGGAGCACTTGTACATATGTGCCAGATATGACATGGGTATCAGTAGATAGGTATTGAGGAGTAGATCAATCCTGCATTTCCCAAATATCTAACATTAATTTCGGTCTACTAGTAACGGCTGTTTGAAAATTTGCATGTTGGGTGCAAATGGGCGGAGGAACTGGTATATTCAATCAATCATTACTCGTAGACCGAAATTAACGTTAGATATTTGGGAAATGCAGGATTGATCTACTCCTCAATACCAATCCACTGATACCCATGTCATGTCTGGCACATATGTACAAGTGCTCCATATGGCCACCAGTTCCTCCACTCATTTGCACCCAACATCCAAATTTTCAAACAGCCGTTACTAGTAGACGGAAATTAATGTTAGATATTTGGGAAATGCAGGATTGATCTACTCCTCAATACCAATCCACTGATACCCATGTCATGTCTGGCACATATGTACAAGTGCTCCATATGGCCACCAGTTCCTCCACTCATTTGCACCCAACATCCAAATTTTCAAACAGCCGTTACTAGTAGACGGAAATTAATGTTAGATATTTGGGAAATGCAGGATTGATCTACTCCTCAATACCAATCCACTGATACCCATGTCATGTCTGGCACATATGTACAAGTGCTCCATATGGCCACCAGTTCCTCCACTCATTTGCACCCAACATCCAAATTTTCAAACAGCCGTTACTAGTAGACGGAAATTAATGTTAGATATTTGGGAAATGCAGGATTGATCTACTCCTCAATACCTATCCACTGATACCCATGTCATATCTGGCACATATGTAGAAGTGCTCCATATGGCCACCAGTTCCTCCACCCGTTTGCACCCAACATCCAAATTTTCAAACAGCCGTTACTAGTAGACCGGAATTAATGTTAGATATTTGGGAAATGCAGGATTGATCCACTCCTCAATACCAATCCACTGATACCCATGTGATATCTGGCACATATGTAGAAGTGCTCTATATGACCACCAGTTCCTCCGCCCATTTGCACCTAACATGCAAATTTTCAAACAGCCGTTACTAGTAGACCGAAATTAATGTTAGATATTTGGGAAATGCAGGATTGATCTACTCCTCAATACCAATCCACTGATACCCATGTCATGTCTGGCACATATGTACAAGTGCTCCATATGGCCACCAGTTCCTCCACCCAATATGCAAATTTTCAAACAGCCGTTACTAGTAGACCGAAATTAATGTTAGATATTTGGGAAATGCAGGATTGATCTACTCCTCAATACCAATCCACTGATACCCATGTCATGTCTGGCACATATGTACAAGTGCTCCATATGGCCACCAGTTCCTCCACCCAATATGCGAATTTTCAAACAGCCGTTACTAGTAGACCGAAATTAATGTTAGATATTTGGGAAATGCAGGATTGATCCACTCCTCAATACCAATCCACTGATACCCATGTCATGTCTGGCACATATGTAGAAGTGCTCCATATGGCCACCAGTTCCTCCGCCCATTTGCACCTAACATGCAAATTTTCAAACAGTCGTTACTAGAAGACCGAAATTAATGTTAGATATTTGGGAAATGCAGGATTGATCTACTCCTCAATACCAATCCACTGATACCCATGTCATGTCTGGCACATATGTAGAAGTGCTCCATATGACCACCAGTTCCTCCGCCCATTTGCACCCAACATGCAAATTTTCAAACAGCCGTTACTAGTAGACCGAAATTAATGTTAGATATTTGGGAAATGCAGGATTGATCTACTCCTCAATACCTATCCACTGATACCCATGTCATGTCTGGCACATATGTACAAGTGCTCCATATGACCACCAGTTCCTCCACCCATTTGCACCCAACATGCAAATTTTCAAACAGACGTTACTAGCAGACCGAAATTAATGTTAGATATTTGGGAAATGCAGGATTGATCTACTCCTCAATACCTATCTCCTGATACCCATGTCATGTCTGGCACATATGTAGAAGTGCTCCATATGGCCACCAGTTCCTCCGCCCATTTGCACCCAACATGCAAATTTTCAAACAGCCGTTACTAGTAGACCGAAATTAATGTTAGATATTTGGGAAATGCAGGATTGATCTACTCCTCAATACCTATCTACTGATACCCATGTCATGTCTGGCACATATGTACAAGTGCTCCATATGACCACCAGTTCCTCCACCCAATATGCGAATTTTCAAACAGCCGTTACTAGTAGACCGAAATTAATGTTAGATATTTGGGAAATGCAGGATTGATCTACTCCTCAATACCTATCGACTGATACCCATGTCATATCTGGCACATATGTAGAAGTGCTCCATATGTCCACCAGTTCCTCCACCCATTTGCACCCAACATGCAAATTTTCAAACAGCCGTTACTAGTAGACCGAAATTAATGTTAGATATTTGGGAAATGCAGGATTGATCTACTCCTTAATACCAATCCACTGATACCGATGTCATGTCTGGCACATATGTACAAGTGCTCCATATGACCACCAGTTCCTCCACCCATTTGCACCCAACATGCAAATTTTCAAACAGCCGTTACTAGTAGACGGAAATTAATCTTAGATATTTGGGAAATGCAGGATTGATATACTCCTCAATACCTATCCACTGATACCCATGTCATGTCTGGCACATATGTACAAGTGCTCCATATGACCACCAGTTCCTCCACCCATTTACACCCAACAAGCAAATTTTCAAACAGCCGTTAGTAGTAGACCGAAATTAATGTTAGATATTTGGGAAATGCAGGATTGATCTACTCCTCAATACCTATCTACTGATACCCATGTCATGTCTGGCACATATGTAGAAGTGCTCCATATGGCCACCAGTTCCTCCACCCAATATGCGAATTTTCAAACAGCCGTTACTAGTACACCGAAATTAATGTTAGATATTTGGGAAATGCAGGACTGATCTACTCCTCAATACCAATCCACTGATACCCATGTCATGTCTGGCACATATGTACAAGTGCTCCATATGACCACCAGTTCCTCCACCCATTTGCACCCAACATACAAATTTTCAAACAGCCGTTACTAGTAGACCGAAATTAATGTTAGATATTTGGGAAATGCAGGATTGATCTACTCCTCAATACCAATCCACTGATACCCATGTCATGTCTGGCACATATGTACAAGTGCTCCATATGGCCACCAGTTCCTCCACCCAATATGCGAATTTTCAAACAGCCGTTACTAGTAGACCGAAATTAATGTTAGACATTTGGGAAATGCAGGATTGATCCACTCCTCAATACCAATCCACTGATACCCATGTGATATCTGGCACATATGTAGAAGTGCTCCATATGACCACCAGTTCCTCCGCCCATTTGCACCTAACATGCAAATTTTCAAACAGCCGTTACTAGTAGACCGAAATTAATGTTAGATATTTGGGAAATGCAGGATTGATCTACTCCTCAATACCAATCCACTGATACCCATGTCATGTCTGGCACATATGTACAAGTGCTCCATATGGCCACCAGTTCCTCCACCCAATATGCAAATTTTCAAACAGCCGTTACTAGTAGACCGAAATTAATGTTAGATATTTGGGAAATGCAGGATTGATCTACTCCTCAATACCAATCCACTGATACCCATGTCATATCTGGCACATATGTAGAAGTGCTCCATATGGCCACCAGTTCCTCCACCCAATATGCAAATTTTCAAACAGCCGTTACTAGTAGACCGAAATTAATGTTAGATATTTGGGAAATGCAGGATTGATCTACTCCTCAATACCAATCCACTGATACCCATGTCATGTCTGGCACATATGTACAAGTGCTCCATATGGCCACCAGTTCCTCCACCCAATATGCGAATTTTCAAACAGCCGTTACTAGTAGACCGAAATTAATGTTAGATATTTGGGAAATGCAGGATTGATCCACTCCTCAATACCAATCCACTGATACCCATGTGATATCTGGCACATATGTAGAAGTGCTCCATATGACCACCAGTTCCTCCGCCCATTTGCACCTAACATGCAAATTTTCAAACAGCCGTTACTAGTAGACCGAAATTAATGTTAGATATTTGGGAAATGCAGGATTGATCTACTCCTCAATACCAATCCACTGATACCCATGTCATGTCTGGCACATATGTACAAGTGCTCCATATGGCCACCAGTTCCTCCACCCAATATGCAAATTTTCAAACAGCCGTTACTAGTAGACCGAAATTAATGTTAGATATTTGGGAAATGCAGGATTGATCTACTCCTCAATACCAATCCACTGATACCCATGTCATGTCTGGCACATATGTACAAGTGCTCCATATGACCACCAGTTCCTCCACCCATTTGCACCCAACATGCAAATTTTCAAACAGCCGTTACTAGTAGACGGAAATTAATGTTAGATATTTGGGAAATGCAGGATTGATCTACTCCTCAATACCTATCCACTGATACCCATGTCATATCTGGCACATATGTAGAAGTGCTCCATATGGCCACCAGTTCCTCCACCCATTTGCACCCAACATCCAAATTTTCAAACAGCCGTTACTAGTAGACCGAAATTAATGTTAGATATTTGGGAAATGCAGGATTGATCTACTCCTCAATACCAATCCACTGATACCCATGTCATGTCTGGCACATATGTAGAAGTGCTCCATATGACCACCAGTTCCTCCGCCCATTTGCACCCAACATGCAAATTTTCAAACAGCCGTTACTAGTAGACCGAAATTAATGTTAGATATTTGGGAAATGCAGGATTGATCTACTCCTCAATACCTATCCACTGATACCCATGTCATGTCTGGCACATATGTACAAGTGCTCCATATGACCACCAGTTCCTCCACCCATTTGCACCCAACATGCAAATTTTCAAACAGACGTTACTAGCAGACCGAAATTAATGTTAGATATTTGGGAAATGCAGGATTGATCTACTCCTCAATACCTATCTCCTGATACCCATGTCATGTCTGGCACATATGTAGAAGTGCTCCATATGGCCACCAGTTCCTCCGCCCATTTGCACCCAACATGCAAATTTTCAAACAGCCGTTACTAGTAGACCGAAATTAATGTTAGATATTTGGGAAATGCAGGATTGATCTACTCCTCAATACCTATCTACTGATACCCATGTCATGTCTGGCACATATGTAGAAGTGCTCCATATGGCCACCAGTTCCTCCACCCAATATGCGAATTTTCAAACAGCCGTTACTAGTACACCGAAATTAATGTTAGATATTTGGGAAATGCAGGACTGATCTACTCCTCAATACCAATCCACTGATACCCATGTCATGTCTGGCACATATGTACAAGTGCTCCATATGACCACCAGTTCCTCCACCCATTTGCACCCAACATACAAATTTTCAAACAGCCGTTACTAGTAGACCGAAATTAATGTTAGATATTTGGGAAATGCAGGATTGATCTACTCCTCAATACCAATCCACTGATACCCATGTCATGTCTGGCACATATGTACAAGTGCTCCATATGGCCACCAGTTCCTCCACCCAATATGCGAATTTTCAAACAGCCGTTACTAGTAGACCGAAATTAATGTTAGACATTTGGGAAATGCAGGATTGATCCACTCCTCAATACCAATCCACTGATACCCATGTGATATCTGGCACATATGTAGAAGTGCTCCATATGACCACCAGTTCCTCCGCCCATTTGCACCTAACATGCAAATTTTCAAACAGCCGTTACTAGTAGACCGAAATTAATGTTAGATATTTGGGAAATGCAGGATTGATCTACTCCTCAATACCAATCCACTGATACCCATGTCATGTCTGGCACATATGTACAAGTGCTCCATATGGCCACCAGTTCCTCCACCCAATATGCAAATTTTCAAACAGCCGTTACTAGTAGACCGAAATTAATGTTAGATATTTGGGAAATGCAGGATTGATCTACTCCTCAATACCAATCCACTGATACCCATGTCATATCTGGCACATATGTAGAAGTGCTCCATATGGCCACCAGTTCCTCCACCCAATATGCAAATTTTCAAACAGCCGTTACTAGTAGACCGAAATTAATGTTAGATATTTGGGAAATGCAGGATTGATCTACTCCTCAATACCAATCCACTGATACCCATGTCATGTCTGGCACATATGTACAAGTGCTCCATATGGCCACCAGTTCCTCCACCCAATATGCGAATTTTCAAACAGCCGTTACTAGTAGACCGAAATTAATGTTAGATATTTGGGAAATGCAGGATTGATCCACTCCTCAATACCAATCCACTGATACCCATGTGATATCTGGCACATATGTAGAAGTGCTCCATATGACCACCAGTTCCTCCGCCCATTTGCACCTAACATGCAAATTTTCAAACAGCCGTTACTAGTAGACCGAAATTAATGTTAGATATTTGGGAAATGCAGGATTGATCTACTCCTCAATACCAATCCACTGATACCCATGTCATGTCTGGCACATATGTACAAGTGCTCCATATGGCCACCAGTTCCTCCACCCAATATGCAAATTTTCAAACAGCCGTTACTAGTAGACCGAAATTAATGTTAGATATTTGGGAAATGCAGGATTGATCTACTCCTCAATACCAATCCACTGATACCCATGTCATGTCTGGCACATATGTACAAGTGCTCCATATGACCACCAGTTCCTCCACCCATTTGCACCCAACATGCAAATTTTCAAACAGCCGTTACTAGTAGACGGAAATTAATGTTAGATATTTGGGAAATGCAGGATTGATCTACTCCTCAATACCTATCCACTGATACCCATGTCATATCTGGCACATATGTAGAAGTGCTCCATATGGCCACCAGTTCCTCCACCCATTTGCACCCAACATCCAAATTTTCAAACAGCCGTTACTAGTAGACCGAAATTAATGTTAGATATTTGGGAAATGCAGGATTGATCTACTTCTCAATACCTATCCACTGATACCCATGACATATCTGGCACATATGTAGAAGTGCTCCATATGGCCACCAGTTCCTCCGCCCATTTGCACCTAACATGCAAATTTTCAAACAGCCGTTACTAGTAGACCGAAATTAATGTTAGATATTTGGGAAATGCAGAATTGATCCACTCCTCAATACGAATCCACTGATACCCATGTGATATCTGGCACATATGTAGAAGTGCTCCATATGACCACCAGTTCCTCCGCCCATTTGCACCTAACATGCAAATTTTCAAACAGCCGTTACTAGTAGACCGAAATTAATGTTAGATATTTGGGAAATGCAGGATTGATCTACTCCTCAATACCAATCCACTGATACCCATGTCATGTCTGGCACATATGTACAAGTGCTCCATATGGCCACCAGTTCCTCCACCCAATATGCAAATTTTCAAACAGCCGTTACTAGTAGACCGAAATTAATGTTAGATATTTGGGAAATGCAGGATTGATCCACTCCTCAATACCAATCCACTGATACCCATGTCATGTCTGGCACATATGTAGAAGTGCTCCATATGACCACCAGTTCCTCCGCCCATTTGCACCCAACATGCAAATTTTCAAACAGCCGTTACTAGTAGACCGAAATTAATGTTAGATATTTGGGAAATGCAGGATTGATCTACTCCTCAATACCTATCCACTGATACCCATGTCATGTCTGGCACATATGTACAAGTGCTCCATATGACCACCAGTTCCTCCACCCATTTGCACCCAACATGCAAATTTTCAAACAGACGTTACTAGCAGACCGAAATTAATGTTAGATATTTGGGAAATGCAGGATTGATCTACTCCTCAATACCTATCTCCTGATACCCATGTCATGTCTGGCACATATGTAGAAGTGCTCCATATGGCCACCAGTTCCTCCGCCCATTTGCACCCAACATGCAAATTTTCAAACAGCCGTTACTAGTAGACCGAAATTAATGTTAGATATTTGGGAAATGCAGGATTGATCTACTCCTCAATACCTATCTACTAATACCCATGTCATGTCTGGCACATATGTACAAGTGCTCCATATGACCACCAGTTCCTCCACCCAATATGCGAATTTTCAAACAGCCGTTACTAGTAGACCGAAATTAATGTTAGATATTTGGGAAATGCAGGATTGATCTACTCCTCAATACCTATCTACTGATACCCATGTCATATCTGGCACATATGTAGAAGTGCTCCATATGTCCACCAGTTCCTCCACCCATTTGCACCCAACATGCAAATTTTCAAACAGCCGTTACTAGTAGACGGAAATTAATGTTAGATATTTGGGAAATGCAGGATTGATCTACTCCTCAATACCTATCCACTGATACCCATGTCATGTCTGGCACATATGTACAAGTGCTCCATATGACCACCAGTTCCTCCACCCAATATGCGAATTTTCAAACAGCCGTTACTAGTAGACCGAAATTAATGTTAGATATTTGGGAAATGCAGGATTGATCTACTCCTCAATACCTATCTACTGATACCCATGTCATATCTGGCACATATGTAGAAGTGCTCCATATGACCACCAGTTCCTCCGCCCATTTGCACCTAACATGCAAATTTTCAAACAGCCGTTACTAGAAGACCGAAATTAATGTTAGATATTTGGGAAATGCAGGATTGATCTACTCCTCAATACCAATCCACTGATACCCATGTCATGTCTGGCACATATGTACAAGTGCTCCATATGACCACCAGTTCCTCCACCCAATATGCGAATTTTCAAACAGCCGTTACTAGAAGACCGAAATTAAGGTTAGATATTTGGGAAATGCAGGATTGATCTACTCCTCAATACCAATCCACTGATACCCATGTCATGTCTGGCACATATGTAGAAGTGCTCCATATGACCACCAGTTCCTCCGCCCATTTGCACAGAACATGCAAATTTTCAAACAGCCGTTACTAGTAGACCGAAATTAATGTTAGATATTTGGGAAATGCAGGATTGATCTACTCCTCAATACCAATCCACTGATACCCATGTCATGTCTGGCACATATGTAGAAGTGCTCCATATGACCACCAGTTCCTCCGCCCATTTGCACCCAACATGCAAATTTTCAAACAGCCGTTACTAGTAGACCGAAATTAATGTTAGATATTTGGGAAATGCAGGATTGATCTACTCCTCAATACCTATCCACTGATACCCATGTCATGTCTGGCACATATGTACAAGTGCTCCATATGACCACCAGTTCCTCCACCCATTTGCACCCAACATGCAAATTTTCAAACAGACGTTACTAGCAGACCGAAATTAATGTTAGATATTTGGGAAATGCAGGATTGATCTACTCCTCAATACCTATCTCCTGATACCCATGTCATGTCTGGCACATATGTAGAAGTGCTCCATATGGCCACCAGTTCCTCCGCCCATTTGCACCCAACATGCAAATTTTCAAACAGCCGTTACTAGTAGACCGAAATTAATGTTAGATATTTGGGAAATGCAGGATTGATCTACTCCTCAATACCTATCTACTAATACCCATGTCATGTCTGGCACATATGTAGAAGTGCTCCATATGACCACCAGTTCCTCCGCCCATTTGCACCCAACATGCAAATTTTCAAACAGCCGTTACTAGTAGACCGAAATTAATGTTAGATATTTGGGAAATGCAGGATTGATCTACTCCTCAATACCTATCCACTGATACCCATGTCATGTCTGGCACATATGTACAAGTGCTCCATATGACCACCAGTTCCTCCACCCATTTGCACCCAACATGCAAATTTTCAAACAGACGTTACTAGCAGACCGAAATTAATGTTAGATATTTGGGAAATGCAGGATTGATCTACTCCTCAATACCTATCTCCTGATACCCATGTCATGTCTGGCACATATGTAGAAGTGCTCCATATGGCCACCAGTTCCTCCGCCCATTTGCACCCAACATGCAAATTTTCAAACAGCCGTTACTAGTAGACCGAAATTAATGTTAGATATTTGGGAAATGCAGGATTGATCTACTCCTCAATACCTATCTACTAATACCCATGTCATGTCTGGCACATATGTACAAGTGCTCCATATGACCACCAGTTCCTCCACCCAATATGCGAATTTTCAAACAGCCGTTACTAGTAGACCGGAATTAATGTTAGATATTTGGGAAATGCAGGATTGATCTACTCCTCAATACCTATCTACTGATACCCATGTCATATCTGGCACATATGTAGAAGTGCTCCATATGTCCACCAGTTCCTCCACCCATTTGCACCCAACATGCAAATTTTCAAACAGCCGTTACTAGTAGACGGAAATTAATGTTAGATATTTGGGAAATGCAGGATTGATCTACTCCTCAATACCTATCCACTGATACCCATGTCATGTCTGGCACATATGTACAAGTGCTCCATATGGCCACCAGTTCCTCCGCCCATTTGCACCTAACATGCAAATTTTCAAACAGCCGTTACTAGTAGACCGAAATTAATGTTAGATATTTGGGAAATGCAGGATTGATCTACTCCTCAATACCTATCTACTGATACCCATGTCATATCTGGCACATATGTAGAAGTGCTCCATATGACCACCAGTTCCTCCGCCCATTTGCACCTAACATGCAAATTTTCAAACAGCCGTTACTAGAAGACCGAAATTAATGTTAGATATTTGGGAAATGCAGGATTGATCTACTCCTCAATACCAATCCACTGATACCCATGTCATGTCTGGCACATATGTACAAGTGCTCCATATGACCACCAGTTCCTCCACCCAATATGCGAATTTTCAAACAGCCGTTACTAGAAGACCGAAATTAAGGTTAGATATTTGGGAAATGCAGGATTGATCTACTCCTCAATACCAATCCACTGATACCCATGTCATGTCTGGCACATATGTAGAAGTGCTCCATATGACCACCAGTTCCTCCGCCCATTTGCACCCAACATGCAAATTTTCAAACAGCCGTTACTAGTAGACCGAAATTAATGTTAGATATTTGGGAAATGCAGGATTGATCTACTCCTCAATACCAATCCACTGATACCCATGTCATGTCTGGCACATATGTAGAAGTGCTCCATATGACCACCAGTTCCTCCGCCCATTTGCACCCAACATGCAAATTTTCAAACAGCCGTTACTAGTAGACCGAAATTAATGTTAGATATTTGGGAAATGCAGGATTGATCTACTCCTCAATACCAATCCACTGATACCCATGTCATGTCTGGCACATATGTACAAGTGCTCCATATGACCACCAGTTCCTCCACCCAATATGCGAATTTTCAAACAGCCGTTACTAGAAGACCGAAATTAAGGTTAGATATTTGGGAAATGCAGGATTGATCTACTCCTCAATACCAATCCACTGATACCCATGTCATGTCTGGCAGATATGTAGAAGTGCTCCATATGACCACCAGTTCCTCCGCCCATTTGCACCCAACATGCAAATTTTCAAACAGACGTTACTAGCAGACCGAAATTAATGTTAGATATTTGGGAAATGCAGGATTGATCTACTCCTCAATACCTATCTCCTGATACCCATGTCATGTCTGGCACATATGTAGAAGTGCTCCATATGGCCACCAGTTCCTCCGCCCATTTGCACCCAACATGCAAATTTTCAAACAGCCGTTACTAGTAGACCGAAATTAATGTTAGATATTTGGGAAATGCAGGATTGATCTACTCCTCAATACCTATCTACTAATACCCATGTCATGTCTGGCACATATGTAGAAGTGCTCCATATGACCACCAGTTCCTCCGCCCATTTGCACCCAACATGCAAATTTTCAAACAGCCGTTACTAGTAGACCGAAATTAATGTTAGATATTTGGGAAATGCAGGATTGATCTACTCCTCAATACCTATCCACTGATACCCATGTCATGTCTGGCACATATGTACAAGTGCTCCATATGACCACCAGTTCCTCCACCCATTTGCACCCAACATGCAAATTTTCAAACAGACGTTACTAGCAGACCGAAATTAATGTTAGATATTTGGGAAATGCAGGATTGATCTACTCCTCAATACCTATCTCCTGATACCCATGTCATGTCTGGCACATATGTAGAAGTGCTCCATATGGCCACCAGTTCCTCCGCCCATTTGCACCCAACATGCAAATTTTCAAACAGCCGTTACTAGTAGACCGAAATTAATGTTAGATATTTGGGAAATGCAGGATTGATCTACTCCTCAATACCTATCCACTGATACCCATGTCATGTCTGGCACATATGTACAAGTGCTCCATATGACCACCAGTTCCTCCACCCAATATGCGAATTTTCAAACAGCCGTTACTAGTAGACCGAAATTAATGTTAGATATTTGGGAAATGCAGGATTGATCTACTCCTCAATAGCTATCTACTGATACCCATGTCATATCTGGCACATATGTAGAAGTGCTCCATATGACCACCAGTTCCTCCGCCCATTTGCACCTAACATGCAAATTTTCAAACAGCCGTTACTAGAAGACCGAAATTAATGTTAGATATTTGGGAAATGCAGGGAATGATCTACTCCTCAATACCAATCCACTGATACCCATGTCATGTCTGGCACATATGTAGAAGTGCTCCATATGACCACCAGTTCCTCCGCCCATTTGCACCCAACATGCAAATTTTCAAACAGCCGTTACTAGTAGACCGAAATTAATGTTAGATATTTGGGAAATGCAGGATTGATCTACTCCTCAATACCTATCCACTGATACCCATGTCATGTCTGGCACATATGTACAAGTGCTCCATATGACCACCAGTTCCTCCACCCATTTGCACCCAACATGCAAATTTTCAAACAGACGTTACTAGCAGACCGAAATTAATGTTAGATATTTGGGAAATGCAGGATTGATCTACTCCTCAATACCTATCTACTGATACCCATGTCATGTCTGGCACATATGTAGAAGTGCTCCATATGGCCACCAGTTCCTCCGCCCATTTGCACCCAACATGCAAATTTTCAAACAGCCGTTACTAGTAGACCGAAATTAATGTTAGATATTTGGGAAATGCAGGATTGATCTACTCCTCAATACCTATCCACTGATACCCATGTGATATCTGGCACATATGTAGAAGTGCTCCATATAACCACCAGATTCCTCCAACTCAGTTTACAAAATGATATATTTTAGAAATTAATTAAAAATAATCTGAGATAAATATGTGAAATTTGTGTATGCAGGATAAAACTGTAGTTCAATACCTATGGAATGGTATGTCTGGTGGTCACAGTCAGTTCTCCAAATGGTCATTAGGATCCGATAGAATATTCTATATTCTGCTTAACATTACATTTTTTGGTTAACATTTTTTCTGTTAAGTTAACATAGAAATTTTTACATTTTGTGGTTTGTGTATTTGCTAAGATAGCCACGCGTGGCTATCTTCACACCGTTAATCCAAATTGGTCCTACAAATAATTGGACAAAGAATTGAAGGTCTGCCGTGAAACTGTTTCCAATGTTATTAAACAGTTTCAGGAGAATTTGACCATCGATAGGAAACCTGGTTCGGGAAGAAAACAATGACCACAAGATATTGGGAAAGCCAAGGAAATAGAAAGCATATTGAAAAGATCTCCAAACACATCTGGTAGAAAAGCTACACGGTTAGCCCAGTGCTCTGGGTCCAAAAAGTTCCAGACAGGAATGCTGCAAAAAATTTAGACGCCAAAAGTAGGGCTCGGAAATTAACATCAAATTTCATACAAAAATATTCATGTTGTATAATGGACGACGAAACGTATGTACTGGCAGATTTTACGCAGCTTCCGAGTCAAAATTTTTATGTTGCTGATGCTCGAGGAAATGCCGAAGAACAATTTAGAATCCAAAAGTAGACAAAATTTCCTAAAAAATTCCTGGTATAGCAAGCTATATGCAGTTGCGGCAAAAGAAGCAAGTCATTTGTTACAGTGGGCTCTATAAATACCGAAATATACATCAAAGAATATTTGAAAAAAAGACTTCTTCCTTTCATAAGAGAGCACAATGTGTCCACATATTTTTGGCCCGATTTGGCATCATGTGACTAAGGCAAGAAAGCTCTGGAGTGGTACCAAAGTAATAACATAGTTTTTGTACCAAGAGAGGCTAATCATCCAAATTGTCCGGAGCTAAGACCAGTGGAGCTCTTGTGAAAAAAAACTTAAAGGGCACAAAAAAGGTGTCCCAAAATATCGAAGATTTTAAAAGGAGATGGGCAAACTGTTCCAAAAAGGTGTCTGAAACAACTATCAAATCTCTAATGGAAGGCTTACAAAAAAAAAGGTCCACGAGTTCATAAATAGTGGTTAGAAATATAAAAGTTATATTTTTCTGTAATTTGTAAAATAATATCAATTAAATAAAAAAAAAATCAAAACTCTAAGATCAACCGTTTAAAAATTATTGAATTTTATATATGTTAAGATTTTTTCGATCTCACTCCTTATTCACTCAATAGAACTTTGCTCAACACTTAGTAGTAGTAGTTGAAGCTCTCCACTGAATATTGTAAATAAGAATACTACTACAACTATTATGGCACCTAGACCGAGCTTTACAATATCTCAAATAAAAACTAGAATTTTTCTTTAAAACTGACTTAAAACTGATATATGAAACTACTTTGAATTGTTCAAAGTACTAGTATTTTTTAAGTCTTGCACACACTTCATTCAATAAATACTCATGCATTTTCAATTTCAATGTATGTAGTTTGTTTGTTAAATTTATGTTAAATTTTTGCCATTCCCAACTTGTTTTCTCTACACTGCTTTAGTTTTAGAATATTCTTTTACCCAACAGCTAAAACTACTGCAATTGCAGTAGTCTTTTTTGAATACAGTAGCCAAACACAAACAATCTCTTACATACACACATTTTCAGTTGACAATAACATGAAAACTTGGAACAACATCAAACTTCGATTTTCCAGCAAATGTAGTCAGGGGAAATACGAGAAGTAAAGCTGATGGGGTTTTTATCAAAAAACACATATGAGCCGTTGCGTGCAAAAGTGATGTAAGTCATAAAATTCGATTTTGAGCAATACATTGGTTTAGTAGAAGTGTTGTAAAAAATAAAGTAATTGTTAAATTATTTTTCCCACTTCAAAAGCAGCTTTATAGAATACATGTTCATCTTCTAATAATCCTTGTTTTTACTTGAGTATGTACTGAAATATATCTTTTATGTACCCCCAAAATGACTTACACCACTTTTGGAGGCAACATGTTTATTAAATGCAGTTGTATATCTATTATGACTTACGCCAAATTTATGACAGACGCAGTTTAGGAGATCGTGAGTTTTGTAATAAAAATAGCATTTGTTATAGAATTTTTTATTTAAAATATAATAAATACATTTTTAAAATTAAATTAAATTTTTGTAAGAATGTATAACAAATTAATACAAAACTATTAAAACTACAAATCAAAATTTTTTAGTAAACTATTCATTTGCTACTCGTCTAAGGGTCCTACATCTGCTATCATTTTATCTTTAGATGTTTTTAAGTTAAGGAAAAATGGGTGATGAATTGGAGGAATATAAGGGAGTCAGTCCATCATGTCACTCTTCTTTGCTACTGTTACCGCTCTTGCGGACATAAACAAAGGAAGTTTCTGTATTTCGTTAAAATTTTGTTAGGATTTGAGCTGTTTTTTTTTTTTACTTTAAGCTCTAAAAATTCTTCAAATTCACTAAGTGTTTCCTAACAAAATATGGTGTAAGGATTGTCATTTTCAAAACGCATCCATTTAATTCGCAGCTAGTTCACAGCCTTTCCCTGTTGGTTAAATGCTGTTTGTTATACCGTTGTTTTGGTTCCCGCTATTGTATTTTACCACGCGTTTCGTTCTAAAATCATAACCTTCTTGACCAGTGACTTACACCACTTTTTCAAATAGCACTATCGCCATACCGTTCTATCATTCAACATTCTCCTGCCATCTACCGGCAAACAGTTGAACTTAGACTTACAAAACTTTCGCACAAAACGGAATGAGGTTAAAGTTATTGCCTAGTGGTGAAAACCCGAATTATAAAAAAATGACTTACACCACTTTTGCACGCAACGGCTCATATATAGCATTCAGAGTTTGAGTGAATCTTTTCAGAGAGAGAAAACGTGAGACCATAAGGAATTTATACAATTTTATAATAGATAAATGAGGCAACCCTCTAACTACTATGAAATAAAATCGTTGCTACTTGGCCTTCCCCCTTTCCTCTGCTTTTACTAATATTTTGGCACAATAGGCCAAACTTTTCGTAACCATTTATTTTATGCTGAATACGAACGGCGTATTAAAAAGCTTTTCTTATGCAATTTTTCTTCTTGGAGGGTTGCCATAGCCAGCCAAGAGGTGATGCTGTGTGCCACTTTTTTTTCCTACCAACCTTATATCCCAACATTAACGAAGAACAGAGCTATACGAAATAAAAAACCATCTCTAAAATAAATTAGACATTAATGAAAACTTTCATAAAAAGTACGTAAACGAAAACAAAAACGGAAAACGTGCGGATATGAGTTTTTATTTATTCAGAATACGTTTTTCTCGGGATAAAACAAAACTAACTAATAATTTGATGTCTGAAGTTTCATTTTCATTAATTGGTGGAGGAAGATTCGACTACCGTAATCTATTCTACATGACTACATAGACCTGATAAGTTTGCGTCAAAATCGGGATTTGGAAGGTGGGAGTCTTTGCTGTTTCATGGAATTGCAATTTGATGTCACTGTTGTATGAATATGAGAAATGAGAGGATGCCATTGTCGGCAGCATGAAGCAGAAGAATAATAATAAAATTTTCTACTGGAATCGGGAATAGTCTATGGAGAATTGATAGGTCTTGATATAATGGATATTTTGAATTAACGTGCTTTAGGAAAGGTATTTATTATAGCATAAAAAATTGAACTAAACTAAAGTATGTATCTATTCTTAAAGCAAATGCAATTTACTAAAAAAATATGGTAACAAAATTGAATTGAATACAATTACTATGTGTTCCACCCTTTTCTTGTACTAAGTATTGTACTTACTAAGTACATATGTATGCACCTATTTTTTGCATAGTATATAAATACATGTATGCAATTGAAAAATAGATATAAAGCAAAAACCAAAACAAATAAATATAGGTAGGTAAAAAAGAAAACCGCAAAATAAATATTGTGCAAGGATATGGAGTGAAGTAGAACAGAAGAGAAAAAATAAAAACAAAAATCAATTCGATTTTTGGTTTAAATAAAAATAAAAAGGAAATTTATGTCGTTTTAAAAAGCTAGTGACAAATAGTACAAACAACAAAGTTATAAAACTGTGGGGAGTGAAAAAATACTATATAATTGAAATTGGACATATAGTAACTAACTACCACCACCATTGACAACTAAATATGCTATTACTGCTCTTCAAGTTGTAAGAATGATATTGGCAAAAACAAAATTTTATCAAACATAACAAATACAAATTATATAAAAGTTATAGCTGAATCATTGTACAATCAAAAGAGCTGTAGTAAATTTATGCAATAACAGTTGAAATCACAAAGAGGAAAGTCAGCGCCAGCAAAGATTTGCTAAGGTTAGCTTTGTGTAAATTATATAAGGAAATAATTACAACATTTTTCTACTGCAAACAAGTAATTACAAAATATATTGTAGTAAATTTCTACAAAATTAACAAAATAATCTCTGAGTAGACATCAAATTTGTATAGTGGTTACAAGAAAGAATAAAGTTATAATATAAAATAAGAATCACTGGTTGGGGGATTGATTTACAGTAATGACAAAAATTTCAGTCCGACAAGTCGTTCAAACTTCAACGTTTCACACACATACTCACAACGCATCAACGTAGATTTACTCACACACACATACACAATTCCCCAAAACATTTTGCAATGAACTTTTGTCCTCATTTAACACAGCAGCAGCAGAAAATATTAAAAAAAAATAAATAAATAAAGAAAGAAAGAAAAACGGAAAAAATTGCGATTGTGATTTATATTTTATTATATATTTTTTTTTGCGTAAATTTTTGTTTTTGCATAAACTCAAACGCAAAAAAAAAAAACGAAATTCATAGAATTCCAAACAATTTGGCAAACTTTTCAACGTCATAGTTAGTAGCATGGAGTAGATTCCAATAAAACAAAACTAGCAAGCAGCAATGAATGAAACGCCACAGGAAATTGCGTTATTTAAACGAAAATGAAAAATTATATTTCAAGCAAAAACAGCATGTTGTTTCTTGGACTTTTGATGCGGAGCGATAGTCTTTGGGTTGGACATTCATTTTGGAGATAGAGGAAAAAAGGCAAGTTAATTACGCAACCAATTCATATCCTCTCTAAACTGCGTTGATGAAAATATTTTATCTATTAAACGAAGAATTTGACTACATCTTGAACGAAAAACATAAAATTCCTAAACCAATTAAACGGTTAATCAACCGGTGGTACATGTATAAAAAAAAATTCTAGATTAAAATCGCTTTTCCTTAAATTTTAGTGACTTCATTTTCCCTTTTAATTTAAAATAAACTACTTTAAGCGAGTACAGAATAATGAATCGAACACGCCTATAGCAGCAGTTTTGAAACGGTTTTTTGCACAATCTTTTCTACATAATTAGAAATCATCATAAATGGAGCAAACAAACAAGTAATCATTTTCCTTTACAGATTTGAATATTTTGGTCTAAAATTCTCTAAGAATGATCAGTAACACGTTCTTTAAATGGGTTGGAAAATCCTAAATGTATCCTACTGATTGTAACTCAAATAAAATTTCACAATTCCAAAAACTCAGCATTATTATTGCTAAATTTAATTGCGCTTTCCTAACTTAATAATTTTTATTAGAGACGTTTTCTTTGAAATGTTTTCTCAAATCTCCAATTACGTGGCTACGTGGAACAGTGCTATGGCTACAGCATTGAAGCCAATTTGAAAGAAAAAATTGGTAGACTGAGTATGAGTGTGTATTAATATGTGTGCGACTAAGTGGGTGGTTTAAAATATTAAGAAAATGTTTATGATTAAAATTAATTTATTTATTTACTCATCACTTCCTTTGAGAGATGTGTGTGTTTACACATTACGATAATAATTTATATCATTATTGTTATTACTATATCAACATCAGCAGAGATTGTATATGGTGATTACCAACGCAGTTATCACATAGAGCGAACCAATTTTAATCCACTTTTATTTAAGTTAGTTACTTAATTTTTTTTTTTTTTTTTTTTTTGTAAATTGTAGACAAATTTCTGCACATTTAACTAAAATTGTTCTTTATTTCTTTTTTCCTTCTAGGTTTTTTTTTTCTATCGTCGAACTCTCTCAATCCAATTCAAATGAAATGATTATGATATTTTGATTATTTTGTACGCTTTGCGGGTGGTTAATTTTCAATTTTCATTTTTCCAACAAACTATATACAATGTATATTATTTTCCTCTAAACACACGAGAGATATGTAGAAGAAAGAGTATCTTCTAAACTAAACACAACGCCACCTACTGTGGCATTGAGAAGTTAAAAAGAAGGTTGCTGCCGCCTCAATTGCTATTCAATAACTGTATGAAATTCTGTCTAAATGAATTGGTTTGTTTTTTGTTTTTGTTTCATTGTTGTTTTATTTTTATTGAAAATGCTGCAGAATTATAGAAATATTTTGAAATTTTTCATTTTTCCCCCCATTTCTATTGTTTTTCTTTCTTTTACCTGTTTCTCTTTTTTTAGGGAAGCGTGGGAATATTTAGTTTTTACACAAATTTTTCAACTTTTTCTTATATTGTGCTTTGTATTTATATAGTATAATTGGTGTATAAAGTGTATAGATATTTGTAATGGTGCAATTAGGAAAGTATGTGGGAAAATTGCACAGGAAGGAAGTATAAAACTGAGAAGAAGGTTAAGTTCTCAAGGCACTACATTTCTTTTTCTATTGAGAATTCAATTGAGTATTGTGAAATGACACGTCATAGGAGCGCAAAACAATTGGTTCTGAATGGAGGAAGAGAGCATAAGTGAACTAAACGATTGTTTTATAACTATATAAGCATAGTTACCCTAACACAAGCGTGTATTATTTATGAGAATATTTTTGAAGAATATTTCTAAGCAAAAAAAAAAAAATACAAAATATCAAGAAAGCAACTTTACGACTATTCAAAAGCATAGATATTTTTTCAAATGAAATGAGAAGATTATACATATCCGAAACCCAAACCTTATTATTTTTATATTTTTTTACAGCTAATAATTGAGTTCAGAAACCGACAAATTGAACTCAGAAAACACCAAATTAAAATCGGAAGATAAAAGCATTAAATTGAATTCGGAGTAATAAACTTGTGCTCCGACACCAACAAATTGAATTCAAGGAAGTCAAATTCAACTAAAAAACGTCAAATCAAATTCGGAGTAACCAAATTGAATTAATTAAGCGTTAAATTTACTTTGGAGTATACAAATTTTGTGCGAAGTAGTTAAATTAAAGCGCAAATTGTATACAGAAAGAGACAAAATGAATTTAGAAAAGGGATAATTAATGTCAGAATGTTCCAATCAAATTGAAAAAAAAGAGTTGAGTCAAATTGAATTCAAAAAGTTGCAAATTTCATCTAGAATATTAAAATTGCATTTAAATAGCTTTAAATTGAATTCTGAGTAGTCGAATTGGCACCAGAAACATTTAATTGCATTCGGAGTAGTCAAAATAAATGTTGAGAGTAGTTAAATTAAATTCAGTGTAACAATTGAATTCGGGGTAGTCAAATTGAATAAAATTGAATTTCAATAAAGCAGCAAATTTGATTTTGGATATCAAATTGAATTTAGAAAGCATCAATATGAATGAAAAAAGATTTCATACCCACTAATTTTTTCATAATCTAAATTGGATTGCCACTCCAATCATGTTCCCTTTAAATATAAATGTAAGAGCAATTGTCACTTCTATCAAATACATTGTTTTGACATGTTAAAATTTGGGAGCAAACTTTTGTTTGATTTGTGGAGAAGTTTCCATCCGAGAAAAACGTAGCAATCCTTATAGAATTGGTAATGTTGGAGTCTAATGCTGCACAGCATTATATAAGACATAAATACACAAATACTATGAACTCTTTTCCCTTGCAGCTTTCTTATACCACTTTCGATTACGACTTGACGTCTGAACGAGCGAGTTTCAAAGATTCGCTTTTTATAATATTTATACAAAATGTAAATTTCTGACATAGAAAATTTAAGCACTAGTTAGAATTATTTATATTTTTCTAATTCAGAAAAAAACTTAAACAAAAGTAAATTATTGGTACTTAGACTCACCTTTTTGCTCAACTTTACTGTTGTATATGTAATCCACAAATATCGAAGTTCAATAATCCACACAAAAAATAATTATCAGTTTTTTAAATTAATTTTCTTTTTTACTATTTATTGGGGCAAGCTTTTTTCGCTGCACACCTGCTGCAAAGGACACTGAGGCCGGTCGACTGAATGCGGCTTGAAAATAGAAGGAAAAACTTATCGCGAATATGTGGAGCTGCTCCAAAATGTACGACACACACACATATAAGACACTACTATTATGTAGTAAAGCAGGCGTAGGCAAGCGTACTAAAAGTAAAAGAATTCATATATGAGAAAAGTCTACACTCGCGAAAATGACAGCAACAACACACACGGACGCAAATTTCAAAAAAAAAATTTCAATGTTGACAAAATGTGACAGCTACAAAAACAACAATGCGAAAACTCACGAAGACGACGACGGCAGCAACGGCGACGACGACGACTACTGCGAGAACGAAGAAGGTGTGAGAGCGATATACACGTTGATGATTGCAAAACAAAATATGAGTTGCAACTTGCAAATTTAAACTGTGAACTTGGCTGTTTTCTTTTGCTTACAAGTATTTAAAATTTAAATAATTATTTTATTCAAATTCAATTTAATCTTTCACTTTATATAGTATCCGCTCGTTTCTATAAACCACAAGCAGGTTTCACAAATTCATTCAACAACACAGGTTTACTTATTTTTTGTATTGTATTATTTTTGGCATATGCTGTCTCATTTGCTCCAGTTGCTAGTTGGCGTTTTGTTGTTTTATTTTATATTTTACACATTTCTATGCCTTTTCTCACTGATGTTGTTGTTGTTGCAGTAGTAAAAAAGTCTACAAACTGATTGAAACTTGGCAACTAAAAATTGAGGTGTATTTGTGCACGAGTGTGTGTGCGTATGCGTGTGAAACGAAAGAAAAACGGCACATAAAAAATGAAGAAATCATGCACTCTCAAATTTAGAGAGTATTAAAAATATTGTTTTTTTTCCAACATGTCAGAAAATTAGTAAATTTTATATTAATTTTTTAATCTTTTTTATTGAACCAACTTGTTAAAATTCTTAGTTGCATTTCTTAGTACACTTCTTGTTCCATTTTTTCGTTAGTTCTTGGGGGTAAAAAGCATTTACCAAGTTTCAGCAGGCAACAATTGTTGGAAAAGCAAAATGACAGCCCAAAAAGTAGAATTCTTTTTTTTTATATTATTCAAAACGAATGCGAGCCCAAAGCATAAACGCACAAAAAGCAATTAAAACCAAAATTATGTTAAAACTAGAGAGCAGAGTACCAATTTAAAAAGAAAAATTGTACAAAATATTGCGTTTTTAGTTTAAATTTTCACTTATTTTAAGTTAATTCTTTCCTAAGAATTTTATTACATTTTTAGCGTACGATGTGGAAAAGACACAATTGGATCTCAAATTCTTTTTCCCGTTTTCTTTATTTTTTACACATCAATTTTCTTGAATTTTCTCTACTTCTTCATTTCACTTCATTTACCAAAGGCACTTTTTGTTTTTCTCTTCCGTGATTCCGTTGAATTTTCTTTCTATCCACTAAAAATGTATCCAAAAATTCTCTTTTCGTTTATGGAAGTTTCATAAAATGCAATTTTAATACATATATTATTCTTTTAGTTCGTTTTTTCCGTTCTACTGCAATTTCTTCGGCAAATCTTAAAATTGCTTTTGGCAATAGAAAAATTTTTAAATCTTCGACAGCACACAATTGGTAATATAAACGAGAAGAGCGCCCCCAAAAAGAAATACTAATTGGAAAATGCACACAGTATAGTGCGAGCTTATAATATTAAATTGCGTTTACACTCCACCGTAAATTTCAACATACTAAATTTTGTTTCATATAATTTTCATTGTATTGCTGTCGCTGTCGTCGTTCTCCATTATTACTGTTGCAACTGCTGCTACAGCTCTGCTACTTGACGACCAAGTTTTATTTTCTGACACAGTATTTTTCTTTGTTGCTCCTATTGCTTTTCCCGTCACGGTAAGGAAAAACAGTGAAATAGGTAGATGTTAAACTACATGGAGACTTTAACGAATGCCAATGGAAAAGAGAAAGAGATATACTTAATTTTTGACTGATTTTTGGCAGTGTTGCACCGAAAGAAAGGTAACTTCACTGACTTTTGATGTATTGAAGGTTTTACCCCTAAACACACTTGAACCGTTCAAAAATGTGAATTTTTTATTTTTTGCTCAAAGTAATCTTTATATATATAAACATGATATGCTACTGCTTGCAAAACCGATATCGAAAGAGAAAGAGTACGGCGATAAGCCGTAGTGAAAACTTTAAGAACATTTTTCTCAAATACATGTTTTTTGGCAAATACAGTCATAGTTCAGTCGATGTCAAATTGAATTGGAATTTTCAAAATTCAATTTTAAAATTCCGAATTCAAATTAGTCTCACTAAACTAAGTTTGTTTACTTTGAACTGAATATGTCATATTCTTTCAAATTTGAAATTCTGACTTCCTTCTGATTTCCTGAAGTTTATTTGGCTCTTCGCTATTTAAATTAATTGTGATAATGAATTTTATCTTGTAGAGTATAACCGAAATAATATCATGTCTTTAACTTTGCTGTTTTCAGTTGAATATCCTGAATTTCTGAATTGAGTTTTATTTATTTGTAAACTTAGATAAGGATTTTTCTAGCTCAATTTTCCTGAATTCAAACCACTTCCTTTTAATTTTTATTTGTATGTTAGGAGCGAAATTTGACAATGTCTAGATGACAATGGTATATCTTATGCAGAATCCAATTAAAAATTCTGGCTCTTAGAATTCCGGTTTATCGGTTCTGAACTTAGATCGACACATTCGAAATCATTTTAACCCTTCTAAATTCAAATTAGCTCCTTCTGAAAATTATTTGTTAAATTTGAATTATTTTTGGCACTCATAGTTTTAATGCATTTTATTTTCCACCATCTGATTACGGTATTATTGTTATACAGGTATTCAATATTTAGCTACTATCGATTTTCGTTTATTTTAAATTAATTGCAAATACATTACTCTGTAGGAATTATTTGACGATTAATATACAAAAACCTACCTAGAAATATCAAGGTGGGTGAGCTTATGTGTTTTAAACAAATATCATGAGGAGATAGATTAAAATCTGACTTTTGAAAGAAATAACATAAAAGAAACCAAATTATGAACTTCAAATTGATGAAATTTACAAGATACTTGGATTTGTCAGGTGACAGGGATTCCACAGGCAGCGTAGTGGATATGATTGAAAGTACACATAATTCCTTCAGGAATTCATTTTGGGTTTTCACAATTTTTTTAATACCGTTAAAGAACCATTTTAAATTATTAGTATCGGACAATAGCCACGCGCACATCTCATCCAAGTGAAATCTTGAACAAATTATTTTATGCAAAAACCATATGCAATAAACACGTCCGGTCAATGCAGAATTTTGATTAGAAGAAGTATTAGGTAAAAATTTCAACAAAAAGGAAAAAACAAGCAATATAATTTTATATGTGACGGAATTTTACATTACATTTTTCAATTACTTTCCTTAAATTATTTAATTATATTAATTAACTTCTTAAAATATAAATGCATCTGTAACTTTATTTAATGGCTCCATTGGTCGAAGGCCTTATGTTGACACCTCGTAAATTCTTTTCCACCATTTTTGGAATCGACGACAAAAACATATTAAATGTATGTAAAAGAATTTAAATAAGAAAACCAATGTCAAATAGTTTTACTAAAAAAGTTCTAAGCATAGTAAAACTTAATATTTCCAAATTACTGTCGTACTGTACATGGATCAATTATTATTTCTAGATAGTGAAGGCTAAAATAATAACGTTTTTTCACAGTGGAGGCTAAAATAACAAGTTCAAGGTAATTTGAAAATTTGAAATTTAGATAACATTCCTATTGAAAATTGACGGGTTTCGCATTAAATATTTATTGTGATTGGTTACGTTCAGAAGACGCAACTGTTGCCCAACATAGGAGAACGTGTCTTCTGTACGCGTAGTTGTCTGTTTTTGCTCAGCACAACTGTTGGCATTTGGAAGCCACTTTTGCGATCATATTATTTTTCCGCTCTTTCATGCCAACATGTTGTTTTCTAAAAATTTGACAGGCGATTCAGAAGACACAACAGCATAAAAACTGTTGGCAATTTACAAACAACAGGTTAAAATTTGTGTGTTTCTTCTGAACGCAACCATTGTGACTAATAGATCAAAATCATTCACAATAGTTCCTAGTTTCAAATACATGGTTGCATGTTGAACTTAATTGGTTTGGATTTAGTTTTTCCAATTGAATTAAGACCCATTTGAACCAATTATTTGTATGAATTTTCTACACTCTCTGTTTTATTGAAACTCAAATTTTCACGCAAAGTCAAATTTTTCAGCAATAAAACTAATAATTTATGAAAGAGCTACAATAGGTGTTTTTCTTTCTTAACTCAGAGCACGGAGTAGAGCACGAGCACACCGAGCACGCTCGGATCAGAGCACGCTCCGATCACGAAAAGAAACACAATTATGTTTGCTCTGAGTGCTCAGAGCTAAAAAGAATCACGATTACGTTTTTTGACAACTCGTGCTCTGCTCAGAGCTAATAAAGAAAAACACCTAATGTATTTGTTCCTCTTCGATTACAACTCTGTTCTGCTACTTATTTTGACATCATTGCGAAGGAACAAAGAAAGAGCATGTGAAAAGAAGAGAGTGGAAGAGGTGTAGAAATCTTCTTTGTTTTGAATTTTTTGTATTTTTATCGCGTAATAATGTGTAGTTAAAAAACTGGAAAACATATTCAGAAAATATAATTTTAACACTGCCTGAATTGAAAGCATTTGATAAATTTATTGTGGACCTCGAAAGAATTTGAAGAAAAGCAAAAATCTGTGGATAACAAGATGATTTTCTTTTCTTTGTGAGAGCTACGTAGTAATTAAAACGAGGTGAAAACAATAACAAAAACAAAGGGCGCAGTGTGGAGAGATTGGGTGATACCCGAACGAAGGAAGGCCAAGAGTATTTAAAAAAACAAAAATTATTCTTGCTGCTCCAAAATAAAACAGAAGAGAATCGACAATAAAATAGACAGAGGTAAGGAAATGCAAAATAAAATGTGAATGATTTCATCCAATTAAGTAATAACAAAATGTAACTTTGACAGAATTTTAGTTTCCATAACGATATAGCTAGGTTGGCAGAATAACATTCAACATTCTTGTTTTCAAAGTTGCGCTCACGCTGTCTCTGTTGCCATTACTACAATTGCTCATCCACACATACTGGTTACTACCAGTACTACTATTATTCGTCCTATTGGTCATCTGCATTATCCTGCTAGCCCAGGCACCGTGGTTTCAACTGCATCCGCAGCAACTTTTCGAACATAGTGAACGTATTTATTATTTACGTTTGCATTGCATAGCAAAAATCGATCGTTTCATTGCTTTGTACACTGATGTTTCGCGTAAAATGGAGAGTGTATTTGAAAATTACTTAGGTCCGGATAGCGTGTTGGCGGGTGCGGTGGCGGGGGCGGTGGGCGAGCCAGATGATATACCCAAAGTGAATACATCGGTATGGGTGCTGGGCAAGCGTTATAATGCGATACAAGGTAAGCTATAAATTTTTTGTATACCATATTATGTAAAACTCTGTTTTAACCTTCTTTTCACATATACAGAACTCGATTTCATACGCCGTGATATACAATCACGTTTATGGTGCACCTATCGACGTGGCTTCGTTCCCCTTGGTGAGCCTCAATTCACATCTGACAAAGGTTGGGGCTGTATGCTGCGCTGTGGCCAAATGGTTTTGGCTCAAGCTCTTATTGATTTGCATTTGGGACGCGATTGGTTCTGGAGTTCGGAAATACGTGATTCAACATACTTGAAGATTGTCAACCGTTTTGAGGATTCACGCAAAAGTTATTTTTCAGTACATCAAATTGCATTAATGGGCGATTCGGAGGATAAGAAAGTTGGGCAATGGTTTGGACCGAATACAGTGGCACAGGTTTTAAAGTAAGTGAGACTCCGGCGAGGATAAAGAATTACCTCTAATTTTCAAGTGTAGTGTATGTAGTTAAGAAGAAAGATATCGAGAATATGTCAGCCTTGCTAGGTAACTAGAACCGGTTTAAGGATCCTATATTATTCAAGAACTTTTCTTCAGGTAGTTTGAAGTTCCTTTAAGTTGTAGTTTGTTTCTTTGCTTATACTCTAGTTAACATTATTAAGTAATTCGCTAGATTAAAACAATAATAAAATCTAAAATACTACTTCTAATCTTTCAGAAAACTAGTACGCTACGATGACTGGTGTTCGATTGTGGTTCATGTTGCTATGGATAATATAATAGTAACCGATGATATATGTAAGTTCGTTACTGCTGCTATAATTTACTACAAAAAATCTACATACCTACATAAAATTTCATTCTATATTTTCTTCTTAAAAGATTCACAATGCCTTGAAAATCCCAAAAATGATGAAACCTGGAAACCTTTACTACTCATCATTCCATTACGTTTGGGTCTTAGCGAAATCAATCCAATTTATATACCCGCTTTAAAGCGTTGCTTCGAGTTGGTTGGTAGCTGTGGCATGATTGGTGGACGTCCAAATCAAGCACTCTATTTTCTTGGCTACGTTGATGATGAGGTCCTCTTTCTCGATCCGCATACAACACAACGTTCTGGCTCGGTGGGTAAGAAGACATCACAAGATGAAATGGATTTTGATGATACATTTCATCAGAAATATGCGGGACGCCTTAATTTTCAACAAATGGATCCATCACTGGCAGTGGTATGTTTATGAGGTGGAGTGAAGAGAGAAAAATAGCGTAAATTTTCCTGGGAAAATTATTGATGCGTTTGTTAATTAATTCAAAATTCGATTAATGCTACTGAATATTATGTTCACATTCGGTTAGAACTACCTCCAATATTTTGTTCACTTAGCTAAAACTTGGTTCTGGCAGCTAAAAACTCAATTTACGTGTATTTGATTGGCATAACCTTTTGATGATCCTGCGAAGTATTCAGATCAGCATCCAAAACTCTTTGAAAAAATAACCTCTAATCGTTCTCCCTCACCTTCTCCTCTACCCTAGTTTCCCTCTACCGCAGTTTCACATTCCCTCAATTTACCTCCCTCAATCACCCTCTCACTCACTTCCCCTCTTCCTTATTCTCTTCTCCCTTACCGCCTACTTCGATTACTATTCATTATAAATCATATGTTTTCTTTGTTTTTTCACAGTGTTTCCTTTGTAAATCACGCATCAGTTTTGAAGTCATGTTGGATAAATTAAAAACGGATGTGCTAACAGCAAGTGCACAGCCCTTATTTGAAATCACTAAAACACGCGCACCCGAATGGGTTTCAATGACAGGTATTGAGTCACAATTTAATACATCAGCAACGTCAACAACATCAATAGAAAGCTTAAATGATGCTAGCAACTATAGTAATGCAACTGAAATATCATCGTTTGAATTTGCAGCAGCGATAATGAACGATAGCTATAAATGCTGTAATCGCACCATTAGTTGTTGTGATTCTGAAGGTTTTCTTTCTAACTTTTCTTTCTATACCTTAACTTTGTTTTCTTCTTTTTGGCTTGATTGACTTGTTAACGGCTTGATTGTTTTGTTTTTGTACTAAATTGAAATTTTGTATTATGTAATTCTTTTATAACTACTTCTGTGTATACATATGATTAGTTAAATTGCCTATAATAAACTGTTCTTTTTTATACCTTTGCAGATTTTGAAAATGTGAATCACATCAATATGCCTACGGGACATTCTCACAATTGCTGTGATGCTGACGCTGAGTCTGATGATGACTTTGAAATTATTTCATAGTTTAATTTGAAGTAAAACTTTTAAGTTTCAATATTGGAAATGTAAAGAATTTTTCTTCGTTTTTTATACACATATATATCTACATACACATACGAATAATGTTCATATATTTAGCTGTAAATGTTTGATATTAATTTTTTTTGTGTCCTCTTTTCCTCGTTTTTTTTTTTTTTTTTTTTTTAAATTGCTTTTTATATAATTACATTTTAAACTCTGTTCTATTTACACAAAAAATATTTTATCAATGCATTGATAAATTGCAATGTGAAAAAAAAATAAAATAAATTGAAGTTATTCAATAGTTCAATAAAAAAAACAAGTACATAGCAACAATTTCTCTATTAAAAAATCGAAATAAACTATTAATTTTGAATAATAAAATTCAACTACTAAATATAATTAAAAGAAAAAATAAAAATAATGAAATTAATCTATATCTTATAATAAAAAGTGTAATAATTTTTAATAAATGACTATAAAAGGCACGAAATCGATTACTCTAAATAAGTTTGTAAAAAATGTGAATTCTAAATTTTATTTTATTATAAATTTCATACATTATAAATTATGGCAAATTAGAAAAGAAAAAAAAAAATCATGAAAAAATCATGATTTGTAATTTTAATTTCAGCTTCAGTGCAAAAATAAATTAAAATTAAATAAAAAGAAAAAATCACCGAGCTATTCGATGCAAGGGAAACTTATACGTTGGCTACAACACTTAGCAACACAACAACCGCTACACACTTTTAATGCCAATAAAATCACCAGGTAAAACTGCACATATGTATGTAGTATGTTATGTTGGTTACTAGCTACCACACCCTCTTAAATATAGAATTATTCTTTCGATTTTATTATTATTTTTCGTTTTTATTTGTATTGTTTGTCATATGCTCAATTTAATTGTAATTAAAACAATTGGTACACTTTATTAAAACAAAAACAAAGATATCCAATAATTGAGCACCACTTTAAATGTATTACGTGCAAAATTGGCCTTTGGCTTGTTAGCTTATTTGCGAGTTTTTGTCTTTGAAATATGAAATACTCCATATATTTAGAGCGAAAGATAAGCTAAAAGAAAAAGGGTGTGAATTTCGAATACTAAAAAGGTAAACCAGCAATTCTTTTAACTTTTATTTGAAATAATTTTGTTTTAAATATTTTATTGTTATTTTAAATTGAAAAAGCGCATATTTCTTTTACAAACGAATAAGTATTATGAATTCAATATGGTCCATGTGAAGCAATTTGGCATCACTGTGTATAACCTAATATAAAAGCATTCTCTTCGCAACAAACAAAAAAGAAATCAGAAACTTATGTTAAAGACAGGAAATATTTAATGTTATCTTTACTTAAGCCATGAGATAAAGGAAAAAACGTAGTTGAAAAACCATAAAGTGTCGCATTCCAATAATCAGCTATGCTGAAAGATTAAAGATATTTTTTTTTTTGTGTGATTGCTCAGAAACCAGTAAGAACCTGTATGCATATCGATCGATTTTTTTAATCTTATTGCCATAATTTAAATTCTTCAAAAGATCATTAAGTACAATTTTTTTTTTTCATTTTATATTGATTTGTTTGCTTTTGCTTGACAAAATAAACATATGGTGTATAGTAAGCAACTGCCCTCACTCATTTCTACTCTGCCTAGCCTCCATCTATTCCTCCAATCCGCTCTCCCTTTCCCTAACAATTTCAGAGCGTTCGACGGCGACAAACATCAATTTAATTAGAACCAACTTTAAAGCGTGCAACAATTAATCAGGAATATTGTTAACAAAACCGCAGTAGAAGAAACAAAACAAAAAATATAATTCATTTTTGTTTTTAAAGAAAAAAAAGAAAAACAAAAAACCTGTCCACCACTTGGTGGCGCTGCTATTGTTATTGAGGGTGTTGGCACTGTATACAATTTATACATATATACGCAATTTTGTTGTTGCTTTCAACTACAACTTGCTATTTAATTTGTATTTAATTTGAAAAAGAAATAAATTTGATTTGTTGTTATATTTGTAAAGATTTTGTCTTTGTATTATTGTTAAGATACGCAAAGCGGATTATAAATGTTAAGAAAATCAAAAAAGTGTAAAGTATGTATATGGACATAATATGAGATGTTAGGTGCCATTGGTGGTGCTGATGTTGACGGCGGCACAGGTTCAAGATCAAGTGCGATTTGCGTAATAAAGCATAGAGCGAAAGGAAGCAAACTATTTGCTGCTGCCTGCTATATATATATGTGCTGTTGATACATATGTGGTTAATGCTATTTAAGGAGTGCTTACTTACCATTTTACACATGTTGATTTTTATTAATTGGATTGAATGTGAATGAAATATAATAAAATAAATTAACACAAAGGTGACAGAACAGAAAGAACAGTAATTCATGTGTAACAGCAAAAAAGCATAGAGTGGAGAGAGTATGAACAGTATGCGCTAATTGCTTGAAGATTTATGACAGCAAGGAGAGACTGTGAGTTTGAGAGGAAAAGAGTTGATATAGTGGGATGGGAGGTTTGAGAATAGTGAGAATGAATGTGTACTAATTGCTTGAAGATTAATGTCAGCAAAAGGGGGGGAGTGTGTGTAAACAGGGGTTATATTAATATATAACAATAACTGCATACAGTTTAATGGCAGCAAACCGCAAAATGCATTTCAAAACGTGCCAATACAAGAATAATATTTTACTATATTGAGGAGTGGAGAGAGTATATTCGAACTGCTTGCAAATAACAGCAAAAAAGGGAGTGAGTTCAATACAATGGGTGACAGTAAATAAAAGAAAAATATTCTAAAGAGGGCAAGAGGGAGTACGCACTAACGGCTTGTAGATTATAGGCAGCCCATAGGCAGTGAGTTAGAAAGAAATTGGGGAATAAACTAATACTAAAACAAACTTGTTGTGGGAGAGGTAATAAATGCATACTGATAGCTTGTTAATAAGCACCAGTTAAATATTTTTTTTAAACTTTCTTGGCTTAACATGGAAGCCTAATGTAATTACAACAACTAACGATTCCATTATTTACTTATGTAGTGTTAATGTCTTGGTTCCAATGCAAAAATTTTGTATTTGCATTATTCTGGAAAATATGTACCTAGTAGGTCACTCTAATGTTCTAGGACCCTTCATAATTTTTAACAAGTTTAATAGTTTTCTCAACGGTGTTTTTTATCTGTCATTTATGGAAAAAGGAGGTTTAAAATCCCATTTTCAAGAAGAAGGGTAAGAGCTGATGGAAAAGTGTATATTGCTTATCTCTTTGTGATTAACAACTTTGCATCAGACATAAAATTCGTATCTGCTGAAATAAACAAATTTCTTAATAGCCCCTGAAAACTGTGTACGCAGTCGTAATCAGCGACCCCAAATTATTATATAACCGTTGAAAAATCTCTCGGAAATTCGGTTGAAAATTTGTGGCCCTGTGTAATTTTGTAATAATGTGCAGGGATGACACCAAGTAGGCATGAACATAATTAGTGCCACCCATTCTTATCGAATGAAAAAAACCAAATAAAGGGAGTAATAAAACAAATTATGCCAATACCACCTTGATCAAAAAGTTCCCGGAATAACCACCGTGTGGCGTTCCCATCGTCCATATTTAAGTTCTGTTTTTTTTTTTTGTTAAGTTGGCACATCTGTTGTTGATATTCCCTCGAAATCTTAGCATCATAGCTTGACATTTGCAAAAGAGTACATCTATCTCTGTGTGTGTTTGCGATTTTTTACAATTTTAGAAATGGATTTAAAAATGCAACAACGAACTTGTATTAAATTTTGCGTAAAAATCCGATCCCACAGTCATCAAAAGGATCATTACTGGAGACGAGACGTGGGTTTACATCAGGCAAGTGATTTCAGTCAAAAAAGAAGGTATTGCTCACGGTTTTTATGGATTACAACGGTGTAGTGCATCATGAATTTTTGCCAGAAGGCCAGACAGTAAACAAAGAGTATTATTTGGGCGTTATGAGACGTTTGCGTGAAGCAATTCGCCAAAAGAGACCAGAATTGTGGACAGAAAACTAGTGGATTTTGCACAATGATAACGCACCGTCGCACAGTGCCATCATTATTCGTAATTTTTTGACAAAAAATGCAACACATACCATCCAACAGCCACCGAATTCACCTGATTTGGCTCCCTGTGACTTCTTTCTGTTCAATCGAGTTAAAAAACTATTACGGGGAACGCGTTTCAGCAGCCGAGAGGAAGTAATGGAAAAATCGCAGGAAGCACTGATGGACATACCGAGAACCGAATATAAAAAATGTTTTGAGGATTGGATCAAGCGCTGGCATAAGTGTGTTGCAGTCGATGGGGATTAGTTTGAAGGGCACAATATAGATTTAGATGAATAAACTTGTATTTTTAATTTTCTGAATAAATTCCGGGAACTTGTTGATCAAGGTAGTATATCAAAATTTTCTTGCAAATTTTAGTTCAAAATAAATTAAAAAAAAAAATAAATAAAATGAGAAAAAAGTACAGGTGTGCACAACCATAAAAAAGTAAGGAAATTTGCTTAAAAATAAACAAAACGGCAACCCCGATTGTAACAGCACTCCTTATGTCGGAGAGAGAAAAGGAAAGAGAGAGAGAGAGAGAGTAAAATCATAATGGGGTTTTCAAATGACTAAACAAAAGACTTAAACAGCAAACTTGCACACACTTAAAAAAGTATTTCATCTCCAAAGAAACACACCGAATTACGCAATCCATCTGGAAACTGGTCTCTCAACGCTTTTTTACATACACTTTGCAGCTACATTTTGAATACATAGTAAAAGTTATGAGACTACCAGCAACCAGATTACCAAAGATAGTTGCATTGCATCTTTTGGCGATCAAGTCACAATGCTTCCTCGAATGGGAATCACTTGCTCACGAATTCAATGCCCATATTGCATTCAGAACGACAAGTGCTCGCTCTCCAATATGCGCGAGCGAGAGGATACTATGCATTTCCTGGCAACAAGCCCCATACTAAAAGAATTTAGAATGCTTTACATGAGAAGAGCATCATTAACACTAGAAGAAAGCCTTGAATTTCTAAATGGGAAAAGCTGGCAAACACTAATAAATTTTCTGGTCACTGCTACGTAAATAGTTTAAGTTCATAAATGGCGACGGCTTTAAGCCAGTTCAACTCTAAATGCGCTTCATCACTGAAGATGATTTTTCCGCCACAATTTGGATCCGTTTCCAACTTCTCCAGAGTCCGATCAGCGAACTTACGATGAGCTTGGTGGTCGTGAGGCATCAGTGCCAGAGTTAATTAAATCTTATACGAATGCATGCAGTAGTCTTTTCACAAAATTCGCCAAGTTGAAGTCACAGAAAAGCCAACTTCTTATAAACAACGAGGAATCGAGAATTTTGGGTCCTCAGCCACACCTTCAGCAACGGAGGGCTTATTTTCATTTGACCGCGCGTTTTCTAGGGTCATACTCGATCGGCAACCGTAACGCTTTGCTCAAATCTCACGATAATTCGTTTAATTAGTCGCTCGGTTGGACGACCATTTCGGCCATTAATCTTTGTTCTTAAATATTATGTTAATAGCGTTTTCTTTTCTCGAAAAAATGTTGCATTTTTTCTACACCGTGCGAGGGCTGTCAAATTTCGTGTTCTTTTCTGTAAAAGAGGCAGTATTGCGTTCTTTTCTAAAAAAATATTGCCTTCTGAGCGGGGAAAAATGTAACACTTTTGCACTCAATTAAATGACGTTGCCCTGCAAATTAGCTGATTCTGACAGAGTAGTATTTTTATGTTCTTTTCTTGCACTAAAAAGGCAACATTTTGGCAGTGTTGTGGGCAACATTAAAAAATTGTTGCCATTGCACAAGGCAAAAAAATGCAGCATTTTGTCAAGAAAAGAAGCCGCTATAAGTTTTTCCTTTGTAAACCTTTTTTTATACAATAATAAAGAACAACATACATACTACTACTACTCTTTGTGAGACAGATAGATATTAAACCTGTCTTATAACAAAACAAAAGACTAAAGCAACAAACTCACTGTTTATGAGAGAGAGAAAGGAAGAAAAAAATATTAATGGGCCTATATTATATATAACAAAAAAAAACAAAAAAAAAAAAAACAAAAAAAAAACACAACAACAAACTTCACAATGCCTACACTTCTACTGGAATAAAATATTTAAAAAAATAAAAGGTTTCAAATTTTTAAACAAAATATATTTCATTTCACTTTCAATCCAATCACAAGATACATCGTCACATTCACTTCAGATCTATTAAAATTTCGCAACTCTATAAAATGTATGTGTTAATATTTTTTTAATTTGCAATAAAAGAGCAAATAAAAATAATGTACTTTCAATTATAAAAAAAAAAAATGAAAATAATTACAAAATAATAACTTCAATCAATTTGAAAAAGGTTATAAACTTTCGCTTTCATTGCCGGCCAGCACACACACACCAGGCAACTAGGCAAATACAGGCATCAGGTGTAGGCATAGCCCCCCATCACCATCAAAAACATTATCATGAACATCTTCAACTTGAAGTAATTCATTCATAAACTTGAACTAAATAAGTTTTGTTTTCTTTTTTTACACAAAAAATAACAAATTGCACAAAAAAGTATATATGTAAATATAAAATGTTTAAGCACCAACAAAAATAATGAGAGCACTTCACTTTATCAAACAAACTAAAAACAAAAAAAAATAACCTAAATACATATCAAACTATGAAAAATGAGTATAAAAAAAGAAGAAATTATTGAAAAAAGTGCTTAACCGCAGTAAATAGTTTAAACTACATAAAATTTTATTTATTATATTTCAGTAGATATAAATGTGCATAATATTTTTGTTTTTTTTTCTTTAGTTTAAAATAAAGCGCTGCTGAAGTTTTTTTTTTTGTTTTTTTTTTTTTAAAGTTCAGTTAATTTTTATGTTTTACATTTTATATACTCACAAATTAATAATTTTATTTATTTTATTTTTACTCCCTTTGGCGTTGAAAATGTTCACTATCAAGTTTAAATTAATTAAAAAATAACATGTAGTGTTGGCATTTTTACATATTAAATTTTAGCTATGGGCGCTTCTTTCTTTGGGTATTATTGATAAGGTGTAGTGTTTAATTTTTCTTGGCATACATTTACTTTTTAGTATTAAAAATAAAACATAAAAACAATTGAATAAAAAATAAAAGATTTAAAAAATAAACCGCTCACCATTTAGCATTTGAGTTTGAAAGTTTTTGTAAAGTCACTAAAATATCTCTACTGAACAACAATATCTCTACTGCACATTCGATTCAATAACAGCTTTGCCGAATTAAAACGCATTACATTACTGGATAGGTACGTATAACGCAGAACATTTGCAGGGTTAAACTTAGACATATTTGCCGAAAAGGAAGAAACAGAATTGCATATCCTATATCACTGTGAAGGTCTTGCAAGCCCCAAACTTCGCCAACTGAATTCGACGCTGTCATAACCAAATATGGAGAAAATTTCAGACTATAGTCACATAATTTCAGATGCCTTGACCAAATTTAGGATAAGTGAATGCAATTTGACGCTATGCCATCCAAGTTAAATGGAATATCTGACTACAGTAACCGGTTTCGGGTAAATTAATGAAAGTCTAGGTTGTCTAAACCGAATATGAACAGAATTTTTGTCTACAGCAGTGGTTCTCAAGTGGTGGGCGCGCCCCTCTGGGCGGGCGTAGACTGATTTGAAGGGAGGCGCGGAGAAATTTCAATAATCAAATATTTGAATACTCTGTAATACCATAATCATAATATTTTGTATTTAATAAAATAATTTCTTTTTTCTTTTATATTATCTGTTATAACCTACAATATACACCTTTTAGTTTCACATTTTCCATTTTTGATTTAAGGTACGTACCAGCGATGCTAGCTTGCGGGGAATGCCCCGATTTGCGGGGAATTTCACTTGGTACGGGGAATCGGGAATGAGCTGTTGCGGGGAATTTGAAGTCTTTCAGCTTTTAGTAATTAAAGTCTGCAGAATATTTTTTGTCAAATTGTATGTAATGTAAAATGTTTAACTTATGAAATATTTCATATTTTGGGTCTTAAAATCTTCATCTAAAGTAGGCCCTGCAATTTATTGGTTTGGAGAAATCTATTTCTAAAAAAGTGTGCTATTTGAAAGTTTTGTTTTCGAAAGAATTTGGAAAATTTTCAGAGAACGCAGAGTGCTTTCGTAGATCCAGACGATTATAGCGCCGAGTGTCAGTCATGCCAAAACTGTCGCGCAGCGCTTCGACTTCCCTTTCGGCCGTTCAGAAAGGCCTAGCTATGGCTTCGACCAGCACCTCCTGATTAATTACTCTTTATCATTACTGACTAATCTGTAAACTTACAAATTATGGTCAGCCATCATAAAGAAGATGAAGTATATTTTATGTATATGTTAAAAACCGATAGTCAAAACTTTGAACCAATTTTTCTCAAAACAAAGTTTTTGACATTATTTGAGTCAAAAGAAATCCCATTTCTGTTGAGAACTTTGGTGTTCTAAAGTGGGCTAAAGCTTATATGTTAAGAATTCCGTAGTCAGAAAGTACGTTTCTATTAATCTACCAGTTCCATAACAATTGGTTAAGTTTTGGAACGAGAAAGTTCAGTGTCACCTTAAAATAACACTCACTGAGGTTAATTTCGTTTATGTAAAATTTGTATATGGTAAATGCGTGTAGCGCTGTTATAATATGAAATTATACCAATGCGGGGAATTCGATCGAAAATTGGGGAATTTCTCGAAGGTTATCGGGGAGAGGGAAAAAATAAGTTGGCATCCCTGGTACTTACATACAGTTGCGATTTTATCGGTGCGAATCCGCAACGTAAGAAATTACAACAATGCAACCCATTATTTCATATGAGCGTGCACACACATCTGCGATTTTGACGCATCGTTTTTTCGAACATTCACAGCTCTCCTCTTTTGTCATCCCGAAAACGCAAACTGCTGCATTTTCATACCGACAAGTAACAAAATATGGTAAAGAAGAAGAGGAAGTGAAATGAAAAAAGTGAACAAAAAGAAAATAAATTCAGAAATGTTTGATATTATTTTTCATATTAATACTTTTATTCTAATATTTATATTTAACTTAATAGTTAATTAAACAGGTAGAAATCTCAACTAAAAATCTCTTGTATGTGGCAGAAAAAAAAGAAAATCATTTGTTGCGATTTCAATGCGGAGAAATCGCAATAGTGTGTGCCCCTTTGCGTTTTCGAAATTCGCTGCAGAGACGCATCGAAAATGGTCCGAATTCGCATCGATAATAGCTTTAAACCACAAAAATACGACAAATTGTTAAAAATTATTATTAAAAAAAAAAATCTAATGTAAAATATCATTTTCAAAGAACTTTAGTTCAAAAAAATTTTAATAGTGTTTTTTTTTTGCCTTTGGTTAATTTCTCGACTACCTTTTACTACCAAAAACTTTAATATTAGGAATCACTTATGATAATGCATATTGACTCTATTTATTAATTAATTAGTTAGTTTAAGCTAGCTATTTAAAACTAAAACGTCACTAAAACTTCACCATCCTAGTTTTCCTAACGACGAACAATTCAACTACTAAATAAATTTACTAGCCTAGTTTATCTTTGACACAAACTAATCAGAGCCTCATCCAAACTACAGAAAAATCATAATTTTAACAAGGCGGGTAATAGGGTGTTCACATGGAAGTAGAAAATCGATTTTCGTTGCCCAAAATTCGATTTTCAGAAAAGTCGTTTAGACGGCATTTGATTTATCATCTGTCAATTTTTATTTCCATTTTTTTGAGATCATTTACTTTTCTCACACTTTTTACAAGTAACTAATGTCATCATGTTGGGCTATCTGCCAAAAAAAGTACTAAATATTGTAATAGATGGAATATTGTAGTAGCATTCTCTCAATTCTCTCAGAAACACAGAGTTGCATAGCGAAAAATCATAGCCAAAAAACGTTTTTCGTTGAAAATCGGCTGAAAATCAGATTTTCATTTGACAATTGTTCTATGACGAAAATTAAATTTTCAATGGATTTTCAGCCAAAATCGATTTTGAGCACTAAAATCAAATTTTCAGCTGCCATGTGAACATATTATAAGATTTAATTTAAAGAATAGTAAACCAGCATAAGAAATTGCTGTGTGAAAATTAAAGTAGGGGAGGCGCGGGTTTGCCACGAATTCGAAAGCGGGGGAATAGGATGAGCGCAGTTGAAAACCACTGGTCTACAGTAATAGAATATTGCCTGCGTTCACCAAATTCCGGCTAAGAAATGGAATCGGTGGTTATTCAATAGAATATTAATGCAAATATATTGGCCAAAATGAGTAGAAATCAAAAACCTACTAGAGGATCAAAAGATCTTCCTTAATCTTCTAAATTCTTTCACATCTTCAAATAGTTTTTCGATTCAGGAGCAACGATCATAATACATGAGATATTTTTCTAGTAGGGAGAGAGTCTGGTTTTATGAAAAAATCTTCATAACTTCATAACCTTAAAATGATATTTAGCAGCAAAGAAGACAACAGTTTGATCGGAAAATATAATTTTAATCGATCGAAAAACTTTATTTATGCCAGCACCGTGGTATAGTTGCGGTGTGCTAGATAGAAATATATAGAAATTGTCTCTGAGGTTTTGGGCTCCATTTTGGGCAAGGACATGGTCATAATTTTCTTTTAAACAGTGTAACAATCTTGAGCAAAATTCAATCTAGTTAATGAATAAAAAAAAAATTAATGGCAAATAGCAGCAACCGCATCCTTTGGTTTGGCATAAAGACTGATATCAGGTGGCAGTGCCATGAAACAGCGAAGATTCCAACCGAAGCTCTACCCTTTTTGTAATTTTCTAATTTTAAAATAATATTTTCTGACTTGAAACTGGATAAGGTATAGATGGAAAAACGAAGTAACCAACAGCAGAACTTAAAAATTCTTCAAAGTTTTCAATGCGTCCATATTTTTCCGGTGCATACTTTCTACTGTGCCCACTAGTCATGCAGCCAATTGCTGGGCTAAATGGAAAACGACTTTAAACTTTGTTTTGTCAACGTTTTGTGTGTGTCTTCTCTGCAGTATTTTTATATGTTTGCTTGAGTTTCTACCCTAAAGGTGCTACATGCAGCAGCAACATACACAAAAACATCAAACGAGCACATGTCAATAACACAAAAAAAAACAGCAACGACGAACAAAACTTATTTAATAATCCATCATTTTAACGAAAAGGAAAGAGAAAAAAAGAAAAGCAACAATCGCCTACATGTATTTAACAAAAAAAAAAAAAAAAAAAAAAAAGAGTAGAAAAGTAAAACCAATATAGCCAACAAGCGATTCAGTTCACACGCATGCGCTTCAACTGCAGTCGGCATGGCACCTTTTACTTTCAATAGTGTGCTTCTTTCCTCACTCACCCACCTCCTTGCCTGCAAGCAGCATAACGTTCCCCTTCTCGCCTTGTACCCGTGTGCATATGACTTTTAAAATTTATTAAATCATAAATAAATCGCTCATTGCGTTTCATGCGACGATTACAGCGAGATAATTGTTTAATTATTATTTACAATCAACAACAACAACAATAGCAGCAACAACCAGAACTGTGACTGCCTACTGTTGTTGTTGGTGCTGCTGAGCATGCGTACGTGGTAATAATTATTGTTAATAATTAATTGTCACATGAATTATTATGCCTTATCGCATTTTGTTTGTTTGTTTATTTAATTACAAAATTTATTGATGATTTTTTATTTATTTATTTATTTCATTTAGTGCATTTTTTTTTCTTTAAATTGAATATGGTTGCTTTCTTGTGAGTTTAGTTCGTGTTGGTTTTGTTTTTTGTTGTTGTTGACAATGTTGCCTCCTGTTTGATAATTTATGGTAATGCTGTGGGTTGTTTTTGTTTTTTGTCCGAAATTTTTTTTTTTTTTTGATTACTCGCGTGTGTGTGAATGCGTGTTTTTTTGATTTATTTTTTTTTTTTTGGTTTTTCAGGTACAATTATGTTGACAGTTGTTGCTGTTTTTGTGGTTGTTGTAATAGTTGTTGAATTGTCGCTGTTGTGTACTGAGATTGTTAACTTTTTTTCTTGAAGGTCTCGCTTAAGGTATTTCTGTTTTATTGTGGTGTTTCTGCGTGTATGAAATTATGCAATTTCAAGTTTAGCTTATTCAGAAATTGAAAGTGAATGAATCAGTTTTGTTGTAAAAAATTTTCACTTTTAATTAATCTTTCATTTAACTTTAATATTATTGCTTCAATGAAGATTAAAATTACATTTTTTATATTATTTATTAAGGCAAATGAATTGATCTGAAAGTCGTGGATTCATTGAGCGTAAAAGGATGCATCTGAAAACGAGGTAAAAAATTAAAAACAGAACAAACTCAAATGAAACCAAACCACTTGCAAAGCATCAAGCTAGATGAAAAAGCTTTAAAGTTATGATAAAGTAAACCGAATTTTCTTCGTATGTTTCAAAGGAACATCGATTTACCACTTTGCTTTTAACGAACCACTCTAAAAAAGGATCTGAAATACATATACATATGAAAAGAAACCAGATAGACACACTTGATTGGGCAAGAGAAGGGTTTTGCGATGGTCGTTAGCCATTTTGAAAACCGAAAATAGCTCGAATCGTCAAGATACTTTTTTCCATAAAATTTCTTTTTCTAATTCAGAATTATTTGGATTTTTAAAATTTTTTATATTGGTACTAATATTTCAAAACTGCAATTTACTTGCTTAAAAATTGCTTTGTCACGCTATAGAAGCTTGCATTTATATTTCATTTCAGTAAATACTTATTATTAAAGAGCTTCAATGAAAAACTCGTTGCAATTTGAAACTTATATAATTTTTTTCGGCATTTCTTTACATTGTATCAAATTGACACAAGAGGATCAGGTTAGATTAGGTTAGGTTGTTGGAATAACTGCGCTGAGAAATGCGGAAAACGCGCTTAAAGCAGAACGAAGGCTACAAAACGCCATGAACACAGAAGACGGCAGAAATGAATGAAGAACAACGAACAACTGGTGGCACATCAGAAAAAATTCCCGAAACGGAAGATGACATATCGTCGCCTGAGAATTGATTTGGCGTATGTGTATAAGTATTCCTATGCCTATACGCCAAATCAATTCTCAGGCGACAATATGGCGTTAACAACGCTAACAAAGAGACAGCATAATGCTGAACCATCCCCGCGAAGTAATACTCAATGGTAGTCCCGTGGGGAGAATCGTAGAAGAGAAAGTAGGTGTTTTTTGTCGGTAGGAATCCAACATAACCGGGCACGACCACCTGCCAACGTATAAAAAAAAAACAAAAAAAAAGGTTAGGTTGTTGGGGCTGTTCATAAGGAAATATGAACACACTGAGACCTATTGGTTCATTGTGATACCCTATTGGTGCTAGTAGTTACCTCTTAATCCCACCTAGTCAAACCATTCTGTGCTTTATATGAAGCTAAGTAAGTCTCTGATTTCAGAGGATGCGAGTTTTGTCAGTCTTTTATAGAAGGGTTCTCCCAGAGTTTTTTGTCTGTGAGCCGCTAGAGCAGGGCAGTTACATATAAGGTAGAAGATTGTTTCTTTTTCCTCTTCGTTTCTGCAGGTTCGGCAGAAGTCATTTTAGGGAAGACCTAGTCTCCGGGCATGATTGCCGATAGGGCAGTGCCCGGTTAGAATAGAGATTACCCTGCTTATGTGGACTCGGTTCAGGTTTATGAGTGCTTTAGAGCGTTTCGGGGTTTGGCCTAGGCTAAAATTGCCTAGCAATGCAGCAGGTTGGTTTCATTTCCCATCTGCTTTCCGCAAAGTGGTGGAGTGGTGGTGTTTGATAATAAGCTTGCATGTGGCAAAAGGTATACCAGTGTTGCCAGTGATGCATGAATTGCTGATCATCAGCTTTGCAGTTTCCCTCAATGTTTCTGTGCCCAGGCACCCAAATGAGGTGCAGATTGAATGCTGCGGCCGTCTCAATTAGAGACGATCTGCATTGTAGGGCAACTATTGAATTATTAGCAGAACATTGGAGAGATTTTATCGCCGCTTGACTTTTTGACTGTCAGTGAGAATGTAGATATCTCGTTACACCTTATCAGATTTGCGGCTTCAGTGATCGCCAGCAGCTCTGCTTGGAAGACGTTGCAGTGATCAGGGAATAGACGCTCAGAGTGAACTGCACCCCCAACCTTACTATCCAATTTTGAGCCATCAGTATACACTTCTATGGCATCATGGCGCATCAAATTGCCCGCACTCCACTCTGACGAGTTAGAATAAGTGTGCTAAAGCTGTTACTAAAGGACAGTGAGGAAAGGGTGAGATCGACAGATTTGGGAAGATATTTGGTTTCACCTAATATCCTACCATTGCCATGATTAGTGTGGAACCACTTACGGATCGTGTTCAGTCTCACAGCTGAGATTGAAGCTATTGGAAGAGATTTAGCATAGTGTACAGTACTTTTGAAGGTGTAGTTTTCAGGGCTCCTGTAACTAGCCTTGAAGCTAGCCGCTGTACTTTGTCTAATTCTTTGTGATGGGTGCTCTTTAAGATAACAGTCCACCAAACAATTACGCTATAAAATACAATAGGGCGTATAACACTGGCATACAGCCACATAATCACTTTGGGCTGTAATCCACATTTCCTGCCTATAGCTGACCTGGACGCCAGTTGAGTTTTTTGTCAAGGATTAGATCAAGATATCTGACTTGTTCCAAGACGATAAGTGAGCTACCATTTAAAGTGGGTGGGTCGAAAATTGGTAAGGAGTGCTTCCGAGCAAAGAGAACTAGCTTCGTCTTAGATGCATTGACCGATAGTCCTCGGACATTGCACCAGGATGACAAGAGGTTCAGTGCTCTTTGCAATAAGTCTACAAGTGTGCAGAGGAATTTTCTTAAAGCGGTGATGACGACATCGTCCGCATAGGCAATCACCCTGCTTCCAGTTGTTTTAAGTTTTAATAGAAGATCATTAACTGCGAGGTTCCAGAGGAGCGGAGAGAGGACTCCTCCTTGCGGAGTGCCTCTGACCGCAAATCTTTTAATGGAAGAGGGACCCAGCTTAGCATTTATGATTGTATTTTCTAGTAAAGCGTCGACAAAAGCCGCAACAGAGTCATCCTCCCCCAGGTCAATCAGTGATGAAGTGATAGCCGATGGGAGGATGTTATAACAAATTATAAATCTATATTAGACAATATAAAGAAAAACTGAAAACGCCATATTGCCATCATGTCCAGCATACTCAAATTTTATAAGATCCACTTTCAAAACTCTTGAGCTTTACTTTTTGGTCAATTCCATTCTATTCCAATGTTTTTATACATATATGATTTTTGTAAACCAATACAAAAAAGAAACTAGATGTTATAGAGAAGAACTAAAAACGCCATCATGTTGAGGTTTTTTTTTTGCCATTGTACAGTGTTATTAAAATTAATAGGCTTTGAATGAACAATGAGGCCAGATGAATGTTAAAAAGTTCATAGAACCAGCAGATCAGACAATCGATTCGGAACCCGCTACTGTTCCTCATCAGTGATCTTTGTGGTAGTTCCCTCATTTCAACAATCTATATAAGTGAAAATACTGTATACTTTTTGCCGTTCTATATACTTTTTGCCATTCTTCTTTGATACTTGTAAAAAAGATACCATTTTAAAATTTGGTAAACATGTTTAATAATGTTTAAAAAATATAAAAAAATAATTTTTAAAATTTTTACAGGGCCGTTTTTTGGGTCATTTTTTGGATAAATTTTTTTTTTTAAAAACCGCCAAAAATTGACATGATTTAAAAAGACAATTCAACTTTGATATTTATGGTCTGAACTACGATCTAAAAGATCGGTTTTAAATTTCTCAATTTTCAGGCGATTTTCTAAAATTTTTGGTTTGAAAATTTTTAGGTAGAAATACCACTTAAAAACAAAACGGAATATATGTGTAGGTATACAAATTTTTATAAAATTCAATGCTTCTATGAATCACGTCCAAATTTCCAAAAAAAATATTTTCTTCGCTCTTATTTGTTTTTCTTTATTTCATTGAAAATTAATTATTACTCATGCATACATAGAAATGTATAATGCCATCAAGTCTCATTTGCTTAGCCAAAAACTAAAGTTAATAGCATTAAACCTAAAAATGTTTATTACCAAAATGAAGGAAAAAAAATAAATAGCATTAAACTTCCCATAAATTTTCAAAGAACTTCCTCCTACCAATTATGAAAAAATTGGCTTAAACAGCGTCACAGACACCTTCAACTTTTGCAAAAAAACAAATAATCACAACTAACAACAACAGCACCACCCACACTAAACGAGCCATTTTAAATTGTAACATTTTTTTTTTTTTTTTGCTTTTCTGTATGTCTGTCTGCGTGCCTGTCAACTTGTCAATTCATATTCCTCCTTTCTTGCATAATAATAAATAAATATATTTCACAACAAATGTGTAGATAGTTAGATGGATAGATAGGTGGAAACTCGTGTATATGTAGACATCTTAACTGGCGCTGTTATTAGTTATTGACTTTGGTTGTTGGCGTTCAGCCGATGGTGTTAAATTCATTAATATGTAAGTTAAATATCATTTGAACGTATGGGGACCTCAGATTTTATGTTACTCCAATTTATGCATATAACTGACACTTTAAACAAAAATCACATGTAGCTACAGCACTTTGACAGCAAATGTAAAGAACATTTGTCGGTTGTTGTTGTATGCTGGTGTTGTGGGTAAAAAAAATACAAAAAAAAATTATAACTAATGCAAAAACTGTCAAAATGCTTAACTAAAATAATAATAAATTTCTGATTTGCTGCTGTCAAAAATAAGTTCATTTCAATTTAATTTAAGACAAAAGACAGAAAATAAAAACAGGAATTGTATAAGTACGTTGTTGCTGGGGTAATTATGGTGTTTAATGTTTGGACTCTATTTAAATGTTAAATGTCATTTGTGTAGCTGTTGTTGTTGTTGCTGCTGTTACTGTTGCTGGCAGTTAGTGATGTCGATTGGCATATGCTCATATTATAATTAGTCACTTTTAGATAAATCAAATGCGATTGTATCTAAGACCTTGATCATAATCTATTTTAAGTTTTGAGAAACTACTCCTTAAACTGTAATTGTTAATTTAGAAACATTCTAAATATTATGCTGATGCTAGAGATAGATTTATATTAATTGTGAAGGTTATTTGAACTATTTTGGTGAGATTTGGTAACATTTTAATTCTTTATCTTTATAGAAAAATATTAGATTCAGTGGCTACCGCTGTACATGTACTAAGGGCAAAAACTTCCTTTGTGATACCAAGTTGGTGTTAATTTCACCCCTTGTTAAGAAAACCGTGTTACTCAAACCATTCAAGCTTCGTTTTCTTTTGTAATAGGTTCCATATATTAGCTGGTCTTTTAGCGTAACTTTCCTATAATATAATACAATTCAAATGTCAAAAGAAAAACTTTTTTAATTTAATTTGGGGTGGCTGATTACTAGGGAGCTTCGTTTTGCCAATTTTTTCCCGGATCGAAATGTCATATCTTGCATAATATCTTCTGTGAGAATTTTCCTGGCTAAATTTTGAGGCAAACAATTACACAGAACACAGAGATATCTCACTGAAAGATCTCATTGATAAACTTTGACTTCCTGACAACACTGTGCCAGAATGGTTCCATTAAAAAGGTCAATGAAGTTGCTTACTGATATGGCGTCCCGAGTGTGCTTTACTGCTTTACTTTCTAGACAAGCTCTGCAAAATCAAAATTCCAATTTGTGACAATTGTTTGGTTGACCACTTCTAGATAATGTGCTTGTAAAGTTTGGCAAACATCGCTGGCAGGTAACCAAAAAGTTGCACAACTAGTTAATTGTACTGGATCCGTTTCTTGTTCTGGACCTAAAGGAGGCATATCCGACCTCTCAGAGAGATTTAACTGAGATTTTGGGACATGAATGTTAGTTTTCACTGTTAGTTAAATAAAACTAACGACAATTTTGGTACTTGCAGTCGAAATTTCGAAAGTGTGAGGCTTAAATTCTCCCTGAAGATATTATAAGATCATTTACATTTCGCTCTTAAAAAAAAGTGGCAAGTCCACGGAAAGGATCGGGGCCAATTTACATAACCGATGAAAACTTTCAAACCTTTTTATCGGCGGCTTCATTATCAGTGGCTTCATTATCAGCAATGTCACAATGGTCAGGTACCCAAGAAAGCGTAACTTTGTTATTGAGACTTTCCAAAAACTCTTTAACCAATTCGGAAGATCAACTCTATGAAGAGAGCGCAGAATTGCTACGCCATTTAAATTTTTATAAAGGTTTATATTTCCACAGATCTCTATAACATATAATTCGGCTTAAAAAATATACTAGTGGGACTGGCATTATAGTGTAGGGTCTAACGACGCCAAGGTCGACAACAGAACCACAGTCCATCATCAAGCGTTAAATATTTTGAGGTGGTTAAAGAATGATGTCCAATGACAATTTTGCAGGTTTTCGGGAAAAATTTCATGCTCTGCGGATTGGGAAGAGGTCACCAGCCCATTTAACATTATCCCTGTCAAAAATGACACTTGAAAGGCCTTTCGGCCTTTTCGAGAGGCAGATCCCATGATCATAAGCTCAGGAAAGGACAAAGCTACTTCCGCGAAGGACTTTGGAGAGAGAACCTGCCGTAAATTTTCCAGAGTTTCGCAATGATTGGCAGTAAAAGTGTCTTAATACTTTCTGAGAAGATCAACTTCATGAGAAGAATCCCTGGCGAAGACCTTTTGAAGACGTACTTCCCCAGGCAGCATGTTTTCCAGGGATCACATTTGAATTTTCAAATCTATTTATTAATTGTACTCCGTCAGTGCAACACTATAGGCATTCCTGACAAGCTTGCACATATCTAACAATTGATCGATCCACCACCTTTGTTGAAGGTAGCACATTATTGAGCTGAGTTTTGCTATCTCTTCCAGTTCATTTACAGAGCTAATAGCGGTTGCAATGCCTTGGGCTCGCCATGCCTTGGAACATACTCTAGTTAGTTCTTTTGTTCATTACAGAGTTATGAAAGTGTTCTTAAGATTCGAAATCGATAGAAACCCGCTAAAGAATACTGCAGATGTGGCTTTGACAATTAAAACTCTAATTTTTGATAAGTGACTTTGAACCCATAAATCCACCGATTTCCACAAAAATTAGAAGTTTTTTAATAACGAATTTATGGGGCTAGATTCCCTAACTGTGAGTTTTCAAGTGTACACTGAAAATTGTGTAAACTTGCGATTTTTCGATTTCCAAACTGTGAAAATAAGTGTTATTTGTTTAAGTTGTGATCGGTGAGTTTTTTTTTCTGAGCGGTGTACACTTTTCATTTTCTCACAGTTAGGGAATCCAGCCCCTGGCTCTCAATATTGATTTTTCAAAATTTCGAATTAAAATTTTTAATTAGCAACATTGAAAAATAAATATTTATAGTGACGTAAAAGTTTAGATTTTCTTTTATTGATATTCCAATCGAGATTTGAAATCAGCAAGTTCAAAACCTTAAGAATCACCATTCAATTTCTGAGTACACGCATTTGTCCAATTTCACCGATTTTCTTCGTAGTTCACCCCACTGTGTGGTGATTTAAAATTGATTTTGGTAGGCCAAAAATTTATTTTCAAATTTACAATTTTGTGTTTTTTTTTGTGGCAGCAAAGATAAAAACAAAAATATATAGTTAACCCCATAAAAAAAAGGAAAAGTTTTAGTTTTTACTACAAAAATCTATTACATTTTGCCCTATTCTATTACACAACTATTATTTCAATTTGATAATTCTTCGATTTTGAAGCAATTTACAGCCAAAATCGATTTTTCTTAGTCAAAATTGGCTACATGTATTACTTAAAATTAAATTTTTATAATAAAACAAAAAAAAAAAAAACAATAAAAAAAAACTTCCCATACCGGGAATCGAACCCGGGCCTTCTGGGTGAAAGCCAGATATCCTAGCCACTAGACCATATGGGAGGATGCTAACACCTAAGCTATAGCATTAATTCAGTATGGACATGTTATATTTTTAAGCACTTATGTTTGATAAGCATTTAATTGATTTCTGTTTATTTATATTATTAGATTTATTTAAAAATAATTTTATATTTTTAAACATTCATTTAGTTATTTTGTTTGAGTGACTGCTGCTAATATTTAATGCATTTTGGCGCCAACATTTCATAAAATGCTTACAATATGAGTGTAGGTTATAACTAGCATAAGTTAAAAGGAGTATAATGTGATTTCATGGTAGGAGGAGTAGCAGCAACAACAGTAAAGCAGAAAAATCATGCACGCTTTAATTGATTTAATCGATTTGCTTTTGTGTTTAATTGCTGCACTATTTACACCTTTTTTCTTCGCTGTTGGTGTTTTTTGTTTTTAATATGGTAATAACATGTCCGCTGTTTATTACAACAAATTATCATAATAATAATGAAAATGATACATTAATTAACAAACAATGCTTTGACAACAACCAACAGCAACAACAATAACAATGAATGATAAATATCATTTGAATTTGAATATCTTTTTGTAAGTGTTGTTGCTTAAGTCTTTTGTTTTTCAAGTACTATCTTGGTAAGAAAAATACTACAAATAAGAAAATAAATAAATGATATGAAAAATAAATAATTAAAATTATTTAATTGAATTGATATGCTTGAAACAGGATGCGAATTTTAACATAATTCAATTACTAGATTAAGAAATCGTTGATAAGTAATTGTGGTTGTTGTAGAAAGGTTTCATTGGTTTATCTTGTAGTTCGGGAAGACTGCTCAAGACGAGGTAACTAGTTTCTTGCGAAAACTATGAAAGTGTTATGCTCTGCCCCTCTCTTTTCATCACATTTGACTGTAACCCCCAACAAGACTGACGATGTTTTTTGAGAAGAGGGGGTAAGTAAATACGAGTTGTTGGACAGATTTTTTTCTTTCTAGCGTATTTCATCTCATTTTTAGTTGTTTAAAACTTGTTAGTAAGCTTTGCTCTGGTATCCTTTTTGGAATACTTTTTTTAAACCATAATAGAGCCCAAAAATGGGGGTTTTCTCGCAAGAAACAATAGAAAACTGCTCACGTAATTTGCACAAAAATCGCTTTTACTTGACGAGTTGTATATTCATGAATCAGAAGATTTGACCCTAGATCACAAATTATATTTACAGGGTGACAATTGTAGAGTGACACAAGTTTAATACTCTGCAGCAAGCTTTGCCATTTACCGTTAGGTTAGGTTAGGTTACTTTAATTTAAAAAGCAAATTCGTTCATCATTGGCTTTGCTTTTAATTTCATTTGAATTTTTGTTATTACATTTTGAAATTTCCATAAAAATGGACAAGGAAAATATTCGTCGTGAAATTATGAAATTTCATTTGGCAAATTATAATAGCCGTCAAATTGCAAAGGCTTTAAATTTGTCAAGTCGTACGGTAGACCGAGCTATTATTCGATATAATGAAACTGGGGGTTTTGGAGATAGAGACCGGGGAAAATTTTCAACAGTTGCCACTACTGGTTTAACAGAAAAAATTCGTAAACGAATCAAGCGAAATCCAAGGCGCTCAATGAGAAAAATCGCTAAGGAAGTGGGAGTAAACAGTGAAACAGTGCGAATCATTGCAAAATCAAAGCTTAATCTTAAGCCGTACAAGCTCCGAAAAGCTCAAGATCTGACACAAAAAAAGAAAGATTTGCGACTGCAAAGATGCAAGGCGTTGCTACGCTCCTCCGTGTTAAAAAATGTTGAAAATATCTTGTTTACAGATGAAAAAATTTTCACGGTTGAACAACATTTCAATGCGCAAAATGACCGAATGTGGCTAACATCATCATCGCAACAAAATAGGACTGTTGGCCGAGTTCAAAAGCCAGCTTCCGTTACGGTATGGGCTGGAGTTTCCGCTAATGCCAGAACCCCTCTAATATTCGTTGAAGAGGGTGTTAAAATTGACCAGGTTGTTTATCGGAGCATTTTAAATGAACATGTTCTTCCCTGGGCCCAAGATACATTTGGAAATGAAAACTGGACTTTCCAGCAAGATTCTGCACCTTCCCACATGGCAAAATTAACGCAAACATGGATAAAAGACAATTTTTCTGGATTCATAACATCTCAAAAATGGCCACCATACTCCCCAGACTTAAATCCAATGGAGTATTTTAGAGAGTAAGGCTTGTGCATCTCAACACCACAGTCTGTAGTCGCTGACAAATTCATTAGAGAAAGCCTGGACTGAAATTGATCAGGAAGTCCTGCGCCGAACAGTCCTACGATTTCCGGATTGATTGAAGGCATGTGTGCAGGCTAAAGGAGGTTATATTGAATGAGGTGGGGTTCAAATGAATGCTTATGTATTCAGCAATGTTAACACTTAATTGTACTTAATGGAAGTACGTCCTTTTGAAAATAACTGCTGAAATGTGTGCGTCACTTTACGATTGTCACCCTGTATTACAAGCGTAGGAAAATCGTACTCATTTTTTGCTTTTCTTTTTGTGTTTTTTTTTTTTTTTTGACTTGAATTTTTTTTCGTATTTATACATTTGTTTTTTTTTTTTTTTGTGTGTACAAAGAATATATAAAACTTCGATCTTGTGTGAGAGATGGAGCGGTATTTGAAAAAAGATCAGGAAAACAAGAGATATTGTTCTCTCAGTTGTGTTTTTACACGAAGAGGGAGGACGTTTAATGTGACCCTAGTCGCACAAGAAAGAAATATTAATTTTACAGTGGCGGATACGGGAAACATTTTTTTGGGCGGGGAGAAAAAAATTAAAAATTCTCCATATGAACCAAATGGCGGGCTGGAGCGTTATGTACGTAAGCAATTGTTTTGTTTCTTTGCTTATTGATAAACTTTATTTCGATGCCTAATAATTTCGAAGGTATGGCCGTGTGAAAACTTACGGGAACGTTATGCATTTTGGGGAAAACCTGTTCTTGCAGCAAATCATTTCATAATTTCTATGATCTATTTCCAATGTAAAGGATCGTGGAAAATAATAACAATAGGAAACATTTATTCAGTTTTAGATTGGTTTATAATGGGCTCAAGACTCAGCTCTGATTTCGCTTTAATATGCTCTTTCCAATTTAATCTTTTATCAAGGTGTAGTCCTAAATATTTAACACTGTTACGTTTGGGGATAGTAATTCCATTCAAATTTAACGGAGGACATTCCCCCTCTTCTTAATGAAAACGTGATATTTGCTGACTTGTCTGTATTGACCTTTATTTTCTAACGAAGTAACAATTGTTGAATGTCGTCGAGCTGTTTTTGAACTAGATTTGCAGCTTCTGTAGGAAATTCATTTGACGCTAAAATGGCAGTATCGTCTGGATAAGTAGCAATAGTAACAACATCAGTTTCAGGCAGGTCACAGGTAAACATTGAATAAAGAGCAGGACCCAGAACACTGCCCTGTGGTACTCCGGCTTTCACTTGACATTTGGCTGATGTTTCATCATTTTCTTTGACATAGAATGATCTTTCATGTAGATAGAACTTTAAGACCAAATAAAAAGGAGCTGGAAATAAATTTTTTAGTTTTTATAATAGCCCTTGATGCCAAACTCTGTCGAACGCTTGCTGAATATCCAAAAATATGTCAGAGCAATATTTTTTGCGTTCCAGAAAGTCAGGGACAATATTCACGATGCGATGATATTGCTCAGGAGTACCGTGCTTATGACGATTGGTGATCCGGAACTATATTCTTATTTTCTAGTATTATTAGCAATCTACTCAAGTATTCTTTCGAATATTTTCGAGAATATTGCCAGCAAACTTATTAGCCTATATGAGGGTACTGAGTTTTCAGATTTATTTGGTTTAGGTACCATTATTATTTTCGCGCATTTCCATTGAGAAGGAAAGTGATTTAATGAGCAAGATTATTCCTTATTCTTATAATTGAAAGTAAATCGTAATAACTAAAAACAACAATAACTAATTATGTTCACCTTTTTGCTTGTTTAAGTTATTAAATTTTTAAGTGTTTGAAAATCTTTTGGGGGGAGAAATTTCCCCCTTCCCCCTCTTGTATCCGCGCCTGAATTTCAAAAATGAAATGTGTCAAGCATTTTGTACTAATTTACCTTCTCTTTTGAAAACCGCTGTCATAATTACAAAAGTCTCCACTATGTCGATCTAGTCTACTATACATAAATATATATGATGAACTTCTCAAAGTTATACCCATATTTTCCTTTTACCTCTGAACTGTATAAGGTTTTGAAACTAAAATAATAGCGATGGTTTTATGGAGCTCATTTTCAAGAACTTTAACTGCGTGAAAATAACTTGGAAAAGAAAAGAAGTTTTGTTAAAATTTTTCTTTGCAGATACCTTGCTGCTATCTGGCTATCTAAATTACTATAACTGCTTTATAATGCTATATACCCCAGAGCGCCTACATCGATATGCGATGGCAACTCAAGTACATACTTATGTTTATCCTGAGGGAAAATATTCGTGTACAAATTTATTTTTTATATTGTGTGACAGTTTAAGTTGTCATACTGTCAAGTGAAGTGATCGCAAGTGAAAGAACAATGAACTAAAAATGTTGCTCCTACAAAACTATAGATATAATGTTTAAACCAAAAAATTGATTAATATATTTTATAATTATTATTATTTCTTTATAGATATTTTTGACAAACGCGACGAATAAGAAAATCGATTAATGATTATATAACGAGTATAATAAATCAAAAAAAAAAAAAATATGGAATATCTAGAATCGCTCAACGTTCAATTCTGAAATAATTAAGAACTATTAATATTTGATTATTCGTGTTTTCTGTTGCCATTTTTTTTAAATAAATACAATTAGTGCTGCCAAATTTAAATCTGATATGAATTTGATTGTGGTAGTAAAATATATCTGAATATTGTTAGCAAAAAAAAATAAATATATTTATGCTAATTAGAATTGCTGCATAAATATATACATTTGAATATATAATATTATGTGCTGCATCATCAACTACAACTTCACCCCCACCTCCGCTATACCACTATCACCTATTTACCACCCTAAGCACACTGTAACGGCCAAAGCTGCCGTTGCCACCACCATTATAATCATCATCACGCCATCACTACATTAAAACTTTAGAGCGCTTATGTTAATCATAATCTTAAATTAGCCATAAAATATTATTCGTTCGCTCTACATTATATCAAAAAGCAACATAAGTTGAATCGAAATCTATATACTTATGTATATGGGTACATACTTATACATAAGTATCATATGTATAAGATATGTAGCACTACAACAATTTAACTGCTCATTAATTATGCAAAATTTAAGTAAATGACGTGTTATATTTTGCTCACTCATTCTCAATGGATCGCTCGTTCGTTCGCTCGCTTACTGTTTAAACTTAACTCAACTTTATCGCATTCTTATCGATTTTTTTTTATACATATTATATTCTCATCTATTCATCGTGTCGAGACGTCAGTCATATACCAAAAAAAAAAAAAACTAGGTAGAAAATCACAAATAAGAAAAAAAATCAATCAATATATCCGTCACGATCGAGACTTTGATCGAGATATTGCTGTACGATCTTAGTATATCTGTAGCATTTGCCATGCTAATAAATTGTAATATTATTTAATTAAATCTTAAATTTTTAAACACAAGCACAAATATTTTTTATTGCTGCTGCTTCAAATTATGCTGCTGTAAAAATTACACTGATCAGCAAATTTTTAATAGTTTTTAAATTCATATAATGCATAGCGCTAAAACATGTAGATGGAAGGAGAAGAAAACAAAGAGAGAGAGATAGGAGAATAAGAGGGGGAATGGGAGTGGGGGAGGGGGGGGAGGCGTCGAAAGGCAGATAATGAAAAGGAGAGAACGAGGAAAAGGAATAGAGACGAAGGAGAGAAGGAAAATAGATAGGAAGGAGAGAGAAAGGAAAGAGGATGAAAAGAGTGAGAGGGAAGGATAGAGAAATAAGGGAGTAAGAGAGAATGGATAAGGGGAGGAGATAATGGAAAGAGAACGAAGGAGAGGAGACGGAGAGGGAGAAGAAAGAGAAGGAGATGAAGAGGGAGCGGTGGAATGAGAGAGGGGAAGGGAGACTGAAAGGGAAGAGAGAAGGTAGGAAAAGATTAAGAGAAAGTAAAGGAAAATGGTTGAAAATAGAGAAAAGAGTGAAGAGAGATAAAGGAAAAATGGAGAATAAGAGAAAAGAAAAAGAGGCTGGGGTGAAGGGTTTAGGGGGGGAAAAGAGAGAGGGGAGAAAGCGAAAGAGATCATTTGTGAACAAGGAGAAAAGTGGTAGAGGATGAGGTCGGAGAGAAAGAGAGGGGAAAGGGGAATGGTGTTGTGAGCAGAAAGTGAAAAGAGAGGCTAACAAAAGGTACAAAGAAAGAAAAAAAGAAAGAGAGGGTAAAAAAGATACAAAGAAAGAAAAAAGTAAAGAATGGAAAAGGTAGAAAAGAGTTAGAAGAGAAGTGAATAGATAAAGAAATTAAATGAAGAGAAGAGAAAAACTTAGAAAGAGAGAAGCGGTTTCAGTTTAGCTGTGAGTTGTTAAGAGGAAGAAGCACGTACTTGCACAACTTCAACTGGGTAATCGAAGGTGAAAGTCACTAGCATCCTGTATTACTTCGCGTGCAACATGGTCTTCATATAATGAGAGTGGGTCTCACGAGTTCATTCACAGGAATCGTACCGATATTGCTAGGCTTACGGCAATCTACCTACACTGGTCACTGCTGCAACACTCATTGCAACAGTTGTAGAGAAAAAGAAACACTTGCACATTTTCTTTATGAATCCAACCAAAGCTTTGTGAAGGACAAGATATAAAAAGATTTCTGGAAATGTATTTCCACAATAACTTATCTGACTGCTCAAAATTTGATAGAACATACCCCTATATTACTCCCGGGTTCGGTGAGGAAGAGACTCGGTGACAAAATGTGAGAGAGAGAGAAAATCGCAAAAAGTAAACAGCAAAAATGGAAAAGAGGGGGTGAAGGGTAAAGGAGAGAAAGCCAAATATTCCATTGGAGACGAAAGAGCAAAGGGATAGACGATGGGGTAAGATAGAGAGGGGAAGGCGAAAGAGAGAGGGGCTAGAAAATTTGTTTTTATAACTTCTTTCCTAATACAAAAGATTAAAACCCAGTTTTATGAATTTTCTACAGCATAAATTTTCCTATTAACTACCAAAAATTTCTCAGCTCAATTCGCAAGCTTTGAAATTAGGGTTTCCAGTTAAAAGTTTTAAGCCCTGACGTCTAAGTATAATATACATCAATAATATACAATGTTCATCTTTTGATAGGTTGCTATGGTTATCAGGGAGCAACTACGTAGCAAAGAGCATAAGAATAGTCGAAGTTGAAAGAAAAATGCCATTTCAAAACAAAAAAGGTACAAAACGATATTGAGTGCTACATTTTTTTGAAAAATAAAACGCCATTATGCTAACTAGTGTTAGTATTGTTAGCATTGTGCCACTGTAAATTTTTGCAAATAATTATTTATTGTTCTGGCTAGTTAATGTTGGTGTTGCTGCTGCCGTTTCTGCTGCTACCATTTGCTAACAATGTTGCTATATTGTGTCAACTGCGGAAAATATTTATTTATTAAAGTTTGATATATAGCAATAAATGAACTAGTTTTGATTGTGTTGTATTTGAAACGGATTTGAAAATATTAACGCAATTTAATTGTTATTATCATTATAATTACCATTAAACCCTTCCAAAATTATATATTAAACGATCTGGACAAAGAAACGCTATATACTATTCGCACGAATTCCAATGTGGATTTCTTTTTGTTTGGCTAACAATTCTTTGTCACGCCTCTTTTCATAAAAATGCCACAACAAAGCAATCAATTAGAAATATCGAATTTCATATTCTATCGCATACTAAGTTAAACATTAAGGAAGTTCAACATACACAAATATTTCTTCAATCTACTTTACTTAGTTAAATGTTAAATGTTTTTTCTTTTTGGTTGGTGTTGGTGAGTGAATAAAAAAATAATTATTATAAAGAAAGAAAAAAATGTTTAAGCAATAGTTTGTGGTACCATTACATCAATGAAAACAAAAATGAAGTAAGAAAAAAAGCGACCTTGATTAATATTCATTAAATTAAATTGCCCTACGTACTACATATACATATATGTATATAGGGTGAATCGTATTGGATCTGTTATTTATACATGCAAAGAGATAATTCAGTTGGATTGGAGGAACATGGTGCAGGGTGAACTCCTTCTTTGAGATATGAGAAGTGGAGAGATCAAATTAGCTACTATTCGCTAGCATGAGAGGAAATGTGAAAAAAGAGAGGAAGTAAGAAAACTGAGAAAGAAAGGGAGGGAAGGTAGAAAGAGAAGGGAGGGAAGGTAGAAAGAGAAGGAAGGGAGGTAGAAAAAGAGAGAGAGGAAGGAAGGAGGAAAAAATAGGTGGAGAAGACAGGGAGAAAGAAGGAGGCAGGGAGAAACAGAGAGGAGAAGAAAGAGGGTAAGAGGAAGAAAGAGAGAGGAGGTAGCAGGAGGGGGACAAGGTTAAAGAGAGGAGAAGGGAAAAAGAGAGGGGAAGAAGAAAAAGAGGTGTAGGAAGAAAGAGAAGAGATGATGAAAGTGAGAAAAGGAGAAAGTAAGAGAAGGAGAAAGTGAGAGAAAGAGAAAGTGAGAGAAGAAGAAAGTGAGAGAAAGAAAATATCAGAGATGGTAGAAAGATAAGGGAGGGGAAATAGAAAAAAAGGGAGAAGGAGAAAGAAATGGAAGGAAGAGGAGAGAGAAGAGGATGACATAGGAAAAAAGGGAGGGGAAGGAGAATAAGAAGGAAGAGGAAAGAATGGGCGGAAGTTGAAAGAGAGAGAACAGGACAGTGGGAGAAAGAATGAAGGGAAAAAGTAAAAGATAGTGCAGGAAGGTCGGAAAAAAGCTTCTGCTGGCTTCGTTTTGCTCCTTAGCTGAATTTAACTCTATTTGCATAGGAATATTTTCCGTTTTTTGCTTTGACCTTAACGTTATACTCAGAGCTATTGGGTTTTTTTCGATTGATTTCATTCCGTACCCCGTTCTTTGGTTAAATTTATGTTGACCAGAGAATTTGACATTTCTCATTTGTATTAAATTCTTAAAGGTTACAACTAGACCCCAGAATTTCGAGTTATTTTTTTCTATAGGTCAGGAAGCGCTATATAAAATAGTGACTCTCGTTTTACACTCACATATTCCGATTGAGTCCCTTTAAAAGTATATCAAGAAAAGGTTCTCCTTCGTTCTAGGTAATTACTGTTCATCCGAGAGCGGCAAATTACTAAATAGCCACATATTTCTTTTTTTTTATGATATAACCGCCATTCATCCATTCATGTTGCATGAGTTATATTTGTGCACAAATGTAAGAGACCAACAGTTTTATGCCAAATCCGAATGGCGAAGTGAAATGTTTTTAGACTAGGTGGTGCAGTGGGGAAAAAATGTTGTTTTCTAGTTTTAACAGCACCGAGCATCGAATCCGGGCAGTACAGTTCTTTCACCACTACACATTAAAAACCAGAATTGTAAGTAGTTTCTTCTACAGAGCCAAGGAGGTCTTCATAGAATGATTTTCATTCATTTCTTTCGCAGTGCAGCAAAAAAAACACTGCAAAATACGAAAAAAATTTTTAGACATTACCAGCTCGGCAGAGATTAAAATGAATTTTACTTTGATGAGACTTTCTATTCTATTTTTTGAAGATATGCAAATTGTGATGCAACTGAGAAGTCACAGCAAAAAGTCTCAATTAAAGCCGAGAAATTTTAAAATGTATTAAAGTTGATAGAGTTTTAAAATGAATACCATCAAGGACGAGTACACGGAGAACAAGACGTAATCTAGTATTTCCATTTAAAGAATCCAACTCTCTTTCTGAAACCTTTCAAAGATTACCTAATCCACCCTTATCTCCCATGATACATTTTGCATTATTACGAATCACCCTGTATACTAGGTAGCATGTTAATTTGCATGAATTAAAATTTTAATTACGCTAATAACATATGAAACAACAATAAAAAAAAAAAAAACAATTTCGATTAAAAGGATGATATTTAATTTTATTTTTCTATATTTTTCAATAGCTTAAACTTGTGTATTTTCTAAAGCTGCTCTGTCATTTTATGCTAAACCCATAGAATTTAATGCTTTTAAATATGTAGTAATCGAAAGTAAAGTAAAGAACAAAAAAAAAAAAAACCCAACAAACATAATGTGGGCGTATGTAAAACAATAATGACAACAATTCATTAATCCAGTGATCTATTTTTGTACCTTGACAATTGAAATTAAGATCATTTATTCTTTATAGACAATATTAAAGATATATGAAATGTCTGGGTAATGTGTGTAAGTGTGGCATATATGTAAAATAAAATAAAATTTGCATATTGTCATTTAAAAAAAAAAAATATATGGGATATGCATTAGATCAAAATATGTCAAACATGCATATAAAGTTATTAATTATGGCAGTAGTTGTACTTTTCACTTCATATTACTTATTTACATGTTATTAATACATATTATTGTTGGATTCTTAATTGATAGCGAAATAACACAATTAAATCGAAATGCTGATACATTTAACTTATTTTGCGAGCAAAACTGAAGAGAAAAACTTAATTTAAATTCAGCAAGTCCGGTAAGAAATAAAAAGAGTTTTATTCAACAATGATTTTCAAACTTTTTACACAACGACATCTGTTGATAGTTTTTCAACTGGGTAAATGCTAAAAGCTATCAACAAAATGTTATTTCAAAAATATGTGTGGTTTTAAGTTTTTATGTTTAAAAATCTTATTGAAAAAAAGTGAGTCAACTTCAAGTTATGAATGGGGCTCTATACAGATCAGTTTTTGTAGGCAATTAAAAAATCTTTGTGGTTAACATATTTTGTTTTTCTTGTTTTTATGTTTTGATTAGTAATCATTTTAATATCAAAAAATTTCTTTGAGTAATTAATTTCAATTTCAGGCACTTAAAATGCAGAACAAATTCCATGAAAAACATAAAAGAATAAATAAATAAAACATTAAAATTTGTTGAAGGTCTTTTTAAATACCACAAACAAAATCAAATCATTTAAATTAATTGTTTTGTATTTCATTCAATTTTTTTTGTTTTTTTTTTTTTTTTTTTGGGAAAACATTTAAATAGCGCAACATGAATATTGTACTAAATATTTTCAACTAAGCTGCAATGGTATTTCCTTTTTATTGGAAACTAATTTTGAAGTTTCAACCTTGATTATTATTTTCTAATTCTTTGAAATTTGAAATAAAATAGGAATTAAAGTTGTGAGCAAATGCCAATGAACTTGTGCCGCCTTGATATACTATTGTAAAACACTTATATAGGAATAGTTTCACTTCTTGGATTACATTTATACAAGTGTCAAAAATGTTTTGATATTGCTACAATTTTAAATTATTACTTCAACTGAAATTTGTCATAATTGAAAGCAAAAAAAAAAAGTTAAAAAAAAAAAAAACAATGAAATAGTTTATTACAAACCTCTTTTTATGTTGTTTATTATATGTTAATGTTTACTATACCTACATACATATGTGTTCACATTTAACCCTGAACATGGCAAAGTGACCGGTGCAGTGGACCCCCCATACATGCCTGCCTGGCCAGTAGGTGAATTAGCTATTGGAACTTGGCTCCTTTCCTTTTTTTTTCATGCCAATGCTACTAGATTTTAGTGTGATCAAAACAGAACAGCTGTGTCTTTGTGACGCCTTCTTTTTATTCAATATAATTGAAGTTATTTTCATTAGTTTTATTACTATGACTGTTAATGGTATCACCACCACACCTTGTCATAGTTTGTGATTCTGTTTTTTTTTTGTGTTTTGTGTTTTTGTTTATAGCACGTTATTAAAAACAAAAATATATTTACAACATACAAAATTGGACCCTGTCTTAAAAAATAACATGAGTTGGGCAACTACAATCATTGATTTCCTTACAGAATATTTTTTGTTTTTTTTTTAAGTTGTTGTAGTACATAAATATAAGGAAAATTAATACCATTTGTTGTTAAAGAATTTACATACATATGTGTGTTATTATTACTCAAGTAAATCGAAAGGGTGACTAAAGTATTAAGAGTCTTAAAAGCTTTTAAGTGCATTTGAAGGTTTATGATAGCTTAGAAAATGTTGTACACACAATATTATTCTTGAATTTCAAATTTTCCTCTAGCCGATTTACGACTTTTATTTCCATTGATCTGACCTAAGCGGCGAATTCTCCGGCTTCTGATAAAGTTTGTTAAAACCTAAATGTGTAACTAGAAGCTTTGAGTTCTCATATATTTATAGGAACTACTAGCGGATCCAGAGATTGTGGATGGGGGTGGTTGACTTTTGTCTATTTTAAAGTGGGTTTTCTCCCAAACTCTTTCTTTCTTTACAGAGAACCGGATTTTTTGAAAAAACTGGTTGTATACAACACGTGTATTTTCAGCTTCGAATTCTGGGTAACTGTGTGGTACAAACTCATTTTTTTAAAAACCCGGGGCCTCGAATTCGAACAGGTTGCTAGTATCTATCACAATAACTCAAAACCTCGAATACTAGGTAGTTATGTATTTCGGCTAGTCATGCTCTAAAAAATTTAATAATACTATGTAATAAAATTTCGAATATACGAATACCGAATGTTTGGAAATCGAGTACCCGGCTACTTAAAAATAAGTTACTAAGTGCATTTTAATCACATAGAACATGATACCATTCAGTAGTCAAAACTATTAGCGGATTCAGACATTTCTCAAGGAGGGCTAAAATTTTTTGTTTTTTTTTTTCAGTTTTGGTTTGATTCATGACCGCCGATCAAAATGTGTAAGGATTTCATCGTTGGTAGTAAAAACTCTTTTTTGAAAAATGTCATCATGAATTATACGTCCAGGGCCATAGCCAGGATTTTTTTTTTTTGAGAGTGAGGGGGGGTTTTCATTCGAAGAAAATATTCATAAATAATTTTTATAAAAATGATGTTTAAATACAATAAATTAAACACGATGACGCATTCGATGGACCCGGGATAGACTCGAGATAAAAGTGTATAAATGTCTTGATGCTTTAGGAATTTTCGTTTCCAAGTTTTTTAATTACAACCACAAAAAAATGGCTGAATGTGACGAAAATTTTTTTCAAATAAATGTTATTCAAAGCATTTTTTTTTATCGTGAAGGATATAATTTCGATAACTCATTAACTTTCCATTACTGATGATCTAAAATAAAAACAAAAAATGCTAAAAAGAGTCAGAGGCTCATTTTTTACAAATGATTATCAGTGGAAATTTAGGCCATTTTCAATGATGAGGAACCCGGATGAGATCGGCATATATTCCCTAAATTCGTGCAGTCTCAGCATTAAAAGAGATTTTCCAAATCAGGATGCTCTGAGCAATGAGTTTAAGAATTGATTACATTTTAAGATTGTATCCTAAAACTTTAGAGCTGATCCAGTAACACTGTCCTGGCGAATTAAATGGTTTTTAGTGTTTGCGAATGAATTTTTCATGCTGAACACGAGGTCAAAAACTTCCCATCATGTGACGTTTTAGAAAAAAAATGGGCTTGAAACCCTTAAAAATAGCGTGTTTGGCCATTTTAAGATTGTATCCTAAAACTTTAGAGCTGATCCAATAACAATGTCCTGGCGAATTAAATGGTTCTTAGTGTTTGCGAATGAATTTCTCATGCTGAACACGAGGTCAAAAACTTCCCATCATGTGACGTTTTAGAAAAAAAAATGGGCTTGAAACCCTTAAAAATACCGTGTTTGTCCATTTTTGAAAAATTGTAGAGCTGAACCCTTACGTGCTACAAACTTCTTGCAAAACGATTCCTAAGCCAAATTGTTCGTATAAGCTCTTATGGCAAGGGGTGTGTTTATGTCTAGGGTTGTAGGAAAAAAATGTACACGGAACGAATTTTATCTTACTTATACCCACGGCCAGACATAATGAAAAGTGCATTTATCTGAAGTGTTTTAAGGCCCGCTGGTTACAAATCTGTAGTCAGATTTAAAAATTCAAAATGACGGACGAGTTTAGGATGAAAGAGCCATCTGTTGGTAGAAAAACTCCAAATATACTACATAATAATATATTGATTTTTATTACCTTTCAATTAAGTCTAATTTTACAAAGATCCGATAACTTTTTCTATTTTTTTATTAATTTTTAAATTTTTCAAACTGTTTCAGGACGAAACTTTAAATCAAAAACAGTTACTTGCCTAGAAAAACTATGAATGCTCAGCATCACCTTCTCTTTTTGCATCCAAAGCCAACCCTCATAACAAAAAAAAAAAAAAAATCGAATTTGATCGATTTAAATTTTTTTTTTTAATTTCTAACTTTTTAGAAAGAAATGGAAGTAAAAAATATTTAAAAATCGCCCAACAGATTTTATTTATACTTTTTTTCCATCCACTGGCAATTAATATCAAAAATCTGATGAAAGTTTCCACATTTCGGGGGGGGGGGGGGGGGGGGGGAAGGTTAGAACCCCCAAAACCTCCCCCCTAAATAAGGCCTTAATAGGGTCCTCAAATACTGGGTAACTGTAAGTTGCAAGATCAATTATTAGTGATCAAAGATTAGGGTTCAAAGATTTCAGTATTCAGAGTGCTTGAAAATTGAGTACTTGAGCACTTCAAAGTAAGTTACTCGGAAAATTGAGTACGATGGCTCTTGGGTGCTCAAGATTGCAGCTGGTATTCAATTATTCAATTACTTACTTTTCAAGTAATTGAGTACTTACTTGAAAACCAATACCCCATTTTTCTCTAGACAATTATAAGAGGTAAGAGAAACTTCGTAAATAAGATCTTCTCCTTCCAGATAAATATTCCAGTTTTTATAATCTTTGTTCTTAGGTTTAAGTACTTTTTTATGGAAGAGAAAACTCAAAATCTCCTTTTACAGCATCTGAGTTCTCTAGTGAACATAAAACTGGCAACTCTTTTTATTCGGGTACAAATATAGCATGCATAACACATTTGGCTGCAAAAAGTAAGACTTAGAGACTTAATCACATCTCAGACTATTAATTTAAATTTTTTTAACTAAAAATATTTTTAAAAGAATTATTTAAAAAAAATTAATCATGTTTCCGCCCGGGATCGAACCGGGGGCCTTCCGCGTGTTAGGCGGATGTGATAACCACTACACCACGGAAACAGTTATCTATTTGGTAAACTATTGCATGTTTTCCAATCGACAATTTCAAACAATAGGATATCACAAGAAACAAGAATAATTTCAAACAGAAATGTGTGCTGACATATCGCACACACAATTCGTTATGCCTACCAAAAAAGAGCAGTGGTAAAAAGTGTCAAAATGAATTTAATTCACAATAGTCGACCAAATACAAGAGTAAAGAGAATATAAGGAATTAAAACTGAATATATTTTGGAGATATCATTTCTGCGACGGTGATAGACAAGCTATTACTTTCATGCCAACAATGTTTCGGAAAATTTTGGAAATTAGTAGAAACTATTAAAACACATAATAATACGAGTACATCAAAACAAGTTTTAGAAAACACTTTTGAATTATGGGATCATACATATAGTTTTGCTCAATTTGTGTGGATTGTGTGGACCAGAACGGGAAAACAGTAAATGTGAAAACTGGGGTGGGTCAGGATATTGCTGAATACTTAAATAGAAGAAGGATTACATCCAACCTAACTATTTAGTCAAATACAGCACGCGCCGGGATAAAAGAAAGTGGACAGACGACATTGGTAAAGAAGCACAAGCTGCAAGTGAAACGCACCGCAGTAGAGATTTGTACAAAGCAACAAAACTGTTAGCAAACCGTGCTCTGGCCTCTAGTAAACCAATAAAGGACAAAACGCGGCACTTGTCACAACTAAAACAGAACAATTAGAAGTTTGGAAAACTTTTTACACAAGCCCCTTATCTAATGGTGAATTAGGCAATGGTCTGCTATGTGACTGCCGTACTCATGGGGAAAACACCAACGTGCAAACGCAATGTCCTTCGATCTAGGAAATCTCCGGCACTATCAGCGCATTAAAAACTTATAAAACTCCAGGCGTTGACAATATCACTCCAGAGCTTTTGAAAGCAGACTTTAGCGTTAGTGCCATCCTCATCTTTCCAATCAATAAAAATTTCTGGGAATCTGGTTACCTTCCTAACGAACTGAAAGAAGGCGTAATAATTAAAATCCCGAAAAAGGGTGATCTTTCACAATGCACTAACTGGATAACACTTGTGTGCAGTGTCAACAAGATAATAGCACACATTATTAACAAAAGAATTGCTCATGCGAACAGGCTGGATTCAGGCCATACAAATCATGCGTAGACCACGTCAATAGTCTTCGCATAATAGTCGAGCAAAGTGTAGAATATCGCTCGCCTCTCTACATGACATTTATTGATGTTGCCAAAGCGTTTGACTCGCTCCGAATTGACGCAATTTGGTCGGCACTTCGATGTAAAGGTGTACCTGGATCGACCTTATAAAATGTCTATACAGGCAGTCAAATTGCCGGGTTCTGCATGAAGGTGAACTAAGCGGTAGTATAAATGTCAATTTTGGGGTTCGACAAGGCTGTGTACTTTCTCCTACATTCTTTAATGTTGTACTTGATTGCGTAATGAACCAGACCTTAAAAAACTAAAGAGGCATAACATGGGGGCTTTTTGGACGACCTGGATTAGGCGGACGATATATGCCTCCTTGCGCATAACTATGTAGATATGGTTTCCAAACTACAATCGGTAACGTCGATTGCATTCAAGGTTGGTCTAAAAATCAACGTAGCTAAAACTTAAACGATGCGGATAAACACGAGCAACTCATGCGCATTCAAAGTATACGATTCATCATTGGAAGATGTACAATCATTTTGTTATCTAGGTTGCATAATCTCAACTTCTGGTGGTAGTGCTGAGGACATCGAAAACCGTTTAAAAAAAGCTCAGCAAGCCCTCGGACAACTTAAAAACATTTGGAGCTCATCTTCGCTAGCACGCGGTACCAAAATTAGAATTTTCAACTCCAATGTTGCGTCTGTTTTACTCTATGACTGCGAAACCTGGAACGCAGCCCCTCAACTTTTACAACGCATCCAGGCATTTAAAGATTCATTGGCCAGAAACCATTTCCAATGAATGGCTGTGGGCGCTAACCAATCAGACACCAATCCATATACCTATTTTGAAGCGCAAGTGGAACTGGATTGGCCATACGCTAAGAAAAGCTCCTAGCGACATCACCAGCCAGGCTATTAATTGGAACCCTCAAGGCAGTCGAAGAAGAGGACGACTAGCGCATACATGGAGAAGGCAGCTTGAGAAAGACATCGAAAGAACCGGAATGAGCTTCAATGAGATCAAACGACTGTCATTAGATAGAAGTAGATTTAAGAACTTTGTAATGTCCCTATGCTTCTCACAGGTGTAAGAGGAATTAATATATATACTTAAATAGCTGGTTCAAGACTCAGAAACTATGAATATACTTCTACTGTTAATATATATAGCCTAGGATAATTTGTGTGGGATATGTTCCGAAGAAGAAGAAACAGTGATGGACTTAATTTGAATCATGACTTATTAACAAACTATGAACTAGGAAATGATAACAATCAGAGCGATGCAAACATTTGACTTTCGATTTTTTCATAAGCATTACATCATTAATTGACATTAAATGACCTCTTAGCAATTATAGTGCAATTGATATAAAACTATTATAAGTAATTATCAATATAGTGCAAAACCCACTTCAATAACAAAGCACTTTTCAATTGATATTCAAAGCAAAAACATTCTATTTAAAAATTGCCTTTGTAATCATACTAGTTGGAACCTTTCATAAACATAAAAATTCAAAGAATCGAATACGGAAGCAAAAATATAAATTTTCGTATTGAAATTGCTACCTATATTTATTTGTAATACATATTAAATACTCCACACACACCTGCTGCCTGTTCCTATTCTATGTCCGCCTATTTGTCTGTATCTCTTTGTCATCGAATAATTCTTAGCATTTTTGAGCCAAAAAGGAACTAAAAATCCATTTCAAATGAGATCAAAATGATAAATCAAACAAAAACAAATTCTATGGGAAACTTGTTCTTGGGGATTCCAATACCCAAATACACACATAAATACACAAACAGACAGGCAGACATAAGACAATGACGAAATGACGTTTTCGCTCTGTTATTGGCTGTTGCTTTTTTGGATGAGCGTTTATTTCTGTTGTTGCTGGTTTTGTGCTAATATCTCGCCATCTCATCGATTTGGCATCGAACGACGACGATGTAAATACATACATACATTCAACACATTCCTGTTGGCATTAGTCAGTTAGAGGCAGAAGCAGATAGGCAAACAAGCAAGCGTTTAGTGGGATATGTAGGTAGTAGGTCTTTACACACATACAAACATATTGACACCTGTTACTTCTTGCTAAACTTGACAGTTTTGGTATGTCTGTGTAATTAATTGTCAACACTTTGCAAAATGTTTTGTTGTTGTGGTTGTTGTTATTATTATTATTTCTGCCGTATTTTACGTTTATGTCTGATGAGTGTTGATAGAAATTAAGTTGTTATATTTTTACTTACTACATATACCAACGAGAAAAAATGATTTAAGTTTTATTTATATATTTATAAAAATATATTGTATGATTGAATTTGTATTGATTTCTTTCTCTTCTAGCAAAAAAAAAAACTTATTCGTAACTGTTTAAATATGTAATTAAAACGGACATAATTATGACATATAACAAGCTTTTAGTTGAAACTTGTAGCTAAACAATTTGGTAGTTATACTTTTGTGTGTGTATCATGAACTAATTGCGGTTTTGTATTAAAATGTTTTTGCTTTTGTGGTAAATACGTTTGCATATTTAAAAATTTTGAATGACAAATGATAAATGATAAATATTTTTATTGTAAGAATTTGTTATTAATATTATTTAATTTTTATTTATAAAAATTGAAGGTGTTTATTTAAAGGAATATTTTTTAATAGCTTAAATGTTTGTTTGGAAAATCTTATTTGTGTGAAATAAAACCAAATTCCCTGAAATCAAAAAATACAACCCACAAAAAACAAAACAAGGACCGCCTCAATAAGAATATCTGAGGGCTCGTTCAGATGTGAAATAATTCAGATTTATTTACTTTAAAAATTAGCAATTAGTTTTTAGATCCCCATCATTCATGCTTGAATTTAGAAAATAAAATTAGTTTTGCTTTATCGGATTAGAAAATAGCTGTTAGGATTTAGCTTTTTTAAGTCCGAAAACAACTCAAGTCTCCCTTGTACAATGAAGAAACTAGAGAATAATTCAGCTCTCAATTGTTCAGGGTAGAAATTAGATAATAATTCCGGTCAGAAATCAGAAAATGATTTAGATCTCCGATTTCGGTTTTTTTATTCAGATCAGATAACAAAAAAGTAACTCAGGCCTCCCTTATTCAGGTCAGAAAATAGTTTAAGCCTTTCTTATTCAAATAAGAAAGCAGAAAATAGCTCAGGCTTCACTTGTTTAAGTTAGAAATTAGAAAATAGTTTAGGTGTCTCTTATTCGGGTCTGAAATTCACAGGTCCACGTTGTTCATGCTAGAAATCTAAATATAGTTCAGCTCTTCGTTGTTTAGGTCCGATATCAGAAAAATTAATTGAGGTCTCTCTCATTCAGTCCAGAGATCAGAAAATAATTCAGGTCTTCTTATTGTTTAAATTAGAAATCAGAAAATAGTTTAGGTGTCTCTTATTCAGGTCTGAAATTCAGGTCCACGTTGTTCATGCCAGAAATCTAAATATAGTTCAGCTCTTCGTTGTTTAGGTCGATTACAGAAAAAATAATTCAGGTCTCTCTCATTCAGGCCAGAGATCAGAAAATAATTCAAGTTTTTTTTACTGAACTAAGAAAGCAGAACAGAAAGCTCAGGCTTCACTTGTTCAAGTTAGAAATCAGAAAATTTATTTTATTCAGGTCTGAAATCAAAATATAATTTTAGGTCCACGTTGTTCATGCCAGAAATCTAAAAATAGTTCAGCTCTTCGTAGTTTACGTCCGATATCAGGAAAAATAATTGAGGTCTTCCTCATTCAGGCCAGAAATCAGAAAATATTCAGGAATCTTTTTTTTTGGATTAGAAAATTTCAAGTTTTGCTTATTCCGGCCAGAAATCTGAAAAGGTTTCAGAAAATATTCCATGTCTTCTTTATTCATATCAGAAATTAGAAAATAAGCTAAGTTTCCCTTGTTCTAGTCTGAAATCAGAAAATAATGTAGGTTTCCCGCATTCGGCCTAGAATTCAGAAAATATTCCACGTTTCCTTCTATTCAAAATAAAATACACAAAATAATTCAAGTCTTTCTTGCTTATCCCTGCTATGGATAAATGGTGATCTGAGCCTGGGAAAAGGGATTTGAGCTTGGGTAGGGAAGCAGAGTATGTTGGCCGTCTATAACAAATTGAGAGAAAAATTTTTCTTGCGGTGCAGCGGTGCCATATTGACAGACTTATCTGTAAATTACAGTTTTTTCGGTCGGCATGCAGTCTTACAGATTTCCCTCAAATATTACAGTTTATTCCCCAATTTTACAGTTTTTACAGTTTTTGCAGTTTTGGTTATCATAAAAATGTAATTGTATTTCAGAGTAGCACTTGCAGATAGCGAATGTGGAAAGAATATTCCCCAAATTTATACTAACAAAACTAAAATTCGAAAATTAGCTGAGAAGAACAAAAGACTTACTTGAAAAAAAAAAAATTATAAAATTGAACAAATTTTGCGGCATCAAGATAAATGTACAAAAAATTTTATGAAACCATTTTGAAAGCTTTTAAAATTGTTATATTGATTACTGGTGAACCATAACAACTCAAAAATTATTTTACTTAATTTTAATGGAATCATTTTGTCTTTTATTTTGTTAATATTATTACATATTTATTTAAATAAATAAATTTTAACTATTTGAGAGCATTTTTGCGAATAGAATCTGACACCAGTCAAACGCAATTTTTTCCAAAATTAAAACAGTCTGATGGCTGATTGTTGTTGTCTTTATGATAAATAACGCAAATCAAATAAATCAAAATTTTTTTTTTTTTTGGGTGAAAGTGTTATAAGAACTAGTTTTATATTAATACAAAATTTGTATGTTCGTTTGTTTTTTATTTCCGAATCATGCCTAATGAGCGAACTTTTTTACCCAAATATTGCACCATTATTGTATTAGATTTCCCAGAAGTTATAGGATTTAAAATTTCAGCCCCGTTCAAGAAAGCATAGCATCTCCCAAGCATGCGGAAACTATTATACTATTGGACCTATTAAATTTTGAATGTATGGTGAAATGATGGGCAAGTGATTGAGAAACTTTTCAAATTAAAAATTTTAGTTCCGTTTTTTTTTTTTTTGTTTTTATAGGTTACAGTTTTTTTTCCAAAATATAGTTTTTGTTTTTACTTTTTACAGTTTTTGCCCCAAAAAATATGGCAACACTGGCTGTCTGCAATACATTATGTATGTCAGTGGCGGATACAGGAAACATTTTTGGGGGCGAGGGGCGCGAAATAAAAAATTCTCCATATGAACCAAAACGCGGGGGCTGGAGCGTTTTTTTTTCTCTTTCATGTATCGTTTTTTTTGCTTATTCATAAACTTTATTTCGATGACTAACAATTTAAATGATATCGCCATGTGAAAACTTACTGGTACGTAACGCATTTATTTGAAACCCTGTATTTGTAACAAAACGTTTCACAATTTCTATGATCTATTTCCAAGGTAAAGGAACGTGGAAAATATAACAATACGAAGGATACATTTATTCAGTTTTCGGTTTTAGATTGATTTATAATGAGTCTCGAGAATTAGTAGAATTTTAAGAACAATTAAAAGTCGCTGATTGCTACCCTGGATTCAAATTTTCTCTTTCCTATCTGGGGTTTTCTTTATATCGACCCGAAACCTATAATTTGTTTTTTTTTTTCGTGGATTCAATTCTCTACCTAAGAATAGAACCCGTTGAACTGGTACTTAAGTCACGTATTTAAGAACTAAATCACCGAATTGATCCATTTTATTAGAGCAATCCATTTGGAAATTTTTTAAGAATTTAACCCTATCTGGGAATCGAACCTGAGGCAGATAGAACTCCAGTCAAACACTCATCCACGAAGTAACCATTGTCGAACGTCGTCGAGCTGTTTCTGAACTAGACTTGCAGCTTCTGTAGGAGATTAATTTGACGCTAAAATGGCAGTTATCGTCAGTTTCAGGCAAAAATCGAATAAAGAGCAGGACCCAGAACACTGCTCTGTGGTACTCCGGCTTTCACTTGACATTTGGCTAATGCTCGTATCTATACAGTTTTTCGCGTTTTTTAGACTCCAAAAACATTGAATGCGATTCAGATCGTCTACTGTAACTTGAAATATCAATGCGTTGATTTCTATAAATACCTCATAGCACAAATTCAATACATCTACAGAAGGAGATATTAAAATGGAGAACGAGGACGATTCAGATTCAGTCAATTTTCCTTGAAAAAAAATTGATACCGCGAAATATACAGTTTTCCTAATTAGACTTACAGTTTTTTAAAATTTTTTGGTAGAAATATACAGTTTTTGATCCGAAAAAATATACGAGCGTTACTTTTGGCTGATGTTTCATCATTTACTTTGACATAGAATGATAGGACTTTAAGACCAAATCAAATAAAATAGAGCTGGAAGTAAATTTTTTAATTTGTATAACAGCCCTTGATCCCAAACTTTTGCGAACAGAGCAATATTTTTTGCGTTCCAGAAAGTCAGTGACAATATTCACTATGCGATGATATTGCTCAGGAGTACCGTGCTTATGACGATTGGTGATTCGGAACTATGCTATATTCTTATTTTGTTGTATTATTAGCAATCTACTACTTCGAATATTTTCGAGAACATTGCCAGCAAACTTATAGGTCTATATGAGGCCACTGATTTTTCAGGTTTATTTGGTTTAGGTACCATTATTATTTTCGCACATTTCCATTGAGAAGGAAAATGGTTTAATGAGTAAGATTATTCCTTATTCTTATAAATGAAAGTAAATCGTAATAACTAAAAACAACAATAACTAATTATGTTCACCTTTTTGCCTGTTTAAGTTATTAAATTTTTAAGTGTTTGAAAATCTTTTGGGGGGGGGGGGAGGCGAAGGAAATTTCCCCTGTGCCGTCCCCCCTTGTATCCGCCCCTGCGTATGTAATACATTATGAGCCTAATTACTAAAAATATTAATGTCGACATTATTAACCCAGATATGCCTATTTTGATTTTGATTGAATATAATCTCATTTAATCAAATTAAGACATTTTTCAAGTTTGCTATATATAGGAAATTGAAGATATCTGGTTAAATAATAACAATAAATTTTTTTCAACTCAACACTAACAATAATGCCGACATTATTTCTTGATTAATGAATAATATTTTAAATTCGATAAATAAATTCTGTAATTTATGAATATTTACATAAATGATCGTTTTCATATCCTATTTACACATTTATATTTGCATTAGACAAATGAACAAAAAAAAAAAAAAATTTCAGCTCGGGAAATTTTTCTTAAAAAATGTCACCACAACTTAATAATTTTTCCAAAAGGGAAATTCCTAAAATACATAAATCAGTAATCGATAAAAATAAATAATAAAAAATAACAAGATGTAAGTCAAAAAGTTTACACTTTCAAATGCATATCCATATAAAATTAAAAGCAAATTCACCTCAACACTTTTGCAGCGTATTGTGTGTGTATGTGTGTGTGTGTGGTGAAAAAATTACCCAACAACAAAAGAGCGAAAAGCAAAGAGAATTACATAAAAAGAGCAAAAATAATTGTTAAGAGCGAACGAGTATTTAACCAAAGAGTAGGAAATACGCAGAAATATTTTTTTGTTTTATAAATTTAATACCAATAAGAATTCACTTTTGCTTTTCATTACCAATGACTTGGTTGTTGTTCTTGTTGTTGTTTGCTTTTTGTTGCAGATTACTGTTTTAGTGCCAAGTCACACTCATTCACTCACTACATCATTTGGGTGCGAGTAATTTTGACTAGTTAGTTATACCTCAATAGTTTTCAGCACGTTCGTTCGTTTAAGTTTTCAGTTTCTTATGCTTGGTTTCAGTCTTATTGATCATTGTGATTTTTCTTAAAGTTTTAAATGCTGAAACTCAAAGCAATTCAGTCGTTGGCAAATGCTCGCGTTGAACGGTTGTGAAGGCGCTTAAGAAAAAAAAGAGCAGCTTTTCGTTAAAGTCTCGTTAATAGTAGTGAGGAGGGAAAAGCGCACGCGCGACGTACATGTTTGTTTGTTTGTTTGCTTAAGTTTTTTGTTTATGTAGATTAGTACCAGCAGTCAACAGAACCAGCGCAGTGTTTATAAAGTTCAGAAGATTTTAGAGCAAAAATATTTGTTTATTAAAATTATTTATTTGCATAAAATATATATGCGATTTTGTAAAAGAATTGTATTGAATTGAATATGAATTGAATGTGTTGATGAATTTGTGGTCTGTGTTCGTTTGTTTATTTTGTGTTTGTCAAAGCCGCACGCGCTATAAACATATTGGCATATTGATAAATTGTGCAGAAAAATAAAACGTGAAGGAAAAATTTAACCGACGGAAAAATTGCGGTTCAAAAGAAAGAAATTTAAGATTTTAAGTAGAAGGAAAAGTGGTTTTCTCTTAAGGTTAAGATCCAGTTTTTTGCTCAAGTCTTTTGTTTCCCCTTCAAAAATTTTGAAAATTCTTTGATACATATGAAAAATCATTGTTTCACATCATTCTAGCAAAATTCAAAAATTGATGCCCTACAAAAGCCTTCATAACAAGTTTGTATCCTAAGTCTTTTGTTTTGAAAGCATAAATTTTGCATATAGAATTAAAAGAAAAAAATACATTCGGAAAAAAATTTCTAAAATTATTAGTAAATAACTGCAAAGGGTAAACAAAAAAACAAAAAATGTTGCAAATAATTGCCTGACAAAAACAACAATAATTTCAATTAAATATTTGCAATAAATATCGACAAAAGCAAAAATGGCGTTGACAAATTTCTCGCTGCCATTTGGCGCTCTAGCGCAACCAGTACAAACACCATGGGGTGCCACCATATCACCGCTACACAGTAGCGTTCACCAATTGGCTAGCAATACCAATAATTTATTATATGCGCCAGCAGATCATCAGCAACAAGATGATGGTGCAGCACCACCGCCGGAATCTGATTACTATAAGAATAATCCATATGCACCGCCACAATTGCATCAGCAGCAACAGCCGCAGCAGCAACAATCATATCAATATAATAACAACAATAATAATAATAACAATAATAGATATAAAAATGGCAATACTTATTTGCCGCCAATACCACCTCCGGGTGTTGCGCGTAATACGCAATATCAATATCAAGCGCAGCAATTGCAACAACAATATAGTCATATTAGTACACAACAGCAGCAGCAACAACAACATCAACCACAATCCCATCGTCAGCAGCAAATAAATAATAATAATAATTATAAAACTGCTAGTTCCACAGCCGCTGCTGCAACACCAAGAACCTATGGCGAAGGTACTTATAATCGTTATACTACATCATCACAACCGCAGCAACAAACGCAACAACAAAATAATCTCCCACAACCACAACAACAGCAGCCACAGCCACAGCAAAAACAATATTATAATTCCTATAGCGCACGCGCTTCTGCTTCAACGTCTGCCTCTTCTTCGTCTTCTTCTTCATCGAAAACATTCAACTCACAGCAACAACAACAACAACCACATTCCATTTCACAAACCAAATCTCTACCAAATTTTAGCTCTACCAATATTGAGTCACCCATTTATGGTGCAGCAGCAGTATCAGCTGCTGCTAGAGGTGGTATTGGTGGTGATGGTGGTGATGCATCTCCTAATGAAGCTGCTGGTGTGGCTGATGGTGCTGATGTTAGTGCTGCTGATGGTGGCATTGAAGATGATGGTAGCTATCCCGTGCGCCCACCTGGTTTTACACGTGTTCAAGCTGGCACCGGTACACGCACTCAAGTACACGCTGTGTTGGATTATGATGTTGAGGAGGGTGAAGATGATGAGTACTACGATGAGGACGATCATGGAGAGCAGGTTAATAAGGGTAAGTTCTTTTGGAATCATTATTAATATAATATAGAGATTTTAGTTTGTATTTTCATTTCACCAGAGTAAGAACCATCGCCAAGCTGTTCTTACATTTTCTTTGTATACGGTTTTGAAATTCCTGGTCGAATCAGATCAAGCTGTGCTTCATTTTTCGTAAGGTATACATGCTTACTAAAGCCATTGATTAAGACTGAGAAACTATAATGTAAACCCCTTCCGATAAATAATTCAGCCACTAAAATTGTTGCACTGAAATTGAAATGCTTTTTGAAGAAACGAAAAGACCTAAACCTAAGACGAATGAAAAGATTCCGTGGTTAAATTTCTAAACTGGATTGATTCTGTATCTTCATTATCAGGCGAAAACATCTGCAAGTACTGGAATATTTTAAATTACTTGCTTGATTACTCGAAGTATTTACGTGAACATACTTTTGAAATACTTGAAGTACTTAACATACTTGCAATACTTGAAAACACCAGAGTATTCTACTTCAAAAGACTTGAAGTACTTGAAAATACTAGCAGTTTTTGCAAATACTTGCAATTCTTAAAGATATTTCAAATACTTGAAAACACTTAAAAAAACTTCAGAAAACTTGAAAATACTCAAAAATTTTTAAAATCCTTAAAAGTTCTTGAAATGATTGAAAATATTGAGGAATTTTTAAAATACTTGAAAACACTTAAAATCTTGAAGACACTTGAAAAATTAGAAATTATTTGAAAACGCTTGAAAAAACTCGAAGATGTTCATGAAAATAATTAAAAATATATTAAAACATCAATACGGTAGTACTGAGTACCACCCACTGTTGGTATAGAAACTGGTACTTATACTGGTATTTGAAATTCTGTACCTGTGGTTTTTGTACCTAATAGTAGTAACACCTTCGTATGTCATCAAGACCCCACTCCTGACTTTGTCAGCTAAAAATATGGTTATAAATAAGAGAAGACTTTGTATGGACTTCCTATTGCACCAAAGCACGTCCTATTATATTTGTCTGCTATCACGTACAAGAACAGACTGGCGGCTGTTGTTTGAATCTGGACCATTCGAAATTTCATAAGTCTAACTAAGATGAGGCCAACTGCCTAATCCCCTGACTCGTCGTTGCTGCCATTAAGGCAATTTCTTTTGGTAGTGTGGTTGGCATGGGCTCAGTTGACTGTTTCGTGACTGTGTCAGCAAAAACGTGAATACGATGAAATTTTTAGGCCTATAGTCTGGCAGAGCTCGCTGTCCAGATTATCTTTTATTGTCTGCTAGAAGAAATTAGAGGGTGCAGGTGGTGGTGCAGGTCTTTATCATTTTTTCAAGAATTTCGCTTGTTGAACAAATATCTTTATAATTTTTATGGCGAAAAGAAAGATGGAACTAGGGATCCTTATTAAAATTTCTGGTTCATTCTGAGCAAAGTTATCCGATTTTATTAATACAATTGTGTAAATGGGAATTCAATAATTTGTAAATGCCATTTTAAGAAGTAAAACACTCATTTTTTGTTTATTTGCTTAACAAGTTGTAGACAATTGTGGGAATTTATGTCTGACATGTACTGTAAAAAAAATTGTGAAACAACAACGGCAACCAACAATTACAGTAATAATAATTTTTTCAATATTTAGCTATGACATTTGTAATTGAGTGTGGCGTTTGAAAACGCTTGTCATATTGTAACAAAATATGAGTTTCAAAGATACTCACAAAGATATACACAAATATCCGTTAAAAGGAAATAAGTGAGACTAAGTATAAAAGGTAAATTGAATAGAAAAAGAAGACATACATTTTAAAATATACAAACATTCGTGAAATTTCATTTAGTAATAGGGTTTACGAGGTTAATTGATGTGCCTACGTATACATTGCATGTGATTCGTTTCAAACTTACATTTCCTTAATAAACCAATAACAGCAACAGCACATATCAATTGAAGGCCACTTAATGCGACGCGCCACATGCACTAAAGTAAATTAAGAAAAAAAAAACGCAAATATTGCAACTAATTTATTACAATTGTTTAGTGCAAATAGAGGGGGCGTCTTGCAAAAAAAGAAAAAAAAAAACTAACGGCCACCAAAGCTTCAAACACCAAAAAAAAAAAAAGCATCATCAATGACATTAAACTTGTTTTAAAAATTAAGGCACTCAGATTTTTTTATAATTTTGTTTCACCAATATAAAAAAAAAATCATAAAACTCTCATGCTTTTTAAAAATTAAGCGTAGTAAAAAAAAAAACACAGATACAACAAAATTCATTATCAACTTTAAACAAAAATAAGAAAACCACAAAGATACAACACATAGCAAAGCCAACAAGAACCCAGTAGGAACAATTGTTTTTGAGGCAATGCACTAGTTGATATCATGTGAGCGGAAATTTATGACAATTATTTAACCGTTATGTGGCTGATACCCGGGTACCTAATATACAATATCCACCTACAATTCGATCTAATTTTACTTTAAGAAGTTAAGGGAACATTTATATCAGAACTAAACGTTTTTCAAACATGTAATTATCAATTTTATTTTGAAATCGACATAGTCAGTTTCATAGCAATTTCCCAAATTTACCTACTTATTTTTCGTACCAATAGCCAAAAATTGTTCAATGGCAATAGTTACTTATTTTTGAAAAATAAGCAATTTAGTTTAAAGAAGAAGAAGCCACAGTTTGATTCTATGTGTCATAGAAAAATAAAAATGCGATCCTTCTGCCTTCTGTGAATAGAACTCTTGGTATTGAAAACAATATTAGGGAAAAACGAAAGAATACTTTATAAAGCAATAAAACTAAAGGTGGCGTTGATTCGAAATTCTATTGTGCTACTCCAAGCAACGTTAGGTTAGGTTAGGTAGGAGTGTCAGCCTTCTGCTTGAAAGCACACTTAAGCACATTTAGGCTCATTGTGATACCACAGTACGCCGCAACTCCCCCATTTACGGATTGGAGAACCATGAGGATTCCATAATGAATCTGGCTATGTCCTTAATATTTACAGATGATAGCTCGGACAGACTAGTGAAGAAAGGTGAGCCCAGGAGTTTTAGTCTCCTCCTGGCCAAGGATGGGCATTCGTACATGAAATGGAGGACTGTTTCTTTCTCCTCCTCAGAGCCGCAACCCCGATAGAAGTCATTGAATGGCAGTCCTAGTCGTGCAGCATGTCTCCCCATTATGCAGTGTCCCGTGAGCACCGAAGTCGTAATGCTGATGGAGTTTCTGCTAAGGTTGAGTAGCTGTCTAGTTCGTTTATTGTCCAAGCAACGTTGAACTCTCACAACAAAAAAGCTGTAAGTCTTTATAAATGTAACAAAAAAAAAAAAACAGAAAATCCTGCAATATTTGTTCAACTAGAGATTGAGGCGAACATTCAAACAGCAATCCCGTGTGCAACACTTACGCTCAAACTTAAATATATTTGTATTACACAATATTTGTCACTATTTAAATGTCATATTTTTCTGCGATATAAACATTAAAAAAAAAATTAGGTACCCGGGTACCTTATCAGCCTTTAGTTTTAGTTTTTGCTATTTTTGTTAAGAAATCATTATAAAATAATCAAGGAAATTATAATTTTGGACTCCAAATAAAGTCTTTAGAGATGTCACGAGGACTCAGCCACGCAAAATCCATATTTCGAGAAATAACACAGTTTAAAAACCATTTAGGTACCCGGGTACCTTATCAGCCCGTTGAGGGTTAAGCACTCAAATGTAATGATAAAAGGTACTTTAAAATATTTCAATTCAATTTCAGATTGTCTCAAATTGATTTCAGATTATTCCAAATGTACTTCAAATTATTCCAAATGCAGTGCTAGTTATTCTATTGGGAGTATGAATGTATAAACTCGTATTTTTTTCGTAATTTGGACATTTATTGTGAAAAAGTGATTGCAAATTTATTCTTTAAAGTATTGTCCATCGTTAGCCACAACCTTTTCCCATCTTTCTGATAGCATACGGATTCTGCGTCGAAAAAACTCCTTTTGACTCTTTTGAGGCTATCCACGAATCGACCCATTTTTTGAGTTCTTCGAAAGAACGGAAGTGCTGTTCAGACAGGCCATGTGTCATCGATCGGAACAAGTGGTAATCAGAAGGAGTAATGTCTGGAAAATACGGCGGGTGAGGTAGCACTTCCCACTTGCAACATGCGGCCGAGCATTGTCGTGCTGAAGAATAACTTCGTCGTGTCTATTTTCATATTCTGGCCTCTTATCCTTTAATGCTCGACTCAAACGTATCAATTGTAGTCGGTAGCGGTCGCCAGTGATCATTTCATTCGGTTTCAACAGCTCATAATACAGGACACCTTTCATATCCCATCAAATATTCGACATTTTCAGCTATAGTGAAACAACACTTTTGTAAAATTATGAAAATTATTTGACAGATCTATTTTTATAGTATTTTTGGCGCTCTTCGAGATAGAATAGCTGTCAATGTCAAAAAAATGGCGCGTATGAAAGATATGAATTTAGTCACAATTACGAGTTTATACATTCATACTCCTAATATATATGCTTCAGAACATTTCACTTAGACTTTAGAAAATTGCAAATCTACTTCAAAAAATTAAAAGTATTAATAGTTAAAATTACAAACTTTGGAAAAATAAATTTATCTGAAGTGTGTTTGGAATTTTCTGTTCTGTTTAAACCTTTTGTTATCTTAAGATCATTTCGTGACATTTTTTTGCTTTAATTGACAGGCTGAGAGGAAAAGCGGGCTAAAATTTGTATAAGAGCAAAAGTGAAATAATTTAGTGTGTCAGTGCAAGAATGGCATAAGTAATACGGTTTAGAGTGAAAATTAAATGCCTTAAAAGTAAGAAAAAAAAAATTGGTATAACAATTCTTTCAGAGCAAGAATAGCATAGTTTTTTATTCCGTTTTCGCTCTGAACATATTTCGTTTCACTTTTGCTCTGAACATATTTCGTTTTGCTTTTGCTCTTAAGTAAAATTATTCCATTTTTTTCTGAACGTAGAAGTTATACCACTTTACCTCTCAGCCTCTCAATTGTCCCTATTTTCTAAAGTAATTCTAAAGAATTCTAGCAATTCCTTCCACTATATCCTTAATAATTATTTATGACGTAAGAAAATATGAAAAATAATTTTTTTTAATTCTGAAAGAAGTGGCGAAATCAAAACTTACGTAATCACACCTTAAGGTCATCTGATGACCATAGTATAATTTTCGCTTTTTCTCGTCCTAAAATTGGTAGACTGTTTGACATTGGTAAAGCAAGTGGGTGGTTAATTTATCTCTACTTTTTTCCACATATAAAAATATTACTGTAGATGAACGGCAGATGACTATTCAAGATCTGTATGCCTAGTATTCCAAGTATGTAATGTTTATTATTTGATAATTTTTCAATGACCAAATTGCAATCGTTCAGTATATTCCGAAAAAGTATAAAATGGTTACGTGTTTGAGTTGATTACAACCCGATAAAATGATTGAAAATCATCTGAAAAAATTGCCAAAAACTATCAAGTTTTATAACTTAACAAAATTTGGGGTTGATACAATTGACCAACTAATTGAAAAGTACAGGTGTGAGAGCAAACTAACCGCTTACTGATTCTGTTTTCCAATATCACTGACATTTTGGCACTCGTTCTATTGAACGAAGTTATGCTACACTGGAATGCTTGAATGTAACAAGGCTAGCCAAAATCCCAGTCGTCAGTGGGAATCGTTTGTCTTGGTTGTGAAAAAACTGAGCAATCCAGTGATTCGATAGGTGATGCAAAGAAGAGAAGAGAAGCCAACGGTCCACATGAGTAGTTTCTCCCAAAAATATTTTTCGTAAACCATGAGCACTGTACAGTAAGCGGAAACCCTGTTGTCATGAGCATAAATACAGTGAAGGACAAAAGTTTACATACACCACCGATTTTTCAGTTTCTCTAAACCTGGGAATCTAAAGGGAAAATTAGGTTTGCCATTCCATAAAGAATGGCTATTTATTCCTAAAGAAAAAATAAAAAATTTACTTCAATAGCACAAAAGCTCTTGAAGAGACCCCAAACATAGTTACCTTAATAACGACGACTGCATTGACGCCCAAAGAGGATCCACAAAATATTGAAAGAGGCATATAATGTTATTGCTCATACTAAATAGCTGGTCCTTCGATAAATTTGTTGTAAATGAAGACTTTTGTCATGTTAATTTTTTGTTATGCTTGTGAATTTACCGTTATGTTGCCATGAAATAAATTTTTTCTTGTTTTTTAAAGAATAAATAGTCAAACTGCAAACCAAATTTTTGTTTTAGATTCTTTGGTCTTACAGAAACTGAAAATTCGGTGTGCTGTGCGAAAATTTATGTCCTTCATTGTACATAAAATATATCCTTTATTATTATTTTATATTAGTTTTAGTACTGAAAGTTCTTTTTAAATAAACTAATTTCTAAAAATGTATTGAAAACGACCGATTTTCTTTTGAAATAAATGAAAACTACATATTAGGTCATTTCGTGATTTTTTCTTAGGATATGAAACGCTGGGTTTAAAACAGAAATATCCGTATGAGATTTATGTTTACACTTGGGGCTTCATAAGTTTCTATGTGATACTTTCAAAAATTATGTGAAAAGTAATCCTGGGAATTAGTTTTTCTGAAAACATTAACATAGCATGTGTTAAATTGATTTTTCCTCAGCGTGAGGCTATCTTCTGTATAAAAGTGGACTTAAGCCCCTTTAAGGCTCATTGTGATACCACAGTAGCTTAGTCAGACCAGTGAAGAAAGGTGAACTTGGAGCTTTAGTTTCCTCCTAGCAAGTGATGAGAATTGATACAAGAAATAAAGGAATTCCACTTCTTCAGAGCCACAATCCCAACAGAAGTAATTGAATGACAGCCGTGCAGCATGGCTCCGCATAAAGTAGTACCCATGAGCACTGAAATCGTTGTGCTAATGGAGTTGCGGCTGATGTTCAGTGGCTGTCTAGTAAGTCTATTGTCCATGGCGGTCGAGATTAATCTGGTAAAACCAAAACGATTCACTGCTATCCAGGATATTTTTTCCAACCTTGAGTTAGTTTTGCTTGAAGGGCGGATTAAAAGGCGTGAGAAAATTTGTGGAGACAAAAATAAATAATAGAAAATAATACTGGAATAAATATATTCTGATTACAGCTCAATAAGTAAATATGCAAACAAATAAATATAGTAAATTTCGTTATAAAAGTACACAGTTTGATTAATGGAAATACACATTTGATAAATGTAGGTAAACAAAATGTGTAGATTTTTGTACACAAAATGTAATTCATTCAAATACAAATGATTTTATAATGGACTGCTTTTTTCACATTTCAGAACTCTTTTCACACAGCAAATGTGTAAATTTCTCTTTTTGTGTGTGTTTATTTCATATCACCAGAAGTTTACTGTGCTAAATCGCCTAAAGTAAGTTGTGAACTCCTTTCAAACCAAAGCACCCCTCCTCCCTGTCGGTGCTGGCTATAATCGAATATATATATTTTAAATATCAGGCATGTTCTATATTCTGCCATAGATTCGACTTTTTATGTTTTATATTTCGATTGAATCGTTCGAACTGTCGAACCAGTTTATTAAAAATACATATGTAAGATGCAGATTTTTTATACATTGTATATGTATCCAAACTTATGATATTGTCAACAGTGGAAGGGAAGAGAGGTTGAGGTCACTTGAGAGCAGCTTAAAGTTTGCTTTTTCTACTTCCTTCTCATAATCTTTAGAATTTCCAACGGGGATGCTAATTATATACCCGTAGTAAAAAGTCAGTAAAATGGTACATGTGTGTGTTAGGCACCATATGCAAATGTTAATTCCGGTCATCAAATCAAAAAATAAATAACCGAACCACACCGCAGCAATCGCTGCTAGCATTGTGTGGATACATACATATATCACATTGTTGATTGCTGGCTGGCTGTCGTTTGCTGCTCTTTGGAGGCTTTTGTTTGCGGTGATTAATTTCGAACAAATTCATGTTGTTTCGTTGTTTTCAACGTCATCGATAACGACGTCAACACAGCATCATAAAATTAACTTAGCAATCAGATTGTTTCTTGTTGTGATTTGTATAAGTATTTGTTGCCGTTTTATAGCAGTATCTACTCATATTTTGGCCTAATTTTAAATTTTATATGTAGGTATACATTTTTTTAAATGAACAGCAAACGATAAACAGATGAACAGACGGACAGACAAATGAACAGATATCCAAACGACCTTGCCATTTTTTTTTATAGGCCTTTGACCTTGTCATGTAAACAACATTTTTTTATATTTTTATTTTTTGATGTTCAATAGATGAAGTTGTTATCGTCTGTGTGTGTATAAAGTTTACTTTGAATGCACCGCATTCATTTTGCATTATCATTTCCATTTTCGCTTCATTTGAGGAACTATGTTGATTTTTTACTACGTAAGTTTCAATAATAGTTAAATGTAGTAGTAGTTTGAATAGTAGTTTTTACTCTATAGCTTCTTCTTCTTCTACTAATTCTTAGCATGCGCTATTAGTCTCCGGTGATTTTTTTTGTTCGTTCGTTTTATGAAAAACAAGTTTTTTTTTCTTTTTTTTATTTAAATTGTTTATTTTTTAGCATATTTAAATCAAATTAACAACTTGTGTATTTCTATGCATATGTACAAAAAGTAAATATTGTTGCTGTTTTTTTTTGTTTTTTTTTTTAGGAAACACACTAGAGTAGTAGTTTAACTTAACTACTTGAGAAGGCATACAAAATTTACAAAAAAAAAAACAAATATGCGCTGAACGAGTGCATTAAATTTTATTTTCTAGGAAAATAAATAAATAAAAACAGTAGTTAATAATTTAGCGCATGTTTTGCTTATTTTTTTCAAGGAAGTGTTTTATAGCGCACTCCCACATGCGTTTGTAGCTGAGTTCGTCTCTTGTCGATTTATTTAAAATAATAAGTAAATTAGACTACAGGTTCTAGAAGTTTCGTGGGTTTGTCATTAATGAGAGGAACTTGCGCTCAGATTTGGGCTGAAGATAAATGGTTATACTATAAAAATGATCAGTAACAGAACTGACCATATTGAATTTAAATGACCGATAGCCTAAAGCCCCCGTTCGAGAACAAATTTATTTTATTAAATATAATATGCCAGAACAGAGCAAAATATGGCATATAACGAATTAGCGTTGCCAATACTGCGAATATTTTCTAGAACTAAACACTACAACTTTGCGCTGAAATACTTAGACAATTTTGAAAAACAAAACATTAATCAAGTTTTTGAACTTGATTTATATTTTATTATAAGTTGTGGCTGAGCAAAATGTTGATACTAGTAACAATTGGGCTTTAGAAAATGGCACACCTCCCATAAAAATTAAATTCTCTGTAATTAGAGCCTTACATTAGTTGTTGTTGTTACAAGGTTATAATTTATACATGCGTTTTAACGTTACATTGAGAAGGCAGTTGCCATTCAAAGGAGAAATAAAATTAGTTCCGCTATTTCTGTAGTCATTAAATTAGAGAATAGAAAAAGAGTGGTATTGAAAGGAAGAACGAAGAAAGAGAGGCAAGGAGAGGGGGGGAAAGTGGGAGTGAGAGAGAAAAGAGAGAAAGAAGAGGAAAAAGAAGATTAGAGTAAAAAAGAAAGAGGAAAAACGGAGAGAAAGAATGGAATAAAAGGGGCAGAAAAAATGGATTTTCCTCGCATGAGTGGCAAAGAGAGAAAGGACAAATAGAGAATCAAGTGGGAGGAAAAAGAAGGAGAGGAACCAGAGAAAGAATAAACAGCGAAGTAGTAAAAAGAAGGGAGGAAGAAGAGAGGAGAGAGATAAAGAGAAATGGTGATGGAAAAAAATAGGCAGGAGAGGTGAGAATATGAAGGAGAGATAGATTAAAAAGGATAGACAAGGAGTTAGGTAGACTAGCAAAGAAAGAGAAAGAGTAGATGGGATAGATAAAGAGATGGAAAGACAGATAATGTGCGAAAGATTGGGAGGAGAGGAGGGAGAGAGACAGAGCGAGAAAAAAAAAGAAACGGGAGTAAGAAAGAAGTGGTGTTGAGACGTGAGATAGGGGAAAGAGAGAAGAAAGGGGACGGAAATAACAAAGGAAGGAGAATATGGGAAATGAGAGGGATGAGAAGGAAGAGAAAAGGGGAGAAATGGATGAAAAGTAGGGGTAAAAGGGAAGAAATACGTGAAAAAGAGAGAAAAGAAGATTTTGAAATTATAATGACGAGGGTTGATTAGGGAAAGAGAGCGAAGTGGCGGGAATGATAGAAAAAAGAGAGTGAGGGAAGAGAGAAGAGGAGTGGGTAGCAAAAAGAATGGAATAGGTTAGGTTAGGTTAAAGAAAGGGTGTGTTCTACGCCCTTCCTCTCGGAGGCCTTATTCAGCTCATTGTGATGCCCTTCATTTTATATTTCGGTGACCTTCCCTATCTGTTCGGTTCCCTGCGGATCCAGACTGGATCCTTTGGAAACTACCCAGTCTTGACGAGTTCAGAGCCGTCGTTCCTGAAATTAGGGACAATGGCATAGCAGATGCTCTACCGATTCCACAGCGTCCTCGTCTCTACAGCCTCTGCATATATCATTGGTCGATAGTCGCCATTTACATAACATTATGCCCACAGCGCAGTGACCGGTGATAACAACCGACACCATGTGCACAGCATGCTTATCGAGTCGCAAAATACTTTTCGTCCTTTTAATGTTTAGTCGTGGCCACAGGGTACGTGCAATCCTGCAATATCCCCTGGCCGACCAAGATCTGTTTGTTTAACCACTCTCCTATTGTCCCTGCTGTAACACAAAACGGTGGTAGCAGCGTGTTGATTGCGTCACTGGCAAGCATTGATGACCCTGCTCGGACAAATTCGTCCGTCATGTCGTTCCCTTCAATATTGCTATGTCCGGGAACCCAACGTAAACTACAGAGGAGTTCAAAACGTTACGACAATCTTGCATTACCTTTGCTTTTATGACAGTAGATCCAATAGCTTTCAAGGCAGTTTGTCCACACAGATTACAGCTTCCTTAAGGAAGGTGCTTTTTATGTGTTCCGTTGCCTTCATGATTGCAAGAACCTCTGATTGAAAAACGCTATAGTAATCCGGTAGTTTATATGACCTTCGGATTTGTTGCATTTCACAAAAAATTCCCGCATCAGTTCCTCCATCTGTCTTTGATCCGTCAATAAAGTAGACAGTTGAATGGTCTTCAACATCAGGCTGTAGCCAGCTATCTCAGGAGGGATAGTCGATCGGAATTTTCCAATTGAAATCACTACGTGTTACCAGGTAATCAGTTTCCTTACCTATAACGCTGTGTGTGGTATCACCTCTCATTAAGTTGTCTAGTATACTGGAGTGTTCGCAGTAGGCTGATGTCAGTTGGTTGGACTTTCTCAACCTGAGAATAGTCTTTGCTGCATTAGCCTTTACAAACATGTCCAGAGGAGGAAGGTGTAGAATCATCTCCAGGGCCATTCGTGGAGCGCTTCTTACAGCTCCTGTAATGCCCAGAATGGCGAGACTTTACACCTTCTCTAGTTTGCATCGGTTGCTCTTTTTGGCCATTGCCGGCCACCATACTCGAGAACCGTAGCTGATGATTGGCTTGATTATCGCCGTATACATCCAATGGATAAAAAAAAGAATGGGATAAGAAAAAACAGAAAAACAGAGAGAAGATTAAAAAAATGGAAGGAGGTAGATAAAAGTAGAAATAAAGAAAGAGACAATACAACGAGAAGGAGAAATAAGAGGAGAAAGAAAGACAATAAAAAAGAACAGAAATGGACAATGGGAAAGGGTATGGAGAAAGAAAACGGAACTGGGCAAAAGAAAAGAAATGGGAGGATAGGAGAAATATAAGGAAGAGGAATAGAAACGGGAGAGTTAGGGAAAGAGAGTTCTGGAGTTACCATACGAGTTTTTTTTTTATAGAACGTAATTTTTATTTTGCAGATGTGAGATAGTACTTTGATTACGATCGTTTTGTAGCATGTTGCCTATGAGCACTAGCGGATCTAGAGAAAAAAAATTTTTTTTTGACTTAAATATTTTTTTAATTACCCATAATTACATTGTTTACAAAGATGTTTCAAAAATTTCTTATAATTTAGGTTTTCCTAACATACCTACATATTTTTTGTATTTATGAGTTTTACATTCATATTTATGATAGCAAACAGGTGAAAAAGGAAATTACTTCATATTTTGTTAAAACTTTTCACTAACTTTACACTATGTCTTACAAGCTAAATGGATCCAAAGTTAGCACGTTTATATGCCAATAAATTTAAAAAATCAAAAGGGTATTCCAAAACACATTAACACACATTGAAATGCTTTAATTTTTACGTTTGTAAGATAGTCATAACCTATTCTTTTCTTGCTGTAAAGTTTTGATCAAAAGAAGTATTTAAGTACTTAAATTTTTTTTTTTAATAAATAAATATTTAAAACAAATTAAGTGTTTTCCAATTATTATAATTCATAACGATATCGCTACCATTATATCGTTTATTGACGACTTTCAAATTAAACTACTCATTGCATGTATTAATAACCATTATGTATATATATTCTATACCCTATTATAGTACTGACCTATCTTATAATAATATATTTCTCTCTCTTCTTCGCATGGCATTAAATTTTTTTTGTATGCAAATTGTATATCACTATTATCCCATCATTATCAAAGAGCACATAAACATCCGTAAAGTAAATTTTTCGATTTTATTTTCCCCCGAACAACAAACTCGAAATTCCCCAATTACTGAATCATTAAATTAAAAGTGTACACGCTGGTGGTAGTGGTGGTGGTGATGGTGGCTATTCTTTAATTTGCTTTTATTTGCTCAATTAATTAATTTTTATAATAAAAACAAATAAACGTTTAATAACTAAAATACCAAATAAATTTCTTCATATCTATTTCGTTAATATCGCGTCACAAATCACAGATTGAAAGAAATTGAGAGACAGAGAGATATAAAGTACTAATTCAAGAAATATTTATTATTCAATTCAATTCTATGACTATGACTTTAAGTGTATAAACGTAACGAATCGGGTACCATCAGGTCCACACCTGTCAATTCCCACACCATCAGCACACAAACACAACCACATTTGTATTATCAAATACTTAAACACATACACTTGTGGACATACAATTAAGTCATACACTTATGAGCAGAAGAATTTTAAGAAAAAATAAACTTTCTATTGAAAAGAAACAAAACCAACAGTAAAGTAAATAAATAACAGTTCAATATATAAAATTATAAAAGAAATAAACAGTTATAATGCCAAATATTGGGAGTATAAATGTATAAACTCGTATTTTTTTCGTAATTTGGACATTTATTGCGAAAAGTGATTATAAATTTATTCTTTAAAGTATTGACCATCGTTAGCCACAACCTTTTCCTATCTTTCTGATAGCATACGGATTCCGCGTCGAAAGAACTCCTCATCTTTTGAGGCTATCCACGAATCGACCCATTTTTTGAGTTCTTCGAAAGAACGGAAGTGTTGTTCAGCCAGGCCATGTGTCATCGATCGGAACAAGTGGTAATCAGAAGGAGCAATGTCTGAAGAATACGGCGGGTGGGGTAGCACTTCCCATTTCAACGTTTCCAAGTATGTTTTTACTTGCCTTGCAACATGCGGCCGAGCATTGTCGTGCTAAAGAATAACTTCGTCGTGTCTATTCTCATATTCTGGCCTTTTATCCTTTAATGCTCAACTCAAACGCATCAATTGTAGCACGATGCAGAAAACCCTTTCTTTTCTGTCGTTCAATTAGCAGTTCACATGTGAAAAATCGTCGTTCGACGTCTCTCGGCTTCAATTCGTTCGACACCCAATTTCCTTGCTTTTGAATCATTCCCAATGCTTTTAATAGTTTCGAAATGGTTGACTGATCAACTCCTAAAGATTCTGCAAGTTCATGTTGCGTTTGACATGAATCTTCTTCGAGTAATGCCTTCAATTCTTCATCTTTCGAAAATTTTCCAAATTATTGTATGTCTATGGTGTAATTTGCGGTCATATAATTAAGTCATATGCTAAACAAAAATATTTAAAAGTAATAAGTTTGATGATTTTTAATTTTGAACTGAAATTTTACCTCTGGTACTGTTAGTACTTTGTGGAAACCATTTTTACCTAATAATTTCTGTATATCTCTTTGGCTAGTAACAGAGCATTGGGCAGCAGTGATTTGATTCTATTCCTCCGGAATAATAGCCCATAAGGAAGCCTTATTTGAAGGTTTTTCCGCTGCCACGACCCTTTCCGATATGGTTTAAATATGGACTTTGGGCTGGCCACTCGAGAATTTTTATTTTGTTCTCATTTAACCAAGACCTAACGACCCGATATGTGTGTTTTGGGTCGTTATCATGCTGAAAGATTCAATCCAAAGGTAAATTTTCACCGTATCCTTGGAGAAGATGGTTTCAAAGGATGCCTTTGTACTTTTCTTCAGTAATTTTGCTATCGATATAAACAATTGGGCTAACACCAAACCATTACACAAGGCCCCCATGTTTTACAGTTTTTTTTTAAGTAAATTTTGGATCCAGCTCAGTATGTGATGGATGCCTAACAAAGAGCCTTCCATCAATCTCGAACACATTTAATTTGGATTCATCGCTCCAAACAATCGTTTTTCAAAAATGCTGGTACTAGTGGAGATATCGTTTAGCAAACTTAGTACGCTGCGCAATATTTTTTTTTTGGACCGTTGGGTTTATGTCTGCTAATTCGTTCTAATATTTTTTTTTTTTCGTTTAATCGCTAGCGATTTTTTCAAATTGATATTTTCAAATTATAATTTAAGTCCATTTGTGATCTTAGTTTGATGAAAGTTAAGAAATCGTTAATTTTGCTGAGCCTAATCAAGTACCTATATTCAGCTGGATACGTTTTAAGTGGTTTTACGCGTTGCAAATTGTGAAATGATTTGAATTTTTTGTAGTATCTTATCTTATTGACCACTTTTCCACGTAAAAAAGCTAGCTCTTCTACGACCTTTGCAATAATCCCAAGGTTCTGGAAAGTTTTCCAAATGAGCACCCTCTTCGAGGGAGTGGAACTCTTATTTTTACCCATCACAACCAAAATAAACAATTGTTCAACTAAAGTATACAGAAATGTGTAAATGATCAATTTTATTAGTTTTTACGGAATTTAAGTGCACTAAGTCATGTTGATTGCGAAAGAATATAAAATGACTAAATTATATGTCCACTTCTAAACTTACTCCTTCACACACAATTGCCGACTGCGTGCAAAATACTTCACTCTTTTGTAAATGCTCTTAATATTTTTAAGGTTACTAATGGTACCGCTAAATGACATTATAAAATTTTTCAAACTCAGCATAAAATATTATTCTAGTGACTTAATTATGTGACCACAAGTGTATATCGAGGTATGAATGGCATGGCGCCCGCATTAAATACAGTAGCTAAAATTCTATAATTTCTAGTTGCTGATTCGACCATGTGTGATAATGATGATATTGATGATGATATTGGTGTTGACGGTGCTAGTGCTAGCGATACTGTTGATAATGATGTACAAGTTTCCGGCGTAGCTATTGCTATAGCTGTGCATCTAACAAATACGTAATTGAATTTCAATTACTTTTTTTTTTTAGTTGCTTTTATCTTTTTCTATTCCTACTACTTCTTCTTCGCCTCCTTTTTTATTTATTTTTATTATATTTCTACTTGTTGTTAATGTGGAGTCGTTGTGTGTGAGCGCGCTCGCGCTTTGAAAGAACGCAATTCTATATTTACTTAATACAAAAATCAAATAGTAATACACATACAGCATGCATACCTAGGTGTGTAGCTATATGTTTAAATATGATGAGCAACATTTGTTGTTGTTGTTGTTGCTGCTGCTGCTGTTATTATTGCTGCTATTGTTGTTATCGCATATTAAGTAATATTCTTAATATTGCGATGAATTAACTAATCTCTTTTCACATTGTTGTTGAGCGAAAGCGTGCGCAAATTAATGCAAAAAAGGAAAAACAAAAACACAACAACAGCAATAAACAAAAAGAATCACTCACTCACTCGCTCACAGATGTACAAAAAAGTTCATATGAGATCATATGCAAAAAAGTAGAGGGGTCGATCTATTATTTACTAATAATAGCATGTAGTAGTAGCGGAGGTAGAATAGTAGCTTCGACATACATACATACATACAAATAAAATCTACTTTTAGAAATCAATAAAAATTAACATTAACTGACGTTACTAGTTTGTGAGTTTGGCTGATATGGAGTTGAATTTCCGCTGGAATGCGATTTGCTGCTTCTCATTTATTTTGTTTTTTATTCTTTTGATAATGTTTTAAGTTTAGGTAGTTTGCTGATTTTTTATTATTTTTATTAATTTTGCGAAACTAAAAACTTGTTATTCTTCACTATTTCGCTTACTAACTGATTCACTAATTCAATCACATATATATACATATATATATATTTATTTTTTGCTGAAACTGTTCTGACATTTTTACATTTTTCATTCATTAGTTGAAATTTTGAAAGCGAAAGTGCCAGTTCATTTAAGGAAGAAAGAAATGAGAAATTGTAGATTAGTTCGGAACTTAAAGAGTCTGTTTAAAGTGAATACCTTCAATATTTCCAACAACATATAGTGCTAAACTACCAAGAAACTAAGCTTTATTCAGTTCTAAATCAGAAAAGGTCATTTTAAAATCAAGAACTATTATTTTCAAATCAAAACTCATTGTATTTATAAACAGAAAACTTTGAGAATAAGAAAATCAGTTGATATTTTCTGATTTTAAATTGAAAAAAAAATTATTAAATTAACATAAATATAAAAGTGGTCGAAGAAAATTTTAATACAGAAGAAGTACGAGTACTTCTTCTGTATTTTACATTTTACAAATTTTATGAAAACAGATTCAAAAAAATTTTGAACTGAAGAACCTAAAATAGTTTAAATTCTTTGTAAAAATTTGTAGTTATGTGAATTTTATAAAAAAATTTCAGTCATACATAGAAATCTAATGAACTGAATATTCTAATATTTTTTGTTTTTGTCAATTCTTGTTTTTTTTTTTTTGCTTTATGCACATTACCAAAAAAAAAAAAAACAACAAAATGACTTCAACATTAGGTAAGTTTTAATTCATTTTCGCCAAACTTTTTATGTGGCTAATTAGTTAGAAATTTAATGTAGGTATTCAATTAAATCTACATACACCACCACAAAACACCCACAGAAATGCAATAATAAACAAGTAATAATTAATTAAATATGTCTAAAAAAAAAGAAATAAATAAACGCATTTTACAGAGAATTCAAGTTTGTGTCTTATGTTTTTCGTTTCCATTTGCAGTTAACTTTTTAGATTTAAATTGAATATATTTTTAAACATACTTTTGTTGTTGCTTATTAAACTTAAGTACTAGCAATATTAATTGATTAGAAGAAATAAGTTAAAGAACTATGACATTGAATTTCAAGTTTGTAGCTTAAATCTTTCGTTTTTGATACCAAAAACTTACCAAAGACAGCAGCGTAAACATAACATAAATAGTGCAGGCTGGGAGGAGAGCGGGGGGGAGGGGAAGGGTAAGTAGAATAAGGGCAGGGATACTATAGTGCAAGCACTCTGTTTCAAGAAAGTACTGATGAAAAAAATGACTCAACTTTCAGAAATTGGTATGGGAGAAGTACTAGATTGCCAGAAAAAATTGATACCGAAGAAGGTTTCGGTTCCTAGAAAGTATTGATATAGAAAAAGAAAACGATTTTTAGAAAAATTTGTATCCAGAGAGTACTCGGTTTTAAGAAAGTATTTTTTTTTGACACAGAAGAAATCGTCGGATCTAGGAAAGTCTTGATAGAGAATAAGTACTCAGTCCCAAGCAAACATTGTTGCAAAGGAAGAACTTAGTTCCTAGAAAGTATTGAAACAAAGAAAGTAGTCGGTTGTAGAAACGTATTGGCGCAGAAAAGTACTCGATTCTAGGAAAATATTAATACAGAAGAATTACTTGGTTACAAGAAAGTATTGACAACCAGGAAGAAAATGGTTTCAAGATATATAGAAAAGTTATCCGTTCTAGAAAATTATTAACATAGAAAAAGTGTTTGGTTCCAGAAAAGTTCCCATTTATACAGAAGAAGAATTCATTTCCAAAGAAAGTATTACTTCATAAAAAGAACTCAGTTCTAGGAAATTTTTGATCCAGACTAAGCAAAAATACTCACTCGGTTTGAAAAAAGTGTTGACTTAGAAGAAGAAATTAAACTTCCAGAAAGTATTGACACAGAAAAGGTAGTCGGATCTAGAAGTTTTCTGTTCCACGGAAGTATTAATACAGATGAAAAAATTGCTGGTCGCCGTAGCTTAGTGGTTAGTGCTTGGGCTGCTAGGCAGAGGTGGCCGGGTGAAAATCTCGTCAGGCGCAAAAATAGAAAATAAAAGTTTTTCTACACCACATCACCTCTTGGCTGGCAATAGCAAATCTCTATGGGTAAAAATTGCCTATGAAAAGATTTGGACTTCGCCATTCGGATTCGGCATAAAACTGTAGGTTCCCTCCAATCGCATACAAAATATAACTCACACAATATGCATTGATGCGAAAAGCTCAGCCTAGGCCCTCCATAAGCTGTTGTGGCATAATAATAGTAGTAGTAGAAGAACTTAATTCCTAGATAATAGTAATACAGAAAAAGTAATCGGTTCTAAAAAAGTATTGATACAGCAAAAAGTACACGATTTCCAGAAAGTATAGGTTCTGTAAAAGTAATCGGTTCTACAGTTGACACTTGAATGCAAATAGTCAAAAGGCTAAAAATTCTTAATCGTAATTTCTATATGAAGAGGTTTTTGACTTCGTATGGCCTATGCCTATCCTTTTTAATTAGTTTTTCGTAGAAGACGTAGTGTCAAAGAAGGGATGGAGAGCTTGTCGGTTGGAACACAGGCGTTAAGTCTGTTTGTATATTATTATTTGGCCAAAAGTAGCCTTCGGAAAAATTTTCCCATATAAAAGTTATATATTATCTACTCAAACTAAGAGATATCAAGATGAAATTTATTGTAAGGAAGAGTTAACCTAAAAGTCAGAATAGGCTTAAAAAATTTATATGAAGCAATAGTTCAGAATATCATAATTTTTTACCTAACAATATCAAAAATTTAAACTTGAATTCATACGTTGCTAACTTCTATATAAAGTCTGCATAAAATTCACGAGCATTTCTAGTTCAGCACTCATCTTTGGATGTTACCAGTTTGATAAGGAATCTCCAGATTGCTTTATACACGGACACAACCATTGCTAATCCTAGCTTCTTCTTCAATTAAACAACAACATTCAAAATTAAATTAACTAAAATTTCCAACGATTTCGTTCATAGCTCATTATTTATGTTTATACTTCAGTTAGAAGATTTTGCCAATATAAATATATCTATTTTTGATCAACTAAAGCTTATTTTTCTTATATTAAGACTTCCTCAAAAGTTTAAGTTATTATTGTTTAAATATATATATAAGTCAGTAAATATGTAAATAAATTATGTGCTCAATTTGTTGTAAAATAAATTTCTATGAAATGACTTAACAATATTTCTATAAAAAAGTCAACTAAATTAAAATTAAAATAAAAAATCCAAAAAATATGTTACTAATAAATCACAAAATTAAATATTTTTACTTTGGATTATTTGGTAATAATAGTTAATAAAACATATTCGATTTCGTTCACAATAAAAAGTTTTAAGCTTCAAGATTAATATAATAATTTAAAAGACGCGTGTGCACATACGGGTTAAGCAACTAAGAAGTAATCAGATTTCAGTTATTGAAGTTTGAGTGTAGTTTAATTGAAGATTAGCCAAGATTATTAGCTTTTTAGCTGTGGTATGTATATAAAGCAATCAATTGAAATAAGTTATTAAATAAGTTTATAATTAGATTCCTTCTTTGTGCTCACTTTTGCCACTTAGTAATTTGGCGATCAATCAGCTCATCTATTGATTTATTTTTTATTACTTTACTTTTATGGCAAGCTGTTGATTGATTTTTATTGATTGCCAAAAAGTAAGAAGATTTTATTTGTGGTTTGCTTTAAATGCTTTTAGAATTAATAAACAGTTTTAGTAATTTTTTTTTTCTCAAGTTTTAATAGCTTTTGTATATTTTTGGAGCTCAAGTTCTAAAATTTGTATTTATATGTGAGGCTTCAGTCAAAATTTTTTGTCGAAAAGGCAATGAAAGGTAATGAAAGACAGTAGGAGGAAGTAAGTGAAAATCAGGGCAGTCACAGTCTGTCAAAGAAAGTCAAAAGCAGTCTGAGCTTTTTATAGCAGAAGATTTTTCCCTATATATGAATTTATTTTCCTGAAACGAATCTCGTTTTGTCTTATTTCTTCGACATAAAAATTCACTTTTAGAGCTATATACCCTACAAAAGTCAATTAATGTACATAAACTAGTTCCAGATCATAAAATTCACTTATGCTGAAATATTTTTCACACACTTTTATTAGTATATTTTTTGTGTTGTATGCAGCTGCATGAATATTTTATTTATTGCAATAAAAATCATGCTTAGTTGTAACAAATTCTTGATACAAATTTATTATTTTTTTTTTTACAAATTCACAAAGTTACTACTACCTTAAAAAAAAAAAAAAAAAAAAAAAGATAAAACTTTATAACTTGTTTTTATGCTTTTTTCTTATTTTTTAAAAAGCATAAATAAAAATAATAATAATTTAATGTAATGCACACGCGAGTTTATTTATGAGTATTGCCTGCAATAAATAGAGATCAGCAGCGAGTATGAGTACTTGAGTGTGAAAACGTGGTCTGTCCAACCTAACAAGAATGCGTGCGTGCCGCAGATTATAGCCCTTAAATTAATTTTGTTTTCGAAGAGAGATTTTAATTTTCTTTATTAAATATTATTATTATTATTATTATTAATTAAACATTTATTACAATATTAAAATTATAATAAATTTCCAAAGCACTAGCTGCCAGGGCTATCAGCTTATCAAAATATAAAGAGGGCTAAATTAAAGAGGCAAGATTTAAATTACTTAGGAAACAAAATATCATATTTACATTTGGGGTCAGTGGGAGATTTCAAAATATCAAGGATTTTAGAATTTTTAAAAACGGTTAGTCGGTGTTGGCATAAAGAGGGACACTCGAGCAGAATATGATTGATTGTTAGTAGGGAAATATTGTAAAGTTGACAAATAGGAGGCGATTCATTCAGAAACAAATATGAATGTGTAAGGCGTGTATGTCCCAGACGGATACGAGTGAAGCAGAGGTTTTTAATGCGATTGGTGGTGGTGGGTTCTTTATTAAATACTAATATTATTCAGGTTCAGGATCATTTTGAGAATATGAACTTGAAAATCCCGTTTCCAAACATTTTAAACTAAATTTTCTTGTTTTTTAAGATATGACGTCAGCATATCGATACCTTCCCGGTAGGGTATCGTAACCAACATATTCAAAATTTTTTGTTATTCCATTTTTGAATTGCGTATACTATTTTCCAAGTCTCTAAAAACAAAAATTTTAAATTTTATCATTTAAGGAAAAAAAAAAGTGAAAACCATTTTATCGTAACTGAAACTCAAAAAAATGCAAACCTCGTACTGTTGGTTACGATAAAATTTTTGATTTGTTCCTCACCATTTTATAAAGGGCCTATAGACGCCTATAGGCCTATAGACGCTTAATCGCACGATTTTGGCAGCCATTCCACATCGCCTCTTTTGGAAATAACGCGTTCTGGAAACTTTTCTCTGATTTGACGCCTGCTGTGCGACACGTTGCGCCGTCTTGCTGGAGCCACATGCTCCAAGTCCCTGCCATATAATTGAAACCACAAAAAGTCAGATAGGATAGGACGAGGACATTCAGAAACAGCAGCAATATAAGCTGCGTTTTATTCACCACTTGCTTCTAGTTATGTATAACTAGCAGGGATAATTGTATGGGAAAACAAAAACAAAGCCTCAGAGATAACACATATAATTATAGCTGTTATGTATACTTAACAAGTAGTTTAACTACATCAAATTCTATTGTGAACTGGCATAAGTGAAAGAAGAAGCATGACAGTTTGGCAAAAAACAAAAAAGGACAAGATTCGGAATGTCTGCCGTCGAAAAGATGTAAAAAAATCATCGTTAAATATTCTTATAAAGAGTAAAAATTAAAAACAATGCCCACGATTGACCGCAATGACTGGGAGCAATTGCTGAGCAATTTGATTGTGAATTACAATATAATGAAGAAGAGACTTAACAGCTTGGTCGTTTTATTCGCACATGTTAAACTAGCTGGCGAATAAAACGCAGCTATTATCACTTGGCCGTGCGTTTAGGAGTCGTACAGGGACTTTAGGCCCCTTCCATTCGTGTATAAATATAACCCAGACAACATGAATGGATGCGAAAAGCTCGATTTAGGCCCAACATAGACTATTGTGCCATAATAGTAGTAGTAGTAGTAGTCGTATCACAAAAATAAGATAAATCAAAAGGATACGAAGGAAAACTAACTTCTTTTTCTGGCATTTAAGCAATAAACTCGCTTGTTTTTTATTATTTTAAAATACTTGATTTCATTTAAGTTATTGACTAGATCGAAATTTTTTAGTCTCGTTTACATTTTTATTTATTTGCCTTTAATAAAAAATGAATTGCGAATTTTCAATAAAAAAAAATGCTCTGATAGATTTTTCTTTGTAACTGCAGTTTCTTCGTAAATAATAATCGAATATGAAAAAAAGGTAATACTCATTACACTACCTCTCTGTTAACGCCTTTTCTGATTTAATATCAAAAATAATCTAAATTACTTGATTGTAAGACATTTTTTGTGTTTCCTGTAAAATCAACTTTTTGTTGGTTATGATACTCTGCAGAGAAGGTGTTGATATGAACTTGAAAATGCCAGTGTTTCAAAAAGTACTCATTTCCAAACACTTTAAGCTAAATTTACTTGTGTTTGAAGATATGATGTCAGCATATGATCTTGAAATATTCAATTTTCAATCAAGAATGCATTTGTACTTTTTCTCTCAGACCTTTCTGATTTCTGTGCTATATACAGATTTCAAGTCAGCATAAAAACTGCATGGAAAATGACCTCTCTAGTTTTTGGCCCAATCAAGTATCTATATTTCGACAACTTATTCTATTAAAAATTAATTGGAATTTTGATATAAAGGCGTTGACAGGGTACTGGCTTTTTTTACGTCCATGTCTTGGATTGAACCGGGAGATCCCATATCAAGCGAGTGCTAGTTCTACGTAAATTACAATTTTGATAGAAGTGAAAAACTATTTCCTTTTAGTAACCGTTAACCGTTATATATATGACTTTTATGTCTTTGGTGACCCCTAGTGAAATTTTCTGGCAAATATTTTTTTGGAATATTTTAATCCTTAAATGTCTCTTTTGAAAGGACTTTTCAGGTTTTTATCAAAAAAAGGGTCAAATTGTCCTATAAAAAGAGGAACTAAAGGGTTAAATGTTCTACAGAAATGACCCTTGTAAAATTCTACTTTAAAACTTCGCCAATAAGATTTTCCTCAGACATCAATTTATAACACTTTTTGCACTTAGTATTCAGCTCACTTCAACCAAAATAAGAAAACTTTGACCCACTGTAAAAAAACTGAGATGTGCTGGACTATAAGTTTGTTTTACAAAAATGGTCTATACAATATTCCCTTTCAAAATTATAGGGTGGCTATTCTGTTGCAGCCAAAAAGTCTTAATTAGTTGGACTATGTTATTTGAATTTTAATATTTCGTGGACAAGAGGAATGTCTTTCAAAAGTCCTTCTTCCCTTCATTTGCTCCTGCCAAAGTTACTTCAAAAGAGTTCATCAATGAATTGCTGATCTTACTTAAAAACTCGGCCCCTTCCATAGCTCGAAGTTGGACAACGCTGCTCTAATACTCAAACAAAAACAGCTATGTATATTCTTCATCTTGCTCAAAGGTATTAAGTACCTATACTTATAATTCAATTTTTTAAGTACTGCATACAATTAATAGAGTAGTTGGTACCGCTAGCATGCAATAAAATATATGGATTCATCTACTATACTAGTTACACGACACGTCAACTCACATGGTGTTAATAATTCTAAGAAAATTCTTAAAACTTAAGCTTAAAAGATTATTTATTTATTTAACAAAGGCAATAGAAGCGTGTACTAGCTGCTGGGTGATGGCTGGATGCTTAAACTGAATTGAACTCCACTTAACTGTGCATGTTGTATGTATATTTTTATGAGCTGCTAAGTTTAGCTTAAAGTTAAGTTAGCATATGTTGAGTTGATTTGAGCGTAATATGGATGGATGAATACAGTGTGTTGCTGTTTTATTGTGGTATACTCGAATGTATCTATTTATCTATCTATCTATATCGAAGTATAACTAATTCAAGGCAATCGAGACCTTTCATTTTCCATTTGTTTGAAAAATTTGAATTTAATTTTTTAACTATGTTTGTTATTTTGTTGTTGTTATTATTTCTTTACTATTGTTGTTGTTGTTGATGTTAGTGGTGCAGCAGCCAACAGCATCGTGTCTTGTCGTGTGCTCAGTTGTTTATCAGTTTGTCTGTCTGTTTTTCTATTTATCTAAATAACTGTCATCTGAACTTTACTTTAGTAAAGTACCCTCTACCAGGAAAGTGTAAACGTTTGTGTGATATGCAAACACACACACACCCATCCATACATACATACATATATATATACAGCTACATATATGTGCCTATGCAAATATCTATATTTAATCGTAAATTGCAATTTATTTACTTTTCTACGACGTAAATTGTAATTTTTTCATTTTGATTCCTCGTACGTAGCCGCAGTATAACGTTTTCTTTTGCATTGTATTTTATTGTTTTGATTTGTTATTAATTATTGTGATGCAATTTATGGTTTATTAATTAAAAACGGAAGAAATTTAAGTTTAAATTAATTATCCAGTTGATTTAATAATAACATAAATAAGTTTAATGGCGTGTAAAATTGTGTGCAGTCAGTTAGTTAGTTAGTGATGATGTTGGTTAGCACACACCTACTTAATATATAGTTATAAATACATAAATTGTAAATGTTATTGACTTTTGTATCATATTAATCATATAATCAGTTCTTAGATCCCTTTAGAGAAAAATTAATAGTTAGAATTGTGATTATGTTGGAGAGAGTGCGGTATTTAAGGCTAACCAATATGGAAGTTCCCATGGCTTCTCAGAATTTTTGAACTTTATTCATAGTCTACATAAATAGCTATGAGAACGCAGCATGACCCTTAAAACTTTTTAAATGGTTATCTGATGAATGTTTTTTTTTTAATATTCAAAAAGGTGGGCAAAGACTTAGAGTTCGAGAAACTGGAACGGGAAAAAAGGGAAGTGAACTGTGTTACGACCAAAGGTCAGGTCAAAAATTTTGATGAGAAGCAGGAGCTATTAATTTCTTATGTCCCGCTATGAAAAGAGGAAATAAAAAAAATAAAACAGTTTAAAAATGTCTCAAACATTTTTTTTATACATATTCTTTAAAAAAAAAACACCATTATTGAAAGCTTTCAACATTTGTCAAAAATATAAAACTTGAGGCTGTTTTCAATATTTCCCAAGAATAACGGTGACTGAAGGATTTTTTGCTATTTTCCAAACGTTGATCAAAGGCTTTTTCATTACTTTTCTAGATTTTTCTCAAGAAAACAGTTTATTGAAGATTCTTTTAGTATTAGTGTCCTACCGAATATTCGGCTTCGGCTTCGGTTCTTCGGCTAATCGGCCTAAATTGCACCGAAATTTAGATGAATGGCCGAAGTTTGGCTTTGGCCAAAAACTCACCTTCGGTCAGACACTATTCGGTATGTCTCTAAAATCACACTCTTTCGTGGTTTTTCAAATAACCCTCAATAATAAAGATTACTGAAGACTCTATTAAGATTTCTTAAAAATAAAAATCGTTTAATGCTTTTGTTACTTATCCCTCAGGAATAACGAGTAATGAAGAATGGTTTAATATTTTTCAAAAACAGGATTTCTTGGACCTCTTTTCAATAACACTAGTTAACAAATAATTTTTTTTTTTCTGGGCAATGAACACCACTAGCCAATTCCTATGTAAAATTGGTCGCTGAGCCCGAAAATCAACTCTATTTTTAATTCCTTGGTGTGGTTTTGCAGATACCGCCAGTTGAATTTTTTTTTAACGGATCAAAAAATATTTGTCTTCATACACTGGCGGTCAGAAAAACCGCACCACTTGTAATACTGCTGCAATTTCGGTAATATTTCCTAACTTTGCCCAAATTTATCTTTCCTTGTAAAGGGGATTCCCTTGTCTATGTTTCAGGAATGTATTTAAGAGGAATATATCATTTTTTATTGCGCTTGTTTCGCGAAAAGAAGAATTTTTAAAAAGTGCCGAAAACAACTGCAAAATATAAACAATTGTCGCACCACCAAAACGTCGAAATTTTTGTTCTTAGGTATCAAGAAGTGTCATAAAGTTAAATACCTGAAGAAATCTGATGCCTACAATCGACCGCTGTTGGACTGATCGAGAAAAAAAGGCAATTTGTACCCGCTTGAAAGGACAAAAGGATCAAGATAACTATGGAAGAAAAAACGAGAGAAAATGGCATAACTTGAAAGAAAACCATAAATTATCGATTCAAAAGTGCAGTCACAATAAGAATTGAGTTATAGAGCTATTACAACGTGAATATAAATGTCGAAACCTTACGCAGAAAGGAACAAAAGTTCGGTCTGTATGGGAAACGATCAGCCAAAAAGTCGTTGTTGACGAAATGGATGGAAACAAATTGCCTGGCATGGACTAAAAACTACAGCAATTGAACTCTGGCAGACTCGAGAAAAGTTTTATGATCGGGCAAATTAAACTCAATTTTTTATGTGCATTTAATCTTCGGTACGTGCGTTGCTCAGATATAGAGCAATAGAAGGTTAACTGTGTATGGAAAATAGTCAGATTCTCACAAAGTCATATGGCTTGAATGGATTTTTCCTACTATATCCGGGGTCCTTATGCTATATTAAAGGGGCTGTGAGCGGCCAAAAATATGGCTAAAATTTTATGGAGCAATTGTTGTAAGCCAATTGTGGTGCGCTTTCGCTCATTAATAACGTTATTTTTCCGGACGACTTCTGCGGAATATCATAGTAATTAATGCCTAATGTTTGATAACTTTAGAAATAGTAAAAAGGTTGGATTTTTGATTCTTATTTGTTTGCAGATTCAAAATGTTTTCGATTACGTTAGAATTTACTGACGGGAATGATCAGGTAACTCGCGCAGTTTGAGTCCGATAAGGCACCTCTGTCATATAATGAAGCGGAAAGTTGCTCAAAACATGCCAAAGAATGAAAAACCCCTAGTTAGAATTCTGAAAAACGTTGGGTATTAAAAAAATAACGAATGATATCCTTAAAGTGCTTGTCGACTCTATGCCATTCAAGATAACGGCCATAAGAAAGGCTAAGAGACGGGCACCATCAAACTACACAATTTAGCTTATAACTCTATTATGAAACAAATTAAACTTAGTTTACACCTTCAAAAACTAACAAATATTTTTATTTATACATACTTTTAATCAATACCCTCAAAAACGTGAAATTTCTTCCATATTTTTCTTTTAATTAAAAAGTAATAAAATTTGTGTGTATGTATGATGTTTCTTTTGCAATTTTGTTCATTTTGTTCCCAAAAATAAAAAAAAATTCCATTCACTAAAACAAAATCAGGTTTAAGTTCCATTTCAAACGATTTTCTTGAAATTGGTGGGTGATGCAGCTTTTGTGACCACCAGTGTAATAACAAATATCTTAGAAACTAGGATTTCGATTTAAACAAACGGTATACGAAATTAAAGATATTACTAATGTTTGATAACTTTAGAAATAGTAAAAAAAGTAGATTATTGATCGTTATTTGTTTGCAGATTTTAAATATTTTCGATGATGTTAGAATTTACTGGCGGGAATGATCAGGTAACTCGCACGGTTTGAGTCCGATAAGGCACCTCTGTCATATAATGAAACGGAAAGTTGCTCAAAAGACTCAAAGGAACAACAAACCCCTTATTGGAGTTGTGAAAATAGTTTAGTAGTAAAAAAAATAACGAATGATATCCTTAAAGTGCTTGTCGACTCTATGCCATTCAAGATAACGGCCATAAGAAAGGCTAAGAGACGGGCACCATCAAACTACACAATTTAGCTTATGACTCTATTATGAAACAAATTAAACTTAGTTTACACCTTCAAAAAATAACAAATATTTTTATTTTTACATACTTTTAATCAATACCCTCAAAAACGTGAAATTTCTTCCATATTTTTCTTTTAATTAAAAAGTAATAAAATTTGTGTGTACATATGTATGATGTTTCTCGTGCAAATTTGTTTATTTTGTTCCCAAAAATAAAAAAAAATTCCATTTACTAAAACAAAATCAGGTTTAAGTTCCACTTTAAAAGATTTTCTTGAAATTGGTGGGTGGTGCAGCTCTTGTGACCACCAGTGTAATAACAAATATCTTAGAAACTAGGATTTCGATTTAAACAAACGGTATACGAAATTAAAGATATTAAAATTTCTCATCTTACGTTCATACATTTTGATTCGATTGGATAAATAGTTTTGGCGCAATTAAGTAAATTATCAAGAAACTTGGAGGTTTTTTTTACACAATTTATCTTTGCAAAGTTTTTGAAAATTCTAGCTGTGGTTAAGTTATAATGACGGCAAAAGCTCAGATCAAAAAGTTAGTTATATTTATAAGAATTTTTAACAGCAGAACTCTTTCACTATTTTTCAATTTTATTTTTCCTTATTATATTTCAATGAAAAACTAAAATACTCATTTAAGTTTACTTCATTACTTAAGAATTTCTTGATTCATGTTGTGTTTTCTTTACTTTAAGACAAAAAAAAAAAAGAAGAAGATATCTAAAGTTATTGTTTTGGCTTGTCATCTTCAATTAAAAATAACTGCAGCCAGCAACCAACCTCTGCACAAAAGAGATTGCAACAAAATCAACATAATTTTTGCCAGCAACTATTACCAAAGGCTGCTTGTGTTTAATTGCTACAACACGTACAAAGCAGCAACAGACAGCAAAACTGACTGACAGCATTCAGTCAACAAGAAAACTAAGTAGACACACATACACACACACACACTACTCGTACAAGCATAGGTACATATAGAAGTCATGCACACATAGTTAACATTTATAAACAGTCAGTGAGCTCCTCCTACTCCAACTCCCCTTTGCTTTTGACTGATATCAGCACTTATGACATTTTATAATTTGCTTAAAATGGGAAACGTTGACACACAGAACCACAGAATAAAAATTAAGAAAAAAGCGAAACACCCACTGTCATTGCGCTGTTGCCACTGTGTTTTTTGTTTTTTTTTTGTCAGCATTACATGAGCAATTGTGACAGTAGCAGCAAAACAAACAAAAAATGCAATGATATTTACTTATAAAAGTACAAAAAATAAAAAGTGCTTTTTGAAATTGACAGTTTCGAAAATTGTGCATACATGAAAATGACTTACACTTACATACAGACGAAGAGACAGACAAACATACAAAATTGATATCTACTTTATTAAAATGTCACATAATTTACTACCAATTTACGATACTTCCATCAATATGATTTTTTTTACTTGATTTTTGGTTTTCCCAATGAAATTTATTTATTTGCTAGGTATATGCCGAGATGCATTAATTTCATTCAAAACCACAATTCAAGCTCATATGTATATATTTTTTATTTGGGGCTTGCCATTCACACTCGGTAACAAACAGCAGCAGCAGCAGCAACAACAACAACGAATACAGAAGAAACTAAAAGCATTGCACAAAAATTGACTGCACAAGTGCAATGTTGCATATGTAAATTATTTACCACTAACACTTTGTGGGTCAATTAAAATGCAGCATTGCAACAGTAACAACAACAACTCACAGCAACAGCAGCAAGAGCTCTTAGCAGCAGAAACTCTTCTTGTTTTTTATTTTCAATTTAAGCTTGATCGAAAATCCATTCGTATATAATTCATGCAGACACAAAGACCAAATAAAAAAAGGAATCCTCAAATAAAGCAAAAAAAAAAAAATGAAGAAATACTCACACTACAAGTAAAAGTGTTTCAATCGGTCATAGGCGATTCTTGTGCACACTACAATTAAGATGCTTTTTTAAGCAAACTCTAGATCTGATATTTGAAGGAAGAGGGTATGATGATTTTAGATCATTGGAGCAAACCTGAGCTTATTGTGATATTCACTGAGAAAAGTAGATATTTTATAACTCCTTATGAGTTAATTTCTTGTGAGAGAATTGATTATCTCTTTAGGGGAGAACTAGGAGTGCAATTTTCAAAGTAATGAATTCGTTAAATATTCGAAAAATGTTTCTGAAGAACGTTGCCGTGTTTGCAGAATCCAAAACCGTTTTCTGCAAAGGATTAACAATTTTATGATGAACGAAAATTCGTTCACGATAAAATTAAGGCAATTTTCTTTTCTGGTAAATGAAAAAAACGTTTCTGCTAAACAAAAGTCCGCAACTCTCTTCTCCTTTTATTTTCGTTTCTTCTCATCTCGCTCTCGTCGCAAAAAGAAGCAGCAGCGACGCTTACATTCAAACTCCACACAATAACAAATCAACATAACATAACGGGAAGTATCATTTGTCAACGCATTATTGAAGAATTTTAATTGTGCATTGAAATTATTTCATCACCTTTCTTTTTGTCTATAAAAAAGTGCGTGGTATTTATAAAAAACTAATAAAAGTGTGTGATTTATAATAAATAATACAAAAATTGTGATAATATAATTTTATGTAAATTTCATACACTTTTTCTAGTTTTTAATCAGAAAATTTTGTTTAAACAAAAACCACAATAAAATGCCAGTGTACATATGAAAATTGTTTTCGCTTTCTTTTTTATATTTTTCAGGGTAATATTGCAATTTATTGCAAACTTTTTTGGTTCATCGTAAAAGAATTGAACCGTTTATGATGAATGAATGTTCGTTCATGGCAACCGAATAGAAACGTTTGTGGAAAACGTTTTTCGGTTATTGTGAAAGAATTGAATCGTTTATAATGAATAAATCTTCGTTTATGGCAACCGAATACAGTCGTTTATAATAAATAAATGTTCGTTCATCATGAAAACATTCCATGAACGAAGTTCGTTTAGTGAAAATTTCGTTTCTGAGAAACGAATTTTTTCTTTGAGTGTAATGAAGTTCTGCATGTCGAAATAAATTGAAAATTAATCAATCTGAGAATGCGAAAAGCTCGGCCTTGGCCCTCTATGGGCTGTTGTGCCAGTAGTAATAGTAGAGTAGTAGAGAATCTCGATCGCGATGTCTATTTAAAAATAGTTTTTCATGCTTTTTGTATACCAAATGCGCTTTCTTATAATTTTTTGCAAATGCGTAATTACACAATTTTCCTTTCATTCGAAACCGATTAATTTTGATGATAAAAAAAGAATTCCTGTTCAAAACTGTTTTACACCTTCAAATAGTTCACATTCACATGAATATACCCTGGAATTTTAAATGTAGAGCATGCAATACAAAAAAATTACTAAGAAAAAGGTAACGATACTTTCTGGGCTTATCAAAAATTTACTTTTCTTTGTTTTTTTTGTTTTAGGTATGCGTATATTTTGTGGAGCGGCAGAGCGAACATCTTCAATTTCAGTGCAACTTTCTCTTTTGCATTTTGACTTCAATTTTGTTGATTTTTTTTTTTATTTTTGGTTACAATTTTTAAACACACACGTACGTCACTTGAAACGTAGGTAACTGCCTTAAAAATTACATCCTCAAAAGTTTAAGTTTTTGTTTTTCACTTAAGTGCAAGTGCGCACATGTGTAAATGACATTCAATTCTCTGCCTGCTGATCCCCAAGCAGCTCCTCCTCATCTCACAGCACCTCGCAAGTGGTAGAAGCAGTTTGTGTTTCAAAAGAAATAGCAACAAACACTTGAGTTATTAAATAAACAAAAACAACAGCAACAATAAAAACAAAATTATCTGTTTACAACTTAAATGAAATAAATATTATTTTTGGTTTTTTTTTCGTTTTGGGTTGTAGTTTTACAAGTGTAGCTATGCTTTTTTTTTTTTTTTGTTATTGTTTTATGCGTAAATGATTATTGCATAATTTGTGAAAAGTAGGCACACACAAGTGCAACAATCACGACTAAAAAAAAAAAAAATAAAAGATACAAAATAAATTCCGTTTTTATTGTGTAGTGTGATTTTTTGTAATTTTCAAAACCAAAATTAATGAATAAGAAACTTTAAGCGAGCAGATCGTAGTGAATAAAATGCAACATTAGTTTCAATCTATATCTTAATCTAATCTTTTTCTCTTCCTCTCTTTCTTTTTAGATGGCAGTAAAAAATCTTCAATGCCTACAGTTACACCAATACAGGGTCCAATATTTTTGAAAAACGGCACAGTACCAGTTGTACCGTTATTTTCTTATCCCACCATCAATAATGGATCATTTGTACAAATACCGGTAAATATACATATATGCAATAGGTGGAAAAAATAAGTTATCAAAATGAAAACAAAACTTTACCACCAAATATCTTCGCAATAATAGAAAGCTTTAAATTTATTTTTGCATTATTAAAAAACTACGTAAAATGTGGTTGAAATAGCAATAATATTATGGAGAAAGAAATTTAGTTTTCTTTTTAAGTTTAATACTACTGAGTGACAGAACGAAAGTGCAAAAATAAATTATCAAAAGCTTCAACATCCAAAATGGCCACCGTTGTCGCTAACAGTTTTAGTGAATTGGTTTTCTATAATGAAAACAAGATTTTTACATTGTTTCGGTGTATTTTATCCCCAAAAATTCATTCACCGATTACCTTCATTCCTCGTCAGTTTGGGGAGCGTGCTTTGAAACATACATTTTCAATCTATCCTTGCATTACCATTTGATGACGAGTCTAGTGATGATTCGATACAAGTAAATACGAGATAATACTCAATACTTTTCATTCGAATGAAGTCCTTTTTTTTCTTGATGCTATATCATAAGTATTTTACTTGGTATCGAAGAAAAAGGGTCAGTATCGGATACTCGATATTTTTGGAAAACATTAATTTACAAAACTGAAATATTTAATACTATACAATATTTAAGATTGTGAGTAGTATTGCAATATATTGCAGAAATTTATAATATATTTCACAATGCTACTGCAGAATTATTCAATATGCATATTCAAAATATTTCAGTTCATATTGCAATATGCCAATGTATGAAAATATTGTAGTACAGTATTGAAGTTCTAGAAAATATTGCGCTACTCAACAAATCGCATTTTTTCGCCATTTCTATATGATTCATGTATTTTTAGTTGAAATATCTCAACAAAAACATTACGTAAAGGCGAAAAACGTGATGGGGGAAATGATGTATGAGGAGGTGCCTGACTCCAATTTAGTGTTGAGTAGTGAAATTTGTGTCTTTCAACGAGTATTCGATACAAGTACGTACTCGATACTTTTTTCCGATATTTTCGGTGGCATCGATACTTTCATTCGATACAAGTAATGAGTAAAAGTATCGATAATACGTGGGTATCGAATCAACACTAGACGAGTCAGGGCTAAGAGGTAATCATTACAAAATGTCTGCTTTATCATTGTGAAAAAAATTCAGTACTTTTTTAAGAATTTTGATTTGAGTTTTGTGATCTGAAATGATGAAAACATTAACTACTAAGATTTTCCCCATTATTTTTTCTGGGTTCAAAAGCCAGAAAAAAGTCCACAGTAAAGAGAAAAGTCTTCAAAAATCATGCACTGTATAAGCTTTTCTCATTCTTGTTATGGATTTATATTTTGATACAAAACTTTAATGGTTTTAATTATATAGCGATAACGAACTAAAACTGTAAGGATTTTATGACAAAGCCATCTTATAGAAAGTCGAGCCCATAAAATAAATAGAAAACGCTTATAGGGGGAACGATTTTGGGAGAGTTTCCCTTTACTGTAGGCTCATTACTGCCCTCTAAGGCATCTCAAAGAGGAAAATAGTTCTAAAATATTTGTACATGGGTAGTATAATCAAAATTGTATCACTGAAAACCAAGTTGGATGCTATATAGTGCTATATAGTTTCTAATCCTTCAAAATGCGTACAAGTACCTCAAGAGAAAAGCTTAATAGGTAAAGTTTTCATCAATTCAGATCACAATGTCCCATCAAAATTTTTAAAATGGTGTTGAAATATATTCATAATGATGAAAGAAGCAATTTCTATTGATCACCACTAAACCCTGACTCATCATCAAACGGTAATGCAAGGACAGATTGAAAATGCATAGAAGCACACTCCCCACAATATTATGGAATAAAGGAAAATGGTGAATAATTTTTCAAAAAACATCATTCGGAGAAAATCACTTTTAAAGTTTTGAATGCATTTTATTCATGAACAGTAGCGTGCTATAAATCGAGTTGCTACTTACACGATCTACTGCTCGGATTGACTTGAAATTTTGAACATAAACTCTTGAAAGTATGTTTGTTCGAAATAAGTCATAAAATTTTTTTCGATTTTTTGACTCATGAAAACGTATATAAACCCTTAAAAGAAAATCAAAACTAAATTTCTTTCTCCATAATATTATTGCTATTTCAACCAAATTTTACGTAGTTTTTTAATGATGTAAAAATAAATTTAAAGCTATCTATTATTGCGAAGATATTTGGTGGTAAAGTTTTGTTTTCATTTTGATAACTTAATTTTTCCACCTACTGTATCTATAAAATTTATAAATTTAATAACGATATAACCGTAAAACCAATAATTTTTATAAAATCAAACTGCACGATTATTGTAATTATTTAATGATAATTATCATGTGTATCATACATAAATTCATACTTAAATAATCATTAATTTGTATGTAGTTTAAAATTAATTACAATTTAAAAATGAACACATTACAATGAAATTTATTGCAATCAAATCAAATCGTTTATATAAAATTATTTCATACTTATATCAAAGAATTGAATAATTGAAGTTCTTTCTAATTGATTTGTTACTTATGTTGTTGTTGAGAGCTAAAGATATTTTAATTTAATTTAAATTTGAAGTTAATTATATAGAGCATGCATGTGTATGAGTTATTAAAATTGATTAATTGCAAGTGATTTCTTTCAAGTTTTATTTAGAGCTTTATATTTTTCAACTAGGTTGATTTTATGCATGGCTTTAACTTCGAAAGCAATAATAAGACTAGTAAAAAATAAATAAGTGGCAATATTCTTTTCAAATACCCTACCTTTTTGAGGTATATACTCGGCACTTGAGTAATTTTATGTAGTAAGCCGGGGCCCAGTAAACGGAAATTATACTTCTTATACCTGCTCTTTCAGAAGTATTATTCTACGCCTTTTCTCTAAAATGGTTATTCTTCATATATTGAAATTAATTAGGCTAAACATCGATAGTCTATCGATAGTATCGACTGGCTTGTCACTATTAGTCTTTCGATAGTTTGTAAAAAATATCGTTCAAACTATCGATTGTTTGTAAAAACAATCGTTCAAACTATCAACTGCAGAGATGAAATTTTTGGTGCTTTAAGGCACGGTTGCCACTTTGGTACAATTCTACCAAAACTGATAAATTTTTTTCCATTTTTCTGCGCTTGGTACATTGGTACATGTTTTTAAAATCTGGTACATTCTGTGGGCAAAGTTAGCTTTTATAATAATTAAGAATTGTAAACTTATTTTCAAACTGTTTTTTGTTGAAAATATATAATGCTTTCAAAAGAATTGTGTGTAGGACGGAATTGTGAGTCTCATTATATCTAGTCGACCAAAGACTTTTTTTAAAGTACAAAATATATTTTAATTAAAGTGTTACTTTTTATTAAGGATGTAGTCTGGTGTTCCGGCCAACATACATTTTTTTAAGGTTATTTCGGGAATTATTTATTATAACAAAATAAAATACAATTATTTCATTTTTTTTTATGTTATTATTTATTTTAAACTGTACAAAAAAAAAATTTAGAATTTATTTTACGATTTTTTTTGTAGTGTTTTTTACGTCAAAAATGGACACATAAAAAAAAGTGTAGGGCTGGCCGGGTTTAAACATTTTGATTAAAAAACAACAAAACGACGGACTACCAAAATAGGAAATAATGATTAAAATAAACAATTCTACTACCAGCGAGCGCCATTGGCGTGTAAAATAATATATTAAAAGTTCAGCCCTGTAGAAAAAAACGTTGTTTCGAGAAAAACGCTTTTCAAGTTTTAACGAGAGATAAAGTTTATTTTCAATATATTGTACTTTCGAAATGCATTTAAAAAAAATATTCGATTTTTTGAAACTCGAACACCAGACTACATTCTTAATAAATAACATTCAATGTTACTTATTATATTGGTACATTTTTTCCCCATTTGATACATTTTTTGGTAAATATTGGTACAAAATAAAATGAGTAAGTGGCAACCGTGCATTAAGGCCACCTTCTGGTCTAGATTTTTCAAAAAAATTAAACTAAATTAAAAATTAAATATCAAAAGTATAGACTTTTAAAAGTATGCTGTAAAATTTTGGTATCAATATTTCCAGTATTTCAACTTCTACAGCCTATTTAACAGGTGAGCGCAGAAGCAGGTAAAAAGGCCGACTGAGGTTTAAACTCACAAAAAACAAAAACTACTCGACCGATTCGTCTCAAATTCAGAAAACCAGGAACTAAAAAAAAACTTTCTACGTTGAATATTTCTTACTTTTTACATACAAAAAATAGTGAACATTTTTTTTTTTCATTTTTCGTTTCTGCGATAACTACATTTATACCAATTGTAACCTCCTTTTTTTTTTGAGATCAGTGAAAAATTCAAAACCTGTCCCACCAGCAAGATCCGATTTTTTGAAAAGATCAACTGTAACACCAATTTTAGTTTACTTAAAATTATAATTTTTTTTTTTTACTATTATTTTTGTGTATTGTTAAAGTAATAAAATATATCTAAAAAGTTTAAATACTATTGCTCATTATTTCATTTAAAAAAAAATCCTAAAAACTCATCAAATTCAAGGGCGCTAGACCAGAAGGTCCACTTAAATAAATAAGAAACCAACCATTATATCACGTGATGGTAACTTTTAAACAATTTTCCTTCTCTTTTCTTTTCTATGCAATTTAAAATAATGTTCAAAAACTATTTGTGTTGTGGTACTAAGATTTGGAATTAAAATATGATTTGTCAATGGAATTCGATGGGTAAAATACGGGTAGGCTTGAGTTAATGGGTGTGCCACCTCCCGTGTATTTTCTTAATTATTTGTGGTACACAATTGATAGTTTACTCAAAAACTTTGGTTACCAATGGGAATGCAGTAAAAAAATGAATAAAAAATGGGCGTAACGCTTTCCCTAAAAAGAGACTGTTTGAAAGTGTATATCAGAGAAAACATAGCAAAGGAAAACAATGAAAGCTTGTGTGTGAAGGCGGTACGATGGTAGTAGTTATTGGGCAGCATGTAGTTGTTTTTGGGCAAGGTGAAGTGAAATCTCTCAAACGGCATATGTGGAGAACCATAAGAAGGAAAACTATGAAAGTTTCTTTCTGAATGCGGTAGATATGTCGGTAGTTCTTAGATATTGGGGAGCCATATCAAGAAAGTTGATGAAGGTTTGCATGTTAAAATGGGATGTTTATAGTATTAACTGAAAAGAATGTTAACAATATTGAAAAGTGGAAGAAGAACTACATATGTTAACGATATGAATGATATGCAAGAATTAGATTTAGTTCGAAGGTTGCCACGTTCATATGGTCATTTCTTTTGCAAAAGTTTTTTGTTATCTAAACTTCATCAAGGATGTATTAGATGTATATTATAAAAAAAACTCCGAAAACGCCACCTCTTGGCTGGCAATGGCAAATTTCTAAGGGTAAAGATTGCTTATGCAAAGCATTTCACTTTGCCATTCGGTTCTGTGAATGGAAAGAAAAAGAAATAAATCAGAGACCACAAACCATAATGCTCTAACATCTTGTTCTGCGTGTCTCAATCTATTTGCTGTCAATTTTTCATGTTGGCATCTTTTTTAGAGCAGCAATTTCCCCTCAAGAAATTTAAACAAAAAAAAAACCGACCCCTGATTTGCAGTAAGGATTTGAAAATTTAAACTATTAAACTGTATTCTTGAAAAAATTTAAAACTATCGATACTATCGAAATTATCGATTTTTCCGCTATCTAAAAGAATAATATTCGGCGATAAAAAATGTTACGTGTTTTGTAAAGTTTTTTTCGTGTTTTTTTGTCTTTTGTTAATTAAGGACTATATTTTATTTGATCTAATTTAATTACTTGACTGAATGTTTTACAAATAGTATTTACTATAAATAAATAAAAATCCCCTGAAGAAGGCCTAAAATTTGCGCCGAAACGTTGGGAAAAAAGTATGAAATAGTTAACTATTTGCGTATGAAAATTTCGACCAAAAAGCCTGTCATTATAATCTCGTTAACAATACATAAATTGGTCTAATAGAAAATTAAAAATATAAAATCAATTTAACCGATAGAGTCGAACTATCAATGTTTAGCCAACACTACCCGAAATCCTCTTCGTTCTCCCCTGCTTCTCACTTTCCTCTCAGTAAGATATTTGTCTCTCTCTTTTTTAGGTTTTTTTTTCTATACCTTCTTTAAGCACTTGTTCTTTTTTCTCAGAAAAGCCTCTTCTCTTCCTTCTCTCTAGAATGCCTTCTTCACTCCTTTTCTTGGGTAAGCTTTTTCTCCCCTTCATTCAGGAAGGTATTCTCTTACTTTTGTTCTCTATATAGTTTTATTTTCTCTCAAGAATATAGTTTTCTTTTCTCTTAAGAATTCTTTCTTTTTCACCTATCTCAGGAAAGCATTTCTCTCTCCCTAAACTTAAAAAGACTATATTTTCTCCATTCATCAATCTTCAATTATTTTTTCCTCGTCAGTAATATGTTCTTCTTTCTAGTTTCTCTCTTCAGAAAGGCTTTCTTCTCCCAGAAAGGTTTTTTTCGCTCTTTTCACTCAGAAGTCCTTTCTACGCTTCTTGCACTCAGGAAGGCTTTCGTCTCTTTCTATTCTCACAAAGACGTCTTCCAACTCCGTCACAAAGGCAAGCCTTCTATTTTCCTTCTCTAAAGAACCTCGTTTTCTATCCTTTCTTTCAAAAAGACCTTCTTCTCTTTCTTTTCCCCCTTCTCCTTCAAGTACATCACTTGTATCTTTTATGAAGCCCTCTTTTCTTGCTATTCTTAGAAAAAACATTCTTTACTCTCTTCCCTTATTAAGCCATTCTTCTCTATCTTATCTTAGGAAAACCTTCATTTTCTCTCCACTCGAAAACGATTTTTCCTCTTTTTCACTTAGGAAAGCCTCTTTGTCTATCCACTAAGGAAAGTCTTCTATCATCCCATAAATCAGGAAGGTCTCTTCTCTCTCAACACTCAGGAAAGTCTTCTTTTTTCTCGTCATTCTTTTATCTCCCTACTCTGAAGAAGGTATTTTCCTCACCTTAATGCCAGGAATGCTTTCTTCCCTCTGTTCTTTCATAAGGTATTCTCTTTTTTCCTCAGAAAATTATTTTATCTTTATTTTTTCAGGTAGGTTTTTTTCTTTTATCTTCTTTTGAACTCATCCCAAGAGGGTAATTTTTCCTCTTGGCTCAAGAATGACCGTCTGTCTACCTGCTTTCGAGAAAACCTTTATCTCTTCCAACTTCTAGAAGTTTTTCTGTTGAACACGCGACTATTTTAAATAAAATTGTATTGGTAAAAGCAATACATTTTTGAAAAAAATTAAAGCCCACACTTCAAAAAAAACCATGGGAAACCTGGCTTCATTTTAAAACCAGCAATAGTTTGAGGTATATTAAGTAAATCAAATAACCAATACAGTGCAACTCCTAAGAGGGGACATAATAAATAATTTTCAGGTTTATATATCAATGAAATGTAAAGGCGTTAGTTAGTTAAAAATACTCAAGTTCTATAGAACTCACTTATAAAAAAAACTGACCAACGCCTGCACCTCTTAAACAAATTTAGTAACTCTAATTTAGTTAATTACCAATGAACTAAAAATGCAAATGAAATGTAAATTTTAGCATAGATACATATCACAGTTTAAAAACTTTTGAGTCATAAAAATAAATTTTTCACTTACCATATTCGGCTGGCTGGTAGCGGCTGTAACACTCGCTTTGGAACATGATTCCATTGTTCTTTTCTTTTTTTTTTAAACAAATTGTTTGTTGAGTTGAATTTTTTTTTGCAGCTACCGGTATTTGCAATTTAATTCTGCATAATTATTATTGTTCAGAATTTCAAACATTTTTTTTATAGATGTTGTTTTTTATAGTTATTGTTGATGCTTAGCAGCATGATTTTAATAACAATTATTTATTATTGGCAGCATTTAATAAACATGAACTCTACAAATCATTTTTCGAACTGTTTGTGGGTTGAGGAAAACCTATTAAAGATTAAAAATATGCACGTATTATAATGAAGGTGTAAGAATAAATAGAGCAGTTCTGGGTTAAGTTTAAATTAATTAATACCTAATAAATAAAAAATAAAAAAATAAAAATGTTGTGGAAACTTTATACTTGTAATTGATGAAATAGTCATTTATTTAGTTGTGAGATATCAAGTAATTTATAAATTAGTCATAGTAGTTAATATAAAACCATTGTAATTGCAGTTAATCACACTTGTCACTCAAGCCATACAGTCATGGATATTACTAAGAAATCTTCTTCCACCACTAAGTGTAGGTAAATAATGAGTAGTAATAAATATGCAGTTACTGAATTGACATCGCAGACAATGACAGAAATATTTATGTGCTGTCTAAACTATAGATCACTGTTCTAAAAAGGGATTAAGAGTGAGGACATTTTAGATATGCAATCATTCAGTCAAATCCTGTAAGAATAGAATAAAATTCTTAAATATTTTAAATTTTCTGATGGAAATTTCTGATGAAAACGAAATAGGAAAATGAAAAGAATTGATATCGTATTATGATTCTTTGAGGAAAATATTAGAGTAAAATAGAGAAATAGAAAAATATTGTAACGATGCCCAATGAACTGTTTTAGAAAAGATTAGAAATCTTCGAGAAAATATTCCAGAATCCACTCTTTTGAGTAGAAAAATTTAAACAATTAATCTATAAGATCGCAGTATAAATAATTAAACTGCTCCTATAGAAAACATTTCCGATATACTGTCAGTAGCTTCTATAATTATAATTAAACTTATTCGAAATTCTCAATTTTCCAAGGGAAACATAGAAACAAAATAAAGAATGAAAACATTTAGCCTGAGAGATTACAGTGTATGTAATATTCCCCAAGGAATTGTTCCAAAATAATTAGAAAATCTTGGGAAAATACATTTCAGATATATTATCTGTAGCAGGGCCGTAGACAGAAATTTTTTTCGGGGGGGGGGGGGGGGGGGCGGTTTCATTCGAAGAAAATATTCATATATAACTTTAATCAAACTGATTTAAAAATACAATAAATTAAATCGATTATACATTTGATGGATTCTATCAGACTAAGGACAAAAGTAGATAAATGTCTTAAAACTTTAAGAAAAATGTTCCGATTTTTTTTAATCTTAACCTCAAAAAATGGCCATAAGTGACAAAAAATTTACAGAATAATTAAAATAAATTTAATTCAATGTGCATTCTAATGCATTTTTTTATCGTGAAGGACATAATTTCGTTAACTCATTGACTTCCCACTACCAAAAATATTAGAGGCTCATTTTTTCCAAATGATTAGGAATTTGGGCCATTATCAATGATAAGGAACCCGGATGAGGTTGGCTTATATTCCCTAAATTCGTAAAGTCACAGTATTAAAAAAGATCTTTCTAGTCGTGGTGCTCTGAGCAATAATGGGTTAAAACTTAATTACTTTTTAAGATTGTCTCCTAAAACTGCATGGGTTTTGATAATAAGATGGAGTTTTTGCGATAGAATTTTTCACGTTAAACACGAATCTGAGGTCAAAAATTCCCATCACGTTTTAATCAAAAACAGTTACTGACTTGGAAAAACTATGAATGCAGGAGTGCCCATTATCACCTCCTCTTTTTGAATCCGTAGTCAAACCTCATGTCGGGGAAAACAAATCGGATTTGATCGCATAGTGTAAATAAGATTTCAAATCTATTTTTTATATTTGACTTTTTAGAAAAAAAACCGTTGGAAGTAAAAAATATTGATCGTTTTTTAGGAGACTATGAAAATTAAATCTAGAGGTTAATTTTCAAAGTCATGACTCAAATATTAGTAGCTTATATAGGATATTGAAAGATTAAGAACTATCACTAAGATCACTGATGAGGAATTGTGGCGGATTCCGAAACGGCCGTCTGATTTGCCCGTCTCTGTATACATTGTTGTTGTGATGACTACATTTGTTCATTAAGCCTGTTTATATATAACTTCAAATAAGTAAAAAATATTGTTAAATAGATTTTATTTTGACTTTTTTTCCATCCATTGGCAATTAGTCTTAAAAATTAGAATAAAATTTCCACATTTCGGGGGGGAGGGTGGCTCAGAACCCCCAAAACCTCCCCCTAAATACGGCCTTGATCTGTAGCTTCCATTAACCTCTTCATTAACCTCTCTCTCACTTTTCTGAATGATTCTTATTGAAATGCTTCATATAAGTTAAAAAACACATTTTAGATACACTAACAGCAGCTCTCATCTTTGTTCTCACTTAAAATTCTTAGTTTTCTTAAGGAAGAATAAAGATCAGTAATGAGCTGGTTCCGAAATATCTTTACATTCACTCAAGACTCTCAGATTTCTGAACGAAATAAGAAATCGACATAGAAAAACGGAAACAATTGCTTAATAAAGTCACAGTATAGTAACCCTCAGTGAACTGTTCCATAAAAGTTTAAATATATTAGGAAAACATGTGAAATACATTACTAGTAGCTTCTATCGTGAAACTCACACAATATTTCTAGTTTTCTGTATGAAACTTAGAAGTTACATAGAGCAAAGGAAACCGCTGTTTTTTTTTTTTTTTGTCTTTGGAACAGACAAAAGAAGTATTCAAGAATACAGCACTAAGACAAGTTTTACGTCTATTGTACTATATCCTGTGTTCCTTTTTGCTATTCTTTTAATCTACCAGATTTATTAATAAATTTTAGCAGATCCTGCGGTGTTCGTCTCTCAACACTCTTGCTTATTCTGATCTGGCAGAAAGCGGGGCAACCACTAAGAAAGTGGTCCGCCGTCTCTTCACATTCTTCCTCCAAACCACAGGAAGCACGGAAGGCAATAGCTCCTAGGCCAATCATATGCAAATGTTTGGCCCAAGAGAAGTGACCTGTATATAATCCCACTAGTTGCCTACAGCTCTATCTTAAGTTTTATTAAGTGATAACAGAAAGTCTGTTAGACGCTTCGAGATAACAGGTAAAATGGTCTTTGTCTGTCTAAAGCCCCTCAGTTCCTCCCATTTACGATTGTGGGTCAAGTCATTAATGGTGGTCTTGATGGCTGTAGACGACAAGGAGAGTCCAGAAAACCAGTTTCCGAACCTTTTCTGGCCAGAAGGTCAGCAGACTCATTTCCTGAAATTCCTGAGTGTCCAGGAACCCATATCAACAGCAGACTATTGTGTTTTCCAACACAATCAAGTCTGGATTTACAATGCATAACCAGATTAAACGATTAAGCAAGGATTTAAGCGCAGCCTGACTGTCACTAAATACACAGATACTACTTTCTCTCCAACCAATATCAATAGCATGGTCCATTGCCTTGATGATTGCAAAAATTTCTGTTTGAAAAACAGAAGCATACAACCCAAGAGAGAAGTGAAGGTGCACACCATCATTTTTAATGAAGACCCCAGAACTTGAACTGAATTCTGTTCTACAGCCTTCCGTGAAAATATGCTTACAATCAATTCCCGGCCGAGGTCCCGTCAAAAACCAAGTTGTATAGCGCTGTTTGAAAACTGGAATTGTTGGCATTGTATCGGATGGCGTTGATAGAACTGTTAGGTCCATGTCAGTACCTTCAACAATGTCACCGATATTCCAGCAAGTGTCATACCAATACCCATTGCGTTTAAGCCTACAGATCGCTATCGCCTCTCCTTTAGGAAAAATATCAAGGGGTGATAAGTTGAGCAATGCATCCAAGGATAGGCCAGGTGTTGTAGGTAAAGCACCCGTACAACAAATGGCCACAGTCCTTTGAAGTCTGGCAAGAGTTCAACATTACGTCTGCTCCACCAGACTATGGATGCATAGGTGATGATGGGTCTGATCATATATATATATATATATATATATATATATATATAGTCATAAGTCTTTATAAGGTGATAGACCTCATGTTTTGCCAAAAATAGCCCTGCATTGACAAAAAGCTGCTAGCGCCTTAGATACCTTTAGCTCAACATGAGAACGCCAAAGAAGTTTTGTATCTAGAATGAATCCTAGATATTTCACATCTTTGGATAGCTAAATAGTGATTCCTCTGAGTACTGGTAAAACAAGACCATCAGTTTTCCTTCTCCTGGTAAAAAGAATAACACCAGTTTTAAGAGGGTAGCCTGTTTGAGCAACACCAAAAATCAATCATATTCAGAGCAGTTTGGGCCTTCCTACAAACATACCCTACCGATTGGCCCGTGATTAAGCAGGCAATGTTATCGGCATAGGCCTGTGTGTAGATACCCGACTCATTTAGGGAAACAAGCAGAGAGTCAACCAGCAGACACCACAGCAGTGGAGAGAGTACGCCCCCTTGGGGACATCGTCTATTCACGCCGCAAGTCACGGATTGACCACAATCAGCTTAAACCATCATAAGCCTATGTGACAGCATTGAGCGTGTCCAGTTAACAAGAACCCGATCCACACATACCGTCAAAAGTCGCGTTGTCAAAAGCTCCCTCAATATCAACAAAAATACCAATAGTGTATTCTTTCTGTTTTGGGGCCCTCTCAATCCGACCTACCAGGAGATTTTTTCACATTGATAAGCATGCTGAAATGAAGAGAGAGGATGTAACAATAACGACTCACTACGGATGCGGTGTTCAACACAGCGCTCAAGAAATTTTTGTAAGAAAGACATCATACTAATTGGTCTAAAGCTTTTGGGATTGGTATAGTTGTCCTTTCCAATTTTTGGAATGAATACAACTTTTACCAACCTCCATTGTTGAGGTATGTGAGCGAAAGCTAACCTGGAGATGAAGATCTTCTTCAAAACCGGTAGCAATTGCGCCATACCCTCTTTCAGAGCAACTAGTAGTACATCATCCGAACCCGGCGATTTGAAGCTGTCAAGGGAAGCAATAGCAAACCTAATTGCATCTTCATTCACCACTTTCCTGGCAACCCACCAGTTACGCTGCGAAAATGTCGAACTAACCCTCCCCACTTCCGGAATGTGGAATGTTGAACAACAGAGACCTGATTGCCCGGAAAGTGAGATTCCAGCATTAAGCTGAACATCTCACTTTTTGATTCCATGAAAGTGCCATCAGATTTTTTGAGTGAACACAGTCGGTAAGCTTGACCCTTTTTGAGGATTTTCGCCAACCTAGCTGTTTCAGACGCCCTTTTCGAATCTCGAATTAGCTTTTTATACTCCTTCTGCTTTTGACGATATAGAGCCCAGTGCTCATCAAGATTAGCCCTGTTGATATGTTTTCTCGACTCAACCCGCAGGGCTTGCAGCTCCTTGCTCCACCACGGAACAGGAATTTTAGCAAGTGGTGAGATACATTACTAGTAGCTTCTATCGGGAAAATCACACAAGATTTCTAGTTTTCTGAGTGAAACTTGGAAGTTACATAGAGCAAAGGAAACAGTTTTATAAATCAAATCAGCTGACTCTCAATGATACTCTGTAAACATTTTCCCATCTAACTGTTTATCCATGCTCACATATTTTAAATGGATATTTATTTGTAAGTTAAACTTATCCCTATTTAAAATCAAATAACTTAATAAAACCTTCTGGCACAATTTGGGTTAATTATAGTTGAAATCAAGTATACTTATAGTAGGTAGCTTGTCTATCAATTAATCAGTCCGTCGTGCATTATCTTGATATATTGGATATGGGAATATATTTTCACATACCTTGTAAAAGTTCTCAGTATTAACTTCAAGCATATTAAGTAAAATTGTATAAAAATAACTTAGGCAGTTAAAAAATTTGTCTTGTATTGTACATAAGTATTTAAAAAGTCGCTGCACGAATTTCATTTTTAACCAAACTGCAATGTTTTGAATGTAAATTGCAACCAAATTATGCGAAAATTTTTTGCGTTGTTTTTTGTTTTTATTTTTGCAGACAGAGACTATTGAATGAATCATGAATTAATGTAGACACTTAAAAAAAAATATATAAAATAAAAATAATATCGGTTAACTTTTATAGCACATACTATCTGCATATTCTTTTACCACACTAACTACATATTTTTGTAACTGCGTAGAGTATTTAAGTTTAATATCAAAAATAAATTATCAACAAATGACATTTGAAGGTAAATATAAATATTATTATATATTATTTTCCTTGCGTGAGCGATTTTATGTGTGGTAGTAGATTTTTTGGATTTAAAATTCAATGCATAAGACATGTGTAAAAAAGAGAAACTGATTATAAAAATATGATAAGAAAAAATTCTTGAGGTTGCCTGAAAAAAAATAAAAAAAAAGGAAAAAGCGAAGTAAAGAAATAAAAACTGTCGGCCTAAAAAAAAAACGTATATGGAAATTTTTGATCAGCTCGAATAGATCAGTTAGAAATAATACCATACAATTTTACAGGTGATTGGAATCACTCCTCTCAAAATGTCCAAGTAATATTTGTTCAGATCGAAAAGATCATTCAAAAACTCCCTCATATGTTTAGGAAAAACATTTTTCTAGCTAATAAAAATAGTTGTTCAAAATCACACGATAATTTATAGTTAAAAAAAAAACTACTGTTGATAACAAGATCAGCAGCATCATAAACAAAACAAAAAAAATGAAATTAGAGCAACAACAAATTAACACAAAACTTCAAAAAATCAAAAATGATAATTTAGCAAAAACAACAACAACAAAATCAAATAACACATGTCAATATGTATCTCCTAAACTATCAACAACACCAACAACAAATTAAAAGCAAATAACGAAGGTCAATAGCCAAATGGACAATAGCAAAAAAAAAAAAATTAATATATGAATGACGTCGATTACGGCGTAGTATTACCTAAAATATTTTGAAAATAAAAAAAAAATGTTTTAAATTTTTTTTTTATTTTTCTTTGCCATTTTGCATTTGGTTGGTGATTTTTTTTCTTATAACCGGCAGTGACCTTCATTCATCATCAAAAAAAAAAAGAAAACGAAATTATTTCCGCAAGTTATCAAAATCGATCGATATGAAATCGACACTCAAAGAAAACAACAACTAAATAAAGTTTGCAAAAAATCAAAAATACTTATGTATGCATGTATGTATTTGAAATTGAGCCGGCATTAGAATAGTTGCGTGCAAAAACCCGAAGATTAAAAAATAAATAAATATATAAAAAAAATTTAAAAACTCAAATTCAAGACGTGACCAGTGATCTTTAATTGCTTATAGCTACCAGCTAGCTTCATACATAGCTATGAATTTCTGTATATTTAGCTAAAATGTCAAGCAGCTGACTGTAGTGAACGAACAGGCAGCAACAGATAGAAAAAAGAAGGTTTCTATTTATTATAGTTTTTGAATTGATTTATAATGATAGGCCAACATTTTTAGTTAGATAAATATGTGGTTTTTTCATTGTATTTGTCTTGTTGTTTCTTTGACCTTTTAAACTTGTTAGCAAGTATGCTCTAATTAAATTAGATTTGTCAAAGAAATAAACTCACACACACACACACACACACACATATGTATATATAGGCACACAATAAACAAAAAAGTGTTTCAATCTTCATTGATCGTGGTGTGAAAAGCAAAAACACCTCTGAGATTTATGTGTGAATGTGAGGATTTTTTTTCTCTTTTTTTTTTTGGTTTTTTCTTCAATATCATTCACCTTGAGCTTGTCTGCTATTAAAATTTAAATTAAAATTGTAAATATTTTTGTAGTTCTCTTTTTCGCTCAAACTATTTTAAAAAATTTTTTATTAGCATACACTTTTCTTAAAAATATTAGTAAACTTCTAAATTGAGAAAATCTGCTGGTTAGCTGCTTCTATTTATCTGCCTGTTTATTTGTTCATAAATATATATATCACACCTTTACTTCAGAAGAAGATTTTTTTGTTTCATAAATAATTTAATTTTTTATTTATATTTTTTTTCTGAAGATAAACAACATTAACCATCGACATCTTCACCGCCATCAATCTTGCTTATGCAAATATTTTTGTAAATAAGAAATTATTTATTAAAAATAAACAAAACAAAAAAAAAAACCAGTCGCGTGCTTCAAACACATATATACAACAACAACAATATAATCTTTTCAGTGTTGCCAAACCCTTTTTTTTATTGAATTTATATATGTATAATAAGCCTACAAAGGCAAAATAGCATATTTTTTTTTAATTTTATATTAGCACAAGCCTTTGAAACAAAAAATACGATCTCTACCTTGAAAGTAGAATTTTTTAAGTGCTGTTTTAGTATAAGCTTAATGAAGAAGAATGAGTAAGAAATCAATCTGAACCTCTGAATCCCATTTGAATCCATTAAATAACCATTTCAATCAACTATTTAATTATTAACTATGAAACGTTAGTGACTTTCAGATAATTTTTTTATAGAAATTATTGGCGCATCGGATTCGCTGACGGTTTTGGGTATATATCTCCTTTTCCGATAAATATTACAGTCATTACGATCATTATTCCTGGAATAGAACACATTTTGATAGAACGAAAAATCTACAACCCATTCCTACTTTTCCTCCTCCTTCCGCAATTTCTAAATCGTCTAATAATAATAACTTGAATTTTGCAAGCAATGTCCGTAGTAAACGATCTGCAAGAACAAATTTTCTAATTGGGCTCCATTACATTTTTATGGTTTTGCCTATATATGATCCACAAATTCTATGTCACACATCCTACTACTGTCTTCAAAAAGGATGGGAACTGAGAGGGTGATGAACCATATTCTGGAAGGTTATCAACCTCAACTAATGAAAGAAATTAAGTATCTTGTACGAAATAATCTTCGATTAGGTATTAGAGACCTTACTGATATATCAGATCAAAAACTAGATCAATATCTAGACCAAAATTAAGGTTTTGCCAATATATGTTCCACCAATTCTATGCCACATATCTTACTACTGTCTTCAAAAAGGATGGGAACTGAGAGGGTGATGAACCATATTCTGGAAGGTTATCAACCTCAACTAATGAAAGAAATTAAGTATCTTGTACGGAATAATCTTCGATTAGGTATTAGAGACCTTGCTGAACTTACTAATAAATCAGATCAAAAACTAGATCAATATCTAGACCAAAATCAAACTATAAATAATATCAAAATCCGATCTAGAAATCTTAGAAATAGTTGGACTGCAATTTAGACCACAATTCAGGCAAAAAGTAGGCCTAAAATTTAGATCAGATCTAGACTAAACTCAGATTAAACATCTAACTGAAATTTAAACAAAATTCAGGCCAACAAACACACTGAAATTTATGCAAAAATCAAATCAAGTGGAGATCAAAACTCAAGCCCCATACTCAAAAGCAGACCAAATTAAGACCAAGGTAGTTAGAGGAAAATGAATAATGGTTGTTGAACAGCAAATCAATTTTTTTCTCCCACAGAAGAAATGGTTTAGATTGTTGATTACGAATTGATGGTCGTTGGTAGCTTTTCTTAAAATAACATTAATTTTAAAGTGAAAGTTATTCGTTATGAAATCATGAACATTTTCGATGTAGAGGTATTACGCAATCAGCCCGCTAGCCCTCTTCCTCTCATTTTATGAGTTTTTAAACAGAATTTCTTTATCATAATCCTAAAGAACAAACGCTTGAGAAAAATCAAAAATTTTTACCGGTAACATTTTTTTATTAAAAACTAGTGGGTAACCCAGGCAAACTGGTGAATTAATTTCCTTTGAAAAATAGTTCTACTGGGCTGTCTAGATATTGTACATAGATATTGGTTAGAGATTTAAGAATTTGTATCAAATTTATCCATAAATTTCGCAATATTCAAAATTGAGTAATATTAAATTAAATTTTCCGATACATAAAACGAAGTCCATGATTCCGATTCTCATTCCGATTTTTTCTATTGCTGCACATTTTAATTATACCAATCAAGAAATTTCCAGTAATACAATACCTCAAAACTTCTGTTCTATAACGATCGATTGTTTTGTGAATAGATCCAAGCAAAATAACTATGCTTTTTAAAATAAGAGAACTAAGTAAAGTACTGGTTTGTGGTATTAAAATGACATGCTCAGTGTTAATTATATTTAGGTGGTAAAAGCTTTAATGCCTGGCGTCCCCTATTCGATTCCCGACCTCTTACCTATCTTTCCTAATCAACATAATGTTTTAGATTCATAAGGTTATAAACTAGCCTTAAAATCAAACAAGCTTTGATAATTGCATTCTAATTATCAAACAAGCCGATTGAAAGCGTATTTAATGTTTCATCCAATTTCAGAAGCCTCTGTTATTCGGAAGATTAAAGACTGGATTTCAAAAAAAGAAAAACCAGTGGAAGTTTAGTTCAGAAAAGTTTTCCTTTAATATTCCAATCTCTACTCGTACATATAAATTTTTTTTGCTAAAAGTAAAAACGAATATGCTCTTGCTCTTAAGTGTAGCGTAATCCTATTGCTACAAACGAATGTTTATACAGATGTATAAATATTAGATATAGTGGTTCAGATATTTAAATAAATTTGAATATTTTTTTTTTGATTAATATGAGCTACTTAAGTAGCTTGTGAATATCCGAAGTTGTCCGTATAAAGTCATGCCCTCGATTTATATACATTAGCTCATGCAGTTTTTTCCGCAAAATAGAAACTATTTTTGTATTCAGTTTGTTTGGAAGATGTTTTTTTTTTGGGGGGGGGGGGGGGGGGTGACATTTGTAACTTTAAATAAAAATCCAATCCATATTTAATCCATAAAGCAAAACTCGGTAGAATAGAGTTGTAAATATATCGAATTTAGTATGAAAGTTTTATAAGTATATGTGCAACTATAAGTATCACCGAATAAAAATATGCGGAGTTAATACAACATTTTCTGTGAATTAATACAACTTTTGCGGAGTTATTACTACTGTTATGCAACCAACACCGTTGATTCAACTCTTTTTGTGGTTATAATAACTTTTTGTCAGTGTCAGAATGACTCTGAAGGCAATTTCAAATTAACTCTGCAGTTTCAACCAATATGTGTTCGATTAACTCTGAAAATGGTCAATATAACCATGGAAAGGATAAATCAATCAACTTTTTTCTGAGTAAATATAACACATTTTAAAAAGTTCTATAAAAATTTACTATTAACTCTAAACGGAGTTCACTGAACTCCGAAACAGTTTAATAAAACTCAACTTTTAACAAAATGTACGATTAACTCTGAACGGAGTCAATTGTACTCCGAAAGAAAGTTTAAAATAAATCAGATTTTCATTTCGAATTCCGTATTTCATTGTGAAAAGCTCAAAGGGAAAATTATCGCTTTTTATAAGTATAGAAATCTGAAGAAAAAATTAAAAAAAAAAAATGGACTTTTAAACATAAAGAGTATATCATCTTTGGCAAACCGCCCACAATCATCCTCTTTTATTTCTGAAGGTAAATAATTATGCATTGCAGAGAAATAAAGGACTAACATTTCTTCGACAATTTTATGCGATTATGTTTTACAGAAGGAGTTGAAGAAAATAAAATTTTGCTTAAACACAACAGAGATAGTTGGGAAGAAATTATGATTAATTGATCGTCGACAACAAAATTTCGTAGGAATGAAATTTGAAAGCTGTCCTCTACGTCCGAGATTTTCCTTTAAAGGCCACTTCTAAAGTATACTCGATCTTCCTCTCTGGTAATCCTTTTTTAATATAGAGGGTTTAATATAGAGGCATTAATATTGCGTGTTTACTTTTTTTAAAGTTTCTGTATTAAGTATAGTGTAAAATACTCTTCTTCCGGAGACGATTATTTTAAAACACGTGTATTTCTCAAGCTTGAAAAAATATTTACATACAATGTTTATGCTTTAAACCATCGATATATGAGGTTTGTTGTTTTAAATGCGCTATATACTTCATATATGTATACATACAATATATGGTAACTTCCTTTTTATGTAGGTTGACATTGACTTCAAATTCCTCTTTCCCGAAAAAGCAAAAGAATTTAATAATTGTATGGGAAAAAGAAAAAGACAAATTCCGAACAATTTTGAAAGACACTCTCGTTGATATTGGTAGTATATCACTTCTAAAGAAGCTTTCTGGTGCTATAAATAAATCAAAGTACGTTCGATTTGGATTGTTACATTTTTACTATTTAATATTATGAAGGATTGCATTATTTTTGTGCTAAAATATCGTTGAATATCATATATTTATTTAATAAATTAATTTAAAAAAACTTATAAAAACATAAAATCCGAACTTTTTTTCAATTTTGGTTCAAGAATGGTTGGGACAATATTCTAGTCTGAGTTAGAGCAACTCTTTTCAATATTGCCTGAAGAATTTCACGTGGTTTATTGTACTCTTTTGAAGGTTGAGGTAACATTTTGCGGAGTTGATTCAACTCCTAGTCGGAGTTCAACTAACTCGTTTTACATTTAGAATTTCAAGTGGTCAATTAAACTCTTTTAAGGGTTGAATCAACATTTTACGGAGTTGGTATAACTTTTTTATTATCAGAATTTATATTCTTAATATAACTCCTTAACGGAGTTAATATGACCCTCAAAAGTATAACTCACTCTTCGGAGTTGAATATACTCCGTCGGGATAAGGATTACTCTTTTCTGGTTTGGCTAAAAACCATTAACGAAAAGTGTTAATATTACCACAAAAATTGTGGTATTTACTCCGTAGTTTTTTGAGTGTACTTTCTAAAGGAATATTCCACTTTAAAATTAGAAAAAACTAGACTTTTTCGGGACTATTTCTTTTTTTTTTTTTTTTTAATTTTCACCTTCCCTTTTTTAAGGTCTTTTTTCTCATAAAAAAAAAAAACAAAAACCAAACATTTTTACCTGGAATTATTCTTACAGAAAAAAAGAAAGAAGCAATACTCCAATTTGTAAAGTTCCACTTATAGCCATAACATAATAACATATCAAACGTACTATAGTTTTTCAATATCAGTTCAGTAAAACTCGAGATATCAGTTTTAAAATTTAAAAAAACATAATTTAAAGAAAAAACGAGGTAAAAGTTTTTGTAAATAAATTTTTACATTTAAAAATTGAAAAAATTATATATTTATTATCAAATTGAAGGTTTTCAAGTTCTGTCAACTTCTTTAGATGCTCTGATTGGACCTTTTTTCTCGCTCTCTCCTTCGTTAGAATGTTCTGTTGGCTTGAGCTATGCGAGTCCCGTCAAATTTCAATGTCCGAAAACGTCTTTTTTGGAGATAGATCGGAAGTCAGATTTTGAAAATGAAAAATGGCGCATCCAATATGGCGGAAGAGTTTTAAAAAATAAATCGGATTCGCTTGAAACTCGTTTCTAGGTGATTTTTTGAGTCATTGATTATTAACTTAATGTCAGATTTATAATCACTGACCCTGAAAACCCCCGAGTTACGAGTTTCAAGGGAACTTGAATCATAGTCAGCCAAATCGGCGACCCCAGAAACCCCTGAGTAATAAGTCTCAAGCGCATCCAATCAATTATTAAAACATCCTTCCGCCATATTGGGTCCGCCACTTTAAATTTTAAAAATCTTATGTCAGATTCGTAATCAGCGACCTTGAAAAACCCTGAGTAACGATTTTGAAGGCAAATAATTGTTTACTTTAACAGCTGTTTTCTCGAAAAACTTGTTTCAAAAAAAAAGAAAAAAAAAAAATTTTGTTTCTTTTTTTTGAACGCTTGAAACTATAGGGAACCCAAAAATCAAAAAAAAAAAAAAAGAAATCGGTGTTCTTTAAATTTTAAACTGGAATGTTTCTTAAATAAGTGCCACGACTGCTTTTCCTTTTTAGAGTAGAAATTCTCATACAAGGCCGTATTTAGGGGGGAGTTTTGGGGGTTCGGAACCCGTCTCCCCCCCCCCCCCCCCCCCCGAAATGTGGAAACTTTATTCTAATTTTTTAGATTAATTGCCAATGGATGGGGAAAAAGTCAAAATAAAATCTATTTAACGATATTTTTTACTTCCATAAAAAATAAATTTGAAATCTTAGTTACACTATGCGATCAAATCTGATTTGTTTCCTTCGACATGAGGTTTGACTACGGATTCAAAAAGAAAAGGTGATACTGAGCATTCCTGCATTCATAGTTTGTCTAGGTCAGTAACTATTTTTGGTTTAAAGTTTCGTCCTGAATCAGTTTGAAAAGTTTAAAAATTAATAAAAAATAGAAAAAATTATCGGATCCTTGTAAAATTAGACTTGCTTGACCCCATTTTTATCCTAAAACGTGACGTGGTGGAAAGTTCTTGACCTCAGATTCGTGTTCAACGTGAAAAATTCTTTCGCAAAAACTCCATCTTATTAGCAGTTTTAGGAGAAAATCTTAAAATATAATTAATTTTTTTAACCCATTATTGCTCAGAGCACCACGACTAGAAAGATCTCTTTCAATGCTGTGACTTCACGAATTTAGGGAATATAAGCCAACCCCATCCGGATTCCTTATCATTGATAATGGCCCAAATTCCCAATAATGATCATTTGAAAAAAATGAGCCTCTACTATTTTTGGTAATTTTTTTGAAGTTGGGTACATCATCAGTAGTGGAAATTCAATGAGTAAACGAAATTATGTCCTTCGCGATAAAGAAATTTAATTTGATTATTTAGTGAATTTTTTGTCGCTTTTGACCATATTTTTGAGGTTAAGATTAAAAAAAAATCGGAAAATTTTTCCTAAAGTTTTAAGACATTTATCTACTTTTGTCCTTAGTCTGAAAGGGTCCATCAAATGTATCATCGATTTAATTTATTGCATTTAAAAATCAGTTTGATAAAAAGTATTTAATAATAATAATTTCTAGCCTGTTCTCATACATATCTTATTAGTTGGAGGTGTTTGCTATGGTTGAAATGGGATCGACCTGTGGTCTATGTCCATAATGGTCGCTAGTTGAATTTGAATTTAGATCGAAAAACCATGCAATTTCAGCCCGATATATAAATTTTCTGAACCTAATGTATTTTTATTAAAATTCTGAAAATTCTGCAGTGGAAGGTCCAACTTTGTTTTGCATCATTGAAGTAATAAAATGCGACTGTGACAGCAGATATTGTGAGCATAATTTTCAGTATATATACATGATCAATAGCTCATTGGAATGCTACTGTGTCTTTAAGACCAAAAATAAGCAGAAAAAATAATTATTTTCCTGCTCAAAATTGACACAGCGAATTTTGAACTTAAGGGTATCGAATAATATAACAGTTCTAGAAAATATGTTATAAAAATCCGTACACAGTTCTGAATCATCCTGTATACAAGTTTGAAATTTCCAGATTTATTCGTTTCAGTCCTTACAAAATCTAAACAAAAAATACCTTATTTTTCACACGAAAACAATCCAAAAAATATAGAATTGCATCGGCCGGGAATCGAACCCGGGCCGCCCGCGTGGCAGGCGAGCATTCTACCACTGAACCACCGATGCTGCTTACGAATAACGGCAAAACTTCCAGATTTTAGCGTCTTCTTGTGCCACTTCAAGCTGTGCTGCAAGCTGCATAGAAACAACAAGAAATGATTCAAGAGAGACTCAACTTGAGAGGCTTAAACAAAATGAAAAAGACCGGATTTTTTTTACTACCATACAGCAACAAATACGATGCAACAATAAAACAATAGCAGCTGATGCTAGTTGTTGTTATTGGTAGTAATGGGTTGAGAAGAGGGGGGTCTACATACATACATATAAGCACCAATGTCAGGCAGCAGCAACATCAATGACAACAACAACATCAGCAGCTATAGTCTTTTTTTGTTGTTGTTTTTTTGGTGTGTATGATAAGACAAGCGGCTATTTTTAGCTGCTACGATCGATGAGGAAGTTCGAGTTTAGTTTTTGAGATTAACTAGTATACGAAAAAAGAAATTTTTCTTTGCGGTGTGATAAGCAAAACGAAAACAACGAAATATTGAGTGATTTGTTAATTACAAAATTTCAAGTGGTTTTATATAAAATAAATTATAATAAAAGAACGAAAATTGCTGGCGTTAACAAAAAATTGAACGTACAATGAACTCAATTTGAGCATTTGTCTTTGACATTTAGTTGTAGGCACCTACAATTTCGTTATAAACTACTTAACCTCAATTTGAAAGATTCACACACATACACACACTTTATTTGTTTACAGCAATTTTAGAAAGGAAACTTTAATTGCTAAAAACTCTTCAGTTTCAGTTTCAGCTAATAACAACAATTGCCATATCCATAAATATTTAAACCTAAAAAGATGAAGATGCTAATTGCCAAAATGTGTAAAGTGAAGAATATTTATATATTTTCTGATGCAATAAACATTTTCTTTTGTAACAATTTAATTGCAGCCTCAAATATCACAGATTCACACACACACACACACACGTAGACAATAACAAAAATATATATTTAATTTTTTTTTTTTATGATATAAAATCATCATAAAAATGTTAATGTAAAATTTTAAAATTAAAGCAAATTGGCAGTTGTTGCTTGTATTCATTCTTGTTTTATAATACATATGTGCATTATTTTTTTGAGCACGTTTTTCAAATTAGTGTTTAATAAAAAGTAACTTTAATTAAGCTTTAAAATATCAAGAAACATTTGTATGCAGCTAATTCGTTCTATGAAGTAACTAGGTCACATAACTCTGTTTTTATTCTAAATATTTTTTTGACAAATATTTGCACGATGTAAAAATGTTGCTTGCATCTTCAATCGTGCTTCAAATGATCTTCATTTTTTAGGATGAGATAGTTACTTTTGTAGAAATATACAAAAATATTTCCATAATTGGTGTGGCAGGTTTTCAGCATCGTAAAGTATTGCACTGAGATAATCTGGTAAAAATACTTCACTCCGAGTCTTCTCAATATAAAATTCAATTTAATTCGTATCTATGAACAGGCGCGAAATCAATTGGAGCTTCGGACCGAATTCAACACCAAGCGACTAACCTGATAGGAGACTGCAGGATTATATATCGATGGTCATACATTGACCGCTCGTATGTAGTTTTTCACCACTTTTGGAAGAGACAACAAAGAAGCTAAAAATGTACATAAAGAATATGTAAAATTGGGTTTTAAAACATTTTAAATAAGAAAAATTATTTTTGGAATTATTTTTTTTTTATTTTGGTTTTATTTTGTTCATAGAAATTTATTGCGTTATTGTCTTGTCTTCCAAAAGTGGTGAAAAAGTACTTACGCGGGGTTAACGTATGACCATCGATATCTATTGACCCCTTGGAATATTGTCGGAACGTGGTGGGTTTTCTGTGGAAATGCATAAGTTTCCTGCTCTCTCTTTTACTTTCCTCCTCTCCCAATTTACTTTTTACCCTAGTTCTGACCTCTTTTCCCATGATCTTCTCATTCATTTTTTCTCCCACCTTTCTTCCCTTAAATCATTCACTCCCTGCCTTTTTTAGTAACTTTGAATCACTTCCCCTCTTCACATTTTTCTTTTTCGCAGTTGAACTTTTTCTTCCTTTTCCTTCCTATCATTTCTCTCTCCACTTCCTCCTTAGCGCTCCATTCTCACCATTTTGAGTTTCTATTTTTCCTAACCTTTTTCTCTACTTCCTTTTTCTCATTTACCCTCTCTCTACTTCCCTCCATCAACTTTTTTATTCCGCTTTTGCTGTCAGTCTTTTACCTTCGTTTCTCAACTTCTCCTCCCTCTTTCCTTTCTTCCTTTCTTTCTCTCCTCCCTTCCTCTTCTTTCTCTCTCAATCCTTTTCAATTTTCCCATTCGTGTCTCTCCACTCCTTCATAATTCCTAATCCTCTCTCTCCTTCCTCTCTCTCCCCTTTTTCTTCTCCCCTTTTTTCTCTTCCCTTTCTTTCCCCCTTCCCTTTCGCTTTTCCTTCCTTTCTTTCTGCTTTTCTCTCTTCGAATCATCTGTTCCATTTCATCCTCTCATTCCTACTTTTCATTCTCCTTTCTTTTTCTTCTCCTTACTCTTTCACTTTTTTCTCATACTTCTTCCACTTCTCTCTCTATATTTCTCTTCCTATTTCATTTTAATTGTGCCATTCCCTTCATACAAAAGCTTAGTTAACCTTCAGAAGCTACTTCTCTTCCCATTCTCATCCAAACTTTCCCTCACGTCCTTTTCTCACACTATCCTTCCTTTCTCCGTTTTCGCTTTTTACCTTCCTGCCTCTACTTATCTGCTTTTGCCCCAATCTTCCTTTTAAACTTAAGCTGTCCTAGGACATTTCCTTTCTTCCCTCCTCCCTCTTACCTCTTCTTTGTTCCCCTTTCTCTCTTTTAGGAACTTAAGTTGCTGTGAGATTTGTAATAAAAATCATACAATTTTATAAATTATTTTAAACAAAAAGTTAAATTTGAGGATATAATTTATACTCCTGTGGAAACTTCACGAAGAGTTTATGTTAAACATAAATTTCTTCAACGACTAAGAGAATGTATTCTATAAGAATATGAATAGAAACAAACCGTACTTTCTTCATTGCAATACATATTAATTAGTATACATCTGCACTGATCGCCAATTGAAAAACTTTCCAGAAAATGGAAATGTTTTCCCTTCAAAAAAAACTAAATTGCATCGGCCGGGAATCGAACCCGGGCCGCCCGCGTGGCAGGCGAGCATTCTACCACTGAACCACCGATGCTTATGCTCTATCTCTGCAATAAAAGTCTTTTAACATAAATACTCACTTTTCCACTTTTTGCACGGTAATGCAAGAAAAAGTATCTAACATACATATACAATACAAGCAACAACAACAACAATGACAACAGATAAAATATGGGATTTTCCAAACACAACAAACCTAAGAATAAACCTGTGAAAATATTTGTATGGTACCAACGATTGAGTATTGTTGCTATTTAAATTTGTGAGATGGTTTCATTAAAATGTGATTATAAATTAACTATTTATAAGTATCTTTTGTGTTACATTTTTTCTATTTTTACTTTCTGGTATGATTAAGCACGATATGCATACAATCTATTTAAATATTCGTACGTGTATACAAATACAAATGAAGTAATGGTGGAAATTCCCTAGTATTTTTTTAAAATTTAATTACTTTATTAATTTTATGAAATTGATTGGGGTGAAATGCATGGAGGGTGGAGAAGGAGGAGATGTTGATTAGAATGTAAAAATTCTATTTGAAACTAATATTAAATAATGAGTAGAAGTGATGATCGTGATGATGAATACTTTAAAGTCGGCTTTAGTTAGCTGTGCATTAATATTCATATATTTTTATTTTATGAATGAAAGTCACGTGATTCATGTGCTACATATGTACAATGCGCACACATTAGCTCCCGGTTTATGACGTCAATAAAAATGGAGAATCGTTGGAATTGTAATATATTTTGTATTGAAAGTATAAAATTTCTTATGTAATATCAATAATCTTTTGAAATTTTGTTATTGTTTTTGTTTACTGAATTAAAGCGCGGTTCACGCAAAATTGGCACCCATGAAAGTTGCTGTATCTTTTTAACCAGAACACTCAGAATAACAAATAATGCATTAAATGATAAGTTTAATATTGTGTTTTAATACTATAATATAAAAAGATTTAAATTTCTTTGTTGTGCAAAAAGTTCCGGGTATTCCTTTTAATGGACCCCATCAACCTTTGAACATCCGTAACATTGAATTCACATTAGTAACATTGAATTCACATTTTTGACAATACCTGCATTTTTCTTCAACCAGTATTTTTCGATCGGTCGAAACTGGGGGCAATTGGGTGGATTCATATATTTGGGCACTACATCTACTTTATTTGTCTGATACCAATGCATGGTTTTCTTAGAGTAGTGGCAGCTGGCTAAATCAGGCCAAAACTTCACTGGCGAATGGTGGTGACGAACAAATGGCAATAGTCGTTTCGAAAGGCAATCTTTGATGTAAATCTCAGAGGTCATAGAAGAGGATGTCACAAATGCCCTGGATTTGAGACCACAGCTGCAAATAGCCTGCCACACCATTGCTTTCTCGTTTTTTGGCCAGCAAATTCTGTTTGTCTGTTCTATTTGGATATTTTATAGCACGATAGCACTTTAGCCCAGCTTTTATGCGTATTCGTCCAGCAGTACTTTTGCTGGTATTGAATTTTTTGGCACGATCGCTATCCGATAGTCCGGGATTGCTTTTGATGGACCTCAAGATCTTTGCCTTTAATTTTAGGTTGGTGGTTCACGTTTTGTTCACAACTTTTTTAGCTCTTTCAACACTAAGAGTTTCTTTATATCGTTTTATAACTCTACATACCGTTCTTTTGGAGATATTTAACACTTTCGCAATCTTTGAACCAGACCACGACGGATTTTCAATAAATTTGTTCACAATCAATTTTCTATTTGCAGCTTCCATTGAGCACACAATCACCAACTTGTGATTAATTAATATGAAAAATTTATCAGCTAACGGTAACGGTATTGTAAACAAATCCCAGTAAAAAATTTGTTGTTCTTATGACTAGGGGCGACGTGGTGACCACAACAAAGCGTGCCAATTTGGCGTGAACCGCGCTTTACTTGGGGCAAACGTGAATACAGAAAAAATGGAATGTTTCTATGACATCCAAATGTAATTTTTATTGATTTACTTTTAATTAAATTATTTCGGAGTGGGGAGGAAGGGAGGAGACGGCTTTGAAAACCCCCCCAAAACACTATTAATTTGAGAATCCCAAAAGCTTATCGCTAGAAATCGGTACTCATAGAAATTTCATTCTAAAATCGCTATAACTTTCATTCGTACTTGATCAAGTTCCACGACTTACTCAAGGTGTGACCAATCCATTCCCACTTGCGGCGCTTAATCTGAAAAGTGGTCGATTTTTGTCAATTTTGGCAGTTTTTGGCAGAAAGTCAGCGTTTGAAATGATTTATAGCCAGGAAACTATATAAAAAATTAGACCAAATTTTAGACCAGTTATCAGAAAAATGGTAAGATCAAAATAAATACCAAAAATCAGACCAAAATAGATCAAACGGAGACGGAAATTCAGACCAAAACTCAAAGCGAAAACAAATCAAACGGAAAATCAGTTTGGACTTCCCTTTTGCCATACCAATGGTCTAAATTTCTGTGCCCGAATAAATGTATATATGAATTAGTTGACCATTTTGGGGTTTATGTTATCAAACCAGAAGCAGCAGCCAGCTTTAGCTTATCAGATGGACTTGCTTTACATTTTTACGGGTATTTTGAAGTTCACCACCTCCACGTTGTGGTGTGTCCTAAAGCAGCCAGATGACGGCAGCGTAGTGTAGTCAAGATCTACTCTATTTGTTTAAATAAATATGAACAATATCGTTGACGTACGATTGCTTTAAATCGAATGGTTCAGAGAGTTAGACTTTGTGCCGGATTCTGTATCGAATCAGACTCTGATCATTAGAAGCTAGCTATGACGCATTGATCAGTGCCTTCTAGGTTGTTTGTTTAGTAATCGATGATGCTCATGTTAAGTGATGTTTACCATTCATTCATCTGCTCATCGATTGCGCGCAGAGTTTATTTCGTCTACTCACAATTTGAAGAAACGGAATCCTGCCTGTTTTTTCCGCATGGAGGTTCTAACTTCACGTTGATTCTACTAGTTGCTGTGATCACATTAGATAAAATAAATAGAGTAGCAATAAGTGGCAGATCTAGGATTTGGGTTTAGGGAAGGCAGATTTGCAAAATTATTGGATAATAATCAGACCAATTTAAAATTCCAACCAGAAACCAAATCCTAAAGCAGATCGAAACTCACATAAAATTTCAGACCAAAAATTTAGCCAAAACTCTGGCAACAAAACAAAAATCAAACCAAAAGTCAGACCAAACTTCATATTGAAATTCCAACCAGCATCGAAATTCGAGACCAAAGGAAACCAAATTCAGATGAAAAATCAGAACAAAATTTGGACAAAAAATCAGACCAAAATTCAGACCAAAATTCAAAACAAAAAATCAAACAAGAGCTCAGAATTATACAAGACTAAAAGTCAGAGCAAAAACTACTTAGATCGTCTTATTGATAAACTAAACCAAAAAGTCAGTTCTAACCAGAGATCGGAAACCACACCAAGCCCCATTTTATCGAACTCTCTAAAATTAGGACATCTATAAACTGTTCTTCGTCTCTTCTGGATTCGCCAGGCATGATACCGGTCATGAAACTCCTCAAGATTGTACAAAGAGATAAGCCACCATTCTGATTTATTTTAATCAGTGTGTCTCTAGTAGTTAACTTTCGGGGACTTATACCTTTTTCCATATCAGAGTATTCGAGTTGGATTGTAACTTCAGAAGAAGTTTTTTTTTTAGTAATTAACTCTAAATAATCCGCAGTAGTTACTGCTAGAACGCAGGCACTTCTCATACAAAAGATACATTAAAATGGCTTTAACTTTGCAACTATTTCAATTAAAAATAAGATTCAAAAACTCATTTAATAATAGTATTTTTATTCGCATTTACAGATTTGGTGGACCGCACTTTCAGTAGCCTTAGGCTTAGATGTACGCGGTGATGTTATAAAGGGCGTGCCATGCATAAAACGTTATCATCAATTATTTTGTCCAACAGCAGGCAATAGTTATCCAATGTAAGTATTTTTTTTTTATGAGTTGAGTTTAGTCTATCAAAATTTTTTACCCATTTATCTATAATTTCTACGCCTTAAATTGGAATTCGAATTGATTGACCTTAAATCTTCAATAACAGAAAAAATCTAAAAAAAAAAAAAATCAAAAAACTTTAAAAATTTAAACAAAAAACTTAAAAATCAATTAAAATATGCACGCGCAGATAATTTAATTTTTTCTGTGTGTATATTTGCGTAAATGTCTAAAACTTTTCAAGTTATAATTTTTAAGATTAAATACTAAACGAAAAAATAAAATAACATAATAAATTAAATATAATTAAATACTTTTAATAGAGTTGCCATACCAATACAAAATTTTTTTCGCATCACAACACCACATCGCAGCACACAAATCCATTAAAAGTTTTATATTAATTACGATAATTTAATAGTATGGACGAAAACAATGACGACCTACTGTGTTTAGTCAGGGTTAGGCAGTTAGATATTTACCGACCTAAATCAAATATACATACGAAACTACAATAAGTATTGAGCATTCTAATGAAATCACATCTTTAATGTGAGTTAAATTAAAAATTTCAAAAATAAAATCTCCTAAAAAATCGTATGCTAAATATTTTACCTGCTCACTTTTACTTTCATTAACATTTCGCATATCTTCTTCTATTTTCTGTCATAATTTGTTTATATTTTTTATGGTTTTGTTTAATAATAGCAATCAATTTTTTTTTTTGTGCTGCGCGCACAGCTGCTGCGATGTCTGTGTTGAGGACTTGTTTTTGTTTTATATTTGTTTTTTAATATTTAGAAAATATTATTGTTATTATTATTTGTATTAAAAAAAAAAAAAAATCACATTCTTTTCATTATTCTCACTCGTAAAATATTTCCAAAAGTTCTTTAACCTCATCTCATGAGTTCGAGTAATTCGCATTTTAACCGGCGCTTCACATGTGTCCCCCTCTTTCTTGTTTCCTTCCCCTTTTGCCCCCCTACTGTGCTTTTTTAAACCAGCCAGTTACGTATAAACATGTGAATATTTTTTTATTTTCCTTTAATTTAATTTAAAAGCTAAATATATGTGCATAAATTACTTTATTTTTATTTTCATCTTTTTAAAAGCTTGTAATTAATTTCAAATCGGAAATATTTTATGCAAATGCAGCAAATATTTTTTTCTGTTTTTTTTTTTATATAGATACCTATTTAAATAATACTGTGTCGAATATTTGTATAATTTTTGCAATACTTTGTGTTTTGGCTTAAAAGAATAGCAAATTTTTTAGAACGCAAGGCAAAGAAAATAAATCTTAAAATTCACTCTTTGAAACACAACTATTTACAAAAATTTATTTTAAAACTAAAAAACTAGAAAAAGTAGGTACTGTCTTCTTTAAATTTCATAGCTAATCGACGATATATGCATTTACTAATCTCTTCGTTTATTTAGTTACTAAGATATGCAACTAAATTATCTGCTAGATATTCTATGTATACTAGTGGTTAGTACAGTATTAGTGATGGATGATAAACTATAATTCATACATAAAGACTTTTCCAACTCAACCTGAATTAAAAAAGTTACAATTGCATCGGCCGGGAATCGAACCCGGGCCGCCCGCGTGGCAGGCGAGCATTCTACCACTGAACCACCGATGCTTATAAATAACGGTACTTTTAAGCTCTTCTTAAATAAAGTTAAAACTATTACTGAATCAAATAGTATTCGTATATAGAGATGAAACTTTATAGATGTGTCTAAAAAAGGAAGGAGGTTGGTCTTAAACATATCAAAGGGATGATCTCAAGTCCCATGGATCCAATTAAGAAAACTGTTGAACACTTTCGAAATTTCTTTAATAATCAAGTTTCTCTTTATTACATTTATGATAAATGGCATCGATCATCTTTCAATTTTCCTAATACTCTAAATTAATTTTCCTCAAAATCTCAAGTTTTAAACATTTTTACCACTACCAAAATATATTACAATTGCATCGGCCGGGAATCGAACCCGGGCCGCCCGCGTGGCAGGCGAGCATTCTACCACTGAACCACCGATGCTTATAAATAACGGTACTTTTAATACCGTTAAATATTATTACTAAGTATATCGCCATTTAGATTAGGGATTTAATGCCAGCAACTGTTTTCTCATTCAATTTCTAAGTGGCATCGAAATGTGAGAAATAGTTAGTATGAAGCGTAAAGATAAAAATGGGAAAAGTGCAAAAGAAACTCGAAAATGGAGGCTCTATGCTGCAACGGGAAATACAGAAACGGATGATGTTGACAAGTTTATATAAATTTGTAGAAAAAAGATAAAAACTAAACACTAAGCTCAATTTATCTAATTCCATATTTTTATAATGCAGTCCTCATAAATAACTAATAATCCATTGTAATACCAAATGAGCTCAAAATATAATCAATTCGAACTTCCTTTCAATGATATAGAGATTTATTAAAGAAGTAATCTTAAAATATACATTTTCTAGTAATGGAATTGGCTTCTATTACAATAAGCAAAAATATATTTAATTTTCCCATAATTTTTGAGAAGCCATTGCTGAAGATATTCAAAGTATTCGATTTTTTAAAAACAAAAAGTTCCAATTGCATCGGCCGGGAATCGAACCCGGGCCGCCCGCGTGGCAGGCGAGCATTCTACCACTGAACCACCGATGCTGTTATAAATAACGGTATTTTTAACCCTTTCCTAAACTTAATTCAAAAATTAGTTTTCTGTTGAATGTTCAAAATTAGTTTCTAATTCTTTTAAAGTAATTACAAAATATAAAATTAAGATTTAAAACTTTGAATTTGAAACTAGTTAGTAGTTAAATATTTGTATTAAAAACTAAAATTAAACATATTCACGCTTCTGAAAGCCAAAAGCAAATTTATCGTTGAGAAAACGACTTCTTCTTTTTATAGAAAGAGGTGCGGGGCTCAAAGTACAAATTACCATTATTTTTTTTATTAAAAAGTTACAATTGCATCGGCCGGGAATCGAACCCGGGCCGCCCGCGTGGCAGGCGAGCATTCTACCACTGAACCACCGATGCTATATATAGATTTCCAATTTCTCTACTACTCTAAGTTGGGCGAATTAGGAGAAAGTGATTAGCTTAATATAAACATTAATGGGTAAAATTCGGCAACAGCAAACAATTCACATATGTATGTATTTGCATATAAAAAATACCCAAAAATCAGAGTGGCCAACTTTTGTTTTTCTAAATCCGCTAAACTGAAGTATAAAACGCGTATTTTCTTTAAAAAAGCGCTAAATTTTTTCCTTATAAAAGTGTTAAACACAAACTTAGATACCTATTAAAAAAAAAATGAATTAAATATATGTACTCTTTATGACTATCACATATCGATGTCGAAGTCTATATTCTATTCATTACTATCAGCTTCTTTTTGCCATAACACATTCTTAAGGGAGAAGGCCACTGTGACGGCTAGAAAAATTAGTGATTTTCGGGAATTTTTTTGATCTGTCAAATAAAGAAATATGGTGATCGTTTTATATTCATTTTATTTTATTAAGTGCACAATATTTCCACAAATTTTTATTAACAAATATTGAATAGTTTTGAAGATATGGGCGTTGCCGTGGAGCCCGAAAAAAAATTTCCCCCTCCATGGTCGCGTCGATTTTTCCAGAACGGATTTTCTGGAAACAAAAATTTTTAGTTTTTAATAATTTATATGAGTATAATTCTCGTCGTACTTAGCGTTTTTATTTTTTCACTAAATGGTGACTGATTGCAAAACTTTTTTCATGTTTTCGACCTTTTTTTGTTTCAAAAGAGCTTAAAAAATAGTAAAAATCAAAAATTTGAAAATCGGCTACGCTTAACGATGCAAAGTCGAACGAAACGAATAAAAATCGGATTGAAAATCGGTTAATATTTGATCGAGTTATCGACGCGACCAGTTCGAAAAAAGTCGTTTCGAGAAAAACGTTTCAGTCCACTTACTATCTCTAAAATGGCTGTAACTCAAGAAATTTTTGGAATTTTGACTTGAAATTTTCTACATATATTTTTGAATATATAAAATTTGTTACTAGTCACAGTGGCCTTCCCTCTTAAGTCTGAATTCAGTAGCATTATAAACACTAGTGCTGTTTATTTACGTCATCAGGTATTTTGTAGTTTTCACAAAATGAATTTTCGTGTTTTAATCCATTTAAATAATTTCATTGCTCATTGTTTGGATAAAAAATGTTGTTAGGATTATTTAGCGGAGCATTTAGTGTCTTTTAAATTGAAAAAATGCGCTAAAAATCCGCTAACCGCTAAATCACTTTTTCTCCGCGTTTAAATTTTCAAAAAGCAATAAATTTAGCGGGAAAAGCACTGAGTTGGCCACACTGCCAAAAATAGAATAGTGTCCACAAAAATAGAGTGGGTTAACTACATTCACTAGTTAGGTAGGCAAGTAGTTGTAAATAAAAACAAACAAAAAAAAAAAAACAAAAAATTTTATTAATTTACTATCTACACACACACGCTGTCTAGAAAATTAATGAATGAAAATAATCTTTAATGAATGAATGACTGAGAACATGAATGAAGAAGAACAAAAAAAAAAAAAAATACCTACGCAAACTATAAATATAAAATTAATTACAGCAAATTCAATTCTAAGTAAAACAAAAAACAAATATTAATATAAAAAATTCTATGTAATAATTTGTATATATGCTTTTTGTTGTCTTACACATCAACACCAACACTCAACGCTCAATAGTGACAAAATCGAACGCTTCATTGATGACAATAAAGCGCTAATGCGACGAATGTATGGTGATTTTGAAATGAATATGGATTCGGGTGGACCACGTCAACAAACTAAGAAACGACGAAGGCGTTTCATTGATGAGCCTGATATTTTTATACCACCTGGTGCGTTTCCTGCAGTAATGCCCGATGCCGATGAACTGCATCCGCATGCCGAAGAAGCGGGTGAAAGTTATTTTGGAAAATTGAGGAACAAACGGCAATCCAGTAGCGGCAGTAGTGGTGGCAATCAAAATCGTGGTAAAGGTGGAAATTTTGCAAATGTTGGACAATCTGGATCAAGCACAGGAAGGTGAGTTGTAAAATTTTTGGATCCTACATACCTACCTATGAATGTTTCGAACTTTATCATAATGTTTTTATTTTTTTTTTATTTCAATTTTAGATTGGATGCTTGCGAATCGAAAGTTGAAATTGTTACACCATATTGGGCTTCAAATTCTGCTGGAAAAATTCGTGCCATTGTGAATACACAACATTTTGAACAGGCCATACATCAGGAAATATGCTCGTAAGTATGGTCCGTTATAAAATTTATAGGGTATGTAAGAAAAAGAAGGGGCACGGAATAAATTACGCATTTTTCCAGCTAATGCATAAAGAAAAAGTTTAAAATCCTAAATCCTAAGGTTCTTAAATTTGTAAGTAGTGATGCACTGAATACGATTATTATTAATCGTAACCGCAGGTTGATAGTAATTTTACGGGTAATCGTAACCGGCGATTTTTCTGGTAATTTATTGAACGCACTCGCACTACTACAAAGAATTGAGCTTTCTTTTGATAAAAAACAAAAAAAAAAAACGTTTCTTTTTGAAAAAAAGTCAACAATTTTTTCCATTCTGAATTTTTTTTTCAAAAGATTGAATAAAAATCTGTCGAAAACGCGTTGAAAAAATTTTGTAAATGCAATAAGTGATTACATTAGTGATTAGGTGCGTGGCGTTAGTATTAATTGTTATTAGTATTGTTATGGTTCTAGGGTTAAAAATAAATATAAATTACGTAAAGAGGCAAAGAATTGAATAAAACTTATAATACCCAACTAGTCGGTAAGGTCTGGGGTATGTTTTTGCCGAAATTTTCTTCTATATTTTTAATAACTCTGTATGAATGTATGAGGAGCTTTCATTTGTACAATAACTTTTGATGCGCAACAGTGGTACAACGTAAAAGCACAAAAGCTTCTTTTTTTTTTGTGAAAGGGAAATGTGGTGAAAAGTTTTCTGCAACAATAGCAAAAAATATGTGCACATTTAGTATTGATTCGATACCCACATAGTATCGATACTTTTACTCATTACTTGTATCGATTAAAAGTATCGATGCTACCGAAAATATCGGAAAAAAGTATCGAATATGTACTTGTATCGAATACTCGTTTAAAGAGACAAATTACTCTTCTTTTTTTTAAGTGGTTGTCAAGGAAAACATTCAGGCCAGAACGGCCCATTGTGATACAACTTAGTTGAGCCTACAGTTTACACTACTCAACACGAGTTTTTCACCAATAAATCATGGTTTTGAGATATTTCCACTGGAAACACGTGAGTCATATAGAAATCACGTTAATTTAATTTAGCAAATCGCTTAACAATTTATAATAGAAGGAAAACTAATCAACAGATTAAAGCTTGTTAAAAATATTTTATTTTAATGAAAAGGTTTCAATAAACATTATGTTCTACATGCATGGCCGGAAATATCTTCTAGAACTTCAATACCGTACTGCAATATTGGCATACATTGAAATATTGCAATATGGACTGAAATATTTTGAATAATTTTGCTGTAGCAATTTGAAATATATTATTGATTGCTGTAAAATATTGTAAAATGATTAAATATTGTATAGTAATATTTAAGTTTTTTAAATAAATATTTTCCAAAAGTATCGAGTATCCGATACTGACCCTTTTTTCGGATACCAAGTAAAATACTTATGTTATAGCATAGTACTTGAATCGAATGAAAAGTATCGAGTTTTTACTTGTATTTACTTGTATCGAATCATCACTATGTGAAGTGGACAACGTAAAAAAATGTGAAGTTCTGAAATTCGGCCTAATTGAACTTCTTGAAAATATGAATGTGGATACATAATTTTACAATAAAATATTGAACATGGTAATATAAATAGGAAATTTACTGTTCTTTTCAATTATGGAATTAGACCGGAAATTAAAATTTTTTTTATGTACCAAACCGGAAGTAAAAGTTTAAAAACAGAATTTAAATAACTTCGAACATTTAAAAAAAAAAAAAATAATTTTTAAAAATTTAGCTTAAAGTATTTAAATAATGTCCTTAAAATTTCAAAAGTTTAGTTTAGGAATAGATACATAGGTGTCGCACTGAGCGCGGTAGCTATGTACTTTACTTCATGTATCTCCTAAACTAATGCAGATCCCATTTTTAAACTTTAAGGGTATTATTTGAATACTTTAAGCTAAATTTTGAAAATTAAATTTTTTTTTTAATTGGTCGAAGCTATTAAAATTCTGATTTTAAACTTTTACTTCTGGTTTGGCGCATAAAAAAAATTTTAATTTCCGGTCAGATTCCATGGTTGAAAAGAACAGTAAATTACTTATTTAAATTATTAATTAATTCTAAAAATTATTTTTAAAAGTCCATATTTCAATTACGTCAATACTTTAAAAACCCATAACATGGCAAATAAGCCTCATACAAAACAAAAAAATAAAAATTGTGTGTTTACATTTATATTTTCTACAGGTTGAATTAGGCCGAATTTCAACAAATTTCAGACCCTTAATTTTTTTTCGTTTTCCGATTCACATGAAATGCCTCATGTTTGTAAATTTGTCGATTTATTTTTGGGGAATTTTCGTATCAGTAAGTTAAATACTTAAAATGGAATGAATTCGAATTTTTATCCTCTTTATTGTGAAAATATCTGGAAAAACTTGTGCCTATAGGTCTTAGGCTGAACATTACTAATGTAAGCTTTGGATCACAGACGACATTGATAAGGTATAATTGCACTCAATTCTCTTTGGCAAAGCTAGTGCTCAAAACATTTCTGTCTTCAGATTCGAAAATTGGATTGAATGTTGAATCATTTTATTTTTTTTATTGTAAACATATATTCTGATATAATTGATCTGTATAGGAAGAACTTGCCTCTCTCTCAAAAAACGGTTTAAACAATATACTAGACACCTCACTGTACCTATAAGCTAAAATACAAATGCCGTCATTGTTTAGATATTTCTTAAGTACAATTAGTTTCAATTGCTGTCGATTAGGTTGGGGCAGATCTACATAGTAATTCCCTATTTAGAATCTGCCAATCGAAAATTAAACAGGCGCTGGGTACTATCTTTACCAAGATACTTTCTCAGCACAGTTTGAGTTCTAGTTAGAGGAACACTTTACTCTAGAATCTTTTGTAGCATTTATGATTTATAATAAATTTCTTTAAAAAAGTTTGTCTTAGATTGTTTGGCCTTAAACGGCTCTATGAAATATGGCACCAGGAAAAATAGCCCCAAAACCAAAAGTGAAAAACCACCTCAAAATATTCTATTATTTACTTATTTACAACAACACGAAATTTTTGTTTTGTCATTTTTCCTTTTTTTGCTTGGGGTCAAGGCCGTATTTAAGGGGGTAGGGGGTTTTGGGGGTTCTGACCTCCTCCTCCCCCCCCCCCCCCGAAATGTGGAAACTTTATTCAAATTTTTTAGATTAATTGCCAATGGATGGAAAAAAAGTCAAAATAAAATCTATTTAACGATATTTTTTACTTCCATTGGTTTTTTATCTAAAAAGTCAAATATAAAAAATAAATTTGAAATCTTAGTTACACTAAGCGATCAAATCCGATTTGTTTTCTTCGACATGAGTTTTGACTACGGATTCAAAAAGAGAATGTGATACTGAGCACTCCTGCATTCATAGTTTTTCTAGGTCAGTAACTGTTTTTGATTTAAGGTTTCGTCCTGAATCAATTTGAAAAGTTTAAAAATTAATAAAAATAGAAAAAATTATCGGATCCTTGTAAAATTAGACTTGCTTAAACCCCATTTTTTCCTAAAACATGACGTGATGGGAAGTTTTTGACCTCAGATTCGTGTTCAACGTGAAAAATTCTTTCTCAAAAACTCCATCTTATTAGCAAAACCCATCCTAAAATAATTTTTTTAACGCATTATTGCTCAGAGCACCACGACTAGAAAGATCTCTTTCAATGCTGTGACTTCACGAATTTAGGAAATATAAGCCAACCTCATCCGGGTTCCTTATCATTGATAATGGCTCAAATTCCCAATGACGATCATTTAAAAAAAAATGAGCCTCTACTATTTTTGGTAATTTTTTTGAAGTTGAGTACATCATCAGTAGTGGGAAGTCAATGAGTTAATGAAATTATGTCCCTCACGATAAAAAAAAAATGCAATAGAATGCACATTGATTAATATTTATTTGAAAAAATTTAATTTGATTATTCTGTGATTGATTTTTCATTTTGCAAACTTAAAGGCCATTTTCAGCGGACATAAAGCCCATGGGCGTTGTGACCGGTCCCCACGGTTTTTATTGCTTTTAATGAAATTTGTCAAAACAAAGAGAACAAGCAACATCAGTGGGTTAAAAAGTGTCGATCAACAAACGTGTAAAAAGTGAAAAATGAGAAAATGATTAAGAGAATAACGAACATTGGAACTCTATCCCAGGTTTAAGACAGGCAAAAGCGTCTATCGTTCCGCTTGCCCAAAATAAGCCCATCTCTTATCCCAAATCTGACCTTAGGCTACTGGTGGGCTACATGTCTGGACACTATGGGCTCAGATATCATTTAAACAAAATAGGTCTGTCTAATGAGACAGAGTGTCGTCTATGTCTGGAAGATGACGAGTCGACACCTCACATTCTGTGTGAGTGTCCGGCCTTGGCTCGGCTCAGAGGAAGAATTTTTGGTATTCCTTTTCTGACGGCTAATCAAATAAAATCTTCTTCTACAAAAGATGTCTTGACTTTTATTAGGTCAGCTGAACGTCTTTTGTCATAAAATGGAGAATGGCACAAAAGATCTTTTAGGTCGCAGTGCCTGCCTGGTTGGGCTCCCCTAAATAATAAATAATAATAATAATAACGAACATAAAAACTTTATTCACAAAAAAAAAAACCGCGAGGGAAAGTTTATTTAGAAAGAAATCGCGCGACTTTTGTTTTCTGGAAAAAATTTTTTTTTACTTCTTTCGCCTTTAAATTGCAGTCCACTATCCTTTATCCTGGCTAATTATATGGAAAGCTACAATTCTCCTTTTTGTAAATGTAAGATAGATGATACAATTAATGTTTTTGTAAATTTTTAGAGGCATTTAAATAAAATTTGAGAGAGAAAAATATTGGGGCCTTTTTTCATTTTAGTTTAGGGCCATATTTCAACTTGTACAATATGTTGGGGTAATATTACATATTAAAAAATGGCCCCACTTTCGGGGTGATTTTTCACTTTTGATTTTGGGGCCATTTTTCCTGGAGCTATATTTCATAGAGCCGCCCTAAACGACCCATAGTATTTTTTGATGAGGAATATTCTCTTCGTAAATGTTTGGTGGTTTTTTTTTTTTAATTTAATAAAAAAATATTTAAAAACAATAAAAAGTTTTTGTATTTCAACAAATATTTCCCTTAGTTAGACTAGACCGCCTAGGTTTTGGCCTTCAGTGAGCCAATCTAAATTTTAAAGGGGAAATTTTTTCTCAAAAACAATGGAATAAGTTTCGCGATCGTTTACCTAGTGTGGTCGTATGTAAAGTGATCAGCTCATATACATAACTCTGCAAAGGAGAGGGAAATGGAGATGGCAGGGTGTTGCTGCCCAAGTAAATTATTTTTGCCTTTTCATAATAAACAACTTTTTCACAGGCTTGAAACATGTAGGAGTTAAAGCCAAAATTAAATTCACACATAAATAAATAGGTTTTGAATATGTCTGAATTATGGACTTTGGGTCTCTAAGGCGGAAAATTCAAATTATCTTTATTCATTTACTATTTCAAATTTATTTTTACACTATGCACTTTTAATAAATTTTCTTTTCCACCTTTTTGCAGAAAATCACAAACACCGCGCTGTGAACGCGACTGTGGCTGTGAGCAGAAATACAAATGGCATCGTCTATTGGCTTATGATCCTGATAATGATTGCAAAGGTATCTTTATGGATTGGTTTCTATTTCCGTCATGCTGTGTCTGCAGATGCAATCCATAAGAAGAACGGAAAAAACAGTGTAAAGTGGAAATTTCATGAATTTTAAAATAGTTATACATAAATGATTAAAACAGTTGTTTGTAAATCTATCGTAACTTACAATGTGGTAAAAAAATTTATGAAAAATTGTCGAATTCAGAGAGAGTATCTACAATAAATGAGAAAATACGAGATCAGATATGATTAAACTGTGAATTCAATCCTTAAAAATTTTCACTGTTTTCTTTAAATTTATGAAATGGCATGAGTCCCAATATCTTTTTTGATGTTTCCTCGTATTTTATACTAAAAAAGAAAAAAACCTAAATACAATGAAAATTGTAGATTTATTTAATAATTAAGAGAGAAAAAAGAAGCATAAATAAAACAATCAAATAAAAATAAAAAAGAAAATTAAATAAAATGCAAATACAAGTTTTAAGTTTTGCTTTAAGTTTATAACTAAAAGTGAATAATAATATAATAATAATAATGATAAAAATTTGCTCGTACTCGTATTTTAGCGCCAAATTACATGCATACATACTGACAAATTACTACAATTTTTTTTTACGCTATTTTAATTTTATTTTTATTATTATCACCACTACCTATTATTGCAATTTATTTCGTATGTTTAAGTTGTTTAAGTATCATTCACAATTAATTAATTAAAAAAAAAAAGCTCGACTTGTTTTCAAACTCGTATTATTAATTTTAATAAATAAAATTTTCATTTTTTTTTATTTTTTTTTATAGTTTTTAAGCTATTTTGTAGTTTTACATACATATTTCTATTTAATAGTTTATTATTGCAATTTAGACATTTTGCTTTCAATTTATAAATAAAATAAAAGAAGAAATATTTGATATACGAGTAGTCACAATTTTTTGTAATTCATAATTAATAAAATTTGATAAAATTAAAAACAAAAAAATAATAATAATAATAAAAGTAATAAAAAATATAAATTGAATTTTGAAATTAAAAAGTAAATTGCATCGGCCGGGAATCGAACCCGGGCCGCCCGCGTGGCAGGCGAGCATTCTACCACTGAACCACCGATGCTTATTTGATAACTTGCGATTAGTTATATATAAGCAAAGTTATGTAGGGCACAGCATGACACAATATTATTTTCAATACCCAAAAAAAATTTATATACACACAAAATTTATTAATAAATTTATACTCCTAAAAGTATGCAATAAACAGAGAGTAAACATCAACAGGGTGCAACAGTTACAGTTTTTTAACTGTATAGCATTTGGTGAATAAATGTGAAATGTTGTTAGGTTGGAGTATTTGCTAGAGTCCTACTGTGGTGAAGTTATGTAATTGTTCGCAGCTCATAAAATTTTGGTTGCATATCAGGGGAGTGAATAACACATGAGCATTCCATCTTTTTCATACTGGCAAAAAGGAAAAAGTGACAGAAGACGAAAAATAATATACGTTGGCAGTAAACGTAATTACGATGAATTTTTAATTTCTTGATGTGGAATTCTTTGGGTGAAGGGCTCAATGATGCTCGCGTGCTCCCTTTATTTAAAAAAAAAATGTTATCGAAGACAATCGCTGTTTTTTTCTTACAGTTGATTAAGATAAAATATGGCTCAAACACTAACCAACTCTCTTCTTCACAACTTTTCATTTAAATTATTTTGTTATCAAAGCAAAGCATGGAAATTTTTTATTTTTTTTTTTTGAATATGCAAAAAATTGTTTTATTTTTTTTATTTCAAAGACAAATTTGAGAAGAAATTGAAATTGCAGCCAAGTTTTGCAAAAACATAGCGTAAAGTTTTTAATTTTATCCAAAAATCTAACTACTTTTCACTTTGGTTTAATCATTTTTTTTGTTTGTTATCTGATATGGAGATTACAAAAATCCGGCTAGTTATTATTTTAAGTTATACCTCGTATGAATACTTTTAAAGAGGTTTGTATAAAAAAATTCCTAAAACAAGAGGTTAAAGAGGAGATGGAGGTAAAGTAACAAAAAATTTTAAGTTTTCTACTCATGTTCTGATTTGGCTTGAACAACGTTGCTTACACCTCTGACTTACACTTTCTACACGCACCCGATGAGATATCAAAGTTTGAGTAAGGGAAATGACTTCTATTTATTAAAATTAAATCTCGTGAAATGTATGTAAGTAAATAGTAATCACACAATAACATACCAACTCATAATAGGAAAGCGGTTTCAGAAAACGAACACTAGACTTTTCTTTATCTAACACCATTTCCGTTTAGTAAACTAGTAAACATGGTAACGTATGCTGGTCTATAAACTTTGTCTTCAATATACACTCAATCTCTATGGAATACATGCATCTGACAAATAGAAAATAGGGCACCTTATAGTTAAAAAAAAAGAACTCATAAAAAGGTGCCACTACTTACAACAGCAAAAACAATAACATTTTATTATTTTAAATAAGCGCAAATATTTTTCTCTGTAGCGTACATAATATAAAAGGATGTGCTATATCCTTCTTCATAATTGCGTGAGCCTGTATAAAATATAAATAAAAATGTGCTCCACCATTTTTTCATATGCAATTGCGTGAATCTCTTTCAAAATTAATAATTATGCATGTATTAAAATAAAATAAAAATAAAGGTGCATATTCACAATTCTAATAACGCTCCTAAGTATTTACATGACATGACATGATAGAAAAGTTGTTCTCATTTGTGGTGAAAACAATTAATGGTTAACTCCTTAAAGTATGGATAAAGTTTTTTGGATATTTTTGAGAGAACGATTCCACTACCTTCGGTTATTCGTTTAAAAACAGAAAATACATACAGTGGCAGCATACTTCTAAAGGGTTTTCCATAAGGGACAAAATTTCGTAGCTATATATGAACGCACCTTTAAACGTTTTTAATAAACTGTCAATGTCAAAAGGTTAGTTAAAGTCAACATTTTCATCATGGTTAAGTTCACGAACCAGCAACATTTGGAAATTATTAAAAATTACTACCAAAATTCGGAGTCAGTGCTCGTCACTTTAAGAACGCTTACTCTAATTTTCGGTCGTAATACCGTCATGTTACCGTCAATGGAGAGCGCTATCGTGTAATGTTCGAAAATTATTTGTAGCCAGAATTGGATGAACTTGACATCAACGATATGTGGTTTCAACAAGACGGTGCCACTAGCCACACAGCACGCGTTACAATTGATTTATTGAAAGGCAAATTCGGTGAACTTATTATCTCGAGAAATGGTCCGGTGGAATGGCCGCCTCGTTCCTGCGATCTGACGCCATTGGATTTCTTTTTATGGGGCTATATCAAGTCATTGGTCTATGCCAACAAGCCAGCAACTTTAGACGAGCTCACAGACAATATCGTCAAATGTTTTTAGCTTAATCCTTATTAATTAGCTTCTATAATTCGAATGACATAATAAATTAAATTCTTGATGATACAGTTAAAACCTATACTAATGTGTGAATCAATCTGTTAACTTTTTAATTTTTGCCAGTGTGCGTAGAGCACCATGCACTGCATAAACTGACTTCATCTCAGAAATTATAAAAATGGACTTAGTGAATTCTGCCAGAACGACGACGATATCAAACGCGAAATTGCCAACGTTCCGGTTGAAATGTGTGCGAGAGTGGTGGAAAATTGGGTCCAAAGAATCGATCGCTGTAAACGGGCTCGTGTTGGTCATATGACCGAAATCGAATTTCATTCATAAAATGTAATGCTTGCATTACACCCACAATAAATTTGAACTCAATATCTCAAAAAATTCTGTGTTTTATTAATAGATAAAATTGTTATGTCTTTAATGGAAAACCCTTTATATACGAGTACGACAAGGTTGGACACGACTTACAATTAGAATGGATTTTTACTCTTAATTCATTCTTAACTTTGAACCTGTGTTCTCCAACTACTTCTTTTTGGATTCTTAAAAAGGCTAGATGGAGTTCAGACGTTTCTATTAGAGTATTCATATTGTTCTTGAGCTACTTTTCCGCCAACTTCAACGAATGTTTGGAGTCATTATTCTGCGTGAAATTTATTAATGGGATATTGAAGCATCACTGAATCGAGGACTTCCACATAGTCTACTGAATGATATGTTGAGTCAACACTAGCTGAGTAAAAGTTAACCCATACCAGTATCGATCTTCTTTCATACTCAATGGCAATAGAAAACTGTGTTTTGAGGTAGTCTTTTATATATTTTTTCATCAGAGTTATACAGATTTATTTTCGTTTTGCTTGATTAAAGTATAGCTCCACTACTGAATAGTGATGTGCACTTCGACACATATGGGCAATAAACACATATGAGCTGATGCTATACTCATTAGGGCTAGACGAGGGGTAACACTGTGCTAAGGGGAAGAGTAACTAGTATGAGAGAACAAATGTGATTCCTTTGTGTATGTATATGAATATGAATTTATTGATTTCTTCGTCCCTGTAGAGAGTGTGAACGTGAAGGCATAAGAAAACTTCGTACTTAGCTATACTGTAATTGCGTTACCAGGAAAAGAAAGAATTTTTCAATTACCTTTGTATTTTTTAACTTTTTAATTATATTATTGAATGCATATGTAATTTTCCTGCGTGGTTGTTACTTTGAGAGATCAAAAAAAGAGAAGCAGCAAACGCACTGCTGCGTGCTGATCAGAGATGCCAACTCTATATTTTAGATCAAATTAATAATTAACACAAAAAGTAAGGAATATTTTTGTTTACGATTACAACTTTTATGCATGTATGTAATGTATGCAAATACTTTTAACAAAAATGAAAGAATAATCAAAATTAAAAGGTTTTACACAAAAAATATATACTTTTCATATCTACAAATTGACAAAAAATTAAAATTTTCAGTCGCCCACTAAAACGATCTCACTCCCCAATTCTCTACAACTAACTAATATTGAAGTCGATTCCCAACAATTCGAGGAATTCCTTATAAGTTGGCATTCCTACTGCCAATACTCACATTTCTTCGGCGTTCTGGCAGTAACCAGGGCGCTCTCAGTTATATTCACTTACTCTCTACATTAGTGTGGCCAAGTTAACAATTTATAGTTATTCGAGCTATTTTTGTTTTTTTAATTGATTTTTTCTATCTCACAAGATATGTTTTATAAATTGAAATCTGATTTACTTTTGGTAATGGTAATATAAATGTGTAAATCGGACATATTTTGGTCGCTAAATTTAAAAGAAGAATGCGGGTTATTTTAATATAACCTGGTCAGTCAGCTTCACAATTGGTTAGGCCAGTGGCAGTTGCAATTGGCTAAATGGGGCTATTTCCCACTCCCCCCGCCCCTCCGATATAAAAATTCTAAATATATGGAAAATTTTTAATATTGATGTCCCCCCAGAAAATTTTTGTTGTATCCGCCACTGGTGTACTCTCTTCCTTATGTTAGTTTTTTGCACATATACATGCACATTTATGTGTGCTTTTGGCAAAACAACAGCAATAATGTGTATGTGTACATACAACAAAACCACCACCGCTCGTCTTTAAATTTACACCCCGCTTCTAGCACCTTCTTACACACGACGTCGGCAGAGGGCAACTGAAGTGCACATCCCTAGTTTAAAATAACTGCACACTTCTAAGTGGTTCAAAATTCGACTTTGTAGAGAGCGGAGTCAATGTTCTGAGCGACTAACAAAAAATTATTTCAAAAGAGTTGGTATTTGCACATTGGGAAAGAGAAAGAATATCCTACGTCATGTTTTCAATTGACCAATCACAATCGTTTGGTTTCCATTGAGAGAGAGAGAGAATGAAATACACTAAATGAAAAGCATAGAAGAGAAATCAACTCTTAAAACTACTATAAATTCTAAAAAATGTGGACTATTATCTCTTATGGGAAAGGACCTTATCATTAAAACCTCCCACGTTCCCCTTGAATTCACTTGTGGGTAATATAAGCAGATGGGAAAAAATATGTGATTTTTTAATAAGCGTTCAAGTGTCTATTAAATGATAAAGTAAATAATGCCAAGGTAAAAGGGCATTAGTAATCTCATTTATAACAAAAAAATAAATAATGAAGAACATAAAAAAATTTAAAAAAAAAATCAAAAAATTTAATCATGTTTCCGCCCGGGATCGAACCGGGGGCCTTCCGCGTGTTAGGCGGATGTGATAACCACTACACCACGGAAACACATATCAGTAGTATGTCAAATGACTGTTATAAATTGTTTGAGATGAAATTTCTCGTGAGGTGAACTTTTATTATAACAATGTTGAATATTCACCTATAATGAAAGGTGAAATTGTGAAAACTGTGTTTTAGCCATGGAAATAATATATGTTTCCGTGGTGTAGTGGTTATCACATCCGCCTAACACGCGGAAGGCCCCCGGTTCGATCCCGGGCGGAAACATTTTTAAATTTTTTGCAATCTTTTTTTTACTAACCTTTTGGGGTTTGACTTTTTATATATTTCTTACAACTTTGAAAATTCATCAAAAATACATCTATTAAGTTTTTACTAAAATAATCATTGTTTAATATTTTTAAATACTTATATTGGTTTTAAAATTGTATTTGCATAATCGAAAATCAAAAGGTTAACATGGTTAAAAATCTAGATAAACCAACAAACCTATTTTGGAAATAATTATATATAATTTTATATAGATAGAAGAATAAACTATTAGTGGAAATTATAATTTCATAGCTTGCCTTATATTTATCACAGACTAGTAGAGATAATCTAAATTTTTTGATAAAAACATATGAAAAATACATAAATTTCAAACTTATAAAAACTTCTCCTCATGTGGAAAGAAAATCACTAATTGTCCCAGCAGAATAAGGTCTTAAACATATGGCTCAAAGAACCACACCAACGTTATACATAGGTATATTCACAAGTTAGCAACAATAGTTATTCTTAGTTTTTTTTTCTTTTTTTTTTATAAGACAGAGAAGTAAAACCTTTCCATTTCAAATACAGAAATTTCTTTTATTTATTTTTCTTCCTTTCAATATTTGGTATTAAGTTTCATTTTATTTTTAGACATCAAAGTAGCACATAACATACTACAAACTCTTGTACATAAATATTTTAAATCAATATGTGCATAAACTTTTGTCATATTTACTATAGTAGACACATGAGTAATCTGTATGTCATACACAAGCATTTGACCCTAAAGCCGATTATGCCTAAAATTTAACCATTAGAAGGGCCAGAGCAAAGCTTTGAGAATAAGAAAATTTAAACAAATATAAAAAGCATGTGGTAGCAAATATTTAACATACACTTTATAATGTTACATAAAGCGCATTTAAAATAGAAAGTATTAAATAAAAACTACCAAATTCTTTAATAAGCTTTGAAGTTTTCCAAATTTTAGTTTCAGGTTTGGTTCAGTGTTTATGGTATAGCAGGCAATTTCTCACTACTCTTATTAATCAAATCTTCTTCGCAAGAAGTAATCAGTTATTAAACGCATACATGCTGTGCATTTACTTCTTCACCTCCTTCCTTTCTTGATTTCAAATAAACATTTGTAAAATTTTAATTTTGCATAAAGTTGCTTTTTGGGCACACCCACTAACAAAAATATTTACTTATTTCAACTCCCTATTTTCCCTTTTGAAAATGTCTTAAGTCTTTAATTTTAATCAAACTCTAACGCAGCTGCATTCTGTGTTTCGTTTGTTTTATGATGATTTTTTTTTTCTTTGGCTCTGATGTGGCATCAAGTTAAAAAGTAAAGTTACTTAAAAGGGGTTAGTTTAAAAAGTGAACCACGTTTTGCCTTCACGCGCTATAACGAATGACAAAATGTAAAACTTATACACGCTTCGTGTTGTGCTGCTGAAATGCTGCTGAAATATTATTTTAATCCTTTTTTCTCTAGAGCTGCACTGCACCAGCATAATACCATCAAGTCACATATTAACTAATACAGTAATGGACATAGAAATGACACCACGTGAGATTTATAGTACTTAAAGTTCAAAACATTACCATTAGCATTCGAAGGTAAGTCTGACGAAAGGAACAAAGTGTGATAATAAAACTATTTTATAATAGTTTCTTGGTTTTTCTTTAGTTTCTGGCGACAAGCTGATGATTGAGCTCATAAATCATCGGTAATTATTCTCTAGTTTATCTTTCTAGAAGTAGGTACTAAATTTATAGAACACAGTATATTTATTCATTTATATTGAGATTTGTCCTTTCAGATAATTACTAGAATCTATAAAAAATTCAGTTTATTTATGGTTTTTTAATAACTACATTGAAACATTGTTCTTCAGGACAATCTTCCTCGGTTTAAACTCAATATGTTAAATAAAAGATAAATAAAAGTATGCTCTAATAAATACAAATTAAACTTCTGAATCGACGGTTTACACAGCTTTCTTGTCAAGACTGGGTGGTTTCCAAAGGATTCAGTCTGGATCCGCAGGAAACCGAACAGATAGGGAAGGTCACCAAATATAAAATGAAGGGCAACATAACCTAACCTAACCTATCCTAACCTAACCTAACCTAACCTAACCTAACCTAACCTAATTTAACCTAACCTAACTTAACCTAACCTAATCTAACCTCTGAAAGCGTGAAAATCGAGATAAGCCGTCGAAGAAAATTTTTTTAATTCAAAACTGTGTAATAAGAATGAATGGGAAGGTATAGAGTATAATCACACATTCAACACGATCAACCGGTATACAGATCGGTCCAGAATAGATTATGGAACTGAGGAAAGAGCAGTTCGACCAAATATCAAATATTTTGAGTGCATGGGGCAATATCCTAGCATTTTTCAGGCAGAGATTCAAACAACCGATAAATGTATGTAATTTAATCTAAACGGGAAATATAAAAGACCTGACAAAGTCTTTATGTCTTGTGATCGTTTAAGATTACCTATAAATTAGAGTTAGCAAGCTCAATCAACAAGGGCATGTGGTCAAGGCAAGGACATGAAATCTTTTGTTTGGAATAGGACATTGCGTAATTGGGGGGTAGTTTTAGGGTACCGAGACGTACTTACTTTAAAAAAATTCTGAAATTAGTACGCAAATCTACTGATTTTCAGATTATCATTTTTTTTTTCAAACCTATATCTTAAAAATCTTAAATTCGCTTACAAACACATCTTAATAAAATTTTCAATTAAAAATTGGTTTTTTTATAAACTTATAAGTTCCCAAAGGTAGAAAAAATTTGAAAGTTTTCGTTTCTTCACTGCAGCACAGCCACTTAAAGAACTTGCAGTTTAATCTTTAGAAAAAAGCAAAAAAGTAGAGAATTTCGGATTTGAATTTTTGCTCCTTCAATAAGGTTTTTAACTCATGAGCAGTATGAGATATTTATCGGGAAGGAAATATATATTTATATTTTCAAAAACCCCCTCTTTCCCCTCTTAGTTTTTAGAAGTATGGACTTATCGAATACAACAGAATGCGTAGTTTTCCAGATATTTAAATTTCTACTCATTACATCGGATTCAAAATTTTTAATTTAAAATCTCAAAATTCAACTAAATTTCATATTTATTGAAACTGTTTTGGAACATAAATGTTCGGTTGACTGTAACTGTTATTTTGAGTGGCTGGTAAAAACTGAAACGTGACAGTCCACATTGGTTGGAGGATTGAATTGAATAGTTTCATTTTGGTACGAATTTTGAGATGAACCCTTTATTCTATGAAGGCTATCGAAAGCCTGCTTTGCTTTTCTGATGCGATTGTTTATGCATTTGCTTAATCCGGTGAACTCCAAAATTATGAATCTTACCAGATATGAACCTACTATTTGCATGTCCACAACTGTATGAATACAGCATTTCCATATCTACAGTTTAACTATTCACTCAAATTTCAATGTCAACTCTTTGCAGTGTCGCACTTTTTGGCACTGGCACTCGCATATTGCGTTGCGTGTTAAACTTTTTACACCCTCATTTTCGAAAATGTTTGACGCCAGGAAGAAGGAGTGTAAATAAGGACGAGTTTACAATGTGTTTGCAAACATTATTGTCATCAGCTGCTTAAGGGTTAACCCCTCCTTCATCCTTTCTATACATCAAAAAGTAGGTATGTATTAATATTTACTTTTGGCTTGTTATGCAAGTGTACGTAGTAAGCTGGAGAGTGGGCGGGAGGAGAGTATGAATTTCTTTGAGTATGAGTTTGATTGTTTGTTTATTTTACTTAAATTTAAATGAGTTAACTTTGAAGTTTTAAAACTGATATTGACACATTGTATGGAAGGTTATTAGCAGAAAAAAAAACTACTTACTATTTGCATATGGTATGTGTCATTTAATATATAGTAGAAATGTAATAAGTCAGGGTAGTAATAAGAAGACGGTAGTAATTTGACATTCTTGTGATTTCTTTGCAATTTGTATTTTAGTAAGGATTAATACAAATTAAAAATGTTTAACATATGCTACTCTCATGGCAATAATGCTTTAAAGAGATTTTAAACCAGCTGGTTTAGGGAACTCACATGCCTTCTGATCTAAGCCAGGTGGATAGTATACAGAAGGCTGTTTTGAGCATTAACAAAAAGAGCTAAACTTAATTTTGTAAATTCGGTTGCATAAAAAATTGTATGAAAATCTTTTTTTCATTCTAGATGGCTTTGACAACTTTCTGGTACATTAACATAACATTAATAAATATATAGCAAAAAACGTATAAGTTGGAGAATAGTTTCAAAAATATACTTGAATTGACATCTAGTTTTAATTTAATTTACAAAATTGGTATGAGAAATAGTAGAAAAATCTTTTCATATTAGTTGAGAAAAATCTCAAGTCTTTTTAAAAGAGTATTACAATAAAACAAAAATGAAAAGAAAAACAATAACAGTAGAAGACGCCACCACGCTTCAATGGCACCTGAACACGTTTTGCTATTTGAACTCTTTTATATATCTACACGACGGTAACGCTAGAGATAGAACAAGAATATAATAGCTTACAAGGATGTTAAAGTATACAAGGATACAAATACATACTACATAAAAATTCTAAGGTACCATCTACAAGAAAAGCTACAACAAAACAACCACATGAAGATGGCGATGATGATGTCATTTTCATGAAAATATCATATTTTCTGCATTTTTCTTTTTGTTAGAAAAAAATTGTTTTTTTTTTTTTTTTTTCTATTTATGTATTTTGTTATTTTTCAGGGAAAAATTCTTTTTTTCTTTCTATTTTCGCAGTAGCTATTACAAATATAAACAAACCCACACACACGAAAATATCATAGGTATCACTAGCGGATCTAAGGGGAGAGGATGAGGTTTTGAAGATAAAGGGATGCACTGCTCAAATATCTCTGCCATTGCGATCGTTTCTTGAATTAAACGACTTTCTAAAAGAATGAAAAACGTAAAAACTTTTCGAACTTGCAATCTCAGAATCCGATAGTGTTATGTACACACGGGAATACCAAATAACTCGGTCACGAGTGAGCGATTAAACCTCATTTTCTCTCAACAAAATTAAAAGCAAGTTGCTACTGATCATAAAGAATATTTCCAAGACAAAAAAGTGCATGTATACCTATGGTTCTGTGAGTCAAAACGAATTTCCAGTACTCGGTTACCTGGTACTGGCAGTACAACAACTTCAGTCGTTTGATTACGATGTCCGTTCTACTTGACGGTTTTTCTTGGTTCTCTATAAAACAACCCCCAAAAATTCACAGGTTTTCCTTTCTGCCAGCTGATCTGCGTGTTCAGGTTTTGATTGCTTCTATGCTGATAATATCGTGTGCTTTATGCAGAACGTGACCGATTCAACTTTATTTTGTTTTTCATATTTATAACAGGACTAGGGTTTAATACGTTCTCGCCCATTAAATGGAATTGTAGATGGTCAGAATTTCCGCCATAATTCGAGGAGACACGAGTTACCTATATTTCCAAGCGCGATTTCAGTGCAAATAAGTAGTACTTAAGTTTTGTCGATATTGAGCATAAGCGATTTAAAACAGACAGAGCATGGTGGCCAGGGCCGTAGCCAGGATTTTTTTGACATTGACGTGCCATTACTGATGATGAGCCCGACCTCAAAACAATTACCAAAAATACTAAAAATAGTCAAAGGCTAATTTTTTTTCAAATGATTATCAATGGGAATTCGGGCCATGATAAGGAATCCGAATGAGGTTGGCTTATATTCCCAAAATTCGTGCAGTTACTGCATTGAAAGAGGTCTTCCGAGTCGGGGTGAGCTGAGCAATAAAGGGTTAAAGAATTAATTACATTTTAAGATTGTTTCCCAGAACTTTGGTGCTGATCCACTAATACTGCCCCTACATGGGTTTTGCGAATAAAATGATTCCTAGTTTTTGTGAATGAATTTTTTATACTGAACACGAATCTGAGTTCAAAAATTTTCCATCACGCCACGTTTTAGAAAAAATGGGATGGAAAACCCTAAAATAGAATTTTTGGCCATTTTTAAAAATTGGAGAGCTGAACACTGGCCTGCTACAAACTTTGAAATCCAGAAATTATAGGCTGAACCATGCCCTTCCAAATGAGCCCTAAACCCGAGAAACTGTAAATCGAAAACAGTTACTGACATAGAAAAACTATAAATGCAGAATTGCTCAGCATCACCTTCTCTTTTTGTATCCAAAGTCAAACCTCATGTCAAAGAAAACAAATCGGATCTGGTCGCATAGTGTAACTAAGATTTCAAGTTTATTTTTTTATATTTGACTTTTTAGAAAGAAACCGATCGAAGTAAAAAATATTTAAAAACTGTTCAATAGATTTTATTTTGACTTTTTTTTCATCCACTGGCAATTAATATCAAAAAATAGAAGAAAGTTTCCACATTTCGGGGGGGGGGAGGGGGTCAGAACCCCCAAAACCTCCCCCGTAAATACGGCCTTGATGGTGGCTGTCTGAGTCACAGAGGCTGGCGGATGCCCTCATAAAAAAATTCTTTAAGAAGGTTCATCTTTCAATTGCCAAATAGCCAAGTCTAGGAGCGAAAAAAATTGATGTAAAAAAAAAACAAAAATTCAAAAATTAATGGATTTTTAATTGATTAGTGATTTTTTTATTCCTATAGTTATTTTTCATTTCGTTAATGAAGTTTTTATTTTTGTAATGCATTTTCATTAAATCAGTGCATTCTTCTTTTTCTTAGTGAATTTTTCATTTCAATTAAATAGTAGATTTTTCCATTAATGAGTAAGTTTTTCATTTATTTCCAACTATTACAAGATTTTTTATGATTTTTCATTTATTTTGTGAAAATTTCATTTAATTAGTGAATTATTTCTTGGTTTTGTACATTTTTCATTGGTTTGGTGAATTTTTATCCGTTTAGTATGTTTTCCACTGATTTAGTGAATTTATGATTAACACATACATAGATTTTTCTTTAGTGATTTGTGTGTGCATTTATTTTTTATTTTTTTTTTTTTGTAATTTTTATGAAAATAGTCTAACAAAATACACTATGCAACAATTTGAGGGACAATGTCTCGGGACAAACCCAAACCAATCGCAAAGAATGGTATTTGACCTCAGTAACAAAAGCCCCAATCCCTTTTTGCTCCACTAAGACACAATTTTTTTGTATAGTGGTTTGAAATGTTCATTTTTTGGGCAAAAATCTAATCAAATAATAAGAAAAATCATATGTAAAATTTTATTTAAGGTGGTTCTTGTCTTGGGTAACCTACATTAAAATTTTCCAAAAAAATAGAACATTTTAACCTTCTAACTCCCACCAGTATTGGTAATTTTTGGCCTTTTTCTTAAAAACTCTTTAAAAGCTAAGTTTAAGGGGAGGCCAAGTGTTAAAACCTTCCACAAAAATGTTGAAAGCTCAAATAAAGAAATAAATTTCTTAATACTTAATTTCGTTTTTATGTGTTACCTTTAACTCCTAAAGGCTACTTGTCTTTAATGACCCTTAATGAAATTTTCTGGAGAATATTTTTATGGAAGGCTTTAACACTTTACCTTTCCTTAAACCTAGCTTTTAAGGAGTTTTAATAAAAGGGTCCAAAATGACCCATACTGGGAGCTAGAGGGTTAAAATGTTCCAAATTTCCTATTTAATATAGTTCATCCAAGACAAAATAAGACAAAATCCATCTTAAACAAAATTTTGTATATGATTTTCCTCATTGTTTGATTCGGTTTTTGAGCAAAAAATCAAAATTTCAAACCACTGTAAAAAAAAATTGTGACATAGTGGAGCAAAAAGGGATTGGCGCTTTTGTTACTGAGGTCAAATACTATCATTTGAGTTTGGTTTGGTTTTGTCCCGAAAATATGTGTTGCACTGTGTTATTCAATCATATATTTTTCAGTGATTTAGTGAATTTTTGTTTTTGGTTGGTTAAGTGAGTTTTTTATTTAGTTGGTGAAATTTTAAGTGGATTTATCATTGATTTAGTAAAGTTTTTTATTAATTTAAGTAGACAATTTTTAATTTCTTTATTGAATTTTTCATGTAATCAATGATTTTAAGATTGTTTAGTGAGTTTTATTTACTAAATTTTTTTTATTGATTTCGTGATTTTATAATTTTAAGGGTGAATTTTGCATTGGGTTAGAAATTCTTTTTTTAGTAAACTTTTCATTTATGCAAGGAATTTTTTATTTATTTGCAGATTTTTCTTTTTTTTTATTTCGGTAATTTTTCATTTATTTACTGACCTTTTTTGTTGGCTCAATAATTTTTTTATTGAGTCGTTGATTTTTAAAACTAAAATTTCTCTGAAAACATTTAAACTCAGTACACTTTTTTTATTTTAAATAAAGTTCAGGGCTAATGAACTATACAATACAATCAGCTCCCTCTTTGGGTACGCTCATGAGTCGTAAATTTTTATTTTTCAAAACTCTAAACCGCACTGGGAAAGAACTAGCACCTGTTGTCTGATTGCGAAACCTATTTCCCTCTAGATGTACAGAAAAAACCTTCAGTTTTGCCACTTTTAGAAAAAAAAACCTCTAGATATAGATTTCATTACAATATTTATATATATCGCTCGGAGTGGGTAGAAACTAATACTTTTTTTCGTATTTTGGATTTGATACAATTCATTTGAAAAAAAGTTTCTCAACCGAGGTGTTAGATACTGACCATGTCAGCAGGATTAATGCTAAAATGCTGATATTTTTTTCCACCCGAATTTTCAAGTATATGCACCTCAAACCGAAATTCAGCTTTATATGTTCCTTTACAAGTGAAAGTGATGTTGGCTCGGTGCACAACATATTTAGTTTCGAAATACAATGATCGATATCTTCAATAAAACTTTTAAATTGAACTGCATAAGAATAAATAACATCTCAGGCAGTTGTTAACATTTTGGCAGGCCTAACATTTTTTAACGTTATCAAAAGTTTGAAATTGTTGAGTAAACTTTTTTTTTATTTTTTTTTATCAGTTGTATTAAGAATAATTGGAGAAAAATACACGTCAACTAGAAATTAGCATTGCCAGGTGCCATTGTGTAAAAAATGTCAAGAATAAAGTATTGCCTATGAAAAAACCCAATATCTGTGATAGAGAAAATTCACGTATAATTTTTTTTAGAAAGTAATAATATGAATATATTAAAAACATACATTTTCGGTAGATTGAATTTAGTTAAAAATCCTCTGGAAACCTTAAGATGTTATTGGGAAAATAAAAAACCTCATTGAGGAATTTCAATGGCTTCAAAAAACCTTCAGTTTTAGTGGGAAACCAATAGATCTGGCAACAGTGAGAACTAGACAAAAATTTAATTGAATTGCATGAATCAAATAAATTTGTTTGCTTTTTTCAAACGCAACTAACTTCAGCTTAGTCGATGATTGTGTAAAAAATTGTATTTAATTAAACACATAAATTGTAGATTTTATTTATAAAGATTCTAAGATTTATAATTTTCTTTTTATAACTAAGAATTCTAAAGATCTTCATTATTTTTTAAACACACTAAAGTTAACTTTTATAATTTTCCAACCAACAGATGACGCACTGTTGATATTAGACAAGAATAGTATTGTATTTCAAAATAAGATGTGAGTGATTGAAATCAAAATTTAAATTGAGGAGAACATAATAAATTTTATTTTACTCTAAATAAATTTCAAATAAAAGATACAGTAAATTTCAATGATGATAATATGTCAACACAGTAATTTATGCTAAGCTTATATTAAATGCAAATAAAATAGAGGAGCGTGAGTATAAATATAAATCACTCTTCTACACAAATAAAATATAAATTAATTGCAGAAATGTAGGTAAATTATTTATAATGATTTTTTTTTTTTAATATTACATCTATACAATTAAATTCTCATTCATATAAATGCAAGTAGAAGTGAGGGAAAAAGTACAAGTGCATATTCATGCATTTATGTGTTAAATTTATAAACAAATTATGCCAACAACAACAAATTAGTTATATTAGGGAATGAAAATTCCAAAGGGGACAAACAGCACCAGCAACCGCAAATGCCATAATTATGAAATGCATACAGCACAGCAAAGAGACACACAAATGCACATGCACACATAATATGAACCAATGTGCACACAATATCCACATATATTATGCACATTTCATGCGAAATTTTCATAATTTCACGAAATCCAAATGAAAACAAAAACAGACACTGTAAACAGCACACAACAACAAAAATAAAACCGAAAAGAAAAGTCTTTCAGATTTTTTTTTTTATTTAATTGGATTTTGTGCACAGTGTAAATTTATGGCACCCACACGACTCATTTTCAACAGCATTTTCGCATCATTACAATTTTAAATTTGACTGAAAGTGATATTTAAAACAAAGCATCATCAAAATGATTGTGTGTGAATTTAATTTGCTAAATGTAATTTTTAAAATTTTTTCAGCACTTTAACAAAGTGTTTATTGGGATAAGTTTTAAAAGTAAAATCATCACTTTAATTAAAACAGAAAAAAAAAAAAAATACATTTAAGAAATTTTTATTTTGATAATGAACTTGAAATGCTTAATTAAATTAATGTGCTTTTGAATGCAGTAGAGCAGGAAGTGGTGATGGTGATGATGACGATGATATCATTGTAATGGAGTAATGCAATCTTAATGATTAAGCTTTGTTAGTTTTGAGTTTAAAAAAATATTTATATTATGTACAAAATATTACAGAAAAATACTGTTCAATGGTCTAATTTCCTCCTCTTAAAGGAGCTAGTCAAACGTTGCAGACCTCGATATAGAAGTGTTTTTTTTTAACAGGCCTCTTAATTCCCCTTAATAACCGAGCAGCAGCACAGGTGCATACCGATCAGCGATGCCAATTTGTGAGGAATTCCGATTCCGATTTGCGGGGAATTTTACTTAGTTCGGGGAATCGGAGAATGAGCGGTTTTTTGCGGGGAATTTGAAACCATGCAGCTTTCAATATTAAAATACCTCAAACAGTATGTAGAATATTTTTTGCCAAATTTTATATTCCTAAATACAATTCTGGCACACTCGCAACCTACACCATATAAACATTGCTTTATGCAACACTATTTACGCTTAGTATTCAAACAGTTGAACGCGATCGCGCAGTGCTTCTGCTTCTCTTTGAGCCGTCCAGAAAAGCTTAGCTGTGCCTTTGTTCAGCACTTTCTAATTAATAACTGTTAGTTCTTGGTGACTGTAACCTGTAAACTTGCAAATTATGGTCAGTTATTATAAAGAAGTAGTATATTTTATATGTTTAAAACCGATAGTCAAAACTTTAAACCAATTTTTCTCAAAACAAGGTTTTTGTCATTGGCGTGCACGATAACTGAAATTTAAATATGTTCTTCTACACAACAATGACCCCAGGATATAAGTTTGGTTAATTTTTTCCCCAATTTGGAACTTTGTTTTTACGAAAAAAGTCACAATATTGAGAAAACTAATTTTTGCGGTCTGCCATTTTGTGAATTGTTGGTCAAACAAAATAATCTTAGTATGTCCTGAAAGTAGAGTTATAATTTTTCTAATGGTATTTATTTAGATGTTCCAGTGAGCCGCAATCACACACACCATTGCCCATTTTTATAATTTTTTTTTTAATTATTACAGTCAGAAATTTTTTTTTATCAATTTATCAATCCAAAAAAAAATTGATAAGGAACTAACCAAGAAAGTGCAGGGCCCCTTAAGATAACTCTGACCGAGAGTAACTCTAAGCCTACGTAAAGGGTATTTTTCGTTTATATAAAATGTTTATATGAAAAGTGCGTATCGTACTGTTGTAATATGAAATTATACCGGTGCGGGTAATTTGGCCGAAAATCGGGGAATTTCGTGAGAGTTATCGGGGAGAAAGAAAAAATGAGTTGGCATCGCTGATACCGATACTGAAGCCATTAACTTCGGCTCACCAGCTGTTAAGAGATCAAAAAGCACGACTCTCGATGTTTCACCCAACACAAAGCAAAAAGATGCTGAAGACACAGTGGAAATGGAATGGTTAAGTAAAAGACGTTACAAGTGTTAGTACCAAATTGTAAGGAGGCTGAGGGTCCACAGGTTTAAGCAGGATGCCTAGAAGCTTTGTGTAACAATAAAGAGAAACACGCACTATTGCGAGAAAGAAACGCCTCAGGCAGGGCTCATAATGAAAATAGTCCAGTTTAATCTATAGCACGGCATTACGGCACAGGAACTTCTACAGCAGTCTATCAATGAAAATTGCAGCAACTGGTAAAAGTGTATCAAAGTAGAATAAGAGTTGCTGGTACCGGATTTCAGTGGTAAATATCAGACCCGCTAAATTCTTAACTAGCCGAAGTACCAGGTCGAGCATTAATTATGCATACACTCATTGTGATCACCGAGTTAATGTTAATCGAGTTGCAGATGACTAGTCGTCCGCAGAAAATTACCGTAGATCAATCGAAGAAATGGAAACGAAAGGTTTTTGAATATTTCCTATGGCATAGAGACAGGGGACAAATAACCGGCGAAGGGTAAATAACCCACGATGGGGAAATCTAAAAGGCGGCGAACATTGTACACCGGCTGAGCGTAGCAAGTGGCTCCTTCACGCTCAGGGCGAAGAATAGGTCTCTCAGGAAATCAGTATATTCGTGAAAAGCCAGCAAAGGCTGCAATAAAGTGTATAAAAAGGCACAAAAAATGCGTAACTTTGCCCTCCTTGTAAGCTGGCTACAAAGCTGCCATGGATCCACGCACTCATCCACATGGTCTAAATTGTACTATATACAAACAAGAAGTGATTTAAATTCATAAAGTGAGCAAGAGTGGCAAAGAAAAAGCAAGCAAGAGAGCTGAAAAAGTCATAGTGCATCTCTTTTATAAAGCTAGCCCTCAAACTTAAACACAATAATATTCTTCTTTTTTTTTTTTGAAACAAAGTGCATCACCCACTGGGATATAATCATCCGAGTGTACGTAAGCAAAGAAAGAAATTCAATTTGCAGAAAATTAAAGAAATAATTTGTTTAATATTTAACAACAAACATTTTTGTTAACGCACACAGACACACGCGACTTTCACAAAAAGATAAATTCACTTTATTTTTTTTTTATATTTAAGATGACAAATTTAATGTGTGCAGAAAGGCAAAAGAGCAAACGCAAACGTAAGCACCAACAAATAAACACCCTAAACTAACATTCAACAATGTAATTTCTTACACCAAAAAAAAAAAAAAAAAATTACTTCTTTTATGGGTGAGCGTGTGTGATTACGTGGATTCAAGAAAAAACTTTATAAAAAAATACTTTTTGCAACTACTTTTTTTTGCAAGCTGCACGTGGTCACGTGTCGCAGCACTTGTGTTAATTTTGTGTGTTTTTTCATTACTTTTTTTTTGATGTGGCCCCATGTTGGTCGCCAATAATGTTTGGTAGTGATGGTTAGTAACAATTGAAAACAAGAGCGTATGGTAGAGGGATGGAGTCAGACGTGAACGTTACAATTGAAAAGAAAAAGTATAACATTTTAGCAAGAAGAAAATGGAAAATAATTTCAATTCACTTTTGTGCAAGAAAGTAAGAAAAAAGGTTCAAAGGAACATACTGTGTTGAGAGCATCTGTGCAAATATTCAAATAAAATGAAATAAAACATATTAAAGTTATTGAGTATTTACTTGAAAAAATATTATAAAAATTCTGAAAAGAAATAAAATACAAATTCTAAATATTAATTTTCTATAGATGTCATTTTTAAGATTGATTTGGGTGTGACAAATTCTTGAAGTTAAAATTTGGTACAGAAATAATTTTTGGTTTTTCTACTTTATGTAGTAGCATGTTGGGGTATTTTTATAAAATTCTCAAGTAAACATTTAAATATATGATTTAATTTGTTTTTAAATTGCTTAAAAATTTATCAATTGGCCAAATTGAACTTCAAATTTAAATAAATTTATCAAATCGGATTTAAATTTTATTTTAATTGGTCACAATTGATCAATCGGTCTTGATTGATTCAAATTGGTTAACATTTTTTTGTACTTTGTGAAATTAGTTCAAATTTAGATTCGTTAAAAAGGATTTTAATTTGATCAAACTGGACTTAAAGTTCATATGTCACGTATCACGGAGTGCAATGGGTACTTTTGATACAATTGAGTACTTTTCGCATTCTGACGACTCTAATTGTGCAATACAATTGGCCAGTACAATACCAGTGCTGCCGAAGGTAATCCGATCGGAGTATTCGTACTCCGCTCAAATCTCAATCCTCCTGTCCTCCCCAATCGGAAAAAAATCCTCCTATTTCATATGTATTCTTGAATTTTTGGGTTGTATTCTTGAAGTTTTGGTTGTAAACGTAAATCAAACTAAATGTGTTCTGTTGGGTTATTTTAGTTTCTGTCTGTGAAATATTTGTTAATTTTGAGTATTTAAAAAATAACAATAAATTGATAATGAATTTATATATGTATATATATTTGATTTGGAACGGGAAGAATTTTGGTGAGAAATTTTTATTTAAAGAATGCTTAAAAAAAAAAAAAAATGTTTTCAAAACTGGAAAAATTTGTTGGGGCAATTTTAAGTTTTCCACATAACAGTGCAGCGGCAAATAGAATTTTTTCTCAATTGTATCTAATAAAAGACAAAAAACGAAATTGCTTGCTGACTACAACTGTTAATGCAGTAATGGTTGGTAAGAAAAGCTTGGTAACTTCGATTAAGCTGATTCAATAGTATTTAACAGAATAATTTCTCTTTTCTTTCATATTATATGTTAAAACCTACACCTTTTAGTTTTACGTTTTCTATTTCTTATTTATGGTACTCACACACAGTTGCGATTTCATCGTTTTTTTCTCGAAAATTCACAGTTCCCCTCTTTTGTCGTCCTGAAAACGCAAACTGCTGCGTTTTCATGCCAACAATTAACAAAATAAAAAGGAAGAAGTGAAATGAAAAAAAGTGAACAAAAAGAAAAAAGCAAATTATTCTAATATTTACATTTAATTTAATAGTTAATTGTACTGGTAAGAATCTCTAATAAAAATCTCTTATATGTGGCAGAAAGAAATGAAAATCAGCTGTTGCGATTTCAATGTAAAGAAATCGCAAAAGTGTGTGCCTCTTTGCGCTTTCAAAATTTGCAGCAGAGACGCATCGAAAATGGTGCGAATTCGCACCGATAATAGTTTTAAACCGCAAAAATAAGACAAATTGTTAAAAATTATTTATTAAAAAAAGAAAATCCAATGTAAAATACCATTTGGTTAGTTTCTCGACTCTTACTATCACAAACTTTAACATTAGGAATCACTTAAGATAATTCATGATTGACTCGATTTATTAATTATTTGATTAGTTTATGCTAGGGAATTTCCAACTAAAAAGTTACTAAAACTTTACCATCCTAGTTTTCTTCACGAAAAACTATTCAACTACTAAATAAATTTACCAGCCTAGTCACTCCTCTGAACTACGAAACAACTAGAATTTTATCCAGGCGGGTATGATTTAATGAAAATCATAGTAAACCAACATAAAAAACTGTTGTGTTAAAATCAAAGTAGGGGAGGCGCGGGTTTGCCACGAATTAGAAAAGATGGCGGGGGGGGGGGGCGTAGAATGAGCACTGTTGAGAACCGCTGCTCTTGATTCTGAGTAATACTTATTGGAAAACTAGTAAGACATTTTGAAAAATTCCTCCCCTGTAAAGCAAAATCCTCCTCTTAAAAGGAAAAATTCTTCCCCTTAAAATGTTCAAAACGACAGCACTGATTCTGACCCTTTTTAGATTGATCAAACTGGACTTCAAATTTATTTAAATTAATTAAAAATATTTTACAGTTGATCAAACTAGGCTCAAAACTGATTTTATGAAAATAAAATTGATTCAAATTGATCAAACTGGGCGTCAAATTGAATAATATTTCTTTAAAGTAGACCAAACTGGGTTTAAAATTAGTTAATTAAAATTTTAATGATTTTATGAATTCGAATTGGTTAAAAATGCTGCAAAATTAATCAAACTGTAGTCATAATTGATTTCAATTAGTTAAAATTTAACAAACCGGACCCAAAATTGTTTATAATTGGTTAAACTTACTTGATCAAACTCGAGCAGTGATTGAACTAAAATGACTAAAGTTAACCAAACTGGGCTATATTTGATTTAGATTCTTTAAAATTGATGAAGCTGGATTTAAAATAAATTTAAACTGCTTATAATTGATCACACTTGACTTAAAACTGGTGGAAATGATCTAAAATTGATAAGAATCAATCAAACTGGACACAAACCTATTTAAAATGGGTAAAAATTATTTGAGTCACACTAAGACTCGACTTAAAAATGATTTAACTTGGTTAAAAGTGATCAAATTAGCCTTAATATTGTTTAATATTTATTTAGAACCGATCAAACCTTATTTAAAATGTGTCAAAATCACTTTTAAATCGATCAAACCGAACAAAAATTGATTCAAGTTGGTAAAAATTTATTAAAATTGCACTTAAAATGGATTTACATTGATTAGAATCAATCAAACTGCACATAAAATTTATTTAATATTAATTTAGAACTGATCGAATCGCTCTCCGAAAATCGTATTAAAAACCATCAAACTGGACTTAAAATTAAAAAATTGGTAAAAATTTATGAAAATGAAACTTCCTAAAAGTTTTTCTATACTATTCGATGTATTTATATGTTTATACTAATTAGAAGCTAAAAGTTTTTATGCTTGGGCTTAGTCATAGCTATTGATCTTCTAAGCCACTAGTGAAACAATTGGCACAACTATGTGGTCCATTCAAGTATTTTTCTAGTACCATCATTGAATTACTAAGTATGTAAATTACAAAAACAGTTCTCTAAAAAATTCTTCCACCATTAACAAAATGTTTGACGTCAAAAAATGAGGCTACATTGACTTTCTAGGAACCATGAAAATTATGTGGCACCATCAACAGTAGCAACCACAACAATGACTACACTTCTTTCTATTCACATTTCATGCACTGAAAACAAAGGGGAAAAAAGGGAATATTTTGTTACCCCAACCCAAAATCATGTTGGCTGTCAGCGGCATCATCATAATCATGAGTTTATATTGAATACAATAGGAAAAAGCTTTTGCCAAATCGATTGTCTCCCCGGTTGTTTGTCTGTCTGTCTATCTGTCTTATCATGCCATTGGCAGACATTAAACGCTTAAGAATATATAACTTCAACAATTTGTAAAAATAGTAAAGGCATAGATAAACCATGAATGAATGACTATAAACCACAAAAGAAAGACAAAAAAAAGGGGAAGCGTGCCACTTTCTTTTGACAAAGTATAAAATCGTTGCAAACAAAATTTAAGATGCTTTCCTGAATTTTGGGCTTCAATTTAAGTGCAATCGAGAAAAACTTAAATCTAGTTAAATCGTTTTTATTATGTGATTTTATTATTAGTAATATTGTAGCTAACCTTATTGCAGCGACTTTATTCATAGTACTCAAACCACAACCCCCATTTATTTCTGGTTGCAATTGCGCTTTTACTTTTCTACCATAAGACCAAAATATGAGTGGGGGTTATTTGATGCTCATATTGATATTGGGTTTGCATTATAGTACAACGCTTTTGACTCATAATCGTTAATTTTTACGAGCAGCGTCCAGCAAATATCTCAATCAGTAACATACGCTGCTTCTGCTTCCTACTTGCTATCACCGCTCATACTTTGTGGCTGTAATACACACATTGATGACGACAATGTCAAATGCTAAAGTTTGTGTCTGTCTGTTAGTCTGGTAGCATACCCACAAACGACGATTATAAGTGTCAAAGACATTTGTGCTTCTTCAGTGTAAATGAGTATTTTGAAATACGATAGTTTCTCTTCCTTTTTCTAACTTTTATATACGGGTGTATGAATTGCATTGAAACAAGTTAGTGTGAGTTTATGGGGAAGTGTTGGTGCTTGCTTTTGGGGAACATGAGGACAGTAGAGTGTCTCTTGCTGTATACAGAGGGTTGAAAATTGTTGTAAAATTTATGTTTTTTAATGTTTTTCAGTTTGCACAAAATGCGCAGTTATGCAGTTTAGTTTATTTTCTCCCCCAATCGTTTTTGTTTTTTTTTTAATGTGATTTGAAATTTAAGTGCATTTTTTAACGTTTTCTTCACAATTTAATTTAATTAAAAATACGTTTTTTTTTTGTTTCTTTAACTACTATTTTTTGTGAGGAGTCTTGATGAAATTTTGTAGGTTAGGTAGCTTAATTAAATTTGTGTGAATTTCATAAATTTTTTAAAAGTTAATTACAGTATTTTTCATATAAAGCGAACTTGAAGAAGCTGCCAAAAATTTATCGTTTTAAGCAAAGTTTGTACTAACTGAAATATCGAATTTCGCATGCTATATCAGTGACGCCATAGTAAAAAAAGTTTAACGTTCAATAGAAATTTTAGTATTTATCATACTTCTTTAGAGTACAGATTTTCGTCTAGTATTCAATGGTCGGTTACAGGGCCGTAGCCAGAAATTTTTTTCGTGGAGGGTTTTCATTCGAAGAAAATATTCATAAATAATTTTTATCAAACTGATTTTTAATTAAAATAAATTAAATCGATGATACATTTGATGGACCCTATAAAATTAAAATTTTAGGAAAAATTTTCCGATTTTTTTTAATCTTAACCTCAAAAAAATGGCAAAAAGTGACAAAAAATTCACAGAATAATGAAATAAAATTTTTTGAAAAAAATATCATTCAATGTGCATTCAAATGCATTTTTTTTTATCGTGAAGGACATAATTTCATTAGCTGATTGACTTCCCACTACTGATGATGTACCCAACCTCAAAAAAATTACAAAAAATAGTAGAGGCTCATTTTTTTCAAATGATCATCATTGGGAATTTGAGCCATTATCAATGATAAGGAATGAGGTTGAGATCTTTCGTGGTGCTCTGACCAATAATGCGTTAAAAATTAATTATATTTTAAGATTGCCTCCTAAACTGCATGGGTTTTGCTAATAAGATGGAGTTTTTGCGGAAGAACTTTTCACTTTAAACACGAATCTGAGGTCAAAAGCTTCCCATCACGTCACGTTTTAGGAAAAAAATTGGGTTCAAGCAAGTCTAATTTTACAAGGATCCGATAATTTTTTCTATTTTTTATTAATTTTTAAACTTTTCAAACTGATTCAGGACGAAACTTTAAATCAAAAATAGTTACTGACCTAGAAAAACTATGAATGCAGGAGTGCTCAGTATCAACTTCTCTTTTTGAATCCGTAGTCAAACCTCATGTCGAAGAAAACAAATCGGATTTGATCGCATTGGCAATTAATCTCTAAAATTAGAATAAAGTTTCCACATTTCGGGGGGAGGGGGGAGGCGGGAGGGGTCATAACCCCCAAAATCTCCCCCCCCCCCATAAATACGGCCTTGGTTGATTAGATGCCTTTTTCGAGTATGCATAAATGCGGGGCACTGTCCTATGATTTGCTTCGCCTTATTCCTTATCTTCCCTGAAAAACCTACATGAGATTGGCTTTACACTAATCTATATACTATTCACGCAGCCAGGAAAACTTGTTGGGAGAAAAAGGACAGACTAAGTTTGTAAGTATGGTATCATCAGCCATCGACCAAAAAACCCTCGCATCGATTTCGGTTCTGATGACATACACTGGCGGTCATAAAAACCGCACCACTTGCTATACTGCTGTAATTTTGATAATATTTCCTAACTTAGCCCAAATTTCCCTTTCTTTGTAAAGGAGATTCCCTAAGTCTATGTTTTTAGAATGTATTTAAGCGGAATGTATCATTTTTTATTGCGCTTGTTTGGCGAAAAGAAGAATTTTTGAAAAAGTGCCGAAAACAACTGCAAAATATAAACAATTGTCGCACCACCAAAACGTTGAAATTTTTGTTCTTAGATATCAAGGAGTGTTAAGTTTAGTATCTGAAGAAATCTGATGCCTACATTCGACTGCTGTTGGACTGATACAGAAAAAAGGCAATTTGTACCCACTGGAAAGGACAAAATGATCAAGAAGACTATGGAAGACAAAAACGAGAGAAAATGGCATAACCTGAAAGAGAACCATAAATTATCGATGCAAAAGTGCAGTCACAATAAGCACTGAGCTAAAGAGCTATTACAACGTGAATATAAATGTCGAAACCTTACGCAGAAAGGAACGAAAGTTTGGTCTGTATGGTAGACGATCAGTCAAAAAGCCGTTGTTTGTCGAAATGGATGGAAACAAATCGCCTGGCATGGACTATAAACTACAGCAATTGGCCCAAAGTTTGCCCATTTCTAACAGATTAAGTATAATAAACCATAATGATTGGAAATAAATTTTTCACGTGGAAAGCTGAAACAGGGAGAATAATTTTACTATTTGATAGGAAAAAACTATACGCATTGCTAGCCTAGCCCCAGAATTAAAGGAGTCTACTAACTAGTTCACTTATCTATCCTGTTCATTTGCCTAATTTAGAGAAGATTGTGTTTTCTCTGTCCAATTAATTATTCTAATTGAAAATCATTTACAGTTTATGCAAAAAGAAAGATCCTTCGGTTATTAATAAAATAAACAAATATAAATTGCAAATAATTTAGATACTTAAAAAGTACTTAAGTGTGCGGCATATCTACATTTCTAAACTCATTAGCATTTGTGGCTATACTTGGACGCTAGCTCACCGGAGAGAGAAAAAGAAAATTTAAAACCATCCCAAATTTTTTGTACTAATGATACTTGATACTTGGCAAGTGTTTGTAAATATTTTGAAAAGTGGTTAAACAAGAATAGAAATAAAAAAAATTAAATAAATATAAAATCTCCGGTGCATTTTACAGTTCACAGTGTGTGTGTGTGTGTGTGTGTAAATACTTAACTTAATGAATGAAGTGTATACAAAGTATCTAGTAGATACTTACTTGCAGTATCTACATAATAAAAATAAAAAAAAGAACAAAATTGCAACTTGATGGTTGTTGCTGACTGTCATTGTTTTTGTGAATCTATTTTCAAATAGCAGCAGCAACAGCAGCTGGTCGATGTGGCTAGATGGCAACATTGGTTTTGATTGTTTGGTTACTTTGTTTGTTAGCTTCCATCTTTGCTGTTGGTTGCTTCTGCTGCTGTTGTGGTACTGTCACTAGGTACTAGACTCAGTGTCAACCACTTACTCGAATTCGAAATTGTTAAGCAGCAGCAGCCTGCCTGCTTGCCTGCCTTCCTGCCTGGCTGTCTGTCTAACAAATTGGTTTAGATAGCTCAAGGTGTATGGCAGAGAGGCAAGGCGCGCGCATGTAAAAGAAAGAAATGCTTTCAAAACAAATAAGAAAAAACCAAAAAAAAAAAAAAAAAAAATCAGGAAAAAATCACAAAATTGTTGAAATTGCAATCAAATGACATTTTATTTTCATTTTTATTTTTATATTGTTTTATTTCTTTTATTATTTTCATTTTTTTTTACCGAATTTCGTGCATATTTTTTTTTATAATTTTTATTTATTTTTCGCTCTTTTTTATATTGCATTGTAACCTTTTGGCATCAGCGTCGTCATCGTCATCATTATCATTCACATTATTATTGTTGTTGCTGCCATTGTTGGTAGTGTGTTGTTGTTGGTTGCTGTGTTGTTTGCATGGTTAATTTTTTTTTTTTTTTTTTTTGTAAGTAAAGCTTAAGTTTTAACTCAAGGCAATGTACACTTACCTACCCAGAGTAAGCAGCAACAAAAACAACAACAACAAATGAATTGCAGCAATGAAACAACAGGGAAACATCACGTTGAAGGTCATTAACATTTTTTGCTGCTTCTTTTGTTTTGTTAAGGATTTTGACTTTTTTCTTTCAGAGTTTTTTAAAGCAATTTTATTTAATTATTTTTTTTTGTAATTTTATTTCACAATAATTTTTATTTCTTTAAGTGTAAAAATAATCGTAATTTAAATTTTATGTCTTAGAAACTGATTTTTTGTAAAGAATTAGTTCAGAATATATTTTTATAATATATATTTATAAAGAATGGTTTAATTTGCAGTCACATACATTAAGAAAACACTGTCCTTGGTTCAAAAAGAATGAGAAAGTTTCCAAAATTCAGGGAGGGATATTCTAAGGGAACAATGTAATGTAAGTCCAATTTTCGACCACTTTTACCAACAGCTGCTGGGCGTAAGTCGGCAATAACGTGGCGGATGTTAGCTTTTAAGTCGTCCACCGACTCCGATTTACCGGCGTAGACTAGCAATTTGATGTATCTACACTGAAGATAATCTAAAGTAATTAAATCACACGATCATTGAAGTTAACTCATAGGAGCATTACATCAAATTATGCGGTCATCGAATGTTTCTTTCAATAAATTGATTGTGACGCGGTCTATGCAGCATGTTGTGCCATTCAATTCGGGATCGAAAAAGTCACTAATCATGGATCTGTAGCATTCTCCATTGGCTGTCACGTTGAAAAAATATCGACCATTGATTCATCCAGCCCATAAAGCACACGAAACAGTGATTTTTTGTGGATGTAACGACGTTTTAATAATGGCTCGGGGATTTTCTTAACTCGAAATGCGACAAATTTTGATTGTTGACATCACCATTAAACCAAAAATGTGCCACGTCACTGCACAAAATTTTGTGGTCAAGCGGCTTGAGTTCATGCCCGAGCTAGATCTTGTGAGTTCGTAAACTAAGATCTTTCCGCAAATTCTTCCACAAATTGGATGGACACAGCTTTAATCGCTATGCCCAATAACGAATCCATTCATTCGGGTTCTCCTTCGTACTACGCTCCATATCTCAGCTGATGCGTATTATCAATTAGAGTATGAGTGGTGCGAAAACGATTCATGATTAATTCGGTTACTTGATCGGATGGAAGATTATGATGACCATAAATTGAACTTTGCGCAGCACGGTAAGTTTCGCGAAATGAACTACGATTATTAAAATAGATTTCCACAAGATTTGCAAGACATTTCTCTTGCATAATCTTCATAGCAAATATACAAGATTATGTAAGAAGGCAATATTCTGTTCTGCTATTGCCACAAAAATGCTAGAAACCGAGGCGAAAAAACTGATTTCCTTACTTATTTGTTTCCTTAATTGATATTTTTTTAAAGATGTCATCACATAAGGGTTGATTAAGAAAAGAAAATAGTTCGATACGTGGGAATTAAACCCGAAATCGCGCTGCTTAAAGCCTAGCATATTGCAACTAGATTACTTAACCGGTCTTCAAGGGGGTTTGGGATAAAACCACCCCATTCTCTCGTTCTTCATTAAATACCTGAATTAAGAATTTTTGAAGAACCGAGAAGATCTAATACTAGTCCTTCTCCTACCTTCCCCTTCTTCTACATCTGTTATTGGAGCTGACTGTTCTTGTCAGAGCTCTATTAGACCTAATCATCCAGGAGTTTAAACTTTTAGAAAAGATTGACTACCTAAAAAGTTGGGTGTGGTACTGTCTCGAAATGTTATAGATAAATTCGTTTTGACACATAAGCTAAATTTACAACCATATAAAGCTCAGCTATACAGCAGTGGTCGAGCCAAATCTTCTTCATGGATCCGGCCAGCAACTGCAAAGGCGGTCAACTTTAAATTACTTGGATAAGGTTAGATGAACGGCAGCCATATTGATTTCCTACCTCCACGAAAGCTCTCTTCGCAATCCTTCGTTGGTTGCCAACTTCACTTCTGGTTAAGCAACAAGCTAAGTGCTCTGCTGCCAGACTTAGTGCCTTAATTCGCTGGGCTAGGTCGAACCTGGGTCCCGTGAGTTAATCCACGATACGTCCGTACCATCTAACGAAGATTATATTTGCTCTATCCCACACGATCTTTACCCACATCCCTTAGTAGAGAAGAATGGGTTAATGACGAGGTGGTCACTGACAAATAATTCAATTTATACAGATGGGTCTAAATTGAAGGAAAGAGTCGGTTGTGGCATCTTCTCTGGTAAGTTGGATTTCAGACTCTCAGGTGAAAGTAATGGCTTTCTATCAAGCGTCCAAGTTGTTTATTTCCAACGATTCATTCGATACGAATATCCGCATTTATATGAACAGCCAAGCAGCAATCAAGTCCCAGGTGTACCTATTACGTCTCTTAAATCGGTCATTAAGCAAAACTACCTTGAGGAAACAAAAAGATCCTGGGTAGCGAAGCATACTTGAGGTTTTACCAGGCTAACACGGACCGCTATGGACCGGACTAGACAATTACTCAACCTTAGCAAAAACTCTATCAGTATTACGACTTCGGTACACACGGTACACTGCATAATGGGGAGACATGCTGCAAGACTAGGACTGCCATTCTATGACTTCTGCCAGGGCTGCGGCTCTCAGGAAGAAAAAGAAAAATTCCTCCATTTCATGTGCGAATGCCCATCTCCGTCCAGGAGAAGACTAAAACTCCTGGTTACGTTATTTGTTGATAAGCAGAGTATGGGGTTAACCTAAATATCCACTCCCTGGATCAATGAATCAAAATTTAATATTTATAATACACAAGTCCGTTACTCCAGTCTCACCAAATTTGAACTGCAGTGACGTCAGAGCTGCTTAAAAATAAGACAGTTTCACTTAAAAAATTATTGCAGCACAACGAAATATTTTTCGCAATACGCAATCTTTATTTTTATCATTATAATATGTCTTCAACACCAGATGGCGTTGATTATTTACAGAAGATGATGATTGTTGACTATGTGCAATAATAAAATAATTAAATAATAAAATTTATCACAACAGACTCCGAATGTATGTAAATTTATTGAGATATATTAAATTCAGATACCTACAGCAAAATGAACTAATGATGACAATAGATCCCAAAAAAAAGCAGTAAACAATATTCATACAGCAATAAACTTTATGAAGAAGCCAACAAACAAAACTAGTAAAAAGAAAAATTTAATAGACATAAAATTACTGCAAGTAAGTATTCATGAAAAAAGTCGGGATTTAACTTTTTTCACATCTTTTTTTTTATAGATTTAGCGTTTTATTTTGCAAAGTATGTTTGTGTGGTTTTAAACGTCATGACACAATTTTACAAGTCAAGCAAGCCAACCAAAAATGCAATAACGCAGTAATGCAAGTTTTTGTTTTATATGTCAAATAGTGACCAATTCCCCAGTTCTTCTACTGCAATGTGCTTGCTGCTGGTTCACATAATTAAAGATTCGCTAGTATTATTTTTTTGCTTCTTCTTCTTTTCTCGAATCTTTTGACATCAAATACAAAAAAAAAACGAAAAAAAAAAAAATGTTTGTACACATGCGATTATGTTTTGTGTGGAGTGGTGTGGTGTGCTGCGATGTGCTCCTTTCAAACTTGTAATTTAAGCCATGCGCGGATGCGTGTGAATGCAGTTTACATACAAATAGTAACGCTCATTCATTCACTCATTCACTATTCACAGCTGTTGGCTCCAGCTAAAACGTTGACTCTAGCGTTAACTTTAGCTCTGGCATTGCAGCATCGCTGCCTCATACATAGTTAGACATTATTAATAATGTGAGTGTATTTCTACATCTATTTCAACATTCAACACAAAAGTGTTGCAAGAATAATGCATTCCAAATTCCAAATATGTAGAAAAAGAGGAAAACTGAAAAAACCAGATGCGCCTCTTCTCTCTTTCAATTAAAACATATTTTTGCTTTTGCTTTTTTTCATGCTCTTTTTGGTTTCTTCTTTTTTTTTTTTGCAACCTAATCATATTTTGATTTTATTGCAGGAAGACAAATTTTTCTTAGATTTATTTACATAAAATTCTCCACAGGCAGCGAACTTTACATACATTGCTGAGTATAAATATTTCCTAATGAAATCTGGCAACTTTTATGGATTGCAGCAGCAACCGCAACAGGCACCAGTCACACCAGCTGCTTTCCACACCCATTTAGTGATGTGCCAATTTCTTTGTTGTGTTCTGTCGGTACTTGTATATTGTTCCCCTTTATTTTTATTATTATTCATAAATTTTTCTGCAATTTCACTGTGCTTGCTCTGCAGAAAATCAATTTCATTCAATTTCAAAATTAAGCGTTACAATTCAATTTATGTAAAAAAAAAAAAACTGCATGGAAATAAATTGATATCTCCTTAACCAATTTATAATGGGAGAAGGAAGAAGAAGGCAGCAAGTAAAAAAAAACTTGAAGAGTTGAATTTTCTTAACGAACTCAAATGATATTTGCAACATTTCTGTATGTACGAGGGGGCTAACAAAATTTCACTAAGTTGGAGGTATTAAATTAGATTTTGAAAAGTCCAAAATTGATAGACGATTTTTAATAATATTACAATATTTAATTTGAAATTTCAGGCAGATCGGTAAGAATAGAGACGAGAAATAGTAAAATTTCTATAATCTGAAAGAATTAATGGAAATTATGTAGAGAAGATAAAAAACTATGATAATGAAAAATATGAAACTTAGAATTTAAGGTTTGTCTGGTTTTTCCAACCAACTTAGCGAACTTTTGTTAGTCCCTCCATATACACTCTATTTTGGATTTTATTGTGTGGCAAGTGGTTCCCAAAGTGGTACAGAATCTGTAGATTCCAATCCAAAATTTCTGAAGTTCCGCATAAGGATGGAGTAGCGTGCCGGTTTTTTTTTTCTGACGTTACACAGTGTGAACACTTATTACTACTCCACAACATCCCGTTGAAAGTCCAAGCCAAATTTTTCTCTTTTCATGAGTTGAACTTAATCGTGCATGAACGTACTTGAAAGCAATGTAAATCTCAAAATCAATAGTGGGAAGGTTCCAAGTCCATAATGGTTTGGGAATCACTGTTATAAGCTATGTTTTTAAGCAAAAGCTATACATTTTGTATTTCTTTATTTTTTTTTGGCTAGGTGTAACGTATCCCCAAGTGTAATTTGCTTTCAATAAATTTGAACATACACTCCGCGCAACATAAAAAGCAGCACATAGTATTTTCGAAAATTTTTACATTTTCTTGTACTGAGGGTTCCCCAATTTGCATTTTATTAGCTAATTTCTTTTTGTTTTTCATGTGAGAGGGCATTCAAGTTCAGTTTTGCATGAAATATTGCTGAGTGAACTAGTTATTTTTTCCATAAAGTGCGTTTTCTTGACAAAATGTCTCAAAGCGTTCAACTTACAAAAGAAAATAAAGCAGCTATTATCGCATTATCTGAACGGAATGTGTCCGTTCGTGAAATAGCTCGACAAATTAGGTTTAAGGAAAGTTCAGTAAGAAGACTTTTGGCAAAATATCGCCTGTACAACACTTTTGATAGGAAAACTGGAACAGGACCGAGAAGGTGTACGAGGTTAAGCTTGAGAGATCGCTTCAAAACAGCAGCAGAGCTTAGATGTGACTTTAAAAAAGATATGTGTGGGAATGTAAGCGTAAGAACCATCCAAAACCGTCTTAACGAAGAAACCGCTTCTTACCCAAAAAAATGAAGCAAACACCTTTTAAGTGGGCTTGTTAGAGACGAAACTGGACCGTTGAGGATTGGTCAAGAGTTGTATTTTCAGATGAATCCAAATTCAGTCTCTTTGGACCAGATGGGTATGCTAGAGTGCGCCGTAGAAAAGGTGAACGATTTAAAGCAGAATATATTGCTCACACTGTGAAACATTCCCCTTACATTTTAGTGTGGGGTGCCATTACCCGGTATGGAGTTGGCTTTTTAATTACTCTGGAGGGAATTGTAAACGCAGTAAAATACAAAAATATTATACTGGAAGGTGTTGTACTAACATTAGAACAATTAACTGACAAAATTGACAATCCAGTTTTTCAAGATGATTCGGCTCCCTGTCATAGAGCAAAATCTGTAAGTAAATTCGACTTTTTTCCTCAATCCCATAAGTTTGTGTTATTGTTTTTTGCATTATCTTTAAAATTGGCTTTTTAGATAACAACTTTCAAGGATGAACTTGGAAGACCCTAAATTGGTCAGGAAATAGCCCTGATCTGAATCCAATCGAAAACGTTTGGGCTATAATGGGAAGGAAAATCTCGGAAAAAAGACCAAAAACGGTGCAAAGACTCAAAAGCATTGTTGAAGAAGTTTGGTTCGAGCAGATAACAAATGATTATCCGAAAAATCTTTATGTTTCCATGCCAAATAAGATGAATGACGTCATAAAGGCAAAAGGTGGATCGACTAAATATTGATAACATTTTTTTTTTTTCGAAATTTTTATTTTTAAACTACCTACGGATATTCAATCAACACTATGACTTAAAAAGAAAATGAAATTTTTTTGGATTATTGTGTTTTTTGTGAAAAAATATTTAATTTATGGTTTTTGGATTTTTGTTATATAACTTTAATTTTTGTACATAATTAAAACGGAAAAAAAATATATTTTAAGTTTGTAATAAATCAAACTTAATAAATAAAAACTTATTACAAATTAAATCAATGACTTTTTGTAAATTTTTCTTCATTTACAAAATACCATGTGCGGCTTTTTATGTTGCGCGGAGTGTACATACTTGAAATTATTGTAAACTCATGCAGTTTAGGTATTGACATTTTTATAAGCGTGATATTAAATTGTAGGAACGATTTTTTTTTTTGCAGAAAATACATGCATACAATGCAAAACTTTCGAAAATATGAAAGTATTCGCTGCTACGGCAATAACTGTTTCCGTGGTGTAGTGGTTATCACATCCGCCTAACACGCGGAAGGCCCCCGGTTCGATCCCGGGCGGAAACAGATAATTCTTTTTGTAAATTTCAGAGGGCCATTTTCTCTCCTTTAGTGGATCCATGATTTTTTAATCCTGCACTGACACAAATTTTTAATTAACTGTCACTATTTACAAAATTAGAGTTACGACCAAGGTGAATTTATATAAGGTGGTAGCAGCAGTACAACAAGTTTACCACGACAGCAACAACAGGGCGTTGTTGTTGCGGCGATAATGGCGGAGCAGTCTGAATGTCAAAATCAGCTGACAAAAGCAGTAGTACTACACAAAAATGACAATGCATCTTTGTTGTTGCGGCCATTATGGCGGTCGAAAAAAAGTAAACGAACAATCAAAACGTAAACAAACTTTTGACAAACAGACTTCCTCACCACGAAAAAAAGGCGCCATAAAAAGGAAGAAGAAGAATGAGTTGCTGGTAACTCCACCTTATATAAATTTACCTTGGTTACGACTCAAGATCGTACTACGTACTACTGGGTAAAAAAGTATTGAATAACCACTTTGCAACAACAAAACACATGTGCTGTCGAATTGTTACTCTTTTAGGTTTACGCTATACAAAAGAGCAATGCAGAACCTGAATACTTCTATTAATTCTCTACAAGAATAGGGGCTATTTCCTTTCTTGGATATGCTAGTGTAGGAGAGGGTATCTCTTAGGAAAAATATTTATATAAATAAAATGATTGGACAAACTTCTACTAGTCCCCTCGTAAATCGTAAATAAGTAAAGAGTTCCACTTTCAACAATTCTACAATAACAAAACATTGACGTCATGCCTTAATAAGTGAAAATAACATAAAAAATTTAAGAAACCAAAGTATAAAAGAATTTTGTAGTTGTATTATATATCCATTAAATTGCATCAATATTGCAATCAATATCATATTCATACAATTAAAAAAAAAATTCAATTTAAAAAGTCATTTGTCATTATTGTTGTTTGGTGAAAATCACATAAATTTAGTTTTTGTAGCTCAAGGAGCGTATGCACCTTAAGTGATTTATTAACAGACTGAAGGAATACGAGGAGTATAAGCAAATTGCTCTCTTTCCCACTTAATTGAAGAGTAAAGTGTTTTGAAGAAATTAAGAAAATTCTCAGTTGATTTACAGTTTCAAATATGTTGAATTGATTTTACTCACCCATTTATAAGTATTTGTAGTTTGTGGCTTAATTTTAAATTATATCACAGAAAATTTTATTATATTGTTTATTATTATTATTTATCACTTAAAATATTTTTGAATTTTTTAAAAATATTTTTCACACTTTGTTACTATCACATTGTTTATTTAAGACTCAAAACAAAAAAAAAAAAAACAAAAATAACTGGAAAGAGAAATTTTTTGTCTGGAATCGATTGTTATAACAATGAATAAACTATAAAACAAAGAATTTTTTTTGAGTTTAATTTAATTTGTGTATTGTTTATTTCTATTTTGTTTGATATTCTAAATTATAAATAACTTGAAAACTAAGACCGATGACCGTTTAAAGAAAAATTATACAGAATAGTTGTTGCAGTTGTGTGTGGGCGACGATATGCTATTAAAATAATAAGTATCAGAGTCTAATGCATTTTGTTGTTGCGGTTAATGAGAGCTTATACAAAGAGTTTAGACAAAGAGTTTAATGACGATGACTAAATAGAGAGAGAGAGAGAGAGAGAGAGAGAGAGAGAGAGGGACAGTGAAGATGTGTGAAAATGGTGGGTACAAATACAAGAAGTGAGGTCAGTGTTGTAGGTATTAATAGAATAGAAAGAAAATATCAATCCAGTTGGATTTAGGATCATCCATGATGTACATACAGTGGCGTGCCTAGCATTTACTGATGAGGCAAGCCCAGTGTATTTTTTTTATCAAACCAAAAAGGCTAAAATTGACAATAAGGATGGAATGCTCTAAATCCCGATTGAAGCATTGAAGAAGGAATATGGGAGCTCTGTTTGGACTTTACCAACGTTTTTAGACGTGCTAAAATATTGGCATTAAAAATACAAAATGAGCATATAAATTCAGGAGGTGAGCGTAGAAAGGGCATTTTTGGACTTAAATTGATATAGGCTCCGCAAAGGTATCATTTAAAAAACAAATCGTTGAGTGATATACTATTTTTTAAACAAAACGATAATTTCTCGTAATATAAACCTTATTAATAAAACTGCAAATTATCAAATATAAGAAAATGTCAACGGAATGAAAATTTAACCGGTTCGAAACTCTGCTAAAAACTAATGGCGCAAAAGAAAGTGGAGTAAATACTTTCCAAATGCCAAACAAAAACTGAAAGCCAGCTTTTAAGTTCTATATAAAATCATACATAGTAGTAGAAAATTGATATGCTGCTACTTTTAATGGAACCGCACATACTAAAAAAGCTAGAAATTCCTATAAGAAAAAGCGAGATAGCATGTTATGAAAAAATACATTTTCAAATTTTAAAAGCCTCGTAAAAGCCAACTTGATGAACTGCGATAGCATGAATGCTTGTGTGTATTTTATATTATCCACATTTAATATTTTATTAGTACATATATGAGCTATTGAAAAACAGAGTAATACAAATAAAAATATTTAAAAGAAAATTATTCTTTCAGTTAAAACAAAAGTAGCAATTTTGTAAGTACATATTGTACAAATTTTCAGTTAACAATTCTTAGGCAAGCCCGGCTTTTGGGCTTATATGGACGTACCGCCACTGTGTACATAGTCAACGTAAACGTTTTGATCTCCAAAAAAAAAAGTAATAAAAACGGCCAGTCATAATCTCATTAATCTTAAACTAATTTAACTTGATTTAACTAAATTAATTCTGTGCAAAAAAGTCGGCTTTAGAATATGCTGATTCAAGTTTATTTAAATTATTCCCACTGTACGCATTTCCGCACACAGAAGTTTGTTTTAGCAAAAACCGCTTAAAAATAGGAATGCATATAAATTTATTATACATTCCAATCGCAATAAATCGCATAAATTCCCGACCAAACATAATTTAACTATTATCAACACCAACTACTTACTACATTACTACAACCAACTCAATTCAATTCAATTGAATTGAAACCAAATCGCCGCCGCCGCTGCCGCCAAATCCGGAAAGTGCTCGTATGAATTCTTAGGATGTAAGTAAGTAGTTTTTGAATGCAAACAGCATAACTAATGAATTCTTACTTACTATTTCTGCAAAACAGATAGCACCAAGTAGGCAATAGAGTATGAAGTGGTATCGGATCAGTAGCGGCAAAAAACAGAAGCCACTTTGTGGTAGGCAGAAAGAAAAAATCACTGCCATCTAGTAGACGCAGCAGTAGAAGTTGCTTACTATTATTAACACTGTTGGCAGATTCGTCGTGGACGTCTCTTAGTAACTGCTTGAAAGTTGTCAGCTAAAATAGAAAATTAACTTTAAACTTATGTTATAACCACAAATATATGCACCTACATATAAACAAGATATGCAGCAATTTTATAGTTGTTTGACTTTTTCCTTTAAAACTATGGCACTAGCAGGAATATCTCTTGGTCTTTCCCTTTCTCCTTGTTTCTTATCTTGACATGACTGTCTGTCGTTTTCTTTGTGCATTTACTGTAGTATGCTGTTGAGTGCTGCGCGTGACAGCATTTACTTGTTCCAAAAATACTACTCCCAAAAGTACCCAGAGAACTATTTGACATTCAATTTCAATTTCAGTATCATCAAAAAAAAAAAATTAAAAAAATAAAAAAGTAAAAATAAAATAAATAAATAAAAAAATGGATGAAATAAAGAATGAAATAAAAATTTCTTTCGTGTACATCTTGGTTTAGGTTCTTTCAGTGTCCCGCGTTTGGTAGCTGTGCATGTGTTTTAGAGAAGTTGTGCTGGCTATTTCTAGTGAACTTATCACATTTGATTTGATTTTTCATTTATTTTCTGTTGGGTAAGGAAGAAGCACACACACAACTTGGCATTCGCCGAAAGCTTACAAATTACACTTTGATATGTTTAAATTGCTATATGTTTTACATTTCACTGTAAATTTTTTAATATAGGTATTTTTAAGATTTGTGACTGCTTCAGCATTAAATTGAATGAACTCAACTGAATTTCAAAATTTGGGCAGTTATTTTAAAAGTATCAAAGAAGAATGGCAAAAAGTATATAGAACGGTAGTAGTAGTTCCTTTCAATAATAATATTCGGTCAATGGAACGTACTTCTTCTAAAACCAGTACCCATATCCACAGACACACACTGGAAGCCCTCATAACGACGATTTGGAAGTAAGAAATGTTTGGCATATTGACGAAAACTCCATCCCGCCAGTAACAAAAGAAGAGGTGCTCAGAGCAGTAACAAGAATAAAACCACAAAAAACACTTGGTTTGAACGGGATTCCAAACATAGTTCTTAAAACAGCAGTCAATAGACAACCAGAAATCTTCGCCAAACTGCTTGCATAAGAGAGGGAGCGATTCCTATCTCGTGGAAGCATCAACGATTAGTTCTTATCCCAAAAGGTGATAAGCCCCCAGACGAACCGTCTTCATATCGACCGCTATGTATGCTGGACACTGCAGGGAAAGTACTCGAAAGTATTTTATGCTACCGCTTAGAAAATCACACAAAAGGCAAGCCGGGTCTATCCCAATGTCAATATGGATTTAGAAAAAAGCAAAGTACCATTGACGCCATAGACGCAGTTTGTAATCTGGCTCGCAATGCAATGAATGGAAAAAGATGGAGAGGGGCCACAAAGCAATACTGCGCAGTTGTAACCCTAGACGTTAAAAACGCATTTAACACCGCCAAGTGGGAACATGTCTTAAGTGCTCTTGATGGCCTCAAAGTGCCACACTACCTTCTCCGGATGATAGAAAACTATTTTAAAGATAGAACGTTGATTTACGATACTGAAACGGGTCCCAAACGGTATGGAGTAACAGGAGAAGTCCCCCAGGGATCGGTCCTTGGTCCATTGCTGTGGAATGTGATGTAAAACGGTGTTTTGCGAGTCCATACCCAAGAAGATGTAGAGATCATTTGCTATGCCGACGATATTGCAATAGTAGCAGTAGCAAAAACGCTCGGAAAAGTTGCATCTAAGCGGAATGAAACAATAAAAAGCATTAAGGCATGGCTGCGGAAGGCTGGGCTTCAGCTGGCAGACCATAAAACCGAAGCAGTGCTCATGAGCAGTCGTAAAAAAGTGGAGCAACTGAGCATAAAAATCGGTGGACATGACATTCTGTCTAGTCCGTACATCAAGTACCTCGGCGTTCTCCTAGATCACAGGCTAAATTTCAAAGAGCACATCAAATACGCAAGTAAAAAAGCCTTACGTGTAAGTACTGGGTTGGCAACTAATGCCCAATATTGGTGGCCCCAAACAGCCGATAAGGAACCTGCTGTCAACTGTTAGCAAATCCACGCTAATGTACGCCGCGCCAGTATGGGCGTTAGCCACCAAACACAAGTCCTACCTAAAGGATGCTATATCTGTGCATAGGCTAACTTCGATAAGGGTATGCTGCGCATTTCGGACCGTTTTAGCTGAAGCTTCTGGTGTAATAGCGGGCCGATGGCCAATTGACATAGAAGCAAATAAAGCCGCATCACTGCGTAACCTGCGGGATGGAAACCGGGAACTTGTAGTAGCCGACTGCCTAAGAGAGTGGCAGCATAGGTGGGATACCAGCACAAAAGGACGTTGGACTGATGTTCTAACGCCGTGGATAGAGAGGAAGCATGGTGATGTGAACTACCATCTGACACAATTTTTGAGTGGGCATGGATGCTTTCGCCAATACTTGTGTAAATACAAGCACGTTGAAGATCCATACCGTTTATTTTGCGACAACAAACATGAGAACGCGGAATACATATTGATGGAATGTATGAGATTCTAGCACGCTAGGCACGAACTGGAACAGAATATGGGACAATCTATAACGCCGAGTGGACTTATACGTTACATGCTTGGCTCAGCATGGAATGCTGTGAATGTCATCTTGACAAAAATGATGCAACAAGTACGACGCGATGAGCAAGTTGCAAGACCTAGAACGGTTCCCAACAATGACGATTAGTTGAAAAAACAAAATCTTGCCTTGCGAAGGAATGCCTTAATTGGCGGAGCCGCAAGGGTCAAACAGGACAGAGAGATTCAGGAGGTGGTTTTAGTACGTAGGTACACTGGAGTGTGAACCGTGCATGCTGTACAGCACGGGGCTGCCAATATCTATGAAGATTTCCCCTACCTTGTCGTATACAAAAAAAAAAAAAAAAAAAACACTGGAAGCGAAAGTTGAGGTTTACGAGAAAGACCTGCAGATCGCCCTGAAGGCTCCTTATACAGTCTCATGAAGACAAATTTAGTTGTCTGAGTAAGTTATCTGGGACAATCTTAAATTCATGCCACATAGCCACACATATGTATTCAACCATATTGTTTGAAAGTCTGAGAAGTAAAAGAAAAGGTTTGAAGTGATAAATGTAGGTTCATTTTATTAGTTAGTCAAGGATCTAGCAAGTTTATAATACGCTACTATCCATAGGACACTATTTTCTTTCTTTCTTCATCAAGTGGAAAGACTGAACTTGAATGGCAGGTTATCTAAGCTTTTAGAGATAGTTCTGAACCAGGTAGTAGTAGATTATGTCGAAAAATTTAGACTCGATTATATCCAGGTAAGGTTCTATCGAGTTTCATTGATTTATTCTTTTCTACCGCGATGAGTGATATTGGGATAAAATGCGTTTGGTCAATGTCTAGGGTTGAGTCTTGTTACTATCGGTTGCAGAAATTTTAAGTGGGAGGGGTTTCGGTGATATTTATCGGAAAAGATGGAAGGGGGAGGGGAGGGGAAGACTCATACTCCTTTCCACATCTGCTTAATTTGTTACCCTCAATTTTACTATGGCCTGCAACCTATTTATGAGTAATATTCAGCCTTAAACCTAGAGATATTAGTTTTTCTCTTCCATACTGATCCATAAAGCAGAGAAAGCATAGCGTGGGATGTTTTCTCCCTGCGCGTCATTGTAAATAACAACTTTTAAAAAGCTCGATAGTTACATAAATTGGTTTCATTGCACAGACGGAAAAGAAAAAAAGTTCCGTTTTACATTCCTATATTTTGATTTAATCCTTAATCTTCGCATCATATTAATAAATCATATTAACTACCCACTTCTATCCGAAATACCCAAAAATAAATTCACTAAGCTACTTACTATTCAAAACTTTTCCCTCTGCAATTGACAGTTAAAGTGCGCTAACAAACTTTTCCACAGTTTTTAACAATAATATTTTGTTATTATTTTGTTGTACTATATTCAATTGCCATTGAGAGCTGTCAACAACTTGCGAGATGGAAATTTCTATCTAAACTACATACCTCAGTATTTTTTGTAATTAACAATTTGTTTTTGTTACATTTACGTACATAGTATTAAAAAACTAAAGTTAAACTGTAACTTTTAATGAAAATATTTTAATTAGGATTTTTTCTTTTTTTTTTTTTTGCAGGAAAAGTTTTGAGTGCTATTAACATATATAAGGATGAATTCAAATGGATGGAATGTATGTATGTGTGTGTGGTAGAGGAATTAAATGAAATACATACACTAGATACACAGTTAATAGTTCACAAAATGATTTATACGTATCCATAGCATAATTGAGTAAACTAGCAAAATAAGCACAAAAACTAAAAAATATAAGGAGTAAGGATATTCATAGCAGAAATGAAAGAAAAAGTTGGAAATTAGTTTTTATTTTGTAAAATTAAACAAATAAATCAAAATGTTAGTCTCGAGAAAAAAAAAAAAACAAAAGATGCTTAAAATAAACAATAGTGACTTACATAATTATAATGTAAGGATTTATATGAAAAATATGTTAATATAAAATATGTGTATACTGTGATGCAAGTGCGTGTTATCACCATTAGAGTAAACAAGTTGAGCTAAAAATAAAACCATATTAAGGAAATTAATACCAGTAAAGTATTACAGTGTTTGAAGTAGCTATAAATAAATAAAACCTTTTAAAAAATAACAAAAGATATGAGGCATTGTGCTTTTGAATGTCATATATTTACCGATTTATAAAGCTATAAATATTTTCTAACCAATATCATATAATTTATGCGTTAATCTCTTACAGGATCGAGCCTACTCAAAGAGTAAAATCTTTTAAATGATCTAAGTACTTATAGTTTATTTTTTATGTTCACATCAAATTTTGCCTACTGGTTTTTTTTATTACAGCGAGACTCACTAAGTAAGTATTTATTTATTTATTTATATGGAAGAAGTTAATTTTTTTCAGGGATTGTAGAGCGGAAAGAAAGAAATCTATATTTCGGTATAGAAGGTCCCAGCTTCAGGGCGAAGTATCGTTTTAAGCTTTTAACTGTTTCTTAGGAGATAAAATATTGTTCGTTTTAGTTCCATTTCCGTAAAATTTTCTCATAAAAGTTTTCATGTATTTCCAGAATCTGTCGTAACAGTTACGAATCTGAAACTAAATTGAACCATATGTTGAAACCGAAAGCTGCTAATTACGAAACAACGATATGTTTTACAATTATGTAACACTAAATTATATTTTGACCGGATTCAAGAATACAAATATTTGGGATTTCTGTAACTATGCAGCTACGAATTTATAACGTGTTCAGACAAATTGTGGCATTAATTTATTTCATGGCCGAAAAAAAATTGAAGATACAGATTCCTTTCCGAACTTTATTTCACAGTAGAAATTTATAATAAAAATTGTTGGGCATTTCAAATGGGTAAAAATGTTTACAGTCCCCGTGGTTATGCTAGCGAAATAGTTCGTGACTGTACTTTTTTTGTTTCGTTCTGTACTACTTAATATATTGTTATTAAATTCTGAGGAAAGTTAAAAGAAAAGTTTATTCAACCTCAAAAAAAAAAAACATATTTTATTATATTTATACAGAATTTTTTTTGCTCCAAATTTGATTTTCGGGAATTTTTTATCTGTCAAATAAAGGAATATGGGGATCGTTTTATATTCATGTTATTAAGTGCACTTCCAAAAATATTTTCATAAATTTTGTTTAAAAAATATTGAATAGTTTTGAAAATATAGGCGTTGCCGTGGAGCCCGAAAAAAATCTCCCCTCCATGGTAGCGTCGATTTTTCTAGAACGGATTTTCTGAAAAAAAAAATTTTTAGTTTTTAATAACCTATATAAGTATAATTCTCGTCGTATGTAGCGGTTTTTTTTATTTTCCACAAAATGGCGGCTGATTGAAAATTTTTTCATGTTTTCGACCCTTTTTTTTTGTTTCAAAAGAGCTTAAAAAATAGTGAAAATCAAAAATTTTAAAATCGGCTACGCTTAACGATAGCCACTGCAAAGTCGAATAAAACGAATAAAAAATAAAATAAAAAATTGAAAATCGGTTAATATTTGATCGAGTTATTGACGCGACCAGTTAGAAAAAAGTAGTTTCGAGAAAAACGCGTTTAAAGTTTTCAGTCCATTAAACTAAAATAGCTGTAAGTCAGCCAACTTTTGAAATATTGACTTAAAATTTTGTACACATATTTTTGAATATATAAACTTTAATTTAAGATAAAACAAATTTTTGACCCGTCACAGTGGCCTTCCCCCTTAAGGTTGACATAATTGTGCTGAAGTTGATAAGGTGAGGAAAAAGTTGCGGCTTCGAAAAATAAGGTTTTAACCTTGGTGGTCTCAGCTGGTTCCCCAATAGGATCTAAGAGTCTGGTTCTTAGTCAAAATTAGTGCCTACCATTAGATTTCAAATATTTTTGGAAACCTTGATAATTCTCTTAGGATATCTAAGTTTAACTTTGTTCATGGACCTTTCAACTTGAGTAGAAAACGACAAACGACCACTTAACCAACTTTTATTAGTCTCTCCATATTTAGCTACATATGAAGTAGCATATAATTTCCTTTACAATTTTATTCTTGGAGACTGTGTGCCAGTCTCATATTTTGTTTGTTTTCCTTTTTGTTTTGCTCATAAACCAAGCCTCTTTGGCAAATAGTTAATTATATTTGATTTAATCTAAATTGCACTTCAATAAAAAATGAAAGATTCTACAGATTTAAGCAATTTTATAGCACATAAATTATGTTATTGGGGGCTAATACCAGGATGTTGGTGAAGAAAATGCAATTAAACAAATATGAGCAAAATAAGTAGTAATGAAAAATATGCATAAAAACTATTTACATATATTATTTAAATTTTATGAATGACTATTAAAAAAAGATACAAACGTTATACTAAAGGATATAATTATTTTCACCTTTTTTTAAATAGAACAAAATATTCAGTGAAACCCGTATTGATTTATAGATATTTAATCCTTTAAGCAGCAAAAGAAATTCAAAAATAAAGAGAGTGAAACTAGTGCTTTATTAGGCTTAAATATATCCTATAAATAGTTTATAATTTTTTTTTTTAATTAAGGAAATGTGCCAAATTGGTTAAAAATCAATTTGTAACCATTTTAAAAAAATTATGATTCGCTCAAAAAACTGCAATATATCGCAATTTGAAGAAAGAATTGTCAATAATTTTGATTTTTTGAACTATGACTCATACATGAGTCACCATTCAAAATTACAAGAATGTGTTCTACTTTGTATAAAAAGGTGTAGCTATAAATATTTTTTCGAAAAATTATGAATCACATGTGACCCACTCATGAACCATCTTACAAAAATATTTTTGAAATAAGTAGTAAAAAAAAGTAGCCAACGAATACTTTTTTAAAGCAATGAGTCATCTATGGGTCACCATTGAAAATTATAAAACTGTGTCTCAATTTGTGTAAAAAGATATAGGCATTAATTATTTTTTAAAAATAATTATGAATCACCTCTTTTCACTAAGCTACCGAAGTGGCTTACTTTTTATTTTCATCTCAATATTAATTATATCAATTATACACCTTTTGGGACTTGAACCCGAGGCAGGTGGGACTCCAGTCTAGCACTCTACCATTAGGCCACCGAATTATGAATCATGTGTGAATCTCACATGAGTGACCTTTAAAAACATAGAACAACATATGGAAAATACTATATAGCTATAAATAATATAGCTATTTATAATGCCAAAGCTTATAAAACTGACTCAGGAAAATAAGTACAATACGCCCCTTGGCTCTTAATCGGTTAATCTCTCACAAAAAAAATTTATTTGCTACTAATCTTACTTGCTTACAATATGAACTTCATATTGATGACGACTCCTTATTTTGCTTGCTACTTGTTGAGGAAATTCAACATAAATTTTCTGCCAGTTGTGATTATTTTTTGCACAATCAGTTGAGATATTCATAAATTAGTAATTGACATGAATAGTTTTTATAGCTTTTATTCAGCTGTACGTGATTAAAATTAATATTGCCAATTTACTGGTAGAATTATTGAGAGATAGTGACATGAAAATATGTGCATAGATATTACTATGTATAATAAAAAAAAAGAGTTGAATTGAAATTTATAGTAATAGTAAGTAACATGATTTTTCATAGCACTCCTTATATTAAACTCTACAAAACGCAGCTAAAAAATAGGAATCAGCATGAAATACAGTCACAAACATAGAGTTTTACATAATTTTAGGCCCTCTTGGAACAACTTTTAAATCTATTAGAAAATAAATCGAAGTTTTCCTCAAAGGATAACCTTAAGCAACGACAACAGAGAATCAGTGAATCCCAGGATTTCTTTATTTCTACATATTATTTTAAAGAAGAATATTTAACATTGGCAGGTAGAGTGGTAGGGGAAGACTAAAAGGCTACAGTAACACACAATTGTATATGCTTGATGTAATTTATTTTATAAAGCTAATTCAGCGGTAGCAAATTTTCCCAAATCTTTTTTTTTTTTTTTTTGTGATTAATGAGTTTATTATAAAATGCATACCCTGTATACATAATTTTTACTTCCAAATTTGTATGACTATCGAGTGTAAACACAAGAGAAAAGGTAGAGAGAAAAAAAGGGTGTGTCTGTTTACCGCCTGCAGTTGATATCTGATCTGGTATTAAAGATACTGGAATATAGTTTATGGCACACGTATGTGTGTTAAGTAATTTGTAACATATTAATATTAATAAAAAAAAAGCAACTTTCTTATCAATGATCACAGCTTGTTTTTTTTTTCTTGTGGTTGTTGTGATTTATGAGTGAATAAATAATTTCTAAGTCAATATCATGAAAATATTTGTATGTACCTATTCGTAGACATTTATGCATAGGAAGTAGAAAATAAGATTGATCATTATTAAATAGAAATAATTATACTACATTATTATATTTATGTATAAGGTAAATATTTATCAATACCCAGTAGAACTTCCTATTACTATAAAAAGACAGTTTGAAAATCCATGTAATCCCCTTCCCTTCATTTCTTGTACAAATATAATTTTAAACATTTTTCTGCCTTGGGAACCTTCCCCATATGGTAAACATTTGGAGTAAATTGAATATCAGCTTAACCACCCCCCATCTTCAACAAACGAACTTTTGGAGCACAATATTACAATTTGTCTAATTTTTACCAAATTTTTTCAGGGGTCCTGAGTTAGAGATAAAAATGGTATTGGAATTTTTATTATGTTGAATTGTTTGCGAATTAGTATACCATAGGTATTCGTGTGAACAGGGCCGTAGCCAGAAATTTTTTTCGGGGGGGGGGGGGGGGGGGCAAGGGCGGTTTCAGTAAATATTCATAAATAATTTTTATCAAACTGATTTTGAAATACAATAAATTAAAATTTTAGGAAAAATTTTCCGATTTTTTTAATCTTAACCTCAAAAAAATGGCCAAAAGTGACAAAAAATTCCCAGAACAATTAAATTAATTTTTTTCAAATAAATATTATTCAATGTGCATTCTAGTGCATTTTGTTTTATCGTGAGGGACATAATTTCATTAACTCATTGACTTCCCACTACTGATGATGTATCCAACCTCAAAAAAATCACCAAAAATTGTAGAGGCTAATTTTTTTCAAATGATCATACATGGGAATTTGAGCCATTATCAATGATAAGGAATCCGGATAAGGTTGGCTTATATTCCCTAAATTCGTGAAGTCACAGCATTGAAAGATATCTTTCTAGTCGTGGTGCTCTGAGCAATAATGGTTTAAAAAAATTAATTACATTTTAAGATTGCCTCCTAAAACTGCATGGGTTTTGCTAATAAGATGGTTCCTAGTTTTTGCGAAAGAATTTTTCACGTTGAACACGAATCTGATGTCAAAAACTTCCCATCACGTCACGTTTAAGGAAAAAAATGGGGTTCAAGCAAGTCTTATTTTACAAGGATCCGATTATTTTTTCTATTTTTATTAATTTTTAAACTTTTCAAATTGATTCAGGACGAAACCTTAAATCAAAAACAGTTACTGACTCAGAAAAACTATGAATGCAGGAGTGCTCAGTATCGCCTTCTCTTTTTGAATCCGTAGTCAAACCTCATGTCGAAGAAAACAAATCGGATTTGATCGCATAGTGTAACTAAGATTTCAAATTTATTTTTTTTATTTGACTTTTTAGAAAAAAAACTGATGGAAGTAAATAATATCGTTAAATAGATTTTATTTTTACTTTTTTTCCATCCATTGGCAATTAATCTCAAAAATTAGAATAAAGTTTCCACATTTCGGGGGGGAGGGAGGGAGTGTCAGAACTCCCAAACCTTCGCCGCCCCCTCTAAATACGGCCTTGCGTGTGAATACAGAGTTGAGGCTTACAGGTTTTAAAAACTATAGCACTCAAAGCCAGAGCCAAAGCGATAGCTGTAGGTACATACAGTGTCGGACAAAACTAAAGCACGAACTCTTGTCAACATTTAGTTCAATAAAATTTAAAAATATGGAAGTATGCACATATTTTTTGTTTGTTTTATAAACTTAGTATATATATGGGTAATGTTTTTCTTTTTTTTACTAACATTGCGCAATATGCCTAAACCTGCCGCGACAAAACTAAAGCACATAGGCCCTTATTATGAACTGCGGTCGATCTTCGACTGCAATCGAATGCCCTGATCGAACGAATTTGAGTTTGGTATTATGACGTGCTTTCAACAGAGAATAGCGCTATTGTGAATTTCGCTGATTTTGACTTGTTCATGATAGTACAGGTATTTCAATCAGCTGATCGTCATTTTGAAAAATAAATACGATTAGTTTGAAAATGAAGTGGAAAAAATAAAAACAAAATAGTTAACTATAAAGGGATTATGGTTCAACGATTCATCGGAAGACGATGAGAGGTTGTTGGAACTGGCCAGAAGTAGAAAACGATTAAGTCCAGCCTTTCGAAGAAGCTTTGCAATCTATAAAATTTGTGTACAAATTTCTACAGAACAAGGTACAGATTTCAAGGAAACGTTTGTTCACTTGATGACCATTACAGATGAACTGCTGAAGCAATGTACATGAGCAAGATAAATTCCAAACATATTGAAATTGGCAACAGTTCTGCGATTGAGGAAATATTCTTTGCAATCAAAGGATTTGCTAGCTGCAATTTGTTACTCACTAATTTAGACCTGCATAAAATTTACAAAAACCGTTTAAAATGAGTTTTTAGTCCTCAAAAAGATAAACAAATTGCAAAATACTTACATTTTTAACAATTATTACTCAGAATGCACGTATCGAAAGCAAAATTGTGTTCTACAAAAATTCGATGCGCAACGAAAATTTCGACAGGGTTGCACTACTCATAATAAGAATTAAACATTCGATATTCGATCTTCGATAACCAGCGAACATCGAACGTCGAAAGCAGCTCATAATAAGGGCCATAATCTTTTTCGCTTACAATTACAATCAATTGTTAAAAATAAACAACAACAACCATTTTTAAACCAGAAATCCATAATTTTGAATCCAAAATTGAAAGCGTATATAAGTTGTTGGTTATCATTCACTGTCACCGTTCGCATTTCAAAATTTCGCTTCCCAAAATGGCTCGAAATAAGAATTCTGCACAATTTAAAGAAAATATTCTAAGTAAATCTAATAAAGCTGAATCAGTGGCATGCATTATAGAAAAATGTTCTATTCGCTATTGCGTATACAGGCTTCCTATTTTTTAAACACTATATATGGAGATGGCATACCGCGGGGCACAACCAAACGTGAGGATCAGGCCATCATTCGGTTTATAAAAAAAAATCCCTTTATATCTTGCAAAATAAATTGCGTTTAAACATTTCACACAGGTTTATCCAACGAAAATTTGTAGAGTTGTGTAGCAACATACCAAAGCATGGAAGAGCCATTTATTTCTCGAAAGAAACAACAGTCGAGGCTCGAATTTGTAACCGCGCACTTTAGCTGAGCTACTGCCAAATGAAAATCAGTGCGTTTTACTGATGAATTTAACATGAAAGGTTGCGACGGAATGAAGCTAGTGTGCAGACCAAAAGGGCAACGATGAAATCCGCATTATTTGAAAAGCGCCGTATGATCCGAGGGAGGCAACATACTGGTCTGGTGATCTTTTTCGGTCATGGAATCGGTCCAATTCATAAAATAAGGGATATAATGGACCGTCTGATGTGTAAAGATATTCCCAAGAATGTTATGTTACCTTATACTGAGGAAGATCTGCTGTTAAGACATATCTACCAGCACGATGACGATTCCAGCACGGTGCGTAAAAGAATGGTTTGTTGCCAATAAGATCGGGATTTGATAGAGGACCACCCATTTACCCAATCTCAATCTCAAAAAATATATAGGAAACTGTAGATCGGAAAATTCAGTGCATAAAGGATAAAAACAAGGATTCCATTTTCTACCAATCGGAGATTCCATGTAGGAAGAACATTTCTGCAAACGTTTTGAGCAATTTTATTGAGTCCATGCCACGAAAAATAATGGATACGCTACAAAATAGTAGAGAAATCGAACTTTTATATTAATAAATAAATAAATGCAAATAAGGAAGAATCCATGCTTTAGTTTTGTCCGACACTGTAGCAGCCAGGGAAGACCTGCCTACTATGGTTTCCAGGACGAGGGAGTAACTCAATTGCAAATATGATCTCGAGTTTACTGCACTATTTGCTGCTATGAACAACATAAACAGTTTTGGCCTGGGTGCATTGTCTGTAATAGAATCCAAAATTTCAGGCTACGGAGTAAGGAATTTGGTATCTAGGGATTGGTATCTTTGGGATTGGTATCTAGGATTTTCACTCCGCAGCATTTGTTGTAGGTAAGAATAATGTAGAATTTAAGTCAGTAAGTAATTCAGAGTCAGAGTAGTTTCTAGTATTTTGACTTCACTGCATTGGTTTTTTAGCATTGTATGCAATGGAATCTAAAAAAAGCTTAACTATTGAAGTGAACTATGGTCTACTAAACATTTTTTACTGGGCTTCAATACATATGAATCATTTTAGTTAGTACGTAATATGTCATAACTAAATAAATAAATAAATAATATCAAAAACTATCAGCTATCTATTAAGCTATATAAGTTAAACACGACTACACGCCTACGCAGCTACTTTTCCATTTCTTTTCATTTTCATGCGGCCCTCTACCTCCCACATTTTCTCTACCCCAACACTCTTTCTAAATATACCCACACTTTCTCTACTCATTCACACTCAATTTCAATTAACTCCATAAAAACGATGACAACAAAGTTCGTTCGCTCGTTGTATGTACATATGCAATATTTACATTAAATGCCAAAAATAAAATAACATCACCATGTTCAGTACAAATTAACTAAATATTAAACATTAAGTATGCCAAGCATGTACAGCTCATATAATCTCGTAGAACATAAGAGATGCCATGCCCATGCCATAACCACAAAAGTAATCAAAACAACTGAATGTATGTATATATGCACGCTTAAAGTAACTACTCGCAAATGCGTTTATTTAAGGACACGTGGCGCCAATGAGCTTCAAAGAGAACTCGCACACTCGCTTGTAGTAGTAACTGAAGCTGAACTGTGTAAAAACTGTGTAACTGAAGTTGTTGAAGCTGAAATTAGATTAAATATTTGCGTTCTTCTTTGCCTCTCTCGCTCTCTGGTTGACTTCTTTCCATATCTTCTCTTCCTGGTAAATCTGCTGCACGATTTTTGTATGGCATTTTTATGTACAATTTAACGTATCTATTATTTCACTTTCGTTTTCGCAATATGGCATTATTTTTTTTAATTTTTTTTTTTTTTTTTTTTTGACAATAATAACTATTGCCAATACATGACATGTCAAAAAAAAAAACAACAATTTTGTTAAACTAGTCATAAAAGTAATTGTCATGAAGAAGCTGTTGAGCAATTTTATTTACATAATCTTTTTTCGGATTTAATGCTTTATTTCTTTAGTTGAGAAGAATTGAAATGGGGAGTTGGGAGGCGGGGAGGTAGAGAAGGTTGGACTATAACAATTGTTGCTTGTAACAAATTTTTGATTTTTTTTTTTACTACAATTTGTTTAATTTTTAACGCTTTTCATATTTATGTGTGGCATCAACAACATAACTTCCATTCACTTTAACCCATGTGCATTCGTAGTGTTGGAAATTTAATAAATATCTAGAAATTTTCATTTAACTCATAAACTTTAAATTGAATTTAACTAAAAGCGCTCAGTAAAAAAATCATAATTTTAATGAGCATTGAAATTACTGGCTTCAGAAAATCTATCAAAATTCTTAAGACTTATGTATTGACTAAGACATAGAGAAGGAAATTCGTGTTTCAGAAAAGTCGTGGAAAGAAATAAAAGTCATCGCCAAAGATCGCATTCAATGGAGACGATTCATTATGGCCCTATGCTTCTCCTAGGAGTTCCAGGACAAAAGAAGAAGAAGAAGGCATGAGGACTTAGGGCTTAAATAGTTTAATTGAGATAAAAAAGAGTGCGAAGCTGAGGAGTCTGAAAAGTACTTAAAACTTATCTGTTTATGAATATGTGGGTTAGAAATATAGCCCCCAGCCCCCTCAGGGTTCATTGGAGGCATCCCACTGATGGCACAAGTTTGGGAGAATTTTAACACTACTTTATGTTCTGTTTCGGTTCCGGCACTCAACTTCATCGTGCTTTTGCTAAAATTTTTATTTCGTACGCTCTATCGTTAATTTCCTACAATCCAGGCAAAAGATTTGAGAGGCCGAGATTCTTTTATAATACTCCCAAAATTGTTTTAAAGCCGTAGAAGTGGATAGATATCGGTGGAAATGGGGTAACTATTTATGATCTAAAAACTGAAGTGGTCTGAAAGCTCAAAGTCGAAATGGGTTAAGAAATTGCATCATTATTCAAAGGCACTTTTACAAATTTCATAAAATAATTTTCCTTCCTTTTTTAAATTAATTTTTATTGCCATTTCTATATTTTCTTATTATTAAATTTTCAAGGCTTTTCTACATTTTATTGGTTATTGGTTTTTTTTTTTTTTTGGTATGTGAATTGCAAATGCACGTGATGTAATCTTAGTTGCATCATACCTTAAGTAAAAAACACTTGTATACTTCTTAGGGCAAATTCAATGATTCAACTACAAGTTCAAAGGTTTGAATTATACGCGCTTGTACATACTTGCATGCATACATACAAAATACAAATATATATTAACATTATAAATCTAAAACTATTTTCAAAATCGTTTACTGCTTCTTTTTCTTATTCTTACTTCTTCTTTCTACAATTTTGCAGATTTACTACCCAAGAAAATTTAATGTTTGATTTGACTTTGTTCAGGGTTAATATTACATACAACTTGTAGATACTCAAACTATTAGCATTACTAGTTTGCGCTGTTCTGCTTTATACTAATCTGCTCTGCCCTCTACACTGCTTTACTTATTTAGTTCTATAGTTTAATAGCTTCTAGCGTGAACTTCGGGCTCTGATTTAAAACGTGCAGTGAATGAATTTAAATAGTTATGTGCTGCTTCTGTTTTTACTATTAAGTTTTTTTTCTTTATTTTTATTGCTAAGACTTTGTGAGAAGATTAAAAAATTATTTCAGCTTTACAATTTATCACGCTTCCCACGAAAACATTTTATTTATTAAAATTATCAACCACAATCATATTATAAATATTTATATATTTTTATCAGTGAAATTAAAAATAGAAATAAACATTTTTTAAGAAATTCGCTTTGATTTGCTAAAAGTAAAAAGTCAAAAGATAAGACATATTGCGTATCTATGAGATTTATTTGTACATAGCAGCTACACGTGGTAAGTGTAGCACCAAGTAAGTTATTTATAGCACCCACTGTTTTCCGCTCCCTACATATTTATTTGTTGACCATTTGAATGAAAGCAAAACTTGTTTTGATTTTTTTTTGTTAGTATTTTTTGTTTCTACAATTTGAACTCATTTGGTATGAGAAATATTTGTCATGCTAGTGTGTACTTGCACCCTTATGTGTTTCCGTGGTGTAGTGGTTATCACATCCGCCTAACACGCGGAAGGCCCCCGGTTCGATCCCGGGCGGAAACATGATTAACTTTTTTTGATACCTTATATCTAATTTAATCTATTGGGCAATTTACAAGGTGTCTTATTTGGTGTCGCATCCTCTCATTTGTCATTAATTACTTCATTTTTCATACAAAATTATTCGACAGTATACCTATGGCAGCTGGTGAATCGGCCATATGTAAAATAAATCTTAAATAATAAAGGTATATTCTTTCAGCTAGTTTCAAGCTTAAAGCTTTGTTAGTCAACTGATCAATAACGCAATCCAACAAATTAAGACTTTTTGGCTGAAAGGGTGTATTGTATAGACCATTTTTGTAAAACAAACTTATAGTCCAGCACGTCTCAGTTCTTTTTTACAGTGGGTCAAATTTTGTTTGTAGAATTTTACAAGGGACATTTTTGTAGAACTTTTTTACCCTTTAGTCCCTCTTTTTATGGGACAATTTGACCCCCTTTTTTATGAAAACCTGAAAAGAGACATTTAAGGATTAAAATATTCCACAAAAATATTTGTCAGAAAATTTCACTAGGGGTCACCAAAAACATAAAAGTCATATATATAACGGTTAACGGTTGATAAAAGGAAATAGTTTTTTACTTCTATCAAAATTGTAATTTACGCACGCGCTTGGTATATGATCTGCCGGTTTAATCCAAGTCATGGACGTAGAAAATGCCAGTGCCCTGTCACCGCCTTTATATCAGGTCAATATCACACTTTCTCAAGTTGTACATATAACTTTTGGTATGAAAATTTTAGACAAAAATCATGTTCCAAAATAATAAAAAAATATGGTTCTTCAATTACTTAAGTATTTTCCGTCAGTTTTGATGATGCGCTAAATTTCCATAAATAAAACAAAACCAATGCTTTACTTTGTAAGCAGCTTCTGCCATCCTAATTTGGGTTTATTATGCAAATTCTTAATTTTGTGAATTTGGATTTCTGAGTCAGTCTTTTTTCTAAAATTTCCTACTTTTAGAATCCCTGCTTTTACACCCCCTACTTTGGGAGGTGGTACTCAATTTAAACCCATTTTTCCGCCGATAAAAAAATACGGATATGTTCGGTTATGCATTACTGCAGCATTTGCAGAAGCAAAAACATTCAAAATGTACTGGCTGCTGGTCAAGCATTAGCGGCACCAAAAAGCATCGCTGTAACAGTCTCTTGCTGTTAAATGCGTGATCAGCAGACAAATATTGGCGTTTTTAAAGCTTTTGTTTCTGCAAATGTTGTAGTACTGCATGACCGAGTATATCCTACGTGTCTATTCGATTTCCGTCCCCTACAACATTTATGAAAATCAGAAAAATCTGCGCCGGACACCTTGTTGGCCGTTCCCTTGTTGGTCAAAATTAATGTTATAGTTATCTAAATTAACCATAATGCTGAATTCACATTATAGTATATTTTACTTATGTGGGTAGGCTGCTATTTCCTTTTAGTAACCGTTAACCGTTATATATAAGACTTTTATGTCTTCGGTGACCCCTAGTGAAATTTTCTGGCAAATATTTTTGTGGAATATTTTAATCCTTGAATGTCTCTTTTGAAAGGTCTTTTCAGGTTTTCATCAAAAAAGGGGTCAAATTGTCCCATAAAAAGAGGAACTAAAGGGTTAAAATGCTCTACAGAAATGACCCTTGTAAAATTGTACTTTAAAACTTCGCCAATAAGATTTTCTTCAGACATCAATTTATAACACTTTTTGCACTTAGTATTCAGCTCCCTTCGACCAAAATAAGAAAATTTGACCCACTATAAAAAAAAACTGAGACGTGCTGGACTATAAGTTTGTTTAACAAAAATGGTCTATACAACACAACCTTTCAGGATTATAGGGTGGCTATTCTGTTGCAAAAATGTTGTTGAACTGTGTAATTTTTACAACAACGGCGATACTAAAATGTTATCAATTTTTATTGATCGGATACTGGAACATAATCAACAGTCAACCGTTGGTCGTCTTTATTGTACTGGACAGTACACTGGGCAACAAAACCCAATTTTTCCAACTGAGTCGGTATTTAAGAAAAGCTTAAGCGAATTTTGGTTCGCTGATAGGAATGTGTGTTAATTTTTTGTTTATATCTGGGAGCAAAATTGTCCTAAAATATTATGAAACTCTGAAAAATGTTTAAACCTACCCACAACCAAATATTTAAGGGAGACCATTACTATTTGGACTAAAGACTACAGCAAACCAGGGTTTAAGCAACTTTTCCTATTGATAAAACGGAAAGAGTAACAAAAATTGACCCAAAACTATCCTAAAATAATTTTGAATCCCTGTTGAGTTTTTCCTACTGCACAGTTTTTACCACAGCGGAAAATATAAGAAGATAGGTACTAAAATTCATCTTACATGTATATTAGAGTAGATACATTTTGTTTGGATTTTGTACATCATGGTGGTTTAGGCCATCGGTTTATATTTTCATGCAAAAACTAAAGGTAAATGTAAGAAAAATCCAGGAAAATTTTTTTTTTTTTTGTACACCATCTATAGACCGATCGATTTTGCTGAAATTTTGTGCACCAGTGAGTTTCAGATCAAAGAATCTTTAATTTGATTTAAGAAATATTCTAAAGCGGTTCCGAAATCAAAATTGGCCAATATTTTGTAAAACTAAAAATGCGTGGGAGGAGTTTAAAAAAATATATGAATCATCTAGTATTTCCCCCTCTTATCATGATGGGTTTTAAAAAATCCCCCAAATCCACTCTAATCTGAATAAGCTTACCATTTGAAGTTTTTAGGGTTTATTATTATATTCATACTCAGCAATAAAAAAACCTTAGGGTAAGGGTAATCTAGCTTGAAATTCATGGCATGACTAATTCTCTCTCCAGTGATATGCATAAAGTTTAAATTTAATTATCTTGCTAAATGTAAAGAGCTCGCGCAATAAAATTTACAATAAAGCTTTTTATGACAGTAAAAGAGAATATATGTAAGTGTAAATGTATGGTGCAACATGTTATGTAATAGTCAATGGAAAAATAAAGAAATGAAATTTAAATTCTATAATCGCATAATTGAAAGAAAACCAGTTATTAGAAAAACTATGTTGGGCTTAAAAAATCTTTAGAATATGAACGAATTTGAGTTTAATTTATGTGGCGCTATAACTGTAGATAGCTTTGGTCATACCGAGAAACTTTTGCCAATAAGCACCACCGTAACTCCTGAAAACTTTTAGAGCCAAAATAATTTTGACCTCGTCAATAGCCTATATAAACGAATTGTTGCTTCTGGATTAAAACACTTTTTCTAGGAGCAAAAAAACTGCACCTTCCTCCTTCACTTTCGTCATCTCCAAATGTGCTAATGGAACTTTTGATAAAATACTGGAATTGCATTTTCAAGCTTTTGATATGAAGGATCAATTCTCTCACATACTGTTTAAAATGTTTTCTTCAAAATACTCTGTACATTAGATTGACAGGTAAAATATATTGACTATTCAATGCATTGATATAGCATTAAAATGATTAATGCAAATGCTAATATGTTTGCATTGAACTGACACTGTTCTAAATTTCTTACATTACATAAATTTTTTAGAAGTAATGTAAATTTATTGGTTTTAGTTGTTGAGAATCAATTCAATGTTAATTAAATCAAATTTTAAAATTACTCAATTCAATGCAAACTTTTCGAAATTATACGTGTTTATTAGTCAAATATCAAAAAAAATTTGCAAACTTACTTACTGATTCAAAATTTGAAAATTTTCTCCCTATAACAGAAATATTTATGTACCTATTATATTTTCAAAATGTTGCCCCCTCAAAACTTTAAATTCTGCATTAAATTAAATTAAAAAAAGAAATTCATTATACATGTACGTAATGGATATTTGTATTCAAATCTCCTCAAAAACCATTTTCCCCTTCTGTATGAAATAAAATTCAAATGAATATATCACATTTCCAATTTCCATCCATACTCGTATGTAAAATATCAAAGGCCACAAAGTTTTACTTGTGCGAATTTTTTGCTAATGTGTGTGTAGAAAAAAAAGAAGAAATGTGCGTTCAATTTGTTATTTATTATTATCATCGAGATGTGATAATATTACACTCACACATATGTACATTCCTTAGAGAGTTGTTGGGCGTGCAACACAAAAAAAAAAAAAAAAGAATAAAAAAGGGTCACAAAATCTAAATAACATGAAAACTCGCGAATTCGGTTATTGACTGACAGTTTTAAATCAGTTTGATGCCAGAGCATTTCTTTTTTTTTTTTGCCGAAATTCAACCTTGCAAAGGCAGTCAGGCTCTTTTCATTATCATCATATTATAAGTCAATCAGTTAACGTGTGTCAATTTGATATATGAAGTCAGTGCACATGTATGTGTGAGTTTGCATTGAAAACTTTTGTTGATGCGCTGCGATTACATCAAATTCAATTTGAATATTTTAAAGAATGCATTTAATAGAATCACAATCGCAAATACTAGGAAGGGATGTAAATATTTATATCAAATAATATGGAATAAAATTATATTCAATAAATGATTGAATAAGTGATTTAAAGCAACTGTAGCAAGCGAGTAGATATTTCTAACAGTGAACGCGGAACAGAAGTTATGTTTTAATCTAGTTCTATTCTAGTTCTGTTCTAGTTCTGTTCTAGTTCTGTTCTAGTTCTGTTCTAGTTCTGTTCTAGTTCTGTTCTAGTTCTGTTCTAGTTCTGTTCTAGTTCTGTTCTAGTTCTGTTCTAGTTCTGTTCTAGTTCTGTTCTAGTTCTGTTCTAGTTCTGTTCTAGTTCTGTTCTAGTTCTGTTCTAGTTCTGTTCTAGTTCTGTTCTAGTTCTGTTCTAGTTCTGTTCTAGTTCTGTTCTAGTTCTGTTCTAGTTCTGTTCTAGTTCTGTTCTAGTTCTGTTCTAGTTCTGTTCTAACTCTGTTCTAGTTCTGTTCTAGTTCTGTTCTAGTTCTGTTCTAGTTCTGTTCTAGTTCTGTTCTAGTTCTGTTCTAGTCCTGTTCTAGTTCTGTTCTAGTTCTGTTCTATTTCTGTTCTAGTTCTGTTCTAGTTCTGTTCTAGTTCTGTTCTAGTTCTGTTCTAGTTCTGTTCTAGTTCTGTTCTAGTTCTGTTCTAGTTCTGTTCTAGTTCTGTTCTAGTTCTGTTCTAGTTCTGTTCTAGTTCTGTTCTAGTTCTGTTCTAGTTCTGTTCTAGTTCTGTTCTAGTTCTGTTCTAGTTCTGTTCTAGTTCTGTTCTAGTTCTGTTCTAGTTCTGTTCTAGTTCTGTTCTAGTTCTGTTCTAGTTCTGTTCTAGTTCTGTTCTAGTTCTGTTCTAGTTCTGTTCTAGTTCTGTTCTAGTTCTGTTCTAGTTCTGTTCTAGTTCTGTTCTAGTTCTGTTCTAGTTCTGTTCTAGTTCTGTTCTAGTTCTGTTCTAGTTCTGTTCTAGTTCTGTTCTAGTTCTGATCTAGTTCTGTTCTGTTCTGTTCTAGTTCTAGTTCTAGTTCTGTTCTAGTTCTGTTCTAGTTCTGTTCTAGTTCTGTTCTAGTTCTGTTCTAGTTCTGTTCTAGTTCTGTTCTAGTTCTGTTCTAGTTCTGTTCTAGTTCTGTTCTAGTTCTGTTCTAGTTCTGTTCTAGTTCTGTTCTAGTTCTGTTCTAGTTCTGTTCTAGTTCTGTTCTAGTTCTGTTCTAGTTCTGTTCTAGTTCTGTTCTAGTTCTGTTCTAGTTCTGTTCTAGTTCTGTTCTAGTTCTGTTCTAGTTCTGTTTTAGTTCTGTTCTAGTTCTGTTCTAGTTCTGTTCTAGTTCTGTTCTAGTTCTGTTCTAGTTCTGTTCTAGTTCTGTTCTAGTTCTGTTCTAGTTCTGTTCTAGTTCTGTTCTAGTTCTGTTCTAGTTCTGTTCTAGTTCTGTTCTAGTTCTGTTCTGTTCTAATTCTGTTCTAGTTCTGTTCTAGTTCTTTTTTAGTTCTGTTCTAGATTCATTAAAGCATTAAAAATTTAGTGTATTTCGTCGGACACTCTTTTGAAAAGCAGATCAATTCTTTTTCTGTGAGGGTCTCCACTTGAAAATACAGCAGTTTGGCCCATTGACAAAGTTTTCTAGGAAGGCTGCTAGCGTTTAGCCTATTGAGAAAGTTTCCTAGTAAGGCTAAATCTATCTATAGTTGCATTTCATAAAAAAAACTAAAGAATAGGGATTGAAAAAATCGTATGGCCTACTTTAATTTCTGTTTTCAATAAGTTAAATTTTGAGTGTCCATAGTATTAAAATTTCATTACTTTATTTTTCATTTGCCACTCTATTACACCATGGTAATTTTTTGTCATAAAAACTTTATTGTAAATTTTATAGCTCGAATTGTTTGCATTTGTCAATATAATTAAGTTTGCACTTTGTTCTAAACACTTAAGTGAGAATTATTCATATTTTTTTGAGGTCACCAACATAGCAAAAAAGAGTGCGAGACCCAAAACTAAAACGTTTAGTCTCTCGATTTTGGGAAAAACGGCATGGTGAAGGTATCAAAATTTATTGACAAATCATTTTTTGTTGTTTCAAAGAACGAATTTTGTTTAGGAAAAGTAATTCTTGATTGCATTGGTGAGAATGAATATTAGGCTGGATCTTCAAAATTCTAAATGGTAGACTTCTATGCCCCCCTCGAGAGTTGCTGCCTCACCATGGTGAGGGGCTCATTAGTAATTATGAACCTTAAGTCCCATGTCGGCAAATTCGAGGGTTAACTTTGAAACTAAGAACAGATCTAAGAAACTAAAGCCAACAGCGTCTGAATTCAAAATGCTGGCTGTTAAAATGACTGGCTATAGATGCAGTTCCAAAACTAGATCAACATAAACTTGCATCGAGTAAGCCAGCATCGAGTATGTATACAATACTGGGTCGAGGTTATCTACCAATATGTGGTTAGAATAAATTGGTGCTTTCTGAAGAAAATATTATAAAGAAATGATTTTTTTTCACATTCAATTAAATCGTAAGGGAATGATAAATTCTGATGCCATAAAGGACCTACATTGATTGATGAATAAGAGCTAGTAGATTATGTTTCACAGTAGATTTTAAATTTCAACATTTTGAGTTCCTTTAAAATGGTGTCACTTGAATTGACACAATTTCTGACTGTATCATAATGCAAAAAAGGAAAAACTGCCCAAATAGTCAACGAAGGTTATTTATCTAGTTCTGCGTTTTGTTGAAAGAACACGTAGAAAAAGGTTGAGAAATTTCAATACACCCTTAGCTATTGTGAATAAATATGACGGATATTTTTTTAAACTGCAGCGACACTTTGTTTTTTGCTTCCAGAATGTGACACTAGAATAACAACATTTGATATTCAAACATCACACATTTTTTTTTAATAAAAAACTAAACATCATCACTCATACATGTGAACAAAAAACGAATACGACTGCCCAGTAAACCAAAGACATGGAAATTATAACGAATTTGTTGAGATACCATATTTCTCATATTCTTTTCGAGTACGGAATCTGATTTCTTAATGATTTCTTTACGAAAATCGTGTGGAAGAATTAACATTATTTTGTGTTAAACTGTAGGAATGATTTTGTAATGAAGTGTATGGAATGATTTCGTGAAGTGTTGTAGAAATGGTTTCGTAATAAAGTGTATGATATATTTCGTTATGAAATGTATGGAATAATTACGTAACAAATTGTAAATTTAATTTCGTGATGATTTCGATGAAGGAATTGGCAATTCGTAACAAAAAGTAGGAATTATAAAATCATTTCTACTTAAGTCTTATTTTCTAATAAAGCTTAGGTATGATTTGGTAACAAATTGAATCAATGATTTCGTTACATAGTGTTGAAATAATTTCGAATAAAACGTAAGAAGGATTTAATTCATAATGAAGTGTAGAACTGATTTCTAATCTTCCCTCCTGCAATTGGTCATTTGTCAGAACTCAAAAATAGCTTGTAATAGTTTCCTAGTAATCGGAATTACGAATGTCGACAACTTTGGTTCACTGGGTGGTCATACTCGTGCTACATGCAGCATACACGCATGAATATATTGTACATACAAAATGTGTGACATTTTAGCAACATAAACATAAATTTATAAATATAAATAGAAAGGAATAAGAAGAAAGAAAATTTAAAGATATTATAAATCAGAAGAACAAATCGCCCATTAAATTTGTCCTTGTGCAGCGACCGTCGCAGAAGTAGAAGAAGACAAAAAAAGAGCACAACACCAACAAAAAACCAGAAGAAGAAGAAGAAGTGTATCTCCCCAACGCATTTAAAGCTTATACAATTCATCGAAAATTCACAATAACAAAGTAATCAAGAAAAAAAAGTGAAAATAAGCAACCATGACAGCGAAAAATGGACGCCAGTAAAGAAGAAGAAGAAGGACGCCAAACAAAATGGACGATGACTACGCGATGGAACGCCGAAACTATTTATAAAGTTTGTTGTTTTTTGTTGTTGTTGCGTGGAAATTCTTCAATGAAAATTGAGTAGAGTGAAAAAGTTTGCTAGCGGCGAGCGAGCGAGAACTGCGTAAATGTCAAGCACACAAATAATGAAGTTTCAATGTAAGTTTAAGTAGTCGTATACAATAATCGAAATGGCATACGTTAACATTTTTTATATGCATATAGCTGAAACAGAAGTTTGTGTCTCTGAAATTTTGACTGCGCTACCCACGTAGGGTAGCAGTAATGGGTTACATGACTGCATATAAATGCGACATTGACATTGCTGGGTTGCAATCATCTGTTTTTATTTTTTGCTCAAGTTTTGGCAAATTTTATTATTACAAATACAAAAAAGCCATAGTTGAACTTTAATATTTTTTTTTTTGGCACTGTGTGACATCACTTTGAATTTTGCGTAGGTTGGTTATATATAGTAAGTAGGAAAAGTGTAAAAAAGTGTTTTTCACTAGACATGGAAAGACATTTCTAGAAAATCTTCAATAAATTCGATGGTATCTTCACAACAATGTAGGCAGGCCTTTCACTTCGTTTGTTCAATATATATTGACCAAATTTGTACTTTATAGCACACAAGCTCAGTAATAGGGTAAATTGTGTTATATGGGCTACTTGGTAATCAATATTTCCTCCTTCTACCTTTCAAGTTTTGCTTCTACTCCTATGACTTCTACTCTATTCCACACTTGATCAAAACTAATTGTATTATAGGTATACCTAACAATAGTCACAACTTGACGTTTATAAAATTTTGCTCGCTTTTCATTAGCTCCATAATCAAGATGGTCGCAAACTACAAATCGATTGAAATATTTAAGTTCTATTGAAAGCAATCAATGAAAATAACGAAAATAATTTCTAACCACTATTACGATATAGTGGCGGTTCAAAAAAAAAAAAAACAATGTTAGCGTCAGATTTCATATGAAATGTTCATAATTCAAGCCAAGCATATTAAAAATTCAATCGCCGTAGTCAGCACTCGAATTCTGCTACTCAAAATATTCAACAAAATTCTGTCCTGGTGAAGCTGCTACTTCAAATTCGTTGGTGAAGACTACCGAAAAAAGCAAGTCAAATTCGAGTTACTCAAATCAGTTAATCAAATATTGCCTGTTGAAGCCAGCGATTTGAAATCGGATCGAAGATTCACAACCCGAAGGCAAGATCTCAAAATATTCAAACAAAATAAATTAACAGTTAACCGTTATGTATATGACTTTTATGTTTTTGGTGACCCCTAGTGAAATTTTCTGACAAATATTTTTGTGGAATATTTTAATCCTTAAATGTCTCTTTTGAAAGGACTTTTCAGGTTTTCATCAAAAAAGGGGTCAAATTGTCCCATAAAAAGAGGAAGTAAAGGGTTAATATGGTCTACGGAAATGATCCTCATAAAATTCTATAATAAAACTTCCCTGATACGACATTAATTTATAACAATTTTTGCACTTAGTATTCAGCTCCCTTCGACCAAAAAATTAAAACTTTGACCCACTGTAAAAAAAAAAAAATGAGTCGTGCTTTACAAAAATAATCTATACAACATGCCCTTTCAGGATTATAGAAATGTTGTTGGACTGTGTAATGTATCTTGAGAAGCTGATAACATATGTCAGTTGGACGAAGGCTACCGAACCAACCGTTTAAACTAGTCGACGAAATACTACATGTCAAAACCAACAGTCTGAATACTTAAAAACCACCAACAAATTTAATCCACCAGAAACGGTACAAGATTGGCAGACGGACCAAGATCTTGAAAGATACTAAGAAATTTAAGGTAAGTAAAAAACAATCTCTTTTTCTTTTCCTCTTCCATCATTTCTTAAATTTTCCGACAGTTGGTCAGGCCCGGGCTGGCATTCAACACCGACACAGTATTAATCATGCCACAATGCTAAACTGATTCTAACAGTTGCAGATAAAATATCGGTTACTGAAATATATCCGAATTGAATTTCATCTTTACAAAGGATATGAAGAAAGCCGTTAAAATATCCAAACCAATCATCATAGGAATAAATGATCGCTTTAAAATCATGACAAGGATAAGTAGTCCAGAAATCTGAAGTGATTACGATTTAGTACTGGCATTCAAACTCGACTCAGTAATAGTAACCCTAACGCTGGACCAATACTAATACTGTAAACTTACACAACAGCTGGTTTCCGATATCTGCAAGATAGCAACGTTTTCAGTTCAATAATAACACGGTAATCGAGTATCAGCCCGATTTTGGAAAAGGGGTAATGCACGAATGGCAAAAAATTTCTCGGTTAACCGGATCTACAAAAGACTGATCATTATTAGCTTATGAGGCTTATCAGCTCAGGAGGAAGAAGAGCAGCAGCTTAAATACTAAATGCTCTAACCAGTCATCCGAACTCTTCCTTCCATACCTGATAATCTTAATATTTTGTGGGAGTTAACGTTCAGTCCAGAACCGGCATGTGGAATGATGACGCGACTTACTATGATTTATTGGCATTCAGCTTTGAGTCGCAATGATCAGCTTAGACAACCCCTGACCACCTATATTGAATCGAGAGCAATGTAATCAGTTTAATTTTAACATACTTTATTTGTTCTTTTTTCGAGTAGCAGGCCGATTTTAATGTTGAGTTAGGGACAACTGTAATGCATATACAGCAAACTAAATGGTATCATCTCCAAAATTCCTCGGTTTTGGAGATAATCCCATAGATTTTCCGGGATGGGAGAGATTAATAAATACATTGTTGACTTATTTCGCTTAAGTCGAAGTTAAGGCTTAGTTTTACAGAGACTCACAATTTTAGTTTGCCAATATGAAGTTAATTCTAGTATGATTCAAAACATATCAGACTGGCATTTGAAGGGTAAATAGCATCTCTCCAAATGTGGCTTCGTATTTTTCCTTCTCCTTCGAATATAGCAGGTATTCTCTGCAACGGGTAAGCATACTAAAGGGAATCGATGGTTTGCTAGTCGCTTCAACTGCAATTGAAGTGCATACCCAAAACTTACTTTTTACCACAATGAAGGATAGTAATAAGGAGGAAATTAGCTTTTGTTTTAGATTGGTTTAAACTCTTGAAAGAATCTAAGAAGACAGGAATCCTCCAAATAGCAAAGCAGTAAAATGTTGCAAAATGGCAAATCAAATATATTTCACAAAAAAAACCCCAATTTACCGACAAGTTCTTGACTGGAACCTCCAAAGAGCAAAACTAAGCTTTGAAGAGAATCTGAGGAATTTGATCTGGGAAATTTTGCAATGAATTGTTGATGCCTTATGCCTACAAGAAAAATGTATGCTCTAATTTTAATGATAAAGTATGACGATATTGGATGCTAGTGTCAAATTTAAGGATTGCACACTAAGAAAAAGCATTCAGTTTCTTTTATGCCCTAAAACAAAATACATATGTATATACGTCATATTCATTCACACAGATGCTGTACTCAAACCCTTCTACTCTTCTTGATTTTTATGATAGAAGAAATTAATAAAAAGTTCTATTATTATTTATTTTTATATACGCAATATAATAGTCATCAATATTTCGACGTTTATTTTGTTTCGTAAAAGTTATCGAGGTCATAAGTAATCACCAACGCAACATCATCAATGAGAATACAATAGAAAAAAGCTATATGTAAAAAAAAAAAAATATATATATTAAAGAACGCATCATTTTATCATTTTCCACATTATAAATATTTGCTACATTTAGCTCTGAGCTGACGAAAAAAAAAAAAAATAAATAAAAGTTATACAAATTTCCATAAGAAAATCATCAGCGAAATTTTTTGTGTGTTGAGATTTCTTCTGCTTAACTTTTTCTTGTTATTATTATTTTTTTTTTTTTTTTGTTATAAATGTATGAATGAAAAGAATGAATCTATGCAGACAATGTCAAATTTTTATAATATTATTTACAATGAAAAATCGAATATCATCATTATCAACATCATTATCAAGCTGATAATCAGTAACCAAAATAACGAATGAACGACCGACAACAGCAGCAATTGCCTACGTCACAAACTGGTGTAAAATTTCTAGATGATGTCGTCATCAATTTGCAGAAATTTTTAGTTCTGACTTTGTGCCAAAAAAACAAAAAAAGAAAAAAAACAGAAGTGATTCATAATTCAGCTAAGTATAAACTACGCTGACTACAACAACAAAAATAAGTTCATGGCTTGCGAGTGAGTAAGTGAAAGCAACAGAGCGGAAGTTAAAGCATGATGAAGGAGTGTACATACAATTTTTCTACCAAACAAAATATGGGAAAAATAATGAAAACTATGTACTAAATATCAATAACTTGCAGCATTTTCTTTTGAATGAATATTGGTTCGGGTTTGGTCTTGCTCACACCCACCAAAAAAAAAAAAATAAAAAAAATAGAAAACATTTCATTTTTGGTGGGAAAACAGAAAATATTTTTAATTTTTTTTATTTTTTCTATCAATGAAAAACATCAGAGAACAGTGGAATTATATTAACATTTTACAGCAAGAAATCTAAAGGGTTGAGGATATAATTCCAATTGTCCGTGTACTGTTTACAGACTCTAGTTATCCTTTGGTTTTCGGCCGAATTCCAAATCCAGCTATAACCAACTGAAGTTAAGCTCCCGAGCAATAGTGGCTGAACCAAAAACCACAGGGCTAACGGACGACTAGCTTTCTAAAGACTGACACCTAAAGCCACCAATACAGATGTAACCAACTAAAGTCATGAAGTTCGTGCCAACAAAAATTGATTAAATTTTGTAAAAACCTAATGTTTGTAGTATCAAGCAGTAGTAGTACCAACCCTCACAATAATTTCAACATCCAAGTCAATCTTAGTATTCAAAGTTAATACCAGTGTTTCGAAGGTATAAATCTAAAAACAGCCAGTTGAAGTTTAACAAATATTTGCATACGGACCAGCTGAAATCTGTTTCTGAAGTGTTCCGAATTTATCAGCAGTCTCTAAGCAAATACAAGTTGCTGATCAAAAACACCTGGGCTGCTATGCTATACCATCCGGCCCAGTTCGTCCAATTATTTATTTAAGTCAGTAGGAACGAATTAGCCAAAGTCAATGAAGTCAGCTGCCAACAGGAGGCTGTTATCTGAGACTTCTTGCCTACGCAATCAATCTTAACACAGGCAAGCGAAGTAAATACAATTTGCAGCTAAGTGAAAGAAATATCTCTTTCTAAAGGTAAATTGTCAGAACTAGTAATTTGGATTACTGACGACTAACATAAAATATGATTACATTCCTGAAAACTTTATACCACACGGCTATATTCACCCATAATTTCTCCAAATCAGTTAGAATACACCAGCCTAAGTAAGTTTATGAAGTTTCTAACCAAAGCCAGCTGTTCGTAACAGAGAACCCTGCTGAGGTGCAGTACAGCGCCGTAATCTTCTGACAAATGTAAACTTTACTAAGATTAGAAATCAGAAATGGAAATTCAAACGAAGTTGTATATACACTCACGCTCAAAAAAAACGCCAACTGAGACTTTTTTCCGGAAAATTTCCTTTACTACGTTATGTTTTCGCATTTACTGCTATTTTGAGTCGAGTTTGTTTTTTAATTTTCTGACTGCGTAACTCAAGTTCGGATTTACATGTGAGTTTTATATCAATCAATACAGCTTGGTTTTGATATATTTGAAGGTTAAGTGAATATTAAAACAAAAGTTATGAATATGTCGAATATTTTTCCCAGCAAGTTCAATTTCAAGACAATTCAGACTGATAGCATGACTGTGAGATCAAAAATCTTTCACAAATCCTGAAACAAGAAGTCGCTAGATTCAAGAACTGTCCAAATACTTTTGAATTCAAATATAACCAACTGAAAATAAGCTTCCGAATTACTGATTAACAAATCCGAAGACACCAAACTATTGTACTATGACAAGTTTAGCTGAAAATACCTAATTTACTACAATGACATCGATTAGTCGAAGTCTGTCGGTGATATTTCTATGGAAACTCAAATTTCCGACAGTGTAGCTTGATTTGCTTAACTGAGAAGCCAAAAATTCTCTCTCTCACAATGTTGTCGTTAAAGTCATTAAACAAGACACAGCAGATCCACAATATCGGTCATCCATCCGCTGTTAAAAGATGCCAGTTATCCGATAGCTTGATTCAGTTTTGAAGCGAATTGTTGTTGACTTCTCTTATAACTTGGCTTAGCAGCTATCCAAACTTTGTGTGATTACAGCTATTTTGATACACTCCTTCCAGTAAGAAATCCTTCCACTGGAGGTTATTGCCTCAACTTGAGAACTATCGTCCCAGTCGGTGAAAAAAATTATGATAGTTTTTTAGGAGACTATGAAAATTAAATCTAGAGGTTAATTTTCAAAGTCATGACTTAAGTTCATGTCAATTTCGTTATTTGAAGTTATATATAAACAGGTTAATGAACAAATGTAGTCATCACAACAACAATGTATATATATTTTTGAAAATTATGATTTTTTTGTTTCTTTCGTCTGTAGATTTTGTAGTGATGCCAGTTGTGCTCTTTTTGAGAATATTTGTCGCGTGTGTCTACATAACCTCAAATCACGACATAGTCACATTTTGACAAAAGAAGACATCGCTAGGAGATTTGACCATACCGTAAACAATTTTATTATTTTAGAACTGGTTCGGAGTTTGACAATTATAACAACGGTACTGAATAGGGAACGGCTTACAATTTTTTTTTTGTTTGCTCTCTATTGTGGCGACATAACTTTTTATAAATTTTACCGTCCATAGTGATCACCTTGTTAGTACTAGGTTATTTGTTTCCATTGGCCGGGTGCCACTCTTTTTGGACAGGAACCTTGCCTTTGAGCTCAACACACAGAGAGTTCTGTTGCGAGTTATTTTGTGAAACTATACCCTCAGTATTTACTTCTTAACTTCGGAAATCTTACTCTCTATAATTCACCCGTATCCACTGTGTTGTGAATAAAATCACTTTGACTTTCATCAACAGAAAAAATTCTATATGCCGCTATTATTGAATAAAAATTACAGTATTTCTTCTCTCTCGCTCATTCTCTTCCACGGTTCCACAGTTCCACAGTTTTTCCTTTTCTACCACAATAATCGATGGTTAGAGCAAAGGAAAAGGGCAAACAATATTAACATTGCCGTTATTGTCGCCATATAGAAGTATAAAACTATCATACAAACAAACAAACAAACAAACAACTAAAACTAACATTTCATACCACATGCCGCCACATGCCATTACTTCCATTGCTTGTACTCGTAGTATGTATTTGCGAAACATTAAAGTCAACTATATAAGAATAATAATTTGCCGCATATATGAATGCTGCAAATGAGAACACACAAACAAACAACATTTTTGATAGATATTACACAAACACATAGACAACATAACTATCTCTCTCCCTCTCACTTTCCCTCTATCTTTCTCTATGACCATAAAATTTTACCATAAACTACTTGAATATGGTCCTTGTTTGTGAACCAAGCAAAGAATTCGCTAATATTCGCGAGCGTGCGCGCATGTCCTGCTGATACTGGTAGTATTGTTGTTGTTATTGTTGTCAAGTAGGTGAATTTGGAAAATTGTTGCTGCTGTTGCTGATGGTGAAATTGAAACTGAAACTGTAGCCTCAAGTTGATGCTGCATACACATATGTGTATGAATATATACATATATATATATATATATATATATATGTGTGTGTGTGTTTGTCAGGGATGTTGCTACAGTTGTTGCTGCTAGCAGTGGTGATGGTGGTAGTGATGTTGGTTATAAGCTTGTGGCATCATATTCATTCTTATTCTTCCTCATATTTTTTTTGTTTGGTCGCTCGGTCGGTTTGTCGGTCGGTCGGTCGGGGGGACGTTCGGTCTACTTGTCTATTCTATTCTAGTTTTACAAAATGTATTGCTGTTGTTGCTGTTGGTAAGTTGGGGGCTACTCTGCTGCTGCTAGTAGAGGAAAAAGTGCGGATGGGTAGCGGGAATGATGACGATGATGTTGCTTGCGAAAGCGAAAACTGTTTGCGCTGTATTTGCCATTGCTATTCTGTTCTATTCTGTGAAGAACGAAAGTAGAATTTTGGCGTAGAAATTTTTGGCTATAAATACAAACGTATTCAGAGGATATGGTTTAAAGCTCAAACGTTATTCTAGACAACTACGCCGCGAGCTAACATATAATAAAAAGGAAGAGGAAAAAACAAAATACAAAAATTGACACTAAAGAAATTCAGAGTAGCCAGTGTTAAAATCGAGTGATAAATAAAAAAAAAGAAGAAAAACCTAGAAAATCGTTGGAAAACTATTTTTGAAAAACTAAAGTTAAAAGTTATAAACTAAAGATATTTAAAACGGAGTTTAAAAAGTTGTCAGCGAACAACTTGGGAACTTTAAAGTGACAGACAGTCAGTTAGTCAGTGTGACTGTGCGTGAGAATTAAATTGCTTGAAAGTTTTAACATTTGGAACTTTTTTGTGCTTGTGGGAAGAAAATGTAAGTGTGCTGTGCATTTGTAAAGTTTTTAGTTTAAAATTGTATTTTTTATATAAATTTTAAGTTGTTAGTGTAAGAAACTTGTTTTGGAAAAGAAGAACACAAATAGATTTTTTGCATTCGGTGTTGAGATAAATCAATATTTTTTTTAATGATTTTGCTTCAAATACGTAAAATTTAAAATCAAAAATGAAAAACTTTCAAATGAAAATTAAAAACAAAAAAAAAAACATGTTAGACTTAACTAGAATTCAGCAAGGGAATGAATAATGAATTTTTAAATTAAAATAAAGTTACGTAATAGCAAATTTAGCGCATTTCTATATCATTTTGATGACAGAAGGTTAAAATTTCTTATAAATGCGGATTCAGTGCACTAGATTTCATCAGTCCATAACATTTTACGGACAACCAATCTTTGTTCTCACTCATCGTTTAAAAATCATAGTTTCTCCACCTATGTTGTTTGACCACTGGACTCGGACCAGTTTTCTTTCAGCGAAAAGTTAAAAAATATGTTTTGACCTACTAGTTTCTTTTTTTTCGCATGTTTCGAATTTGAATTGAAGGAACCTACTGTTTTTCTCCGAACTAAAAATTTTGAAGGTCAAAGGCTCGTACCTTTTTTGAATTTTTTTTTTATTTTTATTAATTTTTAATTTTTTTAGTAAAATAAAATAACTTATTAAATTCAGCTACAATTTTACTGTATATTAAATTTGCTCCATGGTAAATTGAAAATAAAGAGTGATTTCCCATGTAATTTTGATATGTGGGTAAGGCTCATTATGCGCTTGACCCTAGCACATTGCTTATCTGTTTGTTCTAATTTTTTCGTATTTTGAGTCAGAGTTTTAGAAACCGACTGTTTATTGCCGAATTTGGGCCATAAAAGTGAACGTTTTTTCATGAAATTTTACACATTGAGCCCTTTTTAACTTCCAACTGCCCGAAAGTTTGATTCTAGGTGTCTGTGATTAGAAACCCAACATTACTAACCACTATGCCAAGGCGACCATAATCAAAAATGTGCTCTAGAAAATCACATAATCAGGTTAGAGTCTCATGCTGACGCTACACATTAAGGATATGGTAAATGCTCCCCTTTTCTCAGGCGTCTATTGAGACTCTAAAACTTTATTTTCAAATAAACTTTAGAAATTTAAAAAGAGAATTTGATGGTGGTACTGGATTCTTTTTATTTTTACATACGCCATACACAGGGTATGCCATTTAATGTGGAAACATTTTATTCTGAAAAAAAAAAACATTAAAAAAACAAATTTTTTGTTGTTCATTTGGATAATTATTTATTTTAGTTCAAGGAGCTTTGTTCCAGCTACTTTTTACAAAATGATATCGCGCAAATGGCCGCCTTTGGTCTTGACGGTATCCATCGTTTGGCCAAAGATTCGGCCGATATGTGGCTATTTCCTGACAGATGTTGGCCATAAGTTCGTCTAGGGTCCTTGGCTTGTTGATTTAAACCTTTGACTTCAAATCTTTGACCTTCTTCCCAGAGGAAAAAGTCCAGTCGATGTAAAATCTGGCGAGCGCGGAGGCAAGTGTAAATCACCATTTTTTGATACTTATCAACCGACAATGGCTTCTTAAAATCGATTGTGGCACGAGTTTTGTGAGGTAGTTCGCCGTCTTTCTGAAATCAGACGTGCTTCAAAATATCAAAATAACTACGGGAAAATTGAGAAATTATTTTGAATGCACAACTGAACAATTTCAGCGATCTCAATATCTAAGCAACGTCTTCATTTAGTTTAAAATGTCAGAAAATGCTTTACTGTGCAAAATTTTGTTTCTTATTCTAAAATTTTTAATACAATTTTTGGACTTTAAATGATTTCGGTGAGTTTCTCTCAGTTTATTCTTTATTTGTGCTCTCTATGGTTTTTTTCGGATAATATATCTATTGCATAATCTTTTGATTTCACTACTTGAATGTTAATTTAATCATCACATCACCGTTATTTTAATTAATTCACTGATATTTTAACAAATCACTATTAATTTAACAACTTCATTTCATTTCAATTTAAGTACTAAACTGTTAATTTAACTACTACACTATTAAGTTAATTGGTACACCCTTAATTTCTCTACTTCATTGTAATGTTTTATAACTAAAAAATTGGTTTCTTGCGAAGATTATGAATCTGTCATATAAGAGAGAAGTTTCGAAACGATTTTTGATTTAAGCCTTTACGAATTTAAATATTAATTATCTATGAGTTAAAAACATATAAAACTCGGGTACTTTCAAATAACTTAAGGTTTTTCCTCATACTAATTGTTAAGTATAAGTATAGGAATTTGTTTTTTTTTTTTTGTACATTTTTAATTAGTTTTAAATTACAAACAATTATGTACGAGCAGTAGGTAGCAGTCATATGTAATACTAAGTAAGTACCACTTGAAAGCATATTTATTTTGCAATTAGACCTTATTACAAAAATGTAGAAAAAAAAACCTTCCTTCCCCGGAAAGTAAAAATAATAAACAAATTATTAACTAGTACCATAGATAGATAGCAGTTGCTTACAAAATTGTATTTCTATGCTTCGTTTAACTTTATCACATGCATATAGATAATAAACATGCAGCTACAAATAAACATAGATTTCGTTACAAAAATTTACATAAAATTTTATCAGTTTATGAGACTGTAACTACTTTACAGCTACTTTACACAAAAAAAAAAAAAAAAAAAAGAAAAAGCTACTGTATTTTCCACATAACCAAAGAGGAGTTTGTGTGGGTGTGCGTTAACTTTTTATGCTCAATGTTGTGCAGATCATTTACACTTGATAAAAAAAAAACATAGACATAAGCAAAATATAATAAATATATTGCAATTACACTCTTATCTAATACTCAAACGCAATGAATTTTTCAACTCTTTCACTTTTCTTTTCCTATTTTCCCCCTATTTTTCTGCAGTATATTTTCAATTATTTTTGTTTTCGCTTCATAAATTATAGAATTGTTATTACTATTGATTTATTGAGAATTAATTTTATTTCACGTATACACTTAAAATTTAGTTCAACAAGTTTTCCTTGTTTTTGTACAATAAAAACAGTGGAAAACTGAGTGCAACTCTTTTTTTTTCTCTATTACTCATGTGCACTTTATGAGCGTATGGCAGCAGCTAGATAAGCGTAAAATTTGTGGCAAAATAGAAGGAAAATATAATGAAATATTTGCTATAAAGAAAATTGGTTACAGGAAAATAGGTCTAAGATATTTCCACTAAATATAAACTTTTTTTCTTCAACTTTAATTAATTTATTTACCATTTTGGAATTGCATATCACAAAAGTAACTGATTACACAAGGACAGAGAAACTTCTCAGTTTTTAAGTAGTTTTTCAATTCCTTTGAATTACAAATTATAATCCAGTAATGGATTGAAGATTTTTCCAATTCCATTACTGAGGAATTGGAAATGTTAATTAGCTATTACAATTTTCAGGAATGCAATAGACAAAAAATTAATTCCATTACAAAGAATTGTAATTGGTAATTAATATTTCCAATTTCTTGGAATTAGGAATGTAATTGTAATGGAATTGAACTTAGCTAAAGGCATTACTAAAATTACTTTATGTAACGCCTCGGCGTTCTCAAGTTCTGAGATAATCCCTTATCATTTCAATGCTCACACACACTAGATCCATACATTTCTTAAGAGGCTGTTCTAATTCCAATGATCAAAATGTTTGAGATGTTTGTTGGTAAGAGGGGGAGAAGGTCTCAAAAAAATCCCCTTTAGATCCGCTAGTGCTCATATATATGCGTAATTTTTAAAAATAATGTAATATACCCCATTTTCAAAAGAGGCGACCCGAAAAATGCCAAAACTTTCAGAGGCATATCATTTTTAAATGACAGGCTGAGAGGAAAAGCGGGCTAAAATTTATGTAAGAGCAAAAGTGAAATAATTTAGAGTGTTAGTGCAAGAATGGCATAAGTAATACGGTTTAGAGTGAAAATGAAACGCCTTAAAAGTAAGAGCAAAAATGGTATAACAATTCTTTCAGAGCAAGAACAGCATAGTTTTTTATTCCGTTTTCGCTCTGAACATATTTCGTTTCACTTTTGCTCTGAACATATTTCGTTTCGCTTTTGCTCTTAAGTAAAATTATTTCACTTTTTTCCGAACGTAGAAGTTATACCACTTTTCTTCTCAGCCTCTCAAATGTGACTGCGAAAATCTTCACAGCAATCTTATTGGAGAGATTGACTACGTTTGTGAATAAAAACAATCCTCCCAGCGAACACCAGTCTGGTTTTAGGAAAGGTTATTCAACGGTTGACAGTATATTTACACTGACATCAATCGCCAGAAAGTATCTGCAAGAAAAAAAATATACATGTTTTTTGTTGACCTTAAAGCAGCGTTTGATACGGTGGATAGGAGTGGTCTCTTTCATAAACTGAGTAATATGGGCATATCAACAAAAATGCTTGCAACCAGGGCCGTAGCCAGAAATTTTTTTCGGGGGTGGTTTTCATTCGAAGAAAATATTCATAAATAGTTTTTATCACGCTGATTTTTAAATAAAATAAATTAAAACGATGATACATTTGATGGACTTATAAAAATAAAATTTTCCGATTTTTTTTAATGTTAACCTCAAAAAAATGGCCAAAAGCGACAAAAAGTTCACAGAATAATCAAATTAAATTTTTTCATATAAATATTATTCAATGTGCATTCTAATGCATTTTTTATCGTGAAGGACATAATTTCATTAACTTATTGACTTCTCACTACTGATGATGTACCCAACCTCAAAAAAATTACCAAAAATAGTTTGAGCCATTATCAATGATACGGAACCCGGATGAAGTTGGCTTATATTCCCAAAATTCGTGAAGTCACACCATTGAAAGAGATCTTTCTAGTCGTGGTGCTCTGAGCAATAATGCGTTAAAAAAATTTATTTTAGGATGGGTTTTGCTAATAAGATGGAGTTTTTGCAAAAGAATTTTTCACGTAGAACACGAATCTGAGGTCAAAAACTTCCCATCACGTAACGTTTTAGGAAAAAATGGGGTTTAAGCAAGTCTAATTTTACAAGGATCCAATAATTTTTTCTATTTTTATTAATTTTTAAACTTTTCAAACTGATTCAGGACGAAACTTTAAATCAAAACCAGTTACTGACCTAGAAAAACTATGAATGCAGGAGTGCTCAGTATCAACTTCTCTTTTTGAATCCGTAGTCCAACCTCATGTCGAAGAAAACAAATCGGATTTGATTACATAGTGTAACTAAGATTTCAAATTTTATTTTTGACTTTTTAGAAAAAAAAACCGATGGAAGTAAAAAATATCGTTAAATAGATTTTATTTTGACTTTTTTTCCATCCATTGGCATTTAGTCTCAAAAATTAGACTAAAGTTTCCGCAGTTTGATAAATGGGAAAAATTGGCAGTCCTTGGAAAAATACCAATACAGTACAGACAGCAAATTATAACAGGCAATTTTTAAGTATACATAATAAAAAAAAAATAAAAAAAATAAAAAAAATGCACAGTGTAATTAAATATTATATGCAAATACGGCAGACGGCTACAAGCCAAGCCTTGTCAATTTAAGATTTTGTTCTTCAAAATTACTATGAGTAAGCATTTTTGTTAAAGTATTCAAGAATAAAAAAACTACCACTACTACTAATTATATGCGTAATTTAGGGAAAGAAATGGCTCCAGGACTGTCATTGGCAATTCTGAGACTGCTTTCAATAAATTTAGCATTTTCATTTACTTTATGTTTTAACTAAGGGGAAGAGGGTTGGGGCAGGGCTTCGTGGAATTTGTAGAAGATTTTCATACACATTAATTTCCAATAACCATTCGAAGATAATACGATAGAAGGTTGAGTTGTGAGGAGTTTAATAATTATAATAATAAATTATAATCCATAGCGCGATGTAGCTCAGTTTTGAGATAATTATTGGATTATAACTTCCGATCGTCTGCTATGAGTTGTTATGGATTAATACTCTATTGAACATTTTCTACAGTAGTTGAGCTACTGTTGATTCAAACTGTGTTTAATTCTAAGTTTTTCCCCCCTAGATCTTAGGGGGAGATGGAGAAAGAGTAGGAGGTTTTGGGGATAAGCATAACCCCTTGCCATTGGATTTTACATCGTTGTTGATGAAAATAAATATTTGTAAAGTCGAAAAAATGAACTGAAGCACATCTTTTACTCACTGAAGCTTATCCTGACTGTGCTATAGACGTTAGAATGTGTCAGGTGTGGTATGCCCGTTTGAAAAGTGGTGATTTTGATGTTGAAGACAGGGAACGTTCAGGCGGCCCGAAAAAGTTCGAAGATGAAGAATTGAAGGCATTACTCGAAGAAGACTCATGTCAAACGCAACAAGAACTTGCAGAATCTTCAGGAGTTGATCAATCAACCATTTCTAAACGATTAAAAGCATTGGGAATAATTCAAAAACAAGGAAATTGGGTGCCGTACGAATTGAAGCCGAGAGACGTCGAACGACGATTTTTCACATGTGAACTGCTGATTGAACGACAGAAAAGAAAGGGTTTTCTGCATCGTATTGTGACTGGCGATGAAAAGTGGATACGTTACGATAACCCAAAGCGTAAAAAATCATGGGGACCGCCCGGACATGCATCAACATCAACGGCAAAGCCGAACATCCATGGATCCAAGCTCATGCTGTGTATTTGGTGGGATATGAAAGGTGCCGTGTATTATGAGCTGTTGAAACCGAATGAAGCGATCACTGGCGACCGCTACCGACTACAATTGATGCGATTTAGCCGAGCATTAAAGGATAAGAGGAGAGGCCAGAATATGAGAATAGACACGACGAAGTTATTCCTCAGCACGACAATGCTCGGCCGCATGCTGCTAGGCAAGTAAAAACAAACTTGGAAACGCTGAAATGGGAAGTGCTACCCCACCCGCCGTATTCTCCAGACATTGCTCCTTCTGATTACCACTTGTTCCGATCGATGACACATTGCCTGGCTGAACAGCACTTCCGTTCTTTCGAAGAACTCCAAAAATTCGATTCGGTCGATTCGTGGATAGCCTCAAAAGATGAGAAGTTCTTTCGACGCGGAATCCGTATGCTATCAGAAAGATGGGAAAAGGTTGTGGCAATACTTTAAAGAATAAATTTATAATCACTTTTTCACAATAAATGTCCAAATTACGAAAAAAATACGAGTTTATACATTCATACTCCCAAAAAAAGTAGGCCAATATCCAGTTTGATATTCAGAGAGTACTAACATTTTAACAATGACTCTCCGCCACTGTTGCTGATGGAACACAGTTTACAACTAAACTTTTAGTACACTATAAATATAATATCGTCTATCACAGAAGTGTATCAAAACTATTAAACAACAAATTGTAGCATAAAAAACTATCTCACATAACCAGTAGTTATTATTTGGTATGCAGATATATAAATAAAATGTATAAATGAATGAATGACAAATTTGCAAATTGACATTTAAAACTGGCAATTCTGGTTTTACTTTTTTTTACACTCTTCGTTTTTCTTTTTTTTTCCAACTACACAAATATCGTATTAATGCATTTTTAACATTTTTGCATTTTACTTTTTTTTTTTGTATTGCATGATACACGGTACTACGTAATTGTAATAAATATACCATTTTACTTATGTCATTTAATTTAATTACTTTTCACCTAAAAATTAAACAAAAGGTAAAACAAAAGAGAAAAATAAATGACAAAAACAAAAGTCATGTGACTAACCAACTATTTATAAAACCATAAAAATGAAAATAACTGAAAAAAAAAAACCAAAAATGTTTTGTTTAATTTTAATTGCTTTCATTTTCTTTTCGTATGTTTTTAGTACATAAAAAATCGGTAAGGCGAAATAAAGAGGGAGACAGAGAAACAACCAAGGTGGAAAACAAAAAAATCAGTGAGTCAATAAAAAAAAAAAAATTCATCATCAATTGCTGTAGCAACAATACTGCAATAATTACAACACCACAGCAGCAGCAATAACTATTTTTATAATACGTCATCAGAAAAAAGCAGAATTTTAATAAAAGTGAAATTTTTGCATGGAAATATAAAAATTTCTGAAGTCGAAACACACAAAAAACATCGTAAAATTATTAAAAACCGGAAGCGTATATAAGCGCAACACACACACACATACACATACGTAAGTGCGAACGAACAAACGAGCCCCATAATGGTAACACTGGCTAAAACATCAATGTGCATTGGTATGTGGTGGTGGCTGCTGCCATTGCTGTTAGTGACGTTGCAGCAGCCATCGTCATGTGAATGTCGTTATCTGCCGACAAGGTCACATGGCGACGATTTGGATAAATTACGTGAATTAATGTTGCAGGTGAGTGAGTGTACGAATAAAAACAAAATGCATAAAAAAATAACCTAGTAGGCAACACTGATACATTTTTCTTCAAGAGGGTTTTTTATTTTAAAAGCAATGATCAAAATGGCATAAAGTCATATTCATCGATAAGTGGAGGGGCGGCTTATCCCAAATGCTGTTGCACAAGGAACAGAGCAAACATATTTACAAACATAATATGGGTATTCACGAGTTGATGCAACATGCCATGTGCTGATTGCGGATGTTTGACACCTTTCTACCTTTAAATTCATTATTTTTCAATGAGATGGTAATATTTTGACAGTTAAACTATTTCGCATCTCCAATATTTGCATTGAACGCTCACATCTTCGTGCTTTAAGTCGCACTTTCGTAATTTCGCACTTTTGCATCAACGCGTGAATACCCATAATGTGTGAGCGTAATATTCGTTAAATATGCGAATGCGGATATCATCACATCTCATTACATCACTAGTTCAAAGTAATCTAACTATTCACTCTACGACGAATTTACTTTTGAAATAGACCCTCCACTAGTGCCAGAGTGCCAAACTCATTAGGTCAATTAATAATAATATCATCAAGTAAAATTTCGCATCAAAAAAGCCTTCAAGAGCAACTTGAGCATTTCAGTGGTGCAAATGGAAATGGTGAGCACGCGGCCAGGCTCTGAATCAAAATACTAGAGACTGAAGTACCTCCAACCACGCATTTCTCCATGTTTAGCTGACCCAAAGCCTCACTTTTTGAATAGTTAGATCTTTCTTAAATGGTCTCAATGAGAGCTTAAAGTAACCCCACGTAATATTAAAAATATAAAAAAATGGAACAGCTCAAGTAATAATGAAGATGTATCTAAGGTAATTAAGTGTTACTTGGGCTTTGTAAATAACCCGATGTTAGCCTATATATACTACAAAACATTCACATTCTCACAGATGCAGAGACCAGTTGTCTAAACACAATTAGTTCAGGGCTTCGCTTTTATTTATTTCTTAAATGATTTCGATGAAGTTTAAAATATTTGATAACATACCAAAAATGCTAACATCTCAAAAAATAATAAGATTTTGGCAACAAAATGTGCGCTTAAAAGCTATTTGAGCTCTTCAGTAGTGTAAATAGCAATTGGAGTAGATAATCCGGGCCTGCAGCACTCCAGATACTCACTGCCGCAGCTGCTAGTGCAGGGTTTCGCTCTATGCCTAGCTAGATCTTTCTTTACCTCATGAACTTACTCCAAAATTTAAGTTCATGGTATTTATCACTGAATGGTAGATGAAAACACGGTCAGGTTTTAAATTTAAATTTTCACTATATCTACTGATATAGCTACAAAGTCTTGAACGAGAAGAAACTTCCAAGCTTCAAACTTGTGTGGATCCTTTACTTTTCCTAAATGAACTCGATAAGATCTCAAAGATCAAGCTAAGCAAATTTGGTACTACACGTAAGCCTTACAAAGTAGACATTGGCAAAAAAAAAAAAAAAAAAAACAGGGCCTCAAAAAATAATAATGAGATAATTACTATTCCAGATGCAGATGAATTCCTGGGAGGGGCAGAGGAATTTGCTCACTCTGTGCTTATCCAGCTAGAGCCAGGCTTGATTCTTTTTGGACACATTTTCCTCTAATGATTTCAAAGCGTTGAGTATGGAGGTTTGCTGTCATGGCTAGACCTCATGAAAAGATTTTCTGAAAATCTCATCTTCTTAGTAGAAATCTATGCCTTGGAAGAAATTTCCTCTCTAAATTACATGTTTTTATGTGTATGTGAGCGAAATTCAAAATTGTGTAAGAAAACAGAAATAATGTTATGTAATACAGTATGTGTGCTCCTCTCGCGGCTGGAAAGTGTTACTATAAACTATAGATCATATGAGATGGCACTGAGAGAGCCGATGTGTGACGTCTCTGCTTGTATTGTATGTGGCCGATCACCATACGTTGACATGTAAAAAGCCCGATTGCAACATCGGCCTTCTCACTGGCTGTTCATGTTCTCTATGCTACATACAACTGCAGGCCAGAAAAAATGGACTTTTCATTATTTAAGTATTTTGTATTTGAATCTACACTTATGTTAGTAGGCGTCCCATTTGAATGCTTGTACATATTTGGATCTCTATGGATTCTGTGTCTGTATGTATATAGTTTGTATGTGGCGTTCAGTTGGTTTACCGGGTTACACATCAAATCTCCAGCGTATCTGTATACGTCACCCATATTCTTGGTTTTATGGTGTTGCAATAGGCGCTGATAAGGGAGTCAGTCAGTAAGAATGAAAAGTAGGCAGTGAACTAGAAAGGCCGTCACACCCACTTGGGTAGAACAATGCCTTGTGAGAAATTTTCTAATTAAATTCATATTTTAATGACGACCTCGATAGTCTAGTGGGTTCACTAGACTTTCATCCGGGAGGTTCGGGTTCGATTCACGTCTTCGTCTGGTGGTTATTTCTTATAATGTTCTTATATTCACCATCAGTATAAAGTGGATGGGAATTGTAAAAAATTGTACAAGTACACACCTTGGTTGGTAATGGCAAAAGCCACCAAGCCAATAAAACATTGCCACATCGTTCAGGCCTAAGTGTGTTTCTCAAGAGCCAACCTAACCTAACCTAACCTAACAACCTAACCTAACCTAACCTGAATTTGTCAGTCAGTAGGAGTCAGTTGGCCTAGCAACTAGCGCCTAACCTAACCTTACCTACATATTTCTATGGTTTGGTCTGGGTATAAGTGAATTTGTCAGTCAGTAGGAGTCAGTTGGCCTAGCAATTAGCGCCTATGAAGAGGTTGCGAAAGTGGTGGAGCAGCGGTTAGGAGTTTTCCTTTCTTCAAAAACATTTTTAATAAAGGAGCAACGATTGTAGTGACTAGGGTATTCATCGGGAAGAGGGACAAGGCGTTGTTATCACAAAATTCCCTCCTTGGATCTGCTATGGTATAACAGTGGAAAAACGTAACTATAATTTTTGTTCATTCTTATTAAAATCGAACAATAGTACATTCCAAAAAATATTTAACTATTCCCCTTTTAAAAACTCAAGCTATTCCCACATTTTCATTTAGGGCTTATGTCTATTGGTATTTAGTATAAATTCTCCCTCCTTTCTTATTACAGCCATTACATTTTTGAATATATTTTTTATTATTTGTTTATTATTGTTACTTTAACAACATAATAAAAATAAGGAAAATATATAAAAATTTCGCCTATAAAAATGAAATAATAAAATACTAAAAATTAAACTGAAATCGTAACATAAAATCACAATAATCGCAGAGTACAGTTAAATAAAAAATTATTGAAAAATAAGCGCATGTGCGCATATTAAATGTTTAAATGTTCAATTATGTCAGGATATATCTCAAGATATCTCTCAATCTGAAGAGGCGAGGCTCGCAACGCATCGCGCACTTTTGACTTCACCTAAAGTACAAAAAACAAAAAATAATAAATAAATTTAAATAAGTAAAACAAAAATCGAAAAAAACGAAAGAAATGCATTGAAAAATCATAAAACTAAAATGACAAGCAAAGGAAATTGAGATCTGAGCGCTGATAGTGAATGAGTGAGTGAGCTTCTTCTTACATCACAATCACAATCGATTTAAAGAAACCAAAATTTCGTGAACATCAGCGACTGACAACAAAAAACCAATAAACAAAAATAAAATAAAAACAAAAAAAAACCAAGAAAATTGGTTAAAAATGCGTGCAAAATTTTGTTAATTGGTTATTTCTACGTTTTGTTTACTGTTGTTGCGGTCGATGTCGCTGGTTCTGTTGATGTTGCTGCCACAATTGTCAGTAGTTACCGCATATGAATTTGTTGCTTTCAGCTTATTCCTTCTGCAATTTTGTTGATGCCACTTGATATGTATGTATTGCTGTTGTATAATTTTCCATAATGATGGACTTAAATTGCACTTAATTCATGCTTTGGATTTTCGAAACGACGATGGTGATGATGTTGACGATGATCATGACGACTTCCAAGATTCCTCGCGCACGTTTGCATCTAGATGCATACGCTATGCGAGTCTCATTTTCGTGTATGTTTAAAAATCGTACGTAGAATTTCCTGTTCTTTTCGTAATCATAAACAAAAATGCAGTTTAACTGCGTATAATTTTATTTTGGAGTTTTTATTGCAGATGAATTTTTTAAAAAGCTTTTAAGACTTTCAAAAGTCCCAAAAACAAAGAAGTTGCTATTTTTCAAAGTACTATAATTATTTTAAACCATAATGAGCGACACATGAAATTGTTTTTAATTTTTTTGTTTTCAACATCTGGTCTGTCTAAATAAATTCAGATATGGTGATGAAATGTGATGAATATGCAAATAATTGATTAATAGATGCATTCGTTTCATCATGTTCGCTTCACTTCAAATAGTTGTGATTAGAGAAGTTTATTTTGTTGTTGTACATAAAGAAGAATCTAATACCATATATGTATTTTAAATAGATGGGAAAACGGTCTCATGGTCCTCTACAACATTTATGAAAACTATAAAAATCGTCGTCTTGTAAGTAACTCGTGAAGCTCAGCAGCAGAATGTAGAAAGCAACAGTTGAAGTGAGTAAAGGTTTCTCTATCTTCCAAGTTTCCTCAGTTGCTTAAATTTGTTTAAAATAAGCTTTTCAGTTCACCATCTTGATGCCGTATAAAACTGCAGACCCAACCCTTGCGTTCGTATACAAATATAACTCTTTAGAAAACTTTAGAAAAGCCCCTTCGTTTTGAGAATATAGGCTACAAAATTTAAACATTTTTGCATCAAGAAGATGCCAAATTTGCAAAAACAGAAACAAAAATCATTAAATTTTTAGCATTATTTTGTATGTGGGAAGTTATACACTCAAAGAAAATAGAAACACAATGGCATGCAAAATAAGTTAATATGATAATTACTACTTATATACATAAATAATATTGCTGTTATTTTTACTAGAGTTATTGTTAATTTTTGGCTTTTGCAATAAATGAATTGCATTAGTTGGTGATGATGATGGTGTTGCTATTCATGACGACGGATGATGATGATCATCATCATACGGTGCTTGACGGTACTGATGTGATAACAACAAATTAACTTAAAGCAAATGAATTGTTAGTGGTTAAAAAATGTGAGGCAATACACACACACACAAGTAAATGTAAAAAATATAAAAACAAGATGAGACACTCACACATAAACACTGAGTAAATAATAATAATAGGTTTATATTACACCTTTTACTATTACACTATGCCATTTTTCTTCCTATACATAGAAATATTTTTATTTTATTTTTTTCATGCCCTCAGCTAAATTTTTTTTGTGTGTGTGTTTCTCCTTTTCTCTAGTGATTGCATGCATCTAAGGTAGCCAGGTTTTTAAACTGAGAAATCAGTACATTGAACTTGATTCATTCAGCATTTATTGGCTCGAAAAATTTTGTTAAAATACCGGCCAAATTTGGATATAGCTGTGTTATTTTAACCGTAGAATACTAAGGTTCTTTCGTGAGGTGCAACGAATTCAATTTTTGAAATGAAAAATATGAATTGAATTTATTTTATTTTTTTATTCTACAAACATATGTAATAAGTTTAAGCCTTTTTTTTTTTTAAATGAAGGTTTTAAAGAGTTGAGTTTGTTTTTTAACAAAGGCGAACATTAATATTAAAGAGCAATAAATTTACTTTAGTATTTTAGGCTTATATTGTAGTTATCTTACTACGCCAGTTTTAAAACAAAATTATTACGAGCACTTTTCGCTATTTAATGTTTCAATTACTATTGCCTTGGCCCTTTTCCGCTTTTCTTACGAAAGTACTGATTAGACGCAGTTCCACTTCGCCTTCAAAGTCTCCATTTCTTTCTTTCTCTTTTCTTAAAAATTAACAACAAATAAAAAGACTTTTCAGGAATAATTGCAAAAATTTGAAAACATTTTTCTAAATTTGGGTATGTGCTGAGTATTACGTAAAAACTCATTCTCACTCTCAATTCGTCAACATTCATGCTTATATTTTTGTATTTGAAAGTTCTTAAAGTAAATACATTATTTTCAAAACTCAATACAAAAACAAATAAAAAATCAGTGAATTCGCTTTAAAATTGTAGATTTGATTTCAGAACTTTTTGAAAAATCAATTTTTTTTTTTAACCAAATCTAGTCAAATTAGTAGCTGCACTAAAAAAAAACAGGACCTTTGGCCACCTTAATTGCATCTTCTGCGCGCTTATCTCGTAAATTGTGCTAAAAACCCATTTTGACAGTTTAATTAGAGGAAGATTTTAAAATCTGTTTATATTATTTCTTTTTCTCTGTCGCTATTTTTAGCAAGGTATTTTGGTCTTCTTTCTTTTTCGGTCACTATTATTTTCATTTATTCATTCAACACATTGCAACACAAGTCTTTGTGAGCTGTGCGCTAAAAAAAAAAAACCTTTCACTTGTTATCACGTTGGCATCATAAATTAATTTCCTCGTTTAAAATGTTAAAGTGTCAGCTTTGCTGTTTGTAGTTTGCAGCTTTTCTGGTAGTCGTCCATTGGCGAGTGACATATTTCATAGTTAAGTATTAAATAAATGGAAGAGTTAAAAATACCGGAGAATCAGAAGGAAGTAGCCTCTAAAAATAATTTGTCTGGATAATTTTTAATTTATTTTTATCCAGGTTCTGATTCAAAAAGAACTTGAAAATTTGTACCTTTTTTGAATACAAATTTTATATTGGAGCGCATGAGAAACTAGTTAGGTTTGAATCAGCGTGCAGGCAAATTTTCGTTAAAAAAAAAAAACACTTTTTTGAGGTGTAAAAGCAAAGAAGCGATGTACAGCTGAGCACGATACAACATATGTACACACTTAGTATGAACAAATGAGAGCGAAACCTCGAACTAGAAATTGAATATGCTCACAGTACAACTTGTATCCAACCACATGTTGCGTCGCACATGTTGTATGGAATGCTAAAATGCTTTTTACAAGTGCTTATATTTGTAGTTCTTTTATTTTAATTTCAAAATTGAATTTGGCCGTGATAGTCCCTGTTAAAGAGTTGACAACGAAACGAAATAACAAAAATCCAATGCCAATAAATGTTGTGTTTGTTGTGTGAAGTTTCTTCTAATACAGACTTTTTCAGCGCTGCCATTTAAAACAACAAATCATACCTTTTTCACTCATACTCTCCAAAATTTCACTTTTACCGTGACAAATTTGTTTTTTTTTTTATCTCAATATCAAACTTTGGAGGATTAAGGCTCAGTGATCACGTTGATGATTTATGGTTATCAATCTGTTTTCTATATTAAGGGATTTTCGAATTTAAAAAGCGTGGAAATCAAATCTTATTTAGATAAAAATACTTTATATTCTACTTCGGAAATTCATGTGGTTCTTTTCATTCAATGACTCTTAGTAAAGGAGGACCACACAGAAGGCCTCGGTGAGAAGGAAAGAGAATTTTTGGCTACAATAACCAAATTTAAGCTGCATTAATTATCAATTTCGCTCTGCACTAACCGAATTTCGGATAAGTGAACTAATTTCAAAGCAATGTCAACCAAATATCAACATATTTTTCGAACACAGTAATCGAATTTCGGACATTAGTGTATGTATTAGTGTTTCGCTTGTGTAAATAAAATTCGAAATTTTGACAACCGCGTATGAATGAAATTTTCCGCTACAGTAACTCAGTGTCTCAGTGAATAGAATTATCTAGAATAGCGCAAGAGCTGTTCACTCACACTTATAGTATGTTCACATGGCGGCTGAAAATTTGATTTTGGTGCCCAAAATCGATTTTGGCTGAAAATTCCTTGAAAATTGAATATTTGTCACAAAACAATTCTGTGGTCACAAGGCATAACCAGAGTTGCCACGACCTAAAAAATTTTGTAATCAAATTCTTCTAAAAATGTTAACAATTTGAAAAAAAAAAGTTAGCAAATATATATAGTACTAAAAAGACCAGGAATGCTTATATAGGGATGATTTAAAGAAAAAAACATTTACCAGTGGTTCAATTCCATGCAAAATAAATTTCAGATAAATATTTTTTTCTAACTTTCTTGGCACCACATGGAAGCCTAATGTAATTACAACAACAAACGATTCCATTATTTACTTATGTAGTGTTAATGTCTTGGTTCCAATGCAAAAATTCTGTATTTGCATTATTCTGGGAAATATGTACCTAGTAGGTCATTCTAATGTTCTAGGACCATTCATAATTTTTATCGATACATATTTTCTCCATAAACAGTATAATAGTTTTCTCAACGGTGTTTTTTTATCTGTCATTTATGGAAAAAAGGGGGTTTAAAATTCCATTTTCAAGAGGAAGGGTAAGAGTTGAAGGAAAAGTATATTTTGTTTATCTCTTTGTGATTAACAACTTTGCATCAGACATAAAATTCGTACCTGCTGGAATAAACAAATTCCGACTTCAGGTCATTGTGGGAGAACTAGATATGATGGAGAAAAACTGTGTACGCAGTTGTGATAAGCTATAAAACCTCTCAAAAATTAGTGCTTCCCATTCTTATCGAATGAAAAAAACGAAATAAAGGGAGTAATAAAAAAATTATGCCAATATATCAAAATTTTCTTGCATACTTTAGTTCAAATTAAATAAAAAATATAATCAAAATGAGAAAAAGTGCACGTGTGCACAATCGTAAAAAAAGTAAGCAAATTTGCTTACAAATAAGCAAAACGGCAACCCTGGGCATAACAGCACAACTCGAGTTTTGTCGAATTCGAGTTATTATCATAATTGAAATTTTCATATCCAATTTCAGATTGTGTCAAAATTATATGAATATAGGTTCAGTGTTTTACGAGGTATTGAAAGAAAAATAGCACAACTCAAATTGATTACTATTAGCATTTGAATTTTTGAAGTGCTCTCCTGTAAAATTCAAAAAAACACACTTATGCTGTTATGCCTTGTGACCTTGTGAATTGTTAAATGAAAATCTGATTTTTAGCCGATTTTCAATGAAAAACGATTTTTGACTATGATTTTTCGCTATGCAACTCTGTGTTTCTGAGCGAATTGAGAGAATGCTACTACAATATTTCATCTATTACAAAATTTAGTACTTTTTTTGAAGTACATTAGTTATTTGTTAAAAGTGTGTGAAAAGTAAATGATCTCAAAAAAATGGAAATAAAAATTGACAGATGAAAAATCAAATGTCGCCTGAACGTCTTTTCTGAAAATCGAATTTTGGGCAACGAAAATCGATTTTCAACTTCAATGTGAACACACTATTAGACCTTTTATACTTAGACTCTTTAAATAGAAATCTAAGCGAAATTTCATCACACTTTTCACATCTGTTTTATTAATCTTTGTTTTTTAATGAATGAAAATTAAAGTGTTATTTGAAAAAGTTATGAAAAAAAACTTGTAGGTTTTAAAACCCTGTCAATAGAATTTTCTACCCACGATCTTTTGACGACGCTAATAGAAGAGAGAAATGAAAACTGAAAACAATGGTTTATGAAAATGTTCGTCTTCATTTGAAAAAGGAGGACAGGAAAAGAGAAAGCTGTGAGCATTTTGAGATTGCGAACACTTTGAAACATTGATGAAGCTACTAGAATAGCCCAATAATCAGAGCGGACAGGTGTAAAAAACTAGCTTTATATTTTTTTCATAATAAAAGTCAAATATTTGACTTCACATACTTCATACTATGAATATTCTGATTTCAGTTTAAAATATATGTTTAAGCAAGAGCCATGAAATTTTGTAAGTTTTTAACCTTGAAGATGCGCATTCATTTACTCATATTTTTTTTTTTTTTTTTTGTTTAAGCTGACAACCCGCACAAAGCTAAACTTAAAGAAAAAATAAGATCATTAAAATAAAATTAAATTAGTTAAAAAACATTTGTTTTTAATCCCAACCTACTCACACGTAGCTACATACACATTCTACGTATGAATGAATGTGTTTATGTGCCAAGTAAATCTTTACTAATTACAATTATGCGTAATTTGGACAAAAAAAATGTCATTTATCATTGGCAGTGTAAAACTAAATGCTTTCCATGCAAATTTAAATTCCAACAACCAGAAAAAAAAAAGAAAAATTGTTTTCACACAAAAAAAAAAAAAAAACAACCGTAGACAATAAAAACTTTAAAAGGTCAAGTGCATGACCTGGTTTAAAGCCAAAAAAAAAAGCCCTTAATGACAAAAAACTTACAAAAACAAAGAAGAAGAGAGTTGTGCAGAAGACTTAAAAATGTATTAAACTTATTAGAAACTATTAAATTAAATATATACACACAAACCAAGGGTGGCTAGTCGGTCGCTTAATCCCAGCGGTTTTTTAGACAAGTGCTTTAAAAGCGCTTGCAAGTGCACCATTTCAACCGGAAATTGCAAAGGAACCATGCAAACAACAAATAAAGTTTTCTATCGAGTAATAAAAATGAGTATCGTTCAGCGAGACGCTACGAACGATTGACTGAGCGAGAAACGAAGCGAGTTTTCACGCAACAGCGAAGTAAAGTGGTTGTGGAATTTCACGAAAAGTCTGTGTGTTTTATTTTATTAATTTTTTGCAATTGTTTTATAAAAAATAACTAAAAATGTAATATATATATATATATATATATATAATTACAAATGTATATATATATATATATTTGGTTTAAAACAAAAAGAAAAAAATAAAATAAAATGACGCAGCAATGAAAAATTAAGAATGCATGAATCGATACTCGATATTTTTTTCTCTCCTCTCTATCTCAACTAAAGGAAGCACGAAGCAGCGAATGAACGAGCGGTAGTACCTATCTAACGCATTCTTTCTTGCGCTTGTTTAGCGCTGAAAGTACTGCGCTAAACAAGTGCTTGTCTCCTAGGACATGCAATGTTAAAATTTATATGGAAAACAATGTGTTTGTAGTGCACTTAAGTGCTTGCATTCAAGCACTTGTTTAGAGCTATTCTAGTGCTTCTATTTACCGCTGGGATGTTTCGGCCAAAATATACATACATACTTACATACATATGCTTACACATTTTTGGTTTAGGCTCACATCACGTCGGTTGGTAAATTTTACCTTGCAGCCAAGTCGGTCTATTTTTGTTTTTTTTTAATTTAATTTAATTGTTCACGCTGAACAATTAAAAATTATTACAGCATTACACTTAATTTTAGTTTGGTATTTGTAGGCATGGAGAGAGAAAGAGAGATTAATATTGCTTTAAGCTATTTTGAAGAAAAATGGCTAATAGCAATAGCAACAGGCCGCAATATGTAATAATGTGCAGATTTATATTTTATGAACTTAATAAGGTTATTAACATACCTTAATTTATTTTACATAGACATACTCGTTTAACCCTCTTGTTCCCAAGCCTTCACCAAAAGGGATAGAATTGCCAGCATAACAGTTTTGTGTTGCTACATTTTATCATATCGTTTAGGGAATTTCCTAACCTTCCCAATGCATCAGTTTTGAGCTATGATGCGTATTACAGAAGTAAGCGACAGTCAAAGTCAAAAATTTTTGAAAAATAGGAAAATTAATTATTTTGATTGTATTTGAGATAAAAGTGAAAAAAAAATAAAAAAAATTAATAAAATACTTCCCGTCATACTATCCAGAAAAAAAACTGGCTATGGATAGCTGAGAATTTTTTTTTATATTTTTTTATATAAAATATTTAATTACTTAAAACAAATTGATAAAAAGCTCATTTAACAACAAATAATTTTAGGCGCTCAAACTTTCCCACTTCATAAAACCACGCTCATTAGTTTTTTTTTGGGTTTTTAAATCAGTTTATGATTTTTACACCAATATTAATCAATTCCAATTTTTTTTTATCAATCAAAAATTTGGAAACTAGAGGGTTAATTAGGGATTTTGTTACCCTACAGTGTTGAGTGCTTGATATATAGTACCATAATACTTCATGGTGCTAAAGTTTTTATACTCTTAAAAAAGCGACGTGGAAAGTGTTTTTAATGAACTACTTTAGACTATAAACTTTTTGAAACCTTTGAAATAGTGAATTTTTATAGAATGTGGTTTTAGTGAGATTGAAAATTTCTTCAACCTCTGTGTGCTCCTTGGGACAACGAACTCTTTAAAGCTGTGAACTATTTCAGAATAAGACCTCCTTCAGACCAAATTTGGCTCAATTCAAACAAGAACTCAAATCAAAATTCCCACAACACCACAAATATTACCAAAGTTCTAATAAAAAATCAGATGGAAATTAAAATCAGATAGAAATTTTAATCAAAACCAACCCGGGCCAAAATGCATATAAAAACTCGAACTGAATTCAGGCAAAAATCAGATAACCTCAAACCAGATCAAAATTCGGAAACAAATTAGCCAGAAATTTAGATAAAAAATCAGACAGAAATTCAGACCTAATCCAGATCAAAAATTTCGGCTAATAAATAAATAAAAATTTAGACCGAAACTCAAAACTAAATTCAGATAAAAAATCAAACCAAAATTTAAAACAAAAACCAGACTATGAACCTAAATATAGATCAAAAACTACGAGCTCTTCAACAGTAGGATATTTATTGATTGATCCCGAAATTTCCGATTTAATGTAGACAAAAGTTGGCGCTTTAGAAAAATGTTTAAAGGTTCAAAGAACCGACATTTTTAGTAATGTTTATTTATAGCCCCGTTCAGAGTTCGCTACTGGTAGTAAGCCGAGTTTTTTGCGACCATTGGTGATATTTTCGATATTTTTTTTAACACTAGTAAAAGAGATTGAAAAGCCATTTATTTAATTTTCAAATTCTTACTTTTTTTGCTTTTTTTTTTTGTTTTTTTTTTTTTCAAATGCCACAATGAACACAACTGAAAAATGTAGGAAATTTGAACTTCGAAACAAGAAGTGGAACTAATTTTATATAGTAGGTTTTTTTTTGTATTATCTGGCTAAAACTTGAGTTTAAATTTTAAGAAAACTAAAAAATTACAATTAAATAAAAAAGCAAAATGAAAAACAGGCAATAGCAAAAAACAAATAACTGCCGAAGAAAAGGGCCAACTTTATTACCACGTGTGTATGTTTGTTTTTTTTTTTTAACGAGGTTTTAACAAACCGTATGTAATTGCTTAATTAAGTCAAGTTAGCTGCAGCCTGCAGGTAAAAATTGTATGGTGCATTATCGGTTTTTGTTAGTTATAAAATAACAATGAATTTAAATTAAGATGGCATCCGCCAAAAACTAAAATTTCAATTATATTTTGCAAGAGATTTTTAACTCATTATGTTTCAGGGTTAGGTGAAGGTTAAGGCAAGCAAATGTCTTTACTTCGTACATTCAGAGAATGTTAGGCTCACTCAATCGAAACCAATGACTATGATTGGCAGAAGCATTGGATATTTTCCCTGTTTTGATTTTCACTCTCAAGCGAGATCAAAAAACTTCCTCTCTTTTTTTAACTTTCAATCAAACAACTTTTATGATTAGTCAATCAGATATTTTCTGTCTGATATTATCTGATATTTAAATTGAAATATTTACTTGAAGGACTTTAGAATAATGATTTAAATAAACAAATTGTTAACAATTAAAGCGCTACTTTTCAATATCTGTTAGCAAATTCTTTTTCATTTGAATAATTGCACACTTCAAAGTTCCGTGAACCTCAAAAAAAAAAAAAAAACTAAAAACTTCAAATTTATATATTTAACCATATAAGTCTGATGGATATTCAATGAAAGAAATATCATTAAAATTGCTCTAGTTTATATTTGTTGTCTGGCATTATGAACTCAACAGCAACAGTAACAACAACAACCACCAATCACCTTCATAAATGTTTTACATTATATTTTTAATTTTTTTTTGTTAATAACCATCACGCAAAAAAACGAAGACGAAAAAAATTTTACGCTTTTAACTTGTCCGCTTAAGTTGAAAGCCAAAAACAACTTCCAATATGTGTTTATAGATTATTATTGAATACGCTTTTCAAAAGAAATTTTAAACCGCACGAACAATCATTAATTTTTAATAAAATATATTATTCTTTTGTTTCATCAAAAATATTTACGTCGATATGTGAAAATAAACAACTATGCAAAAGTGATTAATGAATTCAAACAAAAAATTTCCAAAAAAAAAATAAAATATTTTGCAGACATTATGCAACTGTAAAATAAAAAACAAAAGCTTCTTCGCAATCATATAAGAAATTATTTGTACTATAATTTTGATAGGGTAATGTTGAGTAAATTGACAGTAAACTATCTACAAATTAGCCCAATGATCCAACTTGGTAACCCTATTCATCCCACGTTATTTTATAACGTAAAGTCCCACGTAGTGACTCAGAGTCACTATATAGAATTAACTCGGCTATTCCCATTTCATTTATTTTTTTTTTTTTAATTTTTTAAAATCTGATAAATAAACAACAAAAATAATATAATTTGGAAAAATATAAGTATAATCTATATTTACTTTGAAGGCAAGTAGTGGAGCAAAAACTTTTTATTGCAGATTTTACAGAATTACTTTGAAGCTCTTCCTTTCTCCCTCTACGCCCTTTCCGGCTTTTCAGCCCTTCTTCTTAGTATTTTTAAATTTTTGAAGTATTTCATGTGAAATTTCAGCGATTTCGTTGCGTATCTTGGCCTTAAGTTGTTCAAGAGACTCTGGTACATTGACATAAACTTGACTTATGAAGTATCCCCACAAGAAAAAGACAGGAACGGTGACTTCGGTGTTAGCACTTTTTTCAAACGATATTTTGGTCTGTGCGAACGTTGCGCTAACGTAACAGACGACTGATTTTGAAAATAAAACTGGAAAATTTGTGCTGGACTGGAGTTACATGGGCTGTCAGGTGACGATTTGACAGCTACTGTCATTGCTGTTCCAGTTTAACATCGGGTACCACAAAAAAAATCACCCTGTATAATAGCTTCTTCTTTTTTGCCACGTAACTCATTAATGATGCTGTTTAGTTACAGCAAAATTTCTGCCTTCTACTACTCTATTCTTGTTAGGAAGAAAATTATTTGAAATGCACCTTTTATTTTTTGCATCGTACTAGCACAAGTTAATTGTTTTAACAACAGGTTTTACGACAGTTCTAAACTTGTAAAGTATTTTTCGGAAGATATATTTCTCTCTAGCAGGTCATATGACCAACAGAGCTGTTCCACTCCATGCTATGCTAAGACTTAACTCTTAGCGCTGCCTTCCTTAGATACATACAGTATCTCACAGTAAAATATCTGCTATCGCAAGTCCACCAAATGTTCATTCCATACTTGTGTAGCCGTCTTCATTTATCAAGTGCCAAAGATTTCCAATCGAAGTAAATTTAAGATGCGATCTACGTACCGATATCATGGTCCTATCATCAAATGCTAAATATCGCGATAAATCGATAAATCTATGTCTTGACATACAAGCACGCAACCTCAAATTGTCATATAAATTATCACAAAACTCTCCATAATCGACAATGCCATCTGCATTTGTTAACTAATCGCATCGTTTCCTACTATTATTCCGGGTTTAATTTATGGTAGAGTACTTATTACAATATACAAATGTATATAGTGACTCACAGTGAGTACGTGGGATTTTACGCAGTTTTTGTTTATTTAATGATTTTTGACTAATACAGAATAATAAAACAAAAAATCCATTTTTATGAAGATAACCGGTAAATGAACGAATACATTAGGCCCTTCCCGTGAAAAAATAAGAAATCTGAAAAATATAACGAATTTAATTTCAATAGTGACTCAAAGTCACTGCGTGGGATGAATAGGGTTAATATATTTGACCTATTTACAGCAGTTTGCATTAACTACGGGCACTTTCAAACTGGAAACAATATTGGAGGCTGCACACAGTTCTCTCTGTCTGTAGACAGCTGTGGTAAAACTATAGACCTTGCTGTTGTATGTCAGGCAGTCGCTATCACTTTTAATCTAGTTAGTTCATTTGGCAGCTCTTTCGCTAGAAAACGTTTTTCTACGACGAAAATTCCTGCAAATATTAACATCTTGAAACTGGAAACTGTTCAGGTCCATGCGAGTTTTTTTTTGACAAATGAGTTTTTTGACAGTGTAGGTTCTGGAGACTGGATACTTCTAAAATTGAGTTCCTGAGATTATTGACAATTTAAACTATCAACGTCCAAAGTCAATCGCTTTGAAAATGGCACTTCTTTACAACTAAGCATGCGAATTTAAGAGTTTGAGAACTCCTTGGACTTTTTAAGCTCCTTGGAACCTAAGGGTTTCCTTAAAAATGCATCTCTGTGCGACTGGGAACAACTTGCAAAGCCGATCTATCCTTAAGACCATAATTTCCTAGAGGCCTACAACTCTCTGATACTGTGAATCCTTAAAAATAAAGAATTATTTTAGATTATAAACCCAAAAAGATTGACAACTCCTTCGAGCTCAAGATGTTCCAAATTTTGATTGCCCTTTGAACTGTGTCTGTGAACTTTATAGGACTTGAATCGTCTTAAGACTCTGAACTTCATGACACACACTATTGGAGGCTGCGCGCCTCGATTTTCGGCCAAAATTTAAAAAATTAATTTTAATGTTCATAAACCTTTTAGGTTTAGGATAAAAGACGATAAAATTCTACATCACCAGTAAATATTGCCCTAGTGGTGCAGAAATATTGTTGGTTGCGCGCAATCACAAATTAACCTACAATATTTCAAAAAAAAAATAGTTCCTAATTACACTACTCTACAAATTTACTAAAACTTCACCACAACGAATGACGACAACATTTTCTATATTAAAATTTTTCGTAGAATCCGAATATCTTAATGATTTTTTTCGATTGGCACCAATTTTCCATGTAAATGGCAAAATTCAAAAAAGTGCACTGTTGAGAGCACATACTTCACAAAACTTTAATTTTTAGCCAATGAATTTTACATTTTTGTATATTTTAGATAAGTATCAGACAAAAATTTTAAGGTATATAAACTTCCAATAGTAACAGTAATATTGCTGTTATGATCGAAAAAAAGTAAGAATAATCACTTTTTTACCTTTTTACTCTAACAAATCTCAACTTTGAAGCCCTATATCTCAGAATAATTATATAGGTGACAAAAAGTCAGCCTTTTTATCTTATAAAGAATTTTTTTTACAAAAATTTTACGCATAAAATTGTCCTTAGAAAAATCATATCTTACGAAATTATAGCATTTTTTAACACCAATGCAAAAACCAATTTTTCTTTTAAAACAGTTTTATTTTAATCAAATAAAAAAACACAGTGCAACAAAATTTAGTATACTTGTTTTCTAGTAATATAGAGTTGTTGATCACTATTGCGTAGACAGTTTTTTCCCATCACATATAGTTCTCCCACAATATGAATCTGAAGCCGGAAAATGGGGTCTTCAGGGACTATTAAGAAATTTCTTTATTTCAACAAATAAGATTTTGATGTCTGAAGGACAGTTATTAAGCACAAAAAGATAAACAATTTTTTCATATACACTTTTGCTCCATCTCTTACCCTTCCTCTTAAAAATGGGGTTTTAAATCCCGTTTTTCGATAAATGGCAAAAAAAAAAACCTTTGAGAAAACTATTATACTGTCTTCGGAGAAAATATTTTTTGTTAAAAATTATAGGGGATGCTAGTACTTTAGAATGACCTCCGAGGTATACTTATCCAGAATAATGTAAAAATCGATTTTTTGCATTGGAACCATGCCACTCCCACTACGTAAGTAAATAATGGAATGGAATGGAAAAATTGTTGGCTCCACATGGGATTGAACCACGGGTCTATGAGCCATTTATCGAGGAAAGGTAGGAGGTGGTGAAAAAGTGTATACGTAAAAATTGTTTATCTCTTTGTGTTTAATAACTTTTCTTCAGACATCAAATTCGTATCTGTTGAAATAAATAAATTTCTTAATAGCCCCTGAAGACTCCATTTTCCGATTTTAGGTCCATATTGTGGGAGAACTAAATGTGGTGGGAAAAAACTGACTACACAGTCGTGATCAGCGACCCCAAAAAGCAAAAAAGCAAAAAAATGGTTATACTTTTTTTTTATTTGACTAAACCAAAACTGTTTTAAAAGAAAAAATAGTTTTAGCACTGATATTAAAAAAAATTCTATAGTATCGTAAATTATGATTTTTCCATGAACATATATATGCTTAAAATTTTTGTTACAAAATATTTTTTTTTTAAATAAAAAGGTTAACTTTTTGTTCACCATATAATTATTTTGAGATATAGGGCTTCAAAGTTGAGATTTGTTGGAAAAAAAGGTAAAAAAGTAATTTTTCTTACCTTTTTTCGATCATAACAGCAATATTACTGTTACTATTTTTTTATATCTGAAAATTTGTATCTGATACTCATCTAAAATATGCAAAAATTTTAAATTCATTGACTGAATATTAAAATTATTATTTGACAGATGTCAAATTATTATTTGACAGGCATTTATGTGAAGTATGTACTCTCAACTTTTTTGAATTTTGCCATTTACATGGAAAATTGGTGCCAATCGCAAAAAATCATTAGGATATTCGGATTCTACGGAAAATTTTACGATAGAAAATGTTATCGCCGCTCGTTGTGGAAAATTTTGTTGAGTAGTGTTATTACGGCTGAAATTGGACTTTTCTATTATATACCATATTCGGGTGTCGATTCGGATTCACCTTTCAAATATACATATGAAATTACCTAACACCTTGCAGGGCTGTGTTATTTACCCTATAAACACCAATATTTTAATTATTCATTTAAATTATTTGTTCATAATTGCTGTAAAATATTATGGCAAAAATGTAGAAAAAAAACAACAATAAATGTACATCACTTCCTTTTCATAAAACTAAGAAATTTTTTAAAACATATTCGCATAAATATGTGAAGTTTCTCCCTAAGGCAAAAAAAAAAAAATATTGGGAGATTGTATGTCTCGCCGGTACGACCCTGTCTCCGCCTTCTATTGCTACTATTATTATTTTATGTCAATTATACTATAATGAAAGCTTAATAAAACACAAATGATGGTGGTAAACAATTGTAAAACGATATTTTGTTGGTGTAGTTTAATATAAAAAAAAGTGTAAAAATTTAAAAAGAAAAAAATGTAAAACAAAAAAAATCGCTGAAGTTGGTAATTTTCGTAATGATTTGAGTCAAAAGTCTTTTTCAACAAACAAAAAATACAATAAAAACCAAAATCACTTTACAATGGTGCGAAAACAAAGCTTAAATATCATGAGGAGTAATTAAAAATATATATAAAAAATAACTGTTTATTTTTTTTTTTTGTAAACTAATGCCAAAAATTATACACTTGAATCATATATTTGTATGTATTAATGTGTGAAAAGTGAAGTGTATAAAGTGAATTGTGAAGTGGAGTTGTAGTTGCAAATATTTTAAGTTAAGTTAAGGTTTTTGCATTTTTTGTTTGTTTTTGTATACTCATAGATTTTAAGCCTCTTTAACTTATAACTCGAGGATATTTAGGGATTTCGTTTTAACTTTTTGTTTTTTTTTTTGTTTTGGTTTTCTACATTTATTGTGTAAATTTGATACTTGAAGCGCAAATGTGATGGAATATAAGAGAAGAGACAAAAAATACTAAAACTAAAGTATTAAAAATTCGATTGCTTCACAATTCCACTTTAGTGTTTGCAATCAGTTTTTATTTTTTAATGTATTTCTTCTTCTTTTTTCTTTCTCAACTATGAAACGATCAATTCAAAATTATCTTCTTATTGTTTTGGACTTTTTTGTATATGGTTTTTATATATGTCTATTACAATAAAAACCGTTGAATTGATGCAACAAATTTTCTTAAATTTTTCGTAATTTTCAGTACCTACTTTTCTTTGGTATTTTAATATCTTGCATAATAATATTTAATTTAAGTTAAAATTAACTAATTTACTGCCATTTAGTAAGTGTAAAAGCATTGAACGAAAAACATAGAAGGGTGGTGAGTGAAACGACGAAAATGGCGAAATCAGCTGAGCACGATACAACATGTGTGCAAACTTACTTGGTATGAACAAATGAGAGCGATGCATTCAATCACATTTTGTATCGTCAATACCCAGTTTTACCCTCCACATTTTTTTTAAGGGGTTATATACGTTTTGGTACTGGAAACTTAGGGCATATTTGTGATTTTTTTTGGACTATTTGAAATAATTTATTTGAAACTAGCATAACAGGTATACATAGTACATATTCTTACGAAAAAAAGAGTGGTCGGATATGAAACAATATTGAAAATTGTTGAAGTTGTAGCTCTTGTCCTGATGCGCGTTTTTCCTGCAGAGTCTGGCGGTGACCACGATTGAATGACAACAACTCAACAAGTTGTGTACTACAGCGCCGAGTACTTGAACGAAAAATTTTGAAAAAAAACGTTTTTCTCATACTGAAGCCATGATGCAAAAAAAACTAGATTTTTTGAGTCTCAAAAACGTATTTAAAAAAAATTATTAGTTAAGAAAAATACTGCACATGAAAAAATGATCGTAAAAAAAAATTTGATGAATTGGCAAGTAGTTTTTGCCGCAAAGGCATTTTTCAAAAAACATCATTCGGAGAAAATCACGTTTAAAGTTTTGAGTGCACTTTATTCATTAACAGTAGCGCGCTACAAATCGAGTTGCTACTAACGATCTACTGCTCGGATTGACTTGAATTTTGAACATAAACTCTTGAAAGTATGTTTGTTCTAAAAAAGTCATAAAAATTTTTTCGATTTTTTGACCCATGAAAACGTATATAACCCCTTAAAATAAATAAAATGCTTCTAATTTATACGTTTTTGTAAACCAACTTGTTTTCCAGGGAAAATTTTTAGTAATTAGAAGGCTGGAACTTTGAGAGTCAGCTTAGTGGAAGCCCAATTAAATTTTGGACTTCTTTGAATTGTAGTAACATGCTTTTTGTGACTGTAAACTCTACAAGATAGTGAACTACTTTAGAATGCGATCGTCTTAAAACTGTGAACTTATTCTGGCTGTGGTTCCTTTGGGATTTTTAAATCCTTCAGGCTTTGAACTTTTTACTGCTTTGCACCCCTTCAGACTTTAAACTTCTTTAAACATTAAACTTCTTTTGATTGTGAAATCTATGAAACCGCGTTTAAATACTTCGTGTATATAGGTGGTTCCCACTGGCTACTTTTTCGAAAACTTAGACATAACCTATAAGGTTTGGATCCAAAGCGATTTCTGAGAATTTCGATTTCAAATTTAGTACAATTTCGACTGAGAACTTTAAAATAGAAACAATGAATCGGAGTTATATTACTTTAGAGAGAATGCTTTTAGAGTACAGCTAAAAAGATTCAGTTTAGTTCCAAGATTAAATTTTAGTAGAGTAGAATTTTAGCATAATCCTAAGCATATGCCAGGCATAAGTAAAGGGTTTTCCATTAACGACATAAGAATTTTATCTATTTATAAATGAAACACACAATTTTTTAAGATATTGAGTTCAAATTTATTTTAGTGTAGTGCAAGCATTTCATTTTATGATTGAAATTCGGTCATATGACCACCAAGAGCCCGTTTACAGCGCTCGATTCTTTGGACCCAATTTTTCACCACTCTCGCACATATTTCGACCGGAACGTTGGCAGTTTTACGTTTGATATTGTCTTTGAGCTCGTCTAAAGTTGCTGGCTTGTTGGCATAGACCAGTGACTTGATATAGCCCCATAAAATGGCCCCCAATGGCGTTAGATCAAATGAACGCGGCACCCATTTCATCGGACCAATTCTCGAGATAACACGTTCACCGAATTTGCCTTTCAATAAATCGATTGTGACGCGTGCAGTGTGGCTAGTGGCATCGTCTTGTTGAAATCACAATCCGTTGATGTCAAGTTCATCCAATTCTAGCCACAAATAATCTTCCAACATAACACGATAGCGCTCTCCATTGACGGTAACATGACGGTATTACGACCGAAAATTGAAGTAAGCGCTCTTAAAGTGGCGACCACCGACTCAGAATTTCGGTAATAATTTTTAATAATTTCCAAACGTTGCTGATTTGTGAACTTAACCATGATGAAAATGTTGACTTAAACAACCTTTTAACATTGACAGTTCATTAAAAAAGTTTAAAGGTGCGTTCATATAAAGATACCGAATTGTTAATTCCCTAATGGAAAACCCTTTATAAGCCATTGACGAATTGAAAGTGTTCAATTTAAGCTGGAAAGAAAATATCACAGCAAAGAAAGAAAAAACCTCGAAAATTCTCTGACCTGAGAGGGTAACCCCCTGCATTAATTTGGAGTGTTTTAAATCTGAATCTATAGATTTAATAGTCGTTTGTTTTTTATTATTTCTATTTTGAAATTTGGTTTGGCTTTTTTGATCCCCAGAAGTGGCGCCTGCAAAATACTGGTTTCTTAAGGAAGTCGAAGTGATTCAGCAATATTGAAATACTCTTAGTAGACACCTGCATTGACCCGACAGTTCACTTTGGACTCGTTGTAGTATTTTCATATGATTTCTTCTCCAATCTGCACTCTTGTTGGGAAAAGTAATCGAAGCCTGGCCTAGAAATTTAATTGTTCAGTAGCTTGCAAATAGGGGTAGAGGGAGGGCGATTTTCCCCACGATAGCAGCGTTGCTTGAGAAGAGGAGGGTTAATAAAAGATGACTGACACTTCTTTTATCAAAAAAAAAAAAAACTCCGTTGCATTTTTATTTTATAAAATTTGTATTAATTTTTGCTTCGGAGCTCCCTTCGGAATATTGTTAACCAAGGACCCGGTTGTAATGGAGGTGACAAGTTGATCCACTCTAATATTCAGTGAAAAATATTAATTGTGAGGATCATGCAGAATTATGCATTTTTCTCACAGATAAATAAAAGTGGGACCCAAATAAAGAAAAATTTAAATCTCTTCACTTGTGTCCCCATGTCCCCAGTCCCTCTCTGCTAGCTGCTTTTGTTAAGAAAATAGTTCCTTTCTTCCCACCCCTCCCTCTTAAAAATCTAACTCGTATAAATAAATATATCTGTTTGAACGCTTTTAAACTTATACACTTATACCGCTCTCTTATTCTCTTCTTCTTCTTCTTCTTTGCAGATATTGGAATCCAGCAATGAGGCCGAGCAACGTCCGCCCAACGAAGCCAATGGCAATACTTTGGCACAACGTGCTTCCTGGTTAAGTAAACTGAATTCCTTGGATGCATTGGAAATGCCAAAGAAATATGCAAATCGCGGCGCTACAGGAGGTGGTGTCTATGAAAATGGACGTTATTATTAAAAAAAAAAACCAAGCATGAAGTAAAAGTGGGAATACCAGTTAAACAAGCAACAGACCCTCCCCTCCCTCCCAAAAAAAAAAAGCCGAATGTATGTGAAATAAATAACAAATAAAAAAATCGAATACCACCAAAAAGATGGAGTGAAAACTTAAAACTTAAAATAAAAGTAAAAAATTTTTCAACAAAATTTTGGCACCATTTTAATGCTAGAATTTTGAGTGATTATTTTTTTTTTTAAATTTATTTTTGATTTGTTTTTAATTATGTTGAAAATACCAGATATATATTCATGTGATTTACCTATATATGTATATTTGTATATGTATGTATATGTTTAGTTGAATCTTTTATCTATTTACTTACCTACATATTTACTTGATTAAAAAAGCGTAAAGTTCCTACAAAAAAAAAAAAAAATAAATTAATAACAGAGAAAAAAGTAATAAAAAAAAAATTAAATTGAAAACAATAAATATTTTAATTATAAATTAATATGTAAGCCGAAATTCTCTATGTTATATTGATGTAATATATACTTATATTTATAAATCTTAAATGCTAAATACTGATAATATTAATAATCAATAAAAAACACAATAATTTTTCTGTAGTTTTTAACTAAAAACAATAACAAACGTTTTTAAATTTCAATATTTTAAAAATCAGTGATGTGAAAAATGAAAAATAATAAATATATTAATTATTACAATTAAGTGTTTAACTAAATTTTTGATTGAATTAAAATTCATTCTAAAATATTATTTGTATTTTTATTGAAATGAACATTCAATTGAATAATTAATTTATTTTTTTTTTTTTTTTTTGTGATAGAATTAAGCTAGTTGTTCCCCTTGTAAACCTTGACAGCAAAAACTATTCAATATAAATGTAGAAAATTTAATTAACTACAGAATAATAGTTTTCTCTGAGTGACCCACTGCATCACAGTTTCCAAGAGCCTGTTTGGGAAATCGCACTATTTGACGTGCTTTCGTTATTACTGAATCGAATTTTTCCCTTACCTACTGTAACAACTTCGACTGTAATTTCAATTATATCAAATAAAACTTTAAACATATTTTTATTATCATTTCAATCACGGGCGGATACAAGGGAGGGAAACAGGGGGAAATTTCCCCTCCCCTCCAAAAGATTTTCAAACACTTAAAAATTTAATAACTTAAACAGGCAAAAAGATGAACATAATTAGTTATTGTTGTTTTTAGTTATTACGATTTATTTTTAATTATAAGAATAAGGAATAATCTTGCTCATTAAACCACTTTCCTTCTCTATGGAAATGTGCTAAAATAATAATGATACCTAAACCAAATAAACCTGAAAACTCAGTGCCCTCATATAGACCTATAAGTTTGCTGGCAATACTCTCGAAAATATTCGAAGTAGTAGATTGCTAATAATACAAGAAAATAAGAATATAATTCCGAATCACCAATCGTCATAAGCACGGTACTCTTGAGCATAGTGAATATTGTAACTGACTTTCTGGAACGCAAAAAATATTGCTCTGCCATATTTTTGGACATTCAAGAAGGATTCGAAAAAGTTTGACATCAAGGGCTGTTATACAAATAAAAAAAATTTACTTCCAGCTTCATTTTATTTGGTCTTAAAGTCTTATCATTCTATGTCAAACAAAATAAATGATGAAATATCAGCCAAATGTCAAGTAAAAGCCAGAGTACCATAGGGCAGTGTTCTGGGTCCTGCTCTTTTTCGATTTTTACCTGCGACTTGCCTGAAACTGATGGTGTTACTATAGCTACTTATCCAGACGATACTGCCATTTTAGCGTCAAATTAATCTCCTACAGAAGCTGCTAATCTAGTTCAGAAACAGTTCCATCTGCCTCAGGTTCGATTCCCAGATGGTTTAGTTCTTAAATACGTGACTCAAGTACCAGTTCAACGGGTTCTATTCTCAGGTAGAGAATTGAATCCACCAAAAAAAAAAAACAAAATTATAGGTTTCGGGTCGATTTAAGAAAATCCCAGATGGGAAAAAGAAAATTTTAATATAGGCTAGGAATCAGCGACCTTAAAATATTCTTAAAATTCTACTAATTCTCGACACATTATAAACCAATCTAAAAAAAGACTAAATGTATCCTATTGTTATATTTGTCACGATCCTTTACCCTGGAAATAGATCATAGAAATTGTGAAATGCTTTGCAAGAACAGGGTTTCCCCAAAACGCGTAACGTACCTGTAAGATTTCATATGGACATACCTTTGAATTGTTAGTCATCGAAATAAAGTTTATGAATAAGCAAAAAACAACAAAAGAAACGATTCAGCCCGCGTTTTGGCGTTTTGGTTCATATGGAGAATTTTTTATTTCGCCCCTCCCCCCAAAAATGTTTCCTGTATCCGCCACTGTTTCAATGCATATTTTATTTCCATTTAATTTTTTTTTTTTTATATTAATTTTTTAATTGTTTTTATTCATTGTAATAATTAAACATTTTTATACCCTAACAAAAAATATTCGATAAAAATGTTTACCTTTTATATCTCAATAATTCATACACAGTTGGTATTTGCATACCTTTGGTACATATTATCAAATATTATTGAAATTTTTAATCAATCTCTAATATTTTATACTATATATAATGGAAATAGCAACTGTGTACAACGAAAACTCAGACCAAAGCACGGAACAAAGTTCAGGTTATAGACAAACCAAAGATCAGACTAAAATCATATCAAAACTCAGACCAAATGCAATACAGTTGTCGGATCTAAACTCAGATCAAAGTTTAGACTAAAGGCAGACCAAAACTCAGATCAAAAGCATACTAAAGTTCAGACCAAAATGCATACAAAAGTCAGACTCAATCAATGGCAGATCAAAACTCCGATGAAAAGCAAACTGAAAATTACTTCAAAATACAGACAAACACTTACGTCAAACTCTAGACTAAAAGAAGACCGAAAGCTAACTAAAAGCTGACAATGACCAAAAGTCAGTCTAAAGCTCAACTCAAACCTAAAATCAGAACTAGTCAAAGATCAAAAGTAGACAAGACAAAGAAGCGGACTTAAATCCAGACCAAAACTTAGACTAAACTTAAGACTAAAATTCAATCCGAAAATTTGGCCAAAACTCAGACCAAAAATTGAACCAAAATTCAAACCAAAATGCAGACGTGAAATCAAAACAAAAATCAGACTAAAATTCAGACCAAAGCTCTAACCAGAACCAAATCGAAACCGACTGTAAGTTAGATCAAAATTCAGACCAAACGAAATTTATTTCAAAACACGGACATTTATAAAAAGATGAAAAATCAGATCAAAATTCAGCAGCAGAACGAGTGATTATAGTAAACGCTAGCGTTAATTTTATTCAAAATTCACATATTTTAGGTGCATAATACGGAACCATTTTTTCCAGACCATTTAGCTGACGAGAAGAGTTCGGTATCCAAAAACTGTTTATAGTACTAGACTCACAATGACCCAATGTATCAATCGCGGTTGCAAAAACATGAACTTTTTTTTCATTCATACATCATCGCCCACCTTAGAGATCAAAAATTTTCATTATATTAGCATCCAAATATGAACACCTTTTGAACAGGTACATGTGCCTGTATCATAAAAATACTAATATTCTTGAACTACCACACGAGTGTTCAAATACGAACCCTGATAGCCTTAAACATACATATTGTGCGAAGAAACGAAAAATATTCAATTCATGAGTGATAAAGGAATGTAGATGAACGATAAGATCAAGAGTGATCAATACATGAATATTGCAATACGAATCCTCATTAACATTCATGTACTGAACTGTCTGTATGCGTATACAAATGTACGAGAATCTCCCAACAAATATGAACATTTATAATAATTGTGTTTTTGTGTAGATAAGTAGAAATAAGCAAGAATGACGAGTAAATGAATATTCATATGTGTCAAAAAATTAAGAACGTCTAACACATGAGCGTTCAAATACGATCCTTTGCAGTTTTGTAAGGCACATTTGTCGAAAAAGATTAAGAATGTTTGGTATGTGGTTTTTCAAATATTAATCTTGGTGTTTTAGATTATAAGATTCATAAGATTCATGCATAACCAATCTGTGCATACAACATGACCAAGATTGAATATTTACATGATAACTATAGCTGTGTTTTATTCGCCCGCTAGTTTAACATGTGCGAATAAAACGACCAAGTTGTTAAGTCTATTCTTCGTTATATTGTTATTCACAATGAAACTGCTCAGCAGCTAGAGGTAAAAAATTTTAATGGATCCCAGTCATTGCGGTTAATCGTGGGCATGTTTTTAGTTTTTACGCATTGTAAAGGAGACCAAATAGGGATTTATTCTCCCCAATCAGCGCTTTATCAGGGCATTCCGGAATGCATCTGAATCGGTCACCAAATCCGTACGACATGTGGATGTGCCCCTCGTGCGGATGGGCGGGTAAGTGGGTCCGTTGGGATTCGTTCGTACCCTTTATAAGAACATTTAACGATGATTTTAACTTATTTTTACCGGCAGTCATTTCGAATCTTTTTTTTTTTGCACATTGTCACGCTTCTTCTTTCATTATTGGCAGTTCACAATAGAATTTGATGTAGCTAAACTACTTGTTAAGTATAGATAACAGCTATAATTATACGTGCTATCTCTGCCTCTTTGTTGTTGCTTTCCCATACAATTATCGCTGCTAGTTATACATAACTTGAAGCAAGTGGCGAATAAAACGCAGCTTATATTACAATTGTATGTTTACGAACATGATTTGGTTTTTGCACGCAACCCGGTACGCTTAACTAAAGACACAAGCGGATACAAAGTTAGAGAAAGGCAGAAAGAGGAGCAGGTTTTTCCTTCTTTTTAATTCAGGAGCAACGACCATTATGGCTATGATGGGAGCAATAGAGCTAGGTTTTCTAAGTAGAACATTTTCATGATAACACCAACAATTTGTGAGCTCCAATGACAATAGAATGACAAGCAACTCCAGTAGGTGGATACGGAGTCGCTTAGGATTAGTCGGAGAGGATTAGTTGACAATATACTCCACCGATGCGTCGCTAGGATAGCCAAAATGACTCATTTTAATAAGATTTTAGATTACTTAGTAGACACATGAAAAATATTTACAAAATATCGTTCCTATTCCTATTTTTGTTACAAACACTGCTATTGTTTTGACCGGTCAAATCATGAGTTGTGAGAGTCTTTCATTTTTTATATATTTTTTAAAACCTTCAAGATATAAATAATTTTTCTAACAAGTATAAAAGACTTCAGTCTTTTATTAATAGCTTAACATTATATAAATATACAACTAAGAAAATTTTTTTCCGTGAAATGAAACATTTTTCATCCCTCACTGCTATTTTATTGACCGGAGCTGTATGTGTATTGATTGTACAAAAAATACGTATTCACAGATATAGTAAAGTAGATATGTGGTAAAAAAATGAGAGGAATCGAGACGATATACAGCAAACAAGGATACAACAAATATTTATCGATTCAAATTATGTTCCTCTTGAAGAATTAGATAAAAATCTTTTGAGTTGTCATACAGACGGTATTTAGAAGTTTCCCTCAGGAAACTATCCAACGAAATCTGTCGTTAACCATATGAACCATGAAACAGTAAGTTAGCTAAGAATACTGAAAACTTCGGTGCATGTCGAATCGATCAAGCAAATCATACAGCGAAAGGCTTTCATCGATGAAGAAGATTCGTAGAGACCTTATGTTCCACGGTGGACGAAAAGAAGAAGAACAAGAAGAAACAGTTTTTTCAATTTATAACAATTCAGCAGAAGTGTGTAATATAAATACGGTTTGGTCAATGAAATACTAAATGCAAGCAAACAGCTATAAAATGCAAATCATAATTTCTTCATAACGTCACTGAATGCCACATTTTAGTTTTGGGTGCGCACATTTTACATATTTACATAGGTCAAAATATTTTTGTGTATTTGTCTGTATGAGTTAACTGTAATATGATATTTTTATGACTGACGCACATGGTTTCTTGGAAAAAATATGAGAAGCACGTGAAGAAAACAAAAGAGCAGAAATTCCTTTAGTAGCTTCATTGTTAAGATTTCATAGTTCAGCTTTTACTTATATATATATATTTTTTATCTAATCAGATACAGGCATCTAAAGAGGATAATGAAGCTTAAGAGGATGATGACTATAATGATAATGAAGAGTATGTAGGATGATGATATGCTAAAAACCTCATGCTGTATCGCCCAAAAATCAAAACAAAACGACAAAAAAGTTTTATTCATTTAAGTATCTATTTAGATATAAGTTAGTCGAGTAAAGCGAACTTCAAGAGATCTGTACATTGATTTTATAATTTCAATCCACGATTCGGTATAACCGAAAACGATAGACATTTCTATATACAATAGTTTCCTTTAATTGGGTTTAATTGAAAAGAAACTAGATGGGCATTTTCCAATTGGCTTCCTGTAACCGAAAGTTCACTTTAACCGGGTACATTATAAGCTAAAACCACTGTACAAATATTTATGTACATATGTATTTATCAATAGGAATGTACTATAATGCAATGTATCTTAGGCTGCTGCTGAAAAATAAAAAAAGAAGTCCATTAAGTAGAAAAATGTTTTTCTTTTGTTGGAGAAATGATGTCGTATTTTTGCAAGCTTTTTTTTATTGCTCAGTCGAGAGCAAAAGCATGTGAATAGATGTTTTTGAGTAATATTCCCGTACCCATACACAAATTTTCTTGTCTACATATTTGTAGGGTATATAATTAGTCACGTACTAAAGACAATAATGGAAATTAATAAATGAATTATGTAACATTATCTACTAAGCTTGCATACATACAAGAAAGCGAATTTCTTTGGCATGCTTTATCGTCGTTGTCATATGTTGCTATGCTAAGTTTCACTTTAGGCAATGATAAATATTTAGGTGCAAGTTATATAAAGGTGTAAAATTATTAATTAATTATAAGATTTTATATATTTTAATTATAAATATCTTAAGACAAAAAAAAAAAAAAAAAAAAAAAAAAACAAAGTAGACAAAAAATATTTTTAAAAACTGCTGAAGGCATACATTGCTGGAGATTCCCAGTAGAAAAATCTATGAAGAAAAGTATCGGTCTTCTTTGCTACTTCCATACAAACTACGTCGATGTAGATGTTGATATTCTTGGAGAAGATGACTTAAGAATTTCCCAACCAGAATTTAATGATTCAAATTCTGATGTTCTTTGAGAATATTCAACCGAATTATCTCGGATATATGAATCCGGAAGAGTTTTTCCACAGTCGAACTCTAGTTCTCTTCAGGGTAATAAAATTAATTATAAAAAACGGAAATTATTTCAGGAATGAAGGTGGAAGAAAAAATGTACGCCCATCGTAAAGAGCGTTCAAATCACAACTAAATATTTGCAATTTAGGGATAGCATCATTCAACTTGCTACAAAGAGCGGAATGAGGCAACAATTCACAAAATGGCAGACCGCAAAAATTAGTTTTCTCAAAAATTGGACTTTTTTCGTAAAAATAAAGTTCCAAATTGAGGAAAGAATTAACCAAACTTACATCTTGGGGCCATTATTGTGTAGAACAACATATTTAAATTTCAGTTAACATGCACGCCAATGGCAAAAACCTTGTTTTGAGAAAAACTGGTTTAAAGTTTTGACTATCGGTTTTTAACATATAAAATATACTTCTTCTTCTTTATAATAGCTGACCATAATTTGCAAGTTTATAGGTTACAGTTACCAAGAACTAACAGTTATTAATTCGAAGGTGCTGAATAAAGGCGATCGCGTTGAACTGTCTGAATACTAAGCGTAAATAGTGTTGCATAAAGCAATGTTTATATGGTGTAGGTTGCGAGTGTGCCAGAATTGTATTTAGGAATATAAAATTTGGCAAAAAATATTCTACAAACTGTTTGAGGTATTTTAATATTGAAAGCTGAACGGTTTCAAATTCCCCGCAAAAAACAGCTCATTCCCGATTCCCCGTGCTAAGTAAAATTCCCCGCAAATCGGAGAGTTCCCCGCAAGTTGGCATCGCTGCCGTCTACCAAAAATTCTGTACATGTCATTTGGCTCCATCTTCAATAGTCTCTCTATAAATCTGATCTCTCAAGAATATAATAATAAATAATTTTCTAATGCCTTTTAGAAGTCCTAACGCCCTTTAGAGCAATACATTTTTTTCAAGCTGTCTTTCACCCAAAATTTATACAAAAAATGTCGTTTAAAAGGTCTAAAGTTTCTACATTGAGCTCTGGCGAAAACCAATCGATATTACGAGATCATTTCAAACTACTTGGCATATAAGTAAATTTTAGTTTATAGGAAACTAATTACAAAAAGCATCTCCCTCGGGTTTGTTCCGGAAAACATGGTTTCGTATGAATATTTCTAAGACTATTTTGAATAGAGAAAGGATTGAAGTTTAGTTTTCTCTCAGATTAAATTTACGCTACATTTAAATTAGCCTTAATATTTACTTAGTGAAGGTTACACTTATATTAGGGAAAGACATGGTAACTGAGTATATAAAAGTTGGTTTCTTTTTTATATCTAAGAAGTCAATTCAAGTAAAATTGATTACTTGAATCAAAAAAGTACTGTCTGGAAACTATCAGAAAGACAACTTTACCAAACCCTCAATATTTTTCCCACTGGGTATAGACATTTAAATTTGCCAAGCAAAAATCACACACTGCTAAATAGTTATACGAGTACATATTTATGTATTTATGCATATGTATAAATGCACATCTAAGTAGCCATTTAACAATGAAAATAACATTCAAAAGAAATCATTTAAAAATTTCCCATATATATAATTGTTAAAATTACAATTTAATTATAAACTTGAACAGTTTTATTACTTATACTAGGTAGTTAGCTATATATTTTTTGCATTGCTACATTATTAAATATTACCTACAATAAAAAATCTTTAATTTCGGTTTAATGTATTTTTTGCAGCTATTTAATAAATATAGACTTGCAAGTACCTATTGAGTTAATGACCAAATTTAACCTTTAAATACCTGAGATCAATTAATTTTTGTTACAAATGCACAAACACATAAACATTCAGCTTAATACACATACAATTTGCAGATAATTTTAACAACTTTTAATAGCTGATCAAATTTTTTAAGGCTAACCTTCAATTTGCGTTTATTTTTTTTTTTTTTTTCAAAAGCAAGCCAAATTTTTGTAAAAAGAAAATAAAATATAAAAAAAAAATATTTATTTATTATTATTATTATTATTTTTTTTTTTAATTATTTTCACAGTGAAAATTTATGAAATCGAATTATCTGCAATGACCATGTTAATTTCAATTAAATTTTTAATGAATAAATATTCAAGTTTTCTTTTTTTTTAATGAATAGTTAATTTTTAATCAGCATGATAAATTTAGATATCAAGTTTATTGATTGTGTGTTAGCCATAGGCAGAATTGATTAAATGGATTAAAAGTATTCGTATTTAAAATATATTTGGACAATATTTGGGTAAATATTGAAAATTTGTTGGAAAAAATAAGAAGAGTTCAAGAAAATTGGATTTCTGAAACATATTAACGTTCTATTAAAGTCGTTTTTCTTGGAGACTTTTTTGCCATTTTATAAAAGTGCAGAAACCAGATCAAAAATCAGGCTATACTAGAGACCATATCAGAATATGCTGTACAGACTATGGAATCAACTAGAGAGCAGAAATCGGCTAGATATCAAATCAGATCTGCAGATATCACTCCAGAATCCAGAAGAGATTAGAGACCAGACCAGAGATCAGACCAGAGGCCAGACCAAAGACCACAAACTAAAGACTAAAGATTAAAGGCTAGAGACTACAGACCAAAGACCAGATACCAGAAACCAAGGACTTCATATCACAGACCAAAGACCAAAGACCAGACCTGAAATATGAGAATTAAATTACAGTAATCCAATATTTTTCATTCAAAAGTTGCAGAGGTAATTTAATATTTTTTTTTACATAAACATTGGTTGAGAAATCCATTGAACCAAAAAAAAAAAAGAAAAAAAAAATTAATGGCACCTCAGCAATATTGAATAGATTAGTAATTAAAATCAAATAATTCAATCAATATAAGGCTAACGCTTACAATTAGGTTTACAAACCCAAGAAAAAAAAGAAGCGGCAGAACAAGACAAAAAAAAAAAATATAAGATAACAGCAACAAAAATGCATGCTACAAGTGTAAGAAAAGCAAAGTGCTCAGAGCGATGTGAGTTTTTACATCGAGAGTAACAAACAAAATAAAAATTCAACAATAAAAATATTAACCACAATAACAGAGACTGCAACAATAAAACACAAAATTTTTTTTTTTAACAATAATAAAGCTACAAAAACCCAATTACACAGAAAAACAACAAAAAAGAAAAAAGCACCAAAAATTATCTTTATCTCAAAAATATATAAAATTTTTGGTGCATCATTTGCTGTTGCTGCTACTGTTGCATTCGTAAAAGTAGCACTAAATTGCTGCTATTGTTGTTGCTATTGCTGCATGTGGCAATATTGAAGATGTTAAATCAGTTTCTTTACATTTTTTGTTTTTAACTTACATCATACACGTCTCTGAATATTTTTTGTTATTATTTTTAGTACTAGTTTGGTGTGAAAAATGCAATAATTTGGTCAAAATGTGAGCCAAAATAGTAAGTAAGGCTGAAAAAATTGTACAGAGAAATGTGAATGTAATTGAATTTGTTATGATTACCAATCATTTTATTTTTCATTTGTGTACTACTCGTTTATGTGACCATGCTATGACGATGAGCACGGTGGTGTACTGGTTGCTGTGTTGCATTTACCTAGTAGTAAATATTTTAGGTATTTATGTCGCAGCAGTTGCATTTTTTATTTATTTGTCCTACATTTAACTGCTAGGTTATATTCATGTTGGGGGTCAGATGTGATATCAAAGATCAAATCAGAGACCAGATCAAAGAACACACCAGAGGTCAGTTCAATGATCTAACGATAGGCCAGAACAGAAGTCAGACTAGCGACCAAAGCAGTATACAGGCTGTAGATCTGACAAGAGACCTGATGAGAGACCAAACTAGAGACCTGGACAGATTAAGAGCAAGACGAGAAATCAGATCAGAAGTTAGACAAGAAACCAGCTCGGAGACTAGACCAGAGATCAGGCTAGCCACTATACTAGAGAAAAGACCAGAGCTGTGACTAGTGCCTAGGTCAAAGACCAGACCAAAAGTCAGACTAGAGAACAAACAAATAACTAAAATAGAAAACAGAACATAAGTCAGGCTGGGCCAAAGTTCAGACAACCGTTCAAACTAGATACTAAACCATGCCAAAGGCCAAGCAAGAAATAAAATAGAAGAGACCAAACCATATATATGAACCATATATCAGAAATCAAGATCACAAATCGAAAATTGAAGCTTATACTCTAGAAATCAAGGACAATAAATTATAGACCATATACAAAAAATGGTAGATCATGAACCGGAAACCATAGATCATGGCCCAGAAATCATAAACCAGAAGCCAAAAACTATAAATTATAGGCCATTTATCAAAAACCATATTCCAGAAACCATTGACCATAAATCAAAGACTACAGACTAAAAGTCAAAGACCCTAGATCATAGACCTTTAAACGAAAACCTAATACCATAGATCGTAGACTTATGACCGTAAAGTAAATACCAAGATGAATCAAAGAATACAGGCCAAATTGAATTGGAAATATCATACATCAAGGTCAAAGCCCACAAACTATACCTATATCATGTACACCAGAAACTAAAGATCGAAAAAAGACTATAGCTAAGAAATCATATTGGTAGTATGAATGTATAAACTCGTAATTGTGACTAACTTCATATCTATTATACGCGCCATTTTTTGACATTGACAGCTATTCTATCTCGAAGAGCGCCAAAAATACTATAAGAATTGATCTGTCAAATAATTTTCATAATTTTACAAAAGTGTTTTACTATAGCTGAAAATGTCGAATTTCGTGCCAACAAAACAACATTTGCGGGAAGTTTTAATTTGCTTCTTCCATTTAAAGAAAAACGCAACTGAAGCACATCGTTTACTCACTGAAGCTTATCCTGACTGTGCTATAGACGTTAGAATGTGTCAGGTGTGGTATGCCCGTTTCAAAAGTGGTGATTTTGATGTTGAAGACAGGGAACAGACAGGGACAGGCGGCCCGAAAAAGTTTTAAGGTGAAGAATTGAAAGCATTACTCGAAGAAGATTCATGTCAAACAACAAGAACTTGCAGCATCTTTCGGAGTTGATCAATCAACCATTTTTAAACGATTAAAAGCATTGGGAATGATTCAAAAGCAAGGAAATTGGGTGCCGTACGAATTGAAGCCGATAGACGTCGAACGACGATTTTTCACATGTGAACTGCTGATTGAACGACAGAAAAGAAAGGGTTTTCTGCATAGTATTGTGACTGGTGATGAAAAGTGGATACGTTACGATAACCCAAAGCGTAAAAAATCATGGGGACCGCCCGGACATGCATCAACATCAACGGCAAAGCCGAACATCCATGGATCCAAGCTCATGCTGTGTATTTGGTGGGATATGAAAGGTGTCGTGTATGATGAGCTCAAATGAAACCGAATGAAACGATCACTGGCGACCGCTACCGACTACAATTGATGCGTTTGAGCCGAGCATTAAAGGATAAGAGGCCAGAATATGAGAATAGACACGACGAAGTTATTCTTCAGCACGACAATGCTCGGCCGCATGTTGGAAGGCAAGTAAAGACATACTTGGAAACGCGGAAATGGGAAGTGCTACCCCACCCTCCGTATTCTCCAGACATTGCTCCTTCTGATTACCACTTGTTCCGATCGATGACACATAGCCTGGCTGAACAGCACTTCCGTTCTTTCGAAGAACTCAAAAAATGGGTCGATTCGTGGATAGCCTCAAAAGATGAGGAGTTCTTTTGACGCGGAACCCGTATGCTACCAGAAAGATGGGAAAAGGTTGTGGCTTACGATGGACAATACTTTAAAGATTCATACTCCCAATATATCAACTAAACTCGCAGTTTCTGACTTGGCAGCGGCCGTCTTTCAATCGTCAGTCGTATTCGACCGACTACAGCCTGCTTTTACTTATAATTTTATTTGTTTTGCCTTTTATATTGTAGGAGGAGGAGAATCTAAGGAGTGCCAATAATTGAGTATAATTATTATCAATTTTAAAAGAAGAAAACAAATCAATTTCTTTTTTATCTTTTCTTATTTTTCACTTGTTTGAGTAATACAAAACAACAAGTAGTTTTGCTTAGAAAATGTTTATATCTATGTACTTCAAGTGATTTGGTTTTTTTTCTATTTTTTATGTAACTTTAACTACTTCTTCTGCTTCTTCTTTTGACTTACTTACATATATTTGTAAACATAAATATGTACCTATCATTTTTGTTGTCTGAGTGTTTGATTCAAATTGCGGGTAAGTTGTGATACCCAAATTTCTTCTTCAACTTTGGCTTTTTCTCTATCAGCGCCAGCAGCAGCACTAGCACCACTCCTCATTCAACCACTTGAATTTGATTTAAATGAGTGTTTCATGTAGTTGTGTGTTTTTGTGTCTATGCATATGGGGCGCACTGTGTATATCTTGCTGTGCTAGTAATGGAGAGTAAATGGTAGTGGTGATACATATTACTTTTTTATATTTTTTTTCTTGGTTTTTGGTTGCTAGTTGTGGTGGTGTATGTATTTGTGCCATATCTGTGGGATAAATCACGTAATTGTTTATGATGAGTTTGTTATGAAGATTTCATTACATACTTATATACACCATAAATTTTTCATTTCTCGTACATTTTCATCTCGTATCTCACATATCAAAAAACAAAATAATAAAAATATAAAACGCTTCACATGTGAAGAGCTAAAGTAGTTATTTAGTTTTTTTTCTTATTATTATTTAATTTTTTTTTCTTCTTATATGTAAGATTTTTGTAATGAAATGTTTTTAAATATACAGTTTTTATATTGCAAAATTATTACTTTTTTTTTTTTGATATTTCTTTTGAGGTTTATGTTACACACATAAATATATATAACTCAATTACAAGGTCTCCAAATTAGGGGGAAAATTAAAAGAAGCATTAGAAAGTAGTGCAATCTTCTTTATAAAATGTTTGTGGTTAAATGTACTCGTAGTTATTCAACAAAAAACCAAATAATTGGGTCATTCATCACATTTACAATATTTAATTTATAGGTCAGTATGTCTGGTATTTAAGTGGTTGAGGCTCAAAGATATGATAAGAGGCCAATACAATTTTAATTGAAAAGTGTTATGAAGTTATTTTATTTTAAAAGAAATTATTTTTCGTAAATTAGGCTAGCAATTTTCAGTTTGATAACTTGTTGAGGCTTTGATATCAAATTGGTCATCAGAAATCGCATATTCTCATTTCATGAGAATTTGAACCATACTACCAAAGACTTTATAAAAAATTGCGAGCCCCAGATCCCCAAATCCTGCATTTTTCTAAACAAAATTAAGACTCCTGAACTCCCTAAAGTCTTTGAATTTTCTAATTTTTAAAATATAATTGGTTATAATCCTTTCCCTATTTCCTAATGAAAATTCAACAATAGTTGTCTAAACTGCTTAAAATATTTCCAATAAATTTTGCGAAAAAAATTAATCGAACAACTGGTGGAACCACAGAGGAAGTGGTGGGTTTTGGGCCTGGACCGAGCTTGTCATATCCATTCATGTATTGTGGGTTATATCTGCACACGAATGAAAAGGGCCTACCGTTTTATGCAGAATCAGAACGGCGAAGTGAAAAGCTTTTTCTAGGCAATTTTTACTCTTGGAGCTTGGATTAAACTTTCAAGCGAAAAAGTGACTCTAGTAAAGTGGTTAGTAAATTTTTTTCGGAAACATCTAAAGGGGAAAGGAGGGGCTTAACTCATTTTTCTTAATTTTTGAGGGAAATGAAACAAAATTTAAAAAAAAGGATCCCAAAGATCAAATAGCAATGATAAAAAAAAGTTTTGTAGTTGATAGGAAAAAAAAAACATTTGTGTTCTTCGAAATATCTGAATCCGCATTAGGTCCTTCTACCATAAACGTTCCCAAGAATTAAAAAAAAATTAGTTAAATGAGTTAAAAATTAAAACTCTCAATACGAAGGTATGTCGTAAAAATTCCATAAAAAAGGACCGTTTGAAAATGCATTATTTCCATTAGAGAGAAGATTGAGTCAGAATTAACTACGTGATAATTTTGTGGATTCAGGAGTACATAAGTAAGAAGAAATATATAAGAGTCATAAATTCATTGCTGGAACTTTTAAGTATCTTTAATCTGACGGGGTCCAGAGAAAATTTTTGAAAAATCGATATTGAAGAAAGTTGAATATGAAAGTAAGGACGAAGAAAAATCATCAGAATAAATATGTGGGCGTTGTGGAGCATTTTAGAGGGATTGAAAAAACTGCCAGGGATTGCCCCAATATTGATCAACTTTTGGATTGATTAAGTTTGGAGATGGAACTGAAAGCATTATTTGAGGTATGAAAAATTGGATGGAAAAGGGGACGTAAGTAGAATCGAAATAATTTATCATTATAACTCGGCGGAATATGGAAATATTTTCACAAACAAAAACAAGGTATCATTTCAATTTAAGAACCAGCTAAATAATTTCCATGTCTAAAAATCTCAATGGTTCAGGGGTCACCAGGATCCACCGTTAACGATATACAAACCTATTTACCTTTTTTTTTCATTTTATCTAACTTTACAAAGTCATAAAGAGGATTTTAGAAATTGTTTGGCTAAGACTTTTGGTGGTCCCTAAGGAAACTAAAGACAGAACACAGTTTGTTTTAATGTAACTGGAGTCAAAAAATCATCTATATTTCTGTGCCAATCTCTAAACTCAGTTGTAGCTGTTTGGTAATAAATAATATTGATATTCAAATTGGGTCACTGGTAACAATTTGTAGAACAATTAAAATCAGTATATTAAGTTTCCTTCCGCAAAACAGTGAGACGAACCTAAAATAAAACAAAAATTCGAATTTGAAATTCAATAATTTCGTATAACTAATAGGAAAGTGGTTTCGTTTGATTACACTGTTCTACAAATGGAAACTTTTAAAAACGAGCAGATATGGGTCAAATGCACTTAGGGTAATGGGGGGTCTCTGGGTCCGAATCCGTGGTCCGTTTTGCTCTGCTACGTCACAATTTTTTTATTGACATTAAAATTTTTAAAACTGAAAAAACAAAAAAATTAAAAATGCAGTTCATATTTTTTTTCATCAAAAGATCCAATTTTACAAAAAAAATAAATTTTATTTTTAAACTTTAAAATTAATTTAATTTTTCATAATTTTTTTCATCCTCGTTATCAACGTTTACTTTTATCTCGTTATTATCTTAACCCAGTAATGCTCAGCGGTGCCATATCACACCTTGTCGCTGAGCCGTTCCTGAGCCAGGTTCAAAAATAAAATTTGTTTTCTCAAGTTACTTTCTTAATCTATCTACTTTGGTTCCCGCTCGCCTTTAATGGGTTAAAGCAAAGATGGCCAAACGTGTACTTAAGTGCAAAATGAGCTTTAAACTTTTTATACATATCGTATACGAATACGTATACACTTACTGCAAATCAATTCTCAGGCTACGATATGTATGTAAGAATGCGATTGGCGCACTTGGAATAAGATGTTCAGTATGTAGTTAGAGAAAGAAAGTAACAACAACAGCATAAGTTGTACCGTTTTTAGAATGCTTGAAAGTCACTGCGTTTGCAAAACTACTTCTTCACAACCATGCCTTCGTCTTCGCTGAAAAATACCGTTGCAACGTTCAAAGGCAGAGCAGTACATAAGTTTGACTTTACTTTAATGTGTTCTTGAACAATTAAATTCTAAAAAATTGTTTAGATTTTGTTGTTAAATTTCGAGTAGCTTGGAGTAGGTTGTCACCGGTTTTATTTTTGTACAATCTATTTGTTTCCGATTAGTGTTTTGAGAACCGCAATGTGTGCAAAAATGGAATCCAGCGTGTATGAACCAAAAATAAGACATCTACGGATAAATTATGAATAAAATCTAAAATTGAAAAAAAAATCTTTCTCTTGTCAAAAAATATGTTCATAGGTACATTACATTACGTACAATGTGTTCAAAAATGAATACGTGAACGTGTCAAAAAGGCAACAACAATAAGAAATTTTTAGGATTTATTTGTTCAAGAACACAAAGTAGATAGATCAAGAAAGTAACTTGAGAAAAAAACTATTTTTGAACCTGGCTCAGGAACGGCTCATCGACAAGGTGCGATATGGCACCGTTGGGCATTACTGGGTTAAGCTAATAACGAGATAAAAGTAAACGTTGATAACGAGGATGAAAAAAATTATGAAAAAATAAATTATTTAAAAAAAAAAATTTTAAAAATTTTAAAGTTTAAAATTAAAAAAAAAAATTTGTTTTTGTAAAAAAGTTGTTTTGATGAAAAAAAATATGAACTGCATTTTTAATTTTTTTGTTTTTTCAGTTTTAAAAATTTTGATGTCAATAAAAAATAAAAATTGTGATGTAGCAGAGCAAAACGGACCACGGATTCGGACTCATCGACCTCCCCATTACCCTAAGTACACTTGTCCCGTCTCTGCTTATTTTTGGCTGTTGAACAGTGTTATTAGTTAACTGATATCAAGAAATTAAATTTGCAAACGTTGCTTCAACACACTTCCAATATAAAACAAATACAACTAAATTATATTCAGGTACATAAAATAAGTAAATTAAATCAACCAAATCAAATAAAAACCATTACAACTGTTGTTAAAGTTAAATACTAGTAATTAAAAGTAAAAATCAAAACGAAATTTTAATATCAAACTCTAATTGGATACACTAATCGGATCAATTTGTCTACAATAACAAGCAACTGAAAATTCAACATAATTATTCAAAACATAAAATAAAACGCACGCTACAATATGCATTTAAATATACTAGTAGCTTCCATATATTTGCATTTATTTAACAGGAAATTAACAACAAGAGCAGCTATATTATTAAATGGATTAAGGAAGCACGCGTCTTCCGAGTATAACTAAATATAAGGAAAAAGATGCATACGGATGCATACCGATACACTTTAAATTCAATGAGATGGCGATTTAAATTCAAAGATTGCGTGTGACAGTTTAGTAGTAGTAAAAAAAAAAGAAAAAATGTAAGTATGTAGTTGAATGATGTAGTAGTTTGTGGTAGTAAGTAATTGAAAATGACAAGAGCAAAAATACAAAATGCGTGAGTACGCATAAAAAACACACACAAAAAAAAATGAAGTAATGAAATAAGGAAATGCATTGAAAAGAAGATAAGAAGATCTGCAGCAAACTGCCTGGCAATGACTTTATCTGAATTTTGTAAGTATGACACATAGAGAGTTGTATGCGATATTTTGAGTGATTGTAGCAGAAAAGCAATAAAAATGGGATAGTTGTTGCAATTTAAAGTGGTCAAAAGGAAAAAAATATACACATCTAAATAATGAAATAAATTATTATAATCATAATTATAGTTGAACTACTGTAAATAGTTGACAATAATTGCATTTTACAAGAAATGTTTAGTAGAAAAAAGAAGAAAATGGAAACTGAATATATGTGCATATTTATGCAAAGCTACACTCCATGAAAAATCTTTAAAATAGCTTGAATCTTTGAGCATCAGTGAAGAGAACCATCTACACACCTGCTCAAAATAATAGTTACACTTCATAACTATTCATTTTAACTCCTCTGCACAACTTTTTTGGAAACTTAAACGTTAAATTGTGTAGCAAATATAAACAGCATAATCTAGCAACGCTGTCGTCAACAAAATAGAAAGTGTAAATCCTCAATATATGATTTACTTGAACTTGAACTGTGAATGAACTACAAATTGGCTTGCTCAAAATAATAGTTACACCTACAAGTGTAATTTAATAAATTTTAATAAAAGTTAATATTACATTTTTTTCGGATTTTTTTTTAAAGAACGGTAAGCTTTCTCTAATATTTTTTGCAAAACGACATGAATTGATAATGGAAATTCTTATTCATATGGGTCGTAAATCACATCGTACCGACGAAAAACCCCCGATCGATTTCCAACTTGAGAAAATATGGGAAATTTCTTCGGTGCATTGGTGAACTTACTAACATATCCCATAATTTTGTCAGAAATGTGATAAAAAAGAGAAAATCGAAGGTAGGCCTTCAAAAACGAACACAACGCTTGATCGGCATATAGTCACCTTATGCAGAAAGGACTCATTTAAATCATCAAAGGCTATTATTGCAGTAAAAATTGGAAACGAGGTTAGTGCTGAAATAATTTGGTGACGGCTATAAAAAGTCAACCCACCAGGATGAATAGCCAAAAAAGTTCCCTTAACGCAAAAAAAAAAATATTGTATGTGAGGCTAAACTATAAACAAAGGACCACGAAAATTGGTAAGGACCTGAAAGCAAAAAACAATGAAGAAATATTTTATGGTGTGACGAAACTAAGGTAAATCTCTTTGGAAGCGATGAAGAAAGGAATGTTCAACGCCTCAAAGGCAAAGATGTTTCATGTTTGTTTAACAAAAAAAAAAAAAAAAAAAAAACAATGAAGCATGGAGGTAGAAGTATTACGGTGTGGGGTGTTACCTTTCATGGATATGTCCTATATACCTGACAACAAATAAAAGAACTGTCGCCGAATACAAGGAACAATTGGAAAATGTGATGCTACCCTATTCTGAGAAAAACATGCCTTTGCATTGAGTCCTTTAGCATGCTTGTAAAAAAACACTTTGAGCATCATTAAGCCGATTTGTTGTTGAGTCCCCGGATTTGAAACCGATAGAAAACCTTTGGGGAGAGTTGAAAAACAAATTGCCCAAGCAAACTTTTTCAAAACAAGGAGCAGTTGTGATAATTTGTTCGAAAAATGTGGTACGACATACTCAAGCAATCCTGTCAGACTTTAATCAACAGCATGCCGAAAAGAATCGTGAAAGTAGTCCAACATGGGGGTGGATATACAGGTTATTAGATAAATAATTAAAAATATACACAAAACTATTCTTACCGTTGTTAATTTTTTTGTACTTTTCTATAAAGCATAAGTGTACCTATTTTTATGAGCAGGCTGATTTAGGCAAAATAAATATTTATCGATCTCAACTTTTGTACTTTACACTATATATTAAAGAAATTATTTTTTTTTTTTATATGTATAAAATCAAAGAAATAATGTGCGTTTGTTTTGTTTTGAAAATGTTAAATAAAAATAATTTTCAGTTTTAACTTTAACTTCAAGTTAAAATTCTAATGTGTAACTATTATTTTGAGCAGGTGTGTAAGTCGGTGAGGCAGTTTTGAGTTTTGTCAATTTTTGGACATAATGGACCAAATTCTAAGAAAAGTTTTTGTTTTTTTACTCCTTAGGTATGGGGAGTTAAAAATTAATCAAGTCGTTTTAATTTCTGATTTTTAGAAAATGTTACAAAATTTTTGTGTGTAAGTATGAATTATCAACTTTTCAACAAACACCAGAAATCGTTAACTATTAAAAATTCAAGGTCATATCTTTATGAAAATATTTCTTAACCCGGCGTCAATGAACATGAGTATATTACACCTGAGCTGTTCAGTGGTTTTATGATATTTTTTTTTATCTTATCTTTTTGTTTCAAAAAAATATATATATTTAAGAACAAGAGAATATTTTTGATATATTTTTTTCTCTTTTGCAATTAAAGTTTGTTTTATGAAAATAAAAAGGAAAACCTTAAAAATAAAATCTAGTTTTATTTTAAGAATTTATTGTTACTCGGATCATAGACGCCGGGTTAATTTATTGCTAGGAAAATATATAAATAGTTACAGTATTTAAAAAACTGCAGAGTTTTATACATTTTTATAATATTTTTCCCTAAAAATAAACAAAACTAAATATTTTCGAAACCACTAAACTAATTTTTAGAATTTGCTCGGCAACAGTCAGCCTTTTTTATTTGTAAACCTTTGTATAAGAAATGTTTATAGAGTAAGAAGTTTTTCAAATCGATTAAAATTTGGAGTTTTGGCAAATACTATAAAATTTGAGAGTGAAAAATTTCGAAAACTAAACTTCGTTTATCATAAAATTTTTCATAAACATTTCAAGATCTAATTAATTTGTGAGCAAATTCTCTCTTTATTGTATTAAAAATATCTAAATCAGTGGTTCAGAAACCGGAGAATTTTATTCATTTTGAAAACGCTTTGATCGGCGATTGTTCGGGCTTAGTCTTAGATATTGAGCTACTTACATTTCAAGGCCGTATTTAGGGGGGAGGTTTTGGGGGTTCTGACCCCTCCCGAAATGTGGAAACTTTATTCTAACTTTTGAAATTAATTGCCAATGGATGGAAAAAAAGTCAAAATAAAATCTATTTAACGATATTTTTTACTTCCATCGGTTTTTTTTTTCTAAAAAGTCAAAAATAAAAAAATAAAATTTGAAATCTTAGTTACACTATGTAATCAAATCCGATTTGTTTTCTTCGACATGAGGTTGGACTACGGATTCAAAAAGAGAAGTTGATACTGAGCACTCCTGCATTCATAGTTTTTCTAGGTCAGTAACTGGTTTTGATTTAAAGTTTCGTCCTGAATCAGTTTGAAAAGTTTAAAAATTAATAAAAATAGAAAAAATTATTGGATCCTTGTAAAATTAGACTTGCTTGAACCCCATTTTTTTCCTAAAACATGACGTGATGGGAAGTTTTTGATCCCAGATTCGTGTTCAACGTGAAAAATTCTTTCGCAAAAACTCCATCTTATTAGCAAAACCCATGCAGTTTTAGGAGACAATCTTAAAATGTAATTAATTTTTAACCCATTATTGCTCAGAGCACCACGACTAAAAAGATCTCTTTCAATGCTGTGACTTCACAAATTTAGGGAATATAAGCCAACCTCATCCGGGTTCCTTATCATTGATAATGGCTCAAATTCCCAATGATGATCATTTGAAAAAAATAAGCCTCTACTATTTTTGGTAATTTTTTTGAGGTTGGGTACATCATCAGTAGTGGGAAGTCAATGTAGTGGGAAGTCAACGAAAAAAAAAATTCATTAGAATGCATATTGAATAATATTTATTTGAAACAATTTAGTTTGATCATTCTGTGAATTTTTTGTCACTTATGGCCATCTTAACCTCAATTTTTTCCTAAAGTTTTAAGATATTTATCTACTTTTTTCCTCAGTCTGATAGGGTCCATAAAATGTATCATCGATTTAATTTATTGTATTTAAAAATCAGTTTGATAAAAATTATTTATGAATATTTTCTTCGAATGAAAATCTCCCCCGAAAAACATTTCTGGCTACGGCCCTGTTACATTTATTACACATTTACTTGATCCGCTATCACTTCCTTTGCTGGATATTTCAGGTTATGTTTTTTTTTATACTTCCTCAAATCTTCTTTAGTTTTTTTTTTAGAGACTGTCCAAATACCTAATAAATAATAAATACAAAGGGCTCGTCGCCAGTGAATGTTACTGTTGAAAGCAAATTTGTTTGTCATTTTAGTTTTTTTTCGAATGAATGTTTGTCAGTTTTATGTAATATTAAAATTATTTATGTTAAGCATGTGATGTACAGTGGCGTAAAAATGAAGTGATAGATGGACAGACAAAAAAAAAAAAAAGGAAAGAAAAGAAGTAAAAACATAATAGACAAAACATTTGCTTGGAATTGCAATAAAGAAATGAAAATTTGGTATTTGCATTACTTGGCATAAACAATTTATCATTATTACACCTTTTTACATACATACATACAAAACTCAAATACAAAACAAACAAAAAATTACAAAAAAATAATTTGCAATTCAATGGGAAAAACGTGCGATTTGCAAAGTCCATGACTTCGCTTGCAACTTCTTTGATTCGCAAAATTATTACAACAAATAACAGCAAAAATCCAGTGATAATTAACTTTTGTTTAAAAATTTGTTAACTTTTTAGCAATTGTCATGAAAATGACGTTAAATGTCAGTATTTTTCTGCTGCTGTTGTTGTTGTTGTTGCTTTTATGATTATTATCAAAAATGACAACTTGAAAATATTATTGCTTAAGATAAGATTTGTTTTGTTTATAGAGTTTATGATAAATTAGCAGCAGGGCTGCCAAGTTTGTTTTTTGTTTTCGTAAGTGTGATTGTTTCATTGGCAATACTATACAGTATGAGAAAATTATTTTAAAATAGACAAAACTGGGCATCGATTGAATACAAAGGGAAGAGAGAGGAAGAATTTGCTTGAAGTTCTTTCAGCCGCCAAAATTGAAAATTCAAACATTCCTTTGCCTATCGCAGAAAAAGTTATTAAAATCGGAATCGGAATTAGGAACTATGGAATTTTGTCCACTTTGCACCGTATTTGGCCACACAGTACCCTGCTTGATTTAATAGTTTGAATGTCTTAGAAGCGATGATGACATTACGCAAATGCGTTGTTGGTTGTCGTCGCACGCATACTACACAACACATACAGACATACATTTTGTTGCAATTTTTCGCTGCTGCTACTGCTGCTGCAACAGTATCACGTACTTGAACTGCTAACTAACTATGTAGGTACCTACTCGTAATTGTATGCAGTATGTAAATAGTTACAGCAACAAAAAGAGACTGAAGTGCCACAAACTTCAAATGCAAATATAAAAGTAGCAGCACAAGCAAACGATCATTTGCTGTTCAACTTTTTTCCTCGTATCGCCTTCGATCTTCACTTTCAATTGATCATTTTGTAAATTAGTAGTGCATCATTACAATGCAAATGCAACACAACAACATCAATGGCAATATGGATGTCAATGATGTTTTTGTTGTTGATAATGATGTTGTTGCTAATGCAGGCTGCAGTTAGTAGTAGCAACGCACACAACCAAACCAAACGACCGACAACTTGACCAAAATGCATTCGATTACCATTTTTGCTCCAATTGCCTTCATTTCTTTTTTTTTTTTTCTTTATTCAATTTTTCTGTCTGTCTGTGCCTGCCTGCTCACGCAAAAAGTAGTTCAAAGTGATTGTACTCATCCATTTATAGTATATGAAGTTTATTGTGTGGCACTCATCTTCAACTTCATATACACAAGCAGCAGCAACAGCAGTAGCAGCAGCAGCAAACAACAACAGTTTGTTGTTGTGGTGGTCGACTTTTCTGATCTTCATCAGCGTCATCATTATCATTATATATTTGTTGGCAGTTGGCCCCACTCACATATGCTCGTCTATATTAAATACAGGCAATAATATGTTTTGCTGATTTTAATGTCAGCAATATTGATAGTTGTTGCAATTTTTTTTTTTTGGGTTTTGTTTTTATTTTTATAGCTTTGATTTTTGTTTTGAGTAACATGGGAATTGTGTTGAAATTGCGTAATGTTTCAGCGTCAGCCAAATTGGTAACAACACACTGTGTTTCATTTAAATTCCATTCAATTGAATTTTTCAATTTATCTTTAAATTGATTTTACCTTATGTGTGGTGGAAAATTGTCTTCAGGGGTAAATAAATGTTGGTTTCATTGTTTTTTTTTTTTTCAGGTATCTCCACGCTTAAATTTGCATGAAATGAGGAGTTTGTAGATTTACTGTATCTACATATTCGTGAAAAAGCAGGAATTGAAGTTTGTATTTGGTTGATGCATGGATAACGTAAAACGCGTATTGATTGTTATCGTAATTTTAAAGTGATTACGCAAGAATGTGTAAACTCAGTTCAAAAAAGAGACCGATAAAGAGGGAGAGAGAGAGATATATCGAAAATACTGGAAAAGCGAGATTAGATAGAGTGTTGTTTCTTTTTTCATAATTTCAAAAACCTTAACATAAAAAATGAGAACATTTCACTAATCATTCCAGAAAAAAATTATTTAAATTTCTTCAGTGGTTTAGAATCTGTTGAGTTATTTCCATTTTAACTCTGCCGGGATCATTGCCACCGCTGACCAAAAATATCATCATGAAATTATTAATAAAAAAAAAAATAAATGGGAATTTTGTTACTTAATTGATGGCACCAAAGTGACCTAAATTAGAAAATTAATACCTTCTTTTACCTATTTTGAATCGCTCACGATTTTTAACTTTTCAACTTTTTATATGTTGTGGGAAAAATTATTTACTTAAACATAACTTCCCATATTTCTTAATTTCTGTTCTCTTTTTTTGCGAACTTAGGCTTTACTAAGGACCACTGGCAGCGGCGGTTCTAGTATTTGGGTTTGGGGGGGAGGACGGGGTTGGTTTTACAAAATTAAAAGGTAAATATCTGACTCACTATCGACCAAAACCCAGACCTAGACCAAAAACTAGTGCAAAAATTTTATCCAATACAGTTCAAAAACTAAAAGATAACTGGAACAAAACTGAGACCAAAATTCAAACTAAAATCGGATTGAAATTTAAGCTGAAATTTCGACCAAATTTTAAATTAAAATTCAAATACTTTTTCAGATCAAAGCTTAAACCAAGAAAAGCACTAAATTCAGATAAAAAATATAGATCAAAATGAGACAAAATTCAGGTCAAAATCTTGATAATGACTTTTCTGATGGATTTATATTGTTAAATGATCTATTTAGAGAAAACAATTTGAAGGAAAATTTTAATTTAATTTGAGAAAAAATTTTGATGAAACAATTTGATACATCCCTATTTTTTGAGTCATTTTTGGTCGAAACAAAAACCCGAAAAAAATTAAATTAAGATAACAGTTGATTTGGATAGTACTTTCAACGAATTTTTAAAATATCCATCGATATCACTATTAATATCGGCCTGGTGGCGTTTACGATCTTACAACCCCATAACCAAGCACTTAATTTTTATAAAAAATTAAATACGTTCTTTAAGCCTGTTATACATTACTTAAAATTTAAATATATCTTAATTTGACCAAAAAACCAATACATTTTAAATTTCAACGAGATCCGTACACGCTTTCTGGTACTGGGCAACAACCGGTTAAAAAAAAAACAATGTTCAGATCACGAATCGTATCAAAATTCCAACAAAAATCTACCAAAATGAGATCAAATTCAGGTCAAAACTCAGACTAAAAACCCAAAATACGGACCGAATTAAAACCAAAATCAGTTTTAAAATTCATTCCCAAATTCAAAAAAAAAAAAAAAAATTTAGACCATAACTTAGACCAATAGTTAGACAAAACTTTAGACCAAAGGGTCACCAAATACCGAAAGAAAGTAACCCAAAATTCAGACCAAAAACTAGTGAGAATATCTGATAAATATTTACATCAAAAAAATTTTAACTTAAATTAAACAAAAACTAGACCAAAATTCCAGACGAATGCAGACCCCATTTTAAAACAAAATTTTAGACCAATTTTGGACCGAAATTCAGACCAAAATAGTATCAAAATCAAGCGAATTCAGACAAAAATATTAACCACAACTCAAACTAAGAGTTAGATCAAAACTGAGGCTAAAAAGATGCCAAATACAAATTAAAAACAAACCAAAATTTGGATCAGAAATCAAATCAAACGCTGGTCTGCAAAAGCTGGAAAGCAAATTAAAATTTAGACCAAACATGGTTTAAAACTCAAACCAAATTCAGATTAAAATTCAAACTAAAATAAAACAAAATTCTGACTTAGAATTCAGATAAAAAACATGCAAAAATGGAAAAGTTAAATCAATATCAGACAAAAATTCGGTACAAAATTCAATCCAAAAACTGATTAAGCTTTCTAAAAGCGAGACATTTATAAGCTGGCGTTGTAATTGTAGATTTAATGTAGTCTGAATGAATTAAATAACCAGTTGTACTATAACGTGCATTCTATTGGCACGGCCGGCATGGCGGATAATCAGAACTGATTCAAATATTCGACCCCATTTTAATATTTATATTAAATTATTATTAACTGTGTTTTATTCGCCAGCTAGTTTAACATGTGCGAATAAAACGATCAAGTTGTTAAGTCTATTTTTCGTTATATTGTTATTCACAATGAAACTTCTCAGCAGCTTGAGGTGAAACATTTTACTGGACCTCAGTCATTTCGGTTAATCGTGGGCGTTGTTTTTAGTTTTTACCCTTTACCGGCAGCCATTTCGAATCTTTTTATTTTTTTTTTTTTTTTTTTTTTGCAAACTGTCAGAAGAACTGTCTTTCATTATTGGCAGTTCACAATAGAATTTGATGTAGCTAAACTACTTGTTAAGTATAGATAACAGCTATAATTATACGTGTTATCTCTGCCTCTTTGTTGTTGCTTTCCCATACAACTATCGTTGCTAGTTATACATAACTAGAAGCAAGTGGCGAATAAAACGCAGCTATTATTATTTAAATAAAATATAATATAAAGTAATATTTTAAATCCTAAAGTTTTTTTTTTGTTGAAAGTATATACTTTTCACTGCTGATGGCTTTTTTTTTTACTATTTACTATAAGATTATCGGGTTCTGGCCCCTCCCCCCTCTGGATACGCTACTGGCCACCGGTGACCTTAAAATTTTTAATGGAAACTTTTTAAAAACTTTTTACAATTAAATGTGGGTCAGAGAATGCGAATCTAAACACAATTTTGCTCTATCGCATCCAGTTTCCTTACGGTCACGAAAAGGTTAAGTGAAGAATTAATACTAAAAAACATTCTTCATCTCCATCCAAATATGTAATAAAATTGTCTTGGAAAAGTAAAAAGTAAAAAATTCCCACAGAGTCACCGGTAACCCATGAAATTTCAAGCCTTCAGAGGCGAAAAAATTTCTGTTTTAATGAAAAATTGTAACAAGAATCGGGTTTATGTCATCTCCTCTGGTTTCCTTACTTCCCGAAAGATTTAAGCACCAAATGTTTTAAAAATGAACAAAATTCCAAAGTTTCTGTACGGATTTAGACAAATTTTTTTATTGGCTATGAGCAGAAATGTTCACTTGTGAGAACACATTTTCTCGGAACCATTGCTATGGGTGAAAAAACAATCTCAGAACTGTATAGTACAAACTTGATAGATTGGAAGTTAGCCATAAGATTCTGATTTGCAGATTGTTCATGTAGCACCTGCTGGGCAAATACTGCAGCGGAACATTGCAGTAACCAGAGGGAAAAGAGGTTGAAGAGCTGAAGAAACCTACACAATAATAGTTTTTCAGGTAAATTAATGGATTAATTTTCTGCGAAGATTTAATCTGTTCCATCATGACCTCGGTTTCTTCTATTTCAGATATTGAGATCCTTAAAGCGCCTGGGAGTCTGAAAAATCATGCAACTATCAATGAAGAATAAAATTGTAACAATTCCTTATGGCAAGTGCAATTGATTTTTTTTATTAAATATATACATGCATGGTTGATATGGCACACATTTTTGTATCTTGTACTTGAAATCAATAGTATTGGACCTTATAATTTAATAAAAAAATAAACAAAAATTTAAAAAAAAAAAACAAAATCGAGGCAAACACAAAATAACTCCAATTAAAGTAAACATAAAAAGAATTGCCAAGAAAAAATCATTGAATAGAGGCTGCTGTTTGCTATTGCCAAAATTACAAATAGTACAAAAAAAAACAAAACCATTGATCATTGGTGCTGGCAATGATTGTTGTTGTTGTTGTTACCAACTGTAGTACAAAACACCAAACACAGTTAAGAGCTCAAACAAAAAATGAGTATGCAACATTTGGCATGAGATTGTGTGATGCATGACGTTTACAACGACAAAGATGATGATCGTCATGAATGATGATTGTGTTGGTAATGATGATGATGATCGCGGTGGTGGCAATGATGATCGCGACACGATGATGATGATGAAGAAGATGTTGCAGATGAATTGCTCACAACCAAAGAAGAAATAAAATTTCAAAAACAACATCACGATCGCGCACACACTCACACAATCGATCGCCAAACGCAAGCATCAACACAATCAACATAATGATGAAGATCAGGTCAAAACTCACATTAAAAAGCTATAGAAGATCATGATGAAGTTAAAAAACAAATCAAAAAAATAATCATCACAGCAGAGAGTAATCGGCGATGAACGTAAAACCAAGAGAGACAGAGAGAGAGAGAGAGAGAAAGAGAGAAAAGCCAGCATTGAAATTGAAAGTGATCGTACACGATCCACAGCAACCATGGCGAAAAAGGTAAGCGCAACAGTAGCAAAGTTTCCAACCAAACAAAAGAAAAAAACAAAATGAAAAGAAAATAAAAGGAATAACATAAACAAAGAGAAATATGTACTCGAAAAAGACTTTACGCACGAACTCCAAGAAGAAGAAGAAGAAAAAGCAAACGAAAAAAAACTTCATCGTGGTATCGTATTTTGTTAAAGTCTTATAAAAAACTTTTTTGGCCATATTAAGTTTAAGTTTTTTTTGGTAGCCAAACTATAAAAGAAACTGCTGCAATTGTTAAAGCATACAGAAAGACGTACCGCGTCGAACAGTGAATTTGTGTAGTTCAATCAAAAGCAAAAAAAAATACAAAAATAAAGAACGTGTGCGTTGTAAAGAAACAAAGTTTCCTCTAAACAAAAACAACCAACCCCTAAATTTAAAAAATCATATTTTTTATTAACTCCCAAGCAAAATGAAGCGTTTTTGTTCGGTATGTGTTCAAAACTCATAAAAAAGTTAATAATAATTTACTAAAAACTAAAAAACAGTGCATTAATATAAAGTAAAAAGTGCTCCACACTCTGAAAAAAAAGGATTAAAACTCAAAGACTTTAAAGTGGATTTAATTTCAATTATCAACAACTTCAACTACTAACTTCTATCATCTATTGTTTCCACATATTTCATAAATTTTTTTCTTTTTTTTTTTTTGTCCTTGCTCTTCTTTCTATTTGTAGGTTTTACTTGTTGTTCTGGCCGTAGCTATTGGCATGGCAGCCGCACGTCCTGAGCCACCACGTGATAGCTATAGCGCCCCACCACCAAGCAGTTATTCACCACCTGGAGGAAATAGCTATTCCAATCCGCCACCACAATATGGACCTCCCCAACAGCCTCCTGTTGTGCATAAGCATGTTTATGTTCATGTACCACCACCAGAGCCAGAATATCTAGCCCCAAGGTGAGTGTTAAAGACAAATGAAAGGCTAAGAAGTGGCAAAAAAAAAAGAACAAGGGAGTGTGTATTTGATGGAGAATCATAAAAATGTAAAGTAAAAGTGTTGCTCAATATAAAATACAAAATTTTGGGAAAAAGAATATTCCACAAAATAAGATTAAGCTGCCTTTGAGGAAGCTATCAAAAAGTTAAACTTTTAGTAGAGAATTTGTGAGCAGTCAGAAAGACACGAAATAGATTTCAAGTATAAAATCGAATTTTTAAGAAAACTGCATTCAAAAATATTGGGGGTTTTTAAAATTGAAAATAATTTTTTTTGTCTAACTCTTTACGGTCTTTTTCAATATCTCCTTTGGATTTGTAACTATTTAATGTTGAGAAATTTAAAATAAATGTTTTTTTTTTCGCCCTAACTATATTTTTGAAAATGGTTGTAGTAATAGAATCTTAAATTAGAAACTTTACTTTACCACAACTTAAAACAGCAAAATATTTTTAATTTTTCTAAAAAAAAAACTTTAAATTCCAATATCCATTGCAGTTTTCGAGAAATTCGAACCTAAATTGATTGATTTTTTCTAGTGTTTTTCATGTTGAAAACTTTACCTAAGCCCAGGTTTAAAAATACAATTTCTGTTTTCTAAAAAAGGCCTTCAATTGCAATATGAATTTCAGTTTTCGAGATATTTGAATGGAAATCGAAAAAAATTAAAAACTTTTCTTAAACTTAAAAAGAAAAATATTTTTCTTTCCAAGAAAAGCATTGGAATTGCCATATTTCACTTAGTTTATGAAATATTCAACTGAATTTCAAGAAAGTTCCAGTTTATTTCGAGATCTTTTCAAAGTTACAAATTACAAAATAAAAAATTTAATTGCAACAATGACTCAAATCTAGGTGACCATCAAGTTTTCAAAATAATATATAAATTTCAACTACATCTCTCGTTTTTGGAGATAAATTCTTGATGATACTGGCATAATCGTTTTTCCAACGTTTTCTACAGTTCACAGTCTCTGGAACATAAATCAGAAATCTTAAGGTTCTTCAGAATGGTACCTAAATTTCATAAACAATGCGAATTCAGGGATTGTTATATATATTATAGTTTTCAAGATATTCATACTGAATTTTTCGTTTATTTGAAGCTGATTTTCAATGTGTTTTTTAAAAATAGACTCATAAATTAAAAATTTAATTCCAATACGAATTTAAGTAGAAAAAATCGCAAAGTAGAAAAATCGTTGGTACTTTTCTTCTCAAAAAATCTGAACCTTATGGGAATAACTATTTCAACTATGCCATTCTTTTAAATTGCAAATGAAATCCTCTCAAATATTATCAATGCTACGTGCAAAACGTAGAAAAAAAAACAACGAAAACCATTTAAATTTTTTTATGAATTTCTGCAGATTATGACCGAAGCTTTAGATAATTTCGTCGGAACTCCTTGAGTTCCAATGGTTTTAAAGCTGTCAAAGTTGATCCATACATACATATATCAGCTTTATGGGAACAAAATTCTTAGGTGAACGAAAAGGAGATTTTATTATTCTAGTTTTAAAATTAGTAAAATTGAATGCCGTAAATCTTAGTTATATGGGAATAGCTATTTATTTGGTATCGTTTTCAAATGAAATGCCTCTTAAATAATTTTCAAGCTGCTTTTTTTTAAGCATCCGTGATTTCAACACACTTTGACTTACTACTCTAATTCAAAAAAATACACTACTCTTACAAAAAAATATATATATATATTTTCTTTTTCAACTATATTTACTTTTGCAATTTCCTTTACAAAATCACAAATGATAAAAAAGAATTACATGCAACAAATGCTGCATACAACAAAAGTTTCATAGAAAAAAAAGTACAATAAAAATGGAAACAATAATATATCAATAATAACAATAAATAACAACTTTGCAACTAGTACTATTAAAATTAATTATTACAACAATTGAAATGTTGAAAAAAAGAAGTTATAAAAAAATAAAAAAAATTAAAATAAATAAACAATATCGAATGAAAGCAGAGAGAAAAAAAACTATGTTGATCGTTGATCGCAAGACTCAACAGCTGAAAAATAAAAACAAAACACTTAAAGCAATAGAAGCACGAGAAAAAAACAGCTAATACATTTATATCTAATATTTCGCCGGCTATAATAACAAAACAAAACTCGATAACTTGTTATTACACTCTTGTAGTATTGGGCACTATTCGAATACGATATGATATGAGATACCTAGAGAGATACTCATATACAATTCACTCATAGCTACATAAATAGATACTCAGATAATCATAGCTTTAAACAATTTTACGTTTGGATGAAGGTGCAAAACGTAGAAAAAAAAATAACAGCAAAAACCATTCATAATTTTTTATGAATGAATGATTGAATAATTTTACCACATGAAAACACAAGTTCCGTTTACAAGTGAGAAAAAAAAAAATAGTAAACGATCAGAATGATCAGCTGCAGCAAATATCTCTAACGTTTCGCATGTATTAAATACCTTAAAATTTAAAATACTTAGTAGGTATGTAGTTAGTTTATTAGTTAGTAAAATAATCTAGTAAATTTGTAGCAGTTATTATTATTAGTAGCTATGTATGCATTTATTACTATATATAGAGCAAATTTTTATGAATAATTCAGTTGTTGCCTATTGTTGAAATTGTCTGATTAACAAATGTTGCTGCACATGATTTGTAGTTGTGCATTTTTGCAATTACTTAGTTTTTTGTTTTTGTTTTTTTTTTTTAACACTATACAATTGAAAATTTATACAGTTTTTCACACCCTCTCCTCGCTGAGTTTTTGTGTATGATCATGTGATTTTTTTTTCTTTTATTTTCTTATTTAATATGCCAGGCAAGTGAATTTTTCGTGCTCTAATTTGATTTGAATTGTTTTTCGTGTTTTTGTTGAGAAGTAGAGCACAATTTACACTTAAATTTCATCGTATTTTTGTACTGTAATTACAGAAGCTAAACAAAATTGAAAGATTATATTTGTTGAATTATGCATTATTATTTACTAAATATACATAATTAGAAGTAAAAAAAAGATTAGCAAAGAAAAATTCATAAAAAAAAAACATGTAAAATATTTACAAAGAAATTGAGGATTAAGCGAGCTTAAGCGACTTTAAGCGAGTAAGAGTACATAGAGAAAATTGAGTGGAGGAGAATTGGTATGCTTGGTTTTTACTGTGTCATTGTAAGTAAATTACTTGCGCTCCTAAGAAAAATATTGAGAGTAGCTATTGATCCTCAGTCTTTGTATTTTCTTCCAACGTGTAATAGAAATATTGACGGGTAAGTTTTAACCCTTTCAACTTCTCTTGAATGCAAAAATATAATCTGAAGCACAGTTATGTACAAAAAATCAACGATATTCTTATTAGTAAAGCACTTTAGCTTCCCAAAAAAAACAATTGGATTGTCATGCACTACCTCAAACAAATACATACGAAAATAAAAACATGTAGGGGACACATTTAACCCTCAGATATTCCTTTTCAACCATCTTGAATACACAAAAAAAAAAACACGGTTAAAAACTTCTTGCTGAATTATTAAACTTTAAAATTTTCATTGAATTAATTATTTGTTTCAAAGAAATGTGAAAAAATGAAAGGATTGAGGAGACATTTCTGATGACCCTTTGGCGCCCTTTTTCCCCTGTTGAACACTCAATCACAACCAAGATATAATCAACCATAGAGCACAGCCATGTAAAATTATCACCTGCTGTACTCAAATAAAACCAGCAATCTGCTTTGAAATTAAGCTTCAACTAACTTTTACACTTTTGTATAGCATGAGATAATTTCTTTTGATGAGTGAACCAAAATCACCGTTAATTATATTTTTTTCCATGAAAATCATGCTCAATCAAACTCAAGTATTTGTTTTTTTGCGCACTTCACTTATCTGGGGTTTCACTTTTTTGTAGCATGCGATAAAATTTTAAATCAGTAAGGCAAAATCACTTTTAATTAAACTTTTTCCAAGAAAACTATGATCAATCAATGTGTTTGTGTTTTAACACTTCAGTTAATCAAGTAAATATTGCTGTCAATTGTAGCTAAACATTTTTTAAATTGTTTAATCACTTTATTTTATAACTTTTAATTAAAGTTTTTTACTTTTTTTTAAAAAGAAAAAAAAACAACAAACTCAATTAAGGCATATTTTGTTACAGTACTTGTTATTTCTATAAGACTATCTAAAAATCGATTACAAAACACATACATGTATATGCAATCAATAATGATGGTCAGCGCATCATTAACGTCATCATTGAAATCATCAACGTGCTGATGATGATGATGTTCGACAAAAAAAAAAAACAAAAATGCACAAAAAAAGCAAAACAAATCGATGCTGCAACAATTTTAGCCTTGCAGCAATTTGCAGCAGCAACATGCTTCCATTCACTTTCATGGATTCTCGCTCGCTCACATTCATTTTCATAAGATTACAATTGCCAATGACGTTGGCGATAATTGTCACTCTAATATTGCTATTGGCTATTAAAAGATGATGTTGATTTTTTCCGCACTAACCAATAATGTTGACAACAATATTGCTGATGTTGGTTGCTGATGGATTCAACACATGTGCACACATTATAGAGAGCAACAATCGTTCAGGTAATCTGTAGATAGTAATAGTTATTTCTGCATAGTAATAGAAGCAAATAATAGTTGCAGCAACAATATTTGCGCATTGTCATAAGTTGCATCTAATATTCATTCAAATCCATTGAACTCTTTTGTTTTCAAATTTTTTGTTTTGTTTTTTGGACATCAATGTACTATTAAATTACTACTGAATTGCTCCTGCTGCTAGCTGACATGCTGACATTGTGTCGCTTGCACAACATGCTGTTGTTGGTTACATCTTTAGTAAATTGAAGCAAAACAAACGATTAGTTTTTAGTTATAACTATTTGTTTATTAACGTATTTTTGAAAGTGATTGTTTAACTTTCATGTGCATAGAAAAATTACGAAGCCATTTAGGATGTGCATTTACTTTATATACAAAAATATTTATGTAGTACCCATGCCAAAAAAAGAGTATTAAAAATAAAAAACAACAGATTAATTTTATTTTCTTCCTTATTATAATTAAAGTGAAAGGCCCAACCAACAATGTAATTTAAAACAACACAAATTATATATTTTGAACAAAGTTAGCAATAGGGAAAGATATTAAAAATATGCAATTATAAACTAAAAGATAAAAACGTCATCTTTGAAATTAGAGGAATGATAAAAGAAACGTTTACGAAAAATTAAAAACAAAATATAATTTGTAGAAAAAAATTAATTATGTATAAAAAATGAACGACAAAAAAACAAGTGTGAAAAATATTGATTTGATATTGACTAGGAAATATTGAGAAACATCTATATATAATAAACTTTGTGCTGAAGTAAAAATATTAACGAAAAAATACAGGAGAAAACAAAATACAGAAAAAATTAGTAAACAAATTACAGCAAGTATTTAAAAGAAAGATCGAGAACGTAAATTAAAGGGGAATTTAAAAATTGAAGAATTAAATAGTAGAACAAATCAAGAATATAGAAATAATAGATGAAAGTCAAAGACAATTTGAATTAAAATAAAAATTAAAGAATTAATTCAGGAAAAAAATTTAACCAAAATTGAAAAGCAAATCAAACAAAAAATTAAGAAAAAATCAAAGAAACAAATCTTTATGATTGAAGAAATCTTTTGAGAAATAACACGCAAATGGAAAAATTTCAAAGAAATTCAGAGAAGCAAGAAGTCAAAAACTCTTAAGTAAAAATTATAAAAAAAATTTTTAAATAGTTGTAAAAAACAAAATTACGTAACAAACTAAAGAAAAATTTATAGAAGAAAACCAACGACAACATTTTTTTTATAAATCTGTAAATAAGATCAAAGAAGAAAATCATAAACTTAAAAACAAACTCAGCGGAAATAATTCGAATCAATATTTGGCAAAAATTTAAAACTCAATAAACTTTGAACAGCATAAACATTCTAACTAATATATATGGAGTATGAATCTTTAACCAATTTCAAAACCTATATACCATAATATAAAAAACAGGAAGTTTTAAAATTATTACTACTTTATTTTGTGTAGGTATATATTTTTCGTGCACACTCAGCTTACTCCATTTAATATTTTTTCCAGTAGTATTTTCATATAATTCAGTCACTAAACTTTCAAGCAAAACAACACATGACTTGTAAAACTATCATGTACAACAAAAATAAAAAAAAATAAAATAAAAACAATAAAGTTAAAAACTAAAAAAAATGCACCAAACAGAGTAGACCCAAAAAACTATAAAAAGAAAAAATAAAACGTACATAAATATGTAAAAAGTAATAAAAATCTTTTAGCGGAACAGTGCACAATTTTACAAACTAAAAAATTTGTAAAAAATTTAAAAAATAAAGAAAAATGCATACGCCTTGTAGACATCTCCAAAACTAGCAGCTATGGCACAAACAACCCAGCATAATAATATTTACTCAGTTTTTTCACATATTTACATTTTTTTTGTTGTTTTGTGAATTTATTTTTGAATAAGTACTTAAATGCAAATTCGTTGCAGAGCAACAGTAAAGTGCAGCAAGTGAATGTTTTTTTTTTTTTTTTGCATTTTAAAATTCATATTGCATTAAGATCTTAAGGCTATAGATTTATTTTACATAGTTACATAGACAGATGCATAGTTACTTAGAAATTTTTGCAATTTAGCGATTTTCATCCAGCGTTTAACTGTCTATCTGAATTTATCTCATACTTAAGTATGATAGTTTCCATAGTCGTTTCATAGAAAGTAAAAGTATGACTTTTGATATTCAAGACACTTTTAATATTATAAACAAAATTTGCTTTACCAAGACAATAGTTTTTTTTTTTTCTGCTAGTTATGGTGGTGGTCTCTTCATTTGTGATACTTTATACCCTACTTCCAAACAAAGGAAAAAGAAAAAAAAAAAAAAAAAAAGGAAAGGAAAAGTAGAAGAAAAGATGATTTTACCATGCCAACAATTATATTAAAAAAAAGTAATTGTTTTAGTTAATATAATAGTATATGGTTTAACTAAAACTAAAACAAAAGAAAAAGAAGAAACAAAATATTCCACTTGGATATAGTCATACTAGCAGTTCCCAGTTTAAGCATTTTAGCAGTTGAGCGCTAAAGCGTAACTAAAATGTGTTACCTAAGTTTTGTTTCTGTTTCTGATTTTCGAAATAATTAGTTCGTATAGTAAAGTATTAAAAACCAAAACAAATTTATTAAGTTATTTCCATGAAAAAAAATTTGTTATAATTTTAGCAGGTATCAACATACTTTGCCCAAGAATAACTTTCAAAGAAAATGTGTGCAAAAAAGCTAAGCATTAATTTTAATGAGCTGTTAAAATTATATACAAGTAGTTTTCATTACTTTCTTAAAAGTAGTTTTAATTAGGCATTTAATGGTCCAAGCAGAGTTCATTTGCTAGCACTCCACTCATATGGGTACCACTTGTTATATAGGAACCACTTGAATCATTAGAAAACTAGTGTTGGAATTTTTACTAACCGGAAATATTTAAATTATATGCATTAAAAGTAAATGAAAATTACTTTTAAACTTATAATTACTGTAGCGAAAGCCAAGATAGCATAGTTAGTTGGTGAGCTAAAAGCGCCTAAATTGGTGCTTTAAAGCAATTCAAGCAGAAATCACATGTAAATTTTTAAATTTAAAGAAAGAAAAAAGTAAAAAACTCTATTGAAATGAATACAAATTAATCATTTAGAATTACCATATAAATCAAATAATAAAAGGATATACCAACTTCCTGATGCCAGCCATTATGATCATATCAGTATCATTTCTGTAGTCTATATTCAAGTGGTTACATGATTCTTGTTCCTGAATAAAAAAAAAAAAACTATTTGAAAGAATGTAAAGGGGAACCACCTAGGCTTTAAATACTCTCTGAACTACCGGAAGGATTTTGGCACAATATTCTGACTAGTTTATAGCATCAAGCTTAGAATATTGTATGAACTATCTAAAGGAGTTTGCTAAGAGACGCTGAACAGTTCATAGCCTCAGGTTTTATAAAAATATCTCAAGGAGAAAAGCGAACCATTCAAGTTTTGTCATGCTTTGATAAACTCGAGATTTTAACGATTCTTAAAAAAAAAATTCGTATTACATAAGCAATAACGAAATGCCTGGCTTAGATTTACCCAAAGTTCTCACGATTTCAGAAGGAAATAAAAAAAGAAACAGTTCCGATATAAGTCAGTTTGAGTTTAAGCTGTTTTCAAGGATGTACTTGAGTTTTCAGAATATGTTTTAGAAAACTATGAAGCATTAATTCTTAAAACATTTGGTTATACAAGAATAATAGAAATACTTATATTCATATACAATTTTAAAAATTATAGAAGTAAATGGGATCAGCATGAATTGCAAAATTCTGAGCGGCACAGTTTTTTAATGAACTATTTATCTAGCAATTGAAATTTGTTATGCATTCAGAAAACTTAACTGCTTTCTGAAATATGTAAGCAGGTACGCAGTTATGCTACATAATAATAACATTACCATATGCAATTGAGTTTGTTTTGCGATTATGATGATGTGATATTTTGTAATATGAATAATGAAGTAGAGCATGTAAAGAAATATTACAAAACCATTTAAATAATTTTAATAGTAAATACAGTAAAGCAAATGTTTATATAGAAGAAAAAGAAAAAAACCAGACAAAACAAAAGAAAAATAAACGAAAATATTGATCATTGTGATGGATAAAAGGTCGGCATGACATAAACCAAAAATAAGTACGAAAATATAGAGTAATTTAAAAGTCATTAACATAAAAAATCTCAAAAAAGAAAAGAATTACCTAACAAAAGATAATAACAATGAGCGAGTTACAAAGCTAATTAAAAATCACATGTGTGGCTGTACACATAAATCTATTTAATTGAAAATCGAATTTAAAAACTCTAATAACATATTTTTTCCGCTCCCTGCTCCTTCTCATTTCAGAAAACCAATTCATTTCCCTGCACCACAGAAACATTACAAAATCGTCTTCATTAAGGCACCATCACCACCCGCACCAACTGCGCCTGTGATTCCACAATTCCCCCAGAACGAAGAGAAAACATTGGTCTATGTGTTGGTCAAGAAACCCGAAGAACAGCCCGATATTATTATTCCAACACCAGCACCAACACAGCCCAGCAAACCCGAGGTATACTTCATTCGTTACAAGACCCAAAAGGAAGAAACTGGTCCATATCCCAACAGTATTTCACCACCACAAAACGAATATGGAGCACCAGCACCACCATCGGGACCATCAGCGCCGCCCAGCTCGTCATATGGTGCACCATCACATTAAACATACATTGTCAGCTTCATTTATGAGGAGGTTAAATCTCTGGTAATTCGTTCGAAGGAGAGACAGAGAGATAGAAACTTGTATGTGTAACACAAAATCTCATTGAATCTTAAGCTTTTTTTTTATTACCACAACTACTACCTACTACTCATACTTACTATATACCTCCATTACCGCTCTCTAAAGAGCTTGACTTGCGCGCGCCGTTTTTAATTTGTTGGTTCATTGAAAACTATCTATTGTTTTCATAAAATAAAAAAAAAAAATTTGCTTTATTAAGAAAATCAAAAAAAAAAAACAAAAAAAATCATTAACGTGTGACACACCCATTTTTATACATATATATATATATATAAATATGATAAGTTATAAACGCCCACAAGTACATCCTACTAGTAGTTTTAACATCACTTAACATCATAGTTGCGTATATAATTTTTTGTTGTTTCTTTTGCAATGCGCTCGCAGCAGTTTCGGCGACCTGAGTTTAAGTTCTGAGAGCGATTTCAGAACTTCACTCTATGAAAATGAAACTACTGCGTAATTTTGCAATACGAAATTTAGGCTGTTTGTTTCAATATACTACATAAATACGATATATTACTTATATAAAATATTTTTAATTGTGAATGTATGCGTTATTCATAAAAAAAGAATATTAATTTTGTTTTTTAGTTTTAATTCTTTGTTTTTTTGTTTAATTATTTTGTTTTTGTATAACTGTTGTAAAGCATTTCTCTTTTTACTTTTTTATATAATTAATAAAAAATACTTTTTCTTGTAAGCTAAAGAAAATTAAAAAAAAATATATGATGATGTGAAAAAGTTTAAAGTACGAATAAAGAAAACATAGTTTTTATAAAAAAATGTTTAGTTTTTTAATTTTTGTTCCTCTCTCTCTCACTTTTCTTGCTACGTAATTGAATTGGGCGCTAAAAATTTGTCTTCGTATAAATATAAAAAAATTCTTTGCTTCCTGTTTGTCTTCGCTGCTTTTGATACTTTTAGTTGCTTTTTTTTTAATATTTGTCGTCATAATTTTGTAAAAGAAAAAAAAAAATGAAATTGACACTACATGATTTAATTTGAATGCTCACATGAAACATACTGTCAACCAAGTTACAAAGTATGCATTACACAGTAAAAAATACTTGGCTCAACGAGATAGCATGAGCTTCATCCTTAAAACTCACAGTTCGATCAACAATGGTAGGTTGCAATTGACACTTGAAGAAGTGATTGTTGGACTCAATGAGTTGACAACCTGGGGAGGATGATTTCCCTTCTACTTTGTTGAAATATTGTGGTTTAATAGTAGCTTTTCCGCTGTTTATTATTTTTAACAAATCTCTTGCTCGTGGAGAGTTCTTAGTTGATTGGAAAAAATCTTTCATTCTACCAATCCATAAATCTGGATCCAAGTCAGAAGTTCTTAACTATCATCCCATATGTTTAATATCTAGTATCCCTAAATTGTTCAAAAAGCTAGTATATAACAAAATAATATTTTCAGTAAGAGATTGCATATCTCCACATCAACATGGCTTTGTAAAAAGCAAATCCACAGCAACTAATTTGGTCATTTTTTCAAATTTTATACTGAACCAATTTGAAAACGGGTTATAATGTGATGTAATTTATACCGACTTTTCTAAAGCTTTCGATAAGGTTGACCACACTATTTTAATCAATAAACTTGAGTTAATTGGTTTTCATTCATGTTTTCTAAAGTGGTTAGAGTCTTACCTGTCAGGTAGAGCTCAAAACGTTCGTATAAATAGGACTTTATCTGATGCTTTAAAAGTAACATCCGGTATTCCATAAAGCAGCCATTTTGGACCGCTTCTTTTTTTACTTTTTGTAAATGATATTCCCGAATTATTTTTAAATTCGCATTGTCTTATGTTTACAGACGTTATAAAGATTTACTGCAGTGTCAAAACTATTTCTGACTGTCTTAGACTTCAGAACGATCTTTCCCGGTTGTCTAACTGGTGCGACAATAACTTATTACATCTCAATGCCACCAAATGTCAGTTCTTAACTTTTAATAGGCTTCGTACGTCTGTCCAATTTCAATATATGTTAGGTAATTTGGGGGAAAAAGATCTGGGTGTCATTTTCGATTTTAAAATGGGTTTTTCTAGGCACTTTGATTTTATTATAGCTAAGTCTAGGTCCATGCTTGGTTTTATACTTAGAAACTCTAAGGATTTCAGGGATCCGTTTACACTCAAGAGTTTATATTTCTCATTTGTTAGATCGAACCTTGAATATTGTAGTATTATTTGGGATCCATTTTATTCTAGTAGCTCATTGAGGATTGAAAAAATCCAGAGGCGATTTATTGCTTACAGAAACAGATATCTGCTACTGGGCTTGAAAACCTTATCAACTAGGCGGAAATATTTTGCAGTAATGTTTATAAGGGACATAGTAATCTACCATATTAACTGCCGTTTTTTGCTTCAGCTTATAAGTTTTTATTGCCCGATTCGTGACCTAAGGTTTCGTAATTTATTCCATGAGCCCCGCCGCAGGGTGAACTATTGTCTGAATGAACCCTTAACTCGTTGTTTGCAATGAATTAGATTATTTTATTTATTCTAGAGATAATTTCAAATATAATTTAATAATGATTCTGCATTCAGCTGATTGTAATTAGCAATATATATGTGTAGTTATCTATATTAGTTTATACTATAATTGATGAAAAGGAAATTAATAAATATACAAAATCTCTTAGGCATTTCAAAGCGTATACTCTTACCCTTAACGAAAATTATCCAAAAGCAGTTTAAAATTTCAATGAGGAAAATTATTATCTCGGCTCCGATCACCTGTGATACTCTGAAGTCACTATTGCTTCAAGTCTGGGAGAAAAATAGCGAAACGGGCACTGGCTATTTTTTATACCGAAATTTGGAAATCAGCAAGTTTTCGTGACAGCAAAATTTCAAAATTTTTTATTAAACGCCTTGATCATAATTTTCAAACTCACTAGTAATTCCAGGCTTTCACCTAAACACAGAGATCTTTCATTCGGCGGTTCAATTATGATTGTTCAACTCACGAGTAGTTTTTATTCATCGAAGTTTTTCATTAAGGGGATATTCCAGTTTAAAATTTGAAGAACATCGATTTTTTTTTCTTTTTTAATTTTTGATTCCTTATAGTTTCAAGAATATTCTGCTTAAATATTAATGAAAAATTCGAAGTAAAACGAAATTTGTACATATACTTGTGCTTTGGTGTACTAAAAAGAGACCTAACGTCCAAAAGCCAGTCTTCGAGTTAAATTGAGCAAATATTTGACATCAAAATCATTGTTACTCAGAGGTTTTCAGACTCAATGAATACGAATCAAACATAAGATATTTAAAATTTAAAATGGCGAATCCAAAATGACGGAAGGGTTTTTAAAAATTGATCGGATTCGTTTGAAACTTATTACTCGGGGATTTCTGGAGACGAATCTGACATCCTTTTTTTTTTTAATTCAAAATGGCGGATCCAATATGGCAAACAAATTTCAAGTTCATGACAATTTTTTGGGAGACTATGAAAATTAAATCTAGAGGTTAATTTTCAAAGTCATGACTTAAGTTCATGTCAATTTCGTTATTTGAAGTTATATATAAACATCAAACATTGAAGTTATATATAAAGTTCATCGGATTCGCGTGAGACTCGTTCTTTAGGGGTATCCAGGGTCGCTGATTCGTAATCAATGACCCCCAAAAACCCCGTAATAACGAGTTTCAAACGAATCCCATCAATTGTTTTAAATTCTTCCTCCATATTAAATCTAGAATTTCGCATTTTCAAAATCTGATATCAGATTCGTAATCGGCGATCCCAAAAACTACCAAGTATCGGGTTTTAAGCTGATCGGATAAATTTTTAAAAAATCTTTCGCCATTTTGAATTTTGAAAAACTGACATCCGATTCGAAATCAGCATACTTTTTTCTATTAAAATCGCCAAAAAATACGTTGAAAATCTAAGAAATTCGCATAGCTTAAGCCAACAGAAGGAGCGGAGAACATTCTGAAGAAGCACATACAGCGAAAAAAGGGGCACAACCAGAGCATCTAAAAAAGTTGGCAGACCTTTAAAATCTTCTGTATGTACTAGGGATGGCTGACAAAGAGTAATTTGCATAAAAAAATAATTTTTAAAATTTAGAAATTAAAAAATTCATTATAAAAAATTTTAAAGTTTTTCTCAAAATGATATTTCTTCCATTGGTAGGACTGATTTGTCGAGTTTTACTGAACTGATTTTGAAAAACTAAAATACATTTGATTTGTTATTGGAATATTTCCTTCCTCCTTTTTTTCTATAAGAGAAATTCCAATTAAAATTATGAGTCACTCCATATGAAATCGTCGGAAAAACAAAAATTTTATTAATTTTAAAAACTTGCATACTTTAAGCTTTAAAACGGCCGTGTTTGGGACGAAGTGGGACGCAATCTCAAACGGGAAGATATCATTAACCAAATCAATTTTACAGTTAAAAAGAGGAAAGCATTAAAATTACACTTTTCCAATTTTGTAATTCGTGCTGTCGCGAAGTGGAGCATGAGAAAAATTTATGATTTATTTTCATTTTCAATTTTTAGAAAAAAGATCATAAAAAAAGGGGAAGAAGAAAGTTTCACTTTTTTGTGGTGGTTCCACTTATAGAGAAATGTTTAAGGAATAAAATTATATTGGTTTATATCTTTATCTTTATTAGAAAGCTTGGAATCCATCCCACCACCTAAAATTAACTTTTTTGAAGATGCCCTCTACATTTTTAAGCAGTTTTGTTATAAATTATAACCCTAAAAATACAATTTTTTCCAATTTTAAACTGGAATGCCCCTTTGAAAGCCTCGATCATGATTCAATTCACAATTGGACTGCTCGATTTTAGTAATCAGTAGTAGTTCCACAGATTCATCTACACACTGATATCTTTCAATGGACATCATTGTTTCATGATTTTCTACTCACTAATTGTTTCAGAGGTTTTTCTACATATCGAGGTTTTCTATTAGAGACCTCGATCATGTTCATGAGATCTTTCATGGGACACACCGGCCCTAATATAAAGATGAAGAATATGAAGATGTCTCTTGTGATAACACAACCCATTTTCCATTTTGCCACTCCCCTTAGATCATCCATAAATTTTTCTTCTATGATGACTGCCAAACTCTTGAAGAAACATGAGTTCAGAGTTTGAAAATGTTTTTCTTGTAGAATTTTTTGTAGAAATTCTTTCTCTTTTCTTTCTCCAGTTTCTGTTATCCAATTTCCTTCACCCAGTCCTATCTTCTTCATTAACTATTGCAAGAAATTCTAGATATCAGAGGATCTTCTGAGTATTAATAATAAAATAAAATAGTTCCTTTCAAGGCATAATCTTTTGAAAACAACATTTTTGAAAATTTGAATTTCTTTTCTCTCAGTGTATGCATTGTACTGATTTCTTTAATTTTTTGCACTCTCTGTTTAGTGTCTGATTTTTAATTGAATATTCGCTTTGCCAATTAGTTACCTACTCACTTCAAAGCATGTAAGAAATTTGATTTATATGATTACTACTTGTAATATAATTTGGCTTCCCTTTTTTGCACATGAGTTTTTTTTTGTTACACAGTAACATAAGTGAAAAGAAAATTTAAAAAAAGAAACATCAACAAAAAACCCTCCAAGTACTAAAAATAGCAAGAAACTGACTTTAATCAACTTTATGTTTAATAGAATTTTTTTATACATACTTCTAGCTCAGTTATATTTTTTATTACTTTCAAAGTTGAATAACCTTTTGACATCTTACACCTTATTTGCACCTACGAATGTGTGTATATACATAAATAAACAATTTAATTCATGGCAGTAAAAACAATGCACAGCATGAGGTTTATGAAAACTACTAGCTACATATATACCAGCAACAACCCATAACCGCCAGCAACGAACAAGCTCCTCTAACATTTCTACCAACACTTTGTTGTTGTTCTTCTTCTACATAAAAACAATAACAATAATACTTTACTTTATATGTGCACGTTGTTGTTGTTCCTTTTTTTTAATGGAATCGCTCCTTCAATTCTGAAGAAAAAGTCACTTTAAGTATTAAGTTAACTTAACAACGACAATAACAACATAACAAAAATAGAAACAACACAATGACGACGTTAACCAACACTATACAAAATAGTGCAAATATACAATTAGAAAAGGCGACGGTGTCGATAATGTAGTTGTAATGCATACATGAACATCCACATGAGCATGGTAAGTTTGTAGTGTGTGTATGTGTAAAGTGCAACGGAAATGTAAATGTGATTTTTTCAAGACCTTCTCTTTTATGACCGCAATACTTATATATGCACCTACAATTGTATGGATGTGTTAAGTAGAGGGTGTTTTGTTAAGAGGGTGTACTTACATATACATATATACATAAGCAAGTTTTACACACACACATTCAAATATTAAGGATTTGATTTCTTTCTTTTTTTCATTTTGTTCTTATTTCTATTTTTAACGCAAGTGAAAATTATGCAGACATTTTTCATATTACTGCAGGTATTGAATGCATACAAGTAAAAAATATAAGAAACAAGAAGCTCAGACACTTTTTTTTGAATGATGGGAGCTTTTTCTTATGAGAAATTGATGGTGGGAAAAACTAAATAAGCAAGAGATACTGAACTATGGGGATTGATGGCAGTTTTTTAAGATGAATATGTGCAAAAATTCCGAAGGTTAAAACTTTTCGTTAGCTCAAACTAGAATCATTTTGAAATATGAATATTTCGGCTCCAGGAAAAATAGCCCCAAAACCAAAAGTGAAAAATCCCCCGAAAATTTTCTATTATTTACAACAACACGAAAAATTGGGGCCATAGTTCCAATTGTTTTGGGGCCATTTTTCCTTTTTTTGCTTGGGGTGATCTTTCATTTTGCCAAAAGGCCCCAAAAGTTTGAAAATATCAAATATTTAAGTAATATTCTTAAATAATTGTGGCTCCAGATATTTTAGGTGTATTTCTTTAATTAAAAATGTTTCCTTTCTCCGGTATTTTGTTTCTCTCCTACAACGATTTTACTTCTCTCTCGTGCACCTACTGCTGTCTTCTCGTTTCCCCTGATCGCTCGCCTTTCTTTATCATTCCTTTTTATTGATTTTTAGGTCGCACCGTTTCTTTCCCTTAGCTTACTATCATCACTGTCAACTTCATTTAACCCCAAAACCCTTCCCCCCTCCTCCCTAACCTACCTTCCCTTTCTCTATTCTTTCTGGCCTGGCGACTGTCAACTTTCTAAAAAAATTGTCGAATCAGTTTTTAAAGATGCTTACAGGAACATTTCAATCACGTTTTTTTCCTGCCTCTATTTTAGCCTCTATTTACATCTGCTCACTTTCACCACTAATCAATCTTCCTTCTCTAATGATCGAGAATCGTAGTTTCGGTGATTGAAAATGTCTTTCCTGTAGAACCGAGCAGTAACGATTGCTTCTTTCCCCTCACTTCTTCTGTTTCTTTTTTCCAACAATCTGGCTCCTTTCTCTCCCTCATCACTTTCTTCCTTCCTCTTGAAGCCATTCCATGTTTGTTTAAATATTTTTTTCTTCTGATGACTATCAGGTTCTTTCAAAAATGTTCGTGTTAGAATTTTGAGTCGCCACTTGCAGAAATTCTATATTCCCATTTTCCCCCTTGTTCCCAACTTGATTTCTTTCATCACTATACAATCTACCTTCTTTGAGGAAGGTCATGAAGAGTTGCGACTTCAGAGTTTGAAGATGTCTAGGCAGTAAAAGTTCTTCCTCTTTCCCTACTTCCGCTTCCTTCTTACGCTCCTACTCCTCTCTAATTTTTAATGATCTAGAAGAAATTTTCTATTCTGGTGTCTCTTATAGAAAAACCAAAATCTTATTTTCCGTTCCTCCTGCCCCATCCCCTTTACAGGGTGACAATTGTAAAGTGACGCAAGTTTAATACTCTGCAGCAAGCTTTGCCATTTACCGTTACTTTAATTTAAAAAGCAAATTCATTCATCATCGACTTTGCTTTTAATTTCATTTGAATTTTTGTTATTACATTTTGAAATTTCCATAAAAATATTCGTCGTGAAATTATGAAATTTCATTTGGCAAATTATAGTAGCCGTCAAATTGCAAAGGCTTTAAATTTGTCAAGTCGTACGGTAGACCGAGCTATTATTCGATATAATGAAACTGGGGGTTTTGGAGATAGAGACCGGGGAAAATTTTCAACAGTTGCCACTACTGGTTTAACAGAAAAAATTCGTAAACGAATCAAGCGAAATCCAAGGCGCTCAATGAGAAAAATCGCTTAGGAAGTGGGAGTAAACCGTGAAACAGTGCGAATCATTGCAAAATCAAAGCTTAATCTTAAGCCGTACAAGCTCCGAAAAACTCAAGATCTGACACAAAAAAAGAAAGATTTGCGACTGCAAAGATGCAAGGCGTTGCTACGCTCCTCCGTGTTAAAAAATTTTGAAAATATCTTGTTTACAGATGAACAAATTTTCACGGTTGAACAACATTTCAATGCGCAAAATGACCGAATGTGGCTAACATCATCATCGCAACAAAATAGGACTGTTGGCCGAGTTCAAAAGCCAGCTCCCGTTATGGTATGGGCTGGAGTTTCCGCTAATAACCCCTCTAATATTCGTTGAAGAAGGTGTTTAAATTGGCCAGGTTGTTTATCGGAGCATTTTAAATGAACATGTTCTTCCCTGGGCCCAAGATACATTTGGAAATGAAAACTGGACTTTCCAGCAAGATTCTGCACCTTCCCACATGGCAAAATTAACGCAAACATGCATAAAAGATAATTTTTCTGGATTCATAACATCTCAAGAATGGCCACCATACTCCCCAGACTTGAATCCAATGGATTACTCTATTTGGAGTATTTTAGAGAGTAAGGCTTGTGCATCTCAACACCACAGTCTGGAGTCGCTGACAAATTCATTAGAGAAAGCCTGGACTGAAATTGATCAGGAAGTCCTGCGGCGAACAGTCCTACGATTTCCGCATCGATTGAAGGCATGTGTGCAGGCTAAAGAAGGTTATATTGAATGAGGTGGGGTTCAAATGAATGCTTATATATTCAGCAATGTTAACACTTAATGGAAGTACGTCCTTTTGAAAATAACTGCTGAAATGTGTGCGTCACTTTACGATTGTCACCCTGTACACTTGTTTAATCTCCTTCTCTAATGACTGTTGTTCTTGCATTATGCATGTGGAAAGTCATACTCTCCTCTTTCTTTTTTCAGTGTCTAAAAAAAGAGAAAAGAAGAGGCCTCTTTCTCATTTTTTACTTCCTTCTCCCCTCGGAGTTTCAAGATGTCTTTTATAAGATCAAAATCAACACGCAAAAATTCTTCTCCTTTCGTTTTTCCGGTTTTTTGTTTTCTCTGCACTTTCTCTTTCTTATCCAAACTTGTTTCTTTAGTGAATAGCAGTTTTCCAAATGCTTAGAGTTTGTTAATGATTTTTAGTTTTTAGACCAGACAAAAACAAATTTTCTTTCTCTACCTCCTCTTTCTTTCCCCTTTTTTCTCATCTCTCTGATCCTAATGTCATTTTTTCCTTTACACCCCACCCCTCTTTTTTATCTTTAATCTACCCTGCCTAACTACACTTAGTTATTCATAATTATTCCATAAATGAAAAACATTGCGGGCCCATTGATTCCAAATATGTCCTAGCCAAATTTTCACACGATATCACGACACATCACTAATGCTTTCAATTAACTAGAAAATTTTTGAAATCAAAAGTAACACAATTAGCATACAAAAAGAGAATGCAACCACCCTTTTTTTACACCCTACTTTCAAACTCAATGGCATTATTTGTTCAGTTAGAATGATTTCTTTCCAGGCGAATAATTTCAATTAACTCTTTCATAACGAATAATTCGTATACAAATCAAGATTGTGAACATACGCCCGCATTTATTAGCGCTCAAAAAAAAATAAAACATTAGGAAACCATCTAAAATTAGTATAAATTTCTTGTACAAGTTACCATCAATTTTAGCTTTATATTGTACATGTGGATGTGTTTATGAATGTTGCCCTCATAATTATTATGAATCAATTGAGTGGCAATAATTATGTATGAATATTAATATTTCCCTTTTTGACAAATGATTTTATATATGCATTAGTACATATGTAGGTATAAACATGTGCCGTATATGCGTGAGCAAAATTTTTGTATATGAAAAGTTGTATGCAGATTTTGTGTCATCAGATTGTATTGAATATTTTCAAATCCAATTGAAATATCTTAAATCAGCATTTCGCTTTAAAGTCTCTCTGAAACTTGTTAAAATTTTTCTTGAATTTAGTGCATGGTTAACAGTTTACCTACTAATTTTAATTATTTTATTATTATGTGCTTGCAGAGCTCTAATATTTGTGGTCTCTTAATTTTATTTTTTTACTTTGTATTTTGAAAATGTATTTAAAAGTTAACACATACTTTCAGGTGCAAAAATTTAAAGACAAAAGTTTCAGTCGCAAAACAAAAAATACACGTTTTTTTTTTTTTTTTTGTTAATTACCACTTACATACAAACATACATACAGATAGACATACAATATAAACATGCAGTATAAGCTAAGAAAATAAAGCCAAAAACAAAAAAAAGAGCGGGAGAAAAGACAAATTACTTTGCATTATACACTGTAAATTTTAGTTGATATTATTTTAAGTTTGCTCAATAAATTTAAATTTGTGATGATTAGCATAAATTGCGTAGATGAAAGATGAAAGTGAGTATAGTCTAGCTAATGTCTGCAAATTTTTTGAAGTATCTCAACTGTCCGTGTTTGAGCATTGAGACTAAACTGAGATTTTGCATCTTCACAGTACAGGGCCAAATTAACTACTTGATATCATGCTACATATCTGCATAAGTACTTAAACTTGAGCCACATCAGTTAGGCAGTCACTCACTCTATGCAATTAGGTACAAGACCTCCCTTCGCAATCATTTTGCTGCAAGTAAAGCACACTCACACACAGTGGCGGATGCAAGATTTTGTTTTGGGGGAGACTTATTGTGAAAACCTTCTACATTGTTATTATTATATAAGTACTCTAAAGAATAATAGAAAATCTATCAAACTGAGTGGACTTGTTTGGTTATGAGTCACAAATATGTTTTTAAATGTTTTCGAATAGAAAAACTTTTCTCTGCAGTAGACTGTGTTGTAAGTGTAATAGATATTATCAAAATTCAGATCACATATGTGCCAAAATTCAAATTAAAAGTAGATATAAAATTGATCAAAAAGCAGACCAAAAACGTATATCAAATTCCCCCATCTACCAAACTGACACTGAAATTTCAGATTTATTGTGGTCGAAGGGTTTATAATAAACAATTTCTCTGTAGAAATATTTTAAATGTTTGGAAGAGACTGAAGCCCACTTAACCCTCTCTGGATCTGCCACTTCTCACACTTCCATACATACACACAGACATCTACATACATATACACAAGTGTTAGAACTTTCGTATCCCTTAAGTCTTCTTGTCCTTCATTGCCTTTTGTTCTTTCATCAACGTCATCGGTTATGCAGTTTAAGCTCTGTCAAAAGCAATTTGCACTTTCCAATGTCACAGTAAAAGCATTAGAATTACATACATGTACCAGTAAACATGTAAATGGATGGGTGTGTGTGTGTGTGTGTGTATATATAAGCTAAGAGTGAGAGTAAATGAATGTGTATGCAACTTTTGATGTTTCATAAATATTGTAAGAATATAGTATTTCCGCTTCCGAAAAAGAGTGTGAGAGAGATGGAGAGAGTATGAGAGTAATGAGAAATTTCAATATTTATGTGATCCAATCAGGATTACATACATGAGTAGAAATACATGTACGAGTAGATGGTGGGCGTGTTAGGCAATTGTGCTATAAAATTAATAATCTTCTCTATTGTTTCTTTGTGAAGAAAGCTAGGCACCTAATATACTCAATTGAGTATGTGACGACAGACTGATTTAATCACTTGTCAGTTTATTTGCAATGATTATATTTTAAGCTGTCTGGTCTTTAAGTACTTTAGAAGCTTTGGTGATTTATATCAGAAAATTTTAATCTAAATAAGACTTTCTTTAATAATTCTAAAGCAAATATTATGGAAATTTAAGGGCTAACATTTTTAATTTAAGCATAAATGTTTTGTATTATGTTGTTCTTTTTATTTTTATTTATATTTTATTGATAACGAATCATATAACTATAAATACTTATAACGTTCCCACATATTCACACAACATTTATTCCTATGTACATTAGGGGGGCCCTGATATTTCAACTTTCTAAAAGTTTGGCTCCCAAAAAATCTGTGCAAAATTTGAGCTCAATCGGACAACAGCGAGGCGGCCCTCATCGACCATGAAGTTGTACATTGTCGCCCGGAAAGTAAGTTTTTCAAATAAATTAATTTTTTGTTCCTGGATTTCTTGAACAAACAACACCGAGATGATTATTGTTAGAGTTAAAAATGATTTATGCGTTCAAGATAAACCTTTCTCAAGACCAGTTTTAGTTATCTCATAAGGGACAGAACTCTTAAAAAGAATTTGTATTTTTCTTGCTCGGGTGTACGTTCTAGCTTGGATTCTGTAACCAGATGGAATTAAATTGTTTATGTGTACATTGATAAATTATCAGGATATTGATCGAAAAATCAGAAAGGTGCTGTTGGCAAGTTTGTCACCCACCTCGAGTACTTAGCTCCCCAAACTGTGGCTCTATCATTATTTGATGAAAATGTTCCAACAGCGGTTAAGGCAAACAAAGCTTAAATTATATTGGAAGCAGGCTACAAAAAAAATCATTTTTCTTTGTTTATAAACATCAAGTTTACGTTTTTTCTAACTCCTGGTATAAAAATTTTCTTCGCAAAGTTTTCTATCAGCATAGATTTCTTCAACAAAGAACTTTCAACATGGAAAGATGATCCAGGTTACAAAAATGGGATTGAAAAACTTGGGAAGAAAGTGGTTGTCGATGACGTTACTGAAAAAAAGAAATCAGAAATACCATAATATTTTCACAAAAAACTAAGTTGAGAAATAATTTGTTTTACAAATCGTTGCCGAAGACCAAAAAAAATAACCAATTATTATTAAATTCTCTCTTATTGTGCGGATACACAAAAGTGAATTTCGTTGAAGTTTTGAATTTCAAATTTAGGTGGACACACAACAAAACAGGAACTTCATTGAGAATCGAATTTCGTTTTTGACTTTATAAGTTTGGAGAAGAAGAAAAAATTGTATGTGCTATAATTATAGTGCTATATCTGCGGCTTTGTTGTTGTTTTCCCATACAATTATCGCTGCTAGTTATACATAACTAGAAGCAAGTGGCGAATAAAACGCAGCTATTGTTTCAAACGACTTTATCTTCAAATTAAAGATCCTTCTTAAAACGATGCATAGCTAGCAAAATTATTTAAAAATTCGCATCAGTTTATTATTTATCGTCAAAAATATGTGATAAAATATTTCCCATGCTAACTCTAGTTATGCTGTTTTTCATTTTTACCACAGAAATATTGCAAGAGCAGCTGTTATGAAAACAAAATGTAAAATGTCTGAAACATATAACATATTTTCCCTGCTTTTTACAACCATGTGTTTGAGGGTTGCTGAGTTACTTTCGGCATTTCAACTTAATTTCGTTGAAATTCTTGTGAAATTCACAATTGATTTAATAGATAATATTCTTGTAAATAAAAATAAGTTTCTCCTATAGAAGTTGTAGGCAATTATATTTTTCATATTGGTTCACGAATTGTGCGAACTTATTTTTTGAAAATTTGATTCAGAAGGTTTTCACACAATTTCCCAGATGTGTCCAAATAAATTTCTGTATGAAGAAACAAGAAATGGGTTAAGAAAGGGAAGACTATACCGCTTTTGAACGGAGTTAAGAGTTGTGTATACTATTTTTTAACTTCAAGGCGTTTGAGGGTCACCTAGAAGTTGTCCGATGAAGCTGAAGTTTTGCACAGGCCTTTTTTTTTCTTGATTGGAACCAGATTAGTGCAAGGCAGTAAGTAGCAACATTTTTACTTTTGGAAAATTACCTATAGCTAAGGGCCACTCTAATGTACATATATACTTCATGTACATTTATTTGTTTGGTTGTTTATGTAATTGTGCATGTATGTGTTTGTGTACATTATGAACAGCAGCATGTTAAATCCGTGATTAATATAATTTTCACCTGCATGCACAGATTCCCACTAGAGTATCTACCATATTCTATATATACTGTATGCAGCATAATATATACACTAAAGAGCAAAATTATTGTACGTATTTATATCGTTCTCATTCATATATACCAAACATGAAACACTTAAAAACAACTGGTTTTAAATTTACCTAAATGAAGTAAATTCAGAAGGGAGATTGTTATGCTGAAGTCTTTGCAATGAACTTCTGAGAAATTAGAATAGAGAGCTCAAAAGAAGAAAATTCCCGAAAAATTCTATATAGTATCTATAATTCCAAAGACCCGCCATAAAAGTTTGAGGAAACTCGAAGATCAAGTAGTCTGGGTTGATTTGACTAGAACTAGAAACAACAATTTTGGGGTCATGGGAATAATACCCAGAAGCGTCTTAACCTTCAGCGCCGACTAATTGTATCACTATTAAGTGCACAATAAAAAACTCTTAAAGAACTCGTAGAATTATGCCAAAATAAATTTTGGCAAAAAAAATGGGTTTACAATGTGAGTCTCCTCAAAGTAGTGCACCAATTTAATACGCGAAGTCATACGAATTTTATCCTTAGTAGTCGTAACTTAAATATTATGTAAGAAATTAGTATAAAATTTTTGCTTTGACAAAACATTTTAAAAATAAATTTTACTAATATAAATTTTTATTTGTAAAGATAGGAAATCTGAATCCGCTAGCATTCCAAAAGCTTAGATTTTTTTTAAGCAAATACTTTTTTATAAATTAGGCTAAGTTAAGGGGTTATATACATTTTTGTACGGGAAACTTAGGGCATATTTGTGATTTTTTTTGGACTATTTGAAATAATTTATTTGAAACTAGCATAACAGGTATACATAGTACATATTCTTACGAAAAAAAAGAGTGGTCGGATATGAAAAAATATTGAAAATTGTAGAAGTTGTAGCTCTTGTTCTAATGCGCGTTTTTCCTGCAGAGTTGAATGCCAACAACTCAACAAGTTGAGTACTACAGCGCCGAGTACTTGAACGAAAAATTTTTAAAAAAAAACCTTTTTCTCATACGGAAACCATGATGCAAGAAAAACTAGATTTTTTGAGTCTCAAAAATGTATTTAAAAAAAATTATAAGTTAAGACAAATGCTGCACATGAAAAAATAATCGTTCAAGTACTCCGTATTGTAACTAGAAAAAAAATAAAAAAAAATTAGATAAATTGGTAAAGTAGTTTTTGAGATATCGCGGGTCACCGCAAAGGCATTTTTCAAAAAACATCATTCGGAGAAAATCACGCTTAAAGTTTTGAGTGGATTTTATTCATGAACAGTAGCGCGCTACAAATCGAGTTGCTACTTACGATCTACTGCTCGGATTGACTTGAAATTTTGAACATAAACTCTTGAAAGTATGTTTGTTCGAAATAAGTCATAAAAATTTTTTCGATTTTTTGACTCATGAAAACGTATATAACCCCTTAAGTGGCTGTTCAGGGCGCACACTTAGGCCAGAACGGTCTACATAGTTGGTACCATAGAGTTGGACCTAACTTCGATTTTGAGCGGAGGTATACCGTTTGGTACCATTTCGTGGTTTTGCCATTGCCTACCAATTATAATTTTTCATTCACCTCATATCGATAGGAATATAAGAAGAACCAGACCAAGACAGGAATCGAGCCCCCAACCTCCCGGATGAATATGTAGTGCGCTACTCACTAGGCTATCGAGACGGTAAGATACTTTAATATTTGTTTTCATTCCTAGAGGTTATCCTGGAATCTTCTCGTAAGCCTGCTGGTTTACTGAAGATTTAGGTTTTGTTTGTTACCGCCACTATTATAGCACAACAGTCCATTGGGAGCCTAGACCAATCTTCTCACATCTTCTAGTGTATGTTATATTAGAACATGCATGAAAGACACCAACAGTTTTATGTCGAGTTCGAACAGCGAAGTAACCATTTTTACGGATTTTTACTCTTGGAGGTTTGCCATTACCAGTCAAGAAGTTGTACCGTGTAGAAGAATTTTATGCCACATGCCGAACACAGGGATTCTGGTAACCTATTATAGATTAATCCTACAGAATTATTTCAGTATTTGTTTTTTCTGATTTCAAATGTGCAAAGAGTAAGGAAGGAAGGGACATTAGGGGCTCCGAAAAAAAGTAGACTCAACTTCATGATTTTGCTATTATTCTGAAAGTTTATATATCCTTTCCTTTGAATTCGCCCGTTCGTTTTTTATTTATGTTAAAAGTTTTCAGCTAATTTAATTTGTATCAATATTTCAGTTTTGCACATTACTGTTTATATTTATATAAGGAGAACTTCAAGTTGTATGTAAGTATAACAAGCAACGCAAAGTGCGGTATAATTTTGCAACAAAATAAGTGGAAACACTAGAAAATACATTGAACTTACACTCAGGTACAGTAAACACTCGTTATAAGTTACCACCACCGATTTACACAATTACAAACTTAAAATTATTTCCTTTGTTGTAGTAATATTTTTTGGAAATAAGGGAATTCTCAATGAGTTTATGAAACTCAAATTAAAAAATATTAAATATTATTGCATATATCGAGAGATGTATGCACAATAATTTTGAAAAATTATCGAGGTGTAAGATTTTAAAGTTTAAAACTAGAACGATACAACAGTCCAAAAAAAAAAAAAACAACGATAGAGGGCGTTACTACGTTATACTAAAATCGCTTTAGTTGGCAATGGACGGTTCTATGAAGCGAACAAATTCGGAAAAACATGGAACCAAATGAAAGCGGTTGCGTGATATCTAAAGTTTTGCTAGGGATTAAAGAAACAAAAAAGAAGAGAAATGACGGACAATTATCAGACATAAACTTTCAGTCTTACCTTTCATATCTTTCAAAAAAAATATCGATATTATTTGGTCTTATAGTTAGATTGATTGAGGTCCATAGTGATGATTTAAATTAATGTTGGCTTCAAAAGCTAACAGTAGAGGGCATCACTCAAGCAAGCTAATTATTAAAGTATCTCTTATTTTAGGTTTGTTTTCTCAGAAAAGTTAATGTCTATTGCCAAAATATTAGAGGAGGCAATGTGAAAATTGAGTTAAAAATGTGAGCCAAAATTACCATTCCGAATATCATAAGTATTTCAATCTCTGAATCTCAAAATTACGTTATGTTATTTTTCTGTTTGATCACATATCAAACAAGGTTAAAAAACAAAAAGAGTAATGGAATTTTTTAGATACTTTTGCATTCCAAAGATTTAGATTGTCGTACAAAGATACTGTAATTTAATTAATTTAAGTGCATTTTTCCGTTTCCTCCTAAAATACAAATAAACAAAAAAAAACCTTGTATTCATTTGCGAGCTGGCTACATTACGCTTTCAACTCTTTGCTTCCTTCCGTTTCTATATGAGAACTCGTGTTTTTACCCCATTCCTCACCACCTGGTACAACTCTCTCAGTTACTGTTATTTGCTACTGGTACTGGCATGCAATATTGTTTTGTGTTTGCATCATTAATGACTTCGCACGTTAGAGTTGCCTTAACTCATGTAAATCTATCTGTTCACTTGTCCCTCTATGCTGTCCTGAGTACGGTTTTTGTTTGTTTGTCTCTCTGTCTGTCTGTCTAAAAGTTCTGGTTGATTTCCAGCTGTCTCTCTGTCTGTCTCTAATATTCTACACACATGATTTACTTACATCCCTTGGTAATCATAATGCATATTTTTGTTGTTGTTGTTGTTGCTGATGTTTTTCGCAATTTCACTCGCGATTCTACTCTAAAAATATGCTATGCAAATCGCATCCCTATGGGCAATTTCATTTTCGAGTATGGTTTGGTATGGCATCGCTGTTTTCTATACTATGTATTTGAATTTTGTTTTTTGCATTTTCTCTTTACTGACGCGACATTTTCAGAACGTGCATTTTTATTTTTACTCGGTTTTTTTTTTTTTTTTTTTTGTGTTTGTTTTTTAAAGCTACGTACATTTGTAACTTTTTTTACGTACTTTAACGAATGTAGGCGATATGGCGAGACCGTGTGGCAACCTTGTTGTCATATTTTATTTTCTACAAAACATGAAGTTGTTATTGTGGTGATGTTGGCAGAAATTTCTATGTCGCTTGATGCTTTAATTTGAGCTTGCATAGGATAATTATTGAAGTTGAATAATTCCTGGGGGTCTCTTTAGGGATTGATTACACTGTTCAACAGCCAAAAATGAGCAGAGACGGGACAAGTGTAATTAGGGTAATGGGGGGGTCGTTGAGTCCGAATCCGTGGTCCGTTTTGCTCTGCTACGTCACAATTTTTATTTTTTATTGACATCAAACTTTTTAAAATTGAAAAAACAAATAAATTAAAAATGCAGTAAATATTTTTTTTTCCATTTCCATTTTTACAAAAAAAAAATTTTCGATTTTTTCGATTTTTTTTATTTTTTTAACTTTTTTTTTTTTAATTAATTAATTTTTTCGTAAGTTTTTTCATCCTCGTTATCATCGTTTACTTTTATCTCGTTGTTAGCTTAACCCAGTAATGCCTAGCGGTGCCATATGCCATATGGACCACGGATTCGGACTCAGCGACCCTCCATTACCCTAAGTGCATTTGTCCCGTCTCTGCTCGTTTTCAAAAGTTTACATTTGTAGAACAGTGTCACCAATGAAAATCTCATTCCTTTTGATTGTGAAAAGGGATGAAATTTTTGAAATCCTCTTTCGGAAATGTTTGGATCCGCTAGTGGTCTTTAGTATAAGATTTGCAGAAAATGAACCCAGTTGTAAAATTTTAGCTAATAATGACTTGCTTGTGAAATTTACAGAGAAAATATAAAAACAATGCACATTTTTAGTAAAAATATAATTTAATTTAATTGTTAGGCTTTAAATGAACAATGATGCCAGAAGATTTTCAAAAAGTTCATAGAACTAGCAGGTCAGACGATTGTTTCGGAACCATCTACGGTTCCTCATCAGTGATCTTTGTGATAGTTCCCTCATTTCAACAATCTATATAAGTGAAAAAACTGTATGAGAATGGCAAAGACTGTTATTTTCACCGAATGGTATTATTGAAAGGAACCATCACTACCGTTCTATTAGATTCGTTTTCCTGAAAATGTTAGAGCTGGAACAGTTCAAACTCTCAACTCCCATTAATTTTTTTTGAGGAATATTTTTACCGATAAACGCTTATTACTTTTATTGGCCGTTTGTTCTGTAAGGTAATGCTAGAAAATTAATATTATAAAAATTAGGGCAAAGAGGTCCCCAAAATGTTTATAATTGCGCAAAATGTATATAAAATACTTTTTAAATCAGCATCTGGGAGAAGAAAAGGGGTTTTTTATTCCATAGTGTTTTCTTTTTTAAATTTTATTGGTGAAATTTATGGAGATAGAAAAAAAATAAAGGAAATTTTGACTTTTGGAGTCATTAATCCTAAAATCAAAGAGCTTAGACTGTTGTATAGTAATATTTTTCCCAAAGAATTTTTGTTACTTTTCTTAACAGTTAATTTCCTAGAGGGTTGCCAAACAATCATATTAAACGATACAGAATTTTTTCCTCTAAATAATAATGCCAATAATGGCAGATTGTTATATTATATAACAAGCTTAAAGAAATCCAGGAATGATTTTTATACTGTTTTAATTTTAATTTTTTGAAAAGTGGAGTGATTTAGTAAAAGCTCTGTAGTGACGAGGTGACGGCTTCTAAATGGGAGTGAAGAAGACAGCAATGTCTATGGTTTTGCTACCGGCCTTCAGTGATAAAGCCGGTGACAAGTAGCAAATTTTCGTTGAATAAATGGCTTCAAATGTATGCAAAATAAATCATTTTGAAAAGTGATTTGGCCCTTCAGCTTTTGCTCCCACTTAGCTATTGATTAAAATGTTGTACTCAGCAGAATCATTTACGAATGATGCAATCTCCTTACACCTTATAAAAATTTTCATATAAATTATTTCTAAAACCAGCGAAAGGAACAACGATACATCAAATTCTTTTGTAATACTATAGTGGCCTAGTGACAAAACAAATTATGGGACACCAGGCGTGCCAAGTGGTAATGTTTTCTTTTTTTTTGTATCTTATTTGTACTATTGTCGGTTGTCCTATATTTGCGCCTGTAATTATAACAATAGCTCTGGCGACCTCGATAATCTAGTGGGCAGTACACTAGATTTCACCCGGGTCTTGGTCTGGTAGTTAATTCTCATGAATATAAGAATTCACTGTTGATGTGAACTGAGTGAGAATTATAAGAAAGTGTACAAATATAAATCTTTGTAGGCAATGGCAAAACTACCAAGTGATAACAAATTGCCGTTCGGAGCCTACGTTAAGGGTACCCTCACCCCATTCTCGGGGTCTAAAAATCGATTTTTTTATTGTCTTGTTCGAAACCAAGAAAACCAAGCCTATGAAGAGTCTGAAGGGATTTTGTATGGATCAGGCATAGCTGATTGAAGGTGAGTTGGTTTTATACACGAAACATTGCTTCACAAAACTTTAAACGCATTTTTCTTGAAATAGTGTTTTTACGATTGGCGGACTTTGTAACTCAAAAACTATTCAACCAATCGCTTTGAAATTTTGCAATGTTGTTTAATACATCAATAGCTATAACTTAGACTATTATCAAGAAGATAAAGATTTTCTATAATTTTCAGCTCAGTTTTTAACCGAAAAGCATTGAATTTTCGAAAAAATACATTCAAAGGTCCGCCATTTTGTGAATTTTTGTCCGAAATGAATAATAATAGTTAGTGTTATAGAAAAACATGTACTTTATCTAATTCTGTTTGATTTTTTGATTTCAGACATTCCAGTGATTTGCAGTCGTTCCCGCCATCAAAAAACAGGCTTTTTTATTAACGAAGAAAATGTTGCTAAAATGTTTGTAAAACAACAATGTAAGAATTTTTTCTTGTTTTTAAAGTTTCGAAATACATATGCGCAGATATCCAAACCTCAAAAATTGATTTTTGTTTATTTATCAACCCATTGAATATCACGGAAATTCTAAATCGAGAATGGGGGGGGAGAGGGGGGCGGTACCCTTAAGCTATAACTCATCCCATGTGGTGTCACAATATGCCGTTCAAATCTAAGTATGTCTCTAAACAGCCACTCCAATCTAACCTAACGATAGCCCAGTATTTTCATCGATTTTTATGCGGATTCAATATTTATGAGGATCGCCGTAAATTCTCATGGACCAATATGTTGGGTACCCTGTATTCTTGACGGTATTTATGTCGTTTGCCTTGGATTCTCATTGGCATTTATATTGAACCCCTTGCATTACTGTTGGCATTTAAGCCGATTGCCTTGTATTTTTGCCGTTATTTATGTCGGTGGCCTTGTATTCTCTTCGGAATTTGTAACGATTGCCCAGCATACTCGTCGGCAATAACGGATCCAAACATTTCCTAAGAGGGGCTTTTAATTTTGTATCCCTTGAAATTTTTTTTTGATTGATAACCAACTATCAAAATGTATGACAGTTGGTAATGACCTGTAAAAACCTGTTGTCCTGTATTCACTCTGGTATTTATGTCGGTCACCTTGTATTCTCATTGACAGTTTTATCTGCCAGCTTTCGGGAACTCCACAGAAAACTCCCGTAAATAACACATCTGAACGCCAAATCATACTTAATCCTGAACCATTCACAGGAACATATCAGTAACAAATTAAAAAATACTCAGGGTCAAAGAATCTAATTTAGTTTATTTAACTATAGAGTTTTTAATCTTACTTAGAGCTATAGTATATTTTATGCAGATGTGGGACCCTCAATCCTTTTTTGTTGTTTCTTCATTAGATCCGTTTTTTTGTATCGCTTTCAAAAACTGATATATCCCACTTTCCTCCCTCACACTTTTTCCTCTCCGCCTTCAAACACAAATGAATAATAATGAATAGAATTTAACTGGCATTTTGCCAGTATCTACTCTACCAATGTATATATATGCATAGACATCTCCGATAAAATATGCATAACTCTTGCATATCTATGATTGCCACTCTTTATGAAAATGAATAAATCAAAGAAAACGAGTCAAAATTAAAATAACGAAATCGAATTTTTTTTCTCCCCTGAACATATACAATCAAATATGTATTATTAAAAAAACAAAAATCCAACAACAAATAATCGCCATCCATCAATTCTTGCTAATACACGATAAAAAAATAACCGAATTGAGTTTAATAACAGTGGCGGCATGAGTTATACAAATAAACGAGGATAATTCTTTTCTCGACGAATTGTTCAATGAATAGCAGTTCAATTATTTTTGCTCCCACTGTAATTATTTTACAATAGCAACAAAAAAAAAACAAAAACAAAGTTAGGGAAGAGGAGAAACCCTTATGTTTCATTATGTTTTGGTTTCACTACACTTTTCCCCCGAGAAAGTATTTCTTTTTTCCTGAAAGTACTTCACATTTTTTTCGAAACATAAATTTATTCAATTTAATATTGGGCATTTTTGCAAAAAAAAAAACTATAGTATTACAAAACATTTTTACAAAAAATATGTCCAAAAAATTTAGTTATTACAATGCAATAGTTCAAAAGTATACACAATGTTCCTACACTTGATAGCTTAGGCTGTAAAAATTCATACATTTACTAGGTCTTTGGGGAGGAGGCAGTAAGGACTGAAACGGTTTTAGGGATTTTCCATTTTTAGGTATTTGTGTGCATATTGCTAAGCTTATGTAAGCGTAGGCTCACGAGTATGTTGCCGTCGTGAAATTTCATGAATCCTTCAGCTCTTAAGTTCTTATTCAAGAGCGGAGAATAGAGGCTCAAATTAATTTTCTTTCGATGTTGAGTTAAAACTTCGTGAAATAGAATTTCCGGTTTGTTTTCCCTAAATTCTTTGGTAATGCAAAACAATTTCTCTTTATTGTATTTCTTGCACAAATGGTTTTCTAACATTTCAACTGCCATTTTTTTCCGAATTCGGTCTAAGTTCTAGTCCAGATTTGGTCTAAATTTTATCCTGAGTTTTGATTTGAATTTTAATCTAAGTTTTTACCCAGTTTTCGGATAAAGTTTCGTTTTGATTTTTGGTCTAATTCCGATCTTGGTCTACTTTGGGTGTGAGTTATAAATTCACTTCATTTCCAGTCTGGTTTTTAGTTTAAATTTAGATTTAAATGGACTGAGTTTTGGTCTGCTTTTGATCTAAGATTTTATATAAATGCTGGCCTAATTTTTGTCAAAAATCAGATTCTGGCCTAAATTTTTGGTTTTGTGTTTTTTTTTTTTTTTTTTTTTGTAGGAACAGACAAAAAAGTATTGAAGAATACTGCACTCAGACAAGTTTTATGCCCATTATACTATATCATGTGTTCCCTTTTGCTATTCTTTAAATCTACCTGATTTATTCATAAATCTTAGCAGATCCTGCGGTATTAAAGAGCTCAGGTGTTCGTCTCCCAACACTCCAGTACCAAATATGCTTACTCTGATCTGGCAGAAAGTGGGGCAGACACTAAGTAAGTGGTCTGCCGTCTCTTCACATTCTTCCTCCAAACCACAAAAAGCACAGAAGGCCATGCCAATCTAATACAAATGTTTGGTCCAAGAGAAATGACCTGTATATAATTCCACCAGCTGCCTGCAGCTCTTTCTGTTAAGGGATAACAGAAAGTCTGTTAGACGCTTTGAGATAACAGGTAACATGGTCTTTGTCTGTCTAGCTCCCCCCCAGCTCCCATTTACGATTGTGGGTCAAGTCGACCCACTCGTTAATGATGGTCTTGATGGCTGTAGACGACAAAGATAGTACAAGTTCTGGGCCAAGAAAACCAGTTTCCGAACCCTTTCTGGCCAGAAGGTCAGCCGATTCATTTCCTGAAATTCCTGAGTGTCCAGGAACCCATATCAACAGCAGGCTATTGTGTTTTCCAACACAATCAAGCCTGGATTTGCAATGTATAACCAGTTTGGATGTGGTTAGAGGATTAAGCAAGGATTTAAGCGCAGCCTGACTGTCACTAAATACACAGATACTCCTTTCTCTCCAACCATTATCAATAACATGGTCCATTGCCTTGACGATTTCTGCTTGAAAAACAGAAGCATACAACCCAAGGGAGAAGTGAAGGTGCACTCCATCATTTTCAATAAAGACCCCAGAACCCGAACCGAATTCTGTTCTGGAGCCGTTAGTGAAAATACGCTTACAATCAACTCCCAGCCCAGGTCCCGGCAAATGCCAAGTTTGGGCAAAAGTTTTGTGTTTGGTTTGAATTTTAATCCGATTTATGGTCTAAGTTTAGTTCGAATTTTTATTTGATTCGTAATATGATTTTTTGTCTGATTTTGGTCTGGTTTCCGGTATTGTCTCTACTGGACCAGATCTAGTTTACTCTGAACCATTACAAAAACATTTAATGTGTTCTGCGGTACTTTTTCACCATATATCTCTCAAAATCTTTCTGAATTCTCAATGTTTAATGCTTTTCCTTTATTTATCCCGTAAACTCCCTCAGCTTATATTTATATAAGTGAAGCGCATCTAAAAGTTTATGCTGGCTGTCTCAAATCTACAGGATTTTTTTTTTTTTTATTTGAGACTAGTAACTATAGCTACAATATTAAAACCAATCATATTCATAATTAATCCCATTTACATAGAAAGGCATTGTAACTTAAGGATTGCTCACAATAGTCTGCCCTTTCTCTCCCACCCCCTCCTCTTCCCGAAAATGAAAACTATGTTGCTTTTTTGATCAAAAGGGATTTTTGGTTTTTAATATTTTTATTAAGTATTTTTATTAAAAAAAAATTAAATTTTATTGATTTTCCATACACACGCAAAATGGCAATTTTAATCTCAATCATGCATTCATATACGATACGACAAAAAGAGGTGGATTGAATTTATACTGGAATGAGAGGCATGAGGTCTTCTTCCCTGCCCCTAAAGTAATATTTGTTTCAAATTTATTTTATAAAAAAGAATACTAGGGAGCAGTTCCCTACTTTTGACTGTTGTTTTTGTAAAATGTAGTAGCACGCCTCCAATTCTATACACACATGGATGCATGCATATGTTGCATGTTCATCCATCATATTATATCAATGTGGAGTATATTATATTCATATCGACAAATACACATATAAATGTCAAATAATTTTTTCTAGGTAAATATATTTGATGAAGTAAATATTTGATAAAAATGTTTGCATTTTTAATTTAATAATATTTGTTAGTAATAATAAAAAATGCATAGTAAATCTTTAGACTTTTAAATTGCATTAACTAATTGCTTAAAGCAATTGTTTTTATTGAATTTAAATATTAAACTTTTGAATATTTAAATGAATTTATATTGTAAAATTTTCGCCCCCTTAGAAAATTCAAAAAATAATTAATTACTGATACAAATCGAAGTATTAAATCGTTATTTGATCGATGACGTATTTTTTCACTCTGCTCAGCTCTGTTTCTAGATTCACAATGCATTCGTTCCAGCAAAGAATCGAGAATTGGGGAATGAATTTATCCCCTTCCCACGATTAAATCAGTAAATCCCACAACAAATAAACCATAAAAACAAGAAAAAAAAATCCATTGAAGACATTTGTCATGTCATTAATGACATTTGCTCGTTGGTTCGTTCTTTTTCTTCCTTATTCTATACTCAATTCGATTTTTGTTTTACTATCACATATCTCACTGAAAAACGTAAAACGCAAATAAAAAACACATATACACACACAACTGAGCTAGTAAATGCTGCAGATTTGTAAACATCAAAATCATACAACGGCGACTAAAGCCACACAAAACATGGCAGCAAAGCAAGCATACTAAATGCTACGACTACTACGAAAAAAAAAACGACGAAAAAAGGGTGCAACAGTGGCATAAACATAAACGTTGATAGCTATTGAAATAGAAAAAATCATAGTGCATAGCAAGCACCCAGCCAGCTATCATCATATCGTATGACAATCGAATGCTAACGACAAACATCAAATGTTATTAACTGCTTCAAAATGGCCGCTTTTATTTGCACGAAATGACAATTTCATTTCCGGAACCAATCCTTTATTTTATCCTTTTGAACTCAGAAGTATTTTATGTATTTGTGTGTGTGTGTTTATGAGTGTAAGTTTGGACATTACATAGTGAAATCAGGCGCGCACACACAAATGAATATAGATTTTCAGGCATATCTCAAGCATAAGCAACAAGGTTTTTGGATACCCTACTAGCCTTTTTAGATATGGTGTAACCGTATGACCTAAGGCTTAAAGAAAACTACCCCATAACTTAAGGTTATTCGTACCTCAAAGTAAAAGCGTATTAAGTCCAAAATTTTAATTTTTGACTCGCGCTTTAGTGGCCTACTATATAAGATGACTAGCTGACCCGGCAGACGTTATTCTGCCCTTTCTACGAATAAGCGCGAAAATTTAAGTTTATTTGAATGAAAAAGAATGAAGTTTCTTGATGTTTAAAATTTAACATTGGAAAAGGCAATTTAAGCTTAAAGGACGTACATTGAATTTGGAAAAAAATTTAAAATTTAAATTTAGATTTAAAAATGAGTCATCAAAATTTACATTTTTAAAAGTACTTAATTTATATCTAATCCTAAAAATTGTTTTAAAATATGGACCCATTTCCAATTTATTATATATATAGAATTTATTATAGAATTTATTACAGCGCCACCTATCGGGTTTGACATAGCTAGCTAGCCAGGTTCTTGAGATATTTCATAAATTAGTAGAAAAAATAGTAAAAAAGGAATGGGCAAAGTAATAGAAAATAGTAATGGAAAAAACAGTAAAAAACTAGTAGAAAATAGCAGTGAAAAACGTAGTAGTAAAAGGAATAGAAAATAGTATTACAAATTGTTGTAAAGAGGTAGTAAAAAGGTAACAGAAAAAGTAGTAGAAAGATAGTAAAATGGAGTAGAAAGAATGGTAGAAATAATAGTAAAAATTAGTAGTAGAAAAACCGTAAGAAAGTACTACAAAAAATAGTAGAAAGTAGTAGTAGAAAGTAAACAGAAATTATGGAAAATATGTATTAGAATAGTAGCAGAAAAAAAGTAGTAAAATAGTAGTTGAAAAAGTAGTCGAAAATAAGAAGAAATTGTAGAAAAAAATAAGTTTAATCCAACAAACTGAAAGAAATTAAATTTTAGTACCGTACCATAAATGTCTCCTAAGATATCTCATAATGGAAATTCAGGTTATATGGAAGGTGCCACACCCCCTTTGTCAATCCCACCCATATTTTTGTTGTAGGCTGACATTGTCAATTCTCGTTATTGTACCAAATTTCTGTACTGGGCTATAAATGGTTCTTGAGATATAATCAAAAAACTATTTGGATTGTATGGGAGGTGCCACTTTCCCACTTTCCTAAAAGTCATTATGAATAGCTATGTTTCATCCTCCCTCTCCAGAAAATATTTTCCGGATATATGATTTCAATCGGTCTAGTCGTTCAGAAGTTACACGATGTCATACACACAAAACTCTACGATTATACAGGGTGACAATTGTAAAGTGACGCAAGTTTAATACTCTGCAGCAAGCTTTGCCATGTACCGTTACTTTAATTTAAAAAGCAAATTCATTCATCATTGGCTTTGCTTTTAATTTCATTTGAATTTTTGTTATTACATTTTGAAATTTCCATAAAAATGGACAAGGAAAATATTCGTAGTGAAATTATGAAATTTCATTTAGCAAATTATAGTAGCCGTCAAATTGCAAAGGCTTTAAATTTGTCAAGTCGTACGGTAGACCGAGCTATTATTCGATATAAGGAAACTGGGGGTTTTGGAGATAGAGACCGAGGAAAATTTTCAACAGTTGCCACTACTGGTTTAACAGAAAACATTCGTAAACGAATCAAGCGAAATCCAAGGCGCTCAATGAGAAAAATCGCTTAGGAAGTGGGAGTAAACCGTGAAACAGTGCGAATCATTGCAAAATCAAAGCTTAATCTTAAGCCGTACAAGCTCCGAAAAGCTCAAGATCTGACACAAAAAAAGAAAGTTTTGCGACTGCAAAGATGCAAGGCGTTGCTACGCTCCTCCGTGTTAAAAAATGTTGAAAATATCTTGTTTACAGATGAAAAAATTTTCACGGTTGAACAACATTTCAATGCGCAAAATGACCGAATGTGGCTAACATCATCATCGCAACAAAATAGGACTGTTGGCCGAGTTCAAAAGCCAGCTCCCGTTATGGTATGGGCTGGAGTTTCCGCTAATGCCAGAACCCCTCTAATATTCGTTGAAGAGGGTGTTAAAATTGACCAGGTTGTTTATCGGAGCATTTTAAATGAATATGTTCTTCCCTGGGCCCAAGATACATTTGGAAATGAAAACTGGACTTTCCAGCAACATTCTGCAGCTTCCTACATGGCAAAATTAACGCAAACATGGATAAAAGACAATTTTTCTGGATTCATAACATCTCAAGAATGGCCACCATACTCCCCAGACTTGAATCCAATGGACTACTCTATTTGGAGTATTTTAGAGAGTAAGGCTTGTGCATCTCAACACCACAGTCTGGAGTCGCTGACAAATTCATTAGAGAAAGCCTGGACTGAAATTGATCAGGAAGTCCTGCGGTGAACAGTCCTACGATTTCCGGATCGATTGAAGGCATGTATGCAGGCTAAAGGAGGTTATATTGAATGAGGTTAGGTTCAAATGAATGCTTATATATTCAGCAATGTTAACACTTAATTGTACTGAATGGAAGTACGTCCTTTTGAAAATAACTGCTGAAATGTGTGCGTCAGTTTACGATTGTCACCCTGTATACATATATAAAGATTTAACTTAAAATGACGAAAATAGCATATTATAAAGTATTAAGTCCACTTCGCTTCTGGAGGAAAAACAATCTCTCACAATCTGTCGCAGTAGCAAGCTACCAGAGCAAAGAGAAACAGTAACTCACTTCCTGTGCGAATGCCCAGCTTAATGGAAGGATAGACTAAACCTCCTGGGCAAATCACTCTTCAACAATCTCGGTGAGCTATCCAAAATCAACAACAATGACCTACTTAAATTCCTAAACCAAACGAAATGGTCGTAACCAATTCGTTTAAATATAACATAAAATAACTGAGGATGTGGCAACAAACCGGCACGTCAACGCTAATTGGGTTTGTGGATCGAACCACCTCTTCAACAACAACATCAAAAGTATATCTACTATCCCATCTTACTCTATCAATATTCTATCCAAACCTATCAATATCATATCTAATAAATATTCTATCTCATCAATATTCCATTCCATCAATATCTTAATCTAAAAAATTCATTTCCGCTTCGATTAGCTGATTATTTTCTTGAAATTACATATGTCATTTGATTTCTCGAATAGTAATGGGTCGAACTTGCAGAATATTTTCGGAAAGGATTGCCAAAAGACTGCAAATGCAATGTAGTTTCTAAAGACATTTTTGTTCCATCGCAAACGGAACATTTGTATCACATGAGGAACGGAGGAACTCTCGGCGGCTTAGGGAGAAATTACGAAATATTTTATATTTTTTCTTTAAATTTTCACAAGAATATGTTACCGTATCATATTTCTAATGTAAAGGGTAAGGGGAGAGAAAAAAGAAATAAAAGAGGAGGAGGCAAGGGGAGAGAGAGTAAGAGGAGAGCGTAGACTTTAGGTTTAAATTTGCATACTTCCTTGGTGACAGCAATAAAGGAGAATTAGGAAGCTTAAGAAAATGAAATTATTTTTCTGAGGGTGGGAGAGGCAGTTGAAGGGGGAAAGCAGTAGAAAAGTGAGATAGTTGGGGAGAAGGGAATTTTTCCTGTCACTTAAAAAAATTTTTCAACTAAACTTGTGGTTAAATATCTATCAGATGCAGAACACGGACGAGCCATTCTGGATGATTAGGATTGTTTGACTATCAAATTAACCAAAAATTTACTTATAACTTGAGAAATTACATATGGATAAATAGATTCATCTTAAATCTACCAGCTTCACAATTACTGATTTCAACGTTTTACGCTTTACTTTCCTTTAGAGCTGTATTTTTTCATAGATCTCCAATCACTACAACTCAGTTTGGTGGATTTTTCTCCAATTCTAAAAATTTTAAATTCATACGCTTACCAAGCCTGCTCCCTATGGGTCTAACTCAAACACTCTACTACTGAGATTTTCAACTATTGCTTCCTTATAATTCAGCTGCTCTAGTCAAGTTCGCCTATGACCGAGTATAATAATTTTCTTCCGTACCTATACTAAGTAAAGTTTTGTTGAATAAAATGCTGAATTTAGCTTTTTGCAGTCTTGAATTTCGTTGTTCCCATTATTGCTTATTGTGGACGCCACAAATATGAATATACATACGAATACATTTAATATATGCGTTTTTCGATATGTTTTCAATGTCAAAATGTGCACAATAAAAAAATAAATATAAAAACACAAAGCCGCCTATTTTTATGTGTGGTGTGTGAATATTTGTTTGTTGTTGCTTGCATTTATTACTATTATTGCTCTATTTTTTTTTTATTTATTTATTTTTTTGCTCCTTCTACTTCCAGAAAAAGGGGGAAGGAGAATATAATGCGATTTTATGATTTTACGATTTCTAGGATTTTATTTCTTACGTAGTTATATTTTCTATGTACGATAATGTGTGAGCATAGCTCAATGGTATTTATCGTGTCCAAGTTCATGTGTTCATCATCATGATTGTCATCATCTTATCCTTGGCCCCAAGTAACAATTGCTGTAATATTGCATGCACTTAGTATTACGATAGACAAAGATGATGGAGATGAAGCTCTAGGTATTTTTAGTTTCTCTACAAAAATTGTTCAGAAATTTACTTTTATGAGTTTCCTGTGCTTCTGCTCAAGTTTTGTTGTTGTTTTTGTTATTGCCATTTTGTTGTTATATGCATACCCTTAAGATTTTATATGTTTGAATGTATTTTTTTGGGGTTAGCATGCACTTGACGTCAAAGTAAAAAAAAGAGTTATTTGCCGCAGGATAGAAGAATTTGGTATTTCATAATATGTAATAGTATGTGTGTAGTTTGTAGTAGTAGTAGTAGGAGGTATTTTGTAGCTCTTTTATAGCTCTTGCGGCTATATTTTCGTACATATTCGTTGTTGTATAAAATTTTTATTTCATATTTTTATGGAATTTTGACAATTTTATAAGGGAATTTTTTAGTGGAAGACAAAAAGGTTTAAATACCTAGGTAACTTTTTATTTTTTGCTTTGGTATTTTGTTGAAATTCTAACAACTGCGGAAATAAATTTTTCTTGCGAGATTTTTCTTACAAGAAATAGTTCTAAGCTTATGAAGAAAAAGGCAAAATGTAAGGCAGTTACGTCAATCATAATAAATCTGAAGTGAGAGCAGCAGTCAGTGGAGTCCAAGCTTACTTCCTTTTCCTATTCTTATTTTTTTAACATCTCAAGGAGGAAGTTGATGCTGTATTCATATAGTTAAATTCTTATATGCGAATATTCACATCCTTCTATATCCGCATCTGAGTTATAAATGCTTTGTGAACAATGAGCGCCTAAAAGTAAGCAATGCTGTGCCAAAAGAAGCCATTGCACTGTGGAATAAACTAGAAAATATTTTAACAAATTAATGCACTGTATAAAGAGGAAAAAGAGAGGAGGAAAGAAGAGAGCAGGAACATTAGGTTTTAAATTACAACATTCAAAAATGGATCTAGACGTAGATCTCTTCAATTCTTCCTTGATCTATTTGGATCAATTACTCAGTAAAATGAAGTTAAAAAAAAAACTAAAATGAGTCGCTTCTGCAGGTAAGAAGGGAGCCTACAACTCAATGTAACACGAACCAACCATACATGTTTTTTGATCGTGCTGGGCTCTGCCGAATAAATAATAAGCAAGCTTTCAAAGCGAAAAAAGCGAAACCGTGGGGAGAGGGGATTTTTTGTTTTTGGTTGATGAAATTTATATTTTTGAAATAATATCGATTTTAAAACCCAAAGGAGAAAAGAGGGTTAACGCACGAAGTCCTTTTTAAAAACTTTCTTGACCCAGTAATCTCAGTATGCTTTGCAAAAGGTTTCCAAGCATAGCTATGCCGAAAAAATGGCCTTCATTCTAGCGAGATGTTAGCCAGAATCAGTGGTTACTAAAGGATTTTGATCAATCAAAAATATTCTTTGTTCGGGTTGCCTGGGATTTGTAATAAAAGTTTAGTGGAATGATTGTCGGCTCTTGGAATTCACCAAATAAATTGAAGATTTTCAAGCATCAGTTAAAGAAGTGGTTTCTCAGGGAAATACACCAGACCCGCATACTGGGAATCACTGGGGAGCAGTTGGCTGTAAAAAGTTCTTGATCGAGGTGCCCAGTACGTTCTACACAAGGACTTGATGGACAGCTATGCTGAGAACTAGTCGATTTCTAAACTTTCTTCAAGAAAAGATCTTCGCTTCTGTGAGATGTGATGACTGAAATTTTTTTTCTGGACATACTTTCGGGTTTCTTTAGTCATAAAGAATTATGAAAAGTGCTAGGTCCCATTAGATTTAACATTTTCTAACTTTCATTTAATTTTCCACGCCCGCTGTGCCAAGAAAACGAAACCACCGCTGTCCACACAAATAACATTGAACAATGTTGTTAACTTTTTATTCTTATTTATTTTTATTTCTTATTTTTACACAACCAGCTTTTTTCGCCTTTATATGACCACAACTGCCAGAGAAGTAAGAAATGTATGCCAGTGTTGCATTTCGGTGCACATTGTTTAATTTTATTTTTTGTTTCTTTATTTTTAATGTACTTTATATTACTATTTTTTTTTTTTTTTTGATAAAAATGTATAAAAATAAATAAAAGAAAAAGTAAAAAAGAAAAGTGGAGTTTCTTCTTCATTTTATATATATTCCTTCAAAGCTTATACATACATTACTATAGTTTCTTTTTTACATATCTACTACTTTTCTTTTGCTCTTTGCTTTACGTCCTATACTATTGTATGTATGGTTCCTTGGCTTTTGTTTCGCTTACAACAAGAAAAAGTTTTTAGTTTCCGGGCTTAAATTTCTCTTAACTACCCAACAACAAAAGGAGCAACTAACGAAAAAAAAGAGATGTACGAACTAATTTTTCTTGCTTGTTATCTTGATGTAAAGGAAAGTTGTTTTTTGTAATAGTAGTAGGTAGTAGTTGAATAGTAGTAGAATAGTAGTTGTTTCTGATTTTTTGTTTTGTTGGCAACCACCACGAAAAAAAGCGTAGCCAAAAAGGATTTAGATTTGTTTTGCACTTGGCTTATCCTTTTATTTTTATTTATAGAGATAAAACAAATTATGCTTTTTGAAGCGCAAAAATGAAGAAAATTCGTTAAAAAAAAGACGAGAGAAAAGAAATGAAGAAGGAGAATTGAAAAAAGGAGTAAACAAAAGAAAATAAGCATGAGAAATGAATGAAAAATCGAGATTTGGCGCTGACATTGTTGAAGTGGAATGTCCCAGTCGTGAAAGGGAAGATGAGAAACTCAACTAGCGGAATTCATTATCAGAATGCAATTTATAGCGGGTTCGGAGATAAGTGGGTACTAGTTTGAATTTTGTTTTTTATCCCAAACTTTTAGATTCTCCAGCGGTTATATGTGGAAGAAAGAAAGAATCAATTGATTGGAATCAATCCAATAGCAAGTTTAAAGCATCTGACTTGCTCTGAATTACTTAGTTAAAAATAAACATGAAATGCAATTCGGTAAAGATTTAGCATTGAACGTATATAGGGATACGACCAGGAGCTGAGTAAATTTAATTCCTTTACAATTACATTCTCAATTCCAAGTAAATGAAAATGTTAGTTACCAATTATATTTTCTTATAATGGAACTAGCTGACCCGGCAGACGTTGTTCTACCCTTTCTACGAAGAAGCGCGAAAATTTAAGTTTATTTGAATGAAGAAGAATGAAGTTTCTTGGTGTTTAAAATTCAACATTGGTAATGACAATTCAAGCTTAAAGGACGTACATTGAATTTGGTAAAAATTCTAGACTTAAAAATGAGGCATGAAAATTGGCATTTTTAAAAGTATTTAATTTGCAGAAGAATATCAAAGACCGTTCTAGAAGTTATATCTAATTCCTAAAACTATTTAAAAATATGGAACCATTTACTATTTATTATAAAAATAGAACTTAGTACAGCGCCACCTATCGGATTTTGACATAGCTAACTAGCCAGGTTCTTGAAATATTTCATAAATTAGTAGAAATAATAGTAAAAAATAATAATAATAAAAAATAGAATTAGAAAAAACAGTGAAAAAGTAGTAGAAAATAACAATAAATTGTAGAAAAATGTAGTAAAAAAGTGGTAAAAGGTATAAGTAGATAAAGTAGTAAAAAAGTAGAAAATGTTGGGAAAAATAAATTAAAATAGTAGTAGAAAATTAATGTTGAGCATGGTGCAACACCCACTACTCCAACAAACTGAGAGAATTTTTTAAATCCGGTATTGACAAATAATACTTCCATCCTAAGATACCCCGTAATGAAAATTAAGGGTATATGGAAGGTTGTAGCATGTAGCATTGTAAATTCACGTTCTTGTACCAAATATCTGTACTGTGCTCTGAATGATTCTTGAAATAAATCCAAAAAAAATATTAGGATTGTATGGAAGGTGACACTCCCACCTTCCTAAAAGCTACGTTTCATCCTCTTGTCGGTCAAATCGTTCAGAACTTACACGATTACAAACAAACACAGAAAACTCTACGATTTTAGGTATATATAAAGATATGATGCGGATGACTATTAGCCCAGCCAATCTGGTCATTCAACAGTCAGATAGAAATTTCAGCATTTTTAGTAAAAAGGAATAACTTTCAAGTGTATTTTTTTGTTGAACAATTTCAAATGGTTCAGTTGAATTATAAAAACAATATTTCAGGACGCTCTATATTTATATCAAAGACCATTCATAAAGTAGTAGAAGTAATAGCAGAAAAAATAAAGAAAAAAGTAGAAGAAAATAGTAGTAGAAAAGGTAGTAGAAAAAAGAACAGAAAATAGTATTACAATTGTTGTAAAGAAGTAGTAAACAGGTAGCAGAAAAAGTAGTAGATAAATAGTTTAACATAGTAGTACAAAAACAGTAAAAATGGAGTAGAAAGAGTGGTAGAAATAATAGTAGAAAATAGTAGTAGAAAAAACTGTAAAAAAGTACTAAAAAATAATAGTAAAAAAAACTGTAAAAAAGTAGAAAATAAGAAAAAATGTATTAAAAAGTAGTAGAAAAAAGTACTAAAATAGTAGTAGAAAATATTGGTTGAAAAAGTAGTAGAATATAAGAAAAATTTGCAGAAAAAAATAAATTTAAAAGTAGTTGAAAATAGTAGTAGAATTAGTAGTAGGAGTAGTGGTAGAAAATAAAAGTGATGCCATGCATGGATACCACACCCACTAATCCAACAAACTAAAAGATTTTAAATTTTAGTACCGTACCATAAATGCCTCCTAAGATATCTCATAATGGAAATTCAGGTTATATGGAAGGTGTCACACCCTCTTTGTCAATCCCACCCATATTTTTGTTGTAGCATGGCATTGTCGTTATTGTACTAAATTTCTGTACTGTGCTATAAAGGGTTCTTGAGATATACCCAAAAAACTATTAGGATTGTATGGTAGGTGCCACGCTCACTTTCCTAAAAGTCATTATGAATAGCTATGCTTCATCCTCCCTCTCCAGAAAATATATTCTGGAAATATGACTTCAATCGGTCCAGTCGTTCAGAAGTTACACGATGTCATACACACAAAACTCTACGATTATATACCACCTAGATCAAAAAGTTTCCGGAATTTATTCAGAAAATTAAAAATACAAGTTTATTCAACTAAATCTATATTGTCCCCTTCAAAGTAATCTCCATCGACTGCAACACACTTATGCCAGCGCTTGATCCAATCCTCGATAAAATTTTTATATTCGGTTTTCGGTACCAGGTATCAGTACTTCCCGCGATTTTTCCCTTACATCCTCTCGGCTGCTGAAACGCGTTCCCCGTAATGGTTTTTTAACTCGATTGAACAGAAAGAAGTCACAGGGAGACATGGTATTTGTTGCATTTTTCGTTAAAGAATTTCGAATAATGATGGCACTGTGTGACGGTGCGTTATCATGGTGCAAAATCCACGAGTTTTCTGTCCACAATTCTGGTCTCTTTCGCCGAATTTCTTCACTCAAACGCCTAAATAATACTCTCAAAAACACAAACAATTTAAATCCCTCATGGAATTGTAATGTCAAAACATGGATATGAGAAATGGGGATGGTTATTACTCGATTTTCGTGTCCCCTTTGAATTCAAGGATTGAAAGAAAAAAGTAGAGTATCTTTAAAACCCCTGACTAGAAAATTTTCAACACAGCTTCGAATATAAAAAACAGTCTAATGCAAACAATCTAGTGAGCCCGGAAGGCATCAACTAAAGTAAAGTAAAGTACGTTTAAATGAAAAATGACCGTGGTCATTTCTCGGTTTTGGGTTTCTTGTACCAGAAGTTTCAGCATGAGCATTAAACTGGCTTGAATTTAATTGAATTTTCTTTTTTTTATGTTCAAAAGTAGTCAGTTTTTTTAGATAGAGGTGGAAAGTTCTTTTAGATAGTGTATATATCTCCACAGCGGTTATTTAATATATACTTCTATAATAGCTACTTTCTCCACTGGGTTTATTTCGCAATACTTTTTCTGTCTTTTAGTAACTTCATTTTGTGTTTTTCCTTAATTTTTTTTTTCTTTTTTTAACACTTGAGATTCAGTTCATACTATTTAAAACATATACAACTCTATGTCATTATCTGGTAATGTTTTGTGGTGGTTAGTTACTGCAAGTGGATAAGTTTGTTTCGCGATGTCATTGAAAAAATTTAGTTGATGGTCACTTTAGAAACTTTTTACTAATTATATAACTAAATTCGTTATTTCAAAACACTTAAAAAGTTTTTATTTTTATGGGAAATAAAATGCATACTTCAACAAAACCAGTAGCGCGGTAATAAGTTTGAAGGTACCTGAAATACAAATACCAATCATTAACAACTACCAAGTAATCGCCATGGACCAACCAACCAATGAATGATCAATGCATATGGCGCATAATAATTCTGTTATAAAAATATGGCAAGTTAGTGAATGCATCATAATCCTACATAAAATACAATATTGTTTATCACACTTCTCTCCTCGCACTCCCTCCTTCTAACCCACACATCCATACTTATATTTCACGTTTACAATTACTATATTGCAATGTGCCATGCCATAAAAGCAACACTAATGAGCATAAAATGCAACCATACTTTGTCCAGACATATTTATATATATGTATATAAGTACATATATATACGCCCTTGTATATTACCCCTCTATACTATACTATACTATTGCAAAACAGTTGCATGTTGCAATAAGTTGAGTTAAGTTGTTCTGTTGGCATCTGGTCAAGTGGGTCTGTTTTATTTCTGCTATTTATATCCTTATAGTAATTTCTATGTATGAAAAACAAAAATATTATTATTATTTCATTTTTATTATGCTTTGACCTCTCTTTCCATGCCACACTTTTATACTGCATGCTTCAGTAGCGTATAAAGTGCCGAGTATAGAGTGTGGCAGCATCATTAAAAACCACTCATTTTGCTACTCTCTGATGCTGGCATTTGTCGCGCTCGTTGCACAAAAATATGTGGTTCATTGTCATGTTAAGTGTTGCATTCTGTTTTCTTTCCCCTATTGCTTTCCCCCTTTTCCCGTTCTGTTTCTTTCCCTTTCTTTTCCTCTGCATATGTGCTGTTAATAATGCAACATTTTATAAATAATAAACAAAAAAAATTGGGATGTAGCGCCAAAGAATCTCGTAAGCGGTTGAAGTAAAATATAAAAAGTGAAAATAATTATGTGAGTTATGCTGCTGATGTTGACGTTAAGAAGTGATATAAAACGGTAGAATGTTTTACATTGAATTGAAATGAAAATTGCTCTTGGATTCATCTTTGGCAGCTTCTGGCAACAATGTAATTTTGGGTCATCTTTTTGAAGTCCACTTGTGTAAGGAATTGTTTATAAGCATTACGTAAAAGATTGACACTGAATTTTCTATTGTCAGTTTTGTTATACCAAAACTTTTCAATAATTTACTTATAGCAATCAGTTCTGGCAAGGACAAAACTAAGGTTCCTGGGGAGGTAATTCCTTGATAACCTATATGATTGCTCAACAGTTAACCCCATTATATCTAAACTTTACAGGATTAGTTTCGTATGGACCTCCATTACTTCAATGTCCGATGTTGATGAAAGTCTAATTTTGAGCTACAGTTGGTTGTTGTAGATCAGCCAACCAACTTTTAGTAATTTTTAAGCACTAAGAAAAAGTTGCTGCATCCGCACCATGAATAAGTTTTTTTTTCAAGCAGAGGTTATTATAATTGGAACCCAATTTTATAATTTACACCGAAATTCACTTATGACAATTTTAAATAGGTGGGAGCCAACCGGTCGGTTAACAAAACAATTTACTTTTAAATTGTTATAAACTGTGTAATCAATATTACTATATGGAGGTTCGTTTGGTATTTTAGGATATTTTTAGGTCATTAATCATGAATTTGCAATCAGCTACACAAAATTTTTACCGAATCTGTATTCTGAAAACGTTTTTAGTTTTTAGCAGAGGTTTTTACAATAACAAATTAACTCTATAATTCATACTGATATTCACTTACAGTAACTTTTTATTGGTGAGCACTAAAAGATTTTGCCGAATCCGGTTCTTCTTTTTCGTTAAAACAACACGAAACCACTTCAATATACTTTCAACCATTTTTTAAACTTCAGCTGAGCCTTCAGGAAACTTTCGTGCAACTCACTCAGGAATGCAGTAATCAGCTAGTACGGATATTATGAGTCGGGGCTATAAAAAGCGAAAGCGCTTTTTTCAACTTCTTCGAAATTCAGTCCCAATAAGGAAAATCATTACTTTTTGTTCGAGATGTAATGATGTAGATCGGTGGCGAAGAAAGAAGAAGACGGTGGCAATAAATACTATTTATGTTTGTCTAGTTGAAAACTCACCAGCTCGCTTGACGGGCGAGGAGTTTTAATAAACCAAACCTCCCTCAACCTATTTTTGCGAACTGAATAAATAAATAACCATTGGTCACCGGTGATCCAAAAATCGATTTTTAAGCTTTTTTGTTTTTTTTTTTGTAGGAACAGACAAAAAAGTATTCAAGAATACTGCACTCAGACAAGTTTTATGCCGATTATACTATATCCTGTGTTCCCTTTTGCTATTCTTTAAATCTACCTGATTTATTCATAAATCTTAGCAGATCCTGCTGTATTAAAGAGCTCAGGTGTTCGTCTCCCAACACTTCAGTACCAAATATGCTTACTCTGATCTGGCAGAAAGTGGGGCAGACACTAAGTAAGTGGTCTGCCGTCTCTTCACATTCTTCCTCCAAACCACAAAAAGCACAGAAGGCCATGCCAATCTAATACAAATGTTTGGTCCAAGAGAAATGACCTGTATATAATTCCACCAGCTGCCTGCAGCTCTTTCTGTTAAGTGATAACAGAAAGTCTGTTAGACGCTTTGAGATAACAGGTAACATGGTCTTTGTCTGTCTAAAACCCTGCAGTTCCTCCCATTTACGATTGTGGGTCAAGTCGACCCACTCGATGGCTGTAGACGACAAAGATAGTACAAGTTCTGGGCCCAGAAAACCAGTTTCCGAACCCTTTCTGGCCAGAAGGTCAGCAGATTCTTTTCCTAAAATTTTCCAACACAATCAAGCCTGGATTTGCAATGTATAACCAGTTTGGATGTGGTTAGAGGATTAAGCAAGGATTTAAGCGCAGCCTGACTGTCACTTAATACACAGATACTCCTTTCTCCCATTATCAATAACATTGTGAATTACCTTGATGATCGCAAAAATTTCTGCTTGAAAAACAGAAGCTTACAATCCAAGAGAAAAGTGAAGGTGCACTCCATCATTTTCACTGAAGACCCCAGAACTTGAACCGAATTCTGTTCTGGAGCCGTCAGTGTAAAATACGCTTAATTCAAAAACTATGGCGCCAATTTCAACAAATTTATATTATTAAAAAAAGCTTTGAAATTCTTACCTAATTGACGGCACCAGAGTGACATAAAATACAATTTTTTTTACCTATTTTTAATCGCTCACGATTTCGACAATATATATATACTCAATCACGATTTTCATTTTTTAGATTTTTGCAAATTATATTAAAGTTCTCAATGGAAACTTTTCAAAAAAGTTTTACAATGAAATGGGGGCAAAGACGAATTCGGACTCGGTTTTGTTGTATCACTTTTAGGGTCCTTATGGTCTAGAAAATAATTAATACTAAAAGATTCTTTAAATCTTTAAAAAAATATTTAATAGAAATGTACTAAAAAAATTCGTAAAAAATTTTCATTAAGGTCTACAAAGTCGTCGGTGACCCATGAAAATTCAGGCCTTCAGGGGTGCGCCTCTTCTTCTGTTTTAATGAAAATGTTGAACAAGAATTGGGGGTCAGAGAATATGAATACGGATTCGGTTCCGTTTGGTTCGGTTTTCCTTACGGTTCCGAAAGGGTTAAGAGAAAAAATTTAAAAGCTAGGCTTGAGCGCGATTCCCCTAATATTAATAGCGCTTAACTTTGTGTGATAGATGGGTGTATTTTCGGCCAATTCGTATCGTTCTTTCAAACTAAATGTGCCGGATATTCATTAAAATTCAGGTCAATATTTTCTCAACAGCAAATTGTGCCGGTTACGAATAGCGTTCATCTGAATAAAAAATATTTCAATTGATATCTCACGCTCACATTAATATCATAGCTATAGATAATGAGGTAATAAACTGAAAGTGATTATCAAAACTTGAAAAAACATCATTACTTAAAAAAACAATTAAATGATTAAAAGAACATAAAGTTTACTGCAATACAAGGTTGAATAAAACCAGTTAATGACTTCAATTCATATGGCATTTCATTGTTAGACTAGTTAGATATTTAAATGATGATGAGCGAAAAAAATTATATAAAATATAGTATAATTGAAAGAGAAAGCTTAATAAAATGACAAAAAGAATTTACTTAATCAAATGAAAATATTAAAGATTTGGCTGAAATTCAAGTCAGATAAACAGAATGTGTGCAAAATATAATTTTCGTAGTTGAGTAAGATGACGGAAATCGAAGCAAAAGGTAAAAAAAAAAATAGTTTAAAATATTCAAAGATATTCAATTGTTTATTAAAGTGGGCGTAACAGTTCATGGAGTTAAGGTCTTTTGTGAGAAATCGTTTGCTGTGTGGTGCCAGTGAGTTTCTGAATAATTTACTTTACTTACTTTAGCTCAAGTATGTGCGAAAATACTGTATAAGTTGTGAAAATCAATCACGCCCACTTTTAGATATAGAAAAATTATAGGACTCGAACTGTATACTATTAATGTTTTTTTATGAAGATAATACCACCTTGATCAAATTCCGATTTGAGTTCTGTTTTTTTCGTTAAGTTGGTACATTTGTTGTTGATATTCCCTCTAAATGTTAGCATCGTAGCTTGACATTTGCAAAAGTTACGTAGCCAAGAGTACATCTATCTCTGTGTGTGTTGCCGATTTTTTGCAATTTTATTAAATTGTATTGTATTAAATTTTGCGTAAAAAACGGATTTAATGGTGCGCGAACGTTGGAAATGTTGTAAAAGTGTTTCGGCAACGATTCTCTAAAGAAAACGATCGTTTATCAGTGGTACGAGCGGTTTAAAAGTGGTCGTGAGTCAATCGAAGATGATGAACGCAGTGGCAGACCATCGACATCGAAAACCGACGAAAACGATAAAGTAATAGAAATTTTGGTCAATAACTGCAAATTAATCATCAGAGAGTATTATTTAGGCGTTATTAGGCGTTTGAGTGAAGCAATTCGACGAAAGAGACCAGAATTGTGAAGAGAAAACTCGTGCAGTTTGCACCATGATAACGCACCGTCGCACAGTGCCATCATTATTCGTAATTTTTTGACGAAAAATGCAACAAATACCATCCAACAGCCACCGAATTCACCTGATTTATCTCCCTGTGACTTCTTTCTGTTCAATCGAGTTAAAAAACCATTACGGGGAACGCGTTTCAGCAGCCGAGAGGAAGTAATGAAAAAGTGATGGACATACCGAAAACCGTTTGACGACCTCGATAGCCTAGTGGATAGTGCACTAGACTTTCATCTAGGAGGTTCGGGTTCGATTCCCGTCTTCGTCTGGTGGTTAATTTTCATAACTTTCTTATATTCACTATCAATATGAAGTGTATGAGAATTATAAGATAGTGTACAAGTACACACATTGGTTGGTAATGGCAAAACCACCAAGCCGATAAAAAATTGCCACACCGCCGTTCGGAACTATGTGGTACCACAATGGGCCGTTCAGGCCTAAGTGTGTCTCTCGACAGCCACTCCAAACTAACCTACCGAAAACCGAATATAAAAAATGTTTCGAGGATTGGATCAAGCGCTGGCATAAGTGTATTGCAGCCTATGGGGATTAATTTGAAGGGGACAAAATAGATTTAGATCAATAAACTTGTATTTTAAGTTTTCTGAATAAATTCCGGGAACTTTTTGATCAAGGTGGTAAACTACGAATTCGAATTTCTCAATATTTTTTTAATTGCTAACAAATTTATTCAAAACAAAAATTATGTATTTACTTCTTTTATTTCAAGGGCCTCCTCTGGGTATCCGACATCTCCAGACATTGCTACTTTTTCTGAACATAGTTGTGATCTATTTGAGCAGACTGAATGTTTCCGTAATTGTAGTTGCCATGACTAATGCAAATACTACGAATCCAAATTTTCCGGTAACTAAATTTTAATAAATTACCATTTTTCTAAATTAGTATTTTCACCACTCATTCATAGGAATACGATTGGACCGAGAAGCATAAATCATATATAATTTCCAGTTTCTACTGGGGTTATGTGCTTACACAATTTCCGGCAGGCTATTTATGTCGACGGTTTGGCTCCAAAATAATTATATTCATCGCAACAATCGGCTCAGCCCTGTGCAGCCTGATAATACCAGTTTCCATTTCATGGGGAGATTGGCAAATCTACTGTGGTATACGAATTATACAGGGTTTATTTCAGGGAATGCTTTTCCCCTGCATAAATGTACATCTCGCAAAATGGTCACCCCCTCACGAGCGTAATCGCTTAGGAGCTTTAAGTTTCACAGGCATTGAATGTGGTACTGTTTTAGCAATGGGTGTAAGCGGTATCATCGCTCAAGGACCATTAGGATGGCCTGGTATTTCTTATATTACGGCAGCTCTTTGCTTTGGTTGGTGTGTGCCATGGTTAGCTTTCGCTGCAAACAATGCACCAGCATCACGTTTAATTTCAGTTAAAGAGCGTAATTATATTGAGTCTTCATTGAAACATGCCAATGATTTCCACCAGCATCAGATTCCTGTACCTTGGCGTGCCATTCTCACTTCTGGGCCTTTGTATGTATTGCTGGTTGTACGCTGCTCTGTTGCCTGGGGTTTCACGACAATACAAGCCGAAATTCCATCATATTTGCATGGTGTGCTTCAAATGAAAATTAAAAGTAATGCTATTTTCTCTTCGCTACCATATCTTTTAATGGGCGTGGTGTCGTATGCAACGCTGATAGTAGCAGATATTCTGCTGAGAAAGAAGATTGTAACTCTAGGTGTACTGCGGAAGACAATAAACTCGATTGCTATGTGGGTGCCTGCTGTTGCATTAGTAGCTGTTGGTTTTCTGGATGTAGATCAGAAAGCGGGTGTCATTTCGCTGTTAACTATAGCGGTGAGCATAAATGGCGGGGTAACAATAGGTAGCACTTTGAATAGCATTGATTTATCACCAAACCATGCTGGTATTTTAATGGGGCTTCATAACACAATTACTCACTTTGTGCCAATTGTCACGCCTTTGGTTGTGGGCGTCATTGTGACTGATGTGGTGAGTAATTTTGTTTGGGCTTAATTCATTTTGTCTAATAATTTTCCTTGAATATTTTCCAGCATGATCGCACCCAGTGGCAAATTGTTTTTGTTATTACTGGGCTAATTTTCTTTTTCGGAAATTTAGTTTTCATTATTTGGGGTTCGACCGAAACTCAACCATGGGATGCTGCAGACTATATGGATGCTCGAGAAGTTAAAGAGGAATCTGAAGTGAAATTAGTTGAGTTTGTAGATTTGACAGATATGAAAAATGTGCTGAACGAGGCGAAGCAAGAGTAGAAACATAGTAGGAATTACAAGCAGATTAGATTGTAATAGCAAATAAATTTTTTTTTCTTTGTTACTTTATTTATTTTATATTCCCTAGACCGCTGTTCTGAAGATTCAAAGGTAAGTGATATTTTCTAAAGCAAAATAAAACTTTTGCCGAATAAAAGTAATAAAACTATTTTTTTAAGCAAAGGCTACATAAATAAAGTAGAGCTTTCGAACTCCATTTGAAAGTTCATTTTATAAATTTTGTATGACAAACTCGATCAAATTTTTGCTGAGCTCGAATACTCAGAAAGTTTAAAAACTATTAGAATAAAAAAAAATGACCGAAAAGGAAATTAGTTAAATTCTGCTCTGTTCTAAACTGAACTTGCCAAAGATAAAAAAAAAAAAACTACAAAAATCGTTCATCAACCAAATGAAGTGGCCCTAAGTTCATGCTGTCGACTACAAAGATTATCGAAGAGTTGTAAAAGGAAAAAAGAAGAACTGTAGCGGAATTATTTGAGTCTAAAGTTAGGTTAAGTTAGGTTGAAATGATTTCATGTGAATGCCCACACACTTGGGACCTGGAATTGCATTATTGTAAGGTGTAAGTAGCAAATATTAAAAAGGTACTGAATCTGGCAAAACAAAAATAGAAGAATAGTCAGAATAAGCAAATTCGATTGTAATAGCATAATAATTTTTCGAAATTACTTCGTCTATTTTATGTTCTTCGAGAAATGGCCAGCGAATCTAAAAATCCAAATAATCGAATCGGAACCCAAAAAAAAAGTTTTTTAAAATAACACAAAATGTTTGTCGATTACATCAGTTGAGAAGAACTCACAAATTGTAATTGAAATTTTTTTTGTAGTATTGCAAAATTTTTGCCGAATCCGAACTTTGCACTAAGTCTTTTTCGGCAGAAGGTATTACATATTCGTATATTGTTCATCCTTTAATTTTTATAAAAATACAAATTTAATTCCTAACACCTTACTCCTTCCTTCCCCCGCCCCCTTTCCCCTTCTTCCCCTATAAACTGTTAGTGCTTGGGCATACATATATATACTCGTATATTTGTTAATTTGAGTTTGAGGATTAAATTATTTTATCGTTCTGGGGGGTTACTCTGTAGTTCGATTCGAAAGGTAGTTCTATTTAAATGCCAAATTCAATCCGAAAGGCACAAAATGAAATCTGAACATCGAACAAATATTATTCGAAAATGTTTTCTAGAGTACCAATCGTTCGAATTCGAATAAGTTTTCTTTCGAATCGAACTACAGAGTAACCCCCCTGAATCTGTTCTCTATCGATATCTGTAGTAGGTAACTTTCACCACAAGATGGCGTTGCTAGTTTTAGCAGCAGAAATATCACAGAGTTGTAATTATAACAAAGTTGCTTAGCTTCTTAGCAGAGAAAACCTAGCAAATAATGAATTTTAAAATCTCATGAAGTAGAGAATTTGGAAAGTAGAAATATTTAATATCTATTTAAAAAGCATAAAAAATATATCAGAAAAAACATCTGATGTCACTCTCTGCCTTTCCTCAATAGCAGCATAAATAGTATGTCAAAAAGATTTTAAAAAATTCTCGAACGCACTAACTATAAAGAAGTTTTCATAAATCATGCGTATTGTATGCGATTAAATTAAATTCTCTTCACTTGCACCACCACTTTTTCATATCTTAACATACATTTGAATATATATTCTAGAATTTCTGTATATCTTTAAGGCATAGGAAAACATGCTGCCTCACAACCGTGCCACAACATTCACTGCTTTCCCACATTCGTTATGCTACCTCGTCGACGAAGGAAATTCGTATTTTTTTTATGTTGAAATGTTTTGCAAACTCAAACTCAACACCTACTCCTCCTTTGTTTTCTTCTGCATCTTTTGGTTGGTAACTTCTACCACAACTTACCAGATTTGCACAGCACACATATGTATGTATATAAGTTTATTACGGTGAAACGCTTAAATAAGAATAACATTAAAAAATGTTATGGCAAACGCACATATGCCACACAATGATGAGAACATACATACATACACACGGGTGCTGCACTATACGTGAGTGTAGTAGTTGCAATTAGAATTGTTTCACTTCCTGCTTGTTTGTGAAGCGGTTTGTTTTTTTTTTTGGTCGTGTTGCAAGTGCACCAGATGGCGCTATATTCGTTGCTGTTGCTGATGCTGCATATGTCCTTAAACTTAATAAATGCTGCAGGAGCAGAATTTTTATTACAAAAAAATGTACATATACAGCAAAAATAAATGCAAAATTGCATTTAAGCATGAAATTGCATGACGATAACTCAAAAACTACAAAAAATAGAAAGAAACAGAGCGAGTGTAGGAGTAATTAAAACTACATTCGTACAAACTAATTACTCAGTGCAGGGTAATTTCGAAAAGTAATGAGGAACGCTAATTTTTTTTGAAAGTTTTTCGTTTGGTTTCTTTTATTTCTTTTTTAAAGTTTCTGATATCCAGTTTCAAGATTATTGGGGGATGTGCTATCAACTGAAATAACTACTATTTTAAATTGTCGTTCAGCTCATTTAACCCATACTGGCCTAACTAATCGATCAATTGAGAAGCAGTTTACATTTTGCGATGAGATTATGATAAACTACCGATGGTATTTGGAAATATTAGTTTAGTAGGTGCTAAAGAACAGGAAGCAACGATTGCAAATCCTTACACCAACTCCTTTTGTTTTTGATCTTTCTGTATACAAAATTTCCTTCTATGTAAAAACTGAATTTTATTTAATGCGTTTGCCGAATCCACACCCTTAACAATATTTATCTATTATCAAAGAATAGGATATCTATCGTAAAAATGAAAAACAGCCTAACTTGACTTGAGATGGAAAATATTTTTCACCCATTTTTACTTAAATATTAAACTGATGCGAATTTTTAAATAATTTTTAGAATTATATATCGTTTCAAGAATATTTGAGCTTAGAGTCTTTTACAACAGTGCTGTAGTTTCTTCAATATTCAAAGCTATTAAACACGGCTGACAAGAAAATAAACTTAAGCTATTATTCCTTTTTACCACAGATATAAAAGTTATATAAACTATACAGCTCAAGTTGAAATTTACTTGCAGATAATTTTTATAGGTCAACCCCATCAAATTTGCCCGAATCCGACCTTTCTACAATATATTTCTCAAACATAAGCCAATAAAATTATAGAAAAAATGAGATATAATCCTTTACGATTTTTGTTGAACCCGAATCTTCAATGATATTTTGCACCAACATATTTAAAGAAAAACATTACACCGAATCCGCATCTATGTTGACCATAGTTTTGTCTAGCAGAAGCCAAATTATGATAATAATTTTTTAAAGCCTTCTCAGAAAGGTAGGTACATAAGGAGTGAGATTGAAAAAATCTTAACACACGTTGTACCTAATAATTTTTTTTGGGTGTAAAATTTATAAATTTCTTTGATCTAGTTATCTTTGAAAAATATGTCAGTTGTTATTTTTAATGACAAACATGTTGATTTATTGTGAGTTTGATCAAAATGAGTGAAGAAAACGAAGTACGTCTTAAAATTATTAACAATTTTCAAAAAAATACAAATTGGTCCTACAAAAAATTGGCTAAAGAATTGAAGGTCTGCCGTCTCCAATGTTATTAAACAGTTTTAGGAGAATTTGACCATCGATAGGAGACCTGGTTCGGGAAGAAAACAAGGACCTCATGATATTGGGAAAGTCAAGAAAATAGAAAGCATATTGAAAAGATCTCTAAACACATCGGGTAGAAAAGCTACACGGTTAGCCCAGTGCTCTGACTATTTGGTGCGAAAAGTTAAAGCCAATGCAGGTTTGAAAACATACAAAGTCCAAAAAGTTCCAGACAGGAATGCTGCAAAAAACTTAGACGCCAAAAGTTGGGCTCGGAAATTAAAATCGAATTTCATACAAAAATATTCATGTTGTATAATGGACGACGAAACGTATGTACTGGCAGATTTTACGCAGCTTCCGGTTAAAAATTTTTATGTTGCTGATGCTCGAGGAAATGTCGAAGAACAATTTAGAATCCAAAAGCAGACAAAATTTCCTAAAAAATTCCTGGTATGGCAAGCTATATGCAGTTGCGGTAAAAGAAGAAACTCATTTGTTACAGTGGACTCTATAAATACCGAAATATACATCAAAGAATGTTTAAAAAAAATACTTCTTCTTTTCATAAGAGAGCACAATATGTCCAAATATTTTTGGCTCGATTTGGCATCATGTCACTACTGCAAGAAAGCTCTGGAGTGGTACCAAAGTAATAACATAGTTTTTGTACCAAGAGAGGCCAATCCTCCAAATTGTCCGGAGCTAAGACCAGTGGAGAGATATTGGGCACTTGTGAAAAGAAACTTAAAGAGCACAAAAAAGGTGTCCCAAAATATCGAAGATTTTAAAAGGAGATGGGCAAACTGTTCCAAAAAGGTGTCTGTAACAACTATCAAATCTCTTAGGCTTACCAAAAAGGTCCACGAGTTCATAAATAGTGGTTAGAGCTATAAAAGTTATATTTTTCTGTAATTTGTAAAATATTATCAATTAAACAAAAAAAAGAATCAAAACTCTAAGATCAGCCGTTTAAAAATTATTGCATTTTATATATGTTAAGATTTTTTCAATCTCACTCCTTAGGTTAACTTCACACAATTTTTGCCAAGTCCAAATGTAAATCAGTAAATCAGTATTTTTCTTGCGCGAAGGTCAATACAATTTTAAAATCTTCCTAAGACAACTAGAAAATTTAACTTCAGCCATTTTTTACTGATCAGCACAATCAAATTCTTGACGGATCCGCTTACTGACGAAGCTCTTTTCGTAGTCAGAACAAAATTTTTCGCAACAGAAAAAATTGTATAGTTTAATGTGAAACTCAGTTCTAGAAATTTTATTAAGGCCAAAATTACAAAATTCTTGCCGAATCCGAACGTCAAACAATATTTGCTGCTTTTTAAAGAAAATTTAATTGCAAATACTTTCCAACTTAACTAAAAATTTAACTATAGCAATTTCATCCTTTTTTCCGAATCCGCATGCTCACGCTTTTCAACTCGGAACAACGTTTAGTGCTAATAGATAACACTGAATTTACCGACTTCGAACGCTAAGAAGTTTTTTCCTAGCAGAAGTTAAAGCCAAAGCAAAAACTTCTCAACTTCACAACAAAATTTAACAAATTTTTACTAAATCAGGATCTTGAAGAAAATTTTCTCAATTCTTACTGGCATTCTAACTGGAAATCTAGTTAGAGACTTATACCAAATATTCTAACCGAGTCCGAACACCTTATATGATTTTTCTTAAGCAGCAAAATAGAAACCTAAATTTAAGAATTTAACTTGAAATTTATTTACAATAATTTTTTATAGGTCAACAGTAAAAAAGATAAGGAAAAGCATCATTCTCAGCACGCGGGAATGACTTCATGCATATAAATTACAACAACAACAAATTTCCTCTACTATAATAAAATCCAAACAAACCTAAAGAGGAAGAAGAAGATGAAGAAAGAACGCATCACAAATTCAAATTTAAGTTCATTGGGCATAAAAATAAAAAAAAAAAAGCTAACAAACACCGCTAACCACTGCCACCCCGATCCGAGAGACCAGAGAAATACATAAATGTAAAGTATTAAGTATAAGGTTATATCAAACGACTGACGACCAACCGACCGGCCGACCTCACACTTTAGCTGCTGGGCATAAATAAAAACAAAAACACATGACGAAAGTAACAACAACAAAATCAACTTGAGCTACCAAACTGCAGCCAGTATAAATACTGAGATATTTCTACACAGATGCAATGCAGTTGCAGCAAATGGTGATGGAGATGATGATGATGATGATGGTGAAGAGGAGTAGATAAGAGCTACAACTGCTGCTGCTTCATCGTTAACAGCCACTGAGCTGTTATTTCTGGTAAGGTTGATAGGTGCCAAGCACGCAGCGTGACCAACTACAGGCGGCAGTTAAACACGCGCTCGTTCGCTCGCTCGCTCGCTTGCTGGCAACTCTGACGGACAGATGAACGGGCAAAGGGACGACGGACGTGAATACATTATATTGATGTTGTTGTTGAAGATGCTGGGAAGTTTTCTGAAAAGGTGTTGGAGGAACACAAACATTGGAATTGGATGCAATTGTTTCTTGTATTTATATTAAATTTTGCGGTTTAAGGAGTGGAAGTTTTTTTTTTTGTTTTTTTTATTTATTTAAATGCATTAAAATAAGCAAATGCGTTTGGAATAAAATTGCTATAAAATTATTCGAAAGTTTTTATTTTTTGTTGTTAAAATATTCCAATTTGCCATTAGCGCTAAAATTGAACTTTAGTTTTTCTTCTTTTTTTTTTTAAATTCTTTTTTTAATTTTTCTTTTAGAAATTTAGCTTCTTTTATTTTCCAAAAATTTATGCGGTTTTTCTTGCTTTTGTTTAGATTTTATTTAAATTTAGTACACCTAGAGCCACTTTGAAAGATATGTAGGTTTGTTTATATATGTAAATATTGTAGTAAATAGAGCGAAATGAACATTTTTCTTTATTACAAAATCCAAGAAAATTAGTAGTTTAGTTTTTTATTATTTTTAAATAGTTTTGAAAAAGAACAGAACAAGTGTGGCATAAATTTAATGTTTTATACAAAAATTTTGGTATAGCACAGTGGGCTTGAAAGCGTGTTCTACTACTGAAAGCACCGATTGAAAACAGCGTTCTGGTTTATAGTTTAATCTTTTATCTTGATTGGAGAACTACTCGTAATGCTCGGTTGTGCTCAAAAAGTAAAGTCAATAAAAAGTTGAAGTATTTATTTTTTTTTTTTTGGTTCTTCAAAATTTGTTTAATAGAGCTGAACCATTCCAGTAAATCATTGTAATTGTTTTTTATTAAAACATTTTTTTTGGTGGGTGGATTCGGCAATAATGCTTTGAAGTTAATTCAGAAAAAAAGAAACTCTTGCAAATCAATTCATATTTTGGGAATTCACGCGTTGATGCAAAAGTGCGAAATTGGGAAAGTGCGACTTAAAGCACTAAGATGTGAGCGTTCAATGAAAATATTGGAGATGCGAAATAGTTTAACTCTCAAAATATTACAATCTCATTGAAAAATAATGAAAATATTTTGGATTTTTCTTACTAATTTAAAGGTAAAAAGGTGTCAAACTTCCGCACTTTCGCAACGTCGCAAGGGCATGGTGTATCAAAACGTGAATACCCAAATTATGAAATTTTTGTTACATGGTTAAAAAACTAGTTTCTGGTGTGGATGCGACAAATATCATATATATAATATTTAGCTCGAATTGTGAAGTTTTTTTTTCAGCTTTTTCCCTTTTTGGGGAAAAGTAATTCAAAGTGCGGATTCCACAAAATTGGTATAGAGTGGTCAACAAAATTAATCCAAGTCCATTTCTACAACAGCGTGATATTTGTTTCGGTTGAAATAGTTTTATTTTAAGGATAATTTTATTCAGGGTATAAATTCTGCAAAAAAAAAAATTTTGTAAAACTTTTCAGTCAATAACCTCTGCTTTGACTCTCAATAGCAATAGGCTTTTCTTGAGAAATCCTGTTAATGGGTACGAATTCGCAAAGATTTTGTAGAGTTGAACTATACATTTATATTTACTGTAAATCATTTTTAACTCATATTGAGAAGTATTTTCGAAAAAATTTATTCTAGGTCCAGATTCGGCAATAATTTTGCAAATAAAGCTAAACTAAAATGCTTTTAATCTACTATTTTAATTCATATTCCAATTTTTATTTAAGAAGGAACTAGCTTTAGGTGCGGATTCGGCAAGAATTCTCCAGGTTAACACTAGAATAAGTACTCTAAAGTTTAATTGGGACTGTGACGATTTTAAAAAGGCACAATAGATTGCTAATAAGAAAAAAATTATTAGGGAGTGGCCTCGGTAAAAAATCTGTGAAATAAAGCTATACAAAATTTTTGAAAATCACATTTAAAACGTACTGCAAAATTCTTTTTAGTTGAAATAGGTCTTTAAAAAATGCTTCAACCTGCCTAAAGACTTACTTGTTGCAAACGATTTTTCTTGTTAGAAATTTTATTTTCCAGAAATATTCCTTTCGAGTTTATTTTATTGATTAAAATTGATATACTTAGTAATTCTTTCGAAAAAATTTTAATAACTTAATTAGGCTGGATGTGTTTTTAATCTGTTTGCCCCACTGTACTACACCTTAACTTATGGAATTGCAATTATGTAGGTCAAAATCGTTTTTGTGTAATTTTCATTCAATTGTATATATATAGGTATTTGTATATTTACATAACTTTAAATTTAATACTTTTGAGCGCATCCGATTTACGGTGCTCTGCAAGCTTAAAGTCCATTTTTTTTTTCAATTTTAAAATAATACAAATGGCACTTCCAAATAATTTTAAGACTCGAATCGAATCGTATCCCTAGCTTGAAGCTTTTTACATTTTGCTTCCTACTTTCCATTTCAGAAAATATGCAGTTTCTCCCCCCAAGACTATTCCAAGGCATTCATGATAAAGAAAAAATTAATAAAAAAAAAAAAACAAATTTCACTTTCAGCATCAATAATTATAATCATCATCTGTTCGATGATGATTCAAGCAATAAAACTCAATGAAAACAAAAAACACATAAAATTAATGCAACTATTTTGTTTTACACATGCACATATTTAAATAGTGAAGCTTAGCTCAGAAATGCATCAACAAAACGCTTCGACAGCCTGCGTCAAAGATGTGCACGCATTCAAGTGTTAATTAAACCAGCACTTTGCCACTTAAAGAAATGGGAAAGTGTGCAGCTTCACCACTCAATGAGGCATGCGACAGCTGAGAACAAAAAGACAACGTCTGAAATCTTTGCGTGTGAGCATCACATGGAACTAAGCAAAGCAGACAGCGATAAAAAGTTTTTTAAATTGGTAGTTAAAAAATGTTCCAAAAAAATTCGATTGGTTGGTCATCTTTGAAGCTTTTTTTATGTTTACATAAAACGTTGTAATTAAGATTTCAATCTTGTTTTTGCTTTTATTTTATTTGTTTGTTTGATTGTTTTAAGTTAATAGACAATAGAGTTAATTTTCATAATTTTTTTTTACATATTTAAATTAACTTGAGTAATCAGTTAAACCTTTTGACATTATTATTATTGGTATTAACTCTTTTTTCCAGCCGATTTTAAATTGCCATAAAAATCATGCAAACATTTAACACACAAAATAAACAAATATAAATATTCATAACAAAAAATTTGTCTAAATAAAAAATGCATTAACAACATGTTTTTTTTTTGTTTTTAATTTAGTAAAATAAATAAAAACAGTCAGACTTGACAGTTCAATTTGACAGTTGAGCGTGCAGTTTTTTTGGTTTTTGAAATATTTGTTATTTTTAAAGTTGTAGCAATATTTGGTAGATATATTTATTTGTCGGCAGATTTATGGAAATTTTATGGAAATTTTATGGAAATATGTTAAGAAACGTAATGGAAATATAAGAAATCTTTGTTAAAGGTCAAATTAAGTAGGTATTCAGAAATATTAAAGGAAACAGCACACATTCCATAGGGAAAATAACAGGATTTCTTTCAGAGACTTGGCAATCAATGTTCTGGTCGGTCTGTTCTTTTCAATGGTGAGTTTAGAATTTGAGTTTGGAGGAAGAGGGTAATGATATTGCTAAATTAAAGCAATGCATTTCTCCCCCCCCCCCACCCCTTAATTTTCCTGTTTAATGTATTTTCTAAAAGGAATCAAATGTATGTAATTATCTATAAGTATTCTAAAGAATAGCAAGTGGTTGACTTTAAATATGTTTTGAAATATTTTCGAAATGAGAAATATTTCTTTCTGCAATAACCGGTGTTATGGATATCAGGGCCGTGGCTTAGTTTTTTTTCTTGGGGGAGGGGGGGGGGCGTTTTCATTCGAAGAAAATATTCATATAAACTTTTTATGAAACTGATGTTTAAATACTATAAATTACAGGGTGACAATCGTAAAGTGACGCACACATTTCAGCAGTTATTTTCAAAAGGACGTACTTCCATTAAGTGTTAACATTGCTGAATATATAAGCATTCATTTGAACCCCACCTCATTCAATATAACCTCCTTTAGCCTGCACACATGCCTTCAATCGATCCGGAAATCGTAGGACTGTTCGCCGCAGGACTTCCTGATCAATTTCAGTCCAGGCTTTCTCTAATGAATTTGTCAGCGACTCCAGACTGTGGTGTTGAGATGCACAAGCCTTACTCTCTAAAATACTCCAAATATAGTAGTCCATTGGATTCAAGTCTGGGGAGTATGGAGGCCATTCTTGAGATGTTATGAATCCAGAAAAATTGTCTTTTATCCATGTTTGCGTTAATTTTGCCATGTGGGAAGGTGCAGAACCTTGCTGGAAAGTCCAGTTTTCATTTCCAAATGTATCTTGGGCCCAGGGAAGAACATGTTCATTTAAAATGCTCCGATAAACAACCTGGTCAATTTTAACACCCTCTTCAACGAATATTAGAGGGGTTCTGGCATTAGCGGAAACTCCAGCCCATACCATAACGGAAGCTGGCTTTTGAACTCGGCCAACAGTCCTATTTTGTTGCGATGATGATGTTAGCCACATTCGGTCATTTTGCGCATTGAAATGTTGTTCAACCGTGAAAATTTTTTCATCTGTAAACAAGATATTTTCAACATTTTTTAACACGGAGGAGCGTAGCAACGCCTTGCATCTTTGCAGTCGCAAATCTTTCTTTTTTTGTGTCAGATCTTGAGCTTTTCGGAGCTTGTACGGCTTAAGATTAAGCTTTGATTTTGCAATGATTCACACTGTTTCACGGTTTACTCCCACTTCCTTAGCGATTTTTCTCATTGAGCGCCTTGGATTTCGTAGTGGCAACTGTTGAAAATTTTCCCGGTCTCTATCTCCAAAACCCCCAGTTTCATTATATCGAATAATAGCTCGGTCTACCGTACGACTTGAGAAATTTAAAGCCTTTGCAATTTGACGGCTCCTATAATTTGCCAAATGAAATTTCATAATTTCACGACGAATATTTTCCTTGTTCATTTTTATGGAAATTTCAAAATGTAATAACAAAAATTCAAATGAAATTAAAAGCAAAGTCGATGATGAATGAATTTGCTTTTTAAATTAAAGTTAAGGTAAATGGCAAAGCTTACTGCAGAGTATTAAACTTGCGTACTTTACAATTGTCACCCTGTAAATACGATGATGCATTTGATGGACCCTATCAGACTAGCGAGAAAAGTGGATAAATGTCTTAAAACTTTAGGAAAAATGTTTGTTTCCGAGCTTTCTTAATCTTAACCTAAAACAAAATGGCCGAAAATGACAAAAAAATTCACAGAATAATCAATTTAAATTTTTTCAAATAAATATTATTCAATGTGGATTCCAATACATTTTTTACTGATACTGATAAAACTGGTTTACAAAAAATTATTTTTTTTTTCTGGGCAATGAACATCACTATCCAATTCCTATGTAAAATTGGTTGCTGAGCCCGAAATTCTATGATGTGGTTTTGGAGATATCGCCAGCTGAGTTTTTTTCATTGGAACAAAAAAAGTTTGTCCACATGATTACAAATATCTTAGAAACTAAGAGCTCGATTTAAACAAGCAGTATATTAAAGAAAAGAAATTAAAGATACTAAAATTTCTCATCTTACGTTAATACATTTTGATTTGATTGGATAAATAGTTTTGGCACTATTTGGAAAATTTTCAAGAAATTTTGAGTTTTTTTTTCAAAAAATATTTAAAAAAAACATTTTAGATTACAAATTAAATTAGGAAAACACAATAATCTACTGTGTACTTTTAACAAAAAAATATGATATAAAATATAAAAATCTATGCTTAAATGTAAAAGTTACATGCAATTATTGAGTAAAAATAACTAGTTTTAAAACAAGGCAAATTATTGCGTTTTTCAAATTTTTTTTTGTAATCCAAAATTTTGTTTAAAAATATTTAAAAAGAAAAACTTAAAATTTCTTGGCAATTTACTTAATTGTGCCGAAACTATTTATCCAATCGAATCAAAATCTTTAAACGTAAGATGAGAAATTTTAATATATTTAATTTTGTATGCTATTTGTTCAAATCAAGTTCCTATAATAGTTTCCAAGATATTTGTAATTATGTTAACAAACCTTTTTTGCTCCGATAAAAACGGCAATATCTCCAAAACCACACCATAGAATTAAAAATAGAGTTGATTTTCGGGCTCAGCGACCAATTTTACATAGGAGTTGAATAGTGGTGTTCATTGGTAATTTTTGGCTGTAAACTATTGTGATGTACCCAACCTCAAAAAAATGATCAAAAATGCCAAAAATAGTCAGAGGCTAATTTTTTTCAAATGATTATTAGTGGAAATTTGGGTCATTATCAATGATGAGGAGCCCGGATGAGGTTGGCATATATACCCTAAATTCGTGCAGTCACAGCATTGAAAGAGATCTTCTGAGTCGGAGTGCTCTGAGCCATGACGTTTTAGAAAAAATGGGATTAAAACCCCTGCAAGTACCGTTTTTGGACATGACGAGTTACAAACTTCGTACGATTTCAAAATTTATTTTTAAAATTTTTTTTTATATTTGACTTTTTAGAAAAAAACCGATTAAGTAAAAAAATATTTAAAAATGGTTCAATAGATTTTATTTTTACTTTTTTTTCTATCCACTGGCAATCAATATCAAAAATTAGAAAAAAGTTTTCACATTTCGGGGGGAGGGGGACAGAATCCCCAAAACCTCCACCCTAAGTACGGCCTTGATGGATATAATAACTAATATCCGAAGGAATATAAACTGTCTGGAACAATGGTGACAAAAATCAGAATTCAGTGAATTTTATGGTATATGAAGCTAAAAAATAACACCAGAATACAAATGATGTGGAGTTGGCCCAGACTAGAGACTAGAAGAAGGAAGCTAGATTATAAACCATATAGAAATTGAACCAATTCAAGACAAAAGTCGTACCGAAACTTAGACCCATATTAAGACCAAAATCTGACGAAATTGTAACCAAAATAGAGACAAACCGATATTTCTATATAACTGGGACTAAAAGTTTAACAAAACCAAAACTCAAAAATCAAATCCAATTCAAAAATCAAATCAGAATTCAATTCGAACTCTAACCGGTTCTCAGACTTTAACTCAGTTCAAAATGCACACTTAAATTCGTAAAACTTTGAAAAATTCAGATAAAAAATTCTACACAAATACAGGCCAAAAATTAGACTAAAAATCTGACCGAACTCAAATTTAATTCAAATCAAAACTTAGACCAAGCTCTAAACGATATTCAGATCAAAATCATCAAATTCGAAACAAATTCAGAAAACACACCAGACCTAATTTGATAAGAAATCAAACTAGTCTGTGATTAAAACTCAAACTGGAATTCAGCCCGAAATTTAGACCAACTGCATATTAAAATCTAACTGATAATCATACTTAAAATCAGACCTAAACTCAAACTAAAATTCAGACAAAAGTGCAGACAAAATTTTGGAGCAAAACCCAAATCAGTTAGACCGAAAATCGGACAAAAATTTAGACCGAACACAGACTCATATTCAGACCGAAATTCAGGTTAAAAATCAGAAAAGAGTTCGGTGCGAAACCCAGACTAAATTGAGTCTGAATTAAACCAGAACCTAACCAAATTAAGATTAAAAATCAGACAAAAATTTGGACCACCAGACGAAAAATTCAGACTAAACTTTGACCTATATTCATAACTAAATTTAAACCGTAAATCGAAATAAAAATTACAACAAAACTTGGATAGAATTTCGATCTAATGTAAGTAGACTAAAACTTGAACAGAAACTCAAATCGAAGTTCGGAATAAAGTCCTTAGGAAAAGATAAAAAAAAGACAGACCCGAACCATTATCAAGCTCTTCAAAAGAAACTTATCTTATAAAGTTTTGCAGTTATTAGAGTTCATTCAATAAATCGTGGCTTATGAGCAATATAAATCATATTTTTCTATCTATAGTTAAGCAGCAAAAATAGTTTCATTTTTGCATTCTTGTGTTAAAATTCCCATGCTCCTTTCATTTATTTTACCGAGTATTTTAGCTTTTTTTAACTACTTTACTTTCTCTGAACTTCAGAGAAACTTCGACTATGTATTTATTCTCGTAAACTTAAAAAAAAAAAATAATATAAAATTTTATTGCATACTTAAAACAAATATATTTAAACTTTTTCTTCTTTCTTTTTAACTTACTTCTAAGAATATTTTTTAATTAAATTAAAAAAATGAAAATATCACCTTCTTTCTTTATATATTATTTTTTGGAAGCTATGATTCTTATTAGAATTTCGTACACAAAAAAAAAAAATTTCCCATACATCATCCTTTATATTCAGGAAATTGTCATTTCCTCAATTATTATCACAGCAGCAGCAACAACAAAATTGTTATCCTGCTGCTAGTACTATCGCAATGAGGAGAGTTGAAAGCTTCAAGCAATTCATATTTTTTAAACAACGACGACGACCAACCACACAAACCACCACCAGTAATCACCAACAATCACCAAACATATCAAACTCAAAATACAACCTCCAACATGTTGCTGAGAATATTGTTAACTCAAGCAACTTGTTTGCTTCATACTCATTTTGGTTCAGAAATGAATTTCTCTATCACAGCTGATTTTTGTTTATATTTTAACAAGTCTACAAGATTTGTAGAGTTTATTTAGGTATATGTATGTTCGTGTAGATTGAAGCCGGTTTTGTATTTGTATTGAAATAAACTGTTGCTGGTATTTTGTTGTTATTGGTGTTCATTTATAGCTATATCTGTAGCAACTACTTATATATATTTATTTATCATGTATAAGAATATGTGAGTGTACTTACCACTTAGCATGAATGCAAATTGACGTTATCATTTTCTTTTCGCTTCATTTCACTTTGCATATATTCGCTAATCACTTTTAGTGTTGTTGTTAATATTGTAGCTTTTTTTTTTTTTTTTATGTGTAGTTGTTGCTGCTGTTTGTTGTTGTAAAAAACTCTTTCACTCAAAGTTTAAAGATTCTTTATCAACACTTTTTCTTCTAGATGCAATTATACACTGAAAAAAATTAATGGAATAAAAAGGGGGAAAAATTAATATAATCAAAAAATATCGATAAATGAAAAAACCAATAAATTTAAGAATACCAAGGAAAAGTAATCAAAAAAACCGAAAAATTTTGATTCATAAAAATCTAAAAATACAAAAACATATTGGAAAATTTAAAAAAAAAAACAAAAATTCTAAACAATTGAAAAAAAAAAATTTTTAAATCAAAGGAAAAGTAGCATCAAAATCGAAAATTAAAACTTTAAATCTAAAAAATCGAAGGTTAAAATCGGGTGGGGCCTTGAACGTTAAATAGGCGTGGTTATTATCTGAATTTGATACTTTTGCACTTGCATTTAAGGTACCACGCCCACTTCACCCATTATTCTCATTTTTTAACCTGCGACTACAAGGAATGCCTGTACCAAGATTGGTTGAGATTGTTTAAGTTTTGTTCGAGTTTTTGCGATCACGGACAGATGGACAGGTGGAGAAAGCTAAAGCTAGAACAACTCCGCTAGGCACGCTGATCGTTTATATAGGTGTAAATACATATTAAGGTGAAGTGAAACAATTTTTCTTTCTCAAAAAAAGTTAGCATCTGATGTCAGTGGTAAAATTTTTTTATTTTTTTTGTATTTGGCTAACTTTTAAGGTTAGCATTCCACGTTTTGGAAATTTTTGTTTGTTTTGATCGGATCGGGAAAAATCTGGTACAGAGATGTTTATTTGAATGCTCATTAAGTTTTGCAAAGTTAAACCCATGTTTTTGATTTTTCAAACCTGAAACTCAGATTTCAAAATTTATTTTTGTTTGTGATCGGGTCAAGCAAAATTTGATACAGAGGAGTTTCTCTGGATACTGTTTTTTGAAGTTCAAACTTCGTTTTCAAATTAAAACAAAACAATTTCTTCACTTCATCTCAACAACCAAAAGTTGAGCAAATTTAAAAAAATGGTGGTTCTGACTACCCTCCCGGCGGTAAATTGAAGCACACTTTACTTCGGTATTGCGTGAAACCTAGCTCGCTTCATTTCTCGCCCATTCGTTCGTTCGAAGCGTCACGCTGAACGATATTCGTTTTTATTATTCGATAGAAAACTTAATTTCTTGTTCGCACGGTTGTTTTGCATTTTTCGGTTAACATGGTGCAATTGCAAGCACTTTTTAAGCGCTTTATTTTGAAACACTTGTCCTAAAAATCGCTGGGACTCATACATACATATATATATCGTAGAATTGTATACACTTATTCTGATGTTTAAGTTGAGGTGAATAATCAGCAATTCTAAAAGAAAGAGGTTTGATCTTAAAGCAGAGTTTTGTGAACTTTTTTCTCACAAAATTTTACTTCATCAATAAGTTGAGGAAATAAATAGGGAGTAGTAAATAAAACATTGTTTCTGGATGTTGAATTTTTTTTTTTTCAAAGTGTGTTTCTAGCCAATGTAACATTTCAACAATTGATGCTGCCTGCTGTAGTTGTTGTTGTTATGTATTTAGATATGTATGTCGCCTATGGTAATTGCTGTCCTCATTCTTGACAACGCTCATGCCAATACATATATAGCAATTTCCTTCGATTTTTGTTGCTGTTTTATTATTTGCGTTGTTGTTGTTGTTATTGCTGCCGCAAGCGTTTTCATCGCTGTTGATAGTTTATTTTTTTTTTTTTCGATTGCTGTTAGCACAGATTTTGCACCTTGTACAATTTGTTGGTTATTGCTGCCGCTGGCTGTTGTTACCACATTCTAGCATCATTTAAATGAAGTTGCTGTTGTTGTTATTTTATTTGCTGATAAGTGTGTGTGCTGTAGAACTCAATTGATGTCACGCTGTTGTTAATTGAGAGATTTCTTTATAGCTTCATATATACAAATCTCTATATCCAACTAGTTGATGTTGGTACCTATTTGTATATCTCAACTATCTATCTGTCATTCAGTTTAAAAATGAACGGGAAATTGTTGTTGCAAGTTGCTGTCAAATTGCTTTCGCTTTATATTCAGAGTTTGTTAGTACTAAGAGTTTGTATATTCAAAATTGTCAGGTATTCATTTTGTTTGTTAAGTGAATGTGTGATAAAAATTAAAAAAAAATATAAATAAATATAAATATAAATAAATATAAAAAAAAAAAAATAAATAAATAAAGAAAAAAACTTCTGACTTTAAGAAGTTTATGGTATTTAGCACTGTTAGATTGAGGTCTTTCAAAATAGATAGAGAGGAAGGACATAAAATTTCTGCTTCACTGAGAACTTTTGGGACTCTCAGTTACTATAGAATGTATTGTGTAAGGATTTATCCATAATTGAAAAATTTTGCAAATCTTTAATAATAAAGCCTTAGTATTTCCGGATATTTATAGATTTAAGTTTTTAGAGTATTAATAGTTTTCTGTAATCTTCAGTTTGGAAAATCATTTTCGCATTTTTATTTTTAAAAATGTTTATTTGAAACTTAAACATTAGCAAATCTTTATAATTTATTAAGTTTTTAGCAAACCATGTATGCATTTCTACAATAAACTTTCAAAACGAAATCTTAAAGAATGATTTATGTCAACACTCAAGCAATTACATAAATAGTTTTTATTGTTTATTAAAACTAGCACTCAAATGTCATATGCCATACAAGTTGTTTGTCAGTCCGTCAACATAAAGCATATAGTAAATAAATAGGTAGGTACTTAAAGCGCTTTAACACACAAAGTAATACAAAGCTAATTTAAATATTTAAATTATACAATGGAAAATAACTGAAAAAAAAAATATATATTTAGTTTTTGAAACGTTTTTGTTTGCAAACAAATTAAATTTTCAAGACAAGTTGAAACTCCTCAAATTTCGTGAATTTATGTTTACATTCGTTCGTATGATTTAATATTTTTATTTTAGCTAATTGTTTATAAACAAAAATTGTTGATTATTGTTTTTTGTATGTTTTTTTTTTGTTTTGTTTTGATTTTTCGTGATGCATTTGAAATTAAATATTTGCATTTATATTTCAATGTTAAAGTTTCAAGAAAAATATGCAGATGTACTTCGTATGCATATGAGATACTTAGTTTAAGTGCTGAGATACAAATTGGATAAGTGCGCAAATTTTAAAGTATTTACTATTTGCTGACGGTAGTAACTAACGAAGAAATTTCAAATGAATTTCCATATCAATTGAATGAATATCGTGTATTAAGCCATAATTCATTGGGTTGAGATATACTTTCATCAATATGATGTAAGTGCAAAAAGGGAGGAGAGCTTTGCGTCTCTGTGCAAGGGATGATTTCGAGGGAATTTGAAAGTGTGTAAAATGAATTCGACTTTCTCAGCTTAGGCAACGTCTTTCCTTTTCGTGCTCAAGATATAGAATAAATATCCTGGCATTCGCTAAACTTGTCTAAAGATAACAAAAATTACCCCGCTGAATCATAAATTTATCGATGAAAAAATCAAATTGGTGAGGGTTGCCAGGAGTACAAAAAAAACGTACTTAAATCTAAGAAATAATACAAATAAGGCAACTGACTGGCTCATATATATATCTGTGGCAATAAGGAATAACAGCTAAACTCAAAAGTCGAATAAAAACCAGCTGCGTATTTTATATTATAAATCCCAAAATGTTGAAAGTTTTTAAAATTTTTTTGCAATTTAGCAGGCTCCATAGTTTTTTATTAATTAAACTTCAATAATTATTTAAGAGTTTTCAATATTATGGGTTTTATAATGAAAAATACGCGACAGGTTTTTAGTCGACTTTTGAGTTTAGCTGTTATTCCTTATTGCCACAGATATATATATTAGGGTGGCCCTTATATTTCAACTTTCTGAAAATTTAGCTCCCAGACCCCTATCGTGTTTCAATCAATAAAAAAAAAATCTGTGCAAAATTTGAGCTCAATCGGACAACTGCGATGCGGTACTCATCGACGATGAAGTTGTATATTGTCGCCCGGAAAATGATTTTTTTCAGATAAATCAAGTTTTTCTTCTTGGATTTCTTGAACAACACCTTTCCATGAAGAAACAACACCGAGATGATTAGCCAGAATTATTAGAGTTAATAATGATTCAAGCATTCAAGATATACCTTTCTCAAGACCAGTTTCAAACCAGTTCCAGACCAAATTCACCAGATGGAATTAAAGCACTTTATCATAACTTTTTGTTCATGCGTCAATTATCAGGATATTATTATTATTATATCGAGAAATAAGAAAGAGCTGCGGTCAAATTCTGTGGTCAAAAGCAATAAACGCTTAAGTCGACTTAAGACAGAATTGAGTTATAAATGCCATCGTGTTCTTCTTATTCCAATACATATGTACGTGAAATCCCCGAAATTTTATGTTTTTTAAAACAAAAGTTATAAAAAAAGAAAGGTAATTCGTTTACATAGAGTGCAACCAATCACATTAACTTCAAATCGTGTTTACTCGAAGCGAGATATTCAGACTTAAGCGGTTACTGCTTTTGACCACAGAATTTGTCACCTACCTCGAGTAGTATTTGATAAAAAGTTTCAACAGCAGTTAAAACAAATAAAGCTTAAATTATATTTGAAGCAGGCTACAAAAAAAATTATTTTTTTTCGTTTATAAACATCGAATTGACGTTTTTTGTAACTCCTGGCGAAATTTTTTATCACCACCGAGTTCTTCAACAAAGAACTTTCAACTTGGAAAGATGATTCAGGTTACAGAAATGGAATTGAAAATCTTGAGAAGAAAGTTGTTGTCGACGTTGCAGTAAAAATGTGGAACTCATTCAGAAATACAATAACATTTTCACAAAAAATTAAACTGAGAAATAATTTGTTACACAAATCGTTGATGAAGACCGAAAAAAAATACCCAACTGCTACTAAATTCTCTCTTATAGCGCGGATACACGAGAGTAAATTTCGTTGAGATTTTGAATTTCAAATTGAGGTGGACACAAGACAGAAAAGGAGAATTTTTGTACGCTATTATTATACGTGTTATCTCTGCTCTTCTTTGTTGTTGTTTTTAGATACAATTATCACTACTAGTTATACATAACTAGAAGCAAGTGGCGAATAAAACGCAGCTATTGACTTTATCTTCAAATTAAAGATTATTCTTAAAACGATATATAATTCTAAAAATTATTTAAAAATTCGCATCAGTTTATAATTCATAGTTAAAAGTATCTGAACTCTAGTTATGCTGTTTTTCATTTTTACCACAGAAATATTGCAACTGTTATGACGACAAAATGCAAATGTCTAAAAAATATATCATATTTTCCCTGTTTCTTACAACCAAGTGTTTGAGAGTTTCTGAGTTACTTTCGGCATTTGAAGTGAATTTCGTTGAAATTCTTGCGAAATTCACAATTGATAATATTCTTGTAAATAAAAATACGTTTCTCTTATAGAAGTTGTGAGCAATTATATTTTTCATATTGGTTCAGGAATTGTGAGAGTTTACATTTAGAAAATTTGATTCAGAAGGTTTTCACATAATTTCCTGGATGTGTCCAAATAAATTTCTCTAAGAAGAAACAAAAAAATGATTAAGATAGGGAAGACTACTATACGGCTTTTGAAAGGAGTTAATAGTTTCGTATACTATGTTTCAACTTCAAGGCGTTTGCGGGTCGCCTAGAAGTTGTCCGATTGAGCTGAAGTTTGCACAGCCCGATTTTTTCTTGATTGGAACCAGATTTGTGCAAGGGAGTAGCAACATTTTTACTTTTGAAAAAGACCTTTAGCTAAGGGACACCCTAATATATATTGAATATGTTAATATATTGAATATGATAAATATGTTCATTAGTAAAAGAGGGTGTTCATAATATTGACAAATGTGCTCAAAATAGTGATGAAGCAGTAACAAAAATTGATAAATCGTTCAAAATATTGATGAATATGTTAATAGTATTGATAAATGTGCTCAAAATATTAATGAATGTGTTCATAATATTGATGAATGTGTTCAAAATATTGACGAATATGTTCATAATATTGATAAATTGATTAATGCAGTACTACTGCGCAATCACAACCAACACAGGAGACCACTTTCACCCCTTCTTTTTCGCACCAACCAACCCAAAGACTTGGACTTCGCCGACGATATATGTTCATTTTTGCACAAACTCAGCGATATGCAAGCGAAAACTGAGAGGCTGAGAGGAAAGGTGGTATAACTTCTACGTTCAGAAAAAAGTGGAATAATTTTATTTAAGAGCAAAAGCAAAACGAAATATGTTCAGAGAAAAATTTAAACGAAATATGTTCAGAGCGAAAACGGAATAAAAAACTTTGCTGTTCTTGCTCTGAAAGAATTGTTATACCATTTTTGCTCTTACTTTTAAGGCGTTTCATTTTCACTCCAAACCGTATTACTTATGCCATTCTTGCACTGACACTCAAAATTATTTCACTTTTACTCTTATATAAATTTTAGCCCGCTTTTCCTCTCAGCCTGTCAACTGATCAAAACAGTACGCAGTGTTAGCCTCGAGATCAACATCAAGAAGCTGGCCACATTACAATCAAAAGCTAGCCTGTTGAATACGTGAGCACAGTTGGTAAGGATATTCGTAACAAGCCAAACAAAGCCAAAGCTGCCTCTAAACGATTTAAGCCAGTATGGAAGAGTTCTCAAGTTTCAAGAAGGATTAAAATCCAAGTATTCAAGGAATGTGTAAGAACAGCCCTCAAATATTGAAGCGCAGCTTGGGTTATTTCACAACCAGAAACTACAAGTATTCGTTAACAAGTGTCTACAGATCATATACAAAATTTGCAGGTCAAATTTAATGAGAAATTATGATTTTGGGAGCCTTGTAAACGTAGAACCTATAAGCACTCAGGTAAAGAGATGAAATGGAAATAAAAAACCCTGTAACGGAACTAAGCTTAATTGGAGCAAAATGAAGCTGACTTCAACCTTTTTGAGTCCCTAACCTGCCAAGAGCAGAAAAAGGAGAAAAAATGTTCAAAACATTGATGATGAACAAATGTTAATATCATATCGATAAAAAAAAGCACTATTTTATGAATAGATGTTTGATGAAACATTTTTCATTTAATTGACTAACAAAAATCTATAAAACTGATGCAAAATCAGGTAGAATTTTACTAGCTAACGCTTTTAGCCTAGACTCTACATATTCTACTATTCTCTACACTTCAACCCAAATTGTTTCCCACTAAATTTGTTAGCGCTAAGTACGAAAATCTTAAAAAAGTAAAAAAAAATTATTATGAAATTCCAAAGCCAATAAACCAATAAAAATACCTAACAGCAAGCTATAAAATCTTAATTTTGAAGCATACACAAATTATGCACTTGAATGCAACAGCATTTGAATATGCAGGAATAAGTGCTACATATCTCAATGTACGTAAACAATTAACACACTTTCAATTAACTTTTCTAACTCAAAACGGATGTAAAGTCATTAAAACACAAAAATGTAGCATATCCATAAAACAAAATAATAAAAGAAAAAACCCATAAAATACTAATTGTTGATTTAAAATTAAGTGAAAGATAGAAAATATAATCCAGAGATACAATTTCAAATACGTACTCATAAATACTCGTAGATACTTTGCATTTTCATACACAATGGACGCGAGTTAATTGAGGCGCCGATATGTAAACAGAAAAAGAACAAAATAAAAAATATACAAATGAGAAGGAATAAAAATTTGTAAACATTTCTAATGCCTAAAGTATCTGTCAGATACTCAAGGAAAACTCTACATGAACTGAAAGCATAAATGAATATTTTACCGGCAAAACTCCAAACCAAAACAAAGAATTCATTTCAACAACAAATTCATTTCAACGAATCAAACAAACATACACGCGTTTGCTTAGATACTTCAACACCCCCCCCCCCCCGTCCCCCCTCCTTGTACGATGTGTATCTGTAAGAATGTTCGTTGGTTGCTTTGCCTGTTTGGTTGGTTGCTTTGGGTTCCATGACAATGCGCTACTCCAAATTGAATTCAGTTTGCCGCGAACATTTCAGCATAAATGTTGATGATGACGAATACGACGCGTTGACGTGACTGAAATCGAAACGAATCGAACGATGAATGAAATCGAAAATCGAAAACGAATGTGTGAGTGCGTTGCGTGTCTCAAAGTATCTCTTAGATACTTTTAAACTAATAGCATTTAATTTATGTTAAATTTTTGAGAAAAAAAAGTGTTTACTTTCAAAGTGATTTTTCTAATGTGTTTGAGAAGGAAATGCTATTAAGCAAATTAAATTTTAATTGATATGAGACAACTTCAAATATGAAAGAAGTATCTGCTGGATACATTTACTATCTAGGGTTTGTGTGTAAAGGTAATAAGAAAATACGTACGCAATAAAGCAATAAAATTAATGCAATTGATAAGAAGAGCAAAAGAAAAATCATAAAATTTTAATTATGTTTACTTTGAAAAATTAAATTTTTCTGATAATTTTTTTTTTGTTAGTTTTTTTTTTTCGTGTGTGTCATGTGTGATAAGCGGACAATTTTTAACTTTCACGCGTGTAAAATCAAAATGCTGTTGATAACATACAAATAAAAATCTAATATTTTAAGAATGCAAGAAAAAAAAATATGGGTCACTACTCCCCCCGCAAACCAAACAACCACAATCAAAACAAAATAATTGAATAAATGGTTGATTTCATTACAAAAGTATCACTATGAAATTATCACCAACCAGTAAACAAAATATTGAATAGATAAAATAAAAGTTAAAGTTAATTAAAAATTGTAAAAATGATGATTTTTAATCAAATAGCCAAAAGGCTCAAAATTCAATCAATTCTCAATATTTAATATTAGACAAAAGGAAAATGTACAAAGGTTCGAATATAAAAAAAAAAGTAACTAGCTAAAGAAGGATTAAAATATCTCAAGCACTGTGTTTGTAATCATCAATATTTTGCCCTTTCGTGATTTACTTTTCATAAGTATTATTATTGAAAAATTACATTCATTCCATTGAAGAAAAAAGAACAGTAAACAATTGTATAAAAGCAACGAAAACGAAAGTCATTGGTGACAGCAACGAAGACAACGCCAATATCCTTCCAACAAAAAAAAAAAAGGGCACCCAAAACAATAAAGTAAATATAAACACACACACAAACATTTTAACAAGTTCTACCGTCAACGAGTACTAACAAGGATTAACAATAGATTAGAGAGAGCTATTGCCTGACAGTCTGCTTGCCTCAGTAGTTAGTGGATAGAATAAAATCGCTTGCTATTCTCTCTCAAGTATATACATAAATACGCATAAATTCCAAAACATTCATACACATTGATTGTCTGGCTCCTTTGGACGAGAGCACAATCAAAAATTCTTTAGAACGTCACAGCATCTATAACGTCTAAATATTATGATTATTTTGCTGCTGCTGCTACTTCTGATGATGATGTTGTTGATAATACAATAATAATGCTCGCTGGCTGGCTGTTGCTGCTAGCAGCAATTTTGTAAAGCAACAAACAAAGTTTATTGGATTTTTTTATTTTTTTTTTTTTTTGCAATGCGTTCTTTTTACAGGTAAGTCCTTTTTATTTATACTCTTTTTTTTTATTATTATATAAATTTTTTTGCAAAGGATTTCATCAAAAATTCTTTTGCTACCTTTTCTTCTTAGGTAGTTAGAGAATTTTTTTTTTTTTTTTTTTGTGGATGCTATTAAATTTTTTATGAAGTTGCTGCTTCCTTTCGCGCGCGTCTAAAATGTAAAAGAAAAAAAAAGGTTGGAAAGTTTTGTTGTTGTTGTAGCTGCTTTTGTTAAATCTCATTTTTATTAAAAGTACTCTGCATGTACATACATACTTCACTTCAAATAATGTTTATTTGGCATTAGGGAACTGTTGTTGTTGTTGCTGCTGTTATTATTTTCAATTGCCAATGGGCTTTTTGTTTTTTTTTATTTTTCTAATGATTTTTTTAAACTTCTAATTGCATAAAAGTTTAAGTTTTTATTTTTTTTGGTCATTGAGGGTATTTTTGAGCTTAAATAAATTATTGAGAACTTCAAATTATTCTCCCTAATGCCCAGTTTTGTTAATCCAAGAGGAATTGTCGGTGGAATCCGTTCATCAATGAACTAGGAGGGTTTTTTTTACCCAGAATTTTTCTATTTCAATCTATTTGGTGTCGTAAAGGAATTTGTAAAATTTTTAAATAAAATAATTCAGAACAAGAGCGTCCCTAACTGGATTTCGTTCTTCAAAGCAGTAGCACCAGTAGCGGATCACAGAGATGTGAATGCTCGTATCCTCTTAATATCTTTACAAAACTCAAAGTTTATTATATATACTTCTACGTCTACTAATAATTTAAAAATTTCAGGGTTCTAGTCTGTTTTTTTTTTTTTCTAATACTGAGTCTAGTTTTGCTCTGAATTTTGGTCAAAATTTGGTTTGAATTTTTGTCAAATTTGGTCTGTTTTTTTTTATATGATTTCTACTCCAAATTTTGGTCTGGATTTTGGCTTGTGTTTTATCAGAATTTTAATCTGATTTTTTGCCAATATTTTGGTATGATTTTTGGACAGAACCTTAGTCTGAAATCGGTCTGAATTTTGGTATAAATTTTTGGTTTATATTTGGATCAGATTTTTTGTTCGAATTTTGTCTGAATTTGGTCTGGATTTTGGTTTAAATTTTCATACAACATTTGGCCCGGATTTAGTTTAAATTTGCACCTGATCTTAGTTTAAATTTTGGTATGACTTCTTGTCTGAACTTGATTTGAATTTTGGTATAATTTTTGGTCTGAATTCGGTTTGAATTAGGTTTCGATTTTGGTCAAAAAATTGGTAGGATTTTCGGTTTGATTTTTCTTCTGAATTTGGTCGGAAATTAGTTTGATTTGAATTTGTCTGACATTTGTCTAAATTTTTGTATGATTTTGGGTCTAAATTGTTTTTAGTCTCGACTCTGGTCTAAATTTGATATGAAAGGGTTTAGCCGGGTTTCCATGTTAAAAATGCCCCCAAACCAAAACAAGTTTCGCATAGACCCTTTTGAAGTACTTAATTTAAGAATGATTTGGCTAAATTTTTATACCGTTATCTGCAGTTTTTAATAAGTAATGGCGGATTTTGTAAATTTCATATTTCGCATTTTTTTAGCCCAACTATTCAGAAGAAAAATCTGAAAAAAATCACAGTGATTCTTTGGTTTAGGAGACATATTTGAACGACATATTCAGACGCGAAATTCGCGATGAAAAAAATCGCGAAACTTTTTACATACGATTTTTTCATACTAAAAATAGCTTTACTACTCTGATTTTTCTTATGTAAATAAGTCTTTTCCGAATATTAATACTCTAAATTTTTCAGATTTTTGCAAGGTGTGGACGGGGGTCAAACAAATTAAAAACCGAAATTGGCATTTCATATGTTGTAATACCATAAGGCCATCAAAAAAATCAATTACAGCTATTAACTATTAACTATCTGCTATTTTCGCAGAATTTTCTTGAACATTTTTTTTTTGCAAAATTTTTTTTTTCTGAAAATGTCAAACCATTTTTATTATGGCATATCACATTCATTACGCAGTGCAACGAATTTTCAACTTTTGTCTTATGTGCGAGATTTTCCAACGGCTTTAGAGTAATTTAGGTTCACCAGTTCACCCACAATATCCCACAATATGGACCCTGATGCCAGAAAAATGGGGTCTTCATGGGCTATTAAGAAATTTCTTTATTTCAACAGATACGAATTTGATGTCTGAAGTAAAATTGTTAAGCACAAAGAGATAAACAATTTTTTTGTGTACACAATTTTCTTCCATCTTTTACTCTTCTTCATGAAAATGGGGTTTTAAGCCCCCCTTTTTCAATAAAAGGCCGATAAAACAAAAACTGTTTAGAAAATATTATACTGTCTTTGAAAAAAATGTTCCTTGTTAAAAATTATAGAAAGCCCCAGAACATTGAAATAACCTACGAGGTACGAATTTTTTGCATTAGAACCAAGCCAAATAATTCCAAATATGTCTCCTAAACCAAAGAATTTTTTCAGATTTTTCTCTGAATAGTTGGGCCAAAAAATGTGAAATATGAAATTTACAAAATCCGCCATTACTCATTAAAAACTGCAGAATGCTTAAATTAAGTACTTCAAAAGGGTCCATACGAAACTTGATTTGGTTTGGGGGCATTTTTGATATGGAAACCCGGCTATGCCCTTTGGTCTGAAGTTTTGTATGATTTTTGATCTAAATTTGGTTTGAATTTTGATATAATTTCTGGCCTGAATTTGGTCTGAATTTTAATCTGGCTTATAATCCAATTCCCATTTTATTCGCTCACCTGTTCTAGTCTGCTATAAACTAATACGATCCAATATACAATACTTAATCATTTGGAATATAACTAATTTATTTACAATTTTTACTTCTTAAAATAAAATTATTTATAAAATATTTTTCATCAAAACAAAAAACTCCCCCCAAAACAACGAAATTAAACTGCATTCCAAAACGTTTACAATTCTTGTAGTAATTTTTTCAAATACTTACATACATACATACTCATGTAGATCTTTTTACCTATGTTTGTTTGTTTCCATTTTTTTCTTCACCTAAATTCCTACTAATCTATTAATTTTGATCAATGCATGTGGCACACGCTTCTTTTACTCTTTAGTATTTATGTTTCGGTTTCTGTTGTTTGTCTGGCTGCGCATTAATGGCCACTTAGTGAGATAAATGTCAAAATATACATAATTTCGGAGAGAACCATATGTCAAAACAAAAAGAGGAAAACCCATTTTTTTCTGATTATTTTCAACTTTGTTTTAGTTTCATTTTTCTAATTTTGCCTAAGAAATATTAAATGCATTTAATTTTTTCGAAACGATTTAGTGTCACATGCAACTGTCAAAATGCAACTCCCTCTGCCTTTCTCTAAATAGATTTAAACATATTCTTGTAAGCGCACCTTAATCATCTTTAGCATTTCTAATGAATATTTATAATCATGTTTTTCTTTGTAGCTTCATATTGATAAACTTTATAAAGTGTTTTTCAACGCACTTGTTTGTCATCTGAAGAAAAAAAAATCTTAGGCGGCGATATTTGAGCTAACAGTGGCGAATATTAAACATAAATTAAACAAAAAAAAAAAAAAAATGAATAAATGCATATATTATATGAATATGAATGAATCATTCTTTTTAAATTCATTTGAGTGCATTCAATTCTTACATAAGACGTATGGCATTCACTCTAAGAATTCTAAGAGAAAGGGAAGCGAAATCATTTACATAAATTCAAAAAAATTTTCTCTTAATAGTACAAAAATGTGAATGCTCATATTCTCTTGAAATCTTTACAAAACTCAAAAGTTTATCGTATACACTTCGTCTACAATAATTTTAAAATTTCAGGGTCAGAACTATTATCAAGGTTCTGGTCTGGTTTTTGATGAAATTCCTACCAATTTTTCAGGTCTGTTTTCATGATTTGGTTTTTTTTCTAATGCTGGGTATAGTTTTTGCTCTGAATATTGGTCAAAATTTGGTTTGAATTTTTGTCAAATTTGGTCTGAATTCTGGTATGGAATTCGACCTGTTTTTTTTTATATGATTTCTACTCCAAATTTTGGCTTGTGTTTTATCTGAATTTTGATCTGACTTTTTGCCTATATTTTGGTATGGTTTTTGGTCAGAACCTTAGTCTGAAATCGGTCGGAATTTTATTTTATACTAATTCTTAAAAATTTTTACGAAAGAATGTATTTTTTTTGTAAATGGAAAATGGCTGCATCCATCTTTATTTTTTCATAAGTTGAAAAAATATATTCCTAGTAATTTTAAATAATTCTTCTAAAACTGAGACAGGTAGAGTATTCTTAAGAATATAAAAGTATGATAATCAAGTATTGTAAATTTATGTAAAATAAGTAGGAAGATTTTAAAGACAGTTGTAGTTAAGTAGGTGTCTGGTTGTTTAGCAAATTGAAATAGAAGCAGACTAACAATTATTGCCCTAGTCATTGCCCGTCTCTTTCTAAAACCAGACTGAACACGTTTCATAAATTCTTCCTAAGCAACCTAACCAAGACTTGGACATTTATCATCCAATGACAAAATGGGAGTATGGTACTAAAACAGCGCCTAAGAGTTAATTATACCATCCTCTGTACATATATCTATATCTCTCTCTGTCTCTCTCTATTAAACTCAATTCATTTATGAGATCAATTACGGCACTTTTCGCTGTTTCTTTCATTAACCAAACCCTAAATAAATATGGAAAATTTCGTTCACAGTTGCTTTGGAAAGTAGTTAAAATTCAAACGATTTTGCATACCGTATCCCAAAATGTCTGCCTGATTTCATAGCAATTATGCTAATGTAACAAAGTAAATGCTGTGCAAGTATGAGAGTGAATGAGTAAGAGAAGCTGAACGCTACACGTTATTTTTCATTCAAACTTCTCCGAATTCGTATAAATTGGAATTCAAATCTACGTAAATGGTGCCAAAAAAATAATTTGAGAGTTTTATTTAATGGCAGCGCTTTCTAAGCTTTCAACTGCTTTTATGAGGGAGATTAAGAAGGTGTAGTGGTGACAGTAGAATAACTGCTAACAAATCGAAATAAAATGATAAAGAGAAAGAAAAAGAAAATACTTAGTAAGAAAAGAGATTTTCAACTAAGAAGATTTCTGATTTTCCACGCTCAGTACAAAAACACAATCAATTCAATTGCCAGCGCGTAATTGCTGCACCTTCGCGTGTTGGTTTTCAAAGTTTTTCTGAAGAAAACTTTTAGAGGAGCTGTCCGAAATTAAAATTAATTATCACTTGAGCATAGAGGAATACCAAAAAAAAGAAAGAAGCAGATAAACTATGCTTGTTGATGATTCACCGGATTTCTTTGGATTTCTGTTGTCTTTCTTTGGGTTTGGTATACACGTAATTTGGTTTGGTTCGGTTTGATTGTAAACGATATGCCAAAGTAAGAGAACAACGCTCAGAAATTCCACCCCAACAATTTGAATTGTTGAAAAGTGGAATTTCGCAAACGAATAAGTAAAAATGCATTAAATTGAACAGCAAAAAGGTTGTATGCTGTTGCCTGCTACCATTTTTAAAGTGTACTTTTCTGGAACATGAAATTTATTTGCGTCTTTTACTTTACTCCACCAGCAGCAACAGCATCACTATTTTAATTCAATTCAATTACTGATCATGTTCGATTGGTGGAGGCACAAGCATTTCAGCGACTGCTGCACTCTCCACTTCACCGATATATTTCCTCGACGAAATGCGAAATTATGTTAATGATGCCCCTTTGTAATGTATTGTTGCATTCTTCTTCGTCATCTCCTTGTTGTGGTTCACGGCCCTCCACATATAAACTTCTGCTTTACGCACTTAACTTATTGCTGACTGCTCCGTATTCTTATCTGCGTCAGCGCTTATGTATGTTGGATGCCTTACATTCTACATGAAGTAGATACCACACATCCATTCAAACCACAGAGCATCATGGATGAAGTATAAAAGCGTATGAATGAGGCACGTGATTGTATGTGGTGCACGACCATAAATTAGTGTACAATCAATTAGTTTGCAACATGATCATACGTGTACTCTCCTAACATGTTCTTCGAAGGCCCCCTCTCCCTCCCGGCTCCCTACTCTATCATGCAGCTCTGTGAGATTGTGAATTGTAAATTTATAAAATCAAAAGCATTTCAATTCGTTTCAATTGCGTATAATGAATTTCGCATGAAATTGTTATATGTCGACATTGTTGCATTTGTAGTTGATGACGTCTGTCGTTGATGTTGGCTGTTGCTCGAATTGTTTGTCTTTGTTACCATTTAGGGGACACAAACGAGTTATTTAAAGGAAATTAAGCGCCAACATAATGTAGCAGGCGGAGTTGATAATGCCAGTGCTATGGGCTCAGGCAAGTAAATTTATTGCAAAATTTTGAATGAATGAATTTTCAAAATAATGCAGCTACTACTCCCATTGTTTTGTCTCGTCAAGCTTTTGAAGAATTTTCAATTTGAATTTAGTACAGAATAAGCTTTTTTGACTTATTTGAAAGAAAATTATTATCTTAGTTGTAAAACTTTGCTCTCTTTTATAAAAAGTCTTTAAAAACTCCAATCTTGAAACAGACCCAAATATGTAGGACGAGATTAAACAAATTTGGACTTTAATTCGTGGCAAGGCCGTATTTAGGGGGGGATTTTGGGGGTTCTGACCCCTCCCCCCCTTCCCGAAATTTGGTTATTCTAATTTTTGAGATTAATTGTCAATGGATGGAAAAAAAGTCAAAATAAAATCTATTTAACGATATTTGCACTCCTGCATTCATAGTTTTTCTGGGTCAGTAACTGTTTTTAATTTAAGGTTTCGTCCTGAATCAGTTTGAAAAGTTTAAAAATTAATAAAAATAGAAAAAATTATCGGATCCTTGTAAAATTAGACTTGTTTGACCCCATTTTTTTCCTAAAACGTGACGTGATGGGAAGTTTTTAACCTCAGATTCGTGTTCAACGTGAAAAATTCCCAATGATGATCATTTGAAAAAAATGAGCCTCTACAATTTTTGATAATTTTTTTGAGGTTGGGTACATCATCAGTAGTGGGAAGTCAATGAATTAATGAAATTATGTCCCTCACGATAAAAAAAAATGCACTAGAATGCACATTGAATAATATTTATTTGAAAAAATTTAATTTGATTATTCTGGGAATTTTGTGTCACTTTTGGCCATTTTTTTGAGGTTAAGATTAAAAAAAATCTGAAAATTTTTCCTAAAATTTTAATTTTATTGGGTCCATCAAATTTATCAGTGATTTAATTTATTGTATTTAAAAATCAGTTTGATAAAAATTATTTATGAATATTTTCTTCGAATGAAAACCCCCCCGAAAAAAATTTCTGGCTACGGCCCTGATTCGTGGGCTCAGGCCAATTCTCTATCTATCTAGCATCAAAATAATATAGTTTTTGATAAATGAATTACCTAAACAGTATACAAAGTTTATTTTGGGTGGAGTTTTAACTTCGCAGGACTCCCGGACTCCCTGAAGGTCCTAACTATGTATTTAGGACCACTAGCGGGTTATATCCACAAGTCGCACTCGAGAGAGATTTTTTTTTGTGTAAAAGTGTTTCTCTATTTAAAATCAGACATTCTAAAGTGTTAAAACTCCGAAACATTAGCGGATTCAGAGATTTTCTAAGGGAGATTTTAGTTTATTCGTCCCTTTAAATTTGTTTTTGGATTCATAACCAACGATCAAAAGGAAGGTAAAATGAAATGATTGATGAATGAACATAGAGATGGGACCGTAGGAAGGTGTAAATGTAGAACTCAAGAAGATATAGAAGGCAAGGAGGTTAAAAGACGAAAGGCATGGAGATGTGGAAATACATAGGAAAGGAGATGCAAAAGTCGAAAGGTATGAAGGTGGAAGCAAAAGAAGATATGAAGGCAGGCAAGAAGGAAGGTTGGAAGGTAGGTTGATAAGATGGTAGGAAGGTAGGACGGTAGATAGGTGGATAGCTGGAAGAGTAAAAGGTAAGAAGAAAAGAACGAACGTAGACAGATAGAAAAATACGAATGTGGAAAGGTAGGGTGGTAATAAACTATGAAGAAAACAATGTAGGAAGGAATGCAAGAAGGGAGAAAACAAGATTTTAAGAAGGTTGAAATATATGTAGAATAGTAATTTAAATACATCTCCATATATCAAATATATCAAAAGCTACGAGCTATGGCTACTCTTTAAAAAACTAATGCTACAACAGAACTGAAGTAGTAATAAAAAAATAAAAATGTAAAATATGCATAAAACATTAGACATTGAAAAGTTTCTATACATACATACATACATTCATACATACACATATGCAATTATGTAGTAGGTACTACTAAAAAAAGGGAAATTATTTGTTCCCTTCAAATTTCGAAACACTTAAATGTTAAAGTCTCTCCTATCTGTTCATTTGCCTGGTTACTCAGTCTGTCTGCTCCATGCAGTAAAATAAATTCTGTAGTTTCAATTTTATTTTGCTCTTATTTTTCTATTTTTTTGCATTTATATTTATCTCATAGATAAACGTAACGGCAGCAATGGCATTTAGGGAAAAACTAATTCTAAAGTCAAATTAAAACAAAAAATGTTTAGAAAAAAGGAATTGAAAAAATCTAAAATGAACTCATTTTGAAAAATAACTAACAAAAGCAACAACATCAACAACATTGCAGCGCATTTAAACGAAGCAATTGACCTCATCCTCCAACTTAGTTTTTCAACTATGTATCAATTCAGACATAGATCTATCTAAAGTGTAGAGAGAGATGTATGTAGTAAAAGCAGATGTGTGTGTGTATAGGTAATTTAGCAAACTAAAAGCAATAACAATTGAACTAATCGTAAACGTAAAAGAAAGAAAAATACTGAAAAGCTATAGTCAGTCGAAAACGACTTTGTTTCTATATCACTACATAATAGACCATGCCTACTTTCATAAGACTTGAGTAACCTATTCAGTGACAATAGCAGAAAAAAGCAAATAAATTGAAATTCGAAGCCATACGAATGATAACTTTTAAGCTGAGTAAGTTGAAATTTACGGAGATAACTACGAAATTCGTATATAAAAGAGTAAATTTGAGGCAAAAAGAACTAAAGGCGATAACTCTGTTGATAACTATTAAACCGGAAATAACAACTCCGAAACTATGGATAATTTCAAATCTAGGGATTATTGCTGCTAAACTGATAATAGTTACTCCGAAATTCAGGATGATAACTCTGAAAATGTAGATGAAATCTCCAAAACTGAGGATAACACTTTGAAACTGAAGATGATGTCTCCAAAACTGAGAATTATAACTCCTAAACTGAAGATAATACTCCTAAACTGAGAATGATAACTACGAATCTAAAGAAGGGATTTTTGAAGCAGACAATGATAGTTTCTTAACCGATTAATTCCAAAGGTGAGAATGATAACCCCGACCCTGAAACAACGAACTATATTTTCTGTTCTGAAGATGATATTTTCTAATCTGAATATAAAACTGAGAACGATAATTCATAAAGCTGAACATGAAAATTGGTTAATTGAGGACTATAACTCCTAAACTGGGAACGCTTAAGATGATAACTCCGAAACTGAGGACCATAACTCCAAAACTAAAAACTATAACTTCTAAACTGAAAATGATAACTTTTCATATCTCTTAAACTGAAGAAGATAATTTCTAACCTGAAAATCACAGTAACTGCTGATTATAGTTTTGAAACTAAGGGTGATAGTTTTTACGCTGAGGAAGGTAGGAAAACTGAGAGATACTAAATAAAAATCTACTTAGATTTTATAACCAAAAATTTGTAAACCTGGATTGGATTGAACAAAAACCGGTTCTACAGATCAAGAGAGGGGAATTGCTTGAAGTGTAAAAAGTGTGCAGTACTGAACAAACAATTAGTGAGGGAAATAGGATTAAGTAAGACACTCTAGGTATAAGACGAACTATAGATTTCATAGTATGTGATATGCATATGAATATATTTTGATTTTGGGGTTTTTCCATCAACTTCATATGATTTAATTACTTGTCTTGGGCGAGAATACTTGACTTTACACATAACAAAGCAACACAACTTAACAACTCAAGTGTAGCTCACCAAAAATAGTATACACAAATTGTTCAAGCATACCAGTTTAATGCATTAATAAAATATTCAAAGAAAATTTGTTTTTACATCAAAACAATTCAATGCAATACAATACAATAATGGATACTATTCCAGCAGCGCCATCTACATTGAAAAGTTCAAACTTTACTATGCATACAACTTCTGGTACTATGCTCTACTATTGTATGAGTGTAAACGAGATTGGGTCCTTTTGCTTCAATAATTTATTTATGAAACTTATTGTGCAGAAAAATACAAAACTTTTGCATATTCAACGGACGGAATATCAGCTCGGATGTACACGTTGTATTTGCATAAGTGTATATTTGTGTTTGGGAATGCATATGTATGCATTTGTGTGTGTGTGTTTTTTACAGGCTAAAGTTTAAGTTTTATCGCCTCGAAGCTAAACATAAGAAATCTCTTTTTTTTAAAAATATTTGCAATTATTATTTTATACAATGTTAGTGTTGTTGGTTTTTTTCTTTTTACGTTCTATTTAAAGGGAGAAGTTTTAGATTGTATGTTGCACAGTGTAAAAGTTCAAGAGCATCATATGTTTTTTTACATTTCGTTATATGAGATAAGAGTGAGATATGTATCTTTCAATCCTCCTGTTTATTTGTGAAGATGCTGTCAAAAGTTTTGAACGTTAGTAGAACGAAAATTGCAATTTTGGAATTTTAACATTTTTACAATATTTAAGCAAACTTAAAAAAATATTCTATGTTTTATGTTTTAAACAGTTAGAAAAGATTAAAAATCTATTCTTTTTAAATAAAAAATATTAATTTTTGGTTTTCTTTAATGAAACATAGAGATGGCTTCAAAAATCCAGAGGTTAAAAAAAAATTAAAAAGATTGGAAATAGTTTAGCAAACAAAATTCTAAGTGAGGCTTTTATCACTACGGGCAACTTGAAAGGAGAGAAAGAAGAGAGTAGGGGAACTAGAGGGAGAAGAGGAGGGAAAGTTCGAGGGGAATCATCTTGTACTTCTCCCATCCAATCGTGGAAGAAGTTGGTTGGAAGTTGGTATCAAAGTAAGTCATTACTTGTAAGGTTTAGGGTTGTTTTTCAAACAAAGCTCTTTAAAAATATTTGGGCGACGTCAATAGAAAGAGAGGGAGAAAAACAGGGATTATCTTACATTTTCATTACCTAGCCAATTATAGAGAAGCAATTCAGAGCTTTCAAAGCAAGTTATCCCTTGAAGGAAAAAAGAAAAAAGGGCAGAGAGAGGAGGGGAAGAGTGATGAGCTCACATTTCCAATACAGAACCAATGGTTGTGGAATTTATGTTCTGTAAAGAAAGTTGGGTTATCATTACTCACTGGGTAAGGGCCGTTCACATATTACGTAACGCAATTTATGACCAATTTTGGCGCTCCACCCCCCTGGGTCTTAACGCATCGTAACAAAACGTTCCCCCAAACGTAACACATTTTTATTCTTTGTCATTTTAAAGTACTTTATGAAGTTTGCATCCATAATATCGCTTATAGAATATTCAGATATTGCTTGCTAATGTTTTTTACATTAATAATTTTGGATTCTTAAAAATTTATTGATTGAATATTTATTCATCGAAGTACAACAAACATAAAACATGTAGGGTAGAAGGGGGAGCATTCGCCTCTTTTTTTTTAAGTGTTGTCTAGGCTAAACTAATAGTTTTTTTTGAAAAAATATTATTTAATTACAAATTTACATTTATTAGCTTTCATCTGTTATCTTTATGAGTTGATTTTCTTAATGAATTCTATTATTTTTTTGATAGTTTTCCAAGTAGTGCAAAATGGTGAAAGTGCCCCAGTCATGGGGTACATTCGTCAAGGGGGTGGGGTGCAATCGTCAAGGAATAAAATTCAAGGTTTTCGATAAAGTAATAGTTATTTTTTTTTTAATTTTTGTTCTTGTATATCACTATTACATATTATCAGTCAGAATAAGTTCTACTTATTTTTAATTTATGAAAATTTATTTATAACATAAAGTAACAAAAATATAAACGATTCATTTTTAAAATATTTTGTTAAAAAATATAAGTTATTTATTAATAAAAAAAATAAGCATTTGTATATACATGTAAATAAAAGTAGATAGTACTGATCCAGAGGAATTTATTTAGATATTATATATTATTCGAAACCGCCCCATCCGCATTCTGGTGAATGTGCCCCAGGAGCAACCACTTTCATAAAAACATAATTTTTTTAAACTTTTTGAACATTTATAAAAAGAAACTATTGCTTATTCTTTAATTAAATAACACCGGAATAACATAGTTGAACAACTTTTTTCTCACTCAATAAATAAAAAAGTTATTACAAGATTTACTTACTATCAAATATTTTTGCAACCACCCGAAAAACACAAAAACACGTCTGCACACGATCACTTACAAAGCTCAACTATCAAAATAGAAGGGATGAAAGATGATCGATAAAAGCACAAATTATAGATTGTTTCAATTATAAAGCTTTCTTAAATTAGAAGATAAGGGGGTGGCAAATGTGCCCCAGTGGCGAATGCTTCCCCTTCTACCCTACAGACATATAATTCAGAAATTCAATCAGTTTCGATGTCATCTTTTTCTAGGCATCTTAATCGTCAGAGTAGTTAGTAGCATACTCTAAAATCGATAATTTTCTGGTATTTCTGACTATGTCGCTTATGAGAAATAAAATGGTGAAATAAAAAAAATATTTGAAAAGTTGTTGAATACTATAAATAATAAATTTTATTTTGCATTTTTTCGCGGACATAAACTTGATAAAAGCCTATCTAAAATTTAAATTTATTGTCGTATGAAATCAATGTTACGTAACGCAGTTGATGACCCCCCTCCCCCCCCTCCCCCCCCATATAACACTTCGTAACAAATCGTCTGACCCTCCTCCCCCTCGCGCGTTACGTAATATGTGAACGGCCCCTAACGTCAAAATGAAGATAGATCATCCAACATTATCAACTGCCATTTGATTGGAGAGTAGTTCAGGCTTTTCAAAGTACGTAATTTTTTGAAGAGAAGTAAAAGGCGCGAGATTGATAGATCATCCTATACTTCAAACTCACAATCAATTGTAGAAAAAATTCAAAAACATAAAAGTGAAATTTCTTTGAAGTATCTGCGCAATTCAAAACATGGTAAACATTCAACTACCATCACGAAAAACTAAAAACAGAAAAACCAAAACTTAAACTAGTTAAGTCCCTATACAAAATTTTAAATTCTAATACAGTTTTCTCAGACAATCATAACTTGAATATATTTCTTGAGGTAACATGTTCCAAATTATCACATATTATAAAAAATACCTTACTCTTGATAGCATAAAGATTATTAAACAAATTCGTATGGCATAAATGTTGTGAAGTAGATACTAAAGATAAAGTTGACTTTATTTTATTATTTCGATAAATCAGTAAATTTTTTTTCCGAAATATCTATTCTTGATACAACCTTTCTCAATACATTTTCTATAAATACAAATATATGCAATATTTTTCTTGAAAATCACAAAGTTCCGTGAACTTTCTCAATTGACAATTCACAAACCAACAAAATAAAAAATAAATAAAAACAAACCAAAAATTCCCTAGATGGCGTCACAATTCTGTCACATTATTTCACAAAAGTTGGCGCATATCTCTCATGTTTTTTATAGCATATTTGCTCAATAAACAACGCATTTAACATAATAATTTCAAGCAATTATTACCTTTTTCTTCTTCAACAACAAATTCTCACATGCATGCAAAGAAATCGTAAAAAACAAAATTTGAAAAAAAAAGTAGAAAAATATACCACAAACCTTTACGTTGTATGTATGTTTGTATTTATGTGTATGTATGCGACAGCTGTACCTATGTTTGTATATGTACATATATGTTTGTATATTAATGAATGGATGGACTTATGTCAAACTTCTACAAAATTTATTAATAAAACATGGCAACATTGGTTATACAAAAACCATTTGGACATGTGTATATGTACATATTTAGTTATACATATTTACGCTCGACCGTTAAAGACGATTATATGTTTTGCATATTTAATTAAATTTCATGCGAAAAAGTTTAAAACACAAATTGTTTTAGTAAAGATGTCACACCAAAGTAATGTTGGAAATATCTCGTGATGCTCGGCAATGTGATTGCAATATTCGTATGAGATTTATGGTTTAAATAGCATTAAACCTTATGTGTTTGAGGAGATTAAATAGACATGACGCCTGATAAGATTTTCTTGCAAGAGCATACCACCTTGATCAAAAAGTTCCCGGAATTTATTCAGAAAATTAAAAATACAAGTTTATTCATCAAAATCTATATTGTCCCCTTCAAAGTAATCTCCATCGACTGCAACACACTTATGCCAGCGCTTGATCCAATCCTCGAAACATTTTTTATATTCGGTTTTCGATATGTCTATCAGTGCTTCCTGCGATTTTTTCATTACTTCCTCTCGGCTGCTGAAACGCGTTCCCCGTAATGGTTTTTTAACTCGATTGAACAGAAAGAAGTCACAGGGAGATAAATCAGGTGAATTCGGTGGCTGTTGGATGGTATTTGTTGCATTTTTCGTCAAAAAATTACGAATAATGATGGCACTGTGCGACGGTGCGTTATCATGGTGCAAAATCCACGAGTTTTCTCTCCACAATTCTGGTCTTTTTCGGCGAATTGCTTCACGAAAATGCCTCATAACGCCCAAATAACACTCTCTGATGGTTAATTTGCGGTTATTGACCAAAATTTCTTTTACTTTATCAACGTTTTCGTCGGTTTTCGATGTCGATGGTCTGCCAATGCGTTCATCATCTTCGATTGACTCACGACCACTTTTGAACCGCTCGTGCCACTGGTAAACAACCGTTTTCTTTAGAGAATCGTTGCCGAAACACTTTTCCAACATTTCCAACGTTCGCGCACCATTAAATCCGTTTTTTACGCAAAATTTAATGCAATACAATTTAATAAAATTGTAAAAAATCGCCAACACACACAGAGATAGATGTACTCTTGGCCTCGTAACTTTTGCAAATGTCAAGCTATGACACTAAGATTTAGAGGAAATATCAACAACAGATGCACCAACTTAACAGGACTCAAATCAGAACGATGGGAGCGCCACACGGTGGTTATTCCGGCAACTTTTTGATCAAGGTGGTACTTACTTTGCTTGAGAAAAAGAAGGAGTAACATTTGGTACCATTAACCCATATCTTCGCGGTTCTGGATGCCAGGATCCAATTTAGAAAATTTTCATAACGCAATTTTCATATGTCTTCAATAAGAAATTTTAGTACTTAAAAAAAAAAAACATTGTTTCTGAATTTTGGATGGTATAGTAGTTTTTGGGTTACTTGAAGAAAATAAGGTGATCAGGTGTAAAAAAAATTAAAAATATTTCTACGCCACATCAGGAGCAACAAGTATTCCTTGGGATTAAATGTATTTAACACAGTACTTTAGAAGTTATTATAAGTTAAAAACAGAAAATGTGCATTTTTGCTGAATTTCGCATATTTCTCCATATATTTTTTTACAAAAGTTTGGTCAGCTGTATCCTATGAAAAATGTATAAGGACCTGTAAAGTTATTAGGAGTATGAATGTATAAACTCTTAATTGTGACTAGCTTCATATCTATCAGACGCGCCATTTTTTTTGACATTGACAGCTATTCTATCTCAAAGAGCGCCAAAAATACTATAAGAATTGATCTGTCAAATAATTTTCATAATTTTACAAAAGTGTTTTACTATAGCTGAAAATGTCGAATTTCGTGCCAACAAATCAACATTTGCGGGAAATTTTAATTAGCTTCTTCCATATAAAGAAAAACGCAACTGAAGCACATCGTTTACTCACTGAAGCTTATCCTGACTGTGCTATAGACGTTAGAATGTGTCATGTGTGATGTTGAAGACAGGGAGCGTTCAGGCGGCCCAAAAAAGTTTGAAGATGAAGAATTGAAGGCATTTCTCGAAGAAGATTCATCTCAAACGCAACAAGAACTTGCGGAATCTTTAGGAGTTGATCAATCAACTATTTCTAAACGATTAAAAGCTTTAGGAATGATTCAAAAGCAAGGAAATCGGGTGCCGTACGAATTGAAGCCGAAAGACGTCGAACGACGATTTTTCAAATGTGAACTGCTGATTGAACGACAGAAAAGAAAGGGTTTTCTGCATCGTATTGTGACTGGCGATGAAAAGTGGATACGTTACGATAACCCAAAGCGTAAAAAATCATGGTGATCGCCGGGGCATGCATCAACATCAACGGCAAAGCCGAATATCCATGGATCCAAGCTCGTGCTGTGTATTTGGTGGGATATGAAAGGTGTCGTGTATTATGAGCTGTTGAAACCGAAGGAAACGATCACTGGCGACCGCTACCGACTATAACTGATACGTTTGAGCCGAGCATTAAAGGATAAGAGGCCAGAATATGAGAGTAGACACGACGAAGTTATTCTTCAGCACGACAATGCTCGGCCGCATGTTGCAAGGCAAGTAAAAACATACTTGGAAACGCTTAAATGGGAAGTGCTACCCCACCTGCCGTATTCTCCAGACATTGCTTCTTCTGATTACCACTTGTTCCGATCGATGACACATGGCCTCGCTGAACAGCACATCCGTTCTTTCGAAGAACTCAAAAAATGGGTCGATTCGTCGATAGCCTCAAAAGATGAGGAGTTCTTTCGACGCGGAATCCGTATGCTACCAGAAAGTTGTCGCTAACGATGGACAATACTTTAAAGAATAAATTTTTAATCACTTTTTCACAATAAATGTCCAAATTACGACAAAAATACGAGTTTATACATTCATACTCCCAATATAATTTTCACAACAAGTTTTTAATTTTATCTAGGCGAATTCCTCACTTCAAAGCAAAATAATTAATTTTACTATTTTTTGCTGACTTTCAAAACAACCTTCCAGAAAAGTATCTCTGTTCAATACAATATTTTTAAATTACCTAAATGCAATTTTAAAGTCAGTTTATATATAAATAATATACTTTTGGGAAAAATTAAAAAATGTATTTTTGACGAATTTTCAAAGTTGCTGTTCGATTAATTGAACGTTGAGACGATATGAGTTAATGTAGATAAAAAATAACCGCTGTACCGGAGAAAGTTGTTTATGATACCCTATGTTTAAACCTAGAAATTTCAGCTTGATCGTGTGTGCTAAATTGTAAAATATACGATTTTATACTAGGTTGGCTCATTTTTAAGTTTCATCCGGGTTAGGTAATGGTTTACCAAAATACAAATATAAATATCTAGACATTTCAATAAAAAGACAAAAAAAGAAGTAGATAGACTTAAAAGAAATATCATCATTGCTTGAATAGCTCTGAATTGGAACCATGTTGATGATAGAGAAAGACCAACGTTTAAAAAATCGTTTTAATTGTTATTCACGATTACGGCTCACTGGAACTTCTGAAGAAAAAGTATGCCCCAATTCACAAAATGGCGGACCTCCAAAATTAGTTTTCTCAAAACCTTTTTTTCCATAAAAACAACGTTAGGAATTGAAGAAAGAATTAACCAAACTTATTTTTGCTGGTATGTTTTGGAACAATTTTTGTAGAGAGGAACATACTTAAATTTCAGACCGATTTGTTAAATTTTTTGCATGCCCATGGCAAAAACCTTGATTTGATAAAAACGGGCTCAAAGTTTTTACTATCGGTTTTCAACACATAAAATATGCCTATGTTCGGTGCTATAATCTTCTATACTCGGAGTTTGTCTTTGAAATTGTCACAAAATACTTTTAAAATAAAATACTTTCGAATAAGACACTTTAAAAAAACAATAGATTTTTCCAAACCGAGAAAGTTCAGGGCCTCTTAATGATGGCACTAAATATAAGATAGTGTTCAAATATTTACATATGAAACAAAATTGCAACAGAGTTTTCCCTGAACAAGATATTACATCAAATTTCCTTCACATAAATATGCAATTAATGTTAAAATAAATGTATTGTTTTGTCGTCTAAGTAAATTCTTTAATATTTTTATAGTTTTTAATAAATATTTGTCTCTGTTTTTCTTTAAGTTATAAATGCCTCATAATATTAGATATATCTTTTACAACGTTTTATTTTTATAGTCAATAATTTACTTGATTTTTATTTTTATTTTTGTTTGTTTGTTTATATTTCTATACATTTCTATATATTTATATATTTTTTTCACATAAATCGCCATCAAAATATCAAAATCACAACAAAGTGACAACAAATTAGTATACAAAAAAAAAAAAAAAAAAAAACCGAAAACACTTTACGACTTTTTTATCGCTAAACATCATTCGTGCAACAGACAGTGACAACAACTTTTCATTAAAAGATATAGAATTTCTCGCAGCAGAAACATTTTTACGACTCTGTGATATTTCGCTTTTGCTGGCACATCATGACCCCTTCTCTTTCTATTTTTCTATACTTCCACCCGGAGGCGGCAACAATTCCTAAGTTCATTTAAGCATTACATTTTCATTTCATTCCCAAAAAGGTGAATGATTCCTAGCCGGTGTTGCCAAACTAACTTACAGCTACACTAGCAAACACACAACTCATCAAACTAATCACTTTCAACAACGTCAATAAAAATGTAGTAAAAAATAAAATTATTCCTACTTGACTCTGGCACTGAGTCTAATGTTGTTAATGTATTGGTATTGAGGAAGATTCATCATATATATACGACTATATATATATGTATATGTATGTATCTATGTGAATCTTCTTTTTCTTGTAACATATACAGAAGCACCTTAAAACTAATAAATAATCATGTAAGACTCTGTTTGTCTGTTTTCTTTTTGTCTGTCTGTCTGTCCATTGAAGTTTATGAGTGTAATGTGTTATTTTTACTAGGTATATATGGATGTATGTATATATGTAGTCGGATTCATATGTGCATGTAATGCTTCCTAGTTTCCTTCATGTCTACTACTGCTGTAATTCTACATTGTTTTCGTCTTCTTTTGCTATTGTTTATCTTTTTGTTTTTGCTTTTTTTTATTCTTTCTTCTTGTTTGTTTTGTTTATTTTTTTGTGGTTTTTCCTATTTGTTTTCTTTTCGGTTTTTGCTTTTTCATTTTGGGTTCAAGTTTTTAGTCGCGTGTCAATCATTTCATCAAAATCAAAACAAAAGTCAAAATTTGTCAGAATTTCTTTGGTCGAGTTTTTTTTCTTTTTATTTTGGTTCGCTTGAAAATACATAAAAATTCTGATGTGGCTTAAATTTTGCTTTCGTAGGGGAAAGGGGGAAATGGAACGAATAAGGAGGAGTAGCTAATTTTAATATGTTGAAAGCTTAAATTTGACAAGAAAATTACTTAAGTTTTCCGTTTTTGTTAATTAAGATAAGAGTTGAAGATAAAATTTTAATTGGTTATATTTTAAATATTTAATAATTCCAGGTATTTAAAATTTTTTTAGATATTTTTAATATTATCTTTCGCTATGAAGTTTATTTTGTATAAAACAAATAAAATTTATCCGCTGCTAAAGTTTTACTTGAAGTTAGAAAACATTATTGCTTAGGTGTTAATGCACCCAAAATAGATTTTTTCACACTCGGATAAAACGGATAAAGTTTATCCGCTTCATCAATTTTATCCGAAATCAGAAAAAATGACTGGCTATCAATGCATTCATTGTTGTGCGAATTTATTTTATTTCATATTAGGATAAAAGGGATAAAATTTATCCGATGATAGTTTAGCTGCTATTGCAACCAATTCTAATTTAAATTGACTGGAAAAAATGTATCTATTATGATAATTTCATCCAAAATCACAATCTCATATACAATGTATCTGTTTCACCCGAGTAGATTGAGAAAACGTCCATTCGCTTTCCTCCTCTATCTCATGCCATCTGCAAACTAGAGCAGAAATGGAGACAGGTCTTGAGAAATGACACCATTTGAATTAAATAGTTCTATATCTGATACTACTAGTCAATGTGGGAAGGGGGAAGGGTGTCTTTAGGGGAAATCTCCATTTTATTTTCAAACCGAGAGGATTTGATATCCTATGATAGAGGGTTTGATGCAAACAATTCGAAGTCAAAGTAGGGGAGGGGTATCTGAAGGAAAAAGTGCCTTACAATTCACATTCATGCTACTACCTTGTGCTATTATTTTATGTAAACGTCGCTAATTTATTGCTAAAAAGAAGCCAGAATTGATATTCCGCGATTAATTCTAGCGTTTAATAGAAACGTAAGAGAATATTGGAAATTCCACGATTAATTAGGGAGTTTAATCAAACTCGATTCTCTGTTAATATTCCAGACACTAGTAGATTCAAGAAATAGGGGTCCGAAAAGAAAAGTACCTTCCTCCTCCTTTTTAATGGAAGATAATACAAGAATATTTAATCAGTAAATAAAAAACTAAAAACAAAAAAGTTTTCGCCTTCCCCGATCTCGGGTCTCTTCCAGGGATGAAATTTTCGAATTTCAAATTGTACCTAATTTACCAAAAAAAGTTGTACCTAAAAGCGCAGGAATGTACATAAAATAGATTACTTCATTGGTTCAACGATTTTGTAAGAAAGTAGATTTTCATTTAAAAGCTAATAACACAGTCCAACAAATTAAAACTTTTTGGCTTAGTCCAGCACGTCTCAGTTTTTTTTTACAGTGGGTCAAAGTTTTCTTATTTTGGTCGAAGGGAGCTGAATACTAAGTACAAAAAGTGTTATTAATTGATGTCTGAAGAAAATTTAATTGGCAAAGTTGTACAGTACAATTTTACAAGGGTCATTTCTGTAGAACATTTTAACCCTTTAGTTCCTCTTTTTATGGGACAATTTGACCCCTTTTTTGATGAAAACCTGAAAAGTCCTTTCAAAAGAGACATTCAATGATTAAAATATTCCACAAAAATATTTGTCAGAAAATTTCACTAGGGGTCACCAAAAACATAAAAGTCATATATATAACGGTTAACGGTTATTAAAAGGAAATAGTTCTTTACTTCTATCAAAATTGTAATTTACGCAGAACTAGCACGCGCTTGGTATGTGAGATCTGCCGGTTCAATCCAAGTCATGGACGTAGAAAATGCCAGTGTCCTGTCACCGCCTTTATATCAGGTTAATATCCCACTTTCTTAAGTTGTACATATAACTTTTGGTATGAAAATTTTAGACAAAAATGTTTTCTAAAATTTCCTACTTTTAGAACCCCTACTTTTACACCCTCTACTTTGGGAGTTGGAACTCAACTTAAAACCGCTTTTCCGCCTATAAAAAAAAGCCTATGTTTGGTTATGCATTACTGAGCATTTGCAGAAGCAAAAACGTTCAAAATGTACTGGCTGCTGGTCAAGAATTAGCGGCAAGAAGGAGAGTCGCTGCAACAGTCCCTTGCTAAATGCGTGATCAGCAGACAAACGTTGGCGTTCTAAACGCTTTTGTTTCAGCAAATATTGCAGTACTGCATAACCAAATATACCCTACGTGTCTATTAGATTTTCGCCCCTACAACATTTACGAAAATCAGAAAAATCGGCGCCGGATACCTGGGGCCGTTCCCTTGTTGGTCAAAATTAATGTTATAGTTATCTAAATTAACCATAATGCTGAATTCACATTATAGTATATTTTACTTGTGTGAGTAGGCTGCTATTTCCTTTTAGTAACCGTTAACCATTATATATAAAACTTTTATGTCTTCGGTGACCCCTAGTGAAATTTTCTGGCAAATATTTTTGTGGAATATTTTAATCCTTAGATGTCTCTTTTGAAAGGGCTTTTCATGTTTTCATCAAAAAAGAGGTCAAATTGTCACATAAAGAGAGGAACTAAAGGGTTAAAATGTTCTACAGAAATGACCCTTGTAAAATTGTACTGTACAACTTTGCCAATAAGATTTTTCTCAGACATTAATTTATAAAACTTTTTGCACTTAGTATTCAGCTCCCTTCGACCAAAATTAGGAAACTTTGGCCCACTAAAAAAAAAAACTGAGACTTGCTGGACTATAAGTTTGTTTTACAAAAATGGTCTATACAACATATCCTTTCAGGATTATAGGTGGCTATTCTGTTGAAAAAATGCTGTTGGACTGTGTAATTCAAAAAAGTAAATAAAACATGAAAACGATATTAGGTTAAATTATTGCAGCACATACATAAATAGTAAGTCAAAAAAATTGATCATAAAAAATTACATTTTAGGGCACGAAAAATCGGAAACTAAGAGGGGAGAAAAGTTTTTAGTCATTCTAGATGAACACAAGGGGAAACAAATTTTTAAATCTGATAATATTCGTTATGAAAGTTACGGAATTTTTATCATAATTTTTGCTTTTTCAAAAATTTGCAGCCAAGATTTGTTTCTAAGCTCATAGCTCTGTTATTACTATTAATAAAAGCAAACATACATAATGCAAAAATAATTTTTGAAATCGGATAATGTTTATTAGTAGGTTCAAAGTCATAAGAAGTTTATATTTCATAAATTTTTTGCTAAATTTCAAAAATTTTCTTACGACTTTGACCCTTTTTTGGCACTAATAATCATTATTCGATTTGGAAAATTATTTTTGCAATATTTTTCCCTTTATAAACAGCAATACCAGAGCTGTGAGCTTTAAAGTTAAGCAATACAGTACAGGCAAGTTAAATTCAAGAAGGTACTTATCACAAAATATTTTTTTTTCGTAATTAAGTGTTAAATTTATTTTGGCCAATGACACATTGTACCTAAAATGTGCTAATTGTATCTAAAATGTGCTAATTGTACCTAAAATGTGCTAATTGTACCTAAAATGTGCTTATTGTACCTAATGTACCTTGTTGTTCGAAAAAGTCGGAAAAAGGTACAGTTGTACCTACTTTTTCATCACTAGTCTCTGCTCTTTTCCAGCGGATATATGGTGAATTGATGATGGTATGTAATTAAAAATAAAAAAAGGAGAATGTAATTAAAAAAAAGAATAAAATCAAAAACTTTTAATTTTCATTTACACTTTTCTCGACCATCTAAGTTTTGTTTAGAAACCAAGAAACTGGTCACCTTAAAACTAACCGCAGCATTTGCTAACTTCATTTTCTATTTTTTTCTTTGTTTTTTTTTTGAAAATGCAACTGCAGCAATTTTTAAATTAACAATAAATCGTTGTAATGTATTTAAGCAAAAACGAAAAAAAGACTTAACAACATAACTTTAAAACGCGCAGGCTACACAAAAAATATACAAACAAACAAACAAACAAACAAAAAATAGCAGATAATAAAAGAAACTGGTCCACCATTCTTCAGAAGTTATGCGCGCGTTGCAATTGCAATGTTGCTGTTTGTTGCTGCTGCTGTGGTTTCCAATTACTGCAACATGAGTACATTAAAGCGTATAGATGAATAAAAAATAAAAAATAAAAAATAACAGAACGATTGAGTAGCGAAACCACCCATGTGCTTTAAACAAAAAGCATCAGACATCAGAGTAATGCTAGAAGCACTAGCTAGCTAGCAAGCAATAACAACATATGCGCGTAGTAATAGCAACAATATCTATATAAAACACCGATAGCTATGAAAAGGCGCAATTCCAATGAAAACATTTCCACACGTGCGTTCGTTCTCGTCATCGTCGTAGTCTTTTTGTTTAGATGATGCTAATGATAATGGTGATGATGATGAGCATTAAAGTAAACAAAACCAAAATGAAAACATAAGCAATTTTACTTACAACATCATGAAATGTTGCATCATGATGTGATGTGATGCCATGACTCTTCTGCTGCTTTGTCGTTATTTTCCAGTTCAAACTTTCTTTAATTGATAGAAAACGCTAATTAATTTGCCAAATGCCAAAGTCATTATCATCACCAGCAACATCATCATTGCTTTTAGTTTTATAAACAACAACATCTTCATTATCTTCGCTTAATGCTGGCGCTTTCATCTGCTGTTGTTGTCTCTTGTGACTTGCTGTCACTGTATTTGACATTTCTATTTCGACTTGGAGTTACTGGCACTCATACTCTCCCTCGGTGCTTTATGTGTTTACTTTGGAGAAACTAAAGTACCATTTAAAATATTTCTTTAGTTATTTGCTACTGCTTTTGTTGCCTTTGTAGTATACATACATTAAAAGCCTAAAATGTATTTTATCTAGCAAAATGCGTAAATTTGCAACAACATGTGTGTTTTTTTTTTTATTATTGTATTGTATAGATTTTTACCAGAACCCTCTTAATCAAAACCAACCGAAATAAAAGCAAAAACCTCGATAATGTAGATTTTATGCTTATACACGCATATCATATCCATTTGGTCACACATTCAACATACACAAATTATTTACCCTCTTGGCAAAAATCTAGCCAAATAACAGTGGTTCCCAAGTTGTGGACATTTATATCGAATGAGTAATTCATGGTTTGGGGTAAGTGCAGCTAAATTAGGAGCAAAATCTTTTAAAAAAATGGACAAAACATTGTTATTTCTAAATCATGATCTTAATTTGGAAAACTTCTTCAACAATTGAAAGGAAATTTAACTTATCAAGGCGAGCTCATGTCGCTTATTAATAATTTTTTTTATTTTACGAGAAATATCGATGTTTTCAAATCGTTGTAAATGAAAAGCTTTTCAATATTTTTATTCGAAGTTTTTTGCAAGTTTTTTTTACAGATTTTGAACAATAATTTTCGTTTTTAATGTTAAAAATATCTTTGTTAATAATGGTTCATTCGACGCCTCGAACTTGAGCCTGCCGAAAATAGTTGCTCCATGGTGGACATGATATCTTCGGTTTAAATATTCTGAAACACAAAATGTAACCCATTTTGTAATTGTGAGACTTCCTGCTATCACCTCATCTAGGGAATAAGAAAAAAAATTTTCTTCAATTTAAATCAGACGTTTGAAAAAAAATTTTGGCCCTGTTTTTGTTTATATTTTGCATTAAAAACATTAGTTAAACAAATGCTTTCGCCATAATCCTAGATAAGGCCATACCTATACATTTGCTTAGTAGCCTTGTAAAATTTCAAGTCAATTGGACAAGTGGTTTTTTGTGAATCGTGTCCACCGTACTTACAAATGATGTAACTTACGGTTAATCAGCGATTTCAGGACCATACATTGCCCCCTCATCTTTCTCAGAAAACTCGTTGTCTACATCAAAAATATTAAATTAAAAAAAATCAATTTTTCGGACCATCTCGGGTAGAATACCCCCTTAAGAATAAACAAAAAAAATTTCGGAAATTTTAAATTATCAAGACGAGCTCTAAAAATGGACAAAATACTTCTCAAAATGTGCTAGACATTGTAATTTTCAAACCCCCATGTTAATTTACATATTTTCTTCCACAACAGACAAGCAAATTTTTAAATGATTATGTTATGCAAGTTTTAAAAATAAATAAAATATTTCCAAAATTTGATAAAATCTTTCCAAAATGTCCTTTCTAAACCATTGTGTTAATTTAAATAATTTGATAAGTTTTAAAAAAAAAAACCGTTATCAAGACGAGCTCAAAAACGTATCAAATCATTCAAAAAATGGACAGAATTACACCATTTCTAAACCACTTTATTGTTTTATATAGTTTCATTATTAATAGACCGAAATATTTAGAAAACGAAGATGTATAAAAAATGGACCAAACCTTTTTTTTAAATGGACTAATCATTACAATTTCTAAGTCATCTTTTTGATTTACTAAATTTGTTCAACAGGTTCGTTGTATAAGAAATGTTTAAAAAATTTAATACACGGAAAATTGAAGCTTTTAGCTTTTATAACTGAAGAGTTATAGAACCAAAAATTAGCAAAATTGTTTATCAAAAAATTTAACATTTTTATTAAAACTTGAGAGAAAGAAGTCAGCATGAAAAACTTTTCAATCTTGGTGAGAAAGTTTAAGAACCCCTGCCACACATGTAATGGTACTTAGATTTTCCAAACAGCACATGAATTTGTTATACATTGCGGTATTGAAAATCTGTGAAAATTAATTTGTTTCCTTTCTTTTTTTTTGCCGATAATTGCAATGATTCATCTTGCATTTGTTACTAATTCCTTGATGGATTACCTAGTAAGCAAAAAAAAAGAAATAATCAGATTTATTTGTAAAGTGATACTTTGGATTTTATAGAAGTTTCTAAGGGTGGAAAGTAACGAAACTTTAAAGTAATTGCTGTCAAATTACAGTTTGGAGAAACTTGAACGATTACGACAAGATAAATTAGAAAGGAGATTGGTCACCTACCCATACCACAAACCTTGACAAAATAAGTAGGTAATATTTAATGCGACATGGATAAATTGCAGCATAAATCTCATAAGAAATGGTAGGTATTTTATGCATTACATTTGAAAATTTGTTTGAACCTTCATTGAGATTTTAATCTGCAAACAAATGTTTCTGCTAGAGACCTAAGTATGGCAAGGTGAATCTATATTGAAGCAGTGTGTTAACCTAAGGTTTTAATGTAATAGTGTTAATAACTAAGAACAATTTCAAACCATTTCTTCAGTATCTGAAATGGACCAAAACTTCTCAAAAATGGACAAAACGATGCAATTTCTAAAGTATTGAATCGATTTCTAAAATTTCTTCAGCAATTATCAGAGAAATGTTTTATAACTAAGTTTTCAAATATTTCAAGTTTTTGTGCTTTAAAACTGGTCAAACATTTTTCAAATTCGCCAATATTCAGAATCTGAACTAATTTGAAATACAAAATTTCTGCAATAAAACATTACAAAAAACTATTTTCAAAAGAAACACTATCCCGCGGCATTCAACAAAGTACATAGACTACAAGTAAAAAGAAAAAAATACGTCAAAGAAAACTTGAGCGCCATAAACGTAAAACTAGAGAAAACTCGAAAAACTAAATAAATAAATAAATATTTCCTTTTTTGTCGAAAATTTCGTAAGCAAATGAATTCAACATCTGCACTATCAAAAAACTAACAAAACACACACGCTCCCAAAAGAAAAAAAGCACAGAAATCCCAGCTATACAATCGTACAAATAAATGCTAAACATATGCCTTTTTGACTTTGTTCTCAGCCACATACAAAAGTAGAGAATAAAAAAGCGCATTTTCTTCCAAAAACATACACAAACAAAGTGCTGCTTTTTTTTTTTTGTAAATTTGTTTTTGGTTTAAAATCATTTACGAAAATTAAGGCTAAAGTAAATAAAAATAAAAAATAAATCAAACCAAAAACATCAAAGCATTTTCTCAGTTTTTTTTTTTCACTGTGCTCAATAAGTTCTGAATAACTTCTTTGAAAACAGAAGAAAAAAATCCACAAAAAGCGGAAGAGTTATTATCTTCAGGGCATCAGCACATCATCAGTGCACAAAAGTACAATATTTCAGTGTTGCCGCCTTTGGTTTTTTTTTATTTTGGAAGCGCTTGTATTGCTGTTGGTTCTGCTTCCTTTCATATATTCAATTTGTAAACAATTTGCATTTGGGTGCAATGTTGCTCGATTGCGTATTATATATGTGCATAAACTACATGCTATATCTACTACATATTTATATTTACAACTTTTTTCCGGTTCTTGTGTTCTTTGAGTGTGCACGCATTCAAATTAATTTTGCCATTTTTTTTGGAGCATCGTGATTTGAATTTCCTAAAGTAATTGACTAGCAGTCCAGTACTTGCTATCATTATACTTATATGTATGTGTGTAATGTACTTTAGTGCCACTTACTTGGTTAGGAATACTTATGAGGCCGATATCTTATCTTACCCTACTCACGTTGCCCATTATTATCCATTGAGTTAATCACCACTTTTATCGACTTGAATAAATGAATGAAATGAATGACTGACTGAGTAAATGAAATGAGCTTTTGTTTTTCTGCGAAATTATTACTTCAGTTCAGTTGCTTTTGTCTGTACATTTCTGCATATCTACTACATACATCTCTATGTTTATCTATGTAGATATCTACAGTAATATCTTTACATCTTGCCATCTGTACTTGTATTTTGATACCTACATGCGTTTTGCCTTTCGAAATCTATTAATCGTCTGTGTGATAATTAAGGTGACCAGTCGTATAACTAAATGCTGAACCTTTTACGAAATAAAAACTGGTATTGCTTTCTTAGAAAACTGTGTGAGGGTAAGAGCTCCTTGTATCCTTGAGGGTAAGAGCTCCTTGTATCCTTGAGGGTAAGAGCTCCTTGTATCATAAGCCAGGAAAAATAGCCAATTCGAGATGAAAAGAGAAAGGCATGGGGTCCAAATACACAGTATATACATATATGTATATAATTAGAAAAACTCGTTAAATCATGATACAGAGAGGACAGTGGATGGTGCCGAGATGTACTTACACGTCTTCTGTGTTTTTATATGAACAACAAAGAGTGGCTGTCTGCTGGTCGAGCATGAGCCTCAACAGGAATAAGCTTCTATCAATTGTGATGACCAGTAATAGGGTAGCCAGATTTTTGAACCGCGAAATCAGTACATTAGACCTTGGAAATCAGTGAAAGTCAGTACAGTTTTCAATGCTTTTATTACTTAGTAATTTCAATGTAATATAGTGATATAAAAGTTCTGAAAGTTTTTGTCCGATTTTGTGGGTTCCTTTTACATTTCTTTTCTTCGTTAGGAGACAATGTTGTTTACGTATCAGTTCCCATATTTATAGAATTGTGAGAGCTGAAAACAAATTTCTTTAACTCATTTAAAAACTACGTTAACCGACTTTTCTTCTAGTAACCGAAAAAAAAAACAAACAGGGTTAGACTGTTTGCAAAAACCGATTTTAAGACTGTTAAGGTTAACCACAAAAAAGATATAAATTTGAAAAATCAATACAAAATACAAAAATCAGTACATTTTCGTACCGATTTCAAGATTTCAAAAAATCAGTATTTAAAAAAATAATCAGGGCATGTACTGATGAAATCAGTACGTCTAGCTACCCTAATCAGAAATAAAGTTTCGGATTGCTTTAATCTAATAAGCTAAATTTGATTTGTTGTATTTGTGGATCTAGAGATTTATAGAGAAGAAGAAATTTTATCCTCAAAATCCACGCGAATGGTTGCGATTCTTCATTATAATGACAAGATATGAAAGGTTTCTGCGTTTTTTTTTATCGCAATGCGCTTGATCATGGTGTAATGCGAAGTGAGAGCCAGTGGCTTCCTGTTTTTTCTCCGTGACTCATCTCTAGGGAAGTCAGCAAATTTGATTCATGTACTATTGGTTCTCGAGGTTTGTTGGAAAAATGGAGTCTTATTCCGGAAATTCACCTTTTCGTTCCGTGATGTCAGGTTCCCGAAACGTGATCAATGGTTAAGTCCAAAAGTCGAACTCCGGGGTCTTCGTCATGTCTTCTATACCGACGGATCCAAACGGTACTGGATCCAGTTGGTACTTAGACGATGAGACCAAGTACTCTTTTTCCACTGGATAGATGGCGTCAGTCTTCCTAACGGAGGTATCGCTATCCTAGACGTGGTGAGCTGGATAAGGGAGAAGAGGTGGCAAGGGAAGTGCATAGGTATCTGCAGTGATAGCCAAGCTGCACTGACTTGCTAACCCTGTCAGCTCCTCAAAATTGGTCAGCGAGTGTAAGGCAAAACTGAATTGTGTTGCAAAACACAACAAGTTATGCCTTATATGGGTTTCAGGACACTGTGGTATTGTAGGGAATAAACTAGCTGATAAACTAGCTAATGAAGGCTATGCTATTATACCATGGGGTCCTAAACTTTTTCTTGGCGTAAGTTATGGGGAGATCATGCGTTAGATCAACGATTTTGTGGGTTCATCCATAGAGAAAGATGGTCCGAGCTTGACTCCTGCAGAACCGCAAAGTGCTTCGTGAGACAACCTAACAGGAAATCAGCGGAGAAGAAAGGACCTGAGATTACTGGTGGGTATCATCACAAAGCACAACACATGTTTTCAGCATACGACTAACATGGGCGTCATCACCGATCCAATTTGCCAAGCGTGGCTTGAGGACGACGATACTATGGAGCATTATCTTTGTAGCTGTTCGGCGTTCGCGAGATTCAGATTAAGGCTGTTGGGTAGTGATGTCTTGAGTATGAATAATGTCCATACTCTCCCTCTTCCTGAGCTTCTAAGGTTCATCAGTGAAACAAAGAAGTTGAGTGACCCTAGACCTTTCTTCTTCCCATTTATTCCCACATAACTTTCCTGTCTCTCTCTTCACTCTTCTACTGGTTCGGTATAGCACAATGGTCCTCGTTGACTGAGTGATTTGGTTAAGTCCAGCCCACCCACAATTCTAAGTTAATCCACAGCCCATTCCTAGTGATAGCAAGAAACAAACTTTCAGATTGAAATATAATAAAGCTAAACTCAATTATTCCCTACTCCAACCGCTCAGCTCAGATCAGCCAGCTGACTCCATACCAAGCCACTTTTCATTCCTATTTCAGCAGTTAATTACAAATTGTGGCAAGAAAAGGTTCCGCATTGGTATCGGAGCTCAAAAAGGCGTTGAAATTCTGCGTACCAAGTCGATTCTCGTTATTATGTACAGAACCCTTAATCCTTAACTTATCATGCAGGCCTTAGCAGTAATAGCAGCTGCTATTTTTTTAGTGAACCGAACTTTGACTGTCTTAGTCGGATTTCGGTTGCATAAATCGAATTTTGGCTGCCTGGGTCCGAGTTCGGTTGTATAAGTCAAATTTTTGTTGCAAAAATTAAAGTTCTGCTGCTTAAATTGAATTTCGATTGCATAAATCGAATTTTGACTGTGTTTATCGAAATTTTCCTATATTAGTCGGGTTTAGGCTGACTTAATCATATTTTGCCCGCAAAATCGAATGTCGGCTGCTATAATTGAATTTCAACTGCATAAATCAAATTTCAGCTCCGCTAACTCTAGTTTTGGCAGCATTAATCGAATTTTTTGCTGCGGCCATTGAACTTTTGATTGCATCAATCGAATTTCGATTGCTGTAATAGAATTCTGTTAGCCCTCATCGAATAACGGCTGCATAAATCGAATTTCGGCTACGTTCAATGAATTTTGATTGCTGTAGTAGAATTTGAGCAGCATAACTCCAATTTCGACTGCAATTTATCGATATTGGCTGCTATAATCGCATTTTTTTGGCTGCATAAATCTAATTTCGGCTGATTACATATATCGAATTCCAGCTACGTTAACGTAATTTTGGATTATGTAATGGAATTTCGATGCTTCGATCGGATGTCGACAGCACAAAACAAATTTCGGTTGAACTGAACTGTAAGCTTCGGTTAGTTTAATTGAGTTTTGTTTGATATTAACCGAATGGCATATACATTAATCGAATTTCGACTGTTTCAATCGAATTTCAGCTTCATAAATTATAGATCTATTTTAATTGAATTTCGGAACCAAACTGAAGTTAACATATACCACCTAGATAAAAAAAGTTCCCGGAATAACCACCGTGTGACGCTCCCATCGTTCCGATTTGAGTTCTGTTTATGTTGGTACATCTGTTGTTGATATTTCCTCTAAATCTTAGCGTCATAGCTTGACATTTGCAAAAGTTACGTAGCCAAGAGTACATCTATTTCTGTGTATGCTGGCGATTTTTTATAATTTTATTAAATTGTATTGTATTAAATTTTGCGTAAAAAACTGGTTTAATGGTGCGTGAACGTTGGAAATGTTAGAAAAGTGTTTCGGCAACGATTCTCTGAAGAAAACGATCGTTTACCAGTGGCACGAACAGTTCAAAAGTGGCCGTGAGTCAATCGAAGATGATGAGCGCAGTGGCAGACCATCAACATTGAAAACCGACGAAAACGTTGATAAAGTAAAAGAAATTTTGGTCAATAACCGCAAACTAACTATCAGAGAGATAGCGGAGGACTTGAACATTGCCTATGGATCCGTCCAAGACATTTTGGTTAATGATTTGGGTTTCCGTCGTGAAGCAGCAAAGTTGGTGCCAAAAGATCTCAATTTCATGCAAAAAAGAGACCGTATTGACGTCGCAAAATACATGATCTGCGAGGCTGAATCGGATCCCACATTCGTCAAAAGGATCATTACTGGAGACGAGACGTGGATTTATGAGTACGACATCAGACATCAGGCAAGTGAATGGCGTTCACCAAATGAGCCGAGACCAAAAAAAACCACGCCGTTTTCAGTCAATGGCAATGCTAACGGTTTTCATGGATTACAACGGTGTAGTGTATCATGAATTTTTGCCAGAAGGCCAGACAGTAAACAAAGAGCATTATTTGGGCGTTATGAGGCATTAGCGTGAAGCAATTCGCCGAAAGAGACCTGAATTGTGAACAGAAAACTCGTGGATTTAGCACCATGATAATGCACCGTCGCACAGTGCCATCATTATTCGTAATTTTTTGACGAAAAATGCAACAAATACCATCCAACAGCCACCGAATTCGCCTGATTTGGCTCCCTGTGACTTCTTTCTGTTCAATCGAGTTAAGAAACCATTACCAGGAACGCGTTTCAGCAGCCGAAAGGAAGTAATGAAAAAATCGCAGGAGGCACTGATGGACATACCGAAAACCGAATATAAAAAATGTTTCGAGGATTGGAACAAGCGCTGGCATAAGTGTGTTGCAGTCGATGGAAATTACTTTTAAGGGGACAATATAGATTTAGATGAATAAACTTGTATTTTTCATTTTCTGAATAAATTCCGGGAACTTTTTGATCAAGGTGGTTTGAATCAAAACTGAAAAAGTAAAAAAAAATTTGAGCTACATTAATCGAATTTCGATTGCATTAACCGATTTTCGCTAAAGTTAACAGAATTACAGGTTACGTCAATCGAATGTGAACAATATTCGACTTCATCCACCAATTTTTTTTTTTTTTTTTGCCTCATTAGTAAAGATTAAGCAAAACAACCAGAATTCCACACTACGTCAACTAAATTTTTTAAAAGTTAAGTTGAATGATTTATCTTTTTCCATATTTTATGATTTTAGCCTTAATGATTTGTTGGTTATATACAACTTTCAAAAAATATGAAAAACTAGATATTGTATAATTTATATAACTAATGGCAATACTTATGTTGGCAACATATGTTTACTAAATTGAAAAGATAGCACATATTTTTAAAATATAACTACTTTGTTTCATTTTTTCTAACAACAAATTACATTTAATTCCAACACTCGTAAATCTTAATTTCTGCAAAACTATGTTTCATTTTTAGTATTTCTATTTCGCAACATTTTTATGTGTGTGTTTTTTTTTTATATTCGTGGAAAATATTTGCAGCATTTTCTGCTAATTAACTTTTAGCTTAAACTTGACAACAGCAACAACAAGAATACCAACGAAAATTCTTCAACCAGCTCACACTTGTCATCATTATTATGTGAGTATAAACCAACTACACTTGACATCCCCATTTCACTCCACCACTTAACTCCGCTCTTCAAATGTTGCAGCAGTGACAATTACCAACGCGAGGATATGAAGAACAAAAAGAAGAAAATTTTAGAAATCAAAAAAACCCCTTTTTTCCTAGTAGGTTGGTTCTCTTTAGTATAGCGTATAAAAACATGCATATATATAAAATAGTATCATTTCTACTACTATTTGTGTTGTTACAGTTTTATAAATTTTATACTTACATACACATGGAAGAGAATGACAATTTCGTCATCCTCTTATAGTCATCATCAAAATCCAAGCAACTTGAAATGCTTGTGTGGATACTTGAGCGTATCCTGACCCACCTACATATATATATATATATATAAGTACTAGATACCATTAAACACACACACACACTTATACAAATCTTTATATTTAGTTTTTTACTTGTGTGTTGGTGAATTTTAATTTTTTGCTCTCTCTTTCGAATACGTCACAACTGCCACTTGAGACTTTTTACTACCGTTGCTGCTGTTGACTGTGACGGTGACTGTGGTATATGTTAGGTATGCGTTTTTATATCTTTTCGGTTTAGGGTTGCCATTGCAATCGTTCTTTATACATATATATCGTTGTTATGATGGGTCTTCTGCACTATTTTCTACACAGGAAAAAATATTTTTCTCAATTTATTTTCTGAATTTTCAAAACCATAATTCTTTGGATTGATGTAATTTCAAAAATGCAATGCAAGGGATGTGCTTGAAATAGAAAGGATTCATACGATTGATGCATGGATTCCTAACAATGATGAATTTTCTCATAATATTGATGTGTTTAAAATATTGATCAATGGGTTTATAATATAGATGAATGTGTTCATGATATTTATTAATGTGCTCATAATTTTGATGAATGAGTTCATAATTTTGATGAATATGTTAATAATTTTGATGAATGAGTTTATAATATTGCAGGATATGCTCCAAATATTGATAATATTGGGCTCCATGATATTGAAAATATTGGGTTGATGAATGGGTTTCATAATTTCGATTAAAGTGTTCATAATATTGATGAATGGGTTTCAAATATTGATAAAAGTTCATAATATTGATGAATGCTTATAATTTCGGTTAAGTTGTTCATAATATTTTCACGAATAAGTTAAACATTTTGATGAATATGTTCATAATATTAATGAATAAGTTTCAAATATTGATAGATTAGTTCATAATTTCGATTAAAGTGTGCATAATATTGATGAATGGGTTTCAAATATTGATAAAAGTTCATAATATTGATGAATGCTTATAATTTCGGTTAAGTTGTTCATGATATTATCACGAATTAGTTAAACATTTTGATGAATATGTTCATAATATTAATGAATAAGTTTCAAATATTGATAGATTAGTTCATAATTTCGATTAAAGTGTTCATAATATTGATGAATGGGTTTCAAATATTGATAAAAGTTCATAATATTGATGAATGCTTATAATTTCGGTTAAGTTGTTCATGATATTATCACGAATTAGTTAAACATTTTGATGAATATGTTCATAATATTAATGAATAAGTTTCAAATATTGATAGATTAGTTCATAATTTCGATTAAAGTGTTCATAATATTGATGAATGGGTTTCAAATATTGATAAAAGTTCATAATATTGATGAATGCTTATAATTTCGGTTAAGTTGTTCATGATATTATCACGAATTAGTTAAACATTTTGATGAATATGTTCATAATATTAATGAATAAGTTTCAAATATTGATAGATTAGTTCATAATTTCGATTAAAGTGTTCATAATATTGATGAATGGGTTTCAAATATTGATAAAAGTTCATAATATTGATGAATGCTTATAATTTCGGTTAAGTTGTTCTTAATATTTTCACGAATAAGTTAAACATTTTGATGAATATGTTCATAATATTAATGAATAAGTTTCAAATATTGATAGATTAGTTCATAATTTCGATTAAAGTGTTCATAATATTGATGAATGGGTTTCAAATATTGATAAAAGTTCATAATATTGATGAATGCTTATAATTTCGGTTAAGTTGTTCATGATATTATCACGAATTAGTTAAACATTTTGATGAATATGTTCATAATATTAATGAATAAGTTTCAAATATTGATAGATTAGTTCATAATTTCGATTAAAGTGTTCATAATATTGATGAATGGGTTTCAAATATTGATAAAAGTTCATAATATTGATGAATGCTTATAATTTCAGTTAAGTTGTTCATGATATTTTCACGAATTAGTTAAACATTTTGATAAATATGTTCATAATATTAATGAATGGGTTCCAAATATTGATAGATTGGTTCATAATTTCGATTAACATGTTCATAATATTGATGAATGTGTTCATAATATGTTAAATGATTTATAACTGAGTTAATAATATTGCTGCATATAAATATCACATTGATGAAAGTGCAAATCAAAAACAGTCCAATGAATTGTGATTTGATTAACAATATTCTTTATATTGATGAGGATATTTTTCTCTGTGTAGTATATGCTTAAACTGCTACTATGTTGCTTGTGGTTTATGTTTGATGTCTCCTCCGTTTTATTTTATTTTGCTTCTTATACTCCTACTGCTCCTTGGTTACTGCTACCATATTCTGTGGCTCTGTGGCTTTTGGTTAAATGCATTAAATATGCGTAATAACAACAAAGTTGTATATTTTACTTTCGTTTTTAGACAGGAATAATTTAAAAAAAACTAATTTCATATAGTTTTCTTATTTTGAAGGGTTTCTCTAGCTCGAGATGCGTTTTATGCATTTCCTGATATGCACAATTAAAGTTAAATTGAATTCAATTTATATTTTTATAATTTCATTATTTTCATTCAGACATATTTTATAACAGAGATGAAAAAATCTGTTCGTTGTTTGATGAAGATATTGAGTACGATTTCAGTTCTAAGTAGCAAAGGCTGGAACTTTCCGAACTTTTCAATTTAGGGAACGAGCATTTGCCACTTCGTCGCCTGAGAATTGATTTGGCGAATAGGTATATGAATTTGTACACACATACGCCAAATCAATCCTCAAGCGACGACTTGTTAATTAATTTCTTCATTAAAACGAAAACTGAATTCATAAATACTATTAATAAGTTTGTAATATTGATAAATTATCAATATTATATTGATTAAAGTGGTCATCAATCCTACAAATATTGAAGGATATTTATCATATTGTTCGCAAAATTTAAAATATTCTCCACCCAGTGGCACCTATTTTCCTTTAAAACCTCTCATTAAAGACCAACATTTGTCACATCATTTTCATCACTAACTTCGACTCACATTTGTCATTTCTGATATATTTTTTTTGTTTTTCAATTTCATCACTGACATTTTAACATGCTGGTGAAAATTTAATTTACTCTTTATAGCCTAATTTGTTGCGTTAACAAATAAATAAATACATGTTTGTATATGTATTTTTTACCCTATTTTAAAGTAGCTCGTTAGAAAGGTTAAATTTTCCATGCATATATGCATGGATGTGAGAGAGTGTAGGGAACGAGGGGATGCATGAAAGTAATAAATTTTCTTTTGGGAAATTCATTATTTTGTTGCTTTTAATGCGTGAAGAGTATTTAAACAATTTAATGAGGCATGCAAGTGGGAATTATGTATACATCTATACAAAAAGGGGGAGAAAGTGCGTAGTTGTTGATAAATTGTTAAGTAAAATATCAGGAAATGTGTGTAATTTAAAGAAGATCATGGGAATATTAGTGTCAGTGGTGGGGGCAAAAAATATGGAATTTTTGAGGAAACTATAATTATTTTTGTCTTCTGTTCAAAAATATAAAAATTAGTAAAAACGAGTCTGGTGATTCCACTTTACGAAGTAGCAGTGATTTGGGCAAACTTTCAGTAAGTAATAAGAAACTAAGACCGAAATAGTAGCAGTTACTTAGAGTTACTAGTAAGGAAGTAAGATGGAAACTAATAGGTCTAGTGATTAAATCTGAAAAATAGATGTGATTTTGGTAAACTCTCAGTAAGTTTGAACCTTGGTGCCAAGATGGTGAAATTTTCAAAAGCTGCACTGTGAGTCACGTTCGACTGATATTAATTGTGATTAGCGGGATTCGAATTGAATAAAGGAACTTAAGAAGATGTAATGAAAGCAGAGACGGAACCGGTGGAGGGCAGGAGGAAATACTTAAGGTTGAAGCCCCTCTTAAAATTTTAAAAAGGTTATAACTTTTAAAAATGTTTCTACAGTGTAACTTTTTATCATATATACTTGGACTACATTAAGGCCGAAATTTCAAAGCTAGTTTATTGATGTTCTACTTGTAGAGCGTTAAACCGGGTTTTAATCGGTTTTTAGATCTGATTTTATTGTATAATATTATTTTGGGTCTATTTCTGAACTGAATTTTCACTTGAGCTTTGGTTTAAATTTTTGTCTGAATTTCGGTCGGATTTTTATTTTAGCCCGCTTTCAGTTTAAAATTTGATCTAAGTTGTTTTCTGAAATTGAGCCTTACTTGGTTCTGGTGAGATTTTTGTTTTGAATTTTCGTCCGAATTTTTATTTGATTTTTGGTCTGAATTTGGCCTGATTTATGTTCTGAGGTTCGGTCCGATTTTTGGTCTGACGTTTGGTATGGTTTTTGATCTGTTTTTGAGTCTTATTTTATGATCTACTCAGGAGGTTGTTCTGAATTTTGATCTAAATTATAATAATTTTGGTCTTAACTCAATTTGAGTTTGGGCCTGAATTTAGTATGATTTTTGGTCAGAATTTGGTTTGAATTTTGACTTGAGTTTTACTCTGAATTTCGGCATGATTTGTGGTCTGGAATTGATTTGAATTATGGTATAATTTTTGGTCTAGGTTGCAGTCAGGCAATTAGTTTGAATTTTGGTCGGAATTTTGCTCTAAAATTTCATCTGTCCCCTTTTTAGCCTGGGTTTTGCTGTTTTCTTTTGGTTTTTGATTTAAGTTGTGGTCTGCTTTTCGGTTGGAGTTTTGATTTGTTTTGGTCCGAATTTAGGAAAAGCAAATTAAAGAAAATTGCAAATGTCTTCCTGCAAAAAAAACTTTCGGTAATTTAAGATTACCAGAAAAGCTTCTTACTATAAAATTCGTTAAAAAATTGTAGATGCCTTCAATTACTATCAACTTCACTTCCATCAACTTCGGTTTCTATCAACTTCACATCAACTGGCAAGCTAAAAACTGATCCATAAAGAGCAATTGTTGCAAATATTATAAGAGCAACATTGTATGAGACCCAATCACCAGATCACATGTTTTTTCTACTAATTAATTTAACTAAGTTGTTGCAAATTCGAAAGCAATGCATAATAAATAAATGCAATTCATTGTTACCATTGGTAACATAAGTTGATACGCCATACAAATATGGGGTGAGCGCTCAACAACAACAACAAAAACGCCATAAACAGCAACAGAAACTAACAGCAACCAACAGCATCAGTGCATCAATGGCAATAGCATCAGCGTGAAAGGTAGGAGTACTAAATTACTTTGCAATATGAAATTAAAATGCCTTGGAGCAATTCACTGCTATACTCACACACACACACACATATACAACGATGAGGTACTTTACACAACATACAGATACACTTAAAAAAAAAGAAATAAAAAAAAATCGAAAGAAAAGGATTTATTATTTTTTTATCGTATTTTAAAAGAACAACAGCAACAACAACCACATCATTGAGCAGCAGTAAAGTTTGTTGACTCACATGCTGATTTTGTTGTTGTATAGTTGTTGTTGTTTTTAGTTCCCATTGATGATGTTGACTGATGACGATGATGAAGTTGGTGTCGAAGCAGAAGCCTCAACGAAAGCAAAAATATATATTAAAAAGGACGAACTGCTATGTAACCACATCATAACGCAACCACAGCAGTAAAAGTAGAAACAGCAGCAACCTTGGCAACCCTGCCGAACACCAACACACCATAGCAGCTGTGAACAATGTTGCTGCACATCTGTTTCATATGAAAAATGTGTGTACCATCACCGCAACGCGAAGGAGTTGGAGCTATTGCCAGCAGTGCCTCATCGTTCTCATTATATTCAGTACTGCATGTAAAGATGAATGTATGTAGCTCATTTTAAATTTATGAACAAATCCGTCATTTAAATTGTATGCATGCACGAGAAGGAACAAACAGCAACAAAAACAACAAGAAAAAAATAAAATCCAGAAACACAAAAAAAAAAAAATAATAAAAAAATAAGCAACTCACAATCGGAAGAAAAACAACAGTAAACAAACAAAAGTATATGCATAGTTGGCAACACTGTGCATTATGCATATGCAGAGAACAATTGTCGATATGGCATGTATAGTGCACATGCATATACATACATATACATATGTATATACATACATAAATTTGCACATATTTATAATACATACATACATACATATGCACATCAATATAATGGTGTTGATGATGATGACGATAGCGATGATGTTCATTATGACGAACTTGAGGTATGAGCGCCACAGACTCTACTCAATGTTGCACAGTGTCGAGAATCCGAAATTTTATGCCACAAAATTGACACGGAGCTAAGCCATGATCCATTAAAGTGATATTTTCACTGCTGATAGCAGTGAATGCTATCTACTGAAGCAGCTGGAGTAACAGTGATTTCCTGAACACAAGCGATATGCATTTAATGAAAATGTGAAATATGACAGTAAACCAAATTTGGCTTCATATTTCAAAATCACTTTTTAATCACTGCTGCTCACTATACTACCTTTCAAATTACACTGACTGAAATTGATTTAATTTCGATTGCACTGAGGAAATTTATTGCAAACGTTAAATGGATATCAAATTTACTAACTTTGAATTCTACCTTCCAAATTAATTGAATTGACTTAAAAAAAAACACAGCAGATTTTTATCTAAGAAAATACATTCACCCACATTAGTCTAAAAAATTTCACTAATTCCTCCCTACATATAAATCACATTCTGATAAAGAAAAGTGATTATATTCATGAACCACTACTAGTTGGGAATACGATGGTTGCTACTTAAGTTTTGAGATAGAACAAGTAAAAACAAACATTTATCATTGAAAATGGCTTTATTGTTTTTCAAAATATTCTCCACGAAGATTAATTAACTTTTGCATGCGTTTGAACCAATTTTCGAAGCACTTTTTCCACTCCGAATGAGGTAACTCTAAATTATGTGAACACATCAATCGCTTCTTCACGAAAAACGAAAAACGTTGACCTCGCAATTTATTTTTGATGTGTGGGAATAAAAAGAAGTCATTGGGAGCCAAATCAGGACTGTACGGCGAATAATCCATCAATTCGATGTTTTGAGTGCTCAAAAAAGCTCTCGTTTGAGCTGATGTGTGAGAGCTCGCATTGTCGTGGTGGCGATTGATTCGTCTTTGGCGGCAAGTTATTCTAGCTTCTCCGAACACTTCTGTTGGTGTACCATTCAGAATTGACTGTTCTACGTTGCTCCAATGGCACGGTGGCCATATGACTAGTTTTTCCGATAAAACAGCCGACCATTTGCTTGGCGAACTTTTGTTGTATTTGGCTCCCTTTGGAAGACCCATTAAGTCGATTGTTGTTTAGTTTCGGGCTCATATGCCTATATCCATGATTCGTCACCTATTACGATCTTATAGACGTGTTTTGAAGCACCGCGATTGTATTTTTCAACCTTCTTTGCACCAATCGACACGAGCCTTTGTTTGGGCGATTGCCAAATCTTTTTGGCCAAATGTTCGTGCAATATTCGTGCAAGCCTGAATCTCACGATAAGTCACATGCCGATCTTGCAGTATCACTTCACGCACAGCATCAATATTTTCTGGCACAACAACTAATTTTGGACAACCTTCACGAAATTCGACCTCGAGCGAACTACAACCACGATTGAATTCCGAAAACCAGTGAAACACGGTGGCTCGAGATGGCGCTTTATCACCAAAAGTAAAAAAAGAGTTGATAGGCTGACTGTTGTTGAGTTGATCCATGTCGAAAATCATAAAAATTTTATTTAAATTTAAATCCATTTTTTGGCCGAGATGAATTTTTCAAGACACTATAAACAACACAAATAACACTCGTATGACAAAACGTTCTGAGTACGTTTACCATTAAAAACGTCAAAGTTTACTATGCTCATGTTAGATTTGACATATTTACGCTGGTGTTGCCATATCTCAAAACTTAAGTAGCAACCCTCGCACTACCTGGAAAACACTGTGAATGTAATAGCAGTAAAATCAAGCTCATCGAGGCAATTTGCGAAAATTCGTGATATAAACACGAAATTTAATGTGATGAGGACTACGATCAATCACTGCTACTCTAAAATCACAATAAAATTCCTCAGCTTAATAGGCCCTACAGTCTCCGCAGTTTTCGCTTCTATTTCCTGTATTACCAGCACTTCATAGGTACATATGCTTTCAGATTATTACTTTAAAATCACGTTGATTTGTGCTAGAAAAGCAGCTACTTCAAATAACAAAACACTGAATTTTTCTTTCATATCAGTCGTAGAAGAAAATGCAGTCTACCACGTTTTACCTGGCACTACCCTGCAATGCAATTAAAATCCAATCCTGACACTACCCTGCAATGCAATTACTTCTCTATCTACCAGTCACTATAGATTTTAGTAATACTTTACAAATTTAGCTGCTACTTTACAGATTCAACAGCTATTTTTCAGATTTGACAGCTACTTTACAGATTCGAATATTACGTCATAGAGTCGAACGCCAATTTTACGGCTAAGTAACAGATTTTACCGCTACTTTCCTATCTTATTTTTAAATCATACTCTATTTTCAACATATTTCTCGAAATTCTGAACACTGTACACCGTCGAATATAAGCCAAAATGCCTCAATGCCTGAATGAACGCGTTAATTTTGCATGAAGTTAGCGGCAGGGTCGTTGTTGTTGTTGTTGCAAAGGAAGAAGAAAATATTGGATAAGGGGAATGAAGTTTAACACAAAATAAACCAACTCAGCATCAGTTACAATAGAAGAAGAGAAAGAAGAAATACTTAGGAGTATATTGCAATATAGGCAAGTGTAAATGAATTTAATGGAGAATGCAATGAGAGACAATGACCTTTTTTTTTTTTGTGCCTGTTTTGCTACAAGAAAAAATGCATAAGAAATTATTAAATTAAAAGCATGAGAAGTTTTGACATACCAAATTAAAAACAAGACAAAGAAGAAAAAGAAAACACACTCATTGAAATAATATTAGTGTAAAACAAAATAAAGAAGAATAAAATATATATGCAGAAAGATCATTGTCAAGTGGTGATGGTGGTGGTGATGGCAACATTTGAAGAACACATATTCTTGCTTCTTTTTTTTTGCACAGACAAAAATTTTCTTTGTGGTTTGTGTGGCCAATGTATGCATGTTCACATATGTATGCAGTTAGTTAGTTAGTTAGTATCTTGGGTAAAGTGGCACTTTAAGTTTACATATGCGCTCAAGTGCATATCTTCATACTACATAAATGTGTATAAAGTTCATTATTAAGTAATAAGACAGCGCTGAAAGCGTTGAAGAATGAACGACCGACCTCCTTGACGTTTCTTTCTTTTAGTTGTCTCTACTATTTTTGCTTTTTGATTTACAACTCATAAAAGACACGCATTTGAATTGCAAATATTTTTTAATACCATATACCAGAAGGGGGAACTAATAAAAGTTTTTTAAAGTGATTTGTAAACGAAACTTGCAGGAAAATTTTTAATCAAATAACATTTCCACATTTTTGAATCTCACTATATACTTGCCATTTATATGAAGACATTTCTTAAGTCCAAACTTTCCCAAACTTATCAAGCTCTATGTACATATTTCTTTATTGGAACTGCTGTATATCCCTTCCACTTAAACTGTTTTCTTGAAACCAGCTAGAAATATCGGACAGAACTTGATACCCGGAACTAGACCTAGTGTTGATTCGATACCCACATAGTATCGATACTTTTACTCATTACTTGTATCGAATAAAGGTATCGATGCTACCGAAAATATCGGAAAAAAGTATCGAATATGTACTTGTATCGAATACTCGCTTAAAGGGACAAATTACTCTTTTTTTAAGTGGTTATCAATGAAAACATTCAGACCAGAACGGCCCATTGTGATACAACATGGTTGAGCCTACAGTTTACACTACTCAACATGAGTTTTTCGCCAATAAATCATGGTTTTGAGATATTTCCACTGGAAACACGTGAATCATATAGAATTTAGCAAATCGCTAGAAAATTTATAATAGAATTAAAACTAATTACCAGATTAAAGCATGTTGAAAATATTTTATTTTGAATGAAAGGACTTCAATAAACATTATGTTCTAGATGCATGGCCGGAAATATCTTCTAGAACTTCAATACTGTACTGTAATATTGTCATACATTGAAATATTGCAATATGGACTGAAATATTCTGAACAATTCTGCAGTAGCATTTTGAAATATATTATTGATTGCTGTAAAATATTGTAAAATGATCCACAATTTTAAATATTGTATAGCAATATTTCAGTTTTTTAAATGAATATTTTCCAAATGTATCGAGTATCCGATACTGACACTTTTTTCCGATACCAAGTAAAATACTTAAGTTATAGCATCGAGTAAAAAAAGTACTTGAATCGAATGAAAAGTATCGAGTTCTTACTTGTATTTACTTGTATCGAATCATCACTAACTATACCCTAGCTAAATAGTCAGATTTTTTTTACGGAGTTGTTAACGGTGAATGGTGTTGCTGATCGATGGTTTTTAGGTTCGTTTTCCGAACTGCACAGTCTAAAACATGAAAACAGTTGAAAACCCTGAAAAGTTGTAAGAAGTACACACAAGGCTTGAGAATAATTAGAAGACCGCAGAGATCTAGAAGGAATCTTTCTAAGTAAAGGGATTTGATCTATTTAAGATGGGGAAAAGGGAACAATAAACAGTAGACACGGACGTCAGACCCTCAAACTTCGACAGTCAATGCTACATATTGCCGATTTCATTTAAATCCTAATAAACCTAAGTAAAACTGGGTTTGATCTGGGAACTGTAAACTAAGACAGTATTTCAAGTATATTTATCCAAGGGAGAATAGTGCGGGACTTTAGGATATCTTTCCTCCATTCTCTCTTCTGAAACAAATATCAAACAGCAGTTCATTAATTTATTAAAAAGTTTTGTCTGTGGTAGAATAAAAACATTTTGAAGTCATTCTATTAAATATGAGAACATAAGTACAACATAACGTACTACAAAGTCAGATCCCTAGCCTTAAGTAGTCAGTTTTACTTATCGGAAACTCTTATCCTAAATAAGCAGGTCAGTGTTTGAATCTAAGAAAAATAATTTGAGAATCATAATGTCTTTGTTCTCAAGGCGCATAAACTAAAAGGGTACCTCAAGTATATAGATGCAAGGAAGACAAGTTTTTGATGAAAAAACAATGTGAATATAAAACAATATTTAATTAAAATGTTTTGTCCGTGATTGAACAAAAAAATTTTGAAAAAGGCTGTCGAATTCCTTTTAAGCGGAAAGTAGCTGATCAAACTTATGGGATAAAGTTGTCACAGTTATTAACCCTTTCATGACCGAAATTTAATAAAGATTAGTAGAAAGATTTTATGCAAAAAACATGGTTACTTAAGACTTCCACAATCATGACCCCGAATTTCAAACCTCTGAATATGCTTGTTTGTCCTTTATAAAAGGTTAAAATAGCATACCTATGGGGCTGTAGACAACCACTGGATAACCATTTTCTCCATTTGTTTTATTTTCATATTCACTTGTCTTTTATAAACATATTTTATGAAAAAAAATTTCGCTTAGTAATAGATGAAAGAAATTTTTTTTTGAAAAAATTAGTGTAAAAGATTTTACGAAAAATTTTTGCACTTAGATTTTTGACTCGACTTCAAAAACAAATAATAGCCCTATTCAATGGAAGCCCAATGATGCAAGACCATTTGCACCAAATCGTGAATAGGGCTAATGTAAAAAATGACATAAGCACGAAATTTCAAATATTCAGCAACCAGAAAACGTGAAGAATACATAACACAAGTGAATGCATTTATTATTACCAGTAAAATTTGTCAAACACCTATTTTATGGCACATCAAAGAGAATGTTGCCTATAGGCAACAGCGAGCATGAAAGGGTTAATCTGAGCAAGCTCAGTACTTTTTGTTTAAAAAGAGATTCAATGGTTCATATTAACTGAAATATCAAATTAAGAATAGTTCCATATGGGAACTAGATTGGTACTCTTCCAATTGATTCGCTGTAACCAAAAGTTTGTTATAAGTGGATACGATATAAGTGAAAAGTAGTGTATGTATTTTTAATTTGACTATATTTTTAAGAGAATCTCATGAATATTGAAATGAAATGTGATAAGATTATGACGAATCAAAAATCTCAAATAAATACGATTATTTTTAGTGAACTTTTGTTAGTTCCTCCGTAAAAATACTTTATATACACTTTATATACAACCCTTCTTCATTAATTCATACTAAAATTTAACGCTGCATATCTCTGTCTGTATGCACTTTTGCATATAATTATTATTAATTTGTATTTTTAAGAAAAGTGTGTGGAGTAACTTTGCATTTCCAAGTGCATAAGCGCATTTCTTTGTTTTCTTTGTACAAAAAAGAAATTATGGAAAAATAATATTAATGCAAATATTATTGAGAATGTGACTGTATCTGACTGTATCTTGACTAAAACAGACCACACATGTGTTAGATGATAAGCAAAAATAAAAAAAAACACAAAATTTATTTCAAAATAAGTGTGTTCAAAGTTAAATGCTTCTCCACACAATTTCCTAAGCTAATGCTAGTGCAACTCATATTTATTTTAATAGTTTTTTTAAAATTATTTAAAGACTTAGTGCCTTTCAAAAGAAAATAAAAATTTACAAAATTATCACTAAAGCGTTGAAAGCTGATAAAAGCAAAGGCGGCGCCATAGAAAAACAAATTTTAATGCATTTTTGTGAACTAACTACAATTAATACTTTAAGTATTTATGAAAAAGAAAACAAACCAAAAATGTAGAACAGTAAAAGTTACAACGAAATATTACACAGACATTAATTGGGCTTATAATATATGTATGTCAAACACATTTTACATGAACCCCTTCTCTTTATGTCACATTAGTCATGTTGAACACAGAAACAAAAATGTAATGAAAAATATGTGCCCAGAAAAATGCCACCATGTCTCGTAAAGATCATTTCATCTACCTACATACCTCATCCATCCTACCGTACACGATCATTCTGTTGTGTTGTTTTTAAACTCATTGAACCAATTCTGTCAACATATCACACACCACAAATCACAACGAATACCCCATCAGTGGATGTGGATGAAGATCACTTCGAAAATTAATGTTAATTTATACGCCTTCCCTTCCTGATCTTTTTTTTTTTTTTTTTTGTTCTTCAGTTTTGTTTTTGATCGCACAAATGTTAAATTGACGTACGGCGCCGCTGACGTTATTGCTGCATTCATTGTATGACATTTTTTTTTTACAAGAAAAAGGCATACAACTTATACAAAATATTAAGATGACTTGAGAGTACATACTGTGATCGAGCAAGCGAGCTGTCAAATATCACAGTCGCACGCAGCTGATCTTCAGTAGTAGTAAGATCACTTTTTGATTCATTTGATCGGTGAGTGTGTGTGCTCATTCTCATTCATGTGTGGAGTATATAAATCAATGAAATGTGGATATAGGGTAGAAATGACAAGTAAAAACCCTCACTTTTTTGAGAGAGTACCAGCATATGATTTATTGACGAGATCAGTGATTTTCAGACTGACTGGTTACATTCTTCCGAAGTGATTGCGATTGGAGATCATTCAATGGTATGATCAGTGGTTGACTTCTAATATATGCTTTGACAAAGAGGTACACCTCCACTGGCAAGGAGTGATTGCTGATGGCGTTAGAGCTTGGCTTTGTTTGCTAAATTATGGGATGATCCTAGTCCTCGCCAACATCTAAACTACAAAAATATCAACTCAAAAAATTTTTGAATCCTGCCTTGTACCAAAAAGCAGTACATAAATCGTATCAAAAATCACCCTTTAGGGGTGACTAAATTTAGACCGAAATTCAGAAAAAACTAGACGAAAATTCATACCATATCACAGTCAAAAAATTCATACCAAAAGTAGGTCATTATTATTTGAAAGAGGACGACTCGAAAGTTAGGCACTGCGACCTATAAGATCTATTGTACCAAAGCCCCAAGAAAGAAAGAAAGGCAGAGAGAAAGAAAGATAGATAAGAAACATACCCAAGCCGAGAATCGAGCTCAGGTCTCCAGAGATAAGAGTCTGACACTCTGCCACTAGACCACAGTGGCGATGGTAGGACCTACAGTTTAACGCCGATTCCGAACGGCTGTGTGGCAGTTTTTTATCAGCTCGGTGGTTTTGCCATTACTAACCAAGGTATGTACTTGTACACATTCTTATAATTCTCATCCACTTCATATCGATAGTGAATATAAGAAGTTGATGAGAATTAACCACCAGACCATAACGGGAATCGAACCCGCAACCTTCTGAATGAAAGTCTAGTGCACTATCCACTAGACAATCGAGGTCGACAAAAAAAAAAAAAAAAACAAAAAGTAGGTCAACTTCAGACAAAAACTCTGATCCAAATTTAGGCTAAAACTCAGATGAAAAAAAAACAAATTCGAAACAAAACTCAAACTAAGTTTAAACCAAAAATCAGACCGAAGTTAAGACCAAATATCAGAGCAACACTAAAACCAAAATGAGACCAAATTCCGACAAAAATTGGGTCTAAAATCACATGAAAATTCTGGTTAAAATTCAGATCGAACGAAATTCAAACCGATATTTAGATAAAAAATCAAACCAAAATTCAAAAAGGCAAATTCAGAGTTAAGTTTAGAAAACAAACTCAGACCAAAATCAGTTTGAATTTCAGACGAAATGTCACCAAATTTTAGAAGAAAACTTAAACCAAACTTAAACAGACCTATACAGATCAAAACTCAGACCAAAACTCAGAAAATATTTCAGACCAACACGAGACAATTTTAAATAAAAAATCAAAACAATAGGTGTCTAGTTACAGACCAAAAACAAAATTAAAAATTCAGTCTAGAACCCATTTTGAAGCTCTCAAAAAGTAGCACAAAGTTAAGAGTTTTATAAACATGTAAGGAGACTATGAGCATTCACTTATTTGAAGAGGCTGTAGCCCTTCATTATTCGCCACTGATTAGAGTTACCTAACCTGGTTAAGGCTAGGAAGATCATTTAAAAAATCAATGCTCTCTAATAAATACCTCTCCTGAATTATGTTATTATACCCTAGTATTTTTCTTTATGCATATATGTATGTATCAACATGATCGGTGCAATGATGTGCAACAAGGGAATACATATCAAAAGCAGCGATCATCAGTATAGCGGTGATCATCAGAGTGAGATCGTATCACAATGTAAAGTCAAATCAGTTGTGTTGTTTTTTATGTATGTATTGTATTTATGACAAAAGAAAAGAAAATGTGGGGAAAAGAAAACGCCTCTTGGGACGTGCCAGTTTATTAAAAGATCATCACTTTAACTTTAGCGTACGATCTTTTGTGTATATGTAGCTCCGCACATCACATCACATCATGTATTGTGATGTTGATGTAGTATAATATTAATAATCAAGCAAAGAGATTTATTGATTTTGATTAATATACTATAATGAATATACTATAATGAAGCTCATTTAAAGCTATTAAATAAAATAGCAGTAATGTGCACACATGAGTATGCAGAAGATTTCAGATTTCAGTGAGTTTAAAGTAATAGAAAAAAGAAGGAAAACCTAACAATGTAGAAAGAAGAATACAATGAATTCAAGTAAGAAGAAATTTATGGGAAAAAAACTCATCTCAAATGGTAAAATTCAACCAATTTAGTTTTAGCATGGCAAAATATTTTTTAAATTGTAATAGTTAAGTATAATGGCTTTAAGCAATGAAAAGGAATTACAGTGAATTCTGAAATGAGCATAGGATTTACCTATTCTACTTAAAACACTTTAAAAAAAAAAACAACATTCAAAAAGTTGAACTTTAATTTAAATCTTATTTTTTATTTGAAAATGAATCTCGGGCTCTTTAATTTACATACCTAATATAAATTTTTTTTATACCTTACACAGCATTGTTTTATTTGTCATCTTTTTCAACTGCTCAAAGCATTTACTAAAGGTTTTTCACAATCAACCACCTCATATGTAAGTATACAAATGTCAAACTCATATCACATGTTTGTATTTGTACTTAACTTAATGTTTCCTCTTCTGTATCTTTATTAAAAAAAAAACTAAATTTTAGTATCTTTTATTGACCTTAACTGGAAGCAAATATATTTTAACTTAAATCATTTGGACATGCTTAGATATGTGTTCATGTGTATATATATGTCCGCAAGTGTATTCCAGTCTAGCAAGTATCCTTTAGAAATGTTTGTATGTGTGTATCTAAAGCCTCTTTAGATAATAATAATAACGAAAACTTAAAATCCCCAACAAACGTCAGAGCTTAAAAAGCAGCAACGTGGAGTTTGACACGTTTGCTAAAAAGTATAAGAATTCTCTAAAGATAAATTTTAACCCAGTGAACAATAAGCGGTACAGTTTTGATTATAAGTGGACAAAAAAATTTCATTGAGTTATTCTGACCTTCTTTTTGAACTTCTTCAATTTCTTCCTTATTTTCAGATATCCCGATTTAATATTTTAAGACTTTTCTCGTCATCGTCACACGAATCTCTTCATTTTTTGTATTTTTGATTTTTATAATTGGATTGTAGTTACCAATGGGAAGGAGCATTTCAACCTCTTATGTATACAAATTTTGAAGAAATATTAGTTGGGCATTTATCTTCTTGCACCTATGGTCTCTTTCTCGTCTTCAATTCGAGATTTAAAAACTAATTTCGTTGCCGTCTACTGTTTACTTCCATATTCATTTAAGCCATATTCATTTTAAAAAGAACAAAGGAAAATTTGGTATAAATTACAGAAAGTTTAATTACTTATTTTTTTTGTTTATAAGACATATTCTTCCAATATTCTTCCGATAGCGTGCCCCAATGAGTTCAAAAAGAAATACCGGAACCCACAACTGGAATAACCGCTCAGTAATTTTAAAAACTTTAAATTTAAAGATTAAAGTTAAAGCCGAGACAAATTTGATATAAAACTTTCAAGAGTAAAAATAAGAACTGTTCAAGGGGAGTTTTTCAATTTTTTTACTGGCTCATAGATTCAAAAGGGAAGGAATAGAGAGTGAAATCAAACTCTTACCTCCATCTTCAACCATTTTACAATAATAACAATAATTACAATTCGGAAATTAAATATTAGGTAGAGACGCAAGCTAAATATTAATATTACAATCTGGTGAAAAACTATCAAGATAACTTTAGGGACTAATCAAGGGAGATTTGTATATTTCTATTGATTGCTAGATCCAAGGGAAAAGGTTTGAAAAGTAAGGCCAATCTTATGACTTGCCAGTCAAAAAATTTAAAGAATAAAAATACCAATACTACAGATAAAGCAAAAGCAAAATTTTTTAACAATTTATGATTTTAGAGATGATTCGTAAAAATTGTAGTGGAAGGGGAGTGATATTTATTCCTTGCTTTAACTTTAAGTTATTTTAAGTAATTTAAATTTTAAGACTTAAAATAAAACAGAAGAAGAATCTGGCAAAAGACTTAGGTCTTATTTAGAAAGAGGGTTCAAAGTTCCAAGCGAAAGATTACAGATCAGAATCTACTGAAAAATGTTTTATTTAAATAGAAAAATACGAATAGAGCTCCAGGGAAGGGGTGCTTAGCCCGCCCGTTCTAAAAATGTTAAGAAAATAGAATCCAAAATAATCAAATATTATACGTTAGTGAGTGGTTTTCCATTTGAATCTCGTTTTTAATCTGACAAAAGAGAAATGAAAGGAAACAAAATCCATGACAATCCCTATGCTGAAGGAATCTGACATTTTCTGTTCAATCTTAAAACTAACCCATTAAGTCCTAATGATGCGTATACGCTCAAAAAAGAAGTATATTTTAATGCAGATAAATACTAATACACGTAATTGCTGTCACAGTTGCTCTAAAACGAAGAGAGAAGCGAAACGAAAAATAGAAAAATTCGATCATACCATTTGCTGTTTAAATTTAGAACGGTAAAGACGAGTAGTTGAAGCTTTTTGTTTTTTTTTTGTATGTACCGTACAGGCTTCAGTCGGCTATTTACTGCTGAATTTTTTGATAGTTTTTCTTTTCTGCTATTTCGAGAATTTTTATCACATAAGGAACTTGAGTATATTTTGGACCATTTCTACAATGATAGATACCGCTGATGAAGATAATAAAGATATTGAGACTCTGTATATCGAACCACCAGATATAAGTCTGGTGAAGACGATGCAGATGAAGATGATGGCGGTATTTTGATGATTCTGCCTAGTACTGTATTGACCCAGCCTTGTGAGCCTGTGGTCTAAGGTGGTAGGTCAAATATACCGACTGCTGCTGACGAAGAGCTGGAAATGTTGTGGAGTCGTACAAAAAAATGTGATATTTTGCAAAATCAGCTTAACAATATTCAAACTGATTTAATGGATTATAAGGCACCAGCACTAGCATTAAATGAAGTAACAATGGACATTGAAGCTCCGCAAAATAAAATAGCTTCATTATCACCAGTAGCCGCCTTACCATCTGGTGTGAGTCAAGTCCAGAAAACAACACCAAGACCTCCAAGAGTAAGTTTACGTACAGCTAGAACAGGCAAACTATCAAGGAAATCTGCAGCACCAACAAAGTTTCACAGGCCAAAAAGAGAAAGAAAGTCGATGGAATGAAATGAATAGAAGATACAGATCACAAAATCAAAAGGATTGTTTCCACAACCTTTTCTTTTTTCTTTTATTTTCTTAGAAATCTATTACAGCTTTTGGATGGGTGTATCGTGCACTTTTTTTTCAGTTCTGACTATACCATATGTGGGTGAAATAATATATATTGTAATTCTATAAAGATACCAATAACTGCTTTGGATGCAGTGGCTGTACGTCCATATAAGCCCAAAAGCGGGGGCTTGCCTAAGAATTGTTAACTGAAAATTTGTACAATATGTACTTACAAAATTATTACTTTTGTTTTAACTGAAAGAATAATTTTCTTTTAAAAAATTTTTATTTGTTTTACTCTATAAAAATAAAATAAAATATTAAATGCGGATTATATAAAATACACACAAGCATTCATGCTATCGCAGTTCATCAAGTTGGCTTTTACGGGGCTTTTAAAATTTGAAAATGTATTTTTTCATAACATGCTATCTCGCTTATTCTTATAGGAAGTTCAATAGCTTTTCTAGTATGTGTGGTTCCATTAAAAGTAGCAGCATATCAATTTTCTACTACTATGTATGATTTTATATAGAAATTAAAAGCTGGCTTTCAGTTTTTGTTTGGCATTTGGAAAGTATTTACTCCACTTTCTTTTACTCCTATTTTTTTGCGCCATTAGTTTTTAGCAGAGTTTCGAACCGGTTAAATTTGGGTTCGTGTTCAGGTTCAGGTTCAAGCAAAAAATAACAGTGTGTTCCGGTTCAGGCTCAAATAAAAATGAAGCAAAACAAGGTTTTTCAAATAATAGTTTTACTTATTTACATACATCAATACATTTAGTTACTTTGCAATTTGGATTTTTTCATTCCGTTGACATTTTCTTATATTTGATAATTTGCAGTTTTATTAATAAGGTTTATATTAAGAGAAATTATCGTTTTGTTTAAAAAACAGTATATCACTCAACGATTTGTTTTTTAAATGATACCTTTGCGGAGCCTATATCAATTTAAGTCCAAAAATGCCCTTTCTACGTTCACCTCCTGAATTTATATGTTCATTTTGTATTTTTAATGTCAATATTTTCAATTCAACTCTAAAAACGTTGGTAAAGTCCAAACAAAGCTCCCATATTCCTTCTTCAATGCTTCAATCGGGATCTAGAGCATTCCATCCTTATTGTCAATTTTAGCCTATTTGGTTTGATAAAAATATGCACTGGGCTTGCCTCATCAGCACGCCACTGTTTGGATGCAGTCAGAATAGCATTCAAGAATCTTAAGCTTCAATTCAGGTAAAATACATCCTCATCAGCGAAGCTAACCTTGAGCTTACTTTGAAATATAAACAACTTTAATATATGTTATCGTTTCATTTGTAGCTGAAATACAAACACTTTACTCCCTCTCTTTTCTTCTCTCTGGCAAATATAATAAAAATTTAAATTTTGTTATAACTCTATGTGAAAAACTTTTTCTTTACCACAAAAGTTGATATCCTCTACGATAAATTCTCACTCTCAACTTAAAACCTCAATAAAAAAAAATGAAAACAAGTAGCAGGAGGATCCCAAAGCTGTAGCAGACATGCTCATATAAAAATTATATTGCAAAACTTTGACTGACCATCAAACAAAAACAGAAAAAAAAAACGAAAGGAGAACACAGTGTAAGCAAACAAGCTACAAATAATTTCAACCAACGAGCTGCCCACCCTGTTTCTGTTTCTCTGAGTTTAACAAACACACACATATGAAAAAAGTATAATGTGTAAAAAAGGTTCCACCGCTATTCAAAAAGTAGCTTAGGCAGATAGAATAGAAAAAAGTGTAGCATTGTAAATTTTCCGTTTAATTTCACGTTAACAATCGAAAAAGAACTTGACGTTTTTCTTTTCATTTATGCTATAGCGCAGAAAAAAAAATCAAGTTCCCCTCCAACTTATTTTGTTTTCATTAAAAATGAAAAATCTCACGCTCGTTTCTTTTTCATAGCCGCCTCATATCAACAAGGATTGTGTGATAAAAATGTTTGAAAAAATCGTAAATGTTTTGCTAGACTCTTGTCTGCTGAATGTTTTTGGGGTTTTTTTTTTTTTTGCGCGCGTTAGAAGCTTTTGCTATTTCTGCGGGTAAACTGTTGGTGGAAGTAGAACTACTATGAGAGTATGGAGGATAGATATTAATTTCTCTTAGTGTGTGTTGATGGACTTCAGCATTTCAATGATGGACCACACTCATATGAAGCAAAATACAAGCCGAGAAAAAAATAGCAAATCGTGCTGTGTTACAATAGTATTGCACAAAGTAAATATAGACATTTTTCCTGAGGATTTTTCATTTTCTAAATCGAATTGTCGCCGAAGCCGTACGCAAACAAAATATACATTTGTACTATCAGAGGCGGTACTAGGATTTCTGAGTGGGGGTAGGCTGATTTTGCTAAATTACAGGATCATAGATTAGTAATCAAATTTAAATTTAAATCAAAATTTAGAAACCAGTCCAAAAGAATGCAAAAAAAAAAACCAAAACTCGGACTGTGATTGAAATTAAAATTCAAAATAAAAACATTCAGAAATATTTTTCAATAAAAAACAAATGAAAAATAGCTCCAATATTCATACCAAAACTTAAATCGAAATCGAAACCTAAACCAAAACTCATCCCATTGAACCAAAATCATTTTGGGTGGGGCTGCAGCCTCATAGACGTCCCCTTTGGATCCGTTACTACTAACTACATATAGAAAACTGTGTATCTAGTATTTCTACTACGTAGTATTTTATTTGTTAATAGCATTTTTCTTTTCTATTTGTTTTTTTTTTTTTTGGTAGTAAATTGAAATTTTAGCACTTTTTGCGAAACACTTTTGCACGTTTGATTTTTGCTGTAGCAGATTTTTGTTTTTTAACATATTTATTAACACTCACTTTTTATTATTTTTTTTTTCAGAGACTAAATGTCCGTTTTTAAGTGATTCCCACAAATTAATTTATACAGTATTATTTTCATGTGGCACATTTAATGGGTAAAAACTAAATGCTTTATAAAATAATTTGTCCACTTTTTAGTATATACCAAAATTTATAGAATAAAAGTTTTTAAAAGAAATTTAGCTTGATTCAAATGCAAAATTATAAGAATGTGTACAAGTACACACCTTGGTTGGTAATGGCAAAACCACCGAGCTGATAAAAAATTACCACACAGCCGTTCGGAATCAGCGTTAAACTGTAGGTCCTACCATCGCCACTGTGGTCTAGTGGCAGAGTGCCAGACTCTTATCTCTGGAGACCCGAGTTCGATTCTCGGCTTGGGTATGTTTCTTATCTATCTTTCTTTCTCTCTTCCTTTCTTTCTTTCTTGGGCTTTGGTACAATAGATCTTATAGGTCGCAGTGCCTGACTTTCGAGTCGTCCTCTTTCAAATAATAATAATAAAATGCAATACAAAATCGCATTCTAGATACAAGCAAAAGGTTTCAATCTGATTTGTAAGTTTGCTCGTATTTATCAAACAATTTTTGTAATAAATTCAACACTGCCTTAAGACAGGTCCAAACAAAATGAATTAACAAAAAAAAAAAAAAAAATCAATATGTTTTAATTTTGGCTGAATATTAATAACGTTAAGTCAAATCTAAACATATTAAAGTTTACACATGTTGATATTTTTCTCCACTGCAATGCTTCTACATAAGCGTTCATTTGGCAAAATGCTTTCTTCCTCGTTTTCTATGTAGAATCTCTTCATTTCTTTGAAAATTTTGATTTTGATTGAAATTCGAAAAAAACAAATTTTGCCCTGAGATCGTAATAATAAGAAATCTCCAGAAAACTTGACCACAAATTAAAACAAACTTCAGAGTATAACAGGGCGGAGATTGAATTCACCTTTAAAAATCTTAATAAATGACTATGGCGATTTTTAGAAACCAAAATAAAAATTACTTAGTTAGTGCATTGCCGAAAAGCTTTAACAGGTTGAAGCTATCTTTCCAAAGTATCTCATGTCATGAAAAAAGGCTAAACCATAGTTAGAAATTTAAATACAAGGAGCATACAAATTTTGGGAAATCATCCAAAAATCTTGGCATGAGATAAAATCCATGTAACAATCACAATAAAAAGAGCGCAGAGAGAAGAGAGAGAGAGAGAGATAAAACACATAATTAATTATTTCGGAAGTAAAATCTTTAGAATTCTAGAGCAGTGTTAGCCATGCCATAATCACATTTGCATATCTTTTCTCTCGTGTTTTCACATATATGCGACAATAGCTGACGTGTTTTCACACCGACACTAATGATCGTTCATGGCAGAAGCACTCAGTCGATGTTGAATACACTGAGAGAAGGTTTAATATAAATTAGGAAGAAGAGTTTTTATTTATACCACAGAGAAAACTAATTCCTTTCATTGTGTTTGGCATGCATAATGTTGGTTCCAGCTCGTCCTTAATGGGTTAATAAAATGTGCATTGCAAATCAGAGAAGAATAATATACCTCAATTCATCTCCTGTATTATATCGTACTAGGTTCAAAATCTTTGCTGAAGGAACCACTCTAGGATCCTTAACCAATATTTCGTAGGAAACATCTTTGAGTTTCAGTGCTTCACAAGAATAAAAGAGTTACTTGGCTTGGCCAAAGCATTGCCTGAGAAGTTGTAGTTGTAGATATAAAGCATAATAAAAATTCCATTTCTCCCTTATCTTATTAATTCAGAGAATTTTTCTTCTCGTATTTATTCTTAACCTGTTACACATCTTTTAGTGCAATCCTCTATAGATTCGTGATTCTGTCCTGCACCTATTTTGCAGCCCCCAGTATAAAATACTTCGCATTTATTCGATCTGGTATTATACCAATTTACATACAGGTTCATTTTACACATTCCTTCTCCTACTGCATGTGGCTTGTGGCAGATTGCTATTGAAGAAGAAGAAATATGCATGAATAAAAATGAAGTCTAAAAAAGTACTATGTATTTAAGAGTATAGATGTGCAAACCAGGTCTTTTAGCGCCGGCTACTTCACTGCCAATAATAAGCAAAACCGCAATGAATGCGAAAACGAAAAACAATTTCTTAATCATTTTGATTTTTATTACCAGCTTTGTTGACGTTTTGAAAACTATAACTTTGTTTTCCTAGAATTTATGCGCTTTATATAGGAAATTGTATTATTATTTAAATGGAAATGTTCACAGTACATTACAATGTGAATTTATTATATTTAACAGGCATGACGATACGACACAATCGAAACGGCAACTAGCGATAAAATATGTTTAATAGTGTTTAACCCATAAAGTACGGAGTGTCTCGAAAATGCAACGTTTGGAGTGTTGGCTGCGCTAAGCCACTGGCGGAAAAAATTTACATGAAAATCATTAGAATTAGTCGATTTTCCAATCTTGATATAAATCTTTCGATCCAAACTCTCACAAACTTCAAATCCTTTTAATGCTAACATTTTTGAAAATATTCAACAAATCTCATACTGGATTCAAATTCTTTTGAAAAATTTAAATAACGTTCGTTTTTATTTTTATTTTCAATATGTGTCGGCAGTTAAAAACTTAGAGAGTAGAGGTTTTTGCTAGTCAGTTTGTCGTTAAGTGATAGTCAAATTATCTGAAATGACAAGAAATTCCTAGTTGAGTGCGATGCATTCGAGTGCGCCTAAATTCACATATTAAGTTTAAATAGCCAAAGCTCTGAAGGCAGAATTAAAAGAAGACAATTTCGCACTTTCTTGGATCTTTTAAACCCCTGGTTGCATTGAAATAAGAAGAAGAACAAAAGAAGGCATTGATTGGTGACACTATTATGCAGAATGCCCTATTTCAACAAGACACCTTGCCTCAAATTAAGGCTTTATACCGATCGGATTCACAAAAAGGCATAACGGCTTTGGATTAGCCAGCATAACCCACACGTCATCGTCACCACATGACCTCACAGGATTCATTAATGGTAGCGCTAAGAAGATAATGATGCAATTTAGGTGATGAGGTATGCTACAACATAGTATCTTCGATGCCAATAAGAGTAGCTGCATCTAAATAAACCAAGGAGTGGACCAATGAAATATTAATTAATATATTAATATTCTATAAAATACCAATTGGCAAAAGAAAGGCACATTTCCCATTCTTCACATTCTGCTCTCGACTGTCAAAGCAGCTGATTTTGCTTACTTTTGTTTTAATTTGTTGAGCTTATAAAGAGCATTTGATTTTTTTTGGTGATTCCTTTTTTTTTATTATATATATATTATCATTATATAAATATCATTGAGGCCGAGTGTTGCGTCTTCGCACCATACCTTATTGCCCAAAAGAGTAGGAGATTTAATTACGAATCTGCAGTCCGTTTTTCGCTATCAGGTAAGGTTTTTTTGAATTATTTACATTTGAAAATTTTGGAAGTTCTGTTAACTTTTAAGATTTGTTCTCTTTAATTTTTAAAGCTGAAAGCTGAAACCTTTTGGGGGCGAAAATGTGTACGCTATCTTACATGCCATAAAGCAGGTTAAACTACTCATGAAAAGCAGGGTCTATATATATGCGTGATATCCTAATGTAAAGCCAACAAGTTTAGATTTTTTAGATCCTTTTTCTAAAATATGTCAAAAATATAAAGGCAAAGGGAAGAAAAAAAAAATTAGGAGCTAATTCTTCTCTAGCTCATCTAGTTTTTGAATTAAATGACAAAAAATGCATGAAAAACCCGAACAACGCTTACAAATGAACGAATTTTATTATCAAAATTCGTGCTCTGTGAGAAATGAGAGCTGGCAATGCATGCAGCTATTGAAATGAGTTTGGTGTGCAACTTATTTCACGTTTCGGACCAGTGTGTTGGCCACCTATAGACTATTTTTTGTAGGGTTACGTGTAGTCACTCATCTATGCTGATAAACCAGCGTCACTTGCAGCCTTGGAAAACAACGTTACACGTGTTATTAACGAGATACCAGTCGGCATGATCGAAAAAAAGGTTTAAAATTAGGCTTATCGCTTTCCTTAGCATGCACAATGAAAGAAGAATGAGTTCCGCTGCACAAACTTTTTAAAATTTGCCACGGTTTGGTTGATTCAAAAGCATGACGATACAAACACATTTATAGTTGATTAGCGTTTGACCACTATGGTACGACACGAAGAAAACGATGACAAAGGCTTCGTTCATACATGCATGCAATGAGATATTCCAATGTGTGCATCAGTGGCGTGCCTAGCATTTACTGATGAGGCAAGCCCAGTGAATTTTTTTTCCAAACCAAAAAGGCTAAAATTGGCAATAAGGATGGAATGTTCTAGATCCCGATTGAAGCATTGAAGAAGAAATATGGGAGCTCTGTTTGGACTTTACCAACGTTTTTCGACGTGCTAAAATATTAACATTAAAAATACAAAATGAGCATATAAATTCAGGAGGTGAACGTAGAAAGGGAATTTTTGGACTTAAATTGATATAGGCTCCGCAAAGGTATCATTTAAAAAACAAATCGTTGAGTGATATACTATTTTTTAAACTAAACGATAATTTCTCTTAATATAAACCTTATTAATAAAACTGCAAATTATCAAATATAAGAAAATGTCAACGGAATGAAAAAATCCAAATTGCAAAGTAACTAAATGTATTGATGGATGTAAATAAGTAAAACTATTATTTGAAAAACCTTGTTTTGTTTCATTTTTATTTGAACCTGAACCGGAACACACTGTTATTTTTTGCTTGAACCTGAACCTGAACACGAACCCAAATTTAACCGGTTCGAAACTCTGCTAAAATCTAATGGCGCAAAAATATAGGAGTAAAAGAAAGTGGAGCAAATACTTTCCAAATGGCAAACTAAAACTGAAAGCCAGCTTTTAAGTTCTATTTAAAATCATACATAGTAGCAGAAAATTGATATGCTGCTACTTTTTTTGGAACTGCACATAATAAAAAAGCTATTGAACTTCCAATTAAAATAAGCGAGATAGCATGTTATGAAAACATACATTTTCAAATTTTAAAAACCACGTAAAATCCAACTTGATGAACTGCGATAGCATGAATGCTTGTGTGTATTCTATATAATCCACATTCAATTTTTTATTAGTACATATACGAGCTATTGAAAAACAGGGTAATACAAATAAAAAATTTTAAAAGAAAATTATTCTTTCAGTTAAAACAAAGGTAGTAATTTTGTAAGTACATATTATACAAATTTTCAGTTACCAATTCTTAGGCAAGCCCGGCTTTTGGGCTTATATGGACGTACCGCCACTGGTGTGTATGTTTCTTGATGACCCGCCAAAAATGTCTACGTTTGGCTGGGAAGTTTTGATGCACCCATCGTATAGCCCGGGCACTGCACCGTCTGACTACCATTTGTTGCAGTCTCTGCAAAACTCTCTTGATGGGAAAAAAATTGGCCAACAGAAGAGCCACCGCAAACCACTTGGTAGGGCTTGAAGAGAATTCTCATTCGTAACATGCTTCCTTAGCACTCACACAGGTACTCAATTTGATTGTGTATGTTTGAGCTAGCACTGATCTAGAGAAAAGTTTAAATCTCGCAGAGCGATAAAATATATCTCCAGAAAACAGTGTAACTTTTTGCTCGAGAGAATATTTTTTTATTTGTTTTTACAAATTTGTTTTTTCAAATGTGTAGCTATTATTTAAGCTCTTTTTAGTAATTGCTAATTTATTTCAAAAATAAGCCCCCATTTTTGTAATAAAGCTAAGCATTGTAATTATTTGCGTATACTCAAGTACCCAAAAATAAATCTAAAAATTTTTCATACTTTGAAAAAAGCTTCATAAAGTATTCATGACCAACAAATATTTATATGCAACTAATGCCAATTGTTGTTCACACCCTTCCAAATATAAATATATACTCATAAATATACGATTATTACGCTTATAAATGTTGACGGCAACATTTGCAGAAATTACCCTTAAAAATTACACATTAAAAAAAAAAAAAAAAAACAAAACATTCAAAGGAAGTAAAAGCAAAATTCCTGCTAAAAACAGTGAGTGAATCCAATATTTTAATTTGGATTTGCACAGACGACCGCTCAGCGCACACCCCACTCCACCATATCCAAACTTGACTGAAGCCGGATTGACTTCTAAACGCATGTATTTTTTGAGAAAGTTTAAAAGAAATGCGCAAAAAGTGTGTAAAATTATGTAAAAGAGGGGTACATTTTTACTTTTCAAACTTTCAGTCTGGAATTTAATGGATTTTAGATTTAGAAGGATACAAAAAAAAAAAAAAAAACTAAAAATCTAAAAATACAGCAAGAAAAGAAATATAACAATAAAACTTTTCTACATACATTCATTCATGCATTACATTATTCCATAGTATAATAATCATCGCCCACCAGTGTTACCCTCTTTTTGGCATGTGCTGATATGGAAATTGCGCGCACCCTGAACAAAATTCTTTGTGACACATTAACTGTCAATTTTTCTTTTTTCTTAAATAGGAAAAGAAAAAAAGTTTATTTCTTTGTTGCTGTTTTTCCTACGCATCACGTGATTTACACATTTGCCAAAGAAACTTTTTCAATGCTCTCACAAAATAAATTCAAATCTTACACATCATCAGTTTCTTACAATATGCAATTAGAAAAAGTGTTTCCCCTTTAATTCTTTCTTTCTTTATTCCCGTAGATTTTTGCCTAATGTGGATTTACATACATACATATATATACGTGAAGATTAAATTCAAGGGTGTCGTAGACCTTAAAAAAAAAAAAAACTTCCTTAACATTTTTGCGAGGGTGGGTTTTTTTTCTGGTATTAAGGCAATTTAAAAAGCGCAGAAGGGGAATAAATCATGTTTGACATGTGGAGCAGGCAGGAAGAAGCTGAGGCAGTCAGGCAAGCAACACTTGTGCACGTTGTCCCTGTCAACATAACCTACTTAAAGAAACAATAAAAAAAAAAGTAGAAAGAAATATTTGAAAATTAATTTTGAGCACATTTTATTATGTAAAATTTGGCAATTCAATTGTATATTTTCATTTTTCCCTTACAGATATACATACGAACTCTTCGAGTATCTAAGTCCTTGAGTTTTAGGTAGTCCACTAAAATCTGGAGTTCATTTTTGAACATACTCAAGTAGTACATTGTATATGCTTTCGCTTGCTTGCTTGTTGCATCAAGTGATTCACTATGGCAATTTCGCCATTAGCAGAGTAGTATTTAGTTTTGAAAAACCACTACCTTAAGCTTTTTGATTGCTCTTATTAAATTCAAGCATTTAACCTGCGTAAGTAATCAAAAAAATAATAATCACAGCATTATTGACATTATCAAGTTTTTGACATATTTTTGTACGGTTTTATGTCACGTCAAGTCTAAACAAACTATATTGGGACATTATTTCATTATTGGCAGACTGAATTCCAGAATTCAGTTTCATTTATTGTATATTGCCAACAAAATCTTATAACATAATTTAATAAGATGTTTCGAATTTATTTAATCTCATGCATTAAACTTTTTAATTAAAAAATGAAATGAAAAGACGCTGTCAGAATAATATAACAATTTAACACCAACCACGCCTGCTTTCCATAAAAAAAAAATTTTAAACATTTCTTAAAGTGCATACAAAGAATATGTAAATATTGGAATTATTACATTTTACAGCATTAAAAACAAAAAATGCTTAAAATTGGTTTAACTTAAACCAACTTGTTTAACTTAGGTTTAAGCATGTTCCATCAAATCAATACAAATATTTGAGTTAAAAAAAAAACATATTTGAGATATTTTCAAAGAGAAATTCAATTGCAGCTGCACTTAAATTTACAGAAACCTTAAATTGAAATATGGTATAAGTTTTATTGAAAAGTATAAGCGCAACACTTGTAATTGTCAATCAAATATTGAAGTAAGCCATCATCACTGAGTGTAATTGCGACTAGTGATGAGGAAAGTCAAATTCTTTTGAGAACCGAATTTAGTGTGTTAAATATAATATCGCTTGGAAACACATTAATTCGTTAGAAACACATGATCTGGTAAAACTTCAAAAGAAAATATCGATTTCAAATCCCAAGAGCTCAGAAAATTTTGAATAGAAAAATAATTTTTAATAGCTTCAGTAAATGACTCCAAAAAAAAAAGAAAAAAATACCGCCATTAAAAGTTAAAAGTAATGTTAGGTAAAAACTGCAGGGAAGATTACGAATATGTCAAGGAATCTTGGGAGCAACCTTAAAGTTACTTTCAGAAATGTGGGAGGAAAAAATCTAAAACCTTGAGGATGGTTCCTCAATAATTGAATCTTGAGCAGAGATTAAATTTATTCTTAGGGAAAGATTAAAGCAAGTTTTTTAATTTTTAAGGAAAAATTAAAGTGATAAAGTTTTGGTGAGGCGACCAGAATCATCTCCCGTAATCATTGTACTTAAAAAATAGTGGGATGAGATATAATATTTCTCTTGAATCTGCGATAATTGGTAAGTCAAAAATCTTGCGCAAAGATTACAGAAATTGCTATAAACGGTAAGTAAAAAACAGATTAAAAATATACCACGAAATCTTGGAGAAAGATTAAAGTCGCCCATAGAAGTCTCAGTAAATAAAGTATGAAAATCTAATGGAAAGATTAAAGATATATAACATAGAGATAAAGACCTCTTCAGTATACTGAGTGAGATATTAAAGCTAGCCCCAGAAAACGAGCCAGATGATCAAACAAGATCGATTAGCTTTCCTAAAAAATTAAATGCTTCTTCTGAATTCTCGGGGGCCATCTTATCTGCACATATTATAGAAGTTCACAGAATTTTGAGTCAAAAATATTTTGGGAAGAGATTAAATTCATCTACAGAAATTGCTGTAAATAAAGGGTTTTCCATTAAGGACATAACAATGTTATCTATTAATAAAACACAGAATTTTTTGAGATATTGAGTTCAAATTTATTGTGGGTGTAGTGCAAGCATTACATTTTATGAATGAAATTCGATTTCGGTCATATGACCACTATGAGCCCGTTTACAGCGATCGATTCTGAAAACGACCGTCATGTTACCGTCAATGGAGAGCGCTATCGTGTTATGTTGGAAGATTATTTGTGGCCAGATATGTGGTTTCAACAAGACGGTGCCACTAGCCACACAGCACGCATCACTTTCGATTTATTTATTATCTCGAGAAAGGGTCCAGTGGAATGGTCGCCTCGTTCATGCGATCTAACGCGATTGGATTTCTTTTTATGGGGCTATATTAAGTCACTGGTCTATACCAACAAGCCAGCAACTTTAGACGAGCTGAAAGGCAATGTCAAACACGAAATTGCCAATGTTCCGGTCGAAATGTGTGCGAGAGTGGTGGAAAATTGGGTTCAAAGAATCATAAAATGTAATACTTGCACTAAACCCACAATAAATTTGAACTCAATATCTCAAAAAAATTCGGTGTTTTATTAATAGATAAAATTGTTATGTCCTTAATGGAAAATCTTTTAGTAGCAGAGATTAAAGATATTTTACGGAATCTTGGAGAATGATTAAAGTCGTCTACAGAAGTTTCAGCAAATGGCGTATGAAAATCTAGAGAAGAGATAAAGGATATGTCCGGTAATATTGGATGGAGATTAAACACTCACTCAATCACAAGACACTCAGAATTCTTGCTGAGAAATTACAGATATCTCTAGAAAACGCAGCAGGAGCGCAAAGTAGGCTGATCAGCTTTGCTAATACTAATGATCTGTACGAAGTTACTGATCCAATGAAAAAAGAGGTCAGACCACTAGTGTATCTGGTTTTAGGGGCAAAAAACCATTTGCAATAAATTTCTCTTTCCCCCTTCTACCCTTTCGGTAATCTATGGATCCCCTAGTGCAGAGGTTCTCAACTGTGCTCATCCTATGCCCCTTTTCGAATTCGTGGCAAACCCGCGCCAAAATTTGATTTTTACAAAACAGTTTTTTATGCTGGTTTACTATTTTTTAAATTAAATCCTACCCGCCTTGATAAAATTCTGCTTTTTCGATAGTTTGGACGAGGCTCTGGTTAGTTTACGTCAAAGATAAACTAGGCTAGTAAATTTAGGGAATTTTACATTCGATTTTTTTTAATAATAGTTTTTAACAATTTGTCGTATTTTTGCGGTTTAAAGCTATTATCGATGCGCCTCCGCAGCGAATTTCGAAAACGCAAAACGGCACGCTCTGTTGCGATTTCTTCGCATTGAAATCATTTCTTTCTGCCACGTACAAGAGATTTTTAGTTGAGATTTCTACCAGTTCAGTTAACTATTAAGTTAAATATAAATATTAGAACAAAAGTATTAATATCAGACTGAGGGCTAGTTAACTACTTTTTTTTCAACTATCACTTAGTTGTAGTTGAAATAACTTCAACCACATTTCAACTAGTTCAGTTGTAGTTGAAATAATTTCAACTATATATCAACTATTTTAGTGATAGTTGAAAATTTTCAACTACAACTAAATTATTTGAAATATAGTTGAAATTATTTCAACTAAAACTAAATAATAAGTGAACAAATTTCAACTATATTTCAATTATTTTAATTGTAGTTGAAAAAATCTCAACTACATTTTAACTATTTCAGTTGTAGTTGAAAAAATCTCAACTACATTTCAACTACTTCAGTTGTAGTTGAATGCATAGTTAACTGATTATTTAGTTAACTACCCCCCAGTCAGATTAATATACAAAATAATATTAAACATTTCTGAATTTGTTTCTTTTTGTTCGCTTTTTTCATTTCACTTCCTCTTCTCTTTATTTTGTTACGTTTTCGGGATGACAAAAGAGGAGAACTGTGAATGTTCGAAAAAAACGATGCGTCAAAATCGCAGACGTGTGTGCACGCTCATATGACATAATGGGTTGCATTGTTGTAACTTCTTACGTTGCGGACTCGCACCGATAAAATCGCAACTTTGTGTGCGTACCTTAAATCAGAAATGGGAAACTAAAAGGTGCATATTGTAGGTTATAACATATAATATGAAAAAAAAATTAATGTATTTTGTTAAATACAAAATATTGCGATTATGATGCATTACAGAGTATTCAAATATTTGTTTATTGAAATATCTCCACGCCTCCCCCCAGGAGGGCGCGCCTCACCACTTGAGAACCACTGTCCTAGTGCTTTGTACTCACTTCTAATATTTCGTTACATTTTATAAATTCTTTTAATTAAGTGCTTAGGTTAAGTAGTTGTTTCCCCTTAAGCGCGAGAAATCAAAAACACCAGCAGTGCTTTTTGGATACCACTTTCACGATTGTGATAATAAAAGGCAAGCATTTAATAATACCACAAAACTTTACTGAAGTATTGAGTTTAACGCTAAAAGTTTTTCCCATGTTGGTTGGTTGTAGTGGCTGTCTAGAGACACACTTAGGCCTGAGCGGCCCATTGTGATACCACAAGGTTGGTCCTACAGTTTAACGCTGGTTCCGAACGGCGGTGTGGCAATTCGTTATCACTTGGTGGTTTTGCCATGGATTCTCACATACTGCCGAGGAATGGTTAATCAAAAGTTTTGAGTCTAGCTCCTGCTAGAGCAAGGCTAGCATATAGGAAGGGTTCGAGCATTTCTACCCCTCCAATGTCATGGTAACTATTCAAATACGTTTCTTATCTTTTTCATTCATGTTCTTACTGTTTCTCAATATCCGATTACCATTAGTTTTGATACTTTAAACAAATGTGAATTCTACCCATCACTAGTTACTAATGTGTATAAATTTTTAGCTACAATGAAGGCTAATATAGGAAAACTGATGCTTTATATTTGAAATGAAGAGCTCTCCCCTAAAGCATCAATCAAAAATGTCAAATTTGAAGAACGCGTATTTCTAAAAGTGATAGCAAGATGTTTCAAATTAAGAACGGTTTCAGTTTTTTCAAGTGTATATAAAAGAGTTTCCAATTACAATCCAAAACAAAAAATACAACAACAAAAATAGTCATTACAATGACAACACTACAACACTCATTCATAAAACAAAATCAAAATAAACGAAGAAGAAAAATAAGAAGAAGAAATTGATGTGTCCATCATAATTTGTCAGATTAATACACAAATTTATGATCATTCCATATATGTGAACATTAAAAATAAAAATCATAAAAATGAAAAAAATGATGCCCTTTTATGTGCCCTTTTAACGTAAACAGAGTGCAACAATAACAACAAGATCCACAAAAAAAACTACTTAAGTACGAAAGATTGAAGCGTGAAAAGAAATGGGGAAGTGAGGAATTGGGAGCGAAGCGACAAAAATTGATATGCAACACATATCGAATGACAGACGACAGTAAATGCGGCATTCAAATGTCAAAAACGAAACAATAAAAATGCAATACGATACCGATTTAGTAATAATAATAATAAAAAAAAAGCATTAAACAACAACATGAGACGAAATGTCAACAACACCAAGAACAACAACAGCAACTACAACAAATATTAAAAACCGTTGCTTGCAATGCATGATACGTCAATTAGAATTTTATTTATTTCACAAGTTGGCAACCTTCTGCGTTCGTCGCATTGTCGTTGTGTTTATGCTAAAGACGACGCAATGCGCATGCGTGCGCACCGCGTATTAAAAAGCGTTTTTTTTACTGCTTTGGATTTTAAAGGGCCGTGTGTGAGGTTTCCTTAGAACGATTGTACACATAAATGACATGATTGTCAAATTGTTGTCATCGTGTTTTGTTTGTCTGAGGCGTGACTGAAACTTATTGTTGTGACGGACTGACTACCTCCAGACTACAAGTGTGTATGTATGTGTGTGACTGTTTGATGACAAAAATGTAAGCTTGAAGTCCAGAAAATTTTGCTTTTATTTTGTATTTTTATTGCTATTATTACAGCTCATAATCAAAAACTTATGTTGTATGTGAAATATAGCAGTAGCAGTCAAAGCCAGTCGTAGATCCAGCAAAAATGTTCATTGTATAATTTCACTCCCTCCTTTTGCGCGTTAATTGACAAGTAACGTCGCCGACTTTTGACAGTTACAGAATTCCTGTAGTTCAAACTTCAAATTCAAATTGTTCGTGTGCATTGTGTACTGGTGGCAGGCGCAACCACTCAAGCGTATGTCTGTCTGTCTGCTTGCTTCGTTGAGATATTTATGTGTGATCAGTGCTCATTGATCGCTACTGTTGAATATAACTTGAGTTTGTTTTTTATTTATTTTTTTTTTTAGCTTTTTCGCTTGTTTATTGAGGGCAAAGTCATTTGTCTGTGTCTCTGTTGCTTATTTGTTTGTTTTATTTTGTTTGGAACATGCTTTTTTGTTTTTTTTTTGTTGTTCAGACTCTTTTATGTTGTAATTGAGCTCATCTTAAATTGAGGCATAAACAATTTTTTTTCTGTTTTCCATACATAAATTAAAGCATAAGTCAATGCTCGCGGCTTGAATCGAGTCATCGTTATTGATCAACGCGATCGTAAAAGTTCTTAAGCTAATAAAATATTTAAGTTATTTACATTGGTTGACTTTTTATAATAAATAAGATGTTTTTTCTTATATGAAAGATCAATCGGAAAAGTTCTTTTAACATTATTCATTGACATAAATTTAATTTCAATATGTTACTCCAAAGTTACTGAAGTCGTAGGATCAGGTTCGCATAAATCTGAGTAATCTAATAAAATAAATACTTTAGTCAAAGTCTCTCTCACTTCTCATATAGCTTCCTAGACATACAGGCTGAGGGCCTTTGAACACATACACTGGCGGTCATAAAAACCGCACCACTTGCTATACTGCTGTAATTTCGGTAATATTTACTAACTTAGCCCAAATTTCCCTTCCTTTGTAAATGAGATTCCCTTGTTAATGTTTTAAGAATGTATTTAAACGCAATGTACTATTTTTTATTGCGCTTGTTGGGTGAAAAGAAGAATTTTTGAAAAAGTGCCAAAAACAACTGCAAAGTATAAACAATTTTCGCGCCACCGAAACGCCGAAATTTGTGTTCTTAGGTACCAAGGAGTGTCATAAAGTTAAATACCTGAAGAAATCACATTCGACCGCTGTTGGACTGATCCAGAAAAAAAGGCAATTTGTACCCGCTTGAAAGGAAAAAAGGATCAAGAAGACTATGGAAGACAAATACGAGAGAAAATGGCATAACCTGAAAGAAAAGTATAAATTATCGATTCAAAAGTGCAGTCACAATAAGGACTAAGCTAACGAGCTATTACAACGTGGATATAAATGTCGAAATCTTACGCAGAAAGAAACGAAAGTTCGGTCTGTATGGGAGATGATTATCCAAAAAGTCGATGTTGACGAAATGGATGAAAACAAATCGCCTGGCATAAACTAAAAACTACAGCAATTGCACTCCAGAAAAGTTTTATGATCGGACAAATTAAACTCAATTTTTTATGCTCATTTCATCTTCGGTACGTGCGTCGCTCAGATATAGAGCAATATAAGTGTAGCAAAAATAGTTAAATTCCCACAAAGTCATATGGCTTGAATGGATTTTTCCTACTATATCCGGGGTCCTTATGCTATATTAAAGGGGCTGTGAGCGGCCAAAAATATGGCTAAAATTTTATGGAGCAATTGTTGTAAGCCAATTATAGTGTGTTATTTTACCGGACGACTTCTGCGGCATATCATCGCGCCAAATTGGCAAGGTTTAGTTAGAATTATTGCCTAATGTTTAATAACTTTAGGAATAGTAAAAAAGTTAGATTATTGATTCTTATTTGTTTGCAAATTCAAAATGTTTCCGATGATGTTAGAATTTACTGGCGGGAATGACCAAGTAACTCGCGCGATTTAAGTCCTATAGAGCACCTCTGTCATATAATGAACCGGAAAGTTGCTCAAAACATGCCAAAGAATAAAAAACCCCTAGTTGGAATTCTGAAAAACGTTGGATATTAAAAAAATAACGAATGATATCCTTAAAGTGCTTGTCGACTCTATACCATTCAAGATAACGGCCATAAGAAAGGCTAAGAGAGGGGCACCATCAAAATAAATAATTTCGCTTATGACTTTATTATGAAACAAATTAAACTTAGTTTACACCTTCAAAAAATAACAAATATTTTTATTTTTACATACTTTTAATTAATACCCTAAAAAACGTGAAATTTCTTCTATATTTTTATTTTAATGAAAAAGTAATAAAATTTGTGTGTATGTGTGATTTTTCTTTCGCAATTTTGTTCATTTTGTTCCCGAAAAAAAAAAAATTACATTCACTAAAAAAAATCAGGTTTAGGTCCTATTTTAAACAATTTACTTAAAATTGGGGGGTGGTCCGGTTTTTGTGGCAGCCAGTGTAATTTGAAAGAGATTGAGTAATCCACAGTTTTCGCCAAATTAATCGTCTGGCTTTCTGATAACCATCTGAGAGGGCGTTTGCCGATCAGATGCAATTAAAAACAAGTTAATTTGACTAAACATTACACTTCTTTCTTAGTTTTGAGGATGTTATGAGGACGCCCATAAATGTATAATGCATTATTGTTAATATTCCCAAAATCTGTTCTAAAAAGCCTCAATTTCATAAAAAGGGCTATTAAAAAAGTTTACTTTAAAATTAAGAGACTCATGACTCTGTATGTTCTTCTTCATCCTCAGATCCACAACCCCGACGAAAGTCATTGAATGGCATTGCAATCTGACAGGTTTTTCCGAACCTCAATTTAATAAAAACCTCATTCTATCTAATAAAACATATTTTGTAGAAATATATCTAACTGATTTGGCCGATAAAAACAAGGTTCTTATTTTAAAGTCACCTTCTGTGCCGATCTAGGGATGGATATTTTGATAGAATGTAAGTTGTAGTCTCATCAGACCACAAAATGTTCTGGTATAAAGCCCTCAATACTTTGGGTCTGCTAAAATGCAAGCGATGGATCGATAATAGCCAAGGGGAACAAAAAGATTTTCAGGTCTGTCTAAGGCATAAATATGTTAGTAAGTCTTTCCTCGCCCACTCCTCAGCGTTCCATTTCGAAAAGGTCCAGCCGAATTCGCAGAAAGCATCATGTGCATAAGCGATTCCAGACGTCCATATCTTTCGTCTTATGCCAGTATTGCGGAATTAAAGTATTTTTACAAATTTATTCAGAAGTTTTTGCCCTTGTTTTTTTTTCAAATAATATGGACATTAGAGTTGGTCGAATATTTGGTCGATATTTGGTACCCCCTATTTGTGTTCTATGGATCATTTTAAGCAACTTTTCCAATGAAAGCATAGTTCTATTTACAATTTCGAGCCCAAGATTTGACTTAGACACAGCATTGAAAAAAAATAGAAACAGCATTACAATATTTTGCTATGGGGGTTTTTTGGTACGAGAAAACCGAATTTGACATTGTTTTGCCAATAAAATTATGTTTTGATACTCAATTTGAACAAAAAAGGCTTAAAATTAACAAAAATGGCAAAAAATCGGATTATTTGTATGGGAAGTAATCTTATTTTTAATCGTAATAACATGAAATTTCGCAAAAATATATTTTTTTACAAAAAAAAAAAGATTCTAAAAGTTAAAGTGCAATATAATAAAAAATAAGGGTACCTCCCATCAAAATTTTCGATTTGGCGATTTATATATCCATATTGGATCTAAGCACGCCAGCACCTGAACCTCAATCCATTTTAGAATCGTTATGGCATTGGAAAGGGGAGACAATGTTTGATTTCCTACCCAAGTATAGAACTCTAATAACATATTTCGACAAAGAACAGATTAAATTATTAGGAATTTCACTAAGAATTTTCAGATAACAAGTGAAATTACCAAGTGGAATTAAACCTGTAGCCGCAGACCTGTCAACGATTTGTCAACCTGACCAATCATCGACTCAATGACAGGAGTGCACAGATCCGCATAACTCCTATGATTGAGAGACAGGAAACTTTTGTAACTTGCTTAGTTTGATAGTAGCCGAGCTCACACATGTTTTTCGCAATGCAATCACAAAATCTTATATTCTAAACCTGAGAGATCTCTCTCCAATCTTTAATTCAGCTTACAACTTTATAACTTTAATAATATTTTATCAAAAATCATTAATAATAATTTCGCGTTATAGATTTGCTACCCTAAAAATTTCATTGCAGACAGGCAATCCAGCAACAACGTGCAACACTTGCACGTGACTTGGAATTTAATATAGATTTAAGAAAACGTTTGCTTAATTTAATAAATAATATGTTGATTTTAATAGCCACGAGAAAAGAAAAACAGTTTTAAACTTCTATAGGATGTAGAAAAATACTAGAAGTTGATTGTGTTTTCCTAACGTTTCGAAAATATTCAGAAGCTATTGAGAGCTAAAACATTCTAATTTTGGGAGTATGAATGTATAAACTAGAAACGCGCCATTTTTTTGACATTGACAGCTATTCTATCTCGAAGAGCGCCAAAAATACGATAAGAATTGATCTGTCAAATAATTTTCATAATTTTACAAAAGTGTTTTACTATAGCTGAAAATGTCGAATTTCGTGCCAACAAAACAACATTTGCGGGAAGTTTTAATTTGCTTCTTCCATTAAAAGAAAAACTCACTGAAGCTTATCCTGACTGTGCTATAGGCGTTAGAATGTGTCAGGTGTGGTACGCCCGTTTCAAAAGTGTGATTTTAATGTTGAAGACGGAACATTCAGGCGGCCCAAAAAATTTCGAAGATGAAGAATAAAAGGCATTACTCGAAGAAGATTCATGTCAAACGAAACAAGAACTTGCAGAATCTTTAGGAGTTGATCAATCAACTATTTCTAAACGATTAAAAGCATTGGGAATGATTCAAAAGCAAGGAAATTGGGTGCCGTACGAATTGAAGCCGAGAGACGTCGAACGAAGATTTTTCACATGTGAACTGCTGATTGAACGACAGAAAAGAAAGGGTTTTCTGCATCGTAATGTAACTGGCGATGAAAAGTGTAAAACGTTACGATAACCCAAAGTTTAAAAAATCATGGTGACCGCCCGGACATGCATCAACATCAACGGCAAAGCCGAATATCCATGGATCCAAGCTCATGCTGAGTATTTGGTGGGATATGAAAGGTGTCGTGTATTATGAGCTGCTGAAACCGAATGAAACGATCACTGGCGACCGCTACTGACTACAATTGATGCGTTTGAACCGAGCATTAAAGGATAAGAGGCCAGAATATGAGAATAGACACGACGAAGTTGTTCTTCAGCACGACAATGCTTAGCCGCATGTTGCTAGTGGAAAGTGCTACCCCACCCGCCGTATTCTCCAGACATTGCTCCTTCTGATTACCACTTGTTCCGATCGATGACACATGGCCTGGCTGAACAGCACTTCCGTTCTTTCGAAGAACTCAAAAAGTGGGTCGATTCGTGGATAGCCTCAAAAGATGAGGAGTTCTTACGACTCGGAATCCGTATGCTACCAGAAAGATGGGAAAAGGTTGTGGCTAACGATGGACAATACTTTAAAGAATAAATTTATAATCACTTTTTCACAATAAATGTCCAAATTACGAATAAAAATACGAGTTTATACATTCATACTGCCAATAATAGGAAAGAAAAAGTATAATTTTGATCGATGGTTGGTTTTTTTTTTTGATAACCGTAGAGACGCAGCAGCAATAAAAGCTCTTCAATACTACTACTATTATTATGGCACAACAGCCTCTGGAGGGCCAAGGCCGAGCTTTTCGCAATCATTCATGATGTGTGAGTTATATTTATACACGAATAGAAGGGAGCTACAGTTTTATGCCGAATCCGAATGGCGGAGTGAAAAGCTTTTCATAGGCATTTTTTTTACTCTTGGAGGTTTGCCATTGCCAGTCAAGATTTGGTGCCGTGTAGAAAAATTCTTATTTTCTATTTTTGATTTTTTGAGCGCGCCGAGTTACGAACCCGGGCACAACTAACCACTAGGCTATGGCGACCACTATTCAATACTCCATCATCAAATCAATGCAAGTTAAGGACTGCTAAATCTGATTTAGGTTCAAGGCCATAGGAACATTGAAGAGAATGAGAAAGTTGATGAATTGGAGCAGTCAGGGGCTTTCCTTCACAAAATCTTATCGGTACCAGTTTTAGTCCTCCTGGTTTGGTCTGTTGGGGATATGGTAGATTTCACTGATCACTGGTGTATAGGTACTGACTTAGAGCGTATTCTCTATAACACTCACTGCAGAAGCTGCGGAAAATTGGGAGAAAAAGTAACATTAAACCAATTTTTTTGTGAATGCCCTGCTTTGATATTATATTTCCTCGATAACTTTGATTGCCAGGCAGTTAGTCTGAAGAACCTGCTAGGATACCGAGACTCTACGGTGTTGATTTTGTATGCATCTCCATTATTTCAATGTACGACGAGGAAGTAGTTTTAAAAATTGTGAGCCATATACCCACTCAAAGATTTTCTGTTTATCTTTCATATTAACACCCACTCAAAAATCATTCACAACATTAACAAGCAACCATCGCCAATTCTTAGATTTTTTGACTCTTTCAACCTCTTTTCCTCTTGGATACGAATTTCTAATTAAGCTTATTGCAATTGCAACAACAAAAAATTATTCCAAAAATGAAATGATCTAGAAAAAACTATGCCGACACCAAAAACAAAAGATAACACAAGCAGGAGTAAAAAGTGTATACCGAAAAAACAAAGGCAACACTGTTTTACTACTACAATTTTACAAGTGCATATTTATGTTTATATGCATTAAAGTTTTCTCTATGATAAATGATGCATTACATTAAAAACTGATTGCAGTTGAGGTGGGGGGGCGTACACCGACATAAATATGTTTGTACTCATATGCACTTATGAAATATGATCCATAATCTAAAAATTTAGATCATGCTGGACCAAAAACACAACTACTTGCAACATTAATTTGAACGCATGTGTGTGCAATACATTCATATATCCCAGCAAAATAATTTGCATATGGTTTCTACAGGAGTGAAATTAACTCGCAGTTTAATTTAAAACAATGATTCCGCTTGTGAGGATTGAAAACAAATCAGTAAATTTAAAAGCTTAAGAGCTTTGCAATTACCATGATTATTTTAGAATAGTGACGGCCATTCTGCACCATTGACGATTTATTTTGGGACATGAAAAAAAGCCAAAAATGGCGTTAAATTAAAAAGTATCAGCATAGTAAAGTTTTTTTCAGATCCAGATAAACAAAAGTGGAAACAAATTTTTGACATTTCCGGATCCAAAAGGGTCTTGAAAATACCGAAATTTCGACAATAAATTATGATTTTTCAAAATTTTTGGACAGAACATTTTTTCAAATTTCACAGCGCTTTTATTTCTCCTTGTGTGTATAAACATAATGCAAAAAGAATTTTTGCAATCAGATAATATTTATTGGTGCAGCAAGATGTAAAAAGCAGGTAAATTTTCTAAAATTCAGCAAAAATTGTATGAAAAGTAAAAAATATGGTCGAAACTTCTGAACTTTGAACCTCTTTTCAAGACCCTTTTGGACCCGAAAGGAGTTATCTGATTTCAAAAATTTGTTTCCACTTTTGTTCATCTGGATGTGTAGAAACTTAATTTTAAACTTTAATTTAACGCAATTTTTGGCTTTTTTTCATATCCCAAAAAAGTCCCTTCATTTACGCAATTTTGTTACATACTGTACGTGTTAGTCGATACTTTAAAATGTATGCGACAAAAGAGACAGCGGCAACTCAGGAAGCACTTTAATCATATATACGCACAAAGAGTTTAAAGATTTTGTTTTTTGCACTAAAGTGGCCGTCACTGTTTTAAAGTTAAATTCGTTGATTTTATACTGGGTTATTCATGCTTATAATACAAAACACACATGTCTTTTTCTTTTATAGCATATTTTTAATGATAATTACACATGCGCCCGTCCAACAAAACAACGAAACAACACAACAAATTGGCAACACACACACACACATACACTCTGAAAATTAGTTGTTGTTACTGCAGCAGTTACTGCTATTATTATTATTATAGTTTTACTAAAATAATAGTGTAACATTTTCTTGTAGCCTTGTTCATTTAAGAAAGTGGCAATTTTTAAAAAAATATGCACTTGTGTATAGTATGTAGTAAAAATGTAGAACACACCAACAAAATGAAATGAAATTGCCCGAAACTGGTACTGTTTAAATTTAAGTATAGCATTTGAGTTTTTTTTTATGTATTTAATTAAATAAATTTTAAGGTGTTAATAACAAAATTTTTGGCATCATTTTTCAAACAATATGTTAAAATTATTGGTACAATTTCATATAATTTTCGAAAATTTTATAACTTTTTACTCATAGTTAACTAACGTAGAAATCGCATAAAAATTAAAAATAACTGTATGATTAACTAAGTGAATCATAAAATTATAAGAAAACAGTTTTAGATCTTATTTGGAACATATATGAAAAAATTTTGAAAAAAAAACTTTTAAATAGCACTGTGCAACACAATTTCGGATGCAGCATAACGACTATGATATCTGGAAAGTACTTGACCTAACAATAAAAACCCTATATAGGATTTTACTAAAATTCTTGGTAGGGCGTTCAATACAGCCCGTTGAAACTGGTCGGCTTTTGGTGTTCATGAATTGGCATTTTCTGCCTTTTTGGGATATAACCCTACGATTCTCGATGTTAACGTCTGAGAATCTATGATAGGAAAAGGTATAAGAAAATTTATTTATAAAATCCCAAAAACTGGCATTTGGAGTAGAAATTGGATGTGGATATTGAACGAAAGCTGAGGAAAAAACGATTTTCAACGTGTTCTCCGAACAGTCGAACATACGAATCTGAAGATAAGAATATTCACAGTGAAAGTTTCTTCTAGCATATATAAGCATAATCTTTGCACGGTTGTACCTGGTTTGCTAAAATCTACTGATTGTTTAATTTGCGTCCCTGATGTGAATGAGTACATTAAAGGGTAAGACCTAAGACTATTCTCGACAATGAGTTCAACTGAAAAAATTGCAAATTTATTATCGGGGTGAAGCTTATCCTATACAAAATTGGTTTACTCTAACTTCTCCAAAGCAAACTTTCACCATTGCCAGCTTTCCGACTTTGATTCTACAGCTATCGTAGTTAAAATTATTTGTTTATTAATTCTTTTTTTCAAGTAAACCAATCCAATGAGTACCTTAGAATGAAGCTTTATAGTCTGTAGATGCCATTCGTTTTGAGTTCATAGCATTCGTGCCCTTGGCCTCTCACTCTATTATCGATCACTCCCCAACAACTATCCAGAGGGTATAAAATTACTTGATTATATTTATGCTCTGTTTTCTCAATAAGCTAATTAGGTTAAGTCAAATCGAACTCACAATGACTTTCAATTGCAAAAATTTAAAGTTTAACATATGAAAGAAAAAATCTTAAAGCTTTCAACAATCTCTGGAACACTCTCGACTCTCCAAATTCAAAATTTTTCTGACTCTATAACTTACGTTCGTACTTCTATTTACTTAAAAGCTTTTACAATCTACTGTAAGTTTAAAAGTCTATCTAGTAGAAATCCAAATTATCAACCGGAGCGAATATCACCTCTTGATTTCTGACAACGTCTGACTGATTGACAAACACATGCCTTTAAATTCAACCCCGGGTTATTCTAGTTCGGTAGCAGCATTCAACCCTAGTTCAGTACTGATTGGTATAAATAATCGGTTCTATGTATAAATCGAGAAAAAAGTTAAAATCGAAATATATGAATCAATGCTGGTTTAGCATAAATGACTTCCGAACTGCCAATAATTGGTAGGCATTCATTATAATGAGATCAATATTAACGAAAATGTACCTACTATTAATGTGTTTAGATTCTATTTTGCAGTAGATTTAAGGACCACATTAAATCCATAGCACTCAGCCCATTGGGCTATTAAACTTTCACTAGATAGGAGAAAACATTTTTTTCAAGAAGAGAGAAGGACATAGATTTAATAGATTGAAAGAGAAAAAATAATTTTACGCCCCTTTCATTTTAATTTCTTTGAAGAACTCAAAAAGTTCATCATTCTCCAAATATATTTAACTCGTTTTCTTGCTCCCAGAGAAATACTTACTTGGTTCGAACAAAAAACGGCTATAAAATTGAGGAAAAATGGGAATAATTTGGCTCCATAGAAACGGTTTCTTCATTTAGATATATAAAATTTCTTTGAGTTGAGGAAATATTTTTCAAATATGAGAAATTGTATATAAATTAGGTAAAATTTTCCTCAGTTTGAGGAATAGTTTTCCATAGATTAAAGTCAATTTACTTTTTGGAAAAGAAATCCTCAATTTATGGAATATTTTCTACAATCAGGCATAGAAATCATGTTTTTTTTACTTGTATTCATTTATTATTTTATTTTTGATAAGAATTAAGGTTTACTTACATTCATACGAATTTTTACAAATACTACAGGCATCGTCGCCTTGAAATGATCAAAAGATCCTTATGGCCACCAAAAAATTATAAATCGAACTTTATTGAAATTTATATATTTTCAATATATTTAATTTTTTTTTCATAAAATATATCAACAGCCACAAACACAACAGCTTCGCTTGAAATAGAGACGCCAACTAAAAAATTCAAAAGAAAAACAAAGCGTACGCGATTGTCTGCTAAGGCCAAAGGAGTAAAGCTAGTTTTTGTGCATACCTAAATTTTGTATGGAGAACATCTTTGGTATATTCGTCTCTTTCTTACATTTTCTATACAAGTAAGTTTGTAAAAGTGAAGAAAAAACCTACTTCAAATTGAACACCATGGTTGCATGAAAGAAGCTCATTTTTCTTCATTTTGAGGAAAATTTACATAAACGAGAGAAATTTTCGTGGATTTAAATTGAGGAAACTTTTTCTTTGTTCTAGAGATGGGTATTTTTCTGGGTGTGCGAATGCTTTTTATGTTGCTTTATCTGCTATATCGGTAATCTTTTTCTTCTGTCATCCTTCTCTCCCAGTGGAGCATAGGGCCTCGGTCATCCTCTTATAGCGAACTCTATTACATCCAGCTTCTCGGCTGATGTCGTTCCAGGAGTAATTTGCTGTCTGTAATTCTGCATCAATTATTCTTCTCCATGTCTTTGCGGGTGCTGCAACACGTCGACCAATTCCCTGAGGATTCCATCGGAGTGCTTGACTAGCGATATTTTCGTTGGGTATCAGTAATCAGCAGTAGAATAATCTCAAAGTTTTGAGGCAGCCATTACCTTCGCAGTACTTATTCCAGAATATTCTTTTAACTATCTGAAGTTTTAAGAATTTCAGTTCATCCCCTCTTGGAACCGCCACTGTTAATCTATTGTATTCTTATTTTTCATATTGTACTTCACTGTCCTTGTATATTTGTATGTATTTATGCTACAAATATAACAACTTTTCAACAATCTTGTTTCTTCTACTACTGCTACAATATAATTTTTTTCTACTACTTACTACTACTACTTTTTTTCTAACAAATACTACAATTTTACTTGCAAATTTCATGCTGTGCGCGAAAAAGAACTTTACCATCAACAATAAGAAATTTTCAATGCGTGTGTCTGTCTGACTGTCAGTCCATTATGAACACATTGGTAGAAAAGGAAATGATGTTACAATTCAGGCTTTTAGTACTACTTTGCTTCAGTCGCACACTTCCCACAGCACTAACTCATACAGTCCATCCTTTTGTTATTACTTTTCCTTTTTCAGTAGCAATTTTTATTTTTATTTTTTTGCTTTGTTTTCTGTACTGACTGAATCATTTCTCGAAATTGCGGGATGGATGGACGGATGTACATCAGGCATGAATACGAGTAGATGTACATATGTATGTGTGTAAATATGTAACTAGCTAGGTACTAAATGGAAGTTAAATGTGAGCCAGTTAAGCCTAACCAACATTGGGATGGTTTAAGTTGAACTAAAACTGACAATAAAATGAAATGAAAGGCATTCCATAATGTTTGAGGTATTTTGTAAATTTTCAAAGAATTCAATTTCAAATAATATTTGTTGAAAGCAAAAGTTAAACTTAACCTGTGATTAAATTAAAATTAAATATTTTGATTTCTTTCAACATATTTATTTACATAGCATTTCAATTTCAAATGCTAATAAATTAAACTTAAATGGTTTTTAAGCGTTTAACATTAAATATGTAGTCAGTAGTAGTCAGTCTGCTGCCTCCTCACTCCCTTATTGCATAAATTTAATAAACAAAATGAAGAGTAAATAAGTAAAATGTCATCACCAAGAGAGAAGATAATGATAAGGATGATACTTTCTATAATGATGAACAACATCACAGTCATCACATAATTGCCCCTGAGGAGAAGGAGGAGGAAGAGGAAGAGAAGAACTGAGTGGAACGAAAAGGAGTGAGTAAGTTAAACATTAAGCAGTGAAAAGAAAAATAACAGTAAAGCAGGAAAATGATGAAGATGAAGAAAATCTCGTTCACCAAAAATACGCAAAACCGTAGAGAAAATTTCATTTATGAAATGTGTTAAAGATTAATTGTTAATTTACGCTGATGAACGCCTCAGGTGGAAATGAAAATTAATGATAACTTTTTCCTATAATACAACTACTACAAAAACAACAGCAACAACATTGTGCACATCAAATACAAAAAGGGGGGAAAGACAAATGTAGTCAAAGAGTAATGGCAAATATTCTTACTTAGAGTAGAGCAATAGAGCAGCAATAGCACGGAAAAAGGTAGCAAATTCTGTAGTAATAATAGTAGTAATGTAGTGTTGAAAAATGATAGAAAATAGTAGTAGCCCGCCAGTAGTAAGTAATGTTTTCTTCTTCAATCTGTTTCTGTGCGTGTCTCTTTTACATTATGTAGAAACATTTTCTTAAATCTTTTACTATTTGTTTAGCCAAAAACTCAGCGTTGTATTTAAGCAGAAAAGTGCATGTTGTGATATCACGCTGTTTCATTGAAGTAGTTGTTACTAAGTAATGCAATTTTGGTTGGTGAATAGCAGCAGCCGCAGGAGCAGCAACGTAAAACTTTATGATTGATGATTTTTAATAAAGTAATAAAAGCATAAAGTTTTCAATAGAGTTATACACTTCGTAGTACCTACCTATAAAAGGAGTGAGAATAAATTAAATGAAATCTTTTTGATATGAATGAGTCAAAGTTACAATATTGCATTACTTTGAAAAGAATTACTTTTTTTTTTAAATAATATTAACTGAATGGAAATAAATTTATCACAGTAAATGTGTGAAAACTTTTGGATGTCTCTGATTGCTTTCGGATGTAAATGATCTGAGGCTCTGAGTGACATCTATTGATGCAGCCTGAGACTGTTTATTGCGGTCTCAGATTGCCACTGGTTGCCTTTGATTTCTATTGCTTGTCTCTTATACCTTCTGATAACTTTTTTTTCCTGAGGCTAATTATTTGTAACTTAAGCAGTATTTGATTGCCTCGAAAGAACTTTAATGGACTCAGTGTACTTATTATTGCCACTGACTGTCACCGGATATCTCTGATCACCTGGATTTAATATCAATAATCACCTTACTAATCACCTCCTAGGTTAGGTTAGGTTGGAGTGGCTGTCGAGAGACACACTTAGGCCTGAACGACCCATTGTGATACCACGTAGTTGGACCTACAGTTTAACGCCGATTCCGAACGGCGGTGTGGCAATTTTTTATCGGCTTGGTGGTTTTGCCATTACCAACCAATGTGTGTACTTGTACACTATCTTATAATTCTCATACACTTCATATTGATAGTGAATATAAGAAAGTAATGAAAATTAAAAACCAGACGAAGACGGGAATCGAACCCGAACCTCCCAGATGAAAGTTTAGTGCACTACCCACTAGACTATCGAGGTCGTCAAAAAACCTCCTAACTGGTTCTCTATTTGTTTTTTGCCTCTGGCGACTTCACACTGCCATTGGTTGGGCCAAAATTCCTTATATAATATGATAACCTGTGACTGATTCTTAATGCTTATAATAAATAATCTTTGATTGCCTCCAGTTGTTGTTGGCTACTTCTGGTTGCTTCTCTGACAGCTACTAGATAATTTTGACTTATATACTTCTGATTGCTACCGAATATCTTTGATAACATCGGTTTTTCTGGTATTGCCTCTGACTGCCACTGGCTACCTCTGATTTTATTTGACTAACTGCAATTAATTGCTTCTGCCCGCCAGTGATTGTCTAGATACTACTTCTATTGAGTACTTCTGATTGCCTTTGACATCCTCAGATTGGCAATAGCAGCCTTTGGCTACTTCTGATTATCAGTGCCTACTTTTTATAGCCCCTATCTGCCTCTGTTTACAACCGATTTTCTCTACCCAACTATTGCTTTTAATAATCTGTATTGTAATCAATTAGTCTGGTGGTTAATTTTCATAATTTTCTTATATTCACTATCAATATGAAGTGTATGAGAATTATAAGATAATGTACAACAGGGCCGTAGCCAGGATTTTTTTTTGGGGGGGGAGGTTTCATTCGAAGAAAATATTCATATAAAATTTTTATGAAACTGATGTTTAAATACAATAAATTGGATACGATGAAGCATTTGATGGACCCTATCAGACTAGGGAGAAAAGTGGAGAAATGTCTTAAAGTTTTAGGAACAATTTTTGTTTCCGAGTTTTCTTAATCTTAACCTAAAAAAATGGCCGAAAATTACCAATACATTTTTTATCGTGCAAGACATAATTTCGATAACTCATTGACTTGCCGTTACTGATAATGTACCCAGCCTTAAAAAAAATGATTAAAAATGCCAAAAATATTCAGAGACTAATTTTTCCAAATGATTATCAGTGGGAATTTGGGCCATTATCAATGATGAGGAGCCCGGTTGAGGTTGGCGTATATTCCCTAAATTCGAGCAGTCACAGCATTGCAAGATATCTTCCGAGTCGGGGTGCTCTGGGCAACAATGGGTTAAAGGATTAATTATATTTTAAGATTAAGAACTTTAAAGCTGATTCAATAACACTTCTCTGCATGGGTTTGGTGAACAATATGGTTCCTAGTGTTTGCGAATGAATTTTTTAACTTCCCATCACGTCACGTTTTAGAAAAAATGGGGTTGAAACCCCTGAAAATATCGTTTTTGGTCATGACGTGCTCCAAACTTCGTACGATTTCAATTCAAATTTATTTCAAAATTTTTTTTTATACTTGACTTTTTAGAAAGAAACCGATTGAAGTAAAAAATATTTAAAAATCGTTAAATAATATTATTTTGACTTTTTTCCATCCACTGGCAATCAATATCAAAAATTTGAAAAAGTTTTCACATTTCGGGGGGGGGGGGCGGCGGGGTTAGAACCCCTAAAACCTCCCCCCTAAATACGGTGTACACACCTTGGTTGGTACTGGCAAAACCACCAAGCCGATAAAAAAAATTGCCACATCGCCATTCGGAATCGGCGTTAAACTGTAGGTCCAACTATGTGGTATCACAATGGGTCGTTCAGGCTTAAGTGTGTCTCTCGACAGCCACTCTAACCTAACCTAACCATTGGTCAATACTGACTTGACTACCTCTGATTGTTTATGACTAACTATTACTATTTACCTCTGGTTGTCTTGAAACTGTGTAACTGATATGCTCTAATTGATTGCTTCTGACTGTCTCTTAATGTTTTTGGCTATCTGTAACTCAGACCGATTGCTTCTTATTGCCTCTGATAGCTTTCCATACTCCCCTGTCAGTTTATTTTATTGTATGTAGCGATCTCTGCTACTTGCTTCTCACAGCTTCTGCTTGCTTTCAAATATTAAAACTAATATAATAATAATATGATTAACCCTTGCGGGACCTTGAATAAAGTAAAGAAGCTAGATATATAAATCGGTGCAATATTTCTGAAAAACCTTTTTTGAGTCACCGATGACCAATTGCCCAAAAATGGTCAAATTGGTCATATATTAGAATTCATATATGTAAAAATTTTGTTGAGAACCCGCAAAATATATTGCACAACTCACTCTATCAAAGTCTCAATTTTTGTAGACAAAGTTTACACTCTTCTTCACTCCCTTAACCACCGAAAAACATCGATCATGTTATACTTGCATACAGAAAAAAGCCCCAAGCAAACATCTAAATAAATATTTACATGCAAAAATTTTAGCCAAACACCTTGATTAAATATTTTTTATATTTTTGACGATGCAATAAAATAGACGCTAATTACAAAAAAAAAAAAAAAAACATTAGCAACATTGGCAAAAACTCAGTACCAAAAAAAACAGCAGAAATGACGACGAGGCGCTATCATGTTGCCAATTTGCAAAGCAAAAATATAAATAAAAAAAGGAACAGCAAGAAAAATGAATGCAAAACAAAAAATAAAACTAACAATGTTGTTAAAACTAAAACTATAATTATCACTTGAGCCGCATGTGAATATTTTTTATTTTTTTTATTTTTAATATTCGACACAGCGGCAAGCGGCATTTCACATACGGCATATGTTGATACTCTACGACTAGTAAATAAAGTAAATTAATAAAGTTTCTTTATTATATTTATTTATGTAAATATTTAATACTTTGTTTATTTTTTCTTCTTTGACGTTTGTACATAAATGTAAATAGAATAGTGATTCTTAAACTTTTTTGCCCACTTGCATATTTTTGTATAGAGCTAAACATGGAAATGAACTAACCTAAAAACTCAAAGACTTAAAGTAGTATATATTGTCGTCGTTCTAACAGAATTCACTAAGTTTATTTTTTTAATTTCTGAGATGACGTTAGTTTACGCATGCACGGCGCTACGAACACTGGAAAAACTTAAAAAGTTAACAGATTCATATACAGATTATTATACGTTTCAACTGGATCGTTAAAAATCTAATTTATTATGTCATTCGAATTATAGAAGCTAATTAATACGGATCCAATTCCAAAAATTAATTTGGACTTAGTGATTTCTGCTTGAATGATGACGATATAAAGGGATATTTTTTGAATTTTATTTTATGCAAACATAACCTAATTGTGTATAAGCTATTATGAATTATATATTCTTATTGTGAACGAGCTATTACGAATTTCAAATGACGCCGAATACAGGCGTCTCCCCGATAGCCCTCTAGAAATTCCACGATTTTCGATCGGATTCCCCGCATCGATATAAATTCATATTATAACAGCGCGACACTCACTTTCCATACATATAAACATTTTACAAAAACGAAAAATTATCTAAAATTGACCTCAATGTAAATGAGTGTTACATTAAAATGACCCTGAACTTTCTCGGTCCAAAACTTAACCAATTTTTACGGGACTGGTAGATTAATAGAAATGTAACTTTTGACTCCGGAATTATTTTGGCACGTGGGAGATTTCACTTCAAGGAAACCCACTCTCAAAATCGATCCGGCTCAAGCTTGCATAAAGTTTAGTCCTATTGGGTAGTAGTTGCCACACCAAATTTGAACGAGATGAGGTGTTTTGAGTTACTAGACGTTCATTTTGATAGATAAACAAGCGTCAGCCCACTTTTGGATATCAAAGTTTGCAAATGAGAAGACATGGGCTCTCTTTTGACTCAAATAAAAATGGCAAAAACCTTGTTTTGAAAAAAAAAACGTGTTCAAAGTTTTTATTATCAGTTTTTAACATATAATATATATTTCATCTTCTTTATGATGGCTGATCGTAATTTGTTAGTTAACAGATTAGTCAGCAAGGATTAAGAGTTATTAATCAGGAGGTGCTGGACTAAGGCATAGCTTACAGAACGGTCGAAATGGAAGACGAATCGCCGCGTCACTGAAATTTTACAAAATACTTTCAAATAGCACTCTTTTTTAAAAATCGATTTCTCCAAACCAATAAGTCGCAGGGCCCACTTAGGAAAAGACGAAGATTTTAAGACTCAAAATATGAAATATTGCGTAAGTTAAACGTTTTACATTACATAAAATTTAACAAAAAAGCTAAACGACTTTAAATTCCCCGCAAAAAACAGCTCATTCCCCGATTCCCCGCACCCAGTAAAATTCCCCGCAAATCGGGGAATTCCCCGCAAGTTGGCATCGCTGATTATGGCCGACACCATTCAAGATAGAGCGTGGAACAAATAGACAACTCCTCTGTGATAAATAAATTTAAAAAAAAATATCCATAGATTTTCGTATTCAAAACTAGTCGAAAAATTCATGAAGATTACTCAGAACTAATACACAATCCTAAAACATTTTGTTAGAAAAAGGTGGTAGATGCGAGTTTAGTGTCTAGAAGTACTCGAAATTAAGTTTTATTTTTTCAAATTTATAATAGTATAAAGCTCTAGAAAAATTACAATTATTTTGCATCCATTTTTGTTGTGTGAGATATATTTGTACACGAATGGAAGGGACCTACAGTTTTATGCTGAACATGAACGTCGTAATCTAGAGAAAAGTTCATGATTTCGCGGTCAGCCCTAGTGGTTACATCATGTTAAGAGAACCGAAAAGGATTTGAAATAAATGTTATGAAGAACTAATTGCCTTGAGTTCTTTAATTCCAAAATATACTCAATAGTAGGATTATAGAGTATTAGTTGAAGTAGTGATTATTTCAATTGTTTTATATTTAGTTAAATAGTATTCGGAGTAATGAATAAACATTCTTCCCACTGATTCCATTTTAATGACAATTACTTTTGAATTGAAATGAAAATCGTATCTATTAATTTCATGTAATGTTTGTCTGAATATAGTAGCAGTCTTCTATGATTTAAAGTGCTAAGAAAATTGTAAAAAAAAATGAGGAAAAACTTATTCAGCATAATTTCGAACTATGAAGGAGTGATCAGATACAAATGAAGTGGGGAGCGAGAGAGTTTTAGTTTCAGAAAATGTTTAACTTACATAAACAATGGGCTTCAAAGATATGTGATTAACCTTAGACTAATTTAAGTATGTTACATCTTTTCACATTTGCATGACCAAAAGCTTAGCTTAACGTAATTTTGAGTCAATACCTGCAAGTGTGGCGTTCAAAATGGCGGACTAAAATCAGCCATAGACGTTCAAGTAGATTAAAAGGAAAGGGATGGAAGGGTGTTTAATTTCAGTTAAGTCGGGTTTCATCTCAGTTTAGCTGATTTGGCTGGATGGCTTAATTATAGAAAATTGTAACTTACGGTGTCAATGGGTTTCACCCAGGATTAGCAAAGCTAGACTATTTTTGAAATTTATTTGGCTCAAAGTCACTTAGTCTAGAATATTTAGGTATTTTTAATAGCAACTAACGAATCAGATTTACTAAATTCAAAATGGCTTATCAAATTTACCTTAAATGCAGTATTTATAATTGGATTCAGGTTTGTTGAGACAGTTAGAACCAGTTGGTTCAATTTAGAGTTTCCTAAAGCAAGTTTAAGGCAAGCGCAGGTAGATAAATGCAACCAAATCCAGTTATAAAGATCTAAAGGAAGTTAAAATTATTCTGACATAGTTGGAAATAGTTCCAAGAGTTGAGCATATTCAGAAGCAGTTAGTAATACATAGTTAGAGGCAGTCAGAGATAACTAGCTAAAATCAAAGTCATCTTGAAGTAGTTTAAAATAATCAGAGACAGTCACAAGCAGTTAAAGGCAAACAGATGTAGCTAGAGGGAGTCAAAGCTATCTTCAAAATCTAAAATTGCTGATCAATATTATTCAAAATGTTATAACTATGATAAAACTCAATTTAGTGGAAGCAGCCAGAGCTAATTGTTGCAAATCAGATTCACCTAGGGGCAGTTTGAGACAATCAGAGCCAATCACATGTATGAGAAAGAGTCACAGCCATCTCTAGAATATCAGAGCCGACTAAAGGGAATCAAAACCAGTCAAAATCATTTGAATTGGATAAGAGCCAACTAAGGGTAGTTAGATGCAGTGGAAGGCGTTAGAAGTAAAGCAGCTAAAGGCAATCAGAACCAGCTGTAGACGGTCAGGGCTAGCGAAAGGCATTTTTAGGTAACTAGCATCTGCTAGAATCAGTCACAGCGAGTTAAATAGAGTCACAGCTAAGCATAATCAGTTAGGGCCAGCTAGAGGTAATGTGATACAATTGAAAACAGATGTAGCTAGATAAGTTTAAAGCCAACTCGAAAAAGTGAAAGTTTGTTGAAAGCAGTCTAAGTATGCGAGAGAAAGTTTAAGGCAATCATATGCAGTTAAAGCAGCAAGTTTGTCTCTTTCTCGTTGATACAGAAATTCAGTTCATCACTGTTTGGGAATCACTGCGCGCTAGATTTGTAATAACTATTTTTTTGTCACATAAATGTCTTTCCCATCCTCACCATGCCCCTTCTGCTCTACCCGTGTGTAAGTGTGTGTTTGAATTCGCATGCAGCGTTTTGATTTTTATCACACCTCATATTTTGTGCGGCGTGTATGTGTTGACATGACAATCTTGTCATTAAAAATGTCATTTATATTGTTTATATATATGTATGTATAGTTTGTTGTTGGCTTTTCTATCTTTTGCAGAAAAAAAAAACCATTACACGCAATACTTTGACGCTGAGAAATACTAAAAATTTTTTTATAATAAAATGCACAGAGATTTATTTGTCTTATCTTACAAAGGTACATAGAGATAGAGAAAAGACAAAAGTAAAAAGCATAACACACTAAGGAAGAGTCAAAGTAGACAGGCAAGGAAAGTAGACAGGAAGGTAGAGAGACAGTCCGGGAGGGAGGAAGGCAGGCAGGCAGGCAGGGTGAATAGTCAGTAATATCCTGGCAATAGTTAACGGATTTGTCAACTATCATTTAAAAGCTAAAAGGCGACATGTGAATGAATGAATATGAATGTGTGTGGGCAAAAATGTGTGTGAAACTATATACCTTTGCTTTCTTCTATTTTCACATTTCACTCTTATTGCATTCGTTATTACGCTATAAATGTGTGGCTTAGTTGCAGACTTTACTTCTACTCGGTTTTGTTTTGTATTTTTATTTTTTGTGTGTGTTTTAATAAAAGTATAAAAGACAAATGAACAAATGAAAGAAGGAAAGCATCAGTTTTGAAATCCTTTAGAGAAAACAAAAAAAAAAAAAAAAAAATATATATTTGAAAGCAGCAAAACTCATTTCGGCTGGTATGGCAGGCAAAGCAAATGCGTTATATTCAAACCTTGATAAAGAGTAAGAGTTTTAGTTTATGGTTTGCCAAATGATACATCAAGATTATTTGCCACTGATAAGAAATCATCATAAAGAAAAATAAGAAAAATACAAAAAAAAAAATCTGAGAGTGTATGGAAAACGAAGATGATGGTGACAGGGCCGTAAACAGGATTTTTTTTCGGGGGGGTTTTTATTCGAAGAAAATATTCATATAAAATTTTTATGAAACTGATGTTTAAATACAATAAATTGAATACGATGAAGCATTTGATGGACCCTATCAGACTAGGCAGAAAAGTGGAGAAATGTCTTAAAGTTTTAGGAACAATTTTTGTTTCCGAGTTTTCTTATTCTTAACCTAAAAAAATGGCCGAAAATTTCACAAAAATTCACAGAATAATCAATTGAAATTTTTTCAAATAAATATTATTCAATGTGGATTCCAAAACATTTTTTATCGTGCAAGACATAATTTCGATAACTCATTGACTTGCCATTACTGATAATGTACCCAGCCTCAAAAAAATGATTAAAAATGCCAAAAATATTCAGAGAATAATTTTTTCCAAATGATTATCAGTGAGAATTTGGGCCATTATCAATGATGAGGAGCCCGGATGAGGTTGGCTCATATTCCCTAAATTCGTGTAGTCACAGCATCGAAAGAGATCTTCCGAGTCGGGGTGATCTGGGCAGCAATGGGTTAAAGGATTAATTATATTTTAAGATTAAGAGCTTTAAAGCTGATTCAATAACACTTCTTTGCATGGGTTTGGTGAATAATATGGTTCCTAGTGTTTGCGAATGAATTTTTCAACTTCCCATCACGTCACGTTTTATAAAAAATGGGGTTGAAACCCCTGAAAATACCGTTTTTGGACATGACGTGGTCCAAACTTCGTACGATTTCAATTCAAATTTATTTTTCAAATTTTATTTTATATTTGACTTTTTAGAAAGAAATCGATTGGAGTAAAAAATATTTAAAAATCGTTCAATAATTTTATTTTGACTTTTTTCCATCTATTAGCAATCAATTTCAAAAATTAGGAAAAAGTTTTCACATTTCGGGGAGGTCAGAACTCCCAAAACCTCTCCTATAAATACGGCCTTGGATGGTGATGATGTCATTCGTAAACAGCAGGTGAATACTTCATTTCACTTGCATACAGTAAAGCAAATAGTTCGTATTCAAAAAGCTAACAATAATTTATTCTTTCTAAAAAAAAAAATTAATTTCGCTATATTCCATTATGAGCAACTATTGCTCAAAAGTAGAATACATGTATATACTTCGATATATAGACAGCAAGCAACATTTTTCTATTACTAACAACATTCACTCAATATGTGTGCGATAGCACTCGATCTAAGTTCTTTTGCCCTTATCATTTGACAAGCGTTTTGCATTTTAATTAAAAGCGTTTTCCTTCTTATTATTGCCAACATAGATTTTATACATACATACATGCATATGTACATTTATAAATATTTGTTTGTTTCTTATCTTTCAATCACAAAAATTTTATTCTTGTTCATTTTTTCTATTTACATTTTTCTTTGCAGCTCATTCACGTATTCATTGTGTCTTGATGGCATACATAAATGTCAGTGATATACGAATATGGACGATAGAGAAAAATATGTGAACAATATAATTATAATTGCAATTACAACAACAACGATAAATACTCTATTATTTATGTTTGACAAATAAGAAATTAGCACTCAACAGCAAACAAACAAAACAAAACAAAAAAAAAAAGAAGCAAACAAACGCTTAAAAATGTTACAGCGCAGCAAATCGCGTCCATCGCGACGTCCTTCGAATTTAAATTTAAGAAACGCTGCACAACGTCTGGAAGCACTAGATGATGGAAATAGGTAAGCAATATAATATAATAAATGGTGGGACAGGGCTGAACCCACCATGTCCGGCCCTGGCAAAGTGTGGGTCCACATTCTTCCCACTTAATACTACTTGCTACGATTTCCTTAATATATCGTTTGAAATATGTGCTTGATATGTGAGTTGACCTGCCCACATTCTCCGTAATAATTACTACCAATATAACGCGTTCACACAGGAACTGTTATGATCTTTCTGGCTATAGTTCTCTAGGAAAGTACCACGCCCACTTGCTCGAAATCGACCATGTTCTGTTCAATTACTGCCACTAACACCCCGTCTTCACACACAAATTTATATTTTTTCCTAGTTTTAGTTCCCCAATTACTGCGCCTGAAGGACTTTGTTTCTCTAAGAAGTGCCAAGCTCACTAGTCGAATTGAAATAAAGAATAGAGATTATTAATAAAGTGAGTTCAATCATTACAATTCTGGAAGAATTTTAAATCAATTCAGCAGTTCGAGAGATTAAACGAAACTTTTATTAAGTGGAGATTCTTATTTAAAACACCAATTCTTAGTCGATTTTTAAGAATTTTTTTTTGAGAGTAAACAATCTTTATATTTAAAATCGTAGAGTTTTATGTGTATGTAAGCGTGTAACTTCTGAACGATTTGGCCGATTGAAGTCATATTTCCAGAATATATTTTCTTGGGCGGGAAGATGAAACATAGCTATTCTTAATGACTTTTTGGAAAGTTTTTTGGGTATATCTCAAGAACCATTTATAGCACAGTACAGAAATTTGGTACAATAACAAGAATTGACAATGCCAGGCTACAACAACAATATTAGTGGGATTGACAAAGGGGGTGTGGCACCTTCCATATAACCTGAATTTCCATTATGAAATATCTTAGGAGGCATTTATGGTACGGTACTAAAATTGAAATTCTTTCAGTTTGTTGGATTAGTGGGTGTTGCACCATGCTTTACCTTTATTTTCTACTACTAATTCTACTAATATTTCTACTACTTCTAAACTTCCTTTTTTCTGCAAATTTTTCTTATATTCTACTACTTTTTCAACCAATATTTTCAACTACTATTTCAGTACTCTTCTTCTACCACTTTTTTAATACATTTTTTCTTATTTTCTACTAGTACTTTCTACTATTTTTGACTACTATTTTTTCTACTTTTTTACAGGTTTTTATACTACTATTTTTTACTATTATTTGTACCACTCTTTCTACTCCATTTTTACTATTTTTGTACTACTATGTTTAACTATTTTTCTACTACTTTTTCTGCTACCTTTTCACTACTTACTACATTTTGTAACACTATTTTCCATTCTTTTTTTTTTACTACTTTTTCTACTACTTTTTCCATTCCTTATTCTACAATTATTTCTACTACTTTATGAAATGTCTTAAAACCCTGCGTAGCTATCTTAAAATCCGATAGGTGGCTCTGTAACAAATATAATATATTTATAATAAATATGAAATTGGTTCAAATTTTTAAATAATTTCAAGAATGGTCTTTGATATGAATATATAGCATCCAGAAATATTGTTTCTTTAATTCAACTGAACCATAATAAAACAGTCTGAGCAAAAAATCGTTGTAATATAAATAATTAAACAATGTATGAACCTACGATAGTGATTGTGGACTTTAGAACCAAATATCGATTTTTTCGGACAAAATTTCAAATTTTGATCTAGCTAAAAATATGTTTATTTTACACATTTTAAGTCGATCAAAGTCTCATTCATTTAGCATAAGTATAACAAAAATGTGTGTCAACATGTGAGCTTGATCGTTCGAATAGTTTTTGAATAAACGTGTGCACCGATTTTCAATTAATTGAAAAAACAAGTTTCAAGGTAATCGCAGAGGTGAGCCACGCTTATGGGCTTTCATGACGTCATTGTTGAGAATTGACCAAAATCATTGACGGCATCGTATTCTACAGGTTCTAAACTCTAAATTTATGCTACAATTAAAAAAAAACAGCTTTCAAGCCCCTACATAGGAATGCCCCCTTAAGTTTATAAATACAAGAGGTGCCCTCTATTGAGAAAACTTGGAAATTGGTATAGTCTATGTTTTGGAGCCTGCTAAAAACAATCCCCGTACTAAATTGCATTGTAATATCTTGAACGGTTATAGATCCATGACGGAACTTTTACTTAGTATGCGTGAGAGGTGCCCTCTAGCGGAAGGAAGGACACAAGGAAGTTTGATACATTCGAAGTCAGCCAAAGGCAATTTAGGACACTAATGAATATGTGGTTCTATCCCTAACATCCCCATTCATTTTCCTTATCGGACATAAGATCTCAGCTTATAATATCTTCCAGCCAGTAAGTTTCTTTGCCAGGGCTTTGATATCTCGTCATGTTTAAGACTTGTAATTTCTTTCTTAAGACTTTGCTTTCACATTATTATAAAAAAGTCTTTTCTCTGACTAGTAAATTAATAGAAAAGGTTATGATTTGATTACAAGTTTAAGGTGTTTATCAGAAAATGTGAACAAAACTGGATGAATAGTTTCAACTTATATCATTTAGTTCAATTTAAGTTCCGCACACATACATGGTTGGCTGGTTGGAGCGGCTTTTACCATATTTTTGGACCTACAGTTTAACGTCGGTTCCGAACGGCGGTGTGGCAATTTATTATCACTTGTTGGTTTTGCCATGATGTGTACTTGTACACTTTTTTATAATTCTCATACACTTCATATTGATACTAATTATAGAGAGGTTACGAAAATTAATCACCAAACGAAGACTGGAATCGAATTCGAAACTCTCGGATGAAAGTCTAAAGCTGCGTTCGCAGTGAAGCGGCGAGCAGAGCTTCGATGATAGCGGAGAGCAAAGCGACGAAAACGAACGCGTATATTTAAATAAAACAGTTTATTCTGACGAGCATGGTAACGAGCAAAGCAGAGCTTTTCAGATTAAGTGTTTGTTTACCTAAAGGGAAAAGGAAAGTTTCGATATCTGATAGATCTAAACTCTGCTGTTCTCTTACATTGCCTTAAGCCTTTCAATAGGATTAATGGTTGACTTAGTGAAATTAGATCAATTCTTAATTAATTCGCTTTCAATTTGGCTCAAAATGTAATTAAACGTCGAAATTTTCATGCTGTAATACGTTTGAAATTTGGTTGGATTTTCCAAGAGCTGATAATGCAAATGGTGAAACTCGCCACAAGGATTTTTTCGTTGATTAATTTTGTGGGTATTGTTCTTTTTTTGATTGTTTTTATTTAAATCATTGCTTTTTGATGGACTCGCTGCTTTGCTCGCCGCTCCACTATGCTTTCAAAGGCTCTTTGCTCTTTCTACACTTTGCTCTCTGCTACCAACGTTGCTCTGCTCGCCACTCAACTATGAACGCAGCCTCAAGCACTATCCCTAGTGGGTCATCAGCACACATACATGCATAACCAAAAAATAATAATTTTTTTTTATCCTTTATCTTCATCCTCCTTCCCAACCAAACCCCCCAACCCCCCAACCCCCCTCCCTTCACGTTCTTTGCATCAACAATTGTAGGTTTATAATATTCAAATATTTAACCGCATTCCACAGAAACATATTGGCATATGGAACATTAAAGCAACATGTTTCCAAGATATAATATGTTGCTAAGCTAATGTTGCCATAATTTTCAAAAGGCACATTTTCATATATATAAACATAGGATAAATTTATAGTATGTTGCTAAAAAAAATTCAATGAGTTCATTATGTTTGGTGTCTAAGCTAAACCAAAGTTATGTGAATTTAGTCAATGCACAAACCAAATTTATTGGTAAACTAGCGGAGAAAATGTGAAGCTTTTTGAAATTATTGCGTTTGTTTTCAGTTGTTGTTGTTGTAATGTTGGTATAAAACTATCTTAACCCTTGTGTGATTTCTCTTGATTTCTGAAAGCAATCCAAAAACGAAAAATTTCAGTGCAATTTTGGATTGCTGGTCGATAAGTCCGACCATTTTGGATTTATTATTTTCCTGGGGCAAATTCTTGTTTTATTTGCACATAAATAACAAATATTTGGTGTGTTAATAAAACCAAAACAAATTTTTACCTCGCTTTTTTCATAATTTCCTCCCTCTGTAAGTGAAGTTTAAAAACAAATCCAAAAAAAGCTTTCTTTAAATACAGTTAACTCGAACATGTTAATGTGGCTGTTTAGACGAGCGCAAACATGATCAACTGAGTGAAAGAGCGAGGTTGAAAAATAGGTAGTAAGAAAGAGATATACGCTCGCTCTTTCACTCAGTTGATCATCATTGCGCTCGTCTAAACAGCCACAATAGTTTATATTAATAATTTATGTTTTTTTATTTACATTATTAATCTTATAACTAAAAATAACAGAGCAAATAGCTGCCAGGGATTTCAGCTCAACTGTATACTATGGCTATTTTTTAAATGAAGTTACAAGCTTTTAAAAAATTTCCGATTAATAAGACAATAATTTCTTTTCATGGGTTTTTTTAGCAGCTTTGTAGGTACAAGATTAGTTTCGGTTTTTCCACAGCTCGTTTAAGTTGCTATTCCACCATGGGATGGAGGCCTTCGCCAGAATTGGTTTTGTTTATGGGATTGAAATATTAGCTGCAGATATAATTATTTTGGCTAGGTTTAATGCTTCTTTGCTTGAAAATTCTTTCAAATTTGGTCTAATTCGCTAGATCGGTTTTGAATTTGCGCTTTGGTCTTATTTTTTTCGAAGTTAAGATGCGATACGAGTTCGGTGAGAACTGAAAGTAAGTTGAGCAGAGAACTTGTGATATCTATGTTAGTAAATGTGTTATGGGTAGAGATCGCTAGTTTAAAACTACTAGATCTTCGTTAAGGATTACATCTTCAATTACTTTGCCTCTATTGTTACATTCGTTGGATCCCCAAAGGAAAGTTGAGAAGTCGGTTGAAAGATTGTCAAAGTATACTGTGTTATTATGTTATTCGTGTTATTAGGGATATGTGTTTCTTGCACAGCAATTATGTCGGAATCTAGGTCTCTTAATTTATTTAGAGAATTTAGTAGGAGACTATTTTAAGTGAGTTGAATTAATTTATTATAGTTCGTCATCGCTTATAGACGATTTCAGATGAGAATGAGTTATAGGTTGTGGCTTGGGGCTCGACAGTTGTCGTTATGGTGGTGTCGATGTTTGTTTTGCGTCATTTTTTGTGACGTGACTGTAGCGTAAATAATATTTGATGTATTTGTTGTAAATCGAATTTTCTGGGTGATTTTTGTTTCGCTTTCCGTACAATTTTTAAGATTTCTATTTGTTGAATAAATTTTGAGAGGAGGCAGGGTGTTTTTCGGTGCAATTAGCACAATAAACACTAAGGCGTTCGACGGGGGAGTAAGGAGATAGATTGCAGGTGTTACATGCTGGGCTATTGTTACAGCGTTTTGCGGTATGTCCAAGTAATTGACATGATTTACAGCGCATTGGGTTTGGAATGTATTCCCTGATATGGACGGAATGCCAAGAAATATATATTATGTCCGGTAGGTGATAGAGATCGAATGTAAGCAAAATTATGCCGCTTAGTGTAGATTTACTATCACCTATTTTTGTAAACTTATATAAATACTAGCTGACCGGGCAAACGTTGTTCTGCTCTTTCTACGAAGAAACGGGAAAATTGAAGTTTATTTGAATGAAGAAAAATGGAGTTTCTTGGTGTTTAAAATTGAACATTGGTAATGACAATTCAAGTTTAAAGGGCGTACATTGAGTTTGGTAAAAATTCTTGATATAAAATTGAGGCATCAAAATTGGCATTTAATTTGCAGAAGAATATCAAAGACCGTTCTAAAAGTTACATCCAATTCCAAAAACTATTTAAAAATATGGACCCATTTGCTATTTATTATAATATTTATTTAGAATTTATTATAGAATTTGTTACAGCGTCACCTATCGGATTTTGACATAGCTAAGCAGGTTCTTGAAATATTTAATAAATTAGTAGAAATAATAGTAAAATAAAGGAATAAGCAAAGTAATAGAAAATAGTAATGAAAAAAAAGTAAAAAAGTAGTAGAAAATAGCAGTAGAAATAGTAGTGGAAACCGTAGTAGTAAAAGGAAAAGAAAATAGTATTACAATTTGTTGTAAAAAAAACATAGAAATGGTAGTAAAAAAGCAACAGAAAAAGTAGTGGAAAAATAGTAAAACATGGTAGTAAAAAATAGTAAAAAGGAGCCGGAAATAGTAGTAAAAATAATAGTAAAAAACAGTAGTAGAAAAATCCGTGAAAAAGTTGTAGAAAATAACAATAAATTGTAGAAAAATGTAGTAAAAAAGTGGTAGAAAGTATTAGTAGATAAAGTAGTAAAAAAGTAATCGAAAATAAGAAGAAAATGTTGGAAAAAATATATTGAAGTTGTAGTAGAAAATAGAAGTAGAGCATGGTGCAACACCTACTAATCCAACAAATTGAAAGAATTTTTTAAATCCGACATTGACAAATAATATTTCCATACTAAGATATCATGTAATGAAAATTTAGGGTATGTGGAAGGTGTCATAGGTGTAAAAAGGAATAACTTTTAAGTGTATTTTTTTGTTCAACAATTTTATTATGGTTCAGTTGAATTATAGAAACAATATTTCACGACGCTATATATTCATATCAAAGACCATTCTTGAAATTATTTATAAATTTTAACCAATTTCATATTTATTTTAAATATAGAGTTTGCCACTTATCGGATTTTAAGATAGTTAGGCACGGTCTTAAGATATTTCATAAAGTAGTAGAAAAAAAATGGTAAAGGTAGTAGAAAATAGCAAAAAAAAGGAGAAGAAAATAGTAGTAGAAAAGGTAGTAAAGAGGCAGCAGAAAAAGTAGTAGAAAAATAGTTAAACATAGTAGTAGAAAAATAGTTCAATGGAGTAGGAGGATTTTAAAATAGCTAGGCAGGGTCTTAAGATATTTCATAAAGTAGTAGAAAAAGAAATGGTAAAAGTAGTAGAAATAGCAGCAAAAAAGTAGAAGAAAATAGTAGTCGAAAAGATAGTAAAAAGGCAGCAGAAAAAGTAGTAGAAAAATAGTTAAACATAGTAGTAGAAAAATAGTTCAATGGAGTAGAAAGAGTGGTAGGAATAATAGTAAAAAATAGTAGTAGAAAAACCATAAAAAAGTAGTAAAAAAATAGTAGAAAGTAGTAGTAGAAAATAAGAAAAAATGTATTAAAAAAGTAGTAGAAAATATTGGTTGAAAAAGTAGTAGAAAATAAGAAAAAATTTTAGAAAAAAAAGAAGGCTAAAAGTTGTAGAAAATAGTAGTAGAAATAACAGTAGAATAAAAAGTAGAAAATAAAAAGGAGCATAGTGCCACACCCACTAATTCAACAAACTGAAAGAATCTAAATTTTAGTACCGTACAATAAATAGCTCCCATGATATGTATCTCATAATGAAAATTCAGGTTATATGGAAGGTGCCACACCCCCTTTGTCAATCCCATGGCATTGTAGCATGGCATTGTCAATTCTCGTTATTGTACCAAATTTCTGTGCTATATTTCTATATATATTTCTTATAATTTATATTTTATATTTCTATAAATGGTTCTTGAGATATACCCGAAAAACTATTAGGATTGTATGGGAAGTGCCACGCCCACTGTCGTAAAAGTCATTATGAAATAGCTATGTTTCATCCTCCCACCCAAGAAAATATATTCTGAAAATATAACTTCAATCGGCTAAGGGCCAGTTTTTCAGTACGAGTTTAAACTAAGTTTGCTTAAACGTCACTTAACTCTGATCTACGTTTAACTATAGAAGCAGTTTTTCAGTGTGAGTTTAATTTCAACTCAGTAATTGCTTTTTGTGTATGGCAACAGCGAGAAATATAATATAATTATCGATATTTTTGCTTATCATTTTTTTGTCGACAGAAAAAAATTTAAATCTAAAATTAAAAAATGGATTTCAAAGAAAAAAATATTAAAAGGAGTGAGTTTTAATTTTAGCTCCGCGGAGATTTCTTTCCTACTAGAAGTTGTAGAGAAGCACAAAATAATAGAGTGCAAGCAAACGAAAAGGGCAAGTGCGGAAGAAAAGTCGAAAACATGGAACACTCTTTTGCAGATGCAATGTCACACCAATTTATTCCATTCCTTATATGCGGGCCAATACGCTCCAGGACGCTAAGCGCAGAAGACTTTGTAAGACGGAATCGTTCATAAAAACCTTTCTCTCCAAATATATGAAAATGGTTTGGCCACGATTTTATTGTTCAAAGTCTTTTTAAAACTGCAATGTTTAAGATTTCGTACATTTCAGCATCACTCACGGTTATTTGAAAGAAGCAGCTGCCAAAACATATGGCAATTTAAACCAAGTTTAAACGCCCAATATTGGACGTTTAAACTGAGTTTAAACTTAAATCAAAATTGACTGAAAAACTAGATTATGAGTTTAAATTTAGTTTAAACTAGAAACTGAGTTAAACTCGCACTGAAAAACTGGCCGTAAGTCGTTCAGAAGTTACACGCTTACATACACACAAAACTCTATGATTTTAAATATAAAGATATCTATAATGCTTTGCGGACTTAGCTTCCTTATAATTTCATCTTCAGAAGTTTTATTTAAATAGGCAGCATAAACTGTACCTTTTGTAACATTTGGTGAGTTATGTAAAAAGCATTTAACTGGAGAGATTCCTATCAGTTCCTTTGCTAAAATGAATCTATTAGCGATCATCTTATCTTTGACGAGTAGCAACAAGCTCCCATCATGCAATTCGGAATTTTGCTTATTTACCTCTAGATCGTTTTGAACCGCGAAGCAACAACAACAACATATTTTAGGTTAGGCAACTAAAGCATTTAAGTGCAAAGCAAAAACGAAAGAAAAGATTAAATCAGGTGATGTAAACACGAGAGTTTTGTTTTTAGAAGACAATAGTTTGCGCAGAGAAACACGAAAGAAAAACTCAGAGAGAAACAATCTGCTCACAACGAGTGCTAATTACTGATGATTCGATACAAGTAAATTCGAGTAAATACTCGATAGTTTTCATTCGATTCAAGTACTTTTTTTACTCGATGCCATACCATAAGTATTTTATTTGGTATCGGCAAAAAAGGGTCAGTATCGGATACTCGATACTTTTAGAAAACATTGATTTATAAAACTGAAATTGCTATACAATATTTAAGATTGAGACCCATATTGCAATATTTTTCAGCAATTAATAATATATTTAAAAATTCTCTTACAAAATTATTCAATATGCATATAAATAATTCAGTTTATATTGCAATATTCCAATGCAAGAAAATATTGCAGTTCAATATTGAAACTCTAGAAAATATTGCCGCATTGGCAGCATATAATGTATATTGAAATCTTTTCATTACAATACAATATTTTCAGCAAGCTATAATCAGTTGATTAGTTGTTCTTGCTGATATAAATTTTCTAACGATTTGCATCTAAACATATTAAATATCATATAAGTTAACATTACTTAACAAATTGAAACTTTTCTTTTACGTCAGATAACTCATATGCCATTTCTATATGATTCACATGATTCAAGTGAAAATATCTCAGCAACTCATGTGAAGGCGAAAAACTGAGTACGCCCATCGTGATCAGAGAAATGATGTATGAGGTGCCTGACGTCAATTCCATGTAGAATAGTGTAATTTATCTCTTCAAACGACTATTCGATACAAGTACATATTCGATACTTTTTTCTAATATTTTCATATTTTCGGTGGCATCGATACTTTTGTTCGATATAAATAATGAGTAAAAGGATCGATACTATATTGGTGTCGAACCAACTCTAGTGCTAATAGCCGACTTATATATTAATTATACAATTAATACAATAATAATTAATACAATTTTGTATTATGTAAATCAAATCAAAGTTATTTGTGTTCAAAATGTGCTAGTCGATTAATCGACTATTGGGCCAATATGTAAAATAATTTGAAAGGTTTCGTAAAATTATTAAAACTAAGTATTATAGGTATTCACGGGTTGATGCAACATGCCCTTGCGACGTTGCGAAAGTGCGGATTGCGGAAGTTTGACACTTTCCTATCTTTAAATTCGTAAGAAGAATCCAAAATATTTTCATTATTTTTCATTTTGACAGTCAAACTATTTCGCATCTCCAATATTTGCATTGAACGCTCACATGCTTTAAGTCGCACTTTCGCGATTTCGCACTTTTGCATCAACGCGTGAATACCCATATTATTTCAATTCATAAATCACCATTTTTGTGCAAAATTAGTTAGATTTTTCAGCATTGATCGAAGAATCGAACAGGTGACATTTCCAGTATATTAACGGGAAAAAAATATTTTAAAATCGTTTTTATCTAAATGGAATAAACTTTAGCCACTTGTATGCAGGCCAACATGGGTAACTGATTGTTTTAAACATTTTCAGGTCGCCATTGTATTTTCACAATATAACATATAAACTTTTTCTTAACGTTTATTATCTAATTATATTTTTACATATATTCGGTTTTAAACTAAAAACAGGTAAAAATTCCGAATTGAATTCGGCCTAAAACTCAGACAAAAATCTGAGGCTTTATGGCCTCCCTCAGATCAGTTTAAAACATATTTAAAACCGGTTATGTATTAGAAACCCATTAAGAAGACCTCCAATATTAGAACATCCACAAACTGATCCTGACATTGCAGATTTAATGTGGTTTAAGTTTAGTTGAGATATATAAAGACTTTACATTTTTGAAAGGGGTAGCCACCATTGCCTAATCTGGATCCGCCACTGAACATTGCTTTATTACCGTCCCTAATTTGTATTTAATTAATTTATAACAACATCACTAAATATTTTCGTATATATACAAGCAAACTTCAAATGTTCTAATTCAATATATTAAAAAAAAAAAAACAATTATTACAACTTAAAAATGAACCGCAACAGTGCGTCTCAAAGCATCGGAGACCGTAAGAAAATACCTAATTTGAAATTTTGTAAAAAATATTATGAAACCATATTTACATTCGTAGGAACTGCCGCAGCGATAGACAAAGTCGGAATCAGTAAGATAAAAATAATTTGAAATCATGTAAAAATATTATGAAACAACATTTACATTCTTAGACACTGCCAAAGGAATAGACAACATCGGAGACCGTAAGATAAATTTAATTTGGAATTTTTTAAAAAATATTATGAAACAACGTGTACTTTTGCAGGAACTGCCGACATACTTAGGCGCTTGGATGGGACTAAAGTCGTAGACGCGCTCGACGGAATGAGAAACCGTAAGATAAATTTATTTTGAAGTTTTATATAAAATACTATGAAACAATATTTACATTTGCAGGATCTAAAATAGTAATAGTAAAACCCTGGTATGCTAGTTGTTGTATATTATAAACTATAAACGCTTATGAGCTAGACAAAGAAAAAAGCAAAATTAAAATTTGGTTTTCATTGCACAGCGTAATTAGAGCTTCGAATTGTGCCCGGATATCTAGATGGTTGTGATTCCAAAACTAACATAAAACACTTCACAAAACTCCATTTGTTTTATATATAGTATCGAAAAATATATTACACAGATGCAAAGTTTTTGATTTTTCCACATACAAGAATCAATGACAACGCTACTTTTGTTGTTGGGTCTAAAACACACGAGTCTAGTTGGGCAGAATGATTGTTATAATTAATTTTAAAATAGCGAAAATACAAAAGCGAATGGTTATATTTACAATTCATTGAAATAAAATAGTTCAAGAGCGATATTTCATGATCATGAATAATGAAAGAAGATATTGTGCTGAAAGTTTTTGCTGAAGAAAGTTTTAGTCTAGCACGTCAAAGTTTTCTTGTACCTGCATTTCGAGGTCATGTCACCGTAATCAATGGTTGAATATTTGTATAAACAGCAATAGCTGAAGGATCGATGTCAGAGCCAAAGATATTTCTAATGATTTTATTAACAGTATTTATAAAGATTACTTGGAATGTGTAGAGACAATTGTAAAAACTAAAACTTTGGGCGAAAAACATAACGTAAGTGTAGGTAATTCGGATCAATTTTTGCAAGGAAAATTTAAGCGCTAAAAATAAGGATTACAGATTTATGAAAAAAAAAATATGTTAATACAAAATCAAAGCATATTTCTTCCTCTTTTTAGGTTGTTAACTACCAAAAAAAAACAAAACTTTTTTTTTTTTTTAATAGTTACTTAGGTAACATCACTTCGAAAAAAATGGATTGCATGTAATTCGGATAGAAAAATTGTGTGTGCATGTAATTCGGATCGATGATGTATGTAATTCGGATCAGCAAAATTTATAGCAAATTATCTTTAATTTGAGGTTTATTTAGATGCAAAAAATAAATTTGGTGTTTAAGGAAAATATATATATAAAAAAAATGTATGTATGTATGCGGAAAAACATACACACATGCATACAAATTGTTGTCCAAATCTATACCCAGAGAAATACTTACCTCGTTTGAAGAAAAACGGCTATAAAATTGAGGAAAAATGGGAATGATTTGGCGCCTCATTTAGATATACAACATTTCTTTGAATTGAGGAATTATTTTTTCTTTATTTTAGAGAAAAATTTCTTTGAAAAAAGGAAGTTTTCCATAAATTAAAGAAATATGTCTTCAATTTGTCAAAATTGCGTTTTTCAAATGAATAATATTAATATTGTATATAATTTATAATTCAGTTTGAGGAATAATTTTCCATAAATTGAAGTCAATTTACTACTTTTTTAGAAAAAAAATCCTCAAGTTATGGAATATTTTCTACAATGTTGTTTTAATTAAAAGGTATAGAAACCATATTTTTTTACTTGTATTCATTTATTATTTTATTTTTAATAAGTATTAAGGTTTACATTCATACGTATTTTTACATAAACTACAGGCGTCTTCGCCTTGAAATGATCAAAAGATCCTTATGGCCATCAAAAAATTATAAATTAAGGTTTATTGAAATTTATTTCTTTCGAATATATTTTGTTTTTTTTTTCACAATGCATATAAATTTGTTCACAAATTATATCAACAGCCACAAACACAATCGCATCACTTGAAATAGAGACGCCGACTAAAAAATTCAAAAGAAAAGCAAAGCGTACGCGATTGTCTGCTAAGGCCAAAAGAGTAAAGCTAGTATTTTGTGTATACCAAAATTTTGTATGAAGAACATTTTTGGTATATTCGTCTCTTTCTTACTTTTTTTATGCAACTAAATTTGTAAAAATGAAGAAATAACTTACTTCAAATTGAACACCATTGTTGCATGAAAGGAGCACATTTTTCTTCATTTTGAGGAAAATTTACTTAAATGAGAGAAATTTTCGTGGCTTCAAAATGAGGAAACTTTTTCTTCGTTTTAGAGATGGGTATTTTTCTGGGTGTATGTATTTTCCTTATGTAATCATATACCGTTTGTCCGATCTTAGTGAAATTTGGTGTAGAGATGCATTTGTGTGTATGTCAAATTGTGGGCTATAAAATTCGAACGTATCTTAAAGTGGGTGTGGCATTTTCGCAAAAATCCAATAATTTCAAATATCATATCGAGCTAAATTAATAAAATTTGTTATGGAAACTTACTTGTTCCACACCTACTCACGGGCGTATCAAAATAAGGGTAAGAGGCTGTGGCTGGGCGATAGATGCGAATATATTAAAAACAAAACGGATCTAAGGGGCGTAGGAAAGGGGAAAGGATTTGGGGTTAAATACCCCTGACCTCCCTCTTAACTTCCCCCTAACCTCCCCTCAACTCCACCCTAATCACCCTCTCCCAACTCCACTCCCCCCAAACCCCTCCCAAACTCCACCCCTTCCTTACTGATAAGAAGTTTATATATTTGACCGTTGGCCACAAATAAAAAAAAAATGGATGTGTGCAAGGCACGCAAGATATTTGATGTGTAAACAGTTAAGCTAACTGTATGCCATATACATAAGCTCACATATGTATAGCCATATATAGGGATTTAATGTATAATCTATATACTTAGGTAATTCAAATTATAACAATTCTTTTAAAAACTTTAAAATTTATTACATATCATTATCTTTTATATATAATAGCCCAATTCACCATAAATTGCAAATGGTCTTGCATGATTGCAAATGCAAATTTGTTTTTCCATTACGCATATATTTGTTGTTATGATAGCAAAAATATTTTGCAATTGCACCAAATCGTAGTTGCATTATTTTTCTTTTACTCAATGCATCGGGCACGATATGTTCGCAAATACGCAGCTGTAATTGCATCTTTTTTTCCGCGCTTTAAGTTTTTCTTCCTGTCGATTTGAAATTTTATTAGATGTGAAAATTTTACATAACGTCGCCTGAGAATTGATTTGGCGTATAGGTATATGAATTTGTACACACATACGCCAAATTAATTCTAAGGCGACGATAAGTGCTTTCCGCATTTAATCTTAGGAAGGCAACAGGGGTGACCAGTCACCTCACTACTTTTTAAAAGCACCGCAAAGAGATTTGCCTTAACTGCATTTAATAAAAATAAGAAACAATGTATTTTTATTGAAGTAAATAAGTGATTTTATAATACCTAAATAAATTTAATTTTTTCTGTTTAACATATTTGCATAGATAAAAAAGTGTTGCCTTTTTAAGGTTAATGCAAAAAGCAAAATTTTTATAATGCCGTGGTTTTCTATCATTATAACTACATTTTGTTTATACATTTATTGAAACCTAGATTCTTTATTACTTATCATTTTGTATTGTTTTTATATTTTAAAGAATATTTAATTTTAATGCAATCTAACTAACCGAATGCAAAACCTATCAAACGCCTGTGTTTGCTACGGCGACTTCTCTGCTTGTATGGTATAGTCGATCTCCACACGTTTAACACCAACAAATAATTCTGCCACGAATAAATGTACACACACATTTTGTTTTCGCATGTTTCGTTTGTATGTGAGAGTAAATTGATCGAAACATAAACAAACAAACTCCGCTCGTATTTTAATTTCTCCCTCTCTTCTTCTCTTTGTTGTTTAGAGTAGCACAGTCATGCCGCGCAGTAGTGTGAGCGAGAAGGGAACTGGACGTTACAGTTATCTTACATCTTACGATACAGTTATTGTTACATTTTACACATTTGAAATTTTGCCCATACCGTGAGCTAAAATGTTTACACATCAAAAAAATTAAAAGGGATGAACAAATGTTAACTCTCTTAAGATAAATCTCTGGATGCGCTAGTCGGTAGTCACGCCCGTATGCTGATGAACAATGATAAAAAATCATTTCTTCGAATCATTCTAAGAAGTTTCTGAATTAAAATTTATAAGTATATTGACAGAATCAAAAATTAAAATGTGGTCTGGAATAAAAAAAATACTAATCATTTAACACAAACTAGTTTTTAAAAATATATTTCAAATCGAATTTGACTAAAAATTACTTGTTTGTTTCAAAATTGGTATAACTCTAAGAAACGCTATTAATTTCAATTAATATTTCAATAAAAAAAAAAAATATTTTTTTGATTTTAAAATGCAAAATTTTTGAAGAAAATCCAAAACATTTTTCAAGTTTATCTAAACTTTGAAGTCAAATTCCTCAAAAACTCTCTAAGCAAAGGGTCGAGCCGAATTACCTCCAAACATCACCTATTATATCTAAATCACAACTAAAACACTTTCCTTTATTAAAACTACATAGTTTTTCTAAATTTTGTAATTATGCAAACACTTCATGTGCTGGTAATTCGGATCATCGATCGATAAAAAAACGCATGATGGTAATTCGGATCGATTTTAAAAATCAATTTTTTTCTTAGTATGTTTTCTAAAATGGTTTTCTAAACTATAGTAGAATGTTTAGTGAACAAAACCCTATATACAAAACCCTATAAAACCCCAGCACAAAAGTAATTATTGTTATAAAATTTGTGGGTTTCTTATATTTTTTTGCTAAAGCTTTGTATGAAAATACGCTCAGCTCACTCTTTGTTTCTTCGCTCATCACTGATTAATTTGAAATAATTGAAATAAGTGTTGCATACCATTAGAAAGGTAAAATAATTCTCGTTCGTTTCGGAAAAAGGACGTAATTTTTAAAAAATACCAAAGACAAGTTATTAGCAAAACAAAATCGATCCGAATTATATACATCGATCCGAATTACCCTCATTTACGTTATATACACTAAATACAGAAATAACCAATAAACTAGTGGCCAACAGCCCCCCTGCCTACAGGGCACAGTGTAATGTCTCCATACAACCGGTGGACAAAAAATTGAAGGAGTAGTGGTAGGCCAATGAAATTTTGCACAGATACTTTTTAGGTAAGTATTTAGAAATATTTCGAATTTCAACCATATCGGTTAACGAACACGCCCACTTCCAACATAAGATGAATCAATAATTAAAATATCTCAAAAACTGTTAAAGTAATAAACTCGAAAGCACTTCCTAAAACAAAAATGATCAAGATTGGAAATATGGGCGTGGCACATCCCATACAAAACAACCGGCTAAATCAGTTTTTTTGGCACAAAATTGTCGTAGAACCCAATCTCATGCCTTGATGTTTGGTAAAATATTATCTAAATCGAACTAGTAGGCGTGGCACCTCCATTACAGTCAACGTATCAAGGCTGCAATGATTATCTGAATTTTTTACAATTTTTTTTGTAATTCATTTAACTGACGTAATACACAAAAATAATTATGTATTATCAACTTATTTTATTTCATTCAATTAATACAATTTTTTCAAATATATAAACTTATATATTGGGAGTATGAATGTATAAACTCGTAATTGTGACTAAATTCATATCTATCATACGCGCCATTTTTTTTGGCATTGACAGCTATTCTATCTCGAAGAGATATATATAATTTTCATAATTTTACAAAAGTGTTTTACTATAGCTGAAAATGTCGAATTTCGTGCCAACAAAACAACATTTGCGGGAAGTTTTAATTTGCTTCTTCCATTTAAAGAAAAACGCAACTGAAGCACATCGTTTACTCACTGAAGCTTATCCTGACTGTGCTATAGACGTTAGAATGTGTCAGGTGTGGTATGCCCGTTTCAAAAGTGGTGATTTTGATGTTGAAGACAGGGAACGTTCAGGCGGCCCGAAAAAGTTCGAAGATGAAGAATTGAAGGCATTACTCGAAGAAGATTCATGTCAAACGCAACAAGAACTTGCAGAATCTTTAGGAGTTGATCAATCAACCATTTCTAAATGATTAAAAGCATTGGGAATGATTCAAAAGCAAGGAAATTGGGTGCCGTCGAACGACGATTTTTCACATGTGAACTGCTGATTGAACGACAGAAAAGAAAGGGTTTTCTGCATCGTATTGTGACTGGCGATAAAAAGTGGATACGTTACGATAACCCAAAGCGTAAAAAATCATGTGGACCGCCCGGACATGCATCAACATCAACGGCAAAACCGAACATCCATGGATCCAAGCTCATGCTGTGTATTTGGTGGGATATGAAAGGTGTCGTGTATTATGAGCTGTTGAAACCGAATGAAACGATCACTGGCGACCGCTACCGACTACAATTGATGCATTTGAGCCGAGCATTAAAGGATAAGAGGCCAGAATATGAGAATAGACACGACGAAGTTATTCTTCAGGACGACAATGCTCGGCCGCATGTTGCAAGGCAAGTAAAAACATACTTGGAAACGCTGAAATGGGAAGTGCTACCCCACCCGCCGTATTTTCCAGACATTGCTCCTTCTGATTACCACTTGGCCTGGCTGAGCAGCACTTCCGTTCTTTCGAAGAACTCAAAAAATGGGTCGATTCGTGGATAGCCTCAAAAGATGAGGAGTTCTTTCGACGCGGAATTCGTATGCTACCAGAAAGATGGGAAAAGGTTGCGGCTAACGATGAACCATACTTTAAAGAATAAATTTATAATCACTTTTTCACAATAAATGTCCAAATTACGAAAAAAATACGAGTTTATACATTCATACTTCCAATATATTATTATTAGAGACTATGAAACTGAAATCTAGTTGTTCATATTTCATGGTTTGACTTTTACTTCATTCCTACTCAACAGTTCAAGGTTTGCTTATCGGGCTTAATGAAATGTTATTTTTTTTTGTCGAAGTGACTAAGTCGCAACAATGTATAAATAGCAAGCAAATCATACGGCCGTGACGGAGCCTGCCGGAATTCCTCAGTAGTGATCTTTGTGATGATATATAAACTTATAATTTTTACTAAAATAAAATAAATTGTTTCAAATTTATACACTTTCATTTCCTCCTTCATTGTGGGACGACGAATCTGATGAGAAAACAATTTCTGGCTAATATCATTTTCAGCCATTTGCGTTTTACTGCAAGTTATTCGTTTAGCAGTAATAAGTGACTCGAAAGATAGTTAAAATCGCGCTAATAAATCCCTATTACACGTTTCTCTAGAAGTTTTTCTGGTATTTTCTAATCGACACTTTCTAAGCACCTTATGTCTTGCTTCTAAAGCGTCCTCCGAAAGAAACCCTATGGGAATCGGGAAGTATTTAATAATTTCAAGGCTGCGAATCAATACTTTTATAAAACAAAAACTGGTACGCCCTTTATGCCTGATTGTAGCCCCGAACACATTCTTGTAGTCCAAAAACTATACTACCTACTTGCCAAAAAAGATAATAATTTAACCATTGCCAAGCCTACATTTACTGCGAATTCAGACAAATACAAATTTGAATACAAAAGTAGAATAAACTATTTCCATAATCCCGATTAAAACTCAGAACGAAATTTGGCCCATAAACCTAACCGAAATAAACACTAAAAACTAATTCATAAGATCCAATTAAAACAGTTTAAAACTTTTAAAAGTAGCACATCCACAAACAGATCCTGAAATCTCAGATTTAATGAGCCCAAGTGTAAAAGTTTGCGCGATTGAGAAATTTTTCAAAGATTTTAAGCATTTACATTTTTGGAGGGGGGGACTGTAGCTACCGTTTCCGCCTCTAGATCAATCACTGAACGCCGCTTTACTAGCGTCCCTAATTAGTATATTTTATTTATAATAACAGCACTAATTGTTTTCATATATATACAGGCACTCCAAATGATTTAATTTAGTATAATTAAAACACTTGAAAAAAAAATTACTACAACTAAAGAAATGGAATTGATAACAAATACGGCAGGGCGTAAGATAAATTTAATTTAAAGTTTTGTAAAAAATATGATTAAATAACTTTTACATTTACAGAAAATGGCGGAGTATTGAACCGCTTGGGGGCACGTAAGTTATATTTATTTTGAAGTTTTGTATAAAATATTATGACACATTTACATTTGCAGAAACTGGCCACGTAATATCCACCATAGACAAACGTAAAATAAATTCAATTTCAATTTTTGTAGAAAATATAATAAAACAACCTTTACATTTACAGAAACTGGCAGAGTATTGAACATCGTGGGAGAAAGTAAGATAAATTTAATTTAAAGTTTTGTAAAAAGTATTATGAAACAGCATTTTAATTCGCAGAAACTAGCAACGTATTAGACCGCATCGCAGAAAGTAAGATAAAGTCAAATTGAAGTTTTGTAAAAAAAAATATTAAGAAACAACATTAAAATTTACAGAGCCTGATAAAAAACCCTGGTATAGTAATTGTTGCATATTATAAACAATAAAAAGCTTATAAGCTAGACAAAGAAACAAGCTGGATTAAAATTTGGTTTTCATTGCACAGCGTAATTAGAGCTTCGAGTTTTGTCCGGATAAAACACACGAGCCTAGTTGAACAGAATGGCTGTTATAATTATTTTTAAAGTAGCGAAAACCAAAAAGCAAATGAATAAATTTACAAAAAAAAATTGTTACAGATTGAAAATTAACTATTTTTTTTTTTTACAAATTTCTTCCATATTTGGTATTTATATTATAAGGAGTGAGATCGAAAAAATCTTAACATATTGGGAGTATGAATGTATAAACTAACTAACTTCATATCTATCATACGCGCCATTTTTTTAACATTGACAGCTATTCTATTTCGAAGAGCGCCAAAAATACTATAAGAATTGATCTGTCAAATAATTTTCATAATTTTACAAAAGTGTTTTACTATAGCTGAAAATGTCGAATTTCGTGCCAACAAAACAACATTTGTGGGAAGTTTTAATTAGCTTCTTCCATTTAAAGAAAAACGCAACTGAAGCACATCGTTTACTCACTGAAGCTTATGCTGACTGTGCTATAGACGTTAGAATGTGTCAGGTGTGGTACGCCCGTTTCAAAAGTGGTGATTTTAATATTGAAGACAGGGAACATTCACGTTACGATAACCCAAAGCGTAAAAAATTATGGGGACCGCCCGGACATGCATCAACATCAACGGCAAAGCCCAACATCCATGGATCCAAGCTCATGCTGTGTATTTGGTGGGATATGAAAGGTGTCGTGTATTATTAGCTGTTGAAACCGAATGAAACGATCACTGGCGACCGCTACCGACTATAATTGATACGTTTGAGCCGAGCATTAAAGGATAAGAGGCCAGAATATGAGAATAGATACGACGAAGTTATTTTTCAGCACGACAATGCTCGGCCGCATGTTGCAAGGCAAGTAAAAACATACTTGGAAACGCTGAAATGGGAAGTGCTACCCCACCCGCCGTATTTTCCAGACATTGCTCCTTCTGATTACCACTTGGCCTGGCTGAGCAGCACTTCCGTTCTTTCGAAGAACTCAAAAAATGGGTCGATTCGTGGATAGCCTCAAAAGATGAGGAGTTCTTTCGACGCGGAATCCGTTTGCTACCAGAAAGATGGGAAAAGATTGTGGCTAACGATGGACAATACTTTAAAGAATAAATTTATAATCACTTTTTCACAATAAATGTCCAAATTACGAAAAAAATGCGAGTTTATACAATATATAAAATTCAATAATTTTTATTTAATTGATAATATTTAACAAATTACAGAGAAATATAACTTTTATAGTTCTAACCACTATTTATGAACTCATGGACCTTTTTGGGTATGCCTTCCATTAGAGATTTGATAGTTGTTTCAGACACTTTTTGGAAACAGTTTGCCCATCTCCTTTTGAAGTTTTCGATATTTTGGAACACCTTTTTTGTGGTCTTTGAGTTTCTTTTCACAAGAACCCAATATCTCTCCACTGGTCTTAGCTCCGGACAATTTGGAGGATTGGCCTCTCTTGGTACAAAAACTGTGTTATTACTTTGGTACCACTCCAGAGCTTTCTTGCCGTAGTGATGATGCCAAATCGGGCCAAAAATATGTGGACACATTGTGCTCTCTTATGAAAGGAAGAAGTCTTTTTTTCAAACATTCTTTGATGTATATTTCGGTATTTATAGAGCCCACTGTAACAAATGACTTGCTTCTTTTGCCGCAACTGCATATAGCTTGCCATACCAGGAATTTTTTAGGAAATTTTGTCTGCTTTTGGATTCTAAATTGTTTTTCGACATTTCCTCGAGCATCAGCAACATAAAAATGTTGACCCGGAAGTTGCGTAACATCTGCCAGTACATACGTTTCGTCGTCCATTATACAACATGAATATTTTTGTATGAAATTCGATTTTAATTTCCGAGCCCTACTTTTGGCGTCTACATATTTTGCAGCATTCCTGTCTGGAACTTTTTAGACTTTGTATGTTTTCAAACCTGCATTGGCTTTAACTTTTCGCACCAAATAGTCAGAGCACTGGGCTAACCGGGCAGCTACTCTACCAGATGTGTTTGCAGATCATTTTAATAAATTTTTTATTTTCTTGGCTTGCCCAATATCAAGTGGTCCTTGTTTTCTTCCTGAACCAAGTTTTCTATCGATAGTCAAATTCTCCTGAAACTGTTTAATAACATTGGAAACAGTTTGACGGCAGACCTTCAATTCTTTGGCCAATTTTTTATAGGACCAATTTGTATTTTTTGAAAATTTTTAATAATTTTAAGGCGAACTTCTTTTTCTTCACTCATTTTGATCAAACTCACAATAAATCAACATGTTTGTCATTAAAAATAACAACTGACATATTTTTCAAAGATAACTAGATCAACGAAATTTTTAAATTTTACACCAAAAAAAAAATTATTAGGTAAAACGTGTTAAGATTTTTTCAATCTCACTCCTTAGGTCTGTTCGCGTTCGAGCACAAATTTACAAGCTACCCAGTTCAAGAAAATGAGAAAGTATCCACGTTTATAGAGAAAAATATTCAAAAAGCTAAGAATCTAGATTGTAAAGAAGTAGCAGTTTACTCTCGGAATTATTACATTACATATTTTCAAAGAATACACCGAACTAGAACCGAATATTCAGCCAGTGGTGTTGATATGGCCTGAATTGTCCGTTTTAAAATGTACGGACATTTTATTAAAGTTACGGAAATTAGTCTAATTCTCGGATCTGATTCTACAACTCTAATCTAATTTAAATTTTTATTTTACTAGAGGATTTTTTGTTTGCCTGCTCCCCAAACGCGGTTGAAGGGGGTTTCCATCCTTGACATTTGAGCTACACGTAGATGTTCTACTTTTGGAAGGATTGGTAATGTTTTTTGGTCTGGGTTTGGAACTGTTTTTAATCTGATCTTATGGTCTGTTTTTTAACATTAATTCCTGTATTTTTTTTTAATTAAGGCACGAATTTGGTCTGGATTTGAGCCGGGATTATGATATTAATTTTTTCGGATTATTTATTTATTTATATGCTAGTGCAACTTTATAAAACTTATAACTATTCCGCAATTTACAGAGAATGGTAACATATCTATCTTAATTCTAAAGCAATCATTAATCAATAAGATATGGCTGGTAATAACAGGACATTTCGAAAGAAAATCTAGCACTAAAAACCTTCGATTTAATGTTATTAATACGTTTTGAGTTTTGATCTAAATATTGGTCTACTGGTGGTCAGAATTTTGGTATGAATTTTAGACACAAATTGGTCTGAATTTGGATGAGAGGTGGACGTGACATTGGGTAGATCGTTATAATTTTTGGCGTACCGATTTCAAAGTCCTAAAAGTTTTAAGGTCGTTGGTTACACATCTGCAGGCAGATTTCAAACATTCAAAATGGCGGATCAAATATGGTGGGCGGATTTTATCTTACTCATACCAACGAAATATAATGAAAAATGCAGAGGTCCGAAGTGTTTTAAGGGTCACTGATTACAAATCTGCAGTCGGGTTTTAAAAATTCAGAATGGTAGATCAAATATGGCGGTCGAATTAAGATAAAATCAGCTCTGTGTACATTTTTTTCGCGCACTCCCTGCTCTAAGGATAAGTGCGAACAATTTGGCTTAGGGCTCATTTGAAAGGGCATGGTTCTTTAATTTCTGATATTAGCGAAGTTTGAAGTACGTCAGGGTTCCGCTCCACAATTTTACAAGAATGGCCAAAAACGCTGATTTCAGGGATTTCAACCCCGTTTTTCATTGGAAATCCCTAGAAGCCATCTTATTCGCATAAGGAAAGTTGAAATTTGCAGGGCAGTGCTATTATTCAAAAAGTAGGCTAGGAAGGAATTAGCTTCTTGTACATAAATTTTGAACTTTTTATAGGTAACTAGTGCAGTTTTTGTTTTTTTTATTTGGCTTTACATTTTGAACTTCAGATCAGGCTATCTCGTAAACTATATAAAATAGGAATACGGTGTACACATTTTTTTTTTTAAATGAAGCTGTGAATTCAAAAAAATTTTTTTTTCTTAGAAGTGGTCGCTGTAGCCTAGTGGTTAGTGTGTTGATTTGCTACGCAGAAGTGCCCGGGTTGATATCTCGGCTCGCTCAAAAAATCAATAATAGAAAATAAAAATTTTTCTATACGGCATCACTTCTTGGCTGGCAATGGCATGGTAGTAGCAGATCCTTGCCAATTGTGTAGAAATATAACTCACACAACATAAATGGATGCATAAAGCTCGGCCTTAGCCCTCCAGAGGTTGTTGTGCCATAATAGTAGTTGTAGTAGTCGCGGATAGTCAGGCATAGTCCCACCATGGACCCACTTTACCTACGGACATTCCAGTATATTACAAGATACGAGTAGCTCAATTCTCAAGAATATCGACTGCAGTCTTGCTAAGCTCTCATTTGATAACAAATTTATCACGCATATTCCCACCAGACAGGAATGGGCGGAGGGGTCAGTTCAGCTTGGAAAATTCATTCAGTTCTATACGGATGGCTCCAAACTGGACGGTAGAGTGGGACGAGATATCTTCGAAAACAGTCTCAACATTCAAAAATCTTTTCGCCTTCCGGACCACTGCAGCGTGTTTCAAGCAGAGATAATGGCGATTAAAGAAGTAGCTGACTGGCTGAAATGCAGTAAACTATCACCATCTTCACGGATAGCCAAGCGGCCATTAAATCACTTAACAGTGTAATTACTACCTCCAAAGTAGTCTCCAAATGCCGACTATCTCTAAATGAGATATCTGAGCATTTCAAGGTACACCTGTATTGGGTACCCGGTCATTGTGACATTCCGGGTAATTGTAAAGCCGATGAGCTAGCAAGGCTAGGCACAACATTCTCTACTCTTCGTGTAGACCCAGGTATGCCTATGGCAACCTGCAAATTGAACATATATAGCCAAATGATTAACATAGCTAACAAAAGGTGGAGAGAAACGTACACGTGCTCTCACTCAAAATTAATTTGGCCCTCCAACAACACAAAGAGGTCAAATTCTCTTGCTTCGCTAAATAGACCTTCTATTAGCAGCACTGTAGCAATAATCACTGGACATTGTCTGATCGGCAGACATGCCAGCAGATTGGGGCCACCTTCAAATGACTTCTGCGAAAGCTGCCTGTAACTGTCCAGCGCTTGCCTCATGTAGACTAAAATCTTTAGGTCAACCCTTCTACAGCAATCTTGCTGACCTCGAATCTGCTGACATCAGAGAAACTACTCTCCACTTTCTCTGTAACTCTCCAGCGCTTGCCTCATGTAGACTAAAATCTTTAGGTCAACCCTTCTACAGCAATCTTGCTGACCTCGAATCAGCTGACATCAGAGATTTAGATAAGTTTACCAAAACCGCAAAATGGTTCAACTCTACTCAAGTTATTTAGGTTACTGTGAATCTGCTGGCATCAGGGATTCTACAGTTTAGAGAACCATAAAGTTCATTGTAAGATTAGGGAATCGTGGATAAATACCACGTGGTTTTACAACGGACCTTACTGGCCCAAGTAGGTCCTATTATCATAAGACAACCACTCTAACCTAACCTTCAGGCATTTGTCCAATATGTTGGGCAAGAGCATGTGACAAAAATTGTGATTCACACAATTACGATATATCCCATATATAAGAAATCACCCGACTGAAATATGAGTAATTTTACCTGAGATTTTATTGCAGATTCGTCTTTAGTTTCATCATCTAAATATATGTGAAATTTTCAGATTTTTATTTCAAGCGACTGATTTTCGTGTCTGAGAGAGTTAATGACTTTTTCTGAGTAATATATGAAAAATCATGATATTTTGATATTTAATTTTAAATTCAAGTGATTACCCACTTTATTACCTATTCATTTTAAACTTTAATAATTATTTTCTTTTTTCATTTTGTAATTCCAGATGCAGCGATGGTGATTCTTCGCAATCATCAGCCACAGCGGCACCCGTCTTTGTAAGTATGATAAATATCGAGCAAATGAGTTGATAAATAAACAATTTTGATCATAAATAAACAATTTTTGATCATAAAATAAAGAATTGATACACATAAATGTAAACATAATATAAATGAATAAGCAGCAACGAAATAGTAAAGGAAGCTCAGAACTTGGGTAAAGGAGAGAGCAAAAGAAATATGTACTACTACTAGTTAGTATTACGACACAAGAAACTGTTGAGAGCCAGAAAATACCTAGTTTATTATTATTAATTTTGACATAAGGTCTTTCCATACAACTTTGAATTGTCTACCTTGATATGGTTCTCCAGATTTGACGTTTCAAGTATTTCGCTTAGATATGAGCTGATATATCTAGATTTGTATTCACTTCACACAAAAGAACATTCTCTGCAACTGTTTTTCCCTCTTATCACTTATAGTCTAGGTATGGACAAGGATATAGATTATTGGTTAGGATCGATAACTGAGTGGAGAAAACTGTAATTGATTTTGGTCACATTAGCATGTAAGGAATATAAGGAATCAATATATATAATATCTAGCTGACCCGGCAGACGTTGTTCTGCCCTTTCTACGAAGAAGCGGGAAAATTGAAGTTTATTTGAATGAAGAAGAATGAAGTTTCTTGGTGTTTAAAATTGAACATTGGTAATGACAATTCAAGTTTAAAGGGCGTACATTGAATTTGGTAAAAATTCTAGATTTAAAAATGAGGCACCAAAAGTGGCAATTTTAAAAGTATTTAATTTGCAGAAGAATATTAAAGACCGTTCTAGAAGTTATATCTAATTAAAAAAACTATTTATAAATATGGACCCATTTGCTATTTATTATAAAAATAGAACTTATTATTTTGCCATAGCTAGGCAGGTTCCTGAGATATTTCATAAATTAATAGAAATAATAGAAAAAAAAGGAATGGGCAAATTAATAGAAAATAGTAATGAAAAAAAAAAAACAGTAAAATAGTATTAGAAATAGTAGTGGAAATCGTAGTAGTAAAAGGAATAGAAAATAGTATTCCAATTCGTTGTAAAAAAGTGATAGAAATGGTAGTAAAAAAGCAACAGAAAAAGTAGTAGAAAAATAGTAAAACATGGTAGTAAAAAATAGTAAAAAGAAGAAATAAAAATAAAAAATAGTAGTAGCAAAAACAGTGAAAAAGTAGTAAAAAATAACAATAAATTGTAGAAAAATATAGTAAAAAAATGGTAGAAAGTATTAGTAGATAAAGTAGTAAAAAAACAGTCGAAAATAAGAAGAAAATGTTGGAACATCCACTAATCCAACAAATTTTCTATTTCAGGACACTCTATATTCATATCAAAGACCATTCTTGAAATTATTTGAAAATTTGAACCAATTTCATATTTATTATAAATATAGAATTTGTTATAGCGCTACCTATTGGATTTTAAGATAGCTAAGCAGGGTCTTAAGATATTTCATAAAGTAGTTGAAATAATAGTAGAAAAAGAAATGGAGAAAGTAGTAGGAAAAAGAATAGAAAATAGTATTACAAATAGTTGTAAAGAAGTAGTAAAAAGCTAGCAGAAAAACTAGTAGAAAAATAGTTAAACATAGTAGTATAAAAATAGTGAAAATGGATAAGAAAAAGTGGTAGACATAATAGTAAAAAATAGTAGTAGAAAAAAAGTAGTAAAAAACAGTGGAAAGTAGTAGTAGAAAATAAGAAAAAAGTGGTATAAAAAAAGTAGTAAATTAGTAGTAAAAAATATTGGTTGAAAAAGTAGTAGAAAATGAGAAGAAATTGTAGAACAAATGAAGTTTAAAAAAAGTAGAAAATAGTAGTAGAAATAGTTGTAAAATTAGTAGTAGAAAATAAAAGTGGAGCATCATGCCAAACCCACTAATCCAACAAACTGAAAGAATTTAAATTTTAGTACCGTACCAAAAATGCCTCCTAAGATATCTCATAATGGGAATTCAGGTTATATGAAAGGTGCCACACCCCCTTTGCCAATCCCACCCATATTTTTGTTGTAGTATGGCATTGTCAATTCTCGTTATTGTACCAAATTTCTGTACTGTGCTATAAATGGCTCTTGAGATATATCCAAAAAACTATTAGGGTTGTATGGGAGGTGCCACTCTCACTTTCCCAAAAGTCATTACGAATAGCTATGTTTCATCCTCCTTTTCCAGAAAATATATTCTGGAAATATGACTTCAATCGGTCCAGTCGTTCAGAAGTTACACGATGTCACACACGCAAAACTCTACGGTTATATATGAGGCATTATTCCTGAAAAACCCCAAATTTTTCGTTATGTTCTTGGATCGGTTTCATACTTTCTAAACTTATTCCCTTATATGACTGTAATTTAACTTGCAAGTATTAGATATTTAACCCCACCCCTTTCCTAGTTATAAAGGACGAAAAAGGGTTAAATTTTCAATTCTGTCGACAATACCACTAGATTCAAAAGCCCATAACTTTTTTTCTATTCAACCAAACCAAACGTTCAAACTTGATTCTGAAAGGGTTTATCAGGGGGGTCGCTGATTTTTGTGGTTTTTCCATCTATTATACTTCCACTAACAATTATTGAAGAAAAATCTCAGATAAGATTTTTTTTTAACTTTTCGTGCATTTTTACTCTACCGACTGGACTACAAACTCGTAGAAAAAAGAGTCGGCGCGATGCGAAGTGTGCGTCTTGCGTTCAATAAAATCTTGTATCTCCAAAACTACAAGGTTTACCATTTTATCCCTTTGAGTGTTTTGTAGCAAAAAAGACAAGCTTTCTTTTAAAAATAAATTTAAAAAAAAAAGTTTCGGATTGATTCAAAAAGTTAAATAAAATTTTGATTTACGAATTTCTCTATATAAATTAGAAATATTTATGAGCTTATAATATTATTAAAGAGCATGAAACCCTTCGTTTGCTGTTATGACATAAAAGCATTTCTGATATTCAGTTAATTGTTAATCAGTAACAATAAAATCAAATAAACAAGAAAGTTTATGCAAATGAAATGAGCCGCAAATAATGAGCGCTGAAAATCATTGAACTTGTTTCTATCCTAATAAAATAGAAGGAGGGAAAAATACAATTAAATCATTGCAGTAACAAAGAGTCATTTAAAAGAAAACCACGAAAATTAACAATAAAAATAAAAAAAAAGAAATAATAACACCAACATACAAAACGGAAATTGTTTTAAAAATAGATTGAAAAGAAACAAAAGTTCATGTATTCATATGTGGAATTGTTTCAATAATTTTATTACAAGTGCAACATGGCATGCAGGCGTCATAAAAACAAGTAAGACATCAAAAATGACAACTGGATAGAAGAAGAAATAGAAACAATAAGACACTAAACTAAACAAATCACACCAATTGTTTAAGCAACATGCAAGTTAGAGGGAATCCATAATGTAGAATATAAGCATGACATGTGGTAACGTGTGGTGACGTGTCTTTCTTTTTTTAAACTAATTCAAAGATCAAAGTCAGTGAAAAAAATTTCCTCATCTTTAAAAATTTATACGAACATATAACATAAAAACTGAGTTATTTGGAGGCAACAAAAGTGAAACACGCAATTGTTTTATCGAATATTTAGATATGATTTTGATTTAATGTATGCTGACAGTAGCAGTTGGAAAATACTCAAGAATGCAGTGGAAATGTTAATGTGTTATATTGAGTGTAAATAAAAATAGTCACGTGATTGTTGTTAAAAATTAAAGAAAATTAGGATCTATAAAAAACATAATAAAATATTCACATTTTGATGTTTAAATTTTATTGTAGTGCCATAATTACCCATAAGAAATTTATATAATAAACTAACGAATTCTTTGCATTCTTTTGAATAATTAAATGTAGTCGTTCAACTAAACAATAAATATTAAAATTTGAAATAAATAAAAGAAATCACTGATGAAAAAATCCTTTGCATACTTTTAGGTGTACTATGTATGAATGACTTCCAGGGTGAAAAAGTAGCAGCATATCAAAAATAGCAAGTAACATTTGCATAATTTTGAGACTTTGGTATATAATAAATTTTTAGCAGACTAGATTCGTAACAATGTTAACTGCAATTGTAATTTATTTAGAGTATTTTATGTAAATATGGGGAATTTATAAATTTAAGAAACAAAAGAGTAAAAAAAAATCTCAATTGTTACAAAATTGGGTATTCGTTCTAACTTTTGGGTGATTGAAATCAGTGGCGGTTCTAGGATTTGGGTTTGGGGGGGGTGGGGGGGAGGAGGCTGATTTTACTAAATTAAAATATAAATATCAGACCCACTATCGACTAAAACCCAGACCTTGACCAAAAACTGGTGCAAAAATTTTATCAAATAGGAAAAATTAAAAGATAACTGGAACAAAACTAAGACCAAAATTCAAACTAAAATCGGATAGAAATTTAGACGGAAATTTCGACCAAATTTCAAACAAAAATTCAAATACTTTTTTCAGATAGAAGTTCAAACCAAGAAAAGAACCAAATTCAGATCAAAAATCTAGATCAAAATGAGACCAAATTCAGATCAAAATCTTGATTATGACTTGTATGATGGATTTATATTGTTAAATGATCTATTTTGAGAAAACAATTTGAAGGAAGTTTTAATTTAATAAGTTTTAATTTAATAAGTTTTAATTTAATAAGTTTTAATTTAATAAGTTATAATTTATTAAGTTTACGATCTCACAACTCCATGACCAAGCACTTAATTTTTATGAAAAATTAAATACGTTCTTTAAGCCTGTTATACATTAATTATAATGAAAATATATCTTAATTTGACCAAAAAACCAATACATTTTAAATTTCAACGAGATCCGTACACGCTTTTGGGTACCGGGCAACAACGGGTTAAAAAAAATACAATGTTCAGATCACGAATCGGACCAAAATTCCAACAAAAATCGACCAAAATGAGATCAAATTCAGATCAAAACTCAGAGTAAAAACCCAAAATTCATACCGAATCAAAACCAAAATCAGTTTTAAAATTCATTCCAAAATTAAAAAAAAAATTTAGACAACAACTCAGACTAATAGTTGGACAAAACTTTAGGCCAAAAGAATACCAGATACCAAACGAAAGTACCCAAAATTCAGACTGAAAAATATTTACATCAAAAAATTTTAACTTAAACTAGACCAAAATTCTAGACGAATTCAGACCAAAATTTAAAGCACAATTCAGATTGATTTCGGACCGAAATTCAAACCAAAATAGTATCAGAATCAAGCCAATTCAGATGAAAATATTAACCACAACTCACACTAAGAGTTAGATTAAAACTGAGGCTAAAAAGGCGCCAAATACAAATTAAAAGCAAACCAAAATTTAGATCAGAAATCAGATCAAACACTGGTCTGCAAACACTGGAAAGCAAATCAAAATTTAGATCAAAATTCAGACTAAAATTCAATACAAAATTCAATCGAAAAACTAGACCATTATCAAGCTTTCTAAAAGTAATAAAAATATAATATAAAATAAAATTTTAAATCCTAAAGTTTTTCGTTTGTTGAAAGTATATACATACTTTTCACTGCTGATGGCTTTTTTTTGAAAAAAATCTAAATATTTTTGGTTTCTCAAAAATGGCTGTTTACTATAAGATGGTCGACTTCTGGGGGCGGGGGCTTCAGCTCCTATAGCCCCCCTCTGGATACGCTACTGATTGAAATCTAATAACTGATTGACTTTCAAGAGAATTTCAAGACACAAATCATAAGCAGGGAAAAATATAACATATAATTATGCAGCAAAGCATGATTGATGAACCGAGATCTACTATGAAACTAAGCAGGTGGGAATTAAAGAATCGTTGGACCTTAAGATATGAATCTGTAGTATTTTGAAGCCAATATCTATTCTATTGAATTATAGCTCAAGAATTGCTTTCGGGACTAGAGTTGGTCATATCTATCAGTCAAGACATCCATCAGACCCCATTCTGATGGTGAACTACATTCAAAAATGTAGTTCACAATTGTCGTAAATTGAACTATCAAGTTCCAGGTTCCAATGTAAATGAAGACCTGACTCTTGACATTATTTCTAGTCACCAAAATGCAAAAACAAAAAGCCAGCATGAATTGCTGAAAAACGTAAAGCATGTACTTATACATAAAAGCTTTTAAGAGATTAAAGACAGCTAAAAAATTTGTAAAATTTATTAGGGAAAATTTGAAATTATCTCTAATTTTTCACTATTGTTTATTAAATTTTCAAATAAATTCAACTGAAATTTCAATTAAATTAAAATTTCATTGCATACTTTTGAGTGCTCGTACGTAAAACTTATTTAACTGTATACAGGGTATACAGTTAAATAAGATTAGGTATTAAAATTTTTAAATAAATTTTAAAGACAAAAATATTTTAATATTTGCAGTGAATTTGAATTAAAAATCATTAAAATTTCACTCTAAATTCTTGAATAAAAAACTAAAAAATTCTTTTGCATAATTTTAGGCATCCGTGCATTCTTGAATAAAAAACTAAAAAATTCTTTTGCATAATTTTAGGCATCCGTGCATCGTCCACGACATGCAGGAATTTCGGCAATTAAACGTGATTCTATACCAAAAACTAACCCAACAGTAGTAAATTCGCAAAATTCACAACAGCAACAACAACAACGACAAACATATCAACAATATCAGCAGCAGCGACGTTTGCAACAACAACAGCTACAGCAACAACCACGTGTGGATAATGTTAGCAATTCTATTCAAAAATATCCAAAAGCTAAAAATAATTGGTATGAACAACCACAACAGCAGCATCAACATTTATCAAGTGCAACATCAAGTAAACAATCAATTGCGGTAAGCATACCTCAACTTCCCATGGCAGCATCAATAGCAACAAACGTTGGAGTAGGAGCGGAGACAACAACAAATGCCATCCGACAAATTAATGCACAACAGCAACAACAACAGCAGCATGCTCTTTCGCCAACTAAAACAAGTCGCATACCAGTACAGCAGCAGCAGCAGCAACAACAACAACAGCAGCAACAGTCTCAGCAACATCCACCTCAGCAGCATCAACAAAATTTTAATCAAATTTCTAAAACTGCAACTAATTTGCTGAATGACATTTATGAAAAGCACTTGTTGAGTCAAACGACATTTCAGGATAGTAAACAATATCAACAGAAGCAGCAAATGCAACAGCAGCAGCTTCATTATTACCATTATCAACAACAACAGCAACAACAGCGAGTAATTGTACGTCAACACGCCAACAATGGAATGCTGTTGCGCCATTCAGGTGTCGGTGATTTTAATTTAAATAATTTTGCAGTAAATATGCGACAACAGCAATATTCGCAGCAGCAGCAACAACTGGCCGCACCTTCAACATTTATTCCGATACATGGAGGTGCCAGTAATAGTGGCGCTGATTTAGGAGGTGGTGGAGCTGCAGGCAATAAACTCCATCACCAACAACATAAACCTTTGCATTTTTTAAAATTGCCACCTCCACCACCAACTCCACCAACTACAGCAGCAGCAACCACCAGCAGCGGCAGCACAATAGCCGAACAACAAGCGTATGCATCATATCAGCAACATTTTCAATTTTCCGATGCATACGTTGAACCGGTGAATAGCAATAAGCATTTTCTATTGGAATCGCAACAGCAGCAGCAGCAGCAACAATTTCCGCATCCTCCACCACCAGCACCACTCAACCATGTTTATGAAACAATCAAAGAACGCCCGCCGTTACCACCACCGCCACCTGAAAGACAGCAGCAAAGAAATAACGAAGCTCCCCCCTTGCCACCATCGCGGCAGCTAAAAAAACGATTGCTGGCGGTGGCAGCAAATGCAACTGCCACCGTAGTAGGTGGAGCAAATGCACGCGCCACAAAAAATGCTAGTGGAAGCAATAAACGAGGCGGAATTGCTGCGATTGCAGGAACAGCAGCAGACTTGCCAAAAACACAATTGGAACAAATAAATAAAAAACAAAATATAAAACTACAACCATCAGCACCACCAGCATATATTGCACCACCTTCTTCAATGGCTAGTCCTGTTTCAGCAGCAACAGCAACAATTGTTAAGCAGCAGCAATATAATCTACAGCAGCGCACAAAAGCGGATGGTGAACAGAAATCTTATATATATCAACAACTGAGAGAACATCAACAGCAACAGCAACAACAACAACAGCATCAACTCCATCAACAACAGCAAAATGCACAACAGCAGCAAGCTGCCAAAATAAAACCACAGCAACAATCATTTGAGTTGCAACAACAAAAATCTATGCAAAACCATGTGCGTGAACATCCTTTAGGCGCTGTTGCCTCTACCTCCACATCTGCTGCTCCTGCTGCTACTATTTCCACAGCCATCGATTTTAAAACTACTTCCCATTCTCATTCCACAACAACTGTTGCCTATTCGCCTGCCACTTCCGTTCTTGCTACTGCATCATCAACATCATCATCAGCAACGCCAGCAACTACTACATCTATACCAGCTTCCGTTGTTCTATCTGTAGAGCATACACTGCAACATGCTGGTCTATTGCAGCCTTCTTCATCATCTGCCATTGCTTGCTGCAATAATATTAATAACAACAATCACTGTAATAACAACAACATCCTCCACATCCAGAACAATAGACCATCACAATTGCCCATCGTTTTTGAAGAGGATACTGGTGAATTTCAGGATGTTTTAGTTTTAGAAGAAGATGGCACCGCAAAGTTACCATATCGTCATGGCAAGATTGAAGTGAGATTGGAAACGGCGCAGGCAATGGCGGCGGCAGCCTATTATGCGAGGTAAGTTTAATTAGATTTTTGTTATATTCTTTATACAACCACCAACTTTACATATATGTACTTTTTTTCGATGAACTGCTGTTGGACAGTGAAGCATATACAGAAGATATTATGAAGAAATTTAAATAAAATTTTTGAAATTTGGCACGGATTATATCGACTATCGAATGGTTCGATGCTGTGAGCCTCGACAGATTACTGTAAAATCACAGACAATATTCACAGCAATTTTAATATCAGTGATTCATATAAGAAAATCTTGACTTTTGCTTTCCATGCCCAGCTATTTTTCTCTTTGCTAAAAACTCCGGGAGAGATTACTTTAAAATCAATCAAATTTCTGCCAGAATAATGGAGATATCAATTCAAAAATCAAGTGGAGGTATCAATACGAAGAATTTCTAATGCCTTAAAATGTTTTTCCCTCGGTGAAGGATCTGGGGAAACCAGCTTCAAAATCACAGTAGCTTAATTCTACAAGAAAATTTTAGAGCTATACAATTTATTTCTCCATTGAGACCTCGGCGAAATCAGTTTCAAAATCACAGAGACTTACACAAAAGATCTTAATGTTCTAAAATTCTTTTTGGTAAATTCCCCGGAAAAGTAGCTCCAAAAATATAACAGTGACTACTACAAGGAAACTTTGTTGCTCTACAAATTTTATCTTTTTAATGACTTATACTAGAAAGTTTTTGTTGCTCTACTATTTTTCTTTCTGGTGAACGGCACTGGGAAATCTTTTCCCAAATCACACTAACTTTCACAAGAAAATATTGACGCTTTACAATTTTTCTTTCCAGTGTAGATCTAGGGGCAAGCTTGCTCCAAAATCGCAGTAACTTATACAGCAAAATATTATTGCTTTATCATTTTCCTCTCTGGCAAATGCTACGAAGAAATCAGCTTCAATATGGCAATGACTTGTAACTATAAGATTTGTTCTCTCTGGTTAAAGCATTAAGGAAACCTGCTCCAAAATAACAGTGATTTCTACAAGAAAAACTTAATGCTGTAAAATAATTCCCGTTGGTGAAGATCTCGGTGAAAGTAGCTTTAAAATGACAGAATCGCAAGAAAATCTTAATGCTCTGCAATTTTTCCGGTGTAGATCTCGGAGGAAGCCTGTTCCATAATCAAAGTAATTTATATTGTCTTCTTGGATGAAGGCCTAAGAGAAGATCTGTTCCATTACTGTGCTTTTTCACCTTACAAAGAATCACTGCTATTTTAAATAATCGCTACTTAAAAATCACAGCTAATTGCGCTTTTTGTGCCAAATCTAAAATAAAACTACTTTAACATATTTAATAAGAATTCTCGGATACGCAGTCTTGCTTCTTGCAGCTCTAGTTAATACACGAACCATTGAAGATGCTAAATATTCGAAAGTACACCTAGATATTGGTTATTTTAAAAATTCAGTGGATTCAAATGGATTCTTGCCTGATAACACTGTTCAACACACAAAAAAATAACAAGATTCTGAAAGTGGATTCTGATAGAACTCGAGAAAAAAAATCATACGTGTCTCAGCGTTTTAAAAGTTTACATCTAATTTTCTTTTTACGCGGGCCTAAAGTTTGCCCATTTCTAACAGATCAATTATAATAAACCATAGGATAACTTGTTAGTTTTGCATCAAAGCTTGTTTGTATGTTCAGCAAGAATTAGAATTTTCCCTAGAATATTTTCTTCCAACATATTAACCCTTTGGCGCCCACCATTATGGGTCTTTTTTACCCTTTTAAAAAAAAATTTAATTTTTGACCCATTATAAGAGTTGATAGAGGGTTAATATTTTCAAAAAATATGTTAACCATCAAATTTTACTATAGGTCACTGAACAACAAAAATCTGTAAACTTGATTTTAGTAAAAATAAAACCAAATTGCAAAAATGTTTCAAATTTTCACCTTTTATACGCAATGAACTAGTGTGTCTTTAAAAGTATTTTCTAAACATTGCTAAATAAACTTTAATTAAGTAATTAATCAAATTAAGCATTTATATATTGAAATGTGTATTAGGTTTCCTTAACGGTGTATATACTTTTTCAACATTGATTTGTTCACAATCTCGGTATTTTGAAAATTTATAAAAAATCATTATTTCGGTTTAATAACCCAAGTTTGCTAAAGTCTTCTCCTATTTTTTTTATATATGTAATATTTTCTTTGTTTCCATAAAATGACAAATTGTGCAGAAAAATATGATTGATTTTGCTATGTATACGGAAAACACATTCTCTCAGAAAATCATCTTAATTTTTTTAATAATAAAGTTGAAGATATTTTTAAGTTGCATTTTGAGTAAGAAGTATTTCCTGCTGAATCTTGGATACCGATACATTTTTGCCGTAATTGTTACAATGGTTTAATTTCATGGTCTATAGGTAACTTATTGTTGCAATTTATTCTAGTCCGATTTTTTAACTTTTCCTCTAAAGGGCAACGAAACTCGATGAAATTTGAAATTTAAATGCGTTGGCTGGATCCTGGAGAGTATTATTCACTAACTTTGCACTAATTTTGCACAAATAAAGTAGTATGGAATTTAAACAGACACAGACGAAAAATTTTTGAATATGAAGGGATACCTTCAGCTTTGCTGGCTGTGTCTTATTTACCTCATATTTACCTGAAAAAAGATAACCAACATCCAATAGTATAGGGTGTTCAGAAATTGGTGAGAAACTATATTCGTCTTTTGTGAATATACACTTTGTGAAACAGCTAGTCGACCAAAATTAATGTCACATCTGAACATCTGAAGCTTTTGTCCGAAAACTGGAACTATTTAAATCAAAAGCGAAAATTTTGGTAACAGCTTTAAAGGCGTCTACTTATTAACTCATCCAAAAAAAGCTTAAAAGCCGTGCTTCTTTATGGAAATGGCATTAAAGAAAACTATGAACCGTTGAGATTAATTCTGGAAAGAATTAAATATGAGTAATAAATGGCGCATTTGTTGTGATTTGAAAGTGATTGCTTTTCTCACAGGTTTTAAAAAAAAGGTATTTGTTGTTGAATGTGTAATAAATTCCACAAATAAATTCCACGCATTTTCTTGCATATTATTACTCCACTGAATAATTTAATTATTAAATATTTTTTTTGCAATATAAAATATATTTTTAGTTTAAAAAATACTATTAAAGACACGTTTGCTCATTACTTATGAAAAGTGAAAATTTTAAACATTTTTGGAATTTGGGTTTAGTTCTACTTAAACCAAGCTTGCAGATTTTTGTTGTTCAGTGACCTATAGTAAAATTTCATGAGCAACATATTTCTTAAATATATTAACCCTCTATCGACCCTAGAAATGGGTCAAAAAAGTAATTTTTTTCTAAAAAGACAAAAAAGGCCCGTAATTGTGGGCGCCAAAGGGTTAAAATGTTGCAAGAAAATATTCCACGAGGAATTTTATTATAAGTTGCTGAACATACAAACAAGCTTTGATGCAAAACTAACAAGTTATCCTTGAAGATGCAAAACTAACTTAAGGCCCTCGTAAAAAGAAAATTAGACGTAAACTTTTAAAACGCCGAGACACGTACAATATTTTTTCTTGACTTTTATCAGAATCCACTTTCAGAACCGTGTTATTTTTGAAAAAATTGATTTTTGTTGGACAGTGTAATTTTAAATATAATCATTTAATTGGTAGGTTACTATATTTGAGTATAAATACCAGACCTGATATTGCAATTGCCAAATGGCAATTGTTTCTGATATATTTCTTGGAGCCGAGAACTTTATTTTGAGTTAGAGCACGCTTTCGAATACTTCTTTTGATATTCAAAATCTTAGTCGATTGCCAGAAATTCTAGCACGTTTACCTCTTTGCTCTTTTAGTTCATGCCAGGCATTAGGTTTCAAAGGATTATCAAATAAAGTTCCTTACACTCAACTTTGTAACAGAATATAGCACAAACAACAGAACAAATTGCTAATCATAACTAAACATTCTTCTATAAATTTGAGTATAAGCGACTTTAACGAGCTGAGTATGTTGAATCAAATGCTTTCTGTTTTTGTATAAAATAATGCATGTTTCGCATACTGTTTTATACCTACTGTATTATTAATGCAATAAGAGAGAGAGAGAGAGAGACAGAGAAAAAGAGGGAGGGCATTATGTAATGGTTGTAGGAAAAAAGCATAAAATATATGTGGATGTACGAGTTTATACTTTTTAATTAAGTACATTGGAAGGGATGCATTGTTTCGTAGTATGCAAAGCAGATTAATACGATTGCGGTATTACAACAAAGAGAAGAAACTAGTCCTTGTCGCTGTCGTCAGCTTCTCTTTCGTTGGTGATTTTGTATTGCGCTTTTTAGAATGCTGTGAAAGAGAACAAAAAAGTGTCGTGCCCCTTTTTTTTTGGAAATATTTTTAATATTAAATTAAAATATAATTAGAGCTCCGAAGTACGAAATTCAATAAAAAGAAATAAAGAAAGCTATAATTTTCTACTTTTTTATTTAAATTTTCTTAACAGTTTTACTCAACTTAGAGAAGAAAAAGTATTCATTTTTGTTTTTCTGCTGCCACTAAAATAACATAACATTAAACACAGACAACAATAATAACAACAGCAAGTCAACAACAACCAACCAGTCAAGCAACAACAACAAAAAATATCTGCCACCAAGTAAACAAATTGAATTCATTTGCTTTATTGGACGAGGACCAATTTTCACAAAAACAAAACAAAAAAAACAGCACAAAACCAATACAAAAAAAAAAAAAGAAGAGTATGAGAATCCACCAAAAAAGAAAAATTAGTAAAAGGCAACAGCAACAAAGTGAAATAAAATTAACTTAAAATAACAGAACGAAATTTTTTAGCGCAAAAAAAAAAAAAAAAAAAAAAACAGTGAAAAAGCATCGAAAGAAGTAAGAAAATTAAATAACAAAAAGTGAATGTGATGTAAATATTTCTAGCAGCAAAAAAAAAAAAAACAACCAGCGACATTGACGCTGCTGGATATGGACATTTATTGTTGCAAAGGACGGTAGAGTAGGACAGCCAGGCAGTCAAACAAAAGCGCGGCAAGGACACTGTCGCATGGCACATAAAATTTCAAACGAGATTGATTTCAAATTGTAAAAATGTTAGTAATAAATATGCTAGCTAACGTCCAGTTGCTTTTTGGTTGGTATTTTCTACAATATTTCTGTTTTTCTGTTTCTCCGTCATTGCCGTCATTTTTTTTTTTTTTTTTGCGTATATTTGTCAATTGTGCAAATGACTTAAAAGTTTTTTGATTTGGCATATCGAATTGGAAATTACAAAACAAAAAAAAAAACCAAACAACTACAACAGCAAAAATGTCATCACTTTTCAACATGAAAATCTCACAATTCAATTTTTCTGACAGTTTTGTTTGTTTCTTCGAGGCTTACAATAATAATAAAAAAAAAATAAAAAATACAACTCTATATGCTGTGTCCTTTGTGCACCGTTACCTACCAACATTTTGTGAAATTTGATTTGTTGTTGTTTTTTTTTTAATCAATGATGGATGAACTTGCGGATTTGTTTGACTGCTGCTCTGTCCTTTTTTTTTTTTTTGTTATTTTGTTTCCATTTTTTGTACAGCTCCTGCTGCCGTTGCTGTTTTTGATATTCCAACTATGTACTCTCGTATATAGATCCTTATTGTCCTTTTTTCACAAACAAATAAACGAAAAATGTCATACCTCAATAGCATTGTGGATGCGCCAGTTGTTGTTGTTGTTGTTGCTATTGTGTCGTAAGTCGTCATTTATTTGATGAAAATGTGCTTGGAATTTACTTTGTGTGTGTGTGTGTGTGTTTTTTGTTACTAAATTAAGTATGATGTTCTTTTTTCGGTTTCTGTTGCTTGCCTGCCTACCTTCTCTGTTTCTTTTGTATTTGTAGCGTTGGTTCTGGGTATTACGAAATAGGTTCATTAGGTTAAGTCAACGATTTCTTAATTTGATTAAATGAAGTTACTTCTTTGGTAAATGTAATGTGAAAACAAGATTATTTCAACTAGTGCAAAAAATGAACGTAAATATGAAATGAAAAGGTAGTAAATATAAAAGAAACTTAGCAAATAATTACTTTATAAAATACATCTGCACAACAGATGGCATTGTGTGCAGAATTTTAAAAGCATTGAGGGATTTTTAATATTTGGGAGTAATTATTTTCTGGCATACTTTTAGGCATTTGTGGAATCAAATATTAGTTCGATTTAAAATTAACTAAAGAATGCGGTTGCAAGGAAAGTTTTGAAAGCATTACAAAGTTTATTTAAGCAGTTTTTGCTTGAAACTTGTTTTTTGTTATTCGAAAAACTATGTTTGTTTCATTCCTTTAAAAAGTCTTTCGATTCAGGAACAACGATCATGTCGCATGAGATAATAACGAAATGGGGGAGGGTTTACCTTCAAATACCTGTTCTCTTCCCCCTCCTCTAGGATTTTCTGGATTCTGAATGGTATTTCCAAATGTCCAGTCCCTACATATGATAAGTATAGGCTTATTGAAAGCATCTCATATTGACATAAAATATAAAGAAGAACTACAGACTATCGAAATTACAGACAAATTTCACAAATTGTTTACTTTACATAGTCTTATAGTTTTTTTTTTTTATTTAACTAGTCACTAATGCTTAAATAATGATAAAAGTAGCAGCTTTTTTGAGAAAATTACTGTAAGATGTCGCTGTATTTATATTTTTAAAAGCACTGGAAGCCCAAGAAAAAAAATTAAAAACGTATTGTACAACAATTGTAACAATTTCAAAGTAAAATTTTACTATGATTATATTTTCACAACATATTTATCAAAAGTTTTTTGTAAAAATTACTTATTTTTTTATTTATAATCATCATATTTAATTACACAAGTGAAACGTGTCTAATTGCTTTTTTGTTCTGCTTAATCAAAATGAAAATGAAAACAAGCATAACTAAACAGGTGACAAATTATTATGATGACTTTTTGGTTGTAAACATATAAAAAGCAAAAAGATACAGCCACACAAGAGAATAAGTAAAACACGCTCTATTGAATTTCTATATGCAAAACACTTGGAAAAACTCCTCTTAAATTCCAAAGGAAGTGAAGTAGCGCTCGTTAAAAACTTTCGATTTTCAAAAACTCCAAAAACAAAAAGAAACATTAAAAACAATTCAGCTTCACAGAGTAATGTCTAAATTTAGAAAAGTATCGTGGTCTCCCCCTAAAAAAAAAAAAATGAAGTACAAGCTATCCATCTGTGTGTTTCATTTCCAGTGCGAGTCGTCGTCATCGTCATTTGTCATTAAGGCTGGTAAAAGGCACTTCGCTTCATTGCGCATTGGCAACACCTCCCCATTATTTGTAGCTGAGTACACTCCTGTAGGCATTTGCGATCTATGTATGTCTATCAATATTTTTGTAGAGCATTTGACACTGAAGTTAGTCGTTGGTGCTGTTGAGTTGCTTTTGCCGCTGTCAAAGTTATTAATTAAAAATATTTTCAAAATTTTTTCTATGATTTCTTCAGTTTTTGGTAATGATTTTCATGGTTTGATTTCATTGACGCCAAATATGTTGATGATGAGTTGTGATGTGTGTGCTGCAGGCGTGAAAAATATGTTGACAACATGATTTACAAATAGTTGCACTTCTTTTCTCCAAATTTGGTTGGTTTTTTTTTCTAATAAAGAGGGCGTTTTTTGTTGGTTCGCTGGCGCGAATTATGATGTTGTTTTAATGGAAATTTTATTAAATGTTCCATTAAGTGTGAAAGTGTGTATGATATGCATAACAAAAACGATTTTAGTTGAATCAACCATAGAATTTTAAATTAGAAAAAAAAGTGCTTAAAGTAATAATAATAATAATTCTTCAATAAAAATTATACCACCTAATTTAACTAACTATTTTTCTATACTGTTAATATTTTGTGCTTAACTTTAAATTTACAGCTACCATGAATCTTAACCCTTTCGCAACTGCTGAGACACATACAGTATGTAACGAAATTGAGAAAATGAAGGGAAATTTTTGGGATATGAAAAAATCCAAAAATGGCGTCAAATTAAAAAGTATCAGCATAGCTAAGTTTTTACATATTCAGATCAATAAAAGTGGAAACAAATTTTTGAAATCAGATAATATCTTCAGGTTCCAAAAGAGTCTTGAAAGTACTGAAATTTCGAAAATAAATTATAATTTTGAAAAATTTTAAATTTTTTAAATTCCATAGCTTTTTTTATTTCTTCTTGAGTGTACAAATATAATGTAAAAAGAATTTTCGAAATTGGATAATTTTTATTGGTGCCACAAGTGGTTCAAAGTTCCGAAGTTTCGACCACGGTTGCTACTTACTCATTTTATATTTACAAAAAAATGTACCAAATGGGGACAAATTGTACCAAATTTTTATATAAAATAAATAACTTTATTAAAAACTTTTTGTCAATTTATTTAGAGCATTATATTAGTAAAAGTATTGAATTCTAATTTTTTCTTTTTTTTGGACTCAAGTCAACAAATTTTCTTTCAGCAGCAGCTGAGCTATGAGGAATATAAATTTAGCTAATTCATCAAACCACATTTTGTCTACTCCATTTTTAATACAACTTACTTTTTGCCAAAAAATTGCTAATTCTGAACAATTTTCTAATTTGTAAAGTACTTCAAAAATATGTTTACAACTCTTGATTAAAATAAAAGCTAATTTTGCCCACAGATTGTACAAAATTTTGAAAACATGTACTAATTAAAAGAAAACAAACTTTTAAACATGAATTCAAATTATATATTTGATGGACAAAACAAAATTAAAAGAACAGAATAAAATCAAAATAATATTAATTCAAAATCACGCGACTACTGCCGCTCGCACTCGTCTCTTCCACACTAATCGTCGTCAGGGTTGCTTACTGTTTTTTTGTTATTCACCTGCAGGGTTGCATATTTATTGTAGCTTACACAATGTACCAAGCGCAAAAAAATGGAAAAAAATTTACCAGTTTTGGTAGAATTGTACTAAAGTGGCAACCGTGGTTTCGACCATAATTTATACTTTTCATACAATTTTTGCTGAATTTTCGAAATCTTACCTGCTTTTTCCATCTTGCTGCACCAATAAATATTATCCGATTTCAAAAATTATTTTTGCTTTATGTTTGAACACACAAGAAGAAATAAAAAAACCATGAAACTTGGGAAAAATTTTGGCCAAACATTTCTGAAAAATCAAAATTTATTGTCGAAATTTTGGTATTTTCAAAAACTTTTTGGAACCTGAAGGAGTTATCTGGTTTCAAAAATTTGTTTCCACTTTCGTTTATCTGGATCTAAAGAAACTTTGCTATGCTATTACTTTTTAATTGGACGCCATTTTTGGGCTATTTTTTATGTACCAAAAATGTCCCTTCATTTGCTTAATTTTGTTACATACTGTATATCTTAGCCAGGCCCGTCGAGAGAAAATTCGGGCAGGGTGGTGGTAACGCTTTCAGGCATACTTGACACTCTAGTTTGAGTTGAGATGGATCGATGGAGGTTTTTTATTCTTTTTTAATATAGGGCCCGGACCCGTCTGCAAAATGTTTTCACAATTGATAGATGATTAACCAGACAAAAAATAATTTTCATGGTTTGAAATTCAAATTTTCAGACGCATAGACGCTTAATAAAGTTTTTCTGGATTTTAGGATTTGGATTGAAATCCGGGCTTCCTCAAAAACTCCGGGCCCGGTGGGAATCCTCCCCGACCCACCACCCTCTCGGCGGGCCTGATTTCAGCCAATGTTTAAAAACGACTGAATTTAAAAGTTTCTATCATATAAAGTCCCGTAAAATATAAATTGTTACCAATCTGACAAAAAAAATTTTCTAAAACGTAAAACGGAAAGCCGATGCGAAAAGGTTAATGACTAGTTACGCCATCTTTCGGACAAGACTTTTAAGATTTTTTGTTCCTTGAAAAAGATTTTTTAATTCGGGTCCAAAATATCGTAATGTTTGAGATTTTATTCGGGAAGGGGCGGGTTTTATCTCCAAACACTTCTTCTCGTCTTTTTACTAGAATAAGCTAGTTATTAAACTTCTCAAAAGAAAAATTCTTTTCCATGCCACAAGGGAATAAGTAATTTCGAAAATTTTTGGGTTACTTAAACTATATCTAGAATGTTACAAAGTCGTTTTGTGAACGTTTTCGATCATATTTTTCGAAAACAGGAACTATTTATCTAGAGTATTCTTCTAATTAGAAAATAAGTCCCAAACTCAAAGTTCTGTTTTCATGTCTCTTCCCGTACTATTAAACCCCAGTTTTAGAAATCCTTCAAAGAAAACACTCCTGGTATCTTTCAAAGAAACTGGATTGGCATAAATTTTTTTAATAAAAAAATAAATAAAATTTTGTAAACAATCGAAACTAAGACCCAAAAGCATTTTAGTTTTAAGTATGAGCCAGTTCTGTCTCCACCTTCTTGACCAAGAAAAATAACGCATTTTTCTAACCGAAATCTGCAAAGATCTCTAATAAATGAAAAATTGAGATCCAAACCATAACTTATGGGCACTAATTCACTTTGTCCCTGGCCTTCAAAAGAGTGAGTTTTGGGCACTAATTTGGGCACGAGTTCCCGCATCACTAAGCTCTAATTTTGGATAGCATCTATAGGTATAACTCCCGAAATTTTAAATGTAAGTCTTGTGGATTTATATCATGCAAACTAGGGTTAAAGGTTTTTGTGTGATATTACTTATATTTCCTTTGGTGTTTTTATCCTTGATATTTTCTCAGTAGTTTGAACTTGGCTATTGATGTTCTCGACATTTTTATATTAATTACTTTTCAATGTCAACTGCAAAAGAAAATATTTTGATTACTTTTAAAAAAGTAGGGGGAATTATTTCAGTATTGTTTATCATAATGACATGAAAAAGTAAAGCACAGAGAAACTGTTGTATTTCTAAGAAGAAAAAACAAAAATTGTTTTAGTAATAAATAAATACCAAACAAAGAATTGTAGTGGACAAATGATTGCTTAAGTTTCGTTTTTTTTTTAAATCTTTTTCTAGCAGCGCATTTTTTACTGCTATTTCAACTCAAGTGGAGATGTATAGTTCAATGTTTATCTATATCGATTTTTTTCCAGTAAAATTTCGCGTCTGTTTAAATTAATTTACATTAAATTACTACAAACTCTTTTCAGCGAAATATTTCTGCTGCGGTTAACAATTATCACAAATATTATGGGTATCAAAAACTCCATTCATTCCAAACAAACATTTCAACTCTCTCTTCCTCTTTCAATTTTCCATCTGACTACATGCCTGCTTTTCAAATATTTGCTCAAAAAGTATCATCAAAACTAAATAAACATCTGCCACGCAAAAAACTTTGACCAACAAACATGCGTCGTTATGTACCACAGTCTTCCCCACACCACTGCCTCAACATCGATATCATTTTCTTATGCTACACAACCCTAAACCACGCAATGGAGCAATGTTAAACTTGTAAGAAAGTAATAAAACTTACAAATGCAACACTTACACATACTACTTAAGAAGTGCGAGAATCGGTTATTATCGCTTGGTAACGACTGACTACATGCCCATGACTACGTACATGTCTAACTCAATGCCTATACAAAAGCACTGCCTGCATACTTGGGGTAAAAGTTGTATGAAAAATATTACGCTAGCACCCCTGCCCCCTCGTAAAACTTGCATCACTTCTATACTAAGTAAAACAGTGAGCTTGTACAAGTGTATGAGTATTTAAAGTGAATTTCTCATTAAACCTTTTGCAAAAAAGTTAAATTTTAATGTGAAGGGTTGCTATTATTACTACATTCATACTTTATACTCTGCAGTACTGGGGGTAAAAAGTAAAAAACAGGCGGAAATTAAACTTTCGGTTTTTATGGCATCCTGTGTGTATAGAGTACAGAAAATAAACGCAAAAACTTTTGCAATTTTCTAATTTATTGATGATTTGTACTAATGTTTCTTTCATCTAATCTTTAAGTTTTGTTACTGTTGCAATTTTGAAATTGTTTGCAACTTCCTTAATGTTACGTCATAATATTTTCCTGCCTACTACTTGCTGCTAACGATTTCTAACATGCATGCGTGCCAAAGTGCAGCTAATGATGATTTTGTTTTGTGTGTAATATAATATGAGTGCATATGTTAAAGTGTTTTAGGTTTCATTTGGGGTGGTGTGCAGCTGAAATACTAGATGAGAAAGGTAGCAAGTATATAGCTGGAAAAAAGGGAAACATTGCATTGATGCGGTCACGTGACTACGTGCACGTGACGCGTATTAAAGTCAAGCGTTGAGCGTTGATTTTTTGAAAAAGCCGCAGGGTAATTGATTTCAAGTGGAAGAGGATATTTAAGTGAGAGTAGGATATATTCACGTAGATATTTAATATAGGCATGTGTTTAATTTTGTGTGGGCTAAGTTCTCAGGTTATTTTGATTTTTTTTATGTTCATTTGAAGCTTATGCTAATAGATGGCGTTGAGTGAAAAGTTTTAAAGGCATTGAAGAGATTTTTTGAAGGCAAATAGAGATTGTTATAAAAAAACTCAGAAAATACTTTTTATTTGAAAAATCTATATGTAAAATATATAGATTTAGACTATGCCGAAATTGTGAGTTCTTCGTATTAGACTAAAGCCGAAATTATGATTTCTTTGTGAGTTATGATTAGTGAAGAGCTTTGTTTGCAGCACATTTTTACACAGATCACAGCCTTGGCTTTTCTCTGGCCACCTCAAGTTAGTTAGATATTTAGAGAAATGCCTTAGAAATCTTCATAGTTGATTTTTTTTTAACCAAAGCATTATGCAGATTAGTAACTCAACTTTTCTGAAACGCACTTTTTCTTTTGAGATCTTGGCGCTGTTCTGACTTCTTACAGTTCAAGCTAAATTTTTGAGATATTCAGGAGGAAATTTTTATTATATAAAATATTACAGCAATTTATTTTAATTTAAAAAAATCGAAGTAGTACCATGGCTATTTCCTTGAACACTTAAATTTATGACCACGCTTTAGAGGAAAGCTGTGAAAGCTTCCAGATAGTCTTTTTTTGTTATTTTAATTTCAAGCTGAAGGCTGAAGCTAAAAGATGACATTGTAGGAAAAGTTTTAAAGACCTCGATAGTTTAGTGGGTAGTACACTAGACTTTCATCCGAAAGGTTCGGGTTCGATTTCCGTCTCCTTCTCGCGGTTAATTCTCATAACCTTCTTAGATTCACTATCAATATGAAATGTAAGAAAATTATAAGAAAGTGTACAAGTACACACCTGGGTTGGTAATGTAAAAACCACCGAGCTGTTAAAAAAAATTGCCACATCGCCGTTCGCAATCAGTGTTAAACTGTAAGTCCAACTATGTGATATCACACGGCCGTTCAGGCCTAAGTCTCTCGATAGCCAGTCAAATCAAGAAACCTAACGAAAATGCCCCATAGGCTTGGTACAATGAGATCCTTCCCGCATTGCATCAATGCCGGGAATGTTCCGTCTATCCCTGATGTTTTGAACGGATCAAATGAGCGTATGACGCTCCTTACTCCATCCATAGTGACGATCCTTTCAGCTTCCAGTCTGTCTTCTCTGTTCATCCTCTTCTTCAGGGCTAACCAGCAGTCGTCAGACCTAAAGCTTCCAGGAAAGTGCACTTCCATCAGGGCTTACAGCGATTCACCCCTATTCTCTGCCAAAGCTCCGTCTGTTTTGCGTATCAGATCCAGTTTAGAGAATGGATCCTTCGAAACCATCTTCTGAAGCCTACAAACTTCTGAAGTCGTTTCCATACCAGAGCAGAAATCTTTCCATGACTGCCTTTTCTGGCATCGTATGAAACTAGTCAGCTAAAAATCGTCATTATATAAGATTTTGAAACCAATTTGTTTGATATTAAAATTTCCTTGCACTCTTATATTTGTATCCACAATTTTAGAAGAAGCAAAGAAAATTTCCAGCTATTTGATTTTTGTTAACCCAACTGATTGCTAACAGATGGCGTCGAAGGAAAAGTTTTAAAGGCATTGGAAAAAAGTTTCTTCATGCTTGAGTTGATTTTAAAGCAGAACATAGTGCAGAGCAATAAGCCAACTTTTCCGAAACGTGCAAGGATAAAGATCTTGACTCATACTGTTTTTACTTTTTCCAGATAACAACGAACTTAAAAGACATACAGGAGAAAATTTTCATATTATGAAGCTTTCCAGCAATTTATTTTAAATTTAAATAAGTTGTGGTAGAACTACAATTTTCGAATTTTTTTCTGAACTTCTATATTAATTGGAAAATTTTATTTAGCGAATGAGAAAATTTTGGAAGCGATTTACAGCAAACCAGAAGATGCAAAACAAAAACTCTAAGTTTGTTGCACTAAATTTAAATTACTATCTTCGAATACGATTGAAATTTCTGTGCTTCCGGTACTTTAGAAAAGAGTCTAAACTAACCAGAATTGAATAAAAATTTTTTTAGGCTTTGATAAAAGTAAAAAGAAGATTGCAATCTATATGAAAATGCGGCTAAAAAAGTGTTTCTTACAATTCAAAAAAGGTTAAAAAAAATTTTGTTGCACTGCGTTGTCAACAGATGTCGTTATATACAAAATTTTAGAAGCATTGTAGTCATCATTAATTATTTGCAAATTTAATTAATCATATCAAAAAATTTTTAATTATTTTAAACAATAATATTTAAATATTTCCTTAAATTTTAAAATTTTTCTTAAACACTCTCCCTAAAAACTATTTTCTATCAAAATCACACACACAATGTGCTAGAATATGTCAAAACTTTAATCTCTGCTTGAATCAAAATTCAAATATTTTCATAATAGAAAACAAAATAACTTTGACATCATTTACTTGTTGAGATCGTGTAATATTGAAAGAAAAATATGTAGACAACAAATATATATACAAATACATAAAACCATATATATGTGTTGTAGTTTCAACAAATTTCCAGCGAAAAATCAAGACAGACAAAAAAAAAAAAAAAAAGAACAATCTAAAAGACAAAAAGTTATGATGTGAAACATCTGTGTGCTCATAAATTCTAATAGTACCACTGAGTTGGGGGAGGAGTATATTAGTGTATGAAAAAAAAACCATGTCTATATGCCATTCACACTCCTACTTTGTTGTGCGAGGAATACACAAAACATAACGACTGCGACACATTTAAAAAGCACAAAGAGCTAGCACAATTTATAATAATATATAAATTATCAATACCAAAACCTAAGCAATTCCAGATGAAGAGAAGAGACGTGTTTCTAAAAAAAAAGTAAAAAAGAAGTTATTAGAAAAAAAAATTTAAAAATTCTACAATAATAGCCTTGAAAGTATTCCAACTTTATTTGACATTTAAAAACATATGAAAGCCATGGCGTTTGCATGTTGGATTAATAGTTTATATTAAAAAATTTAATCATCATCGTGATCATGTTCATAATGAACGGGATAATGTTTTGGATATATTCCGAAGTCTGTGTGATATAAATGTGGGATAAAATAATTTTGACATGTGCACACGTTGTCTGATTAAAAGTGGATTAAAATATTATGAACTTTTTTATAATATATGAGGTTTGGTTTTTAATATTTTCAAAGCAGCAATAGCATTAATTTAATTTTAGAAGATTTTTAGTTAAAGTTTGATATCTATGCACACACAGAGTGAAAATAAAAACATCTGGGAAAATCAGAAAGGTGTTCGGAAAATGTAATGAAGAAAATATGGAAAAATTTAGAGAGAAAAGGAATTATAAAAGATTAACAAAAATGAAGTAAAAACTTTTTCGTTCTCTTTTAAACGAAAAATGAAAGTTTCGCTAAACAAAAAGAATGAAACAGATTATTTAAAATTTCCCTTTTGCGATATTTTTGAAAAATATCTTTTCGGATCTTGGTCCATTCTTTTTCTAAAATAATTCATTGGTCAAATTTTCGTTCTCGCTGATTCTAACAAATTAATGAATCCCTGAGCTAAATATAAGTACATATGTTATTCGATCAAACTTTCTTTATAACCAGAACTTTTACTTCAGATTTAGTTGTCACTCACCATAATTTATAATAAATTCAGGAAATTTTCATTTGATAAAGTAACATAATCATACTTTTTATTCGTGAATAAAAATAATGAAAATAAACTTTTAAGGGTAAAAAAAAGGATAAAGACCCAAAACCCACGATCTCATTGCTGCTTCCCTATATTGAAATTTTCTCTATTACATTGTGTGACAATGATCTTGCACTTTTATGGAGACCTAGCACAAATTGTAGGTCTAGTTATGCTATAGCGGAAATTTCCCATACACACCCAAAATCTCGTTTTATGGTAAAAAAACGTTTTTGGGTAGGTTGGTGTGAACAATCGCTCATAATTTTGCTAATTTTTATCCGATTTACAATTTTAGTCCTTAGTTTGAAAGGGGAAAAATAGTCCTACTATGTATTGTTAATTTTCATGAACTGAAAACTGGCGAGACTGTAGTTGATAGTAGTTGCGATTTTTCGATTTTTTAATCATTTTTTCGGCTTGGACGATGTTTTTACGATATTATCCGATCTTGGAGATTTTTTGCGACAAAACACTTTGAAAGTAAATTTAATGTCATGTCGAAAGACCTTTTTTTTGAATGAAATTGGGTGAAAATTGACGGAGTTGTGTGACTTTTAAGATTTTAGGAACATTTTATAATTTATAATCACTCAGTGCAGTGCACAGTGCAGAGTGCTCTTTGTTTCAAAAATGTTTGCCTCTTTCATTTCAACGACTAGCAGTAATCAGCAAACATGTTCATGGAGCCTTGTATTGGAAACGTTTTTCAATGACTCCTATTTTCTGGTGGAGTCATTCACCTTATAGCGGTGTTCTTACTGAACCTTTACTAACAAAAGAAGGTTGTTCTCCGACCCGCTTCATTATTCAAAGTTTCAGTTCTCAGTTTAAAATTGCGATATGCTATTATTTACCAGAATATGTAATTTCATCACTATACATATATACAATGGGTCCAAGATATAGAGTATTAAAAATTTCGCATATATGAGAGGTGGGCGTGGTAATAATCCAATATATCTAATTTTTGCAATAATATATGGCAATAATAATGTTTATAAGTACACAATTTATTTTGATTTTGTCTTGTGTCAAAAAATCTCCAAGATCCAAAAACGGTTTTTTGACCATAAAACGAGATTTTGGGGATGTATGGGAAATATCCTCCATACCAGGGCCGTAGCCAGGATTTTTTTTCGGGGGGGGGTTCATTCGAAGAAAATTGACATTGACTTGCCACTACTGATGATGAGCCCGACCTCAAAACAATTACTAAAAATACGAAAAATAATCAGAGGCTCATTTTTTTCCTAAATGATTCCTAGTTTTTGTGAATGAATTTTTTATACTGAACACGAATCTGAGTTCAAAAATTACCTAGAAAAACTATAAATGCAAAATTGCTCAGCATCGCCTTCTCTTTTTGTATCCAATGTCAAACATCATGTCAAAGAAAACAAATCGGATCTGGTCGCATAGTGTAACTAAGATTTCAAGTTTATTTTTTTATATTTGACTTTTTAGAAAGAAACCGATGAAAGTAAAAAATATTTAAAAACTGTTCAATAGATTTTATTTTGACTTTTTTTCGTCCACTGGCAATTAATATCAAAAAATAGAAGAAAGTTTCCACATATCGGAGGGGGGGGGGAGGTCAGAACACCCAAAACCGCCCCCCCCCCTAAATACGGCCTTGCTCCATACCATTTTTCTTAGCTTTACTAGACCTACAATTTGTGCTAGGTCTCCATAAAAGTGCCTGCAATTTATTACTAAGGTACTCGCTAGAGAGTCTCAAAAAACATAATTTTAGGTATATCCAGGGTCTATAAAAGTTTATTTTTACTTTAATTATACATACATATATTCCAATATATTTCACGAGAAAGGAAAGTTTTTACCCTGAAAAAACAAAAATATTTGCTTGGACAACGTTCAAGGTGTCATAGAAAGTCATTACCCGATTTATAACCAAACTAGGTATACGGTCGGAAAACCGATTCCAATGTCTTCAAGAAAAATAAGCACCTTTGAAGAGCAGATGTTCTACCTTTTCCAATCAATTAATCTTTGAAAGACAAACATTTTGATTCTGCAAAACCTTTACATTATCAATTTACCGTTCAGGTCGCAGTGCCTGACTTTCAGGTCATCCCTTTCTTCGATTTTTTACATTATCAATTTTGAGTCAAATGATACCTTTTTCTATACATATGGCCAAAGAAGATAAAAAATCTAACAATCCAATTGATATAATTAAAAATGATTGTGTCTTATTTCAAAATATGTTCCCTTTTCTTTCCCCTCTCTGATCATACCCAAATAATCACTAAACATAACCTCAAAAGCAACAATTTTCAATAGCAGCCGCACTCTTTGGACTTTAAATAGCTTAAACAATAATCATAAAAATAAAACTTGTTGTCTGTGAAGATGGAATGGGAAGGAAAGAGTAGGAAGTGAAGTCATAGAAACTTGAAGTTTTCACCCACAACAAAAATATTCGTAATTAAAATCAATGATGCCAAAATAGACGCAAAACAATCATTTCGGCCTTTCTCTCTATGTATTTGAGTACAAATGTGTTGTGTACAATTTAGAAAAACAAAACGAAAACTTTAGGGGAATAGCAAGGGGGAAGCAGCACATGTTGCTCACTTGTTTATTTTGAAAAGTATCAATTGGTTTTGGAAATCGATACTCTGCTTCAAAATAGCAGCTCATCTAAACTTCTACAACTATACGCAACTCACTTGCTAACAAAAATCAACACCATATGTGTAAGAGTGTGCCAAGTGCCACGAAGAGGAGTAGGGGTTAAATGCATGCTATGAGCATAAAGAAAGAACAAAAGAAAAGAATGTATCAAAAACAATAACAAGGAAAAGAGAATGATTTTTTTTTTTGGGGGGGGTACAATCAATTTAGCGACACTCCAGGGACGCATTAAATGTGAAAATAGCTATATTTGTTGGGGGAGAGAAAGAGCAAAAGAAAAAAATGGAAAAAATGAGACTAAAAGTTGCAAAAGTAAAACTGATTTTCAATTGTCATTATTATTATTGCAATCTTGCTTGCAGTTACGTTCCAAATTTGTGTTTTCTTATTCTCAAATTGAGTTTTAAGGCTGCCAGGGGTCACTTAATGCTTTTAATTTTATGACCACTTAATAACTATTAAACGTGGGTGTATGTCACTTATTTGAAAATGAATTTAAAATATTTTTCTTTTTTTTTAATAGCATTTTTTATTATTATTATTAAATTTTTCACTGCTAATAAAATTAATTGCTGGCTGTCAGATGTGACAGCTGTCACATAAAGCGCACGCCACATTATACCCGGTTGTTGTATGTAAGTATGTAAATAAAAATGTGCGCCACACTAAATGTCAAATTTTGTCAAGTGAAATTTTCATTTTATATTTTTTATTCTCAAGTTGGAAAGATTTAAGATTTTTGTAAATTATGTCAACATGAATTTTACAATTTCAAAATATTTATCATAATTCACATTTATCGTGGTCTTGGAATTTTTTATGTTCTTTTTTTTTAATTTTATTTTTATTTTTTACATTTATTTGTTATATTTAGCATTTTAGTTTTTAAGTTTTAGAAAATTTTATGTTTTAAAAATTTTATTTATACATAAACACAAATGTATCTCTTGTTTCTTAATATTGACAGGTGTTCATTAATTTGTCAACACGTTGTATATTTTTTTTACACAATTTTTTTTCAAAATTGTGTTGGTGTAACATACATACATATTTATATAAATTTCTTAGGCGTGCGTGTATTTATTGAGGTCAATTTGTCATGACAGCGATTTATTTTGAATTAGATAATTAAGAAGTGTTAGATATACTTAGAATTTCTTAGTTAACTTCAAAAATTTTGATGTATATACATCTACAAATACATGAGGGCACCAGAAATCGCTAGGATACACAGATTTGACGAAAGTGGGAGGTATACCGTCAGCGTCAGATACTGTGATTCATCAAAACCGCCCGTAAGTGTTTGCACTCAGTTTAGCGTTTACAGCTTAGTGTCCAGCTTGTTCATATTTCCATCGAACTGGTTTATATATAAAGTATCAAATGTTTTACCTCTCGAAGACTCCAATTATATAGTACAGAACACTTCTCATATGTCGCAGACTATATTTCTATAAAATACTCTGCTTTTATTCATGTATATTAGGGTAGCCCTTAGCTATAAGTCTTTTCTAAAAGTAAAAATGTTGCTACTCCCTTGCACTAATCTGGTTCCAATCAAGAAAAAACGGGCTGTGTAAAACTTTAGCTCCATCGGACAACTTCTAGGCGACCCTCAAACGCCTTGAAGTTGAAACATAATATACACAACTCTTAAATCCGCTCAAAAGCGGTATAGTCTTCCCTATCTTAACCATTTTCTTGTTTCTTCTTAGAGACATTTATTTGGACACATCCAGGAAATTGTGTGAAAATCTTCTGAATCAAATTTTCTAAATGTAAATCTTCACAATTCCTGAAACAATATGAAAAATATAATCGCTCACAACTTCTATAGGAGAAACGTATTTTAGTGTACAAGAATAATACCTATAGAATCAATTGTTAATTTAAAAGAATTTCAACGAAATTCACTTGACATGCCGAAAGTAACTCAGCAACCCTCAAACACATGGTTGTAAGAAACAGGGCAAACATGATATATTTTTTGGAAATTTTGCATTTTGTCTTCATAACAGCTTCAATATTTCTGTGGTAAAATAAACAGCATAACTAGAGTTAAGATATTTTTGACTATAAATAATAAACTGATGCGAATTTTTAAATAATTTTTAGAATTATATATCGTTTTAAGAATCTTTAATTTCTTTATTTTCTTTAATTTGAAGATAAAGTCATTTGAAACAATAGCTGCGTTTATTCGCCACTTGCTTCTAGTTATGTATAACTAGCAGCGATAGTTGTATATAAAAACAACAACAAAGAAGAGCAGAGATAACACATATAATAATAGCATGCAAAAATTCTCCTTTTCTGTCTTGTGTCCACCTCAATTTGAAATTCACTCTCGTGTATCCGCACTATGAGAGAGAATTTAGTAGCAGTTGGGCATTTTTTTTCGGTCTTCATCAACGATTTGTGTAACAAATTGTTTCTCAGTTTAATTTTTTGTGAAAATGTTATTGTATTCCTGAATGAGTTTCACATTTTTACTGCAACGTCATGGTCAACAACTTTCTTCTCAAGATTTTCAATTCCATTTCTGTAAGCTGGATCATCTTTCCATGTTGAAAGTTCTTTGTTAAAGAAATCGGTGCTGATAAAAAATTTCGCAAAGAAAATTTTTGTACCAGGAGTTACCAAAGACGTAAACTCGATGTTTATAAACGAAGAAAAATTATTTCTTTGTAGCCTGCTTCCAATATAATTTAAGCTTTATTTGTTTTAACCGCTGTTGAAACTTTTTATCAAATAATGATAGAGCCACTGTTTAGGGAGCTAAGTACTTGAGGTGGGTGACAAATTCTGTGGTCAAATGCAGTAACCGCTTAAGTCAGAATATCTCATTTCGAGTAAACACGGTTTGAAGTTAATGTGATTGGTTGCCACTTTATGTAAGCGAATACCTTTAATTTTTTATAACTTTTTTTTTTTTAAAAACATAAAATTTCGGGGATTTCACGTACATATGCATTAGAATAAGAAGAACACGATAGCATTTATAACTCAATTCTGCCTTAAGTCGACTTATTGCTTTTGACCACAGAATTTGTTCGCTGCTCCTTTCTGATTTTTAGATCAATATCCTGATAATTCATCAATTGACACATGAATAATAAGTAATGATCAGGTGCTTTAATTCCATCTGGTGAATTTTAAGAATTCTTCCCTTTATAAGATAACTGAAACTGGTCTTGAGAAAGTTATATCTTGAATGCATAAATCATTGTTAACTCTAACAATTCTGACTAATCATCTCGGTGTTGTTTCCTCATGGAAAGGTGTTGTTTAAGAGATCCAAGAACAAAAAATTGATTTATCTGAAAAAATTACTTTCTGGTCGACAATGTACAACTTCATGGTCGATGAGTGCGCATCGCAGTTGTCCGATTGAACTCAAATTTTGCACAGATTGTTTCATTATTGATTGAAACAAGATAGGGGTCTGGGAGGTAAACTTTTAGGAAGTTGAAATATAAGGGCCACCCTAATGTATATGGTATAGTTCTGAGAAAATATTTATATCTATAGGAAAGTTCAAGTTTCATCTGTTGCAGACCATATTTACATAGAAAAGCCTGTTGTGGACTATATTTCCAACAATATTTCTATAGTATATTTCAATATTTCTATAGTACAGTCTACTTTTATCAGACGCAAACTATATTTTTATAGTATAGTTCAAGTTTTATCTTTAGCAGACCTTGTAACACACTCCGTTTCTATAGTAAATCTGTCATAGATGATATTTCTATAGAATAGTTCAAGTTCCGTATATCGCCGACGAAAGCGAGCCGTTTGAGGATTCTATATATCTCAGAGTTTTGAGCAACAGATCTAGCTTCTATGCTGACCTATATGGATCATAAGCCAAGTCAACTGACTATGACAGTTAATACCCTAGCACTGTAAGTGCGAATCCATACTTTTTTCTTTATTAGAATAGTTTATTAATCGTTGCTATTGTAATCGTGTCTTATTCCGTCGTTCTGGTTAATTTTGAAACAACCTTAAATCGATCTAACCTCAATATAAAATAATATACAATAGTAAAGAAATCCTAAAAATGCTGTATAGGTATTTCGATAGCATGTGACCCCCTAAGCTAATACTTAAAACAGTGATATCATAAATTTAAGTAGCCTACTCCATGTCAAAGTGAAAAATGCTCAAACGTTTGTATCTTTGGATTCCCAGAATTTCAGCTACTTCCACAATAATATAAGTCCTACTCTTCTGTTTAATTTATGTCCCAAAAACTATTAACAAATTGACAGCAACAATTGAAGCCTACTTCAAATTGTTTACCCTCCTTTTACTATAAGGTTTAAGCAACAAAGTATGAATTCTTCCCACTTTGTTGTTTGCAATAAGCTCCACTTCATTGAGAAATATCAAACATGATCTTAAACATTTACTACTTCCGATTTGCACTCTACATGTGACCTTTTAAATGTAAGTGTTGCTATTTTTAAACACTCACAGAGTTGTTCATAATATTTATTTGAGGGGAGCTGAATTGTATGCATTTATGTAATACAAAGTAATTTTTATGAGGGTTGCTTTATTTTTAAGTACTTACTATGCCTTATTTAAATTAAAAACAAACAACGTGCCTGCCGCGCTCATAAATTAGCGCCATTTAATAGCAAAATGACATAAATCACTTTATTGTTTGTTTGTTTTTTTCGTTTTTTCGGGGAAGAAACTAAAGTGCAGTTTTTAAAAATGCATTACATATGCTGCATTAAAATTATATATTTATTTAACGGTGTGAAGATAGCCACGCGTGGCTATCTTAGCAAATACACAAACCACAAAATGTAAAAATTTCTATGTTAACTTAACAGAAAAAATGTTAACCGAAAAATTTTATGTTAAGCACAACATAGAATATTCGTTCGGATCCTGATGACCATTGGGAGAACTGACTGTGACCACCAGACATACCATTCGATAGGCATTGAAATGTTGTTTAACCATGCATACACAAATGTAACATATTTATTTCAGATTATTTTTAATTAATTTATGAAAAATATCAATTTGAAAAGCGAGTTGGAGGAATCAGGTGGTCATATGGAGCACTTGTACAACTTTAGCCGACATCACATGGGTATCAGTGGATAGGTATTGAAGAGTAGATCAATCCTGCATTTTCAAAACATCTAACAGAATTACCGGATTGTCGTTAATTTCCGTTGGAAAATTTTCATGTTGGGTGCAGTTGGGTGGAGGAATCAGGTGGTCATATGGAGCACTTGTACAACTTTAGCCGACATCACATGGGTATCAGTGGATAGGTATTGAAGAGTAGATCAATCCTGCATTTTCAAAACATCTAACAGAATTACCGATTGCCGTTAATTTCCGTTTGAAAATATCATGTTGGGTGCAAAATGGGTGGAGGAATCAGGTGGTCATATGGAGCGCTTGTACAACTTTAGCCGACGTCACATGGGTATCAGTGGACAGGTATTGCACCTGATTCCTCCACCCAACTGCACCCAACATGATATTTTCAAACGGAAATTAACGACAATCCGGTAATTCTGTTAGATGTTTTGAAAATGCAGGATTGATCTACTCTTCAATACCTGTCCACTGATACCCATGTGATGTCGGCTAAAGTTGTACAAGTGCTCCATATGACCACTTGATTCCTCCACCCAGCTGCACTTAACATGAAAATTTTCTAACGGAAATTAACGACAATCCAGTAATTCTGTTAGATGTTTTGAAAATGCAGGATTGATCTACTCTTCAATACCTGTCCACTGATACCCATGTGACGTCGGCTAAAGTTGTACAAGCGCTCCATATGACCACCTGATTCCTCCACCCAACTGCACCCAACATGATATTTTCAAACGGAAATTAACGGCAATCCGGTAATTCTGTTAGATGTTTTGAAAATGCAGGATTGATCTACTCTTCAATACCTGTCCACTGATACCCATGTGATGTCGGCTAAAGTTGTACAAGTGCTCCATATGACCACTTGATTCCTCCACCCAGCTGCACTTAACATGAAAATTTTCTAACAGAAATTAACGACAATCCAGTAATTCTGTTAGATGTTTTGAAAATGCAGGATTGATCTACTCTTCAATACCTGTCCACTGATACCCATGTGATGTCGGCTAAAGTTGTACAAGTGCTCCATATGACCACTTGATTCCTCCACCCAGCTGCACCCAACATGAAAATTTTCTAACGGAAATTAACGACAATCCGGTAATTCTGTTAGATGTTTTGAAAATGCAGGATTGATCTACTCTTCAATACCTGTCCACTGATACCCATGTGATGTCGGCTAAAGTTGTACAAGTGCTCGATATGACCACTTGATTCCTCCACCCAGCTGCACTTAACATGAAAATTTTCTAACGGAAATTAACGACAATCCGGTAATTCTGTTAGATGTTTTGAAAATGCAGGATTGATCTACTCTTCAATACCTGTCCACTGATACCCATGTGATGTCGGCTAAAGTTGTACAAGTGCTCGATATGACCACTTGATTCCTCCACCCAGCTGCACCCAACAAGAAAATTTTCTAACGGAAATTAACGACAATCCGGTAATTCTGTTAGATGTTTTGAAAATGCAGGATTGATCTACTCTTCAATACCTGTCCACTGATACCCATGTGACGTCGGCTAAAGTTGTACAAGCGCTCCATATGACCACCTGATTCCTCCACCCAACTGCACCCAACATGATATTTTCAAACGGAAATTAACGACAATCCGGTAATTCTGTTAGATGTTTTGAAAATGCAGGATTGATCTACTCTTCAATACCTGTCCACTGATACCCATGTGACGTCGGCTAAAGTTGTACAAGCGCTCCATATGACCACCTGATTCCTCCACCCAACTGCACCCAACATGATATTTTCAAACGGAAATTAACGACAATCCGGTAATTCTGTTAGATGTTTTGAAAATGCAGGATTGATCTACTCTTCAATACCTGTCCACTGATACCCATGTGATGTCGGCTAAAGTTGTACAAGTGCTCGATATGACCACTTGATTCCTCCACCCAGCTGCACTTAACATGAAAATTTTCTAACGGAAATTAACGACAATCCGGTAATTCTGTTAGATGTTTTGAAAATGCAGGATTGATCTACTCTTCAATACCTGTCCACTGATACCCATGTGACGTCGGCTAAAGTTGTACAAGCGCTCCATATGACCACCTGATTCCTCCACCCAACTGCACCCAACATGATATTTTCAAACGGAAATTAACGACAATCCGGTAATTCTGTTAGATGTTTTGAAAATGCAGGATTGATCTACTCTTCAATACCTGTCCACTGATACCCATGTGATGTCGGCTAAAGTTGTACAAGTGCTCCATATGACCACTTGATTCCTCCACCCAGATGCACCCAACAAGAAAATTTTCTAACGGAAATTAACGACAATCCGGTAATTCTGTTAGATGTTTTGAAAATGCAGGATTGATCTACTCTTCAATACCTGTCCACTGATACCCATGTGATGTCGGCTAAAGTTGTACAAGTGCTCGATATGACCACTTGATTCCTCCACCCAGCTGCACTTAACATGAAAATTTTCTAACGGAAATTAACGACAATCCGGTAATTCTGTTAGATGTTTTGAAAATGCAGGATTGATCTACTCTTCAATACCTGTCCACTGATACCCATGTGATGTCGGCTAAAGTTGTACAAGTGCTCGATATGACCACTTGATTCCTCCACCCAGCTGCACTTAACATGAAAATTTTCTAACGGAAATTAACGACAATCCGGTAATTCTGTTAGATGTTTTGAAAATGCAGGATTGATCTACTCTTCAATACCTGTCCACTGATACCCATGTGACGTCGGCTAAAGTTGTACAAGCGCTCCATATGACCACCTGATTCCTCCACCCAACTGCACCCAACATGATATTTTCAAACGGAAATTAACGACAATCCGGTAATTCTGTTAGATGTTTTGAAAATGCAGGATTGATCTACTCTTCAATACCTGTCCACTGATACCCATGTGACGTCGGCTAAAGTTGTACAAGCGCTCCATATGACCACCTGATTCCTCCACCCAACTGCACCCAACATGATATTTTCAAACGGAAATTAACGACAATCCGGTAATTCTGTTAGATGTTTTGAAAATGCAGGATTGATCTACTCTTCAATACCTGTCCACTGATACCCATGTGATGTCGGCTAAAGTTGTACAAATGCTCCATATGACCACTTGATTTCTCCACCCAGCTGCACTTAACATGAAAATTTTCTAACGGAAATTAACGACAATCCGGTAATTCTGTTAGATGTTTTGAAAATGCAGGATTGATCTACTCTTCAATACCTGTCCACTGATACCCATGTGATGTCGCCTAAAGTTGTACAAGTGCTCCATATGACCACTTGATTCCTCCACCCAGCTGCACCCAACAAGAAAATTTTCTAACGGAAATTAACGACAATCCGGTAATTCTGTTAGATGTTTTGAAAATGCAGGATTGATCTACTCTTCAATACCTGTCCACTGATACCCATGTGATGTCGGCTAAAGTTGTACAAATGCTCCATATGACCACTTGATTTCTCCACCCAGCTGCACTTAACATGAAAATTTTCTAACGGAAATTAACGACAATCCGGTAATTCTGTTAGATGTTTTGAAAATGCAGGATTGATCTACTCTTCAATACCTGTCCACTGATACCCATGTGATGTCGGCTAAAGTTGTACAAGTGCTCGATATGACCACTTGATTCCTCCACCCAGCTGCACTTAACATGAAAATTTTCTAACGGAAATTAACGACAATCCGGTAATTCTGTTAGATGTTTTGAAAATGCAGGATTGATCTACTCTTCAATACCTGTCCACTGATACCCATGTGACGTCGGCTAAAGTTGGACAAGCGCTCCATATGACCACCTGATTCCTCCACCCAACTGCACCCAACATGATATTTTCAAACGGAAATTAACGACAATCCGGTAATTCTGTTAGATGTTTTGAAAATGCAGGATTGATCTACTCTTCAATACCTGTCCACTGATACCCATGTGATGTCGGCTAAAGTTGTACAAGTGCTCCATATGACCACTTGATTCCTCCACCCAGCTGCACCCAACAAGAAAATTTTCTAACGGAAATTAACGACAATCCGGTAATTCTGTTAGATGTTTTGAAAATGCAGGATTGATCTACTCTTCAATACCTGTCCACTGATACCCATGTGACGTCGGCTAAAGTTGTACAAGCGCTCCATATGACCACCTGATTCCTCCACCCAACTGCACCCAACATGATATTTTCAAACGGAAATTAACGACAATCCGGTAATTCTGTTAGATGTTTTGAAAATGCAGGATTGATCTACTCTTCAATACCTGTCCACTGATACCCATGTGATGTCGGCTAAAGTTGTACAAGTGCTCGATATGACCACTTGATTCCTCCACCCAGCTGCACTTAACATGAAAATTTTCTAACGGAAATTAACGACAATCCGGTAATTCTGTTAGATGTTTTGAAAATGCAGGATTGATCTACTCTTCAATACCTGTCCACTGATACCCATGTGACGTCGGCTAAAGTTGTACAAGCGCTCCATATGACCACCTGATTCCTCCACCCAACTGCACCCAACATGATATTTTCAAACGGAAATTAACGACAATCCGGTAATTCTGTTAGATGTTTTGAAAATGCAGGATTGATCTACTCTTCAATACCTGTCCACTGATACCCATGTGATGTCGGCTAAAGTTGTACAAGTGCTCCATATGACCACTTGATTCCTCCACCCAGCTGCACCCAACAAGAAAATTTTCTAACGGAAATTAACGACAATCCGGTAATTCTGTTAGATGTTTTGAAAATGCAGAATTGATCTACTCTTCAATACCTGTCCACTGATACCCATGTGATGTCGGCTAAAGTTGTACAAGTGCTCGATATGACCACTTGATTCCTCCACCCAGCTGCACTTAACATGAAAATTTTCTAACGGAAATTAACGACAATCCGGTAATTCTGTTAGATGTTTTGAAAATGCAGGATTGATCTACTCTTCAATACCTGTCCACTGATACCCATGTGACGTCGGCTAAAGTTGTACAAGCGCTCCATATGACCTCCTGATTCCTCCACCCAACTGCACCCAACATGATATTTTCAAACGGAAATTAACGGCAATCCGGTAATTCTGTTAGATGTTTTGAAAATGCAGGATTGATCTACTCTTCAATACCTGTCCACTGATACCCATATGATGTCGGCTAAAGTTGTACAAGTGCTCCATATGACCACTTGATTCCTCCACCCAGCTGCACTTAACATGAAAATTTTCTAACGGAAATTAACGACAATCCGGTAATTCTGTTAGATGTTTTGAAAATGCAGGATTGATCTACTCTTCAATACCTGTCCACTGATACCCATGTGATGTCGGCTAAAGTTGTACAAGTGCTCGATATGACCACTTGATTCCTCCACCCAGCTGCACTTAACATGAAAATTTTCTAACGGAAATTAACGACAATCCGGTAATTCTGTTAGATGTTTTGAAAATGCAGGATTGATCTACTCTTCAATACCTGTCCACTGATACCCATGTGACGTCGGCTAAAGTTGTACAAGCGCTCCATATGACCTCCTGATTCCTCCACCCAACTGCACCCAACATGATATTTTCAAACGGAAATTAACGGCAATCCGGTAATTCTGTTAGATGTTTTGAAAATGCAGGATTGATCTACTCTTCAATACCTGTCCACTGATACCCATGTGATGTCGGCTAAAGTTGTACAAGTGCTCGATATGACCACTTGATTCCTCCACCCAGCTGCACTTAACATGAAAATTTTCTAACGGAAATTAACGACAATCCGGTAATTCTGTTAGATGTTTTGAAAATGCAGGATTGATCTACTCTTCAATACCTGTCCACTGATACCCATGTGATGTCGGCTAAAGTTGTACAAGTGCTCCATATGACCACTTGATTCCTCCACCCAGCTGCACCCAACATGAAAATTTTCTAACGGAAATTAACGACAATCCGGTAATTCTGTTAGATGTTTTGAAAATGCAGGATTGATCTACTCTTCAATACCTGTCCACTGATACCCATGTGATGTCGGCTAAAGTTGTACAAGTGCTCGATATGACCACTTGATTCCTCCACCCAGCTGCACTTAACATGAAAATTTTCTAACGGAAATTAACGACAATCCGGTAATTCTGTTAGATGTTTTGAAAATGCAGGATTGATCTACTCTTCAATACCTGTCCACTGATACCCATGTGACGTCGGCTAAAGTTGTACAAGCGCTCCATATGACCACCTGATTCCTCCACCCAACTGCACCCAACATGATATTTTCAAACGGAAATTAACGACAATCCGGTAATTCTGTTAGATGTTTTGAAAATGCAGGATTGATCTACTCTTCAATACCTGTCCACTGATACCCATGTGATGTCGGCTAAAGTTGTACAAATGCTCCATATGACCACTTGATTTCTCCACCCAGCTGCACTTAACATGAAAATTTTCTAACGGAAATTAACGACAATCCGGTAATTCTGTTAGATGTTTTGAAAATGCAGGATTGATCTACTCTTCAATACCTGTCCACTGATACCCATGTGATGTCGGCTAAAGTTGTACAAGTGCTCGATATGACCACTTGATTCCTCCACCCAGCTGCACTTAACATGAAAATTTTCTAACGGAAATTAACGACAATCCGGTAATTCTGTTAGATGTTTTGAAAATGCAGGATTGATCTACTCTTCAATACCTGTCCACTGATACCCATGTGATGTCGGCTAAGGTTGTACAAGTGCTCGATATGACCACTTGATTCCTCCACCCAGCTGCACTTAACATGAAAATTTTCTAACGGAAATTAACGACAATCCGGTAATTCTGTTAGATGTTTTGAAAATGCAGGATTGATCTACTCTTCAATACCTGTCCACTGATACCCATGTGATGTCGGCTAAAGTTGTACAAATGCTCCATATGACCACTTGATTTCTCCACCCAGCTGCACTTAACATGAAAATTTTCTAACGGAAATTAACGACAATCCGGTAATTCTGTTAGATGTTTTGAAAATGCAGGATTGATCTACTCTTCAATACCTGTCCACTGATACCCATGTGATGTCGGCTAAAGTTGTACAAGTGCTCGATATGACCACTTGATTCCTCTACCCAGCTGCACTTAACATGAAAATTTTCTAACGGAAATTAACGACAATCCGGTAATTCTGTTAGATGTTTTGAAAATGCAGGATTGATCTACTCTTCAATACCTGTCCACTGATACCCATGTGACGTCGGCTAAAGTTGTACAAGCGCTCCATATGACCACCTGATTCCTCCACCCAACTGCACCCAACATGATATTTTCAAACGGAAATTAACGACAATCCGGTAATTCTGTTAGATGTTTTGAAAATGCAGGATTGATCTACTCTTCAATACCTGTCCACTGATACCCATGTGATGTCGGCTAAATTTGTACAAGTGCTCCATATGACCACCTGATTCCTCCACCCAGCTGCACCCAACATGAAAATTTTCTAACGGAAATTAACGACAATCCGGTAATTCTGTTAGATGTTTTGAAAATGCAGGATTGATCTACTCTTCAATACCTATCCACTGATACCCATGTGACGTCGGCTAAAGTTGTACAAGCGCTCCATATGACCACCTGATTCCTCCACCCATTTGCACCCAACATGATATTTTCAAACGGAAATTAACGGCAATCCGGTAATTCTGTTAGATGTTTTGAAAATGCAGGATTGATCTACTCTTCAATACCTGTCCACTGATACCCATGTGATGTCGGCTAAAGTTGTACAAGTGCTCCATATGACCACTTGATTCCTCCACCCAGCTGCACTTAACATGAAAATTTTCTAACGGAAATTAACGACAATCCGGTAATTCTGTTAGATGTTTTGAAAATGCAGGATTGATCTACTCTTCAATACCTGTCCACTGATACCCATGTGATGTCGGCTAAAGTTGTACAAGTGCTCCATATGACCACTTGATTCCTCCACCCAGATGCACCCAACAAGAAAATTTTCTAACGGAAATTAACGACAATCCGGTAATTCTGTTAGATGTTTTGAAAATGCAGGATTGATCTACTCTTCAATACCTGTCCACTGATACCCATGTGACGTCGGCTAAAGTTGTACAAGCGCTCCATATGACCACCTGATTCCTCCACCCATTTGCACCCAACATGATATTTTCAAACGGAAATTAACGGCAATCCGGTAATTCTGTTAGATGTTTTGAAAATGCAGGATTGATCTACTCTTCAATACCTGTCCACTGATACCCATGTGATGTCGGCTAAAGTTGTACAAGTGCTCCATATGACCACTTGATTCCTCCACCCAGCTGCACTTAACATGAAAATTTTCTAACGGAAATTAACGACAATCCGGTAATTCTGTTAGATGTTTTGAAAATGCAGGATTGATCTACTCTTCAATACCTATCCACTGATACCCATGTGATGTCGGCTAAAGTTGTACAAGTGCTCCATATGACCACCTGATTCCTCCAACTCGCTTTTCAAATTGATATTTTTCATAAATTAATTAAAAATAATCTGAAATAAATATGTTACATTTGTGTATGCATGGTTAAACAACATTTCAATGCCTATCGAATGGTATGTCTGGTGGTCACAGTCAGTTCTCCAAATGGTCATCAGGAACCGAACGAATATTCTATGTTTTGCTTAACATAAAATTTTTCGGTTAACATTTTTTCTGTTAAGTTAACATAGAAATTTTTACATTTTGTGGTTTGTGTATTTGCTAAGATAGCCACGCGTGGCTATCTTCACACCGTTTATTTATTTTATTATCTGTTCATGTTTTCGTACTCGTAAAGTAAATGGCAAATCATATTTATAGCAGGATGTAGTGGAGGGCATTCAAGGATTGTGTAAAGTAAGTTTCTTGACCTGTCGAAAACTTGGAATGGTTGTCCAATATTCACCCGCTATTGCGAAGATTGATTTTGATACAGGTCTTAGTCTTAGGTCTTTTCAACCAAAACTTACTGGACCATGTGCCCATGGGGATAGAGATTCTAATGTTTGATCCAAAAAAAACCAATCATCTGAACCAGAAACCATTTGTATGTGGTATTCTGGAAATATTCTTAAATTCTTTTGTGCGCAGAAAAACTTTCATTATTTGTGAGGTGTAAAAGTGGATAAGCTATCTTAAGACCAATTGAAGGGTTAGAGGTTTAAGTAGGGTCCTACTGTTGGAGTCTAATAACCAATTTTACTAGGGATAGTATTAAGAGAAAATTTAACTTTTAGAAACACTTAAAAATTATAGAAATAAATATAAAAAAAAAATGAAAAATTGGTCGTGCACTTAAGAAGGTGTATGTTAAAGCTTTAGCAAAAACAAAATGCAATACAAATACAACACTTACACCGAAAATAATTTAAGATGCTAGAAGCTGCTACATATAGTAATTGCCGATTTTAAACTATTACGATTTGTCACGTGCACAATGTTCCCGCGTACATACACAAACACATATTGGTGTATCACATTTCAGAAATAATTCCAAGAAAAAAAAAAATAAAAACAAAAATCATTTAAAGGAGAGCATGAAGTAACAGTGGAAATAGCAATAGCAGTCATCTGCTTCCCGCTCTTGTGCAAGGGCAACAAAATACCACACCAAAAAAAAAAAAAAAAAAGAAAATAGTAAAGTCAAGGAAACCCAAACATTTTTTTTACCACTGAAACGTTCGTTGCTGCTACTGTGTGCGCGCGTTTGTTTGGAGCGTCTTGCATGTCACATGTACTTTAGCTGAGCACAGAAGTTTACGTATGCTAGACGTGTGTGCTGTAAATACCACGTAGCATTTTTCTTCTACTTCTTCTTGTGATTTTCTTATACTCTTGCCAATATGACACCGCTATTTTTTTTTCTCTAACTTATTATTTACGTTCATTTTCTTTATTGTGTGTACAAGTTTTTGATAAAAATCACTTTTGTCCTTCAAATGTTTTGTCGTTTGCTTCCGTTTCCTTCGATTTTCGTGCGGTATAATTTTTTTACGTTTCATTCTTCAAGCGACATCATATGTTTTGCTTTTGCAATATGTTGTCTTTAGATGATATGTGAAATTGGCACCCACACATCTTATGCATCCCCATCCTCTTTTATGTCGGTTCTTTTTCTTTTATCTGCTATGAAACTCAAAGTGTTTACAAGATTTATGTATATGTTGCTCCTCTTTTACTTATTTTGGAGAAGGGGGGAGGGGGTGTGGGGAGGGGGGTTGAATGACGTCTGCTTATGTCAAATTGTAAAGCTTACTTTTATTATTGTTGTTGCATGAAATGTCATTATTTTACGTGTGTATGTATCTGTCTGTCCAAAAGCAATGGGATACTCTTCAGAAAGTTCATTTGGTGTGCTCTGCGACATCGTTGGTAAAATTTTGTTTACTCTTATGTCAAACTCAAACTGTTTCCTATCTGCTTCAAAAACTGCCTATTAGATACTTAATAAAGTAGAATCTCATAAATGTCTGTATACCAACACAACGAGATTGAATTTGCTTTCGTTTATTTACATAGCGAACTCAAACTGTTTCCAATCTGCTTTCAAAAGCGCACACTTTAGCTGCACAGCAAAGTGGAAGCAGATTAAATTTTACCATAGGGATATAAACATGTTGTTTCACATTTTTATATTTTCTTGTTTATTTCCTTTCTTTTCTTGCTTTTCCGCTACAACATTTTCTTCAGTTTCGTTTTTGTTTTTGGTTGAAGAAAATCTCTTGCAGTTATTAAGTTGTCAAATTTTTCTCTCTTGTTTTTATTTCGTTTTTCTCGTTACATCTTCATTTTATATTTTCGTTTTCCCTCACGCTTTGCAATTTTATTTGCCATATATTCACTTGAATGGGGGGCGTCAAAGTACCAAAATGAATTATGACATTTCGTTTCATTTTTGATGACATCTTAAATGTAAAATGACAGTTTACATAACGTTTGGCGTTATACGTTTGTAATAACGTTTGATTTTTCTTATTTTTCACCGTTTGTGTGGACTCTTTTGGTTTTTGAGATGTGTATTTAGTGAAAAAGTCAAGGGAAGAGTCAGTTTAGATCATCCACAGTTGGATTCTGATAAAGGCAAAGTGAAGAGTTTTTTTCCTACCCTTCACCCTCCTACATATAATATTTATTAAGACCACACTTGAGTAGACAATTCTTCGAGTAAAACTTTCAGGTCAGCTGAAACCGAGGTAATATTAAGTGGACAAAGGAGGGAACGTGTGAAAGTAAAATCCTGAGTCAAAACTTTTTATGAAGGTCCGTACCCGATGAAAATGTTTCATAGAGCGCACAATAGGCTAAGAGAAATGAATGAGCTAATGTTGTTCCAACAACTATTAACTGCTATTCCAATGACATAAGTTATAGAATTTCCCTTGTACCCCTCCCCTCTCTAGAAAAAATCTAATGGAGAACCCACAGAGCAGTGGAACTGAGGTAGCCCATACAAGCCGCAGATACATTTTTTAAAGGAGTGCATAATAAGAAGAAAAGAATTTACTGGATTTGTCTGGCAACTTTTAACCATTTTTTCAATGACAGAAATTATAGAATTCTCTCCTGCTCTGCTCCACAGAGCAGCACAAACCAATGTAGACATAACCTTTCTATGTTTTTAAAAAGAAATTAAAGTTATAGCAAAGGATTGCGGCCGATGGAAACTTTTCGTAAAGAGCGCAATATCCTCCGATTTACCAAGTATTAAGCATAAGAAGGAAATTTCATTAATTTAATTTCGCAGTTTTTAACATTTATTTTTTCAATGACATAAGAAATAAGAGAATTTTCAATGATGAAGGCTTCAATCAATGGACCTTCAGAAAGGTTATGAAAGTGGTAAGAGCTAGTCAATATGAAGTATTTTCTCATAGAAATTGTACATTCACTTTTGGTCATTATCATGAATTTCTGAGTCCCCCATTCGACCGGAAGGATTTGATAAAACATGGTCATTCTGCTTCAGTTTTGGGTAGTAGTTTTATCTCTTTACATAACTTGCCGCAGTCTTCAATTTATTTTCGGATATTCTTTTTCCAGGAAGCTTCAGGTAAATAAATGAATATAAAACTTATCACATATAGCAATAAAAATCCATAATATTAAGTATAAACTTATCCTAATTAACAAAACAATTATACGCCACTCAAGGAATACAGCAAATATATTTCTAAAGTGCACTATTTGACATTATAACCAATGTTACTTAAAAATTCTACAAATGAAAATATCACTTTATAACAAAGAAAAAGAAGTCACACTTTTCAGCTCAAGTTTTTATTATACACATTTAAAATGATACTTCAAATCTACTAACTACATACATACATACATACTACTACATGCTTTTTCAAAGTCTTAAAAAAGGCAACATTGTTTTGCAGACAAATCAAAAAATACTTATACTACAACAATTCAATAACAAAATTGAATTGATTGGCATTTGGATCAAAAAAAAAAGAAGAGAATAAACCACACTCACTTACTATGAATAGAAATAAGAACAAAATGGAGGTTTGCCATAAAACCATTTGGCAATAAGCGTGAATGCTTAAGTAGTGATAGAAAATAGTATGTACAGGGTGACAATTGTAAAGTGACGCAAGTTTAATACTCTGCAGCAAGCTTTGCCATTTACCGTTACTGTAATTTAAAAAGCAAATTCATTCATCATTGGCTTTGCTTTTAATTTCATTTGAATTTTTGTTATTACATTTTGAAATTTCCATAAAAATGGACAAGGAAAATATTCGTCGTGAAATTATGAAATTTCATTTGGCAAATTATAGTAGCCGTCAAATTGCAAAGGCTTTAAATTTGTCAAGACGTACGGTAGACCGAGCTATTATTCGATATAATGAAAATTGGGGTTTTGGAGATAGAGACCGGGGAAAATTTTCAACAGTTGCCACTGCGAAATCCAAGGCGCTCAATGAGAAAAATCGCTAAGGAAGTGGGAGTAAACCGTGAAACAGTGCGAATCATTGCAAAATCAAAGCTTAATCTTAAGCCGTACAAGCTCCGAAAAGCTCAAGATCTGACACAAAAAAAGAAAGATTTACGACTGCAAAGATGCAAGGCGTTGCTACGCTCCTCCGTGTTAAAAAATTTTGAAAATATCTTGTTTACAGATGAAAAAATTTTCACGGTTGAACGACATTTCAATGCGCAAAATGACCGAATGTGGCTAACATCATCATCGCAACAAAATAGGACTGTTGGCCGAGTTCAAAAGCCAGCTTCCGTTATGGTATGGGCTGGAGTTTCCGCTAATGCCAGAACCCCTCTAATATTCGTTGAAGAGGGTGTTAAAATTGACCAGGTTGTTTATCGGAGCATTTTAAATGAACATGTTCTTCCCTGGGCCCAAGATACATTTGGAAATGAAAACTGGACTTTCCAGCAAGATTCTGCACCTTCCCACATGGCAAAATTAACGCAAACATGGATAAAAGACAATTTTTCTGGATTCATAACATCTCAAGAATGGCCACCATACTCCCCAGACTTGAATCCAATGGACTACTCTATTTGGAGTATTTTAGAGAGCAAGGCTTGTGCATCTCAACACCACAGTCTGGAGTCGCTGACAAATTCATTAGAGAAAGCCTGGACTGAAATTGATCAGAAAGTCCTGCGGCGAACAGTCCTACGATTTCCGGATCGATTGAAGGCATGTGTGCAGGCTAAAGAAGGTTATATTGAATGAGGTGGGGTTCAAATGAATGCTTTTATATATTTAGCAATGTTAACATTTAATTGTACTTAATGGAAGTACGTCCTTTTGAAAATAACTGCTGAAATGTGTGCGTCACTTTACGATTGTCACCCTGTACAGTATGGCAGTAGTAGTAAAATTGAAAGTAAAATTAGTAGAGGTTATATTGTAGTAGTGATAGTTGAATTAGAACTAGTGGCAGATAGTATAATATAACGAGGAGTACATACCATACTTACACTCAGTAAAAAAATATAGTTCGAAAGTTTATAAGATCCAAATGGTCTCGGGATGATCTTTCTGGACTTAAAAACTTCCATACGTTTAACTTAAGAGATTGAGGAGTAGCGATCAGGAGAGGGTTTAAACTGTCTTCTTTCTGTCGCTAATGATTAGGAACATTTAAGATCTGTGAATAATCCCTAAGACTCTCTTAGTTACTTGATATTGAATGGCGTTTGTGTGGTGATCAGTGCATTCTACATTCAGCTTGATGGAATGTATTCATTTTTAGAACGATCAATCAATCGAACGATCTATGATCCAACGATCTGTGATCGTGCTTAAACAGAGCACAGAGTTTACCCTATATTTGCTATTTTTATTAATTGTTTTAATCATTTTTTTCAATGAGTGTGATTTATTACATGCTCTAACTGCAAGCAAATATGTCCGCATCGACCGCATCAACTATCAACGTCACATGTTTATATTCTATGTATATATAGAAGTTAAATGTCTCTCTCTCTCTATTTCAGTATTCAGAAGTTTGCGCTTTTTACCAATAGAAATGTATGTCTGCTCGTATGTCTGGAATTGAGCATGTTTGCTGTCTATAGCAAAACTGTAAAGGACTTCATTTTATATATGTATATTTATAAAGAAGTATGGAGTAAAAATTGCTTGCAAAAACGAGTGAATCCATTGCTTGATCCTTTGCAGGCAATAAAATTTCAATGTCCATTTCAGCATACATACATTTTCTACTACCTACTACTAGCAACTACAACTACCACAGATTTTTTTTTTTTTTTTTTTTGTATACATTTATATATAGTACCTACATACATGCAACTCCCAAGTGTTGTACTTTTCCAGCAGCGTAGAGTGATGTCCTTTCAAGCTTTTCTTTGCACAGCTACAAAACCTTCTCCTTCCTTTGTTTCTCCGCAAACACTCCTCAGTCTCTTCAATTTATCATTGACTGCAATGCTTCAACAATTGATTTTTTTATGCATTACCAACTACCAACTATCAACCAGAATTTCAGTTTCAGTCTCAGCCAAGTCTATTCAGTGTTATGGGTCATTTAGCAATATTTTCTCTAATGTTCCAATTGCATTCCTCGTAGTTTTGTAAACTTTTTACTCCCTTTTTCTACAATTTTTTCTATTTGCTTTTTTTTTTTTGCTTTTTGCACGTTTGTGTGTGTGTCCTTTCAAAATTTTCCTGGAATATGTTCAGCGTGTATAAAGTTTGAGGTTGATGTGTGTGTGTGTGTGTGTTAGCTCCTTGTTTTTTGTTGCTGCTGGTTGTTCATGCTTTTGTTAACTGGTGTTTGTCGATGTTGTTGTTTATGTTGGTTTCGTTTATAGTATAGTATTGTTGTTGTTATTTTTTTGCTTGAGGTCCTTATTATTTTCACCTTATTGCCAATAATGTTTCGTTAGCAATAAACTTTGCCAATGGTCAGTTCAGAGTTTCATTGTAATAAAATTATTGCCAATTGAAATTTTATAAATTGACTGCAGACGCACAATTTTACAGGGTTAGTTAGTTAGTTTAGGAGTTATAAGAATTGATATAAAAAGGAAAAATTTTAAAATTTTGAGTATTTGGGTGTGAATTCTGCAGTCAAAGCAGGAATTTTTTGAGACGGAGAAAGGACCCCCTCTTTTTCATTTTCTCGCCACGATGAATCGAAAAGATTCAGCTATGGTTTCAGGTCTTTTGGGGAATAATTTGAAATAGCCCTTATGTTTTTAGTATGGAGGACATATCCGGTTATTCTCCACTCTCCTAATGATTGCATTTTCACACGACCTCTTTGTCATGGTATAGGTATAAATCTGCGACTATCCTATACTGGCTGTTCCGTACATGAAAGCTTAAAACATATAGATTTAACGGGCAAGACCAATCCAAACTTGTTCCACCCTCAGGACCTGAAATTTTTCCTAACTGTGAATATCAGAATCTCTATCGAATCCGATAATTTCAGCAGAAGGGCAGAACCCGCGGTAATTGCTCATTTTCAAGTCATTCAGTTCAAGAGAAACGATATATATGGAAATATTAATCATCGATAAAACCCCCAATTTTGGGCTTGCTAGTTATTTTAAAATATTCAAATATATGCCCAGTAGCTCACTATATCAAAATATTCGGGTCTATTTCCTCAGTACCAATGACTTTGCATAAAGCATTATAATGGCTCTACATACAAATTTTAACTTTTTTTGAAGATGTGATTTTATTATGCTCAACTAAAAATTTTCTTTGATAACAAGCCGTAAATGATTGCCACCCTATACTTCAAATGCGTATGTATGTGTGTCTGTGTGTGTAGCTACAACATTTTCATGTCTTTCAAATGCAACACTCAATTTTTCAACTTCAACATTTGTTGGCTTGCTTTTTTTTGTATTATTGCTACTTTTTTGTTTTCTTAGCTTAGCTTACAACTTCTTAACAACCAACACCACTACATACATACACCCAGAATAACACGAAAAATCCTTTTATTATTCTTCTTCACCTATATACACACACTTGAAGAAGAAAAAATGCACAGTTTCTGTGTGTGTGTGTGGATTTGAATGTAATCGTGTGCAGTTTTGTATTTTTCATGTGAAATTGTCGTCGAAATTTGTTACACCTTTCAACAGGCGGGAAGTGCCGCGACATACACTTACACAATCACACACACTCACTCACTTATTCACTCACAGTCACTAACGATATACAGAATACCATTTTCATTTTTATCCTTCATTGTATGCTTACATAAGGTACTTTTCAGTTGATTCGTATTTGCCGTATGTTTGTCTTGTTGCGTCTGTTGCTGGCTTGGCTGTGTTGGCAATAATGAAGGTAATAAGCCATGATTTTTCTTCTTACATCTTCTACATATTTTATCCTTTTTACCTTGCCACATTTTAGGTAGTTGAGAGAGCATATGTTTTTGTGTTTCTTTTTTTTTTTTTTTGTCATGATAAAAGTGAAGGGAGAAAACATCTTTTTCGCGCTTTAACTTTTGATTCACACCAACCAACAACACCGCGTGTGAAAAGAACAAGAAGAAGGATGTACTTGAAGGGCTGCGCGAGCTGTTAATGCGTATGTGTTGTCACTACTGCCAGTGCGAATGATGTTGATGCTGGTGATGATGATGATAGCGATGATGGTGACGATAATGTTGCACTGCTGTTAAACAAATGCCAGTATTTCCATTGTTATGTTTCCGCTGTTTTTAGTAGTAGAGCGGGCATGTTTCTTTACTGCCTGCTCATATGTTAAAGGTGGAAAGCTGGTGTAGGTCAAATTGAAAACAGAAAGGAAAATTTGAATAACTTCAACAACTACTTGAAAACTGTTCTCGAAATTTGATGTTTTTTAATTTAAACTGCTTTATAATTACTTCAAACTTTAGTGAAAATATTCATGTTCATATATACTAAATATATTGAAAAGTGTTGACAATTTCTCACTTCAAAATTTTGAATGCATGAACTTCTTCAAGAACTTCCCGAGCTTTTTAGTTAAAATAAAAGCTAAAATAAACTGCATACAAATAACACTGGAGTTTTCCTTGTGTGTGGTGTTGCTGTTGACATTGATTAAGTGCGCTCAAGTTGTTACTACATCAACGTCACGTTTCTTATAGAAAACAAAAATCATATGCATATGAATTATCCACACATTACAGCAGGGTTGATTCAAATACAATTTAAGGCCCTAAGTTAAACTAATGATTCCAAAAAATATCAGACAAGTTTTTAAACTATGTTTTAACTGAGTGTAGTTCCCAGGTTAATTTTATCCTTCCGGACAGCAGATGATTAATTTTAGAGAGTTCAGGGTAATGACGGGGTTATGATGGGAATCGATGAGTAAGTTTCTCATTTAGAAAAATTTTACATTTGTGCTTAAACATCTACCTTTCACACCTTCTATACTATTATTTTCTCTTTACCCTCCTTTTTGGGGGTTTTTTGATACAAATACCGGAAAAAGTATGTTATTACTCCAAAACACTTACCCCATATAAGCACTTTCAAAAATATTTTCCACCCTTTTTTGAGTCTCTTTGCCTCAAATTTCACAGTAAAGGAACTTTCTCATCGATTCTCAACAACCTTAAACCGTGACCTTAAACTCCCCATAAAAAAATATTTTGTAGCAATATTTATGTGTATTCAGAGAAATTGATCAAGGGAGTGTCTCCTTACGAGAAATCGTAATAGAAATCGCCAAATTCTAATTTATTGTTTTATATTAAGTATAGATTATGTATGTCTGAGTCCGCAACAGTTAAACACTGTGACTTTAAGGGGTTTTTCGTTTTAATTAAAATTGTTTTTAAAAAATGTTCGCCCAAGATTTGTGTGAGTCAATCAATTAAAGAAAGTGATGGAAAGTCAAATTTCCACAAAACTTGGACAATATGTTTCAGAAGAAGACAGCCCTGATATCTTCTACCCTACGATATTCAATTATGCGGCAGAAGCTTCAATAAAATATCCCGCTTGCCCCTCTACGGGTGCCATTGGACCAGCCATGGTCCAATGGTTGATAGCAAGGTCGTATTTAGGGGGGAAGTTTTGGGGGTTCTGACCCTCCCTCTCCCCGAAATGTGGAAAATTTCTTCTATTTTTTGATATTAATTGCCAGTGGATGAAAAAAGAAACATATTTTGAAATAAGACACAATCATTTTTAATTATATCAATTGGATTGTTAGATTTTTTATCTTCTTTGGCCATATGTATAGAAAAAGGTATCATTTGACTCAAAATTGATAATGTAAAAAATCGAAGAAAGGGATGACCTGAAAGTCAGGCACTGCGACCTGAAAGGTAAATTGATAATGGAAAGATTTTGCAGAATCAAAATGTTTGTCTTTCAAACATTAACTGATTGGAAAAAGTAGAACATCTGCTCTTCAATGGTGCTTATTTTTCTTGAAGACATTGGGATCGGTTTTCCGACCGTATACCTAGTTTGGTTATAAATCGGGTAATGACTTTCTATGATACCTTGAAGGTTGTCCAAGCAAATATTTTTGTTTTTTCAGGGTAAAAACTTTCCTTTCTTGCGAAATATATTGGAATATATGTATGTATAATTAAAGTAAAAATAAAATTTTATAGACCCTAGATTTACCTAAAATTATGTTTTTTGAGACTCTCTAGCGAGAACCTTAGTAATAAATTGCAGGCACTTTTATGGAGACCTAGCACAAATTGTAGGTCTAGTAAAGCTAAGAAAAATGGTATGGAGCAAGGCCGTATTTAGGGGGGGGGGGGGGGCGAGGTTTGGGGGTTCTGCCCTCCCGCCCCCCCCGAAATTTGCAATCTTTCTTCTATTTTTTGATATTAATTGCCAGTGGATGAAAAAAAGTCAAAATAAAATCTATTGAACAGTTTTTAAATATTTTTTGCTTCCATCGGTTTCTTTCTAAAAAGTCAAATATAAAAAAATAAAATTGAAATCTTAGTTACACTATGCGACCAGATCCGATTTGTTTTCTTTGATATGATGCTTGACTTTGGATACAAAAAGAGAAGGTGATGCTGAGCAATTCTGCATTTATAGTTTTTCTAGGTCAGTAACTGTTTTTTTTTTTTACAGTTTTGGGTTTAGGGCTCATTTGGAAGGGCATGATTCAGCCTATAATTTCTGGATTTCGAAGTTTGTAGCACGCCAGTGTTCAGCTCTCCAATTTAAAAAAGTGTCCAAAAATTCTATTTTAGGGTTTTCCATCCCATTTTTTCTAAAACGTGGCGTGATGGGAAATTTTTGAACTCAGATTCGTGTTCAGTATAAAAAATTCATTCACAAACACTAGGAACCGTTTTATTCGCAAAGCCCATGTAGGGCAGTAGTAGTGGATCAGTTCCAAAGTTCTAGGAAACAATCTTAAAATGTAATTAATTCTTTAACCCATTATTGCTCAGAGCACCCGACTCGGATGACCTCTTTCAATGCAGTAACTGCGCAAATTTTAGGAATATAAGTCAACCTCATCCGGATTCCTTATCATGGCCCGAATTCCCACTGATAATCATTTGAAAAAAATGAGCCTCTGATTATTTTTCGTATTTTTAGTAATTGTTTTGAGGTCGGGCTCATCATCAGTAGTGGCAAGTCAGTGTCAATTTTCTTCGAATGAAAACCCCCCCGAAAAAAAATCCTGGCTACGGCCCTGGTTGATAGACCTATTGCATTGCTGATGGACTGGGCAGACGGAAGGTAGACCAATCAGACAACTGGCACACGACTGATGAACCAGTCATTTGAACAATTAATCCGTCCAATGATTGGTAGGCCAATCATATTATCATATAGACAGTCACTTGATGATGAATCAGTCTTAAACTCATATGTTAGCCATAAACTGAGTGAGCCCCTGAGTGAAAATATTTCCGGGAAACACCTCCAAAATGTTTTTCAGTGTTTAATCCTGCTACTTACAGAATGTTATTAAAAAATTGCTAAGATGTTAACAAATCCCTCAATCAATACTGGGTACAGTAACTTCAAATCTGAAGCATCGAAAACGAGGAGCAGAGGAGAAATACTGCAGGAGCCTATACATTTCAATAGAAATATTATGCAATCCCCTCAACTCACCAACTGAGTCCCAAATACATACATGACAGGTGTAGTAATTGATAATTTTAACAATTGGGAATAAATTTGAAAGGTAACATTTGTGACTATTCCTCAAATTAAAGTTTTTTTAATTTGTCCCAGTCTTTCAGAAATGAAACTTAGAGGTAACTAAGGTCTACAAAAACTTTAGATTTTTTCAATTTCTCATAGTCACGGCCTACTTACCGCAAAGTTCAAAAATCATCCCTGAACATTTTCAAAATATTCTAAAACAAGTAAAAGTTATAAAGCATGCAAATAGCAAACAAACAAAAAAACTCATACCATGTCGCATATGTGGCACAAACACATTCTAAATAATGCTTCAAAAATATTATGCCACCATCAAAATTCAGCGAAAAATTTATCACCCTTTATTACTGACAAACCCAATCCCACCTCCCAACTAAAAAAGAAAAAAAAAACCAAGGAGATAAATGCGCTTATTTGGTTGCAGGATAATCCCTCATTGCAATGGCGCTAGCAAACATAACTTTTAAAGTGTTGTTGACAAAATGTCATAACCAAACAACAACAACCAAAAATACGAAAAAACAACAACGAAAAACCTGATGTAAGAAGTGTACAGAGTGAAAGTACGCAAATAACGTAAGTCTGCATTTAACGGTAACTAAGTAAGTGAGAGCGAAAGAGAGCGAGAGAGCGTACACACACAATTTAAAAGTAGCTACAAATGTGTGTATGTTGCTGACAGTTTCTTATCATTTTCACTTCCCTTGCTTTTTGAAAGTGAAACAGGTTTTCTTCTACTACTTTTTTTTACTCCATTTTGGCATTAACTAAAAAGGATGCTAAGGAAATATAGCAAATTGTTATGAAAATATTTACTTATCTACTTAAACACTTTACATTCGTTAAACTTTATATAGTTAGTTGCAGAGCTGTGAATTTCTGTCACTCTTTCTTTTTTTTTTCTTTTTTTTTTTGCACTTACTTGTGATTGTTGTCATCAATTCGATGATATTCCTACTGCTTCTTAACATTTGTTAGTGATGTAAGTGTTGCACAAATTGTAGTAATTATTTTGAGAAAAAGGTAAAGTTGATTATTTATTTTCACTAGCATCACTTGTCACTCTAGAAAAATAAAGAAAACGCTGAAAATAAAAGAAAATATTTAAGTTTTTATTAAAAAAAGAAATCTATAAATATGCAATAATTTCTTGCAAGATTACATTTTGCCACCCTCACAATTTCACATTTCTGCTACCACACTCTGTGCGGAATGAATGTGTTCTGCAAATTGTTTCATGTCAATTCACATTAAGACAAATCTTACTAGTGATTTGAACCACTGAAACAAAAGCTAAATAAAACAGAACGGACGAGCACAAGAAAAATGCCAAATCATTATTTGCAATAAGCTACATACAACAAATTTACTATAATTTCCTACAATTCCATCTTATTCTCTCTCGTATTTGACAGCTGACAGTTGTTGTTTCTTATTGTTGTTGCTGTTGGCTTAGGTCATGACGTCAAATGCTTACAAATTGTAGAAGACAATTGCCGGTCAATGAACACTCACTCGGTGTATGGCCGCATATAAATTGTATACATAATAAATTATTTATGCTGCATTTTGATATCGCAGATGTATTCGGAGGGAAGTAAGTAGTTGCTAAGTTAATAGTAATAGTAATCAATGATAGTGGTGTCAGTATAGTTGACAGCTGTCAACAAGTGTCAAAAATGGTGAGAATTGTACGCAAAGCAATGCCACAGTGAGAGACAAAGAGATGATTCACTGGTACGTTAACAATATAAAACTGCTATTTAAAGGAATACGTTTCTATACAAATAACTAAGAGTGTGGAATGAAAAGAATTATACCAGTCGGATAGAAAAAGCAAATAATACTCTCAAAATCTCCATTGGAAAGTTCTTTCTTAGAGGAAAAATAAAAGATGATACTTGCTTTATTCTAGAAAAATGTCAGCTTAAATTATAAAACGTAAAAGGTTCAAATGACATTAAAACAAAGAACCAAAACAAAGACTGAACAAAAGACCAGACCAAAGGCCAGACTAAAGACCAGACCAGACCAGACCAGACCAGACCAGACCAAAGACCAGACCAAAGACCAGACCAAAGACCAGACCAAAGACCAGACCAAAGACCAAAGACCAGACCAAAGACCAAAGACCAGACCAAAGACCAGACCAAAGACCAGACCAAAGACCAGACCAAAGACCAGACCAAAGACCAGACCAAAGACCAGACCAAAGACCAGACCAAAGACCAGACCAAAGACCAGACCAAAGACCAGACCAAAGACCAGACCAAAGACCAGACCAAAGACCAGACCAAAGACCAGACCAAAGACCAGACCAAAGACCAGACCAAAGACCAGACTAAATACCAGAACAAAGACCAGACTAAAGACCAGACCTAAGACCAGACCTAAGACCAAACCAAAGGCCAGACCAAAGACCAGACCAAAGACCTGACCAAAGACCTGACCAAAGACCAGACCAAAGACCAAACCAAAGGCCAGACCAAAGACCAGACCAAAGACCTGACCAAAGACCTGACCAAAGACCAGACCAAAGACCAAACCAAAGACCAGACCAATGACCAGACCAAAGACCAGACCAAAGGCCAAACCAAAGGTCATACCAAAGACCAGACCAAAGACCAGACCAATGACCAGACCAAAGACCAGACTAAAGACCACACCAAACACCAGACCAAAGACCAGACAAAAAAGTTAAACTAAAAGTCAGACCCAAAACCAGATCAGAAATTAAACTGAAAACCCAACTATAATTCAGAACAAGGGTGAGCGAAGTGTATGGGAACTCAAAATCTGCATCTGCATCCAATAGTTTAGTGTTTAAGCTCCAATTCAGTTCAAGTCTTAACTAAAGTTGCTGTCATAAAGTTTCGTGATCTTAATATTACATCTCTCTCTCAGCAATTTTCGGAGCCATGCGACTCAATGGTTAAAGCCAAGCACCTGGTAGTGGTGTGTCTGGAGCTGATTTTCTTCTTTCATCCCAAGGTCAAACACATGATTCTGGCAAAAAAAAAACAAGCATTCGGCCAAAAATATAAACTATTGGAGAAATGTAAGGTATGACGTCACCGACAGGTGTAGTTATCTGAGATGTACACGTAAATTTTTATGAACCAAATACATACATTTATATAATTTTTGTTTTTTTTTTATAAAATGTTTAAATTTAATTTCAATAGCTTTAACTTGATGCATTTAAACAAACCAAAATGCAATAATGAAGTAGTGAAATTACATCGTTTTTTTTTCAAACACGCTTTAGTAAATGAACAACAATCATTATAACCATCGAGACCGTAATAGTTCAGTATAAATTCTTAATAGAATTTACAATTTACATGGCGTAAATTCCGCGTAATGTTGGAATTTTAATTTAATTTTAAAATTGCAAAAGTTTGTCGTATACAAATACACAGGCAAACACACACATATACACATCTGTGCAGTACACGAAATGTGTGTCTGCATATCTGTCTGTTTGTATATCTGTCTGTCATACAGTTTTCATGCTTGTTCATCATCATCATCAACAACATGAACTACAACTACACCAACAACAATAATATATCACACATTTATGTGTATGTATGTATGTATGTGTTCGTGTCATGACGGCTAACAATGGCAGTTATTTGATTTCTACCGCGAGATTTTGTTGTACATAATTGTAATGATATTACAATAATTACGCGCTGGGTATACAGACAATAGAGCATTACGATTGTAACTACAAATACAAATGCGAACAGCTTTGATATTTTGTGCTTTGATATTAATTAAAATTGCACAGATTTTGTAAAACAAAAAAAAAAACAAAATCGAAAACTATTTAAAGAATTTAATATTTCATTAATCACACACTGAAATCAGTTTTTTCCCATATTCATAAATATTTCCTTTTACGCTATAATTAGCCTATTTTTTGGTGTTGCTTGCTCCGCTTCTTCTTTCAACTCAAAGTCAAGTCCGTTCCCTACAGCACACACATGTTGCTCATTGCTGTTGCATTCGGTGCGCATGGGTGTGTGTCTGTGCATCATCATCGCCACTTCAAAGTCATATCACAATGAAGCGAAAGAAAGAAAGAAAAACACTTTGTCATAGTTTTGACATAACATCACCACTCAAACAAACACATACCGAATATAAAGAAAACATGTAAAGATTTTTCATTTTGAAAAAGTAAAAAACTGGAGTTACAACGGCAGCAGAAAATGTGTCAAAAATGACATTTTCAACACGAAAAGCCTAAATGTTATGCTATATTGCCATACATGAGATGTGATGCGTGTGGGGGGGGGGGGAGAGCGTTCTGTAAACACATGTCACTGTATGGGGAAGCACGGGGTGATTGAGCTTGTAGTATTCAACACTCCACTTGAAATTGAAAAATTAATAATAAGTATTGCTAAAACAAATAAATAGCAAACTGGCAAAGATTAATACTTGCAAATCGACATCATATTTAATACATATGGCGCCTCGCATAGTCTTAGGCATTTTTCTTTTTTCTATTATTGCCAAGTGTTAAGTGATTAGCATGAGCAACATATGTACGAGAATGTACATATGTAGCAAACATAAATAGATATTGATGATGCTTTTACGAATGAGTATGAGTAATAACACGCTAAGTCGATTTTTTAATGTTTCCTAGGAGTTTCTTCTTCTGTTCTAAGAACAATTTTTATTCTAACTCTCGCACTGTTTGAGTTGTCAGTGCAATAATTTTACCGAAAGAAGTGGCGAAAAAAACAATATACTATCGGTATATGCTCTGATTTTTGTAAATGGCATCTTATGTTATCGACATTTTGACTTTTGTGAAGTAAATAAACCGTAGAAGGCTATATATAATTTCCTATTTCGCATTAGTTCGTAAGATCGCCTGATCTGACCACAAATTCTCGTAGCAGTGAAAAATAACTTTAGACTAGATATATGTGGGTAATGTAATGGAAGATATCTTAAAAGGTGTTCAAATTTGCATTAACACTGGATGCTAATATTTAACCTTTTCTTGCCCGATGTTGCCTACATACAACATTCACTCTGATGTGGCATAAAATAAGTGTATAACAAATTTTACTAGGATTAATGTATGCATTCAGTTGTAGTAGGTATTCTTTAAGTTTTCTGGTTGCCGAATATTTGAAATTTCGTGCTTATGTCATTTTTTTACATTTATAGTCTTTGAAGTCAAATCAAAAACCGAAGTGCAAAAATTGCTTGTAAATTCTTTTCTATTAGTTTGCGAATAAGATGTTTTTTTTCTATTACCGAATAAATGTTTCATGCTGAACACGAATCTATAACACTGTTCTACAAACTTTTGAAAACGAGCAGAGACGGAATAAATGCACTTAGGGTAAAGGGGGGGGTCGCTGAGTCCGAATCCGTGGTCCGTTTTGCTATGCTACGTCAGAATTATTGATATCAAAATTTTTGAAATTAAAAAAAAAAAAAATTAAAAATGCAGTTCATATTTTTTTTCATCAAAACATTCATTTTTACAAAAAAAAATTTTCGATTTTTTTTATTTTTTAACTTTAAAAATTAAAAAAAAATTTTTTTTTAATTAATATATTTTTTAGTGATTTTTTCATCCACGTTATCCTCGTCCTTAACGAAAAAAGCCGTTGCAACGTTCGAAGGCAGAGCAGTACATAAGTTTGACTTTACTTTAATGTGTTCTTGAACAATTAAATCCTAAAAATTATTTTAGATTTTGTTGTTAAATTTCGAAGCAAGTTTGGAGTAGACTGTCACCGGATTTATTTATGCACAAACTATTTGTTTCCGATTAGTCTTTTGAGAATCGCGATGTGTGAAAAAATGGAATCCAGCGTGTATGAACCTAAAATAAAACATCTTAGAACAAATTATGAATAAAATCTAAAATTGAAAAATAAATCTTTCTCTTGTCAAAAACTATGTTCATAGGTACTTATGTTTTTTATTTTATAATATATATTTATCTCAGGTAAGGCTCAGCGACAAGGTGCCATATGGCACCGATAGGCATTACTGGGTTAAGCTAATAACGAGATAAAAGTGAACGATGATAACGAGGATGAAAAAAAATTACAAAAAAATAAATTACATTCAAAAAAAAAAATGTTTAAAGTTAAAAAATAAAAAAAATCGAAAATTTTTTTTTGTAAAAATGGATGTTTTGATGAAAAAAAATATGAACTGCATTTTTAATTTTTTTTTTTTTTCAATTTTAAAAATTTTGTATGTCAATAAAAAGAAAAAAATTTTGATGTAGTAGAGCAAAACGGACCACGGATTCGAACTCAGCGACCCCCCATTAATTACACTAAGTACACTTGTCCCGTCTTTGCCCATTTTTTACTGTTGTACAGTGTAATCAAAACTTCCTATTAAGTCACGTTTCGAAAAAAAGAGGTTGAAAGCCCTAACAATAGCGTTTTTGGCCACTTTTGAGAAATTATAGAGCTGAACTCTGACGTGCTACAAACTTTGCTAATGTCAGAAATTATCATACAGAGAAATATTCATTCGGAATCATTATTCGCACAAGAAAAGTTTAAATTTGCAGAAAAAGTTTGACTTATTAATTTAGGAATTTAATTATTTTTCAACTCCAATTCCTTATAATTTTAATTGCTAATTAATATTTCCAATCCCTTAGTGTGAAAACGAACCTACTCATTCTGAACAGTAGTCTACATATGGAAAACTTTCGCCATAACGACTATTTTCAGAGATAGGTAATAATGATTACTTTAGGAATTTAATTACGCCTCAACTGATTGTAATTTCTAATTATCATTTCCAATTTCTTTGCAATGGAATTAATTTGTCTGTCCACTCCATTTCTAAGAATAGAAATTGTCAATTAACTTCCTCATTTTCGGAATTGGGAAAATGTTAAATTTCATTACTGGATTGTAATTTGTTATATAAAATATGCAATTTCTCAAAGGAATTGAAAAAGTACTTGAAAACTAAGAAATTTCTCTTCTTTTGTGCAATCAATTACTTTTGTGGAATTGAATTCCAAACTCTTTTTGATTTAAATCACTTCTAAATTGGTAAAAAAAAAAAAAAAACAATTCAATTTCAGTGAAAAGGAAAGGCGAGACCATGGAAATCTCTGATCATGAAACAGCTGAACTTTGGATTTACTTAAAGTTTCAGTTTTTGGTTAATTTTCTTTTAACTAAATTTATTCTATTCGTAACGACAGATAAATTTTGAGACAGCTCGTGATTTTTATGCATTTATATAAAATGTTTCAAACAAATTTTTTAAAATTTTTACAAATCATTTTCTTTACTCTCTCCTTAGTGCATTTAAATAGGTTCACTAGTTAATCACTATATCTTCTTTATGCTAACAAATACCATTAAGTACGCATTGATATCACTCATGTGAAATTATTTATGACAGTTTTAATGACAGATTGAACTAAATTTGTTCACTAAAAATAAATGCACTTTTCAAATAAAGAAAATACCTGCATTTATTATTCTCACCACACATCTCTACGAATATAATTTATAAAACTTCAAGAACATGATGTCATTTACTACTTACACTTGAAAAATTATTTTTTCCTCAAAAGCGCCATAAACTATAAAAGTTTTGACATATCAGCACACGCCCTTCACTCAGTCGCTCACTCACTCATTCATTCACTCTCTTTCGGTTCACTCATCTCTTACGATATTTATTAACTACAATTTGCTTTAATTTCTCATTAGAAAGAATAAAAATGTTAATGATCTTTTAGTTTTTATTTTTATTTTTTTCGAATTCAAAAAAAAAAAAAAAAATTCTTACAACTAATTGTTATTTAATTTTACTTGTCAGTTTGAACGCATTTTTATTTGTTGTTGTAAAGTTGTTTTTAGTTTCAGATTAGGAATATCTTCTTTTTTATGCTTGAAAATGTGTGAAAAATTTGATTGTTGATGATTTTTTTTTCTCGAATGATAAATTTATATGTGAATGTAGGGCGTCATAAAAATTCTAGTACCATCTATGCAGAGATATTGCAGGATGCATGTATGTATGTGTGTATGCATTTTAGTAAGGTCGAGTATGTATTTGTTGGTTTATAAATTAAAAAAAAAGACTTGTTTGTTTTTGGAAAAAGTAAGGCAAGAATTTTTGAATTAATTGTATGGAAAATATTGCATTTGTTAATGTTATTTTGTATTAGATGATGTAGTGAGTGCTAAAGTCGAGAGACATGTGAAATATTGCTTAATTTTTATATAAAATTATTGGACTGAATTCACTATGGGGTATTCACATTTCAGAATAGTTAAATTGAATTCAGAAAGTATCCATTTTAATTCAGAAGAGCTAATTTGATTTCAGATAGAGTCAAATTTATTTCAAACAGCTTCAACAAAGAAAGATTGATTTTAGAAAGCGTAGATTTGAATTTAAACTATTTAAAATTATTTCAGAAAGCCCATATTTGAATTCAGAAGAGTCAAATTGAGTTCAGGAGAGTAAAATTGATTTCAAAAAGCGCCATTTTGAATTAAAAACAATCAAATGGATTCTAGAAAGTTCCAGTTTGAATTCGGAATAGTTAAATTGATTTCATAAAGGCTCAAGTTAAAGTCAGATGTCAAATTGAATTCAGAAGAAAAAATTGATTTCAAAAAGCATTAATTTGAATTCATGGTACTTAAATTAATTTAGGGTAGTGCTAATTTGAGTTAATTTTGAGTGTTAATTTTCATAGTCTCCTAAAAACCTATCAATAAAATTTATTTCTAAAAGCGTAATTTGAATTCAGAATAGCCAAGTTGACTTCTGAAGTATCAAATTGAATTCAAAAGATTCAAATCCATTTCAAAAAGTGTTCATTTGAATTCATGAAGAGTAAATTTGAATTTCAGTATAACCCAATGGAATTCAGAAAGCGGTAAATTTTAGTCGCTAATATCGTAAATTTAAAATTAATTAGAATAGTCAAATTGAATTTAAAATAATGCCAATTTGAATTCAGAAAGTGTCACTTTGAATTGAGAATGGACAAAATTATTCTAGATAGCACTGACTTTGAAGCATTCAGAATAGTAAAATTAACTTCCGAAAATGTCACTTTGAATTCAGAAAATGTCAACTCAAATTCAATTCGGTACGCATTATCTTTAATCCAGAGTAGTAAATATAATGAAATAATTTAATTAAAAAAAGACAGAAAGCGTTTCAAAAAGCATTAACTTAAATTCAAGTTGACGCTTTCCTAGCTTAAATTATTCTTTTGAATATCTTAAACATCGATTACTTGCATATAAAAATTAGATTAAGGTTCATACTTTGGTTTAGCAAAAACAGTTGTTTCTCAGCCCTAACCCTAGATACTTCAAACTACCCAATGCCCCTAATTTTCTATCTCTTCGTCACTCATGCTCTCACACCTTTCATCAATTATTTTCCTCCATTTTTCACACAACAACACTTAAAAATCTAACAAGTAAATGCATTCACAATTACTGTATTTATGTATGTACTAAAACTTTAAATGTTAAACGTTATTTTGACAGCTTTATCTGTCAAAGCGTATTTATTTGTCAAAACATTAAACGACGTTGACGACAACAAAGATTTTTATCCTTTTGCGCTTCCCAAACACTTTTTCTCTCACTCCGACACTCCTTCTTTCTTACGTTCTCCATCCTTTGCAACATTAAATCAAATGCGATAATCACGTGATGATGTTCGTTTGGAATAGAAAAAAAAGAGAGGGAGTAATAAAGCAAAACAAAAAAAAGAAGCAAAAACCAAAAGAGATAGAGAAATGTTGATTTCAATACAACAGAAACAACAACAAAGGACAAAAGTAAGTAAGGATAACAACCAACACATCAAAACGTCATCAACGACAACTTCAGCAGCAGCAGCAACAACAAAAACGACGCGTTACAAAAGTCAAATTAGGCCAATTTGTATTGTGAATAACATTTACAGCAGTCACCAACAATAAAAACAATATAGCAATATTTTTTTCCCCCGTATATGTGGTAACCAAAATGCCCAGTGTAGCGTATAGTCAAAGAGAGTAGTGCTGGTGGAGGTGTTGGTTATTGCTAGCGCTATTATTCGTTTACATTTTAGGTTAGGTCAATATCGAAATCGTTGAAAAGCAGCAAAACGTACGCAAAAAAAAAATAGAAATAAAAGAAAATTTAACATATGAGGGTGTCTTTTTTCATTTGGTATGCGTTTTTGTTTTCTCTCTCTCTCTTTCTGTGTAGCTATAGCTGTCAATGATGTTGATGTTAATGGGGGTAGACGGGCAGACACAATCGAACAGGACAGACAAACATTAAACCATGACAGCTTAACTGACATTGATACAAAAATTGTTTTTTTTTCTTTTTCTCTTTCGTTGTTTTTGATTGTCCGCCTGTCTTTGAGTTTGTTTAAGAGGGTGGCATGGCGTGACTGCAACCACCCCACCAGGCGTTAATAATTATGGTGGGAACATTTGAAGTTGAATACTGTTGTTGAGTTTTTCTCTCACTTTTCTAAGAAAGAGATTTCAAAAAAGCTCAGATAATAATTGGCGTGACTTCTGCCAACTCATCCTTCACATAAGAAAATAATTTAGTTCCATTAACTTCGGTTTCACTTGAGAAATCGGTGCCGTAATTCTCTGCAAGTACTACAAGAGAGAGAGAGAGAGAGGGAGGAATAGGGAAGAGAGAGTAGGGTAGAAAAAACGATGAAGGTAAAGATGGCAAAAAGACTGGATGGAAAAGAGGGAAGAGAAAATAATAAAAAAAAAGGGAAAAGAAGAGGTAAGGAGAAAAAGGGTGAGGAAAGAATTATGGAGAGGAGAATGTATACCGAAAGAGGTTGTAGATCATAAACAGAAGAAAAATTATTCATTCTCATTCTATTCCTACAGAGCTGAGATGAGATATGGCAAAATCAAGGGAATAGAAAAAAGCAGGAAAAGAAGGGAGAGGGCAAGAGAAAAGAGAGGACAATGTAATGCAGAGAGATAGAAGGGAGAGAGCAAAGAAAAGATAAAGGAAGAAGAGAGGGGTGAAAAAAATGGGGAGAGTAATTTTATACGGAAAAGATGCAAGAGAGAATGGAGACAGAGAAGTCAAGAAAAAGGGTAAAAGAGTGAGGCGAGAGGGAAAAACAAGAATAAGACAGAACAGATGGTAATAAATAAGGAAAAGAGCGAAAAAAAACAGAGTGAGTAGAAAAAGAGTGAGGAAAAAAAGGAAGATGGATTGGGTAGAGCAGCAGATATAAGAAAAATGGGGAAATAAAGGAAAGAATGACGACATGAGAAGGTAAAGCAATGGTGGGAAAATTAAGGGCGATAGATTAGGCAAAGGAAAGGAGGAATGAGATTATGAGTTAAAAAAAGATTCGAAAAGGGAAAAGAGAGAGAAAAAAGGGAGAATGCTAGCTGCAGAAGAGAAAAGAGAAAGAGAGTGGTAGAGTAAAGGGATAGAATCGAAAACATTCATGCCATTCATTGCCATTTCCAGCATTATTCTTGTTATTTCTTTTTTTCTTCCCGGATTTTTACCATCCGTCAAAGATTTTAAAAATCTTTGACGGACCATTTATATTCCAATTAGATCCCAATATTGCTTTAAAAAGCACGATCGAATCAAACAATTCTAAAAACGGAATAGTGAGCTTTCAATTCACAATTTTTTTTAAAACAATTACATATTCAATTCTGATTTTCACCTCCTCAATTGACTAATGTAATACAAATCCAAAATTAACCCTCAAGGCTGAAATAATAATAAAACAAACGCCAGAATTTTTGTTTCCAGTTAACATTGATGAAAGAAAAATGAATATTAAGTCCATTGTTTTGATTAGTTTTTGAGTTTAGAAGTTAGGTGAGAAAAACGAAAGGCTGCCCTGATGCGGCCTTGTGGGTTTAAGCCAAAAAATAAAGATATATGTGGGCAATTCACATTTGGTGATGTATCCTGCTTTTGACTACTTGGAGACTTTGACATGACTTTTCGAAAATACCCAAAATTTGAGACTTTTTTAAGAATCCTTGCAAATTTTAAGACTTTTTTTTGCAAAAAGTGTGATATTCTTATACGAAAAATCCATTGCCTTTAACTTGAAAGTTCGCAACACTAATGGCATACATACATTTTAGTTAAAACACTGTCGTTTTATAAAATTCTTTACAAACTTGTTGATATTCTCATATTTGCCACACTGACTTACGGAAAATTGTTTGGGCAATTAAAAGTTCACAAATGATAGATACTGAAAAATGCTAGGGTTCTGCATACAAATTTTTTTAAATCTGCTAGCAGACTCGAGAAAAGGCGATTTTTAGAGATTTTTTTTCGAAATGGAATGGTAATCGTTAGAACTGAAATATTTTGGGAAAGTACTTGGAATAATTTTGAAATGAAATAAACGTTCCTTTTATTAAAAAAAATGGGATGAGACTTTTTTACTCTCAGTGACACTTTTTTTGCAACTTTTTGAAATTTATCAACGGCCACGCTGCTTACGGGTTAGAGGGTTAAGGAGCTAATCTCTTCTACATTCTCTCAAAGACTGAGTTTCTGGAACAATTTTGTTATTTTTATGATCATAAAACTTTACGTTTCGGAAGTTCCTTCTTATTTCAGGGCTTACCACTTAAGTCCTTCCTTGCTATAAACATTTGTTATATTTCTTCTTTTGTTGATTTGTTTTTATTTTTGTGATTATTATTAATGTAAATATTTAAATGTGCATGCAGCCATCATCGAATTTGATTTCTTTATTTAATTTACTAATTTGTTGTAATAATCAACAACAACCACGGAAAACTTTATCATTTTGTTTTTGGTTTTCTCAACATTACACTTTTTACATTTCCCTTTACTTTCCCTCTACTATTATAAAACTACGGAAATATGTTAGACTGTTTGTCTGTCTCTCTGTCTGTCGGTCTGTCTGTCTATCTCTAAGGGAATTAGTAATCCTATTCCTATCATTAATTAAATGGTTTCATTTCGCTCTATTCTTTTTTTCCTATTGTTGTTGCTTTCGAGTTTGAAGCGTATAAAAACAGAAAGGGGTGTTCAACCATATAGACGTGGATAACCCCGTGGATGGTCATGGCTGTGAAGTGGCGTTTTGTATGTATGTAACTAGGTACATAATTGAGGCGTGAAGGGTTGCCATTGTTAACTTTGTGTTTGTGTGTATTTTGTTATTGTATACCAATGCAGTGGTAACCTTATAATAAATTATAAAGGTTAAGAAGTTAAATTAGTTGATGAAAAAATGTTGACTTATTTGATTATTTGCTTAAATGTTTTTGTATTTGTTTGTGTGAGTGTGTGTGTTAATTCGCTGATAAGGAGGAAAGTGAATTTTGATTTCACTTTTTTTTTTTTTGTAAATTTTTTTGGTAGATGAGTTTGATTTTGGTTTAGAATTGTTGTGTTGATTTACGATTTTGATGTGGGACTTAAAGATTTTGGTGTGAGTGTGTGAGAAAAATAAAAGTGTGAGAAAAATTTTTTTTTCCAGTAGGAATTAAGGTCATAAAAACGTCAAGAGTTTTTTAATTGATGTTGCAAATATTTAGTTTCAATTTGGTTTTTGGTATATGTACATACTTATATATGGAAGCATTTGAAATACCTTCCCAGTTGTAAATCAATTTCACTTGGAAGGTGGCGGGACCCATGATATTTCTCATTCTTTTATAAATTATTATGAAATTTATATTTTATCTTTCACAAAATGAATTTTCCCATTTTTCCTACATTCTTTTTTTCTTTTTTAACAAATCCACTTTATACAACAATTCTTTTTTTTATAATGTTTCTCTTTTTTTTAACATATTCACTTTGAATTTATAAAACACTTTGTTTATTTTAAATATATAAATATTTTTTTTTTTTTGTTTTTTTTGTTTTTGTCAATGTTTATTGTTTTCTACTTTTAAGTGTTGCATTTTTTATCGCATCACTCTGTCTTCACGCATATTGTCTCTTTCTCTCTCTCTCCCTCTCTCAAACAAACACTTTCTGTGCTTGTACTTTTTTCCTATATGTATTTGCTTTTAAAGTGCGCTCAAGTGACAGCTCAACTGTCACATTTACTTTTTGATGTTTGATTTTTGTAGTAGTTGTTGTTTTTGCTGTTGCTGTTGTTATTATTGTCAGTTGTTTATGCATTTGCACGTTCATGCAATTCAATTCAATAGATTTTTGTTTATATTTGCAAAATGTTGTTTGCTGCTGCACTTTTCTTTGATGTGCATACATAAGATAAAAAGTGAGGGAGTCAGTCACACAAAAAAAAAAAAAAAAACAAAAGTGTGTAGAAGAAAAACATTTTGGTAAAACAAACAAAGATTTTGCGAAATAGAATTTACTTCTTTTTTTTTCAAGATGAAAAATATTTTAAAGTAGGTAACTACAATATTTTGTGAAAGGCTTAAAAGTTTCAATAGAAATTTCTATAAATTCTTCGATCGACTACCTTAGAATCCACTCGAATATCTCCTACAGCAATAGTCTAGTACTGTATTCTTTTGGCAAGGGGTGGAAAATTCCAAAGACGACAAAAAATTCTTTCTCCTTATCGAAGTAACGCCTGCAGAAATTAGCCCATTGATGAATTCGGCCAAGCCATTGGTATTCATTCAAAGTCAAAAGCTTTTCCTACGCATTTTTTGTTCTTGGTAACAGTCAAATTCTAGTCTAGTCCTAGCTTGGAGATTATTCGTGAAACGATGAAGAGTGCATTTTTAACCTCGTTGAAAAAAATACTGCAAAAAAAAGAGGTAGCTCTATAAATATTTGGAATGAACACAAATATTATCTGAACGATGTATTGGAGGCAGGGCCGTCGAGAGAAAATTCGGGCCCGGTGGTGATAACCTCTGGCTTCCCCCCCCCCCTCCCCCGTTCTTATCTCTTCCCACCACAAATGATACAATAAATATCTTCGTACTTCTCACTAAGGAATGTGTTTCAGAATTCGGAATATATAAAAAATACAAAGACAAATATCAAAAAACAAAATTTATTCTGTACTTTAAGTATGAATATCTGTATAAGTTTCCATTTTACTTTAATTACATTAAAAGTTTTTCTTATCAACTCTCATAATGCGCATAATTCATAAGTACGCCTTTCTTGCTTTGGCTGATGCGAAGGAATTGATGATCTCTTCAAAATTTAATTTTCTTGCTGATTTCGCTTCCAGGCGTAGAGTGGGTAAACTCTAGTTTGAGTGGGAGCAATATCGATGGAAGTGTTTTATTCTTTTTAAATATGAGACCCGGGCCCGTCTGCAAAATGTCTTCACGATTGATAGACGATTAACCCGATAAATAATTTTCATGGTTTGTAATTCAATTTTCAAAAGCATAGGATTGAAATCCGGTCCCCTTCAAAAACTCCCCCTCTCGTCGGGCCTGATTGGAGGTGGAAATCTTCCGAAAAATAACTGAAAAATAACTGAAAAATCAGGTAAAAAAAAACATTTTCAAATACCGAAATCTGAGACTGAAACTGAGAAAAAGAACATCGGATTTCAATGGTGGAGAAAATACCTCAAAAATAAATCGTATCTTTAGAGAAACCTGCAATTGACTATGAGCACTTACAGAGAAGACGAGGGGAAGATAAAGAAAATAAAAATAACATTTTTAGATTTATAATCCTAGAATGGCCTTGTATTGGATGAAAATATATTTTCCAGACCGTCTCAAGAAAAAGGGCTCTGAAAATAACGGAAACGAGATTGAGAGCGAAATGAACTTCCCGCCAAAGATTAAACAAAAATACTATGTTAGCTCATAAGGACTAATAGCGACTAAGCAGTTGTGCTAATGACAGATTGGTCGGAAACAAGACAACTCCATCTATTGTGAAAGTACAATTAAGTTATAACAGCTACTTTGATATCACATGCTCACTTTCTCACTGGGTATTATTTAGCTAGAACGTCCCATCGGATTAAGGAATTGCTGAAGTTTGCTAATCTCAATTCTAAAAGCCCCGATTAGGTTGCCTAGAAAGATTGTATGGAATGTGTTCACTTTAGTCTTGGCAATAGCAGTATAATGGCAAAGGAAATGGACGAGAGTCTCCTTCCCTACCAAGTTTTTGCATTTTCTGTAATCTGTGTTTTGTTGGGTACGCAGTCTGGCTACATTCTACCCTAGTCGAAGTCGAAGTAATTCGGTAAACTGAGTAGACTCTCCCTGACCGACCTCGGAGTTAAATTTGGTTCTGTCAATGTATATTATATATTATTGATGGGAGTGCACAGCGACTTTGAGATCTATTGTGCCCCTTCGTGAACGTATAGTATTTCCATGAATTCGGCCTCCGATAGAATTTTAGTATTAATCCTATTTCTATGGACCTTAGATTAGCATCTAGTATTTGATGCTCCCTCAGATTCCTTTTACGGATATGCATAAGTGCTAAGCATTATCCTAATACATGCTTCGAAGTTTCCTTATCTTCCCTGCAAAACCTGCATGAGTCAATAGACATAATCCCCAGTTTTGTGAGATGATAGTTTAATCTACAATGACCTGTTCAAATTCCTGAAATGATTCTCAAACTATTCTTGGACAAATTCATACATTTTTTAAATCGTTTTAGGTTATATGTCCCCATCAGTGCCTTCGAATGTTCTAAACCTGGTCAGTTTTCAATGTATAATTCCACCTCAAAATAGGTTCTCTTCGAATTTTTTGTTGGGGGAAAAAATGCTGAATCTGAATATGGATTTTGAGCCTCTACAGAGGGAGTTCCAGAATCGTAATCAGCGAAACCTAATCATCCTCAACAAATTATTTTTTTGTCATTTGAAATTTGCTGTTGCTCTGAAAACTGCAACTAAACAATATTTATGAACATGCTTTGCAATATTCTTAGCAACATTGCATTAATAGCAACATTATATCTCAACATATATAAAGCAACCACGTGCTGCTGCTTGAGTTGTTTGTATAAGAAAAACATATACAAACAAAAACATAAACAAAAACAAAAATGTTGCAACACAAGCACAACAGAAGCACAGAATAGCACAATGCTGCGCACATTTACGATATTAGATAACGAACAACAACAAAATACTCATAAACAAGCAAATGTTGCTAGTATTTCTCAAACCGACAACAGAGAGCGAGCAGCATTGCCATGTGCGCAATGCTCTCCTATATTTATATAAATTTGTGAGTTCCTTTGATATGTATGTGTGGTTGTTTGTTTGAATGTGTGAAGAGGAAAAACTTCGAAAAACTTTGCTTGCCTAAGCGCCATACAAAAGAATTCAGTAGCGAATGTAACGTCGGCGGAAGCGGAACAAAAACGCGTTGAAGATGTTGACGATGATGATGATAATAAAGATGAAGATAATGAAGATGAAGAAAGAAGTAAAGTGAAATATGTGTCTGTGTATGTAGTGAAATGGAATTAAGTTATGTTGAGAAACAAAAATGAAGTGAAAGAGCAGCAGAAATCTATTTAAAAATATAAATAAATAAATGGAAAAGAATATTTAATAAAAAAAAATATTACCCAAATAAAAATTAAATTGTCCAGATAAATTTGTATATGTAAAATGTATACAAATTTTAAAAATAAAATAAAAAATTATAATTAAAACAAAATGCAGTGAAATAAATTTAAAAAAAATAGCAACAAATACTTTGCACTTCAGAAAAGTATTTCACACACAGCAACTTTAAACAAAAATATTTGGATACAAATTGACAGGAATCTAGCAATATGGATAAAAGGTTTTTACATTTTTAAATCCACTTTAATTTATTTATTTTATAATTAAAATGTAATTATATTAAATAAAATGCTAGAACAAAAAAATGTTTGCTTGAATTTACAAAAATTGCAATTGGGAAAAACTGCAGGCGGTCGGTCGGTTGGTCGCACACACACACACACACACACACACAATAAGCGCTTGTGGCAACCGCACACAACCACATACAGTCTGATTCCCACTTATTTGTGTATAGATGTGTGTGTACCATTGATGATCGCCAGTATGCATGCACTTAGCTTGCGCGTTTCCGTTTCCTGTTCACTGTGTGCTTTACGATATTCCCTGCGGCTGCAAAATAATACAATAAAAGCATCGACAACGGCATAGAATCAAAAAGGAACAAAATCGCAAAAGAATTGTTGGAAAAAAAAATCTGTAGTAAAAATCTCGTATCTACGAACAAAATTATAAAAGCAACTGCCTTGATTTCATTCGGCCACATTTTTCTTTTCACTTTTTCGTTCTATTTGCTTCACTTTACACTGTTTGGCATGATTTTTTTTTTTCTAACAGAGCGTATGGTAATTTTTAGGTTTGCAATTTTTACTTTTTAGAATAATTTTAACTTCAAGCGACCCCAAGTATTTCTCAGTAAGAAATATTTCCTTTCAAGATATGTATGTGGTTTTTTCTAACGATGAATTCAATATGAAAAGATTATTATAAAAAATGCAAAATTATTGTTTGTTCATTAGTAATTTCTTAAAAAAAGTGAAGTAAACCCATTTTAGGCCTTTATTGCCTCCAGCTACTTTTCTTTTGGAAAATGTTGTTATTCCAAGACCCAAGACGCTAAGAGAAGATCGCAGCCGCTTACCCAATATGGTCATATATCAGGTAATGACTTCTTTTTTCTCAAGGGTTAGTTTCTTAAAATGAATTTTTATTTAGGCGGCCAATACTTTTGTGACCTTAACAACTTTTCGAAGGTAGCACGATATGCTTTCGGATCGTTTACCCAATATTATCATATATTTATAAGTTAATCACTTCATGCAACACCAAAAAGGAGGCGGGATAGCGGGGTGATGCTGCCTGGGTAAATTTACTTTTATGTTTAAAAACTTTCCTGTAGTCACAAAAATATGAGAATTAAAATATAAAATTATTGTATTTAAATCTATATATCATGATTAATTAATTTAGTTTATTTTTCTGATAACGAAAGTACAACCTTGAGTTGTTCACAACCTACAACAAATGTCTAAACTTTTCTTTAGAGATTTGTATTAAAAAATGGACTCCATCGGTGTTGAATAGTTATCCAAATCATTTAGGATTAACTGTTTCAATAAATTCGTTACTTAGCACAGATTTATGATAGATGTTTCAATAAAGCTTAAAAATTTTAACCATTACTATTATGGAACAAGAGGCTTTTGAAGGCCTTCTTGCATCCATCCACGATAAATTTGTATACGAATGAAAAATATCTCTAAATTTATGCTGATTGGATAGGCTGTACCAGGTTTGTTGGACAACTCTTCTTCGTTCTATCTCCTTTTTCAGTTCTTTTCATAAATTCTCAAAAGAATTTACAAAGGGGAACTGACTTGACCATGTCAACATATGAATATGGTGACTGCAATATAAGATGCTAAGTTTGTGTTACTTTTTTATATAATTTTCAATGAAATTCAATGAAATTAATTAACGTTTTCTAAACTGAGCAATTGATTAAATATTTCCTTTTAGCTATTATTTTGGTCTGCAATGCATTTCTTGTAATGTTTATGATTCTAGTAAATTTTTTAAAACAACTTAATTTTTCATAATTTTTATAATTTTCATATTTTTTTAAATTTTAGGATTTTTCACAAGTCTTATGATTCTTCACAATTTCCGCTTTTTTCATAATTTTTATGATTTATTATAATTTTTCATATTTTTTTTCCAGCTGAATTTTTATGATTTTTCACAATTTAATGCTTTCACAATTTTGTTTTTTCATAATTCTTATAATTATTATAATTTTATATTTTTTTATAACTTTAACATTTTTTTATTATTCTTATGATTTTTCATAATTTTAACATTTTTATAGTTCTTGATTTTTTTTACAGTAAAACCTTTACAATTCTAACTTCAATAATGCGGAAATTCTGTAAATCGAACGATTACTTTATTCCCTTTTGGTCGAGCGCGAAAACTTTCTATATTTTGAATTAAAACATCCCGTTATTCAAACTACTTCCCCGCATTTTTACCTCTACAATTTGAAATTGTTTGGAATGAAAAAAAAGGAACAAAAGTGTGATTTCCCAATTTAATTAACTTCTCATCTGCGTTTTGTGTTATTTTATTCTTCATTTGCTTTGTTTTTCAGTTTAATTTAATTTACGAATTAAATTTAAAATTGCAGAAATTGGAATTGTACAATTTTGAATTTGATTTCACTTGTGAAAACTGAGAATCTGAGCATTTATTAGTGTTTCATAAATTAAATTTTTTTTTAAGCAGATTTTTTTTTATTTTCCTCTAAATAATACGAAAAGTTTATTGTAGACTTTGAGACTCGAATTGTCATGATTCTATTGTATTTTTTATAATTTTTATATTTCACATAATTTTTAGGATTGCTATGATTTTTCATAATTTTTGTAATTTTCGTAATTTTTTAAAAATTTTTGTATGTTTTAGAATTTGTTATGATTTTTTTTATAAATTTATGTGTTTCACAAATTTTATAATCCTTAAATTTTTCATAAGATTTATAATTTTTACGGTTTTTACATTTTTTAGTTTCTATCTTTATGATTTTTCACAATTTATATAATTTAAAAACTTTCCATTTTTGATGTGATAACATCTTTACTCAAAGCTGAAGGAAAATTTTGAGACTCGAATTATCGTGATTCTACTGTATTTTTTATAATTTTTATATTTCACATAATTTTTAGGATTATTATGATTTTTCATAATTTTTCAAAAATTTTGGTATATTTTAGAATTTTTTATGATTTTTTTCATGTTAAATTTTTTATAAATTCATATGTTTCATAAATTTTATAATATTTAAATTTTTCATAATAATTATAATTTTTACGGTTTTTATATTTTTTAGTTTTTATCCTTATGATTTTTCACAATTTATATAATTTAAAAACTTTTCACTTTTGATATAATAACATCTTTACTCAATGCTGAAGCAAAATTTATAGTAGAGTGTATTGATAGAAATTAAAATCAAATATCATGTCGGTGTCGTGTGAGGTTTCTAAGAGTGTGTTTTATTACATATTTTATTTTAAGCCCAAAAGTATGCAACACATAATTTTTGTATCAAAAACGGTTGTGGAATATACATCAAAATTTTTTTTTATTTATTGTATTGTTTTATTGCATAGTTTATTTTAGTTTATTTTTTCCTAATCAAAAATTGTAAAATTATATCAACATTAGGCGAGGTAGACGTGCCAAAAGCGAAGAAAGTGATTTGAAAAGAGAAAATTATGAATTTAAAAATCCCCTGGTTGCACTTTTTGGAACATAAAACAAAATGAAGTATATAACAATGCGTAAAGTGTGTTATTACATCATGTGATGAGTGGAGAAGGGACTCGTTTTAGTTTTCTTTTTTTTTTTTTATAACTGTTATAAATTTTAAAACTTTTATGATTTCTGTTTTCCATTATTTGAAAAATTTTTATATTTTCTTAAGTTGAATATTTTTATTTTTTCAAGATTTTTTTCTTTATTATATTCTTTATATATTTTTATCAATTTACATTTCCAACCCACAATACTCAAATTCTTATACTTATAATCTATTAGGGCGCTTCTAGCCTCAGGTTTTGCCATTCCGAGCAATGAGCTTTCATTTTTTAATTTCGGAAAATTTAAAAATAGAAATGGAACGGGGTTTCAACTCTCAAAACTCCATACTTCATATGAAATTCACAAATAAAAATCTACTTATTCTAGTTTATTTACCAATTTAGTCCAGGGAAATACCACATTAACAATTTGTTGTCTAGTGTTTCCTTGCTCGATTTTTTCTAAAGTGAAAATGAAAATCCTTTTTTATTTTACATTTTTCCTCCAGTTTTTGCTGTATTTTCTATCTAGGTAGCATATTGTGTGTGAGTATAAATGTGTCATGCTGGTTTCCTCTCGTTTTTTGTTTGTTTGCTACTTGTTTAAAAATAATTAATTTTGTTGTCAAGGCGTGTGTGTAATCCTGAAATGGCGGCATTACCAAGCAAGCAAATAAAAATCCTACACTAGCTAGTTGGCGTTGTAATCACATAAAAGCAACATAACTACTGCAATGAAATGTTCTACATTTCTGCATTGTTAAAAAATAAGCACACCCTTCTTCTTTGCAGTGCCACTCTTCGAGCTGCTGCTGCTCGAATGGTTGCTATTTCCTTTTATAGTTACAGTTATTATCCTGTTATCCTGACACTCTTACTCTATTGCTGTTTTTGTTGTTGTTGCTAAATGCAACACATACTTACTTACAAACGTTTATTAGTACTAGTTATTCTTGTTGCTGTTAGTTGGCATTAGTGTTGACTTTTCAATCTTCAAATGCATTGACACTCACATACAGACTATTAGAGGGTGCGGTGCAACAGTTTATGCAATACTTTTTTTATATCACTCTATTTAAACAATATTTTATAACCTCTTTATCTATTGCTTCATCATCCCTGCCCATCATACGAGTTATCTTTCAATTCATGACATTTGTATTTATTGCATTATTTACATTCACATAGAATTTTACTTCATTTTTTTTGTTGTTTCTGGTTTTTTTTTTTTGAAACATTCTAACATGCGATTTGTTTTAATTAAAATTGCATAATTGACACACAGTTGTTGTTGCTATTGCTGTTGTGATAAGTGTTGTTGTTGTTGTTGTAGTAATTTTCTAAAGTATGTGGGTGTGTTTTGTATTCACATATTTGCCATTTTTGCCACAATGCAATTGTGAAATGCTTTAAATTGCAAATAATTACAAAGGACACACTCTTATATTAAAACTTCAGCATTGTGTATGAGTGTATAAAAGAGTATATGTATGTAAGTGTGTGTGTGTGTGTGTGTGTTTGCGTACGTTGTTGTCTGTCTCTCTTTGATTACCAAGTGTGAATATGTGGTTAAACTCAAGTGATACTTTATAAAATACAGTGAATTAACTCAACAGTCTACAAACCCCAGTGCAATGCAACAATTTGAGTTAAATAAAAAGTGAAAAGATTTTATGAAAAATTTTAAATATTTATAAATTTTTGTGAAAAAAAAATCTATAAAGTTTAATATATCTGTGGCTGGTTTAATTGAATGGGGAATATTGCACTGCAGAGTATGGCCAAATGCATTAAATAGGTTTAAAGTTTTGTTAATAAGAATAAAGGATAGATATTAAAAGAAATCAGATACCAACTTTTAAATGATATAATATCGTCACCTGAGAATTGATTTGGCGTATAGGCATAGGAATACTTATACACATACGCCAAATCAATTCTCAGACGACGATATATCTTTATCCTCTATGCTACAGATTATTTAACCCTCTAGTTTTCTAATTTTTGATTGATTTAAAAAACAAAATTTGGATTGATAACTTTTAATGTAAAAACCATAAACCGGAAAGGTTGAATGCCTAAAAGTATTTGTTGTTGTATAAACTTATTATCAATTGGTTTGAAATAATTAAATAACAGTAACAGCTAGTCTTTTTATCTGGCTAGTATGACGGGAATTTTTTTTTATGTTTTTTGTTTTTGCCTTTTTTGCACAAATCTTTGACTTTGACTGTCGCTAACGTCTGTAATATGCACTAAATCTCATAAGTGAAATTGGGAAATTTCATAAACGATATGATAAAATGTAGCAAATGTAGATATGAAGAAGGCTGTCTAGAGGCATGCTTGGGAACTAGAGGGTTAACATTCAACAAATTACAAATTAGTTTGAATTTTTACTCAATTTCCCTGTATTTTTACAAGACTTTTAAAAGTATTTCTTGAGTCTTTTTACTGCCTTGAAATATATCTTGCTGAATTCAAAGATTTTAAGCATAAAGTCGGGAAATTGTTATCCAACGCATTAAATTCTTCAGAATGAATTTTGAAGCCATTATTCGGAGTGGAATATTTGGTTCAACAATTACAGAGGTAATGAAATCAGCTCTCTAATTGGTTCTAAACTCGGCATCATAAAGGACTTATCGATAAACCCAATTACATACATCCTTTTGCTCTGCTCTTGAACCTTGAATTGAACCTAGACACCCTAATCATTCAAAACAAGATTATTGAGAACACACTTAAGCGCTATCTTAAGTGTGTTGCAGTCGATGGGGATTACTTTGAAAGGGCACAATATAGATTTAGATGAATAAACTTGCATTTTTAATTTTCTGAATAAATTCCGGTAATTTTTTTGATCAAGGTGGTATGTCAAACCCATAAATGTACAAAAGTAAAGTTTTGATAAAACTCGATTTTAATGTTTAATGAATCGATAACTTAACCGAATTCGGCAATTTCGCGATAAGAACAAGAACAAAAATACCTTATCCAAGTGTCAAAACACGCCGACCCGGAATATTCATTTTGGAAACAAATAAATTTGCAATCACAATTTTTAGATATGGTTAAAATAAAATTAGTCATGTCTCATAATCAATGAGACATGATTAAATGACTAATTAAAATTAGTCAGTAGTTTATGATTGACGAATGATTTTTTTTTTCATTACTCTGCACTCATTAGTAAGATTAAATTTTATTCAGCACTGGCTATAGGGGCACATTGGCTCAGATTTTTGAGTGTATATTCTAATTTTACTCTGCCTAAATAGTTCGTTTAGCTTTAAGTGATATAAGAGGACAATGATCTGCTTTCTACATATACTGACTAAAAAGATTAGTTCTCTTTAAATATCGGTTAAAAAATTTCTGTTAATTTTCGAATCTGAATTTGCCAGTGGTGTTATTTCTGCTACAAGCAGAAAATTGTTAAACGACCTAAGCCCATTTTTCATCAAAATTGGAAGACTTTCCATTCTTCACCATGACGATGATTTTTTTGAAATGTATTTTCAACTACATACTTATTCTCTTATGCCGATCCACTATGATTTCTTTCATTCTAATTCATATTTATTACAAATTCAACCGCCAATAAATCTATCTACGTATGTATAAATATCTAAAGAATTGCAGTAATTTATCAATATTTCAATTAATTTCCTACATAGTTTCTTAAAAAAAAAAAACTGTAAAAAGCTTAAATTAATTTAATTGAAAAAACGATGACATCAGTTGCTGTTGTTGTAGTCGTTGGACTGACAATACACGATACATACTTGCAGCTATGTATAAAATAATTATTGCTTTCTCTTTGAAACAATTTGGGTCACATAAACATTTGCAACAGAGCAAAACAAACAAATAAAAGAAAAAAAAAAACAAACACACATATTTTCAATACAAAGCCATAAGTAGAAAAAAAAAATGACAAAAATTCTTTTTATGAGTTTTTATTAAGATTTAAATGCGCCCAGATGTCATATGGCATTAAACATTATTATAAACTTATATATAAACTTAAATGATTTTGTTAAAAATAAGACAAAATATTTTAGTGGAAGGTTATAATATGGATATCTAAATCAGTAACGACCAAGAGTGTACTTTAGAGCAAAAATAGTTTGAAGCTCTTTAATGTTTGAGAGATACTGATCAGTGGTCGCTGTCTTGTCTTTCGTAGATATTTCAGTGCATAAGTTTTTCAAATGCTAATGAATACATGTGAATTTTGTCATTGATTAAAATGGCCGGCACTGATCTAGCTTTAAATTTGAAAAAATAATATGTGAAAAAGTAAGAAAATGAAGCAGGTATAAACGTAGTAAGTTTCGTGCATCCAGCTACAATGAAAAACAATGCCACAAATTACAAACTTCAGAATTAATTTGACTAAGATTTTTGCCCATAAACTCAGAATTTTTATTTCATTGAAAATTATTGAAGAGGAAATCTTAAGTAGTAATTTGAATTTGAAATCGTGACCAAAATAAACCGTAATTTTAAGACGCAACTTGTATACAAGGAGCAAGGAGTTCATTAATAGACAATTTCAGTGATTTTTATTTTAATATTTCCCCACTTTTCTTTTCTTTTTCCTCCCCTTTTCCTCGCACTTTCTTGTCTCTTTTTCGGCAGACTTAAGTGTTTCTTTCTTAATTGTTCTATTTTTGATTGCTGTTCATTTTTACAGAAATTTAACTGGTTACAATTTTCTTTCGTTATTCGATTGCCAAATAAATATAGGAAAATCAAAAGGAACTAAAAAAAAAGAAAAATTCTACTTTCTTGTTGTGTTTAAAACTTATGCCCTTTTCGGAAAAAACAATAGAGTGTTGAAGTTTTCATTTCGTCATTTGTTTTTGTTATTTGTTCGCATGGAAATTGCAATTAAATCAAAAATTTTCGCTGTCAAGTTCATTGAGCCATTTTCATTATGCCCGGGTTTCCGTATTACTCACACAAAATTGAGTTTAGTGAATTTTTCCTCCCTATTTATATGTTGTAAGTTACCACTACTTAATATTTCGTTTGTTTTATTTACAAGTGTAGAGTTTACTACTATGCATTACTATGGTTGTAGTTGTTGTTGCTGTTTTCATGAGCAGGAAATAAGGAAATGCGTAAATAACAAACGGAAATTAGGTCAATTCTTTTCAAACAACAACCACAATCAAAATAAAACAAAACAACAACAAAAAAAGTAGGGATTGTTGAAAAGGTATAAATATTTTTGTTGGATTTTCTTTTCTTTCCTTTTCAAATTTTCGGAAATTTCATGGATCGTCGTTATACTTTACTTGTAGACAGGGTTGTTTCTATTGTACTAAAGCGTGAGCTAGGCGGCTTGGCGTAGTTGAATGATAATTTTGAACCCATTACCTTGCTTCACAAATAAACTGATACACCTAATAGTATAGTACTAGAAGCTCCTCAGAAATTGCTGTTTTGCGTATCCCTGCATGTCTTCAAAACAAGGCTGTAACTTATTTCGAATAGCATCTCTTCGCATCAGAATAAAATTCAAATCAAGTTCTGACCCAAATTCAGAAAATCAGACAAAAAATCAATACCAAAAATTCGATCAGAATTCAGAACAAAAATTTATCCAAAAATCTGGACCAAAATTCAGACCCCACTTCAAATCAAAAACTTAGACCAAATTCAAGCTCAGATGAAAAAGACACCAAATTCAGACCAAAATTCAAATCAAATCCAGACCAAAACCAAACAAACCAAAATTCAGATCAAAAATCAAATCAAAATTTTGATTTAAGACTCAGACCAAATTCTGACCAAAAAAAAACCAGATCGATTTCGCGCCAAACCAAATTCAGACAAAACCTAAAAAAAAAATCGATTTTAAGCCCAAATTCAGACCAAAATTTTAATAGAAAATCTATTCAAAATTCAGACCAAATCTAAGATGAAAAATTGTACCAGAAAACAAACAAAATTCACGCCAAAAACAGACAAAATTCAGATAGAAAAGAGACCAAATTCAGAACAAAATTGGGACTAAAAACACAAACCGAGAACTCAGACCGAAATTCTGACAAAAAACTGGTGTTTCATGTAATCAAAAATTCGGATTAAGACTCACATCATAAACTCAGACTAAAGTTCAAATTAAATTCTGACAAAACTCTGACCAAATTGGATAAAAAAGAAACCAAAAATTCAATAAAAAATCTCATCAAAATTCAGACCCAAAACCAAACCGAAAAATCTGATTTAAGAACAGATCAGAATCCAAACTATGCAAACTATTATACTTCAATTTTAGATCCCTTGATGTGTATATCATTTATTTTAAATTAAAATATTTATACTTCTTCGAAGTTTTATGAAAAAATTTTGATCATAGGCCAAAACAAAAACGTGTTTAGGTTATTTTTAACTCGATTTTTCTTAAAAACCCTGTCCGATAAACTTTTTTTTATGAAAATATTTTCATTAAAACTTGAGAACATTCATTCACTATTCGCTGGATGAAACTAATTTCTCATTCTTTTGTACAATTGAAACAAAACGTTATTGCTCTAGATAGAACCAAAAATGTTAGCTTCTGTATCATTCAGGTAGAAAGAGAATTCTACCGTAAAAACTTGAATTCACTTTTTTTCGTATCGTCTGTAACGGCACTGTTTCTTATGTAGCATATATTTAGGCGTGCGTTTTTTTTTTTGTTTTTCTTTTTTTGTATTTAATAATATTCTTTAGTATGAAGGTATTTGTATTTTATATATTGGTGAAAAACATTTTTCTCGCTCTATTAATAATCTTAATTCTTTATTATTTTGGCAGGAAATAAAATTAAATTTTGACATATTTATGTTTGTGGTGAAATAAAGTTAACTTCCTATTTGAGAGTTATAAATTAATATGAAGGTCACACGAAAGAGTCAAGTGAAGCAAATGAATACGAGAAGAAAAATCATACTAGAGTGGAAGTAGAAGAAAACCTTTTACCATTGAAAACTTAAAGTAAACTGATATTACTACTTAATCAGAATATTTTTTTGGGGTTTTTGAATGTTGTAAGAATTTTTCTCTAATAAACTTAACGGATGACAAATATTGTCGAATACCACCTTGATCAACAAGTTCCCGGAATTTATTTAGAAAATTAAAAATACAAGTTTATTCTTCCAAATCTATATCGTCCCCTTCAAAGTAATCCACATCGACTGCAACACATTTATGCCAGCGCTTGATCCAATCCTCGAAACATTTTTTATATTCGGTTTTCGGTATGTGCATCAGTGCTTGCTGCGATTTTTCCATTACTTCCTCTCGGCTGCTGAAACGCGTTCCCCGTAATGGTTTTTTCACTCGATTGAACAGAAAGAAGTCACTGGGAGCCAAATCTGGTGAATTCGGTGGCTGGTGGATGGTATTTGTTGCATTTTTCTTCAAAAAATCACGAATAATGATGGCACTGTGCGACGGTGCGTTATCATGGTGCAAAATCCACGAGTTTTCTGTCCACAATTCTGGTCTCTTTCGGCGAATTGCTTCACGCAAACGCCTCATAACGCCTAAATAATACTCTCTGATGGTTAATTTGCGGTTATTGAGCAAAATTTCTTTTACTTTATCAACGTTTTCGTCGGTTTTCGATGTCGATGGTCTGCCACTGCGTTCATCATCTTCGATTGACTCACGACTACTTTTGCGCCAGCATACAAAGAGATAGATGTACTCTTCGCTACGTAACTTTTGTAAATGTCATGCTATGATGCTAAGATTTAGAGGGAATATCAACAACAGATGTACCAACTTAACAAAAAAAAAAAACAGAACTCAAATCGGAACGATTTGATCAAGGTGGTATGTCAGGCTATTGAAGACGTATTGTAAGAGTAAGTTTAGATGAAGAAAACATAATTTTCTATTGTATCTTATTGATGTAGACTTCGGATGCGGGTCAATACATATGTTAATGACTTAACAGATAACAACGTCCTCAACGCCAGCATATTGTAGGAGTAGGTCGAAGAGTCAGTGAAGACAAAGTTTACATAGTTGCACATAGATTCTCGTCTAGCTGACCTGAAGTACATCCGAAGGGTCTTCACATTAATTTTTATGGCTTTTAGTAGGCATTTCCGATTGGAGTTTCTGTGTAACTATATGTACCTAGGTTAGGTTAGGTTGGAGTGTCTGTCGAGAGACACAATTAGGCCTGAACGACCCATTGTGATACCACATAGTTGGACCTACAGTTTAACGCCGATTCCGGCTTGGTGGTTTTGCCATTACCAACCAAGATGTGTACTTGTGCACTATCTTATAACTCTCATAGTGAATATAAGAAAGTTATGAAAATTAACCACCAGACGAAGATGGGATTCGAACCCGAACCTCCCAGAAGAAAGTCTAGTGCACTACCCACTAGACTATCGAGGGGATGCACCTACCTACACTGAATTTTTATCAGTACTTCACTCTTTAACTTGAAATTTTCAATTTAAGTATATACCTACAATTTGAACACATATTAATTTTCTTTGTTCGCTTTACAAATTTTCACTATAAATTTCGTTAAAATTTTATGCTGAAATTAAAGCATAAAAGTAAGAACAAATATTTTGCACACAATTCCCATTGTTTCACGCCCGCATGGAAAAAAAAAGAGAACGCGCGACCAAAGCGTATAACCGCCATAGCGCAGCCTAATTGTCATAACAATACAACATTGTTTGCAATAATAAGCGACACACATACTACACAGCGTTGCATTTTTGTTGCAATGTGGCGTTACTACGGAGACGGGAGAATGTAGGCAGAATTGTTATAGTAGGAAATTGCGAAAATTAAAATAAAAGTGCTTTATTAATAATTCAACAATATTTAAGTGCATTTCCCTTTCACTCACTCTTATTCCCTCTCTCTCTCTCTCTCTCTTTCTCTCTCTCTATTTGCCTCCCCAACGCTTTTTACTCTCATGATACACTTTCATCGTTGATGCCGGCGCTGCTGATTGCTGTTATTATATACAGACGCACAACCCTCTCCACAACACAACAGCAGCAATAATCATAATAACCGGCAAACGAAACCACTGTCGCCACCGCCACTGCCATCACCACCGCCTCCATTGTAATTAACACGCAGTGTTGTCAACAGGATATACAAAAAAAAAAGCGTCGTACATTTAATTTAATTGCAATTTTATTGTAATTTGTTTTCTGTTATTTATTTTTTCGCTGTTTGTTGCCTCTTTAAATCCTTTAATATTTTTTTTCGCATTTTTTGTTGTTGTTAAATTTTAATAATTTTTATGAGTCACGTTAGCATGTGAAGCTAAATGTAGCTTAATTGCATGATTATGCTCGCAGTTATTATGTGTCAACATAAGTTCATTTCTTTTTATTTTCATTTTTTTTTTTATCAAAGGAAACAACTTCAGTTTGAATATTATCCTTGTTTGTAATGGTGTATTTTTATGTTTCTTCTTTGTCTTTATTGTGTTGTCCTTGTGGTTTTTTGTTTCCCATGATTGTGTTCATAAAATGTAGTTAGTAACATGTTGTGACAGTAGCAATACAGTTTTGTTTGCGCAAGTAATAATCGGATTAAATGTGCTCTGCTCTAAAAAAGTCGCCTTTACACTAACTGAATTATTCTGTCGAACTGTTGGTTGATACCGAAAAATATTTGTTAAAAGCAAGGTGACGAAAATTGAAAACATTTCTATTATTAATTTAGTCAGATACTTGCCAACTACAAGTTTGTTTATTTTCACATTATCAATACTTGTTCGCCGATCAGGAAACAAGTCAGCTGACCAAGACAGTTAATTTTCTCCTAGATTTATAAATTCACATGGAAGCTTTAATAGCAAATAGAGTCTTAAATGATGAAAGTAATGCAGAGGTAGACTTATTGTTAGCTAATGGATCAGTATTCACTGTTTAACAAACGGTTCTAAAACAATATGTAATTGGAACTAGTTCTGCTTGGTCCGTGAACGATGAGAACATCAGCTCTTTTGCCGCAGGAGAAAAAGTGTCGGTTTCTTAAACGATGAAGTCTGAAATGACAGTCACGCTGCAATTTGGCAATAGCAATTTTGCAATGAATCTGTAATTGTCGAAGTAATGCTCATAATTATTAAATCATGATTAAGCTCAGTCATGATTCATTACCTATGACTAAAATTTTAGTTGACTAATTAGTTGATTACGCTCTACTGTGATGAGCTCCGCAATGAATCTCAGGACTCACCTCTGCTGATACTCTTTGTTCTGTTTTGGAGAGAATAAACACTTATAACTGATGAAAAGAATCAAATTCCCATCAAAAGTCAATGAGTTGCACAACGCAACCTAAACTCTATTCCATGTTTAAAGAAAGATAAACAGCATTAAACAACAATTTTAAAAATCATCTCTGATTATTTTCTGCAAAAATTTTCTTCATCTCTTAGGTAAATGTGCTGGATAGAGTCCAACGGTTGGCGTGTATTGGTATAACTGGTGCAATGCGCACCACACCAACGAGAGCGATGGAGGTGCTGATAGGCTTAGCAATAAAGAAAATGGCAGCAACCACAGCCCTTAGGATGTTGAGGAATGCCCCATGGCATAACTCGACGGCCTGCATGGACACATGCGAACCCTGGATATCTTATACAAAGATATTCAGGAGACGCGTACGCCTATGGACGGCATGAAAAAAGTCAAAATAACTAGGAAACGTTATAAGACTCGGATAGCGGATGAAACCGTCAACGTAGAAGTGGAGGATAGCGATATCAGCATTTTTACTGATGGTTCTCTGATGGAAGGTAGAGCTGGGGCAGGTATTTTCTCAGATGAGTTAAATTATCTCCTGTGTTCTACGGTTGGGGAAATATGTGTCCGTCTATCAGGCAGAGATGCTGGGGTTAGTGCATGTACTGGACCACCTTATTGAGAACCAGGTCAATGGCAAGAGAATTGTCATTGGCCTTGACAATCAGTCGGTGATTAAGTGCATGCAGCGGACAGATATAACTTCTAGGTTGGCCTTGGAGTGTGTTCAAAAACTCAGCGAGTGCGCTCGTGTAAACCAGTTTACTTTGATATGGGTGAGAGGACATTCAGGCATAGAGCAAAATGAAACTGCTGATCTTTTGGCTAAAAAAGGTTCAGCAGAGGAAATTTGTATACTAGAACCATACATCGCCATTGGTGATGGACTGGCGGAAGGCCTGATAAGACAGTGGATAAAGTCTGAACATTGTAAAAGATGGAAAGAGGCCACTGACTGCAGGCAGGCAAAGACGGCCATGAAGTGGTCGTGCAGTGAGTCAGCCAAAGTCGTCGGACTAAACCGGAAGACTTTAAGCTGGTTAACAGCGCTGACTACGGGTCACGGTCCCTTCAGGTATCACCTCAAGAAGATGAAACTTGTTGAGGATGATACCTGTAGGTTGTGTCTGGAGGAGCTGGAAACGGCGGCGCACTTACTGTGCCAATGCCCAGCTTTGGCGAGCAGAAGGTTGGCAATCTTGGGTTATCGTTATACGTTGATGAATCTGAGATTGGTCACCTGGCCTATAAGGATATGCTTGCGTTGACGCAGGATGCCAATACTCGGATGCCATGCTCGTTTACTAATGCTTAGAGTAGAGCCATCAGGCGGTAGGGGACGAAAAGGGATCCACCTGGGTCTGATTCGGTTAATTTCCGAACTAATAATAGGTAAAGATGCAAATGATTTTCCACTTGCATGTCTCTTGGCATTATCAAGGCCACAGTATAAGCCAAACAAGCTATACAAGCGACTGTCGTTGCCTAGTTATCAGAGAAGATGAAATATATTTCTTATTTAACAACAGATGCGCGGTGATCTTGTTTGATATAACTGTTTGACCAAAATTAGCAATTGATTTTTCACTGTCATTGTCCGGCTCTTGCTAAAACCAGACTAAAATTTTTCCATGAACTTTTTCTAGACGACATAACCAATATCTCCAAACTCGAAATTGGAAAACTCCTCCGATTTCTTAATCTCACGAACTGGCTCTAAACAACAAATATCAAACACCTATTAACAAATGAACTCGTGGTATCAAAATGGCGTTCTACCGCTAATTGTGCTTCCTCTATTAGAGGGAGTAGCCACTCTACCTACCTACTTACCTACCTACCATTCAACACTCTTGCTTTGAGTTCCAATTTGATTGTTCATTGCGGATTCCTCAGAACAGAAAATATTGCAGTCTCAATGAAAATCTGCCTATCGTACATTTTCTCCTTCTCCTATTCTGTCCTTCGCACTATCTCCAATCAAGAAGTCTTGGATTTAGTTTTGTATTCTACTTGTCCTACATCAAGGACAATTCCCAAATATTTGACCCTGTTAAAGAGTAGTAACTACAAGCCCCAGAAGGGTCTCCACCATAATTACGGTAACTTCTTTCCATTGCTTTAAACCTGCATCATATCTCCAGATTTGTGCGATTAAGTTTATTCTCTGTTCACAAAAACCTCGTTATGTTCTATGTAACAGCTTTGTTACTAAATTCAGTTTTGCTCTTTTGCTCGTCAGTTTATAAATGTCAGAGCAGTGATATATGGTTTTTTTTTTGAAAGATTAAGAACTATCACTAAGATCACTGATGAGGAATTGTGAGGGATTCCGAAACCGCCGTCTGATTTGCCCGTCTCTATATACATTGTTGTTGTGATGACTACATTTGTTCATTAAGCCTGTTTATATATAACTTCAAATAACGAAATTGACATGAACTTAAGTCATGACTTTGAAAATTAACCTCTAGATTTAATTTTCATAGTCTCCTAAAAAACTATCACGTAACTCATTTATATTAATTTCTCTGTACATATCAATCTGAAGAGATGCATAATAGATTAATATTTCACCATTAATTTAATGATTTTTCAAAGTATGCACCCCAAAAAATTAAATCGTTTACATAATTCCCTTTGGCATTTATCCTAATATACATTATTACAAGCTTTTCATAAATGACTTACGTTTTTCGCATTACTCATACAATTTTGCACAAATTAATTATATTTCAAACTCATTAACTGCAAACAGTTTTTAAGCTGCCACTTTCAGAATTGTGTAGACAACAAGAGCAAAAAAAAAAGGACATTCTACTAAAAGCGCGGAAACAAAGTTTTGTAAACGAGAATTTTCAGTTTTTTGTGAGCTAGAAATTTTAATTTTAATTTCAAACAAAACTTTATTCTTCCTTCTCTTAAATCCCCATCCTCACTAACAGACACAGCCACCGCCAATTGCCGGTCAAAGGCGTCAACAATTTCGCGCTTTCTCATCATCATTTGCACAGCAGCGACAGGACTAGCAACACTTTCACTTTCACTCATAGCTGCAACATAAAAGATAAAGCACAAAAAAAACAAAACATTTTTTGTTTTCGTTTTTTCCACAAAAAAGTTTTTCGTTTGTGTCAATATTTCATTTTTCATTTAGTTTTTATTTTTTTTATTTTTGGAAAAAGCGCAACTGTTAAATATTTGTTAATAACGTTTTCGTCCATTTTGAGAGAATGGGAAATCCTACAGCACTTCAGAAATTTTTCAATTTTATTGAAATGAATGATGGTGCATTTTTCAACATCATATAGAATTATTTGTTCCTTTTTTATACTCACTTATTTACTAATACCCTCAGTATTAAACTTCAATTAACTTTGATTTTTTTTTTTTTTGTTGCTGTTGTTTTTTACCACCCTCAATTTTAGCCTTGCAATATCCTTGTACGTCTATGATATTTTGAAGAAGAAGAATGACACAGGCTTGTGTCTTTTGAACGTCACCCCTGCCTCTTTATCTCTCTGTCTATTTGTCTATACACATTCTAGAACATGAACATGATTTCGCTTTTTTCATGCAATTTGGTTGCTTTGCTTGGCTTTCAACTCTACTCCTCCACATTTTTCCCTCTCTCTCTCTCTCTCTCTCTTTCTTTTGCATTCTATGAGCGAGTGAAAATTTTTACTTCTTAACATTTACAAGAATATCGAATTTCATTTTAAATAAAAACCCCAACTTTTCTTATATTTTTGTGTTTTTTTTTGAGGGAGCTCTTCTTATTCATGCAGAAAACTTTGTCTCCAGGTCTTGTGGGAATTTTTATATGAAACTTCAGCTCATGCAGCAGTAGAAGCAACCAAAATCTTAAGTCTTGAGGCTTGTGACTTGACTGTCGACTTTTGACAACCACCTTACTTCCTGCCTAACTGCAGCTAGTCAGAGATTTAGCAAGCGCATGCTTTTGAGGGTGGATAGAAGCAATAGAAGGCAAGAAGAGTGCGGCGGTGGCATGCCAAAGTGTGGTTGCAATGATTATTGCAAGAATTTAAAAGTTATTAAGCGTTTGGGGAATATTTCTCATACCTAACTACTATTTGGTTCTTTTTTTTACTTTTTACAAAAGTGATTTTTGAGTGGAAGACAAATAATGGGGTGGGAGTAGGAGTGTTGGAAGTAAGTAAGCTGAAAAAATTTAGACATTTAAAATGTAAATAAATCAAAAATCAATAAGAATTTTATTTACATTTAAATTTCAAGCAGCATTGACTGTTTATTGTTCTTTATTGCAGGAAATTATTTTAATTTTTATGGTAAATAGAAAGTTGTTTGAAAAAAAGCAATGGTAATGTAAGGCAAGTTGAAAACTTAAGGGAAATATTGAGATATCAATGAATGGAAGCGTAAATCACTGAGTCTTTTTTTTAACACTATGCGACAAAAATTTGAGCGCCAATGGGTTAATAAATTAGTACGTTATTAAGATACAGTCTATAAGCCATCGGTGCATGAAATTTCATTGTAATTTGCAGATAGAAAGTAACGCAAACAGTCATTGTAAGACTTGAATCGAAAATTCAGAAAATTTAAGTTTAATAAAAATGTGTGTGCTAATGGGTCAATATATCAATATTTTGTTATATTTCAGTTAATGTGTTATCAGTGTGCGCAATTTTATGGTAATTGACTAACAGTTAGTATTTTAAAAATTGGTTTAAAAATTTAACCTTAAATTTGCGTGTGGTCGCCATATTGATCCGCCATTTTGAATTGTCCAATTCTGGTTAAAGATTCTTAAACTGCTTTATTTTAAAAATAAGTGTGCAAAACTAAAAGATGATTGGAGATTATTAAGTGACTTTAAGGATCGAAAACACAAAACAAATCGAATTTCAAGGAAATAAAGAAGCACCAAAAGGTTCAACTTCAAGCATCAATTAGTTCTAAACCGGAGCTAACTTTGCAAAATCCTTTTCAGAATCAACTACTGACATCGTATACTTACCGAATTTTCTAGTCTTTGATTTCATTGATTTTTGTCACCCAAATTCTTGCCGCATAGTGTAATTAATTAGCAAGTCTCACCAATGTTAGTATTTTTATACTCCTGAGCTTCGATAGAAGAAGGAAATTTTCTTAGATATAGTTTGAAATGTATTTTTATATGTTACATCACTCTTTCAAAAGCTGCATAGCTTGGACAATGTCTGTTTAGTCGCCGAGCTCCTTGTTGTTGGTATAACTTTTCCAACTAATACTAAATACTAGGTGAAACCTAACAAACCGCATTAAGCATCATTACAAGCGGATGCAAGGGGTGATTTTGGGCTTTAAAGTCTCCCCCACCCATTCCCGGTGAAAATCTCATACATTTTGATGGTTGATCTTGATTCAAACTTTATTTTTTGTTGATCGGCTCATGATTCTTCCTCAGTCTTTCTTACTTTCTATCTCATATAAAACATTTTAGACTGTTCTATTGTATAATAGCATTACAACCCGTAAAGGGCTCGAGCTTCTTGCATATTTTCTGGACATCTATCAAGCAAATACCACTTATGCCACTTGGCGTAAATATATCCAGATACAAAATACAATGTGAAACCAAATGCAATATAAGCCATAAAAAAACGTCCCTTAAGTACAAATTACAGGAGTAGAGATAATCAGAATACATATCCTTAAAATGGATATCTTTAAAGTAGTTTCCAGAATAGATTACTCAGAGAATATATTTTCAGAGTAAAAATCCACAAGTCGGAAAAGTAGAATCCAGAAAAGTAGAGGCATGAAAACTAAAGGCACCCACAGTTGAGAGGCTGAGAGGAAAAGTGGTATAACTTCTACGTTCAGAAAAAAGTGAAATAATTTTACTTAAGAGCAAAAGCGAAACGGAATATGTTCAGAGCAAAAGTGAAACGATATATGTTCAGAGCAAAAGTGAAACGAAATATGTTCAGAGCGAAAACGGAACAAAAAACTATGCTGTTCTTGCTCTGGAAGAATTGTTATACCATTTTTTTTCTTACTTTTAAGGCGTTTCATTTTTACTCTAAATCGTATTACTTATGCCATTCGTGCACTGACACTAAATTATTTCACTTTTGCTCTAATATAAATTTTAACCCGCTTTTCCTGTCAGTCTGTCAGTTGAAAGTCACAGAGTAGATAATTTCAGAGTTGAGATCTTTGAGTAGAGGTTCGCAAAGTACAAATGAACAGAGTAGTGGCGCTGATAGTTAAGAGCCCCAAAATTAAGCTTTGCTTAATTTCACAGTAGTTCTCAAAATGCTATAGGCTCTAAAATTGTGGTATCGAGAGGAGAGTAAAGAACAGAAGTCCCAGGAATAGATGTTCCAATAGAACCCAGAATACAGAATTTGCATAGAATCCCCAAGAATGAATGTTCGAGTAGCTATTCACAGAGTAGAGTTCCGCAAGTATAGGATCCGCCCATAATACCCAACACTTGATAATCCCAAGATCCCAAATGAAAACTCTTCAAAATAAATTTCTTCAGAGTAGAGCTCCTCAGAGAGGAGGTTCTTAAAGTTTTGGGATCTAAAGGAAAGCATCTTAGATTAGAGTAGAAGTCCCAAAAACAGACGTTCTAATAGTTTTTATACACAGAGTGTATAATTTCAGAGTCGAGATATTTGGTGTAAAAATTAAGACACAGAGTAGAAATCCATAGAAAAGGTGAGAGCCCCAAAGTTATAGTATCTTAATAGAGAATCACAGAGCAGGTGTACCAATATTTTCTCCAGATTGGAGAATATTAGATATATCTTTAGGTAGCTTCCTCATTCATCCAATGGTAGAAGTTCTGAAAAATAAAACGAATTTAATAAAAACTAGAACAGCTTTTAGAACTCTAAAAAAAGTTTAAAATTCCTCATTAACCCTCTCAAGAAAATGTGTACTTCCCGTGGTACGAAAAAATTGAGATGTTGATTTTCATGTTGAGCCTAAAAATACTATTCACGAATTTTTAGGTTTAGCCGTACGCGATGTACACATATTTGTGCAAAAAAACCTTTAAAGAGCTTTAAAATACTCCGACTTACATAAAATGTGTCTCTATCCACAGAGGAAGGTTTTATCTACATAAAAAATTTGTTTTTTACACATATTTTTATTATTTAGTATTTTTAATAATTTTTTGAAATTGACGACAAAAAAAAAAAGAGCACAAAAAAAAGTGAGGTTGTCCCATAAAAGTCACAATAGTTTCGGCGGCTATGCTTCGAGGAAAATACCAATACCAAAATACGTCAATACCAAAATTGTTTGGTTGGCATTTAAATCAAAGCCAGGAAAAATGTTCAAATTCATGTACACATATGTGTACGAAAATCCTGAGAGGGTTAAAACAAAAGAAATGACAATAAGCAGTAAATTTTGAGTTTTCTTCCCATAGCGGAAAAATTTTTTATAAGTAATTGAACTTCTTTCATACTACATATGTATTATTTAATTTGAACTCATATTTCAGAAATTTATTATCATTTCTCCTTCAATTTTCAACCAGCATGTAGTTCAACTAATTTTCCGCTTCAAAAATATTATTGAATACAATTTAAAAAACCATAAAATCTTCAACGAAAAACTTATATATGTTTTATCTGACCCTTTAGTTACAACAATAATGCAAAACTTTTACAATAATAAAAGAAATATATTTCAAAGTTTGACCCTCAAAGAAATACAAAAAAACACACAAAAAAAAAATATATATATATAGCATACATAAATGGGCATAATCGTTTTATATTGTAGACAGTGATTTTTTTAATTTTGGAAGGGGTAAAAACCTAAACTGTGTGGAAAAGAAGGTAGCACAAATGTACACAATAATAGGAAAACCCATAAAAAACAAAACGTGTTATTGCAAAAAAAAAATCAAGAAAACAACAACAACAAAAAATAACATAAAAATGTTAGGTAACGTAGCATATTTTTTGGTTGTGAGTGATGAAAGAAAAAGGTTAAACAAGCATACAAAATATTACCTCAAAAGTAAAGGTAACTTAAAGTAAAGAATACACAAAAAACTTTTGTAAAAAGGTAGCCAGCAATGCTTTAACTTTATATCGTTAAATTGCTTTGCAAAAAAAAAAAACGAAAAAGTAAATCAGAGCAAAATTTGTATGCGCCAAGAAATATGCAGCAAAAAAAAACACACAAAATGCTTTTATCAATAAAAAAAATTACACATATATTTTGGTATAAAGCTGGCGCTAGTTGAGGCTCTGGCGGGCTTAGAACATGATGTGGAATTTTCATTTTGACATAAGGTCAGGTGAAACAGAAAAGGAAACAACTAAGCGAAAAAATAAGAAAAACATTTGAATGTGATTTAAAGGAAGACGAAAAGAATGATTTTTTGCTCTGGTTTTTTATTTATTTATTTATTTTTTTTTGGCACAAAACTAAGAAATAAAGCTTAATCAAATATAGGAACTTGTAAGAAAAAGTTTAAATCTTTTATTTTGTGTTTTGAAAAAAAAAACGAAATAAATAAAGAATACAAACGCTTAAAAGGAAACTGATAAGCGAGTTTTGTTTTGTTTTGTTTTTTGCCTTTCCTTTTGTAAGGAAGTAAACAGTTTTTGTTTTGTTGTTTATATGGGAAAGTGGGCGTGTGTTGTTTGAGCTTTGACCTATTTCCTATTTTTTTGTATCAAAATTTTAAGTAAGAAATTACCTTGAGGCTTAAATTTTAAATGAATGCGTTGCGAATTGTGTGTAGTGCTGGCACAAATGATTGAGTATGAGATTAAGAAGTAAAAGAAAAAGATTTTTGTTTTTACTTTTAAATATTTTATGATAATTTAAAAGATTTTGCTTAAACTTTTTGCGAGTAACATAAAGAATGTAGAGTGATGGAGTAGAAATACTTATTACACATTTTTAACGATACTCTAGGGCATTTTTATACTGTGAGTTGCTTTAAATTGTCAAGTAATACACAAATATCTGTAAATGCTCCTTAATGTGAAATTGAAAAATCATAAAAAGATGATAGTATCATTATTCTTATTCTTATTTCCAATAGAAATTGCGAAAATCTGTACTTTATCTCTCCACACTTGAGCTGCTTTCAAAATATCCAATAGATGGCGTTATGTGAAAAGTTTTAGAGGTGCTGACACTATTTTTACATTAAATTAATCTGCCAAACTTTGAAATAATCGATTTTGTATGTACAAGTTCAAGACCCTGGTATCAATATCTATATGCGAAAATCTAGGCCTAGTCTGCCCATAAGTCACCATTACGAGTTTTTGGATGGATGTCTCTAGAAAGTGTTAAAATTTCAGTCAGATTTGTAAAACATTAAAACCAATACCTATAGAAATATATTTGGGTACATAATATCTTTAAAACTCAGTTCTTTACAATAAAAAAATTTCAAAAATATTTAAAATTTTTCTTGAAATGTTTGCATTTGTTGAATTGTCCGTTTACAAGCTTCAATAATTATAATTAATATCACACTTTATCCCGTTTTCGAAAAGCCATAATTTGTATACCTATATTTAAAAGTGTTCCTTGAATTAACGTAAACAAATCACATACGCTGACAGTTTTTTTTTTACATATGTACACACAAAAAACTTCAGATTTTTTTTTTTATATAAAAATAAAGCAAATAAATAGTAATGTTCATTTGTAGTAAATATGTAAGCTATTATATTACAATTACGCTGTGAATATTGCACATTAAAACCCATTAAAATCTTCCCATTTTTTTTTTTTGTATTTCTTTTTTCGTACATATTTACATTCCCAGAGAAAGTTGCAGTAGCACCATCACTGAGTAGAGCATGCATAGTTATTGCAATAAAGCTGTACAAAAAAAACAATGAAACAAATAATGGATGAGGAGCTACAGTCGGTCAGCTGTGAAAAAGAAAAATGAAGAAAAATTATTATTTCCATGAAACCTCACTCCTTCTCTTGGATATTCTAAATATAGAAGGCTTGAGATTTAGAAAAAATCAGGGACATAATAGTTATAAGTTTTTTAAGAAAAAATTGCAAAAAACTATTGCAGCACAACCTAAAATTTTATTGTATAATTATAATTATTATTTCGTGCCAATTATTTATTACATCCACTCATAATTTTTATGAGTTGAAAATATTTTTTACATTTCCGATAACTTTTATTTTATAAGAAATATTTTTTACGCACACTTATAATTATTATGGGTGAAGAAATAATTTTTTCTCTGCTCATAACTTTTACATTTGCAAGAACTATTTTTTTTACCATTTTATTCAAATTTGTATGAGAGCAAAAGTGAAATAAATTGATATCTCAGCGCAACAACAGCACAAGTAATACGGCTTGGAGTGAAAATGAAACAAACTAGAAGATTAGTAAAAAATATTTTTCAACATAAATGAGTTTCTTGATAGTTTTTTAGGAGACTATGAAAATTAAATCTAGAGGTTAATTTTCAAAGTCATGACTTAAGTTCATGTCAATTTCGTTATTTGAAGTTATATATAAACAGGCTTAATGAACAAATGTAGTCATCACAAAAACAATGTATATAGAGACGGGCAAATCAGACGGCCGTTTCGGAATCCGCCACAATTCCTTATCAGTGATCTTAGTGATAGTTCTTAATCTTTCATGGCTAATTTCTTGGTTACAATTATTTTAAAACAACGTAGAAGTAATTCTTCACTCGTAGTAGTTACAAGTGGCCGTAAAAACAAAATTCTTATAAATTAAAAGTTATTGTCAATATAAATAATTTTTTTGTGTTCATAATTATTATGAAGCAATATTAATTTAACCCTTCGGAAGTCGCACCGCGGAAAATTAGACGAAGATTGTTTAATTTGTGGACGACCTCGATAGTCTAGCGGGTAGTGCACTAGAATCGGTGTTAAACTGTAGGTTCAACTATGTGGTATCACAATGGGCGTTTCAGGCCTAAGTGTGTCTCTCAACAGCCACTCCAACCTAACCTAACGTTAATTTGTGTGTTTTCAAATACTAAACATAGTAGCCGACCGCTGCCACTCAAGTGACTTTGTAAGTTTTGAGATGCAGCGTAGTTTACTGTTAGCCGTTGGTTTCTGAATTATATCGTCTAGATGCTATTTGTGTTTGAAAATTGGTATTTCAGCGCGCCCTCTCGTGTAACAAAAAAATTCAAGTGTAGCTTGCAGAAATTTTTTTAAAGTAAAAAAATATTTAAAAGTAAATTTTTTAATAAGGAAAATTGCAATCGATACTATGAAATTCTCCTTGCTGCTAAATTGCCGTGGCGCTCCCTAATTTTTCAGAGCGCGCCCTCCGAAGGGTTAAGTTTCCAAACTGCTGGTAATTTTTTGCCTCATCTAGATTTTAATAATAATAATTTTCGGTCCCCGGAAAAAATTATATAAATCGCAAAAAATTATATAAATCGCAAAAAATTAACTTTTCACTGAAGTTTTGAAGTAACAAGACAGAAAGATAAATAGTTTTCTTGGTGGGAAATACCGTGGATAAAAATATCATCAGCGCTCTTTAAACTTTTCATACAACGCAAAACAAAATTTAAGATTTATGCATTAAAAATTCAAAAATATGAATATTTTGCCAGAAAATACTTTAAATGATGGTGCTATATATCAGGAACCTAATTCGGCATTCCTCTTGTTCTTTCAAGATAGTCTGGAAAAAAATTTTGATTCTGATCAATCTGTCCCCACGATGTATTTTTATTTAGCGTTTTTGTGTGGCTTTAGGGTGATTGAAGTACCTCTGAACGTATGACAACAAAAATCATATTTCTCTTATTGTAAAATACTTTGTACACTTGTCTCAATACTGAAAATTTACTATGTAAACATATTATCAGTGCTTCTTAAACTGTTCACACAACGCCATCTCTGGGATATTGTAAATAAAACTTAAGATTTATTTGTTAAAATTCTGCAGACTATTGTACAGGGAAAGTGGAAGACTAAAAAAATCTAAATGACAATAATATTTCATCAAAATGCCGTTTCAATAGGATAGGCATATACCACACACTTTCACATCAACAGATTTCTGTTGGCAATTCATAAAAAAGACGGGTTTGGAAGCAAGCCCATAGTGCTAAAGATCTTAAACACAACTTTTCTCTAATTTAAATTATCTAAAGATATCTTTGACCTACATCCATAAATCTAACACATCACTATTTTTGGAAATCTACCGGATCAATTTACCATTAAGTTCTTTAAGTAGCAAACACTCACTGATGAGTTTAAACACGCTGGAAGTAATGTACGTGCTGCCATATTTTTTAATTTTTTCTCCCTGTAGTAGTAGAGGCTCTACACACTCCCTACAAAATGCCACAAATATTTTCACAGCGCCTTCCAAAAAAAAAAAAAAATAAAACAGAATGTGGCAGAAGTAAAATAAAAATATAAAAAACTATAGCAATAAAAATACAAAAAAAAAACACACACTCATATCGACACATGAAATGCAACACAGTATTAACACTTTCGCACCATTGACACCATGTAGCTGGGTATTTTTGGTATTGGAATTAAGATTTTTTTAATGTTTTTTTTTTTAACTCGTGAAGAAGAATTTTTATTATATTTTTTAATTTTATTTCGTTTTAAGCCGACAACATTTTAATATATTGCATTGCATATTCAGTATTTTTTCTCTGTTTTTACTGGCTGATGTTGTCGTTTGTTGTTGTTGCTCTGGTTGCTGCTGGTTTGGTTGCTGTTACTGTTGCAGCATTTAAATTGCGGATTAATTCGCTTGTTTGTCGGTATTTTTATATATATTTGGTTTTATTTAAGTTTTATTTTATTTTTATATTCCTTTTTTATTTATATTTTTTATTGTGTGCCTGAGTTTTTTTTTTTATGTACATGAAAATTACTGCGTATTATTTTATTTAATCTTTTTTTTTTTTTTTGATCTTGTTTTTATTGTGGTTTTGCTGAGCAACAAAACAAATTTACATTTAAAGAAAATATTGCACATTGGTTTTTTATGGAAATATTTTAAATATATTGCTTACTATATATTTATAGCAATTTGTTTTCGATGCTTAAATCTTAAATCAGAACTAAAATAAGCAATAAATGACATTGGCATTATTTTGACATAGACACCAAAGTTTTATTCATGTTTGCTCACCACTTGTAAAGGTTTTACTTTATTTCTCTTTTTGATTAATTTTTTACTGGTCTCTAGCAATCTCGCGCTTAGATTTTATTGGAAAAAAAATTTCCATAGATGGCGTTGAGCCAACCGGTTTAGAGACACTGCACTATGGGGCCGTTGAACAATCTAGCTGGCTAAAATTCGAAAAATCAACTGTCTCGGTTTGAATCCAAAGTATATGTATTTACTCTCCATAGATCCCTCATTATAATCCACACACAAGATATTCTAATTAGGTGAAGGATTTGGCTGTGCGACCGTCAAAAGTTGCAATATCCTGTCGATAGTTTTATTATTGTTGAAAATGTATTACACATAAAGTGTAATAACTTAGCAAATACTAAAGTTAGGCATTAATTTTTGGTCTCATATTGAAGGACAAACTTTACGCTAATAATGGAAATGATAAAAAATGAATTTACCATTTTCTTATACCCAAAAGTTTTATAGAAAAATAATAAATATTTAATAAAATATTTGTAAATATTTTAGCTCACGGTATGGACAAAATTTTAAATGTCTAAAATGTAAGAATAACTGTAACGTAAGATGTAAGATAACTGTAACGTCCAGTTCCCCTCTCGCTCGCACTACTGCGCGGCATGACTGTGCTACTCTAAACAACAAAGAGAAGAGAAAAGAGAAGAAGAGAGGGAGCAATTAAAAAACGAGCAGAGTTTGTTTGTTTATGTTTCGATCAATTTACTCACACATATATGTACATACGAAAACAAAATATGTGTGTACATTTATTCGTGGCAGAATTATTTGTTGGTGTTAAACGGGTGGAGATCGACTATACCATACAAGCAGAGAAGTCGCCGTTGCAAACACAAGCGTTTGATAGGCTTTGCATTCGGTTAGTTAGATTGGATTAAAATTAAATATTTTTTAAAATATAAAAACAATACAAAATGATAAGTAATAAAGAATCTAGGTTTCAATAAATGTATAAACAAAATGTAGTGATAAATGATAGCAATCCACGGCATTATGAAAATTTTACTTAGTACACTTTTTTATTATTTATGTAAATAGCAAAAATGTTAAACAGAAAAAATCAAACTTATTTATTATAAAATCACTTATTTTCTTCAATAAAAATACATTGTTTCTTATTTTTATTAAATGCAGTTAAGGCAAATCTCTTTGCGCTGCATTTAAAAAGTAGTGGGGCGGCTGGTCATCCCTGCTGCCTTTCTAACGTTAAATGAGGAAAGCACTTATCGTCACCTGAAAATTGATTTGGCGTATATGTGTACAAATTCATATACCTATACGCCAAATCAATTCTCAGGCGACGTTATGTAAAATTTTTACATCTAATAAAATTTCAAATCGACAGGAAGAAAAACTTAAAGCGCGGAAAAAAAGATGCAATTACAGCTGCATATATGCGAACATATCGTGCCCAAAGCATTGAGTAAAAGAAAAATAATGCAACTACAACACATCAGCCCTATTCAAGATTTGGTGCAAACGCAAAATATTTCTTCTATCACAACAACAAGTATATGCGATATGGAATAAAAATTTGCATGTGCAATGATGCAAGACCATGTGCAATTTATAGTGAATTGGGTTATTATATATAAAAGATAATGATATCTAATAAATTTTTAACCCTTAAATGCATGAGGTCAGCCATCGGTATGGAGACCCAGCTGCCCTAATGTAAAATCGCTCGCTAAGCACGAATCAGGCATTGATTTTCCTGGAAAATGTGCCATTTCCCCGGAAAAGCGGAAGAAGAACGATTTGTGATGTGTACCATATATGGTACACTATGCATTCTATACATATTTGGAATTAATACAATTTGATGGAATTATTTTTTTATTTATTAGAAACTAATGTAAAAATATATAAAAATAAATGAATGAAAATAACAATTTTGGTAGCTTTTAGTGTAAATATAAAAATTATTATTACTTCTTTGTATCATAATCGACGTAACAATTGCGTTTTTCGCAAGGGGTAGGTAAGCAGTTGCGAAATCATCTGCTGACTCTGGTTCCAATTTAGAGCTTCTGAAAAAAAAAAGATTTGCTCTTCGTACAACTTTAGCATTCCTTTTTTTCAACGAACTCTCTCAAAATCGTTGGAAGTTATGTCAACAACAACGTCTTTATACTTACAGTATTCTTCGCATACCTAGCCCAACTTATCATTCCGATCGATGAGAGCATTTTCGTGACATTATCAGTGATATCATCCACAAGTGGCACAAGGGTCAAAGAAACTAACATTTTATTATTTTTTCATGGAGGCGAAGAAGGCTCTTGCGTCACTATGAACAAATTTACTTGTATTGACGTACTAACATCAGAACCAGAAATTCTAAAAGCTTCAAAAATAGATACGTCCAGCTCGTCATTGTTGAAAAATATGCCAGAAATTGCTCCTTCATTCAATATGGAATAATTAGTTTCTGCTCGATTTCTCATGCGTTGCGGTATTTGAATTTCACCAATAAATTCATCCGACCCTTCATCTACCCATTCTTTTTCATCTAATAGATCACCATTGTTAGGTATGCCCATCAATTCATCATCGTCATCATCATAAAGCATATCCGCCGCTTCATCAACGTTATAATATAATAATAATGCCATCCATATCTAATTGAACAATCCAAATAATCAAATGCGCAGATGCATAGAGTAACATATATGGTAAATAGAAAAATAGAAAAAACAACTATTCTAAGATATCAAATTTGATCAAGATTCATTATATTTAGCTAAAAGAAAGTCCAATGTACTCATCAATACTTATTTCCACACGAATAACAAATTTTACCAATTTTTTTTTTGCTATTGAAAATCACTTTTGAAATTATGTGCAAAAAGTGCATAAGACCACTTCGGCAGCTTACTGACAACTAAAACCAATCGTAAGCAAGCTGTAACCGTATTTATATGAAGGATAATTTTGTCTGTTTCAATTTAAAGCGAACAGTATAACGCTTCAGTTTGATTGATTAGATTACCGTATGATTAAAGACATGTACCATATATGGTACGGTATGCATTTAAGGGTTAAGTTTATAAAAGAATTATTTTAATTTGAATTATTTACCTATGCATATAGATTATACGTCAAATCCCTATATATGGCTATACATATGTAAGCTTATGTATATGGCATTCAGTTGGCTTAACTATTTACACATCAAATATCTTGCGTGCCTTGCACACATCCATTGTTTTTTTTTTTACATTTTATTTTTTTAATGGATGAGAAAAAAAAACCTCCGATTTGCTCCGAGCGAAAATAAAAACCATCATACTTTAGAATAAGATATGAGTGCTTTGCAACTTTTTGCCACAGCTTGAATAACAAGCAAAAATATGGCATCACATAACATTTAATTAATCATAGGTAGTTATTTAAAGTGTTATATTTATTCCATTTTAAGTGGTAATCAGACGAAAATTGGTATACGGATTCAGTCTTATGCCTTATTGACTCTTTTTAATCAGGCAATTGCAGCGCCTACCTCCAATATAAATATAAGATAAATTTAAAAAATGCAATAACTTTGAACCCATTACAGATAGAATCATTAAATTACATATGCTTATATATATTGTCTTGGACCTAAGCCATGCTAAAGATTAGAGCTATCGGATCATTATCACGCTTACGTCTCATATAAATATAATCACAAAATACTGATATTTTATTTCAATTTTTTTATTATGTTTTTTTAAAGTCTTGCGCAACAACATTCCAATCGTGATAATTTTTACCCGGGTACCAGCATATGCAATTTCACCACTATATCTGCAATGAGTTCCAAGTTAAAAAGCTTTAAAAATTTCACATATATGGGAGGTGGGCGTGGTAATAACCCGATCTATCCTATTTTTGCAATGATATATGGCAATACTAATATTTATAAGAATACAAAATTTCATAATCATATCTATAATATATACCAAGTTATACCATTTTCGCGGTTTTATTTGTATGAGATTGTAATAGAGCGATCGTTATAATTTTTCACGCAGTAATTACAAATGACTCCGTGAGCAAATAAGCCGAATTTCAGAATTTTTGCCAGCTAAATATGAATTTGGCCCCATAGTGCACTGTAAACTTTACAGTTAGCATTTAAGCTTCACAGTCTTCGTCATTTGCAGCTATAAAAAAGCAAAATTTCTCATTTAATTTTTATGCACATAAATTATATTTTTAATAGGTAGTTACCGTTTAAGGAAATCCCATTATAATTTTCTCTCATATTTATATATAGTATAAAATAAATTAATTAAAAAATTTTCTCACACATACACATAATTTTTCTACGAAAAATTCATTTGAAATTCTTTACTATTTTTTTCGCTACGACTTTGTCCAGTATTCCAGCTATAACATAAACTTTGTCCACTTGCATATTAATGCATTCACGACGTCTGTTTTTTTTTTGTCATATTTACTGTACCTACCATTAACTTTTGCTTCATATGCTCTATAAAGCATAGCGCGGACCAAAATAAAATTCCTAACATTTTCACCTTGTTACGGTGACATTACACGAGGACTCTCACGCTTTCACACACACACACACACACACTTCACCACTCTGAGCATTACACGCGCTCCTGATTGTTGGTGTGTTTTTTTTTTTAATTTCACTACTGCACTCATATACTTTTATTCTTTTTATTTATTTTTTTCACTGGTTTTATTTTGCATTTTCCCTCATGTATTTCTGCTTTTCTTCCTTTTTCTTTTTGTATTATGTATTTTCATTTCGTATAAATGCTAAAAATGCGAAATTTTCATGTCACTACTCGCGTATCCTTAATTTCCTGTGGCATGCAAAATGCAAAAGAATTTATTGTGTGTATAAAAAACAAGAAGCAAAACGGGAGAAATAAAATCACAAACATTCATAAAATAAAAATGAAAATAATTACAAAAAAAATATTAAATTTATGAAAAATTTTAAAATTCTATGAAGGAAAATGAACTTTATTGTTCTATATTAGGAACGTTTACTTACGTTCTTTTGCATTGTGCCGCCCGTTTTCTTTTACTAAGGTATAATAATTGAACCAGTAGAGAGGAAGGTAGTAATATTTTACTTGCAGTCTTGTAATTTTTCAAGCATAAGGTATAAGTACCACATTTCAGCAACTTCAGAAATATTGTTATTAATAATTCAGAGCGAAAATTGTCGGTTCGGAAAGGGGTTAAGCCAATTATGGTCTAGACCCTCATTCGGAACTTTTATTTACTCATGATTTTTTCTTTCTGAATTTCATATTTTGGGATTTCGTGATACATTTACAGATTTATTTCTGAAACTTTAACTTCAATCTGATGGCAAAACAGCTGAAAGCTTAACTCAAACCTTTTTTTTTTACCGATTTTATAAAAGTTGTGATAACAAAACGTCCAGAACTTAACTCTCTCTAGCACTAACCTCTCTCTCTCTCTCTCTAGAACTCTCTCTCTCTCTCTTCCCACAGTGGAATAAAGAAACCCAGAAGCTACTTAAAATATTACAAAAACTGGTTTATAGCTCATTTTTAATAGATTTTCCCTTTATGTACACAAAAAAATGTAAAAAGAAGCCAATAACTGTTGATTGCACGCTATTTTCTTATTTTTAATTTTAATTTTTTTCAACATTTTTTTTTACAACTTTTTTGTGGTCAAAACGTTGTCGTTGTTGTTGGCGGAAGGATATGAATTTTTATGTGTATTTTTTACTTCTGTTTCTACAAATGAACAAAAATTTAATTTATTTCTTTGTCACTTCGTTGCTTTTACTAGCAAAAAAACAACAACAACAGCAGTAGCAAAACCATTGCTAGCTACTATTATTTGCAGTTCCTGTAACGGTTTGAGGTTTTCATATTTGATGATAACATTTTTAGAATGTTATGGTATAAAAAATAAAAAAAAACAGTAAGAAATGAGGAAATGAATCATAATCATAAAAAAAGCATGCAATAAAACGATGAATATTTCAATTGTGACTTGCAGAGAGTGTAATTAGTCACAAATTCTTATCAAGCGTTGTATAATTTAGAAAGAAATTGAGGGAAAGGCAGAGGACAAAATTTAAAAAAGTTGGACAGAATACTCTAGAAATTTTTAAAGCTAATTAAAATATTAAATTTGAAAAAAACAGAAATTCTTATAAAATTATTGCAAAATTTTGCAATGAGAAGAATATGGACAAAATTTAAGGAAATGGACAAAATGTAGGAAAATGGACAAAATTTAGGAAAATTGACACAATTTTTACGAATTGAACAATATTTAAAAAATGCATATACATAGTTATGCAGATTTGATTAAAAACTTATAAAAAAAAAATTCATTACTCGAAAAAAAACAAGAGAATCGGACAAATTTTAGGAAAACCTATAAAATTTTTAGAAACTGAAAAAACTCTACAGAAATTTATTAAAAGCACACAAATTAAAATTAAAATAATTAGTTTAAATCAAATTAGTTCTAATCAAGAATTCATTATTCGAAAGGATCAGCGAGAAAAACGCAGAAGGTGTGAATAAAATTTCTACAAATTGAGCAAAATTTAACAAAGTGGGCAAAAACGCTCAAGAAATTTTTAAAGCACATTAAAAATTTGATCGAGAAAATTTATGATGCTCTTTGAATTTTAAAATTCCATCATCAAAAGCATAATGAAAAAGGTCAGCTGTAAAGTTCTGCAAAATAAAAAATGCCAAAGGCACGATTAATCAAACTCAGTCACACAGCACAGTCAATAGCCTAAGGCCAAATCAAAGTATACTTATAGGCGTATAATACAAAACAAAAAAAGGTAAAGCTACAGACCTTATATACAAAAAATAAAAAGGATGACATCCTTTTTTGTTTTCAAAAATATCATTTATTATGATTTGCTAGTGAAGGAGCAGCAAAAATAGAAATATCACAAATAAACCTGAGCTGCATAAATTTTCACAAATATTTGATTTTTGATTCATTCTATTCGATTTTTAATAGAGTCTCTCTCTCACAAGGCACCGCATTGCGAAATGTCAAATCGATGACAGATGCTAAAAGTAAAATATTGATGACAACAGCAAAAACCAAAATACAAATACATACGAGCATTGAAATGGAACTCCAGAAAAAGAAGGAACGACTAAAAAGCAAGAAGAATAATGCCAGCAGGCGATAAAAATAAATACACAAAATTAAATTGTTTAATTTTGTGTTTTGTTTTGTATTTCCCTCCCTTTCTCTTTCTTTTATCTACTTATTTCTTAAATAAGTAATAAACTCGTAAAACAAGAAAATAAAATAAATTACAAAAATAGTCCCGCAGCAATTTTCAGAATAAAAAGGAAAAAAAACATCCCAAACAACAGTATCAGCGCCCATATTCAACCCACACACTTACTTCCAAAACCCACATACTTTTGATGCCCACTGTGAAAGAGAAAAAACGGCAGCAGCAGCCAGGCACCTAGAAGCAAGGATGTAGCAACAACAATGTCGGCAACCTAACCTTACTTTGTGCGGCATAAAACTCATTTTGTGGTTGTGTTGTTGGATTTCCGTGTTGTTGTTGTGTTAGAGACGCATTCAGAATGCGAAAGTGTGTACAAATTGAGAGAGAGACAGAGAGAGTGGTAGAGTGATGTAGAGCCAGAACTAAGAAAGTTATAAAGAAGAGAGTGAAGAACTAGTTAGACAACCACACCACCACAATATGAAGAAGAGACAATAAGCAGGTTGTCCCTAGGCATACAATATTTTGTTGTTGTTGCTTGGTAAGGGTATTTTTTTTTTATTGTGTGTGGTAGGGGTGAAAATAGGTGAAGTAAGATGCATGAGTAGGTGAGTGTGGGGTGTTTGCAAAGAGTGCAAAACAGTGAAAATTAAAAGCATGCTCTGTAATGGGAAGCGAAACGAAACATGTTTGGATGTCGCAATCAACCCACACCACATACGCCCCACGATCTCTCCTCTGCCCTCTCAACTGTTTTTTTTTTCCGGTGTTAATGCTGTTCTATAGAAAATCCCTATACTTCTTTAGGCAGTCGCTTGAACTTTTAAGAAATTCGGTTTTTAGTTCTTTTTTCCTCAGTTATTTTTTCCTTTTCGATGTCGTATTTTTTTTTTGTTTGCTCAAGTCTCAAGTTTTTTCTTTGCTAGAAATTTTGTTTGTGTTCAAAAAAGTTGTGACAAAAATGTAGATACGTGTACGTTCGCTGTTGTCTAGCGTCAAAAGAAAGATAGAGCGAGCAGCCGGAGAAGGAAAGGGACAAGAGTGTTAGACAAAGCAATTGTAAAGTTTCCTGAAACGTGCTCGAAAGTTCAGGCACATGATTAGACGAAGGCTCAGTTGATTTTAGTTCAAATATTTATATGTATAGAAACATATAAACAATTTTTATGTCTGTTTGAAGAAAACCAAAAAAAAATTCAATAAAACATTATTAGAAGGTTCCAATGACAACAATGTGAAAATAATAAAAACGTTACAGAGTTCAGTGATGGAAGTTGAATAATTTTTGGATTTTCTTCTTCAAAAAGTAAAAGTGTAGTAAAATGTTGCTACTAAATTGTTGTGAAACTTAATCATGGGAAACTACAGAGTTTTCCAGATGAGAAGGAAGAGGTGAAAGAGACCTAGTTTAGTCATTAGAAATTGTTTGAGATTAGAATTGCTATCAGATACATTGATTTAGACCTATTATTACCCACGCATCCGTAGTACCTCAATTGTCTCTGGTCAACTGCACTGGCCGGAAATCGTTAAGCGAGGGTTAATGATCAATCTGATTTTCTGCCTTCTTGTTACTTTTCGGTAAAAAAAAACATCAGCTACAATATAAATGGAAGGAGTAAATATTTCCCTTTCCGAATTATAACACTGTTCTACTGCCAAAAATGAGCAGAGACGGGACAAGAGTAGTTAGGATAATAGGGGGGTCTCTATGTCCTAATCCGTGGTCCGTTTTGCTCTGCTACGTCACAATTTTTTTTTATTGACATCAAAAATCTTAAAATTAAAAAAAAAAAAAATTAAAAATGCAGTTCATATATTTTTCATCAAAACCTCCATTTTTACAAAAAAAAAATGTTTCAATTTTTTTTTAATTTTTAACTTCAAAAATTTAAAAAAAATTTTTTTCTAATAAATTTATTTTTTCGTAATTTTTTGCATCCTCGTTATCATCGTTCACTTTTATCTGATTTAGCTTAACCCAGTAATGTCTAGCGGTGCCATATGGCACCTCGCCGTTCCTGAGCCAATTTTTTTCTCAAGTTACTTTCTTGATTTATCTACTTTGTGTTCTTGAACAATTAAATCCTAAAAATTTCTTTGTGTATACCTACAAATAAATTTATATATTGTTGTTTCCTTTTTGACACGTTCACGTATTCATTGAATATTGAACACATTGTTGATAAATATATAATATAAAATAAAAAATGTAAGTACGTATGAACATAGTTTTTGACAAGAGAAAGATTTATTTATCAGTTTTAGGTTCATACACGCTGGAATCCATTTTTTCACACATCGCGATTCTCAAAACACTAATCGGAAACAAATAGTTTGCACAAAAATAAAACCGGTGACAACCTACTCCAAGCTGGCTTCGAAATTTAACAACAAAATCTAAACAATTTTTTAGGATTTAATTGTTCAAGAACACATTAAAGTAAAGTCAAACTTATGTACTGCTCTGCCTTTGAACGTTGCAACGGTATTTTTCAGCGAAGACGAAAGCATGGTTACGGAGACGTAGTTTTGCAAACGCAGTGGCCTTTAAAAACGGTACAACTTATGCCGGTTTTGTTGCTTTCATTCTCCAACTACATACTAAACATCTTATTCAAGTACGCCAATCGCTTTACGCGCTGTACGCTTTCTTTCTCTAACTACGTACTGAACATCTTATTCAAGTACGCCAATCGCATTCTTACATATGTACATATCGTCGCCTGAGAACTGATTTGGCGTATATGTATACGTATTCGTATACGATGTGTATAAAGAGTTTAAAGCTCATTTTGCACTTAACCCTCTAACGGTTAAGGCGGCCTCAGGGCAGCTATCCTTTAAAATCAAAATACACTCCATTAAGCACCATTTTATTGACAATTTAAAATTATTTTGAACGCATTTCAACGCTTTTGTTTTATTTTATGCTCATTTTGATGTGAAAAATAGGCTTTTGCATTCCCGACTCTTTTGTATTCGCTTTTAACTTTTGACTGTTAGAGGGTTAAGTACACGTTTGGCAATCATTTCTTTAACTCATTAAGGACAAGCGAGAACCAAAGTAGATAGATCAAGAAAGTAACTTCAGAAACAATTTTTTTTTTAACCTGGCTTAGGAGCGGTTCAGTGACAAGGTGCCATATGGCACCGCTAGGCATTACTGGGTTAAGATAACAACGAGATAAAAGTGAACGATGATAAAAAAAATTGCGAAAAAAGAGATTATTAAAAAAAAAACAAATTGTTAAGTTAAAAAATAAAAAAATGTTTTTTCTAAAAATGGAAGTTTTGATGAAAAAAAATATGAACTGCATTTTTAATTTTTTTCAATTTTAAAAAATTATCAGAGCAAAATGAACCACGGATTCGGACTCAGCGACCCCCCATTACAATAAGTGCGTTTGTCCCGTCTCTGCTCGTTTTCAAAAGTTTCCATCTGTAAAACTGTGTAATTATTAATTGATTATAAATAAAATTTAAACAAAGCATTTTTTTTTCTTTGCAAAGCTCGGACTTAAAATGTATTTTTCACGAAGGTCCACTTTCTCTTTTATTTTGAAAATATCGACCAAGAATCTAAAAGTAAATACTCAATCTCTAGTCTGTTGTATAATATGTATATTCTAAATCCGATTCACTTTTTACTAATCTACATCTACAAATAGCTTTAATTGCGCATATTGAGAGAATTTTACTCTCACACAACTGCAACCGGCAATTGTGATTGGTTAATCGAAAGCAGAATGCCAGATATTTTCACTTTACGCGTGATGAACTTTTTGAAACCAGCTGAATAAACAATAATATGTATATTTAAAAATCACACAACCACTTCTTTAAAAAAACAAGACAGTTTTAAGCAAAATTTAAATATATATATATATATATTTTTAAATATTTCATAGAGTTCAAAGACCTCTCTTTGATATTAAATACACACACACACATCTATACAAGTAAATAATATATAATTTGTCTTAAATAATTTATTTTTAACTACCATATTGCTGCTGCTGCTGCTCATTAAAACTGTCTGCCAGTTCTGAGTTTCAGTAGTTAGTAAAATAATTCATAAGATTTTCCAGACAAATAATAATCCGACCAAAACAAAAGCAAGCAAGCGAGCGGAAGAAAAGAAAAAAAAATGAAAAACTTAAACATACTGAAACATACGCTGTGGAAATTCCCAAAAGTGTTGTCAATGAAATGAAGCAAAAATCCCAAAACACAATTACGAGTATTATGAATGAAAGCCAAACCGAGCCAGCAACCAACATAATAACGGTATTAGACATGATGTTAATTTCATTAATTAACACGTTACTAATACACACACTAAAACATTTAAACACATAGACATATTTAGGAATATGTACAGTATACACGCACATACATAGAAAATGCACATAGAATATTAGAAAACAAAATCCAAAGCAAAATAATAAAAAACGTAGACGAATAACACGACCGCAGTACGAAAAATAATTCCCAAATGAATGTGTCGGGATGAATGTGTATGAAGAAGGTGGGCAGGTTGGAACAGAGGTGGAGAAGGTAGCATTTGATATACGAGAAAGGACAAATGGGGTAATGTGTGCTATAAGAAAGCAACAATAGCGTACTGAGCCTGCCAGCCTGCTGCTCATTAAATGGTAATATAGAAAAGCATAAAAAAATAGTAAAAGAATTTGTGAATTGAGAATTGTTTTACAACAACACAAACGAAAACTCAACAATAACCTCAAAAAACACAAACGAACACTTGCCAGTCAATAGTTTCTATTTATTTGGACTGAAAAATGCTTTTTTTTTTAAGGCATGAGTCTAAATGTTTAACTAAACCGAAAAAAATTGTACACCGTGTTGAGCTTATAAGTGAATTTTGTACTCAACGGACACTTTGGTTCCTCCTCCAACCATCACTCTTGTTTAAACTCTCTCTTTTCATAACAAGAGCTTGTAGCACGTTGTTGCTTTTTTTTCTTGTTTATGAAGAATATAGGAATGTATGTGTGTGTGTGGATATTTGTCTAAGTGTATGATGAGTGTGAAACCCTTTTTGAATTCCTGCTCTTTTTGTTGTTGTTATTTTATTTGTATTTTTGTTTTAGTGTTGTTGTTGTTGTTGTTGTGTTACTCTTGTAGACAGCAATGCGCCATTAGCTTTTGTTGTATGTATGCACTACACCCGCTCTTCTACACATTGTTCATTGTCGAACACTCGTCGCTCTTTATCATCATTATGTTGTTGTTGTTGTATTCCCACTTGCTTGCGCTCTAACAAGCCCGAGTCTAACACGCACACACACACACACACACACAAGTAAATGAAAACTGCCCGTGAGTATGTTTTGGCATATTTTAGACTTTTAACCTGGTTTTTTGTTGTTACATTTTTCTTTTATCCTTTTTAAGTTTTTGTTATTGTTGCCGCATTTCTGTTATTGTTGATTATGTCTCGTCATTTGTTGCCCATATGTATTGTCCCCTGTCTTAAAAAATTGCCCATTTTCTGTTGTCGTTGGTATGTTTTTTTTTTACTCGTTCTCAAAATTCACATTTGTTATTTTACATTTGCAATGCTCTGTTTGTGTATTTGTGTGTGTGTGTGTGTGTGTGTTTGTATGTATGCCCGAGTGTGTCCGAGTGTATGTATGTTCTTTTATGTCCTTTGTTTCTATCTGTGACATATTGTGCTGTTGTTGTTTATATTTTTTGCTTTTGTATTTGAAGTTTAGCTGTCACTTTTTGACACATAAGCTGCTGTTGTTATATGTTGTTAAAAGATTTTTTATGCCTTAATTATTTAACAAAGACTGGACTTATTTACAAAAAAAAAAATCTTAAAGCAGAATTAAATGAAATAGCTTGAGTTAAAGTTCTAGTGAGACTTCAAAACATCTATACCTGAAAATAGGCACGTTAAAAAGAATTGGTGAGCCATGCCATTTTTAAAGTTGCACACGAAAATTTCTAATTACCAAGCAAGCTTGTTTTGAGCTTTTTCTCTCTTTATCTCCGCTCTGCTCAATTCAATTCTCACTTCTTTCTCCCGTTTTTGACCTGAATTCTGGTTTGATTGTATGTCAGAATTTTGTTTTAGTTTTTGATTTGAATTTTAATCTGAATTGAATTGAATTGAGTTTTAATCCATTTTAGGTCTTAATTTAGATTTACTCTCGGTCTATATTTAAGATCCTTCTGGTCTAAGTTTTGGTGTAATTCTTAGTCTAAATTGTGGTCTAAATTTTGTTTAGACCAGTATTTACTCAGCGTTTGATCTGATTTTTAGTCTAAATTTTGGATTGCTTCTAATTTGTACTTTGCGTCCATTTAGTTTCAGTTTTAATCTAGCTCTTAGTTTGAGTTGTTGCCGAAATTTTGATTTGAATTGGCTTGATTTTAATACGAGTTTTGATCTGAATTTCGGTTCGAAACCGGTGTAAATTTTTTTTTAAATTCTTGTTTGAATTTGGCTGGAATTTTGATTCAGTTTTTTGTTTAGTTTTTTGTTTAGTTTTTTGTCAGAATTCGGTCTAAAGTTTTGTCTACTTTCGGTCTGTATTTGAGTTAAAATTTTTGGTGTGAATATTTATCAGATATTTTCACTGGTTTTTGATCTAAATTTTGGTTTGCTTTCGTTTTGGTATTTGGCGTTCTTTTGGCCTTAAGTTTTGTCTAACTATTAATCTAAGTTGTGGTGTAAATTTTGGCTCAAATTTGTTTTTCAATTTTGGTTTAATTTTTTGAGTAAATTTTTGAACTGATTTTGGTTTAGATTCGGTCTGAAGTTTGGGTTTTTAGTCTGAGTTTTGGTCTGAATTTGGCGTCATTTTGATAGATTTTTGTCGGAATTTAGGGTCCGAATCGTGGTCTGAATATTTTTATTTTTTAGTCTGAGTTTTGGTCTGAATTTGGTCTCAGCTTGATCCGAGTTTTGTCCTTTTTTTGGTTTGAACTTCGATCAGAAAAAAGTATTTGAATTTTTAGTTTGAAATTTAGTCGAAATTTTCGCCTCAATTTTTATCTGATTTTAGTTTGAATTTTGTTCCAGTTATCTTTTAATTTTTGATCTGCATTTTTTGGTGTGAACATTGATAACATTTTTGCTCCAGTTTTTGGTCTAGATCTGGGCTTTGGTAGTAATTGAGTCTGATATTTATCCTTTCATTTAGTAAAATCAGCCCACTCCCCCCAAACACAAATCCTAGAACCGCCAGTGCATTCACACACATATATATACGAACAAAAGAGTGAGAGAGACTGTGAAAATGTAGAGAAGTACATGCATCAAAGTTCTCAAAGTGTAGAACATTCTGGTGAAAACTACACATCCAAGTTGTGAAAAGGCTTGACCACACAGACTGAGCGATCAAAACAAGCCAACATGCTGGCAAATTTGAATGAATTTGACATAGTGAAAACCAGGCATAACACGAAAAAGTGCAACATTATGTTCTTGAGCGCATCGTAATTCTGCAAAAAAATGAAGAAGATCTTTAAAATTTTCTTTATCACTTTTTAAAGAGTATTTAAGGAAACCACTTTTTCTCCTGATGTAATAAAACATACAATGAGCAAACAATTTGAATGTCATCCACATATCGCTGACTTAATTTACTAAGGCCCTAACATCAAAATTTTCAATATCGAGTTTTTGATGGATTATGATAAAGCGTGCCCACTTTCGTCTGTGTCAAAAATTTTAGAGACCTGCGTCGAAAACTTACGATCCTTTCTTTCAGAGTAAATTAAAAATTCACGAAACAGTACTCAAAATACCAAAATGTTTTTTCCTTCTTCTGTAAAATTTGAAAAATGCTTGTTAGGTCCTTAGTAAATTAAGGCAGCGATATGTACAATATTGCATAAAGAAGAAAATCCAAAGAAATCATATAAAAATAAGATGAAAACCTAGAAAATTACACAAAACACTAAAATACATAACCACAAATGACGCAGTGGTTACACTGTGAAATAAAAATTGAAACACAAGTATAAGTTGGGTTAGTAACTTTCTATCAAAGTCATAAACTAAAGTCAAAAATAATAACGTTACTGTTTTTCACTGGCAACAAATAATACAATCTCTCAACAACACAACAACAGGAGGCTCACTATCACCACCACAGCCAACATCAACCACAACAACAGCACCACCAACATCACCAGCACCACAAGTTAAAGCTATAAAAAAATTGTAAACTCACTGAAGCAGCAACAGCAAAATGTCAGTCAAAGTGACACACAACAACAGTAACAACAAAAATTTGGAGTTACTTGCAATTTTTTTCCACTCTAGGGAGAAAAAAAAATAAATATGTGACGTAGAACGTATGCGTCAAAATTTGTAGCTACAACAATGAAAGAGGAAAGAACCTGTGCGCCAAAAATAAAAATGGAGAAAAAAATATGAACAACAACAACAAATGTCATAATACATTTGACAAATTCAAAGTGGCGTGAAAATGAAAAATAAATGTTGAATCAATGGAACAAAGAAGAAAAAAAGGAAAAAAAAAGAAAAACATTACACAACAAAAAAGCCAAAAAAAAAAAAAAAAAAAAAATTGCAGGAGACACTCAAACTTTTTATTGTTATACCGCAGAAACGATAGAGGAGGCGGCAACGTTGTTTGCTACTGCTGCTGCTACTATATGGTGGAAAGAAAATGTCAAGCAAAATTTACGTATTTGTAATAACACTGTCAGGCAGCTGTCTATCTGTCTGTCTCTCTGTCTATCTATCTTAAAAGCAAGCCAAAAAAAAAAAAAGTAAATAAATAAATATATTAAATTACATTAATGTGTGCTGCTTACAAACTGAACAAATGAAAGTGCAGAAAACTCTGAACATTACATTAATTTAATTCAACTTATTTTCTTCCAACTGTCCAAACTTCAATTTATCTAAATTTTTAGCTTACCTCTACCTCTTATGCTCTTTTGCTCTGTCTTTTAATAAAATTTAAATTAAAGTTTATGAATTTTCGGCTACCACTGTTCACTTTTCAGTTAGTTCAGTGTTTTCCATTTTAATAATTTAGTAGCAACTTCTAAAAACACTCTCAAACTCTTGCTATGTGCTTTCAAGCTTCTGCTTTGCTCTTGTCAGCCTGTTTCAGCTTCAATTGTCATTTTGACAGCTTCTTTAATATTGTATGTGATATAAATGGCGTTTGCTTGTATTCTGAATCATTATTGTACCATTATTTTCAACTTATAAACTTTTAATATTTAATGCTTTTTTTTTTTGCTTTTATTTTTGTTAGTGTCGGTAAAAGGTAAAATTAGTATTTATGCCTTAACTGTTGAGTTAAAGTGTACAAATTTCCCATTTACCCCAGCTTGACAGTTAGCTTCTATTGACCGGATTTAAAAAAGGAAAAAAAAAAGTTTTATGAAAGTGTAGAGTAATTAACTTTTGTACGTTTTGAGTGTGAAGTAGATAGTTGTAACAAGAGAAAACGAGATTTTCTTTATATGAAAAGAAATCCAACAAATTCGTTATGATATTTGTTATAATCATTCCGATTTTCGAATCCGATTTCATAGCAATATCGTTATGAAATGTTATTAACGATTTTGCAATGAAGTGTAGCAATTCCTTCTCTCTTGCTCAACCAGATTTTGTGAAGAGTTCGTAATTATTAAGAAATATTAATGATTTACATATTTTAAACAACTCGTTATGATTACGAATAAGTTGGAATTGTGGTAAAATTCAGGGGCAGGCTTTACCTCATCAATCTTTGCGGAATAGAGTTTTTTTTTGAGTTAAATTTAGTCTCTGGTTTAGGAATCAACATTCATTTGCTTTCGATGAGTTCAGCTCACAATCGGCCTTACATGCATACAAAGATGCAGGTCTAAGTAATCCACTAAATTCTCGAGCTTGTTTTTATCTATTTATTTAATCAGGGTATTTAGGTAGGCCCCTGACAAGCCCTAAGTGCTTGGAGTATTGTGAGCACTATTATTGTGTACTTCGATGAGGTCAAATACTTAGGCATTACGCTTGACAAACGACTGAATTGGAACACTCACTTAAATAACTTCCTTACGAAAGCCACTAGGACTTTCTAGGCCTGTAAAAAACTCTTTGGTAGAACGTGGCGTCTCACTCCTAAGATGATCTTCTGCCTCTACAACAATGATAGTTAGACCTATCATAGCCTACGCGGTCCTGGTGTGGTGGCCAAAAGCCATGCAGGGCTTAGCCATCACCAAACTTAACAAGCTCCAAAAGCTTGCTTGTGCCTCCATAACTGAAGCAATACCTAACTGCCCAACTCCTGCTATTGAAGCATTGATTAGCCTGATGCCGTAACACATTTTCTTTAAGAAAACAGCCGCAAATACTGCCCTGAGGCTGCAAATCTCGTCAAGTCTGTTAAAAGGCAACTCTGGTCATATCTAGCATACTTGACGAAATTCCCAACTTTTTAGCCTGTGCTGTATCGGATTATATGATTAGGGATCTAAGTTTCAACAGGAAATTCAATATTGTGTTTCGTTCCAGGTCCGATTGGGATGGCCAATGCCCTAACTTCGGTCTCTATGCTCTCAATTGGTATACAGACGGCTTGAAGATGGATTGTGATTCTGGTACCGGCGTTGCAGGACCCAATACTAGAATCTCAATCCCACTGGGTATTTGGCCCAGTATTTTTCAAGCTGAAATATACGCTATTGAGACCTGTGCTAGTTTAAACTTTCACAAAGGTCTAAAAGGCGCAGAAATTGTAATTTTTTCAGACAGCCAAGTGGCTTTCTTAGCTCTCACTTCATGAAGGAATGCTTTGAGTGTCTCCAACGTTTGTCTACCCTTAATAAAGTAACGCTTTCTTGGGTACCCAACCATTGTAACATTGATGGTAATGAGGTTGCCGATGAACTGGCTAGGAAAGGTTTATCGACTTTGTACATTGGCCCCGCTCCGTTCTGTGGAGTCGGCTGGGCCTCTACGAAATCAATCGTTGAGGAGTGGTCTAAGGCAATATGGTTTCATTATTGGAAGTTTATTCCAGGTTTAAGACAGACAAAAGCGCTTATTGTTCCGCTTGCCCACAATCGGCCCATCTCTTACTTCAAATCCAACCTTAGGCTACTGGTGAGCTATACATATGTCTAGGCACTATGTGCTCAGATATCACCTAAACAAATTTGGTCTTTCCAATGAGACAGAGTGCCGTTTTTCTCTAAAAGCTGACGAAACGACAGCTCTCATTCTGTGCGAATGTCCGGCTTTGGGGGAATCTTTTCCTACGACTAACAAAATAAAGTCCTCTTCAGCAAACGACGTTTTGGCTTTCGTTAGGTCAGCTGAACGTCATTTGTCATAAGTGGGGGTTGGCAAAAAAGGTATTTTAGGACGCAGTGCCTGCCTGTTTGAACTCCCCTCGTAATTATATAATAATATAATAATTGTGAGCACAATACAATTTCTGAATAAAAATAGGTTTCTGTAAAATAATTCCTCAGTAAGACTTCATCTGAATATTCTAGGCGAGAACAGATTTATAAAAAGGTTTTTGGGTTAAATATCTCAACTTTTATGATAGTTGCTCCTCAATCAAAAATCTTATAGAATTAATAAAAAAAGGCTTAGAGCCGTTTTCTCAATGACCGGTTAAGCACTAATCCGAACTTTAACCGACGGTTAGTAGTAGCAGTTAGCTCTAAAAAAGGGCAAACGGCCCTTAAATACCTATTCTTTCTACAAACCGTTTCGCGACACTCTCTTTCTTTAGATAAGGTTATATTAAATTAAAATCTCCAGATTTTTCGCACGGTTTATTCGTCTACACGCTTCAGTTAGCGGTTTGCATTCAATTTTAGTTATGTACTCCCGCACAATATTTCAAATAGCGACTTTAAGCCAGTAAAGAGTAGTAAATCAAACACGCCTCAATAGAAACATCTTTGTAAGATAGTTATTCTTATCATCAAAGAACTTTGCTGCGTAGGAATTTTGCAAACACGCTTAAGTTTTTGCATTTTTGCATATATAAAGTTTGCTACCCATAAAATTTTTAAATTTATCTTTATCACAAATTTTATCAAAACAATATTGAATCAATGAAATTCTCTTTTTTCATATATTGATTTTGCATTTTTATAACCTTTTCGTTTTTATGATATCTACTTTGAAAACTCATTATATTCACAAAAACCTACAAAAAAAAAAAAAAGAAAAAAAACCAACAAAATTATTTAGAAAAAGAACACATAAAATTATTTACGATCGAAACACAGTTCGTCAAAGCTGTAAAATATACGCACGATGATATACAAATTTATCACCTCATAAAATACAAATATGCATTTATTTTTTTGATGCGTAAATATGTGCTTTTTTACAACATTTAAGTTAAATTCCATTAACCGTTTTAGGATACAACTTTAGAGACTTACAGAAGGAGGGAGAGCTACACTTACACACTCCACTCCCCAAAACAGGCACACATGAAAATGGTATAAAGTAAATCACACCTTCTTCCTTACCATCACCATTGTTACCACCATTTCTTTGCAGTGCTTTAAATGTCATAAATTTGTGACAAAACTCAAATTTTACAACATAAAACCATTTACCTAATGAGATTTTTAATAAATGTCAATTTTGTTGACTACTGTTGGTTTGTTACGCGGGTTTTTTCAGTTTCTTTTGTTGTCAAAAAAAAAAAAAGAAGATGTTCTTGCAATCATAAAATCACGTTTACATTAGTTTGAAATAATTTAAGAATTTTTTTTCTTTTCAAAATATTGCAGTAAATCTCTTTAAATCTGCTTGTGTTAACCCATTAAAGACGAGCGAGAACCAAAGTAGATAGATCAAGAAAGTAACTTGAGAAAAAATAGTTTTTGAACCTGGCTCAGGAACGGTTCAGCGGCAAGGTGCCATATGGCACCGCTAGGCATTACTGGATTAACGTTGGATTTTGTTTTTATTTATGTGAAAACTGATAGACTTGTTCACACTTTGAATACCTAAATTCGTTGAACCTTAAGTAGCGACTTACGCTGTGTTTTGTTTGTAGCATTTTATAAACGACTCTGAAAGTAAGCTATAAAAATATAAGCAGAAAAAGGCTGGGAAAGCAGAAGGAGTGGACAAGATTAAAACTTTATAGGTGCGTTTGCCTTTCTACTTCTTTTTTCTGTTAAATATAGTTATGCTCGCTAAAGGTAGAGACTTGTGCTCTGCTTTTTTTTTTTGTCACATTCCATAAAAAAGCAGAAAAGCTATGAACGAGAAAAAAGTCTCTGTAGTTAATGACTTGTACTCCGTTTTATATGCGACGTTTTATAAAACTCTGAGCAGAAAATGCTGAGAACGGGTGAAGAATATTTGACAGGCTGAGAGAAAAAGCGGGCTAAAATTTATATAAGAGCAAAAGTGAAATAATTTAGTGTGTCAGTGCAAGAATGGCATAAGTAATACGGTTTAGAGTGAAAATGAAACGCCTTAAAAGTAAGAACAAAAATGGTATAACTACGCAGAGCAAGAACAGCATAGTTTTTTATTACGTTTTCGCTCTGAACATATTTCGTTTCACTTTTGCTCTGAACATATTTCGTTTTGCTTTTGTTCTTAAGTAAAATTATTCCACTTTTTTCTGAGCGTAGAAGTTATACCACTTTTCCTCTCAGCCTCTCATTTGTAGTTTATAATTTTTTTTACTTAAAGTTGCTTATTCTCGCTATGTTTAGTGATGTTCGTTGTGTTTTTTTACTTACATTCTATAAAATTTGGAGAAATTCTCAGATTTATTGTTGAATAGGTAGCGATTTCTAGCGAGTTTTCCCCTTTGCAGCAAACAAGCATTCAGAAAAGACTATGAACGAGAAAATAATGGAATGGAGAATATTTTAAATTTATAGATGCTTTCGTTTTGACACTATTTTCCTCCATAAAGTTGCCTATCCTTGCTAGGATTAAGGACTTGCTTCAATTTGTTTGTTGCTTTCATAGATTATTGAACAGAAAATACTTTGAACGAGAATAAAGTAGAGAAAATAAAATATTAAAAGATGCATTTCATTTTCCGGTCGTTTTTCACTTAAAATCGCTAATCCTCGCTAATTAGTGACTTTAACCCGCTTTTTTAACTTTATTCTAAGAAAATTTTAGCAGAGATGAGTCTGGACGTGGAAATAGTTGTGATTAGCGACTCCCTTCTGTTTGTTGCATTCTATATTATGTAAAGCGAGTTCCAGTGAGTAGAGTGTGTATTTACACTTTAGTAGGTACACACATTTCACTTGAAAATTAAAAAAAAAAAAAAATTTATAATATTCAAATACCATGCACATAACTAATTAAAAACAATTGTTTGTCTCGCCCTCTCTTTCTCTTTACAGAGCTGCACAAAAACTCGCACAAAATGGTTCAACTAAAACGCGTCAGTCCAGCAATACCAACAACACCGAAATGCCAAACACAAACAACACACGCAATGGTGGTTTTTGCGGTGCGCTGCAACGCGCCCCACCGCCCATGCCACCCGGCTTGGCAAGACGTTTAGCGAATAAGGAAAATTATGGTATCGGCAAGGTAAGTGCAACAATTTTTACATTCGTCTCTACCCACCCAATTGAAATGAAAATTGCATGTTTTATGCTATCAAAATACTAAGAAAAATAAAACGAAAATGAGCGCGCAAATTACAATAAAACTAAATGGCAACGAATGGCAGTAACCCGATATGCAGCAGTGGTAAAATATTAAACACAAATGCTGTCAACAAAATTGCTGCTACTTTAGTTTGCCATACTACACCATCAACCAACCAACCAACCGACATCAGTGAACACATTTCGGGTGTATAAATCTAATTTAAATTGCAATCCGCAGCAATTAAGATCAATATCGCTGCGACATACAATTCGTTTGTCGTGTTGTGTTGTTAAATGTGCATGCGACACAAATAAATCATAAAATTATTGTATATACCCTAAACGAACTCTAACCCAACCAACCTCTTCTTACACCCTAACCTCTCCATTCTAGCCAACCTACCCCCTTAACATAATTGCAAAATCATTTACTACTTTTTCAGGTTAAAGTAATGTTGCGTGTCTCGGACACACACAACGACTCCGAGCATCCGCACTTTATGTCTGTCGATAAGAAGAAGCGGCAGGTAACGCTGACAGATCCAGCAGCTGCCAGCTCGGTTGCGGCATCAACATCTCAAGAGCGTGGTCCAATGGTGGCAGCACCGAAAATGTTCGCTTTCGATAGTCTGTTTACAGCGGATGATCAACAGGTGGGTTGAAGGGCAGGGCAGGAAGACAGGCAAGGAGCTCGTTTACTGCCACTCGCTTGCAACAATTTGTCAACTGTCAAACGGAAATGCTAACGATTTTTTATCGCTATTTCTTTTTTGTTTTTTCGCCTGCAGTCTGATGTTTGTGCCTCTGCATTGTCTGAGGTAATCCCCGCCGTTTTGGAAGGTTCAGACGGTTGTCTGCTTACAATCGGTTATCCAAGTTCCGGTGAGTGTTTTTTTTTTCTTTTTATTTCGGTTTTTTTCTTTTTATTTCGTTTTTCTACTTTGATTTCTGCACTTTACTTGGGTGATTGCCCCGCAAGGAAATTGCAATAAATTTTCCATGTTCATCGTATAATCTTAAAATGCTTATCGTTCATTTTTCTTTTTCTTTTCATGTGCTCCTTTCGCTGTTCGCGTTTGCTTGCAGGACAATCGAAAACTATGTTGGGTGGCGTAAATCCGCCTACCGAATTAGGTGGTATCCCCTGTGCCATTTCATGGTTATACAAGGGTATCAATGAACGTCGACAGAAAAGCGGTGCACGATTTTCGGTGCGCGTTAGCGCCTTGGGCGTAAGTGCAACAAAACCGGATTCAAGTTCAAAGGATTTACTAGCAGCACATGCCACTGGTAAGTTTCCATGGGTTTTATATTTAAGAAAATAGTTTATTGATTAAAATTCAGAATCTATTCGAGTGGGCGTACTACGGTACTCAGTAGAGTTAAGTTTGTAATTAAAACAGGTTCTGAAAATAGCTACAAAGAATGTTAAATAATATAAAAATAACCAGCAGATTTTCGTTCTGTCAACGTATAGTACCAGGTCAAACACTTGAAAGGTGTTTGCTCAAGTTAGGTAACTCATATCTTTGCGTATGCAGAACTCGGGTGCGTGTTTTTCACCGATTCGCATGGTGAGGTTGTTGTTGCCTTCCGATTTTGTATTTCCAGTCTATAGCAGTCTCTAAAGTTTCTAGTCCAGTTGTGACTCTAGTTGGACAAATTTTTTTTATTATGTCATAAGTAAAAAATCTGCTCCATTATCGTTTAACGGAGAGTAATGGAAAAGAACGGTTCAAATCTCACCAAGGGGAATTCGGACTGATTGGAATAATATCAAGGGCCGATATTTAGTTAATCGACACTCAATGTTACTATGATTTGGAATTTTATTTTATATGCTGTTGTATTAGTCGGAAGGAGGAAAAGCGTGATTGTTCAATTTAATTTTAGAAAACGATTTGCACAAACTCTCATTTATTTGACTAAATAAAAATAGCATGATTGTCTATTATGGAAAAGGATTTAACTTTTATCGCTAGCAGACTCAGAAACCCGCATCGACTTCCATCTGTATGGCAAATACTAATCTAAACGAATGAATGTGGTCCTGAAAATCCTTGTCAGTCTCATTGCTGACTTTGTTTGGCACAACAGCCTGCGATTGGTCTTCACCTCCTCCAAAAAGCTCTGCTTCTGTTATTTTGGTCTTTCAACAGAGATCATGCAGAATATCTTTCTCATTTCCCGTGTTGATCTGTCGGTCAGTGTGATCACCCTTGAATTGCCTAGTTAATTGTCATTATTCAAACTTCTGGTCCTGGCAAGATAATATTTAGACAAGTTATCCTTGTGACCCAAATGAGAACCCTTCATTTCTACATCGATTAACTGATAGCAATAGAAAAGAACTAATCGAACATCACTAGGATGAATTCACACTGGTTGGGATAATGTTTAGGGCTGACCTTCAGCTAATCCGTTCACTTTTTACTACAGTCAATATTTTTAGGCAGACGAGTTCGTCTAAATGCTGTTTCACCAAGATGAAATTAAGGTCATGACGACAACTTAGCTTGATTGTCTATAAAAACACTATCCCTTCTCTATTCCAAAGAAGATTTTCCGTTATCGCTGGCCGAGTTCGGTAGGCAAAGCGATTTTGAGAACTTAAGATACTCTGAGTAGAAACTTGCACCAATGATGCAAACTATTTTGGAATCATCGCTATTTAATTTGAACACGAATGAATGTGAATGTGATTCGAATGTGATTTAGTTAAGACTCACTGAATCTCGTTCTTGAAACTAAATTAGACCGAGCAGAATATTTTCCTAGATTGAGGGGTATTTAATGCGGAATTATCCACGTCTAAGTTTTCCTCGCTGTGACATAAATCATGAATCTGTCCCCCCCATCTATTTTCAACGATGATAATCAGACCTCTTTGGGATAATGCTAAAAGGTTTTGGAAGTCTAAGTTACTCTAAGTAGAAGACCGCCTCTACTTCTTTAGAGCTACATGAATGAATACATAGTAAGTAGTAAATGGTATTCCATGAACCTGATTTTGAACGAAGATTCAGACCGTATTTTAAGTAGAATATCTTCACAGCCAGAGCGTTTGCCCTAATATGTTTAGCACAAGCATAACATGAAAAAATTTAGTTCATGGAGCTCATGAGCACATCTTATTCGAAACACTCGGCTAATGAAAATTGGACCTCAGATCTTACCAACTATTATTCTCTCCTCGAAGGTCGTAGAATTTTCGTATCATTGGTCGGCATCGTCTACAACAAATCACCAAAGACGAGAAACTTGAAAAGTGCAACAACCTGAGAAGCTCCTCTGAGTCACACAAATTTAATTTATCTTGGTCTAATAATGTTGACAAATTGAAGCATATTATCCTTATATGTGAACGCAAATGTATTTCCGCTTGTAAATTAATTCTGGCGTGTATTAATTTCATTCATTATAACCGCTTAAATTATATGCCAACCTACTAGGTTTCTTAACTGTTGCATGTGCTAATGCCATTTTTTCACTGCATTCGCTTCATATAACACTTCCTGTCAAATAATACACAAGTATTTGGCACAACATCAACAGTTCGACATCGTTCGTCATTCTTGCAAACAATATTTAGAGACCTATGGAGCCAACCGTCTACTAGCGACTACTGACAACTTGGCAACATTAAGCCGTAGTAGTAAATCATAAAGGCGGTCATAAATAACTAACCTTACCCTCCCGCATGTGCGAACATTTGTAATTATTTCCTTAAACTTTGTGTAGAGTGAGCAAGACCGGCAGAGTAGCGAGAATATTATATATATATATGTCAGAGGACAACTCCGTTAGGCTGTAGGCTAAATTTTAAACACATTATACTCATAACAAACAGTTCTAGTACCATGTAGTAGTCAACAGCGTCGGTGTATTTTATGGCGAGGGTTGAAAGTTCATAAAACCTGTGTGTGAGACACTTACTGTGCTAGCCAGTGTATTCGTTTTCATTTCATGCTAAACTGCTCCCGCAACGACTGTTCCACTTTCTCGACTGCATAACGTTGTCGTCGCCGTTATCGTTTTTTCACATGATGCTTAATGCTTCTGGTTTTTTTTCTTTTTCTTTCTTTTTATTCTTTTGCTTCTTCCGCCTTACCAATAAACAGAATCTGATGATTCCCCGGGGGTTTATTTGCGTGACGACTTTCTTGGTGGTCCAACGGAATTGCGCGCTCCCACTGCCGAACGTGCTGCATTGTTCCTAGACGCTGCTCTGGCTGGACGGCCACAAGGTGGCCTAGAGCCTGCCATGATATTTACATTACATGTCTATCAGTATAGTTTATCGCGTAAGGGAGGCGGTAAGTAGAAAGTTTATGCCTATGGCTATCACACGGCAATTGAAATTTCTTCATAATGATGTAATGAATTGCCGCGTACCTTCACTTTATATGAGATTAAAATTTAATTCGTTCATTTTCATTTCAATGCATATTTCCACATTCTCACGCACTCAAACAACCAATCCACCAACGACTCTCAACCCACAAACTTATCATCATCACTTTACATCCACTACAAAACAGTGGCTGGCGGCCGTAGTCGTTTGCATCTCATTGATTTGGGTGGTTGCGCGAATCGTAATGGGGGCTTGCCGCTATCGGGTATTGGTAATATTTTGCTGGCCATATTAAGTGGACAACGACATCCACCGAATAAGGATCATCCATTGACGCCGCTGCTGAAAGACTGCCTGGCACCGTTGACGTGTCATGTCGCCATAATGGCACATGTGACGCATACGCAGGTGAGAAAATGAAATGAAATGAGAGTCGTGTGCTTGTTAAGGTTAAAGTTGCTTCTGATGGCGATGATGATGGCGTGAGTAATGTGTACAATTTAAATTGAAGCTTAAATTGACAATGGCATTAAGGCATACAGATAGACACATAAAAAGCTTTTATTGTTTAAAATCTGATAGCATACAAATGACGACGACAAATACACATTCGTAAGTACATATCTCATACTGTTTGCTATACTTTCGACGTCGTCGCCGTCGTCCATTAATTGCACATTCATAAATTTTGCCAGTCCAGCCAATGTTGTCTCCATAGTTGTCATATCATAAATGACAAATGACTTACAATTTTCTTGTTGTTCTCCTTCTCTTTCCTTTTTCTGTTTTTGTGTTCAATTGTGCAGTCACATACTGATGCATTGACGACGATCCAATTAGCCTCACGCATACATCGTATGCGAAGACGAAAACATCGCTTTCCAATGCCTAGTGATAAAACCGGAGTAGGAGTGAGTATGGCTGCAGCCGGAATTAATGGAGGTAAGTTGAGTGCCTAGTGTGTATAATGCGTGCTTTTGTTTTCCCAAGATAAATGCACAAATCAAAGGAATAAATGTGTCTACTCATACTCGTACATGTTTGCTTTGTTTTCTATTTCTCTCTCTCTCTCTCTCTCTGTGATGTCATTGTCACATTTTGGGATTTAGGACATCAATCGACTGGCTCATCTGCTGGCTCCGGTGCAGATCCATCAAGTTCAGAGCTTTCAGCTGACACTGTCATTTACATGGGACCAAGTGACGATGCAACGGACGGTGAACATCCGCCCGTATATTTGCCATCGTTGAGTAGTGGCGATAATCGTGGTGTCATGAGTAAAGTGCTTAAAGGGAGTGGAGTTGAAAAACAGTCACAATCGCCACAGCAACAACAGCAGGCATCGTCGTCAACGAAAATACCAGGAGCAGTAAAAAAGACTGGCGGCACACAAAAAGGTAAGCAGTAGGAATACAAAAGAGTGGAAGGAAATATTTCTATTTGTAGTCTTTCTTGGTTGTTTTTGCACACACATTGCAATTCATTCTATTCCAATTTTAAAACACAACAGCACCACAAAGTCCAGTAACAACAAGTCGTACGGGCAGCCTCAAACGAGGGCACGCAAACAGTCCAACACCACAGCAGCAACAGCAAAACGCACAGCTAATACAACAGCAGCCTCCGCCCACCAACGAACAGCTTCCACCACCGCAGCAATTTTACTCACCCGTTCACAGTCTGAAAACTCTACCACACTCAGCTTCCTCACCAAAAATCGTTGCCGGCAGTTTGCGTCATCCTGGCATGGCGCAAATGTGTTCAAAAGGCTCTAATGTTCCCTCGCCCAAAGGTTCACCATTACGTCGTCCTGGTGTAGGTGGCGGTGGTGGTGGAATTTCTGCTAGTGCCAGCGAACAACTGGAATGCCCCGGTAGCCCAATGCGTAAAATAACCGAAGAACAATGGATCGATGGACCGCGTGTTTCACGTGCTAAAGTTGCCGAAGCGCGTCATTTGCTTCGCGAAGTTAATCACGTCAAGCAGTGTGAAACGTGGATTGATGGCCCGAAATCACAATCGAGTCGTTCACTAACTGCTGGCAATCTGCCTGCGGCGACGACATCACAAGTACAAGGCTACGGTTTCATGGATTCGCACAAGAAGACCATGATACGTCAGTGGGTGGAAAATCAAACATCACAAGTTTTTCAAACAACATCGGCTGCCTCATCACCAACGCATGCACATCGGGAACAACAAGCGCAACATTTGCGTAACATCACGTATCATATGTCACAGTTGAAGCAAAAATCGCTAGATGCGGCGGCATCGCCGTCTGAAGATGTCTTGTATGCAACGAGTACACGCCAGCAAAACCAAAGTCAGCATGTGCAGCCACATCAATCGTCCAATGACCAACATTCATTGCGTAGCAGTCAGCTCGAATTGGTGCATCCAATTGGCGCCGGTCTTACCAACGCGATTAGCACAACGAATGCTTCGGCGCCCGCAGAGATACGTGGCTCAGCGCATTATAATCGTCAGTCATCGACACAATCACAAGCGACAAGTAGCCAGCACAACAACAACAATCCACCAATGAAAGATGAGACTGATTTGCATTCAACGTATTCACTACATACGCATATAGGTTATGGTATAATTTCATCTTCTGCCGCCGTCACCACCTCCGCTGGAGTACACCAGCTGCTTAACACATCAGCTTCAGATACGGGGCCACATTTTCATAGCATTGAACGACAACCAGCGGTGGTGGCAGACTGTGATGAAGACCAAGATAGCGGCCCATCAGAAGTGCCACCAGCATTGCCGCTCATCGAACCATTGGGTTCACGTGAAATTTCACATGAAAGTCTACATCGCATATTATCACGACATGTTTCGCGTGAGTCACTCTACCAGCAACAGCAACAGGAATTGCAACGACACGAGACTCTTTCTACACACAACACTGTATCACGACAATCGTCGTCGCATCATTACTCGCAGCATAGCATGGGCATGTCCGATTGTGGACTGCAGGTGACCGAGGAGGAGATTGCGCGCACAATGGGCAGGTAAGCTGTCAAAACAAAAGTACCAGGGGGAAGAAAAAGAGCAGAAGAACTTTAAGCATTGCTAAATTGATTTTGTACGTTTCGTTTGTTTTTTCTTTCTTTCTTTTGCCTTTTGCTTTCTGATTAATAGTGAACATCCTTTGGCTGCACTAAGTCACTGCGACAATATGTCTATTGTCTCTAGTTTCAATATGGCTGGCGATGCGTTTAGCGATTGTGCGATGGGTGAAAGAACGAGGTAAGGTGAAATTGTACACAGTGGACGTATGTGAGGTTTGAGTTTGGGGAGAGCTGATTTTGCTAAATTATGAGATAATTAATTAATAATTAAACCAAAAATATTTGAACAAAATTTTGACAAAACTCTAAGCAAAATTCAGACCAATGCCTATAGTCCACGAGATACACCACTGATCGTACATTATTTGTTCTGATAGCATGGCGGCAGAAATTTATTTGGTTTTGTTCTTATAATTTGCTTTAGGAACCAATTCGACCAATTAGCGCGTCTACGTGAGATTTTTACTTCACAGCTGGCCATGGCTGAAGTGACGCCCGTGTTTCGTAGTGGTTGCGATGTGGGTAGCGTCTACAGTGAACCAGCTTTTCGTTTCAATACAGGGCCAGGGAGTGTTTGCAGTGAGCCAGCATACCGACTGCCGAGTCCGAGGTAAGTTGCGAAAATTTAGCTCTAAAAAAAATAGTTCTCTTATTTAGTTTTCATCTTATTTTCTTCTAAATTTCTTTCGGGTTTTTTTCTCTTTGGTCTTATCTTTTCTCTTTAACACAGACAACTTTCACGCAGCCCTAGTCAAGGTTCGCTACCTAGTTTGAATGGCATCATGCAAATTGCGGGCATGGAACAATATGCTTCCTTGCGTCATCCCGACGGTGCTTCAGATCCAAATTTGCCAAAGGTCGAGAAATCCTTCGTTATCGAACATGAAGATATATGTGAGGTAGATGAAAAATCGGCTCTTCTTTCTCCATCAAAGCGGCCGTCAATGGAAAAAGATCGTTTATCTTCGCTGCCACCCATAGCACCACAAACTCAACTGCCATTACTACCGTTGAATACCTCTTCCGAAGCTTACGATAGCGGTCATGATTCATCAACGCCACGCACTTCAAAACACTCGGGCATATCACGGCGTGCCGAAAGCGGTTATCATAGTGTGGCAACGGCACGTGACAGCGATGAGAGCAGTTTCACTTCGGGTCTCTCGAAAGAACATCACAACCGCATTACACTGCATCAAATTCAAAGCAACAAGAAGAGCGGCAACAGCAGTAAGCGACAGGATAAAGGACTTTGCAATTGGTTGATGAATCCTTTTACATGCACTTATCCAGAGACTGAGGGAGAGATCAGCGATTTTTAAAAAATTAACAATAGACAAAGATTTAAACTGAATTCCCACCAACCAAACACAAAAAATAAGAAACAAGTGAGTGTCTGAAGAAAAGTTTTTATTCGAGAAGTGAAGAAAAGAAAAAATGCCAAATTTTGTTGTTTTCTTTTTGTTTTTTTTTCCATTGTTCTGAGGAAATAAGCCAATGATTTTACCGTAACAAAATGGCGACTGAAATTTTTATATAGTGAAGAAAATAAGAAATTTAAAAACACAGGAAAAAAATAAGTAAAAATATTTTTAATGCATAAATTTATATGAAAAATTTATCGAAGCTTTTAAGTTATGTGTGCTTTAAAAATAAAACGAAAAAACTTAAACCTTAATGAAAAAAATATTAAAAGCTTTTGCGTCGTTTAAAAAAACTAAAGTTGTGACGGGCAAGCAAGTATTCGAAGTAAAATAGCTTTTGAGCTTGCCAAAGCTGAGGCATCGGAGACAGCTTTAAGCTAGAGATCAGTTTTGTGTCACTAATCTTAAAAATAGTGATATTTATGATGAGCTTCAAAGGTTTTCATATCAGAAAAACCTCTAAGCTCGAGCGAAGCCTTGGGTATCACAAATTTAAAACAGTGACAAACTCATGATCTTTTTCATATGTGTTGCATTAGAATACGCTTTAAGCTTTAAAGTACAGTTTTGGCAACAAGAAACTGAAAAATGACGACTAAACTTTGAGATTTTGGATTTACTTATATAATTTACTCCACTCAAAGCTAGCTCAGCAGCTTCTAAAGGTTGTAGACACAACTTTGAATAAAATACAAGTTGTAAGCTTTTCTAAAGCTTTTCAATCCGTTTGGTCTTGAGTTTGCCGTACCGTCACTCAAATCTTAAGTAACATACAAACTTTAAAGTTTTCATCGTTTGCAAACTTTAGAAGCTCTCTACGAAAAACTAAGTTATGGGACGTAAGCTTTTGAAGTATTTTCAAAAGCTTTATACAAGTACTCAAGCATAGATTTATACATACATACATACATATATCAATATACATTGTGTTACTAATGAAGAAAAACTTATATAAATAAATTAAATTATGGCTGTATAATTTAATTATTATTTTATTTTTAACGTTTTTATCTCTGAGTTTGTGTTTCTGTTTCCATTCTTCGTTTCTACTTTATATTGTTATGAATTAGCTAAATTTAAGTATTATGAAAAAAGCTTTTACACCCGAACAACAAAAAAATGGACGAAAACAAACGCAAAAAAAGCTACTACAAACTGTAAACTTAAGTCATTGAAAGAAGAAAAAAAAATAAAGTAAAATAATTTTGTTGCCAGTTTTGCCTATTTAAACTATGTTAAAACTTTTAAATATATATTAAAAGAATAATAATAATAACAAATACATGAATATAAATAAATGCATTTATAAAAAACTAAAAAACTAATAAATAAATATTATTATTATTACTATTATTATAATAAATTAAATTTATTACAAAAACAAAACTAAAACCTATTGTATGCATACTAAAATGGCTAAATAAGAAACTTAAATTTAAAATTTAGCTAAACTAAACGAATAATATAATATATTTTTTTTCTTGTTTTTTTTTTTTTTTTTTTTTTGCATATGCTTGTATCAGAAAAGTCTTCTTTTTTGGGTTATTGCAAGCTAAGAAATTTCTTTTGAATTTCCTCAAATGCTGTACCCACTGATTAGCGTTTTTCAAAATATGCAAAATGTTTTTTGTGGAGTTTCGGATTGAAAGTTTTCTGTGTGTGCGAAACTTTCTTTTATTTATATTATTATTATTATTAAAATAATATTTAATTATAAAGATATATATGTATATAATATATTAACAATAAAACCATTGATAAAACTTAACATATTAATATAAAAAAAGAAATAAATAATAATAATGAAAGAAAATAAAAAAGAATTTTTTAAAACAAAATTAAAGATAATTTTTACTTTATTAAAAAAAAAAAAAAAACTTTCCTTTGTGGCGCCATCTGCTGATCAGCAGAATCGAAAGCTTATGCTTGTGTCGCTGCCCCTTAGCATTGATAACATTTCTTTACTACGCCATCTGTTGACAGGTAATATTGATAACATTCAAAGGTATTCTTTTTAACACAATATGTTGATAATATTAAAATCATTTCTTGTTTTGTGTCTCCATTAAAGCTAGTCTTTGTATAATCCATACCGCAACATTGAAAGCTATTCCGCCACCTTTTGAAATACAAAGTTAAATGCTTTTTCTTGTGGCACCATCTTCCTGCAGAAAAAACTAAAAACGTACCTTGGTCAACATTTATCGCTGAAATCTTTTTTTTTCGGCGCAACCGGTTAAAGATTTTTTTTCTCGGTAAAAAAGATTAAAAGGCATCTCTCAGCTAGTATCATTGATAGATTTTCCTATTTCGTTCAGCAGGTAATATTGAAAATTTTTCTTTATACTGCCAGGCAATATTGAACGCTTTTTCTTGTAATCTATCAGATTTTAGTAGCCACCTGCTAAAACCTAACATTGAAAATCAGTTACTTGTTTTCGTGGCGCTCTCTCTCTCTCTGCAAGTTGGAAGATTTTCTTTGTGTTGCCACCTGGGTTTTATCTAAACTGAAACCTTTTTTTTTGTATCGCCATCTCTCCGTAAATATCATAGAAAGCTTTACTTTGTGCTACTATTCTTCAGCAGGTAAGGGACAATTATCTATACATTTATTAGTGTAACTACATTTTTATTCTCGAAAATCCAGAAGTGCTACGATATCATATTGAGCTTGACGAGTAGGTTAGCCAAAAATTATCAGATTTAAAATCGGTTAAGCCAATTCCAAAATATTAGCGTCGGAAGTTTTTTAAAATTCGCTCATTGAATAAAGCATTGGATTCATCATTCTAAAAATCATTACTTAAGCGGGAGTAAATAATAAATGAGAGAGAGAGAGAGAGAGAGAGAGAAGACATGAGTACCAGCATTTCTCAGAATTATTTAACGAATTATCTGCATACTCAAATAACAAAATAAACACCAACGAGTAGTTTGTTCTCTTTTGATATCTGTTTTTTCATAAAGAGATTTCTTGAACAAAAAAAATAGCCCCAGTTACTGGGACCTTACCGACTAGTAGGAATTTGTCCCACAAATCACCACAGAAATGTAAGTATTCTATTACACACAGCTACATACAGATTTGCCAACCTAACCATTTTCGTTGGACGAGAGGAGATGATTAGCGGGTGGAAATCTTGCACTGACTTCGGCTTTCAATGCTTTTACTTCTCGTTAAAAAAAAAAAACCAAAACCATTAGGCGCAGCAACTATATGTTTTCAACAGTATAGAGCAGTGGTTCTCAAGTGGTGGGGCGTGCCACCCTAGGGGGACGTAGACAGATTTAAAGGGAGGCGCGAAGATATTTCAATAAACAAATATTTGAATACTCTGTAATGCACCGTAATCATAATATTTAGTATTTAACAAAATAATTTCTCTTTTCATTTCTTCTCCTTAACATGTTAAAAGCTACAATATGCACCTTTTAGTTTCACATTTTCCATTTCTGACTTAACGTATGCAAACACAGTTGAGATTTCATCGGTGCGATTCCACAACGTATTGTTTCATATGAGCGTCCACATACATTGCGATTTTGACGCATCGTTTTTTTCGAACATTCATAGTTCCCCTCTTTTGTCGTCCCGAAAACACAAATTGCTGCTTTTCAAATAAAGATGGAGAGGAATTTAAATGAGAAAAAGTGAACAAAACGAAACATATTCAAAAATATTTGATATTATTTTGTATATTAATACTTTTATTCTAATATTTATATTTAATTTAATAGTTAATTGACCTGGTAAAAATTTCAAAAAAAAAAAAAATGGAAATCAGCTGTTGCGATTTCAATGCGAAGAAATCGCAACATTGTGTGCCCATTTGCGTTTTCGAAATTTGCAGCAGAATTTGAACCGATGAAATCTCAGCTGTGTTCGAATAGCTTTAAACCGCAAAAATACAACAAATGGTTAAAAACTATATATTAAAAAAAAAATCGTAAGTAAAATACTATTTTCAAAGAACCTAAGTTCAAATATATTTTAACAGTTTTTTTTTTGCCTTTGGTGGGTTTCTCGACTACCTTTTACTATCACAAACTTTAACATTAGGAATCACTTAAAATAATGCATGATTGACCCGATTTATTAATTATTTGCTATCATATTCCCAACTAAAACGTTACTAAAACTTCACCATCCTAATTTTCCTCACGAGGAACTATTCAACTACTAAATAAATTCACTAGCCTAGTTTATCTTCGACGCAGACTATCCAGAGCCTCTTCCGAACTACGAAAAAACTAGAATTTTATCCAGGCAGTTATAATTTAATTTAAAAAATAGTAAACCAGCATAAATAACTGTTGTGAGCAGGGAGGCGCGGTTTTGCCACGAATTCGTAAGATGAGCACAGTTGAGAACCGCTGGTATAGAGCTCTAGGACCAGAGAAAATTTTGCATTGTGACTTTAGGGAGTATTATTTGAAGCTGTTCTTTGTGACTCTATCTATAAGCAAGTAACATTATATCAAAATGGAGTAAAATAAACCTGAATTTTTCAAATATAGGAATCATGGTAATTTTTTCGAATTTACCAACACACTTAATTACGAAAGGCTGCCACACTGAACACGAATAAAGTAAAAATCAGGTTTTTCTTCAAAAGAGTGCGGCTGGTAACCATAATCAAAGTTCAGCACTGGTTTATTTGATTGTTATGCTAATTTTCATATTTAAAATTCGGTAAACTTTAAATTTGTGTGATTTAAAGCAACTGAAAAAAATTTAATTAAAAATCTTGTGATGCTCGAAGCTTATGTCAATAAACAATATTTATGGTGCACTAAAAATTTTACAAATATAGGTAATTTATTTTATTGAAATATCAGCTTCAAACTATACATCAGGATATACATATTTTATGAACGACTCAATTGAAATTTCAAATAAAAGTCATTCCTCATTTACTGACATTAAAGATAAAAAAAAACCCAAGAAATTGCTTTAATTTAAGTCTAAAATACATGCAAATTTCAATGTACTACACCTACAATAAACAAAAGTAGGTGCGCAATAAAAATAATAAAATAAAAAAATTTAACAATAAAAACATTGAAGGTAAATAACACGTACACATACGGAACCAACAACAACCAAACACAACAGCACTGAATTATTGTCTCTGTCAAATATTATAATTAACGCTTGCGGCAAAATTGAGTTTCTACACACACACACACACACGCAGACACATAGACACACATTAACACCAAACATCACACACCACACCACAAAACCAATGCACCAAACACTCATTCTTCACCCACCACTGGTAACGATGATGTTGATGAAGATGAGTAAGAGTTAATAGGGCCAACAACAATTGTCACATGTAGTGTCATGCCAATGACTAGAGCAGAGATAGAGTGGAAGTAGGTAGAAGTAAATTGGCTTCTGCCCCAGTGAAAGCGTTTGAGAAGAGTAGAATTTGTATATATTTGGCATGTTTAAAATGAGGTTATGGAGAAATGTGGCAAATAAGAAAAAGAAACAAAAGCAAATATAATTTATAAGCAGTTATCAATTGTAATAATAATAACAACAATTGCTTTATACAACCACGGCATCATAAATACTCTCATATATGTATATTGAGCAATAATACTGACCGCAATAGAGTTAACGGTATCTTTTAGCTCCATTTTGGTTGCCGCTCCTGCTCTCACTCTCCCTTTATCATACTGTGTATGGTTTTTGCCAGTGCAATTGTTTACAATTTACAGCTTCACAGTCCACTTTCTCCATAGCTCCCTTTCACTCTCTTTCTCTATGTATATCTCTCTCAGTTGCTTGCTTATTCATATGCAGTTTTACTACTGCAACGCAACGCATTCGCCATGTGACAAAAATTTATTGGACCCTCGAGTGCATATATTTTATTGGCAAGTTTTGGACACCTATTTTAAATATATTGTACATATATTTATACAAATGTAGATATGTATTTAAATTATTTATGTGCTTAAGATGATAATGAATTTGTCTGCTACAATTCTGTGTGTGTTTTGTGTGAGTTTATTTGCAAAACATTTCCACAACATGCTAAAAAGTTAAATAAATCGAAAATAAATTTTCAAACATTTTAATTGTAGTAAATTACTTTTTAAAGTACTTAACTCAAAATAATTTATTTACTTAAACTTTTCTGGTTTTCAACCAAAAATCAAGGTAATTTCGCGATTATTTTTAAATAAATATTTATTCAAGGCAACATTTAAATAAATGTATAACAAAAATTTTCTCTTTCATGTATGTATATAGTCATTTCAATGTGAAGAGTCTGAAATTTTGTTTGAGTAATTTTGCAGACTTTTAAAAGCATTTAAAACATTTGAAAGAAATGTAGTGAACATTTCGCAGAAATTTTAGTAATTAAAAAATTAATGTAATGAAAGAAATTTCATAAAAATATTCGACCCTTGCGAAGGTTCTGCATATTACTCGCATATATTGAGAAAAGTGTATTATTTTTGTACTCAAAACTAGAGTGGATTTTTTTCATGGTGCGATAATAAAGTGAGAAACCGATATCTTCATATATTTTAGTAGGGGAAAATCATTTCGCAATAAGGAAAAATGCAACCGTGCTTATGAATTTCAAATATAACGTAGTAAAGCGCGGTTCACGCCAAATTGGCACGCTTTGTTGTGGTCACCACGTCGCCCCTAGTCATAAGAACAAACAATTTTTTAGTGGGATTTGTTTACAATACCGTTACCGTTAGTTGATAAATTTTCCATATTAATTGATCGCAATTTGGTGATTGTGTGCACAATGGAAGCTGCAAATAGAAAATTGATTGTGAACAAATTTATTGAAAATCCGTCGTGGTCTGGTTCAAAGATTGCGAAAGTGTTAAATATCTCCAAAAGAACGGTATGAAGAGTTCTAAAACGATATAAAGAAACTCTTAGTGTTGAAAGGGCTAAAAAAGTTGTGAACAAAACGGGAACCACCAACCTAAAATTAAAGGCAAAGATCTTGAGGTCCATCAAAAGCAATCCCGGACTATCGGATAGCGATCGTGCCAAAAAATTCAATACCAGCAAAAGTACTGCTAGACGAATACGCATGAAAGTTGGGCTAAAGTGCTATCGTGCTATAAAATATCCAAAGAGAACAGAAAAACCGAATTTGCTGGCCAAAAAATGCAAAAAATGCAAGTACATAAAAGTGGATAAATTTGCAAGGAAAGCAATGGTGTGGCAGGCTATTTGCAGCTGTGGTCTCAAATCCAGGGCATTTGTGACATCCTCTTCTATGACGTCTGATATTTACATCAAAGAGTGCCTTTCGAAACGACTATTGCCATTTGTTCGTCACCACCATTCGCCAGTGAAGTTTTGGCCTGATTTAGCCAGTTGCCACTACTCTAAGAAAATCATGGATTGGTATCAGACAAATAAAGTAGATGTAGTGCCCAAATATATGAATCCACCCAATTGCCCCCAGCTTCGACCGATCGAAAAATACTGGGCTATTACAAAATGTAAGTTGAAGAAAAATGCAGGTATTGTCAAAAATGTGAATTCAATGTTACTAAAATGGAACCAAATAGCCGCAAAAGTATCCAGATCGGATGTTCAAAGGCTGATGGGGTCCATTAAAAGGAATACCCGGAACTTTTTGCACAACAAAGAAATTTAAATCTTTTAATATTATAGTATTAAAACATAAGTTTATCATTTAATGCATTATTGTTATTCTGAGTGTTCTGGTTAAAAAGATACAGCAACTTTCCTGCGTGCCAATTTTGCATGAACCGCGCTTTAGTCCCAAATGAGAGCTGCCATTTAGTTGGTCAACCATTTTATCCCGCAATGTAACCAACAAAAATTATTACACAAGTGGGAACATCTCGTTTGATTAACTCTCTTCTTCTTAAATATAGTATATCATCACAATTAATTCCTCTATATTGTTCTATTTGTGACTAGTAGTTTCATCTCGTTTCATGACTTGCCACAGTTTTACATTTTTTTAGGGCGGTTCTTTTCCAGAAAGCTTTCGATTAGTCTCTTTTGCGGCTTCATTGGGGGTTCCAGTCTAAGGCTGGTCGATTTATTTCTTCGGGTGGTTTGCTTAATGTGAGACCAATCTATATGCATTTTCTCAATTTGTTGCCTTCTCCATTAAATTTGCTATACATGTAAGTCATTGGTGCTCGATATCTTAAGAATTCTACGTAAAAACGATTTAGAAAGTCTGAATCTCTTTGCCCAAAAACTTGGTTTATTGTACAGTTTACTTGTGATCCCATGGTTATTTATGCTAACCATCAGTCAGTCTATCTTACCCGATACATTCCTAATTAAAATCTTATCTGATTTCGATCTTAACGTACTTAATTTCGCCTTGTCCAACATGCTGCTTCGATGAGAAGCTTTTGTCGTAAGCCTGACTCGGTGCTGAAACTTCAACTTTTGAATTCATTGTTATGAGCTTAACTGAGAGCTACGAATTTTGCTGGTATCCCTTTATTAGGAAAATAGAGTTCTTAATACTTCCCTGTTATATATACACTCCTAAAAGATATGCTCTCGTCAGTCTTCGGATTTCACAACAACATTGAACTATTTATCCTCAGAAGAATTACTGCTCAACGATTATTTTCCATTTCACATCAAAATTAAACGTGCTCTCTTAACTCTTTTCCAAGAAGGCTCTAAACTTATTTTATATGGGAAGGTGTAGAAAGAAAGAGTGGGAAAAAAAAATTATTAAGCACTCATAGTAGGAGTGAAACTAAGTTGTTTATTAGAAAATTGTTAGAAAACATTTATAAAACATTCTGAAGTTTTTGCAGTCCTCTTCTCCCTATTGTTGTTGTTGCTTTTCCTCTGTTGGTACTCTCTACACTTATCGGCACAAACACGACTTAGTACACGTATATAACACATAAAAAAAAAGTTCAGTTATATGCAATCAAACCAAGACTTCTATATCGACTCTCTCACTAAAGCACATGAGATAAAACTGCGAGAAGTCGCGTTTCTGCTTGCTTATATGTAGCCGAATAACAACTGCATAACTTCGTTTCTTACTGATTTTGTTTGAGTGCAACAAAAACTAATCGTGACCGTTGTTGTTGAAGCTTTTGCACTCTTCCTCTTTCTACATTTATCTGCACAAGCATGACGTAGCACACGTGTTTAATACATGAAAAGAAAATACATATATGCAGTCAAGCTCTCTCACTAAAGCACATTGAGATAGAACTGCAAGAAGTCGGCTCTCTGCATGATTGTATGCAGCCGATCCCCACATGACTTCGTTCGCTAAACACTAACAACAGCATAACTTCGTTTCTTATTAGTTTCGTATGAGTGCAACAACAACACGACTTCCGATTCAAAATTTTCGATTTACCCTCGCTAAAGAAGTTTCACTTAAAAAAGAAATTGGTTTTATTAGTGATATGTAATGCGTCCCTTATTTTCATTTTGAAAAATTAATGGAATGCTTTCCTTATGTTATTACATGGCTATATATTAAGTAACCCTGAGTCGCTTCTTCAAAGTCCATGTATATTCGAGAGAATTCAGTACAATCACAGAAGAAATTCTCAACAATTTCATCATCTTCTAGATATGTATCACATAGGCTCGATTCTCTGATATTATTAAGATAATAAATACAAATATTTAATGCCACATTGACACTGATATTTGTATCAAACTTATTCTCACTTACTTAGTTGGCACTATAACCGATGATCGGTCTTGGCCGCTTCATTGTAAGTATATTCATATTATTATTAATCAATAATGACTTTACCATTTATGCTGTCATTCCAACTACCAGCTTCTTTCTTTTGCATACAAAAGAAATTCAATACACAAAGAGTTCAATTTGTTAGCATACAAAAAGCAGTAAGCATAAATATTGATATTTGTCAATCATAATAATCCGATTAACTACCATAAAAACGCAAATCCTTTATAGCACTCAACCAGAAATACAATTCACAAACATACATATACATACACATACACACATAAAAGCTATAGAAAATAACACAACAAACAATTCCAAAAAGATACTCGAGTATTATGAACATTTTTATTAGAAACGAATTATGATAAGAAGCAAAGAATGACATGGATTTTATAAAAAAAAGAGAAAAAAAATTTCAAGGAGCTAAAGAAAAAGGGTGGCACTGAGGTAGAAAATACCAACAGATTTAAATAAATTCCTATATTGTAGAGAAATACAATAAAAAAGAAATAAATTGTTGCTATTGTGTGCTAAAGAGAGATACTTAAGGTATTATTTAAATAATGATAAGAATAAAAATAATATTTATTTATATCTTAAAAAAAAGACTTAAGATAAGAGCTAATACTAACAAGAAAAAAAAGAGTATGAGGTATGAGGCATAAATATATGTGTGTATAATGTTGAAAAATGCAAATGACACCAAATTTTGACAAATCTAAAGTGGAAACTAAAACAAATGTGAAAGGAAATGAAACGAAAACCATGAATGAATGAGACATGCAAATGGCAAAACAAAAGCTCTAAATTCCTAGAAATCACGCCAACTCTCTTTTATACAGGGAAATAACTTCAACATGCTTGGCTCATAGTTAAAGAAGCACTCGTCCACCTGTACCCACCTACCTACCTGCTGCTTGCTGGCTTGCATATGTGAGCACATGTTAATACACATAAAAATATAAAAACAAAATGAAGGAAAGCGCGCATAATTAGCAGCACGTTAGTGGAAATAAAAAAGGATGGCAAATAAAAAAACCAAACAAAAAACCAAAAAATAAAAATGGATACAAACTAAAGCAGAAACCTCTGCTTATATACAGCGACAAAAAACTAGGAAAAATGCAAACAGGAAATAATGAAAATTAAGTGAAAAGTCTCGACTGTAAAAAAAACTTACCAGTTATAATTTTTTTCTTACTCTGTTATAAAAAAAAAAAATATAACCATAAAGGTTAATATTAAAATACATTAGCTTCTATTTAGATACATATGCACATACTCAATTTTCAACGGTCGAAGTGACATTTAAAAAAAAGCTCGTATAAAGAACAATGCAGAAAACTTCATATGGCGCATTGAAGAAGAAATACCTAAGTGTATTTCGAAATGGTCTTGACCGACATATTTGATTTTTAGAAACTTTTAACGATTAAACCAGGTATATATATATAAGTTTTTAACCAATTTTGTTTATAGAAATCAAAAATATTATTAATGATTTTAGAAATCTTAACCGATTTTCAGTGAATTTACAGAAATTTGTAGGAATTTTAAAAAAATATTGGGAGTATGAATGTATAAACTCGTAATTGTGACTAACTTCATATCTATCATACGCGCCATTTTTTTGACATTGACAGCTATTCTATCTCGAAGAGCGCCAAAAATACTATAAGAATTGATCTGTCAAATAATTTTCATAATTTTACAAAAGTGTTTTACTATAGCTGAAAATGTCGAATTTCGTGCCAACAAAACAACATTTGCGGGAAGTTTTAATTTGCTTCTTCCATTTAAAGAAAAACGCAACTGAAGCACATCGTTTACTCACTGAAGCTTATCCTGACTGTGCTATAGACGTTAGAATGTGTCAGGTGTGGTATGCCCGTTTCAAAAGTGGTGATTTTGATGTTGAAGACAGGGAACGTTCAGGCGGCCCGAAAAAGTTCGAAGATGAAGAATTGAAGGCATTACTTGAAGAAGATTCATATCAAATGCAACAAGAACTTGTAGAATCTTTAGAAGTTGATCAATCAACCATTTCTAAACGATTAAAAGCATTGGGAATGATTCAAAAGCAAGGAAATTGGGTGCCGTACGAATTGAAGCCGAGAGACGTCGAACGACGATTTTTCACATGTGAACTGCTGATTGAACGACAGAAAAGAAAGGGTTTTCTGCATCGTATTGTGACTGGCGATGAAAAGTGGATACGTTACGATAATCCAAAGCGTAAAAAAACATGGGGACCGCCCGGACATGCATCAACATCAACGGCAAAGCCGAACATCCATGGATCCAAGCTCATGCTGTGTATTTGGTGGGATATGAAAGGTGTCGTGTATTATGAGCTGTTGAAACCGAATGAAACGATCACTGGCGACCGCTACCGATTACAATTGATGCGTTTGAGCCGAGCATTAAAGGAAAAGAGGCCAGAATATGAGAATAGACACGACGAAGCTATTCTTCAAGGCAAGTAAAAACATACTTGGAAACGCTGAAATGCTGAAATGGGAAGTGCTACCCCACCCGCCGTATTCTCCAGACATTGCTTCTTCTGATTACCACTTTTTCCGATCGATGACACATGGTCTGGCTGAACAGCACTTCCGTTCTTTCGAAGAACTCAAAAAATGGGTCGATTCGTTGATAGCCTCAAAAGTTGAAGAGTTCTTTCGACGCGGAGTCCGTATGCTACCGGAAAGATGGGAAAAGGTTGTGGCTAACGATGGACAATACTTCAAAGAATAAATTTATAATCACTTTTTCACAATAAATGTCCAAATTACGAAAAAAATAAGAGTTTATACATTCATACTCCGCAATCTTTTGAATGCAGTCTTCAACTTAATTTAGTTGAATTCATTCGCAATCATTTAAAGTCACTCGAAATTATTTCTACAAGATCTAAGCGTGAATAATAAAGAGCAACATGTACAGGATTGGCCATGTTAGATGGGCCCATTTATTAAAAAAAAACACATATTTCGCTATTCAAGTGGAAAATCGTTGAATTTGGTTTAAAGAGATTTGATTACATAACTTTTTGAAGATGATATTGCACAAGGGGTCGCCCTGAACTCAGCTGACTTAATGTGGCCGTTTTTCGACATTTTCCACCGTATTTGTCAATATTTTGAGGCTTCGCGCTACTCTTAGTTACTTCCCGGTAAACTAGGTATATTTCTTTTTATATATGCCGAGAAGTAAATATCATAAATATTATGTTACCAGTTGTTGTTTTCTTTATGTTCCATTAAATGCAATGAGACCCCACTTTTTTCTTTGGGCGGATCACCACAGTAAACAAGGGAAAACTGTTTAATCGCTTTGCTTATTATTATTATAAGTTTTGTTTCTTTATCAAATGATTGTGCAAGTGAATAATACACTGATAACAAGTGTCTGAAGTATTCAGTGATTTTTGTATTAATGAATAAAATGAATGAGATGATTTTTTCATTTAAAGCGTATTAACACATGAATTTACTAAATGATTAATTAGTCAATGACAGCAAAATGATTAATGATTTCAAATTTACAATATTTAGTCAAATTTGCTATTCAATGAATTCAATCGCATTGAATGTGACTTCAGTGATGTAAAATTGCAATTGATTGCAGTCTTTTACAGTTCTCCACCACAGAACTTCTTTGTTTTTTTGTCGGTCCATAAAATTCGTAAATAAAAAACAATACAACATGCCAGGGGCGTAGCCAGGATTTTTTTTGGGGGGGAGGGGGGTTTTCATTCGAAGAAAATTGACATTGACTTGCCATTACTGATGATGAACCCGACCTCAAAACAATTACCAAAAATACGAAAAATAATCAGAGGCTCATTTTTTTCAAATGATTATCAGTGGGAATTTGGGCCATGATAGGGAATCCGGATGAGGTTGGCTTATATTCCCGAAATTCGTGCAGTTGCTGCATTGAAAGAGGTCTTTCGAGTCGGGGTGCTTTGAACAATAATGGGTTAAAGAATTAATCACATTTTAAGATTGTTTTCTAGAACTTTGGAGCTGACCCACTACTACTGCCCTACATGGGCCTTGCGAATAAAATGGTTCCTAGTGTTTATGAATGAATTTTTTATACTGAACACGAATCTTAGCAAAAATGGGATGGAAAACCTTAAAATAGAATTTTTGGTCATTTTTTTAAATTGGAGAGCTGAACACTGGCGTGCTACAAACTTCGAAATCCAGAAATTGAGCCCTAAACTCGAATCTGTAAATCAAAAACAGTTACTGACCTAGAAAAACTATAAATGCAAAATCAAACCTCATGTCAAAGAAAACAAATCGGATCTGCTCGCATAGTGTAACTAAGATTTCAAGTTTATTTTTTTATATTTGACTTTTTAGAAAGAAACCGATGGAAGTAAAAAATATTTAGAAACTGTTCAATAGATTTTATATGGATTTTTTTTCATCCACTGGCAATGAATATCAAAAAATAGAAGAAAGTTTCCACATTTGGGGGCGGGGGCGGTTCAGAACCCCACAACCTCCCCCCCCCCCCCCCCCCTAAATACGGCCTTGCAACATGCAGTATAACTTTTTCAATATTCACTTCTGATATATTTCTTACCAAATCTGAAAATAAAGGAATTTATTAACCCTTTGACGCCCGAATTTAAATGGGGCTTGATAGAAACATTTTGTTTTGAAATTATGGCTACTTAGGTCTTCTACAATCTTGACACCAATGCATGCTTCTATATTGGTTTGTTTGTCCTTTACTCAAGGTTAAAAACAAATTGCTTTGGAGCTGTAGACAATCACTTTATCATCCGATTTCTTCATTTTTTTGATTTCTCTTATCTTTTATAAACATATTTGAAAAAAATTTTAGCACTTGTTTTTTTTTGCTGGACTTCAAAGACAAAATCTTAAAAAAATGACTTAAGTAAAAAATTTCAAATGTTCGGCAATCAGTAAACGTGAAGAAAACCTAACAGAATCAAATACAAATAGTGAAAATTGTTAAACACCTTATTTATGCCGCGTAAAAGTGAATGTTGCATATACGCAACATTGGGTATGAAAGAGTTAAGGAAACAAAATCGTTCTAAAATAATATCTATATTAAACATTAGTGACTGAAAAAATGTTATTTGCATTGAAATTATGAAAATTTGTTTCCTGTTCTCCACCGACCTTACTAGCCCACTTTTCCTAATTTTGTTTTTTCAATAAGCTTTGTATAGCATGACTCTACAGAATAAACGAATTTCTTCGGAAAGTTAGTCCTTTATTAAAAATCAGTAAAAGCAATAGGTACCTAAACAATAGAACTATTCTAACCCCGGCTTTTTGAAGATAACGACTGCAAACGACAAATATTTTCATTTATTTTTCTATATGTTTGATTTGTGGAATTTATAAAAAAAGAAGAAATTTAATGAAAATATTTTACTTATAGGAACCCTAAAATACCAGAGCTGGGACAATAGAATAATTTTTTGAGCTCCGTCTGGACGAGAAAATTAGATTTTTTGCCACTGTGTTACTGTTAATCGTAAACCATACTTTTTTCTTTTATGAGCCAACCATGTATCCCTAAAACGATGTGGAAATTCTATTTTGTGTTTCCTCACTCAACACACAACTTTTCAGTCGAATAATGTTTTATATTTATTTTTATAAAGAAGGAGCGGAAGATCTTCCTCCTGACCTTGACGTATAACACCTCGAAAGTCTTTTGACTATTTTTCCAAACAACATTTGATAAATTTTTAAGCAATAGTTCGAATTAGCTAAATTAAATTACCCACTATCTGCGTCTCACTGGGGGAGTTTTTGATTAGAGATACTTTAAATACTCAAAGACTATGTATTTGATATTAATATATGCTTTTCAATAGGTACGTTCAATTTCTACCTTGAACAAACTCAATTTGCGCCATATCCAAGTAACTTTAATTGCTTCCCTCATTTTATGTAGGGTGTCAACACACAAAACGAATGAAACAAAAAAGGACAATGTCGCCATTTAATACTGCCATAACTAAAGATTAAACTCAGAATATAGAGCTTTGCACGAATATAGAAAAAAAAAAAGCTGAAAGCAAAGAAAAACGGAAGAAAAAACGCAAAGTGGCTAACATGTTTGTTTAGTTTAAAATTGAGGCTAGTTTATGCTAACAGTTTTTTATATCTCCTCGCAAAGAAAATCCAAAAAAAAAAAAATTGACTAAAAAACTTGAAATACTGAAGCAAAACTTTAAATGCTTTAATTTAGCACTTTTTTATTTGCTGGCTTTAAAGCGTGCTTTAGTTTTTAAAGTGGACCTTATATTTTTTTTTTTTGGAATATGCTCGCATGTTTGTTAGCATTAAATAAATTTTCTTTTTCCCAACTTTAGTTCTTTTATTTTTTTTTTTTTTTGTTTTTGTGTGTTTGTTTTGTAGTTTTGTTTAACAGTTAGTTTTTTGTGACTGTTTTGTGTAAACATTTTGTGCTACAAATGGCATAGAATTAACACACAAACAAAACTAAATGTTGCAAAGTAGCTCTACATTCATTTCAGTTTTTGTTTTTGTTTTTTTTTTTTTTATATGACCTATGATTTATTGCACTAATTTAAAACAGCGGCATTAATGAGCGTTAGAATGAAATTTAGATAATAATAATGCGGATATGAAAGCTATACAAAGGTGCAACCTTTGTTGGCTCTGACTCTGGGTTCTAGCTACTAGAGTTAACTTCTTTTATTGTGCGGCATTATTGCGTGTGTGACTATCTTAAAAGGCTTTTAAATGGCGGCATATGTATGAGATATACTCATAAATATCTATGCTCGTAAGTAGGTGTATATTTAAAGTATCATGGGATTTTAAAAGCATTCTCGATGAGTTTCAAAGATAGTAGGAAATTTTTGCGACATGGCTTTATTCTATGGGTAGTAGCTGCTGTGGTCTGAATGTGTGTATTCACTGTTTCATGAAAAGCTTTAAAATGTCTTTATAGCTCTTGAAAATGAAATGTACTGAAGTCAATTAATATTCTAAAATCTATTAAGATTACATACTGAAATCAAATTGGACCGTAGTGATGTTGATTAGGTGTGCTCTAATCATCTTGGAACACTTTGAAATTGATTTGGAATTTTGGGAAAACATATTAAAATCTTCTGAAATCAATTTGGAATATTCTGGAATCGATTTGGAATGTTCTAAATTTTATTGGAAATATTTTGTAATCAATTTAGAATATTCTAAAATCAATTTGAAATATTTTGAAATTAATTTGAAATATTCTGAAATCATTTTGAAATATTCTGAAATCAATTTGGAATATCCTGAAATTGATTGGGAACATTCTGGAACCAATTTTGAATACTGTGAAATTGATTGGGAATATTCTGGAACCAATTTTTAATTCTACGAAATTGATTGGGAATATTCTGCAATCAATTTGGATTATTCTGGAATCGATTTGAAGTATTATAAATCAATTTAAAATATACTAAATCAATTTGAGATATTTTGAAATCAATTTGAGATATTCTAAATCAATTAAGGATATTATAAAAATAATTGGTAATATTCTGGAATCGATTTGGAAATTCTGAAATTATTTGGGAATATTCTGGAATCAATTTTGAATATTCTGAAATTGATTGGGAATATTCTAGAATCGATTTAGAATATTTCGAAATTAATTTGAAATATTCTGTAATCTATTTGGAATATTCTGAAATTGATTGGGAACATTCTGGAACCAATTTTGAATACTATAAAATTGATTGGGATTATTCTGGAACCAATTTTTAATTCTATGAAATTGATTGGGAATATTCTGCAATCAATTTGGATTATTCTGGAATCGACTTGAAATATTCGAAATCAATTTAAAATATTCTAAATCAATTTGAAATATTTTGAAATCAATTTAAGATATTCTAAATCAATTTAGGAAATTATGAAAATAATTGGTAATATTCTGGAATCGATTTGGAAATTCTGAAATCATTTGGGAATATTCTGGAATCAATTTCGAATATTCTGAAATTGATTAGGAATATTCTAGAATCGATTAAGAATATTTTGAAATTAATCGGGAATATTCTGAAATCAATTTGGAATAATCTGAAATTAATTGGGAACATTTTAGAACCAATTTTTAATTCTATGAAATTGATTGGGAATATTCAGCAATCAATTTGGAATATTCTGGAATCGATATGAATTATTCTAAATCAATTTAAAATATACTAAATCAATTTGAGATATTTTGAAATCAATTTGAGATATTCTAAATCAATTAAGGATATTATGAAAATAATTGGTAATATTCTGGAATCGATTTGGAAATTCTGAAATTATTTCGGAATATTCTGGAATCAATTTTGAAAATTCTGAAATTGATTCCCAATATTCTAGAATCGATTTAGAATATTTTGAAATTAATTGGGATTATTCTGAAATCAATTTTGAATATTCTGAAATCAATTGGGAAGGTTATGTGATCAATTTCGAATATTCTGAAATCAATTCGGAATATTCTCGAATCAATTTAGAACATTTTGATATCAATTTGAATTATTTTGAAATATTCTAAAATTAATGGCGAATATTCAGAACTCAATTTGGAATATTCTGAAATAAATGTTGAATATTCTAAATCAATTTGAAATATTATAAATCGATTTGGAATATTCTGGAATCAATTTGGAATATTCTGAAAATACTTGATAATATTCTGGAATTGATTTAGAATATTCGGAAATTAATTGGGAATATCCTGAAATCAATTTAGAATATTCTGAAATTAATTGGGAATATTCTGAAATCAATTTCGAGTCAATATATTTCAGAAATTATATGGAGTTTTCTGAAATGAATTTAGAATATTCTGAAGTCAATTAATTTATTATTTCTTTAACAAAACACTATGGCATCACTGTACCGCCAAATCTTTCGCTACTTCACTTTAAACAAACACAGTTCAATGGCCAAGCAAAGAAAATATTAGTTCCGGCCTATCTCTTCTTCCAAAAATAACGTGCACTACACACCATTTCTTGTTTTCTTTTTTTTTTATTAGCATAGATAGATTTCTGAAATTCTATACCAAATACAAAAGTGCACAACATGAGCTTTAATGTTGAACTTAATTAAGCTGAAGTTATGGATTTGTAACCGCAAACCATAAGCAAAATATAAAAAACAATAAAAAGTTTTAAAGTTCAACAACACTCGATAACACTAAGTCAATTTAACATATGAACCTGAACCACCCACTGAAGAAAAAATTAAAAGGTTTCTTTAAAAAAAAAAAACTAAAAATAATACAAATTAAAGTAGAAGAACCAAATAAGAACGTGTTTATATTAAATTTCAAGTATCTAGAACAAAAACAAAAATATATGGAAAAAATTCCAAGAATATTATTATTATTTAAACTAATTATGTATGCAAAAAATGTAAAAAACAAAAAATACTTGCACATACACAAATATAAATACATGGGAAACACGTAATGCTAACACACACACATACATATCCATATAAATGCATAAATACATACAGACTCATATTTGCCATACATGATGACGATGATTTATAACTTTAGTAATACGCAAAGCATATTTCGAATATAATTTAAACGAAATTCTCGTGCTTCTTCCTTTTCCAAATGCAAACATTTGTACGTACGTAAATATTATACACCAATACTTTGGTATTTCATGTTTTGGTATTTTGTGTATTAGTCAATGAATATGTATGTAGTGGAATATCTCAGTGTTTGTATTATGCTCCTTGGGGAAGTTGTGGAATAAACCCAGTCAGCCAGACAGTCAAGCGTATGTGCGTGTATGTGTGTGCGTTTTTGTTTCGTGTTGCATATCAATTGGAATTGAAATTGAAATTCTGAAGTTCTCTATCTTTTTTTCATTTGACTTTTCTTTTTCTTCTCTCTACTTCTTGGGTTTATAATAACCAAAACCAAGGAAGAATAAAGAAGTAGCGTACTACCTTCATTACTATAGGGGATTAAGTGTGAATGATAATGTTAGTCGTTAGACCAAAAAAGAAATACAAAAAATTAAAAAAAATATGTATAAAAGAAAAACATACGAATGTATATAATGAGAATATACTTACATGTATCTCTATAGGACGATGACACAGTTGGGGATATGTAAAGTAGATAAACTCATTACTTTATTTTCATTTTTAAATATGAAAAGGTGATAAAAATATTTTATATTTATTTAGAATCGTCTGCTTTTTTCTATCGTGGAGTTTTTGAGTTTTTCGACGCCATTTTCAGCTATAGTATCCGATAAAAATTCCCTCAAAAATGTTGACTTCATACCATTTTCCTCCACTTAAATAAAGTTCTTAGAAAAATTTTAGCTTCTTCCTCCTTCTCTTACTCCTTCCTTTCCTTTTCCCTTTTTTTCGTAGCCCCTTCACTTTCTCCTTCTTTCTTCCTATTCTTTTCACAGGGGAACCCTTTCTCCCTCTTATCCCTTTCTTCCTCGTCAACCTTTTTTCCCGTCCTAGTCACATTTTTTGTTCCCTTTTTCCACTTCTCTTTTTTCCACTTTTCGCTTTTCCTCGCCCCATTTTTTATTCTTCGTAACTAATTTTGTACTGAACCAAAAAAAAGATAAATAAGATATTAAAAATTTTTCCATAATATATATAAACCTCTTTTCATTTAGAGTAACTACTGCTTAAACTACATAACTCAAAGCATAGCATAGTTTTAGGCATAATTTTTATTCAAGATTAATGTAAACAAATTAAAGTATCATAATTAATTTTAAGATTTTTTGCACATTTTATACCACTCCTGGCAGCTTATGGGTGGCAGAAAAAATAAAATCTATTTTCAAATTTATTAGTCCGTCAATTATTGGATTGATTGGTAACAACTCCAGCCCTAAAAGTATGCAGGGACAAAAAATGGAAAACTGAAAACTTCTTGCTGATTTCAATTTTAGCATTCCATTCATGACTCTCATAGTTTTTTCAAGAATTAACGAATTCAATTCTTATTTAAAACTTGTGCATTTTTTGGAAAAGTTTTGATTCACTTGACTGCTCGAAAATTTATATGTTTTAACACTACAACAATTAATTTCCACAGTGTATGGAACTAGGTATAAGTTGCGTGAGGGTGAGCGGTGGCTGCTCAGTGATTTAACCACAAACACAATAAACCACAACAATGTGAGAATCTCAACATCTCTCCTAGTGAAAACTATAATATTAATTTTAATTAGAAACAACAAATGTGAAACGTCGGCCACACTCACCCACCCCTTTCAATTCATTTAGCCAAGGATGCAGCACACACACAAGCACACATAAATAAATACATGTACAAATATAAATGTGTATAAATATAAAACCAAAAAAAAAAAAAAAAACTTTTAACTGAAATGTTACACAAAATAGTTCATCAAGAATTTCACAACCATCCTGCACATATAAATACAAACAACAATAAACAACACAACAAACATGTAAACCATAATTTTAGGAAATTGTTACTACTACATATATATGAACATATATGCATGCGATACTACCACTACTATTACAACTTTTACGATGATAGTAATTTATCTTCAAAAGTAGAGTTTAAAATCTCTACATTTCTTTGGCACTTTGTAATTCAGTTCTTTTTTACAATTTCTGTCTCTTTCTCTAAAGGACTTACAAGTAGCATATGATTACAATCAAACATACATATACATACATACATACAAACACATAAATTCATATACACAAAAGAGAAATACGCACTTATAAAATGAAAGCAAAACAATTTGTCAAAATAAACAGCAACAAACAGAAAGTATCAGTAGAAGAAAAACACAAAACACACAAAATATGATAAATTTACAAATATTGTATACGACAAATAAAAGTACACACACACATGCACACAAGTTTACTAACAAAAGAAGCTTAAAAATCCTCTCAACTCTATGTACAAACAACACACACATGCAAAATATAGACAAACACAAACGTAAACACAAAATTACTGGCATGTTGGTATATCCTGATATGTTATGCTATCCTAATTATAATGATAAACTACTTTTACTGCTACCATTTCATTTTGTTGATGCTTTTTCTGCTGCTACTATTCATAAAAGCAGTGATTTTCAAATTGTTGCTTCTTCTTTTATTTACGAATTTGTATGTATGAGTGTATGTCTGCGTAATCATGTGTAGCTATTGTACCTTTGCATATGAAACCCTGTGGGAAATCAGAGTGGAAATCTTTTGGCATTTAAATAAATTTTCTAAAATGTAATTGTTTATTCTAGAGGACAGTTTCGATGACATATTCATCGAAGCAAGAACAGTCCATACTTGATTGTATAAGGAGTAACTGTTAATAATATTGCACGCCACTTATACACACAGATGTACGAATATTGCCTAACGTTAGTCCAGAAAAAAAAGGATTCACCACGGAGTCTAAAAAATTAACTATTAGGAGCTTGACTTCATGGACTTATAGTTTAATTTAGAAATTTGAATTGAATACTAACCCGCATTCATAGCCCTAAAAACAGATAAGTGCGGTTATAGATGAATCTGGAAATTTAAGCATAATTCGTCTTAGAAGTCGAAGATTCTCTTAGAGACCAATGATTACTTATAATCAGGATTTTACATGGCTTCCATGGGCTCCAAAAAATTTAAACTTGAGTAGATTTCTACTAAGAAACTGCACTTGGGATTAACGATGAAAGGAACTACAAAAGGATATTGCTCGGATTCCATGGGCTTAGAGAAGGATATAAAAACTTGAGCAGGAACCTATTGGATTAAAAATGAGTGAAAATATTACTTTCAGAACTCATGAGCTTATAAATGGGTATAAAAACTTCAGCAAGGCTCCACTCGGACATCCCTGACTTAAAAATATACAACCTTTAAAGTCGCATAGGGTAAAAATGGGTATAAAAACTTAAGCAGTATTTCTCGTCGAAGCCCATACGACTAATGAAAGTTTTACAAACTGCACGCGCAATCTTCAAGATACATTTAAAAACCTGAACTATACTCCTCTTTATAGTTTTAACATTGATCCTCCCAAAACAACATCCTGTTGTTCAATGCGTTACCTTCTCTCGTGGACATATTACCAATAACAACATCGCTTCTATTTCCTACTCGGTTGTTTGTGTGGTGCAATGAGTCCTTGCGGATTCATCATCATCACTAGCATCGTCATCATAACAACACAGCACAACAACAGCAACAACACATCAAAGTCTTTTACTTTGAACTTTATTCTAATTGTTAAATGAATGACACTACTCATTTGTTAGGCGAGTGCGTCCTCAATCTACAAAATTTATTATGAAATTGTTGTGCAAGAGATTCAACTAAAAAAGTAAAAAAATAATAGAAAATGTGCTGGGAGAAAATGTTTGCTTTACGGTAGTAAAGTATTGCAGTATACATTGATACTATAACCCTTTTACTGCCACTTTGAAAATATGCAGGGAATTTTAAAATGGTTCTACTGGAAAACTTCAGGGATTTTATTGCAAATACTAGCTGACCCGACAAACGTTGTTTTGCCTTTTCTGCGAAAAGCGCGAAAATTAAAAAAGAATGAAGTACTTGATATTTAAAATTTATCATTCGTAATGACAATTCAGACTTCCATTGAATTTGGAAAAAAGATTCTAGATTAAAACAGTGTCTCATTATTGACACAATTGATATGTTCAAAAATATTTAACTTGCGGAACTGTACATTAAAAACAGAGAATCATTATAAATAAAAATCTCAAATCAATATTTTTTTAATTAAATTTTAGAAATGAAAGTTTACATTGCGTCTGGACGACCAGAAAATTAAATATTTTTATTGTATTATCACCGATGTGAACTCAGCGACGTGTACGAAAACAACTCAAGTCTGATAGCAGAGAACATAGTGGATATTTACAACAAAAAAAAAAGACCATTAGGTGAAAATCGACGAAAACAAAGCCATATTGGCTGATGATACCGTTTGAGCAAAATTATTAACCCAGTTAATGCTAAAGGGGTCATTCAGCAGTTAGATAGAAACTCCAGCATATCTGTAGTCAAAAGAAATAACTTTTAAGTGTTTTTTTGTTTTTTGAGCAATTTTGTTAGATGTCAGTTGAATTATAGAAACAACATTTCAAGAGGCTCTATATTCATATTAAAGACCATTCTTGAAATTATGTAATTATAAATAATATATCAAAAATTATTTCAAAATTTTAACCAATTTGATATTTATTATAAATATAGCATTTGTTATAGCGCCACCTAACGGATTTTAAGACAGCGACGCAGGGTCTTAAGATATTTCATAAAGTAGGAGAAATAATAGTAGAAAAAGGAATGGAAAAAGTATTAGAAAATAGCAGTAAAAAAGTAAAAGAAAATGGTAGTAGAAAAGGTAGTAGGAAAAAGAATAGAAAATAGTGTTAAAAATTGTTGTACAAAAGTAGAAAAAAGGTAGCAGAAAAAGTAGTAGAAAAATAGTTAAATATAGTAATAAAAAATAGTTAAATATAGTAGTACAAAAATAGTAAAAATGGAGTAGCAAGAGTGGTAAAAATAATAATAAAAAACAGTAGTAAAAAAAATTTTAAAGTGGTAAACAATAGTAATAGAAAGTAGTGATACAAAATAAAAAGAAATTGCAGAAAAATGCAATAAAAAGGTAGTAGAAAAAAAGTTGTAAAATAGTAGTACAAAATATTAGTTGAAAAAGTAGTAGAAAATATTAGTTGAAAAAGTAGTAGAAAATTTTAGTTGAAAAAGTAGTAGAAATTGTAGAAAAATATTAGTTGAAAAAGTAGTAAAAAATAGTAGTAGAATTAGTAGTAGTAAATGAAAGTAAAGCATGGTACCACACCTACTAATCCAACGAACTGAAAGAATTTAAATTTTAGTACCGTACCATAAATGCCTCTTAAGATATCTCATAATGAAAATACAGGTTAGGTGCCACACCCCCTTTGTCAATCCCACCCATACTTTTGTTGTAGCATGGCATTGTCAATTCTCGTTATTGTACCAAATTTCTGTAACGTGCTGTAAATGGTTCGTGAGGTATACCCGAAAAACTATTAGGATTGTATGGGAAGTGCCACGCCCACGCCCGAAAGGCAAAGAGATACTTTACTCCTTACATAGAGATATCAATTTTTATTTATTTGCTTTATTTTTTATTTATTTAAGCGCAATTTAAAAACTTTTGTAAAATTAACGTTTGGCTGAAAATGGGTTAACGAAAGATTCAAAACAATAAAAGTTTTTGTTCTTGCTCTTTCGCTTTCTGCACTTTCTATACACTTTCTTTATATACGTAGCCTTTAACGCTTTCCAGAGAATGCTTAACACGTCACGTGTTACATTTAGGCATTTATTTAGTTTGCGAGGACGAGGACGAGGACGAGGACGAGGAAGGGAAAGAATGAATGAATGGAAACATTTTAAGTTGGGACGACGCAGAGCAACTCGAGTATTTGAAAAGTTTTTTGTTTTTAGTATTTTACGGCCAAAACATTTATGATTATTTTGGTCTCCTGCTGCTCTAAACACACGCACACACATACGCAAAGAGAGAGACACACACATTTACACACATCGGCAGCATGTTTTTTTTTCGACTCTTCTATTTAATAGACAAATAAGGACCCTAATGTTAACCTTTAAAAGTTTTATTTGTCAATTTATGAGCAATAATAAAGTTTTTGTTTCTATATTTTTTTTTTGTTTTTATTCTTCTAGGAGCATGCGAAAAACTGAAAACTGTGAAATACAAAAAGTTATAAACGTGTGCCCCAAGTGTCAAAAACAAAAACAACAACAGTAATATTGCTTATAAGGGGAAGTATAGTGTAGTTAAAAAAAAAGTAGCTCAAGAAAATTGCAATACTTTTTGGCTAAATTACATTAAGCAACACGCACGTTTTACCTCATACTTCTACATACGCAGGGGTTAAATGTGATTTACCAATTTCGCACCGTAATAAACCCTTTTCACTTTTTGCCTGCCTGCCTGCCTGCCTTACTTCTTACTTCTTATATTCCTGCATATGTATGCAGGTATATTTTTACACATATATGTATGTATGTCTGTCTGTCTCCGTATTTTTACGACTTTTGAGCCAATTTTTTTTTTTTTTTTTGGTTTTTATATCAAATTACTTCAGATTTTGTTTACCGAATTTAGTCCCTTTTTTTACTACTTTTTTATTGCAGTTTACCTTAAACAAATGTTTGTTGCCCTTGCTATTTATTTTTTCCCTGTCCCTGTGTTTTTGTCATATATTTTTTTTTGACAATTTCATCAACTTTGTTTACTGTGTATATGGTAGAAACAAGTTCGTCATATGTGAAATGTTGCTTTCATTATTTTATGAATGCATTTCTTTTATGTTGATTCAAATTACTAGCTTTAGGTAGCAGCAAAGCTTACAATTATTTGTAGGTACATACTTTTATATTGAAATAGCAGCTTGTCGACAATAATCTTTAGGAAATCCTTTAAGCGAGTTGTAAATATTATGACCAGAAATCTTATTTAGAAAGATTTTGTTTTCATATCATTATTTGCTGATTATTTTGGCGGATATGTGCAAACAAATATCGCTGAGTTTTATTGAAAATTTAAGACTTTCCTGTTTACTAATATTATATGCCAATATAGAATCTGATAAAGCTTAAGTTTACGTCGGGGAAAAATAATGAAATAAATATGTATGTATGTACTTATTGGATATTATAAATGACAATATTACAAATGATGTTAACAAACTCAAAGTACAATATTACAAATGAGTGTATTACTTTTTCTCATTACATATACACAAAAATATCACAGCTTTGTCATTTTATACTAAAGCAAGCAAATGATATGTAAGGGAATCGTAGAATTTTATATATGGTTGTGTATTGCTATGGTGGTGGAATAAGTATGTGTGTGTGTGTTTGTAAAGAGTTTTAGCTTTCTCCTTGAGTGCAAGCATAATAAATGACTTGATTTCGTGTGCGTATTATGAAAAATCTAAGCAATAAAAATAACAAACACAACTATGTATTGTGATTTTTCTGTGAAATTAGATATTAGCATTAGATTATTGAAGTGATACTTTTCCCTCACTTCTATACTTCCTTGTCATTCTTATGCTTTCTCAGTTTGGAGTTCATTTAAACCAAATAAAATTACAACAATTTGTTCACACATTTAGCATATATAATCACGCATTTATGAAGATAAAATAGAATTATATGTGATAAAAATAAAAAAATGGTGGCATTTATAAAAACTAATGGTAAAGTGAAAGCAAATGTTCTCTCTCCCCGATAACCCTCGAGCAATTCCCAGATTTTCGATCAAATTCTTCGCATTAGTATAATTTCGTATTATTACAGCGCTGCACGCACTTTCCATATAAAAATTTTACAAAAACGAAATTGATTTCAGTTAGAGTTATTTTAAGGCGACCCTGGACTTTCTCTGCAGAAAACTTAACCAATTTCCATGGGACTGGTAGATTAATGGAAACGTACTTTTTGACTCCGGGATTCTTAACATATAAGCTTCAGTCCACTTTTGGACATCAACATTTTCATGGGATTTCTTTTGACTCAAATAAAAAATGGCAAAACATTTGTTTTGAAAAAAAAACGGGTTCAAAGTTTTGACTATCGGTTTTTCGCGAATATTTTCGTTGTTTAAACAATTTTTCAGATTGTACTCCGTGTATGCAAAACATTTTTAAGCTGCCACTCTTTGCTCACATCCAAGGGAATCCAAAATGTCCTAGGAAGGTACTGCAAATATCTTGAGAAGTTAAAGACACCAAAATATTTACGACTTACCAAATCATTGTGCTTCTAGAGCAATATCAAAGCAGCAGGATTCGGTGATAGCATGAGTTTTTAGAGCCCATTCTACCATTGCACTTAAAGTAGCCCAACAAAAGCTGGCGCTGACGGTCACTAATATATTCATTAATATAATCCAAAGTCGTTTAAATGAATTCTAAATCTGAGGTATCATAACTCAACCCTTACAAACGGCAAAACTAACAAAAAAATGGCAGTAGTGGGCTGTCGAACATATGGATAATGATTGGAGCGATGTAGCCTTTACAGACGAATCTTTTTTAATTGAAGGTAGTTACCATAAAATGTGCATTGTCCATTAAGGGCAGTAAGATGGATCTGAGATTAGTTAAGCATCGAAGAAAAACTCATGTTTGGATATGCTTTTGAAAACAGAGTTTCGACAGGATAATCATGTTTACGACAAATTTGGATATCCACTACCCAATCCATTTATACCAGCATAGACTCTTATCTTCTGCAAATAACTAGTTTGGGAATGGAAATCGAAATTGAGGGCTTTAAGAGGGCAGGACCCTAAACATCAAAGTCGCTTGAGCAGTAAGTGAAAAGAGGAAAATTGGATAAGAATTTCGGACTGCGCCTCTCAATCTTCAGATGCTAACCACATTGAAAATTTCTAAGCAAATATTAAGCTTAAGATGAGCTTAGATGATGCTAAAAGCATTGCCCAATTGAAATGACAGATTAAGTCAAAATGGCGGTGTTTGCGGCAATCGTACGCCGAAAAGCTAGAGATAATATGACCTCGCGTTACCACGAAATTACTAAAAATTTTGGTAACTGGACAGTATATTGATATGTCAGCGCATTGGACAAAGAAATGTTTAAAAATAATGTGGGACTTTTTTTTTGATTGTTGCTTTTTTTTTAAAAGCTTAGACCGAACACGCTCTTGTTGAAAAGACTGTATATGTCCATGGAAAAGTCATAATTTACGAACATCAATGCAAAAACTATTTTCTCTTTTAAAAGAGTTTAATTTTAATAAAATAAAAAACACAGTACAACAAAGTATTATTTACAGTAACTTAGGATCACGTTGATCACGACTGCGTAGTCAGTTTTTTCCCACCACATCTATTTCTCCCACAATATGAACCTGAAGTCGAAAAATGGAGACTTCAGAGGCTATTAAGAAATTTCTTTACTTCAACAGATACTAATTTGATGTCTGAAGGAAAATTATTAAGCACAAAGAGATAAACAATTTTTACATACACACCTTTTCCCAACCTCTGATCTTCCCTCGATAAATGGCTCATAGACCCGTGGTTCAATCCCATATGTAGCCAACAAATTTTTTTTTACATATCAAATAAATAATTTTTTTTTTTTTAATTTTTTTGGCTCCACAAGGGGGCCTAATGTAATAACAACAACAAACGATTCCATTACTTACTTACGTAGTGTGAGTGGCTTGGTTCCAATGCAAAAATTCGACTTTTGCATTATTCTGAAAAAAGTGTACCTCGTAATGTTCTAGCACCCCCATTAATTTTTAACAAAAAATATTTTCTTCGAAGACAGTATAATAGTTTCTCAAAAATATTCTTTATCGGCCAGTTATCGAAAAACGGGGCTTAAAATCCAATTTTCAAAAAGAAATGTAGAAGGTGGGGAAAAAGTGTATATGTAAAAACTGTTTATCTCTTTGTGCTTAATAACTCTCCTTCAGACATTAAATTCGTATCTGTTGAAATAAAAAAATTTCAAACACTCATCTAAAATACACAAAAATTATAAATTTATTAGCTGAAAATTAAAGTTTTGACAGACATTTATGTTAAGTATGTACTCACAACAGTGGACTTTTTTGAATTTTGCCATTTACATGGAAAATTGAGGCCAATCGAAAAAAATCATTAGGATATTCAGATTCTACGGAAAATTCTACTATAGAAAATATTACTTGAAGTTATATATAAACAGGTTAATGAACAAATGTAATCATCACAATAACAATGTATATAGAGACGGGCAAATCAGACGGCCGTTTCGGAATCCACCACAATTCCTCATTGATCTTAGTGATAGTTCTTAATCTTTCAATATCCTATATAAGCTACTGATATTTGAAATCGTAACCCAGAATTACAGATTTCACTGAATAGAGATATTGAAAGAAACTACCACTACCGTTCTATACACTTATGTTGTTGTTTTTTTTTCCCATTGTAAGTAATCTGCATTACAGTTCGTTATTTGAAAGTCTAGTACATGAGAGAGTGTGTGTGTTTGTGAGAAAATGATTCTAGGTGTCATTTTTTCTGAACTGATATAGCTTATATAGGATATTGAAAGATTAAGAACTATCACTAAGATCACTGACGAGGAATTGTGGCGGATTCTGAAACGGCAGTCTGATTTGCCCGTCTCTATATACATTGTTGTTGTGATGACTACATTTGTTCATTAAGCCTGTTTATATATAACTTCAAATAACGAAATTGACATGAACTTAAGTCATGACTTTGAAAATTAACATCTAGATTTAATTTTCATAGTCTCCTAGAAACTATCGAAAATATTATCGCTGCTCATTGTGGGAAATCTTGTTGAGTAGTGTAATTTTTAGAGAAATTTTACAAGTCCGCTTTCAAGTAAGCTAAAATTGTAACGGAGCAGTACAGATTCTGAAATAAGGTCAAAGAATTTTACTTTTACTGTGCAAAAATCACTGGAAAGAGTCAATAGTTTTCTTGATTGAACTTACGCTTAAGATATATGAATATTTTTTAAAGAAAAGTGCGATTGGATATTTTAATTTGAGTAGTACACCACCGCAGATTACACCTGGGGACGAATTTATACAAATTTTGTCATTTTTATACCACAACTTGAACTCATTCAGGTCTGACCACCCAGATTCATTTTTCTTACGATTCTTGAAGAGTAGCTTTGATGCCTTGACAAGTCTGGCTATGCCAGATCAGGAAATTTATACCAAAATAGCATAGTAGATTCACGAAAAAAAAAAAAAAAAAAACAAATATAAACAAACACACACAAATGTCATTATTGATTCTATTACAATTCTATTTTTTCACAGACTGAGAATATGAAACCGGAATTATCATTTAACTGCAATCGATTTGATATTTGTTGTTGTTATGATTATTATTGCTCTGTGTGTTGTTGTGTTTGTAATCTACACATACATAGTTTGTCAGTCTATGAAAACGGAAAAGTGCATTAAAATTTCGTTTCGTTTCAATTCAAAAGCAATTTCCGTTAACAAAAAAAAAAAAAGAAGAAAGCTGACTATTGAAAGTACAGAGCAACCAATACAACATTGCACACCAGCAGAGGCATAGATTTGTTTGATTTGTGTTGGAGTGAGTGTGAAAAAATGAAAAATGTTTATAGAAATTGAAATCAATAAAGAAAATAAAAAATAAAAGAAAGAAATTAGTAAAGAAAACGAAAGTTGAGAGTAAAAAAATATTTGATTGGAAAAACATACTGAAGATTTTCAGAACGTTGTAGCAAAGAGTCCAAAGCACATAAAGTAGAGATAAAAAATTTATTAACATATTTTATTTTTATTTAAAAAAAATATAAAAAATTTTTCGCCTAAAGGTATGCAAGGTACCAAAAAACTTAAGAAATATTTATGCTAACTAGCACCTCAAAGTATGCAATAACAAGTCTATGAAAAGCTCTTTAAAGGTTCTTTTTAATAAATTTTTATTTTTATTAACTTTTATTATTATATTATTGTAAATCATAACAAAACAAGAGAAGCTTAAAGTTTTTACAAAAATAATGATTTAAAAACTTTATCTCTTACTTAAAATAAAAATATGAAATTTTTATGCTAGTTAGCACCTAGAAGTATACCATAGAAAATCTGTAAATTATATTTCTGCAAAAATATTAATTGAGATGGCATATTTTTCAAAAAGAAACAGAAACATAATTTTGTTTCCACCTAAAAGTATGACATAAAAAATCTCTGAAAGCTTCTACAATGTTCTTTCTAATTAAATTTGTTTTTAGCAGATTTTATTAAAAACATATTAAATTATAACAGAAACAACTCCTCCGAAGTTTAAAGTGTCTGATAAAAATAATAAAAATTTAAATGATTTCTTTGGTTCCGTAAACAAGTATATGAAATCTTAACGCTAACGCCTAAAAGTATACCATAAATAATGTAGCAAATAAATAAGCGCACATGATTTATTGCGTAACGCCACAGAATTTCGTTCTTTCTCTTTCCAGCGAGTAACAGCAACTTAAAAATAAAGAAACATATTCACTTGTTGGAAGTAAGTAAAGGTGATGATGAAAGCGATGGAGTAAGAAAAAGGGAATGAGGTGGAAGCAAGAAGCATGCAGCCACTTAAAAGTTCAACAATTGCTACTTAAATAAATTCACACACAATTTAAAACTTCAAGGAAACCAAAAAAAAAAAACAAAAAACAACATAACTAGAAAATAGCAGTAACTTTTACTTTTCTTAGAGATTTTCAAAAGAAATGTAGTTACATATATAAATTTTTAAGCTGCTCAAATGTAAAAGCTGGAAATGGTTTAAAAACGTTTGCATGAAGCATAAGTAAAAGAGAAGAAGCCGAAGCTGCTTAGTTTTTTGGCCACACGCTGTGTGAATGCTGCTGCTGCTTGAAAGTAAGAGCTTGTTTTGTCTGCTTATTTATATAAGTATTTGGGTGTTATTTGAAGTCATGCGGCGACGACGACGGCGTCAATGGCGTTGACTTAATTTGTGGCGGCACCAATGTCAAAACACACACATGTTTACATACAAAAACACATACGAAAGCAGCAATATATATACACACACAGCCAATTTAAGCTTACCTTCTTCTGCGTACTCTGTTTTTCCTGTCATAAAAATTGTTACAATATTATTCTTCTTCTTTTTTCATTTTTGCTAATATAATTTTTCCCAGTGTTTTTGCTAACTTCGTTCATATTTCAGTATGAAAAGCACGTGCTCCATACACGACGGCGCTCATGAATTTATATTTATGTAGAAAAGGTGTAAATGTCACTAAGAAAAATACTTAAAAGTTAAATTATCCTTTACATCCGGTAGAAGAAAATAAAGAAGAAGGCAGAAAACTGAAGACGAGTCTTTGCTGTTTGTAAGTAAAGAAAAACAATAACTTCTGAAGTTCTTGTTGCTTCGCATTCTTCTTCAGTCAGTCAGCAGCAATAATTCATAATAATTTAAGCTGGTAAAAGTGAAAGTCTGACATTTTAATGGAATTCAAGTAAAAAACATTCAAAATTGTAAATGCTGCTAGAAGAATATGTAAGTAAAAATTCATAGCATAAGTCAGGGCGCCTAAGGAAAACATATTGCAAATGTCTAACTAGGAAAATGCAATATTTTTGTTAGCGAATATAAGCAAAGCTATAATAGGTTTATAGACAGAGTATTTTTTTTAATAAAAAGTATTGCTAATGGGAATGAAAGCTTATGAGCAATAATTTCAAATTTTGATTATAATTTAAAACTTTTATATATTTTCATAGTTATTAAAAAATTCTAAAATATATAAAATAAGAACAAATAAGCCTTAAATTATATTTTTGTCTGAATATCAACATGTATTTCAAATATTTGTTATTTTAGAAGCATTTGTGTATATTTCCACATAATATGATGCATTTTAATTACAACATCCGAAAATAAATTGAGTTGCATACTATGAATATGTGTTTGTTTTACACAGCTACTGTATTTCTACTCTACGAGGTAGCAGTAATTTTGGGGAAGCACTCACGCTTGTTAAAATGTATTCATACCATAAACAGATTTAATATGTAAATAAGCAAAGCAAACACACACATATTTTTTACACCCAAAAATAATTGATTACTTTATTTATTTTACATTATGTGATAATTATTAGATAATTTGCAATGTACACTATACAAATACTTACCCATACATATCTAAAAATACTTGTATGTGTCCACCCTTCTGTGTGTGCTTGTCTGCATGTCTGTCTGTTCATTCATGTATATTTAAATGTTATTTTATCATGTTTATTTGAATTTATTGTTTAATTGTGTTTCATTTGTTAGTTTATAAATTAATTGTGCGCGCAAATGAATGGCAATTATCTTGTTTTGAAATGGGCTGGTGTGGAAAGTGAAAGGAAGAGAGAGAGGGAGAACGAGAGAGGTAGCGATGCATACATTAAAAAGGAGAAAAAGGAGGCAAAAACTCAAGCGTTTATAAACAAAATGAGTGAAGAATTTTCCTCAACATTGAATATAAATACTAAAAAACTTTTAGGTAATAATTTTTTAACGGTGGTGCTGTGTACTTTCTTGGTAACGATCAGCAAATTTTAGCTGAATATCGTCAGTGAAGAACACAGTCAGAAGTTGAAATAAATCGTTTCTTGGAACTAAGTAAGAATGTTCAAGAATGTAGCTGCAATTTCTAATTTTTCATTAGCGACAAAAAGTAAGTGACTTCAGATATTCAGACTAAGTATAAAATAACGAAATAATGTCAACATTTTATCAAAACTTTGATTCTGTAATTGGCATCATAAACTATTATCATGCCCTTTTTCTACTCATATAATGGAACTTTCACAAACTAAGTTTCTGTGGAGTCTATACAAGAGGATTGTTGGACTGGGAGCTGATTAGTGAATTGTTGATTGAGTAAGTGGTTCAGCAAAGAATCATACCAAGTCATAGTCTGTGACTGTCATTAATTAGTTTGTAATCATGTCAATCCGTGAGTCAGTTAGCGAGCCGTTCATTAATATTGCCAATAAATAGTTAGAAAGTTTATCTATGTGTCATATAGTGAATCAGATATCGAGAAAGTCACTCAGAGACTCAGTCAGCCATTGATCCAATTACTGAATAAGTCAGGCGGCTATTCTGTCAGTGAATCAGTTTATCAATCAATATGCCAGCAACCGAATCAATAAACTCAATGTTATCAATAATGTTGACATTATTTAGTTAATTAGATAGATAGCTGTATAAAGGCTCGGCGGAACCTTATTTTTTGGCTTTAGACATGAGATTTCCAAAAAAAAAATATGCATAGCGGATACATATACATATTCCCATAGTTTCATGCTTTTAGATTGAATTATTTGGGCTGGGTGTTGCTTTGTGAGTCAATCAGTGAACCAGTCCTTTAAAGAGTTAGCCAGTGAGGTCATGAATTATACGGAAAATGAGTCAGTCTGCTGCTTAGCAATCAACCAAGCAATGAGGCAGTCAGCGATGCAATTTGCCTGGGTCGCAGTCTATCAACTAATGAAATAGGCAATGAGTCGATACATAAATGAGTGAGTCAGTCAGTAAATCAATAAGTGAATCAGTTAGTTAATGAATCATTCAGTGAGTCAGTATGGAACTTTGCAGCGTGGCAATCAATGAGAAGGCCAGCAAATCAGTTAGTGAAGCCAGTTAGCAAATTAGCCAGTGAGTCTCTCAGTTAATCAATTAATAATTTACTGAGTTAATCATTCATTAAGTGAGCCAATTAGCGAGGCAGTCAGTGAATCAATCGATCAGTTCGCCAGAAGTTTAGTCGATGATACAGTCACCCATTAAGTTAGTCAGTTTACCAGTGAGTCAGCAAGTATATTTGTGATTCACTTAAAGGTAAAGGACTCAGTAGTGAACCAGTTAGAAACTCACTCAGGAAGTCAATGGGTAAATCAATTAATAGATCAGTCAGCGAATCAGTCAATGAATGCTCGATCAGTCATTCAGTCAATGAATCAGTGAATCAGTTTTGTGAGCAAGCCAGTTATTAAGTGAACTAAGCTGTGAATTAGACAGTCAACAATTGATTGAGACAATCATTACATAGTTTGTCTACAACTCAGTTACCCAGCCAGTAAGGGTGCCAACAGAGAATCAATTAGTCAGTCAGTGTGTGCTAGGCTATGAATCACCCTATGAATCTGTCTGAGAGTGCGTCAGGGAGTCATTCAGTGAGTTACTTATTCAGTGAGTCAAACTTGAATCAGTCAGCGAATTAATCAGTTAGCGTTACAGCCAGCGAATCGGTTTATCGATAAGTAAGTAAGTAAGTAATAAGTAAGCAAGTCAATCATTTAGCGATGAAACCCATGAATCAGTAAGCGAATGAATTATTTAGGAAGCTAGTCAAGAGTTTTTTAATTGGTTGTTGAAAACTCCCATTGGAATGGAAGAAAATTTAGCAGCAACGATTTATCGTGCTTTGTTTTTTAGAATGGTGATGCACCATAAAATCTCAATTAGTTGCATAACTTTACTTTATTACTTTGCACACATCTCGTTGCAGAAAATACTTAGTCCCTAGTTACATTTAGTACAAAACAATGAATACAAATTTGTTGCAATAAAATTACTCTAAATTATGAAAATAAAAATAAATAAAAAAAAAAAAAAACGACCGAAACGCAATCTTCAAAAACACTTTACTACGCATAAAAAAGAAAAACCTAATTAAATAAAGTTATGATTTTATGATTACCTTCTACCATTTGGTTTATTTTTCCTTCATTTTTCTTAAACAATTTCCATGTCAATGCATAAAAAAGGTAGCTATTTTTTAATGCTAAATATAAAATATAAAAAAAAAACAAGTATGGAGCGCTTTCATTAAAAATGCATAAATTGCGTAGCATACTTTGCGGCACTTAAATTAAAGTGAATGTTGCCTGCCAGCAGCAGAAAGCAGCAACAAAAATAAAAATATAATATACTTATATAAAAAGGACATAAAATTTAAAATTCATAATTTCAGAAAACAAAAAGCAAAAAAAAAAAGAAAACAAGAGAAAGAGAGAGAATAAAAAGAATTTCATCACACAGTTCAAAAGAGGCAAAAAATATTTGTGAGGCGGTAAAGAAAATGGGCGGTGGAGCGATGGAATGTGTGTGTGTGTATGTGTTCAGAAAAATATGGTGATGAAAACTGATGAAGCTGGTGGAGTTGTTGTTCATGCTAAAGTTATTGAAGCGTTCTCGTTGGTATTACAATAATTTAATTTTATTTGCAAATTAAATTTATGAGCGCAGCGCGTATAATTTGACCAGTTGTAAAAATGTTTGTATGTGTGTAAGTTAAACTGTAACAGCAACAAACAACAAAGGCAACAGTAACACAACAACAAAAATAATAATGAAGACAAAAAGAAACGTGAAATAAAAGGCCAACATAACTACAATAAAATTTCATTTCCAACACACACACATACACATACATACATTTGCACACAAATAAATACACATACAGACATCATATCCACATACAGACAGCTGCAACGATTGTAAAATACGAAAACGGATGTGGTATTACTGGTTGACAGTAGTGGTGTGATGATGGTGGTTTCATTGGTGTAGGTTTTGGGTGCCAGTACTGGTGTTTGCGTTTTTCTGTTGGCCTCTCATAATATTTGATGTTTCTGTTGTGTTGATGTGCTTGTTGTTTATTGCATACTTTCGTATTGCTTTGTTACTTTATTTAGCGTCCATTGTTTTCATTTAGCGTGCATGCGTTTGAATGTGTGCGAGTGTGTATTTCTATTTGACAAACGCAAACATTTTTTATTAGCACAACATTGCGCGCACCATAGCGAATCTTATTTGAAGTTAATGTTTTATTACAATTTTGATACACATACACTCATATACTCATATACTTCTTGGCATTTAAATCAACAGTAGAAATGTAGTCATTTCTTCATACTTACTTTTGTATTTGTATAATGGTTATAAAAGATATGTTCATTTAAGTCTTTGGACAGTTTTATGTTTTACATTTTTAGCCAAACAAATTTCATGAGTTTTAATATAATATTAAAGCATTGTATCCTTTCTCTTTACAAGACAACACATTATCAACTGTGCAAACCTTTGTCCTTCCGAGCTGTTTCTGAGTCTTATTCATAAAACCACTGAGTGACTCACGAATACCCAGTCTAAACCATCGGGTATAGAACTATAAAATTGGAGAAACATATTTTTTTTACGACTTCAAATTTCACTAGGAAGATATTTTTGGAAATTCTATCATTAAAACCAAAAAATACGCGTTGCAATAATAAACAGTGATCAATCTTAAAACTTATACCTATCTCCATATATTCAAATTCTGTGAAAGATATCATTAGAGATTTTCGAAATTTTATAGATAAAGAAAGCGCCTTGTCTAACTGATCTACATTCTCTATTCATTGACTCATTAAGCAACTCATGAACGCACAGTTTCGACGGCTCAGCTCAGACTAATAAAATTGGGAAAATACTTCTCTTTTAAGACTTTGAACTTCACCAGGAAAATATTTTTGGAAAATTTTATTTCTTGAGGCAATAACTGGGCATATCAATAAGTATGAGCAGCATATCTTCAAAATCACACCAAGCCCATTACAGACATTCAATGAAAAACGGTTGCCACTATTGCTCACTTGACGGAAAATAAACAATAAAAGGAAAATCAGTGCGACACATTATTTTAGCTCTCAATTTATTCTGATTCATTAACTCACGGTTTCTAGTAAATTTCAGTGGTAGTCAATGTCAGTGGGAGTGACATTCTACAATGTAAAGGAAAATACTAAAAAAGCATTTCTAGGGAAGATGTAAGGCTTTTGATTGATAAATTCACTGAGTGACTCATGAGGGCCCAGCGTAAACCACTGAACCGAGAATTATAAAACTGGGAAAGCAGCTTTTTTTATGACTAGGATCCTCATTAAGAAGAGATTTTCGGGGTTTCCTCCTAATAAGGCTTCAGGCGGCATACCTCCAAAACTAGATCACTCAAAACACATAAATTCTGCAAATACAAAGAGTTTGTCTATAACATACAGTAGATCGGAAATAGGCAATATTAAGCTAAAATTTATATAAGAACAAAAGTAAAATAATTTAGAGTGTCAGTGCAAGAATGGCATAAGTAATACGGTTTAGAGTGAAAATGAAATGCCTTAAAAATAAGAACAAAAATGGTATAGCAATTCTTTCAGAGCAAGAACAGCATAGTTTTTTACTTCGTTTTCGCTCTGAACATATTTCGTTTCACTTTTGCTAAATTTATAAAACTCACGAGAAATGCCGGGTATTCTTTCGCCAGTACTGTATATTCCTCTTTTGCTTATAAACTTTGGAAAACTAACTAAATAAACAAAACAACAGCAAAAATTGTTAAGGTAAATATAATAAGACTAAAGCTGTGAGAACATATCAACAAAGTATGGTCAAGTTATTGTTTACCCATACCAACTCAATACCAATATGTTTACAAAAAAAAACATCCAAAGATTTCATCAATTGTGTAAATAAATTTAACAGATTGAAAGCAAACAGTAAAACAACTTAAGTGAATTATATACAATACAATAACCAACAAGAGGTTGAAAAATTATAAGAAATAAAGATAAATATACAAAATAGTAAGTTTTGTTAGAGAGAATACATAGAAAATATAATCACTTATTACCTTATTTCATATTTTATGTAAGCGATACTGAAGGAACATATTTTATTAATGCCATAAATGTATTAAGTTTTTGTTCTTTTAAACAGATTAAGGTAAAATTTCATGAACTTTGAGCTTCTCTCTCGATTACGTATAATTTAAGTGTTTGTTTAATCTAATCTATAAATTATTAACTGCAAAACTTTACAAAACTCAAAGTTACACTTATGTATTTAAAAATTTATTTATCCACATTGTTGCATAATTAATTAACAGCACACACAAAACAAAACAAAAATTCTACTCGAAGAAACTTTAAGTGATAATGCTTGTCTCAATGTAGCAGCGGGCAGCAGCAGCAGCAGGAGAAGAAGCAAATAAAAGCGAAAACTTTTGCAGACATTTGGCATACTCCCTTCTTTTTCAGGCGGAGCTATTTCTAAGAGACAAAACTGACACGAGGACAGACAGACAGACAAGTAGACATATACGTAGATAGACAGACACACTAAGAGAAAGATAGACAGATAGACAACGGGAGGACGAAACACTGACAGCCAAAATTACAAATGACACACGGCAGTGACATTAAATTTCCACTAAGTAGAGGGGAGTAAATAGTAAAGCATATGAATGCGGGAAGCGGGAAAGAAGAACTAAAAAGGAAACAAAATGTTTAAGAATTTAACGCCCCACGTATTTGGTAATAAACAAACGCATACCTTCATACACACACACATATAAATACAACACAAAAGCTTAGGTATACTTTTATTCACATTTAAAAAGGGAAAATCAAGAAAATCAAACTTTTCATTAAGGATAAAATAAATAAGTAAAAATATAAAAGCATCAACAACGAGACGACAAATGTCCTTCCTCATCGTAATATAGTTGAAACATGCTGTGATAAAAGTATGAAAAACATATGACAACGAAGGAAATATAGAAGGGAAAAGAGAGACTGAGCGAAACAGACAGCGGTATCGTAAAAAAGTGTGAGTGATGTGCGTACAGGTGTCAAGATGACATTTCACACGTACGCACATATATACCAGTGACATTATGTGTAAATAAATGTGTATGTATGTGTGTGCGTAATTGAAAATGTGTGTTAGAGAGAGGGTGGAATACACAAATATTATTGTTGCGCTAATGAGGTAAGAAATAAGGCGCATAGAAAATTAGCTCACTCACTCTCTCACACATACATTTGTAATCTATTAAGTCAAGTCAAATATGTGTGGCGGCACATATGACAATTTAATGTAAGCAGTCAACGCAATCACGCTAATGTTGCAAATAGCAGAGTAGATGTCACTATAAGTGCAAAAGCTAATCATTGATTAATATTGCAAGATCATAATTGAAGCAGGACCCCTTAACATTTTTGTTTGTTTTTAATTTCTTCTACATAGAAAAAGGAATAATTTTTTACTTTAATAAACGGAGACACAAACAAAGAAGCAAAGCAGTATACTTATGTTAATTCAATCATATTTCTGTCTGGCATTTGTGTGGTATGTGTGAATAATTGTATCATAATTTCAAATTGCGTCTCATTAAGTTAATGTGTTGTCTGACTGTATGTTTCTTTTTCTGTCTATCAATTTAGTTATGTATTTAGCTTGGTGACTTTGACCTAATTAGCATTTTTTTAACATCAAACATAAGTTTATGTTAGACAATAACAATTGTCAAAATAAAAGTCAACAAAAAACAAAAAAAAAACAAAAAGAACTAATGACGACACACACACAAAACACACTTACAGTTTCTAAAGTATCAGGCTCATATTTGTTATTTATAAAGAGGGTGTAAATTTCTCCGCCTCTCCTTTTTGAAGCATTATTTGTATTAAGTGCGCGAAAAACGTATAAAAATGAATAAATTAAAATAGTAAAAAAAAGTTAAAATAACTGAAGTGGATGGACATTGAGACATTGTTATTGTAAATGATTATGTTCAAAAGACATGATATATTTATATAGGCATGAGTAGGCGGAAGAGAGCAAGAGAGTGAGAAGGATAGCATTTTTTCCATTTTTTCAGGCCAACAGGGAAGAATACCGAATGCTTTAGTTTTAGCCGAAAAATTAAGAAAACATTTGATGATTTGAATACAAATTCGTCACAAAAGAATAGTAAAATATCGACAGGAAGAGAAGAAGATAGGAAGAGGAGAGTAAAGTGAAGAGGAAATTAAGAAGAGGGGAGTAAGAAGAAAAGGGGAGTAGGAAGAAGATGGGAGTAAGTAGAAAAGGGGTCTAGAAAAAGAGAGAAATAGGTTAAGAGATAAAGAGAGCAGAAGAAGAGACGATAAAAGAGGAGAAGATTGAGGGGAATAGGAAGTGGAATGGAAAGTAAAACTCGATCGGACGACAAAAAAGGAGTAGTAAGTAGTGGGATTAAGAAGAAGCAAAGAGAAGGAAAAAGAATGAAGTAGTAATAGGAAGAGGAGTAGGGAGAAAGGAAAGTTGGAAAAGAGGAGTAGAAAGTAGGAGGATGATAGAACAAACGGTAGTAGGAAGTAATAGAAAGAAGAGAGGAAGAGAACGAAGATACACTTGTGGTCACATAATTAAGTCACTAGAACAATATTTTATGCTGAGTTTGAAAAATATTTTGTATTAGTAGTCCAAGAATTTTTTAAAATGTCATTTAGCGGTACCATTAGTAGCCTTAAAAAATATACATGTATGTACATGTATGTATATATACATGTATGTATATATATGTATAAACCCGCACTTCCACTTGGAGACTTAATTGTCCATTGTGATTGCCCTCATTTAATTGCCCGGATGATGGACGTCTCTAACCACGGTTTCCGTCAGCAGTCCAGGTAATGTCTTTATTGAACCATTTGGTTCTCCGGATGAAGGTAAGAAGATCCGATAGTTCCACTTTCGTTATCTCGGTTAGACTATTGAAAAAGCGCGACCCCAAACATTGGAGTCTGCTCATCTGCAGCCTTGGACATTGACATAGAAAGTGAAGAATCGATTCTGTCTCTTCTTCATCATGACAACTTCTGCACAGTCCGCTCGTTGGAATGCGCCATCGTTGAAGCATTGGTGCAATAGCACAATGTCCAGTTATGACTCCTGAGAGCAGACGTACTGCAGATTTGTTGTGCCCTAAGAGGACATTTGTCCTCTTTCTATCTAACCTTGGCCACAAGGCCCGTGAAACTATACAGTCATCTAGGTTAGTCCAAGCGTCATTTGACACCGCTATGGTGTACTCGTCTATTTTCCTAAATAGTTCCCACGTCGTAGATTGTATAGAGGTATCCGCTTCGTTAATGTCCATTTCAGAGCCCCTTCTGGCCATTTCATCTGCTATTTCGTTCCCTTTAATATTGCTATGTCCAGGAACCCAGCAGAGAGTGACGTTGAGGTGCTCAATGGCCATCAGTGAAGCACGACATTTCTTTACAATCTCCGATTTAACTATTTTGGATTCTATTGCCTTCATTGCAGCCTGACTGTCAGTAAAGATAGTGATATTCGAAATAGGAATCGTACTGTCTTGTAGAAGTCGAGCTGCTTTCTCAATAGCAAAAATCTCTGACTGCAGCTGTCAGGAAGACTATATGGCCGCCTTAGCTGCAGGTCTTCGGAGTAGAGGCCAGCTCCAGTTCCATTCTCCATCTTTCTCCAATTCTGTAAAAACCAATAAAATTGATCATTTACACATTTCTGTATACTTTAGTTGAACAATTGATGAATTTGGTTGTGAAGGGCAAAAATAAGAGTTCCACTCCTCTTTTGGAAAACTTCAGTGGAAAAAAGGTCAGTGAGATAAGATACTACAAAAAATTCAAATCATTTCACAATTTGCAACCCAAAAAACCACTTAAAACGTCTCCAGCTGAAGATAGATGGTTGCTTACGCTCAGAAAATTAACGATTTCTTAACTTTCATCAAACTAAGATCAGAAATGGACTTAGATTATAATTTGAAAATATCGATTTGAAAAAATCGCTAGCGATTAAACGAAAAAACAAAATATTAGAATTAGCAGACATAAACCCAACGGTCCAAAAAAAAATATTGAGCAGCGTATTCAGTTCGCTAAACGATATCTCCGCTAGTACCAGCATTTTTGGAGCGATGAATCCAAATTAAATGTGTTCGGGGTCGATGGAAGGCTCTTAGTTAGGCATCCATCAAATATTGAGCTGGACCCAAAATTTACTAAAAAACAAACTGTAAAACATGGGGCCCTTGTGTAATGGTTTGGTGGTGTTTCACTTCATCTGGAGTTAGTCCAATTGCTTAAATCGATAGCAAAATTACTGAAGAAAAGTACAAAGGCATCCTTAAAAATCTTCTTCTCCGAGGATACGGTGAAAATTTACCTTTGGGTTGGATCTTTCATCATGATAACGACCCGAAAAACACATATCGGGTCGTTAAGTTTTGGTTAAATGAGAACAAAATAAAAATTCTCGAGTGGCCAGTCAAAAGTCTTTATTTAAACCATATAGAAAATCTGTAGAGTATTTTAAAAAGGATCGTGGCAGCGCAAAAACCTTCAAATAAGGCTTCCTTATGGGCTATCATTCAGGAGGAATAGAACCAAATCACTGCTGCCCTATGCTATGGTACTAGTCGAAGAGATGTACAGAAATTATCAGGCTAAAATGGTTTCCACAAAGTACTAATAGTACCAAAGGTAAAATTTCAGTTCAAAATTAAAAATCATCAAACTTATTATTTTTAAATATTTTTGTTTAGCATATGACTTAATTATATGACCGCAAATTACACCATAGACATACGATAATTTGCAAAAATTTTACATATTCGACATTATAACTGTTTATTTCTCTTATAATTTTAAATATTGAACAGTTATTTATTTATTTTACCGTTGGTTTTGTTTCTTTTCAATAGGAACTTTATTTTTTCTTAAAATTCTTCTGCTCACAAGTGTATGACTTAATTGTAAGTCCACAAGTGTAGGATGAAAAAGTGGGAAATAAAACGTGGTAGGAAAATAGAAAGAGGGGGAATGAAAAAGATAGAATAAAAAGAGAACACGAAAAAATGGCAGACAGAGCAGAAAAGAAAAGGTGGAAGAAAGAGAATATGAGCAAAGAAGACAGAGATAAAGATATGTAAAAAGATAGCGAAAGGGCGGGCGGAAAAAGAGAAGAGAAAGAGATGGCAAATAATGCCAAGAGGTTGTTATCTGAAATGAAATTAAAAAACACATCATTATCATCATCGGTTATAATTAGCTCGTACTACATCATAGGGCCTCAACAAAGCAATGCTACCGGATTCAATTTTTCGCCAATGCCTTTACTTTGCTTTGCTATTACTTCTACGAATCTAACAATTTTTTCCAACTTCGTGCTAAATAATATTAAAAATGTTTATCAGTGTGACGTGATTTATATGAATTTCAGTAAAGCTTTTGATAGAGTGAATCATTTAATGCTAATCAGAAAACTAGAATCAGTAGGATTTCACTTAAGTATGTTGGGATGGTTGGAATCGTATCTGTCTAGGCGTACTCAGTTTGTTCGTATAAATAACACTTTATCTGAAGTAGTCGAGGTCACTTCTGATGTCCCTCAAGGCAGCCATCTAGGCCCACCTTTTTTTTTATTATTTGCAAATGATATTCCTAGAATTTTTCGCCATTCCCATTTTCTTATATATGCTGACGATTTGAAACTTTACTGTCGTGTCAAATCCATCACTGAGACTGTGCTAGGCTTCAGGATGATGTGTCTAGGTTATTAATTTGGTGTAATAAACATGAGTTATCCCTTAATATTTCCAAATGCCAAAGTTTATCTTTTTACAGAATTTTAACTCCAATTAGATGTCTGTATATTTTAAAGGATACAGCACTAGCCAGGATTAACGAAAATGTGATCTTGGGGTTCTTTTTGACTCCAAAATGTGTTTTTCCAAGCATATTGACTACTTAATAGTTAAAGCTAGATCTATGCTTGGATTTATTATATAGAACTCAAAAGATTTTTCGGATCCTTATGCTCTCAAAGCTTTATATTTTTCATTTGTGAGGTCTATATTGGAGTATTGCAGCATTATCTAGGATCCTTTTTATTCTGCTCATTCGTTAGGAATTGAAAAGGTTCAGAGAAAACTTTAATTTGTGCCAATCAAAAAATTGCGCTGGAATACTGATATGCCATCTTATAGAATCAGATGCCTCTTGCTTCGCATACAATCTCTCTTATGTTATGTTTGTAAGAGACATTATTAAGAATCATATTGATTGCCCACCTCTGCTTCAATTAATTGGCTTTTATTGTCCTACTCGTAACTTAAGATCGAGAAGTCTTTTTTATGAACCTTATCATTGAGTAAACTACTGTCGCAATGAGCCTATAACACGTTATTTAAGGGCAGCAAATGAAGTCTTCAGCTACTTAGATTTTTATAATCATTCAAATAGATGTAAATTTAAAAATCTTTGGGAGTATGAATGTATAAATTCGTAATTGTGACTAGCTTCATATCTATCATACGCGCCATTTTTTTGACATTGACAGCTATTCTATCTCGAAGGATGTGTCAGGTGTGGTATGCCCGTTTAAAAAGTGGTGATTTTGATGTTGAAGACAGGGAACGTTCAGGCGGCCCGAAAAAGTTCGAAGATGAAGAATTGAAGGCATTACTCGAAGAAGATTCATGTCAACAAGAACTTTCAGAATCTTTAGGAGTTGATCAATCAACCATTTCTAAACGATTAAAAGCATTGAGAATGATTCAAAAGCAAGGAAATTTGGTGCCGTACGAATTGAAGCCGAGAGACGTCGAACGACGATTTTTCACATGTGAACTGCTGATTGAACGACAGAAAAGAAAGGGTTTTCTGCATCGTATTGTGACTGGCGATAAAAAGTGGATACGTTACGATAACCCAAAGCGTAAAAAATCATGTGGACCGCCCGGACATGCATCAACATCAACGGCAAAACCGAACATCCATGGATCCAAGCTCATGCTGTGTATTTGGTGGGATATGAAAGGTGTCGTGTATTATGAGCTGTTGAAACCGAATGAAACGATCACTGGCGACCGCTACCGACTATAATTGATGCGTTTGAGCCGAGCATTAAAAGAAAAAAGAATATGAGAATAGACACGACAAAGTTATTCCTCAGCACGACAATGCTCGGCCGCAGGTGGCAAGGCAAGTAAAAACATACTTGGAAACGCTGAAATGGGAAGTGCTACCCCACCCGCCGTATTCTCCAGACATTGCTCCTTCTGATTACCACTTGTTCCGATCGATGACACATGGTCTGGCTGAACAGCACTTCCGTTCTTTCGAAGAACTCAAAAAATGGGTCGATTCGTGGATAGCCTCAAAAGATGAGGAGTTCTTTCAACGCGGAATCCGTATGCTACCAGAAAGATGGGAAAAGGTTGTGGCTAACGATGGACAAAACTTTAAAGAATAAATTTATAATCACTTTTTCACAATAAATGCCCAAATTACGAAAAAAATACGAGTTTATACATTCATACTCCCAATATAAATTTTGCTTCTGAAAGAGATTATGAGCGAAATCGACTCTGTTAAAGACTCCGTTCTCTTCAACCAAACTTTTATAGTTGCCCTCATTAGAGATGCTGGCTGCATAGCAAAAGGAAACCGTCCGATCTAATTTAGATTAGCTACGTCTCTTTGCAGCTGCTAACTTCAAAGTTTGCGAATATTTTACAAAGTTTTGCAAAATCCTTGATTTATAAACGGGAAGATCTAGTTTGACTTATTTGAGAAATATTTAGGAATCGATGTCTTCTGAATTATTTCGTATGGAAAAAAATAACATGCCATTAGGTAATAAAGATAGCTGATTTCAGTACATGCTTGAGGCTAAGCGCTGAATGTTGGGGAGGTAGAAAAAATGGAGATGCTTGTTCAAATACAAAAATTTTATTGATGATTATATTGAACTTTATAACTAATTCCACGAGAAAATTGTTTTCTTTTTTTTTTGCAATTCTTGGCGAAAAAATTGTCTGCTGCTCAAAAAAAGTAAGAAACTTTGAAATTTACGCAATCACAACAAATAAAAGCAGTCCCAAAAAAATTTGCACACACACACATATATTCATGAAAAAAAAATATGTAAGAGAATTACCATATGCTTACGCAAGTAAGTATGCAGTAAAAATAACGACATCAAACTTTTTTATGAACATTTAATGAGATTTTTGACGCAACTAAAAACTTGAGCTGCGAGTGCTGTTCTTGTTGTTGTTTATCATCATATTTTTTGGTATGTTTTAGGATTGGTTTTTTTTTCAGTTTACTTGCCATTCCGACATCATCACTCACGACACTCGCCCCAAGCGCATAAAATTTTCCCAGCAAGGAATGACAAAATGTAGAAGTTGAAGAATGAAAGTAGTTTGAATCATTCGATCGTAAACATAGCGCGCATACCTACTTATAAAAAGAAAAACACAAAACTTCATACTAACAATAACAACAACAACCACCATAATCTTTGCTGTTGTTGAGAACGGAGCAAAAGTTTATAGTAAAAAGGAAGCACAAATATTAAAAATTTCATTGACAGCGATTTATTAAATTTTTCAAACGCAATAATATAATAAGTAATAAGAAAAACAAATCACATAATAACAATTTGCATATGTATGAAAATGTTGGGAAAACAATTGGGGGTTAATAAAAATGAACGAAAGATTTTAACATGTTTCCTTAAAAAACACTAAAAATTTGGTAACCGAATATGAACAACAGCAACAACAAGTTACACAAGAGAGGTGTAATTGATAAAAAAAAAACTATTCGCAACCACATATCGTCGCCTGAGAATTGATTTGGCGTATGTGTATAAGTATTCCTATGCCTATACGCCAAATCAATTCTCAGGCGACGATATGTAAAGCTGAAAGTAGAAATGTTTCGGAAATATATTGTGAAAGGATCTATGACATATTTGTCAGGAGGCGATTGCCTATGATCTTCAAGAACTCAAATAACGGGGCTCCGCTGCCCAACAACGCACAGTGGAGCGTTTCATACAAGCTAGACGTGTTAAATTTTTTTATCGATGCAAAGCAATGTTTTTGTCCTATCTGACATACAAAAATGACTATTTTAACCATTAACCAAAGTGGGCGTATTAACCATATTGCGTAAATTATTGGTATACAGTGATGGACAAAAGTGTTTTTAAGAATAAATAGCATAAAACTTTTAGACAAATCAGAAAGCAATAGAGCAAAAAGTTTTTACTCATGTAGATAGACAAAAGGGTAAAACAATTTTTGAAATCAGATGATATCCATTAGACCCGCACGGGTCTTACAAATTCCGAAAATTTGGCCATTAATTTTGTTATTTATCAATTTTTTAGTCAAAGTTGTTTCAATGTTCATATCTTTTTTATTACTCCTAATAAGAGAGAAATAAAATGCAAGAATAAATTTTCCCAGTCGTTTATGTTCAATGGTTTTGAGAGAGAATCAAAGTCATAGATTTGAAAAATCAAAAATCATGAACGAAAATTTCGGATTTTTATAAACATATGCGGGGCCAAAAGATATTTTTTGATTTCAGACACTGTTCTACTCTTGAGTTCATCTATATAAGTAGACAGACCAGTTAAGTTTCCTGCATAGAGTAGGGTTACCAACTACATCTGACAAAACATAGAGAAGTACATTTAATAAAACACAATCTCCGGGTTATTGCTTGGGTAGTGAGAAATTCCAGTTTAGGATGAAAGTACTTGACTAGTAGAGTAAAATCTACAAAGGGTTTGACCAAAGAATATATAATACATAGAAGGAGCATCACTAACAAATTTATTTGTACAAAAATTTTGTTCTGTGGAGCCATAACTGCCTCCAATTTACTCTCAAAATTGAGTTGTCCTCATAAAAGCAAAGAGTTGAAATTATTTGTGTCTTTTTGTTGTTGTCTTTGTTAAATGAGAGGGAGAAGTTTTGTGTTTTCGTTTTTTCATGTTTTTTTTTTTTTTTTTGGTGCTTATTGCAAGCATGAGCTGGTATTTCATTATTTAGCAGTATTTATGTATGTCACAGATTATAAAATTCAAATCCCGAGTTCTGACGCGAAAAATAGGAATTTTTCAAGAATTTTTTCTAGTTAAACAACTAAAGTTTTTTATAAAAACTATTTATTATCTAAAAGTACATGTATTGAACTAAACTTTAACAAATTTCTTTCGAAAACATTTGAATAGAAATTGGCCTTTCTGGAAAACATGTTTCGCGGCGATCAATATTTTCCAAATCTAGATCATTTGAAATCCAAAGATGAAATGGATTTACTTTTATTATAAGATTATCTAGTGATTAATCGAAGGATTTGAAAAAATATACATATTTAACAAAATGGCCAACTGTCAAAAGTTCGATTTTCAGTTGTAAAAAAAAAATGGTTTTGGATAACAAAAAATTCCTTCGATTAATCTTCAGATTATTATGTATTGAAAAAGCATGTTAAATTTAAAGATAATTGGTTTAGTAGTTGTTGAATAAGCGTGGTAACCAACTTCAATAACCACATTTTGAGAAGAACGTGCTTAACCCATTATCGTTCCGGTACTAGATACCATGATCCAATTTGAAAAATTTTCAAAACGCAATTTTCATACGTCTTCAATAAGAAATTTTAATACTTAAAAAATAAAAAAATAAAAAAATAAATTTTCTGAAATAAGGTGACCAGGTGTAAACAAAATTAAAAATATTTCTACACTACACCATGAACAACAAGTATTCCCTGGGATCAAATATATTTTAAAAAAATTCATTTTTGTTGAATTCTGCCTATTTTTCCATACATTTTTTTACAAAAGTTTATATTATATTTCCAGAAGCTTATATTATAAGGACCAGTAAAGTTGTAATTTTCACATCAAGTTTGTTATTTTATCTAGGCGAATTTGTCATTTCAATGTAAAATAATTAATTTTACTATTTTTTGTTGATTTTCAATCTCACCATCCAAAAAAGGATGAAGAGACATCTGGCCTTGAAGTCAGGTGAAAAACAATATTTTTAAATTATTTAAATGCAATTTTAAAGTCAGTATATATAAAAATATTATACAGTGATTACTTTTGGGAAACTTTGTAAATGTATTTTTGACGAATTTTCAAAGTTGCTGTTGGATTAATCGAACGTTGGGACGATATGAGTTAAAGTTTCAACTTTAATATCAAGAAAGTTTTTTTGAAATATTTGGTTTTTTGAAATCCAAAAAAAATACGATTTTTTTAAAGTTATAGCTGGGGGTGCCCCTCAAAAACTTTCTAAAATATATTGTTTTTTTTTAAATAAATTTTAACACCGATTGATTTAAACTTTTTATGCTTTTTAGAATACATATTAAACGCAAAAAAAAAACATTCCTATGAAACTATATGCAGTCTCACTTGGCGGCACTCTATAACGATGTGAGAGAAAAACACCAAGAGAGTGCATAAGAGAGAGTAAAAGCTAAATAACTGAGTAGTTTTGCTCTTCCTCTTTACTGCCACAGCCCGTACCCGAAACGAAAGCAACATATTTTGGAAAAATTTTGAGAGATGCGTCTTCTATGTATTGTATATTCTTTGGTTTGACGTTTCTGGATCGCTGGTTTTTTTATGGCCTTATGAAATTTTTTCTTTTCTGTAGATTTTGAATTATTCAGTATAACGCCCACCATTGGTAAGCTAATCAAAATTTGTTGTTTTATTTCAAAAATTGTTCTCAGAGATAGCGGAACAACTTTTGTCAAGACATCAACCCGAAAAAAACATGTTTGAGTTCTCTTATAGAAGCTAATGCTAAAAAAATGCGAGTTTTTCACATTTTTCAAAATTGCTGTCTACAAACTTTTAATAAACTGACTAAAAAATAAATTCTATGAAAATGAAAACAATTTTAGAGCACTTAAACATGATTCGGTTTTCGCACTATTCTGGGAAATGTGTAGGTCTTTCCAATGTTCTAGGACCACTCATAATTTTTAACAAGAAACATTTTCTTCAAAGACAGTATAATAGTTTTCTCAGAGGTTTCTGTTTTATCCGCTATTTGAACTTCCGTTTTCAAGGTTTGGAGGTGGAGGAGGAGGGACATGGTTGTGCTTTACAACTTTGCTTCAGACATCAAATTCGTATCTATTAAAATTAAGAAGTTTCTTAATAGCCCTTGAAGACCCCATTTTTCCGACTTCAGGGTCATACTGTGGGAGAACTGGATGTGATGGAGAAAAACTGAGTATGCAGTCGTGATCAGCGACCAAATTACTATAAAACCTTTGGAAAATCTTGCTCATAAAATTTTTGTTGCACTGTGTTATCAGTGTAAGTCGTAATATTTTGGTACATAGTTTTTTCAGAAGAGTGGAAAAAAAAAGTGTCGTGCAAATTTGTGCAAAGCCAAACCTTTTCGGATTGTGAAAGTAGATATGGTATTACACCTATTTCAAAAATATGAATTTCATGACGTTACAAAAATATACTCATATTTATTTTCTAAAATATTTATAGTACATTAATTTTTTAAGTAATAAAAAACCTTAAAACTTAAAAATTTATTACAACAATATTATAAAAAATACTTTAATAATTTTTATTTTATTTTGAAGTACATAGCCGGACAAAATTTTGACATTTTATTCAGGACTCTAAGTAACTCAGAAATAAAAAATTTCCGTTTTTTTTTTAATTGCATGCATTGAAAGTGCATATTGGTTTCGACATGAATAATCACATAAACGCACTTTGACTTGTAATTACTTTGTCTTTGTCGTATTTCCTTTTCCTGTATTTCTGAACTTTGTCATCAACATTGTTTGCCCAATGTTAACTAGGTATTTATTGAATTATTGATGTAAATTTTGTACATTTCCGCTATATGTAGCAACATTGCGCGCTTAACGTTACTTAATTTGTATATCCTTTTTTGTAATATAAAATAAAATTAGATCATTTTCAACTCTCGACTTGGAAAGTTGCCATGAAGCACTTTTCCATTATTAATCTATCATATCTCTTTCAAGAAAGTCGCCGACTGGCACCTCAAACTCTTATAATAAATTCATCCCCATTTCTTCTTTCAAAATTTAGTTGAATAAAATGGATTTTTATTATACAAAATAATTGAGACTTCTTTTTTCCTCTTTATCCAAAAAACATTTAAAAACAATTTGCAAAATAACAACTGGCATGCAACTCGGCATAACTCGAAACATAATGTAAATAGCGATTAGTTCACTAGAAAATAACTTTTTTAAGGTCAGTGGAGATCTGTTAATGCCTAATAATAAAAATAAAACTGAATTTCGACTTTGAATTTATCATGTCTAAAGCGATCAAACGCACCATCAACGTTTAAAAGTATAATTCTAAAAAGCAATTAATGTGCAACGGAATCGTAAAGTGAAGTGAAGACAGAAAAACTGAAACCGGTTGTTTTGTTTTGAAACTGATGACGATCATAATGAAATTTTAACGAAATAATAACGTTTTGGAAATATCTGGCATAAATCAACCTCTTCTTTCATCTCTTTCTCTCGCTGTCTCCTCTTTTTCTAGTTCTTCCTCTCATTTTCCTAGTTATGGTTCTACATTTCTTTGTGTCAGTCCATTTATTTCTTTCCGCCTTCTACGCTCGATCTCTCCCTTGTGATGTCTGACCTAGGATTTATCTCCCGCACTTTTCCCCTCTTCGGTTTCTACTGTATTTTCTTTGCTTTCTTTTTATTGGCATTTACTTGCCTTTTCCTCTCTCTTCTCTCCACCCTCTTTTTTCCTTCTCAAACTTTTTTTACTGAAGACCCTTTCTTTTTTCCTATTCCTTTCCCTATTCCTTCCTCTGGTCTTTCTTTTCTTTTTTTCTTTGATTTCTCCCACCATCTCCTCCTTCCTCCTTCTCCTTCGATCTCTTCTTTTCTTTCTCCCTTGCTCGAATTTGACTTAAAGCCCACACTTTAATTTAAATATTAGAGTGAGGTTAAGCTTTATGATTTGATCTCGATTCAAAAACTCAAAAATAAGTGAAAATTTGAACCATCCACAAATAATATCTCAATTTAAGATTTAACTTACTGTCTTACGTTTTTGTTTGTTTTTTTTTTTTTCTTTAACAGAAGCTTCAGCCTGGTGTCACCTACGCAACTTTTATATAGCATTTTGATCACGCCCATTCAATTTAATGCTTGAACAGTTTGTATATCTACATGGCATTGAGGTCAATACACACGTGATCAAAATAAAGAACTCCAAGAACAAAACAAAAAATTCAAAAAAAAAAAAAGAAGAAAAATCGCGTTACAAATACAGAACGCTAAGAAATTGACCAACAACATGACATTAGGCGCGTTTAAATTGCTAACAAAAGAATTGAATGTGGCTAAAATGGACATTATTGTGTTAGTATTAGTGTAAAAGAAAACTAAGAGGTATAAAAATAGGTATACATGTATGTGTGTACTGTATCTAAACAAAAAATAAGGTAATTTATTTAAGCCATGTTTTCGAAATGCCATTTTCTAAGACACAAACGCACAGACATACATTCATGGATACTGCTGTCAATGCTACTACTAACACACACACACACACATATGAGATACGTATGCATAAGGATATCAAAAAAACTTTTTCGACTCGATTTTAGCTTTGGCGATTAAGGATAAATAGCATTTCGTGATAAGAAAACGCAAATAGCCTTAAGGAATATACAGGAACGTAGGTAGCTGAAACAGTATTAGTAGCACAAGCAAAAGCAGAAACAGGAGGCGGAAGCAAAAAAAAAACACAAAACAAAAAAGCATGGCGTAAAAAAACTTCGAAAACTTCTAAGCAAAGCAATAGCGATACAAAGTATAGACCTAAGTGGTAGAGTGCAAAGAAGTTGAAAGGAGAGAAGAAGAAGACCCAAAAAAGCACCATTCGGAAATGACGCATACGCATAGTACATGGAGGCACACACACACACACACACACAAATACACTCTAGGAAACATACACTCACAAACACATACACATCGAAGAAAGTGTCAGTTGGTAATGATAGATATGTCAATTCTTACAGTAAATGTTTGTATATGTGTATATGTTTGTATATATGCAAGCGTAGGTAGCTGTTGTTTTTAATAGCACATGTACTTTTTTGTCTATGACTAGGTATGGTATACATATGTGTGTGTTTGTATGTGCAATTTTCCTTGAAGGCATATTAGTAGTATTAGTGTAGTGTAGAACAATCGCAAAAACAACAACAATAATAAATAGCAATACCAAAAACAAATACCAAAATATTGCACACATACAAGTATTAAAATACCTGAGGATAATGCTGATTTAACATACGTGAAGTTAAAAACGTGACTAGGATTTCTTCTATTTCCATACTTTTCAATGCTTCTTACCTCAAATTTTTTTGATTTTTTTTTTTGGTTTTTTGGATAATATTATTTTAGTTAAGCGACGTTTATTATTGAAATGAGAGACATTTGTGTTTGAGTGAGTCGTGAAGAGGAGGAAGGAGAAATGTGGGTAGATACTATTAGATAGATAAGATTTTAGTATCGTTATGCTTATTTTCCCGTATTTCCAGCATTGTTAGTTTTGAAAGCTATATTAGGACTCAAACCAGTTCACATTTTAATTGGTATTCTTAATATCATAACTAATTCTACTGATCACACATGCCATAATATAACATTATATTATAATTATTCCCAAGTTTCTATTTCTCAGTTATATATCGTGAAGAGTCTGTTATGCAGAATTTGACTCGGAAAGTTGTAGCTGGAAAGGATTGTCTCTGGAAGAGCCAGTTCTGAAGAAGTTCTTTTGGAAGGAATCAAATCTGAAAAAACTGGTTCTGAAAAAGTCGGTTCTGAAGGAGACAGGTTTTGAAAGAGTCGGTTCTGTAGGAAACGGTTCATAAAGAGTCGGTTCTGAAGAATTCGATTCATAAAGAGTCGGTTCTGAAGGATTCAGTTCATAAAGAGTCGGTTTTGAAAAAGCGAGTTATAAAAAAGCCGATTCTGAAGAAGTTATTTCTGAAAGAGTCTATTCTGAAAGAGCTTGTTTCGAAAAAGCCGGTTCTAAATGAGTTGGTTTTGAAAGATGTCAGTTCTGAAGAATTCGGTTTTCTGAAGAAGTAGATTTTGAAAGAGAGAGGTTCTAAAAAAGTCAATTCAGAAAAAGTCGATTCAAAAAAAGTCAATTTAGTATTGGTTAAGTAAGTCAGAACTGAAAAAGTCGGTCTTCAAAAAGTCAGTCTTGAAAAAGCCGATTTCGAGTAGCCTGCTCCAAAGAAGTCAGTTTTGAAAAAGCCAGTTCTGCAGAAGGTAGTTCTGAAGAAGGTAGTTCTGAAAAAAATCAGGTTTTAGTGAAAAAATAAAGGCAATATCTTACATTTTGAAAATTGTCTCCTTATGGCACTAAAGGCATGCCAATATAAGAACTTTGAAGAACCCTTTCCCTAAAAGAGAAAATTTATAACTTACGACATCGAGAAAGAATAATCGAACTGCCCGAAATACTACCTAAATGAAACAAGCCGTTGGGTGAGAATAGCCGATAACAAAGCTTGAAACTAAAGTACATATTTTATGTGACTTTGATGTAGTACTAAATAAAATTAAAGCAGTGAACCTAAAAATGATTTATTCCCACATCCTTTGGTGCATTAGTTCTTTAAGGAACCGCGATCCATGTGAAAAGCACTGTTTTTTATGGATTCGGCAATGGTTAAACTGATTCCAATTATTAACACCGATCCAGGTTGTAGTGTCTGACTACGTATGTATGTATGTGGTGTTTAGGCTTACAATGAAAATCGGCTGTAATAACCTTGGATCGACTATCCAAATTACGAGTCGATATATCCAATAATTATAGAAAACGATGAACCCTAATAATGAGTTCTAAAGTTATATCGAAATCTTTTCAGTTTTTCATAATAACTGGCTTTTTATTAAAGGCGTTGTTATTATGAATAATTTTCACTGTACATATTTTCTTACTTTTATTATATATTATAACTTATACTATAACTATAACCCGGCGGACGTTGTTCTGCCCTTTCTACGAAGAAGCGGGACAATAGAAGATTATTTCAATGAAGAAGAATGAAGTTTCTTAGTGTAAAAATATAAAAAATTGAGCATTTTTAATGACAATTCAAGGTTAAAGGACGTACATTGAATTTGGTAAAAATTCTAGATTTAAAAATGAGGCATCAAAATTGGCATTTAATTTGCAGAAGAATATCAATGACCGTTCTAGAAGTTATATCTGATTCCAAAAACTATTTAAATATATGGATCCATTTTCTAAATTTATTACAGCGCCACCTATAGGATTTTGACATAGCTAGGCAAGTTCATGAGATAGTTCATAAATTAGTAGAAACAATAGTAAAAAATAATAATAATAAAAAATAGTAGTGGAAAAAATTGAAAAAAAAGTAGCAAAAATTAGTAGAAAGTAGTAGTATAAAATAAAAAAACTTTTTTAAAAAAGTAGTAGAAAAAAGTACTAAAATAGTAGTAGAAAATATTGGTTGAAAAAGTAGTAGAAAATAAGAAAAATTTGCAGAAAAAAAGAAGTTTAAGAAGTAGTAGAAATTAATAGTAGAAATAGTAGTAGAAATAGTAGTAGAATTAGTAGTAGAAATAGTAGTAGAAAATAAAAGTGAAGCATGGTGCCACATCCACTAATCCAACAAACTGAAGGAATTTAAATTTTAGTACCGTACCATAAATGCCTCCTAAGATATCTCATAATAGAAATTCAGGTTATATGGAAGGTGCCACACCCCCTTGGTCAATCCCACCCATATTTTTGTTGTAGCATGGCACTGTCAATTCTCCAATTGCACCAAATTTCTGTACTGTTCTATAAATGGTTCTTGAGATATACCCAAAAAACTATTAAGTTTGTATGGGAGGTGCCACGCCTACTTTCCTAAAAACCCATTTTGAATAGCTATGTTTCATCCTCCCGCCCAAGAAAATATACAATGGAAATATGATTTCAATCGGCCCAGTCGTTCAGAAGTTACACGATGTCATACACACAAAACTCTACGATTATATATCGCTCATTTACTAAAAGATTTTTGAGTTAATGATGCAGAATTATTCATTATGTTATTTCATATTGTGTAAAAATTTCATATTAATATCTTGTATACTCTGTGCGTGAGAACTATAAGATTTCTTCTTTTTTCTGCAAAATGGGAGTCAATTGAAAACTTTAAACGCGTTTTCTGCAAAATTGCGTTTTTTGAGTTATGACAGTCTTTTAGTAAATGAGCGATATACAAAGATATTTATTAAAAAATTTATTTGAAAAGTTTTGTTTCATTGTTGTTGGTTTGAATACAAATTGCTGTTCTCTAAAGATAGAATGGAATTAAGTGGAAATTTACTTACCGTACAAAAGCATACTTTTAGGCGCAGCATTAAATAATTCACATTATTCTGAAACAAAAGATGAATTTATATAATAATACAAATGCAAATTAATATTGAATTTCATTATAAGATATAGAAAAGAATATATGGTAAATATAATTCAACAATTTCCTTTTACATAAGCTCAAATATTTATGCAATGAATTAAACAATTTACATATTTTCAATTATCCAATTAAAATATTTTAAATAAATTAACTTTTATACTTGGAAATATGCTTTACTGCAAAAATATCACTCAATAAATTCTGCATTCATAGGAATATAACTAAAATACCAAAAACCATTTAAGAATATTTTATAAGACGATTATAAAACTGTTAGTAAGTACTAAATACTAAAAATAATATAAAAATACTAAATGAAAATCAATTTGCACGCAAAATAATGAACTTACTACAGCAATACGCTTGAGAGTCTAACACCACCAGCATTTGCTAGACTGCACTTTTCAACCCCTCTACTTATGCTTCCTTTTCTAAGCTATAAAGATATTTTAACAGAAGCATTCCTCATCATTGCACACATCTGCATAAAATACTAAAAATAACTTTACATACAAAAAAAAAAAAACACACAAACAAACGCATTCATATACACATCTATGCATAACTGCACGCACTCACATACACGCAAGTACACACAGAAATATACTCACATAAATGCAAAAAAAAAACACGAAATTTCGAATTGAAGTTTTAAATTTACAAATGCTTACGTTGCAGATGATGCCAATGTGATAAGTTAAGCAAATACACAAATACATACAAAAGGAAGAGGGTGATTCAAATGTAGCCATACAAACATACATTCATACATATGCACAAACATACGTATGTGTATGTCTGTATACGTACATCATTCTATGCTGATAAATTGACTTTGATGCAAGCGTAGATAAAAAATGAAGAAGAAAAAGGACATTTAAAAATGTTAGTAGTGAAAAAAGGGACAACACTTGCTATACTGACAGTAGCAGCACATATTCGTATGAGTAAATGTAATGCAGTGGCAATACCATTTTCCCCAGCTAACAACGCATAGTAGGTAGGGCAACACAAATTTCACAAAATGTGATTGACACAGGTGAAGAAACTCTTGTACAAGCAACCCCCTTTTCCCCCCTTACCGCTCACTCAACGTCCCTCTTTTACACTCTAATGTTGCATGGAGATAGATTTAGATTTGTAGTAGCAGCATCAGAAAAAAAAAACAAGCTACAAGAAAAGGGGTCATTCACAAACAAATTTCCAAACCATTAATTCACAAATATAAACTTTGTCACTTTGTGACAGTGTCAAATACACAAACACGCACACACACACACCATGCATACACAAAAGCACTTACTCACACCCACATAGATTTTCCTGTATACATGGTAACGAATTTTTTATGCATTTTAAGCAGCGTAAATTTCTGTTAACTTCGGAATTTAGAATTTTTTATATGCAACAGTATTGAACTTTGATCGTTGATTTGCAATGACTCACTGGAAATCAATAATTGACCCTTTTCATTTAATATTAGTTGAAGTAAACTGATATTGACACATTTAGCTCAGAGAAATTAAACAAAATTGTTTTGTAATTTATTGCAAAAAATGCAGAAAATGATTTCAAATCAATCTTTTATTGAAAGAAATGAGTGAGATTGAGATAATGCTACTGCAAAGGTTTCACTAGCAAAGAAAATCTAGAAGCCTTAGCTGTGAAGCAGAATACAGTACTGCTAGAATAGAAGTCTAAAAGAAGTAAAAGTAGAGGAAAACTAAGCTTTTGCAAGAAATTTTTAAGCTCAGGTGCCTTAAAACTATATTAAGAGGCTAAATAGGTAAATATGACAACCATTCTGAGCAATCGACGACTATGAGAGGCTGTTAGTAGCAGTTAAAGGCAATTTGATTTGCTTGGCGGTAGTTGAAGCCAGCGTGAAGAAGTTAAAGGCAATGCATCGGAAACATTTTGTGAAACAGAATAAACAATCGTCGACAATTTAAGGCAGTCATCTGTCTCTAATCTGAGGTAATTAGAGACAATCAAAGGTAATCTCAGGAAAACAATAGCAATTGAAAGCAATCGGAAGCAGTCCAAAGAAATCTGAGGCAGTCAGAGACAACCATAAGCATTATTTGATTCAGTCTGGAATAAGCACTCGGAAGAAGCCGAATGCATTTTGAGGCAGTCAGCGGCAATTAAAAGCATTGTGAAACAGTTAGAAATAGTAGAAGCAGAGAGGAGATGTCAGAAAATGTTAGAAGCAGTAAAATGCAATTGTAGCAAGCCTAGGGCAATCAGAGAACTCTGTGGAAGTCAATGGTAGTCCGTCTGAGGATTTTAGAGAGAATCTGAGACAGTCTGAAGCAGTCACAGTCTATCTGAGTTAGTCAACAGCATTTGGAGGTAGCCAGAATCAAATAGGAGACACTCTAGATATCCACATGAAATAACAAGCAGCGTTGATGCATTCTGAGGTAGCTGAAGTAGTCTGAAGTAAACATTCGAAAGAAGTCAGAGGCTATTTGAAGCAGCCAAAAAATATTAGAGGCTATTTTATGCAATTAGGGGCGAGTCTAAGGCAGTAAAAAATAGCCTGTTAAGCCTATTGAAGTCAAAAGCAAGGCCGTAGTTAGGGGGGGAGGTTTTGGGTGTTCTGACCTCCCCCTCCCCCCCGAAATATAAAAACTTTATTTTAATTTGTGATATTAATTGCCAGTGGATGGGGAAAAAAGTCAAAATAAAATCTATTGAACGATTTTAATCGGTTTCTTTCTAAAAATTCAAATATAAAAAAATATTGGAAAAATAAATTTGAATTGAAATCGTGCTAAGTAGTTTGTAGCACATTATGGCCAAAAACGGTATTTTTAAGTGTTTAAAACTAATTTTTTCTTAAACGTGCCGTGATGGGAAGTTTTTGACCTCAGATTCGTGTTCAGCACGAAAAATTCATTCGCAAACACTAGGAACCATTTTATTCGCCAAACGCGTGCAGGCAGTGTTATTGGATCAGATCCAAAGTTTTAAGGCACAATCTTAAAATGTAATTAATTTTTTAACCCATTATTGCTCAGAGCACCCCAACTCGGAAGATCTTTTTCAATGCTGTGACTGCACGAATTTAGGGAATATATGCCAACCTCATCCGGGCTCATTGGCAAGTCAATGAGTTATCGAAATGATGTCTTTCACGATAAAAAATTTAATAGAAACCACATTGAATAATATATATTCTTCTCTTCAGTTGTCGAATAAATCTTTCGTCTTTTACTAATATTTATTTGAAAAAATTTAAATTGATTATTCTGTGAATTTTTTTTTATCATTTTCGGCCATTTTTTTAGATTAAGATTAAGAAAACTCTGAAGCAAAAATTTTTCCTAAAGCTTTAAGATATTTATTCACTGTTGTCTCTTGTCTGATAGGGCCCCATCAAATGCATCATCGAATTAAATTTGTTGTATTTAAACATCAGTTTCATAAAAATTTGATATGAAAAAAATCCTGGCTACGGCCCTGGTCAAAACTAATTAGACCGAGAAATTTTGAGCCAATTTTAGAAAGTCTCTAGATACTCAGAAGAAATTTGAAACAATCTGAGGTAATTGGAAGGAGTATGAAATAGTCAGAGGCGGAAACAGCGTGAGGCAGTCATAGAAACTTAGTTGTAATTTGAAGAAGTAACAGACAATCGGAGGTAATAAAAAACACTTAGAGGCAGACTTAGAAAACCAAAGGCTACAAGGAACAATCAGATGCTCAGAATCAATATCAATATCAATCAATCAATTGAAAGCGATCGAAGGAAAAAAATGCTACAAGTATAAAAAAGCATATTGCGACTTAGCAGAAAGAGTTGGTTGAGCATAAACTTAGTAAGAAAAAAGTCAGTGCTTGAATGTCAAACTTATGCCTCAATGCCAAAATCTTTACAGCTGTCGATGGAATTTTTGTAAACACAAACAAAAGTTGACCATTAAAGAACTTCACAAGCTTAACTATACCATTCTTATAAATACCGAGCCAAAATGTTCAAGATATGCAAATCACAGTGCAATTTCACAGATATAAGATTTCATTAGAAAGGTTTGATGGTCGAGGATTGAGAATTTTAACCTTGAATATTTTGCCCATTTTAGATCTGGCAGTAATCCAATTTTTATCTCAGTTTACAAATTTAAAGACTTATCAAAAATCAACCCAAGCGAAGGTTATATTACAAAAAACTAATACCGTTAGAGCCAACTGGCGTAAGATTTCGCCTGAGTTTTGTTCAGAACTGATCTATAGAAAAGTGTTTTGCAACTTCTTATTGTTTCAATTGTTTTCAGAGCCAATTTCGATAACTGAACCCTTGCTAGACCGTAGTTGGCACTGGATCACGCCTCTGAGGAAAATTGATTTTTCGTACGAAATTTAGTTTAAATTTTTTGGCAATTTTTTCAGTAGACACCTCAATCAAGTCAGTTCGATCTATATGTTTTGCAAAGCTACAGTTGCAAAGGTTTAAGAATTATATCATATAACCTGATCATGCCATTTCTTAGTTTGTGTTCGTTCAAAGGTTCGAAATGAATTAACGCTTTGTCTACAATCTACTTTCAATTCCTCCAAGTGTAAATTATTTCTTCTTCAACAAACATTTCAATGAAATTAAGTAGCAACTTTTGAGGAAGCAGTAATACAAATACCAACTTCTTTTTACCCTCTCTGACTTGCTTTTATTTTTGTATATGGAAAAGTAATGCTTTTTTTGTGTTCAATTTCCATTACAAAAATCATATATATGTTATCCGCATAATATTATAAATAATTTAAAGAATAAAAATAAAATATAAATATTTAATATGCTTGAGAGCCCGATTAAGGAACTGTGTATAATAATGTAAAACTAAGCTATTTGTTTATTTGTAGTAACTATTATATATATTTTTCTCAAATAAATATTACAAAAAAATAATACAAATACCAACTAACTCACAGTTTTCACAATCGGTTATAATATATAAAAATAAAATAGATAAATTAAAACTTCTTTTATCAAATTGAGTTTTTCTTTATGTCAATGCCAGTTAGTAAAGCAAATACTTCAGTTACTTAAACTTTCTTTACAAATCAAATTCTACTTCATTTTTTCAATACAATTTAAAGTTTCCTCCTATAATAAAATAAAAAATTCAACTTTTTCTGCAATATGCACAGCATCAACAAAATATTTATTTACTTACTTACATACATATAACATTTTCATAGAAAGAAAACTTTTGCATGTGCTTGTGAGCGGTAAAAAAAATATATATATATTTTTTGTGACAAATTTATATTTCCACTTACATTATTATTGCTCTATAATTTTGTTATTTTTTTTTTTACTATATTTCATATAGTAAAAATTTTCTTCTGCTCAAAAAATTTATGTCTCTTAAAAAAGTTTAAATTAAACATATGCGACCAAAAATTAAATGTAGTGTAAAAATAGTTATGACAAAAATAAAATAAGAAAGAAATAAAAAATTTAGTTGCATACTTTATGGCAAAAGTTATAATAATTTCTTATTTACTACAACTTTTTCAAGTTATAATTCACAAGTGTCGCTGGGGTACAGGGCAACAACAGACAGGCATACTACTATTATACGTACTCACAATATATATTGTTGCTGTTCAATGTTAAGTGTATAAAAATGAAATAAAACAGAGAGCAACATTTTGCATAATTTTGGCGTTTATATGATAAAGTTTTTTTTTTTTTAATAAGAGTTAATGAGTATTTATGCATAAGTGTTTGTATGGAAGGAACCACTACTATATGAGTATGCATATCTTACTTTTGGTACATTTGGATATCTTCTAATTAAAATTATAGGCACACCCATTTTATATACCTTAAGTGAGGATAATCCCTTCCTAGATATCTGGTTTTAAGACTAGATTTCTAAGTCGGGTGGAGGTTAACAAATGAATGAATGTATGTATGTATGAATGCATAAAAATTTATGAAGGTATATTTGTTCGAACGAATGCATGAATGGATATACAATAGAATGCATGAATAGTGAATGAATGTTAGATTGAATATACGTATCAGAGCTGTAAAAGAATGCACTCAATTGAGTATATAAGTTACAAATGAATAATATTTTTTGATTGCAGTTACTGAATAACATATTTGACTCCAGAATAAAAAATGCAGTTGGAAGTCTTTTTTGGAGTCGCCGATTGAATATTCATTTAGAAAAGTATTTTCTAGAGACAAGGGAATGCGACCATTTTCTGCAAATCATGAGACTCCAAATCTTATGACTCCAAAATCATGACTGCGTTGAAGTCACTTGGAGTCACTTAAATAACCTTGAACTCAAATGCAGTCATTTGGAGTCAATTGCAATTTGCTGTCAATTGGAATTTTGAAGTCAATTGGAGTCAGTTGAAGTCGTTTGAAGTCAATTGGAGTCAGTTGAAGTCATTTGAAGTCAATTGGGAATTTGAAGACGATTGAAGTCAATTGGAATCAAATGGAATGTGAAGTCAATTTTAATATATGTATTATTTAATATTTCCACTCATTCATTTTATCAAAACCAACCTCGATAGCCTAGTGGATAGTGCACTAGACTTTCATCAGGGAGGTTCGGGTTCGATTCCCGTCTTCGTCTGGTGGTTAATTTCCATTACTTTCTTATATTCACTATCAATATGAAGTTTATGAGAATTATAAGATAGTGTACAAGCACACATCTTGATTGGTAATGGCCGTTCGGAATCGGCGTTAAACTGTAGGTCCAACTATGTGGTATCACAATGGGTCGTTCATGCCTAAGTGTGTCTCTCGACAGCCACTCCAACCTAACCTAACCTAATTGTCTAAACAAATTGCGATTTTTATTATTCGCAACAACCCTAATACAGTCTTTTCAACAAGAGCGTATTCGGCTTAATTGTTCGAAAAAGTTTAAGTATCAAGTTGGACTTTATTTTCAACATTCAACATTTCATTGCGAATGATGCTGTATAACCTTTCAAAGAATCGCAATTACAATTGCGTTGTATAAGCAGTTTTTCAAATTGAGCTCCGTGTCTGCAAAACGTTTTTAAGCTATCATTATTTGCTCACATCCAAGGGAATCCGAAATGTCCTGGGGAGGTGCTGCAAACACCATAAGAAGTTGACGGCATTCGTATAGAAATGGAACCAGATTTTTTTATGACACCAGAATGTTCATGTGCTTCTAGAGCAACATCAAAGCAGTAGGATTCGGTGATAGCATGAGTTTTTGAAGCCAATTCTACGATTACACTTGAAGTAACCCAACAAAAACTTGCGTTGAAAATCATTAATAAATCTCTTAGTTGTAAAAGTCGTTTAAGTGAATTCCAAATTGAATTCTGAGCTACCAACATAGACTCTTATCTTCTGCAACTAACTAGTTTGGGAATGGAAATCGAAATTGAGTGTTTTAAGAGCGCAGAACCCTAAAATTCAAAGTCACTAATTCAATAAGTGAAAAGATTAAAAAAAAGACTCGAATTTTGGAATGCGTTTCTCAATCTCCAGATGCTAACCACGTTGAAAATTTTTGAGTAATTATTAAGCTTAAAATGAGCAGAAAAAAATGCTATGAGCATTGCCCAATTGAAACGACATCTTAAGTCAAAATGGCGGAGTTTGACGCAATCGTACGCCCAAAAGCTGGAAATAATATGACCTCGCGTTAACACGGGATTACTCAAAATTGTGGTAACTGGATACTATATTGATATATCAGCGCATTGAACCAAAAATGCTTAAATATAATGTGAGATATTTTTTTTGATTGGGGTATTTTTTGAAGGACTTAGGCCGTACACGCTTTTGTTGAAAAGACTGTATATAAATACTCAAGGTTACTCAAGTTTTGATAATTTCGCAATTAATGACGAAAGTACTATGATTTATGAACAGATTTCTAACTGCATACATACCACGTTTTTGGAAAACAAGACAATAACGCAATAAATTTTTATGAACAATATATAAAAATAAGTTTAAAATAAAAAAAAAAATAATTCTAAAAATATTTTTCTCTTATTTAAAATGATTTAAAAGCCAATTTTACATATTCTTTATGTACATTTATTGCTTTTTTGTAGTCCCTTCCAAAAGTGGTGAAAAACTACATACGAGGGGTTAACGTATGACCATGGATATTAAAATGAAATTCACATTCTTTTTGATTCCAAATGACTCCAATCGACTTTAAATTCCCAATTGACTCCAAATGACTCCAAGTGACTTCAATTGACTTCAAGTCCCCAATTGACTCCAAATGACTCCGACTGACTCCAATTGACTTCAAATTCCCAATTGACTTCAAATTCCCAATTGACTTCAAAAGACTTCAACTGACTCCATTGACTTCAAGCCCCCAATTGACTGAAAATTGCAATTGACTCCAAATGACTCCAATTGACTTCAAACCCCCAATTGATTTCAAATCTCCAATTGAATCCAATTGACTCCAAATGACTCCGAGTGACTCAAATTGGCTTCAAATCCCCAATTGACTTCAAAAGACTTCAACTGACTCCAATTGACTTCAAACCTCCAATTGACTGCAAGCTTATTTAAGTGACTCTAAGTGACTTCTAGTGACTCCAAGTTACTTCAAAGCAGTCATGATTCTGGAGTCATAAGATTTGGGGTCTCATGATTTCAAAAAAAGATCGCATTCCCTTGACTCTAAAAAAGACTTTTCTAAATAAATAACCAACCGGCGACTCCAAAAGAGACTTCCCACTGCATTTTTTATTCTGGAGACTTCAAGGTATTGCAATTAAATTGATTGCATTCTTTTACAGCCCTGATACGTATGAATGAAAATATAAATGAATGCTTATATGAAACTGTTTTTTAATTCTAATCATACGCAATTATTACATATCATATTTCTTACTTAAATTCCAAACTGTTGCACAAATTATAGATACATAAAATTATTGTGATTTTGTTAAAATTATATTACTCATACGTATAGTATTCCCATTGATGAAATGTAAAACGAGGCGCTATAAATTTTACAACATTGTAAAATTGAAAACAAACCAAAAACAACGAAAACGTTAACACTCTAAAAAATTTAATTTTAACATAAATACATAATTTATTACTAATACTTACTCAATACAATGAAATGAAAACTAATATCATAAAATATATGCAAACATTTCATACCAAAGTGACAACAGACGGACAAATATATCATACATGCAGCCAACACACACCAGCAATATTTAATTTCATTCAATGTTTTTGTGTGTATTTGTTTTGTTTCACAAAATTTCAAGCATATAACCACAACGACGACAACGACAACATGAACGATGACGACAAATGCAAATTTTCCCATTTGAAAAATTTCGTTGAATAAAGAACGAAAGCATAAAAAAAAACACTAAAAAATTCATGACTTTGTCGCATGAATCAAACTTTTGTAAATGTGGTAGTTAGTAAAAAGCAAAAAACGGAAAACAAAACTACACTATTTTCATAAACTGGTAGTAGCATTATTGCATACATATGCATTTCACATATGCTACATTTTGCTATTACTATTGCATGGGTATTGGACTTGAAGTATTATGAACTTGTATGTATTATGCAATGCAATGCTTGCTATATATATATATATATATATATATACATTAGCTAATAGAAAAAGGCGGTTTTTTGTATTTTCGGCATAATACCAAAAAATAACTTTGCAACGATTGCATATACACATATACAGTCATACTTGGGAAATATTTGTGGCAGAAACCTTCTTTTTTCTTTTACATATTTTTACGATAATGGATTTTTCATGTTTCATTGGCATATACTGAATTAATGACTAAAGTGATAAGTTTATATGCATAAACCACCAACCATACAGAAAACACGCTAAACTCTTGCAAAATTTTGCATTGCATAGCAATAATATATAAACGAAAACATATGCAAATCTATTTTAGGTTGCAACTACTCATCGAATCGTTGATTTTTTCTGCTATGCAAGATTTGCCATGGAATAAATAATGCCTTTCTTGTAGTTTTGGTAAAAATTGACTGCTTAAATGTGAATTTTTATTTTAATTTATTTCATAAATTATACATATATGCCATTGTAATCTTTTTGTTGTGTCAAAATATATCGAAGAAATTATTAATCAGGAATGTAGTTACAATAAATATATAATATGATTTAATAATTGCTTGCATTGCCTTTTGAAAGCCAAATATTTCATTTGATTCCAAAATTTTCCTGAACTTAATAACAATTAAGTAATTGAAATTAAAATTTTCTTACCCAAATAAATTATTATTTCCACCTAAAAGTATGCAAAGTTTCACTATGAAAATCTTATATTTAATAAAAATAGGAAGTTTCAGAAATCAAACAACTTAAAAGTAATTTTAGTTGTTATGTTCAGAAAGCTAATTTTGGCACAAAATTTGCTTCAATCGAAATACTTGAGCTCCAATGCTTTTTAGCTCTACAACTTACTATCAATAGAGTTGATTGCAGATTTTGTCTATCTACGAATTACAGCAACTAAACTTCCAATACTGCCAACATAATTTTACTTAATACTACTTCCTAAAGCTACAAAAAAAAAAAACCATGCTATTTTGAGAATACATGAGCTTATGATACTAAAACTAAATGTAACTAATCTTCAAATGATATTTTCTAATTTCCTATGCGTGCATTTTAAAGCCCACATACCAAACAAACAAAAAAAAGAACAGACAAAGAGCTCATAACTATCCAGCCAATGGAATATGCAATGGACACAAAAATATCGTTAATATTTCATAGAGGAGAATGAATATAAACAACATATGTTTTTGCTTTATCCTTTTTTTTTTTTTGTGTCACAGCAAGCGCCTAAAAAACAATTTTCAAATTGTTAACATTTGCTCCCTATAGCTAACTACACACAGCTATGTTTCATATATTTATAGCTATATTTTAGTGCTATAGTTAGAGCAGCATATGCATTTGGAGATTTAATAGTTTCTACATTTTGCATACAATCATGCTCGCAATAATAAACAAAAGCCGCTTTTGAATGAACATATTGATGATTTATGTGAAAGCCACATACAAGTTTTTGCATTGGGTATAAAAATTTAAATTACAAAAGTTTATAGTGCACAACAGCGCGTATGAGCAATTATTAATTTTTAATTTAAATATACAACGTAGATATATATAAACTACACATGTCTACAAATTAAAGCAATATACATAAAATAAACATATATGCAATCAATATTAAATTAAATTATTATTATAATTATTAATAAATATCACTCATACGCCAAGATGCACGCTTTTAAATATACCTTGCAGCATTTTGTCTTGCTTCGTATATACGTATGATAGTAGACAAACAAACAAGCAAACAAGCAAATAATGCAGCAAGCAAATCAGTATAAAACACCTTCAAGCATTACACTTTGACCTATGAAAAGCCAACTTAATTAGAATATACATACACACATGAACCCTTACAAATAGATAGAGAAAGAGAGAGAGATGATGAAAGATTAAAATTACCTGCAGCAGTCAAAATAACCCAAGCTATTCAACATGTAAGCTTTAATGCCCAAAATGACCAATTACTAATGAGCAGAAATACTTATATAACGAAATGTGTGTAGATAATATGTTATGGTTTTGGATATTAACCATAAACCTCTTACTATTGTAACAAATACAATTATATTTTGACGCAATTTCGAACTGATAAATTAGGACATTATTAATATAATTAAATAGCTCTTTTTGATGGCATATAAATGTTACAAGGACATGTGTGTGCTTTACTCCACTTTCCTTCTGATATTCCATAAATCCATTACATATATTTCCATCATTTTCCTAATTTCCCAAGCTCTTTATCTGTCTTTATCTGTTTTGCTTTCTCATGATGCTCTATAGCCTTTCCTCTTCACCATAACCCTCATTTTTCTTCATGACCTTTTTTTTGCACCGTAAGTCTTCTTCTTATCTATGACCGCCCCTGTTCTACATGACCCTCCTGCTTTTTCATAGACCTCTGGTTTCTTCAGGGTATTTTTGCTACTTCACTACTCTTCTGTTTCTTCATGTCCCTTTTCCTTTTTTGATACCTTTTTGCTTCTCAACAACTTTTCTGCTTCTCCATTAACCGCTTACTTTTCTATTACCCTCCTGGTTATCCATGAATCTCCTGCGTCTTCGTGGCATTCCTACTTATTCACAACTCTCTTTCTTTTATATTATCCTCTTACTTCTCACTAGAAGATGGTGCAGGTCGGTAGGGCTTAATATTAACCCTGCAAAAACCACTATAGTTCCATTTACTAGGAAAAGATCACTCCTGCGCTGGAAATCGATATCACTAGCTGGGAAGGTTTTTGAACAAAAGCAAGAGGTAAAGTATCTGGGCTTAGTATTAGATAGTAAACTCACATGGAAATCGCATGTTGAGGCAGTGACAAGTAAAGCCACTCGCGCTCTAATGGTATGCAGAAGGCTAGCAGGGAAAACTTGGGGATGTAAACCAAGTGTACTGCGTTGGATGTACACAATGATGGTAAGGCCAATCCTTACATGTAGAGCATAAGTGTGGACAAGGAGAACTCAACTAAAACCAGCAAAAGCTAAATTAGGAAAAGTTCAAAGGTTGGCATGTATCTGTATAACAGGAGCGATGAGAACATGTCCGACTGCTGCACTAGAGTACCATTGGAGCTCACTCCATTACACCTCATGATAGAGGGTGCCTCCAAGGTAGCAATCGTAAGAGCAACAAGAAATAAAAGGTTAACGGGGCGATCTATAGGGCCTGAAAACCGAGATAATCTATCTCTTGAACTGCCCCCAAGACAGAATGGACAAACAGTATAGTTTTGAGAAACACTTTGTTGCAAAACTTAGTAGTAAGAACGAATAGGAAAGTGTAGAACATAACTACACACTCAAAGAACACACGATTAAGTGGTATACAGATGGCTCACGAACCGAGGATGGAACTGGGGCAGGAGTATTTGGGTTAAGAATCAAACACTCTGAGCCGATGCGGAAGTATGCTAGCATCTTTCAAGCTGAAATGAAACGCAATCGATATATGTGTGCAGTTCAGGAAGTACAACGGCAAGATATCGCTCTCATGTCGGATAGCCATGCAGCAATTCTAAACTGGTGTGGGACTGTTTGAGCAAGCTTAATCAACTGGCAAGGATCATAAACTCGCTCTATGTTTGGTGGCTGGATACTTAGGAATAAAGGACAATAAGCACGCAGAAAGGGAGTAGCGACCACTTTCATGGAACCTGTGGAATAGGAGATAGCGTAATCAGGGAAGTACTCAGGCAGGAAGAGAAGAACAAGAGCCAAGAACTCTTTAATAATCTTCCGGGACTGAGGCAATCCAAAACGCTTCTAGGTAACTATAACAAGAATAGATACGCATTCTGCATTGGTCTCAACAAAAACAGACTGCGTATATTAGCTGTTGAGGAAAGCTCAATATGTAGGTTTTGTAATGAGGAAGATGAATCATCAGAACATATCTTAGCTCAGTGTAGAGCACTGATCCACAAAAGGGTATGTACGAAGTGCCCAGTACAGAACTAGCATCAATAGATCCGGGCGCAAAACTCAAATTTTTGAGGGAGACTGGACTGGATGAGGCACTCTAGGCAAATTAGACTAGATAGAGAAGAGGGACGTGCAATAGATCTTATAGGTCGCGGAACTAATACATTAACCTCTCTAATACAATACAATACTTATCAATTACTTTTTATACCTTTTTATGAAAAATTCTGGTTCCAGAGAGGCAAGGACCCATGTTTTTTTCATGATCTTCTGTCTTCTCCAGAGCCCTTCTGCTTCTCCATAGCTCTTCCACTTTTTCACAACCCTCCTACTTCTTTATGACTCTTTTACTTCTCCACGAACAATTTTCTTCTATATGGCCTTCCTGCTTCTCCCTACTTCCCTCCTTACCCCCAGCATCTCTCCTTTTTCAATCCTTTTTCAATGCGCCTCTGATACTCTGTGATCCTTCTCCTTCCAAACGATCCTCCTGCCTCTTCACAACCATCCCACTTCTCCACAACCGCCCTACTTCTCCATGATCCTTCGAACTCCTGCCGCTCCAACATCATGTCTTCTACTCACGAGCCTCCTGTACCATCTACTATAATAATGTCATTGCGGTGTCCTTGCTGTTTTGTATGCCAAGCATCCCTCTTGATATTCTCAGTAATTTCCTGTCTTGCTGATGTTGTCAATTATTATGCTACTTCTTACTTAACTTTCGACTCCGCTTAACGTTTGCTTCCTTCGGCATCGTCATAATCATCGTCATCAACGTAATAATTATAATTCCACTAATTGCTGTCACGCTTAAGTTTTAGCGTCCTGTTTTTAATTTTTTCTCTGCCTTTTTTTATTGCAATACGTTAGTTTTTATTCTTCTTTTTGTTTTTAGTAAGAAATTCTATAACTTGTATTTCACTTTTTAGCTTAAGAACTTTACGCGCACATAAGTGTAGTAAAAAGAGAGTAGTACTCGAACTAGGAGTAGTAGTAGAAATAGTACGTACGTAACATGAACGTAGCAGCAAAGCGGAAGTCAAAAATTAATAATTTCTTGCGGAAGCGCTCTTTGGTTTATTGTTGCTACTACTGGTTGCTTGCTTTTGTTTATGTGTATGTGTGTGCGTGTGTTTGTGTCTCTTTTTCATACCATATTTCATAGCATATTTGCCAGCACCAATTTCTATTTTTTCTCTTTGTTTTCTTCTTACTTTCTTTATATTTTTCTTTACTATTTTTTTTTTTGTTTTTTTGTATGCGTTAAAGTAACGGTACCTACTCGTATTTCTCCTGTTAATTGTTTCTTTATAAGTGGCTTATGTTGTTGGCAATGGAAGTTGCAACAACAACGAAGCAACTCCAACATCTAAGTTTAGCTTCAACCTTATGAAGGTGATTCTCATTATTTTTACTGTCGTGGTCCTGACCTGAATATGAAATTTTCAATTATAAAAAGCGTTGATAGCTCGGGTACAAAATAAATTAATTACGTGGGTTGTGGTTAGTAAAACTTTTTGACTAAAGAAATTATGAAGAGTTTATCTTCTTTTAGCTATTGCACAATAGAACTTTGGATGCAGAATGCATTTATTAAGTCGATAGTTAATAATAAATAAAAATCAGAAGAATTTAGCATATCTTGGTTTCTACCACTTCAATTCTATTCCTTACATAACAGTCCACAATTCACAAAACAGTCACTGAAACCCCTGGAAAAAGGCAAAACTTACTTAGCAGCTACTCAACAGGCACAATAAATATACAAACTAATATTCCTTAATTTTAACTTCACCCAATAACTGCTTAATCCATACACCTCCCAAACCTAACAACTTCAACTTTATTCCAATAATTCTCTTCAAAGCACAAGCACTAATATTCACACAAACTTTCTACACTTTCTTCAAATAATGAAATCCCAATTTAATAACGTTTAACTTAAATGGTAGAAAAATCTTTTAAATTGACACTGAATATCCTCCTTCTTCGGTTTGGTGGTACAAGAATAAAAGTCAGCAGATTAAGTTAAAGATAACAAGGACATCATTATCGAAATTCAATACCAAATAAGTAGCAAAGGATAAAGTTGAATTCTCGTCTTGCTTTGGTTTGCTTTGCTCTGCGCCTTAGCGTCTTAATGTTTGTATGTATTTCATTGTTAGCATTTAAACGAATCGATTTTGATTGTATAAAAGGAAGGAAGTTGTCAGCAAAAATACACACATGCACAAAACCAGCAAAAAATCAGTTGAAAAGTAAAAAAGGAAAGCGAGAAGACCATAAACGGGTAGCTAAAAGTTTAATATTTATTAATAACTACTTGAGCGTATGAAGCTGAAATATGGAATTAAATTTATGTGGATGTCCTATTTTATAAAATTAAAAATCAACAAATTTTAACATGAACCATTGAACTTCTACAAGGTGTAGTAGAACTATGGGGGGGAAGGGAAGAAGGAAGGTCCGTGAAGCCCAATCTCTTGTCAAACCATGAAGATGCCAAATTTATATTATTCTGCTAGTTTTGTTTTTACCCACAAACAAAAAAAATAATAATAATTTTGTGAGATTTTTAATTTTTTGACGAAAAACATAAAACTACTTTTATTTTTCGGATAAAAATAAAATTTATTTTGAGAGATGTTTTTTTTTATTTTTTGGAATAAATTCAATAAATAGTTACCTTGTGGCTTTGAATTTTGGATAATAATAAAACTTATTTTAAGAGTTTTATTTTGAACTGGCAAAAATTAAAATTAGTTTTTGAGATTTTAAAAGAAAATTTTGTTTGGTGAATTAATTTTTTGAAATCCAAATAAAATTTATTTTGAGAGTTTTATTTTTTCTACCGAAAATAAAAGTTATTTTGTGAGATTTTTATTCTAGATGTCATTTTATGATTTTGACTCTTCTGACTACAATAAAAGTAACTTTAAAAATCTAAAATTTCTTGGAGAAAACTAAAATTAACTTTTATTTTATGACTTTGATTTTTTGAGTGAAAATAAAATTCATTTTTAGAATTTCATATTTTTGGACAAAATAGAGAAGTTCTTCTGTAAGACTTTTATTCTTTTTGGAAAAAATAAAAGCTGTTTCGGATTTTAATATGGAGAATAGAAACATACATTTCCTTTTAGGTGTTTTATTTATTTAGGCAAAAATAATAGTTGTTTTTGATTTCTACTTTTTCGACTATATTAAAAGTTATTTGAAGTTATATATAAACAGGTTAATGAACAAATGTTTTCATCACAACAACAATGTATATAGAGACAGGCAAATCCGTTAAAAATTATTTTTTAATTTTTAGAACAAACTTTTGAATTATTTGGTGAGTTTTTTGTTATGATGAGGCAAAAATAAAAACTATTTCGAGCAAATAGAAAATACTTTTCCCACAAATTATTATAGACATCAATTTTAGATACTAGCAATCGAAAAAATCTCTTCCTTCAACACTATTAACCCTTGCAGCTTTTATCTGTGCTATGAAACGGAGAATATGGTACGACAAAACGTTCTGACTGCCGGAGTACAGCAAGGTTTTGTATTATGTAGGTCCCATGCTATTGAAAGCGGAGTGTTGGAGGTCAGAATGCTGACAAATACAATAGTGGAGTAGGCTATGTAGAAGACTCTGTTTCGGAAGTACTAAACAACAGATTCGAGGACCTGAGTCTAGTATATAATGACGGCGTTGCTAGGATATGTCATTGAGAAGTTATCACCCTTCATCCTGCCCCTTTTTAAGCACTAATCAGAAATCCAGATGTCCCACTACCAGTAATTAAGAAATATCCTCCCTTATTTCATCTTTCAGAACTAGATTCCTAGGTTCTAGGGAAAAATAATTAACAGTTTAATTTTTCCCTAGAACATAGAAACTTAAATTTCAAGTAATTTAATTTAAAGTTATTTAGAGTTCATCAAATGTTACACATTTTTTTAAACTTTGTTTCAAACATTTTAAACCTATGCTAATTGACTTATAAAAATTCAACATGAACTAAATATAATTTCAAATTCTTAAAATAATTATTTAGAAAACTTTTTCTTAGCTCGAAATATTATATTTTTGCAAACAAGAAACATAAAACCAAAAAAAAACAAAAAAAAAAAACAAATCAACTTGAATAATTTCGTACCTAAAAATATGCTACTTTATTTTCACAAAAACAACGTTCACAAAAATACTTTCCAAAAATATTTAGAAATTCAAACAAAACAAGTAAACAAAACCAAAGTAATGTAAAAGAAGCAAAGCAGCAAATGAAAATTGCACAACACACACAGACACATTTCACTTTACCAGGATAATGCAAGGATTACGGCAGCTAATTATTAACAAGGACTTAAAATGTTACGTGCGCTACAAGTTTCTGTGTTTGTTGCTGCTTTGCCAAAAGAGCGAAAATGTTGCATATAACACAAACGTTGGGATTACATATATACGTATAGGTATACATAAGTGTGTGTGTGTGTGTTTGTTTATAAATGCACTAAAGTGTGTATGTATGTGTGTATCTTTTGTGAGCTCTTGTATTTTCTGTTTGTGTTTATTTAACGTGTATTCATGTGGTATTTTCTGTATACGTATACATAGAATATGCTTGCGTTTGTAAGTGATTTTATGAGAGTGTGTGTGTGTGTGTTTCGATGTCTAAGTTTGTGTCTTTGTGTGTGCATGTTTGTATTTTCTAAGCTTATTTCTCTGTTTTTGCTTTCTTTCGTGCTTGCTTGCTCGCTGTTGTTTTCTTTCTTTCTTTCTTTTCACATTTTAATCTCATTTAATTAAAAAGCGAAATGCAACTACTACTGCTACGTTGATCTAATGTAATGTGAGTAATATCCTTGCTAAGGATATACAAACTAATGTCGACTGGCGGCGGTGGGAAAGACTGCGTATATAGTATGTAATGTAAACAATGGCAAGGCAACTGCAACACAAATAAATAATAATGTTTTGTAATATATCTTAACATTTTCTTCTTCATTTTGACTTAATTTTCACATTAGTTGCAGGAAAGCAGCAGCAGCAACAACAGCAAACCGAATCTTAGAAGAAATTGTTGCAATATATATTTGTAAAGAAAACTTTCAAGAATTTTTTAAGGGTTTTTTAAAGTTCATATTATCCTTGCTCGAACATTTCATTCGCATATGTTTTATTTTACAGCTGCTCAGCGCGTATCATAAACATCATTAAATAAATAGTTTTACCCTTAAGATGTTTAGATTTTCCCACCCGCTCACACTTTTTTCTCTTTGTCATCAACGTATAATCTCATATTTATTTTCTAAAGCTTTCTCCCTCAATCTCACATATATGCTTATATATCCTTTTTTTATTTATTTTTTTATTTTTTTTTGGTTTGGTAAATCCTTGTTGTTGCCAATAAAAATGCTTCACACACTGTCGCTTCTTTCAGTGCTGTGTGTTGTTATTCTTATTCTTAAATGTTTTTATTGCTTTTGTCAGTTATTTTCACAGATTTTATGGATTTTGTTTTATTTTATTTTTCTGGTTTTATTTCAGTTTCTTCTTCTTCTTTTCAGTTTGAGTCTTTGAGTTCTATCGGGGTTGCCTATCTATACTTAGTACTATTTGTATGTCTTAATGTGTTTGAGGGTGTGTGTTTGAAGTGTTAAAAGTGTCCAAAAGTTTCGTAATGAGTTTATGAGTGAATTCAAAGTAGCTATTTTCGTTGGCTTTATGTTTGGTTTTGAAGTATGAATTATTAATTTAAGGATATTCGTTTAGGCAACGTAAGAAATTTAAATGATTTATCATAAATAAAAAAATATTCCGGGAAATTTTGGGTATTGGATTTATGTACTTGGTGAAAAAATACTAGGGTAACTTAGCATATTTTAGTAAATTTCAATAAAAAAAACCTGGGGGGGGAAAAATGTCACTTTGAGTTGACTTTTTTGGCAAAATATGGAAGTTATTTCATTTATTATGTTTGTAAAAATAACTTAATTCATTTGAGTCGCCCAATAAAATTTTCAAAAAAAATTGAGTTTTTTCGAGAATATGAAAAATTATTTTCGCTTAAAACTAAAAAGAAAATGTAACATTTAATTTCGCACGAAAAATCTTTACTTTCGCATTGAAAATAAAATAGGTATGGAAATTTTATCTACGGACAATGTTTCTCTATGTATAGACAAAATTCATCGATGAATAAAATGAAAAACATAAGAAATAAGTTTTATTTCAAACCCGGTATAAAAAGTCAAAAATATTAAAAATAAAAAATCCAAAAATAAACTTTAATGTTTATATTTAATGTTTATATTTAATCCAGGTCCCAAAAATAACGGTTATTTTTGGATGAAAAAAATAAAAAACTTTAAATAACTTAAATGATTGTATGTTTGCTCTAAAAAAAATTAAAGCCAACAAACATTTTCCATTCCATTTAAAAAAATAAAAGTTAAATATAAAAATCGTGCTTTAACATTTACCATAAAAATCAAAAAGTAAAAGATAATTCGTATACACATTGATTTGGCGTAAGTGTATACGAATTCGTATACCTATACGGCAAATCAATTCTCAGGCAACTATATAAAATTAATAAAGTCCGACGATGCCACAAGGATTACAGAGCTATTTTTAAGGCATATTCATTCAGTTTTATTTATTTCTGTACGTTTTTTAAAAAGAAATATTCCAAATAACAGTTAAGACCCTTAATAAAATCTTAAAAATAAAAAAAAACCATTAGAAAGATCCTTTTTGAGTTAAAAACAAAAACAAATAGGAATAATCTAGTAAGTTAAAAGCAAGAGCATCATAGGTTTTTCCTAACACTCAATATATTAGACCATTATCTGATTGAGATCATATTCTAAGGCATGTATACGAAAAAAACTGGTCGACATTTTTTGTTATAAAAATTCTATTTTTTAAACAAAAACAGAAATTCACACATCAATGTGAGGTTATAATAGTAACTTTAAGAAAATTAAAAACTTTATTTATTTGATTGGTGCGTATGCGAAAGATCGCAACTTTGACTTAACTCCAGCCATTAAACGTTGCACATCACGTCGGGACATTTGAGATGATACAGTAAAGCGCGGTTCACGCAAAATTGGCACGCAGGAAAGTTGCTGTATCTTTTTAACCAGAACACTCAGAATAACAAATAATGCATTAAATGATAAGTTTAATATTGTGTTTTAATACTATAATATTAAAAGATTTAAATTTCTTTGTTTTGCAAAAAGTTCCGGGTATTCCTTTTAAAGGACCACATCAACCTTTGAACATCCGCTCTGGATACTTTTGCGGCTATTTGGTTCCATTTTAGTAACATTGAATTCACATTTTTGACAATACCTGCATTTTTCATCAACTTATATTTTGTAATAGCCCAGTATTTTTCGATCGGTCGAAGCTGAGGGCAATTGGGTAGATTCATATATTTGGGCACTACATCTACTTTATTTGTCTGATACCAATCCATGGTTTTCTTAGAGTAGTGGCAACTGGTTAAATCAGGCCAAAACTTCACTGGCGAATGGTGGTGACGAACAAATGGCAATACGTCGCCTGAGAATTGAATTGGCGTATGTGTATAAGTATTCCTATGCCTATACGCCAAATTAATTCTCAGGCGACGAATAGTCGTTTCGAAAGCCACTCTTTGATGTAAATATTAGACGTCATAGAAGAGGATGTCACAAATGCCCTGGATTTGAGACCACAGCTGCAAATAGCCTGCCACACCATTGCTTTCTTTGCAAATTTATCCATTTTTATGTACTTGAATTTTGAGGGTACATTACCACGATTCGTTGCCATATAGAATTTTTGACCTGGAAGGTGTTTAAGATCAAATTTTACGTATGATTCGTCATCCACAATAATGCATCCATTGAATTTGGTCAAAATATTATTATAAAGAAGACGAGCCCTTTTTTCGGCCAGCAAATTCTGTTTGTCTGTTCTATTTGGATATTTTATAGCACGATAGCACTTTAGCCCAGCTTTTATGCGTATTCGTCTAGCAGTACTTTTGCTGGTATTGAATTTTTTGGCACGATCGCTATCCGATGGTTCGGGATTGCTTTTGATGGACCTCAAGATCTTTGCCTTTAATTTTAGGTTGGTGGTTCCCGTTTTGTTCACAACTTTTTTAGCTCTTTCAACAAGAGTTTCTTTATATCGTTTTATAACTCTACATACCGTTTTTTTTGGAGATATTTAACACTTTCGCAATCTTTGAACCAGACCAGGACGGATTTTCAATAAATTTATTTACAATCAATTTTCTATTTGCAGCTTCCATTGTGCACACAATCACCAACTTGCGATCAATTAATATGAACTGACGGTAACGGTATTGTAGACAAATCCCAGTAAAAAATTTGTTGTTCTTATGACTAGGGGCGACGTGGTGACCACAACAAAGCGTGCCAATTTGGCGTGAACCGCGCTTTAGTCCACTTTTTCTGCAGCTGTTTCTCATTTTTGACCACTTGCTTCGTTTTTAGCAATTTCCTTTTCATTATAGCTCAATATTTTTCTATCGGCCGAATTTCTGGGCAATTTGGGGGATTGACATCTTTTGGAACAATTTGTACCCCTTTCTCTTTATACCACGTCATTGCCGTTTTGCCGTAATGGCAAATTACTAAATCTGGCCAGAAGAGGACAGGTGCCTTGTAAAGACGTACCATTGCCAGTAGACATTTTTGTAAGCACTCTTCTACGTAAAGTTTTTGGTTGATGGTACCAGTAGTGACAAAAACTGCACTCATTATGCCGCATTGACAAATTGCTTGCCAAACCAAATATTTCTTCGCAAACTTGTCCACTTTCTTTAGCCACTTCCAGTTTTTCCTTCGGTAGTTAGTCGTTCGTGGTCGCTGTAGCTTAGTGGTTAGTGTGTTGGGCTGCTACGCAAAGGTGCCCGGGTTCATATCTCGGCACGCTCAAAAAAAAAAAATCAAAAATAGAAAATAAAAATTTTTTCTACTTGGCCAGCCAAGAGGTGCAACGGTATCACCTCTTGGCTGGAAATGGCAAACCTCCAAGAATAAAAAAAAAAATGTCTATGGAAAGCTTGCAATTTTTAAACTTTTAGCAATGTCTTTATGTGACATATGTGGAAAATGTTGATTTTTGCGTGCAATTATATCGCGCGTGCTTAAATTCGATGAACTCATTTTGCGTAATGTAAAAAAATCAGAAAAAATAATGATGCAGAAATGTAAAACGGAAAAAACCCTAAGAATTAATAACAGCAACATTTGCTGTAACTGTCATATTTGAATTAATACAACATGCTTACTGTGATCAGCTTTTTCGTATACATACCTTGTGAGATATTTATCGGGAAGGGAAGGGCTTATCCCCATAACCCCCATAGATCCTATAGTGTATTGACCCAGATAGTGGAAAGAACAAATTTTGAAGAAAAATTTTAAAGGAGGAAAGTAAAAGCTGAATTTTAACCCTAAAATCGCCGCTCTAATGGAACATTCAGTGTTATAAAAAATATATCACTTCGATTTTATCTCTTAATCACCATGCCTGTCAATGCCTGTCTCGCTTTGGAGACAATATTGAAAAATGTTTTTGGGCCCGCAATATGAGCGAATTGTACATGAAATTTGACATATCCCCCATCTACGACTATTCTTATGCCTCATTGCTAACTTAACATAACTTTGTTCTAGAAAAACTAAAGATTAAGGAACATAATAGCCTTTTAGGATGTGCAAGAAATGCACAGTATCATGACGTCTATCCGTACCTGAACCACAACATTACGCCATATTTCTTCGGCCCATACTCTACTGCCCAAATCAGTACTATCTTTAAGGCAAGATGTGGTCTGCTCAACGTTGGTGGTAATGTTTTTATTAACATTAATCATGATGTATGCACAATTTGCAACCAGGGAGAAGTAGAAAACACATATCATTTAATCGGAAAGTGTCCAATTTTTAATACTATACGACAAAACTGTCTCGGTAAAAGATTTCTTACTATTGGGGAATTCTATAATTTTCTTGATGGCAAAAATTTTAACGCGCTGTATAATTACTTAAGGAATTGTTTAGGATATAGAGAACTACTTATGAATGAATTCTTTTAATTGCTCAAAATGTGCAATGTACCAATATTGTATTATTAATTATCAGTATTATTATTTTTTTATTATATAAGCCAGCCTGACACACAACAGATATTGTTATGTCAGATATAATGTACGGTTTGCTTGCAACCTGTGCATTATTTGATTTTTTTTCTGAATTTTGCTTGATATCTATGTACCTACCATGCCTGTCAGTTTTCAGAAGACTTCCACTGAAATTCATATAACCAATGATGCAGTGACAAGTAACGAATGTTCATATCCAGCTGCTTGTGGGTCGTGGTAATATCCTTCATCAACATGTTGCTGCAACATTTTTACGATATATAAGATTGAAGAGCATAGCACAAGGAAATAATATTCTTTTATTTTTTGTTGAATTTGGCAATGCTATTTGAAACTCGCTCTTAAGTTGTGAAGTAAATATTATAGCCATAGTGTTGTACAAGAATATGTAAGTATATATACCAGAGCACTTACTTCATTGAAGATAGTAGTAAAAAGGCAAGCAAATAAGCAGGACATGTTATAGATACCAGTATAGGAAAGAATGCATGTTATTGTTTATAAAATTTACGTAGAAGCATTAAAAATAAAGAATAATAACAAATATTGAAATGGAAGAAATTATGAAAATTTCACTTTGGCTTTTTCTGCCAACGAAGAATAAAGAAATTATTAGGTAGTGCCAAGTCCTCAATATAGTTTGGGTTGTTATTTGGTTAACCTTTATCGTGAGATCTAGGTATGAAAACAATTTCTTAGATTTAGAAATGATTTGTCTAATGAGAAAAGCCTTGCTCTAGTTAGATTTATACAGGTGGGTATGAAAAGTAAGGGAAGTATTTGCTGCTATAACATTCAAAGTTATTTTATTTTTTGGTGATTTACACATAGTTCTAGAGAGTTTTTCTAACAGCTTTTCCTCTGAACTTATCAAACAAATGGTGTTAATCAACTTTGAAATGCATTTAAATTCAATTTGACAATTACTGGTTGATACTTTGATTAATGAATTTTTAAATTTGTTCATTATTTTAACTAATTAGTTTGTGACATAATTTATAAAATATATTAAAATGTTTTTTGTTTTCACACGTGATTACGTGAGATAATATGTGAAAACACATTGTCAAATATATGCAGAAAAACAAATCAACAGATAAACCAATTTTATTTATTATCTATGGATACTACAATTTTGCTAGTGTATGCTTTTGTGTGGGTGAGTAATATTTTAATTAAAAATATTTAACCACAAATTAAAGTATTAAATACTGATTGCTAAACAAACACACAAACAAAAAAATGTATAAAAAAGAAACAAAAAAAAGGAAAAATGTAATAAAAAAACAACAACAAATTGTGCATGCAAAATTTACAACCACAAAACACATAAAAACTTTAAATCAATAAATTCAAATAAATGCGGTTAAATGTAATGGAATTGATTAAGTAAAGTGTAAAAATTACAATTATCCAATAAAATTGAAAACATCAGAATTTTCTTTTTTACAAAACATTTTTTATTAAATTTAATATAATTTTAAAGTCAATTTATTTTTTTCGCTCTTCGCCATAGTTATTTATAAATTCTCATTCACTTAACATTCAACTATTAAACTGAAACTTCCTCAAAATTCTAGAGACACACTCAACAACAAAGACGACAATGAGGACAAAGACAAGACGAGACGTTAATTTCTTTCACTATCTTCGTCTATCGTCTCAACTTGTATATAAGGAGTGAGATTGAAAAAATCTTAACATATATAAAATTCAATAATTTTTAAATGGTTGATCTTAGAGTTTTGATTTTTTTTTTATTTAATTGATAATATTTTACAAGTTACAGAAAAATATAACTTTTATAGTTCTAACCACTATTTATGAACTCGTGGACCTTTTTTGCTAAGCCTTCCATTAGAGATTTGACAGTTGTTTCAGACACCTTTTTGGAACAGTTTGGCCAACTCCTTTTAAAATCTTCGATATTTTGGGACACCTTTTTTGTGCTCTTTAAGTTTATTTTCACAAGAGCCCAATATCTCTCCACTGGTCTTAGCTCCGGACAATTTGGAGGATTGGCCTCTCTTGGTACAAAAACTATGTTATTACTTTGGTAACACTCCAGAGCTTTCTTGCCATAGTGACCGTAGTGACATGATGCCAAATTGGGCCAAAAATATGTGGACACATTGTGCTCTCTTATGAAAGGAAGAAGTCTTTTTTTCAAACATTCTTTGATGTATATTTCGGTATTTATAGAGCCCACTGTAACAAATGACTTGCTTCTTTTGCCGCAACTGCATATAGCTTGCCATACCAGGAATTTTTTAGGAAATTTTTTGTCTGCTTTTGGATTCTAAATTGTTCTTCTACATTTCCTCGAGCATCAGCAACACAAAAATTTTGACCCGGAAGCTGCGTAAAATCTGCCAGTACATACGTTTCGTCGTCCATTATACAACATGAATATTTTTGTATGAAATTCGATTTTAATTTCCGAGCCCTACTTTTGACGTCTACATTTTTTGCAGCATTCCTGTCTGGAACTTTTTGGACTTTTTATGTTTTCAAACCTGCATTGGCTTTAACTTTTCGCACCAAATAGTCAGAGCACTGGGCGAACCGGGCAGCTTTTCTACCAGATATGTTCGGAGATATTTTCAATATACTTTCTATTTTCTTGGCTTTCCCAATATCATGTGGTCCTTGTTTTCTTCCCGAACCAGGTTTCCTATCAATGGTCAAATTCTCCTGAAACTGTTTAATAACATTGGAAACAGTGTGACGGCAGACCTTCAATTTTTTGGCCAATTTTTTGTAGGACCAATTTGAATTTTTTTGAAAATGTTTAATAATTTTAAGGCGAACTTGTTTTTCTTCACTCATTTTGATCAAACTCACAATAAATCAACATGTTTGTCATTAAAAATAACAACTGACATATTTTTCAAAGATAACTAGATCAAAGAAATTTTTAAATTTTACACCCCAAAAAATTAAATTAGGTAAAACGTTTGTTAAGATTTTTTCAATCTCACTCCTTACACAAAGCATTCACATTTTGTTTGCATTGGAAAAGCGAGAAGTGCGCGTGATAACAGCTGCCAACTTGTGGACCATCACCGTCATCATCACCCATTGAGACTTGATTATACCACACGCTACTTGCTCTTACTCCAAAATCAAGGAAAAACTTTAGTACATACGTTTAATGAAAAGCCTGGTAGAGAGGCAGAAGAAAAAAATTGGCCAGCCGAAAGCAGACTTCTAGCAACTTCTATAGTTCATGCTTTAAACTGCATTTGCCTTCGTTTAATTTTTTTGGTTTTGTTCATCAGTCATCACTATTGTTTTAAAAGTTCAACTAACTAAGATTATTACTAGTATTAACAATACTAGTTTTTCAGTTGCATTCTCCACCATTTTTCTAATACTTTTTCTGCTACCCTTTCTACCACCTTTGCTGCTACCTTTTTTATTATTTCGAAGTCCCTTTTCTGTTACCTTTTTTCTCTTCTCATTATTTTTACTCCTTATTAATTCTCTGTAGTTTCTTCCTTCCTATTTTTTTAATAATAAAGCGGCGGCATTTGCTATTTGCTTTAAATATGAAAAATTGTTCAACTGTGAAATTATTGCATAATTTTTGCAAAGAAATCACGTAAATCATTTGGTGGTCGCTATAGAATGCTGCAGTTTTGTTGCTATAGAAAATAAAATGCAACAGTGGTAAAAAATATTGTAGAATTAAGAATAAGATATATGTATTATGACTAGCGTGACAAAAAAACACTAAAGATCGTAAATCAGTGAAGATCGTTTAAACTCTGCTGTCCAAAAATCTTGCCGGCGAAAACATTAAGGAAAGGTGAAGGCCAATCTTCTATAGATCAGCAGAGAAGAATTCAAGCACGTGTTTTACGTACTAACTTTTTAAAAGTTGTAAAAATTTGTAGATATTTTTAGCAATATTTAGCGTCTTGAAGTGATTTAAGCGATTCTTAGAAACTTTTAGTAGTTTATAAAATTGTTTTTTCAAGAAACGAGCGATTTTTGTAAACGCCCCAGAAATTTATAGAAATTTTAAGCTTTATAAACGTTTTTTTGAGAACATGGTTTTATAAATTTTCGAACGATTTACAATTATTAACAATTTATAAAAATATCTTACTGGTTTACAGAAATTTTTTGAGATAATTTTTTTGACGAGTTCAGAAATTTATAGCAATTTGTAGACGTATTTATAATGATTTTTAGTGAGTTTTAGAAATTTATAGCGATAGTTTTTTATAGAAAATGTTTGGAAAACTAATTTTAATGATTTGAAAAAAGTTTTTGGAACTTTTAAAGTTTTTTTTAATGTATTTTTAGCGTTTTATAAAAGTTTTTGGAGTTTTAGAAATTTATGGTGACTTTCAGCGAATTGGATGGACTTGTTATTTTTACAGATATCAGCTCTACTCGCTAAAAGTCGCTTTCTTCTCAAACTTGTAAGGAAATACAATATTTCCCCTCTGCCGTTTATTCTTCTATTCGTGGTAGGAAAGAGGGTTGGAATTGGGCATTTCTCGAAAAGAGATGCTAAGGGCGACCCTCGAGGCATCCTACATTTGGGATGTGCTTCCATCACCAACTAAAGAGGCGTACTTTCAACTCACCATGGAAGGTTCCCATGCCAAACGGGTGAGGATATCCACACAAGTGCCAATCGGGCCCGCGGGTTACGGCTCAGGTTCGCTGGCATTACAAACCGAGTAGCCAGTGGTTTTAATGGATGTTGCTCTGTAAATTTTGACGGAAAACATATTTAAATCGTCTGGAGGAGAAGGTAAACTATAAAGAAATAACTAGACTCAAGTTAATTTATATACCCTTAGACACAGGCGGATAAAAAGGAATATATGAGAGGTTGAGAGGAAAAGTGGTATAACTTCTACGTTCATAAAAAAGTGAAATAATTTTACTTAAGAGCAAAAGCAAAACGAAATATGTTCAGAGCAAAAGTGAAACGAAATATGTTCAGAGCGAAAACGAAATAAAAAACTATGCTGTTCTTGCTCTGAAAGAATTGTTATACCATTTTTGTTCTTACTTTTAAGGCGTTTCATTTTCACTCTAAACCGTATTACATATGCCATTCTTGCACTGACACTCTAAATTATTTCACTTTTGCTCTTATATAAATTTTAGCCCGCTCTTCCTCTCAACCTGTCATTTATCATTCGAAAGTGATATAAAACCGAATCGTCCTCATTTGAGAGGCTGAGAGGAAAAGTGGTATAACTTCTACGTTCAGAAATGTGAAATAATTTTACTTAAGAGCAAAAGCAAAACGAAATATGTTCATAGCAAAAGTGAAACGAAATATGTTCAGAGCAAAAGTGAAAAGAAATATGTTCAGAGCGAAAACGGAATAAAAAACTATGCTTTTCTTGCTTTGAACGAATTGTTATACCAATTTTGTTCTTACCTTTAAGGCGTTTCATTTTTACTCTAAACCGTATTGCTTATGCCATTCTTGCACTGCCACTCTAAATTATTTCACTTTTGCTCTTATATAAATTTTAGCCCGCTTTTCCTCTCAGCCTGTTTTCCCCCTTTTTGACAATATCTTCACATTATTTGTATTAACAATCAAATTTTAGAATGAGTATAAGATATCAGGAGGGGAATCGGTGGCAATTGACCTCTCCTCCTTGCTCCTACCTGCGCACATTCATGCCTCTTTAGTGTGTAAAGTTAAGCTATAGAACGTATAGTAAATTTTTTGAAAAGAAGGAACAAGGATTGATTAATCTCTAATTAACTGAGCGGAAAGTTTCTCTATTTTCCTTGTCACACGAGAAAGCTGATATCAATGTCAGACCGGCTATTGCAGATCCAGTGGTTGATCGAACCGTGAGCAACGAGGGCAATAAGCTGGAGCTGACACCACTCACTTCGTAGGTCTTAATTTGAAGGTTGCACTAACACGACGAGTCTGGTTGTGGCTGTAGGATTTTTCTGAAGAAAGAGCAAGTTTGAAAAGTACAAATTTGAAATCAAAAATTACTTAGGCACCAGTAAAGCTCATATTTCACCCAACTTATCTAACAGCGGGCTTGCGAACTCAGTTCTATTCATCGTAAACCTTAGTGTTGTCTACACTGACGTACCCACTTTCAGACTGGCAAAAGACAACTAACTTAATCAGCGTTGAACGACGCCAAGCTGAAGCAGGCAATTAACTGACTAAACTGTCTCCAATAGGGTAACATTTTAATCAATTCATTTTCAATATAATCAGTAGCCATTTTATAGAATTCCCCACTGAATTTTGTCGCATTTTTGGAGTGCCTACCTCACTGTACTATTACTAAGAACCAAAACTATTATCTATGAGCACAGCACACAATTTTTTATCTACTTACTTTCAGTTTTGAACTTAATCAAACTGCAACCAACTTTATAGTTATCTGTATACATACATACAGCAACTATTTGCTGGTCCCCCTGCTACTCCTCGATTCTAAAAGAATCTTTCCGTTGTCGTCATTTTACTTTCTACATTACCATTCATTACGCTAAAGCGAAAATCGCAACGACTTACGCTTCTTAATCACAATTTTTGTGCACTTTGCTATTATGCTGCTGCCATTTTGCTGGTAGTTCGTTCCTTTGCTGTTGTTGTGCCTGCTGCTTCAGCTATTGCAACTAGGATTTACTTAAAAATTACTAAATAAAAACTACTACTACTTTCTTTCAACTTTCAACTACAAACTGAGAAGTAGGTACTAGTACTCATATATTCCTTCATCACCCATTTTTTTGTTATAAGAAGAATATAATTTTCCTACTTGGACTTTGCCTTCAGGGGCAGACAAAAGAAAATTCACTATAGCGCACACACAACGAGAAAAAAATAATAGAAAAAGGTTTAAGGATATGCAGCAGCAAAAATAAGTCTAAGAAGAAACTGCTTCTGCTGCTGCTGCTGCTGCTGCTCCTGCTATAGCATTGAATGCCTTTTGGCGAGCAAACACTAAGGAAAATATCAAAATTTTATATATGTACGAAAGTATCTGTGTATAGAGTTGAGCAAGAATTAAAGTGCATAAATTTTTGCACTATTATTTTTTTTCCAGTTTGCTTCTTTCCGCACACACACAAATTAAGTTTCTAAAGTTTGCTTTTTCATATTTTTTCTCTTTGCTTTTCGATAAGCGGAAATAGAGTTACAGTGGAGGAAAAATAAACCTATTAACTGTTATTTAAATATAGCTGTTATATTTGATTACAATAATAATATGATTCATACCACTGTAACGCTTACACTTGGTATTTTCTAGTTGCAGTTGAATGTTTTCTTTTTCTATCTTTATAAATTGTCTTCCTGTTGCCTTCTATTTACACTCAGTATCGTAGAGTTTCAGCGCCATTTAAATTGAGATTGGTAGCATTAATTTATTGAGCAACTTAAAAGCAATTTAATTATTTTACAATAGGCAGGCAGGCAGCAAGACCAAGGAGTAACACCTAGCAGAAGCTCTAGAAGAAGCTGCTATTTTTAAATCGTCTACTACTATTACTTTATAGACTTCTGCTCCTTATACTAGTTACCTTAAGGTATTTCTTCATTGTGTTGTAGTGTTGCCATAGTGCGGCAATAAAAAAATGTATTCCGTTTAAGAAAAGCTTAACTTTGCTACAGCATTAGCAGAATTTTTCTTTATGTTGACGATAAATTTTGCATAACAAAAAAAAAAAAAACAAAAAACAAAAGGAGAACAAAATAATGAAATGAAGAAAACGGAAGTGAAATTAATAAACCGGAGGCAAGGTAAGCAAGATTTATAAGGCAGTAAGCAAAAGTAATGGAATTTTCTTTAACAATTTTATCGAAGAAAGAAAAAATAAATCTGTGAGAAGTTATGTTTCGGTAAGGTGACGATAATTATAAATTGAATTGCAGTGAGATCATAAAGGATTATACCGCTACATAAAGAAAAAAAGTAGACAACTGGTTTTTCTTTTTCTTAGCATATTGAATGTGTTCGTTTGAATACTGTATCAAAATTTATATAGGTTAACTAGTGTGGTTAACATTTCCATAAATGTGGTCGATCTAAAGTCCACAAAGTATCTTTGTCAATTGAAATCGTACCGTGTGAGATTAACCCTACGATAGGCACCTCTCTGAGAGGCGGCAACATAACCTCCTAGGCCTAAATAGGCCCACGCGAATAAAAACGATAGTTATGGCCTTTTACAGCATGTTATTGCACTGGCAGGTGTGCGCTTAGTATCGGACATGGTCTCCTACATTTGGTATGTGTTTCTAGCATGTATATTTGAACAGTTAGGGCTTTGAAAAGACGTATATAACGTAAGTGATGGTGATTCGGATCGATGTATATAAGCCGAATCGATTTTGTTTTGTTAATAACTTTTCTTTGGTATTTTTTTATAAGTATATTTCATTGTTCACAAGTTCATGGACTAGCGGATCCAAATTTTATTACTTTAGCTTGATATTATATTCGAAGATATTGGATTTTTGCGAAAATGCCACGCCCACTTTGAGATACGGTCACATTTTATAGCCCACAACTTGACATACATAGAAATACATCTCTACACTAAATTTGATCAAGATCAGACAAACCGTTTATGATTACATATGGGAAACACATTGACGTGGCAATAATTTGCATGTCTGTATGTATGTGTGTGCATTTATGCATACAAACATACATTTGTTTTATATATATTTTCCTTAAGCCTCAAAAAATTTTATTTTTTCAACTTATTCCGATTGAAACAATTCTTTGTACTCATAAAACATTGGCGCATTAAGTCATAGAGTTTGAGATCGATTCGTCAAGAAACAAAAGAAGAAATTTTACTCTTCTTTAATCAAAACCAATAGCTGTGATTAGTTAATTGAATATATGAAATATCACGTTATCACAATTTTGCTCAGCGTTGGATTTATTCTCAGTTATTGGAAATTAATAATTATGATTGATCAATTGAAAGCATAGATATAAATTTCTCTCTATGGAATGAAACATAATTTGTGATTTGGCAAACCTGTCATACCCAAAAAGTGTTCCTTTCCAATCAGAAAAAATCAACGCTAAAACCATTCGAAGACATGCAGTCCCCTGGTTAGCTGATAGAAGTTTCCTTCGGTATACAGCTCCCAAGGCAACAGCCCATAATTCACATCTTAGTTTGTTATCGAAATCAACAACTTTCTTTTACAGTGCACCGGTTTTCAAATATTTACCATTAAACTACTTAACATTTCCGTATCGCAACTTCTAAAGGTATGTAATTTCATAAAAGCATTCAGTAATTCCGTTTTTTCTATAGTTAGCTTGAGACCATAAGAGTCAAGTCTATAGCATAATCTGGTTTAGCTATGCTTTTCTTTCTCAGTAATACGTGCAGTGAATAGAGACGCAATGTCATCTACATAGCCGACCAGTGTTTAGTTTCTCATCTATTTTTGTCGAACGGGGCCACTTACAGGCTAATTAATGAGTTTGTGATCACTCAGGTATTTCCACATGACACCCCTCAAATACAAAGGTCCATCATATAAACCCGCTTGGCCATATAGAACTGTTTTTTTACGTACATAATTGCAAATAGAGCCACGTATCTGTAATACTAATTTCCACCCTGGAAGCTTCCATATTCGCCATGAGTGTCAATGGATTCAATTATTTACTTATTAAGCTTAGCATACTACAATGTTAATTCAAATACTTTTCTTCAAATACTGAACAAAGTTAAGTCAAATACCAACTGAGTACTGCAGTCATGTCATAAAGCATTCTAGAATTAAACGGAAATACATTTTAGATATTGAAATTATCTTTTAAACAACACTAGTGGCTTGTTCACTGACGAAATGACTTCCAGGCTGGAGGCTCCAGCTATGACAATTTCAAATAAAAAAACATTATTAATTGCTGTCTGAAGAAACAAATCATATTTGCATTCTAAATTATTATTGTTGTTTGTTGCTTTCGCTTTGTCAAATAGCATAATTAACACTTGTATGTGTGTACTAAACCCATTGACACAACATACATTTATGGAAACAATATGCAAGGTTCAAGCACTATCACTTCAACACACACACACACACACACACGCTCAAAACTAATAACACCTTTCAAAAAGCATTTCATTATTTTGCCGCTATATCAAAAAAAAAAAAAAAAAAAAAAAGCATTAATGCCAGCGTGATTTTCAAAATGACCAAGCAATGACAACATTTGCATATGCTGGCAATGGCGCATACACTTCCGTTTCCTGTTCGTATATCTATACATACCTATATGTGTGTGTGTGTGTGTGAATAAATTTTGCATATGATTACAAAATTCAAAATGAACAACAACAAATTACGTGCTTTTGTATTTGGCCTTTCTATATATTCATATATGTTGATGCACACATCATACCTCACTACTGGCATCACGTTGTTTTTGTACTTTGGTATAAGTATATGAATGTTATTCTTCTTCTTCACGTTTAACAAAGTCCATTTAATTTATTATGCACTCGGGGATCATGTTTTATATGAACTTCATGAATAGCGAGGCAGCATTAGAGGATGGAAAATGGAGTCAACTTTAGGCTTCCCGCCGAATATAAACGTGTCTAATTAGTCGCAGAAATGTTTAGAATTTCAAAATTTTGGGCGTGATAAATAAAGCTGAGATATTTAGAGTAATGACAAACAATTTCTTTTGTGCAAAAAAAAAAAACAAACAAATATTTCTAATTTTAACAAAAATTTTATTCAAAATACTCGTAATAATGCCCCCAAAATTATATTAGTATTTTTTGTGCCAATATTATTAAAATCACCTAATTTTTCCGCTTTTGTGGGAAAATAGAAAATGACCTCGCCTCGCATTCTTTTTCCGTTATTTAAATTATGCCGCAACTAATATCAAAAAAAAAAAAAAATATGAAAAATATGCTACAGCTTCAAGCACAGCTGTCAACTTTCACTTCCGTTTCCGTGTCATTTTTAGCACTTTTTCTACTAATGCTATTACTAACACTATTGCTACTACTGCTAACAGTACCAGGACTGTTATTTTTTTCGATGGCTGTTTTTGTTGTTGTTGTACGCCTCAACAATTTACTTGTCATTTTTTGTGACAGCTCGCATTTTTTTTTTGTTTTGTTTTTGCCTCATACTTTTTTAACTTTTTGTTTGTTTTACTTTTTTCTTTTTATTTCGTTGCTTGTTTATTTGTTGCCCCCTAAGGTGTTTAGGTGAAATCCAACGCTGCCACTTTTTCTTGTTTGTTTTTTTTTTTTTACTACCTTTTTTTCGGTGCTATCGCGTCCATTATACAAAAATATACTAAAAAGAAAAATTTTGTATATTTTTGCTACAGGCAAAAACTGTGAACAAATAAAAGTAGGAAGAAAAAAAAATCTGTAAGTTTTCTGTTTCTTCTTTCTCTTGATCTTCTATTTCTTCAAAACTTCTTGATACTAGGAGCAGCCAGCGAAATAAATTGGATATGACATTTGTACATTTGCTCTATATTTTCGGTGGGCTCCCTATACTCTCGCTGCTATTGTTGTTGTTTTTTATAATAAATACCTGAAACTCGTTGCTATTTTGTTTGAGGCATTTTTTGTGATATATTTTTTTTTCGTAGTAGCTCAAATGTTTTGAGGCATGCTTTTTTTCATTCATCTTTCATTTGGTTTTCTTTGTGGTGCCTACTTCTTATATTTTTAACTTGAAATTTTTTTTATATTTTCTAATTTAGAAAATGCGTTTGGGTCAAATATTAATAATGAGCTTATTACATTTTTGTCATTTTTGTTTCTTTATTTCATTTTTGAGTAAAGGAGGGAGTGGTGGCGCTCGCACATACAAAATTATAAAGGTATTTCTTCTTTATTATTTTTTCTGTTTTTCATAACTGTCACTGAAGTGACAGGTACGAGTAGGTAGGTGAATTGACATTACACTGATGCCAAGGTAATTTAATAAGCTAATGCTTTGTAAGCTTTAAAGCTGTTGAGCAAGAAAATGTTATTTAATCCAATTTTATTTTGAAAAATTAGTTCTAAATTTATTATTAGAAATACTGATTAAATCAAGTCTGATTTTAGAATACTAGAAAAAATTCAACGGTAACAAAATCTTAAACAACAGAAATTCCACCATGCCATCTCTTAAATCTGAAACCGCCAAATCAACCGAACTTTAATTTCCATCGATAGAAACTTAAAAATTCAATATGCATCGATGAAATCTTCCCCCGAAATTTGGAAAATTTATTCTAATTTTAGAGATTAATTGCCAATGGATGGAGAAAAAGTCAAAATAAAATCTATTTAACGATGTTTTTTACTTCCATCGGTTTTTTTCTAAAAAGTCATATATAAAAAAAATAAATTTGAAATCTTAGTTACACTATGCGATCAAATCCGATTTGTTTTCTTCGACATGAGGTTTGACTACGGATTCAAAAAGAGAAGTTGATACTGAGCACTACTGCATTCATAGTTTTTCTAGATCAGTAACTGTTTTTGATTTAAAGTTTCGTCCTGAATCAGTTTGAAAAGTTTAAAAATTAATATAAAATAGGAAAAATCATCGGATCCTTGTAAAATTAGACTTACTTGAACCCCATTTTTTTCCTAAAACGTGACGTGATTGGAAGTTTTTGACTTCAGATTCGAGTTCAACGTGAAAAATTCTTTCGCAAAACCTCCATCTTATTAGCAAAACCAGTTTAGTGGGCAATCTTAAAATATAATTAATTTTTTAACGCATAATTGGTCAGATCACCACGAAAGATTTAAGGAATTTAATGGCTCAAATTCCCAATGATGATCATTTGAAAAAAAAGAGCCACTACTATTTTTGGTAATTTTTTTGAGGTTGGGTACATCGTAAGTAGTGGGAAGTCAATGAGTTCATGAAATTATGTCCTTCACGATAAAAAAATGCATTAGAATGCACATTGAATAATATTTATTTGAAAAAATTTAATTTGATTATTCTGTGAATTTTTTGTCACTTTTGGCAATTTTTTTGAGGTTAAGATTAAAAAAATCGGAAAATATTTCCTAAAATTTTAATTTTATAGGGTCCATCAAATGTATCATCGATTTAATTTATTGTATTTAAAAATCAGTTTGATAAAAAATATTTTTGAATATTTTCTTCGAATGAAAACGCCCCCCCGAAAAAAATTTCTGGCTACGGCCCTGGATCTTCAAAACTCACTAATCATGAAATCTCCCATTCTCAACATCCATCGGTAAAATCTCCAAAACTCAATAACACTGTTCAACAGCCAAAAATGAGCAGAGACGGGACAAGTATACTTAGGGTAATGGGGGGGTCGCTGAGTCCGAATCCGTGGTCCGTTTTGCTCTACTAACTTTAAACATTTTTTTAAAATTATTTTTTTTTTAATTAATTTATTTTTTCGCAATTTTTTTCATCCTTGTTATCATCGTTCACTTTTATCTCGTTGTTAGCTTAACCCAATAATGCCTAGCGTTGCCATATGGCACCTTCTCGCTGAGCCAGGTTCAAAACTAATTTTTTTCTCAATTTACTTTCTTGATCTACCTACTTTGTGTTCTTGAACAATTAAATCCTAAAAATTTCTTTGTGTATACCTACAAATAAATTTATATATTGCTGATTCCTTTTTGACACGTTCACGTATTCATTTTTGCACACATTTTAGATAAATCTATAATATAAAATAAAAAACGTAAGTACCTATGAACATAGTTATTGACAAGATTTAAATTTTATTCATAATTTGTCCGAAGATGTTTTATTTTAGGTTCATATGCAGGATTCCATTTTTGCAGACATCGCGATTCTCAAAACAATAATAGTAAAACAAATAGAGTAAAACCGGTGACAGCCTACTCCAAGCTTGCTTCGAAATTTAACAACAAAATCCAAATCGATTTTTAGGATTTAATTGATCAAGAACATATTAAATTAAAGTCAAACTTTTATACTGCTCTGCCTTTGAACGTTGCAACGACATTTTTCAGCGAGGACGAAGGCATGGTTGTGGAAACGTAGTTTTGCAAACGCAGTGGCTTAAAGGACGAACGGGAACCAAAGTAGATAGATCAAGAAAGTAACTTGAGAAAAAAAAAAATTTTTGAACCTGGCTCAGCGACAAGGTGCCATTTGGTGAAGCTAATAACGAGATAAAAGTGAACGATGATAACGAAGATGAAAAAAATTACGTAAAAATAAATTAATTAAATGTTTTGATGAAAAACATTTTTAATCCTTTTTTTTCAATTTTAAAAATTCTGATGTCAATAAAAAGAAATTGTGATCTAGCAGAGCAAAACCCTAAGTGCATTTGTCCCGTCTCTGCTCGTTTTCAAAAGTTTCCACTTGTAGAACAGTGTAATCATCGATAACATCATAAAAATTCGATAAACAACGAGAAAATCTAGAAAATTTAATATTCATCGCCGAATCTCCAAAATTCAATATCTATCGATAAATTCTCTCAAGTTCAGGGCCCACCGATGAAATCTCAAAAATATAATCTACATCGATAAACACGCCAAAATTTAATATTTATCAAATAAATTTTGAAAATTTAAAATACATTAATAAAACCTCTATAATTTGATAAAATCTCCCAAATTCAATATCCTTGGATAAAATATCATGAATTGAGATTTTATTAATGGATATTAACATCACTAAAATCTCCAGAATTAAATATTCATCGATAAATCTCCAAAATTTAACCTCATTCGATAGAATCTTCAAAAGTAATTAGCGATTCAAAAAATGTCAAAAATTGAACTTTCATCGATTAAAAAATTTATTTGAGTGCGGATTTAATTGAGACTTACCAATGCGTTTTTTTGAATGAATATACGTTCTCATAAATAGATTAATACACTAACGTCAAATATTTAGGTAGTACACATTTTAGAAGAAACCAAAGCAGAACTATTTCGTAGTTTAAAATGCGAGGAAGAATTACTACTAAAAATTCTTTAAAATTGATATCAACATTATTTATCATACAATTATCAATATCTACCACTCATACTCAAGGTTAAGGTGACCATCTTGCAAAGCAATTTTTGTTAACAATATCTTCGTAGACTATTAAATTACGCTAGTTTTTCATTTCATTGTTGTTATTATTATTGCTAGCAGTTTCTACAGACTGCAGACTGCATGCAAATGGCAAATAAATCAATGAAGAAAAAATATGTTTCCACACATTTTCTTCATTTTTTTATATGCATATTTTGTGTGTATGTATGTATGTATATTGCAATAACAGCAACAACAATCTCTACAAATTTACAACAACAATTACATTAAGTACAATGCAATAAACAACAACAACAATACAGGAACAATTGCTGCTGTTTGCAATTTGTAACCTTCAGCATAAAAAAAACAGACTCAAAAGAAAACAACAACTACGAGTAGAAGACAAAAACTTGTTAGTATGGCTGCTTTAGGATATCTTCAAGGAATTTTCACATTCTAGGCATGAAGTGTGTGTGTGCCTGTACAAAAAAGGATAACAACTACCTACAACAAGGATGAGTAAGTGAAGAGCAACAGCACCAGTACACAATGTTATTTATTGAGTCCGCATTTTATATTTTAATGTCTTTATGTGGTTTGAATGAATATGGCTGAACTTGAACCAGAAGCCATAGCCCGAGGTACTGTCTCAGTTGGCAGCAGGCAAGCAAAATAATACGTAAGTGATAGAAAGCATGAAATTGGTAACAATTGTTAGTTGCTATTATTATTTTATTATTACGAGTACTAGCTAGTAGTTTATTAAATTATGCTTTCATTTGTGTATTATATAATATGAAAACGATATTATTTGCGAATAATTTGCAGCTGAGTATTTTTGCATGGAGTTTTGAGGAAATGTGTGGAGATACAGATGCAGAAATGCAGGACAAAAAGGGGAAAAGACTGAGGGAGACAGAAAGCCGATCAAGGGACAGATGCAACATAATGGAAGAACAAAAGTGAACAAGGTGGTGAAGAGGATGACAAAGAGGCGACAAAGAATAAAGAGCGGGAGTCAGGAAGGGAAAGGGAACACAAAGAAGGGCAAATGGGAGCAGATTGAGGGCAAATGAAAAACAGATGAGTGACTGATTGAAGACACGGAATGAGGAAAATAGGTTCAGAACTAGGTCTAGATGAAGATTACGAGGAGAATAGTTCTTTGAGTTCTTCGCGTATTGCAAACTTTGTGGATTTTCCACATTTTTTTTGTAAGCTCCAGTACACTTTAAGAAAAACGATACAGCTTTAAATAAATAAAAAAAAATATTATTTTTAACAGAGCTGTAAAAGAATGCAACAATTGAGGATATAAGTCACAAATGAATAATAATTTTTGATTGCAGTTACTGACTAACATATTTGACTCTAGAATAAAAAATGCAGTTGGAAGTCTTTTTTGAAGTCGCCGATTGGTTATTCATTTAGAAAAGTATTTTTTTGGGGTCAAGGGAGTGCAGTCTTTTTTTTTAAATCATGAGACTGCAAATCTTATGACTCCAAAATCATGATTGCTTTGAAGTCACTTGGAGTCACTTGAATTCACTTGGAGTCACTTAAATACCCTTGAACTCATATGCAGTCATTTGGAGTTAATTGCAATTTGCAGTCAATTGGAGTCACTTGGAGTCTTTTCGAGTCAATTGGGATTTTGAAGTCATTTGGAGTCATTTGAAGTCAATGGGGGACTTGAAGTCAATTGGGGATTTGAAGTCAATTGGAGTCAGTTGGAGTTTTTTGGAGTCAATTGGGATTTTGAAGTCAATTGGAGTCATTTGAAATCAATTGAAGATTTGAAGTCAATTGGGGATTTGAAGTCAATTGGAGTCACTTGGAGTCATTTGGAATCAAATAGAATGTGAAGTTAATTTTAATATCGATGGTCATACGTTGACCCCTCGTATGTAGTTTTTCACCACTTTTGGAAGGGACTACAAAAAAGTAATAAATGTACATAAAGAATATGTAAAATTGGTTTTTAAATCATTCTAAATAAAAGAAAAATATTTTTAAAATTATGAAGTTAGAAATCTGTTCATAAATCATACTATTTTCGTCATTAAAAATGAAATTATCAAAACGTGAATAACCTTGAGTATTTATATATTAGGGTAGTTGCGAATAATAAAAATCTCAATTTGTTTAGACAATAGGTTTTTATAAAATAAATGAATGCAAATATTAAATAGCACATATATTAATATTAAATTCACTGTCCATTTGATTTCAATTTCCTCCAATTGACTCCAAATGATTCCAATTGACTTCAAAATCCCAATTGACTTCAAATCCTCAATTGACTTCAAATCCCCAATTGACTTCAAATGACTCCAAATGACTTCAAAAGACTTTAACTGACTCCATTTGACTTCAAAATCTCAATTGACTTCAAAAGACTTCAACTGACTCCAATTGACTTCAAAATCCCAATTGACTCAAAAAAGACTCCAAATGACTTCAATTGACTGCAAATTGCAATTGACTGCAAATGACTGCATTTGAGTTCAAGGATATTTAAGTGATTCCAAGTGGCTTCAAGTGACTTCAAGTGGCTCCAAGTGACTTCAAAGCAATCATGATTTTGGAGTCATAAAATTTGGAGCCCCTTGATTTCAAAAAAAGATCGCATTCCCTTGACTCTAAAAAAGACTTTTCTAAATGAGTAACCAATAGGCGACTCCAAAAAAGACTTCCAACAGTATTTTTTATTCTGGAGTCAAATATGTTATTCAATAACTGCAATCAGGAATTGCCGGTTACTAACTGTGACTTCAAAGTATTGCAATTAAATTGATTGCATTCTTTTACAGCTCTGATTTTTAAAATAAATTTTAGTTTTTAAAATCTTTCCTTGAAACATAAAAGTTTTTTTTTTTACAAATATGCAATTTAGATTGTAAGTATCTTTCAAAAAAATAAAATATTTTAAACTAATATTTGGCATAATAGTTTACATTCGCCAATAACCGAAATTTAAAAAATATCCGAGACCAATAGTTTCAATCTTGTACGAAACGCTCCATATGCCTTAATCTGGTGTAGAATACTTTTCTGGTCAAACTGTAGTCAAAAACATGCAGAAGCGGATTCAGAGATTAGGGGTTTGAAGTTTTTATTAATTATTATTGTTATTATTACTCCTTACTCTTCAAAAAGTGTTTTAATTCAGAAGCAGCGTGAACAGGCACCTTGGATTGTTTGGAATAGCCAGTCATGTCTGGTTTTCGTCAATCCCGGACTTTTAGCGATTTGCCCAAAATTAAATTGAGCAAAAATTAAAAGTGATTAAAAACCAAATAAATTAAAACAGATGTACGTTGGATCGAAATTTTCGACAATATTCCAATAGATTGGATGGCAAAGATTGTTGAAAATTTGCTCCAGCTGAACGTATTTTTTCTTCAATTAATAAATATTAGACTGTCGAAAAACTTGCCTTCAATTAAAACACTCAAACCAATTTTGTATTCGAAACATACTTTAGAATATTCCTCTCCTGATTTTTACAATTTAAAAAAATAAAAAATCAAAGCACAAGAAAAACATATAAATTTCAATGAACCAGCGCAGGTTACAGAACCACCTTCGGCTAATACTAGACACGATTTTAACTGCATTATTTGTTTTTATGTTTATTATAAGTTTTTCTTTAACTTAAATATTCTAAAATAATTTAATATTTAAGAGTAAAAATTAAAAATATATAGCAAGCGTCCCGGATTCTAGTCCAAAAAAACTGGTTACCTTAGCTTGTAAAAATTAGTTTCATTTTTATTCAGAAAGAGGCACCTAGAGAAAATTTTAGTCTCAAACCACCAGCCCAGTGGTTGAGCATTAACATAAGAGGAGAATTTTGGTACGAAAAAAACAATTTTTCTCAAATTTTCCGATTGATTTTTAAGAGAAGTTTGAACACTAACTCCCTCATTTAACCGCAAATCCTACTTGGAAACCTCGAAATTTAAAAGTTTCGATAAAAATATTTCCATTAATTTTAAAATGTAAACTCAATTAAAGCTTTACTTATTACTTCTCAAAAAAGTGGAGCACATTGCATTGCTAGCTATAAAACATTCAACTTTAATAATTAATTTATTTTGCTGCTGCACTTTTTTTCTGCTGCTTTCTTTTGCTATTAACTAAAAATTATAATATTTTTACAACCGGAACTCAAACATTTTCAAGCAATTTCCCACATACCTAAATTAAAAAATAAATAAAAATGCAAGTATGTTGTATATGTATATTTTTTCCGATTTTTAACTTTTCACACTTGTCTGCTTGTTGCTTGAATGTTTTGCCCATTTGTTCGCCTGCCTGCCTACCTATTTGCTTGCAACACCAATTTCCTTTTTCTGAGCATGTGACCTAAATATGTTGCTGTCGTTGGTTGGTTGTTGCTGCAGGTTACTGCTGGTTACCTCGTAGCATTCACACAACTACATACATATTTTTAACACGTGTGCATACTCGTATTCCCATTTATCCCTTAATTTTTCCGTGCGGCAATATGTTTGCTCCTGTTTTTTCCATATTTCTTTCTGTTTTGCTACAACGATTTCCTCTTGGTCATATACATTCATATGTAAATATTGAAAAATGGGGAAAAATTCTCATTAAAAAATATGTTCCGCTTTCAATTAGATGTAGGTACCTAGAAAATCAGAACGCAAACTACAGCAAAAAAGAGGAAAAGCTGTTATTTTTATAATTTTAACGCTCATTTCACTTGTAATTTGCTTGAAAATGTTGCTTCAAAAAAGTCAGCAGGAAAAAGAGGCCGAAGAAGCGTGTTTATAGCAAGCGACCGCATTTCTTTTACGGGTCACAGGGCATCCATTTATAGGAAATAAGAAAATAGGAGCTAAATTTTTAGGTATTACTTTAAATTTTAAAAAAGACGGAAATCAAAAACAACTACAAATTTTCAATAAATTTTGTCTACAATTTTTTGTTTTTTCTTTCTCAACTTTTGTTTGTGTGTTTTATGCTAGTGATGCGCGTTTATTGCAACTTGATTTGCTGCTCCCCGGAGTAAAGTTTTCCGTTTCCGGGTGTTTAAATTGTCTTGTCATTGAGTTGTCTACTACTGTCTTCTACTGCTTCTGTTGCTCCTTCTCTATCTACTACATACTGTTTGCTACGCTCATTGTCTCCAAAGCTATGTAAGTGTGTAAGTGCGAGTGTCAATGTTTGTGTGGTTGTTTAAATTTTTGTGTGTGTGCGATTCTTTCCAACATTTAAGTTGCAATTATTTAAAGTCCCTTAAGGATTTTCCACTCATTATGTTAATTTTCTGCTCATCTACGCCTTGACTTCGACTTGTGGCAACGACAACGACAAGGACTCAGCCATCAAGATGTTTTACTTTATACTATTACTACACTCTAGTACTTGTGTCTATGAGCAGTGGAGGATGTGGGATTTGGTCATAGGAGGGGGATTTTTAGTACCAAATTCAGGTCAAAATTAGACCAAAAAACTGGCAAAAAATGAGTTCCAAATTCAGACCAAAATTCAATCGAAATTCAGACCAAAATTTCAACCTCACATCCCTCCAACATTTAGACCGCAACAATAAACAGAACAAAATTCAAATATAAAATTAGACTAAATTCGGACCGAAAGTCTAATAAAAATTTATGCTATATTTAAACCAAGAAACTGAATAATATTTTTCCCCAAACTTAGATCGAAATTCAAGCAAAACTCCTACCACAATTCAAACCATAAATCAATACCAAAATTTAGACACAATTTCGACCATAACTCAGAGGAAAACTCTAACCAAATTTAGATCACAAATTTGACCACAATACAGAACAGAATTCAGACAAAAACTCAAATCGAAATTTAATCCAAAATTCAAACCAACATCCAAATCACAACGCAGGTCTTAATTCAAGCCAAGCTTAAGGCCAAAACTCAGACCATAAATGTGACCAAGAAACAGAACAAATTCCGGGCCAAAATTCAGACCCAATTAGGACCCAATAGATCAACATTCAGGAGAAAACTGAAACCAACATTTTGACCAAATCCAGACAAAAATGCAAATTAATTTCAATACAATTTCAGGTAAAGTTTAAGCCACAATTCAAAGCTCAGACCAAATTCCGACCAAAAAGCAAACAAAAATTCGAACTATAAATCCGACCAAACGCACAAACATTCATACTAAAATTCAAACTAAATTTGGGCCAAAATTCAACAAAACTTCAGACAACAGCTCAGATTAAATTCAGACTAAACCTGAAACTTAAATTCAGTCCATAACTCAAACAAAATTTAGACCAGAACTTAGAGGAAAACTCAGATCAAGACACAAAAAAAATTTAGATCAAAACTAAGATCGAAATTCAAATCAAATTTAAATAAACCAAAAATCAGACCAAATTCAAAACACAATTGAAATTAAAAACCAAACTCGAAATATGTCAAAACACCCGACCATAAAATCAGATCGGTATAGTATATAAATATCAGAGCTGTAAAAGAGTGCAATAAATTGAGCATATAAGTCACAAATGAATAATAATTTTTGATTGCAGTTATTGAATAATATATTTGACTCCAAAATAAAAAATGCAGTTGGAAGCCTTTTTTGGAGTCGACGATTGGTTATTCATTTAGAAAAATCTTTTTTAGAATCAAGGGAGTGCAGTCTTTTTTTGAAGTTATGAGAATGCAAATCTTATGACTCCAAAATCATGACTACTTTGAAGTCACTTGGAGTCAATTGAAGTCACTTGGAGTCATTTGAAGTCAATTGCAATTTGCAGTCAATTGGAGTCACTCTTAGTTTTTTGGAGTCAATTGGGATTTTGAAGTCAATTGGAGTTAGTTGAAGTCTTTTGGAGTAAATTGGGAATTTGGAGTCAATTGGAGTCACTTGGAGTCTTTTGGAGTCAATTGGGATTTGCAGTCTCATGATTTCAAAAAAAGAGTAATTTCTAAATGAATAACCAATCGGCGACTCCAAAAAAGGCTTCCAACTGCATTTTTTATTCTGGAGTCAAATACGTTATTCAGAAACTACAATCATGAATTGTCGGTTATTGACTGTGACTTCAAGGTATTGCAATTAAATTGATTGCATTCTTTTACAGCTCTGATAAATATATTATTATAATAAAAAAAGTTTATGAATTTGTTTCATGTGGAACTTCAAACATTTTCAGGAGGGGCTGCAGCCACCATACGAACCCACAATTGACTGTGTAAGTATGTCTATAGAAATGTATGTGTGCATGGGTTTGTGTTTTCGTTAATGTGACCATTTTGAAATTTATGTGACAGCATTGTTAATCGAAGCGGCAAAATGTTTAATTTCCCAAAATATACACTTTAAGTTTATATTTCACACACACACGAACCAAAAAACAATTCAACAATTTAATTAAAAGTTTTGCGTTAAGTTCATAAATTAACCAAAAAACAAACAACTGGAAAAAAATTAAAACTATGGTCATTCTTCACTCATGAAAAGAACAAGACTTCTTCCTCTGCTTGGATTTTGTTGCAATCTATTCCCGTTATCACCCTTATTTTATGAATGCTCTCTCCTTTGCATTCAGCAAAGAAAGCGCAACTAACTACAGTTCACGAAAAAAAAATATGGCAGCATTCTTCTTTACCTTCTTTTTTCACTTTTTTGTTTTTTTTTTTTTTTTTTTTGCAAAGTTAACAAATGCAAATGTTTTGTTAAAAAATTCATGGCAAGAGAAATTAAAAAAGTTTCGCAAAATTTATTTCAGTTTCTGTTCATTTTTTTTTTCTGTAGTGTTGGTGTCTTTGTTATTGTTGTTGTTGTTGTATATGTGCGTAAATTTCCTTTAATATTTGTTTAAATTTGCAAGTGAATTTTGCGTTGCTTTTTAGTTATTTGTTTTTGTTTATAAATTGAAAATTAAGTAGCTGTTTCTGCTTTTGGTTAAGTCTCTATTTCATCTCTCTTTTTCTTTCTTCTCTAAAATAGAAATGATGTCTGGAATATGTTATCAAAAAGTAGGGTAATTAAAAATAAGAGTTAATACCGACTGCTTGAAAGAAGTGAGTTGGTGCTTTACTAATATATTTATTATTTTCTTTCGCTTTAATTAGGCAGTAACCCAGCAAGAAAGAGGTACCGAAACGATTTTTCTTATTTCGGAATGCGATTTCATTGCGATTTCCTTACGTTACGTGGTAACGATTACATAACTAAGTGTACTTAGAAGTCATTCAAATCTCTGGCCGTCACTGCTATAAATCTTCAAACCTTTCGTTGTTTTTGGCTAATATATTGTAGAAAAAAATGTTCATATTTCACTATTTCTCATTTCAAACCTATCGGGAATTTAAAAAATAAAAAATTATTTTTTAAATCAAGCATGTTTATTCGCTTTACAATTTAAGTTTGAGCAAAAACGGGAGTACTTTTGTTTTTTTTATTTGATTTTGAAAAACAGTCCAAATTATATTAGTGTGAATTTACGAAGTTAAGGTACTACTTAGGTAAAATTTAGAGAGAGTATGTAATCTAAAACTCCATTTCATAATACAAAATTAATAACTTAAAAAAAAAAGTTGTCAAAAAAAAATTGTTTCACATGCTTAAAAAAATTGTACATTATAGTGAACAAATTCACGCAACTCTATTGTACAATATAATGTACAATAAATAATTTGGTTACTATTGTGTACAAAAGACATGAAAGGTTGATGATTTTTAAAAGAATTGTGATAGTGTTGATTTGTTTCTTGTTCAAAAAACGAAAAAATAACAAGGTTCTGAAAGTGGATGCTGATAGAGCTCGAGAAAAAAAATTAAAGCGTTCTAAAAGTATACGCCAAATTTTTTTTTTTTACGTAGGCCCAAAGTTTGCCCATTTCTAACAGATTAAGTATAATAAACCATGAGATAACTTGTTAGTTTCGCATCAGAGCTTGTTTGTATGTTCGGCAATTTTTAATAGAATTTTCCGTAGAATATTTTCTTCCTACATATTAACCTTTTGGCACCAACCTTTATGGGTCTTTTTTGTTTTTTTCGAAAAAGTTTCTTTTTTGACCCATTACAAGGATTTATAGAGGGTTAATATGTTCAAGAAATATATTGCTCATGAAATTTTACTATAGGTCACTGAACAACGAAATTCTGTATACTTGACTTTAATAAAAATAAACCCAAATTCCAAAAATGATTCAAATTTTCTCCTTTTATACTTAGTGAACAAGTGTGTTTTTAAAAGTATTTTTTGTATTGCAAAATAAATCTTAGTTGTTTTTTCCACAAAAAAAATTTAAAAATTAAAATTTTTTCTCGAATTTTTATTCCTTTCATGCATTTTGGTCATTATAATGTACAAAATTCCAAACGCTCTGCAGCCTTTCCCAAAAACTTCTTTCATAATTTTTTTGGTTTTTATTTATTTATTTTTTTTTTTTTTTTTTTTTGGTTGGAACAGACAAAAGAAGTATTCAAGAATACAGCACTCAGACAAGTTTTACGTCCATTGTATTATATCCTGTGTTCCCTTTTGCTATTCTTTAAATCTACCAGATTTATTAATAAATCTTAGCAGATCCTGCGGTGTTAGAGAGCTCAGGTGTTCGTCTCCCAACACTCCAGTACCAAATATGCTTACTCTGATCTGGCAGAAAGCGGGTCCGACACTATGAAAGTGGTCCGCCGTCTCTTCACATTCTTCCTCCAAACCACAGGAAGCACAGAAGGCACTAGTTCTTAGGCCAATCATATGCAAATGTTTGGCCCAAGAGAAATGACCTGCATATAATCCCACCAGCTGCCTACAGCTCTTTCTGTTAAGTGATAACAGAAAGTCTGTTAGACGCTTCGAGATAACAGATAACATGGTCTTTGTCTGTCTAAAGCCCATCAGGTCCTCCCATTTACGATTGTGGGTCCAGTCGACCCACTCATTAATGGTGGTCTTGATGGCTGTAGACAACAAAGAGAGTACAAGTTCTGGGCCCAGAAAACCAGTTTCCGAACCCTTTCTGGCCAGAAGGTCAGCCGATTCATTTCCTGAAATTTCTGAGTGTCCAGGAACCCATATCAACAGCAAGCTATTGTGTTTTCCAACACAATCAAGCCTGGATTTGCAATGCATAGCCAGTTTAGACGTGGTTAGAGGATTAAGCAAGGATTTAAGCGTAACCTGACTGTCACTAAATACACAGATACTCCTTTCTCTCCAACCATTATCAATAACATGGTACATTGCCAAAATGATTGCAAAAATTTCTGCTTGAAAAACAGAAGCATAAAACCCAAGGGAGAAGTGAAAATGCACTCCATCATTTTCAATAAAGACCCCAGAACCCGAACCGAATTCTGTTCTGGAGCCGTCAGTGAAAATACGCTTACAATCAACTATTCTTAACAAAGTCCGAATCAACGAATATAAAACAAGAAGAAATACTTTTACCCACCAATTAAAAAGTTGAGAAGAAAGGGTTAAGGAAATGAAATGTCTTTACAAAAAATTTATAATACAAATTTTAAATTATAAAAAATGTTTAAATTCTTCACAGTAATATTTGCTACTTATTTCTGAAACTCTCAGCTGTCAATAAATATGTCAATTTACCTTTAAAACAGTCGCACAAACCCAACAAATAAAAAGAAGACAATAATCTCCCAAAGGGCATCATTTGTATTCTATTTATATTCTACATAGATGATATTTTCTAATAGAGAGGCAATGACGTGAAGAGGAGATAGATTACATTTGCTCATTTGAGACCATACAGAAATGTGAGCAATATAGTATATAAAAAATGTATGTACAGGAGTAAGCGGGAACGCGTCTATAGAAAATCAATATGTTAATATTTTCTCTGATATCTACATTCATTTACATTTATTTTTCAACAAAAGCTTTAAATACTTTTATTAAATACTGCAATATTTTTCTACGTTTTTTTCGATTTGTTTATTCATATTAGTTTCTAGGTTCTTAGTATCGATGTATTGGAATGCTTCGGCAGGGATTAGAGTTTTCTGCAAAAATACAAATACTAGTCCTGTCTGCTATTTAGTATAAGCAAAAACGAAGAAGAAGAAAAACACAATAAAGTATGAAATTAGGCACTAAGAATAGAAAAAAGTGCGTGAGTTTAAATGAAAAATAATATACGGTAATCCCCGTTTAAAACACCTCTGGGTAATTGCGTTTTCCATTAAATTGTTCCTGGATTTCTATTTTTTTTACCTCATTTTTACTCAAATTCAATTTAACTGCTCTCCCCTGTTAATAGGACCAGAAATTATACATTTAGATCGTCACAATTAAGCAGGGATTACTGTTCTCGTTTATTCGATATACTTATTTAAGTTTTTGCTGACGTTAACCATATTGTTGACAGTATAGCAGCTTATATGATTTCATCGTCATAGAACAAAAAAAAGAAATAAGAAAGTGCATGCATGTGTGAGTACGTGTTCATATGTGCACATATTTATGTATGAATGTGTGTTTGACTTTCGCCTAAGTACACGATATTCCTTTTTGTATTTTCTTGTTCAATTTTATTGAAATTGTTATTTCTAGAATACACTTGAGTTGAGTAGCATGGGCGTTACACGCATATATCTACGTATATATTTCCAACTGCATATGCCTTTGCTTCTGTTATTACTTCCACTTCTTCCGCATACGGCACGATTATTTCTTTGTATTGGTATTTTTGCGCTGATTTTAGTCCTTTGTTATCCTCTTAGCGTTTGCTTCCTTTCTTTCTTTTTGCTTTTTGTTATTGTATTTGTTATCGTTTGTTTTGCATAAATGCAAAAACTGCGGTTTTTCTTACCCGCATATAAACAGAAATATATATATATATATATATGTGTGTGTGTAAGCTCAAAGTAAGATAGTACTTCCTAGGAATGAGTATACATGAATACACATGTGGACATATTGTCAGTTTAAGTTTGTTTCTATGTATGTGTGTGTATGGTATTACAAATATTGGTTTTACTACGCTTGATGGCACAAACATAATTGTAAGCAAAAAATAAAAAAAAACGGTGGAAAAAGATTTCAATTTATAATATAGACTTCAAACTACATGAAGATATGAATCGGAATGGCTTATTTTAAATATAACGTATGCATGCAATTTAAAATTTTAAAGATTTTACTTAATTTCAATATAAGTATTTCAATGAAGTCATGAATATTAATACAACATAAAATATGCTGTAGCTACTAATAAATGAATTGTAAAGATTTCTCTTTCTTCTCTTTCACTAACGGGTCCTAGAAGTGGGGCTTGAAGTTTTCTATGCGTCGTCATCGCTTTTTGATTGACTTGTTAATGGCTAACATCTAAGAGTAAACAAAATATCATGAAAATATTTTTCACTTTAGCATTCGGATACGGCATAAAACTATGTAAGTTTCCCATTCCTGAACAAATATAGAACAAATGACACTAGTGAATGAGAATGTCTAAACCTATTTGGTTCACAATATCATTATGTAACTATTATTGTAACGCGGATGATGTGGTAATTCTGATACAGGCAAATATTTGCCAACAATCAGTGACCTTACTGAATCTGCCCTAAAAGAGCTTTCAATGTGGGCGAAACAAAACGGTCTGGGCATTAGCCCCGGAAAACCGAGCTAGTTTTGTACACTCGTAAAACCAAGATACCCATATTTAGGCTTCCAGTCTTAGATGAGATTCAATTGAGCCTCTCAACCGAAGCCAGGTAGCTTGGCACCATTTTGGATAGCGAACTCTCCTGGAAACGGAATATTGAGGACAAAAGAAGGAAAGGCCTGAATGCTTTTTATGCTTGCAAAAAAACATTCGGTATAAAATGGGGGCTGCAACCGTATATTGTTCATTGGATATACACTGCAGTCATAAGACTCATTCTTTCCTATGGATCTTTGGTCTGTTGGTCTTTCACTGCCATTGAAACCAATGTGAGGAAACTCACAAAGGTACAGAGATGTGCCGCACTGGGTATAACAGGAGCAATACGAAGTACACCGCAGGCGGGTTTGGATATGATACTTCATCTGATTCCCTTAGACCTCTTCATAACAAAAACCGTGGCCAGAAATGCTCTCAGATTGAGAGAGTCAAACCTCTGGAAACGTTCACTGTTTGGTCATGCCACTATACTTAGAGTACTGGAGAACAAGGGAAGAAAACTTAATGTCAACGGCAGTCTTTTAACAGCCAAGTCCAATTTCAATAAAAGTGCAAATTTCATCTTTCCCAACCGGGAAGACTGGCTGTCCAACAAGGTCCCAACCGAGGAAGATATATCAGTATTCACAAATGGATCAAAGATGGAAACTGGAACAAGAGCCCCATACATGCAGTGTGTTCCAAGCTGAAATCTTTGCAATCGAGAAAGCAGCAAAACTAATACACGAGGAAAACATCGATCACATTCTACACAAAACCAATCACAACTGGACAAACAAAAGAGATTGTGCAATGACTCGTTAACTATGGCCGGAACTCAACAGAAAAAGAACGGATTACATCCTTTCTCTGGGGAGTCTCCAGATTCGAACTCTCACCGGAATCATCACAAGCCACTGCGCAATAAAACCATGCTTCAGAAATGGCGCATCGAATCCACCGATCACTGCAGGATGTGCGGAGATATTGAGGAGACTGAGACAATACACCATCTACTGTGCGAATGCCTCGCTCGGCAAGATCAAGGTTCTTTCCAGACATAGCAGAGCTGAGTAGAATCGATCTCTCCAGCCTTTTGAATTTTGCCACTAGAACAAAAACGTTAAGGTGGCATAATACTTGAGCTAATAGGAGATATACAGGTTCCCATGCAACCGGTCGACTCCAGACTAATCACAATGGGCCTACTTGGCTTCCGAGTGGAAATAGCATATTTCACTGCTACACGCCTTCTAAACCTAACCTAACCTAACCTATTATTATTAACATCACTCATACGTCCCCATGGTTCTCAATCAATGCTAGTTAAAATTAACATTCCACCACTATAGTAGCTTAGGTTTGGGAAGGGGACAAGGAGATAAATAATAATTTGTATTTGCAATTTTTGAATAGCCTAGAATATAAAATTCAGTTAGAAGTATTTTTCGGAGTAACAGACTGGGTATTCAATTAGTAAAGTCTGCCTTAGGAATTTGTTGAAGTCATGAGAATGAAAATCGTGAAGGCGTGGCCAGCTTTGTGGTCATATTTCCTGAATGAAAATTAAAAAAAAATTAACTTATTGAGATTGAACTGAATCTTCTGCATTCTATGCAGTAGCGCATTTGATGAGAGAGATTTTTCGGTCATGAATGCAAAGTAGGGAAAGCAGAAAGAGGCAGTTACTCTGCTAATTTAATGAGAAGTGATTTACCACCTTGATCAAAAAGTTCCCGGAATTTATTCAGAAAATTAAAAATACAAGTTTATTCATCTAAATCTATATTGTCCCCTTCAAAGTAAACTCAGGGCCGAAGCCAGGATTTTTTTTTGGGGGGGGGAGGGGGGGGCTTTCATTCGAAGAAAATATTCATAAATAATTTTTATGAAACTGATGTTTAAATAAAAAAATTAGATACGATGTTGCATTTGATGGACCCTATCAGTCAAGGGACAAGAGTGGATAAATGACTTGAAGCTTTAGGAATTGTTCTTGCCGAGTTTTTTTTATCTTAACCTAAAAAAAGTGGCCGAAAATTACAAAAAATTTACAGAGTAATCAATTTCAATTTTTTAAAATAAATATTATTCAGTGTGAATTCCAATGCATTTTTTTAACCTCAAGGCCATAATTTCGATAACTCCTTGACTTTCCATTACCCAAAGTTAAAATAATGACCAGTAATGCTAAAAATATTCAGAGGCTAATTTTTTCAAATGATTATCAGTGGGAATTCGGGCCATTATCAATTATGAGGAACCCGGATGAAGTTGGCATTTAAGTTTACATTTTAAGATTGTCACACTCACAGCCAGACATAATGAAAAGTGCAGTGGTCCGCGGTATTTTAAGGGGCGCTGGTTACAAATCTGCAGTCAGATTTTAAAAACTCAAAGTTCCGAATCAAATATGGCGGACAAGTTTAGCATAATAAAATATTGCTTTGTTTACTTTTCACATAAGTCTAATTTTACAAGGATCCGACAGGTTTTTCTATTTTTCATTAATTTTTAAACTTTTCAAAATGTTTCACGACGAATCTTTAAATCAAAAACAGTTACTGACATAGAAAAACTATGAATGCAGGATTGCTCAGCATCACCTTCTCTTTTTGAATCCGAAATCAAGCCTCATGTCGAAGAGAATAAATCAGATTTGGTCGCATAGTGTAATTAAGATTTCAAATTTACTTGACTTTTTAGAAAAAAAAAAAAACGATGGAAGTAAAAAATTTTCAAAAATCTTACAATAGAATTTATTTTCTACTTTTTTCTCATCCACTGGAAATTAATATAACAAATTAGAAGGAAGTTTCGACATTTCGGGGGGGTGGGGGGGTTAGAATCTCCAAAACCTCCCCCTAAATACGGCCTTGCCAGCGCTTGTTCCAATCCTCGAAACATTTTTTATATTCGGTTTTCGGTGTGTCCATCAGTGCCTCCTGCGATTTTTTCATTACTTCCTTTCGGCTGCTGAAACGCGTTCCTCGTAATGGTTTTTTAACTCGATTGAACAGAAAGAAGTCACAGGGAGCCGAATCAAGTAAATTCGGTGGCTGTTGGATGGCATTTGTTGCATATTTCGTCAAAAAATTACAAATAATGATGGCACTGTGCGACGGTGCGTTATCATGGTGCAAAATCCACGAGTTTTCTGTCCACAATTCTGGTCCCTTTCGGCGAATTTCTTCACGCAAACGCCTCATAACGCCCAAATAACACTCTCTGATGGTTAGTTTGCGGTTATTGACCAAAATTTCTTTTACTTTATCAACGTTTTCATCCGTTTTCGATGTCGATGGTCTGCCACTGCGTTCATCATTAATTCGATTGACTCACGACCACTTTTGAACCGCTCGTGCCACTGATAAACGATCGTTTTCTTTAGCGAATCGTTGCCGAAACACTTTTCCAACGTTTCCAACGTTTACGCACCATTAAATCCGTTTTTTACGCAAAATTTAATACAATACAATTTAATAAAATTGTAAAAAATCGCCAACACACCCAGAGATAGATGTACTCTTGGCTACGTAACTTTTGCCAATGTCAAGCTATGACGCTAAGATTTAGAGGGAATATCAACAACAGTTGTACCAACTTAACAAAAAACAAAACTCAAATCGGAACGATGAGAGCGCCACACGATGGTTATTCCGGGAACTTTTTGATCAAGGTGATATTAATCATTTTAAATGTGCAGGAGAGCTGTGTAGAGTTGTACAATGTTATTAGAAATATCAAAAAATTGATGGAAGCTACAAAAAGGATGGAAAAATATTCATTTAAAAATTAAATAATGTCATTTACATATATAAGTGCATACTTAATTCATTTATGTACCTAATACATTAATGTTTTACTTAATTGAATTTTTTTTTTTTTTTTTTTTTTGTTTGAAACGAATACAGAGTCCTCTTGAAAGAATGTCGTGTTCATATAAAGTCCTTTGCAAAAAAATTTTTGTCCAAAAAACCGTTTCTGGGATCCGCTATTGCCCTCTTTTACAGCTCTATCGATAACAGTGATTTACTTTAACATTAACAATCATTATGATTTATTACAAAGAATTCAACCTGTTTTCTGGTTTGAATCACAATGATTTAATTCAAAAAGTGCAATCTGTTTTTTAATGAACTGGGCATGATATTATTTTCTCAATTACACTTTAAATCAAAATGATTTAATACGAAAAATACAACCTGTTTTCTAACGGACTAGAAATGGTATTCCTTCTCAATCATACTTTCAACGAACATGAAATCTTAATGATTTTTGAACGGGATTGTGTACAGCGATCAAATTCAAAGAATACTATTATGCATTCCTAAGGAACTGGGAATGACACTGATTTCAATTTTTAATCTCTATGACTTCAACGAGCGTTTATAATTTTGTTCATATTTTTACAGCCAAAAATACACAAAAATCTATAACGTTTACTAATTGAAAGAATGCAATCTCGATTAAATTGAAAATATTACAGTTTTCTCAAGCACATTCTCAACCCAAATCCTTTTAATACAAATAATGCTTAATGCTTCCCCAATGAATTATGAGTTGCATTGATTTATACTTTCAGTTACTATGACTTAAACGAATGAATACAATTTCATTTATATACATACATACATATTCACTACCAAACAAATATACCTACAAAAATCTTTAAAGTCTATTACTTAAGATAAATTCTCCCCTTGAAAAAAGTGTTAAAATGGAGAACGTAGAAGAAAACGTTCATTCATTCAGCATTTTCTTTTTCTGAGCATATGGTAAATGTAAAAAATGACTTTACTGCGTGTTTCTATGCAATTTTGTCTACTGCACACAGCAGATGTTACATTTTGAATGCGCCAAAAAAAGAAGAAAATTTCTGCCACCTATAAATTTCCAATTTATTACAAAATAAAAACTTAAATCAGAGTAAGTAGTATAAAGGAGGAAAAAAATAACTTTTCAATTTAATATAAGAAAAAGTTAAACAAAACAGAACTTTGTTTTTTCAACATACTCCAATTATTACACTCATAAATCAAAGGTTAATTATAACAACTAAAAGTTAATTTTTTCTTCTTTGCTAAATGTTTCCTCATATGAAAATTGAAAATATAGAAGGGCACATACACATATCCACATACCTTGTGGCTTATCCCAGTTGCACAAACTGTGAGTACTCCTCAAACGATTAATGATTTCATTACTCCAAAAGGAGGGATAAACGAGCAACTCCAATACAGTAACAAAATTTTTGAATTTCACTAACACAATTTCATAATTTTATATGGTCTATTTTTAGAAATAATAATAAACAAAGACAGCCTGATTGAGTAGTTCAAATTTGTATATCTTACTCTCTCTTGCCCAGTTAGCCCTTTACGGTAGATAGGGTAAAAACTGTCCCGCATATCCTTTTATACGTAGTGTGATATATTTTAACCCACCTCGAAAAGTTGAAATTACTTATAATCATACAGTTTAATATTTTATTTACAGTTTCTCATTCTGCTGATAATGATATAAACCAAAAAAATTTCTGTGCAACTGGTGTTTTTATTTTTTTAAAAATCGTGTGCATCACAGAGTTAAAAATCAGTAACTAGTACTAGAATCATTGTAAGAGTAAAAGAAACAAAATTCAAAGACAATAAATTTGCTTGTGTGGCTCAGTTGGTAAGCGCGTCGTTTAATATTCGCGATGTGAATTTTTCGGCCACAGGTTCGAGCCTGGGAAAAGGCAACTCAAGAAAATATAAAAAAATTTTAAAACGATAATAGTAAATAATATAAAAAAAATAAAAAATAATGAACAAAAATGAATAATATAACATTATAATTAAAAAAAAAAAAAAAAATAAATGTTGTGGGATTTGAACCTTGGCACACACAACTGCTTGCGTACTTACTGGCGGTTTAGACAACTAGTCTATGGCGTCATAAATTTTGTGAACAACTATTTCGGAGTTTTGTTTTTCTATGAGATGCAAGTGATCTCGTGCTCGTAATCGTGTCCTCCCTTATTACTCCTTTTGGAAGCTAAACCGAGTACTCCATGCCCTAGGACATGCAATGTTAAAAAGGAGTACAAAATGCAAGAGCTCTGGAGCAATAGGGAGTAATCGATTGCTCGCTTTGGAGCATTCAATGATTACTCCTACGATCATCCAAAGTTCAACTGGGATAGTATGTTGCCGCTCACTCTGCTTTTCTCAAACATACATACATATGTGAATAGATATTTTAGCTATTTTGTCTTCATTAATATTTTTCTAACACAATGGATATACTTTTATTAATATGTGTGTGTGTGTGTGTGTGTAGGGTATGTATGTATGTATGTGATAAAGGTTTTACCCTCCCTTTTTGACATTTCAACTTTTGCACACCCATTACGTTTTCATACTTATTTGCAAGCATTGTTTACTGATACATACTTAACATGTTGCATGCTTTGCGCTAATCAATCAAAAAAATGTTGCTTCTTCTTGAGAACGTCTTCATTATTTATGGGCGAGTAGCAGGAAAGAGTAAGGAAGGAAAGTTGATGGTTGAAGGAGGAGAGCTCATAAATATAACATGAGCAAGAAATACGCTTATTTTTCATTTGATTAATTTTTACTTTTGAAAAACAAGTATAGAGAAGAAGAAGTTTTTGCTGCTTAATTGTGAGTTAAATTAATTGTTGTGGGAGGTATTTGATTTTAGTCTCAGATGGATCTAAGATGTATTTCTATTATTAGCTATACAGAAATCTTTTAAATACCAGAACGTAGTTAGCTCATTTCAAACTATTATAAAAAAAATATATCAGTATTTAATTCCATAAATACATTGAATTGCTTGCCTAATTTCGATAATTTTCATGTTATTTGATTTGCAAATTATCAAATTTGAAATTTATTCATGCCTGAAAGTATGCTAAAAAAATTGAAGTATATGATTATTCATCAACACTTTCAAAGTTTCATGATTTACAATTTCAATATTTACTTTTCAAATTCTGCAACAGCTCTCAAATTGCTCAAATTATTTTAGACAGTCTCATGTGTTTGGAGAGCGGTTGAAACATACATAGAATAGAAATTTTATCAATATACAAATCCATATAATTATGCTAATTACTTAATCTTTTCCAAGCCTATTCAATTCCAGCTCTCTAACAAATTCAATAAATATCCTAGCCTAAAAGTACACACAAAAAATATAAAAAAATTTTGAAAATACGAGAATATTCAATACCATATTTGACAAGTTTTTTGAACCAGTTTTACTTATTTTGAATATGTTTTTCATTAATTAAAAATCACTTTAAACATTTCCACCATACAATATTGCAAAATTGAAAAATTAAATTATTGCTTAACACTGTAGAAAACAAAATGGCATCAATCATTTTTATTAGTTCAACATTAATAAATAGCAACAGCAATAGCAGCAACAACATTTTTTTTATAAAATTCACTTTTTATGAGCGCTGTAGCGAAAATGTTGCCAACTACCTAGTAAAGCCATAAAAACAGCAGGCGAAAAACGCAAAAAAAAAAAAAAAAACAAGGATACACAAACGGAAACGGAAATCGTAACTAGATGTACAACGTTCGTTGAGCTCGTTCAGTTCAGCTGGTAAAGTGGTAGCAGCACCTCCACAACAACAGCAAAAACACCTCCTTAGCACCAACAACAACACTTCCACACCAAAATCACTAACAGCGCGCAGCTACTCAAATACAAAGTTCGATTTAACGAAGTGAATTTTATGACTTTTCAACATTTTTCAAACGCATTTTTACGCTACTCCTCTCTAGTGCTACTAGAATAAATTGTGAGTTTGTACCTCACGTGGCGTATTCACTGCCAAAACAAAAAAACATCGTCGTCGCCGTCGTAGTCGTCATCATCACACACGGTCTCAAACACTCACTCAGTTACACACAGTTTTGTGAATAATGTTACCATTGATTTTGATTTTATTATATATTTTGAGTGAGATTTTTCACATTTTCTGCAGTTGCGAAAAACACAAAATCAACGTTCGAATTCTCTATAAAATTTATTTGCAGCACAGAAATGTGTAGCAGCATTAAATCAAAATGTCGTAAAGTGTTTTACGAAAGCAAGACGATGTTTTGCTATCGATTTGGTAGTTTATGTATATATAAGAGTAAGAATGTGTGTGTGTAATCATATCTGAGTGTGAGTGTATATGTGTTTGTATTTTGGTTTCCCTTTGGCTACACTTTAAATAATTCGATTTGTCAAAACAAACCAAAAAAAAAAAGAAATGGCTAGCCACGTATACTATACATAAAATTCTAAATCCAGCATTGATTTACAGTGTTAAGAAATCACGATTTTTTAAATAGAAGTAAATCAAATGGTTAGCAATTTCAACATTTTCAAATCTCAATTCCTGTGTTTTGGTGGATTGAAAATTTGCATTAAATTTTTCCGCATATCTTCGGAGTCCCCAAAAATAATGCATTATTTTTTCTAGATTATTAAGATTGTTCTCAATTTGCAATCCAATATTTTCTTTCTTATTTTTATTCTCAATTTGCATGAATACAATCGTTTCTGAATAACTGTGAATGATACTAATGTAAATTTCGAACACTGTTTCTTGATTGAAAAAATTCACTAAACAATGGATGAAATTTTTTTCAAATTAACGAATGCATTCTTTCTAGATTTGTATTCTTTAATGATTTTGATTGAAAGAATGCATTACTTTTCCAGAATATTTAAGAATGACGCAACTATCTATTTTCAATTTCTGTGAATTGGTTGGAAAAATTCAATATATTTTTCTGAATTATTTCTGACTTAGTTGAAGGAATGCATTACTTTTTCAAACTTGAGAATTGGGAAATTAGTTATAATTCATAATTGCAATGATTTGATTAACCGAATGCAATCTTTTCCCTGAACTTTAACTTTATCTAATGTATTGCTTTTTATGTTCAATCTCAGTGAATTAATTGAAAATATTTAGTCTATTTTCCTGATTTATTGTTGATATTACTGAAAGAATGCAATCATTTCCCGAAATTTCATACATACAATCTTCTCCTGAACTTTATCGAAAGAATGCAATAATTTTTTCTGAATAACTGAAAAATACAAAGATTTTAACCAGAAATTTTTAATTATTTGATTCAAAACAATCAGAGTTTCCCCTAAAAATTGGAAATGAAACTGATACATACATATGCGGCTTTATAAAAAGAATTGAATTTGTTTTATATAAAAATGATTTAAATTGAAAGAATGCATTACCTTTTATTTTCAATATTGATTTCAAAATTGATTTCAGTCTATTTCCTGAATAATTTCGGACTTCACTTTTTCTTAATTGAGAATCTCATTGGTTTTGATTCACAAACATTACAATTTGATTGGCAGAACTTAATATTTTTCCTGAATAATTAGAAATTGTATAGTTATTAATTGTTAATCACTGAGATTTGATTGAAAGATTTTGAATTTAAACCAGAAGTAGCACTAAAATAAAAATCTGAGTAATCTGAAAAATAACATGAAGTGCGTCCTAAAGAAAAACCTGAAGAAAAATTAAATAATGACCTAAAGGAGAACCTAAGTGATATCCCAGGGGCGGATACAAGGGGAGGAAACAGGGGGAAATTTCCCCTCCCAAAAAATTTTCAAACACTTAAAAATTTAATAACTTAAACAGGCAAAAAGGTGAACATAATTAGTTATTGTTGTTTTTAGTTATTACGATTTACTTTCAATTATAAGAATCTTGCTCATTAAACCACTTTCCTCCTCTATGGAAATGTGCTGAAATAATAATGATACCTAAACCAAATAAACCTGAAAACTCAATGCTCTCATATACCTATAAGTTTTCTGGCAAAATTCTCGAAAATATTCAAAGTAGTAGATTGCTAATAATACAAGAAAATAAGAATATAGTTCCGAATCACCAATCGTCATAAGCACGGTACTCCTGAGCAATATCATCAATATTGTCACTGACTTTCTGGAACGCAAAAAATAATGCTCTGCCATTTTTGGACATTCAAGAAGCGTTCGAAAAAGTTTGGCATCAAGGACTGTTATACAAAGTAAAAAATTTACTTCCAGCCCTATTTTATTTGGTCTTAAAGTCCCATCATTCTATGTCAAAGTAAGTAATGAAACATCAGCCAAATGTCAAGTGAAAGCCGGAGTACTACAGGGCAGTGTTCTGGGTCCTGCTTTTTATTCGATTTTTACCTGCGACTTGCCTGAAACTGATGGTGTTACTATAGCTACATATCCAGACGATACTGCCATTTTAGCGTCAAATTAATCTCCTACAGAAACTGCTAATCTAGTTCAGAAATAGCTCGAAAACTTTCGACAATGGTTACTTCGTGGATGAGTGCTTGACTGGAGTTCCATCTGCCTCAGGTTCGATTCCCAGATGGGGTTAAATTTTTAAAAATGTCCAAATGGATTGTTCTAATAAAATGGATAATTTCGGTGATTTAGTTTTTAAAAATAAATACGTGACTCAAGTACCAGTTCAACGGGTTCTATTCTCAGGTAGAGAATTGAAAACAAATTTATAGGTTTCGGGTCGATATAAAGAAAATCCCAGATGGGAAAGAGAAAATTTGAATACAGGGTAGGAATCAGCGACCTTCAATTATTCTTAAAATTCTACTAATTCTCGACCCATTATAAACCAATCTAAAACCGAAAACTGAATAAATGTATCCTATTGTCATATTTTCCACGTTCCTTTACCTTGGAAATAGATCATGGAAATTGTGAAATGCTTTGCTACAAGAACAGGATTTCCCCTAAATGCGTAACGTACCAGTAAGTAAGTTTTCACATGGCCATACCTTTGAAATTGTTAGTCATCGAAATAAAATTTATGAATGAGCAAAAAAAAAAACGATACACGAACGAGAAAACAAAACGCTCCAGCCCGCGTTTTGGCATTTTGGTTCATATGGAGAATTTTTATTTTTTATCGTAATAATTCTGATTGTAGTCTCGACAAATCGAGGGGTGGCTCAGATTTAGGTTTAAGACCATGTTTAAGAGACACACTTAGGACTGAACGGCACATTGTGATACCACATAAGTTTAGGACCATAAAAAACATTTAAAAATATAAACTCTTTTATAAATTTGATTTCTTCTGTTAACTCCTTTGTAATTATTTTATTAACGGCTTCATCCAATTTCATCCACTATGCAACAACGTTGCGGTTCGTTTACTAATGAAATGGAGAGTATCTTTCACTGAGACTTTATATGAAAAGGGGTGTGTGTATGTGTGCATCACTAGAAAGCGAGCGTGAGCAATCAATTTAACATTTATTATGCACTTTGACGACAAAAGTTAAGATGTCGCTGATGTTTGCAACATTAACTTTGTTGAATGCAATAAAAATAATATGTCTGTGCAGCAGCAAAGGTAAATTGACTTCAATAGTTAGAGTGAAAGTTTTATGACGATAATGCAACAATGTAAAGGTGAATGAAAATGAAAAAAGGAAAGAACATTTCAAAAGATTATTGAACTTAAGTAAATAAAATATTTGTGAAAATATTTTTAAAAAATGTTTCCATTTAAGTAGGTGCATATATATTTAAAGACTTTACTATTAACAACAAAGTCTGCATGGCACTGCTATAAATCTTTCTTGGCTCCAACCTATGCAAAATAACCCAAAAATACATAAATACATACAAAGTTATAAACACTACTACTTAGTTAGAGAAGCCAATAAAAAGCTGAAGTGCAAAAATAAACCACAAAAGCTTTACCAGTATTGCTGCCAATACAAAAAGTTCTCAAAAAAAAAAACCAAGTGATGTAAAAAAGAGCGCCAAATTCGAAGTAGCAGCATTAAGCAGCCATTTAACGCAATTGACCCAAACATTTATAAATCAATTAAGTTCAATACAAGTAAAATTTATTGCACTTAAATATACACAGACACAAACTCACCCAAACACATGTATACATACGTATAAAGCACAAACACATTTATACGTAAACGTTACCAAAGTGAAATTCCATTTCACTACAACATTTGGCCACAAATCCACTTGATTTTTTTTTTCTCGCTCTACACTTCACCACTTCTCGCTTTCGGTTTCTCATTTTCTAGCAACAGCGCAGCATCAAGCAAAAAATATCAAAACATGATGTTCAAAATTGTTGGAAAAATTTCTTTATTTTTCTTTCTACTACTCAAAAAATACAAAATAAAAAACTTAATGCCATAAATTATAATTTAGCAACGCGTTAAAGCGTTAGTGGTCCACCTCGCAACTCAAGAAAAAACGCAATATAAGAGGAGTAAAGTAGCATACTTTTAGGAGGGTTACTTAACAAATTTGACACTTGTCGAAAAGTCAAAGCTGAACGGTCTTTAGCAGCAATCTAAAAAGATTTGCTTTGGAAAGTGTTATAAGCAAAAGAAAATATAAATAAGCGAAGTCCTTAAAAGTGATTTGTGTTGTTGTTAAACAAAACTTAAAGCTTCACTGAAAAAAAAAATTTTTAGAAAAAACAAATTTCAAATACTATTTAAATTAAAATTTCAACTCAGGGTTTTAAATTTCACATAAAAACGTTAACGTTCTTATATAGTTGCGACTATAAGTACAAATATATATATGAGTATGTACTTGTTTGGGGATATACATATGTATTTTTACATATGGGTATTTATTTTCATACCCTATACCATGCCAGACATTATAAATCACGCGCAACGAAATGGAAATTTGTTACAACTTGACATTTATGGAATCAATTAATTTAGTTATGTGTCAACGTGGCAATGAAAATTGCAAAATAGTAAATGAGAAAAAAAAAAGGAAAACAAAACTCACACTCACTCATATTTGAGTTTGCAAAAACCATTTGTGCCAAAAAGTATGCATGAAAAAATTGTATACATACAAAAGAAATATATGTGGTGTATGTGTTTTAAAAAATACGGCATAGTATTTTCAACGATCATGAGCGATTTTTTTGTGCGCTAAGGAAAAGTGAAATGGATGGTGTTATAAGAAAACACTGGGATACAGTGGTGGGAACAATGGAACAACGGCATGATAGTAAATAACTTCGATACCACAGTATTTACGGACGGATCCAAGATGAACTATGGTGTGGCAGCAGGAATCTTTTCAGGAAAACTAGGCTTTAATCGATCTGTCCGCCTCCCTAACTCTGCTAGTGTATTTCAGGCTGAAATGCTAGCAATAAGGGTGCCTCCCTGGATCCCAGGATGCTTAAGATAGATCATACCTTTAAGGCACATATCGCTATCTTTTCTGATAGCCAGGCCGCAATCAGGGCTCTTGATTCGGACGTCATATCATCTAACCTGGTAATGCAATGCAAAGATAGTCTTACAGTACAACATTGCCCTGATATGGGTCCCGGAACATTGAGGGTAATGAAATGGCTGACGAGCTAGCCCTTAAAAGCTCTACACTGCAGGAATCCTTGGCTGAGCAGGTAATCACACCACTAAACTCGGTCAAGCGAGAAATCTCTATAAAATACCTTGCAAGAGCCAATAGTAGAAGGACCAGGTTGCCGACCTGCAAAATAAGCAGAGCACTGGAAAAAACAGTGCAACTCATACATTCATACACAAAAACCGGAAGGACATCTCAAGACTGACGGCGGTCATCACGGGTTTCTGGCTCATTGGTAAGCAAGCAGCCAAAACGAGAATTGCGCAAACACCACTTGCCGCAGCTGCGATTATCCGGAGGAGAAAGAGACTATATCTCACTTTTTCTGTAAATGCCAGGCTCTGGGACGAGCCAGGATGAAAACTCTAGGCAAAGCTTACTTCAAAAACCTTGGGGAACTAGGTGAAATAAGTCCAAACGAACTACTAAGCTTCATAAACCAGTCGGGATGGATCTGATTCCACCGCCTGAACAATAAAACCATACAAACCAAAAACAACTGAGGATGTGGTATCAAAACGGCGCATTAGCGCTAATTGGGTTCGTGGCACGAACCGCTATTTTAACAACAACAACAATATCGGATTGAGAAAATACGAGTTTCAGGAATAATTCGAAATTGATTGGAGGATTGCGATGATATAGAAAAGAATTCAGAATGGTTACAATTTCACAACTCAACTTCTGAGTTACATATTAGAATGAATTCTCAATCTTTACATTTTGAGTTAAAGTGTAAAGTTTTTTAGTTTCAAATGTGTTAGATTTTCGTACATGTCTTAACGCTGTTAAATGATTTACATTTTTAAAATTTTAGATTTAAATTTAAGATTAAGGATTTACATTCCCCAACTTTATGTTTTATGATTTAACCCTAGGATGCATACCATAAGCTTCAGAGACTCACAAACATGTTCCTTTTGTAATATCTACAAATCTAGACAAAATACACTATGTAAGAGTAAAAATATACTTTCCTTGAGACATAGCTCAAATTGTAGGCATGGTCAAGCAGAAAAATACTGCATACTCAGAATTTTCAATTGACCCTCAAAATCTGGACATAGGGCCGAAAAAACCCATTTTTTTAGGTTAAAGCATATACTTGCCCGTAACCAGTGGCGGTTGTAGGATTTTGGTTCGGGGGGGGGGGGGGGGGGGCTGATTTTACTAAATTAAAAGATAAATATCAGACTCATTATCGACCAAAACCCAGACCTAGACCATAAACTAGTGCAAAAATTTTATCAAATACAAGTCAAAAATTAAAAGATAGCTGAAACAAAACTGAAACTAAAATCGAATAGAAATTTATGCAGAAATGTCGACCAAATTTCAAACTAAAATTCTAATACTTTTTTCAGATCGAAGTTCAAACCAAGAAAAGAACCAAATTCAGATCAAAATCTTGATTATGACTTTTCGGATGGATTTGGATTTGAAGGAAATTTTAATTTCCTTTGAGAAAAAATTTTGATGTAACAATTTGATACATCTCTCTTTTTTTGAGTAATTTTTGGTCGAAACATAAACCCGAAAAAAAAAATTAAATTAAGATAACAGTTGATTTGGAAAACTCAGACTAGAAACCTAAAATTCAGACCGAATCAAAACAAAAATCAGTTTTAAAATTTATTCCAAAATTCAAAAAAATTTAGACAAAACTTTAGGCCAAAAGGCACCAATTACCGAACGAAAGTAATCCAAAACTCAGACCAAAAACTAGTGGGAATATCTGATAAATATTTACATCAAAAATTTTTAACTTAAATTAAATAAAAACTAAATTAAAATTCCAGACGAATTCAGACCAAATTTTAAAACAAAATTCAGACCAATTTCGGACCGAAATTCAGACCAAAATAGTATCAAAATCAAGCCAATTCAGACCAAAATATTAACGACGATTCAAACTAAGAGTTAGATTAAAACTGAGGCTAAAATAACGCCAAATTCAAATTAAAAGCAAACCAAAATTTAGACCAAACATCGATTAAAACTCAAACCAAATTCAGAATAAAGTTCAAAATAAAATAAACAAAATTTTGACTTACAATCGAATCGGAATTCAGATAAATAACGGGCAAAAACGGAAAAATTAAACCAATATCAGACTAAAATTCAATCCAAAAACTTGTCAAGCTTTCTAAAAGTAGGACATTTATAAGCTGGCGTCGAAATTGTAGATTTAATGTAGTCTGAATGTAATTAAGAAAATATTCAACTGCTTTCAACGATATATAAATAACTAATATATCTTAAGGAATGCTTTCATTTTGAAATATGGACTATTTTTTTTACCAGTGTATATATCAAAGTATATGAAAATAATCTACATTCAATCTTGCTTCCAACGAGTTATACTTTTTTAGATTCATTCACGTTTGACTGAGATATTGGACTTCAAGCACCATATACTTTATGCATACCTGTAGATTTTTTATCGTACGCATCTTAGGGTTAAGTTAAAGAATAAAGTGATTGAATTAAATTGAATTAAAATATTTAAATTGCAAAAATTAGGGCATTGAACAAATAGAGATACAATCTACACAACCCACTGAAAACCTACTAAAAATATGGCTCCAACTTCCTTTCAACAAATGGAATAACTGATTAAAGTGTTACTTGTATTGTAGGGTATATAAAAAATGTGTTAAAAATTGTGACTTTCCTCTTTTCTCCCTTTCTCTCCCCCCCGTTCGCAAACACATACATAACTACATATATAATCCGGTAAATATGTTGGGAACATTTCTATTTTTTACATGATTTTTTTTTTTTAATGTTTCATTTTTGTTGTTGTTGTATATATTTTTATTGTTGTTGAAGGGATGTTTTGTTTTTGTTTTTTTTTTTTGTTCTTATTGCTTCAGCAGCTTAAATTGCAATATCAGTGGATTACTTGTGAATTGGTCAGTAGCAACAGCAACAGCAACAACAATAAATATGTAATACTGCAGAAGAAGAAAATGAGAAAATAATAGTTAGTACTACTATAATAGATAGAGAAGTAATAAAATAAAGCATACTTTTATGTGTTTGAATATATGTGCATTAATAATCGTATATATATTTTAAAAGCTTCAGCCGATTTTATTATGCACATTTCCCAAGCTTAAAGCTTTAACAAACTTTTATATAATAACTGCTTTTTTCCATTTCACACCACATATAATCAGCCTAAAATGCTACTACCATACAAAAAAAAAACAAAAATTAATTTCATACAACACTTCTCCATTAAATCATAAAGATTTTAATGTCTGCTGCTACTCAATAAAAATATATGAACATACAGAATACTTTTTTCACATTCATACAAAAAAAATTATTTATAAGTACTTGAATTTTATGCCTTAAATTAATATGCCACAAATAATAAACTTGCGTTTTTCCACTCCCTTTACTACTATTTGGTATGTACCATATATATATATAAATATATAGTACGTCTAAAAGCGTACTTACTCATCTAATAATCATAAACGAAAAGAAAAAATTCCTTTTGTGTTCGAACTTCATTGGAGTACATATATCATATAGTAGCCAAACAGCTGCTGCTGATGTTGTTACTGTTGCTCCCTTTGGGATCATGTGCACAATGATGATGATGATGGCATTCATTCTTGGTCATTAACTGATGACCTCGATTATTGTTTTTTTTTTACGTTATAGAAGTAGAAGCAGCAGCAATCACCTAAACAAGCAACAGCAGCAGCCAGCATGTGTAACAAGGTTTTTTCCCCACATACACGTTGATACGTTGAGATCATCATTGTCATCATTCGAAGCTTCTCATAAATTTAAGTATGTGTGTGCATGCAAGTGTGTTCGTTTGGTATGCTTTATGAGCGCTTGTGTTAAAGTTTATGGCAACATTGTTGCATGCTGCTGCTGACCATAAAACATGAGCCACAAAAATACATGTACTAACCAGGAAGCCAGCATATAATTTAAGACTGTATACATATGCTTCAAAAAAAAAAAAAAAAAAAAAAATGCTCCAAAAGTTTCGTATACAATATATGTATCCTGTTTTCATGTATGTGTGTATTTCATATATGTTTATAATAAATTGTTTTTTTGCTGTTGTTGGCTTTTTGTGACTCTCTGCATGTTTTGTTTTTTTTTTTTTTGGCTGTTGCTAATGATGCTTATGGGTATGAAGTGCAAGTATATTTTGTATATTATATCTACGTATATTAAGGTGAACTGAAAATAAGTTATGGGACAGTACCAAGTTCTGTACTTCAGTTTCAAATTAACAAAGTTTCTTTAAAGTATAAACTGCAAATGTTTTCAAACTTTAATAAGATATTGCACATATAAACCTATATTTGCAAAATTAATTTTGAAATTTTTTTGCGCTTTTCCCAACAAAAATCGAAAAATCAGTATGAATCCACAAACCTCGCACAATCATGAAGTGATCTTAAGTTGCAGTGAAGTGTTAAAAGTTTGCTCAAGTTCGCAGACGCTTATCTCAGAATAGGTTTCTCCGTTATTAGCCTCTTACGCAGACTAATATAATATTACTAGCTGACCCGGAAAACGTTGTTCTGCCTTTTCTGCGAAAAACGCGGAAATTAAAAAAGAATGAAGTACTTGATGCTTAAAATTGAGCATTGATAATGACAATTCTGGCTTAAAGTTCGTCCATTAAATTTGGAAAAAAATTCTAGATTTAAAAATGTGTCTCATTATTGACACAATTGGTTCAAAAGTATTTAACTTGCTGTACATTAAAAACAGAGAATCATTATGAATGAAAATCTCAAATCAATATTGTGTTAATTAAATTTTAGAAATGAAAGTTTACATTGCGTCAGGACGACCAGAAAATGAAACATTTTTATTGTGTTATCACCGATGTGAACTCAGCGACGTTTACGAAAACAACTCAAGTCTGATAGCAAAGAACATAGTGGATATTTAAAAAAAAAAAAAGCCGTTAGGCGCATCACAAAAACAAAGCCATATCAGCTGATGATACCGTTTGAGCAAAATTATTAACTCAGTTGATGCTAAAGGGGTCATTCAGCAGTTAAATAGAAATTCCAGCATATCTGTAGTAAAAAGGAATAACTTTTAAGTGTTTTTTTTTTTTTGTTGAACAACTTTATTAAATTTCAGTTGAATTATAGAAACCATATTTCAGGAGGGTCTATATTCATATTAAAGACCATTCTTGAAATTATATCTAACCCAAAAATTATTTAAAAATTTGAATTTGATATTTATTATAAATATAGCATTTGTTACAGCGCCACCTAACGAATTTTAAGATGGCAAAGTAGGATCTTAAGATATTTCATAAAGTAGTAGAAATAATAAAAGAAAACGGAATAGAAAAAGTAGTAGAAAATAGCAGTAGAAAAGTAGAAGAAAATATTAGTAGTAAAGGTAGTAGGAAAAATAATAGATAATAATATTAAAAATTGTTGTAGAAAAGTGTAAAAAAAGGCAGAAAAAGTAGTAGCAAAATAGTTAAACATAGTAGTACAAAAATAGTAAAAATGGAATAGAAAGAGTGGTAGAAATAATAAAAAAAAAATAGTAGTAGAAAAAATTGTAAAAAATAGTAGTAAAAAAATAGTAGAAAGTACTGGTAAAAAATTAAAAGAAATTGTAGAAAAAATGTAAAAAAAAGTAGTAGAAAAAAAGTAGTAAAATAGTAGTAGAAAATATTAGTTGTAAAAGTAGTAGAAAATAGTAGTAGAAAATATCAGTAGAAAAGTAGAAGAAAATATTAGTAGTAAAGGTAGTAGGAAAAATAATAGATAATAATATTAAAAATTGATGTAGAAAAGTGTAAAAAAGGCAGAAAAAGTAGTAGCAAAATAGTTTAACATAGTAGTACAAAAATAGTAAAAATGGAATAGAAAGAGTGGTAGAAATAATAATAAAAAAATAGTAGTAGAAAAAATTGTAAAAAATAGTTGTAAAAAAAGTACTGGTAAAAAATTAAAAGAAATTGTAGAAAAAATGTAAAAAAAAGTAGTAAAATAGTAGTAGAAAATATTAGTTGAAAAAGTAGTAGAAAATAGTAGTAGAAAATTGAAGCCTGGTGCCACACCCACTAATCCAACAAACTGAAAGAATTTAAATTTTAGTACCGTACCATAAATGCCTCCTAAGATATCTCATAATGGAAATTCAGGTTATATGAAAGGTGCCACACCCCCTTTGTCAATCCCACCTATACTTTTGTTGTAGCATGGCATTGTCAATTCTCGTTATTCTACCAAATTTCTGTACTGTGCTATAAATGGTTATTGAGATATACCCAAAAAAACTATTAGGATTGTATGTAAAAGTTATTATGAATAGCTATAGTGGTTCAGAAGTTACACGTAGTGATGATTCGATACAAGTAAATACGAGTAAATATTCGATACTTTTCATTCGATTCAAGTAATTTTTTTACTCGATGCCATGCCATAAGTATTTTACTTGGTATCAACAAAAAAGGGTCAGTATCGGATACTTGATACCAGGGCCGTAGCCAGAAATTTTTTTCGGGGGGCGGTTTTCAGAAAATATTCATAAATAATTTTTATCAAACTGATTTTGAAATACAATAAATTAAATCAATGATACATTTGATGGACCCTATAAAATTAAAATTTTAGGAAAAATTTTCCGATTTTTTTTATTCTTAACCTCAAAAAAATGGCCAAAAGTGACAAAAAATTCCCAGAATAATCAAATTAAATTTTTTCAAATAAATTTTATTCAATTTGCATTCTAGTGCATTTTTTTTTATCGTGAGGGACATAATTTCATTAACTCATTGACTTTCCACTACTGATGATGTACCCAACCTCAAAAAAATTACCAAAAATAGTAAAGGCTCATTTTTTTCAAATGATCATCATTGGAAATTTGAGCCATTATCAATGATAAGGAACCCGGATGAGATTGGCTTATATTCCCTGAATTCGTGAAGTCACAGCATTGAAAGAGATCTTTCTAGTCGTGGTGCTCTGAGCAATAAAGCGTTAAAAAAATTAATTTTAAGATGGGTTTTGCTAATAAGATGGAGTTTTTGCGAAAGAATTTTTCATGTTGAACACAAATCTGAGTTCAAAAACTTCCCATCACGTCACGTCTAGGAAAAAAGTGGGGTTCAAGCAAGTCTTATTTTACAAGGATCCGATAATTTTTTTATATTTTTATTAATTTTTAAACTTTTCAAACTGATTCAGGACGAAACTTTAAATCAAAAACAGTTACTGACCTAGAAAAACTATGAATGCAGGAGTGCTCAGTATCACCTTCTCTTTTTAAATCCGTAGTCAAACCTCATGTCGAAGAAAACAAATCGGATTTGATCGCATAGTGTAATTAAGATTTCAAATTTATTTTTTATATTTGACTTTTTAGAAAAAAATCCGATGGAAGTAAAAAATATTGTTAAATAGATTTTATTTTGACTTTTTTTCCATCCATTGGCAATTAATCTCAAAAATTAGAATAAAGTTTTCACATTTCGGGGGGGGGGGGGAGGGGGTCAGAACCCCCAAAACCCTCCCCCTAAATACGGCCTTGCTTGATACTTTTGGAAAACAAAATAAACTTGTGGAAAAAAGATTTTTTATTTTTTTTGGACCACACTAGTGTTACATTCATATCTCGACCATATCTACTGTTAACTTTTTCATTAATCAGCAATACAAACACCATGTATAAAAAATGATTCATTTTAATTTTGAATTTACTTTAATATTTTTAAATAAATGAGCAAATTTAAAAAGTATTGGCATCACGACAAAAGTGTTATAACTCCAGCTTTAGTTTCAATTCTACTCTCTTCTACACTCAATTACTAATTTTTCAATACACCCTAATATATGTATATTTTCGCTGGGTTTATATGTTTTCCACTTCTATTTTTTTTCAATATTCTCTCCCCGAAAGCTTATGTTTTATGATTTTTATATGTATAGAAAAGTTAACTTTCATACTTTTAATGAGAGTTTATTTCTTGCTATACACATACACGTTTAAACATACTATATGCATAAATGGGTGTGTGTATTGTGTGTGCATGTGTTAATGAATTATTGGCAAAAGTTTATTATAATTATTGCATATACGCACAGCCAACAACAACAAACACATAAAACCATATGGTGCTTTGTATTTGTGGTCATTTTAACCTTAAGGTTATGTGACTTTTCATTATCCCAAAGCATAAGGAAGCTAAGGAGGAGGAAATGTGTATGCTGCTATAACTACTAAATGCTTTTCAAAGGCAATGTTTATGATAGATTTATGGGAATATTTTGGATTTTATTACATACTACAAGCTAGCACGTAGTTAAATAAATATGCATTTAATTTTCGTATAAGCTTAAAAGTCTATTAGAAATGCAAAAACCTTTAAAAAAAAAAACCAGCAGCTTTAAAGTTCAATGGTTGTTGGCTGTTGACGATGGTGGCTGATGTGTAAACATCTTTCAAATAACTAAAATCCCTTTGTTAAATCCATTTAAAATTAGTACAACATAATTTTACAAGCAAATAAGCACACATACATACGAATGTACGTATGTAACTTTTTCATGTGTGTGTGTGTATGTGTGAGTATTCACATAAATGATGCTTTAATCCTTGGGTAGAAATTGTTGCTTTTACTTTGACATTTTATTTTAGGCAACACAAATGAGATGCTGCTGATAATGATGCCATGCACAACACACATACAAACAATCATGCATACACGAATACTTACATGAGTATGTGTATCTGTAAAGAGTAATGGTGACAATGGACGATGAGCACACACGCACACGCACACATATTTACTTACGTATACCCAAAAACACACACACACTAGACAAATAATTTTAGTGATAAACATGGCAGCAAATAAGTGCGAGACATACTTAAAGGTTCAATCAGATAAAATTGACATATGAAGGATCAACACAGCCAACAACAACAAAAACAACAAGAACAAAAATAGCATAAGCAAACAAAAATAAATAGGATAAAAAGAGTAGAAAGCATAGACACATAATGAGTGTGAATGAGCGATAACAGCATTGCATAGAAAGAAAGAAGGAAACAGGAAAGTACGAGGACGTTGCTGTTGCTATTTTTGTTGTAGTATCGGTTGGCTGCTGTTGCTAATACTAAGTAATAAGGAAGTTGTCAGAAAAGGATGACGTTTTTAATTTGATGTAATAATTTTGAGCCAAAAATCAGCTCGACTTAAGTTTTTTACGAGTAGTAGGATTAAAAAGTTGAAGAATTTCATTTTAAACACAAATTTATTAAATTTGTATAGAAAATTATATAAAAGTGAAAGTAGCAAATTTGTTGTGACAACAACAGCGCAACTTAAACAATACTAAGACATCATGAGGTATTTTTTTTTATTAGGAAAACGAAGCCATTGAGTAGCTAGATATAGAGAACCTGTTTATAAACATTTTATGAAGCTAATTTTGGTAATTCAACGCTTCACACACTCTTTATTTTGATTTTTTTTTCGGAAGCTAATGAGTTGAATTTACAGCGCGTTATGACTTGTTTAATATAAGTAAGTGTTGTACATCAAAAACTATTTATTATCTATTATTAAAGTAGTTTTCTATAGCAACGCCATCTGTTGGCACTATGAAAAACATAAATACACATATATCAATAGCTATGCCATCTGTTGCCATTATAGCGCAATACAAAACATAAACAATATAAATATATTTGAATCTACCTTTTCGTTTACATTAAAAAGAAAACAGTGCAAAATCAATCAATTTAATTAACATTAATTAGGCTCATTTCTTTTGTTTAAATTTGTACGGTCAGTGTGTATTGCATTAAAAATCTGGAAAATTTTCGTCTATGGTCTTGGCACTTTGGATATGTACCGACTCATATTAACTATTTAAATACCATGTGCATACACACAATTATCTGTTCCAGACTGCGGTTATTGCACTTACATATACCCAGACACAAACCTACCAAAGAAGTTTCACTTCCATCGAGTGCACTGTAAGAACGCAAATCGATGGTCCTCATTTGTGCCCTTCACCCTAGGCAGAACATCATTTTTTATTTTATTTTCCGTCATGAATTTGTTCGTTGAAATTAGTTTTATTATTTTCCGTTATCAATGAATTCTGCTTTGTTACATTAATTACTTCCATGAATTGAATTTTAGTTGTACGTAAATATGAATTGTGTTATTATGGTAATGTAGTATAAGTTAGATTAAGTCGAAGGAATGCGACCCTGGGGTAGTGCTGAAAATTGAACGCGCACTGAACATGCTGCGCAGAAGACGCGGTTGCAGCCATGTTGAGCACGCGCCTTTTCAATTTCCGGTCTGTCTTCTTTGGATAGATCTCGAATCAGACATACGTCTCCTCCTGCTGTTCCAGCAAATCATCGTGGGAAACTACATTAAACTTAACAAGGAAATAAAGGAAATACATAATATTATATTTGTGAGTATTTTTTTGGAGTAGCATTGTGTGCGCTCCCCTGTCCATTCCTACTAGTGCCTTCAGGTAGTTGCACTGTGTGTGCTACCGCTCTATATTGCGTTAGCATCTTCAGGGAGTAGCATTGTGTGCGCTTCCCTACCCCCTCCTACTAGTGCTTTCAGGTAGTTGCATTGGGTGTGCTACCTATCCGCCGCAACCACATTGTCCACGTAGCACTACGTGCACCTCCCAGGCTTCAGTACACAACTACGTGTACATAACCCAACGGCTAGCGCTCCCCTGCACGGGGATCAGAAGATTACTGTTGGCTGGAGGTCATTGCAGTTAAATAAATTTTCTGTAATCGGATCCCGGACACGGCGAGTGATACCCCAGAGTAAGGTTCGTTACAGCACTAAGTTGCGCATGTGAGTTTTTTTTATTTTATTCGCGAGCTAATGAGCTGAAACATACACAGTAGTACAACTGAAGTCACCCCAAATAAATTACTAATCTGGAATGACCATGAGAAAATAATCATTTTTAAAGCAACTCGAGTTCTGATGGTGGAATAAAAAATTTTCTGGTTACAAAAAACTTTGCAATCAGAGTAGCTTTCTAGTTTTTACAATAGTCAAACATCAATAAATTTTTTTTCTTCCCTTAAAGTGGGAAAAATTTTATCCATATATATTAAGCTCGAGAAAAAATCAAGAGTGCCCAGAAACTTTGATAAATTTACTCTCTCTCCGCACAAAATTGATCTAATTTCCTTCACAATATTTCGTTGACGTAGAAATTTTGAGCCCCCGGAAACTTTACCGAACTTACCCCTTTCCATCCACCCTTCCCCTCTCATCCCTCCTAAAAATTGATCACATTTAAGCAGAAATTTCGAAAGTCGAAGAACTTAACCGATTTCATATTCATACAACATAATTTTGCTATATGTATATAACCAAATCACATATCTATGTCATCTGAGAATCAATCATGACAAAAAATCTTTTGTAGAATCTTAAAAACTTAAAACTTTAGGAAAATCTATTATCAGTACATGTAAATGTAAAAACTTTTCATCACCATTTTTTTTTTTTACTTTATAGTGTTCTTGCTTTATGTGTTCATTTCTTTTATTTTTCTTGTAGTTTTTCGCATAGTTTTTATTTTACGAGCAACAAAACTAAAGCAGATTTCTTGTAGTCGTTGTCGTCGCTACATTCCCGTTTGTTTTTAAACCACACATTCATACACCAACACATTTTCATATGCTGCAACCATTGGTGCTATTGATATATCCTTAACTGACATTTGTATTTGTATTCGCATACATATGAATATCATTCAAACTCTCTATCACACACACACACACACACGAATACTCATGCGTTTTCACATTCAAAGCTTTGTGTAAATTTCTCAAATACCTTTTTGTTAGGTATTGTATTTACGAAAAATTTTCAACATGGATCATACCTACCGCACTACTGCTAGCACATAGCGCAGAATTTCAACTGCATACACAGTTGTAAAGAATGCCTAAGGATTCGAGTGCTTTAGTACAAATGAAAGTCATGCGAAAATTAGTAGTGGTTAGTAATTTAAAGTAAAAAAAAATACAAATATGAAAGGAAATTCTATAATGGCTATAAAAAACAGTGAATTCTAATTATAAAATATTGTAAGAAAATCATATATATATATATAACTTCCTCTAACTTCTATTGGATCATAGGGCGTCAACCACTCCTTTTTGCCAGCGGACACGGTTCTCCGCGAGGGATCTTAGCTCATTCAACGTTAAATGTAGCGATTTCATCTCTGCTTCTGTTGAACGGCGCCCGGTGATGCACGGCCTGCCAACGCTACGTTCGGATTGTTGGAAAGGATTTCATCGCAGCGCCTGTTTGGCGATGTTGTCGTCTTTCTTACGCAGCGTGTGATCGATCCATTGCCACTTCCTTTTCCGGATTTCAGTTGCAACGTCAGTCTGTTTCGCTTTCATCAACAACTAAGCGTTGGATATGTTACGGGGCCAGAGCATTCGCAGTATACGGCCGGCGCAGGCAGCGGTTAATTGTTTTTCTCATAATATTTAAAATGTTTGGTAATAATACAAAAAGCACTGACAGCTGCTAAATTCTATCACAAGATGATCCTGTAGTGTGAAAAGCCTGCAAGTAATGTATTAAGTAGCAGTTGAAGAGAGCTTGAGAGGCGATCGATGGATAAAAATCTATTTTTTTCTGCTTATATCACTCAGAGGTCAAGCCAACTGCAACTCAGAACTCTGCTAGAGATTCAGAGCTTCTAAATTTTTAATTGATTGATTTTTCATTTGATGTTGCAACTTTAGAAACTATGGTGCCTACCTGTATCTTCATAAAAAATTATTAGCATACTTTTAGGCAAAATGCAATAAAATTAACACGGTTTTCTCATAATATTTGAGCTATTTTATAATACGAAAGCATTCATAGATTCTTATCTCTAACAAACTTTGACTAAGTAATATTAAAAGCACATAAAAAAATTTTAAATGAGTGTTGGTAAGAATTACATAAGGGATCGATTCAAATAACTGTATTTTTCTATTGAAACAAATCAACCAGATGCATATGTGTGCTCTGATGGCAATCCAGAGCCTCGTCTGCATTCAACTATTGTTATTTGGTATAAATTGGTAAGCTTTGGAAATTTAAATATACGGAAAATTATTACCACACTTTAAGGCGTAGTTGGTTGGTTAGTTGATTTATGTGGCTGATCTACAGCATTCCACGCGTAGATCACAATTAGCGCTTATGCGCCGTTTTGATACCACTACTCCTCCTAACGATAAAGAGATGAATGTTGAAATAAATCCACTTTGTGGTGTTTAGGTAGTTAAGCAGCTTGTTAGGTTTGACAGCCGAGCGGTTGGACAGGTCGAGAAAGTGGTTTCCTAGAGATGTGTTTCTTGCAACTGCTAAGGCTGGGCATTTGCAAAAGAAGTGGGTTAGTGTTTCCTTTTCGTCAGAGTTTCCGCAACTTCTACAGCGTTTTTTGAAAGGTATATGCAGTTTCTCTGCATGGGTGCCTATAGGCCAGTGACCTGTAAAGACTGCTATGAGTCTGTCGATGTTTGTTCGGTCCCTGGTGGCATACTTCCAAAAACATTTGATCTATTCTAAAGAACTATATTTTTCTGCTTACAAGAATGAAAACAGCTCTCAGATTTTATATTCACTTGTTATGAAAGCATTGAAACCTCAAAAACTATTGTGCCTAGCTACCTACTATTATTGCTATTGCTATCAACTATTTTACAACGAGTGGTTGTTTTGTAGTTTATAACTGCAACAAGAACAACAGCAGTAGAAACAACAGCAACTACTACAACAACAACATTGAACATGATCACATTTTGCAAATTGCACCAAAATCCCATTTTGTGGCAATTGATTATGTGGTCACGAGTATCACACAATGAAGGCAGATACATATGTATATAAGTTTGTGTGTGTGTGTATAGTTATGTACATATGTATGAATGAATGTATTCTTGTTATATTTGAATGTGTATTTACATGCCACAAGGAATATTTTCTCTAAACTTTTAAAATGCATCACCCACTAAAATTTATATATATATTCACGTATGCATGTGTACGTAAACCTATACCCATATATGTATGCTAGATTTTTGTTTGGTTAAGACTATTGCCACAGTTGAATTGATTGTACAAACAAATGTCGAAATAAATTGCTACTTAATTTGAGTAACATTTTACATTTTAGTATTTTATACATTCAATACTTACATACACACTCATATACAGTAGTTCCCGCTAAAACTGAACTTGAAAGGACTGACAAAATTGCTCCAGAAAACGTTAACGTCACATGCCACACTAGAAACTTTTCAGCAAAATGATGCAAATAAAAATTGTGTGGAGTTATACAAACTATAAATTTATACTTTTCCAAATTCTTTTGCTGTAATTGAAAGTTTATTTTAAGCGAAAAGTACTGTATCTAGTTACCTATTATTTTGTATGTTGTTTGTTTGTATGTATGCATGCATGCAAAATAGTAGTAGTATAGTTTTGCATGCAACGTTTAGTTGGTTCACAGTTTCGATAGATAGATAGATAGAAAGAGAGATTGATATACATTCATACTCAAACATACATGGTTAAATGGTAAGCGAGAAATTGCGGTATAGTTTGAAATTCATTTGTGTCTAAGTTAAGTATCGGTTTTAGTATTATTGATGTTGTTTTTGTTTCTGTTGTTGTTTTTGTGTATGTAAAATGCATTTGCATAATCGATTTGCATACTTACATCTAGTTGAATACCCTGCATGCATCAATTCTATGGGTCAATGTATTTAAAAGTTTGTACACTTTTAGGCTAAAGCACAAAATCAATCAAACTGAACACACAAAATTTACATACTTACATTAAAAATAGTAATTGAAAAATTATGATATTGAGAAATATTAAAAATTTGTGAGTACAAGAAAGAATCGAGTCCAAGGATTGAAGTTAAGGTTTTATAAAAAAATTCAAAATCAACATTGACATTCAATTAAAAAAATACTAGTACGAAAAATAAAAAAAGAGTAGCATGCTTTTAGGCACACTTTATAATAATAATAATAATAGTCTTGAAATTTTCATTAGTTTTACATGAACATGTGAATGGAATTAAAGATGCGATAATGAGTGCTTATAGAAATTTTACAACCAAATCTCAAAATTTACGTTTAGGGAGAAATAGAAAAGAGGAAACGAAAAAGCAAAAAGTTATACATAGTTGTATAATAGCAAGCTATGAAATAGAGGGCGAATTAGAATTGTAGGAATTTTAGTAGCAGTAAAACCTAAGCAGCGGAATCAAGTAATGCATTAGCTTAAGTAAAAAAAGTTGTTAGCATATTTTTAGGCATACTTCAAATTTAATACATACAAAAATATGATAGATTTATCACCCCTCTTGTGGAGCCTAGTAGTTGATGAACTCCTCACTTTGCTAACAGACAATGGTATAACCTGTCAAGGTTATGCCGATGATATTGTCATTATGGCAAAAGGGAAACACGAAGATACACTCTGTGACATAATTCAAAGGGGGCTTAACCTCACACAGAGATGGTGCAAGTCGGTGGATTTAAACATTAATCCATCCAAGACAACCCTAGTACCATTCGCTAGGAAAAGGAAACTCCCGCTCATGAAGCCTATCAAGCTGAATGAGGCGGTAATCAATGTTACACTGGAAGTTAAATATCTAGGAGTAACACAAGACTCAAAACTTCTCTGGAAAGAACATGCAGACATCACTGTCAGGAAAGCGACTAAATCCATCATGATATGCAGAAACTTAGCAGGAAAAACCTGGGGCTGTACTCCGTACATCTTAAAGTGGATGTATACCATGATGGTAAGGCCAATACTCACTTATCGTGCGGTAGCCTGGTCGCAAAGAGTTAAATTAGTTACAATGAGGAATACCCTCAACAAAGTCCAAAGACTGACCTGTGTTTGTATCACAGGAGCCATGAGAACATGTCCCACGGCAGCCATGGAGGCACTACTCGACCTCACCCCTCTACATATAGTTATAGAGACGGCAGCCAAAAGGACATTCATAGGCATATCAAGGGAAGGAGCCGGCAGGGGGAAAGTCCCAAGCAGTAGAAACCTCGAAAGTATCTCTGCTGACATTCCCCTAGCCACGCTACCTAGAGACGATATGAACAAGAAATACAACTTCGATAAACATTTCAAGGTTGTACTTAGTAACAAGCGAGAATGGGACATACAAACTTTCCATACCTCTCACAAAGAACATACACTCAGATGGTACACCGACGGATCGAGAACGGACGAAGGAACTGGTGCAGGGGTGTATGGTCCAAAAACCAAACACTCGGAGCCAATGGGAAAAACTTCAAGCATCTTTCAAGCAGAGATTCTTGCCATTTGGCTCTGTGCACAGTTCAACCTCGAACGTGGGTACAAAAAGCAATATACTCTGATAGTCAAGCTGCTATCAGAGCGCTAGACTCAATTGAGACCACCTCAAAATTAGTATGGGAATACCAAGAGTTACTTAATACATTAGGCAAGACTACTAAGGTAACTCTATTCTGGCTACCCGGACATAAAGGTATTTATGGTAACGAAGTAGCCGACCACTTGGCAAGGAACGCAGCGGCCAAGACCTTCATTGGTCCTGAACCCTTGTTAGGTATAGGAATTCAAACCTTAAAAGGCACACTAAAAGAGGAAGAACAAAATACTAGATCATCCTACTGGGCACTCCTCCCAAAGCTTAGACAGTCAAAGCTGCTAATTGGGAAGTTTGATCCCAGCAGGGCGGCTCTCTGTCTTAAGTTAAATAAAAGCCAACTAAGGCTAATAATGGGCTTCCTTTCAGGGCATTGCAAACTGGGGGAGCATATGAAAAACCTAGGTTTAAGTCAGGACAGCACTTGTAGATTCTGCAAAGAAGACAAGGAAACATCCGAACACATCCTAATGCACTGCGAGGCTCTCACTCACAGAAGGAAGAGGTACGTGGGGCATTACCACCCAAGTAGTGGGGATATCATAGCCTTAAAGCCACATCAATTGCTGAGATTCTTCAGCAAGATTGGCTTGTCTGACAACCTGTGAACAGGTTACTATCGGGGGTACAATAGATCTCTTAAGGTCGTAGTACATCACACCCTTTCTAATCTATCTATCTATCTATGATAGTTTTAACCCTTCCCTGCTCATGCTGTCATACATGGTCCCACCACTTTGGCGCCATCTTGCGTCCAACATCCAAACCACAATTTGGGTTCCGTAGATTGCTGCTTTCTGTATAAAAATCCAGCCGTCAAAAGTTATTGCCATTTTTATGTGAAAAAATACGTTTTTCACATAAAAATAAAATAACATCAAATTTTTATTTTCCATATAGCCAAAAGATATTGTTTTTATAAATTTTACATTGAATAATTAGTATAAACTTTAATTTTTGGTTACTTTTCTCAATGTAGTTTAACTTAACGATTGAAGAATATTTCACGAGTTTTTGTAGAATAGAGAGGAATGATGGAACCAACAACTTGGTACTAAAACCTTTAAATATAAAAGAACGTTATCAAAAGAAAAAAGGAATAGAAACTACCAGACTGCGGTAAGTTAAAAGTCTGCTATAAGCTCAATTATTTGGATAAAATTCAAGTTTTAGTGTATAACAGAATAAAAGAGATGAAAGATTAATAAAATAAATTTCACATCAACTATGAATCGAAATTATGAAGACAGGATTTAAAGAATGCATAAATAAATAAAACTTATTAGCATACTTTCAAGCGCACTTTAAATTAGAGTGTACAACAAAAATCAAATTTCCAAGTAGAGTTTTAGGTTAATTTTAATCTTCTGGAGTGGGACAGATCTACTGTTTGGTAATCCCCTTTCTCTTCTCTTATTTTTTGTAAGGATGACTTTCTTCGACACACAATTATTATATATCTAACCCTGCAGTGGGTCATGTCAAAAAAAGCTTTTCCAAACCATTTTATAATGAGGGGAAAAATGAACAAACGAAATCGGGGTAAAATTATACTTTAAATAACAAAAATTTCCCACGAAGGATTCTTTTTCTCGGTGAACATTTGTTACTTTCTGTAGGGAAAAGAGCAATAGGGATACAAAGAGGTTCAGAATTTCATAACGCCACCAAACATGTAATATTTAAAATTAATAGCATTGTAGAATACTTTTGTTTAGACACTTACCTATTTAAGTTTTTAGTATAAACCAAAATCTCCAAAGCATTTAATAATTTTCTGCAAAAAATAAACAAACAGAAAATACAAATTGTTAGCATACTTTTAGGTGTATTTTAAAATGTAATATACAAGAATATGTTAATTAATTCTTAAGTTATTGAGACTATAAAAACATATGAATATACATATAAGGTAAGCTTGACATAAGTTTAAAATAACATTGTCGTTTATATACAATTCTTTACTTATTGATTTGTTTCTCCGAAGCCTAAAAGTATATACTACATAAATTTTTATTTAATGCATTTAAGCAGATATTTTCACCATCAGAACTACGAATACATATAAACGTAAGTTTTACCCATAACTCATTGCTAAGATATACCAGTAGAACAAAATTGGCATTAAAGTTAACGCCTGATTCACTATTTATGGGTATAGACTAGTATCTTTGTAGTGTGTCACCAAAAACTTAAGTGTCAAATCTCGTTTTGGTGCATATATATTTCTCCTTTTTTTCTTTCATTTAACACAGAGGCACACACCCTTTTCGTGTTTTTTGTACCAGTCTCTAAATTGCGAGATATTTTCAACCTTACCCTTACTCTCGCCTTTACCCTCCCTTTCCCTTTCACTCTCACTCTCAGCAAGCCTAAAAACATGCTACAATTTCCAAAAAATACTTTTCTTTCTCTTTTATATGGTATTTTTGTAAATTTTTGTCAATTTAATTTTATATACTTTTGAAAATTTATGCATTATCAATAAATTTCCAGCATATGCGTTACGCAATCTATGCTGTTCCTCTTCTTCTTTTCTTACATAAATACATATAGTTATAGGTAGTTTATATGTTAACTTCATTATGGCATAGAGGGTTGTTTGCTGCGGTTTCTTTGTTTGCATTTGGCGTTTTTCACTCGTTTTGCGTTTACGAGAAAAGAAATCAATTTTCTGTTTGTAGGCGTTAACTTCAGACTATTGTTCTTTTTGTTCTTCCTTCAATTCAGGAATGTGTATTTGTCATTACTTGTCAAGCTGTCTGTCGTATGGAGCAACAGTAGTCATAGCTGAAGCAGTACGTCGAGTTGAAGAAAGTAAAATATATTATGCGTGTGTGGATATAAAAAAGAAAAGAAATTCAATTTTATTGCAATGAAATTTACTGCTCAAGTCTATAAAATATGATTAAAATGCAAATTTTTATTGCAATTGTTTTGAATAAATTTTGTAAGACAGCGCAGAAAAAAATTTGTAGGAAAGAAAAGGTTGTAAAAAATATGTTCTTATATTTTTAAATCAAGTTTTGATTTAGTAGAAAATATTTGTTTATATCTACTGATTGAAATGTATGGAGATGTTTATTGAATCATGTCCGGATGCACTAGGAGTAGTCGGGATGCGTGTTTAGTAAACTAAAACCATCCTCCATTTTCAATCTATGGAAGAGCTATTGTTCCGCATGAGATTGTAGCGTCAACTAAAGTAAAGTAAGAGCTCTGTCAAGTATATTTTCCAAACCTCTTCTTCTTCTTTTTTGGCACAGCAGCACATGGAACGACCAGATCGACTAGATCGCATCTATTCTTGTTGCAAAAGATGAGTTATATTTGTATACGAATGGAAGGGCCTACATTTTTATGCCGAATCTGAAAGGTGAAAGTATGTATTTTTTATTTTCCCATTGCCAGCCAAGAGATGATACCGAATAGAAAAAATAGTATTGCATACTTTTAGGCATTTACTTAATTTAGTTACTGCGCTTGAAAGATTTATCAAGAAGAACTGGAAGCGCCTAAACTTTCAGTTTACAACAGCATATCCTTGCAAAAAAGAAAGAAAAAACCACACTCTACTCCACAATAAGCTATTAAATCTCAAATAATCTAAAATCAATTTAAAGTGATTTTTCACATTTCTCCAGTTGACAAAAAAGAGAGAGAACCCCCAAAAACCAGCAACAAAAATCTTCAAAATTGCTTTCAAATCCAATATTTAAACTTTCCATAGCCGAACTTAATCGCCAATTTCAAAGTAACCGCTGTCATCCAGTGTGGCGACAACATTAATCACTTCCTTCATACAATTGCAGGCATCCAATCCAGCTCACACTTTTCTCACTTTCTCCATTTACTCGTACACTACGCTACCTGATTTCTAGTACAGCAATTGCCTTTTAAACCCCCCTCCAGGGCTATGTATTCTACGACCGCCAATGCTCATACACACATTGTCTGGCTAGCGTTTATTTTCGCACCTTATCCTCATATTTAATCGTCTATAGAAGAGAAGAGGAAAGAGAAGCCCAGGAGCACAGGAGGGAGGTAAGTAGCGCTGGATAAAGTAATGCACACGGTTGGCCATATATCACATGCTGCCATTCGTTTGTGCATAATTTTGCGGAAATACGCTGCGGTAAAAATATGCAAAAATACCATTTGTGTGTGCGTGTGTGTATAAGTGCAATTCTTTTGTAGTTTTGCACTGGTGTAGCATATACTTTGCTCTTTTTTTCTTTTTGGTGGTTATGGAAAATGTTCAATATATAAATCAAAATTGGCAACGCATTTTTAAGCGAAGAGCACACAGCATGGAACAGCTGAAGGCGCAAGAGCAACAGAAGTAACAGCAGCAGCAGCAGTTATGTGACAAAGTTATTTATCGGTTTTACTGGACTTGTAGGTATTTGTATTCATACACCTTTAAATGTATTTAAATTGGCTTGAAAAGGATTGTAAGCCGAAAGTAAAAAAGAGAAGCTAGCATCATAAATATCAAAAAAATATGATTGTCGCATTTATTTTAAAAGAATTTCTGTAAAACAAAGCCAAAAAAAATACAAGAAATATCAAGATTTTGTATGCCCTTTCATGCACAGAAAAAAATTAAGCATACTTTTAGGCACACACACACACATAATCGGCTTAAGTACTTACAAATGTATTTTGCACCTTAACAAAATAAGAAATCCAATTCTGACAACTTAGCAAAACAAAGAAGAGAATGTACAAAGAGAAGATACTGCCAAATTTAATGTCATAATATATTTATATCGTTCCTTTCCGTTCTTTTGCTTATTTTTTAGTTGTGGTAGCGTAAGTGTTAACAATTTTATCCTGCTTCTTTTGTTTATATATATATATATATATATTTATGTATGTACATATATTTGTTTTTTTGTTCTGTTCCCGCAACATTTTATTAGATTATCTTATATATTTTTTTTCTTCTGTTTTTGTTGCGTTGCTTAAGCAAACAAAATAGTGTTAAAGAAAAATGTAAGCACCGAAACAAAACAAAAAAATAAGCATGCTTTTAGGCAAAAAACATCGCATATTGTATGTATATGGGTGTGTGCGTTTGTATTTAATCCGCATTTATCTTACTTTATGCGCATTTAAAAAAAAAAAAATTTTTGTTGTTGTGTGAGTTTCTTTGTTTTTGGGTTTTTTGTATATTGTTATTAGTGTGTTTTATATTAATGTTGCAGCAAAAAGTATGCTAAACCTATTTAAAAACCTCACGCTGCAAAGCTTTAAGATATTTCGAAGGTGTATTATTTGTAGTTAGCCAATAATAGTTTAATATTGACTTTTTTACATCTTTCTAAAAGTTTTTTAAACTTTTTTTTTCTAACTCTATGTGATATTGTGCCTACACACAAAAAAAATTTCTCATGAATATCAGTCATTGGATTGAGAGCATACACCATCGTTGTGGATGGCTTAATCTTCCGATCCATCGCACGGTGATTTGATCTCTACAACGACAAGACAAGATTACAAGGGGCGCTCTGATTTTGAATTGCTATTCAATTTTGGGTCGCTTAACTCAAATCTGAAATGAGTTTTAATTAGCCTGTTTTGTTTTTACCACAAAATAAAATCAAAGTTATAATTTTCATCATATATTGACAAGCTATAATAGGTTGATCTTCAAGAAATTTATTTTATTAAGTTATTTTGATGTTTTACTTTTCAGAAAGCTAAACTATTTTTATTGGAATCCTTTAATTTTGGAATAAAAGTAATATTTATAAATGTAACTTTTGACTTATTACACTTTTATTAATTTTTCAGCATGATTGCATACTTTTAGGGTTGACAAAAAAAATGTTTCCTTCCAATTTATATAGAAAAAAACGTGTTCACAACAGAGCTGTAAAAGAATGCAATCAATTGAGGATATAAGTCACAAATAAATAATAATTTTTGATTGCAGTTACTGAATGACATATTTGACTTCAGAATAAAAAATGCAGTTGGAAGTCTTTTTTTGGAGTCGCTGATTGGTTATTCATTTAGAAAAGTCTTTTTTAGAGTCAAGGGAATGCAATCTTTTTTTGAAATCATGAGACTCCAAATCTTATGACTTCAAAATCATCACTGCTTTGAAGTCACTTGGAGTCACTTAAATAACCTTGAGCTCAAATGCAGTCATTTGGAGTCAATTGCAATTTGCAGTCAATTGGAGTCACTTGAAGTCTTTTGGAGTCAAGTGGAAATTTGAAGTCAGTTGGTGTCACTTGGAATCATTTTCGTTTTTTTTAGAAATATTTAACTTTAGAAACAATGCAGAATTTTTATCGAATCTTGATAAAAAAAAATTATGCACTCATAGTAGAAGAGAAACCATGTTGTTTATTAGAAAATTGTTAGAAAACATTTATAAAACATTCTGTTGAAGTTTTTGCAGTTCTCTTCTCTTTATTGTTGTTGTTGCTTTTCCTCTGTTGATACTCTCTACACTTATCGGCACAAGCACGACTTAGTAAGGAAAGTTCAGTTATATGCAATCAAGCCAAGACTTCTATATCGACTCTCTCGCTAAAGCACATGAGATAAAACTGCGAGAAGTCGCGTCTCTGCTTGCTTATATGTAGCCGAACAACAACTGCATAACTTCGTTTCTTACTGGTTTTGTTAGAGTGCAACAAAAACAAATCGTGTCTGTTGTTGTTGAAGCTTTTGCACTCTTCCTCTTTCTACATTTATCTGCACAAGCATGACGTAGCACACGTGTATAATACATGAAAGGAAAATACCTATATGCAGTCAAGCTCTCTCACTAAAGCACATTGAGATAAAACTGCAAGTAGTCGACTCTCTGCATGATTGTATGCAGCTGATCCCCATATGACTTCGTTCTTTAAACACTAACAACAGCATAACTTCGTTTCTTATTAGTTTCATATGCGTGCAACAACAACACGGCTTTCGTTACAAAAATTTCGATTTACTCTCGCTAAAGAAGTTTCACTTAAAAAAGCAATACCAAAAATTTTTTGGGAAATTTCGAATACAAAACTGGAACTTTTGGCAGGATATAAGTAAAAACTTATTTTTCAGATTTATTGCACTAAACGGACTAAAAAACTAAAATCAAACAATCCAACATTTTGTGAAAAATTTGTCTACTTTGAGCTGCTCTTGCTTTCACACTTATTATTTTTTCCCCTAGATTTTTTGGGGTTTTACTGGTTAGAGTATAACCTTCAAAACGACAAAAATTTGTTTGCTTTTTACATTATGGCTTTTTTAAATTTTGTCTATGGGACAAATCAGTGTGCGTCGGTTACGCTTCTTAGGAGAATTAGAGGAAATAGTGAAGATTCCGTCAACACACCTAACCAGGTCGATCAGCAGTACTAGTTCAATATATAGACATAAAAGTTGAAAAATTCCCACGGTACCACAAAAGGGACATAACAATGAACCAATTTCTGTTCTTCTGAGCACTTCCCTCAAATCAAGCCTGACCTATTATTCATTAAACAACTATTCATTGGATGGTTTAATATAAATATCGTAATGATAACGCAGCTCTTTGGGTAATCGAGGATTTAGTTGATGGCATTTCCAATTTGAGAAATACTTCAGTTATTTGGGTCTAGTTCAGCGTCCATCAAAAAGAACATCAAATATCTAAGTCTAAAAATAATTTAAAATCGTAATTAAAGTTGGGGCACAAAAATGAATTCTGTACATACTATTACTAATCGCACAGAAGCCATAAAAATAATCTTAACTAAATATATTTATAGAAATGTAAGTATCTAATTTCTCCCTTTAAGAATTTTTTTAATTCAATTCATGGTCAAAAGTCAAATCGATTGACATATGTTGTCACGCATTCATTTGCAACAATTGCTTTCCAAACAAAAACAAAAAAAAAAATAAAAATAAAAGAGCATACACCAACAAGTATCGGATTTAAAGGATAGTATTATAACTACCAACAATTGTAGCAACAAAAACCGAAGCAACAACTACAAAATATGTTTATGCATCAACAACAACAACAACAGGAACAGCCACCTCAATATTTGATACTCTATTGCAACTTAAAAACAGTCAGTGAATGTTACAATGCAATGTCATGCAATAGTGTCAGTCACCCCTTGCTATAGATGTAAGTATGTATGTGTATGTGTGTATGCGAGTTTTTGGTATGCATTTTGTAGTAATTAGAAATGACATGAGCATCGATTGTTAAATGCGCTCAAGCGGAAATGTCACAATTATGCTAACAAACAAACAAGCAAACAGGCGCGCACACACACACACACACACACTTAACAAGAAACAATCCAACACAGTCACTTGTGTTATTTGTTTATTTATTTTTGTTTAGTATTTGCGGGACGTGTTGTTGAAGATATCAAATTCGTTGTTTAGTGGGAATATTAATATGGGCGTTTTTTTTTTTTATTACTTAAACCAACATTTAAATCAACACTCAAACTTTATTCAATTTAAAATGTTTGTTTTGCTTTGATATACTCGTATGTATGACACATAATTGTGGAATGATGATTATCAACACTATATCAACAGAATATCAACAACACTTCATTAACAACAACAATTTCACTTCCTTCTGGCTCACCTCACTCTTCTCACACACACATATATAAGTAGTTGTATGTATATTTATGAAACCGCTGTATGACTTTTGAGTAATTTTGCAACCGCATGAATTCGTGTTGTGGTCAGAAATATGTCATTCATACACTCTTCAGTGTATGTGAATGTTTGTGTGTGTGTGTAGATGAGTGCGTATCACATTAATTTCATATTTATTCATATTTAGTATTCATAGTATCACCGTGGCAGTTCTAAGATTTTTGTAAATTTGGAGAGGGCTGATTTTGCTAGCCAAAAATTAAATCAAAAACCAGACTAAATCGTAGGCACATAAAGGGTGTTTTTTTTTTAGAAGTGAGGTTTTCAAGAAGAAATAAAACGCATATAATTTAATGTTATGGCCAAGAATTTAGCTTCATTACAAAGATAAGGGTTTGCCATTATGTTTTAAAAATGATTTCGGGTAAGTGGCCGCCGCGGCTGGCTCAAATAAATTCCAGCTGAGAGGCCCAATTTTCGACCACTTTTTGCAGCAATTGGGGCCGTATGTCAGTAATAACGCGCCGAATATTCTCTTCGAAGGCGTCAATCGTCTCGGGCTTATCTGCGTAGACAAGCGACTTCACATAACCCCACAAAAAATAGCCCAGCGGTGTTAAATCGCACGATCTTGGAGGCCACGCCACAGGCCCACGACGCGAAATAATGCACTTACCAAATGTTTCCTTCAATAAATTGATTGTTTCGTTGGCTGTATGGTATGTAGTGCCATCTTGTTGGAACCAAAGGTCGTCTACATAAACATCCTCCAATTCAGGCACGAAAATGTCATTAATCATGACTCTATAGCGTTTCCCATTAACTGTAACATTATATCCAGCTTCATCTTTGAAGAAATATGGACCATTAGAGCACACCAAAAAGTGACTTTTTGAGGATGTAACGGCGTCTCAACAATGGCTTGTGGATTATTATCACTCCAAATGTGACAATTTTGCTTATTAACGTACCCATTCAACCTAAAGTGAGCTTCGTTGCTGAACAAAATTTTCTTGTGAAAATCGGGATCGGTGGCCATCTCGTTTTGGGTCCATTCACCGAACGTGCGACGCGCTTGATGGTCGTTCGGCTTCAGTTCTTGCACGAGCCCGCAAACCAAGATCCTTCCACAAAATCTTCCATAAAGTGGATGGGCATAGCTCCAATTGTTGCCCGCGATGGCGGATGGACTCATTCGCGTCTTCTTCGATACTCTGCTCTACAGCAGCAATAGCGTTTTCGGTGCGCACTGTACGGCGTCTCTGAGGATGAGCATTATTCACTAGAGTAAATGTGGTGCGAAACCGATCCATGGTTGCTCGAATTACCGACTCTGCTGGGCGATTATCTCGACCGAATATTGGATGCAGCGCACGATGCGACGCGCCAACCGAACCATTATTTTAGTAATAAATTTGCACGATTTGCAAACGTTGTTCAGGAGTAAGTCTATTCATTATGAAATGGCAAGCCAAACTGAGCATAAATCAAGTGACAGTTGTCAAAAAGACCAACTCTGAAAAAAGCATTGCCAGATTCAAAACCACACTTCAAAAAAAAAAACCTTCCTTTATATAGTTTCCTTTAACTTTTAGTTGAGCATAAGGGTTCTAAAATAAATCTTTAGCTTCCTTTGAAGCACACTCAGTTGGTGCATAGCACTGAATTATATCCACTTTCTTATTCTCACTTTCGATAGGAAACTAATTTATGTATGTAGTGCGCTTTGAAATCGTTTTTCAGTTTATGATACTTAATCAGATTGCTGGAAGAGCCTCGTGTTGCCGAAGTATAACAGTACCGAGTTATTGATTGATAACTCATTCATCGCATCTCGCTGAGACCTGCATGCTGGATACCGCAAGAAAACTATTGGAGAGATTGATAAAGCCTCGTCTAGAGACAGCAATCAACCGCACCGGAGGGCTATCCAAAAGACAGCACGGTTTCAGATCCGGAAGATGTACGATTGGAGCCATAGAAGAATTTGTGACAAGTGTAGAAGCAGCGCAGAGCGGAAACCACCATTCCAGACGAGTGGTACTACTGGCAACTATGGACGTCAGGAACGCTTTCAATAGCGCCAGATGGACGGATATGATCGACGCTCTGGAAAATCGATTTCGAGTGCCTGCATACTTAAAAAGAATCATGCGGAGCTACCTGAGCGATCGCGAACTCATCTACGACACCGCAGAAGGAACCCGAGTAAAACAAATCACGTTGGGCACAGCACAGGGGTCTATCCTTGGCCCTGACCGTTGGAACGCCAGTTACGATGAGATACTATGCATAGAGATGCCGGACGACACATATCTGGTGGGATATGCAGACGATATCGCGGCTGTAATCACTGCACGCAACACTGAGGAAGCTCAACCAGGTCATGCTGAGAACACAAGCGTGGCTTGACTCACATGGACTAAAGCTAGCCACCGAAAAAACGGAGCTGCTTCTACTTACGAAGAAGCACATCCCACTGGAAATTGAGATGCGAATATGCCACGATACTATAAGTACGCAGAAAGTGGTAAAATATTTGTGATTAAGACTTGACAACAAACTGTCGTATTGGGCGCAGATAAAACACGCGGTGACCAAGGCGGCCCAGGCAACAGCTTGGCTCACCAGATTAATGGCTAACGTCGGAGACCCGGCGCATGGGAAAAGGAAGTTGCTGATGTCAACGGTTACTTCCGCAAATATCTGAATGCCATCGGGAAAGCAGAGCGACCTGATTGCGTATATGGCGACTCGAAACTGGATGACGCAGAACACACATTCTTCCAATGCACGAGGTGGCAAACACCTGGGCGGAACCAAGTCTCAAGAGAATGAGGAGGATGTTTTAGTGGGTGCAACCCCCACATACCAAGCTGTGACGACAGTTTGATGATGTGTGAGACATTTTTACCTTCTCAACCGCAAAAAAAAAAAAAAAAAGTATCTAGTACAGTATTTTGTACCGAAGGAATAAAGCTAGCATATTAGAGGTGATCTCAAATACCAGCTTAACTGTCCAAATTGTTGTTACTCACATTTGTTTATGCCAAGTATGCGCACATGTTGTATGGTTCTTGGCTGATTTGATCATTTTCGCCGTTTCACTCTATGTGCTTCATTATTTTAGATATGGTGTTAGGGGCGTAAATGATCAAATGATCAACATCTTTTATTTGTTTAAAAGCTCTTGGATTTTGTGATCGCAGAACGTATGGGAATTTGATTCTGTATTTGAAGATTATGAACTTAGGGATTTTTCATAGCATAAAGATTTTTGTATTTGCAATACATCAAATTCCAAATCAAATCATAGAAAGTAACTCTATGTTATTGAATTGAAGGATTGTATTGAAGGACCTTTTATATATTAACGAATTTATTGGCGCAAAGTTTATATCAAATAGCCAAACAACGGCCTAAATCTGAGCAGCGTGTCTATAAAAACTGCTGCTTATAAAAACTATTAAACTTTTGACTTTTGCAATTGTTGCACAACAGATTCAATTTTTTAATTGAAAACTTAAAACAAAACAAAAAACAAATTAACTATACATACATATATCATCCACTTTAAGTCAACGACAAAGCATATCATTGGCATCAGCAAAAATAACATACCACCATACCGCTGTTCTAATCAAATTGACTCACTCACAGCGGAGATGCCATCATCAGCTGTACACCGCCAAACCACCATACGATCCTGTTCATACATACTTGAAAATGAAACTTCCTTTTGCATCTCAAATTTCCTTTTCAAATCGAAAATGTCGCTGCTCAATTAACCCCTATGTCTATTTAAAATAGAATTTATCTAATGAATACGCGTGTAAGTGATACGCTTACACACACACACACACACACACACACATTCACATACATATACAAAACAAGCGAAAAGTTAAAGATTACAAGTTAATTACGTAAATTTTGCTGTTGTACTCTTTTGTATGGATACAATCAGCAACAGCCATCAAACAGAAATAGACGACGACGACGACAACGACGCCCGCCATATTGTTAGTTTATTTAAAGCGAAACATACAGAGTGCCGTGCGAGCGAGCTGTATACCTTTTTCAAACGGAAACCGGAAACCAAAGTTTGTATTATTTGAAAAGAAAAGCAACGCAAAAGTTTGAGAGAGAATAAAACTGAAGCATGCTGCGGCATTGGCAGCAGCAGGTAGTAGCAGCTACTTAGGCGTAGAGCACTTTTTTGTTTTATTGAGAGTATGTGTGTGGAGATGTTGCTGATGTAATTGTTGTGTACCTGTGCACACACACACACACACACACGCATATAACCTATAGACTTGTATACACACACTTTTATAACAAAATGCAGATTTTTCTTACTCGATTGTTGTTCATCGTCGTCGTTGTTATCGTTGTCGTCATCAGCATTACCATTGTTATAATCAGAAAATTCTCAGACAAAATTAAAGTACAAGTATTACATATATACAAGTATTACATATGTGCAAAACAAAAGCAACAAATCTTGGCATTCCATACGTATTACGTTTTCATGACTTTCGTTAATTTTTATTTAAAAGAAAGTGCATTTAATTTGTTCTTTAATTATTAAACTATATAGTGGGAAACCTAAAAGTTTGAAAAAAATTTGCAAAAAAAAAATTATTTAGAAAAAATCAAAGAAATATGCACTGAGGGCTGTGCAAAACAAAAGCAATAATTTCATGATATTCCTTATTTTTATTCATTGCCTTACATCTACGAGGCGTTGACTTTGTCAGCTTGATGAATGTCGTCTTGTGTGCCATTTCCCCTTTTTATATTAATTCTATCCCAGTTCATCCCTGATTTGGAAGTGGTACCCACTCACTCTATGTTTCGAGGTTCCGAAGTAGGTTTCAAGGAGTTAAGCTCGGATGTTAATGATAACCCATGAGCAAAATTAACCCTTCGCCATGCTAATCAATCTTAAAACAACTTTAATGCGCGTTTCGAGTAGATTTCAGGTCTAAATATTCCACAAAGTGACAATTTCCACAATGGCTGATGAAGAATTTAGGTTTCCAGAGCTTCCCTATGGATTAGGGGGTCAGAATTTTAATTTATTTCGTAAAAAGGATAAAGACCATGAACCAATTAATTTATACAATTGCAAAAACTTTCGCCACCATGCTTGCCAATGACTTTACAGAGCAAAGTTTTAGTCGTCCTCCTTTGATTCATCTAATAAGAGTTTTGTTGAATGAATTGATTCAACTGAATTTCAACTCAACGGTCCACTTTTAACTTCTGTCTATGCAGAACTGCTTTCCATCTAATTACTGACAAATTGAAGTAAGTTTACTAAAAACAGGTTCAATGAGTCGAAATTTAATTGAATTAATTCATACTATATACAAGTCCCATATTAGACGAAACAAAGGAGTACAACTAAAACATTGCTCTGTAGAGTCACTGGCAAGCAAGGGGACGGAGCTTTTTGCAATTGGTTAAAATATTTTTTTCATGGTCTTTATCCTTTCTACGAAATAAATTTAAATATTGACAATTTAATCCTTAGGGAAGCTCCGGAGACTCAAATGAAGCAGCCATTGTGGAAATTACCACTTTGTGGAATACTTAGAAACGCACTTTAAAGTTGTTTTAAGATTGATTAGCATAAAAAGGGGTTCATTTCTCTCATGGGTTGTCACCAACATCCGAGCTTAAATCCTTGAAACCTACTTCGAAACCTGGAAACATAAAGTGGATGGGTACCACTTTCAAATCAGGGATGAGCTGGGATAGATTTGAAAAAAAAGTTGGAAATGGCAGCCAAGAGGACATTCATCAAGCTGACAAAGTCAATGCCTAGCACATGTGAAGTAATGAATGTAAATAAGGAATATCATAAAATTGTTGCTTTTGTTTTGCACAGCCCTCAGTGCATATTTCTTTTATGTTTTTTAAATAATTTTTTTTTGAAATTTTTTTCAAGCTTTTAGGTTTCCCACTATATAATTTAATAATTTTAGAACAAATTAAATGCACTTTCTTTTAAATAAAAATTAACGAAAGTCATGAAAACGTAATAAATATGGTATGATAAGATTTGTTGCTTTTGTTTTGCACAGTACTGTACATACTTACGTACGAGTATATGCCATGGCTGTCTTTTAATCAATTCAACAGCAGCAACAGCAACAACAACAAAGATACAAATGAATATGTTGTTATTATCCCTACAACTCACACACACACACATACACCAACATTTTGTATGTGATTGTGTGTGTGTGTTAGTGAAAGTGTATCATTAACGTTGTGTTCTCATACGAATTGCGATAAGAGTTTATTTTACGCATTTTTCTGTTGTTTTTTTTTTCATTTTCCTTCTTTTTCCTTATGTTTGCTTTACAATTCTTTTTTTCTTTCTACTGCCGCTGCTGCTGCTTTGAAAGGTAACTGTGTAATCAGTGTAAGCAGCCATTTTTTCCGCCATGTTTTATGTTCGGTTTTTTTATACTCTTTATACTGTGTGGAGGCATGCATACATACACTCACACACACAGACATAAGAAGTTACAATTCCTGATAAGTCATTCCAATGAATTTCTCATTATTCTTTTTTTCTTATTTTTTTCTGCACTTTTTTCTCTTGTAGTTTTCCGCTGATTTTGTTTTCTGTTGTTGTTGTTGTTTTCTTTTGATTCCGTTTGACTTTTTGCTTTTTGTTTTTGCTTGTGTGGGTGTAATTATCACACGGAAACATACATTCAACATAACAATTATCGTTAATTAGCATGATTTCCGTTGAAAGCTCATAAGAAAAGGAAAAGTTAAAGAATGAAATGAAGTTAAAAATAAAAGAAATTACATATGAATGAGTAGGTTTATTTTTGTTGTTTTTGTTCCGTTTTTGCATTTAAATATTAAATTGCAATCATTTTTCTTTGCAAGAAAATAGCGTGAATTGATCTTTCAATAAAAAAAAACCCAAAAAATTAATTACAAGAGATAATTTTTATGTTTATTTTGCATAATATTCTTTTTATTTTATTTTTTATTTATTTTAGAAAAATAATATTAGTACATAAGATAATACTCAAATTAAATAAAAAGTAATCAATTGAATTATTAATTAACTCTATTTCATGATAAACTTATAACTAAACATAAAATGATATGAAATATATTTAAGAATTTGGTTTTTTATTTTTTTATCTATTGCCTTTAATGGCTGGAGTAATATTGAAAAATTTAATGCTTAAAATTGCTTCTGTTGGTTATATGATGCAAGTAATTAGGCGGTGAGTTCCACAGCCTAATGGTGTTAGTGAAAAAAAGCCTTGACGAACTTAAATATACGTTTGGATTGACTAAATTTCAACTTATCAAACAGATATTTTGGAGCCTCAGTCACCATAAGCTTGTGCAAATAAATGCAGTTCCTAACTTCAAGATATTCCATTAAATTGTAACCTAATAATTGTTTTCTCCAGGTTGATATGTGGTCAAATTATTTAAGGCCGTAAACATAACGAGTAGCATTATTAAGAACAACTTCAAGCTTATACATTGACCGAGAGTCCAACTTGTTATACACGAGTTCAGCATAGGTAATTATAGGAAGAATTAATTGTATTGCTAGTCTTAACCTAGTGTCAACAGGTAAATATTCAGCAGTCAGTCTAAGATTACGTAAGGTTAAGAAAACCTTCTTTACAACAATATTTATATAATCAATACAACTCAAAGACGAATTTATCCACATAAATAACATAATCTAAAACAGACACACCAACATATAAAGGCGGATGAACGACACTAAGTAACGGCCTTTTAGAAATCGGTAAAACAAAGGATTTGGTTGGGTTCAAGTTTAGGGTCATTGTTACTACTCCATTTCCTAAGAGCCTTAGGAAACCACGTTAGCCACGTTAATCCTAGATCACAGATCATTAATACTCTCCATAGGACTAGACAAATAAAGTTACATGTCGTCAGCATAAGCGTGTACTGTAGAGTTTGTGCACACAGAAAAAATATCGTTTATAAAAATACTGAAAAGGAGCGGACCGAGAATTGAGAGGCTGAGAGGAAAAGTGGTATAACTTCTACGTTCAGCAAAAAATTGAATAATTTTACTTAAGAGCAAAAGCAAACGTGAAACGAAATATGTTCAGAGCGAAAACGAAATAAAAAACTATGCTGTTCTTGCTCTGAAAAAATTGTTATACCATTTTTGCTCTTACTTTTAAGGCGTTTCATTTTCACTCTAAACCGTATTACTTGTGCCATTCTTGCACTGACACACTAAATTATTTCACTTTTGCTCTTATATAAATTTTAGCCCGCTTTTCCTCTCAGCCCGTCATTTATCATTCGAAAGTGATATAAAACCGAATCGTCCTCATTTGAGAGGCTGAGAGGAAAAGTGGTATAACTTCTACGTTCAGAAAAAAATTGAATAATTTTACTTAAGAGCAAAAGCAAAACGAATTATGTTCAGAGCAAAAGTGAAACGAAATATGTTCAGAGCGAAAACGAAATAAAAAACTATGCTGTTCTTGCTCTGAAAGAATTGTTATACCATTTTTGGTCTTACTTTTAAGGCGCTTCATTTTTACTCTAAGCCATATTACTTATGCCATTCTTGCACTGACACACTAAATTATTTCACTTTTGCTCTTATATAAATTTTAGCCCGCTTTTCCTCTCAGCCCGTCATTTATCATTCGAAAGTGATATAAAACCGAATCGTCCTCATTTGAGAGGCTGAGAGGAAAAGTGGTATAACTTTTACGTTCAGCAAAAAATTGAATAATTTTACTTAAGAGCAAAAGCAAAACGAATTATGTTCAGAGCAAACGTGAAACGAAATATGTTCAGAGCGAAAACGAAATAAAAAACTATGCTGTTCTTGCTCTGAAAGAATTGCTATACCATTTTTGCTCTTCTTTTTAAGGCGTTTCATTTTCACTCTAAGCCGTATTACTTATGCCATTCTTGCACTGATACTCGAAATTATTTCACTTTTGCTCTTATATAAATTTTAGCTCGCTTTTCCTCTCAGTCAATTGATCTCTGTGAAACACCAGACCTTATAGATATGTATCGGGAAAATGCATCGCCAGCTTTAACTCTTTGTGTATCTTGTTTATCTTGCAAGTAGCTATTCATAAATGTTACAGCATTGTTATCGAAGCCATATAGTGTTTTTAGCTTTTCACATAGCAGCGAGTGATTATCATTGTCAAACGCTTTTGAAAAATACAATAAGCAGAGTAAAGTTACACGATCGTTATCGTAAGGTATCCTTATATCATCCATAAATTTCATTAAAACTGTAGAGCAACTATGTCCAAGCCTAAAACCAGACTGAAATGATGACAAAAGATTGTTTTCATTGAGATAAGCGGAAATCTGCTCAGCCATAATATTTTCGCAAACTTTTGACAACGATGACAGGATGCTTATAGGTCTAAAATCATTTGGTGCAGAGGCCTTGGACTTTTTAGGTAACGGGATGATAGTTGCTATCTTCCATGCTTTAGGGAAACAAGAGATGGCGAAGCAATGATTAATAATGTGAGTGAGAGGACTCAGAATGAACTCCAAAATAAGTTTAATGAATTTTATTGGCAGACCATCTTCACCCAGCGCATTGGAACCAATTTTCATGACACATCTAGCAACATCACACTCATCAACTACAGAAAAACAAAAATAACTATTTAACACAAAGGGCTCCGAAGGACAATATGATGATAATATCTACATCTTCTACATTAGACACTAGAGATTCAACAAATACATTAGGGTCAATATTACATTCAGAGTTATTTATTTATTTTAATATATTTTTTTTAGATACGGATATATAATTATATATCTGGTGAGAGTGTGGAGAAAGGAAAAAGAGAAGAAACAGAGAAAAAGGAAAGAGAGAAAAAGAGATAGAATATGAGAAAGTGGTTGTAAAAGATAAGCGATGACAGAGAGCGTGAGGTGAGAAAAAGAGTGGTGAGAGCGACATGGATGAGAGAAACAAGGTACGTAACACTCTTGGACTTATGGATATTAATAAAAGCATATCTAAGAATTATATACTCCACCGTTATGTAATCAGGTTTTTCGGCCCACTTGTTGGTTAATATTTGATACCTTCCAGCTGCAACGTGAGCCCACGTAAATATTTATTACTTGCCATAAATATTTATTACTAAATATTTATTACTTGCCATATCAGCAATAAAAAACTATAAACTATAACTCCAAATGAACAGACCTAAACACTCAAATGTCAGAACTTCAGAAATAATTAAAACTTTATCATAAATACCATAAATGCAACTAACTAATTTAGAGAAAAATATTATATTTTATGACTTGATTTGCTTGGAAATTTCAAAAGGACCTTCACATGTACAATTACAAAAACTCATAGGTTTTCAGCAGAGATTGCATAAATAGTTAGTACGACATATCCATTACTCCCAAAAGGCGTTAGTCTGCTTTCTTGAGTTGTCCAAACTCAAACTTCAGCATATTAAACTTACTAAAACTAAATACTTAATAAGCAAAGTGAAAAGAAACTTTCAATGGTGTTTTCTCGCAAAACACACAAAAAACGTTAAAAAAAAAACAATAAATTGAAGAAAAGTGTAATTAGTACGAAACGCATAGAAAAGTAAATGCAACTCTGTGCAATACACGCCCAATCACATTCACACCCAATACAATTGCAAGTAGAAAAGTAACAACAGCTAAACTTTTACCCACTATTTGTGTGCATCAATTGGTTTGACGAGGCAGCAGAGGTACAATATTAGTAAAAAGGAAGAGAGATGTAAAAAAGTACCTTTTTCCAACTAAATAAACTAACATAAATAAGTAGTAGTCACAGTTAGACTATACGGTATTTGTGTATAACAAACACAGTGTTGCGAAATGATGCTTAAATATTAGTATTTATTTCATTACATAGTTATATTGAGCATAGTGCATATAGCAACAACAACAACGACGACCACAAAAACTAAGTTTCGAACTACCCAAGCACTTGAGAGTAAGAGGAATTGTGAGTAAAAAGAGAAGAAAGAGTGAATTACAGTTGAAAAGTGCATGTTTCATTACCCATGCACCAATACTCTCCACTCCACCACTGCACTTCGTTTCTTTACACACAACGCGCGGCTTAAGTTACTTAAAAAGTTTGACACACACATAGACAAATGAAAAATACTTACAACAAAAATTTTGAAAATTTTCAAACTGAGAAACTTTTATTACAATTGCGTAAAGTATGAGAACTTGAATTCGGCATTAAAGTAGGGACGTTACCCACTAGGAATACAACTGCAAAAAAGTTTTTCTGCCGCATTCATCGTCGCGTTTTTGCTGAAGTTTTTTGTTGATGTTTTATTACGTTAAGCTCTTGGGGCGTTTTTGCTTTTTAGCAATATAACATTTTTGAGCGTAGTTTAAATTTTTATACAAAACTTTTATCAAGATTGGAAATGAGCTGAAATAATAAATCGAGAAAATGAAGGAAAGTTTACACTAATATTCAATGTCACGCAATGGTTGAACATAATTAACCATTTCATAAACATATGGCTGGACCAGTGTTCAGTAAATTTACGAAGTTTGGAGGATACGATAAGGAATGTATAAGGATTGGATAAGGATTGGATAAGGATTGGATAAGGATTAGATAATGATTAGATAAGGATTGGATAAGGATTGAATAAGGATTGGTTAAGGATTGGATAAGGATTGAATAAGGATAGGATAAGGATTGAATAAGGATTGGATAAGGATTAGATAAGGATTAGATAAGGATTGAATAAGGATTGAATAAGGATTGAATAAGAATTTGTTAAGAATTGGATAAGGATTGGATAAGGATGGGATAAGGATTGGATAAGGATTGGATAAGGATTGGATGAGAATTGAATAAGGATTGGATGAAGATTGGATAAGGATTAGAAAAGAATTAATTAAGGATTGGATAAGGATTGGATAAGGATTGGATAAGGATTGGATGAGGATTAGATAACGATTGGATAAGCATTAGATAAGGATTAAATAAGGATTGGATAAGGATTGATTAAGGATTGGATAAGGATAGGATAAGGATTGGATAAGGATTGGATAAGAATTGGATAAGGATTGGATAAGGATTGGATGAGGATTGGATAAGGATTGGATAAGGATTAGAAAAGAATTAATTAAGGATTGGACAAGGATTGGATAAGCATTGGATAAGGATTGGATAAGGATTGGATGAGGATTGGATAAGGATTGGATAAGGATTGGATAAGTATTGGATAAAGATTGGATAAAGATTGAATAAGGATTGGATAAGGATTGGATAAGGATTGGATGAAGATTGGATAAGGATTAGAAAAGAATTAATTAAGGATTGGATAAGGATTGGATAAGGATTGGATAAGGATTGGATGAGGATTGGATAAGGACTGGATAAGGATTGGATAAGGATTGGATAAGGATTGGATAAGGATTGGATGAGGATTAGATAACGATTGGATAAGCATTAGATAAGGATTAAATAAGGATTGGATAAGGATTGATTAAGGATTGGATAAGGATAGGATAAGAATTGGATAAGGATTGGATAAGAATTGGATAAGGATTTGATAAGGATTGGATGAGGATTGGATAAGGATTGGATAAGGATTGGATAAGGATTGGATAAGGATTGGATAAGGATTGGATAAGGATTAGAAAAGAATTAATTAAGGATTGGACAAGGATTGGATAAGGATTGGATAAGGATTGGATAAGGATTGGATGAGGATTGGATAAGGATTGGATAAGGATTGGATAAGTATTGGATAAAGATTGGATAAAGATTGGATAAGGATTGGATAAGGATTGGATAAGGATTAGATAAGGATTATATAAGGATTGGATAAGGATTGGTTAAGGATTGGATAAGGATTGGACAAGGATTGATTAAGGATTGGATAAGGATTGGACAAGGATTGGATAAGAATTGCAAAACTGCATATAGGTTGAAAAATAATTGAATATTGTCTCTAATATTCATCACACAGTTATTTATTTTTTATACCATTATTAGAGAATCACTTTTTGTTGAAAATTTCCAATCTGAAATTACATAAATGGAACAATTTACAATAGAATGGATAGGTGGAAATAATGGTTTTATTTAGACACTCCCAAGAAAACAGAAAAGCACATACCTTGAAACATCACAAGAATAAAGCTAATTGAATTTTTTTGGAAGATTACAAATGAGCATATCAAACGCTCATGTATTTTTGAGTATCCTTTAATGTTTCTTTAAAAAAAAAATAATTACCTACATTTTTGACTTTCTCTTGAATGTTAAAAATTATATGATAAGTATGTAAACAAAAAATTTTGTAATTTGTTAAATGGTTTACCCATTTCCCTCGATAATAAATGACACTTTTTCTAAAGTTTGTTGCTACTTCTTTTTTTTGTCTTGAGTTACTTTTGTTTTTGGGGAATTAAAATTCCATTTTCTTAATGTGCTCCTTGGGGCTTACATTCAGTAGTCCAGTCGTTGCTGGTAAGCTTAAAAAACTTTTTCAAAATTCAACATTTACTTAAACTTTTATACAATTACAAAATATTTAAATTAAATTTTAGGAGACGAAGTACATTGCTACTTCAAGCATTTTTCTGTTTCTGTTATTTTTTTTTACATTATTTTCCTTCTGTATTTATATAATGTTCATATTGTTTATGTTTTTGGAAAGTCAACTTAATTAAAACTGGTTGCATGCTGTCATTTTATGACTATGAACGAATATATATTTATGTACATATATGTAAATATGTATATGAATGTGTGCGTATATTTTTTTAGTATGAGTGCGCAACTTATGAAATATACTATGTAATCTAAGCTACTTTTAAATAATATCTTAGATTCCCTCGTAGAATTTTTACTCATGACTTCATGGATAAAAATGTGGAAAATAGTCATTACATTGTATATATCATATAAGAAGAAGCTTAGCTGCATTTACATGTATGTATGTATTTTTTGCATATGTATTCAAAGTCATAATCACATACTACGACACAAAAATAAACACAACAAGTGAGTTTCTATATTCTTCAAATAACTTTGCGCTTAGTAAATATGAATGTAGTTTATACATTATACACACACATACTCGTATACAATATTATTGTTGTTGTTGCTGTTATTGTTCCTGTAGCTGTTACTTCTTCCTCTTTAATTTAAATTGTATATGAAATGAATGGCGCGACTTTTCTATTCATAACAAAAACATGAGTTATAAATTAGTTTTGTTGTCGCGTAATTTCTTTATGTGCCACGACTTTGACACCTTCACTAAGACACACATACATATGCATATACATATATAAATAAGCAGTCAACAGTAGGCGTACAACTACGACTGCGAGAAAAGTACGACAACAAAACATTTTTCTTTCATTTAAATTCAAATACAAACACAAAAACAACACAGCAGCAAACCACACAAGTGATAAAATGTTTATAAAAATAAAAATAATAGAGAGTCCTGCATCCAAGTCCTTACTACCTTCAAAATACGCTACTGACAGCTTCTGTATGTCTGTCTCTCTGTCGGGTTGCTGGATATTGTCGCCTCTCTGTATTATTAAGTTTTTGTGAATATTTGTCTATCAGAGACTAACATGTTTCCCTGTGTGTGAACGTAGTTTTTCCCTGTTGCTTCAGTTCAGCAGTGAAGTGGAGACTCTGCGCCTTTTCTGCCAGTTTGCTTGTTCGCTGGTATATCTGTCTCTCTGTATATCTGTCGGTTTGTCTGCTGTTGCCTTTCTGACTGTTTTTTTTTTTTTTTTTTTTTTTGCTGCTGCATGAGACTATTGTATACATTGTAGTGTACTTATTCGCTTAGTTAGTTTGAGAATGCAAGAAACATGTTCAAGTATCTTCTTCTGACTCTGCTATACTCCAACTAGAACTTCAGCTACTCCTCCAACTATTTACTACAACAACTACATACAACTTCAGCTTCAATTCTGTGTTCAGCTCCTGCTCTATACAGTACTGGCTTACAATTTGTTTTGTCATTTGTTCAAAAAGCTTCAAAAAGCAGTAGCTATGCAAAAGTAGGAAGCAGAAAAAAACAAGAATTTTAAGTGAAGTTTTGATTAAAAACTGAAATCTTTATGTAAAAAAGTTTTGTGAAGGTGAAAAGTGAAAAACATATTTTCATGTTTTTGTTAGTGTTGTGGTTTTAAAGGTAAGTAATTTTTAAAGTTGTGTAATAACAATAAGGTTTGAAAAATATGCAGTTACTGCCTTTAAATTTAATTAAAAAAATATTTGTTAAATGCCTACCAAAAAAGTTTCAGTTGATTATTTCACATTCGATTGCAAAAAAAAATTAAAGCTCACTAAATAAGTTTTATTTTCTGAGCAAAAAAAAATAAAAAATAAAACTCTACTCCATAGTTTTAATAGAAAACATTCGGCCATCAGTATAAGACTAACATAAATTGGCGAAACCAACTGTCTGCTATCTAAATTACTAAGTAAGCTGATATTATTACTACGGGCTTCTACGAGTACTTGGAAGCTGCCCTTACGTGAACGCTGACTCACACATAATATTACACAAATAATACAAAACTATTTCTGGTTAGAGTTCAGTTTCTTCATGCACCAACACGGAAAAAAATATTCTGTAATAATTCATTGGATTTCTGGTAATAATTACAGTTTTCCCTGTCTTGCCCGGATAGTAAACGAAAAACGGTAATAATTAATTACGATCAAACAATAATTCCCTTGAGTTTAATTTATAGTATCCAGAATGAATCAATTTACGAATGAATAAGCACATTGTACTTCACAATACAGTTAATATTTTTGGAATTTCCAATCAATTTTTACAGTGTGATTTGGTAAATTATCAAATTTTAAATTAAATTTTTACTAAGCATAATAAAACTTTTGATATCAAAAGTCAGCAATAATGAAAGAGTTATAGAATATTTTGTTCTCTTCCCTATATTTAGCTTCAAATCGCATTGATCAAAAGCAAACAGCTCGACCAGCTATCTTCATGATTCTAGGGTAATTCAAAAAAAGATGGTGTCTCAGTTTCAATGGTTTTTGGAAAACTGTTCGATACAATTATGAAATCGACATGCAATGCTACAGACTTTTGCTAATAAAATAATAAAACTGTCATTTAATATAGTGTAGACATCCCAAATCTTACTAGCTTCAGGTAAAAGGTCCCGGATAAATAATCCAAAATGTCTCAATACAGAATGAAGCAAATCCAGGCGCTGACCAATCTGTTTGAAAGTTATTTTATTGAATGATAATTTAGAGAAAAATATTTGATATATAAAACAAAGTAACTGTGTGATTTAAAAAATGAAAGCAATGAAACAAAAATATTTTCATAAATTTTTACAGTTTCCCTCTAATTTTTAATTGCCGATCATAGAATATTTCAATAATAATTCAGTATTTTTTCTCAACTCAATTTTTTCCATGTCACTTTGAATATTTTCCTCTCTGAACCTGTAATAATTAAGTTTTGGGCTGTGATGTTTGCGGTTTACCCATAAATTTATATTGAGTATCTCATGAAATTTCTGAATTACAGGGCGAAATGGCAATTTTTCCTGATTATTATGCTTTTTTTGAATATCACACGTTATTTTTCACAAATATTTTTTTTCCGTGAACAAAGCCGAAATTAAAACATTGAAGAAAGACTTAATCTGTAGCTCTTTGTTGTAGAAATAATTTCGTTAACATTTGTGTAATTTTTTTAAATACTAATATTTGCACGCTGCTTTAAGTAAATTAAATTTTTCACATTTAAACATGCGCCTAAAAGCATGCAATACACTATGACAATCGAATTTTATAGCTCACACTCTTCTAAGCTAGATACACATACATACACACTCACACAAGCACTTAAATGATTTTTGTTGTTACTAAATCAGAGGCACTTATCGCACACAAAACATCAACATCGATTTGAATTTGAAAACAACTGCTTAACGCGCGCTAAAGTATGCAACATTTTCAAATCTAAAATCATACATTTCATGGTAAGTTTTTTTTTTGTCGTTTTCCTTTTCTTTTTTTTTTTTGCAACATTCGAATTGTAAAATTCATTCTGAAATACAATGACAGCCACAACCGTAGCTATATGGATGCTATTTGTTGTATTGAGCTTGTGGGACTACGGGGAGAAGTGTCGGATGTATGAAAACTGAAATGTACTCGCATTACTAAGGCAATAAAAACGAAAATCTAATGCAAATCCTCAAAACAATTTACATATTTTTCAAATAGGATAAAAACCATCACAGCGGTAGCTAGAGTTAACAGCAGCAGCTAAAGCAGCTGAGGTTTTTTTTTTGTTGCTACCACTGCGAAGGAGTGAGTGAACGAACTTTTTGTCTGTAGCTCAAGCAAAATCAAAACGAAAAGAAGTTCGAAAGTTACAGCATTACTGCAAAAAACAACAAAAAACTGAATGCTACTTTAGAAGTATGTAGTAACAATGTTGGAATTGGATAGAGTAGCAATGCAATATGTATGTTGTCATCAAAGCATTTACGCCTGCAAGTATACTTGCAAAAGCTAAAAAACAACACAGTTTCATTGTCAGATTTTCACATTCAAATTTATCCACTCAAGGTTTCTAGATTTCGGTTTCTGTTTTTGTTTTTTGTGTGCTTTACATTTATTTATATTTTTTATCATACCCACACAGTCCGAATTGTTGTTATTGTATAAAAAGGTTTTTTCTTTTTTCGTTTGGCGACAATGCGAGACAAAATAGATTTTTGTAGCGCGTTTATCTGTTTAGGTTTTGATACTGATCATTTGCAAGTACTACAAACAGAACAAAGCAAAAAAATGGCATTTCGTTGCATACTTATAGGGTTATTGACTTGGTAAATAGCTGATGATAATTCGTTTTGTAGTTAGTTTGTGGTTTTGTTAAATAACTATTTATATATGCTGGAATTTAAAACGGAAATATGTTTTGAAAGTGTGTGCCACTGTGTAAAGGAATCCAAATCTTTCAAAAACGATGTCCAGTTTTCTAAGCAGAAATTTAGCTCTGCGTTCAACAACTCTTAAAATAGGGTGTGCAAATTTCCCCTTGCCTTCAAAGGTTTTAAATTTTTAAATATATATTTTAAGCTGATAGTAGCGAACTGATTGTGAAAATTTAAGAATTAAAAATTAAGACCTTTTGAATCTTTACTTGCATTGCCTCAAACTCATAGATATTATGATATCGTCATGATTATCCAACACTTATCCAATCCTTATCCAATCCTTATCCAGTCCTTATCCAATCCTTATCCAATCCTTATCCAATCCTTATAAAATCCTTATTCAATCCTTATCCAATCCTTATTCAATCCTTATCCAATCCTTATCCAATCCTTATCCAATCCTTATCCAATCCTTATCCAATCCTTATCCAATCCTTATCCAATCCTTATCCAATCCTTATCCAATCCTTATCCAATCCTTATCCAATCCTTATCCAATCCTTATCCAATCCTTATCCAATCCTTATCCAATCCTTATCCAATCCTTATCCAATCCTTATCCAATTCTTATCCAATCTTTATCCAATCCGACCTCGATAGCCTAGTGGATAGTGCACTAGACTTTCATCTGGGAGGTTCGGGTTCGATTCCCGTCTTCGTCTGGTAGTTAATTTTCATACCTTTCTTATATTCACTATCAATATGAAGTGTATGAGAATTATAAGATAGTGTACAAGTACACACATTGGTTGGTAATGGCAAAACCACCAAGCCGATAAAAAATTGCCACACCGCCGTTCGGAATCGGCGTTAAACTGTAGGTCCAACTATGTGGTATCACAATGGGCCGTTCAGGCCTAAGTGTGTCTCTCGACAGCCACTCCAACCTAACCTAACCTTATCCAATCTTTATCCAATCTTTATCCAATCCTTATCAATCCTTATCCAATCCTTATCCAATGCTTATACAATCCTTATACAATCCTTATCTAATCCTTATCTCGAATTATAGTTCACTTAACTGACATTTTTAAAAGTTAGTTACAACTAGTTTAAAGCTTATTTTAATTTGTATTCCATAATTGAATCATCTACAACTTATTGCACTACAATAACTTGAAGCACTTTTAAATAACTCTCACACATTTAAAATGTTGCTAGCAATTCAATTTTGTCAAGCACAAAAAATACACATTTTGAAGTTGAAGTTTTCCGACAATATTTTTTTGCACGATTTTTGTCATTTCGAATTTACAAAACAGTTGCATTTGCTCTGTTTTCTCTGTGGAGGTGTATACAAATTTAGTTGAGCAATTTGTTGCAATTGTATTTTTGGGAATGATGTGGAAAATGTCAAAATTGTAGCAATGTAGTTTGGGAAAACATAATAAAACAATTACAACAGAAACTTGAACACCGATGTCTTAAATTGTTGTAATGAAAATTGCGATTGCTCAAAGGGGTAAAAACAATTGTTGGAAGCAACTTTAACTATTGCGAATTGCATGGAAAAAGCGAACAGATTTCTAGTAACTTTCATTCAAATCAAATAGTTACTTATCCCAAGACAGTGAACAGCTTTTTTGAAGTATACTATTTTCTTACTTTCAATTTTCTTACTTGTTGTATAGTTTTTGTGGATTATTTATATAATTTGTCTGCGAGCTCAAAAGTAAGCAATGTTTATTTTTGCCTACATAAGTATACTTTTAACTATATATCGATGTATATTTTTCATTTGCATCATAGGCTTGATGCAAAATAATCATATCAAATGCTGCTTCAATTGTAATAACTACAAAGTTGCGACACATAATATGCTACAAATTCACTTCAACTGCTACAAATATACAGCCTCATACAGTCTAAAACTATGCCACTTTAGAAAGTTTTTCATTACCGAAATTGTGATAAATATAAATGAGACAGTGAACGAAAACTAACAAGGGCACAAGATCTTGTGTATTTATACAAAAATAAATACACCAAACCCTCGATTTACGTCATTAATTGAGATTTTAGAAAGAAAACGAAATTCGAAACGACGCAAGCCGATGTTTTTCCTATGTAACGACGCAACTTTGAAATCACGAAAAATTTAACTACGCAAATCGAGACTTTGGTGTATAACCAAAATTTTATGTTCGCTATGGAAAAGTGCTAAAGTTTCTAATTTCTCAAAAACATAAGCAGCAAGCGGATATATGTAAGAATGTCTGCTTTGGCTGTAAGCACATGTGTATGAAGCAAAGTTGATACAAAGTTCGTTGTTTGGTATTTTTGTTTGTTTTTTGTTGACAACTTTTAAGTTTATTGTGTCATTTTGGCGCTAAATTTCTTCAGTTTCACTCAGCTCACAGCAAACAAGCTGCAGTAGTAAAACTTTACGACTTTCAACTCTAAATAGTGCACAATCTTTGTTAAAATGCAAATAGTTTTGCATACACATATATAACACATATACATACATATGTGTATTTTGTGTTCTACTTCTATCAAGTTTTTACTTTTATAAAAAATGAAATCTGATAGCATCACAATGACAGTTGAGTTATTAAAACTGTTGACAGGAAACACACATAAATACTTGTGCTTATAAATAAATTGTTGTCTTTTTGCATAATTAATACGAAATTAATGATAATTAAATATTAAATACACAATACGCCCAGCGCATTTAAAAAATAATAATATTTATTCACAATTACTTTTTTGTATTTGCATATGGCGCAATCTGCTGTTATGTACTGGGACTGGTAATCAATGCAAATAAGACAAAATACACAGACTAATTGCATATATACATACATGGTGTTACTAAAGATTCCCTATAGTCTTGAGGAATTTTTTTATGTATTTGAAAAAACTGATAAACAGAAAACCTCATTCAGTCGTAATCCATACTATACCAAATCATTAAATTTTCATCCAATTCTTATCCAATCCTTATGCAATCCTTATTCAATCTTTATCCAATCCTTATCCAATCCTTATCCAATCATTATCCAATCCTTATACAATCCTTATCCAATCCTTATCTAATCATTATTCAATCCTCATCCAATCCTTATCCAATCATTTTTCAATCCTTATCCAATCCTCATCCAATCCTTATCCAATCCTTATCCAATCCTTATCTAATCCTTATCCAATCCTTATCTAATCCTTATCCAATCCTTATCCAATCCTTATCCAATCCTTATCTAATCCTTATCCAATCCTTATTCAATCCTTATCCAATCCTTATCCAATCCTAATCCAATCCTTATCCAATCCTTATCCAATCCTTATCCAATCTTTATCCAATCCTTATCCAATCCTTATCCAATCCTTATCCAATCCTTATTCAATCCTTATCCAATCCTTATCCAATCCTAATCCAATCCTTATCCAATCCTTATCCAATCCTTATCCAATCCTTATCCAATCCTTATCCAATCTTTATCCAATCCTAATCCAATCCTTATCCAATCCTTATCCAATCCTTATCCAATCCTTATCCAATCCTTATCCAATCCTTATCCAATCCTTATCCAATCCTTATCCAATATTAATCTAATCCTTATCCAATCCTTATTCAATTCTTATCCAATCCTTATCCAATCCTAATCCAATCCTTATCCAATCCTTATCCAATCCTTATCCAATCCTTATCCAATCCTTATCCAATCCTTATCCAATCCTTATCCAATCCTTATCCAATCCTTATCCAATCCTTATCCAATCCTTATCCAATCCTTATCCAATCCTTATCTAATCTTTATCCAATCCTTATTCAATCCTTATCCAATCCTTATCCAATCCTAATCCAATCCTTATTCAATCCTTATCCAATCCTTTTCCAATCCTTAGCCAATTCTTATCCAATTCTTATCCAATTCTTATCCAATCCTTATCCAATCCTTATCCAATCCTTATCCAATCCTAATCCAATCCTTATCCAATCCTTATCCAATCTTTATCCAATACTTATCCAATCCTTCCCCAATCATTATCCAATATGTATCTAATCCTTATCCAATCCTTACTCACAAAATTTTTATTAAGTCCTTATCCATCTGTAGCTACAGTGCACAAATAAATCGGTTTCGACCAACTAACTCAACGCATGTAATTGTAGAAATACGCTCGCATTCAAAAAGCAATTAAAACTGCTCGAAATATCATGACGTTCAAAAAATACTAGCAGATTTAAAACTTACGAAATGTTGTGGAAAAAGTTGCGAAGCCAGCGCATATACAACCAAAAAATCGATTAAATTGTCAGCAAACGCAAATGACATTATCATTACGCAAATATCGCAATATCGCACACGATGCGATATATTGGGAAACTATAAAAAAAAAAGAAACAACTAAGAGTACAACACAACAACCATATGTACATACATACATCCACGACATTGCTAGCTGCAAATATGCGTTTATGAGGTAACGTATACATCCATATATATATTTGTGTATACGCAACTTATATTTTTTGGTTGACATTTTAATTTCGCGCATCATAACATCATAAATGCCAGAGGTATTATTATTATTATTTTTTGGTGAAGATTGCAGAGCTGCTGCCACTACCGCTGATGATGACTGACGATTATATTTAAACATTCGCTATTTGTTTGGTAATTTACAAAGAATATGCTACATATTTTCAAATTAAAGCATACTTTTAGTCGCACTTTAATATAACATAAAGAAATATTCGTGTCGTTGTTTCTTTTTAGGCGCACTCACACACACACACACACACACACACATTTAAATTCAAAGTCATCATCATCATAAACATTTCCTTTTCGTCTTGTTTGTTAACTTCAGTTGTTGGTTCTTTCTTTCACTTCTTTTTCTTTCCTTCTTCCTTCTTGCTTTTATACATTTTTTCGCTTTCTTTAGCAAAGTCAATTTGGTTGTCTCGCACGTGTTCGGCATATATAAATTCAACACTGTTCGTGTGTGTTGATTAGGTTCCTTACACATCGGGGTATTACTACATACATATTTGTATGTATGTGTTTGTCCTTGCATATTATCCTCATGCTTATGCTTAGTCCTATTTCAAAATCATGTATAAATATTTGCCCGGTTTCTCTACAAATATATGTTCGTATACGTGCATTTTACGTTGACTTTCGGGGCAAAAAGTTTATTTCTTTTTCTTTTTTTCTTTTCTTGGCTGTCACATTTTAGGCGCTCAAAATTTCAGTTTCAGCTTATTTGATAAATTACCAAAGGATTGTGTATTAAGCTGTATGACAAAAAGCTACTGCTATTTTCTACATACACAGTTGGATTTTGTTATGTTATGATGAACACATAAAGGAAACAGTTGATTTTTTTAATGTAAAAAAAAAAGTTTTTGCTTGATTTATTCTGCATTTTTCATAAAGTTAAATTTATATATTATTGTTGAAGATTTAGTTTAAATTATTTTATTGTTCAAATTTATAAACTAACAAATTCAATAATGAGTCAAGAGTTGATATTTTTAAACTAGTTTTTAAAAAAGAAAGAAAATGTCTGATTACACTGGTGTTAATTAAAAATATTCTTATAAGTATGTAATTATATTTTTTCCTTTTTACTCCACTTGGGAGCGTGGCTCTTGTTTTACAAGATGTAATGTGCCTCTAGGTGAATACTAAGATTTTAAAAAGCGCATACACTACAAAAATATCAAATTAAATTAAACTGAATCCAGCATAATTAGAGAGGCTGTTTTAAGAAGAAATTGTGTATCCTTTCAAAGCAATCCATGTTAACTATCTATCTACTATTTTATATAATTTTCAAATCTAATTTAATTCTAGCTGGAAAACTTTTTAATTTCTATAAACACACACAAGTTAGAAGTGTACAACAAATTTGCATGGTTTTGCCTAAAATTGCTCTAAAAATTATTAATATCTATATCATTATTGCATTCATTTTTGTTTTATTGCTAAAAAAAAAACTCATCATTTCATTGACGGATAAAACGGATAAATTTTAACCGGTTTTAAAATTTTATCCGAAATTTAAAATAACATATTACAAAATGATGAATTAACAATTAGCATAAAATATATCGAATAGCAAGAAATCGTCAACATAATTGCGAAATCGCTACGACCTTTTTCAAAAAACACTGTTTTGAGAAACACGCGTTTCAAGTATCAAAATCAGGTTTTTCATAGTTAAAATTATTTAAATCTGACGACTCTATACATCTAATTCAGGGCCATAAAGGAACCGTTCTGCTTTTACCGTTGTCTCTAGATTCTACAGACCATAAAACCCTCTAACGATCGTCTACTAAGCTCATAAGTTTAGAACGTATGCTATTATTCTCATGTAATTTCGAAGGAAGATTTTTGTGTAGAAAATTAACAATCAACTAGTCGGTAAGGCCCCAGTAACTGGGGCTAGTTTTTTTGCGGAAGAAATCTCTTTATGAAAAACAAATATCAAAAGAGAACCAAACTACTCGTTGATGGTTGTTTTGTTATTTGTGTATGCAGATAATTCGTTAGATATTTCTGAGAAATGCCGTTACACATGTCTTCTCTCTCTCTCTCTCATTTGTGTTTTTACTCCCGCTTAAGAATAATTTTTTCAACGATGAATGCAATGCTTTGTTCAATGAGCGAATTTTAAAAAACTTCCGGTGCTAATGTTTTGGAATTGGCTTAACTGATTTTAAATCTGATAATTTTTGGCTAACCTATTCGTCAAGCTCTTTAAATTGATATATAATATGATAGTGTAGTATTTCTGAAATAAAATTGTAGTTACACTAATAAATGTATAGATTTTTCCGACTTACTTAATTAGACGCACAGAGAGAAATAGTTGGGATATTTATCGGATCTACTTTTTAATCCACTTTTGTCATATTAAAAAAGGTAACTCTATGAATTTGAATTTATGATAAATAACACAGTGTTACAAAATTTAGTGAAGTAGAAATACCTGGGAAGTGATATTATTTTTCTTGTAGGTCTTGTCGAATAAAATAAGAGTCTGTACTTGAAGTTTTCCAAACACCCCCAAAATCTTGATTTACCGTTAAAAACCCGGTTTTACGTACCTTTGCGCACTTATAAGCCTATAACTTAGTTGATTATCAATAGATTTCAGTTTCTTGCCGGTTTTAGAAAAAAATAAACTTATGCCTTTCGAACGATATATATTTTATTTAAGAAGATTTGTCTAGCAAACACAATTTTTTCCACTTTTTTCTTTTTGCTGGCTTTTCTCAACTTTGCTGGTATTTCTACACACTTTTATATAAAGGAGCTATACTACTTATGGACTTATTTTAAAAATACGTTTATTAACGTTATTACGTAGTATTAGTTTTAAAAATCGGTAAGTAATTGACTGAGTTATTAAACTTTTTATGAAAACAAAATGGCCATCCAACTTAAAAATGTATGATTAAACGTTATTTTTTTAAAATTCAGCTTTATCAGTTTCTCGTTGAGTGACCAACAATATTCTGAAATCAATTTTATTTTATTTTTTTCCTTCTTTCCTTCAATTGAACCCATTTCTTGGTGAAAATATTCGGCTCGTTCATCGCTGAATTGGCCCGGGTTATCTGAGAAGAAGTTCAAATGCGAATGGAAGAAATTAATTTTTAAGGACATGTTCCAGCCCATTTTACCAAACGCACTTAAAAATTCATCAACAACCGTGACATAGTCGTCACTTCTGTGATTACCAAGATAATTATCGTATAGCGCAACAAAACTCTTCCATTCACGTTTTTCAGTTCTATTGAAAAACTGTTCATAAAGTTCACATCACTCATAATTTTACGAATTTGAAATCCAATAAAAATACCCAAAAGTTCTTCAAAGTGATAAACACGATGAAAGAGTACTAGATATGGAAACAAATAAATTAATACCTCTTATCATTTTGGCTTCAATTAGCTTTGGGAACATCTCTTAAAGATGACAAAATGTGTCGCAGTTTACATCCAATTTTTCAACAAATTGTTTCATATATCCTAACTTTAGATGCAATGGTGGCAGAATAAAATCTTCAACTTTAACTAATAGTCCAGTCATTATAAAGGCTTACATCATAAAAATTCTGAACTGAGATTTTTCTTTAGTAATTGTTAGAGGGGGTATGATAGATTCAAAAACCACAAAAATCAGTCGTGGGGTTGCAGAGCGACTTCCCCAAAAAATCCGCTCTTTGGTGAAAAAATCATTTTTTTACTAATAACTGGGTAACCGTTGAATTACTCGAAAACCAAACAAGCTAGGAAAAAAAATCAAAAAGGGTTTTGAAGAGGATATCCTCTTCAACATCCTCTGCCATTTTTATTGACAACGGATAATTTGTTGTATACAAAAATAACAATATAGTATAGTTGTCTGTTGGTTTTTACTACTTTTACTATTTGCAGGCCTAATAAAAATAACTGGCTTCACTATATGTTGGAACTAGTTCCAAATGAACTGCATCAATATTTCTCCTTTTTTTTATCTTTATATACATAAAATGTAATTATCATGAAATCTTTGTAATTGTAATTTCTTTTAAATATCATGCATCATGCACCATGCATCCTTGCGAATTCCATTTTCAACGTTCATAAAATTAGTACACTAATCTTATACAAATTCTATTTATTCTATTACTTTATTGTATTAAGCTTTAATATGAATTCCAAAGCTTTGTTTTTTGGCACCGGCTATAAAAGCCGCCCACTCATAATCATTGGAGCCATCCGTTCACTTATTATCATTGTCATCAAATCTACATGAATTATATTATCAACATTTCAAATCAATTAAAAATTCGAATTTGTAAACCGAAATCTATTCATTATAATTTTTAAAAGGAAACTAGGGAAAATTCTCACCCAATAGTTTTACACTATATGTTATAAATGTATTATCTTTTAGTTCAAGACATTACTTCTGAAAATCCTATAAAAGTTAGAAGTTTTAATTTTTCTTCCTAGCTTGTTTGGTTTTCGAGTAATTCAATTTTTCCTATAGGCTCCGCACTCAAAAATTCAAATGAACAAAAATGCGCGCGCATCCACAGTACATCCAAAGTACTAAATTTGCAATTTCTTAAATATTGAATATCTCGAAAACTATGATATATACGAAAAAATTTCTCAGTCTTTTTACGTGTGCTAGATAATTTTTTGATATCTCCAACGGTTAACCAGTTATTAGTACAAAAAGGTTTTTTTCACCAAAGAGGGGGTTTTTGGGGAGGTCGCTCTGCAACCCCAGAACTGATTTTTGTGGTTTTTCCATCTATAATACTTATGAACTTTTGATGCATTTTTTACTCAACCGACTGGGCTTTAATAGGAGGTTTAAAACGTTTTACCGGCCTATTTAATGCGACTTACGAGATGGCCGTACTTTGCGATCATAGCAATTCGGTACACGACTATCCCATTCACAAAGATGCGCTATGCGATAATTTCCATGGTAATCACAGAAGCGACGTCTATTTCACTTTTGTTAATGAATTTTTAAGTGCGTATGCTGCAATATGGCCATAAAAATTCATTTCCTGCATTCCCATTTGGAGTTCTTCTCAGACATCCTGGGCCAGTTCAGCGATGAACGAGCCGAACATTTTCACCAAGAAGTGGCTTCAATTGAAAATAAAAATGATTACAGAATATTATTCGTCACTCAACGAGAAACTGATAAAGCTGAATTTTAAAAAAATAACGTTTAATCACACATTTTTGAGTTGCATTGACAAAAACTGCATTTTTGCAAAAATTTTGTTTTCATAAAAAGTTTAATAACTGAGTCAATTACTTACCGATTTTTAAAACTAAACTTGCGTGTTACTACGTATATAATAGTGTGTATGTTAGGTTGGAGTGGCAGCCTTCTGCTTGAAAGCACACTTAAGCACATTTAGACTCATTGTGATACCACAGTACGGCGCTACTCCCCCATTTACGGATTGGAGAACCATGGGGATTCCATAATGAATCTGGCTATGTCCTTAATATTTACAGATGATAGCTCGGACAGACTAGTGAAGAAAGGTGAGCCCAGGAGTTTTAGTCTCCTCCTGGCCAGGGATGGGCATTCGCACATGAAATGGAGGTTTGTTTCTTCCTCCTCCTCAGAGCCGCAGCCCCGACAGAAGTCATTGAATGGCAGTCCTAGTCGTGCAGCATGTCTCCCCATTATGCAGTGACCCGTGAGCACCGAAGTCGTAATACTGATGGAGTTTCTGCTAAGGTTGAGTAGCTGTCTAGTTTGTCTATTGTCAATAGTGGTCCATGTTAGCCTGGTAATACCACAGGTATGCTCCGCTACCCAGGATCTTTTTGCTTTCTCAAGGTAGTTTTGCTTAATGGCTAATTTAATAGATGTAAGAGGGACACCAATTGTGCAGGAAGGTGATATATCTGTAAGCTGCGAGCCCTGTTTTGCTAACTCGTCGGCATTGCAGTTACCTGAAATATCCATATGTCCAGGCACCCAATGTAGGTGGACCTGCGAGTGACTCGACAAAATGTTGAGTGCAGATCGGCAGTCGAGAACAAGCTTTGATGTAGTAAAAACACCGCCAAGGGACTTGATTGTTGCTTGGCTGTCCGTGTAGATGCAGATATTCTTATCAATAGTGTGTATAAACATCACCAAAGTTGAGAAAAGGCGAAAAAAGTGGAAAAAATTGTGTTTGCTAGACAAATACACACATATTTCTCAAGTTTTCTTAAAAGTTTATTATTATTATTTATTATCTCTAAGTTTATTTTTCCTAAAACCGGCAGGAAACTGAAAATCTATTGATAATCAACTAAGTTACAAGTTTATAAATGCGCAAAGGTACGTAAAACCGGGTTTTTAACGGTGAATCAAGATTTTGGGGATTTTTGGAAAATTTCACATACAGACTCTTGTTTTACTCGACAAGACCTACAAGAAAAATCATATCACTTCCCAGGTATTTTTTACTGTCACACCGTGTATCGATAGGCTAGTAAGTAGATCTATGAATTTTCTATTGGCCAAATAATTTTTCTTGCTGATAGATTTTTCTGTGCTCCAAGTGCAGACAACATCATCACCAAACAAAAGTTGAATTTCTTTTTTTTTTATTGTCTCACGTAAGTGGAACCTTCTGAACCTATACTATTATTGCAAGAATTTAAATACTTAAATGTATTTTTCTTAGTATGAAAGCAAGCAAGAAAAAAACACAAAACTGAAGGAGGGAAAACACTTTATCACTGCGGTACATTTAATTTATAACTTTTAGCTCATTTGTCGCACATTTTACCTTGTTTGTAACACTAAATCTTGTAACAATGCAAACAAACTACATACAACATACAGAAAGATCATTTCAAACAAACAAGCACACATATATTAAACAAGGTTGCAGAAGAATGCATACAAAAGAGACAAAGAGAGAGAGAAAAAGACAGGTAATAAATTAAATTTATGAGTTCTTTGATAAAAAAAAGAAAGCATAAATGAAAACGTAAACTACTATAAAAATCTTCAGCAAATGAAAATATTGCCAGTGGAAAAAAATGGCATTTGTAGGAAAAAAGAGTGGCAAAAAACTTAAGTAAATTTCTGCAAGTTTCAAAGCGTTTTTTCCTTTGCTAAAACTTAAAAATTACTATTGTCAAAACTTTTACTTACCAAGCTTAAATTGTTAGAGTAATTTGTATAATTGAATATGAAAATATTTACTTTAAAATTTTTTTGGTTTATTTATTTTACATAATTAGCGCCATTAAAATATCCACATCTCGAAGCTGCCAACGAATACGAAGAATATCACTCTTTTACATATCAACATTTGTGAAATTTAATTTTAAGCAGCCACAGCCACTCACACTTGGAGTCGCCAGCCATCGTTGCCACAGCACACACTTGTCGAAACAATTTTCCCACATACAATCAGAACAGAAAGAAGTTTCTACGCGATTTCATTAAAAATATGAGAAGAAAGAACGAGAAAGTATAAATGAAAACCACGCGTAAACATTCACATTCACCAAGCCAAACAAGCCACACACATACATGCATGAGCAAATACTTTTCACATTTCATAGTTTAAGGCGTATACTATGTGGTTTTTGTGTGTGTGTGTGTGTGTGTGTGTTGAAGTAAAAGCAAAAGCAGCAGCAAAGCAAGCTACAATTTTATATGTGGGCGAACGAAAGCAAACATGCAGGCTGGCGGGCAAAGGCGAAAGCACCTTCTTCTATTTTTTTGCTACTGGTTTGCGCCATGACTTTTCATATAATTTCCGCATCATAAAGCTGTGAAAGTAATTTTCCACTTGAAAAACACGATGACTCCGACGACGACAATAGTGTTTTTTTTTTTCGATTTTTCACATTACAAGAACAACAACAGTAGAAGAAGAACCAACAGCAGCAGCAGCTGTTGGTAACACACACACACTCTAACAAAACCACACAAATAAACAAACGTAAATACTACAAAAATATGTTCTAATATACGCGAGTATATATGTATGTATGTATATCTCTCTATCTTTCCATGTATACGTTTGTGTGTTTCTCTGTTTCTCCGTGTTTGTCTGACTGCGTTCACTTTTAATGGCGAACTTCAACTTCACGCACATAAAAGAGTCCAACTTTTTTTCGCTTTTCTTTTTTTTTTTTTGTAATTTCTTTTACTCTCTGCCGCCTTTAGGCGTAAATTTCAATGTTGTAGTATTTTCGTTCGTTTGTCGTTTTTGCCTCATTTTGATTAGCAAAACTTTTATGTTTATATTCTTGTTGCTGCCTCCATTGTTGTCGTTGTTGTTGTTATTGCTCTGTAACTTTAATGATTGTAATTTCATTTCATTTCGTTTCGTTTTTAAAAGTGGCAGCGAACATTTTTAATTGCACTTAATTTTTGCGTTGATTTTGCTCGATTGTTTGTTTGTTTATTTGTTTGTCATGACAATTCGCCATCTCCAACGCCACTTTGCGTTTTGAGTATTCTATAGTGAAATGGGCGTGATATGACAAGTTTTATGTGCTTTCTTTATTGTCGTTGTTTTTGTTGTGGTTTTACATTAATTTCGGTTAATGTAATAAATTGAATTTAGAAAAGTTTTCAATTTCACAAATGCCAGTATAAATAAATTTAAGTTTTAGTTGAATTTTAAGCAAAAGAGATTCAAATTTTTTGTACACCATTGCGTATACGTAACTTTTTTGTGTGTTTATTTAAATTGTTAGTTTTTTATTTAAGAAAGAAAATGGTTTTGGTTACGGAATATATACGAAATAGAAAAAATTTTTTTTTGATTTTAAAAAAAAAAGGTAAACGAAACATAAACTTTTTGAGACTTCTTTATATTCTACAATTTTTGTTAAAAAAATTTATGTAAAATATTCGCCATTGGGTTTACTTTCCAACACTTTAGAAAAAGAACGTGATCTTTGATCAGATATTGGTTGAGTAGATTAGAAAAATCACCTTCCCTTATTCTTTGATTTGCCGGTCGACCTTCGTCTCAATCGATTATGATGACAGTGAGTGAGTTGAATCAAAATATGTTCTAGCACAACAGTTGCAAAACAAAAATGTTGTTGTTTTCGTTGTTTTAAAGGTTATGTAGACAATTCGATAAAATTATTTATTATTTACGGGTAAAAATTCATTGAACTGTGCTCGAATTTAAAAAAAAAATTGTTGTAGCAGACGGGAGACATATCTTTTCTAACGAATTCGGGGTCAAGGAACTCAGTGGTGATAACAGTTTTTTCCCTGTTATCAGCGTTTCATACAAATTTTTTATTTTTGATGTGTAAACATTTTAGCTCACGGTATGGGCAAAATTTCAACTGTGTAAAATGTAAGAATAACTGTATCGTAAGATGTAAGATAACTGTAACGTCCAGTTCCTCTCTCGCTCACACTACTGCGCGGCATGACTGTGCTACTCTAAACAACAAAGAAAAGAGAGGGAGAAATTAAAATACGAGCGGAGTTTGTTTGTTTATGTTTCGATCAATTTATTCACACATATACGAAAACAAAATATGTATGCACATTTATTCGTGGCAGAATTATTTGTTGGTGTTAAACGTGTGGAGATCGACTATACCATACAAGCAGAGAAGTCGACGTAGCAAACACAGGCGTTTGATAGGTTTTGCATTCGGTTAGTTAGATTGGATTAAAATCAAACTTATTTATTATAAAATCACTTATTTACTTCAATAAAAATACATTGTTTCTTATTTTTATTAAATTCAGTTAAGGCCAATCTCTTTGCGGTGCTTTTAAAAAGTAGTGGGGTGACTGGTCACCCCTGTTGCCTTTCTAAGGTTAAATGCGGAAAGCACTTATCGTCGCTTATAGGTGTATGAATTTGTACACACATACTCCAAATCAATTCTCAGGCGACGTTATGTAAAATTTTCACATCTAATAGAATTTCAAATCGACAGGAAAAAAAACTTAAAGCACGGAAAAAAAGATGCAATTACAGCTGTGTATATGCGAACATATCGTGCCCGATTCATTGACTAAAAGAAAAATAATGCAACTACGATTTGGTGCAATTGCAAAATATTTTTGCATTCACACAACAACAAATATATGCGATATGGAATAAAAATTTGCATTTGCGATGATGCAAGACCATTTGCAATTTATAGTGAATTGGGCTATTATATATAAAAGATAATGATATCTTATAAATTTTTAAGTTTATAAAAGAATTATTTTAATTTGAATTATTTACCTAGCATGTAGGTTATACATCAAATCCCTATATATGGCTATACATATGTGAGCTTATGTACATGGCATTCAGTTGGCTTAACTGTTTACACAGCAAATATCTTGCGTGCCTTGCACACATCCATTGTTTTTTTTTTAGTTTTGGTTTGGGGATATACTACGAAGTTACATGTTCCTCTTTAGAGGGTTAATATGTTCAAGATATATGTTGCCCATGAAATTTTACTATAAGTCACTGAACAACAAAAATCTGTAAACTTAGTTTTAGGAAACATAAACTCAAATTCCAAAAATGTTTCAAATTTTCAGCTTTTGTGTGAACTGGAAGCTTATTTTTTAGCCGATCGTTTTGAAACTTTTAGAAACTAATTTCTTAACGAAAAAAATGATATGTACCAAAATTTAATTTATTTCGATGTAAAATAAAGGTACCTCCCATACAACTTTTCCACTTTTTGGGGATTTTTAACGGTTTTTTGTATGGGAGCTATGTCTAAAATTATTTTTTTCTGCAAATAAATATCCGATTCAGTTTTCTCATGTCAAAAAACCCCTCGATACCAATTTTCACTGCAATAAGAAGAGGAACATGTAACTACGTAGTATACCCCCAAACCAAAACTTCAAAAAAAAAAAAAATTTGTATGAAACGCTGCTGATAAGGGAAAAACGGTTATCACCACTGAATTCCTTGACCCCCAATTAGTTTGAAACGATATGTCTCCCATCTGCCACATTTTATGACTAGCACAGTGTTATTATCAATTTCGGAAAAAAATTATTTTCCGGTTAATATTTATCTGTTAGGATTTCGTTGGTTTTATGGTTATGTTAACAATTTGATGGAATTACTCCTATTTTGTTAGTAAAAAATTATTATTTTTTATTTCGGATAAAATTCAAATTCCGGATAAAATTTATCCATTTTATCCGTTTATAACATAAAGTGTTTTAAACAATAAAATAACTGTGGAACTAATAAAATATACGATAATAACAATTTATCCGTAAATAATATCTATAATATAATATAGTAAAAATCTATACCATTTTTTGTTTTAGCTTAAATAGAGCTTCTTTCCATTAAGCTTTGCTCTCTGCCCCATAAATTTTGCCTACAGTAATATCAGTTTTCAATTTTGTTGTTGTTACACATTTATCAAGTAATAACTTTGTATGAAACTAAATGCAGCTGTTTGCAGCTTGCATACATTCATATATATGAAAATAAATGCATCAATAAATGCATTTCCGATGATAGATGACAAATGTACATATAAAAGATAAATGCATTTTTGAGTAAAATGTAGTCACCAAAAACCTACTAGTAATAAGTAATGGAATTTTTAAATACGCCTGAGAGTATGCAACATATTTTTGTTATTACTTATTTTTTTTGTTTTTCTTTTTTGGTAAGACTCACACAGTTATCTACTTTTATGTTACAATTGGAAAATGGCAGCACCAAAGTGTTCAATAACACATATACCAACAAGTAAGCACTCTCACACAGGCACTCATACATCCACAATAGAACACACAAATGCAATCAAATGCTTCTGGTGATCGAACCGGATGTTCTACGTTTTTCTTTTCATTTATATTTTCTTTTGCATTGAAATAAAATAAAATCAAAAAAAATTGCACACCTCTTCAATATTCAAAAATTTTAAATGCATTCATAGGTAGTTACTACCTACATACAGTGTCGGACAAAACTAAAGCACGGATTCTTCATTGTTTGCATTTTGCTCAGTAATATTGTAAACCAAGTTTTGACTGAAATTTTGTTTATGAATGTAATAAGAGTATACACTCGTTGTAATAAAATATAAGAATTATAATATTATTTTTTAAATAAAATAAAAATATTAACTCAAAAGTAACAAAATGCATAAAACTGGGGCGACAAAACTAAAGCACAAAAGGAATATATTAATAGAAAATTTTGATTTCTTCATTATTTCGTAGCGTACTCATTACTTTTCAGAGCTGTTGCACATTTTCACCAGAGCACTACGTTGGCTCCCCCGTATTATACGGTGCTTTTCAAATAACGCGGATTTCATCATTGCCCATTTAGTCTGCACACTAGCTTTAATCCTTCGCAACCTTTCATGTTAAATATCGATTCATCCGTAAGAAGCACGGTCTTTCATTTGGCAGTAGCCCAGCTAAAGTGCGCGGCTACAAATTCGAGCCTTGCCTGTCGATTCTCTCGAGAAAAAAATGTTTTTTTTTACGCTTTTGTATCTTGCTAAGCCACCCTCCACAGCTCGTCTTCTCTAGTAAGTTAGATCACAGACTTTCTCTCAGACTTCCTGACCATTGCAGCATCTTTTAGGCGGAAGTAATGGCTATCTATCAAGCGTCCAAGTGGCTTATTCGCAATGATTCATTCGATAAGAATATCTGCATCTACACGGACAGCCAAGCAGCAATCAAGTCCCTTGCCGGTGTTTTCACTACATCAAAGCTTGTTCTCGACTGCCGATCTTCACTCAACATTTTGTCGAGTCACTCGCAGGTCCACCTACATTGGGTGCCTGGACATATGGATATTTCAGGTAACTGCAATGCCGACGAGTTAGCAAAACAGGGCTCGCAGCTTACAGATATATCACCTTCCTGCACAATTGGTGTCCCTCTTACATCTATTAAATTAGCCATTAAGCAAAACTACCTTGAGAAAGCAAAAAGATCCTGGGTAGCGGAGCATACCTGTGGTATTACCAGGCTAACATGGACCACTATGAACAATAGACGAACTAGACAGCTACTCAACCTTAGCAGAAACTCCATCAGCATTACGACTTCGGTGCTCACGGGACACTGCATAATGGCGAGACATGCTGCACGACTAGGACTGCCATTCAATGACTTCTGTCGGGGCTGCAGCTCTGAGGAGGAGGAAGAAACAGTCCTCCATTTCATGTGCGAATGCCCACCCCCGACCAGGAGGAGACTAAAACTCCTGGGTTCACCTTTCTTCACTAGTCTGTCCGAGCTATCATCCGTAAATATTAAGGACATAGCCAGATTCATTATGGAATCTTCATGGTTCTCCAATCCGTAAATGGGGGAGTCGCGCCGTACTGTGGTATCACAATGAACCTAAATGTGCTTAAGTGTGCTTTCAAGCAGAAGGCTGCCACTCCAACCTAACCTAACCTATAAAAGGATCTTTTTTAATAAACCGAATAATGGCCTGATCCTCACGTTTGGTTGTGCGGAAAATAGCTTATAGCTCGGGAATTAACGTAATGGCAAATACAAAACTTTTTTACAATGCATGCCACTGATTCAGCTTTATTAAATTCACTTAGAATATTTTCTCTAAATTGTGCAGAATACTTATTTCGAGCAATTTTGGGAAGCGAAATTTTGAAATGCGAACGGTGACGGTGAATGATAACCAACAACTTATATACGCTTCCAATTTTTTTCTTAGCCCTGCTTTTTGTTTTCCAAAATAACGGGTTACAAGTTTAACGATAGTTGTTATTGTTTATTTTTAACAATTGATCGTAACAGTAAGCGAAAAAGATTATGTGCTTTAGTTTTGTCGCGGCAGGTTTAGGCATATTGCGCAATATTAGTAAAAAAAAGGAAAACTTTAACCAGTTTTTAATGTTATTTTGTTATTTTGTTTCAACAAGTGTATAATTATACTAAATTTATAAAACAAAAAAAATTTGTGCATACTTGCATATTTTTAAGTTTTTTTGAACTAAATGTTGACAAGAAAGAGTTCGTGCTTTAGTTTTTTCCGACACTGTATGTATGTGAGAAGTACCTATATATTTGTGTCTTTTTTTGTTAATTTACTACACTTTTGAATATAGCACATACATATGTATGCAGGTGTGTAAAAAAAAAAGAAACTTTACTTTTTGGGGAGAATATGGGAATCGTACGCGTTGTCGCTCTAATATTGCAATGCTAGTGCTAATATCTATCGTCAGTTTTGCTTCTCTATGTAATGTCAGCTGTGTTTGTGTTATTTCCCAGCCACGTGGGGCTTAAAAAGGCTTAGTTTCAAATAGGTTTTAGATGAGTGCAAATTGAAGTGATGCTGTTGCTATGCTTTTGCTTTATTGTGTTGTGGGGTAAATTGTGTGTGACAAAAAACGTGTGGTCTTCATGAATATTTTAGTATGACTGTATTCGCATAAGCGTGTACCTACATATGCTTGTATGTGTATATTTGTGTATGTATGTGTCCGTTTTAAACATGTTTCAAATTTTTCATGTTATATGTTTGTTTGTTTGTCTGTTTGTTCATTCATGTAGATGCTCCCCCAAAATAACCAATTTAAAAAATTTTCAGCGCCGCTTCAAACTGAAAATGTCATGTTTGTGTGATTTAGCGAATGACTTCACGTTGTTTTTACTGTTGCTGTTATTGCAGTTGTGTTCGTGTTTGCTGTGTCGTTTGTTGTTTGCCATTTTTAAAATAAGTATTTACATGATTTAGCAGAAATGTTTATACTGAAAACAAAAAAAAAACACAACAAAGCTTGAGGTCTAAGTTAAGAATATTCAATCAATCAGCTCAGCTCAATTCCCATACTATTTTCTCCACTGAATTAGTTACTCTTTTGACTCTTGGTCCAAAACAGAAAGGGTGTGCAAAATGTACATGTGTCATAAATTCTTTTAAACCCTTTTCTGTATATATAACTACTGTGCGCCAATTTCCCTAAAAATAAAAAAACACACACTGTCACTTCACTTCATTTTATATTGGGTAGCTTGGAATTTTTGGAAGTTGAAGTTGCAGCTTGTTGATATGTTATGGGATTTTTGTTTGGGAATTGCACAAATTGACACTTGCGGGCATGTTGTATGTATATGTAAATTGTACTCATCGTAGTCGTGCATAAAATGTATGTGTATGCACGTAACACAAACATACTCGTATATATGCCGTGAAAAGAAAAGGGGAAACAACAGCAGCAACTTGTTTGCAAATTAAATGATCCGGTAAAATCAATAAAAGCGTATTAAAAGCAGAGAACATTCTCAGTGTTTCCTTCGTTTTTTGGTTCAAATTATTTTACATAGAAATTCAATTGTGGCTTTGGAAATTTTTTTGATGATGAGTTTTTTTTGGATTGTTTTCTTTCAAAGAAAACTTTTTAGATTTTTGTTAAGTAATTTTTCTTAACAAAGCGAATGCCAATTCAATGTTAACTCTTTCTTCACTAGATAGTGTGTAGTGTAGATACAGATTTTTTTTTTTTTTTTTTTGTTGGAACAGCAAGATACCGATATATATATTCATAACTTTATACAACCCTAAGAATTTACCAGGAGATCGACTTCACATTTTGGCAAAAATAATCTTACACAATGACAAAAAATGCCAGTGCATAGAATAGATTTAGTTAATTTGACATAAGAACACTTTAGAAGCTTGTTAAACAGAATAACTTTAACCCTTCTGTTGGCACCACTTTTGTTTATCACATTGCTACCACCACGGTCCAGCCAGACCGTCATACATTTATACTGCGTTTATTTGAATTTTCAATGTAAACTGTACGAAAACACTACATAAGGAGTGAGATTGAAAAAATCTTAACAAACGTTTTACCTATTAATTTTTTTTTTTTTTTTTGGGTGTAAAATTTAAAAATTTTTTTGATCTAGTTATCTTTGAAAAATATGTCAGTTGTTATTTTTAATGACAAACATGTTGATTTATTGTGACTTTGATCAAAATGAGTGAAGAAAAAGAAGTACGTCTTAAAATTATTAAAAATTTTCAAAAAAATTATTATTGTCATGACTAGTGTTTTAAATGTAAAAGATTGTATAATCTTATAACACTGGGATGTACCTTATAATTAATTAAAAAAAATAAAATTGGCCAAGGAATTGAAGGTCTGCCGTCAAATTGTTTCCAATGTTATTAAACATTTTCAGGAGAATTTGACCATCGATAGGAAACCTGGTTCGGGAAGAAAACAAGGACCACATGATATTGGGAAAGCCAAGAAAATAGAAAGCATATTGAAAAGATCTCCAAACACATCTGGTAAAAAAGCTGCCCGGTTAGCCCAGTGCTCTGACTACATACAAAGTCCAAAAAGTTCCAGACAGGAATGCTGCAAAAAATTTAGACGCCAAAAGTAGGGCTCGGAAATTAAAATCGGATTTCATACAAAAATATTCATGTTGTATAATGGACGACGAAACGTATGTACTGGCAGATGTTACGCAACTTCCGGGTCAAAATTTTTATGCTTCTGATGCGGGAGGAAATGTCGAAGAACAATTTAGAATCCAAAAGCAGACAAAATTTCCTAAAAAATTCCTGGTATGGCAAGCTATATGCAGTTGCGGCAAAAGAAGCAAGTCATTTGTTACAGTGGGCCAAAAAATACCGAAATATACATCAAAAAATGTTTGAAAAAAAGTTTTCTTCCTTTCCTAAGAGAGCACCGATTTTGGACCGATTTGGCATCATGTCACTAAGGCAAGAAAGCTCTGGAGTGGTACCAAAGTAATAACATAGTTTTTGTACCAAGAGAGGCCAATCCTCCAAATTGTCCGGAGCTAAGACCAGTGGAGAGATATTGGGCTCTTGTGAAAAGAAACTTAAAGAGCACAAAAAAGGTGTCCCAAAATATCGAAGATTTTAAAAGGAGATGGGCAAACTGTTCCAAAAAGGTGTCTGAAACAACTATCAAATCTCTAATGGAAGGCTTACCAAAAAAGGTCCATGAGTCTATAAATAGTGGTTAGAACTATAAAAGTAATATTTTTCCGTAATTTGTAAAATATTATCAATTAAATAAAATACTCAATATCAAAACTCTAAGATCAACCGTTTAAAAATTATTGAATTTTGTATATGTTAAGACTTTTTCGATCTAACTCCTTATTAAGACGACCTCGATAACCTAGTGGATAGTGCACTAGAATTTCATCAGGGAGGTTCGGGTTCGATTCCCGTCTTCGTCTGGTGGTTAATTTTCATAACTTTCTTATATTCACTATCAATATGAAGTGTATGAGAATTATAAGATAGTGTACAAGTACACACATTGGTTGGTAATGGCAAAACCACCAAGCCGATACAAAATTGCCACACCGCCGTTCGGAATCGGCGTTAAACTGTAGGTCCAACTGTGTGGTATCACAATGGGTCGTTCAGGCCTAAGTGTGTCTCTCGACAGCCACTCCAACCTAACTCCTTATTATGTAAAAATCATGTATTTATAAAAAGTTAATTTTTAAAAAGTTTTACGTTTCGAAACAGCAATGAAGAAAATAATTTAACAATATACCATATATATAAAAGGGAAAATCTGTTTGTATGTCCGATTATACTTCTTAAATGACATAAAAACTTATATAATACTGCATTATGTCTCTGAGTTTACAATTAACTTGGTAAAAGTTTGTAATTACAAGTGGGCGAGGTACCTCCTATACAAACCTTATACTTTTTTAAGTATACCATTTATAGTACAGTACTGAAATTTTCTGCGCCCTGCGTGCAAGGACGCTGGTTGACAATACCACAGTAAAAATGGGGAAGGAGCCAGAAAAAGGGGTGTGGCACCTCAGGTTATATATCTGAATATTTATTATGGGATATCTCAGGCACCATTTGAGAGGCTGAGAGGAAAAGTGGTATAACTTCTACGTTCAGAAAAAAATGGAATAATTTTACTTAAGAGCAAAAGCAAAACGAAATATGTTCAGAGCAAAAGTGAAAAGAAATATGTTCAGAGCGAAAACGGAATAAAAAACTATGCTGTTTTTGCTTTGAAAGAATTGTTGTACCATTTTTGCTCTTACTTTTAAGGCGTTTCATTTTCACTCTAAACCGTATTACTTATGCCATTCTTGCACTAATACACTAAGTTATTTCACTTTTGCTCTTATATAAATTTTAGCCCGCTTTTCCTCTCAACCTGTCATTTGTGGAAATTTTATTTGCCGATACCAAGTTTATACTGGATTTTCAGATCTGAATTTGTGTTCAAATGGACATGGCACCACTCATGCAATCTTAATGCTATTTTGAGTATATTTCCAAAACCACACATATTATGGTACAAAGATTTTGTGGAAATGATTGGTCGACAACACCATGCTCCAAGAAACATGTGTATGAAATTGAAAACGACGGAGTGGCGCAAAGTTTTAGGCAAGTGGGCACGGCAGCTCTCATACAAAGAAAATATTTTAAACGGTGTATTTGAGGAACCAAAGTAAGAAGATGATAAAGGTTTTCTTTTCTATAACAACACTTGTTTACAGCCAAAATTACCAATGAACACCACCATCCAATTTCTATGTAAAATTTCTTGATAATTTACTTAATTGTGCCAAAACTATTTATCCAATCGAATCAAAATGTATAAACGTGAGATGAGAAATTTCATATTTCTTTAATTTCATATACTTTTTGCTCAAATCAAGTTCCTAGTTTCCAAAATATTTGTAATTATGTGGACAAACCTTTTTTTTTTCTCCAATAAAAAAAATTCAACTGGTGATATCTCCAAAACCACACAATAGAATTAAAAATAGATTGAAATAAAGATTCAGCGATTAATTTTACATAGGAATTGGATAGTGGTGTTCATTGCCCAGAAAAAAATAATTATTTATAAGCTAGTGTAATTTGTGTTTTCAAATTTTCAATTACAATTCCAATGGTCATTTGTGTGATGGTGTGTGTTGATTCAAAACTTTTGTTTTCATAGTAAAATAAGTTTTTATTTCAAAAAGAAAGGATGATAATATTTATATACATACAAACAACACGTACTAATGACGAAGTAAAGCAAAAATATCGGAAAAACTATGAGAAAATGCATACGGTCTGGCCAGACCGTGGTGGTACCAATATGACTAAAATTTTGAAATCACCAAAATCGCGCCTCCCTCATACCTCAGGACTCCGATTTTTTTATAAATCTATTTAGAAATAGTCATTTAAGGATATTATGGATTTTGGAGATCGTAGTGATATTACAAATATAAAAAAATTGTCAACAAAGTTGAAAAAGGTCTGGACAGACCGTGGTGCCAATATAAGGGTTAAGATACTTTACTTTATGGATAAGGGAATAATATCTTGTTTCTTTGAATTACTTAAATTATTTCGATGATGGAGAGGATGTGAACCACAAAACTCGCCTCACCTTGAGCCTTTGGCTCTAGCACTTACACACTATAGAATTTGTTATGAAATCAATATTATGTATAAGTTTCATTTACATTTATACTGCGATTAAAAGACCTTAGCCAAGCTTGGATTGAATCATATTCATATGTATGGGAACAATATTTTTTTTCCAATTACAGAAGATGAAATTCAACTTCCTACATAGTTCCCGTAGGGTGACATCATTAAATCAAATTAGATTGAAATAATATGCTTCCAACAATGTGATGAATGCATTCCTAAGTATGTGTAATGAATACGTTTACATAAATGTAAAGATCATATTAACGAAGATGTACATGAATTCAGTCAATAGCCAATTGATAAAAATTTAAAAATTTCTCATTTCGGATAACATTTGTTCTCCGGATAAAATTTATCCGTTTTACACGTTTATGAAATAAAGTACTTTTGAGCAAATAAATGTCTCCAGAAGCTATAATAATTTACATATATGATATTCCTAATAATATCTAATGCCGGAAATTCAATTTCTTCAAGCTGAAAAGCAAAGAATAAGAACACTCAAAATAAAATAAAAATATGCAACTCATAAATACAATTATAACGAAAATAAAAAACACTCTGCTTGTTAATTTACTACAAAATCGATTAAACTGCTATAGGAGAAAAACAGCAGTACATTTAAAATTGTACATAAATTTGGTATAGGATAGTAAAATATATAATTATATGTAACTACAATATAAAGCTAGAGGCAAAGAAATATCTATGATATACACATAGGAATAGGTATACCATATCTAAAGTGGTAGTGCAATCACAATACACAAGTAGAATAGACAACGAGAAAAACACTTGAGCCCCTGCGCATTTTTACGCATTAACGTTTTCATTTTATTTACGACAATTGCAAAAGATGGAGCATATGTAACAAAAATAACAACAACAGCAACACTATCAGAAACAGCACACAGTGACAATAAGTCACGTTTTCAATTGTTAAGTAAAAAAAGAGATATATAAAAAAACGGCAAAAGGATAATACCAACCAACCAAAATCAAAAAATGAAATGGATATTTGTGCGAGCAAGAGATAAAAAGAAAATTGCAAAAATCTTTTATCCAGAGTGTATACATATCTTGGGCGCTTTCGCGTATATTTAGGGTCTCAGCAGAAAAAAAACAACGTCTGCTTTTATTTTTGGATAACAATTGCATGAGGATTTTTATTTTTTTTAGAATGACAATAATACTCAAGAATATTCTGTGGAGAGGAAGGCTGCAGCAGAGATAAGCAGCAAAAGATTTGAAAAACGATTTTACGCTGTAATGATTTGGCATTGAATACAGTAAAAAGAAAAACACAAACAACAGTAACAACAGCAACAACAACAGTGACAACAGTTGAAACTAAAAGTGCTTGAATGAAACGGAAGGAAATGTTTTCTCTTACATTTATATGCATGTACGACTACATACATATACCGGAAGTATTGCTGTCGTCATCGCCATCATCATCTCATAGCCGTCGCTTCTATTACTGCCGAAGCCGTGCTTGGGCCGTCGTTTCTATAGGAAAGCAGAAAAGTCGCATCTGTTTTGTTAGCAACATTTTTTTTTCTCATTGGCGGTGTTGAACTTTGTCTGAGTCGTGTCTACATGTTGACTTGTGAGCAATTGTTGTTATATTTATTATTGTTATTGCTGTTGCCACTGCTGTTATTTTTTCATTGTTGTTGTTGTTGTTGTAAGATGTCATGAAAAAATGTTATACTATTTACATGGAAAACAACAATGCAAGTAAAAAAATATGTATGTAAATTTAAAAAATATTGCAGTTTTTTCTATGATAATAAATGACTTATTTTTTTTTTTGATTTCGTTGTACACGCTACATTCAAGATTGAAGTTGTATTCGTTTTTATATAAAAAACTGTTAATAGATGATGATGCGTGTAACAAATTCTAAGAAAAAACGAGCATTATATCCACTAGTACTATAGTTCCACAATAAATGTCTTGTTATTTTGCTTGTTTTAGTGGTTAAGCTGACATTTCGTACCAATTACGATTACTTTATTGTTGAAAATTCATTATTTTTGGTTTTGGATAAAATTAATTTTCGGATAAAATTTATCCGTTTTATCCGGTTACGATAAAAAAATGTTTTGAAAGGTAAAACAACACTTAAAGCAGTAATAATTGAAAAAATTGTCAACTTTTTCAGTGTTTAAAAAAATAATATAATACTGAGTATGTACTAGTTAAATTCCTGTTGTTTGTTGATAATGATGCGTGTGAGTGAATTGAAGCTAGAAAAATTTTCTAATTCAAAAGTTGCATAGTAAATATGTCTCCGCTTTGCTTCTTTTAGCGGTTAAGGAGCCAAATCCTTACAATTACGCCTGCTTTATTGCTGAAAATTGATTATTTTTGGTTTCGGATAAAATTTAATGTTCGGATAAAATTTATCCATTTTATCCGGTTACGATAAAAAAATGTTTTGAAGAAGAAAACAGCACTTAGAGCAGTAATAATTGAAAAAATTGTCAACTTTTTCAGTGTTTAAAAAAATAATATAATACTGAGTATGTACTAGTTAAATTCCTGTTGTTTGTTGATAATGATGCGTGTGAGTGAATTGAAGCTAGAAAAATTTTCTAATTCAAAAGTTGCATAGTAAATATGTCTCCGCTTTGCTTCTTTTAGCGGTTAAGGAGCCAAATCCTTACAATTACGCCTGCTTTATTGCTGAAAATTGATTATTTTTGGTTTCGGATAAATTTTATCCGGTTACGAAAAAAAATGTTTTGAAGAAGAAAACAGCACTTAGAGCAGTAATAATTGAAAAAATTGTCAACTTTTTCAGTGTTTAAAAAAATAATATAGTACTGAGTATGTACTAGTTAAATTCCTGTTGTTTGTTGATAATGATGCGTGTGAGTGAGTTGAAGCTAGAAAATTTCTCTGGTTCAAAAGTTGCACAGTAAATGTGTCTACGTTTGCTTGTTTTAGCGGTTAAGGTGCCAAATCCTTACAATTACGCCTGCTTTCTTGTTGGAAATTCATTATTTTTGGTTTTGGATAAAATTTAATTTTCGGATCAAATTTATCCGTTTTATCCGGTTATGAACAAAACTGTTTTTGAACATTCAAAAAACATTATAAATAATAATAAATAAAAATATTTTTAATGTTTAGTGTGAAATGCCAAAAAAAAAGAAAAGGACCAGCATTGACTCTCTTAACAGTTTTTGGTAGTACGAGTATGAAGTTTTAATAGATTTAAAAATTTAATTATTAAAAGTGCTTTAAAGAATTTTGTTGTAGCGTATCAAATATGTTTGAAATACCAATTTTGTTATATTCTAGGTACTTATTCTATTTACTATTTCTATTTAATTCTTTTTTTTTCTTTTTTTTTTTTTTGTTAGGAGACGCAGCTGCCTTTTTCTACTGTAAAGAAAGTGTGTATGAAAGTTTCTCTGCATACATATGCCCAGTAAAATTGCAATTTTCTCACTATTGTTATGCGTGTCTGCATATCTATGGACATGTGTGCGTGTGTTTACCACAAACACCAGTAAACAAATGTCATTTTTCTTTTTACATATTTTTCTATTTTTCTACATTTTTTGGTTTTCATCTTCTTCAGTGAATTTTTTCTCCCCACTGAAACATGTTTTGCATACTAAAAATGAATTTAGTTAGAAAATAACCTTCAGCTTGTTTTCACTGTCATTGAAGCAAATGCTATGCTATGCTACCTTTTCCATTTTACACACTGTTCCTCCTCCTCTGCTTTAGCTTCTGCCTTTTTTTCTGCTTTTGGCGCATGATATATTTGACTTATATGTAAATAATGTATGTATGTTACTGTTTTTATTTTTTACTGCGTGATTATAAGAATATTAAGTAAGCTGCTATTGTTTACCTCCTAAAAGTATGTAAAGTTTTTTTAAATTTATTTAATACGTATAGACTGAGAATCTATCTACACACATAAACTTTACTTTGTTGCACCTTTGAGTGACATTTATGCGATTATGCTAATAACTTATATTGCTGGCATTGTTGTTGTTATTGCAACTATGTGACCGACCAACTATAAGCATATAATTTGCTATACAAAAGAAAAACTTATAAAGTATAAAGTTTAAACTGTTACTCATAAAGCATAAGGGGAAAAACTGCACACTCAACTATTAAAACTAACGAGTTTCTCCTCTTTTTTTTTTTTTTTTGTTTTGTTGTAGAAAGTTCCTACTCCTTTTTATCTTCTTATAGCTACCTAACTTTGAAAATATTTTTATCATAAAACTATGTAAGACGATGGCACATCACGAAAAGGTGGAAAGGAGCAGAATACGTACTAGAATTTACATAAAACTGCAAGGAAGTTTGAAAACCTTCAACTTTTTGACACATACATAAGTACAAACTAGTCGTTGTAAGACGTTGTGTAGTACTTTTTGCAATAGCTATACTAACTACTCTTACTAAATAATAGTAGTAGTAGTAAGTAGTATAAGTAACGCAATGGCAGCACCTACTTTACTGTTCTTTCTGCTATTCCAGTGATTGCTATGCGCGTAATTTATGCGTTTCACTGCTTTGAAATGTCCACAAAAAATGACATTTTAAATGTGTTTACCACAAAAGTAGAAATGACATTAGAGTGACATTTGAAAAAATTAGACAAAAAACAGACAATAAACAACGTAGTAAAACGTAGTTAAAATGTCTATAAAGAAAACAATTGCAAAATAGGAATCTGTTTTTTTTTTTTCATTTCATTGTTTTGGCACAGCAGCAAACGACAACGCATTTTGTGGTCATAATAAAACTATAAATTCCAGCAGACATTTAAATTGCTTGCAGTGGTAACTCACAGACAGAGAGAGACAATACAATGCACAGCAACAAGCCAAAGAAGACAGGCAACAACGTTACGTAGCACATATTTCTCTAAATAGAAAAACGAACAGCAATAACAACGGATATTACATGCTTCAGGTATGCTTAAATATTGCAACATCACCCAAGGGAGTTAAAGTGTTTGTCCTACTACTATTGCTATTACCATTTCCCTACTACTTTTCTTACTTGTTTTCTTTTTCTCTCGCTATAATTTTTGTTTTGTTTTTGATAGTCATAAAAATCTACAGCAAGTGTCATCAAGCAGTCATCTTTGATGCCACGCAGGAGGGTTGATAAAGAATAGCAAGCAGTAGCAGCAAAGTTTAAGTTTCCTTTTACTCTGAATTGAAGTTGAAAATTTTCTCCTAATATTCGTTTATCCAATGTGTAACGTAAGAAAAATCAAAAACAAAAAATAATAGCAAAAACATTATAACTTGGCAACTCATGCACAAAAATATGATTTTGCGTTTACACAGATTTTTATGACTTTTACGTGTGCGCAGTTTATTTTAGCTTATAAAAATTGCTAACTTTTCTTTATTTTCCAAAGAAATATTTGAGAAAATATTCCAGCATTGCAGTGGAAGTTATGCATAAAATATTCAACGTTGAAAAATTGATTTTCTTTTTTGTGTAAATTTTTTTTATATGTATATGTAATAAATTCTATTTTAATAGAAATTATAATAAATTGAATAAGGGAATTTTTGATATTTGAATAAAAAAAATTCAATTTATTGAAAAAAAAACGTTTTGTTTTTTATTTATATACGCAAATACTTAAATTAAATTTCTAAATAGTTAACTCAATTAAAATGTATGCCAAAAAGTATTGCTTTCACTTAATCTTTATGCCTATGTAAAATCGTAGAGTTTTGTGTGTATGTAAGCGTGTAACTTCTGAACGACTTGACCGATTAAAGTCATATTTCCAGAATATATTTTCTTGGGCGGAGGATGAAACATAGCTATTCATAATGGCTTTTAGTAAAGTGGGCGTGGCACCTCCCATACAATCCTAATAGTTTTTTGGGTATATCTCAAGAACCATTTATAGCCCAGTACAGAAATTTGGTACAATAACGAGAATTGACAATGCCATGCTACAACAAAAGTATAGGTGGGATTGACAAAGGGGGTGTGGCACCTTTCATATAACCTGAATTCCCATTATGAGATATCTTTTCCACTAATATTTTCTACTACTATTTTACTATTGTACATTTTTAATACATTGTTTACAATTTCTTTTTATTTTGTACCTTTACTTTCTACTATTTATTTCCTACTATTTTTTAATACTTTTTTACTATTTTTTTTAGTACTATATTTTATTATTATTTCTACCACTCTTTCTACTCCATTATTACTATTTTTGTACTACTATGTTTAACCATTTTTCTACTACTTTTTCTGCTACCTTTAATTATTTTCTATTCTTTTTCCTACTATCTTTTCTACTACTTTTTTACTGCTATTTTCAACTATTTTTGTGGCGCTGTAACAAATGCTATATTTATAATAAATATAAAATTGGTTCAAATTTTTAAACAATTTTTGGGATATAATTTATAATTATAATTTTTAGATATAATTTCAAGAATGGTTTTTGATAAGAATATAGAGCCTCTATATAATTCAACTGAAATCTAATAAAATTGTTCATAAAAAAAAACAGTTAAAAGTTATTCCTTTTTACTACAGATATGCTGGACTGGAATTTCTATTTAACTGCTGAATGACCCCTTTACCATAATTTTGCTCAAACAGTATCATCAGCTGATATAGCTTTGTTTTTGTTGAAGGTTACTCACTAATGCGCTTAACGGTCTTTTGTTTTTATAAAAATTCACTATGTTCTTGGCTATCAAAGTCCAGTTGTTTTCGTACACGTGGTTGAGTTCACATCGATGATAATACAATAAAAAAGTTTCATTTTCTGGTGGCCCAGACGCAACGTGATTTTTCATTCCTAAAATTTAATTAACACAATATTGATTTGAGATTTTCATTTATAATGATTCTCTGTTTTTAATGTGCAGTTCTGCAAGTTAAATACTTTTGAAAATGTCAATTGTGTCAATAATGAGACACATTTTTAAATCTACAATTTTTTTTCCAAATTTAATGGAAGCCTGAATTGTCGCTACGAATCTTCAATTTTAAATATCAAGTACTTCATTATTTTTTTAATTTTAACGCTTTTTCGCAGAAAAGGCAAAACAACGTTTGCCCGGTCAGCCAGTCTTAAATATTTCTTCATGCCAAATTCCCCAAAAAATCGTAATTTTATTAGATTTGAATATTAAACTTTTCATATTGCATAAATACATAAGTAGTTAAAACTTAACCAAAAAGTATAAATCTTAAAGTGATTTAATTATTTTTTATGTATGATAATATTATTTAAATTTTCAGATTCGTGTAGGGATTTGATTTGAGAACGAAAATATTTAAATTGAATATGTAAATGGGTAACTCAAATAAAATGCTTGCCAACAAATATGTAACACATTTCTGTTTAGTTTTTCTTTCCTCAGCTTTTGCTTTTCATTTCTATTAAAAAATGATTTTGATCCCATTGGAATTTATTTCTAGCCTTCAGATAGTTTCGATGCAGAATATTTCTCTTGAAGATGCCATTATAGGTTTCAGTTTACCCAGTATAATTATATATATATGTATGAACACATAAAGAAATTATTTCATATAGAGACACAAACTCTTTCCTCACCCCATGGTGAGGAAAGAGTTGCCGGTGAAGTAATTTTCTATGAGTTTTGAATCTCTACAGCGAGAATCCTTGATATGTTATAGGTACAGGGTCGGAATCATAGTCTTCGAATCACCATTAAAAAATTGAATTTGATTTCGTAAAGTTTCAAATTTTTACATATTCAATTCAATATTCAATTTATATTTAAAAATCATGAGTTTTTAATTAAATTTGATTTGAATAGAAAAATATTCAAATTGAATATGTAAGTGGTTAAATAAATGAAATTCATTTATATTCTTATTTAACGTATTTGTACTTACTATATATTAAACTAATTTAGGTTTGATTTTAAAGATGATTTACAAAAACCAATGCCTAGCGTAGAAATAGAGTGATCGATTCTAGGTCAGTCTTTGCAATACTTTCACTATGAAACCAGCGGCATCAAACATTTTTTGTTTGAATTTCAATGCAAATTGAATATATAACAAGCCAGAAAGCTCAAAAGGAATATATGTAAGAGCCCATTTATTAAATATCTAATTCTAAACACGTTCACCTAAGAAAAAGAGGAACGAAAATGTAAAAGTTCGTGTTAAAATTGAATATAAGAAAACATTTTATGCTGCAATACATATATTGGGAATGGTGTTGTACATAATGTGCAGCAACAATAACTCTTCCATCATCATCAACATCAATGTCATCATCGGAAGTATGTATGTAAAAACAGCTAGAACAATAACACGTGAAAGCTGTCAACATCATACAGTGTAAAAACCAAACAGCAACCATGAACATGCAATACTCATGGAAGAGGAAGCAAAAAGAAAGAAAGCAAAAACAAAGCGAACAGAAAAGAAGAACAAAAATTAAACACCCGCCAAAATTATTGATATATGAGTAAGTAAGAGGGTGAGGTAAAAAGTGCATAGATACAGTGACGCATATATATTTACATTAGGGTGTTATAAAACAAATAAAACAAATTTGAATAAAAATGTGTTGCATACTTTTTGGCAAAATATTTTAATTGATTCAACCTCTAGCATAGGTACATATTCATTATAAATATTTTCAATTTCAAATCAATAAATAAATGAATAGAATGAATTTTTCAAACGAATAAAGTTGATGCTAGAAAAAACTCTTATTTTCGAAACACCCATCCATGCTATGATACCAAAAACAAATAAAGCAAAAAACACCAAAAGAGATAGCTACAAAAAAAACAGCAAAAGCAATAACAACAACAACCAGTCAACCAACCAACAACAGTTTATAAGCTTAATAACAACAATAAATAGAAAATATGAGTGAGTGGTATATATAGCAGTTAAGTACAGTACAGCAAGCTGCTAGATAGAAGCAGAGACAGAAATACCTCACCATAATATATAAGGACGAACGAACAAACGCATGGACAGACATAACAGAGACGTGACTTTGTTGCTTTATTAATATCATAAAAATTGTTTAACACTTTTGACGTGTCGGTATTTATTATTAATAATAATAGGCTCAAAACGAAAAACAACAAAATAATAATATAGCAACATATAAAAACAAAGAACAGGGAGTAGAGACAGAAATGTGGAGTGAACTTGGAATGAGAATGAGTGTGCAATACAAAGTAAGAAAGCCTTAGACAATGGCAGCTTTCGCTATTGCAAAAAAAAAAAAATTGAAATTGATTCACGTGTGGCAACATAAATCACTAAATATGTGTGCAGAATTATTAACAACACCCAAAAATAGGGAATGGGGGGAGGGGGAGATAGGGATGGGTAGAAAAAAAACTGTAAAAGGAATTGTATGCTATATTCTTTAAAAATACATTTATAAAATATATATATATATATAAATAAACTAAACAATAAAAATAACAACAAACTGACAAAACCACAAATTAATTTATGCAATACTTTGAAGTTTATCCTGCCCGGTTCTTCCAACTAGTAATGAAAAACACCACAGGCAAAGCATTGACACCAATTTACACAACAACAACAACAACGATGGTGTTGCTGTCACTTTTGGTTAGCTTTTAAATGCAATAATTAAAATTTTGTAGTTTAAATACGCAGATGATTAAAAATTTCAACAACAACAACAATTTTGATTATCATAAAATTGTAGCTACTCTACTGTTTTACAGTTGCTGACTGCTTGCTCCTAATGCTATTTTTCCTGTTGTTGCTCTTGTCGTTTCTACTGATGTTGATAATAATATCAACAATAAGCACTCCATACACTTGGCCATTAAATCAACAATCATTATGGTAGAGTATTAGTGGCAGTGATGCCATTCAGCCATTTGTTATTGCTGCTGCTTTGTTGTCTGCAATAGCATTAATTCAATTATGGTTAAAATATTGTTGTTTGACAAACTAAATGACAACTTAAACAAAGTAAGTAGAGCGTAAAATTGTGTGTGGGGTTGTACAGTGTACACTTTAAAATAGATACAGAGCTGTATGCAAATAAAATATACAAGCTCATGCTTATATACACGAAAAAGAAGCCTTTAGGCCAGTTTTTCACCACTTAAAAAGTTGCAAATGCAATATATCCATCTATGTATAAACGAGTATGTATGCGTGGGAATTGTTGCAGCTGTTTTCGAGGCACAAAAACCAAAAATTCAGAAGAATATTTCAAAAAGCAAGCAAGCAGATAAAAGCAAATGTCCTTTTTTTTTTTGTTTGCTTTTGTGTGAAAATAAATAAAAGTTTTATTGAAAAAAAAAATTATGTATGTATGTTGAACTATATAGTGAAAAGTTTTTGAGGCATTTACTTTTTCAAGTAAATAAATAATGGTAATGAAGTTTGGGCAGTAAAGTTTAAACCTTCATGCATTACAATCTACTAACAAGTTGCAGGCTCGTTCAGTTTAATTTCTAAGAAATCATGCAATTTGAAAACTTTACAGCATCAAAGCTTTTAGCTGACTTCCAGTAACTCTATCTTACAGTAACTGAGCCAGAGCTAATAAAGATTCATCTTTAAAGAATATACCAAAATAACCAGTTTCTAAAAGGGTTGGTATTTAAAACTCATGAATATCTCATGAATTTAAAGAGATTTTATGCACATTCTAAAACTACGCACACTCAAGGTTTTGTTAATTTTTTCATATATTTTTTCTACATTCGTGATTAATTGCTGTATGTGAGCATTTGTTTGATGGACTCCTATACATGTAGTTATTGAACATTTCGAATCTCTTCGCTCATGTGCATGCTCAAAAATGTGAGTGTTCGTATTTGATCATTGATATATTAGACGCTTTTGATTTTTTTACACATTAGCATGTTCAAAATCATCAGTGCTCGTTTTTTAATACAAATTTTTGATTGATTTTTATTATATCTTACATACACATATGTGTTCAAGACTATCAGGATTTGTATTTGAGCACTCACGTACTGAACATTCTTGATTTCTTCACTCATGAACATGTTCAAGAACTAAGGATTTATATTTTAACACTCATTTGTACTCATGTACATGCTCAAGACCACTAGAGTTCGCATTTGAACACTTGTCTACTGAAAATTCATGATTATTTCGCGCATGTAAATGTTCAAGAACATGAGTGTTCGTATTTAATTTCTTTGGGTATGTAAATGTTCAAGAAAAAAAGTGTTTATGTACTGAACGTACTTAATCTAAGCACAAATTGCATGTTCATAAATATGAATATCATTCGCATTTGATACCTCATGTACTGAATATTCTTAATCTCTTTGCACATGCACATGTTCGGGGACACGAATTTTTGTGCTTGAACACGAGTACACGGGTATGTGCTTGTCAACTTTTGTGAGCAGAACATAGCAGAGATATTTTACTCTTTAACAATTGCATGTGCTAAAAGATCGAGAATATTCAGTATATTTGAAAACAAATACCAACACTGAACTCTAATAATGCGAGAACACTAACGGAGTACAACGAAAGTTTGAACTAAGCCTCAATAAAATTTATGGGATTAGTCAAAATTGACCACCACATGCTGGTTTGTTTTTTGTCTTTTTAAAACAAAACAATTAAGAGAGGACAAGAGATTCTTTAAAACCTCTAATGGCTATAAATATGTCAGCAAAAATCCCAACTTTTCCGTACTTCAAACTAGTTCCATTAGTACTGCTTCCATTAGACACTTCAGACTCCTCAGACATTTCAGACTCCTGGCAAAAATTGTGTGTACTTTGATTTTCAAATATTTCATTCATACAAAAAGTACAATGTAAAATTGATATTTTTGTAATGTTATTTTTAATGTAAAAATAAAAATGTTAGTTTCATGTCAAATTATAATGTTAAAATTACATTTCGTAATGTCAATTTTGATATTTTTTCATGTTGGCTGAATATTGTAAACAAAAAATGTTATTTTTACAGCTTTTTCACGTACTTTTTTTTTGAGTGTATTTCCACTAGAAGTAGCTGAGTTAAAAATATCTTTACTTTTAGGTAACAAGGAATTTAGTTCGGGCTGATGTTGTACAATTGATTACTGATCTCTATGCAAATCTGTAATTCTGGGTTATGATTTCAAATATTAGTAGCTTATATAGGATATTGAAAGATTAAGAACTATCACTAAGATCACTGATGAGGGATCGTGGCGGATTCCGAAACGGCCGTCTGATTTGCCCGTCTCTGTATACACTGTTGTTGTGATGACGTTCCTTAAGCCTGTCATACATTACCTAAATCTCTATGCTTTTTGTTCAGTTAGGCGGAAGGAAGAATTTCCTCGAAATTATAATAAAATAAAATAAAAGATTCAATAATATATTAAAAATCTCCTTTATATAAAACTTCGAAAGACACTCACTGCCATTAATGACTGACAGTAGTGTTTCATTTTTCCTGAATTTTTCAATTGCTCCCATTTATTTTGTTTGGAGCAACCAAACCAACTACATTACGACAATCATACGCAAAAGCAAAAGATACCAAACCATTCTCGAAGCAAATGAAATCAAAGTTTTACAAGAGATTTCGCTTTTCCATACACACTCGCACACACTCACACACACACACACACACACACACACACACACAAACAACCAATATGTATTTTTAAGATTACATCAAAGTTTTGATTGCATTTTTATGAAATTGCAAAAACAAAACGAAAAACATAATAAACATATCGAAAAATAATAATAAAAAAAAACAAACAAGACAAATACTTGAGAAAAATATGAAAATTTTATTTGTATGTATAAAAATAAAAACATGAAAATTATTTTAGTTGAAAAAATGTATAAAAATTACATACATTTTTGTGTCTTTCAATCCAAAGAAAGAAATTTTTAAGTTTGATGTTTTGTGAGGAGGTAAAGAAGAGGAAACGACGGTAGCGAAATGTAGGCAACACTTGTCTAAATTGAAAGCACGCTTCAATTTGATATTTGCATTTAAATGAGGTTGTGTTTTGTTGTCACTTTTGTTTTCTCAAAACTTCAAATTACTTACAAAACAGTCAACCACCCAATCACCCACCCACCCACCCACCAGTAACCCCCAGTTTGTAAGTAAACAAAACACACAAATATTTAATTTAATATTTACTATTTTCCAATTTGGAATTTGTATTGTTTTCTATATATGATTTTGTATATGCATATGTGTGTGTGTGTGAGTATGTGTGCATGTATATTAGGATGCACTGAAAAAATTAAAAGTTGCATTGTCTAACTTTTAAATTTTAATAAGGTTTTTTTCAGGATTATCGTAAAAGTCCAAAAAAAAAGGAAATCAAACAAAAAATCGGTTTCAAATGACAGACTGAGAGGAAAAGCGGGCTAAAATTTATATAAGAGCAAAACTGAAATAATTTAGTGTATCAGTGTAAGAATGCCATAAGTAATACGGTTTAGAGTGAAAATAAAATGCCTTAAAAGTAAGAGCAAAAATGGTATAACAATTCTTTCAGAGCAAGAACAGCAAAATTTTTTTATTCCGTTTTCGCTCTGAACATATTTCGTTTCGCTTTTGCTCTTAAGTAAAATTAATCCACTTTTTTCTGAACGTAGAAGTTATACCACTTTTCCTCTCAGCCGCTCAAACCAAATTCAAATTTAAAAATCCAGCAAATGATACCATAAAGCACACTTTATTAATTTCAAAGTTTATATAGAAATATTTTAAACTAATTTTTGAAAATATTTTTATCGGTTCTCCAAGAAGACTTGATGAATCTGATGGCAATTTTTGTGGAAATTATGATTTTATGAGATCGTTTATATTCCAGCGTAAATTACACTTAAAGAAAGGTAAAAATTTGTAAGCAATTGTAAAGAAACAATATGCTTAGATTTATTATAAACATCGCAATGTTGCACAAAACATGGCAGCCTGACCTTCTGCCCATATAGCTTTATTGAGTTTACTACTGAGTTTTTGATAATTCAAAGCAGCACATAAGTTGTGTATTGTCTATTTTACTAGGTAGTCTTTTTTAAAACTTTAAATCCGAACATAATGAAAACTATATGAACTAGATCCATAGAATCTTCTATAATTTCCAAACTCTGACTATTCTTCACTTATTCGGCATTTAGTTTATAACATATTTGGCTCCCATTTCGACTGCGCATGTGATTGTCTTACCAGCTATTAGACTATCCATGTGACCATTTCTTTGGGCACATATTTAATTTTTTTACTTGCGAATATATTTGACCATAAATGTTACAGCCTTTTTGACTAACTATTTGGTTATTTGCCTATCATTTATGAGCATTCATAGCTTTTGACTACACATTTGACTTAATATTTGTTCTATTTGATTGTCTAAATGGCAAACAATTTTACTCCTATTTGACTAGCTTTTTGACTATCTACTTATTTGACTAACTATTTGACGATTTACTTGAGAACCCTTGAGAAGTCATATTTGACTTTTTACTCGCTATTTTACTGCCTTTTTGGTTTTTTTTTTTTTTTTTTTTGACTATCTCTTTCACTACTCATTAGATTATCTATTTGACTATTCTTTTGACAATCTGATTAACTCTTTGGCTATGCACTTGACTATTAAGTTAAGCAAATATTCATTTAACTGGCTATTGGCTACACAGAGCCAAAACAACCTAATAAAATAGAACAAAAGTAAAAAGATATCTCTATGGTTTTTCTTCAAGAAGAAAATCTTCTTATTTTTAGAAGGATTTTCTTTTCAATAAAACGAATAAGAAATATTCGAAATTTTATAAGATTATCTTCTTGAATTTATTGAAAAGAAAACTTTATTATTTTTATAACGTAACCGTCTTGAATTTATTAAAGAGAATATCTTATTATTTTTATAAGGCAATCGCATTGAATTTATTGAAATCATAGATGTTAAGTGAGTTGTTTTTACAAATAAAGCAAGCGAATTGGGGCATTTGAAAACAATTTAAGACGAAATTAATTAAGTTTACCACTGCAGGCCATTGCAAAAACACAAAACTCGGAAATAGATAAAAAATCGGATCCAACGACGATAATTTTTGGCTGTAGTTTCTCCTTCAGTGATTCATTATCATTGCGTGTTACAGCGAGTGTAACAAAATCTGTTTGGGGATCAGCTATTGTTGGTTTGCTGTCTTCATTAAACCGCTAAGGCTGCAGCAAAGCATGTTGAACAATTGTAGAAACACAATATGTATTTAGAATTTGTATAGAAAACTAGATAAATCAAAATTTTATATTTTTATAAACGACTTTACCTTTTGAAATGTTGTCACAATGCTTCAAGAAGAAGCCCATCGCTAGTAGCGTACAAAAACTTGAACCAAGTTAAAAATAACAATGCAATTTATTGAGAAATTAGACATGAAAATTTACCCTTAGATTTAATTTTCATAGTCTCCTAAAAAAGAAATAGCAAGTATATAACAAGAGATAAAAGGGCCCACATAAAATTTAGAAGATATTCTTTTTAATAGATTCAAAAAGAATTCTAATAAAATTAAGAAGATTAATATTGTAATATTACTTAGATTTGTCATAGAAACAAGAAGATTTTCTCTATGAATTTGTTGTTTTACTGAATTTAAGAAAGAAAGATTGCCAATAAAGTAAAAAAAACTGAAACTAGAAGTTTTCTCCTTATTTTTAGCAGATATACTTTTAAATAAAATTAAACGGATTTTTCACATAAAAATAATAAGAAATCTTTATGAAAATATCTTCGTTACTGCCTTTTGTCAAACTCCTTTGTCTAGAAACTGTTCATAGAGATGATCTTTTACATTTTAAAAGACATATTTTTCTCTGTGTATCTAACTAGATCTAACTATATCTCCGACTCCATTCCATAAATACTTTAGTTTTTTCGACATACCCTAATGTATCTACAAGTGAATTTAACTAAAGAAAAGTGCACATGTGTTGTGGCTTAAATGGATTTCGATTTTACATACAAGTATCTACGCTGGTTTGTCTGCATGAATGTAGATATACATTTTGATTTCACACACACCACTGGAATTGTATTTACATAGGTACTTTGGCTTGATTTAATGATGAAAGTTTGTGGTAAAATTAATTTTGCTAAGCATATGTAAATGTATTTAATTTCAAATTAATTTATTAGTGTATGACATAAAGAGAGATAGACTTAAAAAACGATATCATACAAATCTAAAAGTGAAGGAATACAAGATAAGCCATTGTGCGGTATTCCGGTGTTTGTGACGTCACATGATGTATTCTCAGAGAATTCTAAACTCAACTCACTGAATATATGAAGCAAATTTAGGTTATAAAAAGGAAGATCTTCTTGTATAAAAGATTTTCTGAGTATGGCTTTTTCACAACATCCCAATAGTTGAAGTTTCAGAAGAAAATTAATATTATTAATTTTGCAATAACTTGAAGAATAATTTTCTTTAAATTTTAATTTAAATTTGACTTTAATAATTGACAAAAATCAATGCCGATTTTTTATCAAGAAATATCTTCAAATATCTATCTATCTATCTTCTAAATATAATAACATTATTATAAATTATTTACTAATTTCAACACCCGGCAAATATTAAATAATAATCACTTAAATATAATGAAAAAGTAATCTTTCAGGATTATATTAACACTCAGTGTAATAACATCATTGTCTGTATGTCTGTCTGGCTGAATGCTTCTAATTATATGCAATGAATATGATCACAATACCACTACAGTGCGCATACGACCAACATCATCAACATCCCTTCGCGTCCTTATAGTTCCCCCAACGTCATCGTTATTCGTCGTCATCCTGCTGCTACCATCATTCTTTCTTACTCATTGTGGATTTATTTACACATTTTGCATACGTAATTACACCTTTTTCGACTTTGATTCCTTTCTTAGTCCTTTGTAAGTTATGCTCTTTGCTGCTTTTGATACTACTGCTGCTGCTGCTGTTACTGCTTCCTCTACGATGCAACACACAAAAAGGACATGCACACAGCAAGCAACATAGCAGCCAAGCAGACAGGCTGTTTTATAGGCAACCAGCCAGGTCTACTATGTATGAATGCACTACCAATGCGCTATACACACACAATGAAAAATGTTTGCGATAATTACTGTAGAATTTTAAAAATGGAGACATATGAAAGTTGTATGGCGATAGTAAATCGTATAAAAATGCAATGGCTTCGTTGGCTGGATCTTAATGAGTTATGATGATAGTCAATTCGAATCACGATGGTGGAACGCACAGAAGAAAACGACCTAATCTTTGTTTATAAAACCAGAAACAGACGGACCTGACTACACTTAGTTTAGTTGAAGATTTTTCGCTGCAGCCACAATTTTTCATTGATTATATCTAAATATTTTCAGTTGCACAGAATCAGAGCTTTGCTAATGCGATGAAAAAGCGATTTTTTTTAAATCTTTCAAGTAACAACTTAAACCATTCCTTGCATTTTCTTTTTCTTTATTGTGATAACAAAAATTTTGTTAGTTTTTTACATTTGCGTGAGAAAATATTTAAGAATTATTTTAAATAAATTAAAGCTGGCATCATTTACGTGACCACATAGAAGTGAGAAACTGACACTGATTGTATCGCTTACAGTTTAACGACAGAGGTTTTTACTCGATCTGACATACATGCTGTATTGTATTGTATTATATTGTACTATATTATAGAGGTTTCTGTCGTTGTACCGCGACCTATAAGATCTATTGTACGTCCCTCTTTTCTATCTTGTCTAATCTGCCTAGAGTACCTTATCCAGTCCAGTCTCCCTCAAGAATTTGAGTTTTGCGCAAGGATCTATTGATGCTAGTTCGGTACTGGGCACTTGGTGCACGCCCAGACATTTCCTTCTTTTGTGGATCAGTGCTCCACATTGAGCTAAGATATGTTCTGATGATTCGTCTTCCTCATTACAAAACCTACAAATTGAGCTTTGCTCAACCCCTATCTTGCAAAGGTGTTCTCTGAGCCCGCAATGCCCAGTCAGAATACCAGCGAATATGCGCAAACTGTTTGTTTGTTGAGACCAACGCAGAATGCGTATCTACTCTTATTATAATTACCTAAAAGCGCTTTGGATTGCCTCAGTCCCGTAAGATTGGTAAAGAGTTCTTGCCTCTTGTTCCTCTCTTCTTGCCTGAGTAACTCCCTGATTACGCTATCTCCTATTCCACAGAAGGGTTCAGGTCCCACGACAGTGGTTGCTACCCCCTTTCTTGCAAGCTCGTCTGCCTGCTCATTACCCTCAATTCCTGCGTGTCCGGGGACCCAACATAGAGCGACTTCGTTGTTTTTGCCCAGTTGATTGAGCTTGCTCAAACAGTCCCACGCCAAATTAGAGGATCATAACATCATCTTATTCAGATTCTTACAACTTCGAGACGGACTCTGCGATAATATGAAATTTAATAATATAACAGGCGCAAAAAATGGAGTACAGAAAATCATCTTTCTAATTTCTTAACGATTTTAGGATCAGGGAAAAGTTTCACTCAAATAAAACATTCGGACAATTATTCGAATCGATTTCGAACCTTCGTATGTAACCTATCACTTGCGTTCTCTCCTGATTAATCGTTTAGAACTCTTCCCAGCGAATGACTTTTGGACGGGAGACTCGCAAGTGAGACAAATGAATCGCAGATTAATCTTCCACTATCGGAAATTAACCAACAAGCGTAACTTCAAAAATATTAATTTGCACAAACTTTTTTCCATTGGTATAGATATCACTGCTGTCGCTATTACAAAGCATAAATCCTACGCGATGTTCCCTCCCTCATCTGGCAACTCTTTTTCTCTCACTCTCTTTTTATTACTTTTATGCCTTTGTGTAATAAAGACGTGAATTTTCTGCATTTTCGCAGATTTTGTAAATTTTCTGTGAATTTCAAAATATATTTTCTTAGCGATTTGTTTTTGTGCTTTTTACTACTTTAACTTTACTTGGATTTGGTTTGGTTGGATTTTTAAAAGTAAAACCACACCCCAGTAGCGTCAAAGTTTTCTAGATTTTTTTTTTGGATTGGTAAGGATAAAAATTTACATATCCACACACATATCACACATATGCTTTTTGAAGTGGCATCAGTTGCATTTCTTTATTTTACATGTGAACACACACACACACGCACGCATACATAAAGTAATCCCCAGTTAATTGTCCTCTTTATATTTGTGTATCGACGCTAGAAATATTATGTTTTTAGTTTAAACTATACTAAAATTGCTCGGTTAACTGCATTCCGCGGTTAATTGAACCAGATGTTGTACATTTTCATTGAAGTACTTAAGCAGGGACTACTGTTCATACATTGCAAGAGTGCATTTATGAAAACCACATGTAGGTATGCGTTTCTGTGTATGCCTTTTATTCGCTTGTATGCTTGTTGAATTATTATAAAAGAATCCTTTTGAGCAATATTTATGCTCCTTTTATTGTAGTGTGTGAGTGTGTGAAAAAGAATTTTCTCATGGCTTATGAGTATATGTTGTGGTTGTTGGTTGTTGATGAAAAAAAAGCACAATACAAACTGTGAAGAACTAAGAATAATTTTCTTAAATTATTAAATCAATTAAACCGAAAAATTTAATAACTTATATTCATAATTTAATTTTAAAATTGAGTTGAATCACATCTAAAGGAAAAATATGAAAAATTATAGCATAATTTCAATGGTTTAATTTTCATCTCAATTTTCGTAGCCACCACTGTAATTTTTGTTTGTATGAAACGAGACCGCATTCATTTAATACTTGGTCTTGTCTGTTTATTTCTTTCATGCACATTGTAGTAGAAAATTTGTAGAGAAAAGGAAACGTTTTACTGCATCAAAGAATTTAATCTAAATTTCTCAAGAAAACGGGAAAAGCAAGGATATTTTATAAGCGACGCTGCAGACAGAAAAAACAACAAAAAGACGTACACGAATAGACATAAACTTAGAACAAATACATATGTATATTTGTATAGTTATACCAGATATCTGCATGCATAAATATATGAATACTAAGACCAAATGGCCAGATATATGTACACAAACATTTACCAAGACATGTTATTACACACACATACCATTTACACAAATGCATGCAAACATATTTATATGCATATTTTTGCCACCTGTTGTCTGTCTATCTAAACGTCCGTCTGTAAAATTTCCTTACATTTGTATGTCTACTTGCACATATAAATCACAACGACACACACACATTACCCAGTATAAAAGACCAAGAAATATATTACGTACATATAGATTTTGCTATTGCTGCACTGATGTCATCATTCTTTGATGACGATGTTGATGATTATTAGAATGATCATAGAGATGTTAATGCGTACAATCAAGTATAATAAAGAGACCATGTCCCTTTTGTATTTGGCTGTGTGTATTTGAGTGACTGAGTGTGTAGTAAAGAACAAGACAAATGGAAAATTAATTTGCTTTTTCTAAAGTTAAATATAGGACGGTTCCCTGTGCCTAGTCTTCCCAATGGTCATCCTATTTTGCGCGTTCCACAACCATGTGAGATAGAGAGTCTCGTTATAGGGAACCAGCCACATTATCTGAAACCTCACTTGGTATCAAATATAGTGAATACGTCAGTCCCGATTGTCATTGCGTAGTTCATATCGGTCATTGTCGTTTGGAAGGTATTTTTGACAACTTTATAATCGACGAAGAGGAGGTGAGCGTCCATCCAAGATATGACAATGAGTGAGTATCTGGTCAATGTTACTTACTGAGCCCGTATTAACACTTGTTGAAAAAAGTTATTTTTCATTTGATCTGTAGGCAGGCATTTTTATTGCTGTTAATGCAGTATTCTAGGGGCTTGGGATGGAGAATATATGGTTAAGTCTGTGACAACCTTACTAACGAGCTAGGTCAAAGGTCTCAAGCCTCGGATAGGTTTCAGTACATTAAGAGCTTGCTGCTGAGCTGCTACTATACAACCTACCCCTTCTCTTCGGGAAATATAATCGCAACAGGGGACAGAGAATATTCAAAAGAAATGGCAGCAATCAGAAAAAAGGTACTTTTAGGTTTTGCAACAAAACGTAAAGAAGGAGAGAAGACGGAAGTGAGAGAAGAGGAGACTTAAAGAAAAGGAAAGTGAGAGAAAAGAGGTGAGATAAGATGAGAGAAGAGGGTGATGAGAAAAGATAGAGGTGAGAGAAGAGAGGGTGAGAGGTGTGAGGGAAGAGGGTGTGATAGAAGAGAGGGTGAAGGGTGTGAGAGAACAGGAGGTGTTAGAAGAGGGGGTGTTAGAAGAGGGGGTGATAGAAGAGAAGGTGAGAGAATAGGAGGTGAGCGAATAGAGGTGAGAGAAGAGGTGATAAAAGAAGAGGGGATGAGAAGAAGGGGGTAAGAAAAGAGGAGGGTGAGAGAAAAGAAAAGGGAAAAGAGGAGGACAATGAAAGAAGTTGGGAGGGGAAAAGAGGGGAAGGGAGTAGAACACGATGAGGAAGAGGAATGTTAAAAAGGGGAAGAAGGATAAGAAGGAAACAAAAGAACAGTGGAAAGAAATAAAAGAAGGAGAAGGGGAAATAAGAAGAAATAGGAGAAGAAGGTGAACTGAGAAATGGAAGAATAAATAGAAGAAACATAGGAATGGAAAGGAAAATGTGGAAAAGCAAAAAAGTAAAGCACGAAAAGAAAAATTATGAAAAAGAAGTAAAACGAAAAAAAGAAGCGGAAGGGAAAAACTAAAAAATATCGGGCACAAGGAAAAAAAAATTATGAGTCTGCGGGCACACACAGTTGAAGTGAAACTTTGTTGTTTATTTGAAAATTATTAGAAAGCATTTATAAGAAATTCTGCTGAAGTTTTTGCAGCATTCTTCCCTCTATTTTGTTATTGCTTTTCTTCTGTTGACACACTCTACACTTATCGACACAATCACGACTAACACGTAAAGAGTAAAGTTCCGCTATATGCAATCACGCAGACGCTACTAATTCGGCGAGAAGTCGTGTCTCTGCATGATTGTATGCAGCCGATCCCTATATCACTTTGTTCACTAAACTAAACACTAACAAAAGCATAACTTTGTTTCTTATTAGGAATGCAACAACAACGCGACTTACGTTGCAAAATTTTCCATTTACCCTCGCTAAAGAAGTTTCACTTCAAAAATAGAAGAAGAAGAAGACTGAAGAGGGAGTAAGATATAATATATTATTATTATTTATTTAATCTTAAAATAAATTTTAAAACTAATTCAAAGCTAAGCACTAGCTGCCAGGGCTATCATGGTTTCCCATGAAGATGCTATTTAAAACTGGTATTATTAATAACTCATGAGATGAACACATTTATATTTCAATCGACTTAGTCTGTGTAAAGAATATAGACAAATTATCGCAAATTTTTAAAATTATTATTATATAAATTATTATAAGAACTTCAAAGTAGATTTGCCACAAATTAATAATTATTAAAAAAACGCTAAATAAATATAAGTGACATATTTGTGATCAAGCAAAAGAAATAAAAAGACAAACATTCATTCACATACATGCGAGTAAATATTTTAATGGGCATACACGTATGCAAGAGTGAGCGAGTGAGTAAAATCGACCCGTCCATAAATGTCAGTCAAATGTCAGAGTGCATATGTGTCATCAATGTTGCTACCTTGATAAACGTACTAACATTTCATATGTATACTACATATACAACACAGACTCTGAAAAAAACAACAAACTTTGACAGTGAAACTCAAATAATTACGATGGATTATAAAGACAGATGAATGGACATAATGAAACCAACAAAAAACCACATGAGAGCGCAATAAAAAAATGTCCAGAATAATCCATCAACACAGACAGCCACAAGAATTTAACATATACATAAACTTGTATTTATGTATTCGCCACACACCTAGTTGGAAATTTAGATATCAATAAATAAAGTCATCAATCAATGATGATAGTAAGAATTTACATTATTCAGGATTACACTTAAAATAAATCCTTCAATAATTTCTATTAAAAGACTAGTTCATTAAATAGAGTAAGAATTTTCTCAAAAAAGCTCAACTACTTTTTTTTTCATTTAACGAAAATATTAAACATATTTTTGATTGAATTTAAACATGACAGGAGGACTCAGCCCTTCTACGTCACTAATTGTATATAACATTATGTACCATCACTTGACATTACAATATCATTATTGATACATCCATTACCGATAACAGTCTCAGATTTATTAACACTTTTTGACATCATTTCCTACTTGGTACTGAAATAGAGAGAAAACCAAACATTTGTATATCAAAATTATTGACTCAACTTAAATTGTTTGGAATGCGTCCTTGGAATACTATATACCGTCTCTCCCTTCTCTCCTCCTCGTTTATATTAATTTAAGACGCAAACAGAGAAGAGTGGTGACGAGCAAATAGAAGAGTAGCGCCATCTCTCTATGCATGCGGTCGTCTGCCAGACATACACGAATTATCTCATCAAATGAGTAACGATGCGTTAATTTCCATAATGGAATTTTCACTAGCTCCAAAACCAAAACTGAACTTTTAGCATCAACTTCTTCAATTCAATTCTATACTATATGTACTACACTAAACGACCGACTGCAACAGATACTCGTTGAAGTGATGAAGTCAAATTGAAATCATTGAGGCATACGGAAACGGAAGTAGTAGTAAAAACATAAGCTTTAGTTATTGTATTGAAATGCTCATGGGTAAAAGTTTAACTAGCTAAGTATGTAACAGCAGCAGCAATATTATTCATGTGTATAGTAAATTGAATAAATTAGTCTGATGAAGTGATGTGAAGTGAAGTGGCTGGGGTTGTTGGTAACGTATCAACCACTTACTTTTTCTCTATGTAGAGATCGAGAACCTTTTCATGTAACCGTTATATATTGATTTGCTTAAGATAACAACAAAAGCAACAACAACAACATGAGCAAATAAAATAATTTATTATGCCGCATTACTCTCACTTAACTTGGAATTTGAATACATATAAAGGAGTCGGATTTTATACTTGCAATGATATGAATGTATGAAAAAGTATCAATGCAAATTGTAATGTTGCATGTAAATATGCAATGATTTTATTTTTAAATTGTGCTATAAAACTTTTCAGCTTAAAAGTTTAATAAAATCAACACACATATGTTTTTAAGCTGCATACATGTTGATTTGTATGAATCAAATTATCATATATGATAATAAAAGAAAATTTAAAAGCATACATTTAGGCTTAACATAAAAATAGTCATAGAAAGTGCTGAATCGAGGCACCTAATATAGGTGTCAGTGATAGATATTAAGGAGTAGACTAATTTTGCATTTTCAGAACATCTAGCAATAATTTGTGACTATTTTTAATTAATTTTCCCAAATTTTTAGATGTATAAACTTGGTGGCTAGTTGGAACTCTTACAATATAATATCAGGCATTTCTTAGGTATCCATTGGATAGATTCTTAGGAGTAGTTTAGTACTGAATTCTCAGAACATCTACTACATATTATCTTGCGATTATTTTAAATTGATTTTTGAAAATTGACATATTCTAATAAAGAGCTCAAATATATAGGAAGGAAAATTTTAAAGCATACTTTTAGCCTCAAAATAAAAGCAGGCAAACTGAAGCGTCTAAATTTTGCATTTCATTCGGAATTCGAATAATTATTTTTTAGCTTGAAGAAAATATTCGAAGGGTTTAAAATTGCATAGCGATATTTCCCTTATAGAAAAGGCCAGGATATTCTACATTTCAGCAAATTATAATCCTTAAATTGATGGGAATCACAACAATTAGGTGATTTTAACTTTTCTTCAGTAGATTTCTGTGAAGCAGCAGCATCTCGAAACCATCAAGCACTTCACATGTAAATGTCATTATAAGTATATTGATGGATTGAAAGCAGATGCAAGCAAGTGATCATTTGAGGATTAAACCCATAAAACAGTTTTTAATTGAAAACAAGACATTTCCGTAAAAAGATCACATTTGATGTTGCAAATTCGTATCATTATCTAAAATTGAAGATATGAGAATGCCATCGTTGAAGTGTTAGATCATGTGCATGAAACCAAAACAGACCCAACATGAAGCGATTTGTTAGTTTTTAGGAGACTATGAAAATTAAATCTGAAGGTTAATTTTCAAAGTCATGACTTAAGTTCATGTTTATTTCGATTTGTTTTAGTTTATCTTCAAGATTTTCACGCCCAAGTTTTGTTTATAGGCGTTTATTTATATTAGCTATCAGTGACTACGCTTTAAAATCAGAGCATTCAGTTGCATACTTTTAAATAATCTTCAATACAGTTTTGATTACATTTTTCACTACACACATCAAGACGCCAAAATTTTCAAGCCAATATTTTGCTTGTTGACGAAACGGCAGGATGAATAAAAAAATATCCTACATATAGTATTTCATTCCCCTCCAAATTTCTTTAGTTTGACGCAATATTTTCCAACATCTACAAATAAAAATCGGGGTGCTTAAATATTAAGGAAAATCACAAAGAGAAAATAAAAAGAATTGACGCGAAAAAAATCTGCCTGTCTGAACTCAGAGTTTTTGCAGAAATGTATTAAGGATTTACAATTTCAACACAGATTCATGCCTTAAAGTATATTCCAGCAGTTTTTAAACTTTCTTTCGAGTGTTTAAGATAATTGCATTACATGTTAGAAGCTTTTTATTAAATTTTATAGCGCTGCAAAATATACAAACAAAGCCCCTTTATTTTTGTTTTATTTGTTTGATGCACGCATTTAATATTTGTAATGAGGGTCACTCACTAGTAAACTCTTCTGATAAATGCAAATGTTATTTGCACAAAGGAGCTCAGTCTTTAAACAAATAAAAACACACTTGAGATATTACAGCAGATATACGAGTATGTATATAGCAATAGCATTGGGTCATTAAAAAATGTTTTTTTAAAGAAAGAGTAGTAGTGGAACATTTGTATGTAAAAAAGTATGTAGAACAGAATAAATACAAGGGCGATAAGTGCCTACTACATTTCGAAAGCTTCATAGCATATTTTCTAGAAAAAAAAAAGACGAGAATAAAATAAGCAGCAGTAGAAATTATAAAAAAGTAGCGCATTTATAAAAAAGAAAAAATTATATGCTTTGAAATGTTTATCATAGATAAGTAGCTACAATTAAATAGCTCCTAAAGTTATGCAACATCTTTTTTTTCTACATATTTATTCTTTTTTTGAGCTTGCTACCGATACATATTTACTTAAAGCATATCTAAGGGCGGGCAGCATTTAATATAACAACAACAGCGCATAAAATGGAAACAAAAACGATACTCTTATGTACGCATACTTTTGAATAAATTAAAACATTTCCTCTCCATTATGAAGGATGAAGAAGTAGTGGGTAGATACCGAAGAAGAAGCAGAACAGTAGCTGCAGCATAAATAGATGAAAACAGCGTAAAAACCTTCACTTAAATTAAGCGTAGCATAAATGATGCGAGGGACAGGGGCACGAGCACTGAAGGTCGCTATGTTGTTTGAGTTGAGCGTTGTTAAGTTGTTCGTTTATTCGTTCGTTCGTTGTCTCTGACTCTGTAACATAATTAAATTAATTAAGTTAAGTGAATGCCATTAGAATGAATGATTTTCTTCTTTTTTAACTTGTTTTTTTTTTTTTGGTTCGAGCAATACAGCAGCATTGAGAATTAAAGAAGAAAAATAAAGAAAGAAAGTGAGAGTGAGAGAACAGCAATACACTAACTAGTAAGAAATAAAACAAATTTGTAAATTACGCCTAAAATTAGGCAAAATTAAGTGAGAAACATAATTTTTGAAGGTAGGCAGGATATACAACGTTAATTATTACATTTGAGATTGAAAGAATGTGCGTTTATAAATTAAGATGAATTTAATAGAGTTATGAATTTAGAATGTAAGAATAACAAGGACAAATTGTGAGGGTATTGCTTTGGAATGTAGCATACTTTTGAACCAAATAAATAGAAATCCAATTATTTAATTTGAAGTGCAGCTCCGATAGTATTCGTATTTTACTTATTATTGTATATATTTAGGCATTTTAAAAATTATAAATTTACATACATTTGCAAAGAATGTAAAAGAAGCAGTACTGTTTTTAAACATTTCACACTATTGTTTTGTAAAGACTATAAATAAGAGATATGAAAGAACAGATAGAAGAAAGAATAATATATTTATAGCATATATTTAGGCCTTCTAGATTATAGTATTGGTTCAAATGGAAATCTTTTGTTTAGATTTTGCTGTTTCTTTATTGTCAAAACCTGTGATGTGATTTTGTACTTTACGATATTCATATTCCAACGAAATTGCGCACTTCGTCGTGGTAAGGGGGCTGAGTGAAGTTAACGACTCACAGATTCATCACAATATAACAAATAAAATCAAAAAATAATCAAGAGACTGGATCACACAAGGTTGTTGATCCAGCAAAAATTTCGCAGTCCAAAATTGAGTATATTTGATACTTTGGGTCATCCAATATTATTTTTCCTTATTTACTTCTCCTATGACGGCCAATAATAATATTTTTAAACAAAAATATTACTTTCGGATTTCGACCCAAAATTACCTCAGTCAAACAAAAATTATGTGTATTGTATTGTATTGTATTAGTGAGGTTTATATATATTTATACCGCGACCTATAAGATCTATTGTACGTCCCTCTTCTCTATCTAGTCTGATTTGCCTAGAGTGCTTCATCCAGTCCAGTTTCCCTCAAGAATTTGAGTATTGCGCCCGGATCTATTGATGCTAGTTCTGTACTGGGCACTTTGTACATACCCAGATATTTCATTCTTTTGTGGATCAGTGCTCCACACTGACCTAAGATATGTTCTGATGATTCATCTTCCTCATTACAAAACCTACAAATTGAGCTTTCTTCAACTCCTATTTTGCAAAGGAATATACGCAGTCTGTTTTTGTTAAGACCAATGCAGAATGCGTATCTATTCTTGTTATAGTTACCTAGAAGCGTTTTGGATTGCCTCAGTCCCAGAAGATTATTAAAGAGTTCTTGCCTCTTGTTCTTCTCTTCCTGCCTGAGTACTTCCCTGATTACTCTATCTCCTATTCTACAGAAGGGTTCAGGTCCCACGAAAGTGGTCGCTGCTCCCTTTCTAGCAGGCTCGTCTGCCTGCTCATTGCCCTCTATTCCTAAGTGTCCAGGAACCCAACATAGGGCGACTTTATTGTCCTTGCCCGGCTTATTGAACTTGCTCAAACAGTCCCACACTAGTTTAGAGGTGATCTCAGAGGAGCATAATGCTCGAATGGCTGCCTGGCTATCCAACATGATAGCGATATTTTGCCGTTGTACTTCCTGAATTGCACCCATATATCGATTGCGTGAATTTCAGCTTGAAAGATGCTGATACTTCCCCATCGGCTCAGAGTGTTTGATTCTTGGCCCAAATACTAGTGCCCCAGTTCCATCCTTAGTTCGTGACCCATCTGTATACCATTTAATCGTGTGCTCTTTGAGAGTGTAGTTATGTTCTACACTCTCCCATTCATTCTTACTACTAAGTTTTGCAACAAAGTGTTTCTCAAAACTATACTGTTTGCCCATTCTGTCCTGGGGACAGTCCAAGAGATAATTGTCTTTCGCCGGGTTATCTCGGTTTTCAGGCCCTATAGACCAAAATTATGGGTAACGACGTGGGCTGGGAAATAAAGCGTCTCACTGAGTTCTTTTCAATCAAGAAAGTGTCAATGCATCTTCATATTGATTGGAAGTGAAGTTAAAATTTCATTTTTATGTACTGTACTTCGAATTTAAATTCAAAAGACCAATTTTCCAAGCTTATAGTAATAAAAAGCTTGTTTAAAAGTACGCACACTTTATTGCATACTTTAAGGCTTTTTAATTTCATTTTTTACATTGGATGCACACTCTTGTGCTGCAATGCCTAAACAAATGTGCACAGTAGGAAATTTCTTTAAATTGTATTGCATTTTTACAAAAGAAGTATTGAAATTAGCATTGAAGCATATTACTTAAATTTAAAATGAAACAATTTTATGCAGAAAAAAATATGAGAAAATTTGTACTAGAAATTGAGACAGTATCATTTTACAATACTATTTAAATTCAATGAAACTATTTAGTTCAACTTAATTTCAGTTCAAACTTCCATTCATAATTTTTCCAATTTCATTAAAAATTTTTATATTTACAACAAAAATTTTATTAAAAACAATTCAATCAAAGTGTAATTTATTGTTTCTACATTGGTTTTTTAATCTGGTGGTTAAGTGTTAAGGGCTTTCTGATTTGAAAAATCGTATGAACTATAAAAAACACTCCAACTGCCTTTGTAGTCTAGTATTAGCGTGCTAAAAAATCATCTCTAAAGATACGGGTTCGATTCATGGCGAGGGCATGATCTCTTATCTATACCTTCTTTTCTCATTCAGCAAAATGATTTGCATTCATCCGCTGTTGGTTGTTCATTGCATTTAAGTTTCAGCAATATTTTCATGAGTATAAACACTTTTCCCAAGTGGATCAAAATATTTCCTAGCAGGTTCATGTATATGTATGTGTGCGTCTGTGGAAATATTTTGCCCTTCACATTGAAATCATATTAAATTTAATGCAACGTCGAGCATTTGATTTGACATCACAGCAGCAACAGCAATAACAACAACAACAAAAACCACTTACCAGTAAAATAACATTTATATAATATGTATTATTTATGTACAAGCTATGTGTTTTACATTGGAAGGATTAAAATATTTGATAAATCGTTTTTATATGAAAGTATACTTCAGTGCGTATGAGCAACACAAAAAATATTTCCATTTTTTTTTTTCAAATAAATACAAATTCGAAATTTTTTAAAGAATCCAAAACCAAAAAAAATCTCCGTAAATACACAATTTTCGCTCACGCTTCCAATTTAGTTATCAGTTAATCTGTGAATTTTCATGTTTGTCTTCTTCTTACACCTTAATGATTTCATTTTCCCCCTAGAGCATAAAAAAAATAAGGAAAAAAATGCAGCAAATCCTACAAAATCTCATTTTACCAAAACTCAAGAGTGTAACAGCAATACGCACATACATACACACACACATATATTCATATACAAGCAAGAACAAGTCTACCACACATACACACACACACAATAAAATACCGTATAAGTGCCAAAAAGATAAAGAATCATTATCTGTGCGATTAGGCAGCAGCAATGGCAAAAAGCAGATGATGTTTCGCCACACCACTACTACTTTACACACACACACACACATACTCTTTTCTCCCCTATTCCTCATTGCTTTAGTTATGCTAATGTGCTTGCTACTGTGCCGTGTGGCAAAAGGCGCGCATATCTATATGTATGTGTATATGAATGCGAGCGTCAAAATTCACAGCTCAATGAAACACCAGCGATTTAATAATAGCAAGCAGCATTGAAGAAGCATAAAGAGAATTTTTGATGATGCTTGGAAATTGGGTGCAGGCAGTGGCAGTCAGAATATTTTTGTATGCGCGTGATGACATGACAATCGATTTTATGTAAAGTAGATGTGATGAACAACATTTGTACACACTCAAACATTCACACACACACCCACACACATACATACGAAAATGTTTCTACTAAATCCGTATTCTGATAGATAGATAGATCGATAGATACTCAATAAGCAACAGCAACAGCATTGATGAGTGATGGATTTTTTCTTTCTTTCTTTTGAGAATTTGTAAGAACATTTTACGTTTTGATATAAGAAGAAGCTGCCGCTGCCGCTGCCGCTAACAAATAGAAAACGTTTTCAGCTTTACATAATAGCAAATCAAGTAAACCTTTTTCAAATCGATGAACATAGATAACTACATATGTATTAGTGCTACCATTTTTTCTTTAAAAATATTCATTCAAAATAAATTTAAAATAAAATCATTAATTTTTATTGGCAATTTAATTAACATGAAATCGATATTTTAATTAGCGCTGCATTTTTTTACGCTTCAAGACGTACAGAGAAGTATAAATATTTTTGCTGAAAATTGAACTAATGGCAAAGCTGGTGTCTAAAAATAAGAAATTGATATTTTTACATTTTACACCTAAAACTATGCAAAAAAGGAAATAGGGGAAAAAGGGGAGGGACCCCATTTCAAGATTTAAATAGTTGTTGTAAAGTTTAACCACTGAATACAAGAAATATTCAAATCTGTATTTTGTAAAATTTCCCATACTTTATCACTGTTATTTTGAAATTTCACACCTATAAATATGCAATAAAAGAAATATTTACTTCAATTTTGGTCTAGAATGGTCTTTCTAGGGGGAGATATATAAAAAAAGAAGAGAAAGTGGTAAAAGAAATCAAAACTAGCAGCAAGACTACTATCTCAAACAACAAAAAAGGCCTCCAATATTAAATATTTACATTCATTCTAAATTTCAGATATATTGAAAAGATATATACCACATTGATCAAAAAGTTCTCGGAATTTATTCAGAAAATTGCAAGTTTATTCATCGAAATCTATATTGTCCCCTTTAAAGTAATCCCCATCGACTGCAACACACTTATGCCAGCGCTTGATCCAATCCTCGATTTTATATTCGGTTTTCGGTATGTCCATCAGTGCTTCCTGCGATTTATCCATTACTTCCTCTCGGCTGCTGAAACGCGTTTCCCGTAATGTTTTTTTAACTCGATTGAACAGAAAGAAGTCAGAGGGATCCAAATCAGGTGAATTCGGTGGTGTTGGATGGTATTTGTTGGATTTTTCGTCAAAAAATTACGAATAATGATGGCACTGTACGACGGTGCGTTATTATGATGCAAAATTCACGAATTTTCTGTCCACAATTCTGGTCTCTTTCGGCGTATTGCTTCACGGAAACGCCTCAAAACGCCCTGATCTAACGTCTCTCTGATGGTTAATTTGTGGTTATTGACCAAAATTTCTTTTACTTTATCAACGTTTTCGTTGGTTTTCGATGTCGATGGTTTGCCACTGCGTTCATCATTTTCGATTGACTCACGACCACTTTTGAACCGCTCGTGCCACTAGTAAACGACTGTTTTCTTTAGGGAATCGTTGCCGAAACACTTTTCCAACATTTCCAACGTTCGCGCACCATTAAATCCGTTTTTTACGCAAAATGCAATACAATTTAATAATAATTGTAAAAAATCTCCAACACACGCAGAGATAGATGTACTCTTGGCTACGTAACTTTTGCAAAAGTCAAGCTATGACGCTAAGATTTAGAGGGAATATCAACAACAGATGTACCAACTTAACAAAAAAAACAGAACTGAAATCGAAACGATGGGAGCGCCACACGGCGCAAGGTGGTATTTCTTTCTCGTTTGAATTTACCATACTGATATTTTGGTATTTCACACTTAATAAGATAGAAGAAATTGTGTTAAAGAATTTCCTTTTAATTTCTTCTTCAAGTTTCCTTTTTCATACTTGTATTCAAAAACCGATTTGCATGCAATGGTAATGATGGTAAATAGGTTTTGGTCCATGAAGCTCACAGATATATTTTTCAAGGGAAAGGGAGACGGAAATATTTTTTTTGTTCAAAGTTTATTTTTAATAAAATCAGGTCCAGCGCCAAAACTTGCGGTGTGAAATAACTGTAGTTTAATATTTCTAAACTCCTGATATTTTGAAATTTCACTCCTAAGATTATGCAAAGAGAATATAAATGTTCCTTCCCCGTATTAGGGGTTAAGTGCTTGTAAAGTTAAAGCATTGAATACTTTTCATACTTTATTACTGATATTTTGGAATTTCACCCCTAAAATTATGCAAGCTAAAAAAAAAATTACTACAATTTCCCTCAAACTGTTTTCTTTAAATTCACGTTTTCATTTTTAAATTCAAAAATAGATTCACAAGCAATTGCTCAAACAAATCACTGCATCTATAGTAAACGAAAAGTTAACGCTTGACAAGATTCACGTATATTCTTACATACAGCAGCCAATACCATTACCTTCCTTTTATTTTTCACCAACTTTTTATTGCCTATCCCCGACTCCAAATACCAGAACAAACCATAATTTTCTTTGAAATTTTAAATAAATTCGAATTCCAAAAGCGAAACGAAAATTTGTTCATAATTTATTGTTAAGTATTTGAATTTATTATGAAATTAAATGCAATTTTCTATCACTTTTCCTCTTTTACAGTGCAAAAGAACAACACAGATGAAAAAGCTCGCGTGGAAAATTGCCTGAATGCTAGGAAAACGTTTTTCGTTTTTTGTATTAACTAAAAAATGGCCAACAAAAATTTATGTATGCCATTGTATCTTTAAGTGTATGTATTTGTGTATTTAAGCGCACAAAAGCGCAGCCAAATGCACAAGAAAAAAGTAAACCCATTTTTTTTTTCAAATATGCTAAATAAGTTATTTCACATAAATTTTAAATAAGGATTAATGTATTTCATGTTATTTTATCAAGATACAATCCTTGATAGTTTTTAGGTTTCCTGGAACTTTTTATGTGAATATATATGGTGATAAAGATTAAAATAACAAATCTAATTAATTTAAATACTAGCGTAAACTTTTTGTTGTTGTTAGAAATAAAACAGCTACAATGTTTTGTTTTTCAAATTTACCATGTACCTTAAAACTGCTGGCATCTGCTCTTTCGAATTTATTTAGCCCCTAAATACTTATATACAACTACACATTTTATTCTCATTTTTGATGTCATAAAAATAAATAAATAAGTACTAAAATTGCATTCAGTTATTAACATTTACTTTCTATCTATGTATTCCAAGCATTTTGTAGACATAATATTTTTATGCGCTGCATATAAATATGCTACAATAATTTAAAACTTTATAAACAAACATTTACTACGTAACTCATTATGATTATAATCAACTTCATATACTTCCATAATACATACTTATCTGCTACTACTAAAAATAAATAAACTCACTGACCAAAATAGTAAACAAACGTAAATGTAAAATACAAACAACAAGTGAAAGTGTTTTTTTCATACGCCAAAATGTATACTTCGACAATGAAGACGAACAAAAATTCAAATGAAGTTAAATTTTATAACACTGGCAGCCCAAACACACACACACATCAACATCGTTTCCTTTCTTTTTCCTTTACCAGCAACCCACCCACTACTCAAAAATATGTTGATTTACATTTTATTAGATTCGCAAATTTATTCTATGAATTTACTTTGACTTTACTTTTGAATGAACGTTGTGTGTGTGGTTGTCTTTATATCGGCATTGTGTTAGTATTGATGGAGATGATGGGAAAAGGGAAAATGATGTTTGGCAGCAAAAGGAACAGCAAGTTAAATTTGTGCTTTATGAGCGCTACTTCTTCCTCTTCTTTTGCTATGCTCCTCTTTGCTCTTCTTTGTGTAAAAATGAAACTGAAGCAAATAAGTAAAGTTTAATGACATAAATCATATAAATACAAAGGAAGAATGAGATAAAGTGAGAGATTGAAAGAGAAAGAGAGAGATGAAAAAGCAAATTCGAAATGCAAAAGGAGTAGATTGGTTGTGCGGTTTGTAAGTTATTTAAAGAAATACACTGAAGAAAGATCACACATTTATACATATATAGATTTAGAAATTTATAAGCAAATTGAACGATGAGCGATGAGGACGATAGGGAGTGAAACTTATTAATTTAGGAAGAACTAGAAAGATCTAGAAGATCGCATACAATATCCCATTGATGACCTTGAAGAATTATGCCCCGTTGGAGATTAAACGAAACAAAAAAATAGAGGTGCAATAAGGAAGTAACTTCTTTTAAAACGAGAGAATACTTCAAATTTATTGAAAGTTGAAAGCAGAGACCGAAAATAAGGATTATTTTACAAAATTCAATGAGATAAATCGACTTGGAGGGAATAATTGAGTACACCAAAACAATACTGATTGCATGCTTAACTGAAACCAGTAAAGATTTTTATTTTATGAGCGTAACCCATAAAAATTAAAATTAATTGTTATTTGTAAACTTTTATTTTTTTTTATCATTTTTGCTTAACCAAAAAAATTATTTTTCATTTCTTATTTTTTTTCTTAAGAATTAATATTATTTTTTGAGTTTAATTTTTTGGCTCAGGAATAAAAATTATTTTTTCAGTTTTATTTTCCGGCTCGGGAACAAAAAATTTATTAGTTTTTTCAAAACTCAAAACTTGTGAGCACGGAAATACATTTTTTTCCGGTGCACTGTCATTTACGAATGATTAAAAAAGTTATCAATGAATTGTTGTGGGTATGCATGGATAAAAGACCCTTCACTTAATTGCATTGCTTTCACATGCAGTCCATCACTGTAAGCGATACCGTTAGTAAATCAATGACTCAACTGAAAAGGGAAAATTAATCGAGGTGAACCGACCACATCGCAGAAACTGTTTTCCCCGAAGCTAATCGTCGTTCAAGCTTCAGCACACAGTTTTCTAAGATATCCTATCCCAAAGTTCAACTTCCTTACTTAGCAGAATTTTTAATTCGATTAAGTTCTCTCCATTATGTGAAGAATTCGGCGACGAGAGTTTCAAGATAAGGAAAATTTATTTATCTTCGTGCTCACAATAACAAAGCTGTATCATTGAGTTTTTCATTTCGAAAATGAAATGAATTCCAAAGCAAGAAAATAAAACTCAAAAATAATTTTTATTTCTGAGCAAAAAAATAAAACTCAAACAATAATTTTTATTCTCGAGAAAAAAATAAAAGATCATAATGTGATTTTTTCATTTGAGCAAAAATATAAAAATCAACTAAAAATTTTTAAACCAGATCGCAGAAATAAAAATCAGGCAATAATTATTATCATTTAATTTGAATACCAGGGGGGTGGGGGGAGGGGGGGGAAAAGAACAACAACATAAGTGTATAGTGAAGATATTTGGAATCAAATCCGTAATTCTGGGTTATGATTTCAAATATTAGTAGCTTATATAGGATATTGAAAGATTAAGAACTATCACTAAGATCGCTGATGAGGAATCGTGGCGGACTCCGAAACGGCCGTCTGATTTGCCAGTCTCTATATACATTGTTGTTGTGATGACTATATTTGTTCATTAACCTGTTTATATATAACTTCAAATAACGAAATTGACATGAACTTAAGTCATGACTTTGAAAATTAACCTAGATTTAGAATTAGATTTAATTTTCATAGTCTCCTAAAAAAATAATTATTATCGTTGATCGAAAAAAATTAATATGACAAAATAATTATTGAATTAAGATTTCGTTGAGAAAGTAGAATATAGAATCCAAAACGATTTTTTTTCAAACTTTCCTTCAACATTTTCGCATATTTGATTCCAATATTTCTGTATTTTATCAAAGTGAAACTTGTTGAATTTACGTCAATTTTTTTTTAGAGTAAAGTATATTAATTTTAAAATTAACTCACTATTGAAACCGAAACATTTTTTCTACAAATATCAGTTCAAAGTTTACGCACTTTCGACCAAAATATATCCATATTGAATCGAAGCAAAATTTCTTTAATCTAGGTTAATATTTTCTTGAGTGTTCAAGATGTACCTAAGTGTTTCACAGTTTTCCACAATTTCTTAAAATATTTATGAAAATTTCAACAAAAAAAAACAAAAAACAGATTCGGCAACGTGTTGAACTTCATTTGGAAAAAGCATTAGCATGGTGGCAGAAAATTTTACTTTCAGTGTATTTTCCCATTCAAATTTCATGCTCATCGAGCTGTGGAAAATGATGATGAAGCTCATAACTAGCATGAATATATTTGTATGTATGTATGTGTGTATGTATATAAAACCAACAAAAAACAACAACAACAACAACAACAAAAATAAAATAATAAGAAAAAGAAAATCGACTTTTCTTATTGAGGCAAAATTTTGCAAATAAACTGTTGCGCTTTGCCGGAAACACGCTAACTTTATAGCAAAAGCAACAACAACAACAGCAACTAAAATAACATACCATAGCAAATATTTTAAGTTTATTACATTTACTTTTACTTTGCCGTACAGTGAAACTAATGCTGTACATGAGAGTAGGAGAAGAATCCATCCGCAGGATTTATGACTATGCAAAGCAAACAGAAAATTTAATGAGACGAAAGTTAAATGAAATTTGTGTCAGTAGCAAAATAAAAACAAACCAAGAACAAAAATATGTGCAGAAACATTTTACAAAAGAGTAAGTAGGTACTGAGGTAAGTACCTAACTAAATAATAGGGGAGGTAAGGCACACATTATAATGGGCAGCTAACAAATAAAGTTACGCTACAAAGATTTCATGGAGCGCAGCTCAGAAATACTCAAGTGCTTGTACTTTATGCTTACGTTTTATGTGTTTGTATATGTTGTTGTAACAGTGGTAGTGGTTGTATATATGTATGAATATATATGTATGTTAGCCATAGTTTCAGTCATTTTGATTAGGTTTCATTCAGTTACAGCTTGGATTTGGGGGAAGAGTGTCGGGTTCATTGTGATAAGAATCTCATAAAAATGATGAAAAACTTTTTTCTCTTTGTTTACCTTTTTTGAATTTTACGACTTTTCAATTACGGTAAAGGTACCCCCAATAATATCAATAGCTCTCGTTTTGCTATTTTTTTTTTTTTCATTTTTATTTTGGAATTTTACGCTGATTAATTTAATATCGAAACGTTTGGTCGCTTCAGTTTGAGTAATCGAAAAAGTTATGCTAATGAAGTAAAGTAAGGTAAAGTAGTACGCAGAGGGACGAGTTGAGAAAATAGAATATAGAGAAGTACTGAAAATTTAATAGTTTTTGTTTTGAAATAGGGGCAACGTAAGTGCGCCGCAAGGAAGCTGTAGTAAAGTTAATGAGGTTAAATGCTGCTGTCGTTATCCCTGTTGCTGCTACTGTCCTAAAGCAGCGACAACGACAACGACAACTTTTAATTGAATTGCTTTTTGTGTATGGAATTAGCAATTAAAATGAAATGTGATTATAGTGCGGCGCTACGTTTGTTGTTGGTTTATTTGTCCAGATCGAAGTCTTTTTTTTATCATTAATTGAATTGAAAGTTTGAGGTCTTTGACTTTTGGGTAATAAATGCAAAGAATGAAAATTAAACTTTTTGTATGCATATTTTTAGATGTTTAGCAAATATGATTTTCTTAATTATAGCCAAATTTACTTACAAAATAAAACTTTACTTAAAAATTGTGAAACTAGAGATGATGATATCAGCAGCCCATTGAAGATCTGGGCTGAACTTTTTGCAGAGAATGAAAATTAAACTTTCTGTATGCATATTTTTAGATGTTTAGCAAATATGATTTTCTTAATTATAGCCAAATTTACTTACAAAACAAAACTTAACTTAAATATTGTGAAACTAGAGATGATGATATCAACAGCCCATTGAAGATCTGGGCTGAACTTTTCGCATCCCTTAATAATGTGCAAGTTATATTTGTACACGAATGGAGGGGAACTACAGTTTTAGGTGAATTTGATACGTCGAAGGGAATAGATTTTACTGAGGAAGTTTTATGTTTAGAGGTTCACTATTGACAGACAAAAAATTAATTCCGTGTAGAAAAATATTTATTCCCTAATTTAGATTTTTTTCGATTGTGCTTAGTATGCATTCTGAGCAGCGCAGTCTAGCACATACCTATTACACCACGACAAATAGACTACATCAAGCAGAATATCAGCAGTTTTTTTGCTCGTCAGCACAACAAAAGCCAACGCCTCTCTTATTCACCGGGGGCTCCCTGAAATTTGCCCCCAATGAAAAATAGCCCCAAAACGAATATCAAAAAAGACCCCAAAACAAAAACAAATTTTGGTGTGAATTGGAGTAATATTTCATATTTTGGGGCCACATTTCATTTTTAATTTTGGATCCACATTTCATAATGAAATATGATCTCAAAACTAAAAATGAAGTGTGGCCCTAAAATCAAAAATGAAAAAAGGTCCCAAAATAAATAATACATAAATAATTTTGCTGCCCGTTTTCATTTATGTATTTTGTGAGAATTCGCACTTGTAAACAATTAATCCTCTAATGCATGATTTATTATCCAAATGGAAAGCACATTTAATGTTTATGATATATTTTGTTTAGTCGTGAGTGGTACGCTTTAGCAAAATTTAATTTCAAAAAATTCCGTTTCCGAGATTTTTTAGGAGGTTTCAAAAAATACTGAAAGTCAGTTAAAATCTACTAAATAAACATATTTAGTAATATTTTTCTAATGAAATCTGATAAAGGATGAATCTAATCCGCGACATTTTTTCGCTGAATGCAAAATGGATGAAAATCACTCCTTTTGCTTATTTTCTTCACTCAAGACCATCGATCTTTGATGGAGGCAGCATTCCATGTTGTGCCCCGGGGTTGCTTCAAGCAAATTTTAATTATTTATGTGGAGTATTATGAGAAGGTGAGTCTTCGTTATTAAGTCGAAATTCAGTTGAATTAATTGATACTACAAATCTCTTATTAGACGAATCAAAGGAGGACGACTAAAACATTGCACTGTACAGCCACTGGCAAGCATGGGGGCGGAATTTTTTGCAATTGTATAAATTAGTTGGTTCATGGTCTTTATCCTTTCCACGAAATAAATTTAAATATTGACCACCAAATCTAGAGGGAAGCTCCGGAAACCCAAATGCTTCATCAGCCATTGTGGAAATTGACACTTTGTGGAATATTTTGACCTAAAATCTACTCGAAACATGCATTAAAGATTGATTAGCATGGAGAAGGGTTAATTTTTCTCATGGGTTGTCACTAACATCCGAACTTAAATCCTTGAAACCTACTTCGAAACCTCGAAACATAGAGTGGGTATGTACCTCTTCCAAATCAGGGATGAGCTGGGATAGATTTGAAATAAAAGTGGAAAATGGCACCCAAGAAGACATTCATCAAGCTGACAAAGTCAATGCCTAGCACATGTGAAGCAATGAATGTAAATAAGGAATATCATAAAATTGTTGCTTTTGTTTTGCGCAGCCCTAAATTCACATTTCTTTGATTTTTTGGAAATAATTTTTTTGTGGAAGATTTTTTCAAACTTTTAAGTTTCCCATTATATAATTTAATCATTTAAGAACAAATTAAATCCACTTTCTTTTAAATAAAAATTAACAAAAGTCATGAAAACGTAATAAGTATGGAATGCAAAAATTTGTTGCTTTTGTTTTACACAGTACTGTATATAAAAGAAAATATATTTGATATGGCTCCTTCTGATATCATAACAGATTATTTATTGATTCAGAAATATAAATGTTTTTCTTTGGATAAATAAAAACACTGAATAATTTGTTTGGGGTCTTTCCACATTTATTTTTGTTTCATTGTTTTTATCTTTTTAAAAAATGGGGAAATATTTCATTACAATTTTAATTTTCCGATTATTATTGGAGTCTTTTTTCATTAGCCTTGTTCACGCTTTAGAGTAAAGTGCTGGTTAACGGAGTAACAGGTTAAAAGTGTAACACAAAATTACTCTACAATAACAAAATTCACTGCTTTTGCTTTTACCCTCACTTTACACTTTTACTCTGGTTTGTCCTTTGAGTAAAATATTTGTGCCTCTGTTACTCTAAGTAAGAGAGAAAATCAGTGTTGCCTACTTCTTGATTTGTACGACAACAAAAAATAAAAACAAAAGTTTTGTTGCTAGCGCATTCAGTTGGGAACATTGATCGCAAAGAGTACACTATATCAGCAATGTGGCCAACTCAGCACTTTTCCCGCTGATTTTAGTGCTTTTTGAAAATTAAAACGCAGAAAAAAGTGATTTAGCGTTCAGCGCGTTTTTTTTCAATTAAAAATATCTTTGAAAAATCGAAGAAATTTTCATTGACTAGAAGTATCAGATGTGTGTCTGTATTAGTGAAAAAGTTGAAATGTATTAAGTTTTCTCGCAGTTTTAGAAGGAAAAAAATTTAACGCTTTTTTAAAGAAAATACTCGTTTTATTCTTAATTTTAGCGGATTTTGAAAAACAAAAGTTGGTCACACTGTATATCAGTTTTATATGCGTTCATGCTCTAGGGTAAAACATTACTTTTTTACTCCGTTACTCAGCAATTTACTCTAAAGAGTGAATAGGGCTATTTATTTTTGGGGTGTTTTTTCATTACTTTGGGGTTATATTTCATTTCAATGAGTAGGGCCTTATTTCATTATGAAAATATACCCCAATTTCGGGGTCTTTTTTCATTTTCGATTTGGGGCCAAATTTTATGGAGCCTGGGTGCCTGTTGTACGCGCAGAGCCCTCTACGATTTTGTACTAATACATGTGAAAATCTTCCTTCACCTTCACAATAATGACCACACTTGGTGTGGTTCCGTTTCAGCCAAAAAATAAAATAGTTCAAAAATAAAGAGTCATAACATCAGAAGTTCTAGTGTGATTTGGGCGAGAACCAGCAGTGAAAGCCTCCACAGTATTTTCTGCTAATCCCTTTACCTCAAAGAAATCCGTCTTTCGAACTTACTTACAAGGAAAGTGAGACTGCTAAAGCCAGAAAAAGACGGAGCCTTTCCACAAAAGGATCAAGGATCTTTAACTCAAGTGATTACCCTCTCTCTTTTCTCTTATTATCACCTGCATTTGGGACAGAGCTTGCATTAGATTTCAATAAAGCGATCAATTGATTGCATCATTTCCCTCGTCTGCGCCACCACATTTCTTCTCCACTTATGCCCTGACGTAGAGGCAGGTCGTCTTTAAAACTTAGCTCTATTGAGCATTATCTCCTTAAGCAAGAGGAAGGCAAAGATTACTTAGCTCTACTACCTACCCACTTTTTCCCCTCTTATATCTCCAAAAAAAAAAAAAAGCTGACGTTCCATTGCATTTTTGTATTTGTGTTAGTTACCACAATCTTTCCCCGCTTATTTTGAAATAAGGCTTTAGGAAATGCGTCCTTGCAGGTTACCCTTGTGAAACGCTGATTCATAAAGCTAGAGAAAAACAAAGCCTCTCCACAAAAGAGCATCCAAAGGTCATTAATAAAATTTGCCAAGTTCAATCTGCGTTGAAGGGAAATTAGACCAAAAATTTGTTTGTTACGCTTTCCAGAAATTAAAAGAAGTTAAAAAAAACTGGATGAACACATAGTAGAGACAAGAGATATTGAAACGCGGCTATATTACGCAACTGACTGAGTTTTTACCTAGTGAGAATTGCTTTTATCCCACAAAAAGGTTCTGCACCTACAAAGGAATTGTACGTTATCTTTTTCTGACGCATTTACTATACATATGTCTACTCATATACTTGATACTTGTTTCTAAACCAGAGCTTGAGTTTTTACTAGGTGCTATGGTAGTGGTACTTGAAAAACCTTAAGTTTCAGTATTTTATCAAGTACCTGTACTCATCATTTGATTTTCTATGATTTGAAACTTGAATTTTTTCAAGTATAATTGCCGTAATATTGAGCATCAGTACAAATATGTATATAAATATAACAATACGTAGAGTGTCTTACTTCAATAAATGCCAACTAGTCGGTAAGGCCCCAGTAACTAGGGCTAGTTTTTTGCGGAAGAAATCTCTTTATGAAAAACAAATATCAAAAGAGAACCAAACTACTCGTTGGTGTTTGTTTTGTTATTTGTGTATGCAGATAATTCGTTAAATAATTCTGAGAGATGACACTAATATTTTGGAGTTGGCTTAACCGATTTTAAATCTGATAATTTTTGGCTAACCCACTCGTCAAGCTCTTTAAATCGATTTATAATATGATGTCGTAGCACTTCTGGATCTTCTGGAATAAAATTATAGATACACTAATATATGTATAGATGTTTTTTTTGTTGTTTTTTGAAGTTAACTATTGCATACTTTTCGATTATCCGCATAACTTTAGCAACCGGCTACAAACAACAACTAATGTAAAACAATCGAAATTCCGTTTCTTTATTTTTGAATTTATTTCTACGTAGCATCACATCACATAAATTTCAAATACTAAATGGGCGCTTGAAAAAGTGAAAACCTATAACTGTAAATCTATCATGCACATCCATCATGAGGAATTCTACAACAATTCAAGGCAAACAATGCAGTCAACAATAATAACAACAGCAAAAACAACAATAAAACCCTAAAACGAAAAAAATATAAAAAAAAAAAACACTTGAATTTCCCTAAAGATTTATTGTGGCAAAATAAAAATAAAAGAAAAATTATATAAGAAAATAACGCCGAAAAATAAAAAAAAATCTACATGCATATGCATGCTTATAAAAAATCATTTTCAAAAGCGCAAAACTTTTGAGTTTCCCGATGTCACTTGAAAATGTATTTCAATTTTTGTTGTAATTGTTATTGGCAACTACTTCCGCTATCAGTAACTACCACCAGCAAAATCATGCTTCGAACGCAGCTGCATGTAACTGCACTGTATTGCCGACATCGCAGCATATCAGTATTATAGTTTCATGTTGTTTTTATTGCGGATTTTTTCAACAGGAGGAATTTTTTTTTTTGTGGTTTTTTTGAGTCAGAGTCGCAAAACATTCGCCGAGTCGAAATACAACAGCAGAGTCGCAATACAGTCGCAAAGTCACAGTCCTTGACTCTCGCGCTTTCCATAAATCACGAATTCCACTATGAACCATTTAACTTAAAGTTCCCTTTATTCTGTTTTTGTTTTGTTTTTCGAGTAGTACAAAAATATGGAGAAAAAACAAAAACACGAAGAACTTCAACTTCAATTCAGTTAGCCAAGTTAGGAAATGCAAAACATAACATAAAAAAGTTTTTCTTTCGTTTAATATGAAGTTTTTCTGTGTGTTTGGGAAGAAGGAATTTTGAAACACGAGCAAAAATTGCATGGGCAATTTTTTGAAAATTTTTATTTTTTTTTAATATTTTCTTTCATACCAACGATATACAATTTTCTTTCAATCACTACAGGTTTTCCAAGTTTTTCTGCTATAACTATTTCAACTTTAATAACATACTAACGTTTTTATTAATTTCCCCTCTCGCTATTATTTGCCAAATTGAGTACGTTTTTTCTTACTCAATTAATAAGTAATTTCCGCGTCCATATTCATTTCCTTCCTGCAATTCGACAATTTTTCCCAATACTTATTTAAATTAGTGTAGCAGCAAAGTCATTTTCCACATTTCCTTCAGAAGCAAACAAACTCATGCATTCATATACAGAACTCATACACACTCCAATCATGTGCATATATATACATGCATATATATATACACATATGTAAAAAATTTTCAGTATCTGTGACTTTTCTCCTCACCTTTTCCTGTATCATGCGATTTTTCTTTTGCATTCATTTTCAGGTTCATTTTTACGTTTTTACAACGATAATGGTTTTTCCATGTCACATGAGCTGCGCTCACTCATCCACTCACACATACAGGCATAAGTGAATACACATAAATGAAACATATGTACATATAAATATATGTATGTGCATATGTATGTATTCATGATTTTTACAAAGGCATCTATGTGATGTGATATGCATGCCATCAACTATAGAAGAGAAGTTCTGTGTGAATGTTTATATGCCTGCAGCAAACCAAACAGCCAGTCAGGCATCCAGCCAGCAGTAGCATCGAGCGATAATAACAGTAGTCGCTACACACATCCACACACAAAACAAAGTCACAATAACAAAGAAAATGCCAAATGGGAAATTTACGTATGGAAAGATCCATCGATTATTCTGACTATTTTTCTCCCGCCTTCATTTTTTATTATGGGAAAATGAGAAAGAGAGTTTACGAATGAAAAACCGCTTGAATTGAAGAAATCATTTTGAATATTCAATTATCATGACGAAAAGGAATATTTTAGAAAATTAGAATCAGTTTATTTATACGATTATGACTAAATACATATATGCAAACATACATATTTAATTTAAGTGTTATTCCAGTAAAAATCGACTAAAGAAAAAAAAGAATTTGAGAAAGTGAAGAGCTTTTATTATTTTTTCCCATGTTTCCCAAAAAGTGATCAGTTAATGTTTTGGAATGTATGTTAAGAACCCATTTTCAAGACCTCATCATTTCCGTCGTTTTTTCCAATAAAGTTTATTCAAAGGGGATAGTCCTTAATCAGTAAGTAATTACCAGTCCGATTCGAGGAATGTGAAATGCTAGTTAAGCTCGCAGAAGCTTACCTGAATTTTCACTCGACATATCTTATCAACGTATAACTTAATGAACAGGCAGGTGGGAGAATATTAAAATTACACAGCACAAGTTGCCAAGCGAGTGACTCTGAACGACATGAGAATATTATCCAGTTCATATTTGCTTTAGGTAAAAAATATTGCTCCTTCAAATAAAAAATACTAAAGTTAACACTATCCAAAGACTGATTTGTTGGAATAACTAGAAGCAAATCGACACAGGAACAGTCACTGAATTGGACAGTATTTAAATTTTTCAAGAAAAATACTGACTGTCTTACACACAGTAAATTTTAAGTGGATTATTTAAATGTGAATCTAATGAAGCAGATCGATAATTAAATAGAAAACTTCTATAAAAGCAAAATACAATCCATAAGGAAGCCTTGAAACGTAGTTTTCGCAGTGGAAAGTACTTTTAAACATTCAAATTACTAAAAATGTATATTAAATACAAACCAATTTTTCTATCACAAATTATTTACTAGAATATGCATTAGTATTATAATATTTACAAATAAATTGATAGGTGTGTAAATATGTATGCATGTATCTGTACTATTCAAATGCATTTGTTGAATATAGTTTATGTTTTAATAATGAACTTTAATTAGGAAATTTTGTAATTTAATATCATGCATTACTTATTAAGGCATGTAATTCAAAACTGTTGAATAATTTAGATTAGTGTAATGAATATTAAAAGTAATTATGTTCAGTTATTAGAAATTTAATTATGTCTGAAATTGATATATATATATAGAATTCATAAAAATCTGAAGTCTGATGTTCTATCGTACACCAAGGCCGAATTATTGTTCAAATTTTTAGAGTATGTTGAATTGACACTTCGGTGCCACATCAGTTGTAATTCTGCTTTGTCTAACCTTAAAGAAAAGAAGAACAATTTAGCTACACTATCGAGAGGTCGTTCTATTTTACAAAAATCAACAAGTTTTCTAGCACATCCTCATTAAAATTATGAATTTCGAATTTTCGAATTTCAATGTAAAGAACGATACCAGTTCCAAAAAAAAAATCATCGAAAAGGTATTGAGGGTCAATTAAACATCCATTTAAATTCTGAGTGCTGTATTTTTGAATGAAAATAAATGTAAAAAAAAAATTAAAATGTGCATTTAAGAAGTGAAACTGCTTCAAAAGCATTGCTTAAATTCTTTACAAATTTTTTGCCCAGGTTCTATGCTAATGTTAAATGATACCAATGTTTAAATTTTATTAAGTTTTCATACATACTCTTTTTTCGACCTAGAACACTTCCGATAAGCAGTATAGTCTCTCTCTTAAGCACATAAATAAATAAATGCTGTAACTAAACATTTCTTACCCACTATTTGAATTTTTGAGTTTACTGCATTTTTATAGCATTGAGACACATCAGCAGCGCAAAAAAAGCACCTTTGCAGCAGTGCCGCCATATTAAATGCCCGATCAGCAGCCAGATATTGCATTTTGAACGCTTTTGCTTTACCAAACGCAGCACGAACTTATCGACTCATAAAACTACGCAACGAATCAATGCGCTAATTACAAATTAAAATAAAAAAAAACACTAAAAATACATAACTAAATATTCTACCGCAGTTATGTACATTCTTTTGTGAAAGCACTTTGCCGTTTTATTTTTTAAGTTCCCACTTTTTTAATCGCACACATACACACACACACATATCACACACGACATCACACGCCACTTCGCAAAAATTTCTTTACCACAAAATTTCATTGCACTTTTCTTTTATTAAACTATTGTATCTTGCACAACATTGATATATTTTCTCTTTCTCTAATTAATTACATTTTATTTTAATCACTTTTCACACTTGAGCGTAATTTCTTTTCGATATTTATTAAGAATAACAATTTTTCCGATTTAGTTTCACTTTTCACTTCCTTTTTTCAAATCTTCACGCACATACTAACAACGGTTTGATGTAGGGATGGGAAAATCGACAAGCGATTATTCGAATTTATCGATTCTTGTGGAGTAATACAAGAGGTAACTTTTAAGGTATGTAAATATTTTCTCGGCTATAAAATAAAGTTTTGCATGATTAATTTTGGGATTAGAAGATGTGGTCATTTCTCGAATCATATAAAACCTCTGAATGCTCTTCTGATGGGAATGAATACATTCAGAACACAATTTGCTCATATGGGTGATCCCCATGTCCGTCTGAATCAATCCTGCTCTTGACTAAGTTTTCCATCCCAAAACCTTTGTCTTCATATCGTTTTTGTGGATCTTCCTTTAAGGTAAAGCGTGATCAGATGTTGGAAAAGCCTATCGAGAAATTTCCTTAAGAAGGCGTCAAGAATTATTATTTTGGCAATCCTAGGAATAATGAGAACGTTATTACTGTATTTTTGTGTGTCCAGAACCACGACCTAATAGATACTATTAAAAAAAAGTATTTAAATAAAAAACCATTCATAGTTTTCATTTTATCTTATACATTCATAGAGAAAGTAAACACTACTTACCCACTATTTGAGATTCATGAGTCTATTATGTATGCGTATGTTTTGCGTATTTTTCTTTGCTACTTTCGATCATTAGTTATGCGGTCCATCACCTACCCACCCAACTGGCCTAGAGGGGCATCCCGAATACTAACCGAACTTACCGACGCATAAAACTACGCAACGAATTCAAGCACCAAATTAATGAAAAACTATCACAAAGAAATAACAAAATATTCTTATGTTTTTTGTTTTTAGATTTAACATTTTACTTATTTTTTTCACACATACATAACGTGATAACTCACGCCATTTCCCAAAAAGTTCGCGTTGCTAAATTTATCACAAAATTTCATTGCATTTTAACTCAATTCATAAAATTTTACTTTTTCTAATGAATTTTATCGTAATCACTTTTCACACTTAACCTCAACTTAATTTTTTTTTTTTTATATTTATTGAGAATGATAATTTTTCTATTTTAGTTTCATTTCCTTCTTACAGGTAATCACGGACATACTAAACGGTTTAATTGTAAGGATGGGAAAACCAACAGAGGATTGATCGAATTGAATCATATCGATCGGACACACGAGAGTGAATTTCGTTGAAATCCTAACATACGACAAAAAATGAATTTTAAATTCGTTTTTTGACAGATTATAGGTTTGTAGAAGAAGAAGAATTTTTGTGTGTGTTTTGTGTAGATAAAAATGTTGCCTTCCAATTGGATTTGGAAACCAAGAATTTATATAGCAATTATGGATAAATGCTCTCCGTCTTCATTATTTTATTTTATCACTTAGTAAATATTAAAAGAGCAGCTGTTATGAAAACAAAGTCCAAAATGTGTAAAAAATGTAACAGATTTTAAATTTTTCCTGTTTGTAACAACCATGTGTTTATGGGTTTCAAGTGCATTTCAACAAAATGCATCTGAAATGCAAAATTTCATTTGACAGTTTCTATATGACAGAATTCCTCATTTCAGATGCATATCAACGAAATGCTACATTTACCTTAAATTCACTCTCGTTAAAAAACAATTTATCATTTAACATAAAAATCATTTCCTAAAATTATCAATGTTTATCACATAAGCCCTACTCACTCTTTAGAGTAAAGTGCTGGTTAACGGAGTAACAGAATAAAAGTGTAAAGCAAAATTACTCTTCAAAAACAAAATATGCGACATTTGTTTTTACTCACACTTTACACTTTTACTCTAGTTCGACCCTTTAGTAAAATATTTGTTACTCTGTTACTCTGAGTAAGAGAGAAAATTAGTGTTGCCTACTTTTCGATTTGTACGACAACAAAAAATAAAAACAAAAGTTTTGCTCCTGGCGCTTTTAATTGGGAACATTGATCGCAGAGAAAATAAAAAAAAAGCTGTCAACAATATGAAATGAAAAAATTTTGAATTTCTACTCATGTTTTTATTTATAAGAACGTTTGAAAACTATTGCGAATCAATTTTATCTTCTTTTCACCTTCAACACACTTAAATTTGCAAACAGCTTCTAGCATTAAAGGATGTTTTTGCACTTTTACTACAAACTTTTTCAATGGAAAAAAAGTAAACAAATAATGAAAAATATATTTTTGGACTTTTACTCCAGAGAGCACTTTTTTAGTTTTAGAGGCGTTCACGCTCTAGAGTAAAACATTACTTTTTTACTCCGTTACACAGCTCTTTACACCAAAGAGTGAATAGGGCTATAAATAAATGCTGTAACTGAACATTTCTTACCCACTATTTCAATTTTTGAATTTACTGCATTTTTATAGCCTTGAGACTTACACATCAGCAGCGCAAAAAAGCACCTTTGCAGCAGTGCCGCCATATTAAATGCCCGATCAGCAGCCAGATATTGCATTTTGAACGCTTTTGCTATACCAAACGCAACACGAACTTATCGACTCATAAAACTAAGCAACGAATCAAATGCGCTAATTACAAATTAAAATAAAAAAACACTAAAAATACATAACTAAATATTCTACCGCAGTTATGTACATTCTTTTGTGAAAGCACTTTGCCGCTTTATTTTTTAAGTTCCCACTTTTTACTTCCTTTTTTAATCGCACACATACACACACACACACATATCACACACGACATCACACGCCACTTCGCAAAAATTTCTTTACCACAAAATTTCATTGCACTTTTCTTTTATTAAACTATTGTATCTTGCACAACATTGATATATTTTTTCTTTTTCTAATTAATTGCATTTTATTTTAATCACTTTTCACACTTGATCGTAATTTCTTTTCGATATTTATTAAGAATAACTATTTTTCCGATTTAGTTTCACTTTTCACTTCCTTTTTTCAAATCTTCACGCACATACTAACAACGGTTTGATGTAGGGATGGGAAAATCGACTAGCGATTATTAGAATTTATCGATTCTTGTGGAGTAATACAAGAGGTAACTTTTAAGGTATGTAAATATTTTCTCGGGTATAAAATAAAGTTGTGTATGATTAATTTTGAGATTAGAAGATGTGGTCATTTCTCGAATTATATAAAACATTCAGAACACAATTTGCTCATATGGGTTTTTCCCATGTCCGTCTGAATCAATCCTGCTCTTGACTAAGTTTTCCATCCCTAAACTTTTGTCTTCATATCGTTTTTGATCTTCCTTTAAGGTAAAGCGTGATCAGATGTTGGAAAGGCCTATCGAGAAATTTCCTTAAGTAGGCGTCAAGAATTAATTCTGTTTTTACATCGATATCACCAAGTTTTATTTGAACAGATAGAGTTTCGAATGTTATTTCGGGCTTTACATCAACTATTTTGAATTGAAATCTGGACAGTGATACTTATGAGATGCTCTGAATGCTCAAAATATAAATTATGAAAAGAATGGAAAATATTGTAGCCATGGTAACATCACCAGATTGATGAATATATGGAACAGAAATATATAGTAAGAAAAAAAGAATAAAAAAATAAATCCATTTTTAAATCAAGCAGAAAAAAAACTATTAAATTCAGCATAATAACATAAAATTTATTTGATATTTGATTTATTTCTATGAAATTTATACAATTTAACGCAAAAAAATCTTATTATAACATAAATATCAAATTATAAATAGGGGGAAAAAGAAAAAACTACTTTACGTACTTATAGAAAACCTAAACAATTAATTCGTCGTTTAGTAAATCAGTCTTTCTCTATTATATTAAAATATCATTTGTTGTGTTAATAGCAATCGGTGGCAGATAAATAGCTCTTATTTGGCTACGTAAGCGAGCGATTTCCACATCCTCACGTTCCATTTCACGTATGAGCTGTGAAAACTGCACCAAGCCCTCACGATTACTGGGAAAACCATAAGATTTAATTACATCCGTTTGCAATTGCATGACCAACGGGAAGACATGCTGCATCATTTGAAGCATCTCTTTGCCAGCTGATGCCTTGGCTTCAGATAATTTTTTGGAATTTTCTGGTTGATTGACAGTGCGTATGATTTCGATGAGAATTTGTTTTGCCATTTCGTTGTTGAAATTCATTAAATACGACATGATGGATAACAATTGGTGGTGATAATGTTTTATCGCTGGTGGGGTGTCGAGAGTATAGGTGAATGACGTTGATTTCAACTGAAATTTAAATAATTTATTTAGTAAATTATAAAATTTTGTTTACAAATACACGAACACAAACTCCTTATTTTAGTTTTAATAAATGTCAAAAGAGTTGATGCTGTTCCCAGTTTTAGTACCAAGTACTTAGTACTCGAAACTTACAGCCAGTGTTGCCAGTAACATTTCGGGGAAATGTACGCAGAAATCTTCCTACTTGATAAATTCTTCAGTGGTCCTCATGAAAGCTTGTTTATGTGCAAATTTGTATACACCGTTTCATTAATACACTCTGCACAAAAGTGCTGAAAATTCAAAATTAACTACATACGATTTTTTTTAATGTACTCAACTATATACAAGTTTGCGAGGTGCTCGCAAACCTTTTTATGTATGGAGAATGAAAACGAATACGAAGCATTTACGAGATTTCATGAGGACCACTTTTGTTTGTTCGACTGGTATAAATAAATGCACCGACGGATTAGACTCCCTCGAATTACTACTACTACTGAATATAGGACGAAAATCAAAAGAAAAGTGAAGCACATCAACAATTACATTATGTGTCCGTTTACACGATGTAGGCATGATTGATTTTTTGTTATATTTTGGACAGAAGAAATTAAATTTTGAAATTTCTGTTTAATTTTTCTTTGTAATCTCAGAAATTTGTTATTTCCGTCTATGAAAAATAAAACCAATCGATAAAATTTATTTATTTCATGCCTTCTTAAATTTTGTTAACGCTTGGTTTGGTTTTTCGGCCACTTCAGCATTGTGCTTCTTGATGGTATCGTTTTAACTGTTAAACATTTATGGGAAAAACTGTAATCATCGGAACCATTTTAATATCAGACAGTCATGCAAATCTATGCATATCTCCGTGCTCGTATTTCAACTACTGTGTTTGCTATATTTTGAGGGCAACTATGGTGATAGCAAACTGGTTCGGTCAATCTTAGATTTAAAATCAGTCGTTTCAGTTATGGGTTATTTGGAACTCAATAAAATTGTTTTTTATAGATTTTAATTGATAATTTTTGTTAAATCTTTCACACTTAGAACGTTACATTACCAATTTTATCTATTGACATAACGTTTCATTCTTTTCAAATTAATTAATTTTAAATTTTTTTTCATAAAAATCTTACTTTTTATTATACAGAGTTACATAATTTAGAACTGTTTAGTACTTCCTTCCACTTCTGCGCATAAACAATACGCATCCAAATGCAACCCCGTGCAAATGATTCACAATTGTTGATAATGTCAATTCAACTGACATACAGTAGAATAAGTAAAAGAAAAACCATTTTTTTTTTTCAACAAAAAGAAAAAACACGAACATTTTAACTTATCTATAATTTTAAGCATAATACTAGCAAAAATTGATGCAGAAAGAAATGTATACTGAAAAATATCCGATCGAAATTACCAGCAACCTTGAAACAAAACAATAAATGTGCTGAAATAGTGAAATATATGAAAGGAAAAATATTCAGGTAGAAGAAAGAAAGTAGCAGCAAGCAATTCGTGACAAAGTCTGAGCCGAGCTGGGTCAGTCAATTCATTCTGGTCATTCGCAGCTGAACTTTGTAAGCTAACGGACGAAAGGAAAGCAGACAAAACATAACTATATGTAAGTAAGACAAAATCAAGACATTGTTTTTTTTTTTACATAAAATGTTTATTTAAATTTTTTATTTATTTTCTTAAATTTAAACAGTGATTCCCTAGAATAACGCAAGTCGCTATAACCATACCATCATTTTAGACACATTTTATAAAATTTACGTAGTGCTATCATTCAATACAACAACTACTTTTCATCACATTCAAAAATAATTTAAATCACTTTCAACAACATGGAAATCGATGGCTTAACCAACGAGCAAACTGATAAGGTGCTGCAGTTCCAAGACTTGACAGGTATCGAGGATATGAACGTATGTCGTGATGTACTGATACGACACCAGTGGGATTTGGAAGTAATTAACGAATTTTCGAATTTATTCAACGCTTTTGTTTTATTATACATGCATGTGTTTGTGTTTTATCTTTTAGGTTGCATTCCAAGAACAACTAAACATACGTGAAGGCATTCCAACAATGTATGCTGCTTCGCGTGATGTACGCGCACCACCCGTTATCGATGACCGTTTCCTGCAACAAGTTTTTACGGCTAGCATGCCCGGTGGACGTACAGCACGTTCGTCATCATCTTTGGCAGCGGTAGTAGCTACCGGAGCACCAATGCCACGCGGTTTTACTGGCATAATAGGTTATATAATTAATATAGTTTTTCAATACTGCTACTCGACATTCTCGGGTATTATTAGTGCGCTGCTGAATATTGGACGCAACGATGAAAGGAGTATGTATATTTTATTCATAATATTTTTGTTTGCTTATTGTTTTTACAAAATACTTTACACCCACGCGGAGAGTATCTTTGTTGAACCTTGAACGCTTGACATTATTTCTTTGATTATGTCTGTCCGATTTCGTAAAAAAATACCATTACTGATATAAATCTCCTTGAATTAATATATTGCCAAGCATTCTGGCCAAAATAAAACATGCAGAGGAATGCATTGCAGGTAAAAACATACACACAAGTAATGCTAATGTCGCGACAGGCATTTGTTTCGCTGCGGACATTTTTTATGCAGTTTATTTACTGTACTTCTCAATAACAACACATGTTAAAGATAAATAAGGTAGCAGTTTCCCTAAAGACGCTATAGCAAATATACCTTCATATCCCATAGCCATGTTCTGAATTTCACTAGAATTTTTCTTAATTCAGACACACGTGGTTTAAAGAATAATTTACCTGGTTTGAACGTACATATGTTTATGATGCCAATAGCAATAATTTTATTTAGGGATTTTCCATTCCAAACTTAATTACACCTTCACATTTATAACAACACAGAAAGAAAGAAAATAATGCGCTTTCAAATTTCTGCTTATCTAAAAAGCATCATTTAACATTTCAAATTCATTCATTCACTGACTATACTGGAAATTTACACAAGTATTTGAAATCTATATAAGTGTATAAAATCTATGCAAAAACAGAGCATATCATCACAAGCTAAGCTGAAACCGCTGAAAGAATATACATACATACAAAACCATCGAAAGCTGAGAATTCAACACGCTTTACCAAATACCCATACTTTTTTAAACCATCTCATTAATATAAAATTTATTTTTTATGCAACATAGTTACAGATCAAGAAAATGGTAATCCACATACTAAACCAAAGTCAAAAGAATCAAATATATCTGTATCTGGTACAGCAGGTATTGAATTAGACTCAGAAATGTCAGATTTAACAAGTTCATCTGATTCTGCAATGCCCGATATAAATGTATCAGGCGATTCGGGAATATCAGTTTCAGGTGAAGTCTCTCAACAGTCAGAGTATATCCTTTCTGAATTAAATGATAATAAAATAGACGTTTCTGAATCAGGTTCAGGTGATAGTTCTGAACTTTCCAATAATATGCTTGTTGATGTTAACTTAAATGAATCAGTCAATTCGCAAATAACAACTGGTTCAGGTGGTGTTGTCTCTCAATCTTCAAGTGATTCGGAACCTTCTAATAATGATATGGCAATTGTATCGGCTTCAATTGTTATTTTTAGCTCTGAAAATACACTCACTGAATCATCAAATTCAATGGGCTTCGTTAGATCTGATGACAATGCAACTGTTTCAGGTTTAAATAATGGTATAAATGATACTGAGCCAATATTAAATGATTCAAATGTACAACAAGAATATGAGCTCTCTGATTCAGAAGCTGATTCTGATGCTGATTCAGATGAACATGATATATCTGCCAGTTCGACAAATTCTGATATAAATAACCCTCAAGAGCCTAATTTAAATGGTAAATATTTACATTATATTTTATATACTATAGCAGTACTTAGCAGTAGAATTGAATCTAAATAATGGACAGAAAATCCTATGTCCAGACCTAGATACAGCAGGAGTATTAACATTAGTATTAATTTGTTTGTTTTTTGATTTACCATTGATAGTAATCTAATGATAATGAATGCTCTATTTCATAAGCATTAAAAGGTTTAATGCTAGTGCTATGTAGTTGGATTTCATTGACATAAATTATGTATTGGATACTAATGCTATTTCCATTCCATTACCATTAATTGAGTGCGTTTGATTTAAAATTACAGTTTTAATAAAATTAACATTAACCTAGCATTGGTGTTTAAATGTTTAAATATAATTGAAATCGAACTAGCATTAGCATTGAGAAGTGTTCACTGCTTATGAAAATGAGCTTGTATTATTATTCCAACCCTTAATTCAATTAACTAACCACCTTAGCTAGTAATAGTAAAGTTAAAAATGAGTTGCTGATTGAGTGTATATAGCCACGCCTACTTTGTCCTAAACACATGGGTGTAGGGTATCTCTCATACTCGGCATAATCGAAGCTCATCGAGTGTTATATGATTTATTTTACCTCCACTTATTAATTTTTTTTCCTACTTGTCAGTTGTTACCGATCCGCTTGGCGATGTCATGAGTTTCATTCGCAATTACAACGAGAAAAATACACTACACCCAGTTTTCTATCAGGGCACCTATGCTCAAGCATTAAATGATGCCAAGCAGGAATTACGCTTTTTACTTGTCTATCTGCATAAGGATCCAACGAAAAATGCTGACGTCGACTCATTTTGCAGTCAAACGCTCACCAATCAATCAGTGATTAATTATATTAATCAAAACATGTTATTCTGGGGCTGTGATGTTTCCTCGCCCGAAGGCTATCGAGTTGCGCATTCACTCAATGCGCGCACATATCCCTTAATGGTTTTGATAGGATTACGTTCTAATAAGATGGTCGTTGTGGGACGATTTGAAGGTGATTGCTTACCAGAAGAGCTGGTGCGTCGTTTACAGACAGTTAAATCGGCGAATGAGGTATGGTTGAGCCAAACGCGAGCCGACCGGCTAGAGCGCAACCTTACACAGACCCTCAGGCGGCAACAGGATGAAGCGTATCATTTAAGTTTGCGTGCCGATGAAGAAAAAGAGAGAGTGCGACAGCTGGAATTGGATGCTGAACGACAAGAGCAAGAGGCTTTGGAGCGTGAACGTCAAGAGGCTGAACGGAAAAAAGATGTGAGTAAAAAGGGATTGAAATTGGAAGAAGTTCTAGTGAGAAAATTACTATTGCTAATAATTATTAAACATAGGAAATAGCTAAATTGAAAATCGATTTAGCTGATCGTGTACCCAGTGAACCACCTGCTGATGAACCAGATGCAATAAGCGTTGTATTTAAACTGCCTAATGGTGCACGTATTGAAAGACGTTTTCATAAAACCGATTCGATATCAGTAAGTGTAAAAAATCATGCAAAATATTTTATACATATTTATGTTTGTGTTTCTTCTTGCAGGATCTCTCCAACTATTTATTTTGTCATCCCTCGTCACCTGATGAATTTGAAATTACTACAAATTTCCCCAAGCGTGTTTTGTATGCTAAAATGCATGTTGATAACGGTCCCAGCAGTAGCTGTAACAGCAGCATCAACAGTTCTTCATATGACTCGGCCGCAGCAGCCGATTGCAAAACATTAGCTGAAGTTGGGTTGAAAAATCGTGAAGTTTTGTTTGTTAACGATCTGCAAGCGTAATATTTAACTTATCGCTTAGCAATTGCTTGTTTTTAAAAGCAAAACAGAACAAAGCAAAGAAAACAACAAAAACAAATACCCAACTAAAAAATTACCGATTGATTGATCTTTGTATTAGTCCAACTACATATGCATAAATATGAAATATTCCTAAATTGATTTCATTTATTGTATATACTGATGTATGTATGTATCTATCTATATATGCACATTCACATATGTACTTCTGTTCACTTATACATAGACTAGACCGAAATGCAGTCGGAATGCAACTTTCGTGGTTCGTGTTTCTCCTTTCATATTTCAAATACATAATATTATCATTTGATTCTCTTCTTTTTCATTTTACATTTCATGCTATGCTATTGTACTTATCATTTAGCAATTCTACTTTACTAATTTCTATTAGTATTTCATACATTTTTAGTTGATTATTTTGGGTTAATTTTCGATAGAACACAATAAGTCTTTTTTTTATATACATATAATATATACTTACTATATGTATAAATATCTATATATTGCAATTATTTAAGAACATTTGTAATAACATTTACATGTCTATGAAATAACAACAATAAAAAGTAAGAATTATTAGAAATGAATTTGTTTTACTCACTATCATGTGCACGGTTTCAGTAATGTTATAAACACATAGAGAACTATAGGCTTGCGACTGCATAATTGAAACTGAAATGGCGTCGGTATTCGAAAGAATGGAATTAATTTAACGGCTGCAACAGCAAGCGATATTTGTTGATTTTCAAACCAAAATTAATTTTTTAAGTGAAACTTCTTTAACGAGGGTAAATCGAAAAATTTGCAACGGAAATTGCGTTGATATTGCACTCACACGAAACTAATAAGAAACGAAGTTATGCTGTTGTTAGTGTACAGAGAACGAGGTCATATAGGGATCGGCTACATACAATCATGCAGAGAATCGACTTCTCGTCATGTGTTTTAGTGAGAGAGCTTGATTCCACATACATAGCTGCTTTCCTCTCATGTGTTATATATGTGTACTAAGTCGTGTTTGTGCCGATAAGTGTAGAGAATATCAACGGAGGCAAAGCATTAATAAACTAGAGAGAAGAAGACCGCAAAAACTTTAACAGAATTTGTTATAAATGTTTTCTAATAATTTTCAAATAAACAATAAAGTATCACTTCTACTGTGAGTGCCTGCAGACACTTAATTTTTTCTTCATTTTTCTTCTTCTGTTTCGTATTTATGCTTACACTTCTCTCTTTTTCTGCAACTGAAGTTATGCAGTCGTGCAGTTGTGTGATTGCCAAATTTTGTAATTTTATTAAAACGAGTGTATTTTTAGTTTTGACACATGCAGTCGCAACCATGTCGCCCTCTATGTGTTTATACTATAAGTAAGACTATGAGGAAGGAGGAAGTTAATGAGATGAAGAAAAACGGAGGAAACGACTGAAGGGAGAAGAGAGGGTAATTATGAGAAGGGGAGAAGAAAGAGTGATTATGAGAAGGGGAGAAGAGAAAGAGAGATCATGAAGAGGAGAGGATTGAAAAGGAGTAAAGCTAGAGAGATAAAACACGAGGAGGGTACAAGAGGGATAAAGTATGTGGAGGGAGAAGAGAGATGAGAAAGTATAAAGGGAGACAAAATACCATGAAGAGGGGGAAGGCAAAAATGGGAAGGAGGAATGAAGATATAATCAAGAAAAGAGTGAAAAGGGGAGAAGAGAATATGGGAAGAGCGTGGGATGTGCGAAATGAAATGGGGTGAGAAGGTAAAAGGAATGTAAATTATTTAAAGGTGAAGAGAAAAAGAAACAAAGAGCGGATAACGAGAAACAGAGGGATAAGAAAGAGAAAGGCGAGGAGGGTGATCTTTAAGTTGGGAAATCAAATTCTTCTGACATTGATTTTTCTTTGTCTAGGCATATTTTTAAGATTCAAAATTAAAAATGTTTGTAACATTTTTTAATTGTAATTATTTTTCAAATTTAATTTTTTTTTTTTTTTTTGCATATCTATCTTAAACTATTCTAACTAGTCTGTAAGAACATTGTATTCATAGACAAAGAAAGTAAATAAATAAATAAAGAAATAAAATGATGTCTTATGTTTTCGCGACATTAACATTTGTGAAAAAACAGAAGCAGAATACACATTGATAAACCCCGTATTTTGTCAAAAACGTAGAATTTTGAGATATAATGGAATAATTTCGCATTTTGGCGAATTGCATTAGTTCGGAAGATCACCCAAACGTTAAAATTATTTGAAGAAATAGAGAAAATTGATGGAATATGGGCAAATCCATTAAAACCGCTATGTTTCGAACACGATGGATGCGACAACGACAGCAAGTATTCTTATGAATACTGAGACATTTTTTTTTATTTGTTTGGTAAATGAAACAATTGGCGTTTAGATGATTTTTAGTTTTTTGAACTCTGTTTTCCTTCTCTGATTTGAAAATCTGTTTTTCTTTTACTGCAAGCTTGCCACGTCGTCGGAAGATTATATCTATCTTACTCAGATTCACCACCATTGCCCAATTCATACAGTATATCTCGAGACGAATTATTGTTAAGAAAACATAAGTAAAACTACATATCTACATAATAGTTAGCACATCTACAAACTTTATTTTGAACAGAAATTTACTAAACGCTCACACATTTAACTTAAAATGACAATACAATATTTCTGAGATTTAAAAATTACTTTACATAGTTTAATTCAATTTATATTAGTATTTTTTTCGTACACAAACTCTTCTTCGTCAAGATTAAAATCATCATCGTCTGGCTCCATTTTAATAATAGGTGATAATTTATTAGCACTGGCATTAGCTGGAAGCAAACTTTCCAGAATAGTACTACTCTTTGAGCTGGCATTAGCATCAGAATCATTCAATTGTCGTTGTTGCTGTGGCATGGACGTTTGTACATTGACCGATGTGATTGGTCTAATGTTAATTTGAGAAGGAGTTTGGAATGTTTTTAAAAACGTACATGAATTTTGCAACTGTGCAATTGCAACTGCAGATGTTGTTTTTTGCTGCAAACTACCAGCTATTAACTCCGCATTGTTTGAGCTAGTTTTAGTACAGGTGGGTTCTTCTTTAACTATTTCTAGTACTGTTTCATCACCATATTTTTTCGTTGTTAAGACGGCTCCCTTAATCAATTCGGGATGTTTACTTTGCAAGTGTCTTTTTAATGAATTTAGATAAACATACTCGATATTGCACACTAGACATTCATATTTTGTGCGATTATGTATAACCATATGATTTCTTAGGGCTAGAGCATTGCCGTAGTCAAACATGCAAACATAGCAATAGAATTCCGTATGCGTGTATTTATTTTTGTGTTCAGTTTTGAAATGTTGCAAGATATCACGTGACGATTTCAAAACTGTCGTGCAAAAGTTGCATCTGCCATCCATTTGGAAATGTGTAAGTAAATGTTTCATTATTTGACTTCGTGTTCGAGAGCGATTTTGGCATATTTTACAAATGAAACTTTGGTACGGTAAATGCATTAATTTGCGATCTTTGTAGCTTTTAACTTTCACCCCACAATTATTACAGAGGTATCTACCGTCGGGCATACGTTTTCTATTTGTTTTGATCTCGTTTTGGTTTTGTGGTACATGCACTTTGCAATTTTTCAAGCTGCTGAGAACTTTATTACACTGGGAACATGCATATGAAATCAATCCACAGATATTAAACACAGTCGCTGACATATCCAATGGATTTGTCGACTGAAGCTGTTCCGCTTCTTTAGCGCGTTGCTCTGCATCTGTGGCACCCAGCTCTGCAGCAGAATATTTCGATTTTGGCTTCCGATTTCTTCTGACCAAATTTTGCCTATTATCAACCAAACATATTATATTAGGTTTGCAATTTACAATATTACGAATCTCTTCGCTATGCACCGACAGCCAATGTGTGTAGCATTTATAGCCGGTCATGTATACCGAGTCGCACAGGGAACACTTGTATTTGCCGTCTGTTAAATGTTCATGACTAAAATGTCGCGTCACCCCCATTTCTGAATTTGTGACATGGTCACATATTTTACATATATAGCTATTATATTCCAAATGTGACAGCTTATGTTTTTTCAGCACGGCATCCGAATACACCATTGAACGTTCACATTCATTACATCGTACCTTGCCATTGTCCAATTTGGTAAAATTTAATTTATCTTCGTCGAAGAACTTGTGTCGATCCTGGAGATGTGTATCCCAGGCTTCATGAGCGTCAAAGGATTCATAGCACTCGGGGCAAACATATGAGATGCAATCGCTAATAAGAGGCAATGTATTTATTTCTCCACTGCCATGTATCTCTTCTATGTGCATTTTACATTTTTCCTGTGAGTCAAATAGCATTCTACACTCTGGGCAGCTGTACGAGGTAAAACCATTGAATTTTGGCACTGATCTCGGGCCGTTGTAAGATATTTGATTACTTGGTCTGCCTCTCTTCGCCCGTAACAATTCCGTATTATTCTGAAAAATGTTTTCCAAATTCGCATTATTTGATGAGTAATTTCTTAGCTGCAATGCCAAATCTTTTGCTTCCACTTCCTCATTATCGGATTCAGATGCACTATCAATTAAAAAATGCACTATATTATCGCCCATTGAAGCGAATTTTGTTAGAACTTTTAAATAAGTAAATATTTACTATATTATTATTAAAAATTCCATTACTATTTTTTTGACAAATGAATCTTTTTATGCTTCCTCTTCTTGCCCACGCTTTCACTCACAATAGATTTTATTATTGTTGCTGGCTTGCATTAAAGAGGTCGAAAATGAGAAAAAGTACTATTTCTAAAAAATAGTTACAGACCTCACAAATATAAGTCTAAACAAGCCAAATGAGCTCTATGTAGAGAATGCATGAAAATGTTAAAAAATATCCAAACAGTAAATAGTCGAAAAATAGGTACATTTGCACGTTAAAGGTACTGGCGTACCCAATGATAGCATAATTTGGAGCAACGATCACATTGATTGAGAGGGTTTATGCCTGAAACGGCTCTCTCATTCCATCTGCTATTGATTAGAGGTGTACAAGTTTATTTGATTTTCGAAAACTGCGCTTTGAGAAATTTAGTCTGCTTGACATTTTTCTAAAACAAGTTTGAAACTAGAGCTTCACTTATGTATGCAATCTGAAGTATTCGGATACTACAAACTATTAAAATACTTTGGACCTGAATGTATGCACATATTTCAAGTATTTATGGTGCCGCTTGTTTTATTTGAATTACAAATTTTTGCCAAATATATTTCAAAAAAAGAAGATAATAGCGAAGAATTGTAGGCTGAAAATTGTGCTTGTGGATTTTATGAGTCTAACGATATTTAGACAATACTATTCGGGTAGTTCGAATTTCATATACGGTATTCGGTTGTGTCTACGACATCCGCACATGACTCATTTTCAGAAAAAATGAGCCTAGTCGATCATTGTGCATGCGCCTTCATCTCAGCCTGTCCATTTCTCTGTAATAACTCAACCAAACTTGAGCATACACTTTTTAGTTTTTTAAAAGACTTGTAAATCAATTTTTTAGCTTCTAATGCTTTATTAAATGTTATCCTAGTTTTTAGACACAAATCTGTACCGGCGGTAACCGGGCTGTACCCTACAATCAATCTATCTACCGGGCCCCGGTAGATTGATTGAAATAAATAAACTTTGGAAATATACACAATCGCCCGACTAGACATGGAACCTCCCATGCAAGGGGAGCTTTCAAAAACGAATAGTAAAGAAAATACTGAAGCATCAAGGAAAGAAAATACTGAACATCAAATTTGATACACTTCGTTGACTTAGCTTAGTCTACAAATTAACTGCTGTGCAAATTTTCAGCATCAGCTAATAACCAAGCCTATCTCCCATTAAATCGTCAAAGTGTAATATCAAAGGGAATATTGATTTAAATACCACAAAATTCGGTATACTGAACTAATTTGATAAATAAAATTTAAAAAATGAGGTAACAACCAGGCACATTTTTATATATAGTATTATTTTTTTTTAACTATAATTCAAAATTAATGGTAACTGTATATAGGAACGAAATTAAAATTTACATAATTACAATATCGCCGAATTACGTTTTTGTAAAACTTTTATTATAATTAGCTATGAAATGAGCTTTTTTACTCTCGCCACCGTTTATTATATCACCATTATCGCCATTTGTTCTTTTATTCCGAATTTTATTTTTATTCCTTGAATCTTGTTTATGGCAGCGATTTTTCAACAAACGAAATGAAGTACGTAATTCATTTAAAAAATTTTCATACGTTTTGCCTTCTTCGCATGAGCTTGCTTCTATTGGAATATTAAAAATATATAAAAAAATATTAAATTTTATGCAAAAGTAAGTTTCACTCTTCTCACCAAATAATGCATTCATTATTGCTTTATAAGTTTTTAACGATTTTTTCCCTTTAGTTCCATCATAGTTGTATGACATTATTACATCTTTATGAAATATTTTATTAATATTACTATTGATATTCCCAGCCAGTAATTTCTTCATGAGTGTTATCTGGAAAGAAAGACAGAGAGAATCTATTTAGTAACCCATACACGTATATTTTCTTACATATCGATCGGATTTAACTATAAACAGTATTAGAATACTATTACATGGACCCATCGATTTACATTACTAGAATACCCAATAAACTAAACACGAATGTATGTATATCTCACTATTTCAAACTTCTTATCAGTGTGTAATTCTTCATTCAGTTTTTCCATATCCAATTCACTATTTAAAGGAAACCGTTTCACAATCATATCAGGTAGTATACCCAAATTTCTCTTTAACAAATTATTCGTTTCCTCTAGTATTCTAACAATTTGATCTTGACTATTAATTAGGTCCTGTTGTCTTTCGCTAATGTAGTGAATTTCTTGTTTAATATAGCGTATCTCCGTTTTGATGTCATCTATTAAAGAAATTAAATTGTTTTGTGTTAATTCCAAAATATAAATATGGTTCATAAGTTATTTACCTGAAATTGTCACATCTGCATCACCATTACTTAGTTCGTCATCGAAAAGGTGATCTAAATTATAGAAAGAAAGTGTTAATACGATAGGCATTTATTGCTGCTTCAGTGCATTGCTTGGTAGCACCTCCTCCTGATTGGTTCTCTTCCTTCAGAAAAAGTGTTGGTTCTTCTTTTATTTCGACCTTTAGGAAATTGTCACCGTTGCCGTTTAAGTTTTGTTGTTCCATTGAATTGCTTTGTAATGCCTCTTTATTCATTTTTTGGTGGTTGTTCACTAATTTTGTTTATTTTGAATGAAAATATAAATACATAACTTATTCAACTAGATTTTCATTTTATGACTAGTAAACAATGCAAACTAGTGATGATATTAAAACGATATCTCAAATGATTATTAAATTGGGGTGGCTACCAGTGATGAAAAGTAGTAGAATTGTACCTTTCCCGACTTTTTAGAACTACTAGGTATATTAAGTACAATTGGCACATTTTAAATACAATTTGCCATTGCCCAAAATAAATTTAACACTTAATTACAAAAAAAAAATGTTTTGTAGTAAGTGCCTACTTAAATTTAACTTGCCTGTACTGTATTTTTGCATTAAGTAAGTTTTTGAATGAAAATTAAATTTCTTACAAAAACGATAAACCAATAAATGCTCATTTAGGCACAACTTTTTTGGTCAATTATGTACAATTTAAAATTTGGAAATTTCATCACTGGTTCCAACTTCAAGTAAAAAAACATTGGCCGGATTTAGATACGATGCAGTACGAATCATTTCTACCTAATCTTTTCTAGTTTTAAATCGAATAGCGTCAGAGTAGTTAATCCTTTTATTCCTAGAAGGAACATGGGGCTCAACAAATAAATTTTCTTGAACTTAAATTTGCAGCTAGCCGCTTGATTTCCTTCCAACTCCTGTATCCTCTTTTTTATTAACCGTTTCTATGTGTTATGTAGACGTCTTTTTTCTGGTACCCTGAGTTTGAAATCGATAGATCTTTTCATGATGGCACTCATCGGTCTACGCAACCATCTGAATTATCCCACATGAAGAATGCCATTGGTTAAAAAAATCCTGGAGATGTCTTCCACAGGTGTAGGTATGTTCATCAGCCGCGTTACGTAACGTCGAATTTATGCTATCGAATACAGATGACTTAAAAATTACAAAATGCATTTTCTCACGCTGAATTCGAAAACCATGGCTAAAATTTTTTGTATGGATCATTTTGTGGGATATTGTAATTTTTTAATTTTTTCAACTTTTTTTAATTCAAAAATTATATCTCGATCTAGAAATGTCAAAGGAATTATAAAGAAGGAATGGCATCTGGTAAATAGCTTTTTAGGTACATCCAATCAGAAAAATGAAACAACGAATATAGAGGTTGATGATAAAGTAATATCTGATCCAAAAGAGAAAGCTAATCTTTTTGATGGATTTTTTGCCATTATAGGAGTTGATTTGGTTTCGGAGAATGGACTAAAAAAACTACATGTAACTGCTTGTCGAAAGAAAAAATAAATCCTGGAAGTCTGTTCTTTGTTCCCTTGGGAGATTTACAAAATAACAATGTCATTAAAAAGTTCTAATTCCCGCAATAAAAATAATTTTTCGAGCACATTTATTAAAAGAATTGCATTCAGTGGAAGTGCTTGGTTATTTATTCAACAAAAGTGTAAATGAGGGTATCTTTCCAGAAGAGTTGAAAAAGGCTAAGGTAATAGCTTTGTACAAGAAAGGAGATAGAAGTCTTAATAACACTATACAACACTGTTTTTTACCCATCTCCAAAGTGGATGGTTCTTAATATTGGACCGCTGAATCCAAATCTCGTAGCAACTCAGGTTTTCGAGATATAGCCAATTTTTTGATTTTCCGGACATGGGTCGCCATTTTTAAAAAAATTACCATTTTTCGAAATGAAAAGTAGAGCATCTATATCTTTTCAAAAAGACAACTAAATTATCTTTAATTTAAGAGTTCATTTGATTCTCTGTTTCATTTCTGTCAAAAGTTACAGAGATTCGAGGTTGAAATTCTGACAGCGATGGGTTTCCGAACTCTAGTTTGGGAGCTAGAAACAAAAAACTACGAATAATAATATGAAACAATCCCCATATTCCTTTATTTGATAGTTCAAACAAATTCTCGAAAATCACTCATTTTACCAGCCGTCACAGTGGCTTTCCCCCTTAAGTAGCCCAAGTACAAACTACTTAAGAATTCCGAGCGTCCACTGTAGTTTAGTAAATGAGAAAAATACCCGAAAGATTTCATCTCTCCTCAAATTGTCAACTTTTATTTAATTCGGGAAAATATGATAAAATTTTAAAACACCGAAACCGTTCGAACTAAAGTTTGTTATATTACCTGGAATGTTTTTGCAATTAAAAAAAGGAGTTACTCTCTCCCGAAATTATTCTACATGGCAGACGCAGTTTTAAAGATGATATACTAAAAATATGTACTATCTTTCACCAAAGTCAGCAATAATGAATGGCGAGCAAACTATCCCGAAGGTCTCGAACCATATGAACTGTACTGTGTAAGGAGTCATGCCAGATTGCTATAAATGTTTTTATCATCGTTTAGATATCTAGTATATATTAATTCTGGCTTATAAAAAAGCTTGACCTGAGAAAGATCCTGTGATAAGAAAAAGAAACCGGCTACTCTAAATAATACCTAGTATATATATTTTTTTGAAATTTATTTCAGTATAATTTCTCATGAAAAAATATGAAACTCCGTTTATGCGAAGGATTCTTCTTCAACACTGCTATATATATATTGATTTTAACTTCAGTTTTATTAATATTATCCTCATCCTTCTCCTCTGGCGGGCTAGCTCGACTTCATTGAGCTGGTCGACATTGATTAGTACCTAAAATAGCTTCCATTATCACTTTTCAATATCTACCTCGTCCCCAAGGTTTTGACAGTTCCTTCGCCTTTTCTGTTTACATTTGACATGTTTTACGAATTACACCTTCGGTTGTCTCTTTTTTAACATTTTATTTTCGTACTTTTCGTTTCTTGACTGCAGGTTCCTTATCAGGGTAACGCTTTAATTAATGAGCTTACAATAACATATCACTGATATACTTATGTTCGCAATATGCACATGGCAAATAGTTTTTCTCTTCATTCGAATGAATTCTTTTCATATGAGAAGGTAATCGGCAGGTGTCAATAAGAATTTAGGGCATAATTTACAAGTATTTGGACTGGATCAACACCATCGACATCAACGGGTTCTAATTGAATATGTTTCTCGAGTGCCTTGCGATCTTTCTTCAGCTTCGAACAAATCAAACATTTCACACAATTTTCTCAATATTTTTCTACAATTTCACGATGCTTTTACTGTAAACGCTGTTGTATCTCCCAAGTTGAATAATAAGTACGTTCGCAACCCAAGCGTTGGTACAATTTCAATCAAAATAATGTCTCACAATGCACTTTTTAAATGAGAATGAAGAAAAGTTATCCGGATATTCCTTTGCAGTGTGGAAACTCTTGTACGGAAGATAAGTTAATATGTTTCTGCTGAGAAATGGACCTATAGACCATAATATGACATTCTGTACATTGTAACCTACAATCGCGCAGACGTGCCACGCAGGCATTTATGTTATCGTCATAGAAAAAATTGTGATTAAGGCTAATATGCGTGTGCCAGTCTTTTTGTGTGGCCAGCGGTTCATTACACCCTGGGCAAGCATAGGTAATATGCTCGCTAATTCACCCAGTACACTCAGGACACTCTTTCTTCCACATTCAAGGGATCAGGCAATTTACCCTCGCCTACAACATTAACATTGGATTTATTTTTTTCGTTGAATTTTCTTCTTTTATCTGTCAACTTCGTTAATTTCTTTAAACGCCGTAATAAATTTTCTACTTCTTTTCTTTTATATTTAGCGATGTGCGAAGTTTTGAAAAGTTTATTATAAATTTTACACTTATAAATGCAGTTAGGTAAATGCGAAAGCCTGTGTTGGATAGTTGCACGTCTCCGTACTACACAGAACTTCTTCTCATTTTTGCATTGTAGACACATACAAAGTCTCCTTTTCGTTGTCTCATCATATACTATTTTCATATTTAAACATTTTAAAGTGATAAATGTGTGCTTATTGATTAAATGCTCTTTGAATGCATCAAAGTTTTCAGAATCTTGTTGTTGACGAGGAACCATTGGTGGTTTGGTGTTGATCTTTCAAATGTTCAATGATTTCCAGCATGCTGTCCCTTGCTGCATAGAGACTAAAACAAATGATTGCACCAAGTGCATTTGTAACAAATCTTCTTCAAACTCGCGTTTACAATATTCATAAGTTATTTTATCGAAATGATGATCGTTGTTGAGATGATATTGAAATTGGGCTACGAATTCTAATTTTTTGCCGCAAACAGGACACAAGCGATTAATGTACTTCTTAAAGAAGCGACAGTTTACCACATTTTTGTTGTTCGCACATTTGTGATCTCTGAAAGAGCACATCAAATCTCGGTGCTTTAAATTCTTTTTTACATTTTTGATACTGATAACCGCGTATATTTTCCTACTCGGATATTGTGCTCATTGGTTCTGTGGGTGCTAAAGTGTTCAGTATCTTCAAATGATACACCACATTTTGTACACAATAGGGAGCAGTTGTTAAGAGTTTCGAAGAGAGGAAATTGAATTTTTGCTGAAATTGATAGAGAACAAAAAAATAATTAAATTTAATTTATGGATTTATATTTGTCACTACATAACAAGTTCGAGGTTCAGCTCTAGCAAACTTTGAGTAATACAAAAAAAAAACATAGCACTAAGCATTCATATCTTTTGCATAAGTAGTCCCACTCCCACTTATTGATTATTATTTTTCTGAGTTAACACGCAAACCTTTTAAAAACTTTGTTCCTCTGATTCCCATACATTAAGTTTAAAGCATGGTGAAAGAAGATGGTGAAGATTACAACAATTTCACCATGGCAAAAACAACACATCTTTGTTGTTGCGTCAGATATCATAAAATGTCAAAATCAGCCGAGTAACAAAATAATAACCACACATTTTTGTTGTTGCGGCCATAATGGTGGCGTAAAGAGAATGTAAAAATGGCGAACAAACGTAAACAAAAAATCAAAATTAAACAATGATTTTGACAGCCTATGATATTGACCACGAAAAAAAAGAAGAATGAGTTGCTGGTAACTTCACCTGGTATAAATTCACCTTGGTTTAAAGTATCTACTTATTTTCTCTTTATGGGAGTTGCCATTCCCACTTTGAAATATTTTGAATAAATATTAGTCTATGTTCAAATGCCTACTGAAAATTTAAAGAGTCAAAAGTTTTAGAAATTACCTCAAACATAGGGGAAAAAATTAATTTGTACCGAATTTTTTCAAACCAATTTTTTTCTTTTTCTCTTGATACATTAAATTAAAAATTATTATCCCAAGCGTACTTGTGAATGCTACACGGAATATCAAAGTACAAATTGCAAGCGAAGTGCAATTGACAGGCTGAGTTAGAAACGAATTAGAGAATGGTTCCGACCAAAAACGACTCAAATGCATAAGTTTTGTCCGCAAAGAAAAGTAGTAATTTTTGCCCGCGTCGAAAACTCAAGTCGTTTTTGCCCATGCAGAAAAATCGACTCGATTTTGCACGTGCTGTAAATGGCTTACTTTTGCTCCCTCTGATAAACGTTTCTATCAAAGCTCTATCTATTTATTAGAGTAACTACAATTTTATTCAAGGAGATCCAGAAGTGCTACACTATCATATTATATATCAATTTAAAGAGCTTGACGAGTAGGTTAGCCAAAATTAGTGTCGGAAGTTTTTTAAAACTCGCTCATTGAACAAAGCATCGCATTCATGGTTGAAAAAATCATTGCTTAAGCGAGAGTAAATACTAAATAAGAGAAAGAGAGAAGACATGAGTAACGGCATCTCTCAGAATTATCTAACAAATTATCTGCATACACAAATAACAAAACAAACACCAACGAGTAGTTTGGTTCCCTTTTGATATTTGGTTTTCATAAAGAGATTTCTTCCGCAAAAAAAATAGCCCCTGGGGCTTAACCGACTAGTAATTCAAAAATGCTTTTAAAACTACAATTTGCATAATTTTTTTTGGATTGAAAGTATTATTCATTTATGATTTTGAACCAAATTTCGGGTATTTTTTTTTTCATTAAGTATATTTTTATTAAACATTAAAAATAAACATGTATTTTAAACATTGTTTAACCTTTTACATACCAGGGGTGGGCGACAAAATTGGTCAAAATTGCGTTACGTAATGTGTGAACTGCCCCTACTTTTTTTGAAGCTAAGGTTTCACTCTTCGTCACTATCACCGCTTGCTAAATCAAAATCAAAATCTTTGGATGAATTTTCTACTCTCAGTGTTTGATAAAAAGGTTTGTATTTTCGATCGATAAATTGGATAAGCTGCATCAAATCGTTGTACTTATGTTTCGTAATGGGTCTTCCATTTGGATACAAAAGTAAAAGATCCGCTTCTTTATATTCTTCTTCTGTAAATTCTTTTTTCGCAATGTCAACATCACGGAGTATCTCGCCATCAAATGTCATAAATATGTGAAACGGCTGCTCTCGGTCGAGTTTGATCGCTCTAATTTTCATCCAATTTATTTTGCTGTAATTTAAGTCTTGTTTTTGATTTACAATAAGCTTTTGTAAAACCTGTGATGAAAAGAAATCAGTCGATTGCATTTTTGTAATTTTAAAAAATGGTTCCTTTTTTTTGGTATTCTTAATAATGTCAATCCAGTGGTCCGGGGTGTTGACAGTTTTGTGCCGTTTGCGTTCTTTTTCTATTAATACGAAATTGCGGTCACAGCTATTATAGCTATGACCAGACAGTAAGAACTTCTCCTCAATTAAATCAATGGAGCTGTTTGCCAAATAATGTTTCAAGAGAAGCGTAATTTTAATGTTGCGATTCTGGCCTTCGCATGGATCCGAGTATAGGATGACGTGCTTTACACATTCTGGAACGTGGTTTTGGAAATGCTTTCGCAAGCAAGATGCCACTTCTTGTCCTCCCCTAGCAGCTACATCTTCGGACCACATGTACATGTATGCTGAAATTACAGGGAAAATTATTATTAAGTTTGCTCCTTTAAATAATAATATTTATGAAAATCCAATTTCTTTTATAATCCGAATCAGTGCTGTCGAAGATACTCCGAAAGGTTTTCTGTTAAGTTATTTTCGTTTCTGTTTGTAAAATATTTTTTTGTTTGTTTTATTTGTCGATGTGTTAATACAAAAATTCAAAACTTCGTACTCCATTTTCAGAAGTTTTTGCTTGTCTTTGTGTTAATGTTTGTAATTTTTAACAAATGAAATAGCAGAAAAACCGCGTAAAAGCTTGCATATTTAATAAATATCAATAAATTAGTAATGAATTTTTATATTTATTAGATTTTGAACTGAAAGAATTGTGGTGTGAAATTTTATATTTATTTATTTATTTTTTATTCATTTGTAATACAAAAACCCCAATAGGCCAAAAAATATATTACATACCAAGTATGTCCGAAACTTCAATTAAAATATGAAAATTTAAATTAAACGAAATTAACTGAGTTAGTTTAATTAGTTAAAACCCATTCTAAAACTATTCAATACATCCCATCATCAAAAATATTTAAAGCAGATAACACTGTGCAGCACATTTTTCTAACGGAGAATCGGCCAACACTGGTCGACAGTACTGATGTAGAGTAACAAAACCCTAAAAGAGTTTTGCAAAGTTAGCTCGCTTTTAAAAGTTATAGACATTCAAAGTTTGCCTCTTGCAGCTTACTTTTTAAAAATTAAGTGCTCATTTTTTACTACTTCAGCGAAATAAGAACAAAAACATTATAGAGTTTTCCATATTAAGAAGTTTAAACAATCTATTACATGACTTTTGCAAAAAAAAAATAAGCAATAATACTAGTAACAAAAATGTATAGAATTTAATAATGTTTGGGTTTTAAAATTTTTGTTTTTATTATAAACAGAAAATAGAACTGAAAAATACACTAAAACAGCTCAAATTTTAAAAGCGAGCTAACTTTTAAAAACCCTCTTAGGGTTTTGTTACTCTGGACCAGTACTACCAACCTGTGTTGGTAGCCGTTAGATTCCATGACCCTAAAATTGTTGCACAGTGTAATCTATGTAAAGGATTAATAAAAGTAAAATGAAGCCTATAACGACAGCAAATATGAAAATATGTAAATACAAACAATGTTGGTCAAGAAATGCCATTAAAATGCTCAATGAGCTTACGCATGAATACCATATAGGAATTCGAAAAAGAACGCAATTCCCTAGGTAATTGATTCCAGTTCCTAGCTGTTCATACTAGAAACAATCGTTCAAATGAAGAGGTGAAGATTCTTGGGAATACAATTTGGACATTTCTAGTAGATCGCGAAAATATGAAATTTGTTACTAAATATTCAGGAACTTGATTTTTAATAATTTTATAAAAGTATAAAAGCAATCTGTATTTAATGAAAGAATGAAATGAGCAATTAAGTATTCTAATCGAACTATTCGATTTAATAAATGCTTTAAAAGAAAAAATGTTTTCTAAACTGGAAAAATTGTTTAAGTCTATTTTAAGTTTCCTACATAGCAGTGCAGCGGCTAACAGAATTATTTATCAATTGAATCTAATAAAAGACAAAAAACGAAAATAATTGCTTGTTAAGGCAGTTTGAGTTGGTTCAAAAATACCACAAATAACATCCTATTTTTTATATCCGGTTTTGAGAAGAAAGAAGACAAGTTTATTTTAGTTTTATTAATCTTTATTTTTTATAATTATTTACCAATGTAAATACTTAATATTGTACTGTTTTTTTCCAAAGAAAAAATATTTTGTTTTTATATGAATTCGTGTATTTTTTCAGTATGACTAAATTATATATTAGTGGAACTGTTTGCAATTATCTAAGTAGGTAATACTTATTGAAATACTTTTAAGACATTTTGAAAAATTCCTCTCCTGTAAAGCAAAATCCTCCGATCGAAAGAAAAAACTCCCCCCTTACAATTTTCAAAACGACAGCACTGATCCGAATCCGAGGTCATAATTGAAAAATTAGAAACTTTATATTTTTGCAATAAAAATTACTAAAAAAAAAATGGGTGAAGGAAGCAATATTTCGTGGTGAACGGAATGTACAGGGGTAAAAACACCCTCTTATTCCGCATATGAGGTCAAAATTTTCTCCATACAATAACAGAATTGGATTTACATTACACATACTAAAATACACATACCTTGATTTGAAATCTCATTAACAATACATAGATTGTAGGTAGCAAGTTGGCGCTTGTAGAATGCGATACTAGTTGTCACTGACGGTGTTTCGAGTACTTTCTGGAAGCTAAACGTTAGAACTATCGTATCTTCATTAGCATTTACGATGTCGCGTTCAAACTCTGCATGAATTTTTTTCCTCAAGTCGTCGTGTTCTTCTTGCATATTTTCAAATTTTATTCTTTCTTCGTTTGACAGATCCTCGTTGTCTAAATTCACTTTTATCATATCGCAGGTTTTACATGTGTCCGTGTGTCGTTTTTTAAAACTCAAATTGAATTCATAGTTGAAAATGTGTCGAAACATATGCTCGGATACTAAATCTACGTTCGTGGCTTCACAATCGTCTTTGTACATTCTGTACATTACTGCCAAATTTAAATTTGAATTTAAGTATTTCTTCTCGGAATCTGATCTACCATAATGTGATTCATACTTTGGAAATCGATTGATAAAATTTCGAACACCCTGCTTAAGTGTCTCGCTAATCCGATTGGCTGGGGGCCCTTTTCCTCTTTTTTCTAATGCGTGGGGATTCGATTCAGCCGATTTTACTGCTCGACACATTGAAGAGGCAGTGATCTGGTAGCATCCCAGCATGAATGATCTACATACTTCTTGCTTAATGCCATTGCTGTCTGTTAAAAAATATTTGTAATTAAATTCTTTACTCTTTCTTGGAATAATCGGCAAGAAGGGATCTCTTTTAGATGCAATTGGTGTTTTTTTAATCGATGCCCGGATCAGTAAAGTTTTTTGACTTTTGTTTGATTGTTCATAGTAAGTCGAAAATATTTCATGTTGGCGAGCAATGCTAATTTTTCTGGAGCAGTAAGTTTTACATTTGCAAATACTTTGCGGAATGAATTTTTTTCCTGGAATAATTTTTCCTGTTTTAGTAATACGTTCGCGGCCACGTTCCACATTTTCTTGTGCGATGAATTTTTTATGCATATGTGGTTGCAACTTACGCCTCCGTGCAATTTTCTTTCCTTGCGGCTCGGATTCTGAAGCATATGTAATATAGCAACAATTAAATCAACATTTTTAAAAAATTTGTTTCCAAAATTTTTTTAAAATACTTGCTAAACTAATTTTTATCAATAACGCAGTGCCACAGAAAAAAAAAATAAATAAAATGCAAGAACTCGAATATACTTTTCTACATAATTCGGCCATGCTGAACACGATGGCGTTTTTCCCCCTATCCGTCAAAATTTCCTAAAAAATCGATTTGAAAAAAAATTTTTGCTGCTCAAGTTTTTTAGACATCTTTACCAATATTAAAGTATATGTATATTGATGTACAATTTGGTGGTTAGGAGCTCAATGGTTCCCATAATACATTTTCAATATTAAGCACATGTTCAAGCTGTATCTACAGTATACCGCCAAACCATTAGAAACACCACAAATTTCCTTTAATTTTTTCGGAAATACAGAGTTTTAACAGTTTTAAAAAGATTTTGCTAAACTTATTTTTCGAGAACTGTTTTCTGGTGGCAATTTGCGACCGATTTGTCAAGTAATAATGGAAAAATGTATTCTTACTGCGGAAAAATAAATTTTTTTTAAAAAATCCAAGGATTCGTTTTTGGGTAAAAAAAAGTTTTCGCTTTGACTTATAAAATTTTTTGATGTTTCTACACAATTGCATTTTCAGCTCACTTCATATGTGTGCCTCCAAGGAGCTACGTAGTTGAAAAGAGGCGACTCAAAAAACGTAATTTCTCCTTATTTTATTCGTACCAAAAATTCCTCCCCTGGAAAGCAAAATCAACCACTTGAAAGGAAAAAATTCATTCCCTTAAAATTTTTAAAACGACAGCACTGAGCCCGCAAACTTCTCGGGTTCCTTTCGTATGTCATTGCTGCAGAATTCGTGTACTTTTCAGAAACATTATATTTATATTAAATTTGAACGAATTTTTTGCTATTACATATTTCTTTAAACTTCAAAAATTTTAATTTAGTTGACTACATATTGGCAAGTTATCCTTGCACTTGTCACTTTTTATGTTTTATTGCCAAATGAGCACAATTAGTTTCACTCCCGATGATTATACGGATCCCAAAAAAATAATACACAAAGAAAACCGCAGACATTCACTCATACGTTTTTATACAACATGCATTTTCGGTGCGAATAGCCACTGCCTAAAGGCTAAATATTTACATAAATTGTGTTTGAAAATACCTTCAGCGCCCCAATCATTTTCGGAACAAGGAACTTCCTCAGCATCGATTGACAACTCAGGTTCTTCTTTTATTTCGATGGTGAAAGTAGTTACACTATTTATCTCTTCTATTTCATCCTTGAAAGATAATTTTAATATTTTGTTGTCCATGTTGCATTTGTATTCAATTAATTAAATTGTTTTTTTATACAATCAAATAACTCTTTTTTTACATACTTCAAATCGTTTGTAAATAGCGATGACAAATCGCTCACAAATAATATCGATAACCTAGATAGGGATGCTACTTACCGGTAGGTAAAGGATGAACTGGATAGAAACGATTTAAAGTATAAATTTTTGTTTGAGTACCTAGAAATATGTGAAAACTAAGAAATACAAAGTTTTGAGCCAAGCAAAAGAAATTTATAGGTGACTCAAAGCGACTGAAATCGTAATAAACAACGATTTTTCCCCATTCTTTATTTTTTTCAAACCTGAATACCATTTATCAGCCTGCCTTGCCCAATTCATATTTTAAATAAATTCGGTGGTTTATTACCTATCTCAAATGTCCAAAATCATACAAATCTGAATACCATTTATCAGCCCGTCTTGCCCAATTCATATTTTAAATAAATTCGATGGTTTATTACCTATCAAAAATACCCAAAATCATAGAAATCGGTCAACCAATAAATTTGATGTTAGTAAAAGGACTCATATTCTTTAAAAATACCATTTTACAAATTTAAAAAAAAGTCTGATCTATGACATTTGACAGCCATTTCCTATGGTAAATCAATGGCTGAATTTGAAAATGAATTCAAAAAAATTTAAAATTTAACAGTTTTCCTTATTTTCAATTCTGAAAAACAAGTGTTTTTACTTATATGCCAATATCGTCAATATTGTTAATTTTAAAGAACTTTATACCAAATGAAAGACAATTGAATTTCCTATAAACTCTTTATACTACACTTTCTACTCAAATTATTGGTTCTCATAAGTTCTATATTTTCCAAACGATTTTAATAGACAGACGCTTGTTTTCTTTGAAATAGATTGAGATTCACAGTTTAATTAAAAATTTTTCTGAAATTGGGCAAAAAATTAAATCGTTAATAAATTCCTAAATCGTCCCTAATCCAGCCATAATTATACGTACTTTTCCTGCGGCTTTTGTTGTTGTTTTCCTATACAATTATCACTACTAGTTATACATAACTAGAAGCCAGTGTCTAATAAAACGCAGCTTGTATAAATATGGGTAAAGTAAAGCCGGAAACAGAATCGCTTACGGTGCAGTACATTGCTGTTCATACCCTCAAAGAAGGAGAGAGATTTAAGCCTGGAACCGAATGTGAAACTTGAAGTATGCAGCTGAAGCACAGAATGTAGCGTAGCAAACAATGGCAAACTGCGGCGAAGAAAACTGTAAACAGAATGTGTACCTCTGAAGCTCACGTTTGTGGAAATTGGAAAGTGCTTTAAATTGGAAACCAATTAATTTTTTGTACAAATTCTATAAATAATTCAGTGCATTCTTCTTTTACTTTTTTATTTTGACAATCAGTTGTTATGCTTGAAGCGCGACAAAGTTGAAAAGTTCTTATTTTGCATTTTATCTTCAGCTTCAGCGGCAGCAACAACTACACATTCTGTTTGATTACAATGAAAATGTATACATTTTACTTTTGACAGATTGTTACTTCACGTTTCAGCTTCACATTCTGTTCCTCACTTAAGAGAGTATAGTTGCCTAATTTAAAAGGGCCTTTCTTATTGAAAAATTTGGCAACTTTGATCACCTGAACTATTGACAAATTGACAGCTGTTTTATCAGTCAGGGTTATTTATTTTTTCTTTCGATGAAGAGAAGTCTGTAAAACTTGCGGAAATCGATATAAACATAGTTAGTAAAAAAAAACACTAGTCAAAACTTACAATTATTCGCTTAGCAATGAATGCTACAGAAAATTGTCGCGTGAAAGAGGAAAACGATAATGGCGAATGCTACCCATTTGAAGAAATTGATGAGGGTGACAATTCGCAAATGGAAACTCAAGTAAAAATGGAGTGTTACTTGGAAGAGCTCAAAGTGGAAAGTAGTATGCAACCAGCCAACGATGATAGTACAGGCGAGGATGATGCAGATAAACAATTCTACAATGAAGTGTACGAGATATACGAATTTGAAAACGAAGAAGATTATCAAAAACATCAACAGCAAACCGAAATGGCCGACAACAGCAACGACGACCTTTTGAGTAAATTCAATAGCGATGATGACAGCAGTCCATTAGCAGAGGATAAATCCGATGAGGAAATAGACAATATGCTAGCATTGAATTCAGAAACGAATCTAACCGATCATGAAATGCATCCGGGCAAGAACGACGTCATCAGCGGTAGTTCCCTTCGCCGTATACTGCATAATCGTTCCATATGTGAAAAGTACATAGTGCGTCTCTGTCCAATTTGTGGCATTGAATATGAAAAACATGCAGCATGGCGTCAGCATCTCAGCACAGAACATCAATTAGGGAAACGTGAACACCTCAATATGGATTATATTAATACGAAAAAAGCGAGATGCAAACAATGCGATGCCGTTGTTAATTCAAAGAGTTTTTCCGCTTTGTTGCTGCACGAAATAAAACATTTGCCATATAGTAATTTTATAAAATGCCGAATATGCAACAAGCTCACATCGCATACCATGAGCATGAACTCGCATTTGAATCGCACCCATCCCAAAGAATTGCGTGGGCATGTGCGACATAGTAAAACATGTTGTCCATATTGTGACAAACTCTTCGATTCCTGCAGACGTATGAAATATCATATAATTAATATCCATCAGAAATTGAACGATGCAAAAATTATATTTTTCTGTCCGAAATGTAGCATGGAATTCAATAATGACGAGTCTCAGTTGCGTCGACACTTGGCCTACGATCATGATTACAATACATTTGATAAGTTGAATTTTGATGTGATCACAAATACGAATAGTTCTATAACGAAGTATCAGTGTCGTGAATGTAATGCGTTGTACAGGATTATGAATTTGAAACTTTTGCGCGAACACGCCATGAAACATTTAACTTCAACGCAACGATTTAAATGCAAGTATTGTACTCGCATTTTTTCAGCAGAACAATCTATACGATTCCATATTTGCGATGAGTTGCGCGCAAGCCTAAAAGATGCCTCGAAAATGGCTACATGTAAGTAGATACTATGTACTAGATGAAACCTCGACTATCGGAATAAATACTGGGACTGTTAATTCCCGTTAACAAATTTATAACCCAAAAAATTGCAATCAACAGAAGAATGATAGGTTCCAAATGTCTAGGTTAGGTTAGTCTATAAGGGTTGGATGTATTGGTTTTTGATCAACCTCAGACGTCTAATAATTCTGATATTTTCTGAAATATCGAAATAGTATTGACCCAAATGAAAATTTATTTTGTTATTCAACGCTGGACTTGTTTGTATTTATTTACGATGTTATAAACGGTGCTGTTGACTGTTCCTCCCTTCTCGAGCAAGTTACTTTTAATGTCCCGGCTAAAAATCATCGACGTTTATAAATTTTTTATAGAACTAACTATTCTTTAAATTCTCCTATCGTTAGAGCTTTAATCGCACATTCTTCTGATTTAGATTTTTCTAGTTCTAAATCTATTTTTAAAGCTATTCTTAATACCTGCTCCTTGTAATTAGTATCTTGTTGAATCATAACTAGCACCTTAATATCTAATTCTGTTCTTTAGTCTGTAAGAATTTTAGTTTGTCAGAATTTTAGTCTGTAATGCTTGGTTTTCACTATGTCATATTTGCCGTCAAAAAGAGAAAAAGAGAGAATTTCCCATATGAATTTGACATAATGAAAACCAGGCATAAGAATCTTGTATTCATAGACTTAATTAGTAAATAAAAATAAAAAATAAGATAACTAAGGAATAGGAGATCAATTCTACTTCAGCTTCGTCCTTGCAACTTCTACAGCAGCCTTTTTTAAATAGATCAAACCTACTTAGGCTTGAACAGTAAACTGTCCTGTTAGACACCTATCCTTTTTATATAAGATCTGTATAAAAATGGTGCATCCTTCAAGCGTTTTAAATCTCACTTAAGCCAGATTTTCTTAGTATTCCAGCGGGTATTCATTTTCGAACATTTATTGATTATGGCGAAGAATAATATGTATTAATCAATAATTTACCGATAGCAAGGTGCATACCTAACGCTCGTATCTATACAGTTTTTCGCGGTAGTATACCGCTTTTTCAACTCTAAAACCGCATACCGCCTTTTTTACCAAAATACCGCGTTTATATTAAGAAAAAATCACAATGCGAAACGTGAAATAAGTAGAAACATTGAAGGCGATTCTTATCGTCAATTATAACTTGAAATATCCATGCGTTGATTTCTATAAATACCTCATAGCAAAGCCGGAATCGCTTCGTCAAATTTCTTCAAAGCACAAATTCAATACAACTACAAAAGGAGATATGGAAATGGAGAACGAAGACGATTTAGATGATGGATAAATTGCTTTCCTGGTCAATTTTCATTGAAAAAAGTTGATTCCGCGAAATATACAGTTTTTTTCAAATCGATTTACAGTTTTTTAAAAATTGTTGGTAGAAATATACAGTTTTTGGTCGGAAAAAAGATACGAGCGTTGTGCATACCAAATCATGCACTCCTTCTATAGCTATATATTTAGTCTAAAAATTATACAAGAGTCTCAGGGAAAGGTAGGTGTTTTTTGTTCAAAAGTAACTTCACCACCAACAATGCTAGCAATTTTTGACCTATCCATACAGATTTGGATTTACCCAGTTTGAGGGATAAAGCTTGCAATCCATAGTGGAATGAAGATGTAAAAGTGGTTCAATTTCAGAGAAAGATGAAAATATCTCTCTTTGAGTTCTTTGGATTGTAGCTATGGACTCAAAATATAAAAATCCCACAAGCGTAAATTAAGGCTTTTAATGAGATCAATCAGGAAGTGAAGTGCTCTATTGATTTCCCAGTCTAGCTTAGGCTCTGTTAAGATGTTAAGAATATCTATTAAGGCCTCTGTTTAAAAAAGTTAGTGTTTTTATGTAATTCTTTTATTTATAAAGTTTTTTTTCTTCTTATTCTTACAGATGACATAAACGAAAAAACAGAAGGCTCATTTGATAACAAATATTTAATTTGCCCTAAATGTGGTGAAGAATTTACCTCCAAAGATCAATTCTCCAAACACAATTGTACCGTCGATACCCTCATCACGACGATTGCATCTGCCAACGAAAGCATTGATCCTAGAATCACAAAAAAACTGCTAGAATTCGAGCAATTGGTTAAACACATTTGCCCTGCCTGCAATGTCGAATTCGAAAGTATTAAAGAATGGCATGCCCATCTGAATAAAAAGCATAAGATGCATACGCTTCTTGGTTTACATATGCTGCAAGTGGAAGAGAACAAGGTCAAATGTTTCGATTGCAATGTTTTGATGAAAAATGCTGCTGTGATCAGACGTTTGCATAGATTCCATCACTTACCCTATAAACCATATAAATGTAGATATTGCGGGGATGGTTTAGATAAATATGAAACTGTCTACAATCATGCCATTAAATGCCAATTCAATATAGTGACGGACAGCGTAAACCGCTATAAAGAACTAAATGATGAAGTCACCGCAGAAAAACTTATAAAATTTGTATGCCCACTTTGCCCCGAGCTCAAATTCAACACATTATTTCAGTTCAACGCCCATTTTCGCATTGGGCATAAATCCTTTGAAGATTCGTTTGTAATACATGCAAATGGTTCAATGAATTGCAAGCAATGTGGAAAGAATTTCATCGATAGCGATACACGCCGAATGGTAAAACATCGTCTTTTTCACGTCGGTATACAGCCATACCATTGTCGTCAATGTCCTAGTGTGATGATGGATTTTTCAAAAATGAAGCAACACGTGGAATTTGAGCATTTGCGTCAAATAGAAGCAGAAGCAACTGTAAAGGTAGAGACAAGAGTAATTCCTAGCACAGCAACATCAGCTATATTGCCCAACAACAACACAGTGGCACAGCTATCTAAAGCACGCATGGCGTACTGTAGTGAAAAGTCACCAGTGCTGAATCAGTACAATGACTATATAACATATGCTTGTCCTGAATGTAACGAAGCATTACCAACTCAAAACGACTGGCATATTCATATAAACACTAAGCATGATTTCTTCGATGAGCAGAAAATGAATATTGAAATATCGTCGGATGGCACTAAAAAATGCAAAGAGTGCGATGTAAAGATCAGCGGAGGCAATCTCCACGAGCAACGTCATAAATTAACCCATATGCCATACAAGTCATTTATTTGTGCACTCTGTTATCATCGTGCAAACACGCTGGGAGTACTCTTCCAGCACATACGACGACGTCACTTTACAGCCGGAAGTTTTAAATGTGTTTTATGTCCGCTTGTGCTAAACACTTCTTACGAACAATGCGAACATATTAAAACCCATAATCCCAAAGAATGGCCCGAAACTATTTGTCGAATTTGCTATCGGAATTTCAGTTCACGATCTTCGGTGGCTGCACACATGGAAACTCATGATGCTGAACGAAGGCGATATAAGTGTAATTATTGTGATCGTCAGTTCTTAAACTCAAGTGAGAATAAGAGACATCAATTACGAAATCATCATACGGAGGAGGCTATTTTAACATAAGTGTGTGTGTAATTCAATGCAATGGAAATTAATTCATTTGAATACTGAATTTAATATTAGATAAAATAATTTGAAATATTAAAAGTTATGATTTTGAAGTTAACATGTCAATTTGTCCTTGATCAGAATCAAATATTCATGCATACATACGTAGTATACAAAATTAGTGGCCGCTTGAGATGTAGTTTGCCTATGTCAGGTAAGCACTTCTTTTTATAAATTTTGTGTTAAATATACTACTTTAGGATTAATCTATGCATAAAAAGAAATCTGGAATTTTTGACGTGATTTATTATAAATCATTATGACACTCTGTAAAATTTACTTCTGGTTCATCTTCCTGAGTCTGTTGGTTAAATTTGCGTAAGTTTTGGAAACACCCAAGCTTAACAAAGCAATCAAACGTTTGATTTATGCCTAAGATGTAAGCTTACAAATTCGTTATAATTTCAGCATTCAGAGTTTGGATATTTTAGAAGTGAATCAACAAAAAGTTGAATTACTTTGCCAGAAAAAAAAATCGACAACAGCATTCCTCAACAATACTTGGTTAAATTTCTTTATATCTTAATCGTAAACGTCTTGAATCCTCAGCCATCCCTTAAGGTGGGAGAGCAGCTATGTTAAAGGAAATTGCTTCCACAATTTATAATCCCACCGTACTCTTAGAATGCTGATGGCGTTATATCGCCTTCTTTTAACTTAGCAAGATGTGAGATTGTATATAAAGTTAACGGTTACGGAATTACACAACACATACGGAGTTTGGTTTTAGATTAGCGCCCACAAAGAACCTATTTAACCCAAATAAATCCATCATTGTTCACTTCATTACAAGGTTAATATTTGGTCCCCTCTTTATTCAAGACATAGTTATTAAGTGGTTAGGTCTAGTCAGAAGCATTAAAAAATTTAGCATTATAAACATTTTTTTTATAGTAAAGATAAAACAGAATAATAACTCTGTATTGATAATTTTTGGAAATAAATATAATTACCGTTAAATAAAAAAATATATAAAATACTCATTTTTTTCACGCCTCTGACTGGACCTAACCTCTCAAGTAGAAATCAAGTACTTGTCTAGGAGTCAAGTTTTGTACAGCCCCTTGTAGCTGTACAAAACTCCTTGGAAATATTTGAAGTTTTATAGGACTGTCTGCTCATCACTGCCATTGAGGCGTTAAGTCGACTTGAACATTTTTCCACATTTTCAGAGCTATCAAAGTATGTAGTATACACATCTACGTAGCATACACGTCTACGTAGAAGTCAGAGTGGCATACACGTTTTTTACGTGACAAACGTTGTTCCACCAAAATGTAAGCAACTTGAAAATACAAAATTTGATCAACTCTGTTCTATAAAAAAATGTTAATGACTTTTTGTGCAACACTGTATTAAGTATTTGACAGATACAACACGTGAATGAATTTTGAAAGTTTTGTTTCTGAAAAGTTAACTTGAAAGATGAACGAAAATAATAATAATTTTCGCGGACGTGGAGGTTATCGTGGACATAAACGATTTCGCGGAACTGGTGGTGGTTCATATGGCAAAAATCACCATAGTACATATGGTGGGAGCAATAGCCATGAAAATGTTCACCGTAGTGGTGGTGTCGGTGGTGGTGGCGACGGTGGTAATGAAGAATTTCCAAAATTTAGAGACAAGCAACAACAACAAATGCAAAATCAACGTCAAAATCAGCGAGGACGTCGTCAATCTACATACCAAGCAAATTGGACTAGATGGAATGGTGATGGAGGGGGTGGCGGCGGTGATAACGATTGGAATCGTAACAATAGGAATAAAATGGAAGAAATTTCCACAGGGATGACGGGAGCAAATAATAATAGTGGACATGATGGTAGCGGTGTCAAACCATGGAATCGTAATCGTAGTAAATTGAAGAATGAAGAAACTACTATCAGTACAACGTCAAAGACGACGATTACAAGAGAAAATGAGCATAGACATGAAAGTGGCGGTGCGATGGCAAACAATGATTGGAATCACAGTCATATGAATGAAAACGAAATATCGAACCCCACAATATTAGCAAGAGAAGATGTTGGTGGCGTTAGTAATGCTATAGTTACGACATCGCCAACATCTCAAGTGGATGCACCGATTGCTGTCCCGAATCAATCTTCGTTACTTGAGGATAAAAAGCCACTCTTAAGAAAAATTAAAATCGAAAAATCTGAGCTGAAAGTAAAAACACCACCGCCCCCACAAACAAAAGCATCATCCTCATCATCCAATACAAGTTCAACCAGTGATGATGACGATAACGGTGAAGCTGAGACAAGGAAACCCAAACAAACAGCGCAGCCATCTATTGAGATTAAACTAAAATCAGCCGTTAAAGCAACAACGAAAAAAGATAAGAAGCTTAAAAAAGCAGCAATTGAGCCAACGCCAAGCTCATCGAGTTCATCCGAAGATTCTTCATCTGAATCAGATGAAGACTCTTCTTCGGGAAATATAAACACAATTCGCGAACCTTTAAAAACAGTCACTATTACAGCAGAGAAAAAAACTAAAAACGACAGGAAAAAAAACAAAACAAAGCAATCGGTGGATGAAGATTTAATCTGTTTAGGTAAATTGAACAATAAATTTGTTATAGAGGATGACGATGCTGATATGCTAGTAGAAAAGCAATTGGAGCCTGAAAATTTAAGGAAAGAACAGTGTCTACTGTGCGATAAAAAGGTGTTTATTATTTGTTTTCTTGATATTCCAATCAATTTTTAATATTTAATTCCTGCTTTTCTGTTTATTTTTGTTTCACTAGGGCCATACAGCTTTTCAATGCCAAATGATTTGTAAAAATTGCTCAGCGCCTTATCACAACCATAATAGTTGTCCAAAACCGGCAAATCTTACAATTATGTTGCAATATTTTATGGAATTTTGTATGCAACAGTTGCAACATTTTAATCCAGATCAAAAATTTATGTCAACACTAAATGTTAACTCCCATCAAATTGGTGGTGCATCAATCGCAACAAAGATCAGCACGCCTAGCAAACAGAAGCGCAGCACACACAATAAAAGTAAACAAAAAATTAAGGCACCAGCTAAAAGAAAGCGTAACCAAGCTAGTGATAGTGAGGATGACGACGGCGACGATGATGAAGATGAGACTGCTGATTCAACTACCAATGCCACCGAAAGTTCAGCATCTGAGAGTGAATATAGTGTAGCAACGTCATCATCTGCAAAAAAGAAAAAAACTAAAATATCTACACATCCCCACGATGCTGCAGCATTCAACAGTTTATATGGCTCATCAGCCGCTGGCATCACTCCTTTTACAGCTTTACCTGCTGCCGCATTGGCAGCATACAATCCAATGCTTTTCAATCAAATGATGCATAGTGGATTTTCGGGAGCATTAAATTTTAAAAAATAGTAAGATACAAGAAAATTTATTTTATTTTGGGTTTTTATTTACAAAATTTATGTACAATAACAAATAAAAAAAATAAATAATAACACAGAACATTATTATATAAGATCAACTTCCGAATCGCTTGCGCCTTTTTTGGCTGTTGTTCAGCGTAATAAAATAACTATTTTTAACATTTGTATAAAAAAAATAATGTGCATCACTGTTACCATTAGACATGGGAATAATTAAATATTTGTTTAAATTAATTGAGTAAAACATTGGCATTGAAATGAAATGAAACTTTCAATTTTCATAGTGCAGCAGCACTTTTTCCCCTACAATGAATGGTCATTTTAAAAAATGCATTGCCTTAATATATAGACTGTTATACCACACTTCTCTTCTCACGCGGGTGAAGTGCTAATGGGAATCGATAGGCAATTTCTTTATTTGATGTTCTACAACTTTGACGTCAGGGTGAATGTTGGCTATTATGAAAAGTTAAATATTTTTTATTTCTACATTTACTGTCCACCTCCTCTCTGTGGGTCTTTTCAGTTAATTGGGTCAGGGGGACGATTTTTATGTGCAAGCGGTTCTTTTACTATTTTCTGTGAACAAGTTTTGCTGAATACAATATGTCAATATTTGTAGGAACACTCAAAAAGAAGATCCAGAGGCGGAGTGAAATTTTTTTGAATTTTTGACTTAACTTTGCTTTCGATCAATGCCAATCAAAACATAGCTTTCTTTCAATGCTCAAGTCCCAAGTACGGTTGCCATTCCTCTTTTCACTCCCCCGACAAACCCTCAACACTTTGGGTTAATTGTTCCATTGCCGTTTGTGCTACTTTACCGAGCGTACCCTCTTGCGAAGCAACATCTTCATACTGCAATATATCTACACACTCACGCAAAATATCAATTGCATCCATCAGTTTCCGCTTTAGCGCTTCGCCTGTCAACACGCCCACAATGAAAGCACTCTTGGCCAACAAAACCAATGGCACGTGCAGTTCGTATAACATCATTGCGCGCGTACGACTCAAACCCGGTTCAAAACAATCCAATATACGTAATACCTGGCGGCACAAATCTTCTTTACGTTCAAGCAGCACATCTGGCAGTTCAACCAATTCATAGCCCTGAACGCGTCCATACATTTCAATGAGATTCTGACGCAATCCAGTTTGTATATGATGTTGTGGATGTACAACAACACGATATTTGCGCATAAGTTTTTCCGTTTCTTCAAGGCGTTCGGGTCCCATGTCCATTGCTTGTGTTTCTGCCACTTCTGCTTGCATGACGCTGGTCGCTTTTTGTATAGCATTGCTGGAGGTTTTAAACTCACAATTATTGCATTTCCATTCGGCTATGGGATCTGAAATGAAATTACATGGTTACTGCAACAATTTACAATAAGTGAAAGACGAGATACTTTCCATTGATTGATTATGAAAATATCTCTTTATAATTGGGGTGTAATTTATATTACATAATTACTTACCCAAAGGATTAACGCTCAACAGCCAACCATCTTCACATTTGCTACATTTAAACGTACTGAAATTTGTGCCCAATTCTGTAGGATCCATGCATCGTTCACATACGCATGTAAAGAATTTACCCGTTTTTAGATGCTCCTGTCGCTGTGCAGTACCATTTAAAGTATACGTATAGGAGTGTTGTAGCTGTTGACCCTCCTTCAAATTGCACATAGCACGCAAACGTATTCTGTGGATATTTAATGTATAACTTAGAGTATCATTTCCATTTTAACACTCTATCACTTACTTATAATCTTCGCTGGGATATATGCAACGCGTTGTATTTGGTACGCAATTATGTGCTAATATACCAGTAATCGGATATAAACAACGCAATGCATCACCTTGCAATGTTCGTGCCTCAAATGCATTCACTTCTAATATGCCCACCACTTGCATTATTAATTCCTCAGAGAAACGATCTGCTAGCTTGCATGGTCCCCGCAAATATTGTGCTATATTCACTAGATCAGCATTCCATATTTCGATCGTTTTACGACGCGCTTCATTATGATACTCCATCGGTGCTATTTCGCGTTCCCAACGTTCCGGATCAGTTTCTTTAGCAAGCAGAACTCTGAAAATAATATTTGATATGTATTAATGAATATTAAAAAATGGCAGAAAGATGTGAGTGTAGAGAAATCGTAATTTTTGGAAAAAAAATTGAACCTTTTATCAGAGTGCTTTTAGTCGTGGTCAGACCACCATTTGGCGGATATCCATTTTACCCCAAGTCGTGGAAAAGACCCAAGAAGAACACATCGACCCTTACAACCTATTCGATTAAAAAACCGCATGATTTTTAGTTTTGGTATACCTACGACTTTGGAAAATTATACTGACCGATACTACCTGGGCAGTAAAAACCACGAGAAGGTTTTTTATGGATCATTTGATATCAAATGCGATGTCAGACAAGGTGTAGATTTTTCAAACTTATGGTGGGCATTATCTGCTACAAGAATATCATGTTTCTTGCGTATGCTAATGATATGGACATCATTGGTCACAACACGTGGGCGTAGAATCCTGTTCATATTATCTCTAATCTGCAAAAAAAATTTTCGTCAAGTGCGTCTTGTGATTAACGATGTCAAAACGAAATATCTTCTGTCAACGAACAATGAGTTGCAGTAGAGAACACGGTAGAAAATTACAAATAACAGGACAATAGCAAGAGTAAAATTTGCCTAAGAAGGCTTTTAACTTCGCCGTTCGGACTCGGCATAAGAGTAAATTCCTTCCATTCTACAAATATTACTCGCAAAACACGAATAGTTGCGAAAGCCTCATTCTCATCCATGAGCTGTTTTGACATAATGGTTGTAGGGTGAAGGTTTCTCAAGCGTGCCGCTTAAAATAAAAATAATAATTTTTGGTCAGAATACATTCACTTCAATTCATCGAAACAAATTACAGCACATTTTTTTAACGGAGAATCGGCCAACACTGGTCGACAGTACTGATGTAGAGTAACAAAACCTTAAAAGAGTTTTGCAAAGTTAGCTCGCTTTTAAAAGTTATAGGCATTCATTTAACATTATAGAGTTTTCCATATTAAGAAGTTTAAACAATCCATTACTTTTGCAAAAAAATAAGCAATAATACTAGTAACAAAAATGTATAGAATTTAATAATGTTTTGGGTTTTAAAATTTTTGTTTTTATTATAAACAGAAAATAGAACTGAAAAATACACTAAAACAGCTCAAATTTTAAAGGCTATAAAATTTAAAAGCGATCTAATTTTTAAAAACCTTTTTAGAGTTTTGTTACTCTGGACCAGTACTACCGACCTTTGTTGGTCGCTTCTCCGTTAGATTCCATGACCCTAAAATGGTTGCACAGTGTTATTAAGTTTAAAAGTTATTAACAATTGAAGTTTTTCACATGGTTTTCTTAACAAATTGATTTCTCGTAAACGGTTTGGTATAGACAAAAATGTTAAAAGTACTGGAACGCAAAAAACCACTATTCTTGCACGAAACAAAACGTCAAATTGTAGCGGCAGTTAAATTATAAAAACAAAGTGACTGTGATATTTAATAAAATAAAAATTGTTAAACCTTACAAGAAAATAAATAAATAATGAAAAAATTCAACATAAATTATTCGCCTGATTACTTCTGAAGAATCTTCATCGCCATTTGCATTATTCATAAATAGCAGAAGCTCCTACATCATCAGAAGTTGAACAGACACTTGCGTCTTTGATCTGTGGAGAATGTAGTTAAAAATTAACAAATATTCTATTAATACATTTTCAGATGTTTTTTGAACATTTTTGATTCTAAATAACACTTATTTTTCCAAAAATTCTTTATTTATTTATAAATTCCAAATATTCAATATATTTTCACAAAAGCATTGTTTTACCCGAAGAAAAAGTGCGGGCAAGAAGAAGAAAAAGACAATAGGTCTCTCCGCGAACTTTACTTGTAAAATTTTACTAGTAACAAAATTTAAGAGCGTAAAAAAACTCTCCTAAAAACAGAATAATCTAAAAAAGTACGCGAATGGAAAACTTTTACAAATTTGTAAGTAAGCTAACTGCAAAAAAATAGTATAATTTTTGTTCACTTGCATTTTAAAGAAAAATAATGAGAAACACAGGAAAGCTTGAGGTCAACTGTTCGGGGATGACTTTTAACCCTTAAATACTAACCATATGTAAAATAGCAAATAAGATTAAAGAAAAATATCAAAGAACAAACAGCACAAAAGAAAACTTGCCAGTACTAGCAAGTCTGTACTCGTCTCCTCTCGTTTTTCCTCTCTTGCCTATAAACTCGACTTGCCGACAAGAAAACTTGCCGTGTGGAAAAGGGGACATACCGTGCGATAACCAAAAATAATTTAGTCTCAATTTACAAATTTTTTTGTTTCCTTATTTCCCTTTTATGTTTCTAAGACAATTTATGTAGGAAAATTTAATGAAAAAGCATATTTGTGGCAGTTTGCAGCGCCGCTCTGACAAGCCCAATTTCTAAATTCACTAGCAGTGAATAGCTGATTTTATTTTATTGCCACTGCCACGAGGCAGTGTAATTTAGGCTTTATGTGGGAAGTTAATATACGTAGTCAGCAAACGATTGTTTATTAATTTTGCAGATTTGCAGTATTAATTATCGAGAAGTTAGGACAATCGAGTATTCCGTATACGAAATTATTTTTGCTTTTAATTCTTTTTCAATCTGCAGTTGTTTTTTTTTTTTTTCTTTTGACAAGTTTTTTTCGATACAAATTTTTACAAGCAGAAATTTTACTTGTAAAAACTTGCACGCTCTATCACAAAAACAGAAAATTTTTTTTCTCTCATTTTCTCTCTGTTTTACAAATTTTTTGGGTACGCGAACGACTTCCAGTAAAAACTTGTACAAATTTGTACAAATTTTTTGTATGCGAACAGACCTAATTACTCTCTCATCTCTCGTTTGCAAGTTTTTTGAATACGGAAACGCTTTTCGGCAGTTTTGGGTAAATTCATGCACCCGCGGTAAAGTACGGGAACGGACCTATTATAAATTATACAAAAAAATAAATTTCCATAAAAAAATGTTTTTTTATTATATTTTTGGTAGACTGTGAAAATTAAGTCTAAGCGTTAATTTTCAAAGTCTTGACTACTTTGTTCATGCCAACGGCCGTCTGTTTTGCCCACCTCTATATACACTATTGTTGTGATGACTACATACGTTCATTTAGCCTGTTATAGATTACTTGAAATAAACTAAATATTTGAACGTTTCTAGTTTTTGAGAGATTTTTCCATGTTTTAACTGATACCCGATTTATGAAATCTAATGCTAAATTAATACCGATCAAACGGGTCCTTTCCTATGAGATTAACACAAATCATTTATACATATTACCCTCACGCTCTTACATGTGCAAATAAAATATTTCTATAACAAATTTTTATACGCAGATTAATACCACATACATATGACAAAAGAATAATTTCCTTTAGTCTGTGAAAGTTTTATATTAAAACAAAAATATACCTATGCACATACACATATTAAAATTTTTTGCTAACAAAAGATCAACATAAACTTTAGTCACCCAGCACATAATTCAAATGAAATGTATTTTAAGATAAATCAAATTGGCAGTCAGGCAAGGAGATAGATAGATAATTTTTTAAAACGACATATATATGCTTAGTTTCAGTTAATGTTTTTAACAACAAAAACATCTTATGTGTCTAGCAAGATGAGGCATTAAAAAGCTTTCAGTTGCTTGCTCTCTAATTTAAAAAATTCAAAACTACTTTTTTTGTTTTACCTCAATGGCATTATACAATCCAATTGCGGACAACCATTACTATCACTTTTCATATCATAGAATTTCACATTAGCATTACAAAATATGATACATTCTCTTTTGTGATGATATTTTGCTCCCATTGCCGAACATTCCTGGCATATAGGCCATTTACAATCGTTGCAACGATCCTTTTCTCCATTAACACTATCACATTGAACTGGAACATAACATTCCAGACAAATTATGCCACCATTACATTTTGGACCAAATGCAAAGGGATATTCTTCAATTAAAATATCACCGGCATTTGTTGCTACGTTCGCAGTTAAAAACCGACCAAGTGATGAACTTTTCCGTATATTCGTACGATTGATTATGAGATGTGACGATGGTGAGCTCATGTTGGACACTGTATCTGTTTGCCAAAAACAAATAAAACGCATAGAAATACTATAATGTATACAACTAAAATATAAACTAATGCCTGCCCAGTAGAACTTAAATATATTGCCTTGTTTTTGGATGTTATGTAAATACATATTGTACATAAATTGTATCAAAGATATTGCATGTGGCTGCTGTTGGTATTGTTGGTAACCCAGAGGTTAGAGTCGAAGATAAAGATTCGGGAAAATTTTTTATTGAATGAGTCAAAATCGGGGTGCAGAATGTTTGGAGAGAAACTACAGTATAGTATATTTTGAGGAGAAAGCTTGGATGGCACTGACAATAGAGTTGCAAGATCTACTAAAACGGACCTGCCTTAACCTGTTAAGGGGAACGGGTCAAAAATTTTTTTTATCTTAAATTAAAGTTTATACATTCAAAAATATGTGTAGTTAAAGTTCCAAAAATTGTTTGAGTTACAGCTATTTTAGTGATAGTAAGTAGACTGAAAACTTAATGGACTGAAAACTTTATGCGCGTTTTTCTCGAAACGACTTTTTTCGAACTGGTCGCGTCGGTAACTCGGTCAAATATTAACCGATTTTAAATTTTTTTATTTGTTTTGTTCGTCTTTGCAGTGACGATTTTAAAATTTTTGAAATTGACCATGGAGGGGTATATTTTTTTCGGTCTCCACGGCAACGCCCATATCTTCAAAACTATTCAATATTTTTTAATAAAAATTTGTGGAAATATTGTTGGAAGTGCACTTAATAAAATGAAAATAAAACGATCCCCATATTCCTTTATTTGACAGATAAAAAAAATTCCCGAAAATCACTAATTTTTCCAGCCGTCACTGTGGCCTTCTCCCTTAAGGCAGCCGAACGAGACCTATTTGCTAAAAGCTGCTCTAGTTGTAAGTTTGAAAAAAACGAAACGCGGGAATCCCCACACTTAGAGCCATTGGGGAAGACTTCGAGCATTTTCCAATGTAAATTCTTGCCATCCTATTAGTCGCCGTGGTCCAATGGTTAGCCAAAAATCAAAAAATAGAAAACAGAAATTTTTCTACATGGCCCCACCTATTGGCTGACAAATGGCAAACTTCAAAGAGTGCTTTTCTCTTCCCTGTTCATATTCGACATAATAATGTAGGCACGGTTGCCACACCAAAATTTTTTTTGGGGCCAAAAACAAAAGCAAAAAGGACCAAATAAAAAAAAATGGACCAAATTTTTTTTTAATTATTTGGTTTATTTAACAAGTAAATATAGCACATTGTAAAATGTGTATAACAATTTTATAATATTTTTTTTAGCAATTGCTATAGAATACATACATATATCACATCAAACTAAAGCAAAAAAACAAAAAAAGTGCTCAGAAATTCATATAGCACATATGTAATGAAAGGTATATAAAAATTACTTATAATATTTTAAGTGATTATTATATGTATAGTACAAACATAAGTATATCACATTATATATTAGCAGAAAAAACCAAAAAAAGAAGCGCTTACAAGTTCATATTGCACATATGTATTAAAAAGTGTGTAAAAACTACTTATAATATTTTACGAGATTGTTATATAGTAAAAACATATATCAAATTAAACAATACCAAAAACAACAACAAAAAAATGGTTAGCAATTCAGATACAAAGAAGAACATTTTTGGGACACGATAAATAAATCAAGTATGTCGACAAATCAAAAAATAACAGGGCAGAAAGTATATTCTTTTATAGATGAATACAAATGTAAAGTGATTTTTGAAATCAGATTTCAAAGAAAAAAGAAGATGTGTCTTGAAAGCCCCGAAATTTAGAAAAAAAAAAAAAACGGTATTCTAAACCAAAAAACAGTGCCTTAACAGAATGGCGTTGCTAAATCTTTACTACTCAGTAGTATCGAAACCAAAGTAGATTTCGTCAGCAACTTAGATGCTCTTTCATTGGCCGGGTCTGTGTTTACATCTTTATCAGAAGCATGCAAAGACTTGGTGTGACTTCGGCGAATTTTGAGTGGATTTAATCAACAAATGAGAGCACCAACTAAGCTGTACGAAGACAAAGTTGCTTGAGACTGATTGAAGGAGAGAAGTTTTCAGTTTTCTGCCCAATAAAAGCACAAAGACGTGCGAGTTTGTTTTCAAAAGGACTAAAAAGATAAAAAGTTGCACTTACTGTCCGACCGAAAACATGATGGCAGACTTACTGACGACGCCATTGCCAGCAAGGCGGATTGAAAAAAAGTTATTCTATTGTTTTCAAATTATTGGTAAATGTTCAGATTACACTTCTTATTGGGATTAAAAATCACTTTTTGACTCAAAATTTTGGTCCAAAAGGACTAAAGTGGCAACCGTGTCTGTAGGTCCTTTCTATTGGGGCACAGAATATAATTTATAAATTAAAGTGAGAGACTTTCAACGAGAGAGAAAAGCGAGAGCGTGAGAATGTGAGAGAAAAAAAGTAGGTGAAAGTTTCTGAAAGTAAGCTTTTTACTTTCACAAATTTCCAGCTGCCGAAAAAAAAGAACTGTCAAATATCAAAACGTCAACAATAATTATGGTTGTATTAAATTGATTTCAACAAATAACGCTTTAAATTAAATATTCAATTAATTAAAATATAAACCGCACAATATTTTTTCGCTCTAAATATTAACTGTCAAAATAGCGGATCAGCTGTTTAGTTGAAAGTTTTTAATAGTTTTCTGATCAACTTTTTCGGTTAGCTTCTCTTTGTGACAATTTTTTTCTCAATCTTTTTTACTCTCTCCCTTTTTTTGATGGAAAAGTACGTGAACAGAGCTCATATTAAATCAGGGCTGCCATTTAAAAGTTAATACAAAGTTGGAAAATATGTACAAAGTATATACTCCTTTTATGAAAAAAATAAAATTCTATAAGACCCTAGATATTTATAAATGAACGAAAAATCCGGATATCCCAGTAAAAACGGGACGTTTGGCAACACTAATTTGCGTACAAATATGTATAACTTAAATGGATTAGACCGGTTTATACCGCCATGTGCTGCTGCGCATAAAAGAAGAAGAACTCTTAGAAAATTGCGAGAGGGAGGGGGAGGGATTTGTCTTTACACGGTGTCACCATTTGGCTGACAATTTCAAGCTAGCAACATGGTTATTGTGCCATAAAAGTAGTGGTAGAAAGACTATTAACCAGAACTTAAGGATATAACAGTCTCAAAACTACAGCTCATCCCAAAGAACTTTTCACCGGGAAGTAATCCTCGTCTAAAAGCAGACTAAGAAAACTTGTTCAAATGGGTACTTTTTATAAAGTACAATAACACGTTACGAATGCAATATGATTTTAATGCTAAACAGTCAAACAAAAAATCACTTTTTCTTCCTGCTACAACGATGCAAATCATAAACTACATCAACCTAAACGTCAATATGTCTGCCAAAATCGAAAATATTTACACGCTTTGATAACCTTCAAATTGATTTCATTTAAGCAAAGTATCTATACACACAGACACACACATAGAATAAACGGAAGAGATGCAACAACAAAACCATTAGATACTAACCTCAAAGGTGTTATGCAATCCAATTGTGTGCAAACTCCATCTTCTCCAACATTTCCGGCAAATGTTACTTTAGCTGTTGCGAATACTTCACATTCACCGCTATGAATTTCTGATTGATCACAAGCACTGCATAATGGCCAATCACAGGTTTCGCACCGATCCAATGAATCGCCATCTTCACCATAGAGTAAATCACGATAACAGCCTAAACAAACAATACCGCTATTTTGTTTTGGCCCATAAGCAAATGGCGTCTCTTCCACTACGAGTTCACCTTTTTTCACAGGTTCCGTGGTTATCAAACAGCGACCAAATTTGGGATCATTTTCGATGCGTGATCGTATCATTTCCGTTTTAGTTGTTTTTATTAAATTTTCACGTGCGTTATTCCTACTGCATGCAGTTGCAGATAATGGTTGTAATTCAATAATTTTCGAGCTGTTTTTTGTAGCAAACTTTAATATTATTTAGTTTTAAGATTTTTTTCTTAATTCAATTCGATCGATCACACAATTTATCTATCGAATGACCTGCTCACAAAAAAGTTTTTTAATTGAATAATTTGTCTTCTGTTATTTATTCTGCATTTATTTAATTTATATATATACATATGCGATTCATGGTGTCAGTCTATTTTTAAAATTTTGTTGTACTATGTATGTATCTACATTTTCTTATTTGTTGTTATCTTTATTTTTATGTCACGTGCGCATCGGCGTAATAGTTGATTAAGGAAATCTCTCGGAAATTCTACAATATTAAAAGCAAAACAAAAACAGAAACATTTTGTTTATTAACAAACGCAAAATAAATAAATAAATATTGTTTTTCTTAGAATTTAGACGTTGTTTCCAAGTCGTATGCATGAGGGAATGAGCTTAAAAAATGTTTACTCCATCCACAATTAATCGCATTCAACATTTATTGAGTTCTCGATTTATGATGTTCTTCATGTATCATCATTTTGATGTCAACTCACTTGCACAGTTTTTGTAAAACGGTCATTTCTAATTGATTCGCTTGAATAGCGATTGAGATTGAGGAAGGAGTGCTTTCAGGTTTTCCTCCCCTTGAGCTGGGCTTCATTTTCGGGGTTTATCACGTCGTTTTCGTGCCATTAGGTTCGAAGGTGGGCAGGTTTCCTGATACTAATCTCATCTATTACAATTTTTGTATGAAAGAACCAAAATATACAAAATTATCCCCCCTCCCCCCATCAACCTATGGATACACAAGTAATCTATTTAAAAATTGATTCTAATTAAAATTAGTTTCTATCCCCGTTTTAAAAGTGCCTATGTGCCCCTTTTTATTGAAAAGTGAAATGCAGAAGTAAAATTAAGAATATTTGAAAATCGAAGCCTTTTTCCATAGTGAAGGCTAAAATAATAATTTTGTATTCTGCCTTAATGTAGGCAACGAAGACTATGTCAAAATTTAAGCCTTTTTTACAGTGACGCCTAAAATAACAAGGCGCACGAAAATTTCAAGGTCATTTGAAAATTTTAAATTTAAGCTATGCATGCACAGACGCGATTTCGTCTCGCGTTTTCAGCGCTTCAAACTCTCAAACGTCGAAATCGAATAGCGCGATTTTGTTGCTCTGAAGTCGCAACAGGTGTTTTACTTTTTGATTATTTTTTCTGCGAAACAAATTAGAAAAAAAATTGCCATAAAATAAAATGCGATATTTTCCGCACATTTTCCTATCGGGCATTTTTCAATATTTTTTTGTTGAAAAACTTCCCTATCACAAAAGAAATAAAAGAAAAAGATGAAGAAGAAGAAAAAAATCGCTGTAAAAACGCGGTGAGCTCGACAAAACAAAAAAATGGTTGTGTTCGAAAAACGCTCCGCGACATTAACGCGGCTGCGCGTGGCTGCTCAAATGAAATAATGTGTTGCGTTTTCACAACTTCTGTTGCTGCGACAAAGTCGCATCAGTCCGCGTGTCAGTGCGCCGTCGATCGCATTTTTTCGCGACCGAGACTGACGAGGTAAGCTCATACGCATTTCCTCCTCTCATCTATAAAAAAAACCGGTTTCGGTCCGACCGAGCAGTATATTGCGTGTAGGCTCATTGACCTTTGTGCAGTTGCTTTTGCCACCAGTGGGAGAACGGCATCAGTCGTGGTACCCATCATCCATTCGCTCGCTCAATATCTTGACTAAAATATGCCAAATAGATAGATATTGTGAGTATATTTTACTGCTGCCAAGAGGTTTATTGTAACCTCAATATCATTGAGGCCAATCTCACTAAGGATTTTGACTCTGAGGTAATGATATCCAAACTTTTTCGTACTGCTGGTGTCCTGCCCTATGCCTATTATTTCATGTGTTTCACTTTAAAATGCACTGAAAGGTCATTATTCTGAGGTTATTTTAACTTAAGACATTGAGCCGCTCTTTTGGAGTTTATTAGCAACTCTGATTACCTAAGCTTAAGAACTTGAATCCAGTAGGATGATCTACCACCCATTTCTTATATCCAAAAAGCGTTCAGGACCAATGTAATTATTTTCCACTACCTTCATTGTTAAGTAGTCTACTGTTTCATTGCCATTTAAAGTATTCTAGTTATTTACTCATTTAGCAGATCTAGACATTCCCAAATTATTTTGAAGATATGGCAACGAGTGCACCAAGCCAGTGTCTTAGGTATTTTACTCTACCTTGTCTTCCTATCTTTGGTACTGCAATTCTCTTAATCGAACGTGATTACTTACTGGCCACAAAGTATTTTTTGAAGATCGTTTGAATTCTCTGAACAAATGACTGGTTTAGTGGTGAAAGTGAGTGGAATGACTAAGAAAAGGCAAATACTTCCCAACGCGGATCAATTTCAACAAGTTCTGACATCAAGTATTTTGATGTTTATCTCGATCAAACCTTAATGTGGACAAAACACATTGATATTGAAAAAGCTCAAATTGATACAAGTCGGTAAGCCCCCAGTAACTGGGGCTATTTTTTTGCGGTAGAAATCTTTTTATGAAAAAACAAATTTCGAAAGAGAACCAAACTACTGGTGTTTGTTTTTTTCTTTGTGTATGCAGATAATTCGTTAGCAGTGTGGCCAACTCAGCGCTTTCCCGCTAAATTTAGTGCTTTTTGAAAATTAAAACGCGGAAAAAAGTGATTTAGCGGTCAGCAGGTTTTTTAACGTGTTTTTTCAATTTAAAAGACACTAAAAGCTCCGCTAAATTGTGTAATTCAGAAACGCTGTGAATTAAAAACTTTAAAAGTACATGTATTTAATTAATTTTCTTTTTAATACAGCACAATCCTAATAGTTCGTAATCGCAAGGGACCAGCAATTATTTACGAATTACAGAGGTTTTCGATTTAACGAGATTTCGATTTAACCCTTTCACCCTTTATTCCTCAAAATCTTTGTGGAGTTTTTTCAATATTTTATGCTAATATTAAAATAAATTTTAAAAAATAATATGTCCAAGACTCAGTTATCCTTAACAGGATATCCTTAAGTTTTCCAATGGGGCCTAATGCCTGCTATAACCTCTGTAACCAGGAATTATAGCAAAGCCAATTTAGGGCGATGACACTGCACGTATACAATCCACTCATTGACAGCAAGCATCCGTATTTTAAAGAAAACTCAAATAAAATGGAAAACGTATCTCCCATTTCACTTAAGTTTTCGAGCATTATTGGGATATACGTTAACGAAAAATATAATGATACAGTGATTGATTTTTTTTCGAATCATAGTTCCATAGAATTTTGCTTTGCATTACGAATTATAAGAGGTTGTCCACAACCAATTTCGATTTATAAGAGGTTAAACAGACCTTGTATTGGAAAAAAATACGAATTAGCGAGGGGACAAAATTGTGTAGAATTTTTGCGAATTAAAGCGATTTTTTCCATTGACCAGCAGTTCGTTACGAATTATTGAGATTTTCGAATTAACGGGGTACGAATTATTATTATTATTATTATTATTATTATTATTAACTTAGCGCATTTTTAATGAAAATACGCGTTATTTTAGCGGATTTTGAAAAACAAAAGTTGGCCACACTGTTCGTTAGATAATTCTGAGAGATGCCGTTACTCATGTTTTCTCTGTCTCTCTCATTTATTATTTACTCCCGCTAAAGCAATGATTTTTTCAACAATGAATGCAATGCTTTGTTTAATGAGCGAATTAATTGCGAAGTTTATGAAGCTTTCAGCGTTTTAATGAAGACCCTTAATGTACATATTAAAATTATAGTGATGAATAAGTTGAACTGTTTTTTTTTGTTTTTTTTTTATTGAAGTAAATAAGTTATTTTGGATGCGTGTGAAACGGTAACTTTTTACTCGATGAAAATATTGGTGGAGAAAAATTTCCTATGGTGAGGAAAATTTGTAATTTTGCTGTGCGAAATGGAAATAAAAATTTCACAGAAAATGTTGGCATTTCGGATTGAGATTATAAACAAATAAACTGTGTGGAATAAAAATATTAAATTTTTGTGTATTTTCATGTTATTACTATTTCAATGATAGTATTATTAATTGCGATAATTACGCAAAAAGAAAAATTTGAACTAAATGCAAACAGAAATGTGATAGTAAAAATAAATATAACAAAAATTGAATTAACTCATTTACTTCCAGGTTTTGTTGGCATTCACATTTTTTCTGTTCGTATCGTCCATAGCTATTCCTTTTCCATAAGATATTCTATCCCTATTATATGAATACAGTAAATATTTCTTTAATATGCATTAGTTATTAAAACTTGAATATTTCTTTTTTGACTTTGCATTATAGTTAGTTTTGAAATTTTTAATAAAATGCAACTATGTATGTTATTATAAAAAATGCTTATTCTATTGTTCATCCTGAATTGTCAAAATTTACAGTGAACATTTTCACAGTTCATATTCACCTCAATAGTGTCAATATTTTCTTTCGAATTTTCTTATCCGAGTAAAAAGATATCGTTTCACACACACCCTTTATATAAATAAGTTTGATTTTTCTGTTTAACAATGCTGCTATTTACGTAGACAAAAAAAAGTGTTGCCTTTCTCAGATTAAAATTCGTTCGGGCGGTGTAAATACGGATAAAAAATACAACGCTGAAAACTAACTTCCATGTTGCATTTATGTATTCATATGTAACAATTTAAAAAAGTCTCTGCTTCCTTTTTACATTTGTTACTTAAAGAACATATTTCAATTCCTATTTCAAGCATCTGCAAAGGTTTAAAATAATCGTGTACAACATTATATTGAATTACATATTTTGATATCACAATTTTAGTATATTTATTGAATATAGTTTTACTACGTAACGAATTGCAACGCTGCTGCTGGTTTTCAATTGCGGTGATGGGAAAATTATTTGCAAGTGGCAAATTTAAATTTGTGGTGTTCGTGCGTTGATCGTTCGTCGTCGTTGTTCCTTCTTTTCGCTTACAAGCTCACATCAAAAATATAAACTTCAAGTAAAAGTAAGTAAAATTTGTAATAAAAAATTAAGGAAATTATTCATAAAAATAAGTTAAACAAGTAATAAAAAGCTAATAAAATTGAAAGAGATGTGTGAAAATTGTTATGAGAAAAGTCACGTTGAAAAGCAAAAGTTGATTTCATAACCTAAAAAGAAAAAAAATATGAAGTGAATGTGTGAATGTGTTGGCGTATGCAAAGAAAAATAGTGAAAATTTTATTCAATAATTTCTCTTCTTTCCTGTTTTTTTTTTTTTTTTGTGGTTGTGTTACATTGACGGCAAAGTCGGCACTTTCGCCTCATCCCTGCCCAGCATGCTGAACATGTGTAGAATCTAGGGGTATAAATAAAATTACCACCCGCCCGTTTTTCCTTGCACTACTGCTCTCCTCTTGTCTAGCCAATTCACACTGATAGGCGAAAGTTTTCTCTTTGCGCTACTCTTGTTCTTCGCTCTTTATTGGCTCTTTAGCTGTGATTTTTATAAACAATTTGCAATTATCAATTGAAAATATATTATCAATTTATGTTTGAGGCATGATAATTATTGTAGCCGGCGGAACAGTCAATTCATTTAACTCAAAAAAAGGTATGTGGTATGCAGGGGCGGGTGTCAGTCGAGCATATACCGAAATAATTAAAGTGTTTGCTGCTGTATGGTCGCTTGTTACGTAACAGCAAAAGCTAAATTGAAAGTAAAAAATTGTTTTTACACGAAAATTTACATTTTTGAAATAAATTAGTAGTAAAATTTAATAAAAATAAAATTCTAGAATTAAATTAATTATTTAACATAGAGTTTTTCATAATTTTCCATAATTTAGTATTAATTTTTAACTTATTTTGTGTTCCCTTTGATTTTTTTGTATTAGGCTCATCTGAGATCATGTGAATTTTATGCTATACTTTCGTGTTTTCTGCTCCCTCTACCCGTAGATATTTCGCTAATTTACTCTGTCCATACAATTCCTTATCTTAATAGATAATGACGAGTCCCATAGTTGATAGTAGTGCTGGCTTGTATCTATCTACACCATTATCTATCCATTAGATAGACATAGAGTTAACATTTGTCGCCTTGTCTCTTTCTGAGATAGTGAGTGAAAGCGATTTGGGGGGTTCGTTCGTACCTATGTTTAAAGTGATAATTTTTATGTAGATTACGTACTTATTTGCTTGATTGGGTTTTATAAATGATAAATATTTCATAATTATCATAATGTATTCGTAATACCTTAAATATGATTTATATTGGAAATTTTTGATGAAATAGTTGAGTTTTGATGAGAGCACAAATTAATTTCATAATTTTTCATATTTTTGTTACTCATACAAGTATTGCGTAATTAAGTTAAATTTATACAAAGGGAACTTTGCAGATTATTAAAAGAACATCTGCAAATAAAAGTGTCATAACCATAAAATACTGAATTCCTGTTTTTAAGTTCCATACTGTGCTCAATTTCAGAATTTATGTTATAACTACCATCCTCCAAACTTCGACAAGTTTTTAAAATTAATACACAGAGAATATCTTATTTGTAACGAAGGTTCGATGTTAGAGAATTTATACACAGACGAATAAACTGTGCATATAAGTATATTGACGCATAGTCATAGTCGAAAATAAAGTGCTCTTTAACTAAACTATACTTTAATGCCATAAGAAATGAGGACCATTATCTCAAACAGTCAAAAAGCTTTAAACTCATACCATAAAATCAAAAAATTGTTTCAAGCTCTTATCAGCCTAAAGTCCTATCATCTAAAATTAATATAGTTGTGCTGACTTAGATTGCGGATCATAAAGAATTCTATGGACTCCTTTTCACCTACAAATTTAGCGATTGTACCTGATACTATATTTTCGTGTTGCTATTTCTGTCGATATATTTGTGGACTAACTTCTTTCATGGGCTACTTGAAGATTCCTATTCTATTTAGCACGGTGCCCTGACATAAACCCTATGGGCGTAGTGCCCGGTTGGCAATTGGCACTGTATAACTGCCCTTGTTTGTGTATTGGCTGTCCATCATTTGATAAAAGTAGTTACTTTTTCCTCCATGTCTGTTTCCTGGTAAATTTTTACGTACTTTCTTTCCTTGATCAAAAGAATATTAGTAAGGTTTTGGCACAGGTGCATCATACCTTGGTAAACCCATAGTTAAGTCGCAGTGTAAGTAAGTATTTAGATTCAACTTATGTATAAATAAATTTTCATGAATTTATAAAGGTGTTACATATTAGGAATAACTATGCATTCAGATGACCTTGAAAATATCCTTGATTATGCGGCGGAGTGTAGGAGCACATATGTATACAAATATCCTTGCCAATTTGATAATTTTTTCAATTCAAATGTAAAGAAGATTTATTTATAAATCTGTGGACTATTGAGAAAACAAAAGCATAGAAAAACATGTAGGGATAATGTAACTCCTGGATGGTTCTTAATATACGATAATTTTAGGAATATAAAAATAAAACACAGCATGTAAATAAACAATAATATGAGCGCTGTAATTTCATGCCATAAATCAACCTGCATGTCATAAACAAATTAAAAATAAAATCTATATGGTCAAATGATTTTTCCTCGTTCCTTTAGTTTGTAGCTGACGTCACAAAATCAATAAAGAAAGGTAGCATGGTAGTACTGACTCTTGCGACATAGTTGAAATGTGATGAAATGTGTTTTGTTTTTTTGCTATTTATTTAACTTTTTGCTAACATAGGGTGTTCAACTTTAGGCCACATGCGCGCGAACATTACAACAATTACAATTTGTGGGATTATAAAGTAGACAGTAGACTTGTTTCTCTACGGAAGCGGGTAGTCCTCAGCTGAAACTTAACTTGAAGACGTGTGCAGCGTATTCTTGGTGTTGAAACTGAAAGTGAATAAAAAGGCATCGAAAGAATTGTTAGTTTTTTCTTCTTTTATTTGATTTTCCAAGCTTCTTTTTTATGTTTCAGTTCTCTACAAATTATTAAGTATAGTTTTTTCTCATTTATTTTATTGGTGGAAAAGCAGGAATTATATAAATATTTCTCTTGTTGTTTTTGCTGTAATTGTGTAATAGTTTTCTTTTTTTCTTTATAACATTCTACTGTGTATGTGCGTGTGTGTATGTTTAGCATTTTGAAATTAGTCTTGCTTGAGTTGCTTTTCTGATTGATACGCGTATTAAGGAAATTAGAACTTTTTTTTATTGTGCTGCATGGAGCAAACTGCCCAGATGCCCACAATTACACCGGCAGATTCAGCAACGCCAGCATCAACAGCAGCTTGTAATTCCAAATCACCATTACGCATTTTAGCGTATTTTTATTTTCAACCAGATCTCCTTTCATCATCATCCTCTAACAAAAACAAGAAAAATGATGTCAGCGTTAAGGCAAAGTTGCATGATGATGCAGTAATAACCGCCGATTCTGCCGCTGCCGCCAATGTAAATGCAACAAAGGCAAGTGCGATTGCAATTTGGAAACATAGTACTACTTGGTGTATAACTTTTTCATTTTATTGCAATATTATTTTTTTTTTCAATGGCATGATTACATCATCATCGTCTTCGTTGTTGTTCTTTTCGTCGTTGTAGCCATCCATAAAAATAATGCTTACTTTGCCGGTTTTTCGTTCGTTTGTTCATTCTATACATTTTTTTTTAAATTTTTTTTACATATTTGCTTTATTTCGTTCATTCTTTCTTGTTCTTTCTTTGCAAAAAGCGCAAAATATTTAATTATTTTTCAATTTTATTTCTTATACTTAGCAACACTACATATTTTTTTTAAATATAACTTTAGTTGTTGTAGCTTTATGAGTATTGCATATTGCCGCTGTTGTTATTGTTGCTAGTGTGTTTGAGGTATGTTTGTTTTTCTCAACTAGGCAGTATCACGTGCCGTTTTCTCTTTTGCTCTTAATGAGAATGTTCCTTCTATTTTCTTCTTTTTTTTTGTGTTAGCCTGTCTGAGTGTAATATAACCTATACAACTGAAACAAAAATCAAGAAACATGAAAAATAAATGCAAAAATAATGAACTAAATTTTGCGATTAAAGTTATCGATTTTCCTGTTTTCTTTTAATTATTTAATAACGAATTCACTAATTTTTTCTTTTTAATTAGTGGTTTTTGGAATTGAGAAATTAATTGTTTTAGTCTTATATTTTCTTTTGAACAATATCAAGAAATATAATAATCTATTTTATTAATGTATATATATATATGTGTATTTGCATTGTGCAATCAAATTCTCTTGCTAATCACCTTGATATATTGAATAACTTTCAATTTTATTATATTGTATAATTTGCATATTGTTTTTTAAAAATACTTAAAAAAAAAAAAAACAAATTCTATTTTAATAACATGACGTAAAATTGTGTGTCCACATGAACTAAGAAACGCGAATATGAATTTGTTGTTGTTCATGTTTCTCTTTGAACAATTGCGTATTTATATAGTAGTATTTCTCTAATATTAGTGCGTAATACATATGTCACCATAAAAATACACAATTTCATTAAAATTCTACTATATTGCGTTACTCTCTAGCTCAATTAATAAAAAAAATTCGAGATAATAACAAAACAAACAACAACAAGAAAACAATATAAAATCAATCGGTCATAAAGTCAATGATCTCTTTTGTTGAATATATATATTTAATTTCACTATATGGTATGACTATTATTCATACTCGGGTTTTCGCTCTCTCTATTTACTTTTGTATAGTTCTCTTCTATATATACACAAATGACCAAAAGAATAGCTACATATAAGAATTTCAAATTAAATGCACAGAATAAGTTTTTATGCAGTTATTAAAAAAAAAAACAAATGCACATTTCTTCTTTGCGAAACAGAAACGTGGAAGTTTATAAAGATATATCAATAGTTATGAAAATTGGAATCATTGAATTTTTTTTTGTAGAAAATTTCATTCTTTAAAAAAATAGATATTGGTATTAAAAAATTTTTAAGATAACATTAAAGATATGGATTTTATTTCACATGTTTATCATTATTTGATTACTATACTGTTGTGCCATTATACTTGGCATTCAAGGTTCAGCAGGCTTTGTTTGGTGGTGGTTCGTATAACACATTTTTGGAACAAACTGCTTCAACTAGTTCTTAGGGGCCGTTCACATATTACGTAACACAATTTTCGACCCCCCCCCTCCCCCTCCTGTAACGCTTCGTAACAAATTGTCTGACCCCCTCCCCTTTCGCGCGTTACGTAATATGTGAATGGCACCTTATTGACAAACTTGGCCAACTTCTTTGAGTTACTCCACAAGTTTTCAAATGTATAAGGAGTTACAAAATTTTTTTTTTTTTGTAAAACACATGAAACTCTGCTTTAGATTAGCCTGATCCAAACATTGACGAGTTGTAAGAGCAGTATTTTATTTTTCGGTACAGCATTTACAATTTCAAGACTTAAGAGGGTCGCTTTTTGAGAGCCTCACAATTTAGCGGTCAACTGTTGCTCTGGTCTACAACAAGTTTCTCTTCCTGGTTTCTTTCTGGCATTTTGCACGAAATGTAAAATATTTTTCACAAATGCCAATGTCTCGTTGAAGTTTCCCCTCTTTTTCTAGATTAAAAACAACATTTGTTCCTCAACTGCTATTGTTTTTTTAACGTTCATGTTGAAACCACTTATGTATGTTTCTTTTAATGAAATTAATGCATTTGTATTTGACATAAACAAAAAATTTAGTAATATTTTAATTTGGAAAGATTTTTTGTATACATTTCTTCTAAACTTAGCTGTTCAGTTAGTAAACTAGACTATATATTCATTATTTTGATTAAGTAAATTTTAAATTTGCATAAATAAGTAAATATTCTTTAAAAGTGTATCTATTACTTTGATCAGGTGTGTATGTCTATAAAAGATATTTTTGCTGCGTTTGTTGCTAATAAAACAGCAACAAATCGTATGCCATTTGTTTGCACCCATTCAGCTAACAAAGTTCATTCTCTCTCTTCTGTATGCATCACGATCACCGCAACGACTGCATCGTATCGGCAATGGCACATCGTTTATACCGTTAGCTAGATAGCATTTCACATTTATGAGTATAAATGTTTGGTTGCCCAAAAACGTTCATTGACCTCAATCTCTTTTTCTCTTTCAATGCATTGTAATTAAGTTAGCTTAAAACGTTGCTCGTTGATTTGTGCTTTATTAGCTTCTTTTTTCTCTTTATTTATATTTGAATTTATATAAATAATTAAGCAATTCTTTGATTCGTAAAGAAGATGTTGTGGATGCACCTTGAACTTGTTTCTTATTGTCTCTTATGTTTAGTGTTTACTGCAAATTTGATTGAACATGCTTCTGTCTTTGATTTTAAACTTTACGTGTTGTTAACAAGATATACATATATATACTTGGCGAATACTTTTTTATTACGATCTGCAAGTTTCTTCTTATTGAGTAATTAGTAGTATGTAAGTATTTTTACACTTTTTTCTTGGCAACTTGTAAATTCTTTTGGATTTTGGTGTAGAGATTTCTTGAGCAAAAAAAAAAAAAAAAAAAAAAATAGCACCAGTTACTGGGGCCTTACCTACTAGTATCACTTATTTTCTTACCATAGCAATGTCCTTCGTCCAATATTGCAGAAATGATGAAGTGTGTAGCAGTCTCTCTTTCACTCTGTGGCTTACTCGCCATTTATGCTAAATCAGCGGCAAACCTTGTCTCAAGCCTTAAAATCCTCTCTACTGTGGGTTATTTCCATAGTTTAGTACCGGTTATTTTCAGTATAGCACTACTATAGTATATAAAAGCCATAAATCTCGATTGACTTACTTGCAGCTAATATTCTCGCATCACCATTTCCAAGTTTTTCAATTTTGTGTGACTTTTTGTTTGGAAATCAAATAAGAAATTTTGACAAAAAGAAATTTTATGTTTTTCGTTATAAATATATCGCAAAATTTTTCAATTGTTTAAAATAAAAAACAATAACTAATTTGAAATTCGTATATATTTTTGCTAACGTGTATATGTTATATTATGTATATTTAGATGGCTCCTCCATCATACTCAGATCTTGGTAAACTAGCACGTGACATCTTTAGCAAAGGCTACAATTTTGGTCTATGGAAATTGGACTGCAAGACCAAAACCCAATCCGGTATTGAATTCAACACATCCGGCCATTCGAATCAAGAATCTGGCAAAGTTTTCGGTTCATTGGAATCGAAATATAAGTTATCCGATTATGGTGTAACATTGACTGAAAGATGGAATACAGATAATACGTTGTTTGCTGAAGCAGCTGTGCAGGATAAGTTGCTCGAAGGTCTTAAATTGGCAATTGAAGGCTCATTCGCACCACAAAGCGGGTAATCATTGAAAAAAAATAAATACGTACATATATACAAATATAATATTTCTTTTCGTTTTTCTCTTCCAGTGACAAGAATGGCAAATTGAAGGCTGCCTACGGTCAGGACTATGTGAAGTTCGATGCCGATACCAACTTCGATTTCAATGGTCCATTGATCAATGCATCGCTTGTTTTGGGCTATGAAGGTTTCTTGGGTGGCTACAAGACCGCTTTCGATTCCCAAAAATCAGAACTTACCACCAATAACTTTGCTCTTGGCTATCTGGGCAAAGATTTTGTGCTTCATACATCTGTGTAAGTGTTTGCAAGAACAAATTTTAGCCTATCCATCTTTTTTTTGATTTCATGTTCTGTATTTTCATTATTTATCGTTTCACACAGCAACGATGGTCAAGAATTCAGTGGCTCAATCTATCAGAGAGTCTCTGAAAAATTGGAAGGCGCCGTTCAACTTTCGTGGGCCTCAGGCGGAGGCAACACACAATTCGGCCTTGGCGCGAAATACCAAATCGATGGGGATAATATTTTCGGCGCTAAGATCAATAATGATAGCCAAATTGGCTTACGTTACCAGCATAAGCTGCGCGAAGGCTTCACACTTGGCGTTTCTGCATTAATCGAGGGCAAGGACATTAATTCTGGTGGTCACAAATTTGGTGTCAATTTTGAGTTGGAAGCTTAAGAAAAATTCATACTCAACACACATCTTTTAAACAGAAAAAGAAATAAATTATAAAAAACAACAAATAAAAGAGAAAATTGATTCAATGTGGTGTTAGCCAGTAAAACTAAATAATTTACAAGAAAAACCAAAAGTTTTTAGTTATTTAAGAAAGCAAAACAAAAACAAAAAACCAAGTGCATGCTGCGGCCAACAAAGGAAATGTGTGACGCGCTCATGCGTTAATTTAATAGAACGTTGACGCTATAAAAACGTATTTGAATTAAGTTAAATTTAACATTTAACTTCCCCAAAATTTCTATTTCAAGTCCGGTCCTCCCTTTCCCCATCCTTAAAATGCCGTGGCGAAATCAAACCTTTTAATGAAATACAATTACAAAGCAAATGTTATTGTGCATTTAAATTCAAAAATTGTTTCAATTGTTGTAAGGGGCTAGAAATGAGGTATTCATGGAAATGAGGTATTAATTTATGTACCCAAAGAAAATTCATTTTTAATTGATATTTTTTTGGCTTAAAATTACATAGCACGTTGTGACAGGCGTTCAAAATTTATTTGGCCTAATCGAAGAATGAAAGAATACCAGAAAATAATTAATACATAAGTACAGTGGTTTGGGTAATTACAGGGCATTCCTTGTCGTATCGTAAGCGAAAAACACAAACAACTTATCAATCATCTAAATTTATTATATCCCCTTCAAAATAGGCCCCTTCTGAGGCAATACACTTCTTCCAACGAACAATCCAATCATCGAAACACTTTTTAAAGCTATATTCCGGGATGGCCATCAGTTCTCGTTGCGAATTAGTTTTGATGTCTTCAATGCTCTCAAAACGGGTTCCACGAAGTGGTAATTTGAGTTTTGGAAACAGGAAAAAGTCACACGGGGCCATATCTGGAGAGTACGGTGGTTGTTCGATGATATTTGTTGAATTTTGGTTCAAAAACTCGTTCACAATGATCGCTTTGTGCGCTGGTGCATTATCGTGGTGCAAAATCCAACTGTTGTTCCGCCACAAATCTGGTCTTTTGCGATGAACATTCTCTCTCAAACGCCTCATAACGCCAAGATAATATTCTTTATTGACGGTTTGGCCCTCCGGTAAGAATTCCGAATGAACAACACCACGAATATCGAAGAAAACGGTCAGCATCACCTTGATTTTCGATTTGCTTTGGCGCGGTTTTTTCGGTTTCGGTTGACTTGTTTGCATGTCGTACTCGAAAACCCAGGTCTCGTCACCAGTTATGATGCGTTCGATGAACGTTGGATCGGAATTTACGCGTTCAAGCATGTCTTCAGCCACCTTACTGCGATTCACTTTTTGAAGAAAATTCAGATCTTTTGGCACCAATCGCGCTGAGACTTTCCGCATACCCAAAACATCAACCAAAATATGACGAGCGGTCTCATGAGACATGTTCATTTCTTGGGCTATCTCTCGCAAACTATACTGACGATTTTCGAGCACCATTTCCTTTATTTTGTCGACGTTTTCTTCAGTTGAAGAGGTCAAAGGCCGTCCTGAACGTGGCAAATCGTTCACTTCTTCTCGCCCCTCTTTGAACGATTTAAACCAATCGTAAACTTGAGTTTTCGACATGGTTGAATCACTAAATGTTTTTTTCAACATTTCCAACGTTTTGGCACAAGAAATTTCGTTTGAAACACAAAATTTCACACAAACTCTTTGTTCGATATTTTTATCCATAGTAAAAATCGCAACGCACACAAAAGGTTGACTTGTTCTTAATGACGCCGTAACCAACCTAAATGACACATAGCAATAAAAATTCACAGAATAGTGGTTGACAGTTGTGCCAACCTGGGAAAAAAAATTTTTTGAAATATTCTCAGAGGAAAAATTTAAAATGAGAATTTCCGGGTACTTATTTGACAGAATCCCATTAAGGAATCCCATTGATTAAGAGTAAATCTCTGAAGATATGAACAAGCCAGACTTGTCTGTCTGCTCAATCTTTTTTGTTTTTTTTTTTTGCACATGTGCAATGTGTTACAACAGACAAATAAAATGCAGTTTTGAAGGGTAAAGAAATTTATCTTCATTTGTGGCTGTTCACACGGGCGCAAGTATGAACGCCTGTCTGAAAGAAAGACATAAAAAATAGATAGTAAGAAAGAGATAGAAACTCGCCTGTCTTTTTCCTACTACCTATTTTATCTACCTCTCTCTTTCAGATAGACTTTCATGCTTGCGCCCTGTGTTGTCGGATTGTGGGATTTCGCCCATAATTTGGGATTTATTCACCCCAAAAGAGCGAAAGGGATTTTACACATCAAAATCGGATTTTCGGTATAAATTAATAATTTGCAATTAATAAAAATATTATTTTTAAAAACAGGTTTTCAAAAACCTTGAGAACAAATTTAATTTGATAACTGAGATTGAACTGTGTAATACAGTAGCTCTGAAGGGTTTTATAAGAATAATGTATTGTTATCTAGTTTGGAAACGTATTTTTCTAGTAATGCAAAATTGCACAGAATGCATTGTTTAAATCAGCTCCACATATTTCAAACCAGATTAGTTGTATTTTCTTGTATTCCGTGCACTATAAATTACATTTTCTTTTCATAGAATCTATTTTTTTTATTGTAATTATTTGTTCACTTTAACAGCAAATCTTACTCTTAGAAGAGATAATCATAAAAATTTTATAATTTAAACTGGGCCATTACAGCAACGATTTATTTTTTCAGAATGATTCTAAAAATCACATCTTAAAATCTAGACCCCTGAATATAATTGATTATTTTTTTATGTTTTTAAATTTATGTTTTTTAAAAAATAGTTTTGCACACACATCCAGAACCCTTTTTTAGTACTACATATTATCTCTTGTGTATTTTTATTGTACATTTGGCGAATTGCCATATGCAACCGTGCAGAAGAACAATTCACAATAGCACAAAGAAACCTATTCCGTCATCATTCGTTAAAAACGAAGGCAGAAAGTACTTGTGTGAAAAGTGATTTTCTTTCTGTGAGAAATATAAGTGATTAAAAATCATTTTGAATTTAAAAAGTATTGACATATTATATACTTTAAATAAATTGTACATGTTTGCAAATATAAGTGTTACACAAATATATATATTACACTTAAAAATTTGCGACGCAGCATTTTCTGTGAACTTCAAATTTAGGTGCGTAATGAAAAACAAAATGGCGTATATTAAGAAAAAAATTTGAACGAAAAAAAGTTCTGAACAACAAACTCCTGGGCCAAGTGTTTGACTGGATTTAAGTATCTGTGTAGTGAAATTTTAGAAGCAAAAATCACATGATTATTATATTATTCTATTATAGGTAATTGAGTACATAGGGAGGCTAATGCAACGTTTAGATTTCTTATATTGTTTAAATTCAAGGACTAGTACAATAAGGCTATGGATTACTTAGTTATATGTAAATACATCCAGAAATTGAATATTTTTCAAAGAGGATCAAGTTAAGTAAAGAATTCACATAGTTGAAAAAATAATGATTTTAATTTCAGTACCATTAGGCAGGTCCAGCACAAACATCAACAGAACGAAAAATTTTGTAAATTTAGCGTCTACTTTTTAGGTAAAGATTTGTATGTAAATATATAAATGCATGTTAAGAAACTGTAGTGCTAGAATGCGCATTTTTGCCAGCGGAATTCCAATTCCAATTCGGCGTTTCTTTTGAATTCAGAAGGCGCTAGTGAGGCGAAAGCACCTTCTGAATGGATAGTTATGAGCAGTGCTGTCGCTGTTACTTAATATAAAGTTTTTTACTTCACTTTCAAGCCCGACACTTCGTCACTTCCTCTTTCATAAAAACTTCGGTTTTCCAGTTTCAATGAAAACCTAAAATCGATAAAAAAAAAAAAAAAAATCATTATTTTTCCGCTCTTTCATGCCGACATGTTTCCCAAAAATTGAACAGACGTCATGCCGTTTAGAAGACAAAACATTTTAAAAACAACTGTTGCCAATTTACAAAAAACAGTTTAAAAAGTTTGTATCTTCTGAACGCAACCATTGACTGTAGCCAGATCGGTGTGTTTGAATTTATATTCCCTATAAAAAGTAAGATTCCATCTAGCACACATCCTATAGTACATTTTGAGACTTTTTGTGTTTATTTAAATACCTTTTGGCAACATTGACAACTGTCATTTAATTCATTAGAATTTAGTGGAAAATGACGAGGTTGAAGGCGAGAGATCAGCGTCGTTTATTTTTATTCATCGGCGATTTAGTGATTTTTAGATGGCGGCTAGTAGCCGATATTTTCTTTTCTTTTTGCGCTTGAATCAAAAATATTCGATTGTAATACTTTAAACAATCCTATTATAAGCAAATTTATCTGTTTAAGATTATTCATATTAATATTATGTACTGTTTCGTTCATTGGTATGGAGTGTACGGCTTAACAGATAAATTACAACCGACAGGAATTAAAACAGGCCGCGGAACGAAGTTGACTGTGAAATGCACAGCATAGGTTTCTGGCTTCTAGGTAATATAATATATGTGCATTGATGGCTGGAAAAGTCATAGACAATGCCATTCCGAAGGCTCATAATATATACGCGCAAGTGGCTGTTTGCATTGGCGCATGTATCAACGCCTGTCTGAAAAAGAGAGGTAGGTTAGGTTAGGTTGGAGTGGCTGTCGAGAGACACACTTAGGCCTGAACGACCCATTGTGATACCACATAGAGACAAAGAGAGGTAGAAAAAACAGGTATTTAAAAAAAGACGCGAGTTTTTATTTCTTTCTTACTACCTATTTTTTCTACCTCTCAGACAGGCATTCATGCTTGCTCCAATATAAACAGCCACCAACAGTGGCGAATTGAGACGAAACATGTTGCCAAAGTAATGCGCCTTCTGAATGCGAGTAATAACACCACATAGGCAACAGTTGCCGAGGAGACAAAACGCTGTTTATCGATATATAAAATGAAAAATTATAGTGGGGGAATAATTTTAATCCCTACCCGTGACCAAAAAAAAAAAAAAAAAAATTTGTCTCCGCAGCAACTGTAACAATTCTATTTTCCCCTCCTCGCCTACCAAACTCTTAAATCGTCTAATGCAAAAATTGTCGATAACTACTTTCGATGTGAAATATTTGACACAGTCGCCTTACATGATAAAATTAGTTGCATTAAATTTTTTGACATTTCTCTTAAAGCTTTACTTAGTTCTCAAACTATGAATGCTCGGCCATGCAAGTATTTCGTGGCTTGCATATCGAGTTTGATGGTGAGAAAGGGGGAGTAGCTTGCAGGGCAGACATCCAAGCAACGAAAAGTTGTGTGTACGTTGTGTGAAACTTACGCCATATATTTTTCACCACTGAAGTTATAAGAAGGCGTTAAAAATTTTCATAATCTATCTCCCTGTTGTTTCGGCGCTCATCTTATTTACTTTTGACAGTTGCGAGCTAAGATTAGTTTCATCGTATAAGAGGTGACAAACTAGTTCCTTATTTATTATAGTAGTCGTTCGATACGAGTTCTTTTTCGCGGTATCGAAATCAAAAGTAGTTGGTATCAGTAGAAAAGTATTATTGCAGAGCGAAACTAAACGGCGCAGTCTCAGACTCTGAAAGAAAATTGTTTCTGTAGGAAATTATTACTTTTTTTTTCTTATTTCTTTAAATCAAAAACAAAGTTTTTCTTTTTATTTTTACAGTTTATCAAGAGAATTAATGTAAGAAAAGGTAAGTTTTCAAAAAAGGAAAAATAAAACAATTATTAAAAAAAAAAAACAAAGAACGAACACCACGGGTTGCTCCTCAAGGACATTTTAATTGAGACAGACTTCTTGCTCCTTCTACTTGTACTATTGTGGTAGACTTCGCTGGGTACAACAATTTCATTTTAATTTATTGAGTGTGTTTTTGTATCATGTCCGAGGCGCTAACTGCGCCGCCACTGATACCACAATTGCAAGAAATGCAGCATCAGCAAACAAACGGGATGGGCGGGAACTCAGGAACGCCGCAACAACAACAGCAGCAGCAACAACAATGGGCGGGTTATCCAGGTGCAGGTGGTGCAGGTTCTTGGTATGGTTCCAACCAGCCAAATACTACAGCTTATCAACAGCAATATCATCAATACTATCAATATTATATGCGTTATGGTATGCAACAACAACAACAGCAACAGCAAGGTGGTAATGGAAATATGGTAACTTCATCGATTTGTTCATCAAATGCTCCGCCTGGTTTTAGTAATGCGGTTATACCTCAGGGTGATAAAAATATGCCACCATTACCGCCAGGACCACCACCGCCGCCTCCAATGTCGGGCAGTGGTGGCCAACAGGGTAATCAAAAGAATTTTGGAGGCATACGTTTTAATTTGAATCAACAAAAACGCTTGGCAAATGCCCCGAATCCACTGACACTGTCGCCGAACGCACCCAATGGCAATGTTATTAATGGAATGCAACAGTATATGAATAATATTAACAACAATGGGAACATCAATAATAATAATAATAACAACAACAACGTCAACAGCAATAAAAAGAAACGCAAACGTAATAAGAATAAACAGATTCAAAATCAATTGCAACAACAGCAACAAGCAGTATTCGATGCACATTTCATTGAAAATTCAAATGGAAATCCAGTGAATAGTAACAGTAATAGTTTCATTAACACTTCAGTGCCACCACCTTTATCTATTACACCAGATCTATCGAAGCCACCGCCACCGATTGCCAAGTCATTGGGTGTTTCTACGAATTCACCACAACAAAATGGAGTTGCTGCCACCGCAGATGGAATACTCCAACAGTATCAACAGCAACAGCAAAATACATCACCAAATGCAGGTGCCTCGTCGTCTTCTACTGCTCCATTGTCTTCGACTTCATTTAAAAAACCGAACCCCTTTCACAATCCCAACGATGCATGGCCCGAGTCACTGAATATTTATGTGGCGCGTTGCTATGCTAAATGCTCAACTGACTTGGATAAGGACCAAATTGATATATGCCTTAAGGGTAAGATTATTGCTGCTGCAAACCGCTTTGAGTTATGGACACGCGATTGGGATAATGAGCCCATTCCAAGTGTGCATAGCGAACGAAATAATATCAAAATGCAATTGCATCATCAGCAGCAGCCACAACAACAACAGCAACAGCCGCAAATCATTCAACAACATAAATTTGAACATAATAAGTTAAACCATCTGCAACAGCAACAAAATCTAAAAAATAAAGGCATCTCACGCAGCCTGAATGCGCGTCTTGGTCAGAGGAATTCTTTCGGTGGGAGCGGTATGCAGAAGGGCATCAACAATGCACAGCAGCACACTTCTAGAAGCAGATCGCGGTAAGTGAAAATGAAATATTCTTATTAAATTTTTTTTTTATTTTTTTGTTATCCTTCCAGTTCGCCAACATCGTCCTCCTCCAAATATCACAATAAACGGGCGTCGTCGCGTTCTCGTTCGCGTAGTTCCTCAGATAGTCCACGTCGTAAAATGCGGCGCAGTACTAGTTCTGATTCGTCCGATCATCGTTCGTCTGAAAATTTCATACCATTTAATGCAAATTCTTCCTCCTTGTCTGCAACGGCGTTTAATAGTAATAAAAAACAAAACAAATTACAACATAAAAAGGTCAAAAATAATAAGAATACACAATCCGCACAATCTTCTAAATCGAAAACACCACATTTTTATTCGTCATCGATTGGTGGGGCTGTAGATGATGATACTGCGCGTCTGCAACAACGTGCAGCACGTTTCTCGCAGGGGGGTAGTTCGACGAAAAAACCAGTTGTCGCTGTTGCTAGTTCGCCATTTGGTCATACGCCTAAACATGGCGGCATTAGTGGAAAGAATTCCAAAAAATACGGTACGCGTATATTTGTCGATAACGGTAATAACGACGGTGACGGTGGCGTCGAAACGGTGGGTTTAGATTTATTAAATTTGCATATAGTAGGTACGTGTAGGGATCTTGAGAAATCATTCTTGCGTCTAACAAAAGCGCCAATGCCATCCGAAGTGCGGCCCATTGAGGTTTTGACGCATTCACTCCAGAATGTTAAGCAGAAATGGCGTGATAATCAGGATTATTTTTATGCTTGTGATCAACTCAAATCGATACGTCAAGATTTAACGGTCAGTCTAATAAATTAAATTATTTATTGCTTTTTTTTATTTTTTATTTACTTATATAATTTGTTTCGTATTATGTTGTTTTTAGGTTCAAGGTATTCGTGATAAATTCACAGTTGAAGTATACGAAACGCATGCACGTATTGCCATGGAAAAGGGCGACCATGAGGAATTCAATCAGTGTCAAACTCAACTTAAGATGCTCTATCAAGAAGTGGGAAATAGCTCGAACACTTTAGAGTTTACCGCCTATCGCATATTATACTATATTTTCACAAAGAATACCTTGGGTATGTGCGAATTATTATTTCATAAAATTTTTTCGTAGTATTCATATTCAATTTGTTTGCTCTTTTACTCTTCACAGACACGACGACCGTTTTACGTTCGATTACACAAGCTCAACGTGACAATCCTGCCATTGCACATGCTTTACAATTTCGTTCGGCATGGGCTTTGGGTAATTATTGTAAGCTTTTCAAATTATATAAGACAGCACCATTGATGGGAGGACACTTGATTGATTGGTTTATCGAGAGAGAGCGTAAAAATGCGTTGCGTACAATAATTAAAGTGTAAGTATGACGAATATATGATCGTATTTGTAATAGTCAGGGTGCGAAGAAATATTAAAATTTTATATTTCCCAATCGATTTGCCGTAAAATTACCACGGCCCATCAGCGTTGTCTCTTTCCTTTTTTCATTTGAATAATAAAACATTGAACGTGTAACACCGATTTTATTCTTCGCGTGAGCAAAAGCACAAGAGTTTATGCAAAAAAAAAAACACTTCACATTAAGGATCTGAAGTGCATTTATAATCGCTACAGATTGATGCCCCTTGATATCGAGAAAACCATCATAGTGTAATCGTTGAATTGAAACTTCTTTTCAATAGGAGACTAAAGTATGCAAGGCGGTTTGAACTGATTTTCCCTTGCAGTTCGTGTGTTACAACTTCAAAAGTACTTTTCCAAAGTTTTCAAAGAAAAAGTGATGAAAGGCTAATTGGTCTGAAGTTTTTGGGTTTGCTTCGAGGGAACTTTCCTGGCTTACATTCCCAATTGTCTAGCTAGAAGCAATATGGCAGAAGCCAAGATATACATACCTTGAAAATGGTAACGTTTTTATCAAAGAAAGAGTAATTTCAGTGACAATTTTCAATTCTTTAGTTATTAGGTCTGGTCACGTACTTTTCCATCAAAAACTTTCAAGGAGCTTGATTGTGAAAAAAATTCTCACAAACGCTCTCGTTTTTCTCTCTCATTTAAAGATTTTCGAGTACGTGAACACTTTTCCAATGAAAACTATTAACAATTGTTAACAATTTTTTGTATATGAACAAACCTATTATATCTAGCCAGCCTCATAACAACTCAAATGGCTTAAAGCTGTGTTTTTCTCAAGATTTTTGTTCCTATCAATGACTATGTCTCTTAAAGCTGTTTAGAAAGATTTTTATTAAGCTTTGTACTTCGCCGTTCAGGTTCCATCTGAATCCCGAAAACATGAATGTATGCAAATCTCATCCTAGGTCCTTTATGGATTGTTGTGTTAAAGTGTCCTTAAACAATTTTCATCCGATTTGTCGAGATTGAACTGAATAAATCAGTGTTTACAGAATAAGCTTTTGTTAGAAACTCACCTTCCGAGAGAGTAATTCAGATGTAAAGCTAATATCTTAAACCTCTTGCCTATTACTGGGTAGGTTAATCCTTAATAATAAAGAAAAATAATTGATTTGTGTACTGAGCATTCGTGTTTCCACAGACAATATGTTGTGATGCTACGCTTGCTTGGTTGCCTCTTTCTTAACCTCGTCTAATAGAGTTAGCTAGAGAAACTCTTGATGACCATGTACCCGTTGCATGGAGATACAAACGAATGTTAAAACCAATTGAATCATTGCTAATACTGTCATTATTACTTATGATAGCTTCTTTATTTTCCAAAATGAAATTTTCTCACATTTTGACTCGCAAACAACTAGTTTCTTTTTGTAAATTTAATTTTTATTGTTAAATTTTGTCAATGATAATGCTAAACTCAGCACTGTCAGTAATAATAGTTATACCACAAATACTGGCAAAAATAATCAGAAAATTCTGAATTCCTTCAATATTTCCCTTATTCCAAGTAATGATGGGATATTTTGCGTTACAAGATCATTATTCTGTCAGTATTTGAAAATACTGTCATTCTTAGTGACTGTGTAAGGTCTGTTCAAGAATTTGTTAAGCAAATTTGAAAATAACAAATTTTTTATCTCGCAAATATGTCCTCGTATATAGTTTAGTTTAGCCAACATAAAAAAAATCGTATGTGGTTCACTTTGAATTTTCAACACTTTTGCGCAACAGTTGATTTACACTCTCAAAACCTGCAGAGTGTATTCATAAAACGGTATATATAACTTTGCGCATATACGAGTATGCAAGTTTGCGAGCTTTTATGAGGACTACTATTATATTATATTTTTTGCACCATCATTTTTTTTTCTTTTTCAAAATATTACTTTTTCATAAATTATAAACATTTTTGTTATTTTGTTTTTTTACTTAATATAGTTATCGTCCCGCTGTCACCATAGAATACGTCACCAGTACGTTGGCATTCGAAAATGGCATGAAATGTAAAGAATGGTTGGAAACATTTAGTTTGCCATTCTCTGGTAACAATAGCGAACAAATTGATTGCAAAAATGCAGCAACAATAGCCATTTAAATTTAAATATTACATGAAAAGAAATGAAATTTCCCAGATGAAGGGAAAGTGTTATATAAAATTAAAAAATATCGTCGATAGGTGTAGTTGTGTTTTTAAAAGAAATGCGCTAAGAATAGCTAAGTCAAACTCTTCGAAAAATATATTTATAATATAGCAATAAAGTGAAAAGCAGCATTTCTTACAACACATCACACTCGATGAGAGCCAAAACTATATGCGCTCTCTGCGATAAAACCAAATCATCAATCAACATCACCAGTAAATCATTATCAATACCTCTTTGGGCTCTCACTTCACATAAAACAAATAAAAAACAAATGCAATAGAGTCAAGGACTAATACATAATAACAAAATCAATTTAATTCTATTTGTAACAAAAAAGTTGCAAAAATATCAAATCAAAAATCATAATTGATGGCTCTTCTTTGATTGAAAGTGACGATTGATTTCAAAGAATTCAAATGAACTTGAATATTTAGTGAATTAAGTGACTTTATTTTAAGTGGAACATAATTTTGATTAATTTTTTTTTCTGAAGTACTCTGTTACTTATGAAGAAATTATCAATAGCGAAATTTTAAATTATAATCATCAGAAGCGGTGGCGATATTTATATTAATATATACAATTTGCTGGTAGTGCCAGTTCTGGGACCGAGATTACTGTAACCTCGGCGTCATAATTAAACTTAATTTCTATTTCTCGAAGACCGAACACCATAGAATATTCGATAACATTAAAAAAAAAAAAATGTTCAAGCTGCATCTTTAATTTTAGTAGGATTTGCCATATAAAACATGGAATCATTAATATATACCAAAAGTATATAAGCCATAGATTTTGCCATGAAAATTACGTATAGGACAAAACAAACCACAACTTGGAGTAAACAAAAAGCTGTGAACAAAGATCACTTGAGGTCGACAGTGTTTAATCTGAGAGCAGAGGAGCTGTTGGTTATTGTGTAATAAGGAAATCGTCTGCGAGTTTTAATACAACATTCAAATGTGCTTTAGAGTGAATGCCAATGATCCGCAGAGATTTAGGTTCGAGTGCCATTGAACTAGGAAACAAATTTTGTAGACGCTCAACCACTTGCACAAGTTTATATCAAACGCTGAAATCTAAAGCTGATGAATGATGGGATCTTATAACTCATGCATGATGGCATGCTAAGTCAGATGAAAGATGGAATTCTTAAGTAGATGAAAGTTAAAATCTCACTAATGAATGTTGATATATCTTAAGTAGATGATTGATGAAATCTAAAGCTAATAGAAGATGGAATCTGAATCTAATGAATGATGAAATCTGAATCTAATGAATGACGATATCTTAAGCAGATGAATGATGAAATCTAAATCTGATGAATAATGTCATCCTAAAGCCGATGAAAGATGGAATCTGAAGCAGATGTATGATGAAATCTAAAGTGGATGAATGATATAATCTAAGGCTGGCTAAAGTTAGAATCAAAATCCAATGAAAACTAGAACTTCCAGCTGACCAATGATGGCATCGTAAAGCTGATGAAAAATGGAATCTAAAGCTGATAAATGATAAAATCTGTAACTGATGAATGATAAAATCTAAAGCTTATGAATGATGGCATTTACTACTAATAAATGATAGAATCGAAACTAATAAACGATTTATATCTAAAGCTGATAAAAAAATGAAATCTAAACCTAATAAAATATGAAATCTAAAGCTGATGAAAATAAAATAAAAATGGAATCTAAATCTTGCGAAGAAATCTGAAGCCAATAAAAGACGGAACCTAAAGCCAACAATTATCTGGCAAAATGGATCACTCAGCTGTTCTTCACTCCCATCGCGTATAGTTGCATTGATTTCATTTTGAAGTTTCCAAGCTTCAACTTGTAATGAATGTTGAAATTCAAGTCAAAGGAAAAATAAATCAAAACGAAAATAGTGCCAAAAAAAAAAAAAAAAACTTTTAGTACAAATCCCTAAAAATTATTACATAAAAACAACATGGAACTTTTCTCTTACTTTTACGTAAATGATGGACTTTCCTTTCCCATACTACCCGCCCTACCTACTTTCAAAAGAATATAAGAAAAACCCCCTTGGGTGGTTTGTTGTTGCTGATAATTTTTTTGAATGCTGTTTTCTGCTCAAATTTTATCCAAAAATCCTTAAATTTTTATTATTTTTTTGCTGTCGTTAATTTATTTTTGTTTTGTTAAAGAAAAGAAAACTTTGTAATTATTTATGGATTAGTCTGTTTTTAATTAATATTTTTAATGTTAAATATCCATTATACTAATGCTTTTATCTTTTTTTATAAATGTTGCTGTGTAAAACTCTATCGATCGATCGAGAGAGAGAAAGAGCGTGAGAGAGTTTACAAAACTGCTGACAATAGAGAAATGCTGAAACGTTCTTGCCAGTAGACACGTCTGGCCGCTTTTATGCTTGCTGCCTGCCTGCCAAACTGTATCTTATCGAAAGCAAACAAGAAAAATACCTCACATTGAAAAGCTGAAGGCAAACATCACAGATGAAAATATTTTAATGTTACGAAACAAACTAATAAACTTTGATCTAATCACCAATTCAATCAATTCAACAAACGGCAAAGCGGTTATTACACAATCGATGACGAATGATGGCTGTAGCAAACAAATTTTGTAAGCATGAAAACAATACTATTTATAATAATATTAAAATACATTTTTAATCAGCAAAAATTAAAAAAAAAAAAAAAAAATAAAATAAAATATTGTAAGGTCATTTAACTTAAATTCTATATATTTATAAATAATTATGATTATTATTATTGAATGTAACTACTACTCATCAAGAATATTCTTATACTAATATTAATGAAACAATTAATTAATTAATCTATAAACAACACATTTGAAGTAAGTTTTAATTGCACATTTAGTTCGTAAGTATTGTAATTATAATTGTTAATTATATTTATATTTGATTGTTTTTGGATTTAAGAAAACCCCAAAGCCCCCAACACAAAACAAAAATTTATTAAAAATATAATCAAAATATATGGGTAATAACGCATTTTACAGAAATATAAATAAATGCGTTTGGTTGAACATTTAAATAAAGATAAATAAATAAAAAATAAATAAACTGATGCTGTTTTATTTTTGAGAATTATTTCTTCTTTATAGCAGGCTCGATTAAAATCAAGTTAAGGAGTTGGAACAGCACTACTACATCTCCAACTCAAATATAAATTACTCTTACCAGTTTGTACATTCTTTAAGTTAAAGTTGAGTGACATAAATAGCTGCGAAAGCCGTTTAGAATAGGCTTCTGATACAAAAAATAAACTTACTGCCGACAATCAAACAGTACTCGAAGCTATCAAAAACAATTTCAAGAATTGTCTCTTTTCTCTACTACTTTTCATTTGGGCCCCGTGGGACTGCAATATAGGATGAAAAATGAAAAAGCTGACAATCTTGCAAAACACGGATCACGGATTTTCCAATGGAATATCATAAACTTCAAAGTTCATATCTACATATTTTCCGAAGTCAAGAATCAAACTAAATGATATTTCTTACAGGGAGAGAACCTCAGACCGCTACTCACAGTTACAACCAATCCATCTTGCCCACACCAAACCATTGAAGTAAGAACTGCAATGAGGCTGATAAAGAAGACTATGTTATAGTTCAGTCTGTTGATAGCTAGACAAGCCATCGAAAACTCGAAATACAATGAGGTAAAATGAAATAAAAAGAAAAAAACTTACATAGAAATTGACTTATACGATACAATTTTCCGTCGCTATAATTCAACCTAAAACCTTAAGAAAAAAGCATCCCGTGGCAGATCAAGTATTGTTTCTTTCCGGGATTCAAAATACCACATGTCACAAGGTATCTTACATCCAGACTAATGATGTAACGGCTATCAGTTTAGCGGATGCGAATACGAATGTAAAAAGCTGACATTCGCGAATGTGGAATTTCATATTGTAATTATTTTCAGATTATTTAAGAAAATATTTGGATAAATTTAGAATATAAGTTGTGGTAAATTATAATTAAAGTATTTTTGCTGTTTTTTCTTTGGCAAAAAGCTGAGTAATCATATTCACAAAATTATTTGAGAAAATTTGTGTAAATGTAGTTTGCCCAATTTGAACAATTTGATTACCATTTTAAACATTCGTTATACAGGGTGACAATTGTAAAGTGACGCAAGTTTAATACTCTGCAGCAAGCTTTGCCATTTACCGTTACTTTAATTTAAAAAGCAAATTCATTCATCATTGGCTTTGCTTTTAATTTAATTTGAATTTTTGGATGGACAAGGAAAATATTCGTCGTGAAATTATGAAATTTCATTTGGCAAATTATAGTAGCCGTCAAATTGCAAAGGCTTTAAATTTGTCAAGTCGTACGGTAGACCGAGCTATTATTCGATATAATGAAACTGGGGGTTTTGGAGATAGAGACCGGGGAAAATTTTCAACAGTTGCCACTACTGGTTTAACAGAAAAAATTGGTAAACGAATCAAGCGAAATCCAAGGCGCTCACTGAGAAAAATCGCTAAGGAAGTGGGAGTAAACCGTGAAACAGTGCGAATCATTGCAAAATCAAAGCTTAATCTTAAGCTGTACCAGCTCCGAAAAGCTCAAGATCTGACACAAAAAAAGAAAGATTTGCGACTGCAAAGATGCAAGGCGTTGCTACGCTCCTCCGTGTTAAAAAATGTTGAAAATATCTTGTTTACAGATAAAAAAATTTTCACGGTTGAACAACATTTCAATGCGCAAAATGACCGAATGTGGCTAACATCATCATCGCAACAAAATAGGACTGTTGGCCGAGTTCAAAAGCCAGCTTCCGTTATGGTATGGGCTGGAGTTTCCGCTAATGCCAGAACCCCTCTAATATTCGTTGAAGAGGGTGTTAAAATTGACCAGGTTGTTTATCGGAGCATTTTAAATGAACATGTTCTTCCCTGGGCCCAAGATACATTTGGAAATGAAAACTGGACTTTCCAGCAAGATTCTGCACCTTCCCACATGACAAAATTAACGCAAACATGGATAAAAAACAATTTTTCTGGATTCATAGAATGGCCACCATACTCCCCAGACTTGAATCCAATGGACTACTCTATTTGGAGTATTTTAGAGAGTAAGGCTTGTGCATCTCAACACCACAGTCTGGAGTCGCTGACAAATTCATTAGAGAAAGCCTGGACTGAAATTGATCAGGAAGTCCTGCGGCGAACAGTCCTACGATTTTCGGATCGATTGAAGGCATGTGTGCAGGCTAAGGGAGGTTATATTGAATGAGGTGGGGTTCAAATGAATGCTTATGTATGTATTCAGCAATGTTAACACTTAATTGTACTTAATGGAAGTACGTCCTTTTGAAAATAACTGATGAAATGTGTGCGTCACTTTACGATTGTCACCCTGTACATTCGCAAAAAAATTACGAATGCGAATGTCAAAATTATGCTAATGCAGACATCCGTTACATCACTACATCAGACATAAGTTATTGATAAATAAGTTTTATAGCTGTGCCATGTATATGTAAGTAAAGATGAATAAGATTGCGGTCAAATTAGCGAAGAAAGGTGAAAGCATTTCACTGCAAATACTGCTACCATTCTGTTGTATAACAGAATCAGATCCGAAAGAATCTTTGAAAAGAGAAAAATTCTAGAAGGAAATACTCCAACTAAAGTATCTACTGGGAACAATAAAGCCTCTAAAAGTTCCGAATTAGTCGGAGAGCTGACTTAGAGAATATTACAGTTATAACACAGAGCATTTTTTATAAAGTGATTGATTATCATAAAAAGAGAAATGATTAGACTCTCTAACTCCAGCGAGTTTATGCATAGAATAATAAAAAGTCGTGAATGTTCGGTCTAGGCTCTCCAAGGGTGGTTTTGTCATTAAGTAAGAAGAATATTCGTAGCTGCGTTTAACCGTATACGTAACAAACGGGGAAAGTGTTAAAAAATAAAAAAACTTTGATTAATGAAAAAATTTTGTGAAAAAATAATTAATTGTCGAGTATGGCTTATGATTATGGATATGCTCAAAGGTAAGATTTTGTTAGTAAGAACCAGTTAAAGTTGTTTAGGGTTGCGGAAAAATCAGAAATCACAGCTAAAAATTCCAACGCCCCCAAACAGAAAAAAGCTTAGCACAGATGCTAACCTAATATTGGATGTGCTCATAGCTTTTAGTAAAAGCAGCATGAGCTTTTCAACAATCTGCTGCACGTTGTTGATAATAAAAACAATGACACACAAGGAACTAACAGCATCAGCATCACAACGGCACACAACACATCCTTATAGCGCATAGCGGCGCACACCTGTACGAATTGTGCGAGTATTTAAGGATGCTGCAAGTGAAGCAACATCTCAGTTGAAACGTGGCGCTTGAATTTGAAGGATCAAACATAAGAAATTATGAAAAAAAAATTTTAAACAGAAATAAACGGTTAAAAAATACAAATATAAAAATAAAATCAGAGAATAAAAAAACAAAAATTAAGAAAAAAAGAGTGAAATATAAAATATTCTACTAACAAAAAACCAACGGTTAAAAAAATTCAAGATTAAAAAGAGAAAACAAAAGAAGAGAAATTGTGTTGTTTTATAATGATCTCTCAATGTGGATTATTTACATTTTGAATTTGAAACATTTAAATGTGTGGTGCGTGCAATATTACTCTAATATTTAAAATTACCCACTGAAAATGCATAGTAATTATGGCGTTGCAAAAATGATTGCTTCACATTAAACGCTAGCAATTTTATTAATTAAAAATATTTTTGGAAATCCTCCCGTGTTGCAAATTGAACCCAATTTAGAAATATTGTGTTAAATTGGTTTATGTGTTTATTTGTGTGAATGTTTTCAGAGTTTTTTTTAAAGCATTTTTACAAAAAAAATTTTTAAAATAATATAAACATTTACAAAATTTTTGAATTTATTAAAATCACTTAAACGAAATGTTGAAGGAAAAATTCGCATAGGAAATGTGCAATTGTTAAACGTAACATTAAAGCTTTAAGTGTGTGTTATTAAGTTAATTATAAATTTCATAAATAAGTTTTATATTTTTCATTATGTGTACATAAAGAAAAGAACTGAGGACGTGAAGGTGCTACTTGAAAGACACTAAAAATGTCAGTATTTTAGTGCCAGTTGAACCCAGCTTGCGATTTCCCAGTGTCAGTTTAAAGTTAGCTCTACTGTGAAAAAACAATTGATACTGAAATCAAGTTTAAATCATCAGTTAACGTTTTGAAACATAATTTCTTAATACTTTCCTTACTCGATTATGTTAACAAGCTACCATTTCGTTTTGTTAGTTTCTAGAGCTGATTCGTTGGTAATTAATCTTTTCTTGTTTTTAAATATTTAAGTTGATATGTAAAGGATAAAACAAAGTTCTGAAAAAATTTGTTCTTATAACATTTCAATGTATTGTTGAATTCTTAAATTCACTCGCATTGGAGATAGAAGACAAAACAGCACAAATCGATCATGAACGTAATTTTAATTTCAACTAAAAATTGATTTTAGAAGTAACGATAAATTAGTGTAATTGCATCTAAAGAGATGAAGGCAGAAATACGCCAAATTAAAATGTTCTCTCTAGACCCGAGAGCTGCATGTATATTTTGCGAGACGCGCTGAGGAGCTCAGGGTTGTTTCTCATAAGCAAAGCCGCTCTGGTCTCATTGAGCATGGAGATACTTAATGGAATTATTTGCATACATTTTATAGGAACAACTTCAAAAATTCAGGAGACATTCTTAAGCGAAGTTTACATTTGCAAGAAAATTACGGCCACTTCAAAATAAAAAAAAAAATAAAAAAAATAGAAGAAACTTGAGAATGCAAGCTTATTGTTTTTTTCTGCTTACATCTTTTTTGATCTCTTGTTTTAAATTTGTTTATCTTTTGTTTCTTTTTGCAAAGACCGCATGAGTCGAACAAATATTTATTACTGAGAAATATATGTGGCTGCCTTAATTTCCTAAAGCCCTAACACGCATTTTTCAAATTTTACATTTTGGTATTTGGAGTACTGTTTCGAGAATTTAAATTAAAAGAAAAGACTGTTAGTTTTAGGTGTATGTCTCTAAAATATTCGGTACAGATGAAAGTGGACACGCTTTATCATAATCCATCAAAAACTCGATATTGAAAAATTTGATGTTAGGGCCTTTGCAAATTAAGGCAGCGATATGTGTAATACCTAGTACTAGGCAACACTATAGAGCATAATATGTAAAAATTACCTTCCCATAAATTATTCCATATATTTTGATAAAATAGTTTAATTTTATTTTCTAGAAAAATATATTCATATACAGCAGTGGCCATATAAATGTTATCACCCTCCATACATTTGAAAATTTTTTTTGCAAAGCTAAACATTTTATTTTTAACAAAAGTTTGTTATTAAGTTTGATTCAAGAAAATCCGTTTTACATTTTTTTTTTTCAAAAAAAAACTTAATTATTTACAACGGTGCGTATGAGGAACATTATATTAAATAATCGTTAAAAAATTAATTTTGTAATAACATTTATTTCAATTATGGAAATGAACGATAATAAATAATAAAAAATAAATTAATTAAAGTTTGATGTGTCCTCGTTCGAAGTTTGATAACAGGAGCTATTCGGTGTTGTATCGATTTTATCAAGGCAGTATTCGACCTTTTTCACTATTCCTTTTCTCATTGCCGGTTTTAACCCAATTTAGTTTTTCGAGTTCTTCTTCACCACATATTTTTTTTTTAACTACCCAACAGTTTTCTGCTGTTTCCTGTATATCTCAGCTTTTTTCAGATATTGTTTCACCATAAAATGAAAATTAAAGAAATTATATTACATTATTTTTATTTGATAGACTAAAGATTACCGGTTTTTTTAAATATCATGTTCACACATTTTAGACATATGGAAATGAATTTGTAAAAATTACTTTGCAGTAACTTTATGAATATAACATAATTCCATATATTTTGGCACAACTGTTTAAGAATACTTTAATTTCTAGAACAGTGGTTCTCAAGTGGTGGGGCGTAGACAGATTTGAAGGGGGAACGGAAGCATTTCAATAAATAAGTATTTGCATACTCTGTAATGTTTAATATAACAAAAAATCAATTTTTTCTTTCACGTATTCCTTTTCGAACTATAACCCAGAAAATGCGGGAAATTGATAAAATTTATTTAAAAAAAAAAACAATGAAAAACACCATTTTTAAAAAAACACTTTTTAAGATTCATAATGTAAGAATATTGATCTCATTTTTTGTGTTAAAATATTAATTAAACAGGTTTACAAATTTACGATTCCGTTTCCGCTATCAGCTCAGGTTTTTTAAATAAATTGTTTAGCCATTTTTAGCAATTTTTGACGCATTTGTATATTGTCCCCTTCAAAGTAATCGCTATCGACTGCAACAGACTTATGCCAGCGCTTGATCCAATCCTCGAAACATTTTTTATATTTGGTATTCGGTATGTCCATCAGTGCTTCCTGCGATTTTTCCATTACTTCCTCTCGGCTGCTGAAATGGTTTTTTAACTCGATTGAACAGAAAGAAGTCACAGGGAGCCAAATCAGGTAAATTCGGTGGCTGTTGGATGGTATTTGTTGCATTTTTCGTCAAAAAATTACGAATAATGATGGCACTATGTAACAGTGCGTTATCATGGTGCAAAATCCACGAGTTTTCAGTCCACAATTATGGTCTCTTTCGGCGAATTGCTTCACGCAAACGCGCTCATAACGCCCAAATAATACTCTCCGATGGTTAATTTGCGGTTATTGACCAAAATTTCTTTGCTTTATCAATGTTTTCGTCGGTTTTCGATGTCGATGGTCTGCCACTGCGTTCATCATCTTCGATTAACTCACGACTACTTTTGAACCGCTCGTGCCACTGGTAAACGACCGTTTTCTTTAGAGAATCGTTGCCGAAACACTTTTCCAACATTTCGAACGTGCGTGCACCATTAAATCCATTTTTTACGCAAAATTTAATAGAATACAATTTAATAAAATTGTAAAAAATCGTCAATACACACAGAGATAGATGCACTCTTGGCTACGAAACTTTTGCCAATGTCAAGCTATGACGCTAAGATTTAGAGGGAATATCAACAACAGATGTACCAACTTAACAAAAAATAGAACTCAAATCGGAACGGTGGGAGCGCCACACCGTGGTTATTCCGGGAACATTTGATCAAGGTGATATATTTTTATCATAACTTTGGGAGGGCGGAGGGGGGCGTGGGACTACAAAAAAGTCGAAAAATGGGGCGCAGGTTGAATGCAGTTGAGAACCTCTGTTCTAGAAGAAGATATTGTAATATGTATTTAAAACTAAAATACCTTCATTTCAAGTAATACAGAGTAGGTGAAGAACATTTAAGCCTGTGTTTAATTATGGGAAACAAAATTTGGGTGTTAGCCTTGAATATTTATAAAAGGCATTAGTTACACTTACATTTTTTTAATGGTTTCATTTTTCAACTTTTCATCTATGTACAAATTATAAATCTTCCTTAATCCCGCTTTTCCCTATTAAATGATTAAGGCTCTTGCTCGTGAACTTCTCTACATAAACGTAATCTTAATTACTCCCTATGCTCCAGAGTTTTTGTATTTTGTATTTGAACTTGCACTTTTTATTTAATATTGCATGTCATTTCGAATGGAGTAATCATTTTACCTCCAAAAATGAGTAGTAAAGAACATGACACAAACATCTCCTCTCTCTCTCTCTATCTCTACCTCTCTCTCTATAGATCTTTTAGTAAATTATTTTGCTTTTGTAATTTTTTTATTTGTCAATTAAATATATTTCAATGGACACATATAGGCAATATTTTTATTATTTATTAAATAAAAATTGTATATTAATTTTATCAAAACATATCAATTTACATTCATATTAGTGCATAAAAAATGTTTGCGTAATTAACCCTTGAACCAATGTTCTACAATGTACATAAATTTTATGTATACAAAACATTTGCGTTTTGTGGTGAGCGTCAAATTGCAATTTAACAAAATTATTTTTAAGTTTGTTTATGAATAAATAGCTCAATAACATAAAAAACTAACAATTTTGTCTGATAAATATAGAAATAATCAGTAGGATATTCATCAGTACGTAAAATTTACGTATCGTTAGTATTAACGTGGTATAAAATATCGTTATGGTTCCAGGGTTAACGTGAGCACGAAAAACAAAACATTTTTAATTTAAGGAGTTGTCGGTTAATAGATATTTTCTGTTATTATTAATAGTTTTATTGTTGAATAGATTGACTCAAGTATTATTGTTATTGGTTTTCCCAGGTCCAAAAAAAATCTCTTCTATTTTTTCGTTTGGAGTTTAATAGCCTCTATACACGATCAAGCATTGCATACATAATTTCAAGCGTATTAGTGAGAAATCTTCACACGGATGTGCGAACGGCTTGTTTGATGAAAATCAAAGCCTGTTTGATATTGCTTGACGGTTTGTCAACGATCGCATCGTATTTGATGCGTGTATACTCAGTCTGTCAAGCATATACTCATTTTTTCGTGGTTTTCGGTGAGGAAACATCGTAACAAAATTGTTTTGCCGACACGCTGAAAATTATGGAGAAATAAATTTTGATGGAGCGTGCTTGACGAGTGTATACGCAAACGTTCGTCATTGTTTTATCTTTGTATAGGTTATTCTTGAAACTGAAAAGTGCTTTGTTTTAGTATTTCTTTTCACTCATATTTATTGGTTAATAATTTTATAGATCTAAATAAGGAGTGAGATTGAAAAAATCTTAACACACGTTTTACTTAATAATTTTTTTTGGATGTAAAATTTAAAAATTTCTTTGATCTAGTTATCTTTGAAAAATATGTCAGTTGTTATTTTTATTGATAAACATGTTGATTTATTGTGAGTTTGACCAAAATGAGTGAAGAAAAAGAAGTACGTCTTAAATTTATTAAAAATTTTCAAAAAAATCCAAATTGGTCCTACAAAAAATTGGCCAAAGAATTGAAGGTCTGCCGCCAAACAGTTTCAGGAGAATTTCACCATCGATAGGAAACCTGGTTCGGGAGGAAAACAAGGACCACATGATATTGGGAAAGCCAAGAAAATAGAAAGCATATTGAAAAGATCTCCAAACACATCTGGCAGAAAAGCTGCCCGGTTAGCCCAGTGCTCTTACTATTTGGTGCGAAAAGTTAAAGGCAATGCAGGTTTGAAAATATAAAAAGTCCAAAAAGTTCCAGACAGGAATGCTGCAAAAAATTTAGACGCCAAAAGTAGGGCTCGGAAATTAAAATTGAATTTCATACAAAAATTTGGCATTCATGTTGTATAAAGGACGACGAAACGTATATACTGGCAGATTTTACGCAACTTCCGGGTCAAAATTTTTATGTTGCTGATGCTCGAGGAAATGTCGAAGAACAATTTAGAATCCAAAAGCAGACAAAATTACCTAAAAAATTCCTGGTATGTCAAGCTATATGCAGTTGCGGCAAAAGAAACAAGTCATTTGTTACAGTGGGCTCTATAAATACCGAAATATACATTAAAGAATGTTTGAAAAACATACTTCTTCTTTTCATAAGAGAGCACAATGTGTCCACATATTTTTGGCCCGATTTGGCTTCATGTCACTACGGCAAGAAAGCTCTGGAGTGGTACCAAAGTAATAACATAGTTTTTGTACCAAGAGAGGCCAATCCTCCAAATTGTCCTGAGCTAAGACCAGTGGAGAGATATTGGGCTCTTGTGAAAAGAAAGAAACTTAAAGAGCACAAAAAAGGTGTCCCAAAATATCGAAGATTTTAAAAGGAGATGGGCAAACTGTTGCAAACAGGTGTCTGAAACAACTGTCAAATCTCTAATGGAAGGTTCATAAATAGTGGTTAGAACTATAAAAGTTATATTTTTCTGTAATTTGTAAAATATTATCAATTAAATAAAAATTATTAAGATTTTTTCGATCTCATATATTCTTAAATAACAAAAAAAAAAATATTTAAATTCAGTGAAACGGTATGTACTTATGTATGTAGGTGTGTACCTAATTGAATAATATTTCAATGAATCTAAAAAGAAAATGATAATTTCTTTTGAATGTACCATGTAAATACATCTCAAAAGAAAAACTGTCGTGAAAAAAAGAGTAAAAGAACGACAACTATGTTATAAGAATTTTTAATTTCAATTTAGTGCAACTAAAGTGCAACTAGCAACAACATATAAAACAATTTTCACTTCGCATTGCAAATTGCTTTGACACTTTTAAGCGATAGCATAGAGACAGAAAAAATATATGACAAAATTCAATAAAAAATTATTTCAAATTGAAAAGAAATTCATAGAAACAAAAGCGCGTGCTGTGTGTCAATGATGTACCTAGCTACTTCTAAATTGCATTCTCTATTAAGTATGCTCAATTTTTTTAGGAGAGGAAGCTTGTTTGTTATTTTTGTTGTTGTTCAGATTTTTAATTATATTTCCTAATTGAAGATGTAAAAATGTCAAAAACAGTGATGCCGCGCGGTAGCTAACACATGCACATATATTTACTAACATACATGCATACATATATACCCTTATATATATATAGTTGCAAGCGGGAGAATTAGTGCCGAGGAAAGAGTTATGTTAGCAATGAACCTAGCAAACAACAGCGGGAGTTTCTAATTGTTTATAACGCTTATTGATTATTATACAAAAGTTTTCTATTTCCGAAGAGACTATTTTGAAAGTTAAGCTACGTTATAATTTAAATAAAAAAAATTTAAATTTCCAAATTTAGCACATTCACATTCCCACTGAATTCTTACTTCTATGTAACATTTTAAATATAATTCAGATAACAATAATATTAATTTAATTTAATAGCAATTTAAACCGCACAGCCATAAACACATAAATATACAAACCAAAATCACATTGTAAATATTTACAATGTTTTTTTTTTTTTTTTGTTATTGCTACTCAATAAAAAACAAATCAACTTCAGCAATACAGCAATTTGTTTGCCATTTTCTATTTTTTTCCAGTGCCTTTTTCTGTTTAGAAATTTTCAGATTTCTTTTTTTTTTTGAAACAGGAATAAAAATATAAATAGAATAAAATAAAAAGTCCCTATAAAACCATTTTATATAGTAGAGTTGTAGGGAATTCTAATGCCACTTGCTGCGTGTGTTTGTGTGTGTGTATAAGCGCGCAAAAGCAAAATTCAAATACAAATTCAAATAAAATTTTTATTTTTTTTAATGTAAAAAATAAAAGAAAAAGTATATAGAAGAAAACGTATACATATAACAACCCACTCTTTTGCCAAAAAAAAAGGAGTCAAGCTCATGTGCATAAAAAAGAACAACAAGCAAACCTGTTAAGCAATTCCCAAGTGTAATGTATACCAGTGTTACTACTGTGTGTTAGGATATTCTATATAAAATATAAAAAGAATGAATTCATATGATAAAAACTCTTACAAACAGAGCCAATGAAGTCATTGCCCAGTTGTAAAAATGAATCGGTCATAGCGTTAACTTTGAGATTCTCTTTCCTGAAGCTTGAAAGTAATACAACAGCTCTATTTTATAAAAAAAAACAATTTTGTTTAAATAAATCCTTCAAATCTTTCTAAAAGATTATGCTTTAATTCTTAATATTGAAGGTCATTGCAGAGAGCGAAAGCTCAGTTAGGAGCAAGCATATCGCAAATCAATTAACAAGCCGCCACTGCACAAAATTTGTTTTAAGGGGAATTTCTGGTCTAGCGCCCTTGAATTTGACGAGCTTTTAGGATTTTTTTTCAATCAAATAATGATATATTTTATTTCTTTAACAATATACAAAAGTAATAATAAAAAAAAAAAAATTATAATTTTAAGTAAACTAAAATTGGTGTTACAGTTGCCCTCTTCAAAAAAAAACGGATCTTACTGGTGGGACATGTTTTGGATTTTCCACTGATCTAAAGAAAAAAAAAAATGATGCGTCTGCAAGCACTCACAGTAGAAGTGAAACAATGTTGTTTATTAGAAAATTGTTAGAAAACATTTATAAAACATTCTGTTGAAGTTTTTGCACTTATCTTCTCTTTATTGTTGTTGTTGTTTTTCCTCTGTTGATACTTTCTACACTTATCGGCACAAACATGACTTAATACACGTATATAACACATGAAAGGAAAGTTCAGTTATATGTAATCTAGCCGAGACTTCCATATCGAATCTCTCTCTCTCTGCTTGATTGTATGTAGCCGAATAACAACTGTAAAACTTTGTTTCTTAGGCTGATGTTACACGGTCAATGTTTTGCTGCCAATGTTTTCTGTTTTTACTCTCTTTTCATCATTTTGTTTGATGCCCTGTTACACAATCAGTTTTTTGCTGAATGTTATTTTTTAATACTTTTATCTGCAACTATGTTTTTCCAACTAAAAAGTATTTAATTGTATTTTGAAGTGAATGAAAATTACACAATTGGATTGGAATTGGATGGAAAATTATTATAATGACAATATGAGATAATGTTGGTGGAAATAGCAACAAATTATACAAAAAAAGATTGCATTTATATATGTAAAACGCAAAAAAATAATCTTCAAAATTTGCGAACTATTAAAATAAACTCCCCCATTTTGTTACTTGGGCATTGAATTACCATGTTTTTATACAAATTATTAAGTAATTTTTTAAACAGCACTCATTTTTACAAACAAACAAAAGCCAAACAACGCAAAGGGTGGCAAAGAAAAAAAATTTAAAAGTTAGTAAAAAGTCTAGTATTTTTCATAAAATATAGTATTTTCCAATAAAATGAAACAGTGCATCTTCAGCAACCCCATTTTATTTGAAGTGATGCAGGTTTCTTTCGTCAGTAAAAAAATTTGAAGTGAAATGTGTTCATCCTCTCTTTTGCTCAGTGTTCATTTTTCAAAGCGACAACAATTTCATTGTTTGACAGCAAAACATTGATCGTGTAACATCGCCCTTACAAGATTGATCTGTTGGATGATTTTATTAAAAAATTTTGGAAGCAAGTGAGGACAGCGATTTTGAAGATTCATGTGAGGAGGAATACACTAAAAAGAACAATGCTGAAGAAAATCTGGTTGATGAGTTAGCAGAGGGTTTTCCATTAAGGACATAACAATTTTATTTATTAATAAAACACAGAATTTTTTGAGATATTGAGTTCAAATTTATTGTGAATGGGTGCATTCAGAAGGTACAGCTGTTGCGCAACTGTGGCCTGTGTGTCTTCTGAATGGATTGTTGTGGAGCTGCTCCGTGGAGCTGTTGGCATTTCGACGCCATTTTTTCCATCATATTATATTTCTACTCTTTCGGGCCAACATGTTGTTTCAAAAAACCTGCGCCGTCTATTTTTATTTATCGGCGATTTAGCGATTTTTAGACGGTGGTTGGTAGCCGATATTTTCTTTTGTTTCGGCGGCTAATATAAAAATACTCGAATATAATATTTTAAACAATCCTATTGTAACCAAATTTTTCTGTTTAATGTTATTCAATTCATATAATGAAGTTTGTCGTTCACGGCCGGTAGTAAGTAAAAACAAAGCGGTGGCGCGAAGTTGACTTTAAGCCGCACGGCGCAGGCTTCTGGCTTATAGTTAAAAAAAAATATATATATATAAGAAAATATACATGGTGGCTGCCGAAGATACAGTTTCAATTCAATATACAATTGGCGAGTGTATTTAATAATAGATATCTTTCATTATTTTTGTCTTTGATAAAATTAAAATTTTTTCACTTTTTTTGTTTCTCAAAAAATAAAACAGCTGTTTCTCAAAAACTTGGCAAATGATCTATCATGCCATTCAGAAGACACAAAATGTATATATGTAGCAGAAGCGAACTTAATCTCAACATGTTGAGCCTCCGGTGTGTCTTCTGAATGCAACCAATGTAGTGCAAGCATTACATTTTATGAATGAAATTCGATTTCGGTCATATGACCACCACGAGCCCATTTACAGCAATCGATTCTTTGGACCCAATTTTCCACAACTCTCGCACACATTTCGACTGGAACGTTGGCAATTTCGCGTTTGATATTGTCTTTGAGCTCGTCTAAAATTGCTGGCTTGTTGGCATAGCCCCATAAAAAGAAATCCAATGGCATTAGATCGCATGAACGAGCTGGTGATTCCACCGGTTCATTTTTCGAGATAACATGTTCACCGATTTTGCCTTTCAATAAATCGATTGTGACTCGTGCTGTGTGGCTAGTGGTATTGTCTTGTTCAAACCACATATCGTTGATGTCAAGTTCATCCAATTCTGGCCACAAATAATCTTCTAACATAACACGATAGCGCTCTCCATTGACGGTGACATGAAGGTATTACGACCGAAAATTGGAGTAAGCGCTCATAAAGTGGCGACCACCGACTCCGAATTTCGGTAGTAATTTTTAATAATTTCCAAACGTTGCTGGTTCGTGAACTTAACCATGATGGAAATGTTGACTCTAACTAACCTTTTGACATTGATAAAGGTGTTTAAAGGTGCGTTCATATAAAGATACGAAATTGTTATGTCCCTAATGGAAAACCCTTTTACCTCCAGAATAAATAATAAACTTTTAAAAATATATACAGTGCCTATTATTTTTTTTTTAATGTCCAAATATGGTTGGAGAAGGCAATTTGAGTATGTACGGTATATATTCGTTCTAAAAATTTGGAGTTAAATATGGCTTCGTCGATTCGACGAAGATTACCAACAACGTATGTAAAATATGTAAAACCTTTCTAGGGTGAAATTATTGCATAATTTTTTCTTGTACTTGAAGTCTTTAAATTTATGCCAAAAGAAGTTTAAAACCAGAAACTACATTTTTATTAATCAATCAGCGCTATAAAAATTCCTTAAATTTTAAACCGAGAAAGTCCAGGGGTCTCCTTAAAATAACACTCACTGAGAGCAATTTAAAAAAAAAAAAATGTTTATATGGAAAGTGCGTATCGCGCTGTTATAATATGAAATTATACTTGTGCGGATCGAAAATCGGGAAATTTCTCGAGGGATATCGGTGAGAAAGAAAAAATGAGTTGGAATCCCTGATTATAAAACTCATCATTTCTCTCGAACATCGATCGTTCTCTCATTCTCTTTTAGTTTACTTCGTAATTTTTATTGAATTTAAGTAAAAATTTTTTTTCAACAAATTCATTGAAATCTGTTGAAAACTGAAATTTGTAAAATGTTTTTGAAAGGTTATACATTTTAACTTTTAGTTATCAATTTTTTTGATGTACAAATTATTTACGAAATAAAATACCCTCCTGAGCAAAGCTTAAAAGCGGTAAATGTTCATAAAATACACAGAGACATTCAATTTAAAGAGACAACAAAAACGTAAAACAAAGAAGCGATTAATTTGAAGAGAAAGAGAAAAAAAGAAAATTCAATCAAATGTAATTTCTTGTCCTTTATGATTGAGTATTAAAGGAGCAATAGTTTATTACTTCACCATAGGCTAATGAAAAATTTATCAACTGGGTAGATATCCTTCTAAGAAACACACACACACACATACTTAAATTTCTGTTGCGTTAAACCCTTTAGTTTTTGTTTTTTTTTTTTTTGTGTAGCTTGGTTATGTAAATCTTGGACGTTGTTGAATGCTTGAATAAATCCTGTTTGCTTGCTATGTAGTTGTTGTTTTTTTTGTCTTATACATTTTCGAAAACGTAGCGTGAAAGCCATGAACTACACAGCATTCTACAAATAATAAAAAAAAAATACCAACAACAACAGCAACATTAAAACACACACATGTGAATAAATATAAAATCTGTTTTGCATATCCTTTTCTTTTTCTTCTCCTTCTTTTTCTTCAGCATACACTTGTGGCAATGTCATCATCTTCAAAAGTTTTTTTTTTAATTTTATTTTCTTTTGTTTTTTCTCACTTCTTTTCTTTTTTTTTTTTTTTTTTTTTTTTTTTGAATTCAGTTTTAAGTTACAATTCAATGAAACCTTATGCGATTTTCTGCTTATATGCTGCTGCCCACACGCCCACATACAAATTTGTAGCGTTCATTTTTCAATTTGTTGTTGCTATAATATCGACAATACAAGATTTAAGCAAAGGATATTCATACTTAGTTTATTTTATTTTTCTTACTTTATTTTTTGTTTGTAAATATGTATGTGGTAAATGCAAGAAACTAAAAAACAGCAACAATGCAATGAATGAGACAAAGTAAGACATTTTGTTGTTGTTTTTTTTTGGTTCAATACGTCCCATTTAAAGCGAGAATTTGTTGTTATTTTCATGTTCATCGCTTGTATACAATTACCTACATATGTATGCATGCACATCTGTTTCATCTCTTACATCTTCATTTGCATTTCCATGGAGAACAATCGTTGTCGTCGCCATCGCCCTTGGCATCGTCGTTAGCATTATCGTCACACAAGTGGCAGTTTGAAACATATTAAACGATTCCATTTATTTGTTGCTATTTTTTCTCTCTTCTTATTGTTGTTTAAGTTGCTCTTACTGTGATTGTGACCATTTGATAGTTGGGGATTTTTAATGTAAGAGAGAGAGCGGGGGTGAGGGTGAAAATGACAGTGCTACAGCAGTTTAGTGGAGTATAATGCTTTAATTTGTAAATCGCTGTAAAAAACAACAACAATTATATTTTAAGTAATTTTTTTTTAACTTGTACGGTAAATGTTATGTTTTAATAAATTTTGTTTGTTAAGATTTGGTTAACAAAAATAAGAACATGCAGAACGTTTCTGTGGTAACAGCGTTCTCTTTTTTGTTTGTAAGTTGACTTCATACAAGAAGAGAGCTGTTTTTAATAAATTGATTAATCGAAGCGCGTATGCAAGAATAAATCCAGTGCTTTTAAAACTTTGCACATAGTGACATCTGTTAGTTTTTTCTATTATTGGTTAAAAAATAAATCAAAACTTTTTAAAAATATTAATTTATACTGAAAAAGAAAATGCTGACAAGTCTAAACTAAGCTATAAACTCTTTTTTTTTTGTTTGAATTATTTTTCGGACAACTAAAACAATCAATGATGTTAACTTTTCACATTAAAACTAAAAATCACATGTGTTAGCGCGAACCATTTCAACAATTTTTAAGCATAAATCAAATATTGCTAAAATCATAAATCACACTAAATAAAAATTTGCATAGCTATACTGCTATGTGCGCAAATTTTTAGCATGCAAATATTTTCAATGTACATAGTTACATATGAACATACCATATTCGTATTAATATTTGCGTTAGTATTATACCCTAATGCACTCAGCTACACATATGATACATATATGCAAGTACAGTACTTTTCGCTAATAACGTAGCCGCTTAAAATCAACTTTCAGTTACCAACTTTCAGCGAACCAGTTGGAAATGTTTCAGGCTAGTTCCCATTTAGTAATTTCATTCATGTTTTTTTCGCTCGGTTAAACCGATTTTTAAAACGTTTATAGTTTTTGAATGAAGTAGCAAATTGATTGTTAACAGAAATAAACAAAAATGAATGATGCAAGATCACGCATTCTGAATGCCAGCCATTTTGATATGACGTCACTGTAACGTTGATTTGTCGGTTTATTTAGGGTGGGGTTACGGTTAGTGCTAAAGCATGAAAGCTGCAGCACCCTGAAGTCCTATGAAGATGATGAAAATGATGAAGAAGATGATGAAAATATAAAGAAATGATTAAGAATGATAATTAAAAAAATTAAGAAGACGATGAAAAAGATTTATTTATTTACAAAGAAGATGATGAGAAAGATTATGAAAAAAAGATGAAGAAGAAGATAAAGAAGAAGATTAAAAATATCAGGAAAATAGTGAAAAAGATGTAGAAGAAGAAGAAGAAGAAGAAGAAGATAAAGACGATGAAGATGGTAATGAAAAAGAAGAAATAGATGCAGAAGATGAATTAGTTAGGTTGATGTTACACGGTCATTGTTTTGCGGTCAATGTTTTCTGTTTTTACTCTCTTTTCATCGTTTTGTTTGATGCCCTGTTACATTATCAGTTTTTTGCTGATTGTTATTTTTTAATACTTTTATCTGCAACTATGTTTTTCCAACTAAAAAGTATTTAATTGTATATTGAAGTGAATGAAAATTCAACAATTGGAATGGAATTGGATCGAAAATAATTATAAAGAAAAAAAAAATTATTTAAAAGTTAGTAAAAAGTCTAGTATTTTTCATAAAATATTACCATTTCCAATAAAATGCAACAGCTTATTTTCAGCAACCCCATTTTATTTGAAGTGATGAAGGTTTTTTTCGTCAGTAAAAAAATTTGAAGCGAAATGTGTTCATCCTCTCTTTTGCTCAGTGTTCATTTTTCAAAGCAACAACAATTTCATTGTTTGACAGCAAAACATTGATCGTGTAACATCGCCCTAACATCGCTCTAACATCGCTCTAACATCGCCCTAACATCGCCCTTAGGAAGCTGATTTTTTCTCTGGGGATGTTTGGCCATGTTATCCATTATTCTTGAAGTAAGTTTTTGCGAAAACTACTGTATAAATATACATAAGAGTATATATGTATGTAGTTATCTATTTATTTTAGCAATTTGTGTAAATAACAAAATAATTTTGTTGCCTTTGGCAATTGTTGTTAGCAATTTGGGTTGATTTTAGTTTACACATATCCTATGAATATGTGTGTGTCATTTCAAAATCGTAAGTTGAAAGTCCAAAGTAATTTTCGCACATGCTGTTTGTCAAAATTAAAATCATTTTATACATACAAATATAACATACATATGTATATTTACATATGAATGTATGAGTGCTCGTGTGCATTTGATTTGAATTTAATACTCCTATACACACACAAACAATAGATGGATGGATGGATAGATGATGGCATTTGACAGCCTCATATCCTGTCAATTCAAAGGACAGCAAAAAAAAAGAAATGTTGAAAAAATGGGCGTACAAATGTATAGAATCTGTTGCAATCATATATGGAAACAAGTCTCAACCATGTCAATACAAATACGCAGTATGTAATCTAACCAAAAAAAAAAAAAAAGGCGAAACAAATTTTATATTATATTTTGATTTTTATTTTTTGTGGGGACTGTTTACCAAATTTGCATACTTATGTGAACAAATTATAGACTTCCTGTTAATAACATATGTACATAAACACAACACAATACAAAAGCAAATAATCAAATATGCCAAGTCAGTGAAAATTCAGCAAGTGCTACTAAACATTTTGCAATCATTTTGGTATTTTTTTTTTTTTGCGGTAACTGCGATTATCATGAACAATGTAATCGTACAATAAAATGTAATTGCAATAATAATAAAAATTTATATGTGTTTATTGTTTTTATTATGCTTGAACTTCAGTATTCAGAAAATGTGATTTTAATCTGAATAAAAAACAGTAAGCGGAAATTTTCTTGCTCTTAAATATATGCTTCAACTTTATACTTAAATTTAACGCATGCTGCTACTACCGCTTACAACAGCTGCTTGTACATGCGTTTGCAAAACTCACGCATTTTTAAAAAATCATTAATGCCTAAAAAATGAACCTTCCAAAAAAATGTGTTACAATTACACCATACAACATGGTATGATATTTATGCCAGTGAGTGTGAGTTTATGCGCTCTAAATTTATTTTAGCAGATTTTTTGATTATCTTTTTTTTTCTTGTATAAACATCTGTCTCCATTATTTGCTCATATTTACATTAAATTTTTTTCTTTTTGTAAACTGACAACTTTTTACCATGTCATAAAATACAAAAAAAAAAAGAAAAAAAAGATTGAAGTTGAAAGGGTTAAAGTTGAAAAATTAGTTTTTAATTTTGAGCTTTCTTTGTTACTTTATTTTACTTGCTTGTTTTGCGTTGAAGTTTAACTGAAATTTGAGGGCGAGAGGGAAAAATTTAAATGTCATTTCATGTATACAATATTTAACATCCGTTTCGCTTTTTTCTCATATATAGTTTCAAGGATTTTCAATCTTTCTCACTACTTTTCACTTAAAATCACTTTAAATTATCCCAATTGAAGATAAAAAAAACTTTTTCGATTAATTTTTTCGTGCTTCCTTTTTGCTTTTTGATTCTATTTAACCAAATGTAAAATGTACGAGGAAAACAATGAAGCCAGTTTCAATGCCACTTTGCAAAAGCTTCATCTATTCTCTCATCTGTAATTTTCACCATTTAGAGGAATATAGAGCCTGTAATAATTGCTCCGAATCTAACTTTGTTTGGAATTCATAATCGTCATGTTTAGCCTGGGGACTTGTACAACGAGAACCTTGAGCGTTTTAGAGAAGAGAATGACGGCTATACTTTTTATGTTCTCATGGAGAGTATAGCGGAACTATTGACGTTTCGTTTTTTAATCTATCGGATAGATACAGCTATTGTTTGACTTTTGCGGTTTCATAGTTCTAGACTGGAGTTCCAGCTGATTGAGGTTGAATTGGTTTGTTTTAATAAAATAAATCACTTTGGCGGCTTAGTACCTAAATGCTAAAGCTGTTTAAAGATATCCAGTATCGTCTAAAGGTTTATAACTGAACTCAGTAATAAAAAGTATCGCGGGGGAAGGGGGGGGGGATATTTAAAATCTATAAGATAATGAATGGTCGTGAGGTATTGACACCGGACTCTTATTGACGAAGGAACACGAGTAAGTGTTTATGGACATGGGACAAAATACTCTGAACCAATCGGAATCAAAACATTGCGATCTTATTCGACAGTCTTGTCACTTGACTGAAGGCACTGAAATTACATCAGGTGAACTCTAAACTGGTGAGAGAATGCATTAACCCTTTGACGCTAAAATTATAATGGGACTTGATAGAACCATTTGTTTTGAAATTACGGTTACTTAGGTCCTCCACAATCATGACACTAAATTTCTTGCTTCTACATTGATTTTTTTTGCCTTTTATTAAAGGTTAAAAAAACATAGCTATGAAGCTGTAGACAACTACAGGATAACTCTTTTTTCCAATTTGATTTTCATATTCTCTTATCTTTTATAAACATATCTGATAAAGAAAATTTCCGCTTAGTAATAATTCAACACATTTTTTTTTTTAAATAGTGCAAAAGATTTTACTACAAAATTTTGCTCTTAGGTTTTTTGCTGGACTTCACAACAAAACATAACCCAGAAATTGCAAATGTTTGGTAATCAGCAAACGTGAAGAATACATAACAGAACTGAATGCATATATTATTATTGGTAAAATTTGTTAGACACCTATTTACATTAAAGTGAACTAGTCGGTAAGGCCCCAGTAACTGGGGCTATTTTTTTTGCAGAAGAAATCTCTTTATGAAAAACAAATATCAAAAGAGAACCAAACTACTCGTTGGTGTTTGTTTTGCTATTTGTGTATGCAGATAATTCGTTAGATAATTCTGAGAGATGCCGTTACTCATGTCTTCTCTCTTTCTTTTATTTATTATTTACTCCCGCTTAAGCAATGATTTTTTCAACGATGAATGCAATGCTTTGTGGGCGAATTTTGAAAAACTTCCGACGCTAATATTTTGGTGTTGGCTTAACCGATTTTAAATCTGATAATTTTTGGCTAACCTACTCGTCAAGCTCCTTAAATTGATATACATAAATTGTAGTTACACTAATAAATGTATAGATGTTGCATGTAAGCAACATTGGGTATGAAAGAGTTAAGGAAATAAATATGTTTGATTAATTTTTTCAATTAACTATTAAGCTAACAAAAATTTTAGTCATGACTAACCAATTTTGGTTAGGTTTTTTTTTTGCTTATTCATAAACTTTATTTTGATGACTATCAATTTCAAAGGTATGGCCATGTGAAAACTTACTGGTACGTTACGCATTTTGTGGAAACCCTGTTCTAGTAGCAAAGCATTTCACAATTTCAATGATCTATTTCCAAGGTAGATCATATTATTCAGTTTTCGGTTTTAGATTGGTTTATAATGGGTCGAGCATTAGTAGAATTTTAAGAATAATTGAAGGTCGCTGATTCCTACCCTGTATTCAAATTTTCTCTTTCCCATCTGGGATTTTCTTTATATCGACCAGAAACCTATAATTTAGTTTTTTTTTTTGGTGGATTCAATTCTCTACCTGAGAATAGAACCCGTTGAACTGGTACTTGAGTCACGTATTTAAGAACTAAATCACCGAAATGATCCATTTTATTAGAACAATCCATTTGGACATTTTTTAACCCCATCTGGGAATCGAACCTGAGGCAGATGGAACTGTCTCTGAACTAGATTAGCAGTTTCTGCAGGAGATTAATTTGACGCTAAAATGGCAGTATCGTCTGGATAAGTAGCTATAGTAACACCATCAGTTTCAGGCAAGTCGCAGGTAAAAATCGAATAAAGAGCAGGACCCAGAATACTGCCCTATGGTACTCTGGCTTTTACTTGACATATAGCTGATATTTCATCATTTATTTTGACATAGAATGATAAGACTTTAAGACCAAATAAAATGGAGCTGGAAGTAAATTTTTTAATTTGTATAACAGGCCTTGATGCCAAACTTTTTCGAACCCTTCTTGAATGTCCAAAAATATGGCAGAGGAATATTTTTTGCATTCCAGAAAGTCAGTTACAATATTTACTATGCTCAAGAGTACCGTGCTTATGACGATTGGTGATTCGGAACTATATTCTTATTTTCTTGTATTATTAGCAATCTACTACTTCGAATATTTTCGAAAACATTGCCAGCAAACTTATAGGTCTATATGAGGACACTGAGTTTTCAGGTTTATTTGGTTTAGGTATCATTATTATTGCAGCACATTTCCATTGAGAAGGAAAGTGGTTTAATGAGCAAGATTATTCATTATTCTTATAATTGAAAGTAAATCGTAATAACTAAAAACAACAATAACTAATTATGTTCATCTTTTTGCCTGTTTAAGTTATTAAATTTTTAAGTGCTTGAAAAATTTTTTTCCCCCTGTACCCTCCCCCCTTGTATCCGCGCCTGATTAAATAGTTAGCCATAATCACCACTACATGAATTAGTCATTAATCATTCAATCATTAGTCATTTGGACTGAATGAAAAATTTTAAGCTGAAAATTATTAAGTAGTTTTTCATATAGTCGGATTATGCCACAACCACGAATGTGGAGAAGTGATGTTTTAATAAAACTGAGCTTTAATGTTACTTGATATAAATACATAATTCGAAAATTTCGCTATAGGAAATATTTGCGATTACAACAATAAAAATTAGAGTTTGCACTCCTCACCCAGGTGCCAAAATTCAGCAACTATTTCCTTGGTACTTTCGAAATGTAATTATCATTTTAGTCATAGGTTAGGTTATAACTAAAATTATTAGTTGTTATTCAACTAGACATGACTAAATGACAAATAAAAATTATTCATTAGTTCGTGATAGATGATTGATTTTTTTTTTAAATACCGGAAGGAATGTTGAAGTCTCTAGAAATAGGCCTAATTGTAAAATTCCTAACACGGTTAGGACAGATTGAGTTGCTATAATCCCTTGTCGGGACACAATAGACCTCCAAGTCACAGTGCACATCCCTTTAGAAATTATATGAAATAGGAAAAATGATATTTAAAGATAATAGACGAGCACACTGTCACTAGACCATCGAGGTGCGAGTATTTTGATAATTTTATATCTTCCGGCACAAAATGGGTTAAATAAACACTTGTAATTTGTGTGTGTGTTGAGCAAAAATATAGCATTAAACTTTGTACAAACTGATGTAGTGAGAAAATAGTAAAACTTGTTACATATTGTAGCGTTCATTCATTTCATTGCTTTGTGGTAAGTATCTAAATTAAAGTGTTAAAATATTTCTGTATGTACATAGAATAAAATACAGTGACATACAATTAGAAAATATGCACTGAAAATAAATTAAAAAATTAGGGAAATTTATAGGGTTGTCAGGTGTGTGGACAGATAAAATAATTTCATTGAAGAGTTCTGTAACGAAATACTTTTTGTGCAAGTATTATGCAAATGTATCGTAGCATAACGTAGAACTCAGTTAAAAGCAGAACTCTCTACGTTGCATTGCAATTTCGGTAATCACTTAGCGCCTGGTTATATTGGTGCTCGGTGTTCGACGAACACAAAACATTTTCTCCCGTGCTCGGTCAAGGTGGTTACATTCAGCTCGCTGCAGAGTTGTTTTTTTTTGTCAAAATAAACTCGTCTGTTTAATACAGTTTTGTATGTAATGATACTTTTTTGTTAAATAAGTTATTGCCACCAAGAATACTCGTCGTGCTCGGTGTACAATACACCAAGCATATCGTGTTCGGTGTGAGAGTGATTACATACTCTCTCCTTGTGTTTGGTGCAACAACAATTTCATGGTGTTCGCCGAGCATACTCGCAATGTAACCACAGTCTTATAGCCACTACAAATATTACATACTCGAAACGCGACAATTGTCAACTTTACGAGACGGTACGTTACGTTTCCATAATGAAGTTTTAAGAAAGAGTTTAAACGCAGCCGACTGCGTGTGCAGGAAAGTAGTCAGCGAGGAGTGTAAATTATAAGACGAGAAGATTATATTGTCTTGTGGAGATTAGAAATTATTAGCAATCGCATCCGCGTGTGTATGCACAAAACAAATTTGTATATATGGCAAATAAAACAGTGCATAGACGATATAGCATATACGGTACATCATGTGGTTGGAAGTAAGTTTCATAAATTCTGGTGGGTACACATGTCTCGTTGCACAACATGCGAGAAAGTGTGCAGCGAGGTTCACCTATTCCGTTGATTCGGCCATTTTCTTTGTTTCACTCTTCACCATTGCTTGTGTCTCATTATTTTTGTATATGGTACTATATATTGATTCTGTGTTAATTGTATATATTTAGAAAAATTATATTTGGATTGAATTTTCAGCTCATAAATCTGCATTTATTATTTTTCCATTCAAAGTAATTATCGTCACATTTTTCTGACACATATTTCCTCCTTCCAAACGGAGGGCCCGTTCAGTTGCGGAATGTGTGACAATTTCATTTATACTCTTTCCTACTTTCTTCTACAGATTGCTTGAGCATTAACTCACAGCGATCTCATTCTACTGTGCCAATATTAAGTCATAGTTTCATACTTGAAATTCCACACTTCTCTACAATATTGCCAGCATATGCCTGTGTCTCCTTGAGATCTCTTCAAATGTAAATAATTAATTTCAATGGAATTCGCCTTGTGCTTGCGCCGTTGTTTTTTCCTGCCATATTGCTTTAAAGTGTTTTAATTGAATTTGCATACTTACTTTACTTACCTAAGTACATACATAAATATCTGCCTTCTTCAACAGATACAGTGCTAAATTGTTGTGTTTTAAGTATCCTTCATAGTCACGCCGCGCTACTCTACTAAGCTTATGTACGCAATTTTAACCCCTTTCTTTATGCTCTCTCAAAAATTAAGTAATTAATTTGTTGAGTAGATTTTATGCTTGTTTTGGAAATTATTTTGTTATTGAAGCAACAGTAGTAGCAGCAGCAGCAAAAGCAGCAACTTTTCTAGGGAAACTAACCAACCAGCCAATAGCGTAAACGCTTTTACTTGCTCATAGTACACACTAACTACTTAAAATAATTAAATGCATACATTTAGGCGTTTGGTATTAGAAATTAACCACAATTGCGGTTCAAAGTGAGCAAAAAGCTCAAACAATTTATTGCTAGTAAAAAAAGTTTTTTTTTTTTTTACTTAAATAAAATTCTACTTGGTTTTCTTCAATTATGTTATGTTGAAGTATAGTGAGATGAAAATGATAAAATTAACACACAGAGACAGAGAGAAAAAGAAAGAGAGTGTGGGGAAATGAGAAAGTTAAATACGTTGGTTAAATGCTAATTTGAATTACCTTGTGGTTGAGTACCACCGGTGGTGAGAGGATGCGGTGTTAAGGAAGTGAAGTTTACTGAGAATGTGTTGAGTGAGAGTTTGTGTGTGTGGTTATGTGCAGAAAAAGTGAAAAAGTTGATTTAGAATTTACATTAAAGAGAATTTTTGATTAGCTGCAATCATTCATTTCAAGAGGAGTAAGTGTTAAAAGTATGTGTGTGTGTGTGTTGGAAAGAGAAAAAAATAGAGACAAATAAAGGAGAAAAGAGAACAATTTATACTGAAATTGGACTGGAAGATTGCTTCTTTTATGTGATTTTTCAAATGAAATTTTGAATGCAACAATTTTTCCGCGCGGTATGAAAGATACTTTACTTTAATATTCAATCAGTATTGAGAATACCTTGTACCATTAGCAGATACAAAGTGGAGATGAAAGGTAGAGATAAAACAAATTCTCTTTTTTCCTGATTCAAATGAATTTTGAGCAGTAAGTATTTAAGTAAAAAGTTTTATCAATGAAGGCACAGAAGAAAAACTAATAATTACAAACTTAGCCTCGGTTGTAGAGCAAGTGCACCCTAGGGATTTCACAGGTCATTACAGCTATAAGAATAAGGACTCACATATGCCCCATTATTGCGGGTGGGGGAGAGACATTATTTTATCGACGTCTTTGTAGCTTATATTTATTAGAGTCTATATTTTTGTTGGAATTATATGATTTGACTAATAACATCTGTCTGGGTATAACTCAAATGATCAGTCTTCTCCATCTAAGAGGAGATGGAACGTGTGTCTGTTTTACTGTAGGTTGGAACTTCACTGCGTTGAACTGCGGTGCTTGTTTCAGCTCTAGCAGCAAATTCGATCTTGACTGTCAGGTGAATCCCTTTAAAGTCTTCATACAGAGATTTAATCACGTTGATACTTTAAATTTTCGCAATCTACATACGAATGACTGTCAGATGTAGAGATGATTGTTGTATTTGACGTTTTTCTAATATCACTGATCTTCCTTCGATTTTGCTTGTGTCTACTTATTTTCTTTGAAAACTTCTGTAGCGCCGGTATTCGTGCTGTTCTATATTTTGCTAGCTGGCGATCCGACTAATAGAGGTTATTCAGACGCACGATCACTTCCGCAATTATCTCTTTGAATGTGTATGTTACAAAAGCTCTTAGCCGCTAGATGTCATGGTGTTTATTCTCTCTTGCCTTAATGGATTCTAGTTAATATGGTTCGAATAAGATGTACTTATTAAAATAAAAACAAAACAAGTTTACAAACAATTCTTTAACATACATCATAAGATGAAAGAACGTAAGCAATCCAATGCATTTAAAACTTTTCACTAAGCGACATCTCTTAACTATTTCCATTCGTGTTTCAAATTAGTTGATAGTGGTTGGCATTTTAAAATGTCAACGCATCAAAATACAAGATTTCTCATAAAGTTTTTATTTGAAAAGGTAAAGAGTTACAACTTTTAACACACACATACGTAAAATAAGAATAAGAAGAGAGAAAAAACAAATAAAACATTTTTTTAAAAGGAAATAACCGAAAAAAGTGCAAGCAACTAAATTAAATCACGTAGATCTCCCCACTACATTCTGTAAATCCCAATTGTGAACAATTGAAACAAGTTCAAAAATTAAAACACAAACAAATATCCACAAAAAGAAGTAAATAGTGCAAAAGTTTAACTAGAGAGTGTATTAAAAAAAGTAGCAGAAAAAAGAAGAAACATGTCGCATTTCACATCGATATTTGAAAATTTGCGATTTGTGGCAACGAAAAGAACGTCATCGCCAGCAACACCAGCCCCACCGTCACCATTGCCAGCACACCAACAACAACATACTAACCATGCTGCAGCAACACTACCAACAAATGAAACGCATATATCAACAACCGAGGAAATGAGAATTGAAAATGATATGGGAAAAAAAATCAAAGTTTATACAAAAGAACCACAAACACATATGCCGCACACACAAACACCAACACATGTGACAGCAATACCACCACAATCGGCAGTCAAAGTAGCCCCAGCAATGGCAGCAGCAACAAATGACGATGATCATCACGTGGAACAGCATATAACATATACAACAGCAACATTACCAGGAAGTGCTGGTAGTAGTGCCAACAGCACTCCTGTCAAACATCCACAGCACAAGCGACAAAGTATTTCAGCACGTGGCGCTGCTGCCTCCTCCTCTTCACCCGGTGGCGGTGGTGTTAGTGGTGCTGCTGGTTCAGCTATTGTTGAGAATGTAAAAAATTCACCATTACGTGAGCGGAGCAATCATCGCGGCTCAAATGTAATTGTCGAAATTGATACCGGAAGTAGTAGTGGTGGTGTTGGTGGTGTTGGTGGCAGCCCTGGTGCTACTAAAACCAGCACCGGAAAATCACGTGAACTTTCACCAACACCAAAAAATCAAAATCAAAGAAAAATGTCACAAGATTATCGTTCGCGTGCCGGGAGTTTCATACATCTAGACGAAGATGGTCGTAGTATTCTGATGCGCAAACCGATACGCTTGAAGAATATCGAAGGTAGACCGGAAGTCTATGATACGCTGCATTGCAAGGGACGTGAGGTGAGTGAACTTGAGTGACTGTTTTATATCTAGCTCTAATGTTATGCTTAATTTCATGCTTCAAATGTTAAAATTTTATTTAATTTATTTTAAGGAATAATGTCCTTTTTTATGTTTTTTGTTGTTTTATATGTTGTTGAACACTTGTGCTTTTTAGTTTTTTTTTTCCAACTTTTTTATGTAGGTTCATTAAAATTCACTCATTTGTAAAATACAAATTTTCCTCATTGTAAAAGTTTTTGTGACTGTTGTGTGTGTAATAGTAAAAATATAAACAACAATTAAAAAGTTTAAACTATTTTCTGTTAACAACAAACAAAATTGCACACACAAACAACTCAAACCAAACAGAGCAAAGTTGTAAACAAAACTGATGCCATTTTGAGTAATAGAATTTAACATAAAATAAAAATTAAAACTTCACGCTTCATGTCCTTTACTACTTTTGTTCCTTTGTGTTATTAACTTAAACTATGCATTTTAATAGTTATTGTATAGGTTTAATAGTAATTAAAATGAGCAGTTACCAGCTTTGTTTGCAATTTTTATGGAATCAACACTCAGATAAGGAAGTTTATTTTTATGCGCCACTAAAGCATTCAGGTATTCATCATTATGCAAATCATACAGAAAACTTTAATTTTATGCTATTTTGACTTTTGATTTAACTATTAAACGTAAATAAAGCAATTAAGATTTTGACCTGTAAATATCTTCAGAACATTGCGGTGTTAGTTAAGGATGTGCAATTTTTTTTGCCCGTGGTCGACTGTGTTGCCAGGAAGATGCTGGACGAGGTACACAACTTATAAAAGCGGGATTTACCAACCGAGTGCCGCACTCTTTTTTCATTGTTTTTTTTTGTATAATGACGAAAATGGAGTGCGGCACTTAGCCGGTGAATTCGCTTTAGAGGAAGAGCAAAACCACTCAGTTATTTTGCTTTTACTCTCTCGGTGTTTTTTCTTAGGTCCTCTCACATCGTTATAGAGTGCCGCCAAGTGAGACTGCATATAGTTTCATAGGAATGTTTTTTTGCGTTTAATATTTAAGTACAAATGTTTCCTTTTTTTTGCGTTGTTGCCGAGTATCGATATTGTTTTCCCACCTAATTGGTTATTTTTTTTTCTCAATTTGTGACCCAAAATTATGGTCGTCGCAAACTTATTTTTTAGTAATATTTTATTTTTGTATTCGAAAAAGCAAAAAAGTTTAAGTCAATCGGTGTTTGCATTTCAAAAAACAAAATATTTAAAAAAAAAATTTCTTCACATTAAAGTGGAAACTTTAACTCATATCGTCACAATGTTCGATTAATCGAACAGCAAGCAACTTTGAAAATTCGTCAAAAATACATTTACAGAGTTTCCCAAAAGTAATCACTGTATAATATTTGTATATATATTGACTTTAAAATTGCATTTAAATAATTTAAAAATATTGTTTTTCACCTGACTTCAAGGTTTGAAAATCAACAAAAAATTAATTATTTTGCATTGAAATGACAAATTCGCCTACATAAAATAACAAACAACTTCACTGGTCCTTATATATATTTTCAGAGGCTACAGCTGACCAAACTTTTGTAAAAAAATGTATGCGAAAATAGGCAGAATTCAACAAAAAAGCATTTTTTCTGTTTTTAACTTATAATAACTTCAAAAATAATGTGTTTAATAGATTTGATCCCAAGGAATACTTGTTGTTCATGGTTTAGCGTAGAAATATTTTTAAACTTTTTTTTTACACCTGGTCACCTTATTTTCTTGGAGTAAGCCAAAAACTATCATAGCCTCTAAAATTCAGAATATTTTTGTTTTTATTTTTTTAAGTACTAAATTAAATTTCTTATTTGAAGACGTATGAAATTTTCCAAATTGGATCATGGTATCTAGTACCGGAACGGTATGGGTTAAACACGTTCTTCTCAAAATGAGGTTTTTGAAGTCGGAGACAACGCTTATTCAACAACTACTAAACCAATTATCTTTAAATTGAATATGCTTTTTCAACCCATAATAATCTGGAGATTAATCGAAGGATTGTTTTTTTTTATTTTTTTTATGCAAAACCATTTTTTTTACAACTGAAAAATCAGCGTGTTTAGTGAAAATCGAACTGTTGACAGTTGACCATTTTGTTAAATATGTATATTTTTTCAAATCCTTCGATCAATCACTAGATAATCTTATAATAAAAGTAAATCCATTTCATTTTTGGATTTCAACTGATCTAGATTTGCAAAATATTGATCGCCGCGAAACATGTTTTCCAGAAAGGCCAATTTCTATTCAAATGTTTTCGAAAGAAATTTGTTGAAGTTTAGTTCAATACATGTACTTTTAGATAATAAATAGTTTTTATAAAAAATTTTAGTAGTTTAACAAGAAAAAATTTTTGAAAAATTTCTATTTTTTCGCGTCACAACTGGGGATTTAAATTTTATAATCTGTGACAAACATAAATACTGCTAAATAATGAAATACCAGCTCATATTGCAAGCACCAAAAAAAAAAAAAAAAACATGAAAAAACGAAAACACAAAACTTCTCCCTCTCATTAAACAAAGACAACAACAAAAAGACACAAATAATTTCAACTCTTTGCTTTTATGAGGACAACTCAATTTTGAGAGCAAATTGGAGGCAGTTATGGCTCCATAGAACAAAATATTTGTACAAATTAATTTGTACGTGATGAGCCTTCTATGTATTATATATTCTTTAGTAATACCCTTCGTTTAACCCGTATGGACTCAATTGGGCATTGCTATCATTGACCACAATATTTTATATTATGTACTTCAAAAGTATTTTCTTCTCTCAGTGCCAATTTAGCCAGGGAGCGAGTGAGGGAGCCACCTGATGGCTTCGCGGATCTGAGGGCTCCGAGCTGTAACGGAAAAATTATAAAAAAAAATGAATAAATTTGTAAGGAAAAAATAGAAAAAAAAAAACAAAATAGACTAGAATGATTCTATAATTTATTAAAATTTTTGTGGTATCGATAAATGCAGTCTTTTTAACAAGAGCGTGCTTGGCTTAATTGTACGAACAACTTTAAGTTGAACTTTATTTTCAACATTTCATTGCGAATGACGCTGTAAAACCTATCAAACAATCGCAATTATAATTTCATTGTTTAAGTAATTTTTCAAACCGTACATGAGTTTTTGAAGCCAATTTTACCATTACACTTGAATCAACCCAACAAAAAATAGCGCAGAAGGCCACTAATATATCCCTTAGTATAATCCAAAGTTAAACGACTGAATGAATTCTAAATTGAATTCTGAGCTACCATAACCAAACTCTTACTGAAGGCAAAACAAACAAACAAAAAAATGGCAGTAGTGGGCTGTCGAACATATGGATAATGATTGGAGCGATGTAGCCTTTACAGACGAATCCTTTTTTATGGAAGGCAGGTACCATAAAACGTGCCTTATCCATTAACGACAGTATGATGGTTCTGAGATTAGTTAAGCATCCAAGAAAAGCTCATGTTTGGAGATGCTTTTGAAAACAAAGTTACGACAGGATAATCATATTTACGAGAAATTTGGATATCCAGCACATAATCCATTTATACCAGCATAGACTCTTATCTTCTGCCAATAACTGGTTTGGAATAAGAAATCGAAATTGAGGGCTTTAAGAGAGCAGGACCCTAAACATCAAAGTCGCTTGAGCAGTAAGTGAAAAGAGGAAAACTGGATAAAAATTTTAGACTGCGCCTCTCAATCGTCAGATGCTAACCACATTAAAAATATTCGAGCAATTATTAAGCTTAAGATGAGCAGAAAAAATGCTAAGAGCATTGTTCAATTGAAACGATAGATTAAGTCAAAATGGCGGTGTTTGCCGCAATCATACGCCAAAAAACCAGAGATAATATGACCTCGCGTTACCCCGAAATTCCTCAAAATTTTAGTAACTGGACAGTATATTGATATGTCAGGGCATTGGGCAAAGAAACGTGTAAAAATAGTGTGGAATTTTTTTTTCGATTGAGGCAGTTTTGAAGGCCTTAGGCCGTACACGCTCTTGTTGAAAAGACTGTAGTTAGAGCGATATTCTTTATTTGCAAGTATGGTTGACTCTTTCAGGCGAATCCTATTAAATATAAGAGGAAAAATAAAAATAACAGTGGGATGTGTTTGCCATATCGAATAGAATATTGAGTCGCATATACTTTCATATTTGTACGAAAAAGAACGTTCAAAGTTCAACAATACTGTACAAAACATAAATGAATGATAGCATACTTGAATTTTATTTGTATACATTTTAGGGCCCCGGAGTAATTTTGCCTCAGGGCCCCCGAAAGTGCTAAGACGGTGCTGCTTTCTCCAATCCACCCCCTCTTTTTATAAGACAAATCTACAAAACGAGTAAAGCATTGCTACACCTCTCTGAGAAAAGGGGTAAGGAGAGAAGGTGAAAAAATTATGTGAAATTTAAAGTTATGAGAAAAAAAATCCCTTTTTGCGGCCATCCTGATTCCCATTGACCAAATCCAATTGATTTGAGGTGAACTTTTCATTATTAGTGGGCCGTTTTTAAGTTTGCATCAGGGCAGTGAATATCACTGTTTAAGCTCTTCATCATGCAGCCGTTGGTAAGGCTCTGCCTTCCCTATGACAGCTATATATAGAGAACCAACCACAGTCTCACTTTAACTACGCTTACGGCCTACTCTGTCCAATTACTCACTCAAAAATCTACCGCGTTAATGCATTATTTTTCTGCTATATTAAATAAAATTTTCTCACTTAAACACTTTGGCTACGCTTCATTTCCGTGCATATTAAATTTTTTCTCAAATTAAATGAAAAGGAAGTACAATTTAAACTGCATTTGCAATGTCACAAATTGCATAATCGTGGGTAGATAAATTTTTATATGTATAAATATGGGCATACCGACAATTAACTGCTGTCTTCAGTCAGTTAATCGTTGTTGAACACATAGCATGGTAGAGTAAACTTTTCATAGGATTTGCTGTAGGGAAAAACCTTCGCACTCTTTTCTGCAATCTCAACTGTTATTTCCCACATCATAATTGCATTGCGCTATGGTTGTTGCACGTTTAAAGGTGCATTGCTAATTAAGCCACAGGAAATAGCAGAGTCACAGAGAAAAAATAAAAAAAAAATAATATAAAAATATGAATCTACTTTTCTCATGAAATCAACAAATGGTTGAAGAAGCAGTAGAAAAAATAAACAGAAGTAGCAAAAGTAGCAACAGAAGTTCCTACTTCTAATAGCAGTAGATACTTTGATAATCTCATAGCTAGCAGCATCATTTTAATATAGAAAGCAAAAACGCAGTAGGAAAATTATATGAAAATATGAATTAAAAAACTGAAAGTTTTTTTTTTCACCCTTCACTTCAATTTACACGCACTCTTCATTTATTTTTATTCACTTATTAATACTGTGTGAATTCGCAGGTAATAGTTGCGTATAAATGCGATTTAAAATATTAACTATGCACTGTAAAAATGACTTACGGCTTATGGATAGCATTAAGCGACATTAAGTTGTAAAAAAAAAATTTCTTTCGAAATTTACGCAAAATTAATTTTGTTTTGAAGAATAATATGAAGATGTAAAACAACCAAAATGTTGCAAGGTAATAATTTTTTTGCGAACTGGTAACTGGTAGCTATTACTAAAATCGCGTATGTGTGAAAATCATAAAAAAAATTTTGTGTGTGAACTTAATGAATCAGAAGAGATTTACCTTAAAACAAAATGAAATTATTTAACTGCCACACATACACACGAAAGAAGCAACAAGAAGTTTTTACGGTTGTGTGCTGTTGAAATGTTGAGAATGCTGTAAATGTTGCTTGTTGCTTTATATGCATGCAGTACTACAGTACGTATGAGTAACTTTTAATACCAACTATAAAAATATAAAAAGTGTGTGCGTGTGATTAAAATGTTACACGAAATGACTAATTTGCAATTTTTAACTTTAAGGAGGTATTTAAAAAGGAAGAGCAATGTTATTTTTTATTGGAATTTGTAGAAATTTAGCAATAAAAAGAAAAAATTTTATTATTAGAAATGAAAATACATACATTAAAGCATATGTATCTACTAGTATATTAAAAAATATTAAAAACAAAAATTATAAATTTATTCCTTTAGAGATACGCCCTGGAATTTAAGGCATTAATTTGATTTCAGAATGGGAAATCAGTTATTGAAAATAGGGGAAAAGTCCGACACGAACTAAACACTTATATTCTTCTCAAATCACTTACTATGATAAATAAATAAAGGACTTAAGTCATGACTTAGAAAATTAACCTCTAGATTTATTTATTTATTTCATTCAGTCTACAGTTAAGAAATTACTTACAGACTAGTGATACGAAAGAAGGTAAAAGATTAATTAAAATTTTTTAATAAATCTAGCTTAAATCTATACTCGTTAACATTGAAATCAATCACATGGGAAAAATTGTTACATGATCTAATGCATCTTGATATTGGTTCGTAGAATGCATAATTAGTGCGGTGTGAGGAATCGACAAACAAATGATTTTGACGTACTTCGTGAAGCGGTACATGAAAGCGAAATAAATTACTTAATTCCTCGGAATTGATTTTGCCATTGATTAGTTTGAATGCGAACAGTAAAGACAAATAGATTCTTCTATCTTTTAAAGACTGCAGACCGAGAAGTTTGAGTCTACCAAGATAGGAAGGAATACCATCAGGCCAACGCATCTTGTATAAAGCGTACTTAGTGAATACTTTTTGAACTTTTTCGATTTTGTTGCTATGAGTATCGTAATACGGGTCCCAAACCATTGAACAGTAGTCTAAGTGACTTCTCACTAGGGAGATATACAAAGCTTTTAATGTTGTGGGATCTTTGAAGTCCGTAGTATGTCTTTTGATGAAGCCAATCATAGAAAATGCTTTTGAGACAATATAGTCGATATGAGAATTAAAGGTCAGTTTAGAGTCAAATATGACACCTAAGTCTTTCGTATCAGTCTTACGATCTATATTAATACCGTTTATTTGATAACCAAAGAGCAATAGCTTTGGTTTTTTTGAGTACGAAATAACACAGCATTTGTTAATATTTAAATATAAGTGATTATCGGAACACCATCTTTGGAAAGAGTTAATATCCAGTTGAACATTCAAGCAATCTGACAACTGAGAGATTTTTAAATATAACTTCACATCATCTGCAAACATTAAACAATTAACAAATCTGAAATGTTGTGGTAAGTCATTGATGAATAGTAAAAAAAATAAACGGCCACTATGGGTACCTTGTGGTATACCAGACCACGCGTTTACCATTAAAGTCAATTTAGTGGAACCAATTTTAACGAAAAGTTTCCTGTCATTTAAAAAACTTTTGAAAAAGTTGAGAAGCGCATCATTATTAATGCCGTACAGTTTCAGCTTGTGTAAGAGAATTGAGTGATCAACTTTATCGAAGGCTTTGGAAAAATCTGTATATATTATATCTAGTTGTTGTCGTTGCTCCATAGCACTAACAATTTGGTTAGTAATCATCATCAAATTAGTACTTGTAGATCTACCAGGAAAAAACCCATGCTGGTTCTTACATATAACATTATGAACAAGATTAAACAGTTTCTTTTGAATTATGCTATCAAATAATTTGGCAATAGTACTTTGCTTTACTATAGCCCGGTAGTTGGAGATATCATTACGATCGCCTGATTTAAAAATTGGTACAATTGCGCATAGCTTCCAAGCATCAAGGAATACACCTTTTTTTAAGCACTCGTTGAAAAGCTTAGCAAATGGAACGACGACCACGTCAGAGGAAATTTTAAGAAATGTTGGAGAAAAACCTTCGATATCCCTGTTACAGCTAGATTTCAACTCTGAGTCTGATTCTTATATATCGTCAACTTACATCCTTGCTAATTCGCCATTAAATCGAGTTAAGATAATTAAAGACCTTGGGGTAGTTTTTGATTCAAAATTCACTTTCATATCTCATCTGCACTATATCATTCCTAAGGGGTACTCATTATTAGCTTTCGTTCGTCGAAATAGTGGTAATTTTACTGATCCATATACATTGAAATCATTGTATACTTCTTTAGTTCGCTCGAAGTTGGAATATGCTTCCTTTATTTGGAATCCATTCTATTCCTCCCATACTCTACGAATTGAACGAATCCAAAAATCATTCGTAAGATTTGCGTTACGGAAAATAAAATTTTCCGATCCCGTTCCTTCATACAAAGCTCGCTGTGATCTCATAAGTTTAAAATCTTTGGAGAGTAGGAGATCAGTCTTATCTGTTCTATATATTTCTGATATTGTAATGGGTAGGGTTAACTGTTCAGATCTTTTGCAACTAATTAGCTTCAATGTACCTATTAGATCGCTGCGGCACTCTGATTTCTTTCACTTAGATATTTGTCGTACTAATTATGCTTCTAATTCACCTATAAATCGAGCCTGTCGTTTGTATAACTCTTTATCGATGAAGGATAATGTTGATATTGTTGGTTCAAAGCAAGTATTGAAGTCAATTTTAAATAATTTGTTATAATTATAATATATGTATATCTTTTAATAGTCTGTAAGAACCTTTGTTCATTGACTAAATAAATAAATAAATAAATAAATAAATAAATAAATAAATAAATAAATAAATAAATAAATAAATAAATAAATAAATCGCAGTTGCTACATCATTATGAGAAATGTGAAAGATATTAGGACCATTAATTGAGTTGAGCAATTGAAGGTTGTTATTTGAATTAATAATATTATTATCATTATCATACTTAACATAAACTTCTTGAAAATATTGGGCAAATAAATTACATGACTCGAGAGTATTATTAGACGATATGCCATTTAATACCAATGTAGTAGGGTAACCATTCGTTTGACGTTTAGAATTTATGTAATTCCAGAAACCGGAAGGGTTGGATGTAAGTTTAGATTCAATGTCAAGAATATATTGTCCATATAGAAACTTATGTAAGCAGTCAAAATCTTTCCTTAAGTGTTGTAAGTTAAGAAAATCTGTTTCACAGTTTGTTCGTTTGTATTTTCTATATGCTTTATTTTTAACATTTTTTAAATGACATAGTCTAGAATTAAACTAAGGTGGTTTTGTAAGCTTTTTCTTAATACCCTTAATTTTATATTTGTAAGCTTTTTCCTTATTGCCACAGATATAACTTCAAATAAAGGATCAACAGATCTAAAAACTTTACTACCCCCAATCACCTTTACCATAAGTCAGCTTTGTTTTAGAAAATCTACGCTCGCTCTGGAAATTTGTGTTCAACTATTTTATACAAAATATCACATCTTTCATTTCGCCATTCTAATTAAGCTGTTCTTTTTGAGTTTTAATTGGTATTTGGTAAATTATCGATATTTGTCTATAATTATTCATCAGCAGATTTAAGGGAATAGGAAGGGTTGTAGGATTTGAGTATAAAATAACTCAGCCATTATGATCTTTGATTCTGAATTAAAAGGAGTTTTAGAGAAACAAAAAAACTGGAAACCCCTCTCTTGATCTAGCTAAAGGTTTCTTGATTTCGATATGAAACTTCTTTCTCTGCGGTAGGTCAAAAATGCTTTGTGGCGGAGTCCACATCAAAAAATTTAAATGGAAATCTATTATGAAAATGCTAGATACTCAAAACATAATATTCATCTTAATGCTCAAAACCCTCGAAAACATCGCAAACTGTATATTTTTCCATCTCTTGTAATTGAATTGTTAAGTTCCCTAAAGGAAATGGTGGAGGTAAGATGAGAATCTCATACATTTCGATCGTTGGCCATGAGGCAAAAGAATAATCATGAATAATAATGAGGGGTCTAACAAATCAAAACGCGAAACATTGTCGAATTGATTTCAGAAAAAGTTGGCATTAGCTCTCTCTCGTTTCTCCACATACATATGTTCTTCGACACTTACCATATTTTTTTCTTTTTTGTGCTCAAGAGAAAGATTTGCGCCTTTTGGGCTACTAACTCCAATTCCGCCGTCTTTAGCCTTCGAGCCACCCTGGAGATTGTGTCGTTTGTAGTGGCTAAGCAGTAATATCGTATCTCTATACATATAGGTATGGTTTTTATACTGTCCCTTTTTGGCTTATTTCCATTCCATTTTTATAAGTACGACATCTGTATTGCCAGCTTAAATTCCTCTGTTTTCTCAAATGTTTGTCTATTTGCACCTCAAAAGAAATTAACATTAATTTTATTTTTCTAAAATACTTCTACTACAAGAATTTTTTCTAAATTTTTTTTAAATATACTTAGTTGAAGCCAACTTGAATTTATACCAGGTGAAGTTACCGGCACCTCATTCTTCTTCTTTCATCGTTGGCAATATCATAGGCTGTCAAAATCATTGTTTACGTTTGCTCACCATTTATACATACATTCTCTTCACCCCGCCATAATTGCCGCAGCAACAAGTATGTGTTGTTATTATTTTGTTGTACGGCTGATTTTGACATTCAATGGTATCTGACGCAACAACAAAAATAAGGTGAAATTGTTGTAATCTTGCTATCACCTTATACATGATTTCACCACTGTTTAATCTCAACGTTTGTACTTCTGATTCGGTTATTTCCCTCCGTTCGCTCCATCGTTTCACTCCCTAACACTTTATGTGTTTCATTATTTTTGTAAGTTAAATCGATTCTATGCTTTCATATCTATCTAAAGTGTGTAAAAAGTTTCACTTTAAAAAGTTTAACTAACTAACTTATGAATCTGATTAAGATGAACTTTACATGCTTTAGCAACAAATTCAATGTTGGGATGATAAGAATTTTGTATAAACTCATGCCACTTGTTAAAGAATTAAGCACTTTAGTTAGCTTAAAGCCATTTAATTTGGTGGTAATTTGAGATTGCCTTCACTTTCAACAGTCACTTAATTTTGTTTATATCTATGTAAGTTATGGCCAAGGGCTCTTGGGAACACTTTCCTCATCGTTTGTTTTTTATCATTTTTATGCTGGCATTGCAAATTAATCATACGCTTTGTAGTACTGTACAGCATCAACAGCCAGAGGCACTTAAGCGTAGTTTTCATTGTTTATTTTTTATAATTTCTTAGACAATTTCTATTTTTTTATTTTCAGAAAGAAACTCTATTGGATATTTCTAATAGTACCTACATAAGGTATATCAAATAAACTTAATGCTCTTTATAAATTCAAGCAATTTGATACTTGTAAACTTTATATGTTTGTATAATATTTCATTTGCATAAATATTTGCAGGTTTTGCCAAAAACAGTTCGAAGAAAACTTTTTGTAATAGTAATACATAATTGAATGTTGTGCAAAATATAGTGAGCAAAGTATCGGATACTTTTAGGTTGAGCTATGAAGTTTATATAAATGGAAAAAGGAACCTGCTAAATTTGTATGTTAAACGTAAAGTTTATATACTTCTTAAATGCAAGATGCAACAGTTGCTCATATTATACTCTGGTTTAAGTTTTTGAAAGTTCAGCATTTCAAATTACTATACTTCATACACCATTGCCCTGAATGAATATGTATATAAAATTTAAAAAATAAGTTTATTTATTTGAAAAAAGTTTGTGTTCACCAATTATAATTGATTACAAAGTTCACCTCCTCAAATATTTAGTACTTTAGCTGGCAGCATAGTCGCCTTTTCCTTTACAGTTTACTAAATGATACTGAATTATAATTTTCCTTTTAGCCACTAACTAGCAAAGCTGCAAATTGAATTTTAAAATGATTTGCATTTGATAGATCTGCATTTGATAGATCTGATTATAGAAAAATGTCAAGTTAGTTATTTTACCATATACCATATTCCGTTTTGCAAAAGTTAACTTTGGTAAATACTTCGAAAAGACCACGACCAACTTTACTTCAGATGAGGCAACACACGAGCTGCTGGCATCAAATCATTCATCAATACAGAGTCACAGAACTCACATTTCGGCGATGTTCCAAGGAATCAATAAATTTCGAAACGCTACTCTTCCCTATCAGTTTTATTGCTTGGTGTTAAATAAAGTCCAAGAAAGTCCAGTTGTGTTCGTCTATAAACATGAACGAAAGTCCATTTCGGATGACAATACATATTTAATAGAGACGAAAAAGAGCTAATATCAGAAAATAAAGACATATTCATCGACCGATTGTCGCACACATTTTTTCTTCTCTGTCATTCTTTTACAAAAGGAGCATGCCACAGTATGATAAGTTAGGTTAAGTGGCCTATTGTATTACTACGTGGGAGTGCCATCCACCCCGTTTGGTACAGTTAGATTTGGTTATATATTTGAGTAGGTCTCTAATGATGACCCTAAGTCAGATAGATCGTCCAGAAAGTGTTGACCTAGAGTGATTTTTCAACAGATAGCCATGATTGGACTGAAGCAAAGGGAGTGAGGAATGGATTTCTTCTCCTTTTCGTTTTAGTAAATTTTGCAGAAGCCATTTAGGGACGCACCTAACCTAGATGGGTGTACGCCTGTAAGGCAGTGACCAGGTTTTACTGCCATAACTTCTACCAAAAGATAGCAGCTTCTTAGAGCGGTTGGGGTTTTACTCTGGACATACCTGCTTGGTGATTTTGCACATGAGCTCAATCAGACATCTCATCTTCGAAAAAGGCATTTTTGGACCAAATCTAGCTAGCTCATAAGTTTTGTTATTACCATATAATCACAGTGGCCTGGAACCCACATAAGGTGAAATCCATCGGCTACTTCGTTGAGCAGACGTCAACTATAAAAAGCCACCTTGGAGGTCAGTGCTTTACTGGTTAGGGATTTCATAGTAGGTTGGCTGCCCCTGAAAATAAAAATATCATGAGCTGATACTTCATTACATTTCAGCCAGTTTACCGCTACCTGTACGGCCATGATCTCAGTTTGGAAGAATAAGCTTATACCTTGTTGCTCAGAGAGTATCCCTCCCCCTACCTTTCCATCCAGTTTGGATTCATCAGTGTAAAAGTGCACCGCATTCTTGTGCTGGAGACGACTCGCAATCATATCCTCTCTCGAAGGAATGGAAGTGATAAAGTGATTGCCGAAGAAGGGTATGGGGAGGGTATAGTCAATGTTGCGGTGAATTCTGAAAGGAATTTGGAATAGCCTACAAATGTTTCAGACCAGGGATTAACTGAATTTAGCCTGATAGATAAGTTGGCCGCGAACTTTTTCCCAAAGAGGTCAACAGGAGTTAAGTAGAGAATGATATTCATGGCTAAGGAAGAGGTTGTTCTTAACCTTGCCCAATACCTGTTGTGGACTTCTTTTTGGAGAGCTGTCCAACAAACCATTGCACCATGAAATAGAATTTGTCTAATGACTGCCGTGTAAAGCAATTGTACGATTCGAAGTTCCATGCCCCACATTTTGCTTACTGTTTTTTGCATGAGAAAAGGGCAACATTGGTCTTCTGGGGCCTAAAAAAGGTATTATCTTTCCAGCTCGATTTCCTATCTAGGATAAGTTCCAGATATTTCGCCTGTTCCAATAACCTTAGAGTGGCCCCACTGAGAATCGGAGTATTAAAGGTGGGGATGATAGACAGTATGATATATCGATTGCTTTCGACTGGCTTTTTTCATTTCCTTTCCACTATTCCTTTAAATGTTGCCGTCATTGAAAATTGTCACGATATATGAGCCGTTGCGTGCCAAATTGGTGTAAGTCAGTTTTTTTTATTATTTGGATTTTCACCTTCAGACAATAATTTTGGTCTTATTTAGTTTCCTACAAAAAAAGATGTACATCTAGGTTGAACGTATAAAGCTGCTTGAACATCGTGAAAATAAGTTTTATAAGAGCGCTATTTTGCACAGCACTTCTGTAAAACCAATGTATTTTCTAATCTAATTTTGACTTACACCACTTTTGCACGCAACGGCTCATATATATATAAAATTTGAGTATGACAGATCGATGCTAAAACTGCTTCTCTAAAATTAAAATTAAGTTAATTCTATGAAAGAGAGCAGTTTAGCTTTCTTTCTCAGAGTCAAAAAAAAAATAGAAAAGAGCGCGACCGGTGAATTCACCTTAAGTGTGATTTATTGCATTTCAAAAAGAACTAATAAGAGAGGATCAGGAGGTACTAGTGCTCTCGTTTGCCCTATAATTGCAGTGTTTATTATGTGAATGAATAAAATGTTAATGTTTCTTTCCAACTATGTGCTCATAAGATTTGTTAATTATTCGGGTTCAATGAGGTGTTAGAAAATTCGTTAGTGGATACCATGGTGAAATCATGTAGAAGGTGATAGCAAGATTACAACAATTTCACCATGGGAAAAACAACACATCGTTGTTGTTGCGTCAGATATCGTAAAATGTCAAAATCAGCCGTACAACAAAATAATAACAAGACATTTTTGTTGTTGCGGCCATAATGGCGGCGTAAAGAGAATGTAAAAATGGAGAACAAACGTAAACAAACAATCAAAAGTAAACAATGATTTTGACAGCCTATGATATTGACCACGAAAAAAGAAGAAGAATTAGTTGCTGATAACTTTACTTGGTATAAATTCACCTTAGTGGATACCAGGCCATATTGGGTCTCATGCGCGTGTCACTCATAGGCGTGTAAAGTTACTTCATGTGACTTTATTAGTTTCTATTTGCTTTGAATTAAATTTCCTACTCATAATTTTCAACTTGACTCCTAAGCCATCATTGTTATTGAGATTAAATTTAATATGACAGTTCATCTAGTTTTATCTATTCTATCATAATTTAAGCAATGTTGCGTATACGTCATGGTGCACCCAAAATTTGTTATATATTTTTTGCAATACGAGAAAGAGTTAAAAAAATTAAAAACAAATTATGCAGTTTTGAAAGTATGCCTACTTCATGGTAAATAACAAAGAAAAAAACCTTAAACTTTAGAAATTATATGATTGCTTAAACTTAAAAAAATAAATCCCTGAATAGAGCAAACCCAATTCTGTTGAAATGTTTTTTTTTTTACTCACCTTTAAAAGTTTAAAGTTTTATACAACTACTGCATAATTCATATGCATGAATTTCAATTCAATTTCTTATACAACTGAATGCTGACTATTTGCTGCTAGCACTTGCTACTGCTGCTGCTACTACAATTTCTTTCGCCGTTGCAATTTCTACTACTACTATAGAATTTCTTCTACTACTACAAAATATCTTTTTCCACTAACTATTAGTTCAGATCCTATAAAAACGTTTTACTGGCAACTGGAAACTGAAAACTGCTTGCATAAATTTCATATATAAAATTTGTGTGAACAAGCGAAGCGAATTGCACGTACACACACCCACAAACATACAAACAAACAAAGAAACTCAATGCTATTGGCTGCCTGCTCCTTTCAAAAACAACTCAGCTTATATTTGCATGATGCACTTTTGCATGTTGAGCTGCTGTTGCTCTCCTGCCTGCCAGCCAGCTGCTTGCCTGATTGCCACAACTTGGCGTGTCGTACACACTCACAAACATTTGTAACAGTTTCCGTTTCCGTTTCTCATAGCATTGTGTTTATATGCGTTTGTGTGTTTATTTATATAAAGCAATTTGGACAAGTTTTTTTTTTTTTGACAATTTCTTTTTTTATTTTTTGTTTGTTTTGTAGGAAGTTTGCGTGGCAGTCAACGTCTGCAATTATTGCACTTATTTAAAAGATGTTTATGCTCAAAAAATACTTTTCTTACCCGGCTCTTCTTTTCATCTTTTCCTTTAAGCTAAAGTAGCAGTGTATTAACGCTCAAGGGATGTACTGTGGAAACTTGTGCGTTTAAATGCACATACCGCTTTGTTTTTTTTTTTTTTTTTTTTTGGCTTAAATAAATATTTGTGAAAGTATGAATTTAAATGTGCCAAAATAAAGTAAGCACAAAGTACTTGGCTGTAGACGAGGAAGTAGCAGTATCAGAAAATGAATTTTTGAACATTATAAATATGTTTTTGTTTTCTAAGCGTTGTGGAGGGTAAGAGTGCAGAGAGAGAGAGAGAGAGAGAGAGAAAGAGAGTGTGTTTTTAAGAAGAGAACTTGTTTACAAAACTTTTTGCGTAAATAACCTCAATAAACTGTATTCATGTGCATGCCTGCATGTGCTCGGCTGCATGTGGGAGTGCTAGTGTGACGTGAGCGGAAGAGTATGGTTGAAGAGAGGCAAGAGCATAACTGTAGTTATTAAAATAGTAATTTGCAAGCAACTGCAACCAGAAGCAACAACAAAATATGTGCACAAATTTGACATTTTTCAAAAAATAAAAACCAAAACAACACTAAAAACTTTTCTCCCACAAAAACAACAGCAGTCAGATGAACTCGTGCATATACACACATACAAATATAAGAAAATCCATAGAAGTAGAAGAAGCAGTGATAACGAAGTTAGTGCAGTTAAAATTTTATTAAAATTTTTGGCCGTTTGCATAATTAAATTTATAAATTAATTTTGTATGCGACAATGAACAAATTTTTTTAAAAACAAATTTTTACATCCAGAGCAAAAGCTGATAGTAAGAATTTCAATAAAATAATAATAACGAAATAAAAATTTATGTGAGCCTATATACAATACAAAATTGTTTTTAAGCCACTGAAGTAATAGAATAAAATTTTATAAACTAAACTAAAAGTGGGCGTATTCCTAATAAAGCCAAAATTTGTGCTGATCTTTTTTAATTTTTCTGCACAACTTGAGAGCTTGAGCTTCTGTTTACATCTAATTCTTCTTGCTGCATTTGGTTTGTCTGTTAACGATCGCTTACGAACATTTACGGATATAACAAATATGAATGTGTATGTGGAGAATAGGTAAATGTAAAAGAGAGCACACAGTAAATCAAGGTGGTAGGAAATAGCTATGCCAACTTGCAGGAATTCCCCGATTTGCGGGTAATTTTACTCAGTACGGGGAATCGGGGAATGAGCGGTTTTTTGCGGGGAATTTAAAACCGTTCAGCTTTTAGTTATTAAGTATTTTTTGTCAAATTTTATGTAATGGAAATCGTTTAACTTTTGCAATATTTCATATTTTAGGTCTTAAGATCTTCATATTTTCTTAAGAGGACCGTGTATTTTCTTGGTTTGAAGAAATCGATTTTTAAAAAATTATGTAATTTGAAAGCCTTTCATTTCAAAAGTATTTTGTAAAAATTTCAGAGAGAAACTCAAAGTGCTTTCGTAGATATAGGCAATTATAACGCCGAGTGTTATTCAATAAAAACAGTTGCCTTCCCTTTCGGCCGTTTAGAAAGGTTTAGCTATGCCTTGGTCCAGCAACTCTTGATTAATAACTCTCAATCCTTGCTGACTAATCTGTAAACTTACAAGCTACGGTCAGCCATCATAAAGAAGATGAAGTATGTTTTAAATGTTAAAACCCAATAGTCAAAACTTTTAACCCGTTTTTCTCAAAACATTTTTTATTTGAGCCAAAAGAAAGTCCATGCCTTTTCGTTATTTGAAGTTATATATAAACAGGCTTAATGAACAAATGTAGTCATCACAACAACAATGTATATAGAGACGGGCAAATCAGACGGCCGTTTCGGAATCCGCCACAATTCCTCATCAGTGATCTTAGTGATAGTTCTTAATCTTTCAATATCCTATATAAGCTACTAATATTTGAAATCATAACCCAGAATTACGGATTTGAAAGTCCATGCCTTTTCTTTTGAGAACTTTGATGTCCAAAAGTGGGCTGAGGTTTGTTTATCTATCAAAACCAACGTCTAGTAACTCGAAACACCCCACCTCGTTTAAATTTGGTGTGGTAACTACTACCTAATGGAACTAAACTTTGTGCAAGTTGGAGCCCGATAGATTTTGATTTTGAATGGGGTCACTTGAGATGAAATCACTCATGTATCGAAAGAACTCCGAAGTCAGAAAGAATCGGGGAGACAGAAAAAATGAGTTGGCATCCGTGGTAGGAAATAAGATATAACAAGCCATTCTCGTCTTCGCTCTCTTGAACACATACTAAATCACTCTTACCCTCTCACTTTAGCTCTCTTCCTCTCACTCTTCGCTATATCAACATCCCTTATCCTGCCTGAATGAGTTCTAGTGAACATCCCTAATCTAGACTGCAACACTGCCATAATCCAAATAAAAAAAAAATTCAAAAAGTTAAGCATGAAAAACTAACTGCTATTTAATGTTTCACCTTGTGTAGAAAAATCATAAGATTATCTTATAAACTCTTCTTGTGAAACGATTTTTGGTTTTTATTGCGTTCTACTAAATGGTAGTGCATTGAATGCAATTTTCTAGAATATATGCATTTTTGACTTATGACAGTCTTGCAGCAAACCAGTGAAGCGAAGCTGCGAAAGTTGGCAGCCCTTGTTTAGCTCATTCATGGCGGTAAATGGCTCACTTTTAATTCGCTGATATTAAAGTCACATAAAGTTAACTTCAATTAATTGTGTTTTATTTAAGTAAAACTAAATAATTAAATAATTTTAATTGTACCCACCTTTTGCAATTTTTTACTTGTACTCATTTAAAAGTTTTCATTAAAAAAAAAAACAAAAAATCTTCAAGTGACTGCCAGACAAAAAAATTCCAAATGGAAAAAGCAAAAGCGGCACATCTGCTGTAGAAATATTCTACTGTTTGTTTGCTGTTGTGTATAAGTGGTATTATCACGAGACAAGCGAATTAAGATGAGTCTTCTCTCTCCTCATCTCTCCTGTCTGCTATGCACTTGTTTGTTTGTATATCACTATGGCTATGTGCAAGTGCTCACTTCAAGACACCTCAATTACACTTGACTTCATTCAATTCAATTTACACTGCGGCCACTTAAAGCGTTTTTCCTTTTTCTTGTTTTTGTTACCTACCGTTGTTGTTGTTATTATTATTTTTAATCTCTGAGCTGAAAATTAAAAGAATTTACAAAGAATGAAACAAGCAACAACACAAAGTAAAGAATGAAACATACAATAACGGCAGAGGAATATGAAGTGTGTGGTGCGGAGAGAGAGAGAGAGAGCGATAGAGAAATGAAAAAACTTCATTGCAAAGCCAATGAAAATTCAGTAAATTGACAGTGAAAATTCAGCTTTTCTTTACGAATTTTTTAAAATTTATTTTATATGTGCTAGCTGGAAATTCACGGCATTGCCCGGGCCAATTTATAAAATTATTGGGCATCATAGTTCCATGAACATTTGAATTGGGCTTAAGTTGAACGATATAGTTATATAGTTATGGTGGTTTATGGAACACATATATGAGTGGCTTTATTTCCATAAAAAAAAAACTATTTCCAATGAGCGGATTTGGTATTGTCATGTCTCAATTATAAAATAAATCATACTTTTTTCCACTAGCTTTTCTTTCCTCTCACTACAGTATTTTTGATATTCTACGTAGTATAGTTCATATGATAGCTTAAAACGTTTTGTTTGCCTGAGAACTGTTCAAGTTTGATACATTCCTTAGATGCATTAAATATTTTCGTTGTATAAGAGATAACTCTGTCATATACTACCGAATATTGTCAATATTCAGTTTACAAAAATGCTTGATGAATGTGCAGCTTTGAGCGAAAGTTTGTTGTTATTGTTGCCATTGAAGAAAGCATGAAATATACTGTCTAAATTTTCAGGGATTTGAGTTAATCTCCCGGCAAGAGCTGGGCCGTATGGTTTTCCTTAACAATCATTTATAAATCAGTCAAAACTACATGTTACTAGTGGAAATAGTTTGAATCGGGTGTTGTTGTCCATAAGGAGGAGCGAGTGTATGAATCAGTCAACCAGCCCAAGTCCATTTATATATATCTATAGCTTCTTTTTTTTTTGCAACAAGTTTTTCTTTTGTATCACAGTGAAAATTCCTGACTTTCAACGAACTCGTGCTATTTATTCTCTCTTCTCTCAGTGTGATTTGTATTATGTTTATTATATTTTTGCTGTTGCCTACTTTTAGGCATGCCGACATTTCTTTCCTGAATTTTGTTTTGCTTTGTGTACAAAAATTTTACCGCAGGGAAATTGAATTTTTTGCTTCTTCTTTTGTATTTGTTTTTTTCTTTTGCTCTCGCTATACAAATTAGTGTTTTTTTTTTTTTTTTTTGTAGATAGATGAAATTGTTTAGATAAAGTGTCATTTCCTAATTATGACAAACAAATAAACATACAAAATGACACAGAAAATCCAAAAATTAAATGTTTACAAGTAATTAATTATTTCTTTTCTTCCTCTTTTAATTAGATACTCTCCTGCTCCAAGGCGACATGTATGAGCAGCGTTATGAACTTTGGCACCGCACAGGTGGAACAACGTAAAGCCGATTTAGTTTTAGATCATGCCAAAGATTTTCTAGATCAATATTTTACTTCGATAAAAAGGTGAGTGTATACACACTTTAGTAATTAGTTTCAATTAATAATTTCTTTAATTTAAAATCATTTAATTTTTAATATGATTTCTTTATTTATCTATTTTTTTTTTTAATTTTTCAGAGCTTCTAGCGCCGCTCATGATACACGCTGGAAACAAGTACGCCAGTGTATCGAATCCACTGGTCATTATCAATTAACCGAAACGGAATTGATATATGGCGCCAAATTGGCATGGCGCAATTCTTCACGTTGTATTGGGCGCATACAATGGTCAAAATTGCAGGTAAATATAAATCAATTTTCCAATAATAAATTGTGCAAGATTTACAAATTTCTGTTGCTCCAAAACAATACTTGAATATGTGAAACTTTAAATGTGTGTCAAAATTATTTAAATCCCTAAAAAATCTAACATTTTTGTAGTTGAGTTTTCTAATTAATTTTTATTTTTTTATTTTGATAATTTTTGGTAACGAGAAGAATTTCATTAAAACTTTTTTTCTGTATTTGAAATTGAGTGTACATGTTTTTAGAAATATGCAATGTTAAATAATATAAATATGCATTCATGTATTAGGGTGGAATGAAAATATTTAAAATATTAAACTCGAAGAATATGCAAAGAAAACGAATTTTGTTATTCTTTTGTGATTATTGCTCATTAAGCCTATTTAACTTGATAATAAAAGTCTTTGTTTGAGTCATAGATAAGTGATAAAAACAAAGCAAAAGTATAATTTTTGGGGTAGTTAGGTGGGCAAGTTGGTATTGACGCTATTCCTTATACTTTAGAATTAACGCTTAAGTGCCATTTTGATACTAATTTTTCAGTTTCAGGGAGAGAGTTTCTTCTATTCCCAGATTAAGAATCTGGTCCATATTGATCAGTACCCCGTGGTTATTGCAATCAGGCTGGCTACCACAGCACGCGTGTGGTTAAGTTGGTATCTGTTTTCTATGCAGACAAAATTTAGTCATATTTTCTTGGTTGCAGTGCAAGTTAAAAATCTTTTCCAACTGTTCAATATCTGCAAGAGTGAGGATGTGAGAAAGCAATAGCGGATACTAGGAGGGGTCTTATTTTCAACGCCCTTCGCCTTACCGATGAAATTTTCATAGACTTTAATCGCTGGTTATTAACCGAAAAATATTTTAAAGGGATTAACAAATATGTACATCAACCCCTTCGGGAATGTCGCCTTAATTGGCCCAGGCGAAGAGCTACTGATTTCACCGCTTTTCATCGCTAATTCACTTACGCTTTCTTATGACTTCTAACTCAGAATAGATCAACACCACTTAAAGATGTGAATAACTTCCTACTTATATTGAATGATTTGGATTGGTATCTCGAAAGGCTTTTGGCATATAATTTATTTACTAATAATGATTTTCGTTTTCCTGCTCTCCCCCCTCCCCTCCCCCTCTTCGACGTTAATGAATACTTACTTACTTACTGCAATCCTCTTCTCCCAGTGGAGCATAGGGCCTCAACAATTGATCTGAATCTGACTCGGTTTGGTGCTTCACGGCATATATCAGTCCAGCTATATTTGGCAGAGTTAAGTTCTGTTTCAACAGTTTTTTGCTGGTTCAGGTTTTTGCTGGTGCACCAGGAAGTTGAGAGACTTGAGGGTTCCAATGTAGAGCTTAGCGTGCAATACTGTTGGGGTTCTTACGGAGAGTATGGCCAATCCATCGCCATTTTCGTCTTTTAATCTCCCCTACTGCTAGTTCTAGTTCTTCATTAGAGATACGATGTGGAAAACAAATTTTGAAAATCCGTCTCATACACTTGTTGATAAACGTCTGAATACGTGACTCAATTCGGTTAGAACATTTCCACGTCTCTGAACCATAGTATAAAACAGATTTCACATTTGAATTGAAGATTCGTAACTTCGTTCTCTTGGGTGCCAGGGCATGAAGGACATGTAGGCAATGAAATGGCGGACGAACTTGCAAGGAAAGGATCATCCAGTGAATTCACTGGACCACGACCATTCTGCGGTCTACCATGGAGTTCCGTTAAAATCAGATTAAAAAATTGGCTGGACAGTAACTCGCTACAATACTGGAGGGGAAACCCCCGGTAACAGACAAGCTAAATCATTCATGCCAAAGATCTGTCAACGCAGAACTAAACAACTGCTTAATTTAGGCAGGAACCAAATCCGAATTGCCACAGGATTCTATACAGGGCACTGTAGGGTCAAAAAACACCTATCGAACTTGGGTCTAGCACAAGACGATACGTGCCGAATATGTAACGAGGAGGAAGAAACAGCAGAACATATTTTATGCCACTGTGAAGGTCTAATGAGGACCCGACTTCGTTACTTGGGAAACTCTATCCTACAACCGCAAGACATTGCGGATTGTTCTCCTAAAGAGATATTAAATTTCCTCAAAGGAAATAAACTCATAGGAGAACTATAAACACAATAATCTTTGAGGTATATCACAATAGGCCCTAGATGGCTGCAGTGATCTGGGAAATTATTGCCCACCTCCGTATTAATCTAATCTAACTTCATTCTCAGTACAATTTGGTTTGACTTCCAAATATTACTTAGCAAGCCGAAGGCAGATTTAGCCTTATTAACTCTGACACTGACATCTTCATCTGCACCACTTTTATTTGACACAACGCTCCCCAGGTACGTAAAACATGGCACACACTCGATATCTTCATCTTCGAGTTAAAGATTAGAAGATATGATACTGCAATACCCGCTGTTCATGAACTTGGTTTTCTTAATGCTCATCTTCAAGCCGGCTCTCCTCGCACTTGTCTTCAGCTGTACTATGAATATTAATGTTATTGAAAAAAAAAAAACTTTAAGATCAATATCTTGAAAGTTTCTCGAGATGTTTGATGAAAAATTAAGATTTTCAAGAATTTATAATTTAAAAGAGATTAAATACTCTAATTTTGCATAGAAGAAAAAAGAATTCAAGGTCGATATCAAGAACAATTTTTAATGATATGTTTTGTTTCACGGAAAATTCTGGTTTTTAGTTTCAAAGATCTACATTGAGAATTGAAAACAATTTAATTGTCTAGCTTCTTCAAAACAAGTTCCAAAAAAAAAAAACTATCTAAATTTTGCTTTGTTTTGAATACCACAAAAATGGGTTCCTCCCTTCAAAGATAGTTCCAGGTCAAGAAATCTTCGAAAGAGTGAACAGATTACCTTAAGAAGGGAGGGCAGAGAGAGAGAGAGATAGAGGTGAAGCTAACTCAGCCTCCTTTGAATCTACCATTGATGACAAATATGGAAAAGCAAATACCTATACACATAAGAATAAGTGATATAGCTATGTCCGCATTGTGGCTGGTACATCAAACAACTTTTTAAGTGCCTAAGTAGAGTAGTTGCGATATCAACAGAAATTTTAATGAAGGAAACATTTACACTATAAATTAAGCAACAAGGCAAAATTTTATCAGGTAATATTTGGCAGTGCTCACTTTTTTCACGCTACCCTAATGCATTTCAAATCACATACATACATATGTAATACATATTATGAATGCATGTAAATGTGTGCGAAATATTTCTTATTCGTATTCATTGAAGAAAACCTCGATTTCGTTTATATGCTATGTGCTTTTATTTTATTTTATTTGGGATTGTGTGTGTGACTTTCAAATATTCACGTATGTGCTATGAGCTGTTGAGAAAATACCAAAGTTTAAATTAACTTAGCAAAAAAACATGAAAAATTATATCCACAATAAACTTTGTTCTTACATCCGTGATTTTCTCGTTATTGTTATTTTTCATTATTGTGTTTGTTGCTGGTTTTTACTTCAACAGCGATTTTTCTCAACTTAATAAACAAATAAATGAGCAAAGTGAATGAAAATCTGAAATGAATTGAAAAATAAAATAGAAAAACAAAAAAAAAAAAAAAAAAAAAAATTTTTGTGAAACAAAGCGAAAAAAAAAAAAAAAATAAAATGAATTTTTATTTGTTTACTTAAGCATATATGCTGCGGGTAAGGACACAAACACCTACACAAATATTCATATCCGTACATATGCATATGGTTACACGCACACACACACACACTTACATATATATTCAAGTATCAAACTGATACCCATATACTCGAAACTTTGTACTTTCATATGTTTATGTTTTTGACGCTCGACAACAACACCCTTTTTTCAATTATTTCACTTGAATGCATTTTCGCTGTTTTATACTGAATATCCTTTTTTTTTTTTGTTTTTGTTTCCGCATTTAATTTTTTCTTTTGTTTTATGAAGTTGCAGAAACAAGTTTTATTGTTTTTTCAAGAAATTCAATAAATGTAAAAGTTCGTTTTTCGCTATATTAAAGTTTTCAGAAATTTGTTAAAATACAGTGCTTTTCGCTTATAACGAACCTTCTGACAATGAACTTTCGGTTGCAATGAACCTTTTGAGCATTGGGCAGAAGTCAAGTTGGATTTAGAGTAGTAAAACTGAGAGAGAAATAGTTTTTCCTCAAATTAGAAATTAAAAATTTCAGATGTCTGCTATAAGAGAGAGGAGAAAACAGAAATGCATAAAAAATTGTTATGAGGTAAGGAGTGAGTTCGAAAAAAACTTAATATATATAAAATTCGATAATTTTTGAACGGTTGATCTTAGAGTTTTGATTTTTTTTTTTATTTAATTGATAATATTTTACAAAAATATAACTTTTATAGTTCTAACCACTATTTATGAACTCGTGGTCCTTCCAGTTTGCCCAGCTCCTTTTAAAATCTTCGATATTTTGGGACACCTTTTTTGTGCTCTTTAAGTTTCTTTTCACAAGAGCCCAATATCTCTCCACTGGTCTTAGCTCCGGACAATTTGGAAGACTGGCCTCTCTTGGTATAAAAACTATATTATTACTTTGGTACCACTCCAGAGCTTTCTTGCCGTAGTGACATGATGCCAAATAGGGCCAAAAATATGTGGACACATTATGCTCTCTTGTGAAAGGAAGAAGTCTTTTTTTCAAACATTCTTTAATGTATATTTCGGTATTTATAGAGCCCACTGTAACAAATGACTTGCTTCTTTTGCCGCAACTGCATATAGCATGCCATACCAGGAATTTTTTAGGAAATTTTGTCTGCTTTTGGATTCAAAATTGTTCTTCGACATTTCCTCGAGCATCAGCAACATAAAAATTTTGACCCGGAAGCTGCGTAAAATCTGGGGTCGAATCGTCCGATCCGTGAACGTACAACTCGTCACGTAAAAGCGAGTATTTTGCATGTATTTTTGAGAAAATTACGTGACGAGTACTACGTTCACGGATCAGACGATTCGGCCCCTGCCAGTACATACGTTTCGTTGTCCATTATACAACATGAATATTTTTGTATGAAATTCGATTTTAATTTCCGAGCCTTACATTTGGCGTCTAAATTTTTTGCAGCATTCCTGTCTGGAACTTTTTGGACTTTGTATGTTTTCAAACCTGCATTGGCTTTAACCTTTCGCACCAAATAGTCAGAGCACTGGGCTAACCGGGCAGCTTTTCTACCAGATGTGTTTGGAGATCTTTTTAATATGCTTTCTATTTTCTTGGCTTTCTCAATATCATGTGGTCCTTGTTTTCTTCCCGAACCAGGAGGTTTCCTATCGATGGTCAAATTCTCCTGAAACTGTTTAATAACATTGGAAACAGTTTGACGGCAGACCTTCAATTCTTTGGCCAATTTTTTGTAGGACCAATTTGGATTTTTTTGAAAATTTTTAATAATTTTAAGACTTCTTTTTCTTCACTCATTTTGATCAAACTCACTATAATTCAACATGTTTGTCATTAAAAATAACAACTGACATATTTTTCAAAGATAACTAGATCAAATAAATTTTTAAATTTTACACCCAAACAAAATTATTAGGTAAAACGTATGTTAAGATCGTTTCAATCTCACTCCTTATCTCTGTCCTTTTCTTTTACATAGCAGACATTTAAAATTTTAAATTTCTAATTTGAAAATCAATGTTAACTATAGTTAAAAAATGTTATCGTTCATGTACTTGGCATCTCTAATCAGTAGTAGTTTAAATATTTTATATTTTCACAAAGCATTGAGCATTTGGTATAAATTTTTCCCCAAATACCACTTTATATTTTATTGTACATACATAAGTTTTTACTAAATATAACAACTTAAATATATTTTAATAGTTTTGAAGTGTTTGCCCAATGGTGCCATCTTCCAACTTACAAATAAAATCCTTACCAAGTTAAATACTTTGCCTTTTTTTCAAGTTTGTGAACATGTAGTAAGTGAGCGGTGTCCTTTTTTGAGTGTAGTTTGATTAGTTTTTGAGTAGACACTTCTGGTGCTTGAGGATTTCTTAATTTATTTTCTATTCTATATATGTAAAAAGGGTTGGTCATTATAACTTACATACATACATACATACATAAATAAATATTTCTTTGAAGCCGAAAAGTCCTTTCAAAGCTTAAGTGTATTTCTAACTATTTTATAAAATCATAGCGTGAAATTAGATTTTAAATTTTTAATAAATAATTAAAATATTTGAAATGAAAATTGGGTACTATCTCTGACTTTCTTGGAAGCAAATGTTGGTGTAATTTTGTTAAAACTATATAAGTATGTATATCAATGTTTTTAGTTTAAATTACTCTTTCGGGCGTTAGAACGTTTATTGAACTGGAAGCAAGTAGTTCCAAAATGTTCTACCAGAAAATTCCACTTGATTGCCATCTAGCCATCATTGATTCATCAATTGACTACTGTAAGCTACATGGTTGGTATCTATGTATGATTCCAAGTTTTTTTATGCATACTTTTGAAACTGCATATTATTTATTATGCAGCTTTGAATGCTTAAAGCGTTTAAAACTGAAGCACAAGTTTAGGTATACATAGCAAAAAGAAAAAAATTATAATTTTTTATTTAACATGAAAAGAAATATGAATAAATTTCAAGCATTTTCTTATTCGCTTTTTTTTAAATTTTATTCTTGTTTTTACTCTCTGTCTAAATTTGTATGAGTGCTTGTAGTAATTCATTCAGGTGTGTTGTTGTAATGCGCATTACAACTACAAAGCTAAAAAACAAATAAAACCAAACCAACTTCCGAAAGACAGAAAAAGAAATGTACAAAAAAAATGCCAAAAGAAAGATGTTGAAATTTCTATATTATGTATATGAATAAATCTGTGTGTGTTCACTTTTTATTTTATTTCGTTTTATTTTATTTTTTTATTATTATTCCTTTTCTTCTGTTTGTTGCGAAAATTAAAATTTATTTGCATTTCAAATTCATTTTGTAGCACCACACGCTGCAACCTTTTCTCTCTTTTTCTATTTTGTTTTGTTTATAATATTTTTTATTTTTAGTTTTCAAAATTTAATTTTAGAGATTTTTCTTTCTTCATTTGTACTTTGCTACTGCACATGGAATCTCTGGAGTGAGTGCTAAGTGTGTTTGCTGTGTATTTGCATTTCAAAGAAAATGTTTGGAAAATTAATAAAAATAATTTCTTAAAATTATTCTAAAATGCAAATGATAAGTAAAATTATAAGTGTAGGTATGTAAAATAAATTTATGAAGGTTTTGTTAAGTTAGTTTCTTTGATTTTGAAATTATGTTGTATTTTATAAGTTCTGCTGCATTATAATTTATAAGTTTATTTAATTTACTTCAAATTTACGCTTAAAACGTTTTGGTTACAGTGAGCCGGTCCCTAACCATTAGCTATGAGTGAAAAGTTCGTTTCAAAGGAGTTGATATTTGTAAACGGAAAGCGTAGATAGAAAGAGAAAGAAAGAGAGAAAAGAAAGAAAGATAGAGGGAGAGAATAGTAATTCAAGAATTGTTCTCAGTCAGGGCTAGTTTCTGATTAAAATTTTTCTCACAATAATGGTCCATACAAATTGACAATAGCAGCTACACGAACACACTACGAAATTCTGTCGGCTACAACTGTCACCGTGTAGTCAGCTACTAAACACAATGGAAGCGGCACCACCAGCAGCAAACACAGCCAAAACGACAAAAGCAAACTCTCTTCTTTCTCTGTCGCTTGTCAAATTATAAATAGATTTAAAATTGGCGACAGCCACAATTGTGGTCGGTGGTCATGTGGTCGTGTCGTTGCCAAAATAATCATCTCTATAAGAACATGTTGTTTTTATAATTTGAGGGATGTAGTCGTGTAGCTGTCGTCGTCAATGTGTATGGTGCATAATTGTTAAATTCTCTCGAATTATAAACTCAGTTGATATAAACACTACTAACTTTTTTATGCATTTCCATACACTGTATGCCAAAAGTGAAGGGTCCACATCGATTCGTCTCATAGACAAAATTCAAAAAATTCATAATGTCACAACCAAACAAATTTGATGTAATTTTAAAGATCATGCTCTTACCAATAAAACCCCATAAAATATTGGCGAAAAATAGTGTGGGTGCAAGAGCAGCTCAAAGTCGAGAAATTTTTCACAGAAATGTTTTTTGTTCGATTCTTGTTTTTTTTAGTTCGTTGAGTAAAAACTCTCTGAAGAATAAGTTTTTAATGATATCCTGACGAAAGTTTCAGTTTTGTATTCGCAATTTATGAAGGAAATTTTGTGTGTTATTTTTTATCAAGATTCGATGAAAACTGTGCATTGTTTCTCAAGTTAAGTATTTTTGAAAATACGAAAACTAAAAATTGACGAATTTTGGGAGAGAAAATCTAGAAATTATGTTCCTGGATTTTTCTCAATACTTCAATTTGAAAATAGGGCTGGACATTTTTTTTTTCGTTAAAAATTGGAATTAATTTTTGGAATTTTTTGGTCAACCCTAAAATTATGTAATCATGCTGAAACCTGAATGATAGTCAAAAGTTACGTTCATTGATATCACTTTATTTCAATATTAAAGGGGTCCAATAAAATTTGTTTAACTTTCTGAAAAGTCCAATATCAACATAACTAAATAAAATAAATTTCTTTATACTTTACGCTACACTCTCGGCTATAAATATTTTTAACCAGAAAAGTAGAATCAAGATAATTTTTTTTGATAATTTTTTAATTTACTTTTTTATTGGATTGATTGTTATTACTCTATGATCCAGGTAAAGTGCGGGAGCAAGGGGAACTAGTCTAGTTTTAAGTTTTAAATAGTGTGCTGGGCTGCTATGCAGGGTGCTCGGATTTAATGCTCGGAACGGTCGAAAATCTAAAATAGAAAAAAAAAATCTGCATAAACTCACCCAACATAAAGGGATACGAAAAGCTCGGCCTAGCTGCTCCTTGAGCCCTTGTGCCATAAAAGAAGAAGAAGAATAAATAGGGTATTAAAGATCTCCATTATCTTCAAATATCCTTCTTGAATCCTCTACTAGTTTGACTTTCCAAGCCTTTCAATGCAGTTCCCTTTAGCTGTTCAATTAATATTTATTCGTAGTTCACTTAAACCGCCATGAGACATTCAAAAGTCATAAATGTATATATTGCCTCTCTTTCAGCAAAAAAAAACCTTGCAGCTGCTGAGAAGTTTTTCTTAATAGTGCTGGATACAAATCAGTGTTGGACAAAATTCAGACTGGACACTATGGACTCAGATATCACCTAAACAAAATAGGTCTGTCCAATAAGACAGAGTGCCGCCTATGTCTGGAAGATGACGAGACGACATTTTTGACGGTTAATCACATAAAATCTTCTTCTACAAAAGATGTCTTGACTTTTATTAGGTCAGCTGAACATCTTTTGTCATAAAATGGGGAATGGCACAAAAGATCTTTTAGGTCGCAGTGCCTGCCTGTTTGGGCTCCCCTAAATACTAATAATAATAATAATAATAAACGTATTCTGAGTTTGCTAATGTTTTTTAAAAGATTGCATGCTTTTTCCGGAAATCGCGTTTCATGTCTCGAGAAACAACGGTTTCTGTATTAAAACCCCCATTCTTGATCCACCAATGGATTTCACTGCAGAAGAAAAGAAAAAGGAGTTGTTCTTAAATCTTAAATCTAAAATTCTATAAATTAAGATCCATTCTATATATACATATGATAGCGACTTTTTACCTTGTTCAAGAAAAAAAAAATATGTTCAAATTCAAGAGATTGGTGACAAGTTTAATTCTGTATGAAATTTTACTAAATATATTGAGTTCTCCAAAAAATGCATATACGTAGGCGTCGTTAGTGTTTTATACTATAGCGTACATGTGCATACTAGCAACTACCGCTGGTGTCTTTTCATTTAAAATACACATATATATCTCACAGACTTCTACTTTTCTTTAATTCAATTCACAATATGTTACAGTTTTTTACATCCTAACTCATTCGCTTTTTATTGTTGTAGGTTTTCGATTGTCGTTATGTAACGACCACAAGTGGCATGTTCGAAGCCATTTGCAATCACATTAAATATGCGACCAACAAAGGAAATCTCAGGTGAGTTTAACTTGAATTTAGTTTTGCATTTACATGGTTCTTCTATTTAAAGTTTTGTTTTTGTTATTGTTATTATGAAAGATATGCGCTGCTGCTTCTATGAATATTGTCCTTGAAGGACAACTTCTAGTTAAAGTTATTTGTTATATAAAATTCGAGTGGTACTTCATTCAGTCTTTCTGGTTTATGTGTCTGGTTTCATAAGCATGTTTGTTAGTGTATGCTAGTTAGATAAAAAAATAGAACGACAGAGAGAGAAAAACTCACAGAGAATGATTAAATCAGTAGAATTAGAAAGTTAGATTCATGAGTATTTAAAGCCAAATTATTATAAAATGATTTAGCATTAAATTTTTGAAGAAAAACCAAACAATTAAATTTAAATTAAAATCAAACACAAATTTATTCATTTTCTTTAGCTTTAACTTTCTAATTTCGTATCTCTTTTTTGTTTTGTATTTGCTTATTCACTTTGCATATGCTTAAAGACATACATAAATATTTTTTTTATCCGGAATTTAGTAGCAGCACCCAAAATTGAAACAAATTTGCATTTGAAATTGTCGTTTTTATTGTGGTGGCATTCTCTTTCTTTCACTTTCTCTTACTCTCTCTCTCTCTTGAAAACAATAAATTCACATTATGTCAATAATATTCTGCAGCGCACGTACATGCATACATATGCAAATGTGTGTGTGGGTGTGCTCCTGAGAGTGACTGTGTATATATGAAAGGTTCACTCTGCATATTTCTAGCTACACAAACTAGTAGAATTTTGATTTTGATTTGCATAGCATATTTGGTATGTTTATCCAGAATCTGTCGTCCGTTGTCCTGCCAGCCTGCCTGCCTGCAACTTTGTCAAACTTGTTGCAATGGTCAAAAGTTCATCTGTATCATACATAAAAACTTCTGAAACATGAAGCAATAGCAAATTTGAGTTAATAAATATTTTGCGGATTATATACGTTCGTTGCTAAACTTTTTATGTAGTTATATGCACGTTTATGCATGAGATTTGTGATATCGTAATATAACAAAAGGTAAAGGTAAACACAGCTGCCTGGAACTGAATTCTCTTCTGGCAACAAAGTATAATTTTCATTTTATAGCTTTTCAGCATTTTTTATTTGTTGATTTTGTAATATTTATTAATGATATCTGGTTGTAACACAGTTAATTTAGGTTTATAAGAATAGATTATTTAAATTTAATTAAGGTGTGGAATATTTACTAATTTCACGCTGCAGTTTAGAAGAAATGAGAGAGGGTGGTATAGAGAGTTCTAGGTGCATTGCATTTGAAATGAAAGCATTTATTTGCGACTCGGAGTTTAATGGAAACTAGTGCCAGCAGCAGCTCTGTTTCCTTTTCTTCTTTTTGCGTTTGTTAAAAGGATATCGGTAATTCTTTGCATACAACAAAGTAGTATGCATTTATTACAATGTGGTATTACTCTCACCATCTTATATAATTGAGCCATGACTGAAACCAGCATCAATTAAAACCATATTCTGAGAATTTCCTCTCTTTGTGCTCCCCGCTTACACTTATCAACTCTTTTGAAATAAACTATACCTACTGGCCTTCTTTAAATCCAAAGGAGGGCTAAAGTAGTCTCCTTCACAGACAGCCAAGCGGCAATCAAGGCCCTAGGCTCAGACATAATATCTTCTAGATTAGTCAACCAATGCAGGGAATTACTCGCCACCCTAAATCACAGGCTGGACATTGGTCTTATTTGGGTTCGTGGTCACAGGAACATCGAAGGCAATGAAAATGCCGATGAATTAGCGAGGCGAGGTTCAACTCTGGATTTAACTCAGGCGCAATCTGTAGCAATTCCCCTGAATAAAATCAAGGCTGATATACTCTCTTACTTTCTTACCCTTGCAGATAGCAGGTGGAAAAGCCAGAACCAGAGACCTTCTTTGTCACAACCGGTCTGATGTAGCCAGACTGACTGCAGTACTGACGGGGCATTGGGCAATAGGGTATCATGCGGTCAGACTCCGCATCCCTCACAACACACACTGCAGAAGCTGCAACAACCTTGAAGAAAGAGAGACTCTAACCCACTTTCTCTGTCATTGCCCGGCTCTTGCTAGAACCAGATTAAAACTAACCAAGACGACATAACCAAGATCTCCAAACTCGAAATTGGAAAACTCCTCCGATTTCTCAATCTCACGAACTAGCTCTAGATAACAAAGTGCAAACAAAACGGCGCTCTAGCGCTAATTATGCTCCCTCTGTTAGAGGGAGTAGCCATTTTACATACCTACCTACCTTCTTTAAGTTTATGTGCAACTCCTTGGCGGAATTTACAACCGCGGGAAAATGCTCTCAGAAAATCTTTTTGAGAGTAAATAAAACAAAATAATCTTGCGGTTTCTCGTTTAAATTACTTTCAAAAAGATTTTCTGAAACAATTAGCGCCAATTTTCCTATAGATTTTCGCCTTTACGTAAAAGATGTTTTTTTTTGTCTGTAATGTTACATTAACTTGTTGTTACGGAAAGCCTCTTGCGCTCTCTACTGCTGTAAGAGGGCATTAGGAACAAGATGGGGTCTTCAATCTCGAGTCACTTCCTGGCTTTATTCAGCAGTGGTCGAGCCTAATCTTCTTTATGGATCCGTCTTCTTGTGGCCAGCTACTGCAAAGGCGGTCAACCTTAAACCACTGGATAAGGTTAGAAGAACGGCAGCCATATTGATTACTAGGGCTCTCCGTACTACCTCCACGCTCTCAAAGCTCTCTTCGCAATCCTTCATTGGTTGCCAACTTCACTTCGATACGAATATCCTCATCTACACGGACAGCCAAGCTGCAATCAAGTCCCTTGCCGGTGTTCCTGGGCTCACCTTTCTTCACTAGTCTGTCCGAGCTATCATCCGTAAATATTAAGGACATAGCCAGATTCATTATGGAATCCTCATGGTTCTCCAATCCGTAAATGGGGGAGTCGCGCCGTACTGTGGTATCACAATGAGCCTAAATGTGCTTAAGTGTGCTTTCAAGCAGAAGGCTGCCATTCCAACCTAACCTACAGTAACTTGTTAACTTTGTTGGCTCTGTTCCATTTTTTTAAAGTATTTTTATGTCTTGGCCGGTAAAAAAGTATTAAAAAGTTCCATATAAAGAGAACGGAGACCTATGAAAAGTTTCTAATAAGATTCAAAAGAACATGTCACATATTTCAAGGAATTTCAAAAATTTTTCACAAAAAAGTTTTAGAAAAATCCATAAGCAATGAAGATAGGTAGCGAATATGTTTCCTTCGAAATTTTATTTAATCTCACACTTCCGGTTAACTCTTTGTCTTACATTTTTCAAAGCATTACAGAACCCTGTAAACAACAAGTTCTATTTTATTCTATTAGTCAAAGTGACACAGTTACAACAGTGTATATAGAGCAGGCAAATCATATGACCTTTTCAGAATTCGGGACGGTTCTTCATCAGTGATCTTTGATATGATTCTTATTAGTACTTCAACACCTTATATAAGCTATTATCTAATATCTGAAATTGTAACCTAGAATTACAGGATTAATAACAAATATTTTCATTGAATAGATATGCTGAAAGAAACTACCCGAATTAAACTATTAGCTGACAAATTGAATTTAGTTTAGAATTAGTAACAACATATTATTTTATTTTTTTTTTTTTTTGAATCAACCAATCAAATTAAGTTAAAATTTGAATTTGAAAATGTACGTATTTCCTCACTAAACATTGAATTTGCATAAATTTAATTGCAATCAAACTAATAAAAGTAAACTTTTTTATCATTTCCTTTTACACTTACATAAAAAACACCCACGTTATATAATGTCACACATATTGACACAAATGAAAAAACGTAATACGACATGAAACGCAAATGGAAACGATGAATGAAAAACTGCAAACAAATCTAGGTCAGCCATTACAATATTTCCACAAAGGACCGATGGACGTCATGATTATCGCATATGGAATAGTCAGCTCATCTCATATGCCGGATATAAACAAATCGATGGTAAAATTATTGGCGATCCTATTAATGCTGAATTCACTGAGGTAAGTTATTTATATACAGAGTGTCTCTGTGTGTGTGCACTACACGTACCTACGAAAAAAATTATTGTGAAATTAATTTCTTTCCTTTGTATAATTTTTTATTTAGTAGGTAGTAGTTACATATGAATGTACAAAAAAAAAAAGAAGCAAAATTATTCAAAAAGACAATAAATGAAAATACTTGTATTTACAACAATGAAAAACGTTTTATATTTACATTTCCGTTGTGTGCGGCTTACAATTATGCTACTCAACAGACCGACATACATAAAAAGATACATATGCAGTATACCCAGTCGGAATAGTTATCGAGTCAAGTCATATAAAATTTAATTAAAAACAAATTTTCAATATACCACGTTTTTAAAACAGACTAAAAAGTATAAAATAATTTATTTGTAACCTCATACAGATTCTTAACCCTATGCAGATTGTCCTGAAAATTTGTAGTTGTGAATTTTAGTAGGTATGAAAATACTTGCATGATTTAAAACATTAAACGTGGTTCGTATGCAATTGATGTATGAATAGTTCAACTAAACATCAAACGTGGTTCGTATGCAATTGATGTATGAATAGTTCAACTAAGTCGCTACCAATTTTATCTCTATCCATATGCGTCCCACGTTTCCAGTCAATTGTCAATTGTTTTGGTTCAAGGCCGTATTTAGAGGGAGGTTTTAGGGGTTCTGACCCCCCTCCCCCCCGAAATGTAAAACCTTTATTCTAAATTTTTAGATTAATTGCCAATGGATGGGGAAAAAGTCAAAATAAAATCTATTTAACGATATTTTTTACTTCCATCGGTTTTTTTCTAAAAAGTCAAATATAAAAAATAAAATTGAAATCTTAGTTACACTATGCGATCAAATCCGATTAGTTTTCTTCGACATGAGGTTTAACTACGGATTCAAAAAGAGAAGTTGATACTGAGCACTCCTGCATTCATAGTTTTCTATGTCAGTAACTGTTTTTGGTTCAAAGTTTCGTCGTGAATCAGTTTGAAAAGTTTAAAAATTAATTAAAAATAGAAAAAATTCTCGTATCATTGTAAAATTAGACTTGCTAGACCTCCTTTTTTTCCTAAAACGTGACGTGATGGAAAGTTTTTGATCTCAGATTCGTGTTCATCAGTAGTGGAAAGTCAATGAGTTAACGAAATTATGTCCTTCGCGATAAAAAAAATGCATTAAAAAATTAAAAAAATTCGTTTGCCAAAACTTCATCTTATTAGCAGTTTTAGGAAAAAATCTTAAAATGTAAATAATTTTTTAACGCATTATTGCTCAGAGCACCACGACTTGAAAGATCTATTTCAATGCTGTGACTTCACGAATTTAGGGAATAAAAGCCAACCTCATACGGGTTCCTTATCATTGATAATGGCCCAAATTCCCAATAATGATCATTTGAAAAAAATGAGCCTCTACTATTTTTAGTAATTTTTTTGAGGTTGGGTACATCATCAGTAGTGGGAAGTCAATGAATTAACGAAATTATGTCCTTCGCTATAAAAAAAATGCATTAAAAAATTTAGTTTGATTATTCAGTGAATTTTTTTGTCGCTTTTTTTTTGCCATATTTTTGAGGTTAAGATTAAAAAAAATCCGAAAATTTTTCGTAAAGTTTTAAGACATTTATCTACTTTTGTCCTTAGTCTGATAGGGTTCATCAAATGTATCATCGATTTAATTTATTGTATTTAAAAATCAGTTTGATAAAAATTATTTATGAATATTTTCATCGAATAAAACCCCACCCCCCCAAAAAAAATTTCTGGCTACGGCCCTGTTTTGGTTAGATCAAGAATTAAAAACTATGACCATGAACCTGATTTGCTATTTTGTTTAAGGCATGATCACTTCGTCATCATAGACTCTAGGATACCTACTAAGAAATAATAATCACGCTTATCTCCCACACGAGTGGAAATTTCAAAGGGTCTAAAAACCAGCAAAATCGAATAATAACCACGCCCATATACCGTTCAAACTCACAAGCTCAGACACTCATGGTAAGCTTTCTTAGCTACCTTCAATGACATAAATTCCAACTGGGTTTTTATTAATCGCACAAATACACGTGATGCTTACATACATCAGTATATCATTGAATTTATACATATTTACACACTTGCGCCCACACAATTTTATTGCGCAAAAAATTCAATTTAAATACATTTGCATTTTGTACTACGTTTCTGATTTATTTTTTGATTCGGTTTTTTTTTCTGTCAGTTAACGTGTCGTTACAAATAATTCGCTCTTGCTGATTTTCTAAATTACACATTTCTATATTTTACCAAAAAAAATTTTGATTTTATTTAAATTCAACGCCATTACTCTATTTTGTACTGTCATCACACACATACACACACACACACAGACTCAGACGACCATCAAACATAACGATGACGATGACAACACAGAGTGTTGCCCTTATCATTTATTCAATACATTATTCCGCATTCACCATCCTCATTCACCTCCCCCTTAATCTTACATTCGTGGATACACGTATTGAAGTGAAATTTTTTATTTTGTTGTTTTAATTTTAGGTATGCTTGAAATTGGGGTGGAAGGGCAAAGGTACCGAATGGGATATTTTACCATTGGTTGTATCAGCGAATGGACATGATCCGGACTATTTCGATTATCCACCGGAATTAATCTTGGAAGTACCATTAAGCCATCCAAAGTAAGTAAGATTTTATTTTTTATTTAGTAGTCAGCAACACACAGAAGCAACTATTGATTTCTCACTGTTGACTGCTGTTTGTTGTTGTTGTTGTTTTTATCTGCTCGATTTCTCGTTGCCGCAAGCCAGCCAGAGTTTTCTTGTTTGTTACTCTGTTTTAAGCTTTCTGCTAAATACCTACTCTCGTTTTGGGTTATTGAGGATTTCAATTGACTTTCGTGGTCAGAATTTCATTTTCATTATACTCTTTTGAGTTCATGAATCGCTTCCGTTTTTGGTTTTCTCCTGTGTAAATGTTAAAATTAGAAATGTAATTTTGTTTTGAGCTTATAAGGGCTTTATAATTTTAATAATAAAATAAAATGATGAAATAAAAAGGATTTGTAATAAAAAATTAATAAATCTAAATAAGTACAGTACTTAAGCACTTACTAGTAATTCATCAATATTATAGTTTTCCATCCACTTTCCTTTTCTTGTTTTCTTGTTTTTCTTGTTGATGCAAAAGATACACAATATAAAAGTCCAAAAAACTCACATATTTTATGGTAGAATGATGATGAAATTGATGAGTGAAGCTCATCAAAATAAACTCTATGAGTCATTATCAAAGTGGACCACACATTGACATTTCAAACATAGACAGTGGCGGATCTAAAGTTAAGGAAGGGCTCCTTTTGGTAAATTATCTAGGATAATTATCCGACAATAACTTGATCAAAACTTAACCCAGAACTTAGATAAAAAATTAAATAGCAATACCTTTAAAAAATAGACCAAAAATTAGTCGGAAAATCTGGCAAAAACTGCAACCGAAATTCAAAGCAAAACTAAAACGATAACTCAGACTTAAAACTAAAATCAGAAGATCGCAGGTCAAAAATGAAACCAAAATTAAGGCCAATACTTATCAAATCCAGTCCAAAAATCAGACAGAAATCAGGCCAAAACCAGAACAAAATTCAGACCAAAAACCAGACCGAAATCGGGCCGACATTCCAACCAAAACTCAAGTCCAAAACTGAGAAAAAAAATCAGACCAACACTCAAAACAAATTCAAACCAAAATCTGAACACAATTCTGACCAAAAATCAGAACGAGATGAAGACCAAATTTAGGTTTAAATCAAACCAAATATTAAACAAAAATTCAGCCAAAAAAAGGGCAAAATTTAGACCATAACTTAGAACAAACTCAGAACTAAATTCATACCGGAAATCAGAGAGAAGTTCAGACCAAAAGCCGAATAAAATACAATCCAAGTCCATACTAAAACCAGACCGAAAAATCAGACAGAAATGCAAACCAAAAATAGACAAACACTTAGACCGAAATTCAGAAAAAATCAAACCGAAATCCAGTTAAAAAACTAATCAAAACTCAGATCACAATTAGCGAGTAAAATCAGACCAAAAATTCAGATCGAAAACAGACAAAAATTAAACTAAAATCATATCAAAAACCAAACAGAAATTGTTTGGTCCGAATTTCAAAACCAAAAATCTGGGAAAATTTAGATTAGATTACCAGACAAAAACTTGGACCGAAAAGCACATCAAAATTAAAGTAAATAGTCAGACAAAAATTCGAAACTAAAAATTGGACCAAAACTCAGACCAAAAGCAGGCCAAATTCAGATGAATCCGTCAATGAATACATGCATAGATAAAAGTATGTGTATTTTGAGGAGTGTTGGAGAAAAAGGCCATATGAAATGTGAAATATAAATGTGCTATATGTCACCTGGTTGGTTAACGATGTAAAAGGACACACACACCCACACATGTGCACACTTCCCTGTATGCTGGCTGGTGACAACAATATTTGACAAATTTTTGGCTATTTGTTTCCATATTACACAAAAATTGACAATGATTACGTTGACCTTTTTTCATGATGAATTTTACACATACATACACACCATTCACTATAGTTTATTCACTCATACATACATTCTTGCCCACATTTTTCAATACAGATATGAATGGTTTGCCGAAATGGGTTTACGCTGGTATGCTCTACCCGCCGTTTCGAGCATGTTATTTGATGTTGGCGGTATTCAATTTACTGCTACCACATTCAGCGGTTGGTATATGTCGACTGAAATTGGCTCCAGAAATTTATGCGATACAAATCGGAGAAATATGCTCGAGGTGAGTACTTTGCACATATTGTATCTACAATTTGCGAAATTTTATTTATATACATAAAATTAAAAATGCCATGAAAAGTTAAAACAAAAGAATATGCCAGGAATAATTGTAACGCAAATATATCTGAAAATCACAAAAAAGTGAAAAGTGACAAAATGATGAGCGATGTGAAATTGGGAATTCGTTAAATATGTAGATTTAAAAATCAGATTGCACACAAATTCGAAGGAGAGAAGGTCAGAAAAAAGAAAGAAATTTTGAAAAACAAATCATAAAATATAAAATAGTTGATAGTGAAAACACTGAGAAAAAATATATTTAGTATACCAAAAAAATAAACTATTCGATATTATAGACTATTGAATCAAGAGAGATTAGTTTAGTTTTTAAATGTTTAAGAGAACTTTAGGTAATACCTGTTTTAAATCAGAATTCTTCATTTTAGAATAAGTTGCTAGAGTAGTAATCTTTAGAGTAGAAAATACTGAAGAAAGGTTTTGAAGAGAGTAGATCCTGAAAGTAAAGGAACCTTTGGATATCCAATTAACAATTGTTATACCAATAATTCTAATAAATTGTAATAAAATCTAAATTAATCTAGCCTAAGGTGGTAGGCCTCAAACTATAGAACAATTATTAGATGAAGATGAAATCTTATTAATTTCATCGTTTTTTTCTCTCAATGTAGACCACTACAAAAATTTAATAAAAAAATACGTCAGATAATTGAAGGTCATCTCTTTCCAAACAGAACAAAAAGAAACATTTAAAACTACAGATAATGAGTGCTAACGTAACGTCAAAAAACGATTAAAGAAATTTATAGATTTTTTGAAGGTCTTTAGTGTTTTGAATAAGAAAAACCCAAAATTTCAGTCCAACGTAGGTATGTATCCACACTCATACAGTAAAAACACAATAGGGTGATTCTCTAGTGGTTAGTGTGTTGGACTGCTACGCAGAGGTGCCCGGGTTCATATCTCGGCACGCTCAAAAAAATCAAAAATAGAAAATAAACATTTTTCTACATGGCACCACCTCTTGGCTGGCAACGGCAAATTTCCAAGAGTAAAAAAATGCCTATGAAAAGCTTTTCACTTTGCCGTTCGGATTCGGCATAAAACTGTAGATCCCTTCCATTCGTGTATAAATATAACTAGACATAGAGAATCACCCTAATGTAAAATCGAACAATATGCAATATATGTTCCAAAAGTGGACGTCCCTGAAGTATAAATCTTCAGAGTAGAGATCTTTAGAATAAGGGTCTGCAGAATATATTTCTCTAGAGTTAATGTCTCCAGAAAATATATTTCCACAGTAAATAGCTCTTGCGTAAGTCTCTTCAAAGTTGAGGCACCCAGAATAGATACCTTCAGAATAGAGATTCACGAAGTAGTGGTACTCACAGTTGAGAGCCTCAAAATTGTGCTAACCAGAGGATAGTTGCTACGATTAGAGAAATATAGAATAGAGGTGCCCGGGTAGATATCCCTAGAGAGTACCAGAGTTGAGGACCTCGAAGTACTGGTATCCAGAGAAAAATCCTTTAAAACAGAAGTCCCAAGGAAGATGCCCCTAGAGCAGTGATAGCCACCTATGGTTGGTTTCTATGGAAATAAATACTGTACTTGTGAAATCTCTTATGCTCCTATCTATGCGGGCTACTATTTGGCCCATTCTGCCCTAAACTTAATGTACCCAGAGTAAAGTCGAAATCTTTGGTGGGAATATAGATTCACAAAGTAGAAGCGCGCAAAATAAAGTGTCCCATAGTTGAAATATGCTGAGAAAAATGTCTTCGGAATAGAAGCCTTCAGAATAGAAATACTCAAAATCAAGAGCTTCCAAGATTTTCGTAGTGTTAAAACCACCAAATTAGAGGTTATTGATGTAAAGTTTCGAAGAATAAAAATCCTCAAAGCAGAGGTCTTCAGAATTGTTATACCCAAGCCAGATGCACTAGACGCCCCAAAGTGCGAAAGACTAGAACAGAGGTTCCTGAAGTAATGATTTAAAGTGTATATATAGATAAGCCCATAATTTTAAATACTCAAAGCAGAGGCCTCTAGAATAGAAGTTCATAGAAAAGAAGTCCTTAGAAAAATGAAGAATAGAGATCTTAAAGGTAAAGGTACCGATAGTAGAGGTCCCCAGAATAGGTACATAAATAGAATACAAATATCTCCAAAGTAGAGGTTCTCTGAGGAGAAATCATCAGATTAGAGGTTGTTGGAGTACGGTTTTAAGGAATAGGAATCTTTATACACTTAGAGATCTTCAAAATGGTGGTGTCCAGACTAGATACCCTGGAGCTGAGAAATTCATAACTGCGATCCTCAGAGTAGATGTAATGACGTAAAAGCGCCAAAGGCAATAGGTTCTTGATTTAATGGTGTCAAGAATAGATACCTTCAAAAAGGAGTAACTCTATAGGATAAATGTTTCCGATTTAAAATATTTAGAGCTACGCCTTTATCTTAGGAGTTTTTTAGTATAAGTCCCCAGAATAGAGGTTTTTACAACAAAACAGAGGTCTTCTGAGTATATATCCTTAAAAGTATGCAAAGTGGAGACACCTACAATCGATTTTGTGATAAAAACCAAAAAAAACGATGAGATGGTAGAAAATATTACAAATCTCTCTCTTTTAAAACTTCAAGATCGCCCAGTGTTTGGTTTACCCCTAAAAAAAAGAATATCGCAGTCTATTACAAATTAAATATTTCATTCCAATAGCATCCATTTTCAATATAATAATAATTATAATTAATTAAAAATGTAATTTCCCATTTCGCACAATAATTCCAACAATTATTTACAGTCAATTTAACAATTTTCTTTCAATTTCTTCTTCTTTTTTCATTTCTCTCTTGTTTGTGCATACTCATTCCACTTGATTCACTTCACTGATGCTAACAATTGAATGATGCTGATGTTACTCCTATTCTTGTTGTTGCTGCTCCTACGCTTACTGCTGCCGCATTAAATTGCTATGGCTCACTATAGACGGTAGCCTTAAAGATGAATCTAGATACACGTACACCGATAACGCTATGGAAGGATAAAGCGGTGGTTGAGATGAATATTGCGGTGTTGCATTCATATCAAAGTCACAATATTACAATTGTTGATCATCATACGGCAAGTGAAAGTTTTATGAAACATTTCGAAAATGAATCAAAATTACGGTGAGCAAAAACATAAAATAAAAAAAATAAAATAATGAATGATGAAAAATAAGAAATGTTTAACTAGTTGCTTATTTATTTTTATTTTTTTGCTTTGTATAGATATGAATTTTTATTATTATTATTATTACTTTTACTTGTATTTGTTTCGTTTTTTGTTTGTTCTGCGTGGCGTATGCGTAATATTAAATTTCCCGTTTACTGTAGCTATATCGTATATCCTTTAAAATAATTTTTTTATAGCATATACTGTGCGTATATATACTACTCACGCTGTTCAATTCTATGTGCATGGGTGTATATGAGTATGAGTGCGATTGTAATTTATGAGGAAACGTGTTTTATTTGACTTTCACGGTAATCTTTTGGCAGATTCGAGTGGTTTAATTTTTTTATATGCAAACATACGTTCATATGCTCGTTATATATGTGTCTTTTGCATTCATATGCTGACATATTATCTTTGTTCCGTTGCTAACTGTGAGACATACATAAATAAAACTTTTTGTTTTATTTTCAATTTTTTTTTTTCAATTTTCCGTGTAAACGATTTTATTAGCTGATATTATTATGTATTTTGTGGTTTGTGTTTTTAATAAAATGTTAAAAAAAAGTTTGCTATGCACAAATATTATCAATGATATTTATGACTGTCAAAGGCTACATTATTTTAACATACTTAAACCATTTATTAAGCCTTTTATTCAGTATAAATTATTGCTAGCCCAACAAATACCTGCAGGACAAAATTTTCAACACTGAAAGCAGATAAAGTAGAAGTTCTAGTACAAGTATCGACACAAGTATTAACACAAGTACCAGTGCAAGTACCAGTATCAGTCAGTGCCAGTACCAGTGCAAGTACCAGTGCAAGTACCAGTGCAAGTACCAGTATCAGTCAGTACCAGTGCCAGTACCCAGTACCAGTACCTGTACCAGTACCAGTACCAGTACCAGTGTACCAGTACCAGTGTACCAGTACCAGTGTACCAGTACCAGTGTACCAGTACCAGTGTACCAGTACCAGTGTACCAGTACCAGTGTACCAGTACCAGTGTACCAGTACCAGTGTACCAGTACCAGTGTACCAGTACCAGTGTACCAGTACCAGTGTACCAGTACCAGTGTACCAGTACCAGCGTACCAGTACCAGTGTACCAGTACCAGTGTACCAGTACCAGTGTACCAGTACCAGTGTACCAGTACCAGTGTACCAGTACCAGTGTACCAGTACCAGTGTACCAGTACCAGTGTACCAGTACCAGTGTACCAGTACCAGTGTACCAGTACCAGTGTACCAGTACCTGTGTACCAGTACCAGTGTACCAGTACCAGTGTACCAGTACCAGTGTACCAGTACCAGTGTACCAGTACCAGTGTACCAGTACCAGTACCTGTGTACCAGTACCAGTGTACCAGTACCAGTACCAGTACCAGTACCAGTGTACCAGTACCAGTGTACCAGTACCAGTGTACCAGTACCAGTGTACCAGTACCAGTGTACCAGTACCAGTGTACCATTACCAGTACCAGTGTACCATTACCAGTACCAGTGTACCAGTGTACCAGTACCAGTACCAGTGTACCAGTACCAGTGTACCAGTACCAGTGTACCAGTACCAGTGTACCAGTACCAGTGTACCAGTACCAGTGTACCAGTACCAGTGTACCAGTACCAGTACCAGTGTACCAGTGTACCAGTACCAGTACCAGTACCAGTACCAGTACCAGTACCAGTACCAGTACCAGTACCAGTACCAGTACCAGTACCAGTACCAGTACCAGTACCAGTGTACCAGTACCAGTGTACCAGTACCAGTACCAGTGTACCAGTACCAGTGTACCAGTACCAGTGTACCAGTACCAGTGTACCAGTACCAGTGTACCAGTACCAGTGTACCAGTGTACCAGTACCAGTGTACCAGTACCAGTGTACCAGTACCAGTGTACCAGTACCAGTGTACCATTACCAGTACCAGTGTACCAGTACCAGTGTACCAGTACCAGTACCAGTGTACCAGTACCAGTGTACCAGTACCAGTGTACCAGTACCAGTGTACCAGTACCAGTGTACCAGTACCAGTGTACCAGTACCAGTACCAGTGTACCAGTGTACCAGTGTACCAGTACCAGTACCAGTACCAGTGTACCAGTACCAGTGTACCAGTACCAGTGTACCAGTACCAGTGTACCAGTACCAGTGTACCAGTACCAGTACTTTGGAAGTGAGAAAGAACTGGAAATTATAACTTATTTTCTATGTGAATGCACAGATCAGATTTACATACGGAGAACAAATTTAAAAAGCTCTCAATAATTCAAATGGCCAACAGTTCAGAAATATAAACCAATCTGTATTGCACCACTCGTGAATTCAAGGGGTTTCAGGTGATTTTAATTCCTTAATTGACGAAACTCTCGTAGTTGTTGATTTTCAGAGATAGTGAGAGAATAAGCCAAACAGATTAGTAAATCAGTTGAAACCAGCTTTTTTTTATTGAATAATTCTGCATACACCAAAATTCAATTAAAATTTTCAAGGTTTTAAGTGGATGTAAAAATTATTTTTTAAAAAAGCTCCACTCAATTTTAACACTACATAAATCCCAAAGCTTATCAGCGAAATTAAAATTAAAAAAAAAAACAGGTCAAAATTTTCGTTGATAACCTTGAAAGAAAAACAAAATAAATTAATATTTAAATTCTGTTTTTATTTTTGTATTTTTTTTTGTTTGCGAATTGGTTTTTTAAAAATTTTTTTTGCTCTTAGTTTCGTAAAGTTTATAATTCATTTTTGTTCAAAATACATATGTAAACAAAAACAAATTTCAACAGTTATTCATAAAAACAATTGCGCTGATAAACTTTTGCCATCATCTTCACTCACATGACTAAAATTTTTTAATTATTGATAAACATTTTGTTGTATATTTTTGAAAACAGAAGTTCGAAAATATTTTAACACAGAACAAATTTCTATTCCTAGTATTTAGTATTTTTTTATGTTTTACTCTAGGCACGTGTTTGCTGTTTATGTCGTTTATTTTTATGTAGTAAATATTTTTTACGTGATTTTTGGGATTTGATAAGCGATTACTTTTAGTACCAGTTTGTACTTAATTTGTTTCTGATAATAACTTGTCATGTGACTCTGTATATTTCAAAATAATAGTTCTCCATTAAAAAAAATCTGATTAGGCCGAAAATTAATTTTAGTTTTAATTTAATAACCCAATATTTTCAGAAAGTATTGATTCATGAATCCCTAAAACGTACGCAGAAGACGCACCGGGCATTTATCAATTTAATTAAAGAAATAGGCACAAAAATTTTTTAGAAGCTAACATGTTTTATGTTAGAATGGTTATTTGAAATAATCAATAATTCATAAAAAACATGGATCAATTCTAGAAGGGAACGATATTTCTCCAATAGAACAAAATGTAAAAAGATTAGATTTCTATTCCGGTCGAAGACTAATCTAACTCTGGCTTGATAAGGAACTGTTTTTCTGTTTTTGTTTTATTCACCTGTTTCGCAATTAATCACAGTCTAATGGAAAATCTACGCATAGAGATAATCGACTTATTATGACGCAAATACACTCACTTATAAACATTACCTAAGCCAAGTATTTTTAAAAAGCTTGCGAGATAATGAAACTATTTAAATACAATATTTCAAGTTCCAGAATGCTTTACACAATACTATGTAATCGAATAACAAATATGTATGGAATAAATATTTATATTAAATTAAATTTAATCACAATTTAATTTTCTATTTACACCAAATAATCAGCCAAATAATAATAATCGTAATCGTAAACGCACGACTGAAAATTATTCTAGCATTATTTACTTATGTTATTTATTACAGGAGTGCAAGCTTCTCCGCGTACGTGGGTAGTTACAAATTCGAACCGTAAAATAACAATAGCTTAACTTAGCTGCTACCATTTAAGTAACTGCTACTACTGCTGCACGAACGAAAGAACAAACTCATGCCATTTTAGCTGTCAATTTTATTATGCATATCCTTTATGTTAAACTAATATTATCCTTCGTTACATTCAATTATCCTTTTTTGTTTTCAGTGTATTTGTATGTGTGTGTGTGTGTGTGTGTGCTAGCATTCCTCTAGCTATTACTATGCATGTGCTACTGATTTTTCATTTATACATTTATCTATTCATTCTCTCAATCACATACTTACAAACATACTTACCTATTTTGCAATCTGTTTTTTCTGTTATTTCTGTTACTTTTGCTGCTGCTGCTGATGCTATTATTTCTCCACCTCCTCCTGTACTCCACCTACTGTTCTACCTCCTACTTCATCACAGCAATGGCTGTCCCGCTGACTGGATATGGATTGTGCCACCATTGTCTGGTTCGATTACTCCAGTTTTTCATCAGGAAATGGCATTATATTATCTTAAGCCATCATTTGAATATCAGGATCCGGCATGGCGTACACATATCTGGAAGAAGGGACGTGGTGAGGGTAAAAGCAAAAAGCCAAGACGTAAATTTAATTTCAAACAAATCGCAAGGTAAGAGTTGAGAGTTTTCTTCCACCTTCGACTATATCTATATATATTTGACTTGTTTATGTTTTACTTCATTTGTGCTCTTTGTTTTTGTTTTTTATTTTTCTTTGTATGATAACAAAAACTGACAAGTGTAAAGGTATAAATATATACTTATGCTTATGTGTGTGTGTGTTTGTGCATTTGCACTTGTAATTGTATTTGTTTAAGCAATCAAATACCGCCATATACTGTAAGTTTTTTTTATGTATATTGGAATTTAAGTGTATGTATGTGTGTGTGCGAGGCTTGTCGAAATCACAAAGGATTATCACTTAAGTGGATTACAAGGGTATTTTGTTGTATTTGTAAAGTAGCGTATACTTGCAAATTTTGTTGTTATTATAATCCGCAGACACAGTCAACGTCACCGTAGTGCAAATGAAAGATTGAATTTGATGTGATTTATTGTTAAGTGTTTTAAGTGTGATTGAAGGCATATGCATACATACAGACTTTTTAAATGGGATAAAGTTATTAAATTTTATTAAATTAAAATTTCTATTATTTTGGTTTTGTTTAATTAAAACTCAATTTAATTCAGAAAGGTTTTTCATAATAAATTTATGTATTTAATCTGGGCATAATAATACAACAGCTATTCTGTGTATTCCGCAGATTATATGCAATTTTTAACATTCCAGATAGTTTGTGTCATATGTATATGCTTTTAAATAGTAGAGGTTCTACTTGTGTTTTAATGATAAGTCGAAAAAATTTCCGAAGCCTCGTTTCCAAATCAATTTATTTGAACATCAAAGAAAAAATAATTAAAAAATCTATAAATGAAATATAATAAAACGAAAAACATAGTGTGAGACTTATATCATACCAGCTCCGAGATACGCGAGAGTGTATCTGTAACTAGCAGATCTAAAGTTTTTCTAAGAAAGATTTAAATTTTCTCGTCTTTAAACGTTTATCCACTAGTTGTACCAATGCTACACTGCACCAACGATCAGTTTTTGATTTTAAGGATATTCTTTCTTTTTTAAATATTGTTCATGCCTGACGAGCTTCTATCGAATTCAGGGCTAATCTGTTATTTACTCTATTCTTGGTTTTTTGAGAGCAAAAAGAAAGTGCTTGAACAAAACTGATGGATGAAGTTAATGGAGTTTAGTTAAATACTTCAAAAATTTTGTATTAACTCAAGAACTTAGGGAATATTTTTGTATAGGAATGACTCATTTTTTGTCCATAACATGAAAATTTGGGTTACCAAAAATCAACAAATAAAATTAAAAAATTTTTTTTCTAAAGACTGGAACCCATTCCATACCTTTCTTTCTCTTCTTGTCTTTCCCTCCCCTCGCTCTCTATCTTTTCTCCCCTTTCTTTTTCCTCCCATTTTTACACCCTTAACTTTTTCATTTCTATCCTTTCACTCTCTTCTTCTTCGCCCTCTCTTCTTTATCTTTTTACTCCTTACTATCTCCTTTTTCTACTTCCATCCTCTTTTACAACTTTTCCTCTTTCACTTCCCAATTATCACTTTTCTGTTTCCATTTTCCCATGTTCGGATTTCTCCTTTCTTTTTCCCCCCCCCCATTTTTACTCCCTTAACTTTTTCGTTTCCGTCCTTTCACTCTCTTCTTCTTCGCCCTCTCTTCTTTATCTTTTTACTCCTTACCCTCTCTTTCTTCTACTTCCATCCTCTTATACAACTTTTTCTCTTTCACTTTCCAATTTCCACTTTTCCGTTTCCATTTTTCCATGTACGGATTTCTCCTTTCTTTTCCCCCCCATATTTACTACCTTAACTTTTTCATTTCCGTCTTTTCACTCTCTTCTTCTTCGCCCTCTCTTCTTTATCTTTTTACTCCTTACCCTCTCCTTCTTCTACTTCCTTTCTCTTTTACAACTTTGCCTCTTTCACTTCCCAATTTTCACTTTTCCGTTTCCATTTTCCCATGTTCGGATTTCTCACTGCCGCTTTCTCTATTTTACTTTTCCTATACCGCTTTTCTTCTTTCCACTAACTCCCAATCCTTTCTCACCTTCTACTTTCTCCACTTGCATTTTCTCCTCTTTCTTCTTTTACTACTCATTTTCTTCCCTTTGCCTTTCCTCCTTTCACTTTCTTTCCATTCAATTTCTTATTTTTTATTTTCATCGCTTTCACTTTTCCTCCTTTCCAATTTCCCCTCTTCCACCTTCACCTCTTTCGCATTTATCCCTTCTACATTCTCCTCTTGCAATTTTCCTCTTCCACGTTTCCCCTTTCGCTTCCTCCCTTTCACTTTCTCCCTTTCATGTTCTCCCCTTTCACTTTCCTTCCTTCTACTTTCTCCCTTCACCTTTCCTCATTTCTTCTCCATTTTATTTCCTTTCACTTTTTCTGCTTTCACCTTTTCTCCTTTCCACTTTCTCCCCTTTAATTTTCTCACTTTCTATTACTCCATTTCCTTTTTCTTCACTCTTCTCATTTTCTCCTCCATTTTCTTCCCTTACACTTTCTTTAAGTCCACTTTTTCCTCTCCCTCTCTTTTTTCACCATCCATTCTTTCCTCTTTTAAAAGTTATCCCTGCCCCTTCCTTTTAATGTCTCTTTTTTTATTTCTCTTTTCCACCTCTGTTTCTTTATCTCTACTCCCTTTCATGCTCACTTCATCCTCTTTATTTCACTTTTCCCTCCTTCTCCCTCTATTTTTCCCTAATTCCCTCTCTCCCCATTTTTTTACTTCAAAATCTTCCTCTTCCAATTTTTCTTCTCTCTCTTTTTCATTCGTTTTCTCCTTGCCAATTTTACTCTCTCTCTGGTTTTCCCTTCTATGCTGTCTTATTCAATCTCCCTCCTCTCTCGTTCCTCCTTTCTATCTCTCTTTATCCATCCTCACTTCCCCTCCTCATTTTCCACCTCTCTATTTCTCTTCTATTCTCTCTACTTCCCATTTTCTGCCTCCTTTCTTCTTTTTACTCTCCCCACCTATTCTTTATTTATGCAGTGACTGTAAAAAACTGCAGTACTGCATTTTCAAGTCGAAGTTTTAAGGATTTCATTTTTTCCTTGGGGTCCGAAGCTCCTCATTCTCATACTATATGGTCAAGGTTATTTATTTTTACCTAAACTTTTTAATTTTATTTCTTTCTATAAAGTTTTCAAACTACTTTCTAAAATTATGAACTCTTTTAAAGCAATTAAATGAACTTTCAAATAGGCTTAAAATTTTCCATAAATTTCTCGTTTCAATAAATTTCCAAGTATGCATTTAGTAGTTATTTAAATATTTTTGTTAAATTCTTTAAATTTAAATTTTTTCTTCTTGTTTGTGTGGTACTTAAACCAAAAACCAAATAAAATTTTTGATATTCTGTGAAACAAATTCGAGTTTATTTTACTTGCAATTGCAATTGTAATTGCAATCAATCCAATTTCAATCAATTAGTTCCATTAGTTTTATTTACTTCTATATGTATGCATGCCAATAGTTATTCCAGCATTTAATGCCAGCTTAAATAACAGAATTCCAATAACAATTTGTACATTTTTTTGGGGGGTTACAAGCGCATAAAAGTACTACAAAAGTTCATTTCAAACTCATAAAATTTTAACAGTGTCTAGCAACAACAACAAACAAAAAAGATGAATTCTGCCCGCAGACAAAAGGCAAAAGTGAAAAAGTTACCAGCAACGAACAACAACAGCAAAAAGTTTCATTTTAACAACCTTAAATGTTAACCAAAAAAAAAAAAGAAAAAAATCGAAAGCAAAACAAAAAAAATAATAAACCTAATGAAAGGGATGGCGCTAAAATTTAAATCACATTGGAAAAAGGATTAGTATGCAGTGAGGTAGTAGGAGACAATGAGGGAAACGCGACGTCAGACGCTAAATGGAGGCACAATGCCACTTTATATATGGTATAATTTACATAGAGCTGCAAGTGATGCCACTGTATCTTGTTGTTGTTGCTGTTGGTATTTGTTGTCTGTTGCTGACATTTATGTTAAACTTTTCTACACAGCGTTTTTGTTTTTTTATATCTATTTTTCAAAAAAAAAAAAAAAAAAAAATGAAACAAGTTTTCAATCTGGCGCATATTTATCTACATATCTATGTGTGTGTGTGTATGTCTGTATATCCGTTTTAAAGCCACCACCATTATGTTAAAAGATCACAGTCAATAAGGTACATAGTTGTAAACTGAATATGTCTGTGTGTGTTTATATACAGGGTGACAATTGTAAAGTGACGCAAGTTTAATACTCTGCAGCAAGCTTTGCCATTTACCGTTACTTTAATTTAAAAAGCAAATTAATTCATCATTGGCTTTGCTTTTAATTTCATTTGAACTTTTGTTATTACATTTTGAAATTTCCATAAAAATGGACAAGGAAAATATTCGTCGTGAAATTATGAAATATCATTTGGCAAATTATAGTAGCCGTCAAATTGCAAAGGCTTTAAATTTGTCAAGTCGTACGGTAGACCGAGCTATTATTCGATATAATGAAACTGGGGGTTTTGGAGATAGAGACGCGGGGAAAATTTTCAACAGTTGCCACTACTGGTTTAACAGAAAAAATTCGTAAACGAATCAAGCGAAATCCAAGGCGCTCAATGAGAAAAATCGCTAAGGAAGTGGGAGTAAACCGTGAAACAGTGCGAATCATTGCAAAATCAAAGCTTAATCTTAAGCCGTACAAGCTCCGAAAAGCTCAAGATTTGACACAAAAAAAGAAAGATTTGCGACTGCAAAGATGCAAGGCGTTGCTAAGCTCCTCCGTGTTAAAAAATGTTGAAAATATCTTGTTTACAGATGAAAAAATTTTCACGGTTGAACAACATTTCAATGCGCAAAATGACCGAATGTAGCTAACATCATCATCGCAACAAAATAGGACTGTTGGCCGAGTTCAAAATCCAGCTTCCGTTACGGTATGGGCTGGAGTTTCCGCTAATGCCAGAACCCAGAACCCCTCTAATATTCGTTGAAGAGGGTGTTAAAATTGACCAGGTTGTTTATCGGAGCATTTTAAATGAACATGTTCTTCCCTGGGCCCAAGATACATTTGGAAATGAAAACTGGACTTTCCAGCAAGATTCTGCACCTTCCCACAAAATTAACGCAAACATGGATAAAAGACAATTTTTCTGGATTCATAACATCTCAAGAATGTCCACCATACTCCCCAGACTTGAATCCAATGGACTACTCTATTTGAAGTATTTTAGAGAGTAAGGCTTGTGCATCTCAACAGCACAGTCTGGAGTCGCTGACAAATTCATTAGAGAAAGCCTGGACTGAAATTGATCAGGAAGTCCTGCGGCGAACAGTCCTACGATTTCCGGATCGATTGAAGGCATGTGTGCAGGCTAAAGGAGGTTATATTGAATGAGGTGGGGTTCAAATGAATGCTCATGTATTCAGCAATGTTAACACTTAATTGTACTTAATGGAAGTACGTCCTTTTGAAAATAACTGCTGAAATGTGTGCGTCACTTTACGATTGTCACCCTGTATATTTGTATGTATGTGTATATGTACGCAAAAACTTTAACAATGATAATTTAATTTTAATAAAGTTGTAAACATGTGTATGAGTACATGAATATCCGTATGCAACCCAGTAGTAAATATTTCAAGCAGTTCTTGAAAGTTTGAAAGTTTAAAGGAAATATTTGTTCACAGACAAATTGGTTTGATTCGTTGTGCATAGAATGTAATGACTAAGGATGTTGGATCATATTCTTATAGATCGTTCTTTTTAATTAGTTTTTGTATAGTATGACCTCATAAAAGTTGCCACATCCATCATTTTGGTTTTCTATTTGCTAAAAAAAGACCTGTTTATCTAGCAGAACCAAGAGAAGGAGGGCAAATTTGCACATAAAATATGTCAGACATTATGATCGCTGTTCCTGAATCAAAAGATTTTTTGAACGAAAGAAAAACCTAAACGCTCTCTTTCGCAATATCGGAATAACATAGTAAATTACCATACTCTCAATAAAAGTTCAACATCTTTTCACTTCAAAGCCAAACTCTTAAAGAGAGGGAGAGCGTACTTCTTACTAACAAAAAAGTGCTTCCGAATATGATCTGTAGAACTTATTTTACCGCTGTGCATATAGTATAATTTATAACATAATTTTGATGTTGCTGCTACGTATAGCTGATGACTGTTAATGTTATTGTTTTCCCAAAAAAAAAAAAACACAACAACAAACAGTTGATGAATTAAATTTTACATAAATTTTCGGTATAATTTTATTAAAATACGTGGGAACAATTAACTTTAATTGCTTTTAATGGATTAAAACGCTATTCTGTTGCTGTGCCTATAATTATGTGAGTGTGTGTGTGTGTGTGTGTATAAGTATGTAAATGAAAACACATATACATATGCACATGTGCTTGTATATACTTACCATTATAGAGTATCACATGATACCCGGATGTGATTATTTATAACTATGAGCGCGCTTCAATAGGAAACTTTTTAAAATTTAATTACTATTATTTTGCATAAAATGTGTTAATGAATTTCAAATATTTATTAAGTTTGCACATACATATATTAAATATGTTCATATCTATATTATTTTTAACAGCTTTATACATATAAATAAATCATATTTTTTAAGTAGAATTATCATCACAATGATATATCACTGGGATTTTTTTTAGCAGGAAGTTAATTTTGTTTTTTTATATTTATATGTAGTGTATAGTTATTTAAATTTTTACTATTGTGACCTCGACTTTTGTCAGAGATGTGAATTGTTGTATATATATATGTGTTTCCTCTCACCTACACCAAAACAATTCAATTTTGGAATCACAAATGAAGACATGAAAATTTCATTGTGTATTTCATATTAAAATTAAAAGTTGACTGAGTTAATAACCAAAACGTTTTCCAAAACTTACCACTAACGAAATAATGAAAATATTTTCGTTAGTGTCGGCTTGACTGGACATTTTTGTCATATGAAAAAATCAATTACTTATGATGTTGTTTATTATTCGTTATTAGTTAAGCAGATCTTCGGGTCTCCAATATATTAACTGAAATTGCTGTCTTTACTAATGATTTAACCGGCGTTAAACTGTAAGTCCAGCCATGTGGTAGCACAATGAGGTACTCAGACCTAAGTGTGTCTCTAGACAGCTACTTCAACTTAACCTTAGTAATGGCTTTGATTTCAGTCCATGACCTTCCTGATTTTTAAACTTAACCTTCAAGTATGGGCTTCCGTGTAGTTTTGGGCCAACCTCCTTTGAGGTGTCTATTCTAAAGCATGGTGGTTAATTTTGGACGTGAGGTTTCGAATTTTCTCAATATATATTGGAGTATGAAAGTATAAACTCGTATTTTTTTTCGTAATATGGACATTTATTGTGAAAAAGTGATTATAAATTTATTCTTTAAAGTATTGTCCATCGTTAGCCACAACTTTTTCCCATCTTTCTGGTAGCATACGGATTCCGTGTCGAAAGAACTCCTCATCTTTTGAGGCTATCCACGAATCGACCCATTTTTTGAGTTCTTCGAAAGAACGGAAGTGCTGTTCAGCCAGGCCATGTGTCATCGATCGGAACAAGTGGTAATCAGAAGGAGCAATGCCTGGAGAATACGGCGGGTGGGGTAGCACTTCCCATTTCAGCGTTTCCAAGTATGTTTTTACTTGCCTTGCAACATGCGGCCGAGCATTGTCGTGCTGAAGAATAACTTCGTCATGTCTATTCTCATATTCTGGCCTCTTATCCTTTAATGCTCGGCTCAAATGCATCAATTGTAGTCGGTAGCGGTCGCCAGTGATCGTTTCATTCGGTTTCAACAGCTTATAGTACACGACACCTTTCATATCCCACCAATGAGCTTGGATCCATGGATGTTCGGCTTTGCCGTTGATGTTGATGCATGTCCGGGTGATCTCCATGATCTTTTGCGCTTTGGGTTATTGTAACGTATGCACTTTTCATCACCAGTCACAATTCGATGCAGAAATCCTTTTCTGTAGTTCAATCAGCAGTTCACATGTGAAAAATCGTCTTTCGTCTCTCGGCTTCAATTCGTACGGCACCCAATTTCCTTGCTTTTGAATCATTCCCAAAGCTTTTAATCGTTTAGAAATGATTGATTGATCAACTCCTAAAGATTCTGCAAGTTCTTGTTGCGTTTGACATGAATCTTCTTCGAGTGATGCCTTCAATTCTTCATCTTCGAACTTTTTCGGGCCGCCTGAACGTTCCCTGTCTTCAACATCAAAATCACCACTTTTCAAACGGGCATACCACACCTGACACATTCTAACGTCTATAGCACAGTCAGGATAAGCTTCAGTGAGTACGATGTGCTTCAATTGCGTTTTTCTTTAAATGGAAGAAGCAAATTAAAACTTCCCGCAAAACTTTGTTTTGTTGGCACGAAATTCGACATTTTCAGCTATAGTAAAACACTTTTGTAAAATTATTAAAATTATTTGACAGATCAATTCTTATAGTATTTTTGGCGCTCTTCGAGATAGAATAGCTGTCAATGTAAAAAAAAAAATGGCGCGTATGATAGATATGAAGTTAGTCACAATTACGAGTTTATACATTCATACTCCCAATACTATATACTAAGGAACATGAGAATAGAAGTAGTTTATGGAAGTTAAAAGAAATACGAAATTATCAGAATAGGCCGGAGCGAAAATGACAAAATATCTCAAATCTGGGTTGGGTAGTAAAAATATTGTATATTTTCATGAAAAACTCGGATTTTTTTTGATATGTTCTCAAAACTCAAGTTTTAATTTTTTCACAAAATCAATCTTTTTTGCCTCTGCCAGAGCTGAAAACAGGAGTTTTGAAAGCATATCAAAAAATATGTGCGAGTTTTTTTATATACAATAATTTCACTACCCAAACCTGATTTAAGATATTTTGTAATTTTCGCTCCGGCCTTTTATCAGAAGCAATAAAAGAGAGTGAGAGGCAAATAGCAGATTTTTTTTTTGTTCGAAGACCCTGGTATCACTTTTAGGGGCGCATTGGGTATCTGTTAAATGTCTCCATGATTTCACCCCATGACTTTCCTGACTACAAAACTTCTTTTTCAAATGTGAACTATTGTCGATTGCCTTGAGACTTGAGGTTGATTTATAAAGTTCGCTTTCGAAGAACGTGGCCAACCTGATTTAAATTGGTATTCTAGAAATGATATACAATTTCCTCAACGAATTCAGTGCGGCAAGGTGGTAATAACAACACAGTTAGTAGGTTTGAAAACCCTAAATATATTTCTTCTTCTACCTACAACCTGAATAGATCACTTCCATTTCATCTCTACTGTTTTGATATTACCCCATGACTTTCCTGACTCCTAAACTTTTTTTTCCAGCATAGTTTATCTCATGCCTCATGTAAGTTGCGTGATTTCGGTAGTTACAAAAATTTCCAGGTTGAACGTATGTGCAATTTTTGACATCTTCAATTGTGGAGCTGTGAGTGCTGAAGCTAACAGTTTCTTGAAACTTTTCCGGTTTGTTGGGAATGTCTGTGTTCGTAGAGGAAAAAGCGAGCAGGTATCTTCATAGTCCAAGTTTTTAGGTGTTATTTAGAACACCTCTAGCAGTTTTTTCCAAGTATACAATTTAGAACTATAAGAAGTTAATGGTGGTAATACAAATCCGTTATACAATTCACTGCACTGAAAAACCTCATAGGGTGCGTAAAAATCAAAAATGTGAACTGCCAAATTTCGAAGAAATTGGTAAAAATGTTTTCCAAATTAAAAATATTGAATTATTATTTTTATTTAGTTGTGTACATTACATTAAAATATATCTTTGTGTATGTGTGCTCAATTTGAAGTATGGATTGCCAATGAAAATGAATGAAAGTTATAATATACATTTATCGCAACGCTAAATAAATGCAAATGAAATATATCAAAAAGAAACAGGAGTCTAATATTTCATCGTGCGACACTAGTTTTAGCACATGAAAAAGGTTATATATATAAATGAAGGTAGTACAGTGACTGCCAAACGTGCTCGCAAAAAGCTTTCCAGTTGTTGCTATTTCTTTGTCACCAACATATTTAAATGCATTTTTGAAGTGAAACTTCTTTTCTCTTGTCCTTGAGTAAAACCAACCGGATGTGACGTCGCGCGTAAGTTTGCAATGCGACATAATTTTGTCGAGCAATGTGCATGAGGGGCTAAATATCAATATTCTGTAACTGAATTCACGAGCAAACTATATAATAAACGATTCATAGTTTTAATTCAATATAACATATTAATTACACACACACGCCTATGGCAGAAAGAACAATGTGTAGCGTCGCCATCTTAAAGTTTATGACTGTTATGCATTTCACATACAGATGGCGCAAATGTCCAAGGAATTACATGAAGATGTCGCACACAAAAAGAGTTCGTCTACAATTGTCATCGACATTACCGGTACAGAGTTGCAATTTTTGTTCTAGCATTAATCCCAAAAAAAAAATTGGTTGTGTATTAACGAACACAAGGCAGAAGTGGAACTTCTTGTGAACTAAACGAAACACAAGCAAATGAAATACCAAAAATACAAGCCAATGAAGTAAAAAATTTAGCGATTGAAAAATTTCATTTGCTTATTATTTGCTTGTGTTTCGTTTGGTTCACAAAAAGTTCCACTTCTGCCTTATGTTCGTTAATACACAATTTACTTTTTTAATAGTGTAGAATGGCCGACATTCATGTAGTATATTCATATCAAGCCCTATGTTTATTTGAAAGATTTTAAAACCTATTATTTAAAAAAAAAAAAAAACAAAATATAAAAAAATTATCATAGGAAAATAATATGTCGACAAAATTAAAACGAACAATTTACACGTTCTTGAGAATATTTAACCAGGACTATTTCTAAAGAAAAGATTATTAAAAATTGCAAATTAAGTTTTAATTTTTGAGTATCTTTGAGTGTCCTAGCTTAAAGCCTTCTATTTCTCCATGTATTAAACCAAAATTTGACACATGTTGCACGATGTTATACTTGATGGATTTTCTTTCAAAACTCATGCACACATGTATACACACGTCAATCATATTAAAATATTGGTTGTACTTATAACAGCAAAAACAACCAAAATACATTAAAATCAACTCAAAATCATAAATATGTAAACTGAAAAATGGAAAAATTTATAAATACCTTTACTATATGTATATGTATTTATTTGTATTTATATTTATCTATATGTATGAGGGAAACTTCAATACACTTGCACAAATAAGCAAAAATATCAAGAACACATTTTAAAACACACACACACACACACACATACATAGGAAACTAAGGTAATTTCATATATTGATGGGAATATATTCAGGTGTGTTATGTCAGCTCTCCAATAATAAAACAACAACAACAAAATAAAAAAACAAAATATGCTGTTGTTAATATTGTTAACATGACTGCTTTAAACTCTCACACACACACATATGCAAAAACCAGCATATGTATGTGTATATTTTCAATATATTCAAATACCTATGTATATTTTGAAGTATATGTATGTATGTATGTATTGCCAATATGCTGTCAGTTATTTTATTCTATTTCTCTTTTTACTCTCGGAAAATTTCATTCTCACTCTCTCTCTCTTTTGTTTATCCTTACATATGAAATTCTGTTGCATATTCACCAAATTTGAATTTATTTTTTTAAGTAATTTTATTAATAACCAAATTTTGTTGATGGTTTTTTCGTTTTTGTTCCTGTTTGTGCTGCTTTTATTTACACCAAAACACTTACAGGGCTGTGAAATTTACATCGAAGCTATTTGGGCGTGCTTTATCGAAACGCATCAAGGCCACTATTTTATATGCCACTGAGACAGGAAAATCTGAACAATATGCAAAGCAATTGTGTGAGCTACTCGGGCATGCATTTAATGCACAGGTAAGTAAAATTCTAAACATATATTTTAAATAGAATAATGAATAATATTAGGTACTTGCCAATGCCGCTACTAGATGGTGTTAGAAATTTTGAAATGAACTTTAAAAACAAAATTCGTATTGTAAATTGGAAATTTTTCGCTTCTCTAGTCCTCTAGCGTTTACAATTCATTTAACGCACAACCTTTTTTCTTTGGCTAAAGTGACAAAATTGTTGAGAGTAAGCGGCTGCTGCTTAATATATAATTAATTTACGCTACCCAAATTTGACCTTTTTCACAAACAATAACAAAATAATCAAAAAAATTTGAAAACTTTAAAATTTCAATAATACAAATACATAAAAATTGTTGCGCTCCTTTTTATATTTACATATTTACTTTTATACTTTTTTTTCGCAGTGTCTTGTGATTCCTTCTTATCATTTTGACATTTATTAATGTTCTCGCTTAACTGAAGCACGTACGGCACATTTTCTTTCTGAGCTTTCTTTAATTTTTTTGGGCAACCAAACTTAAATGGTGTCTACATGAATTGCCACTTCATCGATAGCATTTATATAAAGCTTAAATACTCAATAATCAAGGATATATAGAAATACACAAGTAACTACGTATGTAAACTTGCCAAATGTTTGTATATCCTTGATAACTAGAAAGAAATTTAAGCACTTTTTATAGCATAATCGACAGCTTAAGACACCCACACAGCATCAACAGCAGCAGCATCATAGCCGGAATAAAACACGAAAAACTAGTTGAGAATTTCAAATGGGAATTTCAATGATGACTATCAAAATATCATTAACTTTTAGTTTCTGAACTTTTTTGTTTTTGTATTAATAGCTTTTGCTATTTCTTACCATTAGCCTTGTTAATGATACAGCTACTTAAAATAATTGCCTGCTGCTTGTTGCTGTTGCCCCATGTTGATGAGGAGTTGATGACGTCGTCAGTTTGGTGATGATTGGCAAGAGACGAAATGTTTTTTTTTGTTTTTCCCTAAGTTTTAGTCTCATTAAGTTTCCAGTCATGAACTATTTATGTATGATTTGTTTCATTTTCCTTCTTTTTTTTTACAGATTTATAGCATGACCGACTATGATATATCATCAATTGAACATGAGGCGTTATTAATTGTAGTTGCATCAACATTCGGTAATGGTGATCCACCAGAGAATGGTGAGGTAAGTTGTAAACATTATTTAAAAGGAGAAAAATTAAGTTTAATTCTAAGCATATATTTAAATTTAATAAAAGGATTTTTGCACTGAATAAATTTTTTTTGGAAGGTAGTGAAGAGTGAGGCTTAAAATCCATAGAGATGCTAAAGATGAATAGAACTATAGCCTCATAGGATAGCCTCAAATATTCATAGGAGGTCGCTTATTCCTAAAGATGCTTCTGAAGATGTCAAGAGGGGGAAATTAAATAAAAGAAAGAAAGGGAGAAACAGAGTCGGAATAAATATGGTAAGGAAAAAAAGGATGAAGGATTAATAAGGACTAAGGAAGGAAGATTGTTGGAGAGAAAGCGAAAAGAGGCGGGTAAAATGAGGGAGTAAAGAGGGGTAGCATAAAAATGCATGGGAGAAAACAGAGAAGATATATAGAGGGTAGAAACAAAGAGAGAACGGCAACAAAGGAGGGAAGCAAAAAAAAGAAAGACAAGAAAAAGGAAAATATGGCATGGAAAAAGAGGAGGAGAGAGAGAGAGAGAGAGAGAGAAAGAGAAAGAGAAAGAGAAAGAGAAAGAGAAAGAGAAAGAGAAAGAGAAAGAGAAAGAGAAAGAGAAAGAGAAAGAGAAAGAGAAAGAGAAAGAGAAAGAGAAAGAGAAAGAGAAAGAGAAAGAGAAAGAGAAAGAGAAAGAGAAAGAGAAAGAGAAAGAGAAAGAGAAAGAGAAAGAGAAAGAGAAAGAGAAAGAGAAAGAGAAAGAGAAAGAGAAAGAGAAAGAGAAAGAGAAAGAGAAAGAGAAAGAGAAAGAGAAAGAGAAAGAGAAAGAGAAAGAAAAAAAGAAAGAGAGAGAGAGAGGAAGAGAGAGAGGAAGAGAGAGAGGAAGAGAGAGAGAGGAAGAGAGAGAGGAAGAGAGAGAGGAAGAGAGAGAGGAAGAGAGAGAGGAAGAGAGAGAGGAAGAGAGAGAGAAGGGAATTGAAAAAAATATGAAAAGGGGTTTGGTAGAGAGAGAGTAAAGAGAGAGAGAGAGAGAGGAGGAAAAAAAAGAAGTTGAGAGATCTGGGATCTAGAAATATTGCGAGGAAAAGAGAAGAAAATTGAGGATAGGGGAAAAGAGAGATGGCAAGGGGTAGTGGAAATATAAAAGGATAGCGGGAGGGAGAAGAGAAAGGAAAAAGTGGAAAGAGAACGCTTTTTGTTTCCCACAGCGAAGAGAACTGAGTAAAGTTAAAAGGAGAGGTGAGTAAATAAAAATGTGCAGGTTAAAAGAGGGTTACAATGTGGAAGAAAGGGGAAGTGAAAGAAAGTATGAACTGAAAATTGGAGTATAAAAATAGAGGTGAGCAAAAAGAGAAGCAATAAAAAGAAGGGGAGAACTTAAAATATGGAAATAAAAGGGTGGGGATAAACGTAGTAAGAGGAAGATAGAGAGGAAGAGAGACTGATAAGATCAATAGATTTCTGTGATCACCAAGTAACTTTACAGAGTGAGTTACATAGCGAGTTCTAATTTGCATGCAATATATGTATATTATGTATTAAGAACACAATAAATTGTAAAGAGTTTTATCAGGACTCTGACTTTCTCTGGATTTTAGGTCTTAACAAATAGCTTGGAGACAATATTACTGGGTGCGAGATTTTGAAAGCAGTTTAACTGTCTGAATATCTGTATCTAATCTTATGGGCCAGATTAATCCTGCCATAGAAACTATTTACAAAATTGTATATTTGAAAAGCGAGTGTTATTTTGCCTAGGCTTACTACCGCGCTACATCTAGCGTTGTCGAAATTTTCTATAAATTATTTATGAATAGAACAAATGCTTACGAATCCCAAACCGATTATATATTTAAAGCTTTAATAGTCGTGTTTAAAAATTTATATTGTATAACACTATTGGATAATCGCATGTACCTGCAAACGTTTGTACATTATAATCACGTTAACATACCCGAACACTAATGACCACATAATCTAAGCATTTTCATGCTCGTAATGACAACTTTATTCTTTTATCCACTTTATTTTCATTTTTGCTGTGGCACGCTATAGTTATTCTCACAGGATTTATATGCTATGCGAGTACAAGAGTCTGGAGGGAATGGACATGATTCCAGGTAAGAACAGAACATTTATGTTACAAATTTATGTATATATACAAATATTTGGCGGCTTCAAAGATACTTGACTTTTATTTTTAATAGCAAGTAGATAAAAAGGTCAATGTAAAGTCAATTGATATTGAAAATTTGTATTTCAAAAGGCATGAAAAAAGGATAGGCACGCTCCGCTTTTGAACAAACAAAAAACATGAGGGTGCATAAATTTATTTTAGAAAACTCAAAAGGAAAAAAAATATACCTATTTCAAACTTAATAAATTTTGATGAACGAAAATATAAAGTGAAAAAAAAAAATTGAATATCGAAAATTTTGTGGCTTTTTGCTCCTGTGCATTTTTACGCTTTTAAATATTTTAATACATGAAAAAAATTGCTTCAAAATTGAAAAAGTCTTTGTGCATTAATTTTTGAGTACGGCAAACATTTTTCAATATCAATAGCAGGTAAGCAAGTAAAAGTTTAGATAAATATAAATACTAACACTCATACTCGCTGAAGGATCTTTTTCTTTCCCATTCGTTTCCTTAACATTAGAATTCTGTGGTTCTTGTACACACTCACTACGTACAACAACAATACTTCATTTGTTTTTTTAAAGCAACCAAAAAATTATGCATATCATTTTGCTTTGTATTTTATTTTGTAGCATACTTTGCGGCTAACATTAAAATAAATAAATCAAACTCTAAAATGCGTGGCAACTAAAATAAATTGAAGAATTTTTTGCAAACGCTGCAGGAAACTCGCTCCTGATGCTATGTAAATTTTATGTTTTTTAAGTTTTATTATTGTATAATAGCTGGACGAATGAGTAGAAAGCTTGCATATATTTGGGGCACATTTCATTTGTAAAGTGTTTATATGCGCGTTTGACTTTTTAGTTAAGAAAGTTTTTGGGAAAATTTATTAGTATTTTACTTTTGTGACAAATGTGCCCACATATAAATAAAATGGCATTTAAATCTTAAATACTTTTGAACTAAATATCCAGCTAGCTAATATAATGAGATTGTGTACATATTTTTTTTTGTGTGTTGCAAAATTTTATTACATCACACCCCGGAAATGTGCCTATTTCATATGTAAACGCTTTGAAAAACATAAACTTACATGCTGTGATAAATCGGTGTGTGTCTGTGTGTCCCAGTGGTGAAAGACCCACTTACTTTTCCGTTTACTGCATATAGATGCCCACAGGATTGAAAACAAGAGAAGCCTTCGCCTCCGCTTAGAATTGGGATGTCATTTTGCTGATAATCAAGTCTTGCCAGGAAATTGAATTCAAATAGAAATTTCAATAGGGAACAGTATTTCTTCCGCTTATCTCATTTCTTCTGTCTTCTTACCCATTGCTGTTTCTTATTTGCCCTAATTCACTTCTCCAGCTTCTTTTTATTGCTCCTCCTTTCCCCTGTCTTCTTTCCCATTTCCTCCTCCCTAGTATCGTTTCCTAGTTACCTTCCTAAGTCGCTCCTTTCCACCTTTCCCTTATCTAGTTGACTTTTTCAGCTCAATTCTGCAATTACCGTCTTCAGTACTCTTCGTTTGTCCTTTTCCCCTCCTTCACTTATCCTCTATCCCCAGCCACATTTTCAGTTCCATTCCCCAGCCCCATGTTCCATTTCCCTTCCTCTGCTCTGTTTCCTAGTTCTCTTTCCCCAGTTTCCTGCCCCAGTTCACTTTTTCAACTTCTTCGCACAGTTACCGTCCTCAATATTCATCCTCCGTCTTCCTTCCCTCATTCTCAGTCCTCTTCTCTTGCCACCTACTTTCATCTATTCCTGTCCCTTTCCCCAGTTGTCTTTCCCAGTTCCCTTCCATTGTTCCTTTCTCCATTTTTCATTCCCTAGTTCCCTTCCCCTGCCCGCGCTTTCTCCAGTTCCTTCACCTATTCTCTTTTCCACGCCGACTTCTTCACTTTCTGAGTACCTTTCCCCACTTTCATTCCTAAATACCCTTTCCATTTCGCTTCATATGTCCTCTTGCCTATGTTAACTTCGCCCGATTTCTTCCTCAAATTCTTTTTAGAGTTCCCTTTTTTTTCTTAATTTTAGAGCCATTCCATACTTACTGCTCTCTGTACTCTTCTCCTACTCTATTCCCTTGTCACCTTCCCCTGTACATTTTACCAGCCCTCTTCCCCAATTCCCTTCCCCAGTTCTCTTTCTCCAGTCTTCTTACCCAGTCCTCTTTCCAAGTCTCTTGCCATCGTCCTCAACAGTCTTCTTCCATCCTCTTCCCTTGCCATTTTCCTCAGTCCCCTGCCCCAGTTACCTTCCACAAATCACTTCCACAGTTACCGTCCTCAGCACTACTATATACTAGCACTATACCTTCGACTTCTTTCCCCAGAGTCCCCCTCACTAGTCCCTTTCATAATCCCCTTCCTTAGTTCATTTCTCATTTCCCGTTTATACTTCCTCTCGTCTTCTTTAATAGTTGACCCTCTAGCCTGCCAGGGTCACGCAAGATCAATTAGCTTTAATTTCTTCCCGCTGGCTTTTTTCGTGGCTTCTTTTTGACATATTAATTTCGCTATTGATATATTTCTCATATCAATATTTACATACACATAAACCCAAACATATACACACGTATATTTATATCGAGCTATAAAAACATAACATACTTTTAGGCGCGCAAAAAAAGTTTGTAAACCAGCAGCAGTTTTCATTTCGTTTCTTTCCTTTTACAATTTCCTATGTATACATGTAAAAATGATTTTGTTATTTCGATATTTGAGTGTTTGGGTTTTTTCACATCGCTTTATTGTGTTGAGGTTGTTGTTGTTGTCAATATTATTATTATGGGGATTTCCGTATGAAAAACTTTAACAACAGAGCAGAAGAATTGACATGAATAAACACACGAACACGCACGCAACAAAAGGAAAAAACGTTTTTTTAAAATTCAAGCGAAATTCTTTGAAAGCGCGCTAACTACACGCACAAAGTGTGTGTGTGTGTGTATGTGTGTGTGCGTGCGTGTGTGTGAAAATTCAATGTAATGTTAAATATTCGAGTATATAGTATTTGCGCCTAAAAAGACACTTTGAAAAGTTTTTATTTTGCTTAAATATATTGTAAGCGCTTTCACTCTCTTATGCTCAATTGTTTGCCAAACGTTTAAGAAAAATATTTTGGTTTTATATATTGAATTTGAAATAAATTATTCTTTGAATTTAAAGCGCTTTGAGGGTAATAGGGGTAGTGGGTGTATGTAGAATGTAGAGCTTGAGTAATGTTATTTATTACAATTGTGGTAGCAAAATAATTTATGTATTTGCTTTTATTATCTGCTTTTCTATATCAGCAGAGGATAATGTGTGTGTGTGTGTGTGTATAACAAACAATACTTCCTGATGTCTTTATATTTTTGCGTAGGTTGAGAAATGGAACTGTCAATTTTAATTTTATTAAGAATTTAAACATCTTTTGTGTTGCATAATATATGCATATGGTATTTATTTTCATATGTATAATATATCAATGTATTTGTATTTGCTATACATTTAGAGATTAAACAGAAGTATGTGTGTAGAAAGCTTCTCATGCTAAGTATAATTATATTTGCACAGTATAGATAATATAGATTAAATTACGTATAGAGACATTAACTCTTTCATACCCAATGTTGCGTATATGCAACATTCACTTTTATGTGGCATAAATAAAATGTTTAACAGATATTACTATTAATGCTATTTGTATTCGGTTCTGTCAGGTATTTTTCAAGTTTTCTGATTGCCGAATATTTGAAATTTCTTGCTTAAGTAATTTTTTTTTTTAATGTCCAGCAAAAAACCTAGGTGCAAAAATTTTTAGTAAAATCTTTTGCACTATTTCTTGAAAAATAATGCATTAAACTATTACTAACCGTACATTTTTTTTATCAGATATGTTTATAAAAGATAAGAGAATATGAAAATCAAAAAATGAGAGAAAAGGAGTTATCCAGTGGTTGTCTACAGCTTCATAGCTATGTTTTTTTAACCTTTAATAAAGGACAAACAAATCAATGTAGAAGGAAGATATTTGGTGTCATGATTGTGGAAAACCTAAGTAACCATAATTTCACAACAGAAGTTTTCTCTCAAGCCCCATTATAATTCGGGCGTCAAAGGGTTAACGTTATCTTGTTTATTTTGAAACATTAGAAAATTCTTGAGATAATGTATGAAAATTAGACAATTTTTACATAAGTAACTGCGATTCTATTTGGAGACCTAAAAAATGGGTCTATATATATTCCATTAGAGTTTTATACTTTGCCCAGATAGAGCAAAAGGAAAAAAGAGAAAAGAGAAAGTAGAGGGAAGGAGAAATAAAATTAATAAACTAAGGAGAGGAAAGGGAACGGGTAAAATATATAACTGGTAATGTAGTGTCAATGTCCTCTTTAATGTAGGATCCACATATGTTAACCCCATGTATTGTGCTTTGTGATCATTTCGATTTTTCTCAAAGCTTTTTTTTCCATAATTGAATCTGAACTATTACAGGCGTTACAAATAGAGTTGTTAATCCATAGTTCCCGCTAAACTGACGTCACTTGATTTTCCACAGAACCGCAGCTTTTTCGTTAACAGGCACACGAGCACCCTAAAAACCCATATAAGGTATAATGTTTTTAGTCTCGCGACATTATTATTATTATTTTTACCCTTACAATTTTAAACGATTTATGAAAAAATGTACGGGATTTTCTTATTTCTTTAGTGCAACATTCTATACATTTTCCTCACCAACCGTTTCGATTTTCCATCAAGCTACTTTCCAAATTACAAAGATCTCCATTTGAAAAATCTTTACCACTTCTCCTGTAGCACAAAATTCATTATTTTTGTTGTTTAAGCACTAATCTAATCCAGTTGCAGTTATGGTTTACAGACATATCTGTATAGAAAATATGTGTAAAACTTTTAAGAATGATTTCGAATTGCTGCATTGAATCAGAATATTTCACATCATATTACCAGCAAAATTTGATGTGAGATGTAAGCCGGTATCAAAAATAGTGAGTATTGTTTCAATAACTGACTGTTTGTCTGTTTGTGCCCTGCATTCTTTTCATCGTCCTGTATTTGGTTTGGTTTGATTCGACACATCGTGTGCATTGCTTTCTTTCGAGTACATAAATCTCATAACACTAGTGATCTCCCAAATTTCTCTGGAGTCTGTTTAGTTCACTTATTGTGAACTGACCCAAAACTCCACACTTTCAATCCGCTGAGATTATTTTGGGTTGTGCTCAATCAGTTTACAACTGCCGAGTTTAGACTACCAGAAAACCTTAGGTCCACGAGATCTTTTCCTCTGGATAAGTTTTCCATAAAAATTGTATAAAAGTTGTTACAAAAGTTTTTTCATCTCGTCAGCAATTTTCTTCTCATTCTACGTTGTTCTACCTATTCCTTTACCACCAGACTTTCTAAATATTCCTCTCTTCAGAAACGGTCACTGACCCTTAAAATGTTTTATCGATTCCATTCCACATACTATAAAACTTCTGTAGAATGCGCTAAAAGAAAATTATATTTTTGAGAGAGTTTTGAGACAAAAAAGAGAATCGGTTAAGTCTTGGCTGTGAAATAGTAAAATTTTTAGTTTAGGTTAAAGTTAAAATAATGAATCAAGTTCAGGTTTAGGATAAGTATGACTAAGCAAGTAAATAGTTAGAATGTTTCATAGTTTCCGAAAATAAGTAAGTGTTCCACTGCAGTTTGCAGCAATTTAGAAACCTCCCATAGACTCCCGGGGCTTAGTATCAGTGCCTTAGTCAGTCTTTTTAACTACTGTAGATACACATTCCTCTTATCTCTTTGTAAAATATAAATACTGCTTGGTTAGGTTGTAGTGGCTGTCGAGAGACACACTTAGGTTTGAACGGCCCATTGTGATACCACATAGTTGAACCTACAGTTTAACGCCGATTCCGAACGGCGGTGTGGCAAATTTTTTATCGGCTTGGTGGTTTTGCCATTACCAACTAAAGTTTGTACTTGTACCACTATCTTATAATTCTCATACACTTCATATTGATAGTGAATATAAGAAAGTTAACCACCAGACGAAGACGGGAATCGAACCAGAACCTCCCAACATCAGTTAAATTTACATACTTACATCCAAATTTATCAAAAATCTAAAAATCATAAACTTACAATTTCTCTATCTAGCCAAAATGAAATGAGGAAATTTTTTTTTATTAAAATATAACCAGTGCTTCCCCAATTGTTGTTGAACTGTGTGACACAATTTTGTAACACGTTTTGACACACTGACTGCATACCTGATTGAGTAAATTCTGAGATTAAAGAAGAGAGGGAAAGTGAGTGTGTATGCGCATATGTAAGAGTGGGAAAGTGAAACCTATTCACAATTTTAAGATTGTAATAGATTAGCTAGGTAGTATATAATAAAAAAAAAATTAAAGCAAGAAAAAACAAGAAAATAAAGAAATCCTTCAAGTTTGCTGAACTTTATTTTGTAATGTTGTTGTTCACGAACAATAACAAAATGTTTTTCTATTTTGTTGCAATAGCAGCCAATAACAACCAAGGAGCAAAAATATTTTACCTACTTACAAACATTTTTCCAGAGAATTAAAACTTTTAAAAAACTTTCTTTATTTGCTTTAGTTAAGATTTTTCTTTTGCACAAGCTTTAAATAACTTTGATTTTCTTATTTCACATAAAACAAGAAGAAACAAAATACCAACAAGTGATTCTAAATAATGTGATTTTTGCGCTCAATTACTTATAATTTTTTTTTGGAAAATAAATTATATACAGTTTTAAAAGCGTGCGCAGATATTTGAGGAAAGCCTACAGGAGCTGAACAATCTCTCGACGTAAAAACATGTGAAAGGATTTATGAAAGAGCCACTTTTTTTTTAAGGTGATAACATTACAAAAGAAGGCAGCACAACAAATTTATGTAAATAGCTTTTCAGGGTTAACAATAAGCTGAAATTTCTATAACGATGCATTTTCTTAGAAGGGCATAAAATTTGGGCAATCTCCTTTGGTTTCCTTATATCAGATCAGGAGGCATCATCATAGACCCCATTTAGTCGCAGTGGCAGCAACATATTTGAGAATGGAATCGGTCAACGGTTTTATCCTTATCCGGGTCCACCAAATCTGTATCTGTTATCTGTTTTCCCTCCACACGTCCAGTTTTTGAGATTTTGACCCTTCAAGGTCGAAGAAAGATACTGCCATATGCAACGATATAGTTCTTACATATGAACTCCGATGTCTTTGCTATCTAAAAAAAAGGCAATCTCTATAAAATTTGTTTTTTTTTATGGTATCCTCCTCTTTCTACTCCTTCTTCCTTTTTAACTTGGTTCTTTCAAACAGTTTGTTTAAATATCGCCATATTTCGAAAATCACATAGACCTATTGTGTTAATCAAGGACAAGCTCATTTGAACCTGCACCACCAACCTAATGATGATAGGCGCCATACACACCAGAGACCTACCACCGTTTTATTGAGAAATAGGCATTTTTTACATCAGTCGGATAACTGTTTTGGTTACTTTCTGCTCATGTCAGCCCAGGGTTCATTAAGGCTTCCAATGGTCACATCTTTAAGATCCTATTGGCCTCAGGCCCAAAATCTAACTAACCAGTTACATTTAACATAAGGTTGATGAAAAAGCCAAGTTTTACATGAGGAATGGATACGATTATCAAGAGTCGCCCATTCTTAGTTAAAAACTACTGCATATTATGGCACCACAGCCGTTTGAGAGCTTTTCGCATCATTTCAGGTTGTGTGAGCAATATTTATACACGGGTTAAAGGGCTCTAAAGTTTTATGCCAAATCCGAACATCGAAGTGAAAAGCTTTCCTTATGCAATTTTGTCTCTTAGAGATTTACCTTTACCGAAAAATTCTTATTTACTACTTCTTTGATTTTTTAATCCAGCACATACCACGGCTACCACTGCAACTGCTTGTATTTATGAGACCTCCAATTTAGTATGCCCGAATAGCACTACTGGAGTTTCTTCTCTCCTTAGTACTGGCCAGAGCTGTAAAAGATTGCAGTCTTTTTAAGTTTGAAGTCAAATGACTTCTAAAGAAAATTATTGCAATATTCCAGTCTTTTTGAGAATGCAGAATTAAGACTGTGAAGTCACAAATCATATTGAAGTCAATGACTTATCCTTCATTTTTGAAGTCATTTTTTTTAAGTCATGAATGATCAGTCTCTTATTTACAGTCCTGATCTCTACAAAATATTAATTGACTTGAAGTTATTCATTTTGAAGTAATTTAAAGTCAATTGAAGTCATTCGAAATCGATTACAGTCATTTGTAGTCAATTGACTTCAATTTATTTCAATAAAGTCAGCGAAATAAATGAAGTCAGTTGAATTCATGAAAACAACTTGGAAGTAATTTAAGTTATTTTTTTCAAAATTTTACACATTTTCATGTTCACGCTTATTACGAATTTTTTATCTTGTTACAAATATCCGCCCAAACTAGGGCAGCCAGATTTTTGAACCGCGAAATTAGTACATTAGGCTTTGGAAATCAGTAAAAATCAGTTTAGTTTTTAATGCTTTTATTACCTAGTGATTTAAATTTAATATAGTGATATAAACGTCCTGAATTTTTTCTCCGATTTTGTATGTTCCTTTTACATTTTTTTCTTCGTCAGTAGACAAATTTTGTAATTATATTTGTATAAAATATATATAAAATTATGGTTATTCGATGTTCTATTTATGTATGTATGTATAATATGTTTTTTCACAACTGTCTATTGTCATTAAAATCAAGAAGAGCTTTTTTATGTTTAATTAAATAATTATACTACTTATAAATACTGTATATTTTTTATCATTCATTAATAGACTTCACTCACTAAAGGTGAAGTCTCAATTGACTACCAGACTTCCAACCAATTTGAAGTCATGATAGTGACTTGAAACCAATTTGAAGTCATGACTGCGACTTCAAGTATAATGTGAAATCATGTGAGTGATTGTGACTTATTTGCTCTGAAGTCTTAAATTGATTGCTATAATCAATGAGCTTCAAAAAGACTGGTTGACTTAATTTTTTAAAGTCATAAATCTTAAATGAAATCAAAGACAGTAATCAGAAAACGTAATTCATTTCCAGTGTCTTCAATGAATGCAGTTCGAAATGACTGCAATCTTTTACAGCTCTGGTCCTGGCCAATCTTCTCACAAGGATTGGCTATCTGATATTCAGATAGGTTGACCAAGTTATCAGGGTGAACCTTATGGAGGTGAGAGTAGGAATTAAGAATATGCTACTCCAATTCAAAATATACAAGCTTCCTCCCTTTACAAGTATTAGGTATCTACTTAAGTCAAAATGGTTTACCATTTCAATTTATTCTCTTCAAGTAATAGTTTCGAGTAAGTTTTCTGTACAATTTGCAATTGCAATTTTTCTGCAATTTTAAAAACTAAAAACCATTCTTAAGTTTGCCATGCCATGAAGTTCTTTTAAAACTTTTCAAACAATTTTCCCACTACTACATCCTTACAAACTCTCAAAAGTAATTTCGAATGCAACCAACGAAAGTATTCTTTGATTAATTTGAATTTAAAAATTGTATGCATGTAAATTATACACACACAAAACTTTGACTTCTTCTATTTATTTATAATATTATAGATACAACAATATTTGGACTTAAAAGTTTTCTGCATGACAAAACAACAACATATAGTTCAAATAGCTTAAAATATTTGTATGCTGCTGCCATTAGAAACTTGTAAAATATTTATCAATTGAAATTTATTTTGAGAAACATTATTCAACATTGATTTCCCGCAAAGGGAATTACGAAAGTTGTAAAGTTTCAATTATGTATGCATCTATGTATTTATAACGATTTTCTAATTGAAATGTTTAAAGCTTAATTTTATGCTACAATACCTTTAAGGGCTTTTATGTTTGCATACCCTTGAGAGCAAAAATATTAGCCTAATATAAATTTAATGGTTGGGATTTTCGTGCTTTTCTTTTAGAAATTTTTTAAAAGTTATGTTAAGGTAGGTATGTACATACATACATATGTATGTATATATTAGGCTTAAGCGTTTTCTGCTTTAGGTATTCAAGTTTTCCCCAAATGCCTATGCTGCTCAAATGATTGTTAATTGTACGAATGTGTATGTGTGTGTATGTATTTAGGTATGTTGTCTATGTACCAAATTTAAGCCAATTTATAGTGCAAATGTGTGTGTGTGTGTGTGTGCCGAGAGTAAATGTCTTAATACTCTTTCATGTAAATTACTTATTAGAGCAACACTATTTCATGGAATTGACTGTAGTTATATTTGTATATGTTGCATAGAATGTATGTGTGTATGAATGTAAGACTGATGAGTTAATTGGGGCGAGAGCTTCAACTTTAATCGGCAGTCGACAAATGCACAATTTCGTTCACTTGTGTATGCATTCTAAGTTGTGCATACTTAAGTACTTGGTATATTTGTTAAGTGTAGGTGATTGTTAGTCACTGCACACATCTATACACGAATTTTCATACACATACACTCTCTGTCCAGATTAATTTTGTCTGCATACAAATACATACATATACACATATCTATAAGTTTAGCTTAGCAAACGTTGTTTCCTATAATTGTGGCAATATGTATAATGACATTGACACTATTACAAAGATGCCAATGTTACTTTAGAAAAGTATGAATGTAATCATTGCGTTCAGCGATGCCGAGGCAAGCTGTAGAACTTAACAAAGCTTTAATTGCATTGAGTTTTTTTATGTTTTTAAATTGCAAGATTCTCTATTGTAAATCTTTATGTTTAAATATATAATCGTAGAGTTTTGTGTGTATGTCATCGTATAACTTCTGATTGACTTGGCCGATTGAAATCATATTTCCAGAATATATTTTCTTTGGTGGGAGGATGAAACAGCTATTCATAATGGCTTTAGGAAAGTGGGCGTGGCACTTCCTATACAATCCTAATAGTTTTTTGGGTATATCTCAAGAACCATTTATAGCACAGTACAGAAATTTGACACAATAACGAGAATTGGCAATGCCATGCTACAACAAAAGTATACGTGGGATTGACAAAGAGGGTGTGGCACCTTCCATATAACCTGAACTCCCATTATGAGATATCTTAAGAGGCATTTATGGTACGGTACTAAAATTTAAATTCTTTCAGTTTGTTGGATTAGTGGGTGTGGCACCATGCTTCACTTTTACTTTGTTCTACTATTTCTACTACTTTTAAATTTCTTTTTTTCTGCAAATTTTTCTTATTTTCTACCACTTTTTCAACTAATATTTTCTACTACTATATTTGTACCTTTTTTCTACTACTTTTTTAATACTTTTTTTCTTATTTTCGACTACTACTCCTACTATTTTTCACTAATATTTTTTACTACTTTTTACAATTTTTTCTTCTACTATTTTTTACTATTATTTCTACCACTCTTTCTACTTCATTTTTACTATTTTTGTACTACTATGTTTAACTATTTTGCTACTACTTTTTCTGCCATCTTTTTACTACTTCTTTACAACAATTTGTAATACAATTTTCTATTCTTTTTCCTACTACCTTTTTTACTAATATTTCTACTACCATTTTTTCTACTTTTTTGCTGCTATTTTCTACCAACCACTTTTTTTATTCCTTTTTCTACTATTATTTCTACTAGTTTATGAAATATCTCAAGAGCCTGGCTAGCTATGTCAAAATCCGATAGGTTGTGCTGTAATAAATTCTATAATAAATTCAATTGTAATTAGTTTTTTAAATAGTTTTTGGAACTAGATATGACTTCTAGAACGGTCTTTGATATTTTTCTACAAATTAAAAATGCCAATTTTGATGCCTCATTTTTAAATCTAGAATTTTCACCAAATTCAATGTACGGCCTTTAAGCTTGAATTGTCATTACCAATGTTCAATTTTAAACACCAAGAAACTTCATTCTTCTTCATTGAAATAAACTTAAATTTTCCCGATTCTTCGTAGAAAGGGCAGAACAACGTCTGACGGGTCAGCTAGTTCTGTATAAAATTATAGAGAAAAATAAATGAAGTCAGTTTTGAACATTTTTATTTTTGGGTGTCTATGGAAAAATTGTTTGATATAGGAGAAGAAAATCTTTTGTGAAAACAAAAATTCGCTATTCCATGTGTTTGGGGAAAAGGTTTCTTGTTAAAAAGCCTTATTGAAGAAATAACCTCATAAAGTCAAATTTCATACTCTTTATGTACTGTGAAGCAAAACTGTGTTCAGATTCGAACTCAGCTACCAAAAATTACTCTACAGCCCGATTTTTGCTGCTGCACATTGTTTATGGACTAAATTTTGATTAGAATTTTTGTCTGATTGTTCACGAAGACCTCGAAAACCAATTAAGAATTTGCAGTCGTCTCTAACGGGTGTTTAATTGTTAAACCGTTTCAAGTTGCTACTGACATGAAGGCAATGAGAATTATAAGAACGTTGGACATATGCAAATGTAGGCAGTGACAAAAGCATCAAGTGTTAACAAATTTCTGTTTATAAGTTTTTTTTGCTAGAAAAACGTATGTGGTCTCACAATAGGGCCCAAGTGCATCCTTTTCAAAAAACAAAATGGCAGCCACTCTAACCAACCACAACCAACCAACCATTACTTAGTTACTCTAGTTTCTGGTATGAATATTGGTCTGATTTTTAATCACGATTTTGCTTTTATTTTTGATCTAGTTTCTTGTCTATGTTATGGTTTGGATTTGACCTGATTTTGGTATTATTTTTAGTTCGAATTTTGATGTAATTTATTATCTGATTTTTTAGTTGATATTTGGTTTGAATTTTTTCTCGATTTTGGTTTGAATAAATTTTCAATCTAAGATTTGGAATTTCTGAATGGTTTTTGGTCAAATTTTTAGTATTAATTTTAGAATAATCTTTAGCCTAAATTTTAATCAGAGTTTTAGTCTGAATTTCGGCCTGTGATGTTTGGGTTGAATTTTGATCTGATTTTGAGTGTGATTTTTGAATTTTTGGTTGATATTTTAATTTGATGTTTGGTTTGAGATTAGTTCAGAGATTTTTGGTTTAGTTTTTAGTCTGAATTTTGTTATAATCGTTGGTTTGATTTTCAGTCTAAGTTTTGGAGTAATTTTTTGCCTGATGTTTGGTTTGAATCTGATTTTTGGTCTTAATTTTTGTTTGATTTTTGGTTTTATTTCTAGTTTGATTTAATATTTAATGAGTTCTGCGCTTAATTTTAGTCTGTTTTTGGTTTGAATTTCAGTCTGAATTTCGGTTTAAATTTTAAACTGAAATCTGGTCTGTACTTCATTCGGGATTTTGTTCTAATTTTTGAGCTGGTTTGTGATCTGTTTTATAATCTGAACTCTATTCTTGAGCATTAAAGTAATATTTTCTGGATGTGAAAAAGTATTATTTTTTGTTTTTGTTTTTGGCATCATATTATCTAGTTGAACTTGAAGTTATATCAAAATTTAATTCACGACCAAATGTAAATCTATCGCAGTTTATGATATCTTTAAATTTTATATGAAAAATTAGACAATTTGAGATAATTTACGACGAAACTATATGAATAGTGTTTATAATTTTTTATTCCATAAATTCAATTCAGTTCGATATGAAATGTTATTAAGCCATTTTCAAACTTTCTTTATTGGCTTCTAGTTGAAAACTTTGTTGCAGATTTATAAGAAAAACCAAAGCAAACAGATTTTTTTTCCGAAAAGAATAATGAGCAGAAACAGCAGCAATGCAATTCCTTAAGAATTCACTTTGATACCCAATTACATTTTACTATTTTACTACTACCCACTACTTTCCAGTGTTTTTAAAATAATTGCGAAAATTAAATGCGCTATTCTAGCTCTATTTTAAAATGAATGTTTCTCAAGTGGCACACTTCATAGTCAATACTCAAGAGTATAGTACAAGATAAAGTGTTGTTGCTGGTGCTGCTGCTGCTGCTATTGATACTTCTCTCTGCTAGCGCTACTTCTCTATGCTATTGCTACTTATGTTGTTGCTACTTCTATTCCTATTGCTGCTGCTACTAGTGCTGCTAATGATGCTGCTGAAATAAAAGCACTCAACGCAATTCATTCTCATTTAATTCAAGTGTAAAAATAATTACAACTACCACTACATACTTTTTATATGTGTACGTTATACTATTTACAATTATTGTTATGACTGTATATTTGATGGCTTGAACTAAAAAGTAGAGCGAGTAATGAAGAGGGTGGCGTAAAAAGTAGTTTTCAAATATTTACATTCTTTGCATATTTATAGCTAAAGAAAGCTACACTGTAAAAATGCAACATCTTCAGTGTAGTGCAACAAAACAACAAACACAATAAAATAACAACAATACCAGTAAATACAAATAATATCAAATGCAGCAACTGCACTAGAAGTAGCAGCAGCAATAACAACTGCATCAACAACCAACAACAATGAAGAGTGTAACAAGCTCTCTCTTAATTACACCTCAACATTATGTCAGTCAGAGTAACTGTGCTTATTTAACATTTTCCAGCTTATACATATATTTTTTTTATTTTTCACTTCGCTTCGACTTCGCCCTCTCTTTCTCTTTCACTTTCACATTTCATGTTCGGACAAACAAAGGACGCGAATTTACTCTGAAAATTGCAAGCTATTTTTTATGCTGACTGCTTTTTTTTCTCTCTCTTTCTCTCTGTTCTCTTTTATTTTTTGTGCATTTTTTAGTCTGCTTTTGTTGTTTTGGTTGCTTTTTGGTTGGTTTTTTCTACCATTACTTACAACTACAAAAAAACAGTAAGGTATTGCAACACGCCTACAGCTCACTCACTTGCTTGTCTCATCACATGCTTGAGTTGTCTTGAACAAAAAAGTAAAATAAAAATAAAAGATACAAAAAAAAAACAAAGAAAGGATGTGATTAAACGCACAAGGATACGCTACTGCTTTTTATTTTTGTAAGCATACTTTCTTGCTTGCATACCTTGTACATTTATAGTACAATGTTGCATGGTATTGTTCTTGTATTAAGCGATACACAGTGGGCATGATATAAGATTTTCTGTTTCTTTAACCCTTTCTTCTCAAATTTTTTATTTGGGGGTAAAAATTTTTTTTGTAGTTTTATACTCGTAGATTCGGACTTTGTTAAGAATAAAATCCAAAAAAATTATGAAAGAAGTTTTTGAGAAAGGCTGTAGAACTTTTGGAATTTTGTACATTATAATGACCGAAATGCATGAAAGGAGTAAAAATTCGAGAAAAATTGTTAGTTTTTGAATTTTTTTTTTGTGGAAAAAACAACTAAGGTTTATTTTGCAATGTAAAATAAACTTTTAGTTTAGAAAATACTTTTAAAAACACGCTTATTCACTGAGTATAAAAAGTGAGAATTTGAAACATTTTTAGAATTTGGGTTTATTTTTACTAAAGTGAAGTATACAGATTTTTGTTGTTCAGTGACCTATAGTAAAATTTCATGGGCAATAAATATCTTGAACACATTAACCCTCTATCAACCCTCGTAATGGGTCAAAAAAGAAACTTTTTCGAAAAAGGCAAAAAAAAACCCATAACAGTGGGTCCCAAAGGGTTAATATGTAGGAAGAAAATATTCTACAAAAAATTCTACTATAAATTGCTGAACATATAAACAAGCTCTGATGCAAAACTAACAAGTTATCTTATGGTTTCTTATACTTAATCTGTTAGAAATGGGCAAACTTTGGGCCTACGTAAAAAAAAAATTTTACGTAAAGTGCGGTTCACGCCAAATTGGCACGCTTAGTTGTGGTCACCCGTCACCCCTAGTCATACAACAAATTTTTTACTGGGATTTGTTTACAATACCGTTAATTGATCGCAAGTTGGTGATTGTATGCACAATGGAAGCTGCAAATAGAAAATTGATTGTGAACAAATTTATTAAAAATCCGTCGGGTTCAAAGATTGGATTCATATTTTTTTATATTTACTTCTGAAATATCAAATGTTTTGGGAGAAGTAAGAGAATAATTTTTAAATTTGGCAGACGTCAGTGAACAGCTACTGGCGTCACTTTTATTTATTTCACTTTATTTATTTTACTATGGTTTTGAGGTCTAATCAAAATTAATACGCTCTCAGTTACTTGGCCTCGATTCTTGGGAATAAAAATAGATACACACGAATGTGCTGAATGCTGCTCTTTTAATCTCTTTGCTGAAAAAGTACATATATTTGTACTCACGTTTTTGATTATTTTTGTCGAGATAAATAAGGAAACTAAGTTAGAATTATGTTTTCTTTTAAAGCCCCATTTACAATGGAGCGAGAACGCGAGGCGATGTTCGAAAGCGTCACGTCGACAAATTTTCATTCAATGTGTTTCAATGTGGACATATAAAATGAAGCGAGGCGAGTGAAGTCTCGCCAGTGAATTTCGAAAATTTGAAAAAACCTCGCGAGCGAGATGCGATGTTTATACATGTAGAGCTGCCAGATATACTACATACTGTTGAAGTGAAATAAAATATAAAGTATATTAGTAGAAAACTGTGGAAAAATGGAATAATCCTTAGTGCAGCAATTATTGAACCAGTAAATGATCTTTTTTATTAAATTTTCCTGAAAATATCTTGATTTTAAAATATATACACAATTTTCGACAATGACTGATGGTAACTCTTAATAAAGTATACACACTTTAAACAGCTGTTTCATATTAATCGCGCCTCGCTTAATAGTAAATTGAGCAATGAGAATAGCGACAAGTGCTCTCGTTTCCGAAATCGACTTCGAAACACGCCTCGCGTCCTCGCTCCATTGTAAATGGGACTTAATTCCATCAAAATTTAAGAAGAGTAACTAAAATAAATTTAAAAATTAAAAAATACGCAAAAACTTGTAAAAATATGTTACATTGGGCACCGAAGAGGTTAAGCAATTCGATCGAAGGTATCACTGCTATCCTAACAGTCTTAGTGACCCTACGTATGCCCTACCGAGTGTTTCAGTAATTTCATTTTTATTTGCAATTTTAATTATTTCGTTTACTGTGCAGTATGCATTGTGACTAAAGCAGTGTAGCATTTTTTTCAAAAACATTTCATTTTTTTTTTTTTTGTATCTTCTTTGTACAAAGATTTTTGTTGTTGATGTTATGTATATTGCTGCTGTCGTCGCATTTTACTCATGTTGGTATTGCTGTTGTTGCCGTTTGCTGCTGTTCAGCTCTGCTACTGATGATGATGATGGTGATGATACTTTTTAGCAACTCGAACTCAAGTAATAGGAGCAACAAACGAAACAAACACGCATTTTTTCTACTCCACATATTTTCTTTCTGCCATTTGGACAACAGTGAAGTACAGTAGTGTGATGCATTAAGGCACAGTAGCAGTAAATGACAAGCGTAATAAATGTGTAGCTGTCATTTTTATTTTTTTTTTTTTTTGTTATAATTTTTAGTTTGAACGTAGAGTGAAAATGAGGGGAAAGGCGGTTCGCTGTAAGAGCATTTTGCTTGATGCCTTTTGTTTCGCTCGTTTTGAAATATGACTATGCTTACGAAGAATTCATTCAGAGTTCAGTTTCACAGTGAAATTATTTCTAAACATTTCAATTGAAATATGTTATATTTCTTTTGTATTGTACTTGGTTTTTATTCTTCTTTCACATGTGCACCCTGGCCTAACAAAAGCATAAAGTTTCATTCTTTTTTAACATTTATTTATATACGAAAGAAAAATCTTTTATTTTCTTTTTTTCTATTTTTCTTTTCTTTTCTTTTTTTGCAGTATTGCTGTCACTTCATCCAAGTCTTTTATGAAAGCAAGCTCTAGACAGGATTTAATTAAGTTACCCTTGCAACATATCAAGAAAATCGATCGTTGGGATTCACTGCGCGGTTCAACATCGGATACTTTTACCGAGGAGAATTTCGGGCCATTATCGAATGTGAGGTAAGTAATTTTTGAGAAATTATTAATTGGTTTAGGTTATTCGCAAGATTCAAATATTTAAACATTAACCCTTCATTGCACTATACATAAACTTTAGCTTTTCTTCGAATTTTTCAGATGGTTTTGAAGTCTCGAGTAGGGTTTTTCATGTATTCGAATACTTTAGTTCAGTCCAAGTGGGACGGTCGAAGCAATTTTTAAGTTTTTTTTTTTTTTTGTTTTTTTTGGAACCAACAAAAGAAGTATTCAAGAATACAGCACTCAGACCAGTTTTACGTCCATTGTACTATATCCTGTGTTCCATTTCGCTATTCTTTAAATCTACCAGATTTATTAATAAATCTTAGCAGATCCTGCGGTGTTAGAGAGCTCAGGTGTTCGTCTCCCAACACTTCAGTACCAAATATGCTTACTCTGATCTGGCAGAAAGCAGGGTAGACACTAAGAAAGTGGTCTGACGTCTCTTCACATTCTTCCTCCAAACCACAGGAAGCACAGAAGGCACTAGATCATATGCAAATGCTTGGCCCAAGATAAGTGACCTGTATATAATCCCACCAGCTGCCTACAACTCTTTCTGTTAAGTGATAACAGAAAGTCTGTTAGACGCTTCGAGAGGTAACATGGTCTTTGTCTGTCTAAAGCCCCTCAGTACCTCCCATTAACGATTGTAGGTCAAGTCGACCCACTCATTAATGGTAGTCTTGATGGCTGTAGACGACAAAGAGAGTACAGGTTCTGGGCCCAGGAAACCAGTTTCCGAACCCCTTCTGTCCAGAAGGTCAGCAGATTAATTTTCTGAAATTCCTGAGTATCCAGGAACCCATTTCAACAGCAGGCTATTGTGTTTTCCAACACAATCAAGCTTGGATTTACAATACATAACCAGTTTAGATGTGGTTAGAGGATTAAGCAAGGATTTAAGCGCAGCCTGACTGTCACTAAATACACAGATATTCCTTTCTCTCCAACCATTATCATTAACATGGTCCATTGCCTTGATGATTGCAAAAATGTCTGCTTGAAAAACAGAAGCATACAACCCAAGAGAGAAGCGAAGGTGCACTCCATCATTTTCAAAAAAGACCCCAGAACCCGAACAGAATTCTGTTCTGGAGCCGTCAGTGATAATACGCTTACAATCAAGTTTAAGTTTCTCCAAAGCACCAGCTACATTCAGTTCAGTCCAAGTAGTTCTTAAGTCCGCGAAGTGGTTTTTGAGTATTTAAGTCTGAAGCTCAGCCCTAAAGGATATGTTTCATATGATTCCTAAGTTTTTCAGGTATTCGAAGTACTTTAGTTCCGTCCACAGATTTATTTAATGCGAGTTTTAATAATTCTCAGTTCAGTTCAGAGAATAATTAAGACGCGAGTTTTCGAGTATTCAAAGCACTTTCAGACCATGTGGGGACGACCTGTATAACTCTAAAGTGCTTTACGTAGCATTTCATTTCAGTCAAGACAATTGTTAACTTAACGGTCCGTATTCAAGAGAACTCTTAAAACTCGTGTAGTATTTTCGAGCATGCGAAACATTTCAGTCCAAATCACATAATTTATGAGTTTCGCTTAGTGTTTTTCTAATACTAGAAACATTTGTTCATATCAAGTGGAGACGTTTCATACTATAATTCTAAATTCTATTCGAAGTATCCAAAGCATTTCATACAATTCCCTAGTTTTTCAGGTATATGAAACGCTTTGGTCAAGTTCATATCACCTTTTAATCTATTTTAAGTACCCGCAGAACTTGGACCCAATCTAAGTGAAAACGGACCATATAATCCCCAAGTTTTTTGATATTCGTAGCACTTCTGTCCATTTAAAGCTTCCCATATATTTTAACTCTTACTTACTTTTCATAACTTTATTTTCTTAAATAAATCTTCTTTAAATTTCAATTCAAAGATTTGCTGTTTTTGCCCTGGGTTCTTCAGCTTACCCGAATTTTTGCGCTTTCGGCCAATATGTGGACAATATTCTTGGAGAACTTGGTGGTGAGCGTCTGTTGAAAATTGCCTACGGTGACGAAATGTGCGGGCAAGAACAATCGTTTCGGAAATGGGCACCTGAAGTATTTAAGGTAAGGTTTAGAATTTTGAACTCAACGGTCAACTAAAGAGTTTATGATTGCCCTAGTACTGGTAAGGAATTGAACCATTATAAAATTACAACCATTTGTAAAATTTTATTTATTTTATTTTAAATTCGACTTTTACCGGGTTCTACTATATTAACTTAGGAACGGACCGTCGAGTTTTTATTTATGTTGAAATTTTTGTTGCTTTGGTACTGGAATGGCATAGTCTAACTATTGACCGTCAATACCGTGCTAGTATTAGTTCGGCTATCACTCGAATTTTTTAATGAGAAACTTTTCCCACAACCATTACGCTTTGAAAATATATTTTAAATAACCTCTAATTAACAGCTTGCTTGCGAAACTTTCTGTTTGGATCCCGAAGAGAGTCTATCCGACGCCTCATTAGCTTTACAAAATGATTCTCTTACGGTGAACAACGTACGTCTGCTACCAGCAAAAACCAAAGGTGCGCTCGAGCAGTTACTCTCGAAATTTCACAATAAAAAAGTGCATTGCTGTAAAATCAAAAAAACTCCACAAAATCTCACCAATCTGGATAATGCTGAGAAGACAACAATACTGCTTGAGATAACAGCGCCCAGTATAGATTATGAACCGGGCGATCATGTTGGCATCTTTCCAGCTAATAATCCAGCAATAGTTGATGGTATACTAAAACGTTTAAGCGGTTTCGATGAACCCGATGAAATATTACAGTTGCAGTTACTCAAAGAGAAACAAACCTCAAATGGTATATTCAAATGTTGGGAACCACATGATAAAATACCAGCAGACACTTTACGAAATTTACTTTCACGTTTCTACGATATAACTACACCACCATCACGACAAATGTTGACATTGCTGTCAGGCTTCTGTGAGGATAATCACGATACCGAACGGCTGCAATTGTTGGTGAACGATTCGTCGGCATATGAAGATTGGCGTCATTGGCGTTTGCCTCACTTACTAGACGTCCTCGAAGAGTTTCCATCATGCAAACCACCTGCATCACTGGTATTGGTTAACCTCATGCCGCTGCAATCACGTTTCTATTCGATTTCATCATCACCGCGTAAAGTTAACAATGAAATACACTTGACGGTTGCAATCGTAAAGTATCGCAGCGAGGATGGCAATGGTGATGAACGTTACGGTGTATGCTCGAATTATTTGGGCGGCTTGCGTGCTCAGGATGAATTGTATATGTTTGTGCGTAGTGCACCGAACTTCCATTTGCCATTAGATCATTCGAAACCGATTATTTTAATTGGTCCCGGTACGGGTATTGCGCCGTTCCGTTCATTTTGGCAAGAATTCGAAATGATGCGCGAAATGAATGCTGAGGCTCAGTTGCCAAAGGTTTGGCTTTTCTTTGGTTGCCGTAATCGTGATGTGGACTTGTATGCTGCAGAGAAAGAGCAACTGGTGCGAGAGAAGATATTGGATCGTGTATTTTTGGCTTTGTCACGGGAGACAAATATACCAAAGGTAAATATTTATTAATATATGTATGTAATACATTGCTCACTTGCCACATTTTTGCAATTACTATTTGTCTCTGTAAATTTTTCAACCAACTAATTTCCTCATTCTTTCCTAATTCTAATTTCCATATCAATCTGTTCCGATTTTTTCGATTTGTTTTGTAATTTCATCCTCATATGCTGTGAATATTATTTCATTGTTGAATTTTCTTTTGCTTATTTCATCATCATATTACAGACTTATGTGCAGGATTTGATTGAAAAGGAATTCGATTCATTATACAATTTGATTGTACTGGAAAAAGGACACATCTATGTTTGCGGTGATGTTACAATGGCCGAGCATGTTTCTCAGACTATCAGGTAAGTAATAGTGGGAGTTAGGAACTATGTAGCAGATATGCCAAAGGAAGAGAGAGAGAGAATTGTGTTTGCGGTTGGCTTGGCTTGTTACTGATTATTTTTTATGTTTCTGTATAGAAAGTTAGTTGTTGTGCCAGAGTTTTCCTTGCGACAAATTAATCAAAGGATGAATTCTTTTGATTGTCACATCTTCTGGTTACAGATTTAATACAAAAATCTTAGTTTTACTAGATTTAAGTTTTAGCAATTTGTTACAACTCAACTAAAGTTCAATAGTTTTTTAAACTTTTCATCTTGTAGTGTAGTGAGGCTTTTTGTTATCCACTTTTAAGTGCTTAGTTTCTCCACCCATTCAAACAATTGTATCAGTTTTTTGTATAACTTAAAACTATGCAGTATTAAGTAGGTGCTCGCATTCTTTTTTCATCTCTCTATTATTCTAGTTATTTTTGGAAAGAATTTTCTTCTTTACAATTTTACAACAACAATCAAAGTATGCTCAAATAATAAAAAACATTCTGAAAATTTTTTAAATTCTTTAATACATACCTTTTTATACATATTTCTGTTAAATTCGACCACACATATTCCGAGAAAGAAATACCGAAATGTAAGATGAAAATTCCTTAAAGTCTTTTGCCGACAATTGCTTTCTTTTTAATACCCCACTTTAATTCCATGAGAATAGTTAAATAAACTAAGAAAAACTAAGTAATGAAAACAATGAATGAGAATATGAATGAGCAAGAATGCAATCCTCTTAAAATTCAGTTAATTTACCTGCACTTCAAAGTGCGTACAGTTGTGTTCAATGAAAAGGCAGTGCGCACGGCTTGCTTATTTCTTGATATTATTAAATAATTTCTATCAGTAAATAAAACTGTATTTGCCAGCAACAAAACCTACGGTTAGAACTAAAAAAAAGTCTTATACGAGCTAAAAAAAGAAACCCCCCCTTTCTGATAAATTATGAAAATTTCTCCTGAAAAAAAAGTTTTAAAACCCGGGATTAAACTTTGAAAACAAAAAGTTAACCAAACTCAAAAAAAAGTGTGCTCACTTAGTACTAACAACAGATGTTATTTTTCCAGGGTGTTCCAAAGAAAAACAAATTTTTCATTTCACTCTTATGTAGGGGAGACTCGAACCATGTTTTGTTTTTTGGCCGAATTTCTTCTATTATAAAATACCTCTATATAAATATAAGAAGATCGTTCAATTTCCAAAATTTTTGCTGCATGATATTAAATTTCGATCAATAGATTAGGAGCTTTTAGTGTTTAAAAGGAAAAAAAAAAATGGATGTGTGCAAGGCACGCAAGATATTTGACTTGTAAACAGTTAAGCTAATTGAATGTCATATACATAAGCTCACATATGTATAGCCATATATAGGGATTTAATGTATAATTTATATGCTTAGGTAATTCAAATTAAAACAATTATTTTATAAACTTAAAAACTTATTAGATATCATTATTTTTTATATATAATAACCCAATTCACCATAAATTGCAAATGGTCTTACATCATTGCAAATTTTTATTCCATATCACATATATTTGTTGTTGTGATAGCATAAATATTTTGCAATTGCACCAAATCGTGAATAGGGCTGTTATGTTGTAGTTGCATTATTTTTCTTTTACTCAATGTATCGGGCACTATATGCTCGCATATACGCAGCTGCATTTGCATCCTTTTTTTCGCGCTTTAAGTTTTTCTTCCTGTTGATTTGAAATTTTATTAGGTATATGAATTTGTACACACATACGTCAAATCAATCCTGAGGCGACGATAAGTGCTTTCCACACTTAACCTTAGGAAAGCAACAGGGGTGACTAGTCACCCCACTACTTTTTAAAGGCACCGCAAAGAGAGTTGTCTTAACTGCATTTAATAAAAATAAAAAAGAATGTATTTTTATTGAAGTAAATAAGTGATTTTATAATAAATAAGTCTGATTTTTTCTGTTTAACATATTTGCTATTTACATAGATAAAAAAAAGTGTTGTCTTTTATAATGCCGTGATTTGCTATCATTATCACTACGTTTTGTTTATACATTTATTGAAACCTAGATTCCTTATTACTTATCATTTTGTATTGTTTTTGTATTTTAAAAAATATTTAATTTTAATGCAATCTAACTAACCGAATGCAAAACCTATCAAACGCCTGTGTTTGCTACGGCGACTTCTCTGTTTGTATGGTATAGTCGATCTCCATACGTTTAACACCAACAAATAATTCTGCCACGAATAAATGTACACACACATTTTGTTTTCGTATGCACATATATGTGTGAGTAAATTGATGGAAACATAAACAAACAAACTCCGCTCGTATTTTAATTTCTCCCTCTCTTCTTCTCTTTGTTGTTTAGAGTAGCACAGTCATGCCGCGCAGTAGTGTGAGCGAGAGGGGAACTGGACGTTACAGTTATCTTACATCTTACGATACAGTTATTGTTACATTTTACACATTTGAAATTTTGCCCATACCGTGAGCTAAAATGTTTACACATCAATACGTAGACTCGGGCCACTGTCAAAAATTGCTGAAAAATGATCGAAAATGACTTGCAAATGATAGAAAATGACATAAATAAAGTGAAGAATGGACAAAAGAAGCCTAGGATTAAAATAAGAAGCCTCCTGTATAAATTTTCAAAAGATATTTCATGTTTTTCATACAATGGAGTTGTTTCTATTGAGCCGACGTATCATCTATTCAAGGCACACGCTTCAAAATTGTTCATCTTTGTCAGACGATGTTGATTTTAGGCGTTTTTTTTTTTGAGGCAATTGCGAGCGAGGTTGAGCAGTGCTGGTATTTAAAAATAACTTTTCGATGACAAAATAGATCATGACAATCAAAACAAAGGTGGCCCGAGTCTGGGTACTTTTTATAGCCTATACCTTTTTTTTTTTTGAAATTTTCATAGACTCAACATTTTTTTAAAGCAGCAGGGGGGTTACTCTGTAGTTCGATTCGAAAGAAAATTTACTCGAATTCAAACGATTGGTACTCTAGAAAACATTTTCGAATAATATTTGTTCGATGTTCAGATTTCATTCAGATGCATTCGAATAGAACTGCTTTTTTAATCGAACTACAGAGTATCCCACCAGGTCTTGTGGATCAATTAAAATAAAGATTTTGAAAATCGGATACCTAGACGTTACGTTACATTCACTAGAGACGCGCAAAGTATGAAAAATCTTCAAGTAGGCCTAAAAAAAAAAAAATTCGAAGTGATGGAAAATTTTGGTAAACGCAGAACGTCATTATTTTGTATGGCCAACTGTTTGGGTTAGAACTCCTGTATAATTTTCGTAGCGTCCAAAATGTGGAATGTATTGCCTGCAATATGAGAGCCTGATAATATATCCTGTAATTCATTGTAGTGTGTTCGATCTTGCAAGAAATCTGATATTATCATTGGCAGAAACCCGTTTTGAAGCTAGACGAACTTGTTGAAGTACGAAATAAAAGTGATTAGGTTACTCTGATTAACTATGTAAATTCCGTACAAAATATGCATAATGTTACTGTAGAAAATTTTGTCAAATTTAATGATGACTGATAAAAAAAAGTACATATAATAAATACCGGTAACATTATCGAAAAATTTTCTGTTTGTTCTTTTAACTTCGCATTAATTAAACCTTAGTTAGAAAAACACTAGAAAGAAATCATTTTGAAATGTTTATTTCTTATGCGGTTTCGGACGTGTTAAAAGATAAACGTTAAACGGCGCTGATTTTATCTCCCTTTTTGCGCAAAACACACAAAAATATTGAGAGAACAACAACAAATGAAAATCACTTGCTCTTTGATTTCTTATTTTCTTAATTAACGGTTTTCTGAACCTCTTATTTTTCAAATTCTCTTCCATCAATTGCAAAACCAAATTAAGGCAAACACAAAAACAAAAGCAAAGCAAAAAATTTAAACTTTCACTTGTAGTCAGGGATGCCAACTTATTTTTTCTTTCTCCCCGATGATCATCGAGAAATTCCCCGATTTTCTATCAAATTCCAAGCACTGGTATAATTTCATATTAAAACAATGTGACACGGACTTTTCATATAAACATTTTACACAAACTTCAAAATTACTTCCGTTGAGTGTTAATTTAAGAAAAGATGAAGATATAAAGTATTGCATAAGTTAAACGATTTGCTTTTAATCAAAAATGAAATCAATATATGACGTTAAGTCTCTGAAATTCCCTCGAAAAAGTCAATTTAAATAGTTGAAGTAAAATGAACTGTCTTGATTTTATTCATTCCTGTTACCGACCTATAAGATATTTTGTGCCAAAGTTCCAAAAGAGAAAGACAGATAGACCAAAAACATACCCAAGCCGAGAATCGAGTTCGGGTCTCCAGAGCCAATTCCTAACGCCTGTGTGGCATTTTTTTTATCAGCTCGGTGGTTTTGCCATTATCAACCAAGGTTTGTACTTGTACACTTTCTTATAATTCATCTCATTCACTTCATATCGATAGTGAATGTGAGAAGTTTATGAGAATTAACCACCTGACCAAGACAGGAATCGAACCGGCAACCTACTGAGTGAAAGTCTTCTGCACTATCCACTAGACTACCAACTCTACTTACTATATATGAAAAGTACAGTGCTAGTTTACCTATTTCTTAAGTATTTGTTAAGGAACTTTGTTTTGTTCTGAATTTAAATATTCACTTTTCCAGCCCTTGCCAAAAAATTTAAGTGCCCAACTCAAATCAATATTTTAATTCTGTTGAAAACATTTGAATGCATTTGGAAGAGTTGGAATTTGGAATATAAGACAAAATTTGACAATAAAAAAATAATCTACAAACAGCTCATTCTCCAAATCTCCGCATTAAGTAAAATTCCCCGCAAATCAGGGAATTCCCCGCATGTCTGTAATTTTTATCTTTGCAACTCTTTTGCGTAAAAATACAATCAAGTGAAAAATGAATGAAAAAAAAACAAACCTACCCTGTGTTTTTCTTGCTTTCTTGATTTGTTATATATTCTTCGGATTTGTTATAACTATATTCTCACTAGCCCTTTCCTTCCGTCTTTCTTTTGTTCTTCTACGTCATTCAAATAATTCCATTTAAAAAGTATTAATTTCCGTCGTGTGTAATGGCACACACACAGACTATTCCTTTTAATTCATTTTTTCTCGAACTAAGATATCTTGAAATTAATTATTGAGAATATTAATGGGTTTGAGTCACCGAGCTGGAAATCCCACAAACACTAATTCGTGTGGATTACCGCATTTCGAAACAATACTATTAGTTGAACTATATATAAATAGTAAAATAAATATTTCAAACTAAGTGCAAACTATGATGATGATGCAAACTAAATTTAAGATTATAAATTATGAGTAATAAATGCATTGAAATTGAAAGTGAAAGGAAGAAAGTAAAATATTAAGTCTCGCTGCAATAATAAAGGGAAAGCCTGTAGCTTTGCAGAAAGTAAATAATTTAAAATGAATTGAACCCTAAACTTCACAGTTTAAAATAAGGCAAATTTTCTTAGTTGAGAATAGGTTAGGTTGTAGCGGATGCCTAGAGACACACTTAGACTTGAACGGCCCATTGTGATACCACATGGTAATACAAAATTTCAAAACATACCAGGTATACAAAAATGGAAATAAAACTTTTTTAGACCCCCACAGACAGTGCTCAAAAGTCGATTTTCAAAAAATGGGTTTAGAAAAATATTCCAACGCTATTGTACTCATAAATAATTGGTGCATCGATAGGAAACTATTCAACTTTCTACCTTTTATAGTATAGGATATATGAAGTGTCAAACTTTAAAAATTCTTCCATTTTTTTTTAATATGATCAATGAACTTTGTGTTGTTATTAAAGCTATCTCAAAAATTCTTCTTGTTTTTTTTTTTAGAGTGGGATATGCAAATAATTACCAATTCTTTTTATTTTTTTTTTTTGTGCGAAAAATCTAAGTTTAATTTTGCAAAATTCTAACTTATCTCAAATTTTTTTAAAGTAAATTTTTAACATCAATTTTTTTTCGAATGGGCAAAGTGATTGGGGATGTATTAATACCAGAATATTATTCAAACATTCGGTAATTAGAATCTGAAGATAAAAGCTCAATCAATTTGCCCGTTCGAAAAAAAATGGTTTTAAAAAAATTGCCTCTTTTTTTTTAAAAAATGTTTGATTTTGTATAAGAATAAATTAAAAGTATATAGGTTTTTCCAGTTTTTAACAAAAAGTAAGCTTTTTAAGTTAACCGTAAAGATTTAGAAAACATTTCCAATAGATTTTTAGTTTCCTCCGACCCTCTAATAAGCTTCATGCGCACCTTGCCGCTTGACCACACTACAAGACCCTTTTTTTAAGATCTGTTGGAAGTGGAGCTAACAAAATGACAAAATGATTATAAATTTATTCTTTAAAGTATTGTCCATCGTTAGCCACAACCTTTTCTCATCTTTTTGGTAGCATACGAACTCCGCGTCGAAAGAACTCCTCATTTTTTGAGGCTATCCACGAATCGACCTATTTTTTGAGTTCTTCGAAAGAACGGAAGTGCTGTTCAGCCAGGCCATGTGTCATCGATCGGAACAAACAATGTCTGGAGAATACGGCGGGTGGGGTAGCACTTCGCATTTCAGCGTTTCCAAGTATGTTTTTACTTGCCTTGCAACATGTGGCCGAGCATTGTCGTGCTGAAGAATAACTTCGTCGTGTCTATTCTCATATTCTGGCCTCTTATCCTTTAATGCTCGGCTCAAACGCATCAATTGTAGTCGGTAGCGGTCGCCAGTGATCGTTTCATTCAGTTTCAACAGCTCATAATACACGACACCTTTCATATCCCACCAAATACACAGCATGAGCTTGGATCCATGGATATTCGGCTTTGCCGTTGCATGCATGTCCGGGCGGTCCCCATGATTTTTTACGCTTTGGGTTATCTTAACGTATCCATCGCCAGTCACAATACGATGCAGAAAACCCTTTCTTTTCTGTCGTTCAATCAGCAGTTCACATGTGAAAAATCGTCGTTCGACGTCTCTCGGCTTCAATTCGTACGGCACCCAATTTCCTTGCTTTTGAATCATTCCCAATGTTTTTAATCGTTTAGAAATGGTTGATTGATCAACTCCTAAAGATTCTGCAAGTTCTTGTTGCGTTTGACATGAATCTTCTTCGAGTAATGCCTTCAATTCTTCATCTTCGAACTTTTTCGGGCCGCCTGAACGTTCCCTGTCTTCAACATCAAAATCACCACTTTTCAAACGGGCATACCACACCTGACACATTCTAACGTCTATAGCACAGTCAGGATAAGCTTCAGTGAGTAAACGATGTGCTTCAGTTGCGTTTTTCTTTAAATGGAAGAAGCAAATTAAAACTTCCCGCAAATGTTGTTTTGTTGGCACGAAATTCGACATTTTCAACTATAGTAAAACACTTTTGTAAAATTATGAAAATTATTTGATAGATCCACTCTTATAGTATTTTTGGCGCTCTTCGAGATAGAATAGCTTGTCAATGTCAAAAAAATGGCGCGTATGATAGATATGAAACTTTTTTATTTTGAAAAAAAAATCCTTGACATGTAGCACAAAGGTTTGACTATGGAAACTTCCTTTAAATTGTACAGAAAGTTTCAAAATACAAAATTTTGTTAAACTGATGGGTTAAATCATTTAAAAGTTACTTTACAAATTATATTTAAATGACTTTTGTTATATGTTTATGTTACTTAGGTCACAAATGGGTTAAATCGTGGTCATCAATGGGTTAAATCAACTAAAATTAACATAAAAAGTATAGCTCAAATGAGTTTGGTCGAAAAAAATTAATTTTCGAATTTTGAGCACTCACTTATATGGAGCGGCCCCAGTCAGTGTACGTCAGGCTGAGGTATGAAGTTAAAGACTCGGAAGCGAATTCCTCCTTAAATTCATTTTCCAAAAAAAAAAATGTAATTATAATTGGTAATTAACATTTTCATTGTAATTATCCATTTCTCAATAGTAAAATAATAAAGTAAAAAAATGAAAAAATGTAGAATTCCATTACTGAATTGTAATTTAATTAAATATCCGACTCCTAAAGAAAAGTACTTGAAAACTAAAGGAAGAGCAATTTCCTTTGTGTAATTAACTGCTTTTGTGGAATTAAATTTAAAAAGGCTGGACTTATTTCGTGAAAGTATTGGGAGTATAAACTCGTAATTGTGACTAACTTCATATCTATCATACGCGCCATTTTTTTACATTGACAGCTATTCTATCTCGAAGAGCGCCAAAAATACTATAAGAATTGATCTGTCAAATAATTTTCATAATTTTACAAAAGTGTTTTACTATAGCTGAAAATGTCGAATTTCGTGCCAACAAAACAACATTTGCGGGAAGTTTTAATTTGCTTCTTCTATTTAAAGAAAAACGCAACTGAAGCACATCGTTTACTCACTGAAGCTTATCCTGACTGTGCTATAGACGTTAGAATGTGTCAGGTGTGGTATGCCCGTTTCAAAAGTGCTGATTTTGATGTTGAAGACAGGGAACGTTCAGGCGGCCCGAAAAAGTTCGAAGATGAAGAATTGAAGGCATTATTCGAAGAAGATTCATGTCAAACGCAACAAGAACTTGCAGAATCTTTAGGAGTTGATCAATCAACCATTTCTAAACCATTTCTAATACGATGTATATGATACAATATGTATAAAACATTCATACTCCCAATAATTAATTCCTTTTGCGTTAAATTCCAACACCAACCGTTTTCTGATTGAACTGCAGTAAAACTTTTGTCAACATTGGGTAATAACCACGCCTACCTCCCATACAATTGAAATCTTTCGTCTAACGAACTTCTCTCAAACTTGGTATAGACATTTTTTAGAACAAAATTGGTCAAGCGTAGTTGATACCTCTCATACCAGTGCAATTTTCAAAACGTGATATTCAACAAAAACTGAAACAAATTAAACTAAACTTGGTACACACTCGGTATGCCGCACGAATACAACGAAATTCGGTAAATTGAGGTCAATAGCTAAACTATTTCACGCAGAAACTATCAAAATCGCTGAATGTAATAATAATTTTTTTTGTTTGTAGAAGGTGTGCAGGGTATAAAAAGTTCGTCAGGAACGGAACTTAGTTTTCCATCTTGCTTAACTCGTAACAGACAAAATTTAATTTTATTTTTCTTGTCGGCATTGCTATTCTATCGAACACAGCTGTGTCTGTGAGAAAATTCAAGCGCACGCTTTGAAATGTAATATTTTTAAGCGCTAAAAAGTATACCTCTACATTTCAAGCACCAGTCAAGTAAACTGCATGAAGAAAGAGAGAGAGAGAGAGAGAGAACTGTAGCATTGCATACTTGTATTGTTTACATGTGCCTCACAACCTTTAAATTTTCATTCACTTTTTTCTATTTTCTTTTTTTCCTTCATACATTCTCTTACATTTTCTTCCTCTTTTCGCTTTTGCATCACTTTATGGCATATATCTACACCTATACTATTACTACAGGAAATGCATCGCCGGAAAAGAGCAAAAAACCGAAGCGGAAGTTGAGACATTCATGCTAACATTGCGGGTAAGTACGTGTGCAGCAAATGAATGTATGTGTGTGTGTGTGTGTAAATGTGCATCTATGCGTTGCATGTGTAGGCACCATGTGCGTAATAGCAGCAGTAAAAAAAAGGTTGCTGATGCAGCTCCTGCTGTTGATGTTGCTGCTACTTGTGTGCATTTGCTTTATTTGCTTTTAATGCTGTTGGGTTTTCTTTTACTTTTACTATTTTTATTATTATTTTTTTTTTCTTTCGACTGACATTGTATGTGTGTAAACTTTTCAAATGTTGTATAAATATTTGAATATAGAATGAGTATAGAAAATAATGTAAGAGGCAAACATGCGACAACCATAAATGTCAATGTAAGCAAATACTCTTCATATGTACAAGAATTGAAAAAGAAGAAAACAGCAACGGTTGAGTGTTATTGAAAAGTTTACAATACGTACTATTTATTAAAAAAATACTTACTTACTACATTATTTCAAATTGAAATAATGAATTTATATTTTATTTCGCAGTTTTAATGTTTGTTGTCTTTTCTTCCTCTTTTTCAAAATAACCCAAACAGGATGAGAGTCGTTATCATGAAGATATATTTGGCATTACACTACGCACTGCTGAAATTCACACCAAATCGAGAGCTAATGCGCGCATTCGCATGGCATCCGAACCATAAATTGGAAAAACAACAAATTGTTTTAACAAAAGTTTCACAAGATAAGCAATTTTTTCTTCTCTACTTCTTATATACATACATAAAGTTATATTCTCCCATCGAAATTTTAAGTGCTATAAGTTATATTCCACATACGTATAAAATAATCAAAATAATGAAACAAAAATAATCTTCTTAATTCGATTAGTGCCTACGTTGACATATGGAGACATCTAAAAAAATCGCACAGACTCCACTAATGTTCTACTAGAATTAATCTATACTTTTAAGTTCATAACAGAACCATTTTTATTCATTCAAACAGCCAAGTTACTCTCTCTCTTTTTCTCTTTTCGAACTTCTGAGCAGGCCATGCTATAACTATTCTAGTGCAGTGATGGTCACCCACACATGCACAACGGTTGACTGAGCTCTTTTTTTATGGTAATGACCAACCCTTACACTAGTCTACAACCTACCAGGTCTCTTATGTTTTCTATTTCGACTTTCACTCCAGTGCAGGAATGCCAACTCATTTTTTCTTTCTTCCCGATAGCCCTCGAGAAATTCCCTGATTTTCGATCGAATTCCCCGCATCGATATAATTTCATATTATAACAGCGCGACACGCACTTTCCATATAAACATTTTACAAAAACGAAAAATTACCTAAAATTTACCTCAAAGAGTGTTATATTAAGGTAACCCTGAACTTTCTCGGTCCAAAACTTAACCAATTTTAACGGGACTGGTAGATTAATAGGAATGTACCTTCTGACTCCGGAATTCTTTTGGCACATGGGAGATTTCACTTCAAGGGAACCCACTCTCAAAATCGATCCGGCTCAAGCTTGCATAAAGTTTAATCCTATTGGGGTAGTAGTTGCCACACCAAAATTTGAACGAGATGGGGTGTTTCGAGTTACTAGACGTTCATTTTGATAGATAAACAAGCCTCAGCCCACTTTTGGATATCAAAGTTTGCAAAGGAGAAGACATTGGCTCTCTTTTAACTTAAATAAAAAATGGCAAAAACTTTGTTTTGAAAAAACCGGGTTCGAAGTTTTGATTATCTTCTTTATGATGGCTGATTGTAATTTGTAAGTTAACAGATTTGTCAGCAAGGGTCAAGAGTTATTAATCAGGAGGTGCTGGACTAAGACATAGCTTTCTGAACGGTCGAAACGGAAGACTATGCGCAGCGCGACTATTTTGGCCTGACTGACACTTGGCGCTTTAATCGTCTATATCTATGAAAGCACTCCGCGTCTCTCTGAAAATTTCACAAAATACTTTCGAAATATAATACTTTCAAATAGCACTCTTTTTCAAAAATCGATTTCTCCAAACCAATAAATCGCAGGGCCCACTTAAGAAAAGACGAAGATTTTAAGACCCAAAATATGAAATATTGCGTAAGCTAAACGTTTTACATTACATAAAATTTCACAAAAAATATCCTACAGACTTTTATGACTAAAAGCTGAACGACTTCAAATTCCCCGTAAAAAACAGCTCACTCCCCGATTCCCCGCACCAAGTAAAATTCCCCGCAAATCGGGGAATTCCCCGCAAGTTGCCATCGCTGCTCCAGTGCCTGGCGATAGATTTCGTTGGGTGGTTTGTGCGAAAAGACCACTACCCACTTCTAAGTCGTTGTAATGTTAAAAAAGAAAGCTTCATTACCGTTAAATATTATTATTACGCCTATATAACATCTGCCTAAAGAAAATAGTTTCTTAAAGGCTTTTAAGCCGAATGCTGCCTAGATATGGTTTTTACTGGTTGTCACTTCTCATCAATCTTTATTCGTGCCAGCAGTTTTTGGATAGTCTTTGGCGCTATCCGGGTTAAACTACGTAACTTTTTTTATCACTTCCTGCGACTTAAAATCAAAGCTTGCTGTTTACTTCTGTCAGTATCTAGATTTTATGCTGATGGCATCTGTGGCTTATGCTTAAAAATAAAGTTTCTATTTTCATATTTTATAATCCAGCTTACTTCTGCTGTTCACATTTCGATGACAGGAAATTTTACTTTCTAGTAAATAGTGAATTGATTTGTAGCAACAATAAACTAAACTAAATAGATAATGAAGGGAACGAGTTTTAATTTTAAGCATGAAATCAGGATGCTGGGTGCGAGTAAGCGAATGAGCTTAGAATGAACAAACATAAATCCATAAACTCAATACTTCACTCTCTATTGCTTAAGATTCTATTTATTTTGGAGAGATAGCGAGAAGGAGTAATTTACAAACCTTAAAAAAAAAAAAAATAAAAGAGTAATAAATGAGGGCTCTCTTTTAGTTTTGTTACTAGCAATCACGTAATACTCAACGCTTTTTCTGGGCGCACTATTTTTCTCTCTTTCTCTTATTTTCATCATATATTTATTAATTACAGTTGAACTTTTTTATCAAGCTCAGATGAAAGATAATTAATTTACCAATAAATATTTTTTTTAACAATATTTTCCAATCAACCCAGTAGTTTAAGTGCAATTGGTCAAAATATGAAACAAAAAACTTTTTTTTTGGACAAACATTTAAATCGAAAACTCACTTTAAAAATAATAAAGACTAGAAAACGTAAAAATATGAACTATTTCTTAATTTTTACATAAAGTTTGAACTTTTACGTAAAGAACCTGGTATTTATGAACAAATGGACAAATACCGAAGTTATGACCGATTATGTACGAAGACCAAAATTTAACTTTTTCTCTATATTTGAATTTTTCCTCATTCATAACGTATATTATCGTTTTATTCTGTCTGTCTCTCCTTATGGTAGGATATATAAAAGTATATGTGGAAATTTGGTTTTCACAATTGAAACGCTTTTTATTGAAAACGTTATAAAAATGTTTGTTAATTTAGTTTCTTTTACCAAAGGGGGGATTTTTTTCGGGGGGTCGCTTTGCAACCCCAGGACTGATTTTTGTGGTTTTTGAATCTATCATATCCCCACTAACATTTACTGAAGAAAAATCTCAGTTTAGAATTTTTATAATGACTGGACTATAAGGAGAGACAGACAGAATAAAATGATTTGGAAAAATCCAAATATAGAGAAAAAGTTGAATTTTGGTCTTCGTATATAATTGGTCATAGCTTCGGTATTATTAATTAGTTCGTAAATACCAGGTTCTCTACGTAAAACTTTATGTAAAAATTAAGAAATATGGAATATTTTTACGTTTTCTAGTTTTTATTATTTTTTAAGTGAGTTTTCGATGTAAATGTTGGTCCAAAAAAACGTTTTTTGTTTCATATTTTGACTAATTGCACTTAATCTACTGGGTTGATTGGAAAATATTATTAAAAATATTTATTGGTAAATTAATTATCTTTCATCTGATACTTTTTATAATCATATTGGTTATTGTCTTCTCGAGACATGGTCAAAACAGTCAAACTACCTTCGGAAAAAACAAAAAATTAATTCAAAAAATGATATCTCGAAAACCTATCCACAAAAGAATTTTTTGATGCCATTTTCGAGTTTAGTGGTCCAAAGTACAAAAAAGCACAGACATTTTTTTTTAAATTTGTAATCTAGTGTTATTTTTGGTCGTCATCGCTGGTCATAGCTACAGAAATAGTGTGGTTTTTACACATTAACAATCACATATTTTGTGTTATGACACACTCGAATATTGTTTTTTGTTGTAAGAACGAAAAATCCTACATGTTCATTTCGAAATACTTAATTTCTTCACAAAACTAAAGCTAATAAACTGTTTATCAAAATATGTGAATACAGCATCAAAAATTTTTATTACGCTGAAATGGCAGTAATAATAAACTTTAAAATTAAATTTTCTCGGAATGATGTAGTTCTGAGTTATGACGGTCTTGCACCGAAGGAGCGATATGTAGGTAAGGAATATAACTTATAGAATATAACTGTATATTTATAAAATAATTTAATGGAAATATTTAAGTATTATATGAAAACTAAAAGAAAGAAATCAAAACCACTTTGAATAATTCACATACATCAATTACTTTAATATTACAAATGTACTTTTAATTTAATGAATTGTTTTTTTCTGATTTATTGTTATTTAACGTTTCCTTGGAATATTGAATTTCGAAAAGCAACTCAGAGTTTTATTTGTTTATGAAACATCTGCATAACGCATTAAATAATTACATTATCTTATATAGTAGTAGTAAGTAGTAAATTTGTTTAAAAAATTATTAGCTGCACTTTTTGTTAAATTCATACAAATTCAGAACGGGATAAGAAGAGCTTAAGTGGCGTGTGACAAGAGTGAATAAAAAGAGTTCACAATTTTTTAGTGCATATTGAGAGGATCTTACTGTTTTGAGATTAGAGAATTCATTGGAAAGCAACAACAACAACAATTTAAAAATGACGCTGGTGACGCAAATGGTAAATAAAAAACAGGGACCCAAAAAAACTATATATTTTTTTTTGCAAAAAAGACGTTGGGAAAAATAATTAAAAAAAAAACTCTGGTTTAACTATTATAAGCTTCTTTTATTTTTTTTTTTTTGGTTGCCCATAAATACCGCAACCAAAATTTTATTTTAGATTAGATTATTAAGGAGGTGGGCAATAAGTTCTCAGATCATTGCGGCCATCTAGGGCCTATTGTGATATACCTCAAAGATTTATTGTATTTATAGTTCCCCTTTGAGGAAATTTAATATCTCTTTAGGAGAACAATTCGCAATGTCTTACGGTTGTAGGATAGAATTTCCTAAGTAGCGAAGTCGGATCCTCATAAGACCTTTACAGTGGCATAAAATATGTTCTTCTGTTTCTTCCTCCTCGTTAAATATTCGGCACGTATCGTCTCTTGTGCTAAACCCAAGTGTTTATTAACCCTACAATGCCCTATGTAGAACCGTGTGGCAATTCGGATTTGATTCCTGCTTAAATTAAGCAATTGTTTAGTTCTGCGTTGACAGATCTTTGGCTTGAATGATTTAGCTTGTCTGTTACCGGGGGTTTCCCTCCTTCGATTTACTGTCCAGCCAATTTTTCAAACTAATTTTAACGGAACTCCATGGTAGACCGCTGAATGGTCGTGGTCTAGTGAATTCACTGGATAAGCCTTTCCTTGCAAGTTCGTCTGCCATTTCGTCGTCTACATGTCCCCTATGCCCTGGCACCCAAATGAGTTGTACTCTGTTGTGAGAAGCTAGACAGATTAGGAGCTATAGGTAGTCTCAAACTAGTTTGGAGGTGATTTTATATGCATTTAGTGCAAGAAAAAACGCTTTGCTGTCAGAGTGTATGTAAATGTTCTTGCTGTGCACAGATCTGTTTTCATACTCCCTTAGGCAGAGCTCAATGGCATGCACATCGGCTTGGAAAACTGAGTTAACTGTGCCCATACCAGCATTAACATGTTTTTTGGTCTAACCCCGTACACTCCTGCTCCAACTTCTTCGTTTGTCTTGGAGCCATCTGTATACCATACATGATAGTCCCATGTAAACTTGTTCCCATTTATTCTTATCAGGGAATGTGACATTAAAGTTATGGCAGAAGTTGTAACGCGGAAGATATTTGTCGGTAGAAATAATACCAAAGTTTTCAACCAGGTTAATTTCTTGGATTAGATTCGGATGAATAGTTTTACCCGCCGTTCCTTTTGATTCAGAGATGAGCTTACAGGTGAACTGGAGAGCTTCTTTTTTTAAGAATTAGTGTAGCGGTGGTAGGTTTAGCAATGTATTCAATGCGGCGAAGGGCGTTGTTCGCATTGTTCCTGTAATACAGGCGCAAGTTAGTCTTTGAAGTTTATTGAGCTTGGCCTGCGTTGTTTTTTGTTTTGCTTTACTCCACCATATTGGTGCAGCATAGGTAATTATTGGTCTGGCTATGGCTGTATGTATATAGCCAGATTGAGAGCTTAGGACTGAGTCCCCAGTTCTTGCCTACTAGACTTTTGCTGGTCCAAATGGCTTTTCTGGCTTTATCTAGAGCCCTGTCTAGATGTGAGTTCCATGTTAGTTTTTCATCGAGAATCACACCCAGATATTTTACTTCTTTTGAGAAGTTAATAGTTTAGATACCAATTACAAATTTTTTTCCCCCAAAAACCAAAATGCCAATCAAAAATAATCAAAAATTTAATTTTGGTTTCGAAACTAAACAGTTATTTTTGGTTATATTTTAGCATGAAAAATAGCTATTTTTTCATTTGACCTTGCGTTCGTCATTCGGTTTCGTCGCCAAAAATAAAATTTTATTTTGATAGCAAAATAATCTTCGTGTCACTGAAAAATTTCCACTTTTTTAAAAATCACACATAACTAATTAAGATTAAGTTTTTCTCTCAGGCACCAAAAAAACCATAGTTTTTAAAAGTAATATTATTGCAGAAAGATTCGTGATTGGCGTTTGGCCCAAAATTAATCAAAAACTTTTCTAGAATTCCCATTTGAGCGAGAAAACGTGATATTAGAAAATATTCCATGATGGTCTCTTAAGGCTTATTCACCAACCGAGTGTTGCTCTCTCTTTCTGATTTTTTATATGAAGTTTTTTTCGCTCTCTCAAATTAAGAGAGTATGAAAATGCGAGAAATGTGAGATTACTTAATTTTAATTACTGTGCCGCAAAGTTTTAGCAGGGAGCGAAAGCGGAGTTTACATCTCCAAATGCAATTTAAGCAGTGTGGCCAACTTTTAGTTTTCAAAATCCGCTAAAATGAAGAATAAAACGCGTATTTTCTTTTAAAAACCCGTTAAATTTGATCCCTTATAAAAGTGAGAGAAAACTCAATACATGTAAACTTTTTCACTAATTCACACAGTCATTGAAAATTTCTTTGATTTTTCGAAGATATTTTAAATTGAAAAAACGAGCTGAGCGCTAAATCACTTTTTTCCGCGTTTTAATTTTCAAAAAGCACTAAAATCAGCGGGACAAGCGCTGAAGTTGGTCACACTGAATTTAAGGTCAAAAAGACTTCCTGAGAGCAAATTGCAGCAATTTACTTGGAGATGTAAACTCCGCCTAAATTAAGTGCCTGGAAATGTTAATTTTCGATCAAAGAGACGTTGAAAGGAAATGTGGAAAGAAAAAATAGAAATAGAAAAAAAGCATCTAAACGTTGACACTGGGTCGTTGAAATCGCTTTTAATTGTTGTTGATTTTCCTCAAATTTTGTTCACAATAATGCACAGAAAAATTACTTAGGTCATAGCTCCTTTAGAGTTATGAACTGAAATGGAAGTTATTACCATTGCCGAAAAAAAATTAAATTCTTATTTTCATTTTGGAGTGTCTATAAAAAGGTTATTTCTTTTTTTTACAACAAAAAAAAAAAAAAAACGTTATTCGATTTTAGAAAGAAACCAGTCGGAGCTTATTATAAACTTAGAGGCCTCATTCCCTGAGAGGCCAGTTTTCTTATTGACTGTTCTGAATGTATGAAGTGCCATAAGATTTTATTGTATTATTGAAGTTTTGAATATTGAAATCAAAAGGAATATGTCAGAATCTAAGAAATCTACAATGAGATAGGGTGAATCATATATTCGTATATAATTTTATTTAATAAATATAAAAATTTTGTTAAACGTTTAGTACAATGATGAAATTGTTACTTATTACTTTAAAAACAATATACCTATAAAAAAAAAATAAAATAAAATAAAAAGGAACAGACAAGAATAATCTTTGTATAATTAACAAATTACGCTTTTAATCATTTGTTATTTACAATTAAAAAAAAAAAGAATAAAATAAAAACTGTTCGTACATTGACATTTGACCATGATATTCAATCATACCGATAAAAATTTAATCAAAATTATATAGTTAAATAAATATAATTAAATAAATATGGGAATGTCTTTTCTTTTAATTTTATATGGGGGGTATATATATAGGATACAATTTACCGGGTGAACGGGTGATTCATTTCACTTTATACCTCTCATGTTTGATGAAGCTTTAAAGCGAAAAGCTTTTCGTTTGTGAAATTCATTAGTAAGTTAAAAAGCTTTAAGTTCGCGAGCGTATGGATAATTAACATTAGTTTAGACTGAATTTAATATCAAAAAAACAAATGTCATTATATTCTGAATTTTTCCTGGTTCTCATTTTAATCCAATCCTGCTGATTATTCTATGAGTTTTAAAGCTTACAGCTTTCAATTAATAAGCCTGAAAGGTTTCCGCCCAAAGAACTTAGGAATCGGAATAATCGCTCTAATCCCTTAATTATATTGAATGATTGTATATTTGTTAAATTCCTTAATTTATATTCCTGTTTTTGATTCATCAATATTTCGGCAAATTTTGGAATTTGTATGAAAAAATCAAAATAAGAAAGTTCGCTTATATAATAAATATTTAAAAACCAAATTACATATTTTTATTGAAATACCACTACAGTTTTTAATAAAAACAAAAATTCTTATCAATAAAAAAACAAAAACAAACCTAAAGCAAATGCGAAAATAATTCAAAAATATCATATCTATTAGCAAAACAAAAAAAAAAAAATTAAAAAAAAAAAATAAAACAAAATAAAAAATTTGCCTGCATTTTTCAAAACAAAATATTTTTTGTTATTGCTTTTGTATTTGTTTTTAATGATTCGGTTACTTTATGCTTGCTGTGAAGGCTGAAGTTTTCTTATCGTTTCGAACTCAGAAATAAAAGAAGAAGAAGAACAACAACAACAATAACAATTCTCAACATTGTGTCATAAACACACAAGAATTGCAAAATTCACAATCAGTCAATATTTCTATGCTGTGCTGGACACAATTCAAAAGCTCTGCTATTTAGCTATAAAGTGTGATATTTTTCGAAAACGTCCTGAGTGTCGTGAGGGAGTGTGAGTTTGTGTGACCGTGCATGAACGTGAAATCCTTTAATTAAAAATTGAAATAAAAAACAAAAATTCAAGCTAAAAAAATAATAAAAAAAAACAAAAAGGATTAATCCTAAAAAGTCAATTTGAACTTACAAAGTGAACTTGAAGTATTAAAACTGTAAAATAATTGAAAAAGGATTAAAAACGTATATGGTGTTGTTTTTTTTTTGTTGAGATTGAATTGAACCTCAATTTTGTCTCACTTGTGAAATAAATACAAATTTTTCTAATCGGAAATAATAAAATAATAAATTAAAAATACACAAGTCTACATAATTCTGCAAAGTGCAACCAACAAGCAAACAGTTTAAAATTTAATTCAAAATGCCTTCCACTGCATATCCTTTGAATTATTTAAAAAATACCAGTTCAATAAAACGCCACAGTTTGCCCATTTCGGTTACGCCGGTTAATGCTAAAGGTTTATGTGCTGGCAATTTGGAGAAATCTCGTGAGTTGCTTGCCGAAACAAATACGCAAGTACGTGAGATTTTATCACGTAAACCGACGCGTTTAAAGAATGTTGAAGGTAAACCCGAGGTCTATGATAAATTGCATTGCCAAGGAACGGAGGTGAGTAGAGTGTGGAAAAAGTGTAATTTAATGAAATTATGAACTAAGTATTTCGGTAGTAACAATTACGAAATTAGAATTTGCATAACTAGTTAAGTTTGGAAGAAGTTGAACCAGTATAGAAAATTCTTATCCTTATTAAAATTAACAAGCAACATGCAAAAGTGTATGGCAACCGTCACAGTAAAAAAAAAAGTTTACTCTCACTAAGCAATACTTTAATGCAGGGATGCCCAAAAGTTTCTTATTGAAGACCAATAAAGCATACGAAAGTATTGTTGCTTTGCACTTTGGTATAGGCAAAGAAAAGAGATGAGAAATGCTCAGCCTATGCCCAAGTGCTTTTACAAAAACAAATGTGCACCAAGTGCATAGGCCGTGGGCACCTCTGTTTTCTTAAAAAAAAAAAATTTTTAACCAAAAACATTAAGTCAGTGCGACTGCCCCGCAGTTTGTCTCCTAAAACTCGAAAACCCTTTCTCCGATTTAGATGCAGTTTTTTCTATTTGAAACTGTGTCATCAGAGCAGAATATAAATGAAATTAAAATCGGTTGGTTGAAAAGCTTTTTGGGCGTGGCCCGATTTTTTTGAATAGGTTGAGAAATATTATAAGAAGCTAAGTATACTTTTGAATTTTTCTTAAAATTTCCAGTGGAATTCTAGATTTTGTAAGTTTTTAAAAGTTATTAACCTGGGTTTGCTCTTTCTAACAGTATTCAAAAATTACAATTTGTTTAAAGATTTCTGAATTAAATAGGTTTTGAGTTTTCAAGGGTGAATTTTTTAATGGTATAAATTTGATTCTGATAAGGAATAATTTAATGTTAATTAATCATTTGGGGGCATTTCCCAAACAGTTCAAGTAGCGATAACTTGGGCTATAGATAGCCCTCTACTGCATACAAATCCATATACGACTTTTTATATATATATGCATTGCTTTTTTTGGCTATTTTTTGAACACATAAACTTTTATTTAAGGGCCTGAAGCCAACGATATATTAAGTAAAAAATAAGAAGATTGGCAAAAAATACATAGAACGATAGTGGTAGTTCCTTTCAATAATATTATTCATTGAAAATAACTGTCTTTGTAATTCTCATTTACTTTATAGTATTTTCTTTTATATAGATTGTTGAAATTAGGGAACTATCACAAAGATCACTGATGAGGAACCGTAGCTGGTTCCAAAACGATCGTCTAAGCTGCTAGTTCTATGAACTTTCTGGTATTCTTCTGGCATCATTGTTCATTCAAAGCCTAATAGTTTTAATAATTATAAATAAGTAAATTAGTAACGAAACCCCAAAGCTACTGAGATTGTCTCCATTCAAAGAGTAGGCACTAAAAATATTTTAAGTTGTTTTTTATAACTTCAAATTACTTATTAAATAAAATAAATATTTAAATACAGTTCAGGTTTATTAGTTTATTTATTAGATTTAGAGGAAATTTGATTTTTAAAAATAAAAGCAATTAAAACCACTTGCACTTTTCGATTCGATAATTCCAACCAAAAAAAGTTGAGCAAACAAAGCAAAAAAAAAAAAAAAAAATTTGCTATTGATATCAGATGCTGATTTCCTGGATGTTCTTGAAAAAAAAAATGTTTTACCCCACCCTAACGTATAGATACGAATCATATATGCCTAAGTGTATTTTGCAAATGTCCACGCCTTTTGAACACAAAGAAAATTTATATTTTTCTCTACGTATATTTGGTTTGAAACACCATTTTACATCTACAATGTTCTGCAAGAAAATTGAGTACCAATTTGTTCGTTAAGGACCCGTCTATATCAGATTATAAATATCGTAATTCCTATTTGCTCCCATTAAAAAGTACAGTCCGTTGAAAATACAAAACTTAACAAAAAATAAGTAAAAAAAATTCCCAAATTAAAATGCGAGTATCTACTGAGAGAGGAACTTAAATTAAAGACTTTATGAACCAAATTAAATCACAGTTGTATGATTTGAAAAAAAAAAATAAATTCAGAAAACATCGCTCATTTACTAAAAGACTGTCATAAGTCAAAAAACACGATTTTTAAGTTAATGATGCAGAATTATTCATTATATTACACTTCATATTGTGTAAAAATTTCATATTAATATCTTGTATACTCTGCGCGTGAGAATTATAAGATTTCTTCTTTTTTCTCCAATGTGTGAGTCAATTGAAAACTGTAAACGCGTTTTCTGTAAAATCGCGTTTTTGAGTTATGACAGTCTTTTAGTAAATGAGCGACATAACTTTGTAAGGCCATAAAAATGAAAGTGTTATCGAAATAAATTAAAAAAAAATAATTTTACTGGCCTCTAATTTATTTAGATTAGGAAAAACAAAAATTCTTATAGGTTCCGTTATAACTCCAATGCGAGCAATTTTAAGATATTTTCTCCACAGTGCATCGTTTACAGTGTTTCATATAAACTGTAGCGAAATTGAAAATCTCAATGCCACTGAAAAAACCCGACGCATTAACTACTGAGCTGAGCATATACAGCAACGAAGACCGCAAAAACTGCGACAAAGAGGTAATGGGCGACAAGGAGCAATATCTGTGTAACGATCTTATTTTCTAGAGAGATTTAAATCAAGCAACTGCGATCTTGGTTTCCGAATAAGCTTTTTCTATTGATGATACGCAAATTCGCGGAATAAAATAGAACCGTGTGCAAGCACAATGGAATACAATAAATTTCTAAAAAGTCTGAGCGTTTGAGCACAACCCTACAAATAAATATAAAAAAATGTATGTATTTACGGTGAAATCGGTCTGAGATTCCACCTCCACTACTAAATCATAGTTATATACATTTTACGTGCTTAATGATGTAAGTACAAATTGCCACAAACTCTCGAATATGTGGTTAAATATCAAAGTGATGCAAATATCTTTAAAGAATGAAGTGATTCAAGTAATGATGCATATGCAAGTGACGCTGATATTTTCAATCAACAAGTACATGAATAAGTTATTATACAAATAAATATTTACTTAACTTATGTCAAAAGGCAAGACTGTGTATTTTGCGCTTACGCATTACGTTTTTTATGGTGGGATATAAAACATGACTCGAATGGTTGTGTTTTCTTTATTGATTTTATATATGCTACGTACTGCCACCAAATACGCTAGTTCTTGGTTCATTGGCGTGCCATCATTTTTCATCTTATTCATCGATCTGTTCGAAGAAACTAATTTGCGAATGACGAATTTGTTTGACTTTAGGGAATATGAAAAAAAAATAGCAAAATGCTGATATCGAAACAAAACAATGAATAATGAACAATTTCTATTAAAAACTAGTCGGTTAGCCCCTCTATAATCGGGGTTTTTTTTTGCGGAATTTACCATTCAATTTTGAGTAGTATTAAATACTTTGCTATATTTTTTTGTTATTATTCTCACAAAAGAATACATACCTATTAGGTAACTCTGGTAAGGAGCAAAATTTTCTCCTTCACCTTTTTGAACTTCTCTTCATGGAAAAAATATAGAAAAACAACAAAAGAGAGCTAAACGCAACCACTTCTCGACAGAGCTGTAAAAGATTGCAGTCTTTTTAGATTTGAAGTCAACTGACTTCTAAAAAAATGATTGCAATAATCCAGTCTTTTTGTGAATGCGGAATTAAGATTTTGAAGTCACAAGTCATATTGAAGCCAATGACTTATCCTTCATTTTTGAAGTCATTTTTTTGAAGTCATGAATGATCAGTCTCTTATTTGCAGTCCTAATCTAAACAAAGTATTAATTGACTTGAAGTTAATCATTTTGAAGTCATCTAAAGTGAATTTAAGTCATTTGAAGTCAATTGACTTCAATTTATTTCAATGAAGTCAATTGACTTCACGGAAATAATTTGAATTCGTGGAAATAAACTTGGAAGTCATTAAAGTTATTTTTTCAGAATTTTACACATTTTCATGTTCACACTTGTTACGAATTATTTTTCTTGTTGCAAATATAAAAAATCATCGAAATCAAAGCTGTGCCTCAAGCAACTTTTTTCGAAATTTACTAGAAATACCAGTATAAATTATAATAATTTCAATTTTTTTATTTATTTAAAAAAATTTGTAATTAAATTTGTATCTAATATAAAAACTTGGTTATTCGATGTTCTATTTGTGTATGTAGTTACATATATGTATGTATGTCTAAGATGATATGTATTATATGTTTTTTCATAACTGTTTTATTGTCATTAAAATCATGAAGAGCTTTTTTGTTTAATTAAATAATTATACTACTTATAAATACTGTATATTTTTTATCATTCAATAACAGACTTCACCCAGTGAAGGTTAAGTCTCAAATGATTGCAAGACTTCAAACCAATTTGAAGTCATGACTGCGACTTCAAGTATAATGTGAAGTCATGTGAGTGATTGTGAATTATTTGCATTGAAGTCTCAAATTGATTGCTATAATCAATGAGCAGTCATTGACTTCAAAAAGACTGGTGACTTAATTTTTTAAAGTCATAAGTCTCAAATGAAATCAAAGACTGTAATCAGAAAACGTAATTCATTTCCAGTGACTTCAATGAATGCAGTTCGAAATGACTGCAATCTTATACAGCTCTGCTTCTCGATAATTTTTGTTCTCACTGCCGTGCAAAACAACGCAGCTCATTTATTGTTTCAATGTTGTAGAGAGCTTTCCAACGGTAAATAATAACTTATTATAGGGCCGCCATCTTTTAAATTGTTGCCCAATTAAATTAGGAATTTTTAATTTTCTATTAGACCAATTTATGTATTGTTAACGAGATTATAATGACAGGCTTTTTGGTCGAAATTTTCATACGCAAATAGTTAACTATTTCATACTTTTTTCCCAACGTTTCGGCGCAAATTTTAGGCCTTCTTTAGGGGATTTTTATTTATTTATCTGTTTATTAGGAATATTTAGAAAGTTTGTTGTTATTCTCACAAGTGACAGTGACAGTGACACTTTTTTATTTTATTCTTTGGTCTTTACTATTGATAGGTACCATAAAAAAAGCTTTGACCATGAAATTTATGTAATTATTTCAATGTACTGTTACAGTTTCCATATTGCGTAGTTATGATTCACATATTTTTCTTAAATAAAATATATTAATTATATCAGAAATTGAAATAACTTTAGTGGTGCAAATGTAGTTCAATGTAAAATTACAAAAACTTTCTTGTGAGTGCAAAAATGGTGTAAGTCCATAAGTAATAACCAGAAAAACTTTAACCTCAATCAGTTTCCTGCGAAAAAAAAGTGTGAAATGGGGAATTAATTTTCATAAATATTATATTGTGCACAGCACTTTTGAGTTAGCCAATGTATTGCTAAAAAATTATTGACTCAAACCATTTTTGCACTCAACGGCTGTTATAAGTGGGTTTCATGATATCACGATAAAGGCAGATATATATTACCATATTGCAAATGAGCTGTTAAAATTATATGGAAAAATATTTACACAAACCGCATGAGTTTGCGCAACGATTTTGGTGTGGAAACCAACTACGTAAAATTATGCTCATGTTAATACAACCCTGCAAATCTTTCAGTTGTTATAATTTATGACATTTTCAATTTAATTTTAATCAATAAATCGTTAACAGTAGTTCCACTTATTTTTGGTTTCCTCAAATTTTATTTTTTTATAATTATATCGAATGATACCGAACAGCTGCTCAATATACAATATTTACACAAATGCTTTAAGAGATTGCTCATGATACACGCCTGGTAAATATATGCAAATAGTAAATTTATTTCATATCATGAACCAACTATTATCATATTTTAATTCGTCCCAATTTAACATTTCATATTTTTTTGGACTAATCATTAAAAATAATAAGCTTTAATGAACAATTATGCCAGAAGAATAACAAAAATTTGTAGAACAAGCAGATCACACGATCGCTTCAAAACCCGATACGGTTCCTCATCAGTGAACCTTGTTTCAACAATGCATACAAGAGAAAATATCGTGAAGTAGATCACTGCTATACTTGTTGCTATTCTTCTTTGTCACCTTAGTGAATATTGGTCAGATTTTTTTTATATTAATTTTTTTTGTAATTGGCTAATTCAGTTTTGTCTGTATATGTGTATTAACCCTCTTAGACACGAAAATCAGCCGCTTGAATAAAAATCTGAAAATCACTCGTATACTAATATAATGACACTAAAGACGATTCTGCCATATTTCTGTCAGGTGATGTCGAATATATGGGACACCGTTACTGTGTGTATCACAATTTTCGTCACATGCTCTTGTTTAATATGTTGGACAAATGCCTGGAAGGGTCAATCAAAACTATTATTTTTTTTTAAATAAAAATGAGAGCTTATCACAAGCAGAGAGAAAACCGTAGGACAGTGCTGCAGGTTGAAAAACTTTACAAGAACAAAAAAGGATTATTTGACTGCACAAAAAAAGACATTTGACCTCCAAAGGAAAATTTGTACCCCTGCAGTGCTTATATTCTTCACCACAAATTCTCCCATTCCCACAAAATACCAGGCGCACAGAATGAGCAGTAGGTGGCTGTCGACAAAAATAACAATATATAATGAATCGTGTTTCTACTTATAGCATGACGTCGTTGTTTTACATTTTTCTGCAAGCATTTTCCACAAATTTTTCACACACACAAAGCACCAGGCGAACAGAAATCAGCAGTAGATAGATGTTTATAAAATATAAGAGTTTTGCAGGTTTGAGTCTTTACTGACTTATATATCTTAGCAAACTTATATCTTAGAATACTCTGAAAGTGTAAAAGTTTTGAGAATCTGGAGTATATTACTAGAAAAATAGCAATTGTGATTCAATCCTCTCTTTTTCTCACTCTCTTATTTTATAAAGAGAGAAGAGGAAAGCTTCAACAGAGCTACCGGTGAAAAAATGTTTGAAGAGGGTTAGTTTATCATGGTATAAAAATGTGTGCTTGAACCCCAGGGAGGGTTATTTGACCGCCAAAAAGAGAAATTTAGTATCTAACAAAAAAAAAAAAATATCCGAGGGGTACTTAACCCCAAAAAGGGACATTTTATCCCCGATTTTATCCCTAAAACGAGGTATTTGACCCCTAAAAGTTTGAACCCCCTGACAAATATTTTATAGGTGTCTAAGCTCATCACCATTAATTATTTAGTCCCACAAAATACCAGGCGCCCCGAAATTAGTGGTATTTGGATGTCGACAAAATATAACAGATTTAACTAATTAGCGTCTTCACTTATTACTAAAAAATTTCTCACTACCACGAAATACCAGGTGAACAGAAAACAGCAATAGGTGAGTGCCGATCTCTTGGTGCAACAAACCACCGGGAAATTATCGAAATGTATTTCTCAACAGCAAGATTGCAAAACCTGCTTTAAGTAATGCAACTATACATGCGATTTAGCTTAAAAAAATTAGCTTTAGTTATGCAATTTTTACTCAAACTTTTATTTTTCTAACTGGAAAAAAAAAAATATGAAGACTTAATGTGAGTGTATTTTATTGGGTTGTGGGAGAGGCCCTCCAATCGTCAAACATTTTTTTTCTACACCTGTAAAGAAGAATTCAGTAATGGAATGCTCCCATTCACCCCCTTGAATATGCTACTGGCACACACAGTTGTGAAGCAGCGTGACCAGGGTATATTAAAAAAACCCGCATACTTTTTCAAATTTAGTGAACAAAATCCGTCCGATTTACCAAAAGTAAATCAGCTTTTAACTTTGAAAACATATCTTGTGATATACAAAAAGCAATTCACGTGCCAACCCAAAAAAAAAAAAAACAATTGCTCAATTGACTATAAATTGTTAACTTGGCCACTCTAATATAGAGAGTAAGTGAAAGGAAAAAAAACAGCGCCCTGGCTATTGTTGTAGTGCATATGAGAGCATCGGCAGTGGGAACGCCATTTTGTGAGGAGTTTCCCAAATTGTGGGAATCGACTTGATTTTCAGTTAGTTATAGGGGATTAGGGAGTGAGATCATTTTCGTGGGCGAATGAAAATTTTTTCAAGTGCGTCTGCTGATTCTCATTTCTCTTTTTCAATCTCTTAAAGTAACAGCTAAGTAGGAAAATTACATATGCATTCAAAAAAGTAGTTAAAGAGTTCCACAATACTAAGGTAATTGAAAAAATTTTTCATTATCTCGTAAAGCAATTACTAGTTTTATGCAATCAATCCAAAAAGCATGAATAAAGGATAGCTAAGTACGAAGTTTTCATATGCATTCACGTTCACGCTCTCTCTACAGGGACGAAGTCAATAAATTCATACACATATACATACACACACAAAAGAAATCACAATTGTTCTCTCATATTATTTTCTCTTCCCCTCAACACAGCGTTACCCTTCGTCCAGCCCGTATGGGCAAAGCATCGACACATACGTGTTTTCTTCTCATATATCTGTCGAAATGCACATCGCTAGTGTAGATGATCTGTGCAATATTTTTGATATTTCTCGCGCATTATATTTAAATGAACCCAACCCAATATTTTTTAAAAATATTTATCCGAATGAATCACATTTATGCGATAAGTTAAACAAGAGTTTGTATGAACACAAATTAATCTGACATGTTTGTCGTAGGTAGTGTTGATTCGATAGTATCGATACTTTTACTTATTATTTATATTGAATAAAAGTATTGATGCCACCGAAAATATTGGAAAAAAGTATCGAAAATGTACTTGTATCAAATACTAGTTTAAAGAGACAAATTACACTACTCAACACGAATTTGGCATCAGGCACCTCACACATTCTTTCTTTGATCACGATGGCGTACTAAGTTTTTGATTTATACGTCATGTTTTTGAGATATTTCTGCTTGAAATACGCTAAATACACAGAAAATAGGTATGATATTTATGTTATCACAATGTTGCAATACCAGTTTGAAATATAACTGCTGTAAAATATTACAATACGACTCACAATCTTAAATATTGTATAGTAATATTTTAGTTTTGTAAATAAATGTTTTCCAAAAGTATCGAGTATCCGTTGCTGACCCTTTTCTTTCGATATTAAGTAAAATACTTATGTTTTGTTATAGAGTAAAAAAAGTACTTGAATCGGACGAAAAGCTTCAACAGAGCTACCGGTGAAAAAATGTTTGAAGAGGGTTAGTTTATCATGGTATAAAAATGTGTGCTTGAACCCCAGAGAGGGTTATTTGACCGCCAAAAAGAGAAATTTAGTACCTAAAAAAAAAAAAAAAAAAAATTACCGAGGGGTACTTAACCCCAAAAAGGGACATTTTATCCCCGATTTGATCCCTAAAACGAGGTATTTGACCCCTAAAAGTTTGAACCCCCTGACAAATATTTTATAGGTGTCTAAGCTCATCACCATTAATTATTTAGTCCCACAAAATACCAGGCGCCCCGAAATTAATGGTATTTGGATGTCGACAAAATATAAAATGTTTACTTGTATCGATTCATCACTAGTCGTAGGTACGGAAAATATAAATTGAATGAACAAAACGAAAACAAATTCTCAATTCGCCAAGTTGTTGGCATCAAGAGAAATTTAATACTATTAGTTGTGTTGTTTTTGCATTTTCAATTTTGTTGTTTTTTATTAGACGATAACTGTGCAATAATAAAAAAAAATATTCCAATTTTTCCTATTCAAAAAAAAAAAAATATATATAAAAACGTGTTTTTTCATTATTTCCAAAGAATTAAAGCAAACCTAATTACATTAGCGTGTTCTTTGAGTAAAAATACACAAACAAAATGTATTCAAAAGCTTATTTCTCCACATATCGGTTATTTAAAAACGATACAAAGCTCAAAATATTGGAAATTTTTGCGGCCAGAAAGAGGAAGCTATAAGCTGATGGCCTATGATGCTAGTGCTGCTTCCTTTATTGGTATAATAACTTATTATTGTATAGATTTTAATAAATATATAAATAAAATTTTAAAAAAAGGTTGGGCGACCCCTAAACTTGCATGAAAATGGCTAAAGCTTTATGTGAGGTATTTTTTCGACATTTGGAAACTAATTCCAGAAGAAGCAGACGATCAAGGATTTGTTATTTTTTTGAACCACCTTAATATAGATATATGAAATTCCAAATCAAATGGCTATTAAATGCAAAAATAATTGAAAACAAACCACATCTTTCGAATACACTGGAATACAGTGAAAATATAACATGAACCAAAGTATGTTTTCTAAACTAATTTGGGGTCGCTGAATATGAAAATCACATTCATTTTTTTTTCTATGGGTAAGTTTTCGAGATATGACAAAATAACGGTTTTTCATACAGGCTAATATCTCATTACCTAAAGCTTTTACCGATCTGAATTCTATGTTATAGGAAATATAATTAAATTACGCGTTTAATGCTGCCAAGTTTGTTGAAATCAGATTATAAATGACTGCGATATAGATGTTGAAAGTTCATTTTTGGTGGGATTTTTGAGAAATTTTCACACAAGTTACGTTTTCTTTCTCACAAAAAATAATCACAAAATCTGAAGTTTTATATTTTTTAATCGTTAGATTTCATTACAAAAATTTTAAGCATAAAACTATAGCAATCGGATCAAAAATGACAAAGTAATCAAGGATTGAGTAAAAGTAAAATATTCTCGAAATTACTTGAAATTTTTCTCAAAATTCGTTCTGGTCTAGAAAATGATGAACCACTTGAAATTTTCATGCACACTATTATTCTGAATATGTTTGGCCACAGCGAAACCAACATACTTCGGGGGCCACAATATTATTAACGATGCACTCGTCGATAAAAAGCAAATCATTCTTTCGCCCCTCCGCAACATGTTTGATCTCATGAAGAATTTCGTTAGAGCGTTTAAAAATAACGCTAGCGCAATGAAATCATTGCAAAGAGGGTTTTCGAAATTCTCATTACAAAAAATCAAAGCAATCCGTAAATTGTTCGACTATGCTGGATTATTGAATGTTTGAGTGAGTCAAAGCGAGAAGCATGGGAAGCATTTCCGAATGTTGTTCAAAATTTTTTGAGAAATTATAAAAGTGACAATCATGCCCAACTCATAGACGTAATGTTGGAAAAATACAATGATATTGGTAAGTTTGATTTACGGTGAATTGAAAGTTGATTCCTTATTGAATTATTCAATTATAAATAAATTTAATTCCGAAAATTCAGGTGCAAATATGCCTCCCAAGATGCAATTTTTATTCAGCCATTTCGACTTCTTTCCATCAAATCTGGGGGCAGAAAGTGACAAGCAGGGCGAACGGTTCCACTAAGATATGGCTGAAATCGAAAGACTATATCAAAGTTTCAGGGATGAGGACATGATGGCAGACTACTGCTGGTTCTTGATCACGGAAGACCCGACAGCGAAAAATTGCAAAAGTTCATGTGGTGGCTCATCATTTTCTACAGCAGAATGAATTTTGAGAAAAATTTCGAGTTTTCGAGAATATTTTATTTTTATTCAATCTTTGATTGATTACTTTGTCATTTTTGATCCGATTGCTATCGGTTTATACTTAATTTTATTATTTATTTTTGTAATGACATGGTCTATCGATTAAAAAAATGAAACTTTAGATTTTGTGATTACTTTTTGTGTGAAAGAAAACTTAGCCCACGACTTGTGTGAAAAATTTTAAAAAATCACACGAAAATTGAAGTTTCAACATCTATTTCTCAGCCATTTATTATCCGATTTAACTAATTATACTTCCTATGATATACAACTTGGATTGGTCGATACTAAAGGTAAATAGATATTTGCCTGTAAGTACAACTGTAACTTGAAAAACCGTTATTTTGGAAACTTACCCATAGAAAAAAGAAAATTAATATGATTTTCGTGTGCAGCGTCCTCGATTCAGTTTAGAAAACATACTTTGATTCATGTTATATTTTTAAAGTGAAATTTTGTATTCCAGTGATATCAGTGCTGACAAGTGTCACACCTAAAAAGTAAATATGTCTAAATTTCCCTTTACATTCCAATGAATAAAACAATGTAATGTCAGGAGTGAACTGTTCAGATTTGATAGTCGCTAAATTCTGCTTTTCTATAATTCTTGAATATTAAATTTATTTAGTAGTTTAGTTTTAATTGCAGTTACACAAGAATTAAACTTTTCTGTAGTAAATTTTTAATGTTATTAACGCTTAATGAATTAACTTTTGGCAGTTCCTTTCCATTTTATGATTTTCTTTATTTATGCATAACTTTGAAAATTAATCAAAAAATGTTATGTATATTCCAAATGATTTTTATTATTCAAAAGTACTTACGAAATCTTTTAAACTTTTGATAATTTTAAATTAGGTTGACACTTGTTAATGCCATTTTGTAGTTTCGTAATTTATGTTAGATATAAATAATTATTACTTCATTTGCAGCAAAAATAAATTTGGCATTAAATTTTAAAGATTTTTTTTTTATATATTTTATTTCACTTGTCATACAAAGATGCTTTTATTTACGAGTAAAAAGCAAAATTATGTCATGTTTGTTCTCAAAAGAGAAAGAAAACACAACACTCACTCCAAGTTATGTTAACATATTTTTTATAGCATGCTTTTAGGCAAAATTGTTCCCATTTTTTTATATATTTTTTCTGGCTTGTGTGGAAAATATTAAATTAAACCACAGAGCATAATTGAAATTTTTAAGACATTACAGTTGAGAATTACATAAATAAAGATAAATATATATCTCTAATTGATAAGCAGAAAAACAAGAGACAGATTAATTAAAAGGTTTTTGTTTAAATTGTGTGTGTGTGTGTGTAATTTTCTTTTCATTTTCCTTTTTATTTTATTTTGTTTTATTTGAATTTTTATGATTTTATAATTTCGTTTAGACCCTCTCATGCTCAACTACAACATGTTTGAGCAGCATTATGAATTTTGCCATGGTGCCGGTTGCGGCACGTAAACCGGAAGTGGTTTTGGAACATGCTAAAGACTTTCTGGAACAGTATTTTACATCACAGAAAAAGTGAGTTTTGATTTTCTTAATTACCTCTGATAAGAATTTTGTGCTTAATGAATCATCAATTATACATCTACATGCATGATCCCAACATTCTTTTAGAGCATCTAGCGCCGCTCATGAAGCACGCTGGCAGGAGGTTGAAGAAAGCATTATGACTACAGGAAAATATGATTTGAATGAAGCGGAATTAATTTTTGGTGGTAAATTAGCATGGCGTAATGCATCCAGATGTATTGGACGTATTCAATGGTCGAAATTGAAAGTAAGTGAGGGTGAATTGAGTACATAGTTATAATTAAGAATTTTAAGGGTGAAAGCGTAAATGGTAAAATTTTAAAAACTATTTTTTATATAATTTAAATAGTTTTACTATGAAAACATAATTCTTTTATATAAATTGCAACTGCACACGGGAATGAGATAGAGGATCCTGAAGCATTATGTGGTTTGAGGAGAAGCGATAAAGGTTAACACTCAGAAAGTTTAGAGGACATTGAAATAAGAAAGCTCTACATGGCAACATTTGGGCTGTGGTAGGTAAAGACCCTGAGCTCTTGCACAAGCAGATTTAGACTGATTTGAAAATGCGCTGTAAAAGTCAACATTTTAGATGACAAAAAAAATATAGCGCTATATTGTGTGGCAAGGGGTGTTGGAGTATAGAAAAACGAATTAGCGAAAAAAATGCCAGAACCATTATGACGCATTCGAAAAAGCGTAATCAAATTAGAAGAATAGAATACTTAGAAAGAACAAAGTTCTAAGGAGTGAGATCGAAAAAATCTTAACATATATAGGTTAGGTTAGGTTGGAGGGACTGTCGAGAGACACACTTAGGCTTGAACGGCCCATTGTGATACCACATACTTGGACCTACAGTTTAACGCCGATTCCGAACGGCGGTGTGGCAATTTTTTTATCGGCTTGGTGGTTTTGCCATTACCAACCAATGTGTGTACTTGTACACTATCTTATAATTCTCATACACTTCATATTGATAGTGAATATAAGAAAGTAATGAAAATTAAACACCAGACGAAGACGGGAATCGAACCCGAATCTCCCAGATGAAAGTCTAGTGTACTATCCACTAGGCTATCGAGGTCGTCTTAACATATATAAAATTCAATAATTTTTAAACGGTTGATCTTTCTACTTCCATTAGAGATTTGATAGTTTTTTCAGACACCTTTTTGGAACAGTTTGCCCATCTCCTTTTAAAATCTTCGATATTTTTTGGGACACCATTTTTGTGCTCTTTAAATTTCTTTTCACAAGAGCCCAATATCTCTCCACTGGTCTTAGCTCCGGACAATTTTAAGGATTGGCTTCTCTTGGTACAAAAACTATGTTATTACTTTGGTACCACTCCAGAGCTTTTTTGCCGTAGTGACATGATGCCAAATCGGGCCAAAAATATGTGGACACATTGCGCTCTCTTATGAAAGGAAGAAGTATTTTTTTCAAACATTCTTTGATGGATATTTCGGTATATATAGAGCCCACTGTAACAAATGACTTGCTTCTTTTGCCGCAACTGCATATAGCTTGCCATACCAGGAATTTTTAAGGAAATTTTGTCTGCTTTTGGATTCACAATTGTTCTTCGACATTTCCTCGAGCATCAGCAACATGAAAATTTTGACCCGGAAGCTGCGTAAAATCTGCCAGTGCATACGTTTCGTCGTCCATTAAACAACATGAATATTTTTGTATGAAATTCGATTTTAAATTCCGTGCCCTACTTTTGGCGTCTAACAATCTATTTCCCTGACATGAATTTACTGGAAGTATTAAAAGATTATAGAATCTAGTACCAGCAGATCCAATGAGGGAGGAGTTTATTTCCAAACCCCAATCTTATTTTTTTCTTCAAAAATACTACCTTTTTCTGAAGACTACGATTCATAAGTCTTATAATAGACCTCTCTAACCCCATCTTTAATCAGCTATTGGAGTTCAGTATAAGTGTCTAATGCAAAGTGTAGTGCCCTTTTTTATTTACTTAAAATATTTTGCCTTTCAAAAATAGGTATTGGCCTAACACAAAACCAGCACAGACGTCAACGTCGGCCCTCTCAATGTCATCTCAGGTGCTCTATGGCTTTAGTAGTTATCATAGAGCACATAAGCCGACGTCAACGACTCTCTAATTGTCAGCTCATGTACTTCAATTTTTCTAATTTCCTGTCGCGCAACTGTTTGAGTGAGAGGGGCATGCATACTACCTCTCATTCAGGCATGCCAGCTCATTTTTTCTTTCTCCCCGATAGCCCTCGAGAAATCCCCGATTTTCGATCTAATTCCCCGCATCGGTATAATTTCATATTATTGGGAGTATGAATGTATAAACTCGTAATTGTGACTAACTTCATTTCTATCATACGCGCCATTTTTTTGACATTGACAGCTATTCTATCTCGAAGAGCGCCAAAAATACTATAAGCATTGATCTGTCAAATAATTTTCATAATTTTACAAAAGTGTTTTACTATAGCTGAAAATGTCGAATTTCGTGCCAACAAAACAACATTCGCGGGAAGTTTTAATTTGCTTCTTCCATTTAAAGAAAAACGCAACTGAAGCACATCGTTTACTCACTGAAGCTTATCCTGACTGTGCTATAGACGTTCGAATGTATCAGGTGTGGTATGCCCGTTTGAAAAGTGGTGATTTTGATGTTGAAGACAGGGAACGTTCAGGCGGCCCGAAAAAGTTCGAAGATGAAGAATTGAAGGCATCACTCGAAGAAGATTCATGTCAAACGCAACAAGAACGTGCAGAATCTTTAGGAAATGATCAGTCAACCATTTCTAAACGATTAAAAGCATTGGGAATGATTCAAAAGCAAGGAAATTGGGTGCCGTACGAATTGAAGCCGAGATTTTTCACATGTGAACTGCTGATTGAACGACAGAAAATAAAGGGTTTTCTGCATCGTATTGTGACTGGCGATGAAAAGTGGATACGTTACGATAACCTAAAGCGTAAAAAATCATGGGGACCGCCCGAACATCCATGGATCCAACCTCATGCTGTGTATTTGGTGGGATATGAAAGGTGTCGTGTATTATGAGCTGTTGAAACCGAATGAAACGATCACAGGCGACCGTTACCGACTACATTTGATGCGTTTGAGCCGAGCATTAAAGGATAAGAGGCCAGAATATGAGAATAGACACGACAAAGTTATTCTTCAGCACGGCAATGCTCGGCCGCATGTTGCAAGGCAAGTAAAAACATACTTGGAAACGCTGAAATGGGAAGTGCTACCCTACCCGCCGTATTCTCCAGACATTGCTCCTTCTGATTACCACTTGTTCCGATCGATGACACATGGCCTGGCTGAACAGCACTTCCGTTCTTTCGAAGAACTCAAAAAATAAGTTGATCCGTATGCTACCAGAAAGATGGGGAAAAGGTTGTGGCTAACGATGGACAATACTTTAAAGAATAAATTTATAATCACTTTTTCACAATAAATGTCCAACTTACGAAAAAAATACGAGTTTATACATTCATACTCCAATATAACAGTGCGACACGCACTTTCCATATAAACATTATACAAAAACGAAAAATACCTTAAAATTTAAATCGGTAAGTGCTATTTTAGAGCGACCCTCGGTCTTTCTCGATTCAAAACTTAACCAATTTTTATTGGACTCGTAGATTAATGGAAATCTTCTTTCTGAATCCGGAATTCTTTTGACACATGAGAGGTTTCATTTCAAAGGAACCCTTTCTTAAAATCGATCGGGCTCAGTAGTTACTATACCAAATTTGAACGAGATGAGGTGTGTCGAGTAACTAGAAGTTCATTTTAATAAATAAACAAGCTTCAGCCCACTTTTGGACATCAAAGTTATCAAAGGAAAAGACATGGGCTTTTTATTTGACTCAAATAAAAAATGGCAAAAACCTTGTTGACTGACACTCGGCTGACCATAGTTTATAAGTTTACAGATTAGTCAACAGGGATTAAGAGTTATTAATCAGGAGGTGCTGGAGGAAGACATAGCTAAGCCTTTCTGAACGGCAGAAAGGGAAGTCGAAGCTTCGCGCGACTGTTTTGGCCAGACTGACACTCGGCGCTATAAACATCTATATCTACGAAATCACTCCGAGTTTCTATTCCCCGCAAGTTGGCATCGCTGCTCTCATTACATCACATGCATTTTCCTACACAATTTTGAATTTTACCCATACCGCGAGCTAAAATAATAATAAAATTTCTAGTTTAATTTAACTATACACATTCTATAAATGAATATATTTTATATAGTTTTAATATTATTTATTAGGTTTTCGATTGTCGCGACGTAACCACAGCAAAAGGAATGTTTGAAGCGATTTGTAATCATGTTGTATATGGAACCAATAAAGGAAATATAAGGTAAATTATTATCGTATATGAATTGATATTTCTACTATGCATATTGAGAGAATTTTACTCTCTCTCAAAAAAAAAAAACTAAACGATTATGATTGGTCAACTTGCAAGCATGTGCTTAGTGAGTTATTTTCTCCTGAAAAAAAATCAACTAATCAACAAAAAATGAGCTAATGAGCTTTTACAATAAATATTTTCATTTACAATTTCATAACTGCAGATCAGCAATCACCGTATTCCCGCAAAGAACTGATGCAGAACATGACTTTCGCATATGGAATAGTCAACTCATTTCATATGCAGGCTATAAGCAACCGAATGGCACGTATATAGGTGATCCAATAAATGCTGAATTCACCGAGGTTTGTTTGAAATTGGGCTGGAAGAGCAAATTCACCGAATGGGATATTTTGCCATTAGTTTTATCTGCAAATGGAAAAGATCCTGAACTATTCGAATATCCACCTGGTGTAGTATTGGAAGTGCCATTCAGTCATCCAAAGTAAGTTTTCATAAAACATAACACAGACATCAACTCACACACATACATATATATTCACATTTATACAGCTTTGAATGGTTTTCTGAATTGGGTTTACGTTGGTATGCAATGCCTGCCGTGTCTAACATGTTATTCGATGTTGGTGGCAATCAATTTACAGCAACAGCATTTAGCGGTTGGTATATGTCAACAGAGATTGGCTGCAGAAATCTTTGTGATACAAATCGTCGTAATGTCCTTGAGGTAATTCAAACAAAAACAAAAAAAAATAGGGTTAGTAATAATCAACTTCGATTTATTACTTTCTTAGAAAGTAGCATTAAAAATGAAATTGGACACACGCACCGCAACTTCACTTTGGAAGGATAAAGCTTTAGTTGAGGTCAATCTTGCTGTGTTGCATTCATTTCAAAGCAGAAATATCACAATAATCGATCATCATACGGCGAGTGAGAATTTCATGAAACATTTTGAAAATGAATCGAAATTACGGTGAGTTCTGTATAAAATAAGTTAAATTGAAGTCTGGTATGAGAATGATCAATAGGCCTTGAGCAGGATAGGACAATGAGCAGAAAAGAAATTATTTAAATCTAACTTGACAAAAGTAAAATTTTTCTTATACTCGTAATTACAAAATTCTAGCTACGTTGATCAGTCCCTTTGGTAACTTCAATTGCTATTATAACTTCTATATACTTTCCACTCTCCTTTACACAATGCACAGCAATGGTTGCCCCGCTGATTGGATTTGGATTGTCCCACCACTATCTGGCTCAGTTTGTCCTGTTTATCATCAGGAGATGGCAGTATACTATCTGAAACCATCATATGATTATCAGCAACCAGCATGGCGGGTTCATGTGTGGGAAAAGGACCGTGGCATTGATAAATCAAAGAAACCAAAACGTAAATTCAATTTTAAACAAATTGCCAGGTAAGTTACGTATAACCATAAACAAGCTTACTCAATTCCCTTTACACTAAGCAGCAAATTATTTTATTTTTCATAGTTTCATTTAAGAATAATTAAATTGAAAAAGTAATTTCTGTACAATGAACAAGAAAAACTAATTTCAGGAAAACTTTGGGCCAAATAAATAGGGAAAAGTGAACCCTGATTTATCTAAGCAATTTAGCTAAGCAAATGCCCCAGAAATAAAAACTATAAAAATAATTCAAGGAAAATATTAGTAAAACTTAAAATTTCTCCATATTCTAACGTTTATAATATTCTTTTTTATTGGAGCGAACATGTACTTATATACTGCTATGACGGATAATAAATTTTTTCTTGATAGTATCAAATCCTTGCATGCAAAAGTGACAACAGGTTTCTCATGCCTACGAAAGAGCTCGTACTGGTCACGCGAAAATGGTTGCGAATCTATTAGAGCCCGACATAGTAGTAAAATAGGGAACCGCATTAGAAACCTAAATGGTTTTCAGTGAATCAGTCGCTTATGTGAGTTTCTTTAAAGCTGCGTCCATGCACGAAGTGAATGTACCGGGGCGCGGAAATAAGTGTAAACATCAAACTAGCGATACGCTGTGAATAGCGACATAATTTATATTGGATTTAGGTGACTTAATAAGGGGATGAAACTCATCATTCTAGTTTACTTTGAACGGGGATTTACCCTGAAAATATGTCTAGAATTATTAAACGCTTCCTAATATTTAAAATATAATAGAAAAATGTTTCTTGATAGTGTGTTGAAATCCCCTTCAGCTCCTACTTTCAATATCCTCACTTTAACGAGGGTGGGAGGAAGAAAAATTTCAGGCACGATATAATTTTTTAACCGTAGTAAATATTGATTTTTAAATTAGAAATATAAAATGAACCAAGAAAAAGATAGAAAGACATTGATTTTCAAATTTCAAATGTCTGCCATAAGAAGAACAACACAGAAAAACCTAAAGAATTTGAAAATCAATGCTAAATATGGAAATTAAAATTTTATCATGCTTAAGATTTGCTTCTAACGATTATGATTTGCACAAAAGTGAGATCAAAAGTTAAATTCCTAATTCCTTTAAGTTTGAATGTATAGCACTTAATTCATTGGACAATTGTACTTTTCTCAGACAGAGGGCAAAAAAGAGACAGTACAGAAAACAAGAAAAGATTAAAGAATAGGAAAAGGAAGAGAGAATTTTAGTTCCCCCTCCCCCAAAGGAAACCAAGACCTTCAGGTAGGGAAAAATTATAAGTTAGCTACCTAGTAGGAGTTTTCTTCTTCATGCGAGGCAGGTGGAAGAAAGAGAAGAGATAACACTCTTTAGTGTTACTTTCTTCCTTAAGGCAGAACTCAAATGCTGTTTCATCAATCTCCAATCCTCTTTTGGAAAGCACTTCGAAGTTCCATCTATTTCTGCATGAGCGTAACACAGAATTTTAGAAGAGGTAATGGAAAAATCTTGTTAGTTGAACACTTTCTTTACATTGTCATCTCAAGGAGAAGAGGTGCAATTTAATTTTTTTCTGTCCCATGTTTCTTTATTAGCGGGATACCCATAATTAATTCCGGGTCCATTGAATTTATCGCCGAGCTACGGTTTTTCAATTCAGTAGGCAATTTGTTACCGGGCACGCTGGTGTCTTGAAACCCCTGTAAGGAGCAACATGTTTAGTTTAGTGATATTAACATTTGTCTTACAATCGGTTAGAATCTTCGTAAAATTAGAGGGATACCTTTAATGCAGCCTGACACTCTGCACATTTCATTTACTTTATCTACGAATATTTACTAAGCTACATTATAAATGGCAAAGATGTCTGTTAGGTCTTACAACAGTAATCGATATCTAGAATCTCTAACATACTTTCGATAAGTTTCTCCCTCAGGGCCGTCGAGAGAAAATTCGGGCCCGGTGGTGATAACCTCTGGGCCCCCCCCCCCCGCCCTTATCTCTTCCCATCACAAATGATACAATAATTATGTATGCATGGGGCAAGGAGAAATTATTTTATAGTCCGTTTTAAAAACGTGGTATATTAAAATTTTTTTTTTTATTTTAATTATTATTTTGATTTTTATCAGCGACTGGCGCTGGTCGCCAGATATATTTATGAAACCTCTTGAATTCAATCCGATATTCTGGAGCTTTTCAAGCAAATCTGGCATGAGCAAATTCGTTGTATGAAGTTTTTTCCTATTCTACATAACAAAAATTTTTCGAATATAGGGCCCGGACCCGTCTGCAAAATATCTTCATGATTGATAGATGATTAGCCTAATAAATAATTTTCATGGTTTGTAATTCAATTTTCAGACGCATAGACGCTTGTTAAAGTTTTTCTGGATTTTAGGATTTGGATTGAAATCCGGGCCACCCAAAAACTGTGGGCTCGGTGGGAATCCCACCCGATCCACCCCCCTCTCATCGGGCCTGTTCTCCCTAACTAACTGTATTAAAGACCTTGTTGAAATGATATTGTATTAATAATAAACGCAATTCGAATACTGAACTTCAAGAAGAATGTACGCGCATTTTCTTTCATGTGAAATACTCAGCAATGTCCGTCTGGAAATCTTTCGATATTTCTCATAACGCAAAAAGTTACCAGTTCTCATAGTTCAGGTTCTGAAACCATCTGTATAAAAATCATGTTAAAAATTCCATAAGAATGACCTACCGAATTATGGGGCCACAAGACGATAGACGAACAACGGTGCACACTGGTTCAATAACGATAACGATACTAGTCATAACTAGTACTAGACTTGAATCGACACTTTAAATTCATTGCTTTCTTTTGGGTAAATACATAAAGTAAAGAAGTAAAAATCAAGCAATCAAGACAAAACTATTCATTTTCGTATTCGGTTTTACTAAGGAAAATATTTCTACAATCGCTTTAGGTTTCACATTCCATAAGTAAATATAAAAACAACAACAGTACGCACAACTAACCTAAGGAAATACCAAGTAAATATTTGAAATATTTTACGGATTTACAAACTAGTATATAAACTATGTTGTTTGGTGTTAATAGTCTCTATCTTGTTTGCAATTAAATTTATTATTAGCTACTCTACTGCTCAACTCAACTCAAACTATCTATGTTTATGCCAATAAATGTGTGCAGTAAAATGTAATTTTCCATTTTCCCTTTTTTATTTTCTTTTACCATAGAGCTGTGATATTCACATCGATATTATATGTTCGTGCCTTATCGAAACGCATCAAGGCAACAGTTTTATATGCAACTGAGACAGGAAAATCTGAACAATATGCAAAGCAATTGTTGGAGCTGCTAGGACATGCATTTAATGCGCAGGTAAGTTTTGAAGGAAGAGAAGAGACGACAATTGGGGTTGGGGTAAGTTTAGCTAAAGAATGAAAAAGAGGGAAGCTGGAAATTTAATACATGTATCTACATTTACATGTTCATTTGAAATATACAGAGTATAATGAATAAATTCCTTTAAAAATACATCGTTTTTAATATTATATTATATTTGAAGTTTACAAAATTTAAGTAAAATATTGCTAAAAATTATGAAATTTCTTACAGCGCGCTGTTGAAATTTAAAGTAATTTTTTTTTCTATTGCTGTTTTTCTTGATATTTTCTTCTTCTAATATTTATTTATTTATAATTCAAGTATGCAGATTTGCTTTTGCCATAATAAAAGAAATAACGAATGAAAAAAAAAACGAGTGAGTCTGCTGGTTTTAATGTAAATTTAATTTTCTTTAACCTTTGGCCTTCAAAAAAAAAAAAAAAAAAAAAAAGAAGCACAACAACAAGGAGAAGGGCAAAAAGAAAAAAAACAAGGGAAATGGTTTTAAATAAAATTTAAAAATTGCTGCTTTAGCAAATACGCAACCAGCAAGCAACACACAAATATAAACACGCGCACACAAACATATGCCCACAAACAGAGAAAGAGAGAGAGAGAGAGAGAGTATGGGAAAGAGAGAAATTTCTAATAACAACAGCTGCTTAGTATACGATACTTAGTAGCTGCCCAACTTCACCTTATCCCTTATCATCATTTTGACATTCATTATGGCTTACCGCCACCGACACCAACAACGCTAGCCAGCTAGCTCAGCATTGTAGCTACAATGATGGTCCAAAATTTGTTGTTGTTGCTTTGCTTTTTTTTTCTACATGAATTGCCACTTCAGCAAAACCGCCCCCCTCCCCCCTTCCAAAAAAAAAGACATCAGTTTTTATGCGAAATTAAATGTTTACGATACTAGGTAAAAGTAGAATATGCCAGCATATCCATTCATCCATCTATGCTTTAAATAAGTATATAGTTGATTGTCTGTCTGATCGACAGGAGAAGACAATGACATTTGAATCAAATGTGTGTGTTTATGTATGTGAGTCAAGCACTTACAAATTTGTTGCGTTAATATGACTATCAAACTAACATTACGGTAATACTGCTCTTTAATAACAGTTTGAGGAGCACTTAGGTAAATTTGTCTCTCTTGAAGTTGAAGGATGAGAATAATCGCTACTATTAACCTAATTTCCTCATTAACCTTGTTAATGAGCATCTACTTATAATGATGGCCAAATTGTTGCATGTTTTTGTTTGGCGTATGTTGCTATTTTTGTTTAAGGATTGTACTTAATTTTGTATTTTATTTATTTATTTTTTATTTTGCTTAACAGATTTACTGCATGTCTGATTATGATATATCAGAAATTGAACAAGAAGCATTACTTTTTGTGGTGACATCTACATTTGGTAATGGTGATCCACCAGAAAATGGAGAGGTAAGTTTAAAATGAAATATCAAAGAGATTCACAAAGCGAGTTTCCGAAAGTATTAAATGTTAATTTTAACCCTTCGGAGGGCGCACCGCTGCAAATTAGCCGCAAATTGTTTATTTTGTGTTTTTAAAATACAAATCATAGTAGCAGACCGCTGCCACTCAAGTGGCTTTGTAAGTTTTGAGATGCTGAGTGATTTACCGTTAGCCGTTGGTTTCTGCGTTACATCTTTTAGCTGCTATTTGTGTTGGAAAATTAGCATCTCGCTTTTGCGGCTAATTTGCCGCGGCGCGCCCTGTCGTGTAACGAAAAAATTCAAGGGTAGCTTGATGAAATTTTTTCGAAGTCAAAACGATGACAAATAAATATTTAAAAATAAATGCTTAAAATATATTTCAATATCACTGAAAAGCAATCAGTTGTTTTATATTAATGATTTTTTTTGCTATAAATAAGAAAAATTGCAGTCGATACTATGAAATTCAGCTTACGGCTAAATTGCAGCGGCGCGCGTCCTCCGAAGGGTTAATCTAATCTAAAGTAAAAAGCAGTTTTCTAAAATTTATTACATAGTGGAAAAATCTGGGAAATCGATCGAGAATGAAAATTATGCAGGGGAGCGATAGATTTACCGTTAGCTATTGGAAAATTGTTTACGATTTTTAATGCCGTTGGCAGTTTTGTGCACCATATCAAATTGTCATTTCTGACGACTAATTCTGTAAAAAGATAATGTTGTAAAAATCCACAATTTTTACTTTTTTAAGCATATTTATTAAAATGTTGAACTTGGGTGGTTTTACCTTAGAAACCCCAACTACTTTTTTATAGGGTATATTTCCTTCAAAGACTGTTTGTTGGTTTTTGTAAGTGATAGTCCAGTATAGAAGGGTTATTGAAAAAAGGTGGTAGAATTATTTGTCTGAGTAATTGGTTGCCTCTTTTCAGGATAAACAACTTTCTCCCATACATGTAGTTAAAATAATAATAAAAAACTTTATGTCTTTGGGTCTTGGAGCTTGTGGCTTGGTGATAGAGAAAAGTTGAATATAGAGCCAGAATCAGCTGACTCGAATCATAAGTTATCAAATTCCCGCACAGAGTAATTGAAACCTGCTGATGTTGGTACTGGTAGTTTTAACTATAGAAGATAAATCGATAACCTTCCAAACACAGTTCTTTGGTATTTTGTTTGTAACTTACAGAAACTGTAAGCTTTGCCTGGAGAGAAAATATCTGCACATCCCAAGTAGGTTTGATCACAAGGGTACGATAAATGTGTAACCAAAAGTTCGGAAGAGGGGAGGAGTTTGAGGGGCACGCCACAGAGCAAGCAATAGGCTATGTATGTTATTTCCAGTCTTAGAAAGAAGAAACAAATACTTTTCTTTTACCTAAAGGTTCCTTAAATAAATTAAGAAATTTGGTAAAAATTTCCTATCCTTTAAAAAGAATAAAAATGTTTCTAGATCCAGCAATTTGGGTTGAACCTTGATTAGTGAATCAATCATTTTTCAATATAAAAAGAAAAACTATATTTCAAATGAGATTGAAATTGTAAATCCACATACTAACTTTAATACCAGTTACTCATTACTTTTATACTTTTTATTTGCACAACCCTATACTCAGGATGCTCACATGTAATTAAGTTAATATGCTGACACTAATGACTACATAATCTTATATGTACATTTTCATACTTAATGACAACTTTATTTTAACCCCTGCTCCCCAAACAAAAGATTTTTTATTTTTTTTGTTATTTCCTTATTTTTCTTTTGTCACGCTACGTAGGTTTTCTCACAGGAACTATACGATATGCGAGTGCAAGAGTCCGCAGAAAATGGTCATGATGCCAGGTAAGTTGATAGTGTGACAGTAGCAATAAACAAATAAAAAAAGAAGCAAAATAAATGCTACAATTTAACTGTCTAAGTTTAATTTAGCAAATGTTTAAGTGTTTTGCTTTTTCTTGACTGTAAATATCTTTACTAGATGTCGTTGTATGAAAAGTTTTAAAGTCATTGGATTAGCAACCTAATTAAATTCAATAATTGTTAAATCTTCTAACCTTTTTGTGTGTTTTTTGTTCGTTCGTTTTTTAGTAATGGCATCAATACGTCAAATGTGAAAAAGGTCAATGGTTTAGATTTGAATGGCTTGGCACGAAGATTATCCACGAAAGAAAATACTAATTGTTCTACATTGTCGAATGTGCGGTAAGTTTTTAATTTTTAAATATTTGAATTTTAGTTTAAACTTTCAAATTTTGAAGAATCATAATAAATGTTTTCCCTACCGGCAGTAAAGTGTTAATTTTGGGGTAAAACATTCCTGGCCCTCCACCCCTCTCTTTCTGATAAAAAAAAATATGGCCGTAGCCACAGGTAGATAACTCAGTGTTTGCACTTCAAGGGTAAAGCACAGGGCGGCCTATAGAATATACTTTAAGTTAACAGATAGCTGCCTTAAGATCTTAAGATTATTTAGCCGAACGTTGAGAATACTCAATTTTGGCTTTTCTCGTAAGTTTAGGCAAAGGTCTCAAAGCAGATTTTAATTGAAGACTTGAGCCTCTGAAATTCATATTAATACCAAAATAGGTTTAGAAAGGAATTAAGCTTGTAAAAAATTTCGATTTAACTTAATATTTTCTTTCTATTTACATATGTTAACCAGAAAATGGCTTCGAATGGCTCTCAGAATTAGGGTTCTTCATATTTTGTTCTCTATACTTTTATAAATCTCAATATCTATAATCTAATCTACAATAATATTGTATGTAATTCATATCCTTGATAGATTTGCTGTATTTGCATTGGGTTCTTCGACCTATCCCAACTTTTGCGCATTTGGTGAATATGTAGATAATATTTTGGGAAAACTCGGTGCTCAGCGTTTGCTTCGAGTAGCATATGGTGATGAAATGTGCGGGCAAGAGCAATCATTCCGCAAATGGGCACCTGATGTGTTTAAAGTAAGTAAACCGCATATATTTCTTAGCCTTGGTATAGATTGTTTCAAGTGTGTTGAGATTGCTGATGAGGGAAGTGTTTTGCTCTTAAATAAAAACTGAGAGCATGCATGACATTATCTCTCTGCTTAAACCTCAACTCTTTTTGAAACAAATCAATCAAATCTTCGTAACTTTTCTTCAAAATCTCCTCTTCCAACACATAGACTGCTTGTGAAATATTTGGTTTGGATATGGATGAAAGTATATCGGATTTACCAGCTTCACAAAATGAACAACTTAGCGTGCACAATGTACGCATGAAACCGGTACAAGTTGATGGCACTGTCGAACAATTACTCTCAAAATACCATAATAAAAAAGTGCGACGTTATAAAATCAAATCAACACCACGTATTTTGACACAGAAAAATGATGATGATAAAGTTACAATACTGGTAGAAATTTACGCACCTGGTTTAGATTATGAACCTGGCGACCATGTTGGTATTTTTCCAGCAAATCGTAAAGAAATCGTGGATGGTATATTGAAACATTTGACTGATTACGAAGATGCCGATGAAGTGGTACAGCTGCAGATATTGCATGAGAAGAAAACCCCCAACGGTATCTTTAAATGTTGGGAACCCCACGATAAGATACCAGCAGAAACACTTCGTAATCTATTATCACATTTCTTTGACATTACAACACCACCATCACGTGATTTCCTAGCGTTACTGTCAGACTTCTGTGACCATATGGAAGATATGAAACGTATGCTGTTATTGGTTAATGATATGAACATATACGAGAAATGGCGCCAATGGCATCAGCCGCATTTACTTGATGTACTCGAACAATTTCCATCGTGCAAACCACCAGCAACATTATTCTTGGCTAATTTGATGCCATTGCAAGCTCGTTTCTATTCGATATCATCATCACCACGTAAAGTTATAAACGAGATACATTTGACCGTGGCGATTGTCAAGTACCGCAGCGAAGAGGGTAAAGGAGATGAACGTTATGGTGTATGCTCAAATTATTTAGCCAGTTTGTGTGAACAAGAAGCGGTATTTGTATTTGCGCGTAGTGCTCCAAGTTTCCATTTGCCAAAGAACCCAACGAATCCTTTGGTGCTGATTGGACCCGGTACAGGTATTGCGCCGTTCCGTTCTTTCTGGCAGGAATTAGAAGTGGCGCGTGAAATGAAAGCACAACTGCCTAAAGTTTGGCTTTACTTTGGTTGTCGCAATTCAGATGGAGATCTCTATGCCAAAGAGAAAGAACAACTGGTGCGTGACAAAATATTGGATCGTGTGTTTTTGGCGCTGTCACGTATTCCCAATATGCCAAAGGTATGCGATATAAAAAAATTTATAAAATTAGTTTTCGACTCTCCTTCTTCTTCTCGCTCCTCTTCTACTTTTAGACTTATGTGCAGGATTTGATTGAAAAAGATTTCGATTCATTTTACAAATTGATTTTCGAGGAAGAGGGACACATTTTTGTGTGTGGTGATGTCATAATGGCCGAACAAGTTTATCAAACTATAAGGTAAGTTCTTTTACTGTAGCAATTGCAAAAAAGGATATCCTATTCAACTACACACACACACACACACATAAATGCTATATTTTTATAAACACCCAGAAATATACCTCACTATATTATTTCATATCAAATTGAATTCAATTGTTTGCATTTGCTTCACTGCATTTTCCGTTTCATTCTATTTTATTCTCCTATTCTTTCCTCATCTCTTCTATTTTCATAGAAAATGCATCGCCCGAAAAGAGCAAAAGCCAGAAGCGGAAGTTGAGAATCTCTTGGTAGCATTGCGAGTAAGTAGAAATATAAGTCATATTTAATTTTACATGAGGACTATAAAAATGTGCATTAGGGTGGTTTTATTGTGTGAACCTAGTTTGGCAAGCTTCTAAATTAAAAAATGAAGGCTCAGAAATTACCAATTTTTGGAAATAGGTGGAACTTTGAAGTCCCAATCTTTGTATGAAAAAAAATACATTTTATTCCCCTGTAAAAATGCAACATTGCAGTTTTATGGAACTGAGAATACTTTAAAAAAAATGTAAATTTTGGATTGGATTTCGGAGAAGCCTCAAAGAAAATCTGTATTTTTAAGCATTAATAAAACTTGGGACGACCACGAACAAAAGCGATAATTGTTGAAATAAGAACCACTCTAATGAAGTGTAACTAAACATACAAGGAATTTCGGATATTGTGATAGAGAAGCGTACTACTTTTGTTTCATATTATTCATGGAAAAATTGTTTCGGGCTCTGAAGCACAGATGGAATTATTTCGCTTGTCGATTCATACCCAAGCATCCTTGAGATAAAGAAAAGAATAAGCAGAACGTTTCTAAGTACTTTCAGAATGTTGCAGAAATCCATCACATTGACCTGAAGAGGCCAAAAATCCAAAAATATTTTTAGAAACATTTTAAATATATATTTTTTTTGGAAAATTTATATAATCGACTCTCTAAGTAATCGTAAGAGTAGAAATAATTAAATTAAGAACGAGAAGATCTATAGCGAGTGGGAACTGAAATAAACAATTATTCTTAAGACTATCGACAAAATGAATATACTGTTCAACTTTGAGCAATACATTGTTCAAGAACACAGGATTAAGTGATAAACGGAAGGGCCAAGAACTGTGAATGGAACTGGGAAAACACCGTTTGAGTTCAGAAACAAAAGAAGCCCATTGGAATCGACAGATGAGTGTAATTGTAACTTTGACGGGAAGTATAAAAGACAAGATATAGCCCTATAATGCAGAAAAGGACTACAGAAAATCGTCTTTAGTCGGGTCTCAGGACACATCGGAGTAGAGGGACATGCACAGACGACCTTTAAAAAAAAAAAAAAAACAGGAACAGCCCGATTCATTGGACTGAAACTCTTTTGTGGTATAGAAGGCAATAAAACTGAGGACTGAGGCAGATAAAAACGCTTTTATGTCACAATAAAAAGGGGAAATATCCATCCTGTATTAACCTCAATTGGTCCCAAATATATTACGAATTTTATCTGGTATTTTGACTGGCACTCAGAGCTCAAAGAACACATTGAATAGGTATTGAGAGAAGGCCAAGGTCTAATGTATCACAGTAACCCAAGTTCATTTATGCCATGCGTTGGTGTTTTCATTTTTTTAATATATGAAATGCATTGTGTATAGTTTTTGCTATTACAATTTAATATTTACTTTATTTAATGTCATTTTTGTTGACATTTCACACAAGCCAGAAAAAAACAGATGTAAAAAGTAAATGAAGATAAAGTGTAAAGTGAAAAGTAAATAATAATAATCTCAGCTTACTTTAAAAATCGTTTTTCTTTTCTTTTTTTTTTTTTTGTATTAAATGTAAAAGTCATAAAATGTTTAAATTTTTTCTATTTTTCTTTCATTTTGTAAAACCAGCATGAGAATCGCTATCATGAGGATATCTTTGGAGCTACATCACATGCTGCAGATATACGCACGAAATCGATTGCAACCGCATTGCGCCGTGCTTCAGAAACATAAAGAATTTAAGAGCTGTGAAGCTGAAGAGGGTGCACTTTTGGGCAGGAACCAAAAGTTATTTCTTTTTTTTTTTTAATATACATACATATATGAAAGGAAATGATGTAACAATTTCTTAATAAAAATATAATTTTAATTTTATTTGTTACTGTTTTTTGATACATTTTTTTTTATAATACATATTTACCAATAAAAAAAAGTTTTATATTAAGGTTAAGCAGAACTTCTTGGTTTTTTTCTATTTTTTTCAACAAGATTAGATACTCGGCGCTTATTTTAATATATTATTTTCCAGATTAAATTAATATAGTAGATATATTAACAGGTTTTATATAATCAGACAATCAATAGTCCTTTATATTTTATACATATTTAGCCCTACTAATTAAAATAGACTCACCATGAATTAAATAATCCATTCCAGTCTCCCTTTTCCTCAATCACAACCTCACTAACAGGAATACTAATTTAAACTGAAGATTAATAAGTTGTGAAGTTCGGTACAGAACTCACTGAGGATGAGAGTTTATAAGTGCAAACCTTTACAAAAGAGAAAGAGAGTGTCACATGATTTTTTTACTCCAATGTAATTGGATGTTGTTTTTTTATTTTTTACAAACCATGAGAGAAAAACCGCTACAACTATAAATGAAATCTCTCAAGAATCATAGAATACAATATTGCGCACTAGTCCACTCAAAAGTGAAATCTTCTGCGCATATACGTCACACCTGACCCCATGCTGTGATCTGATTGGCTACAGTGTGTTGACAGATATTTGTTTACGATTTCATCTGACGTTTTCACAATTGTTCGTTTAGTTTTTCTTCGGCAAATGTTATAAATTGTGAAACTAATTGTTTTTCTTCTAATAAATTAATAAATAAATGTAAAAATTGTGCAATATAATTGGTTTTTTATTCTTACGGTTAGCCCTAATACGCAATAAGCAAAATGTAAACAAAGGTCAGGTGTGACGTAGCCAAAAAATTTTCTATATGGTCAACCTGCGCAATGCCTAATCTTATATTTTATCATTCTTGGAAGTCTCTGATGAAACTCATTACTGGAAAAAAAGTATGTGACGATTAGAAAATTTTGCAGAAAATCGAACATGAATGAGTTGGATTCAATTGCAGGAGATCGAGAAATGTTGTGACGAAAAATTTTACGTAGATTCTAGATTCATCCTGGAACTTCGACTCTACGTGTATATCAATAGATATGCAAATTAATTAATAAAAATCATATAATATGTAGGTAATTATAAATTTATTCTTTGTTAAACATATTTTTCATTGCTTTTAATTGATATATTTTTAATATTATATATGCATACTAGCTGAACCGGCAGACGTAGTTCTGCCCTTTCTACGAAGAAGCGGGAAAATTGATGTTTATTTGAATTAAGAAGAATGCAGTTTCTTGGTGTTTAAAATTGAACATTGGTAATGACAATTCAAGCGTACATTGAATTTGGTGAAAATTCAAGATTTAAAAATGAGGCATCAAAATTGCCATTTTTAAAAGTATTTAATTTCCAGAAGAATATCAAAGACCGTTCCCAAAAACTATTTAAAAATATAGACTCATTGGCTATTTAATATAAAAATAGAATTTATTATAGAATTTGTTACAACGCCACCTATCGGATTTCGGCATAGCTAGGTAGTTTCATGAGATACTTCATGAATTAGTAGAAATAACAGTAAAAAAAGCAATAGGCAAAGTAATAGATAATAGTAATGAAAAAAACAGTAAAAAAGTAGTGGAATATAGCAGTAGAAATAGTAGTGCAAAACGTAGTAAGAAAAGGAGTAGAAAATAGTATTACAACTTGTTGTAAACAAGTGATAGACATGGTTTACTACTACAAAAGCAACAGAAAAAGTAGTAGGAAAATGGTAAAACGGAGTGGGAAAAAGTAGTTGAAATAATAGTAAAAAATAGTAGTAGAAAAAACTGTGAAAAAGTAGTAGAAAATAACAATAAATTGTAGAAAAATATAGTAAAAAAGTGGTAGAAAGTATTAGTAAATAAAGTAGTAAAAAAGTAATCAAAAATAAGAAAAAAAAATAAATTAAAATAGAAGTAGAGCATGGTGCAACACCAACGAATCCAACAAACAGAAAGAATTTTTTAAATCCGGTATTGACAAATAATACTTCCCTACTAAGATATCCCGTGTCAACCCACCCATTATTTTGTATTAGCATGGCATTGTTAATTCACGTTCTTGTACCAATTTTATTATGGTTCAGTTGAATTATGGAAACAATATTTCAGGAGGCTCTATATTCATATCAAAGACCATTCTTAAAATTATATCTAATCCAAAAATTATTTAAAAATTTGAACCAATTTCATATTTATTTTAAACATAGAATTTGTTAATAAAATAGCGGTAAAAATGTAGAAGAAAATAGTAGTAGAAAAGGTAGTAGGAAAATAATATTAAAAATTGTTGTAAAAAAGTAATGAAAAGGTAACAGAAAAAGTGGTAAAAAAATTATTTAATATAGTAGTACAAAAATAGTAAAAATCGAGTAAAAAGATTGGTAGAAATAATAATAAAAAAAAGTAGTAGAAAAAATTGTAAAAAAGTTGTAAAAAATTGTAGAACGTAGAGGTACAAAATAATAAGAAACTGTAGAAAAAATGTATTAAAAAGGTAGTAGAAAAATAGTAGTAGAAAATATTAGATGAAAAAGTACCAGAAAATATTAGTTGAAAAAGTAGTAGAAAATAGGAAGAAAATAGTAGTAAGAATAGTAGTAGAAAATAAATGCATGCATTAAGCATGGTGCCACACCCACTAATCCAACAAACTGAAAGAATTTAAATTTTAGTAAGATATCTCATAATGGGAACTCAGGTTATATGGAAAGTGCCACACCCCCTCTGTCAATCCCACCCATATTTTTGTTGTAGCATGGCATGTCAATTCTCATTATTGTACCAAATTTCAGTACTGTGTTATAAATGGTTCTTGAGATATACCCAAAAAAGTATTAGGATTGTATGGGAAGTGCCACGCCCACTTTTCTTAAAGTCATTATGAATAGCTATGTTTCATCCTCCCGCCTAAGAAAACATATTCTGAAAATATGACTTCAATCGATCAAGTCGTTCAGAAGTTTCATGCTTACATACACACAAAACTCTATGATTTTATATATAAAGATATTTTATTATTGTATCACATTTATATTTTAACAGATTCTAATTTATAAAAATCTATTATATCATCGAATTCAATCTCGGTATATCAAAAAAAAAAAAAAAAAAAAAAAAAAAAAAAAATATTTTATAAAATTTATTATTAAATAATAATTAAGCTCTTTGAAAAGAAATGAATTTCTATTGAAAGTGTATGCGCATAAAATTTTTTGAACTTAATTTTGCAAACATTTCTTTGACGAATTTTAAGATTGAGTGGTAAATATATAAAGGTTGAATGTTCTATTGCAATAGTTCCCAAAATATTTTGGAGTGTTTGTTTCAAAGATTGTAGAGTACTAGCTGGGCTTCACCCATCTACACTATCCGTTCCGGGCCAAGTTTGGATTATATGCAAATTATAACAACAGAAAACCTTTGCAAAAGAAATAACTATAGGAGCGTTTCAGCCTCCGACGTAAATCTAGTTAATGCACTAATCATTTAACATACAAACCTTCATCACTTTTTATGCTATGGCTCCCCAATAACGACTAACTACCAACATACAGCCGACATAAACCAGGGACCGAAAATAACTATTATTTTCCATTTTACAATTCAAAAACTCACCAAAAACTCACCCACAAAAAATGGCCGTAGAGGATCTTCAAGTGTACGGTTGTGATCCGCACGGACCAAATTTCACTAATTTTGTATGACTTTTATCGTAATGGGAGAAATAAAACGGTAAATTATTGACTTTAATGATTTTTGGAAATAAATAACTTGACTTTTATTTTGTCGGGAAAAACAAAACAGTTATTTTATGACTTTTATTTTGTTGTCGTACCACGAATAGTTGCTAAGATATTCCATAACTAAAATTCAGATTATAATAAAGGCTTCATGCGCTCCTTTCCGATTTTACCCTTTTTTTCCTGTAGCATGACATTGCTAGCCAACATCCTGGTACCAAACCTCAGTACTGTACTGTGAACGGTTGCGGAGATATACCTAAAAAGCTATTTGAGTTGTATAGAAGTTGCCATGCCCACTTACCCAAAAAAAAAAAAACACATTCAGCTCAATAACTACTACCAATGCACTGTTTTTGCATACAATTGTCATTCTCTTCCGAACTATGGTTTTCCAGTTAATTGACTTCAAGTATTTTACCTCTATAGCCCTCCGCCTGGATGCGCTACTGCTTCTAACAACCCTCAAGTAGAGTAATCAGTTCAAATTAGCCCCACGGGTCTGTCTAGGAAACACTTCTACCAAATCAGCTACGCTGATGCAATTTTCAATAGAGAAAACAGATGCCAGGCACGGGCTTGTTTCGAGCTAAATCCTTTCATATTATAGTATACAATATAACAACCATGAGAATTCTATTTACATGGAATGAAGTTGTATTCTTAACTATTTCCTCAATAGCATTAATTTATTATTATTTTCAACATAAAGTTTTAACAAAATCTAAGAATAAGTAATAAATACAAATATTATACATATGTATTACTGTATTTATTGCATCTTCTATCTTCATCATCCTTTCCTTAGCACCCGAAAGTATACACACATAAGAGGATTAAATATTATTGTTATTATTATTTTAGAGTTATTAACCAAAAACCACTTTATTTAAATGACGATGTTGTCAAATTCAATACGCTGTTGTTAATAAGAAGAGATTGAAACAAAAAAAATTCAAAAACTTTTAACTACTTGATTATATTTATTTATATATTTTTTTTTAATAGTATTTATGCAAATTTAGTTTAATTTATGCGTGAAAAAAGCGTCATTTATGTAGCTATTAGCACCAGATTTCTTTTATACATGCCAGCTGCTGGCTACTTGTTATAATGAATTTAATTTTTAATTTAGGGGGGAGAAAACCAGAAACAGCAGCCAGTCACACTCACATAAAACAAGATGTTTTTAACGCCTCTAGATTGTATACGCCTTGCTGTCAAATTTTTGACATGCCATTATTTTTTTTTTAATTTTTTTTTTTTTAATAATGCTGGGTTTTTAAATTTAAAATCTTTTCTAGTAATTTAAATTTTGCATTTGTTTTGCAACTTACACACACACACACCTAGCTAAAGTATCTAGAGTATCTATATTTTACTGTATCTATTTCCATTTTCTAAGGAAATTTTTCCGGAAACTCATGCGTATTTCAAGATTACTACTGCTGCATGCATTGAGAATGAATTAGGTCTGGGTTTTTTTCTTCTTTTTTTATTTATTTTATTACTAATACTAGTTGATTTTTTTTTTGTTTGTTTTTTTTTTTTTGTATTATAATTAACAAAACAAAAACAGTTGAATTTATGTGGGATTTTTTATGTGTGTTTGTTCGTTTGTTTGTATTGAATAATGTATTAAATAAATACAATATTTACTTTGACATTCCAAAAGGTTTTTGTTTTGTGGTTTTTGTTTTTTGCTTTTGCTGGTGAAATTTTAAAATGATTTTTGTTTGTTGTTGTTGTAAATAGTAGATTTGTATATATTTTATTCTAAATTTTAGTTCTGTTGTTGTTTTATTTTTAATAAATTTGTTGCTATTTTAGCAATATGAAAATATCATATTTCAAAATTTAAATCGAATTGCTAGTGTTAGAAATGTTGATGTTGTTCTTGCTACTGTTGTTGTTACTGATGTTACTTTGCTGTTTGTAATTTTTGTTGTTTTTAGTGTTGTTGTTGTTGTGATTGTTGTTTTTTTGTTGTTATGATTGCTGTTGTTGCAGCTGTGTAACGGAAATTGTCAATTGCTCATTGCACGTTTCTATGTCAGTGGTGAATTTTTTATTGCTTTGACTTTTCTCCATTCTCCATTTCTGTGATTGATATTTGTCATACGATTTGATTCGCAGTGGCGGATCAAAAATTTATGTTGGAAAGATGAAGTTTTGCTAAATTATAAAATAATTATCCCACAAATAATTAGTCCGAAAACTATATTAAAAAACCAAAATTCTGACCAGATTCGGGCCAAAAATCAATCAGTAATTCAAATTAAAAATCAAACCGAAACTATATCTAAAGGAAGAAAAAATTTAGAGCAAATTCTTCAGGCAAAAATACTAAACAAATTTCAAACAAAAATCAGATCGCAGTTCAGCCCAAAGTAATCCAATACTCAGAACTTCCAGACCTAAATTTAAACTGAAATTCAAATAAAAAACTAGCCCAAAGAATATACCGGAATTCAAACTAAAAATTGGACCAAAACTTGGTCCACAAGGAAACAGAAGCCAGATCAAAATTTAGGCGAACCTCAAACCAAAAAAAAAAAGAAAGTAAAACACAGATTAAAATTCAGAGAAAAACAGACCAAAAGAAGACAAAATTCAGACAAATCAAAACCAGACTTAAAATTAGACCAAAATTCAAACCCAATTTAGACCACAAATCAGATCAGAACTCAAAAGAAATATTTGACCATAAACAAAACAGAATTCAGGCCAAATACCAGACCAAAACTCAAGCTGAAAAACAGTATTTAAGAGTAGGCAAAATTTAGACCGAAAACCAAACCGAAATTCAAACCAAAAAATTCAAATAAAATCTAGACCGAAATTCATGCCGAAATTTGGACCGAAAACTTAATTAAAAAAACGATCAAAATTCATACAAAATTGGACTTAAAACTTAAGATTAAAAACTTCAACGAAATTTTGACTAGAAGTCAGACCAAAAGAAGACTAAACTCACATCAAAATTTATCCAAAATTCGAATCAATCGAAACTAAAACTGACTTAACTAAAAAAGATAAAATCATTATTGAGCTCTAAAAAATTAGGGTATCTATTTGCAAAAATATGTTTAAAGACTCTACAGGGTGACAATCGTAAAAGTGACGCACACATTTCAGCAGTTATTTTCAAAAGGACGTACTTCCATTAAGTACAATTAAGTGTTAACATTGCTGAATATATAAGCATTAATTTGAACCCCACCTCATTCAATATAACCTCCTTTAGCCTGCACACATGCCTTCAATCGATCCGGAAATCGTAGGACTGTTCGCCGCAGGACTTCCTGATCAATTTCAGTTCAGGCTTTCTCTAATGAATTTGTCAGCGACTCCAGACTGTGGTGTTGAGATGCACAAGCCTTACTCTCTAAAATACTCCAAATAGAGTAGTCCATTGGATTCAAGTCTGGGGAGCATGGTGGCCAATCTTGAGATGTTATGAATCCAGAAAAATTGTCTTTTATCCATGTTTGCGTTAATTTTGCCATGTGGGAAGATGCACAATCTTGCTGGAAAGTCCAGTTTTCATTTCCATATGCATCTTGGGCCCAGGGAAGAGCATGTTCATTTAAAATGCTCCGATAAACAACCTGGTCAATTTTAACACCCTCTTCAACGAATATTAGAGGGGTTCTGGCATTAGCGGAAACTCCAGCCCATACCATAACGGACGCTGGCTTTTGAACTCGGCCAACAGTCCTATTTTGTTGCGATGATGATGTTAGCCACATTCGGTCATTTTGCGCATTGAAATGTTGTTCAACCGTGAAAATTTTTATGTAATAACAAAAATTCAAATGAAATTAAAAGCAAAGCCAATGATGAATCAATTTGCTTTTTAAATTAAAGTAACGGTAAATGGCAAAGCTTTCTGCAGAGTATTAAACTTGCGTCACTTTACAATTGTCACCCTGTAGAAGGAGCTCTAGTTCCCCTCTGCACCCGTCACTGTTGACAGATACTTGTGTATATGTATGTAAGCATATCTCGATACCGACGTATATATTGGCATACAAATGTATGTTTAGGCAAATTTTGATATGAATATTCAAGTGCAAATGCCAATATCTTTGCATTGAGAGAAAAACTTTTTAACTTTTGCTTTTTCTTGCTTTTGAAATTCAAAGAGTTTAATTTCTTGAAACTTTTAGTATTTGGCAATCATTTAACCACAAAATTTGTGCATTTATTTTGTTAATAGCTTTAACTAATAACATACTAGTTTTTATTGAAAAGTTTAAAGCTTTTGGTATTGTTTAATCAATTTTTATTTAGAGACGAAGCTCGAAAGCTATAATAACTACGCCATTCAATAAAGAAACCAAATGATGTTTGACACAATCTTTGGATTTTTTTTAATGTACCAAGGTTTAATGGTCCAAGAAACTAATCCCTATTTGAGCCTAAAACATATTCCAAAGAGGGCTCGGAGGCAAAAATTAGGAAAAAGTTTCACCTTTTTGAACTTGAGACGCCCAATTTGGTTGAAAATTTGTGTAAAAACGATTTTGGGGCATGAAACCTGTTGTTAGTTTTCATTTTGATTTTAAAGAATTTCTAGGTTGACTCCGGAGCAGAAGTTAATTAAATAATAACGAAAGTTGAATTTTGCTTTCTACTGGAGTTTATGCACCGACCGATTATGTTAAAATTTCGTTGAAGAAGAGTTTTTAGATCAAGAAACCAATTTTTAGTTTCCATTCTGATTAAAATTATTCCTGAGGGAGCACCGGAGCAGAACTTAGTAAAAATGTTATAAAACTGAAAATGATGGGTGGGGACGGGGTAAAGTTATGAAGGTTAAAAAAGTTCCCTGGAAGTCGATGCACTCTAATAGACACTCTAATACAACACTTCCTTTACTGGGAGGTGCTGTGATGGACCCCAGTGTAAAGAACGTATCGCAAACAAGAGGAACTGTTTTTGCACAGATTCCAACTTATCGGCATAACAGCTGTACTGAGGGCTCCACACAGCAGAACCATACTCCAGAACTGGTCTTACAAGTGCAGTGTAAAATGATTTCGTGACATATGGATCATTAAATTCTTTAAACCATCTTTTAACAAAACCAAGGATGCCCTTAGCCTTATTAATAGTTGAGTTAATATGTAAATTAAAAGTTAATTTGGTGTCCATTGTGACACCTAGGTCAACGAACGAAAAAACTTGTTCCAACTCGTGATCATCTAATCCATACCTAGAAAAAATAGGTTGCCTTCTAGAAAAAACCATGAACTTACATTTTTTTAGGTTTAAAGACATTAAATTACAGTGGCACCAATTATTGAATGCCAAAAGATCAAATCGCAGTAAATTTTGACCTTCTATTTCGTTGTAAGACTTAAATAATTTTACATCATCAGCGAACATTAATATTTTAGAGTGTTTGATAACAGATGGAAGATCGTTAATGAACAACAAAAACAAAATAGGACCCAGATGGCTTCCTTGTGGAACACCAGATGGTATTTTGATACTTTTAGATACGGCATTTTCAAAAATTACTATTTGCCCCCTATCTCTCAAGTACGAGTTTATCCATTGTAATAATAAAGGAGGAAAGCCATAAAAGTCAAGTTTTTTAATTAGTAAATCGTGGTTCACTTTGTCCAATGCTTTACTAAAGTCCGTATAAATTGCGTCAGCCTGTTGACAATTAGAAAATCCACTTATGACATTGGTCGATAACTCAAGAAGATTAGTAACGGTTGATCTCCCCTTTACAAACCCATGCTGAGATGAAGAAATTAACGATTTTACTGAATGGGTTACTTGCGATGTTATAATAGCTTCGAACAGTTTGGGTATTGTACTTAGTTTAGCAATACCACAGTAATTTTCAACGTTAGATTTCGTACCATTTTTATGTAAGGGAATTATAAATGAACGCTTCCAACTTTTGGGAAAATATCCATTATGTAACGAAGAATTAAAAATTTTAAATAGAGGCAAATACAGAAACTCAGCACAAGTTTTTAGTATACTATTCGGAATTTCATCTGGACCGTATGTAAAAGAGATTTTTAAAGTCTTCAAATGTTCTAAAACATCTTCAGGGTGAATAACCGGACTCATAATATTTTTATACGTGACAGGATCAAAATTATATTGGTTATTATTATTTAAAGTTTCAGATGAATAAGTTGACATATTTGCCACAAGAGTTTCACCATCAGATGCTTGGTCCTTATATTTCATTTTTTTTACGTTTAGTGTTAACAAAGTCATAAAAAGCTTTAGCATCGACATGAATATCCGACTTGACTTTTTCAATATAATCTCGGTAACATTTTTTACAATGAACCTGATATTTGTGTCGTAATAAGGAATAGTGATAATAATCAATTTGATTTCCAGATCTTTTTTAAACAATTTAAAACTGCGGGACTTTTTTTTCAGTTTTTTTAATTCGTTGTTAAGCCACAAGTTAGTTAGTCTAGGAACGCATAAATTAAAACTATCGTATAAAATATTATTAAAAGTCAAGACACTATTGTCAATGTCATCAAAAGTAGAAGGCCATTTAGGCCAAAATGCAATGAAAAAAATCAATGTCGATCCACTCTATTATAAAGTGCGGTTCACGCAAAATTGGCACGCAGGAAAGTTGCATTAAATGATAAGTTTATTATTGTGTTTTAATACTATAATATTAAATGATTTAAATTTCTTTGTTGTGCAAAAATTTCCGGGTATTCCTTTTAATGGACTCCATCAACCTTTGAACATCCGCTCTGGATACTTTTGCGGCTATTTGGTTCCATTTTAGTAAACTTGAATTCACATTTTTGACAATACCTGCATTTTTCTTCAACTTATATTTTGTAATAGCCCAGTGTTTTTCGATCGGTCGAAGCTGGGGGCAATTAGGTGGATTCATATATTTGGGCACTACATCTACTTTATTTGTCTGATACCAATCCATGGTTTTCTTAGAGTAGTGGCAACTGGCCAAATCAGGCCAAAACTTCACTGGTGACTGGTGGTGACGAACAAATGGCAATAGTCGTTCCGAAAGGCACTCTTTGATGTAAATATCAGACGTCATAGAAGAGGATGTCACAAATGCCCTGGATTTGAGACCACAGCTGCAAATAGCCTGCCACACCATTGCTTTCTTTGCAAATTTATCCATTTTTATGTACTTGAATTTTGAGGGTACATTACCACGATTCGTTGCCATATAGAATTTTTGACCTGGAAGCTGTTTAAGATCAAATTTTACGTATGATTCGTCATCCCCAATAATGCATCCATTGAATTTGGTCAAAACATTATTATAAAGAAGACGAGCACGTTTTTTGGCCAACAAATTCTGTTTGTCTGTTCTATTTGGATATTTTATAGCACGATAGCACTTTAGTCCAGCTTTTATGCGTATTCGTCTAGCGGTACTTTTGCTGGTATTGAATTTTTTGGCACGATCGCTATCCGATAGTCCGGGATTGCTTTTGATGGACCTCAAGATCTTTGCCTTTAATTTTAGGTTGGTGGTTCCCGTTTTGTTCACAACTTTTTTAGCCCTTTCAACACTAAGAGTTTCTTTATATCGTTTTAGAACTCTTCATACCGTTCTTTTGGAGATATTTAAAACTTTCGCAATCTTTGAACCAGACCACGACGGATTTGCCAATAAATTTGTTCACAATCAATTTTCTATTTGCAGCTTCCATTGTGCACACAATCACCAACTTGCGATCAATTAATATGAAAAATTTATCAACTAACGGTAACGGTATTGTAAACAAATCCCAGTAAAAAATTTGTTGTTCTTATGACTAAGGCGACGTGGTGACCACAACAAAGTGTGCCAATTTGGCGTGAACCGCGCTTTACATCCTTCAGCTAGTGCCCGTAAAGAATTTTAATAGTTTATAAACACACCGGTCAACAACTTTTAGTAATTTTCGATTTACCAATTCCAAGTGTAAAAATAGATACAGAGTATTCAGGGAAAACGCGTTTAGTATTGTTTTTGCAATACCATATGCTATCACAGAAAATAGTTGGGAACACTGAACGAACGAAAGAAAGAACGAATGAACTATGTATTCTCTAGATGTAAGCAGGTAATTTGAATTTTATGAACTCAACTATGCTTTTTTTTTACTATACAATATTAGTAAAATTATTGTGTTTGTGTTTTTTGTGTGCGGCATAAAAAATCTGTATTGCTATTTGATTATGATGCTACATAAAAACAACAAACAACAGAAAAAAAAGTAATAAAAACCAAAAATAATAATTTTGCAGAGGAAACAAAAAATTCTTTTCAGCAATATTGTTGCTTTTTTTTTATAATAAAAATTCATATTATTATTAAGTATTTGGCAAAAACGTACAATGACCTTAACAGAATATATCAACAACAATAACAACTACAACACAATACAACGAAACTGTAAAGAAATGCGGACGGAGAATTGACACATTCGTATTAAATGTCACCAACAACGCTGCTTTAGTATCCAAACCACCATAAACACCGGCACAAACACTAGCAATCGTCAGCAACAGCAGCAAGCAGTAAGCAGTAAAATATCATCATCATAAACTGGAGTGAGGTGTAACGGAAATACTGAAGTTTTATGCAAAAACGAAGGAATAAAAAAAAAAAAATTACAACAAACTTGATACTTGAGAACGTTAGTTGTTGTTTTGTTGACAACAACAAGAAATCGCGCGACACTTTTTTGCGCAATTAACAAAAATTTGCTTGCAATTTTTATAAAAAGGGAGCAAGTAAAAGTAGCGGGAAAAAAGAAAACTAACAAAAAAAAAAAGACACTAAGTTAACATAGTAACAAAATTTAACATTAAACAACATTAAAATGGTATTATAGTACAGTAATCCCTACTTTATTGCATCGATGCAAATACATTATTTTTTATTCAATTAACCGAAGAATGCAATTACGTGGATTTCAATTAACCGGAGAATACAATTAGCCGAGTATATTTTAAATTAAAGACGTAAATTTTGTATCACAATTAATCGGTTAACGGAACTAACCCAGATATGACCCATGATCTATACGTAGTAAGCATCCGAAAGCTTAGATTTTGATTGATTATATTTTCATTTAATTAAAATCAAGCATTTCTGAATTGTACTACAAGTAGGACATTGGGCATATCTGTGTTGAGAGAGAGTTGATAAGCCGGGGATTACTGTAGAAGGTAAAAAAAAAGTTTATATGTTATGTAAAAATAATAAGGTTCTATGAACTACTGCTGCGCGCCAAAAATTGCTGATTGTTGAGTAGTCAGAGTCAGTTACAAAACAAAAACAAAAAAAAAAAAACAACGAAAATAAATTCTGCTGCTGCAATTTAGTAGTGTCTGTCGTCAATTTCAAATTTGTTTTTGTTTTGAGTTTTTATAATTGCATGCAAAAATTGATTACGTATTGTCAGTCGATAGGAGACATGCTGACTGCAATTAAAAAATCCAAAAATAAAATGCTGCAATTAATGTAAATTTGCATTTATGCCAACCCAAAGTAAAAAGCTACAATCATAAAAAATTATATAAAATTAAGTAAAGTTATCACTAAAGTCTATTCACCCAAAAGCGCGCACGCTTTGAAAAAATTAAAAATTATTTAATTTGATTCTTTAAGATTACCTAAGTAAGTAGCTAATGCCATAAGATAAAGTATCTAGATACCTGGGTATAAATTTATAGCTTTTTAAAGTAGCTAATAAAAATTTTATAGCCATGACTCATAGCTAATATTTTTCATCTTGTTTTTATTCTAGCATAATAAACATCCATCCCCTCTAACTCCGTAAACTTCCAACTACTTATGCATGTGGTTTATGGTTTTCTATTCAACTCTAATGGAATGCAGTTAAATGCAAGTCGCTTAATTGCTCTACCCTTGCTCGAATGCTTGATTGGTTTTTTTTTTCATATTACTATCTGATCTTGAGGCGATTTTTAATATCTTATGATTTGGACATGAGCTTTTGGCACGCGCCTTTTGTCATTTATATTTAAAAAAATATATGCTGACAAGCATATGAATATATATTTGTGTAGGTGTGTATGTGTGTTTATTTGGATTAGAATTTATAAATTTAAAGTTACCAGATTATTTGTATTTATTATTTATTTTTTTTTTTTTTTAATTCAGAACTACACAAGCACATAAAAGTAAGTTAATGTGGAATTATTAGCACCCCTTTTCTATCTCAGTTTTCAGAAATTTGTAGCTTTCATTCTATTTAAAGCGGCTATCATTTTATTTTTAATTTCTCTACACTCTCCATTGCTTTTTAATTTGGATCTTGGGATCAAAAGCTTTCAAAAAACTGTGTTTCCATCTTTGACTGGGGAAATCCCATCACAATTTTCTAAAATGAACCTTTACATACTATTTTCTGTAGTATACACACAGATCGAAGCTAAAGTATACATTCCACATTTCTCGTGTTGCAAAGTTCAAGTTATTGGCTTCATAAATTCCCACAATTCCAAAACGTACCTCCTCAAGTGCTGATAAAAATCCTACCTTGCCTTGTCCCTTTTTTCATGGTCGCTATTTCCTTATTGAAATAAATGTTTAGACTCTATCTTTTGTAACTAACTAGTTTACAAAACAATCAAGCGGGAACCGAATTCTTTCTACGTCTCGCGTTCATATTTTTCTTCAGAACTCATATTTTTGTTTTATTTTACTGTTTTACTGCTCCGACGATTTAGGATTACTCATGTGCTGATTACAAATGTTTCAATACCATCTTCTCTAGTTAGTGTTACTAGCAGATTCAAACTTTTCATAGGGGTTTGAGGGGATTTAGGTCTTTTCGCTATTTTAACCCTTTCTTCTCAACTTTTTTATTGTGGGGGTAATGCATTTTTTCGTTGTTTGACATTCGTATATTCGGACTTTGTTAAGAATAAAATCTAAAAAAATTTTGAAAGAAGTTTTTGGGAAAGGCTGTAGAACTTTTGGAATTTTGTACATTATAATGATCAAAATGCATGAAAGGAGTGAAAAAATTTTTAGTTTTTGAATTTTTATACCATTTTGCAATGTAAAATAAACTTTTAGTTTAGAAAATATTTTTAAAAACACACTTGTTCACTGAGTATAAAAGGTGAAAATTTGAAATACTTTTGGAATTTGGGTTTATTTTTACTAAAGTCAAGTCTACAGATTTTTGTTGTTCAGTGATCTATAGTAAAATTTCATGGGCAATATATTTCTTGAACATATTAACCCTCTATCAACCCTCGTAATGGGTCAAAAAAGAAACTTTTTCGAAAAAGGCAAAAAAGACCCATAACAGTGGGTTCCAAAGGGTTAATATGTAGGAACAAAATATTCTACAGAAAATTCTAATATAAATTGTTGAACATATAAATATAACAAGTTATCTTATGATTAATTATACTTAACCTGTTAGAAATGGGCAAACTTTGGGTCTACGTAAAAAAAAAAATTTGACGTATACTTTTAGAACGCCGAGACCGGTATAACTTTTTTTCTCGAGTTCTATCAGCATCCACTTTCAGAACCTTGTTATTTTTTTGCGATTCTTGACTCAGAAGTATTAATGGTTTCTTCCACCATGTCTTGTCATTTTCTAAAAGCTTTTGAGAGCCAGTTTTTCTCTGAGGATTTATGAAAAATATCAGAAATGGCCGTAGGCTGTTTGAAACCTCACAAGTCAGCCAAACCTTAAACCCAAAATTCTTGATTTACCTCTGCTAGTTAAGAATAGATCTGGCAACATCTCTACGGCGAACATACTACTAATCACCTTTCAATATTATTAATGCGGCTGTTATTTTAATCCCTCTCTATTTCACGGAGAAGAAAAAAGGTGAAAAATTTCATAATCTGTTATTAACGAAAATCAGAAAAAAACAAACAAACAAAAAACACACACACATACACAAATGTTGCGCACATTCCTGACATAATTCTCATGAATAATGATGATGATGATGATGGCGACGATGAGTCACAAAACGCATTCTTCAACTAGTTAGATTAGCAGTCACAATTACAATCAAAGCTTGAGCTAGAGAGAGCCGCCAAAATATTGGCTGAGGTAAAAAATAACAACAAACTCAATAGACTTATGTATAATATCTATAAAAGTCAACTCAAACAGAAGGAAAGGAAAACCTGATATAAAAAAAGAGAAAAAAAATGAGTAAGGAATTTCAATTTCAAATACGTAAAATAGTGTAAAAGAAAAATGAAAAGTAGGTATGAAAAATAAAAAAAAAGAAAAACTTCAATTTCAATTGCAATACATAAATAGTTTCAGCTACTTCTTTAGCTCGCAAAAATAAAAGGAAAAAATTAATCAAACATCAAAAATAAAAAGAAATGATGAAAAATTGTTGATTTTATGTTGCTAAGCTAACAAACTAACCAACCAGCCAACCAACAGTTGTTAAGGCACTTTAAAAATAATAGCTAAGGTCTCAAATGCAACACGCTTCAAACACCTGCACACTGGTGGCTAGAAAAATGTGTCAATTCAAGATGGTTGCTATTAAAAAAAAGCCGGCTTAAACTGTAATAGCTTGAGTTGGGTTCGAGCATTTGAGTTTGAGTTCAAGCATGTTCGAGTGTGAAAGTTATTATAGAATTTGAACCACGTTTGTTGTAAGTGCCTTAAATGCCGGCTTTGTTTGCTTAAGTTAGACTTAAATGCAACCTTAAACAAATGCAGTGTAGCTGATGTTTCATTGCTCATTTAAGCTATGGTTGTGTTGCACATCAAACTTATGTTGCTGCTAACATTGAGACTTGAACTTGGTCGATTGATTTGGTTAGTTGGTAGCGGGTTTTGTTCGTTGGTTTGATGGTTGGTTAGGTTGGTAAGCCACCATTATTGTTATTATTAGCATTATTAGTATTGCTGCTACTTCAACTACTACTACTACTACTACATACATACAGTGGTATTTGTTATTGTTATTTTAGTTACGGTTTGACTGTTGTCGTTGTTTGTCGTCATCGCCATCGTCGTTGTTGGCTTTGTCGTTATTGTCATCGTTGAGTTTAGTTAGTTGTGAGATTTCAAGCGTTTAACATTGTTCAAACGGTTGATTTTTCGTTGTTTAATTTAAGCGCGCACGCGTCTTTTATTTAACTACATACATATATTTATTTATATATATATATATATATATAAAAGTGTAAGAAGTGCATAAAATTCGTTTAAAAAAAAGTTTTTGAAAATAAAAGAAGTACAGAAGAAATATTAACTACAAATCAAAAGTGTTCACTTACTGCTAAAGTATTAGTTAATTTTCTTGTTTTTGTTTTGTAATTATTAGAAACAAAAGAAAAGATTTGTGTTTATTTGCCGAAAATAAAAAAATAAAAAATAAAAAAGTTTTTCTATTAATAATTACGAAAGTGATATTCATCAACAGCTACAACGAAATCAACAACCAAATCAACACATCAATATTAAATCAACCATAATCATCACTCAACAAAATTGGCAAAGCCTACATTCAAACAATTTTCTGCAACAAAACTAAGTATGTGTTTTAATTGCTGAATAGTTAACTTCTATAAAGTTTTTGTACACAGCTAAAAATAGCAAAATATCGAACTTGTTACTACATACATACCTCCTTAAATAAGTACCTACCATAGCTACTACTAAATCCCAGTAAAGAAAAGTAATTAGTTCTATACTAATTTGGAATTAGTTAGTTGCAATGGCGCCATTTAAAAAGTATTACTTAAGCTATAAACATCTATCACGTGTAAAAAAAAAACTACATCCAACAAAGAGACGTCATGTAAATAAAATAAATGTGCTGTATTTGATTTATTGAACTTTTAATTAAAAAAACAAAAAAACAAAATAAAATAGAAGGCAGGAAGTTTATAAGCTTTGCTCCTTCAAAATATTTTTTAAAAGTTAGTGCTGACTAACTATTGTATTTCTGGGAAAGAGGATTTACTCCATTGAAACATATTAAATTTAGTATGAAATATGAAACCGCATTAAAATAAAGTAAAAATCTAAAATAGAAGCAACATTACTTTAAAGTTTAAATTTATTTTAAAATTGAAATGTGTTCAATTTAAAGTTGAATCGTACTTGACTCTAAAATTACGTTTTCTCTACAAAATTCATCTAATTTTTTTCCCTTACAAAACAACATCAAAATGAAATTAAACTACTTTAGTTTTACAAAAGGACACTTTATTTTAAAGTGGAAACGTATTCGTTATAAAGTTGAGGCATTATTAAATATACAACTTTTATTAAATTCACATCATTTAAATTTATCCCTTTATTTCTCTTTAGTATGATGACTTCTCTACTTTCCATTCATACAATTTTAACCTTTTTTTTCCTATTTATCATACTCAATCACAAAACTATTAACGAAAATAGTTGATTCAAAAGTAAATCGTATTCTATTTACAGTTTACTTGTAATTGAATCTTATGTGCTGAGTTCCCTTCAAACTTCCATCTACTTTATTTCATTTTTCATACTCACAGCTAAATTTATAATGTAACTGATTGAAATGCATTCATTTCAAAATTGAGTAATAGAAAAATATAGTATGATAACACTGTTCTACAAATGGAAACTTTTGGAAACGAGCAGAGACGGGACAAATGCACTTAGGGTAATGGGGGTTGCTGAGTCTGAATCCGTGGTCCATTTTGCTCTGCTACGTCACAATTTTTTATATTGATATCAAAATTTTTAAAATTGAAAAAAAAAAAAACAAAAATTAAAAATGCAATTCATATTTTTTTTCATCAAAACATCCATTTTTACAAAAAAAAATTTTTTAATTTTTTTAAATTTTTTAACTTTAAAATTTTTTTTTTTTTGTTTTTAATTTATTTATTTTTTCGTAAGTTTTTTCATCCTCGTTATCATCGTTCATTTTTATCTCGTTATTAGCTTAACCCAGTAGTGCCTAGCGGTGCCACATGGCACCTTGTCGTTGAGCCGTTCCTGAGCCAGGTTCAAAAACAATTTTTTTCTCAAGTTAATTATCTTGATCTATCTAATTTGTGTTCTTGAACAATTAAATTCTAAAAATTTCTTTGTGTATACCTACAAATAAATTTATATATTGTTGTTTCATTTTTGGCACGTTCACGAACTCGTTTTTGAACACATTTAGATAAATATTTAATATATAATAAAAAAAGTAAATACCTATGAATATAGTTTTTGACAAGGGAAAGATTTATTTTTCAATTTTAGATTTTGTTCATAATTTGTCCGAAGACGTTTTATTTTACGTTCATATTCAATATTGCGTGTTTCTCGTATTATATTTCAACAATAATCTGACAGAATATTGCAAATCGACTTCCCTTTATAATGAGATTCTATAACTTTAATGTCCTGGTGAAATCGTTCTCCTTGCTCGTCATTGAATGCACCCAAGATAGAAGGGAAGTAATCAACGTGGGAGAACATACAATGCACCTTTAAGAACATATGTACATTCATGTCACGAAATGCTCTAATCATTTCCGAAATAATTTCAATGCTCTATAGTTTCCAAGAAAAGTTTTGATGACGCTTTTTATGACGATCCAAGCTCGTCTCTCTTTTACATTCCGTTCTGCTTCCAGCATTTCGTCCGTAATCATTTTTCTAATGTCAGGCCCATTTAACACACCTGGCTCAGGAACGGCTCAACGACAAAGTGTCATATGGCACCACTAGGCACTACTGGGTTAAGCTAATTACGAGATAAAAGTGAACGGTGATAACGAGGATGGAAAAAATTATGAAAAAACAAATAAATTTAAAAAAAAAAAATTTTTAATTTTTAAAGATGCGGACTCAGCGACCCCCCATTACCTTAAGTACACTTGTCTCGTCTCTGCTCATTTTTGGCTATTGAACAGTGTAATCATTTTATTCTTCTCTTTTTTTCTAGTTTTTCTACACATTGCAAAATTATTAACAAAAATATTTGAATCAAAGTTAAAACGTATTCAGTTCAAAGATAAGTTGCAATCGAATCTTATATGATTTTCTCTTTTCAAACCTCAAAACTATTAACAAAAATAGTTGTTGTAATGGCTGTTAATTGATTTTTGTGCCCGATGGTGTAGTTAGTGAAATTTTAGGGACTAAATAAATTCATAATATATATTTTTCAATATACTTAAGAAATTGTAAAATTGGTATTGTCCCACGTCCACAAAAAATTGGTTTAAGATCTCCTGTTTTGTTTGGGGATAAACTCCCTAGTTGAACAACTAGTTCCATATAGAACGCCTTTCTATTTCTTTCATTTGCTTTATCAATTAAAGATCAATAAATTTCATGGAGCATTGCCAAACAAGGAGTTGAAGAATTAATGCCGTACAGAATTACTTTCTTTCTCTCTTTCTTCGAATCCATTACGAATCAGTTTACTTCAAATAAAGAGTTGAAGAACTAAGTGTACTTCTGACTTTCCAGAACATTATCAATAAGGATTTGAGAAACTAGTTGCTTGGTTGGTCTCAACAAAAACAGTCTGCGTATTTTAGCTGGTATTCTGACTGGGCACTGCGGGCTCAGAGAACACCTTTGTAAGATAGGGGTTGAGCAAAGCTCAATTTGTAGGTTTTGTAATGAGGAAGACGAATCATCAGAACACATTTTAGCTCAGTGTGGAGCACTGATCCATAAAAGAATGAAATGTCTGGGTATGTACGAAGTGCCCAGTACAGAACTAGCATCAATAGATCCGGGCGCAATACTTAAATTCGTGAGGGAGTCTGGACTGGATGAGGCACTCTAGGCAAATTAGACTAGATAGAGAAGAGGGACGTACAATAGATCTTACAGGTCGCGGCACAACTACATAAACCTCTCTAATACAATAGGCAATAGACTAGTTGCTTACAGAATTACTTTGCCTCTCTTCCTCTCTCTATGAATTAACTAGGGGTCAGTTACCTTCTCAAGACATTCTCTTGAACCAATACTAATTCTAGTTGCTGTCAATTGGTACCTCTTTTCTTGTTGGAAGGACTGCTATTATCCTTTGCTGCTTCTTCTCGGTTTTTTTTTTTTTGGTGCATTATTTATTAACATAACCAAAACGCAATTCACGCATGCTCAAACAACGAAAAAGAATATGTATTTCATCATCTTTTTTTTTTGTTGTTTTTCCCGGTGTTTTCTTGATGATTAATGAGCTTATTTAAGCATGGAACGACACAAAAAAAACAAGAACTTAACTAATATTTTTGGTTTTTTTTTTTTTTCTAGTATAAAAAGAAAAATTATAGCAAAAATAATTTTCCTGCAATTCATAAATTTTGCCATTTGTGGGGTTTTTGCTGCTATTAATTTTTAGCTTAATTCGCAAAATAATTTGCAGCTCCACCGCCTCACAAGGTTTTTTTTTTTTTGGTTGTTGTTTGGTTGTTTTTGTTAACCAGAAATTTCAGAAAAAATATTATAACAAATTTTGATTCGCTTAATTCGCAGTTAATAGCGCGTTGAATACTTTTTGTTGCTACTACTGTTTTTTTCTTTCTTTTTTTTCAGTGCTTTTGTTTATTTATTTGTTAGACATTTGAGCATGAACGCGCGCGCATTCTTCTTTAGTTTACAAGTATGCACGGCTTTTGAATGAACAACATTGGTGACGATTTGGAGTCAGTCACCATCAGCAGAGCAAGTCCACAAGTCATTAAGTACTAGTAGGTAGTAGAAAAATTATTAGAGTTATTGCTATTTCTTTGTCTGGCTGTGTGAGCATGTCATAACAAGCGTGTTAATTTGTTATTCTTTGCAAATATAATGCTGTTTTGTTACTGTTGCTCTGTTCCGTGCAGCCCCGCTTCGCCCTGCTGCCGTGTTTCGCCTCGTTGTTATACAAATGCTTAATTTGACTTTTGGTCATGTTTCTTGCGCTGTACGGTATTTGTATGACATTTGCATTATAGTTGTTATTCTTATTATGATTATTGTTATTATTATTGGAAGTTATACCATATGTATATAGTTTAATTTAATTTTGAATTTTTTGCAAATTACTAATTTATGTTGTTTACTAGTTTCTTTGTTTACGGGGATTTATTGCTAGTTCGAAAAAAAAACCATATCTAGAATAATAAAAGTTCGTCAATTTAAACCGCAGAACCTTGCGAAAAGCTCACACAAAGTTAATGACTAATTGCTGAAGTATGTGGAGCTTTGAAATATCTCGAATAGTTTATGACATATTTTGTCTACAAATCATTGAATCATCTGAATGGTTTATGAGATGCCCTCCCAGAAATCTAGAAGTGGTTAATCTATGCGAAAATCGCACAAAAGAAATATGCCTGAATCTTTCGAAAGTCCAGAGTGGAGTTTGACAGTAAATGCGGATCCTATGGAAGCCTATGGGGCCTGCAGCTACTTCCAATAAAATCTTTTTACAACGATACTATTTATTTTACTTATATTTAAGTGTAGTTAAACTACATTAAGGGGTTATGTACGTTTTCATGAGTCAAAAAATCGAAAAAATTGTTATGACTTATTTCGAACAAACATACTTTCAAGAGTTTATGTTCAAAATTTCAAGTCAATCCGAGCAGTAGATCGTAAGTAGGAACTCGATTTGTAGCGCGCTACTGTTCATGAATAAACTTTAAAAGTGATTTTCTCCGAATGATGTTTTTTGAAAAATGTCTTTGCGGTGACCGCGATATCTCAAAAACTATTTGACCAATTCAAATTTTTTTCCTAGTTACAATACGTAGTACTTGAATGATAATTTTTTCATGTTCAGTATTTGTCTTAAATAATAATTTTTTTTAAATACATTTTTGAGACGAAAAAAATCGACAACTGAACATTTTTTGTCTTTTTGATTACAGTTGAGTTGTTGGCATCCAATCGTGGTCACCACCAGACTCTGCAGAAAAAACGAGCATCAGGACAAGAGCTACAACTTCTACAATTTTCAATATTTTTTCATATCCGACCACTCTTGTTTTTCGTAAGAATATGTACTATGTATACCTGTTATGCTAGTTTCAAATAAATTATTTCAAATAGTTAAACAAAAAATCACAAATATATCCTAAGTTTCCCGTACCCCAATATATTTATAACCCTTTAAATCATAAATTTCAGGGTCAGTTTATAGATGCTTTGGTTTTTAACTTTAAGTCTGAGTTTTCATCTGAGTTAGGTTTGATTTTTGGCATGAATTTTGGTTTCAATTTCGTCTGATTTTTGTTAGAATTCTGGTCTGAATTTTGGAATGCCATTTGGCTTTTGATTCAATTTAATAAAAATTTGTATCTTATATTTGGTCTGAGTTTCGATTTTAAAATTTTGTTCTCGTTTTTTGATCTGTATTTCTGTCTGACATTTGGTCCGAGTTTTGGTCATTGGCCTTATCTTTGATCTGATCTTTGGCCTGAATTGGGCCTGAGCTTTAGTCGGGATTCTGGTCTAATTTTGGTCTTGTTTTGGTCTAGGTTAGGTTAGGTTGGAGTGGCTGTCGAGAGACACACTTAGGCCTGAACGGCCCATTGTGATACCACATAGTTGGACCTACAGTTTAACGCCGATTCCGAACGGCGGTGTGGCAATTTTTTATCGGCTTGGTGGTTTTGCCATTACCAACCAATGTGTGTACCACTATCTTATAATTCTCATACACTTCATATTGATAGTGAATATAAGAAAGTAATGAAAATTAACCACCAGACGAAGACGGGAATCGAACCCGAACCTCCCAGATGAAAGTCTAGTGCACTATCCACTAGGCTATCGAGGTCGTCTTGTTTTGGTCTAAGTTTGGTCTGATTTTTGCACAGTATTCTGGTCTGAGTTGGTCTGAATTTATCGGAATTTCGGTTTGACTTTTTGTGTCAATTTTGTATGAATTTTCATCTGAATTTGATCTGGTTTTTCAACTGATTTTGGTCGAATTTCGGTTTGACCTTTGGCCTCACTTTTGCTTGAGTTTAAGTTTGATTTTTCGTTTCAATTTGGTTTGAATTTTGGTGTGAACTCGATTAGAATTTAAATTGAATTTTTGTATTAATTTTGATCTGATTTTTGCTCAGATTTTTGGTCAGATTTTTGGTCCGTTTTTTTTTTTTTTTTAGTTTGAATTTATCTTTATATGTTGGTCTGAGATTCAGTCTGAATTTTAGTTTGATTTTTCGACTGAATTTTGTTTGAGTTTTACGCTTTTGGTCTTATATTTGATCTGAATTTTGGTCTACTTAAATGAATTCAGTTCGGTAAGATTATTTTGTTTAAACTAATTAATTAAGCTTGTATTTAGAAAATTGGAACGGTATTTGAACAAAGTTGGATATAATTGTTTTTTTTTTTTTTGCATGAATTCGATGAAAATCGCATTTTCTATAACCAGCTTCTTAGTGTATGTATGTAAATGCCATGCGATTGCCAAACAAAGTGTACATATTACTATATTTTGGCATGAACTCCATAGTAACTTCCTACGAACCAAAATCGAAGCGGGTAAACAAAAATAAAGATAATAATGAAAAAACTAAAAAAAAAATAAACTAATATAAAAGAAAAGGCAAAAATTGTTGAATTTGTGACAATTGAAAATAAATATAAATAAATGAAATAGTAATACAAAAAGAAAAAAAAGAAAAATTAAAACCAAAAAAAAAAATACCAATAACAAAAAGCAAAACAAGAAAAAAAATACATTGGATAAAATTAAAAAAAAAAATTTACAAGGCAAAAAAGTTGCACGAGTCCAAACTGAAGTTATTTAAAGTAGCTCGCAAAAACCAAAAAAACAATATAAAATATTTTTTACGAAAACTTTTTTATGAATGAAAATATATTATTTTGGAATTTTAATTTAAACATTTTGTTTTTTTTTTTTTAGTATTTTTTGCGACTTTCTGAATTAACTGCTGTGCTGCTGAGGCTAAAAAAGTTGATAAGAGTTTGGTTAAGCTGAGCTGGTAGCTTCTTCAATTGTTCGTTGCGTCGTTTCTTTGTTTTTTTTTTTTTTTTGATGGTTTGTTTTATGAAATAAAATTTTGTATACGTATTTGTTGAAGTGGGTATGGCAGGGGTAGGCAGGGTAGAACGGGGGTGGGTGGTGTGCATTACAGAGCAGTGCTAGCATGTGCTGTGGAAGTGCGAATATCTAAAAGATAAGCTATGCATGTGCAATTAAGTAATGTGCAAATATGTAGACAGTTACATGTTTTTGTTTGTACGGAGGAACTAAAAAATGTTCGTTAAGTTGGTTGCCAAAAATTCTCATAATTTTTTATCTTCTCTATGTATTTTCTATTGGGTTCAATACACTTATTTTTAATTCGTAGATTTAGCTTTCAAAACATTATTCGAAAAGGAAACCGTTGTTTTGGTGCTTTTCAATTTCGACATTAAATTCAATTTTTTTTTATTTTTGGGAACAATTAGAAATCACACAGCTCTAGATCCGAAGAATATGGGCCAGTCCAATTTCTTTTACGCTTGAAAACGCAGTAAAATTGTTAGAATTTTTGACCGTGTGACAAATTTTTTAAAACTTATGATAAGCAATTTTTGTGAAAATTAGTGGAAAACATAAAGCAGATTTTTTCGTTTATCGGATAGCGGATCAAAAAGAGGCGGAGTGATTGTTTTGAGGATAAACTCATCCCCTTCGTCCACCTCCTACCGATGAAAATTTTCCAAATGTTTAAAGCGACGAAACCATTATACACCTCTACCCCCACCAGCAGTTTCTGAATTCGCTCGAATTCGTAACACAGGTCTGGCATTCAACCTGGTTTCATCTGCTATAATTTTTCCCCTTCGTCCACCTCCTACCGATGAAAATTTTCCAAATGTTTAAAGCGACGAAACCATTATACACCTCTACCCCCACCAGCAGTTTCTGAATTCGCTCGAATTCGTAACACAGGTCTGGCATTCAACCTGGTTTCATCTGCTATAATTTTTTGTATCAATCTTTAATCTATGACAATTTTAGTTATCATTTACCAGCACCACATTTGTAACGACGGTTGGAGGATCTTGACTAAAATCAAAATAGGGTGGCTAAGTTCTTGAAGGTCATCCACAGAAGAATATCCAGTCTGGAATTTTTTAAGCCACTTGAAAAGTGTCACAAGAATTGGAATTGGCACTGGCTTCAGTTGTCGTTGAAACGCGTACAGAATGGCAAATCGAATTTCTTCCGATTTCTGACGACCTAACATCGGTAATTTTACTCTATTCTTACCGATCTTCATGAAATTTTTAATGAAATATCATACCATTTCAAAAACTATGAAACTTCCACCACTAACTTAGCAAACTTTTGTTAGTCCCCACGTTTGTTTGAAATTATGTTTTGCGTAGATATGTGTGAGTGCAAGTGCGAATATGGGAAATTTTTCTTATATTGGTGGAACGATTAAAAAACGCAGTAACATTTCATTTTTGTGTGGCAAAGTAATTAAGAAAATTACATGTACTCGAATGAATGCGTGCGTTATCTGCAAAATGCAAAAAGATAGAAGAAGCAGCGGGTAAAAGAAGACAAAAAAGAAAAAAGCGCAAGAAGAGTAAAAAACTAAGAAGCAACGTTAATGGTATCATAGACAAATACTTTGAGCTCAGCTGTGAATTGAAATTATATTTACAACTAAAGAGTTTAAAATTAAATAATGTTAAATATATACAGTAACCCATGGCTAATAGACTCCTGCTAATTCACGTTTCCCGTTTGATTGTACTAGAAGATATAGCTGAAGATATACTCAAATTCTTTGACTTTTCACTGACATAATTAAGCGAGAATTACTGAATACGAAAGAAAAAAGTATTAATTAGTGCAATGTCGTCATAAAAAAGTTGTTGCTGTTATTGTTATTCGCTATTATTTTTAAAAATTTTGCAATAATTCCTATTTTTCTCTCTCCCATTCACTCTTTTACTCACTCTACTTACATACATTCCAAAATCACGTTTTAATGGAATTTGTAGTTGTGTGCAGTTGTTGCTATTTGTTGCAAATGCGGCACGAGTATTTATTTAATTGCATTAAACTAAAATTAACAATAAAATAAAAATAAATTCAAATGTGCATTTGAAAAAAAAAAACAAATGAAAAACATAAAAATAAAATACAAAGCAAAGAAAATGTTTAAATTGGTTAGTTTTCTGTTTCTTCAGCTCTTTCGCATGTTGTCTCTCTGTCTCTCACACATATGCACGTATATCTGAACAATTATTGTTAATTTTCTTCAAGCACGTTGCAGTTGCAGTTGCTGCTGCTGCTTGTTGTTGATTTATGTTTAGTTTAGTGCTACCAATTGTTGTACATAGTAATTAAATTTACAAAAACTAAAACAAATTAAAAATAATACAAAAATCGCGCAACTGTTGCACTGAGTTCAGGAAGGAAATAAAAAAAAAACAAAAAACTAAAATTTTGAGCGGTTTCAATTGCAGACAGCCCAAATAAAGAAAGTGCAGCACTTCTGCCTTAACCCTAAACTACACAATTTAAACTTTAGCAAATTCCAGCCGTTACAAAAAGGAAGTAGATAATTTTTTTTAAAATTTCGAACATTTCAAATTTCCAACTAGAAAAATGATAAAAGTTACAAAAAATTTTTTTGGTGATATAATATACCCTTGATCAAAAAGTTCCCGGAATTTATTCAGAAAATTAAAAATACAAGTTTATTCATCTAAATCTATATTGTCTCCTTCAAAGTAATCCCCATCGACTGCAACACACTTATGCCAGCGTATCCAATCCAATCCTCGAAACATTTTTTATATTCGGTTTTCGGTATGTCCATCAGTGCTTCTTGCGATTTTTCCATTACTTCCTCTCGGCTGCTGAAACGCGTTCCCCGTAATGGTTTTTTAACTCGATTGAATAGAAAGAAATCACAGGGAGCCAAATCAGGTGAATACGGAGGCTGTTGAATGGTATTTGCTGCATTTTTCGTCTAAAAATTGCGAATAATGATGGCGCTGTGTGACGGTGCGTTATCATGGTACAAAATCCACGTGTTTTCTGTCCACAATTCTGGTCTCTTTCGGGGCAAATTGCTTCACGCAAACGTCTCATAACGCCCAAATAATACTTTCTGTTTACTGTCTGGCCTTATGGCAAGAATTCATGATGCACTACACCGTTGTAATCCATGAAAACCGTGAGCATTGCCTTCTTTTTTGACTGAAAACGACATGGTTATTTTGGTCTCGGCTCATTTGGTGAACGCCATTCACTTGCCTGATGTCTGGATTGCGTGTCGTACTCATAAACCCATGTCTCGTCTTCAGTAATTATCCTTTTGATGAATGTGGGATCGGATTCAGCCTCTCAAATCATGTCTTTTGCGACGTCAACACGGTCTCTTTTTTGCAAGAAATTATTAACCAAAATGTCTTGGACAGATCCATAGGCAATGTTCAAGTTCTCCGCTATCTCTCTGATGGTTAGATTGCGGTTATTGACCAAAATTTCTTTTACTTTATCAATGTTTTAGTCGGCTTTCGATGTCGATGGTCTGCCACTACGTTCATCACCTTCGATTAACTCACGACTACTTTTGAACCGCTCGTGCCACTGGTAAACGACCGTTTTCTTTAGAGAATCGTTGCCGAAACACTTTTCCAACATTTCGAACGTGCGCGCACCATTAAATCCATTTTTTACGCAAAATTTAATACAATACAATTTAATAAAATTGTAAAAAATCGACAACACACACAGAGATAGATATACTCTTGGCTACGTAACTTTTGCAAATGTCAAGCTATGACGTTAAGATTTAAAGGGAATATCAACGACAGATGTACCAACAACAGATGTAACAAAAAAAAAAAAAGAACTTAAATCGGAACGATGAGAGCGCCACACGGTGCTTATTCCGGGAACTTTTTGATCAAGGCGTAATAGGAGACCAAACAATTTTTTTTGAGGCTGTCATATTCACTTGTGAGGACTTAAATTCTCAAAATTTTGGAAAAAACATTATAGATACACATTTCTGATAAATTTAATAAAAAACTAATAACAAGAAATATTTAAATCATTTTTTGATGAATACTTTTCCCTAAACGATCTGATTCCAAAAAAATCAAAAACAAGAAAAACGTGATCACCATGAAAATAATGAATGAATTTAAGGATGAACGTGATCTAATCCAAAAAAAAAAAAAAGAAAATGTTAAAACAGAGACGTGTTCACCCTGAAAATTGATATGATTCGAACCGGTCGCAAAAATCAAGTAAAAACACTGGCGTAATCTCCATGAAAACCATTCTTAATCGATCGACGTAATTTATCCTAAAAAAGAGGTAAACCAGAGACTTGATTGCAGTGAAATTTTTCATGGTCACAAATATTATGTAAAAACAGGAACGTGAACTCTATCAAAACCATCGAAAATCAATTTGTAGAATCTGGTCCGCCAAAAAAGTAAAACCGATCATCATTTACACCCTCGTGATCTTATCTCAAAAAACAGTAAAAACAAGGACGTGATCACCATAAAAACCATCATTAACCCTTAAACGTCCAATACTTCCGATTTCAATTGAAAATATACCCAGATATAGTATTTGTGATTCCGAACAACGTTTTTTCCACATGTTTTCAAATAAATTAGTTTAAGGTGCAGTTATTTTAATTTACATGGTTGACCTCTGCATTAACCTTTGGCGATTATCTGGAGAATAAATTAAAATACATTCGCAATAACTTTTAAAAACAGTTATTTGGTGTTATCCCATACCGTCTGACACAAATTTGTCCACACGGCAATATATTTATTACACAAAATTCGAAAATAAAAACACATTTTTTTCAGTTAGTTGTTTAAAATTTTTGCAAAACATGCTTTTCGAGCTAAAAATAACTGTAACTGTATGACAGTTGTCATTTTTCCATTCTTATTTATACGTATCGATAAAGAAAAGAAAACTTTAGACAGTAAGATCAGATGTTTATTTTAAATGGCGAACGTAAAATGGCGGCACAGGCAGCAGCGCAAGTGGTTGGTCACTGCAGTGACCAGTGGGTATTTAAGGGTTAATTGATCTGGTCCCAAAATCAAAGTAAAAACATAGTCGAGATCATAGTGAAATAATGAATCGATCGGCTGATTTCATCCCAAAAAGGATGTGAAGATCATGAAAACCGAATCGATTTAATCAAAAAAATAAAATATGTATTTTTAGGTATTCAAATTTTCAAATTTTGTTTGTTTAAATTTGTAGTATAAAATATTATACTAAATATAAATTAGTCACACTTGTTGCGATTTGCATGTCGTTGTCAGAAATTCGTGGAAGAAATCTCTGAAATATTTTTTCGTGAAATAACCGAAAATATTTAATGCAATTTCTTGTTAGCATTGACAAGAAGACGCGTTGTCGAATTTTGCGGCTTTTTTACGTTTCGTTGTAATTTTCTTTTAACTTAAACGTTTATACAGATGCATAAATAAAATAAAACATACTTGGGGAAATTCCTTTTACGTAGATGGCACGCAAAAAGAAGCAAATAAATTCAGAAGAAATACTTTTGAAACGTCAACAGGTTTTTTTGTTTTTTTTAATAAACACCTATCAAAAGTTTATAAAGAACGTGTGTGCATAAATGAGGCTGCGGTGTTTTACAATTAGTCAGCGGAAATGTATAAAGTTTTATTTATTAATGATTGCCAATACTTGAAATTGATTATACTATTTCAAAAGAATGTAGGTGCTAATAATAATAAATATGAAATATAATTTCATCACTTGAATATTGTATTTTACATTTCACTTGAATATGATTTCAAGTGTGTTTGATTTTCAAGCGTAAAAAGTAATTAAACACAATTAAATTAATTAAAATTACATTGCTGTTTATAGGGCAGAATCTAAATGGGTCTCTCCCGTAATCGTTTTTTTGAAAAGTTGGTGACATATTTTGCGCTCACCATGAATGTAGCTTCAGTTGAATGGCAAATTCCAAATGACGAAAGTGTTAATTTATATGTATTAATGTTAAATGAACGTATGCATCTGAGATAAGTCACTTCAATGCTTTTCAAACTTTACGCTCAACGACATCTATTGGCGATAAAATATTGTACTGATTCAGCTTTTTAACTGAATATAAATGTACAAGTTTTATAAGTTAATAAATGATGAAATGAAATTTATAGAATTAAAGGTAATGCGGATTGTACTCTTTACATAATTTTTTACACACATGTCTCTCATATATTTTTACTGAAAATTACAAATTTTCCATTACGAATTTTCTTCTCTTTTTTCTTTGGATGCTGCATATATTTTTCGCATTAATGTATTTAGGTAATGTTTATTTCTATTGTCATTTCCATTTATTTTATATTCTTTTTTCATGCTCTAACATCATCAAAAGAAATGTTATTTCTATGCTTCATGCCAAATGGATAATGTGACATTTAAAGTGACATAAACAGCTTTTTCATGTAGACTAGGTAGTTGATATTATTATTTATTTTTTTCAACTTCACATGCTGTCAAAAGAGATTTTTGTATATAAATATATAAAACTCTTTTAAAGTTAATAGAATAAATTGAAAACTGAACTGAAATGAAGATTTACATCAAATTTTTGCGTTTTAAAATAAAATGTTAAAATAAACATATTTCATTCCACTAACCAATAACAATTTAATCAAAGAAATTCTTATTTGCAATGAAATTTACAAGAGATTTCCCACGAGATGTCGTTGTCTGCAAAGTTTCAAATGCACTGTTTTTTTTATATATATTTTTCAAGTATGGTTACTTGATTTTGTATAAGGTTAGTTGTATTTGCTTTAAAATATGTACTTTAGAAATCAACGAATCACTGATGAATTGTCATTCTTCGGTTCATCTAAGATTTTTCCAACTTTCTTGAAGAAAAATAATAAGTGAATAAATTGATCAAGAAAAAGAGGTGAGAAAGAGCATATTCTTGGAATTTATGAATCATTGATGAATAACTATTTTTAGAAATCTTTCTCCACTTTTGGAAGAAGAAAGTCGTAAAAAATTATTTAAGAGAAAAGACATATTAGGAACCTATAAATCATTGATGAATTACCATTTTTTTGAAAAAAGAAAATCGAGAAAAATGGGTGAGATTATTTTCATAACTAAATCAATAAAAATCAGGTAAAAAAATTCTCAGCACATGTTCTAGAAATCTTTGTTTTCCCATTTTTATTTGTTTTTGGAGGAAACATTGACGACAGCAGCTACACGAACACACAACTACGAAATTCTATAGGCTATAACTGTCGCCGTGTAGCCAGCTACTAAACACAATGGATGAGACACCACCAGCAGCAAACACAGCCAAAACAACAAAAGCAAACTCTCTTCTCTCTTTGTCGCTTGTCAAATTAGAAATATATTTAAAATTAGCTACAGCCACAATTGTGGTCTGTGGTCATGTGGTCGTGTCATCGCCAAAATAATCGTCTCCATAAGAACATTTTGTTTTTATAATTTGAGAGATGTAGTCGTGTAGCTGCCGTCGTCAATGTGTATGGTGCATAAGTCTGAAAGTCTATAGCAAACGCTGTAATAATTTTTAATTCACTAATGAATTGCAATTTTCAGAAACTCTGGAGCTATTCTCAACTTTCTTTTCTCAACTTGTATCAATCCTTTTTTCATAATCAATTGATTAAATTTTATTAAAAAATAATTAGCAAAAGCTACCACTGCCAACAGATGTCGGTGTGCTCGAAGTTTAGAAAGCTTTGGAATTTTTGTCAATAAATAGGTTTGAAACAACAAAAATTCTTTTAGGAGTCATTGAAGAAATGTGATACTTAGCTACGCTAAAGATTTTCTCCTCAATCAAGAAAATTAACGAGAGAAGTTCTCATTAAATGTTCTAGAATCAATGAATCGTTATTAAAATTCTATTCTTGGAGAGTCTTAAAGTTTATTCAAGTTCATTCGAGGAAAAATGGGATATATGTATAGATATTGTTGTACATATATTGAGCTCGTGACCCCATAGTTCTATTTCAATTAAGTAGAACTACTGCCAGCAGATAAGGCAGTGAAAAAAATGAAAAATATTATGATATTTACCAATAAATATAAAATTGCATTATTAAATAACGAGTCAAATAATCAATAAAAATTGGATGGGGAAGTCTTCAGCACATGTTCCAGGATTCCATGAAATACTAATGAATTGTTATTCTAAGAGCTTCTTAAGATTTTCTCAACGTTTATGAAAGAAATTCTGTGTACACTGGAGCTCTGTAAATTTTATAGATTAAAATATACGACCTCACTAGTCTAGTGAGTAGTGGGTAGACTTTCAACCGGGAGGTTTGGGTTTGATTCCCGTCTTCATCTGGTGGTTAATTCTCATAGCCTTTTTTATATTCACTATCAATAGGAAGCGAATGAGAATTCTAAGAAAGTCATCTTGATTGGTAATGGAAAAACTACCGAGCTGATAAAAAATTGCTACACCGCCGTTCGGAATTGGCGTTAAACTGTAGGTCCAACTATGTGGTATCACAATAGGCCGTTCAGGCCTAAGTGTGTCTCTCGACAGCCACACCAACCTAACAGATTAAAAAATATATATTCCTTTTCATAATTTATCAATCCTCGTATTTGATTATAAAGTAAAGCAACAAATCAGTTAATCACCGCCAACAGATGTCACTATGCACAAAGTTTGAAAAGCATTGTGTTAATTTTTCTTAGCATATATAAACATGAATTATTCGCATGTATGACAAATACAATACAAATAAAAGATTGATCACTTTCATTCGTAGAATTAGAAAACAATTGGAAAATAATTTCCACCAAATGCTCTTTATCACAGTTTTTTCTTCTTAGTAATTGTAATTTATTAAGCATTATTGTTTTTTTTTTTTTTTTTTTTTTTTTTGAAATGAATTGAATTGATTGACGATCATTGGCCAATCCATCGAATTATTTAATTATATTTTGAGTCACCTGTATGCACGAGTAGATGATACCCGACGCCACTATAACAAACAGATATTTCGTCTTATTCGATTTTACAATATCATTGTATCAATTTACTTACACATAATGTAGTGTATTTATTTATTTATTTTCTTTTTGTAATTTATATTATTTATAGTAACTACAAATTATTTTGATTTGTTGCTGTTTTTTATTATTATTATTTTGTTTGTATAAATGCTAAATCGTGAGCCACCGTTTAAATTTACAGCGGCCAGGCCCAAAAAAAGTTAAAACACAAAACAAAAAATATCACGCTTATTGATCTTTGTTGTGACAGTACGACAACTAAATTGTTGTTTTTGTGATGATGATTCGAACGGTCGTACGGCGCTATTGAGATGTTATTTTAGCTACATTGTTGTTGCCCATTTAAAGTTTTTTTTAGTTAAGACTTGTTTCGTTTTTTTTGTTTGTTTGTTGCTTTTTGGTATTGAATAATTTTGCTTTTTGTTTTATTTATTTAACTTTTTATATTTTGACTCATCTTAAATTTTTTTGGATTAATCATCATGTAAATATGTATACTCGAATACATAAATATATGTAGCTACTGCTTAATGTTTGCTTGGCTGTTTGAGCATCTACATTTACAGACGTAAATAGCTAATGTTAATTATTTTAAAAATTTTATTTAAATTTTTATCTGCTGTTTAGACAATCACTTAATTAAAAATACAAGTACGCATATAAAAAGAAAAGGGTTTTCCATTAAGAATTTCAAGGAGTGCTGAGACAACAGTATGGGAAATTAATATAATTTCAATGTGTTTATAAGTAACTTAAAATGAATTTAATGTTATAGACAGCAGTTGCTATCAGTATTACCAGATAAAACTGATTTTGGAATATTCTGAAATCAATTTGGTTTATTTCGACATCAATTTGGAATATTCTAAAATTAATTAATTAATATTAGAATATTTATTAAACTAACTTGGAATTGTTGTTTTTATAATTTGAGAGATGTAGTCGTGTAGCTGCTGTCGTCAATGTGTATGGTGCATAAGTCTGAAAGTCTATAGCAAACGCTGTAATAATTTTTAATTCACTAATGAATTGCAATTTTCAGAAACTCTGGAGCTTTTCTCAACTTTCTTTTCTCAACTTGTATCAATCCTTTTTTCATAATCAATTGATTAAATTTCATTAAAAAATAATTAGCAAAAGCTACCACTGCCAACAGATGTCGGTGTGCTCGAAGTTTAAAAAGCTTTGGAATTTTTGTTAATGAATAGGTTTCAAATAACAAAAAATCTTTTAGGAGTCATTGAAGAAATATGATACTTAGCTAAGCTAAAGATTTTCTCCTCAATCAAAGAAAATTAACGAGGAAAGTTCTCATTAAATGTTCTAGAATCAATGAATCGTTATTAAATTTTATTAAATATTTATTAAACTAACTTGGAATAAATTTTAATTCATTTGATATATTCTGCAATTAAGCTTAATTATGCTGAAATCATTTTGCTTATTTTGAAATCATCAACTTGCAGCATTCTGAAGTCAATTTAGAATATTCTGCAATCAATTTGGAATATCTCAAATAAATTTTATAGTATTCCAAATCAACTTGAGATATTCCAAAATCAGTTTGGAATATACATATATAAAATAAATTTTGAAATCAATTTAGAATTTTTTGAAATTCTAAAAGTAACTTGTAGTACTCTGAAATCAATTTAGAATATTCTGAAATTTATTTAAAATATTCTGAAATTAATTTAGAGCAGTAGCAAATCTAAAGAGGGAGAATGGGTTTGGGGATAAATTGGGTAAGAAAAAGTGCATAGAAAATTCTGAATTCCTCCTTTTAAATCATTACTGGTTGAATTCTAATAAAAATCAGTACTTTTCGATAATTTTCAATTGCTGATAAAGAATTTGAGGTCAGATTTTCAAAATACAAGATATTCAATAAGTTCTTACGAAAATTAATACTTAAAACGTTTTTTGATTACTAAAATAACAAAATCGGCCTGTAATATCAGAAAAGTTTTAAAATAAAATAAATAAAATTGGAATAAAATACTTTTAAGAAGTTTCACCGACATTTTGTCTCAATTAAGGCCATTTTCACAGAAAAATATCCTGAAATTTGACAAAAACTATTTTCCTTCTTTTTCTCATCTAAACAAAGACTAACTTTAAAAATATTCACAGTATAATAGCTCCAAAGTATGCACCTGATCTCCCTCTTTTTGAGTATAATCCAAATTTTAGTTTTGGAGGGCAAAAAATAGAATTTTCAGCAAAATCGTTGCCAAAAATGAGTCACCAGGCCGAAAAACCCCGACCTGTAAATTTTGAGCGAAATCAATGACCAATATTTTGCATAAAATTTGCATGTCTTGGTTTTTCTGATTGGAGAACCTACTCTTTTTTGCTGGAAAATTAACGATAGAAGCCTTTCTGGTACAAAAATGTGTAAAATTGAGTAATACTTGAAAAGCGGAAGGGGAGGAGATTCATTACATATTTCAAGTTTTTTTCTAAACAGAATAACGTAAAGTTTCTTAGGTTTATGCCATATTTAAAAAATCCATGTACAAAGTGAGGTTATAATTTCGACTAACTCTATGTAAACAAACTTCCTTTTAGTTCTTCTAAGTATTTTAAGCATTTCGCACACTGTATGCACTTATGCAATTTCACAATAACAACAAATTGAATTTGTTTGCGCACGTTTTTCGCTATGAATATCGAAACGATTTTATTGTTTTTCTTTCATTAAGAATTCGCATTTATGTTTTTGCTTTATTTGCTCACATATTTATATTTTATTTTTGTTTTCATCATATTTTTAGTTAATATTTATTTTGGCTAAAATCTAGATATATGTGTGTGTGTGTGTGTGCTTTTGTAGCTTCCCTCTCTTTCTCTCTCTGTTGTTGGCAAATAAAATATTTGTTTGAAGCATATGTACGCATGAATGCAAAAATAAAAAAATCAAAAAAAAAAAACAACAAAATAAGTTAAGACCTTAGGCTTAAATTGGCTAGTTGTCGTTGTTGAATATTCATATTTATATAGTGCAAAATATGCAAACCAAACAAAAAATTAATATAACAATTTGTTCTTGATATGTTCTAAATAAGAAGAATAAAGTGAGACCGGAAATTTTTCAAGATTGCAATATTTCCGGTACACATAGATATAATTTAAAAAATTTTCTATGAAAATAAAATTCATGTGCACATAAAAAAACCCAGAGACGGACTTTATTTGGCAGCAAACTTTTTAAAATTTACTAATTGAAATTATAGCGAATCTGCACCATTTGTCTCCTTCCCACTTCCTACAGTTTACACTCATTCGACTGACTAATTACGAAAGTATTGCCGCCAACCAACTCCCACATTCATTGCCATTTAAACTGTAGCAACAACAACAAAAAAAAAATCAACAATAGGCATTTTTTTTTATTGGGTAAAAAATTAATATTTATTGTAAATATGCAAAAAGAAAACAATAATAATAAAAAAAAAAACCAAACAAATTTGTTAGCTTGTTTTTTCGTTTGTTGGCTTGGTCTGTTGTCATGGTTTAAAATATTTACCCAAAAATAACAAATACTAACAGCAACAACAACAAATACTAACAGCAACAACAACAAAAACCACTGCACAATAATAATAATAATAAAAATAATTGTGGCAACAACAGCCACTAGCCCAAAAATAACAACAGCAACAACAACATAAAATTTTTGAACAATTTGCATTTTGTACATATTTGCCATAATTTTTTATTGTAAATGCAAAGTTAACTTGAACACATCCTTTTGAACTCATTCTCATTTATAATTCAAATCCACCCTCACTTTCCCCTTCCTTGCTACTAACATCATATTCTGAATATATTCAATAAACAAATGAACTATGTAAATAAATTTTCTAAAGTTGTTGTTTTGTATCTAGTACAACAGTTGCAGTTATGGTAGCAATAGTAAATACGTGTTATTATTGTGAGACAGAGTTTTGGGTGATGTGGTAGAGGCGCATCAGGGAATAAAACTCATTAAGTAGTAAGGATCAGTTAAAAGAAGATAGTTATACTATGATAAATACAATTATTTTCTAGTTGATCTAAGAATCTCTTATGCACCTTTGTGGTACATTCTGGTCTCTGATGTTGTTGTTGTAATTCTTGTTGTAGGTGCTTCAAATGCTTATGTTTTGTACTCAGTTGCTATATTGTGGTATGGTCTTCATCTGATCCGGTCTGTGGCCAAGTCTAGCCTATAGTCTGGTCTGGTTGTTGTTGTTTTTATAGTAGCTTCGAATGTTTATGCTTTGTACTGATTTTTTTTCAGTCTCTAATTAGGTTTTTGGTCTGGTCTTTAGTCTGGTCTTTGGTCTGGTCTTTGGTCTGGTCTTTGGTCTGGTCTTTGGTCTGGTCTTTGGTCTGGTCTTTGGTCTGGTCTTTGGTCTGGTCTGGTCTTTGGTCTGGTCTTTGGTCTGGTCTGGTCTTTGGTCTGGTCTGGTCTTTGGTCTGGTCTGGTCTTTGGTCTGGTCTTTGGTCTGGTCTTTGGTCTGGTCTTTGGTCTTGTCTTTGGTCTTGTCTTTGGTCTGGTCTTTGGTCTAATCTTTGGTCTGGTCTTTGGTCTGGTCTTTGGTCTGGTCTTTGGTCTGGTCTTTGGTCTGGTCTTTGGTCTGGTCTTTGGTCTGGTCTTTGGTCTGGTCTTTGGTCTGGTCTTTGGTCTGGTCTTTGGTCTGGTCTTTGGTCTGGTCTTTGGTCTGGTCTTTGGTCTGGTCTTTGGTCTGGTCTTTGGTCTGGTCTTTGGTCTGGTCTTTGGTCTGGTCTTTGGTCTGGTCTTTGGTCTGGTCTTTGGTCTGGTCTTTGGTCTGGTCTTTGGTCTGGTCTTTGGTCTGGTCTTTGGTCTGGTCTTTGGTCTGGTCTTTGGTCTGGTCTTTGGTCTGGTCTTTGGTCTGGTCTTTGGTCTGGTCTTTGGTCTGGTCTTTGGTCTGGTCTTTGGTCTGGTCTTTGGTCTGGTCTTTGGTCTGGTCTTTGGTCTGGTCTTTGGTCTGGTCTTTGGTCTGGTCTTTGGTCTGGTCTTTGGTCTGGTCTTTGGTCTGGTCTTTGGTCTGGTCTTTGGTCTGGTCTTTGGTCTGGTCTTTGGTCTGGTCTTTGGTCTGGTCTTTGGTCTGGTCTTTGGTCTGGTCTTTGGTCTGGTCTTTGGTCTGGTCTTTGGTCTGGTCTTTGGTCTGGTCTTTGGTCTGGTCTTTGGTCTGGTCTTTGGTCTGGTCTTTGGTCTGGTCTTTGGTCTGGTCTTTGGTCTGGTCTTTGGTCTGGTCTTTGGTCTGGTCTTTGGTCTGGTCTTTGGTCTGGTCTTTGGTCTGGTCTTTGGTCTGGTCTTTGGTCTGGTCTTTGGTCTGGTCTTTGGTCTGGTCTTTGGTCTGGTCTTTGGTCTGGTCTTTGGTCTGGTCTTTGGTCTGGTCTTTGGTCTGGTCTTTGGTCTGGTCTTTGGTCTGGTCTTTGGTCTGGTCTTTGGTCTGGTCTTTGGTCTGGTCTTTGGTCTGGTCTTTGGTCTGGTCTTTGGTCTGGTCTTTGGTCTGGTCTTTGGTCTGGTCTTTGGTCTGGTCTTTGGTCTGGTCTTTGGTCTGGTCTTTGGTCTGGTCTTTGGTCTGGTCTTTGGTCTGGTCTTTGGTCTGGTCTTTGGTCTGGTCTTTGGTCTGGTCTTTGGTCTGGTCTTTGGTCTGGCCTTTGGTCTGGTTTTTGGTCAGGTCTGATCGCGTGTTTGCTTTCTGCTCTAGGATCTTGCAACGAACAACTTTTAATCTTTTCTTGTACCAGACTAACATTTATAGGAGGGTATCGGCCAATTAACAGAAACAACGGTCTGCTACTTTACTCGCAATAATACTGGACCAATATTGAAAATGATTTAATGTGGGATATTAAGATATCGAACCAATGTAAGCTTCTAGATTCTTCGATTTCTGCGGAATGATCACAGGTTGCCAGCTTACTCAGCACTAGGAAAATTGTAGATTTCCTATGGAGCGATTAGAGTTTGCCAACTTACTCAGAACTAAGACTGCAGTAGATGCCTTATGTGGTGATTAGAAATGTTTGGAACATACAAGTTGTATTTGTATTAGGGTTTTTATAAATTTGAACACGCTGTATTCGAATCTTGTTGCAAATTTTCATATTTTTCTATAGATTTTCGGGTTGTGCAAATGAAAATCTATAGTAAATTAGTCGAAAGTTTCAGACCACAGAAACCACTATGAAAAGCTGCGCTACTGATTAAGATATAATAAGATTGAGCAATCTCTACCGAAGAAGTATCTTACAAGTGTTGCATACTAAGGCAAATATTTGTGCTTTTAGGCTTACACAAAAGACTTGCTTAAGTACCTACGTATGTGTACTGCAATTGACGAATTTCCCCCTACACTCGATTGCGTACATACGCCAAATGTCAAATGGCAATCAATATCATTAGAAACTATTATTGGCACTGTGAATAATTTTTCTGATATTTTTTAGAGCAATTTTCTTAACATTTTTCGTATGTAAAATTTATTTGATGCATTGAAAAAGTAGAAACTTACTTATTCAAAGCAAACAAAAAACTGAAAAAATAATGTTTTTGCAATAAGTTTTTTGTTTTGTTTACTTTTTTGATTTGAGTTGTAAGTTTGTGGTTAACTGATTATTCCATAAACTCAGATAGACAGACAGGTGGAAAGGCAGACAGACTGAGAAACAGATAAGTTATAAAAAGAAAATAAACCTGTGCTTGGCCCATATTTGTAATCGATACACAAAACCATTCATATACATACACATATACATTTCTTTTGTTTAAAAGGAACATTTGAATTTCTTGGTAGTTGATATGGTTTCGAATGTTGTATTTTTATATCGATTCACAGAATGTGTGGTTTATACTTGGCTACAAGCAGCGTACACATTTCGTTTAAATTTATAAATTCTATTTGAGAGAGGCAGCTAAGAATTTGTAACTTTAAGAGAATGATTTTTCGTAAATACCTAGATATATATGTAGAGCTACTGAGCTTATTTTGACACTATTTTTCACTCAACAAAAAAAAAAAAATCTAAATTCGAAGGTATGTGCAGGCATGTATTTGCTTCAACCAATCGGGAAATGGTTTCCGGTTTCTCGGCTGTGCTTTGGGTGGGCGTAGGTACCGGAAAATTTTTTATTAACCGATATTAAATGTGAGTACAACAGATCTGCTTAGTTCCAGCACATAATTGACTTATAAATTTAGTAATCAATCAGTAGCTGCAGTAAAAACTACCGATAATGAACAATTTATATTCGATTGTTGGAAGTACTCAATCTTGTACTTCTCTGTAATTTGTGCTTTAATGAATTTTCAAAAGCATGCAGTTTTATTTTAACGAGCAAAGAGATATTACAAAAACTAAAAGTTACTTTTAAGATTACACAATTTTGTTTTTGCTGTTTTTATTTTAAACTTTATCGTTAACATCGTCACACTAAAGAAAAAAATATATATAAATACAATGACCGACTGAACACACTGACACCAACCAAGCAGTCAACAGTTACTAGAGTGTCACATATTGTATAGCTAGTTGTTGTTGTTGTTGTAGTTGTTGCAGCACACGTCATTTGTGACACCATCACCGTGTTATCATCATTCAATGGAGGGAGCTCAACAAAAGTGTCACCAACCAACACAAAGTACCAACAACAACAATAACGAAGATGTTCCATGCCCCTCCATTATATTGTGGATATGTATTAACTCTTTTTTATGTGCTTTATTTTTGCTAACGTCAGCCATATTGGCGGCTATACAGTAGCTACATATTATACAAGCCAACAGTAGTTAGCGACAGTTGGCAGTTAATAATACAAAATTATGATGATAAGCTTAATAGAAAAATTTAAATTAAATGCAAAAACCGAAAAATAAAATAAAGTAAAACTCAGTTGCATTAAATTGAGACTGAGATGTGATAAAACGTCGCAGTAAGTGTCAATTTTGTTTATCCATTTGACTTTACTATATTCTTTAGCATTTTTTGTATTAATTTTATATTTACTTTTGTTTTTTTCTTCTTCATATTTAGTTTTGTCTTTGCAATTATTTTCTTTAAGTGTTAATTTCGCTTTAGCGCAAACAAGCAAATTTAAAATGACACTTTCTTCACAGGTGGTTTATGTTTACTTTAATGTTGTTGTTATTATTTTTGCAATTGTCGAAATTGTTGCTGGTTGTTGTTGTTGTTGTTACTGTTATAGCTTGTCGTCTTCTTTACTTAACCGAGTCAAGTTTTTTTCGAGTTTATTTTTATTTCTTCTAAAAATTATTTAAATTAGCAAAGAAAGCGAGCGAATGTGAAGTGAGTGGATATGAAGTTCGCTGGCGTAACACATGCGCAAACATTTGGCAATATGTTTTTTTTTATTGTTTTTTCGCTATTGTTGTTTTTGTACTTTTTGTTTAAACATATTTTTCATGGTAATGTTGAATTTTTTTTGTTATTGATGTTTGTTATCAAGGAAAGTGAATGAGTGCATTTAGATTTGAGATCAAAGAGTGAGAAAGTGAGGAACAGAAAAATTATAAAATTCACTGCAATCTGGTGTATCTTAATAGGATGGATTGAACAATTTATAGTGTCAGATAAAAATAACTTTGTAGTTTAAATATATTTATGAGTATTGTTCGATTCCCCACCACTCGCTGATAGCGTGGCAAAATTACTTTATTTCCCAAAAGAATTTCATTTGATTGTTCTAGGTGCTTAATTAAACAGGATCTCTGCGGATATCGAAAAGGAGTCCAGTATATTGAAAACAGATGAAATATTTAAAAATATTGAAGAAATGTTTTTGTTTTTATACATTTTTACGCCTCCTCTCGAAGTTTAATTTTGCTGTGCAAAGTTTTATGGTATACCACCTTGATCAAAAAGTTCCCGGAATTTATTCAGAAAATTACAAATTTAAAAATACAAATATTGTCCCCTTCAAAGTAGTCCGCATCGACTGCAACAGGGCCGTAGCCAGGATTTGTTTTCGGGGGGAGGATTTTCATTCGACGAAAATATTCATTCAAAATTTTTATGAAACTGATGTTTAAATACGATGATGCATTTGATGGACCCTATCAGACTAGTGAGAAAAGTGGATGTCTTAAAGCTTTAGGAAAAATTTTTGTTTCCGAATTTTCTTAATCTAAAAAAAATTGCAGAAAATTAGAAAAAAAATTCACAGAATAATTAAATTTTTTCAAATAAATATTATTCAATGTGGATGCTAATACATTTTTTATCTTGAAAGACATAATTTGGATAACTCATTGACTTGCCATTACTGATAATGGACCCAACCTCAAAAAAATTATCAAAAATGACAAAAATAGTCAAAGATTAATTTTTTTCAAATGATTATCAGTGGGAATTCGGGCCATTATAAATGATGAGGAGCCCGTCATCCCATTACGTCACGGTTTAGAAAAATTGGGTTAAAACCCCTGAAAATACCGTTTTTGGCCATGTAGCACAACTTCGTACGATTTTAACTCAAATTTATTTTTAAAATTTTTTCTTTTATTTGACTTTTTAGAAAGAAACCGATTAAAAAATATTTAAAAATCGTTTAATAGATTTTATTTTGACTTTTTTTCCATCCACTGGCAATCAATATCAAAAATTAGGAAAAAGTTTTCACATTTCGGGGGGGGGGGGGGGGGGTCAGGACCCCTAAAACCTCCCCTTAAATACGGCTTTGGACTGAAACACACTCTTGCTAGCGCTTGATCCAATCCAGCTATGTCAAACGCGGTTTTTTTAACTCGATTGAACAGAAAGAAATCACAGCGAGCCAAATCAGGTGAATTCGGTGGCTGTTGGATGGTATTTGTTGCATTTTTCGTCAAAAAATTACGAATAATGATGGCACTGTGCGATGATGCGTTATCATGGTGCAAAATCAACAAGTTTTCTGTCCACAATTCTAGTCCCTTTCGGCGAATCGTTTCACGCAAACGCCTCATAACAATCTCTCTGATGGTTAATTTGCGGTTATTGACCAAAATTTCTTTTACTTTATCAACGTTTTCGTCGGTTTTCGATGTCGATGGTCTGCCACTGCGTTCATCACCTTCGATTGACTGACGACCACTTTTGAACCGCTCGTGCCACTAGTAAACGACCGTTTTTTTTAGAGAATCGTTTCCGAAACACTTTTGCAACATTTCCAACGTTCACGCACCATTCAATCCGTTTTTTACGCAAAATTTAATGCAATACAATTTAATAAAATTGTAAAAAATCGACAATACACACAGAGATAGATGTACTCTTGACTACGTAACTTTTGAAAATGTCAAGCTATGACGCTCAGATTAAGAGAGAATATCAACTTAACAAAAAAAAAAGACCTCAAATCGGAACGATGAGAGCGCCACGCTGTGGTTATTCCGGGAACTTTTTGAACAAGGTGGTATATTCCAGCTTGAAATATATTGAAAGTTGCTCTCATAGATTTAAAAAAAATAATTAAAAAAGCGTTTATGAAATTATTGTATTTAATAAAAGAGTGTATGCATGTTAGAAAGGTTCTCAATAGAGTCTATGAGCCACCCTATTTCCTTAACCTATCCTATCCTAGCCCATAAGTCACCCTTTTAAGATAACCTTGCAATTTAAAGTTTGTAAACTAAAATTTTCAAACTTTCTGAACTCTTTTTCTTTCAAACAATCACGGCATACATTATATGCTTATTCTCTTCTATGAGGTTTCATATTTTTTTTAAGATTTGCAATGAAGTCTATAAGTCACACTTATTTCTTAGCCATTAAAAAATCCAAACATGATTACTAGTACTGATGGCATCTCAACTCTAAAAAATATTAAAAAAAAAAGTGCTAAACTAAAAATTATTTGCAAACTGTTTTGTAATTAACTTAAATATCAATTAATAAGCTAAATCGAATATTAATTTAAAACGAAGCATTCATCATTGTCTTAATAGATTAATGACAAATCTTAATTGTCGATTTAGTGAAACTTCTTCTATCACATGCTCTGCCTCTCATGAAGGGTAACTTCAACTTCTATCAAGAAATCAACTAATAAATGAGCGCACGACTTCAAATTAACTACGGCTATAATTAACAGTAGCGGTTTTTTGATTGATTTCAAATAACCACAATATTAATTGATTAATTTATATAATTTATATATTATAATAATAAATCATTGAAATGAATTCAAAATTATTGTTGATGATAGCGGCTGACAAATTGTCATCAGCCATCATCATCATGACAATATAATTTTTAAATCGTTAATATAAATTATATCATGTGTGTCTATGTTTATATATTTTTAAACATTAAATTTTCGAGTTTTTTGCAATTTGTTCTAGGGGAATTTTGTAGCAGAAAACTAATTAAAATTGTATAAAAATCTATAGAAATTTGGCAATAATCCATGATTGTTTAAATAACATTAGCAAAATGGCAGCAGTTCATGGAGGTATCTATCTGTTTCTCTCTGGGGTTTTTATATATACTCGAATGCATTTATTTATATGTGTATACTGGTTTGCAAAATCTATTTATCAATATGTAATTAGTGTCAACATTTATTATTGATACTTATGCTGCATCTAGCAGCAGTAACCCACAAACTAAGCAGCATTAGCATCAATGACGGCCCCAACGACAGCATCAATGACGGCACTAACGACAGCATCAAATACAGTATCAACTACAGTATAAACAGTAGCATCATAATCAATATGACAAAATGCATATAAACTGACATTCAAGTCTAACTTCAATACAATGAAAAGTTTACTGCATTAACTCTCTCAGCTCTCTCTCTCTCTCTCTCTCTCTCTCTCTATCTCTCTTTATTTGGCTGCCAAAGTAGATAGATAGTACTTTACAATGTCTACTTTTAATATCACATGAGTATTTTATGTAAATTTTTGTTGTTGTTGCTTATTGCATATATATTGCCGTCGTTATTTTACTATCGGAAACCTTCATCATCATAAGTAGGAAAACCACCCATTTTCATCGTTGTTTTTATTATTCAATTCATCAGTAATTTAAATAATTTTAAATCACAGATATTAACAACTTGTTGATTATTGGTTTGTAGGGGTGTATCCAGAGCATCCCATTGGGAAACGATGTAATGTATAGCAAGCAGAGTAGAGCGTACGTAATCAAATAATTTCTTCAATTAACCAATTTCTCAGCTAAAAGAATTAACTAACCAGTCCATAACTATCATATTAATCATTAGTTTTAATCATAACGTCAGTTTTACGAAAAAAATTTAATTAAAACTTCACTTTATTTTGTATTCGTCATGCAGGTGTAAAAGCTCGTCAAGTATTTTGCGGATACCTCATATTGAAAACTAATCAAATTATATTCACAATTTTTAATTATGGTTACAAATGAAATTATTAGTCATTATTTAACGAGACAAAACTAAATCATTAATACAAATTAGTCATTAGTTTCTGATTGATGATTGACTTTTTTTCATCACTTTTCACTCGTTGGTTTGAATGAATTTTGCCCCATAGTTTATGACAGTTACTAAGCAAAAAAAAAAAAAAAGAAAAGAATAATTAATTCTCTATACATCGCCAAATAAATAATTCATCTATCGATTAACATCAAAACCATAGCAAAAAAGTAAAGCATTGCTCTTTACATTACCCATTGTTCGAGCAATAATTGATCATTAATAATTAATAATTAGAAGAGTAATTTTTCCTTGCAGTTTCGATTCCATTTCCTTGGAAAGAGAAATGGAATCCAGAAATCATTAAGTACATATTCATTTTCAATGAAGAATTTATCAAATGGCTTCATCCAGCAATACCTATTTTCTCGCTGGGATACCTGCTTTCTGTTTGTATGCAGATTTTTCATTTGATTTATTTGATTTTAATTTGTTAATTAGCATAAATGCTTTATGATTCGCTGTGTATTCAAATTGTTATTTAATTTTATATGCTTGATTTTTAATTGCTTACCATAAAATATGTAAATTCCTGCAATTGTGTGGTTGCCACCTACAGGAATTTTTATTAGTAGATATATATTTTTTTAAGTATTCCTTATTAAAGTTGAATTTATTTTTATTTTCCATTTGCAAGTTAATGTAGCGTTATGTGATGTTGTAAGCTTTATTGCAGAAATATTTTTTGGTGCAGTATAGCGATGCTAACTATAACTGATCTGTGATGAAGGAGAAAGCATTAAGGAATACATTTGAAGCATTGGCGTAGTTTGGGGTGAAAGGAAGGGGATATTCCCCCACAGTAACTACACTCGGTCTCGTCTCAGTCTGTTTTCTCTCTCTCTCCAATGATTCATTTAATATTACAATAATGTTCTAGAAATTTTTCCGAATTTTTTGTTATAATATAAATTCAAAAAACAAATATCGAAACCCATTCGACTATAATGGCAACATTTTAATTGTTTTTTTTTTTTATTTATTTTTTTTTATTGATATTGCAAATAGACTACGAGAAATAACAACATGTTGAACAAGTTAATTAAACAAATTTGTACGCGTATGTATAAAATTGCAAACGTTTTTTTTTTTTTAATCTACATAATTAACTAATTATTATAATTATTATTGAGGTGTTAATTTAAATTTGTTCAGAATCTGCTTTGCATTTCTAGTTTAATAGCAGATTAATTAATTAATAAAAATATTAAAAAGGGCAGTTTTTATATATATTAATAATATTTAATATTATAATTATATAATCATTTGTATTATTTCGTTATATCAACTAGCAAAAACAAAACTCATAATCGTCTGAAAATGTTGAAAAAAAAATAAAACACAAAAAATCATTTGAAAATCACAAATGGTTTGAAAAACTAAAAAAGATTGTAAAAGTAGCAATCACAGTTATTAACAGTGATTGGGAAAGAACAGTTTTATCCCTCATCAATCTTACGATAAATGATAGGGTGTTTACGCAATGGCGTAGTTAAGTTAAGGGAGAATAGTTATTCGTAGATTTGATTCATTATCCTGAAAACCGGAGAAGAGAAAATTTACAGATTCTGTTCACTGCTTTTTGAAAAACTGATAAATTGAATTGAGAAAATAAGTTGGGGAAAGATTGACTCATTGAGTTAATTAGAAAAAATTAGCTGATTCTACGCACTCTTTCTCCATGGTGCTTTAATACAATCATCATTTTATATTTGGCCGATACGCATGCTGTCATATACTGCCATATAATCATAATGTCGTATAATTTTGTATTAAAAATAAGAGAATGTATGACAAATAAGACACCTTGTGAATTGCCCAATTAATAAAAGAAAGTGACTCATAAATTTAAAATAGAAAACTTTTCAATAAAAAAACATATAATATATTGGTTTGGAGAGGAAAAATGTCCATTCGCTTGCCCTGTGATACTTTTGAAGAAAATGAGTAAATTTTATATTAAATTGTTAGTTTGAGTGAGTGACTCATAGATTTAATTGAGAATGCTTTTTAGTTTGCATATATCCAGTCAAAAGAACACTAACAGACTATATTCACTGTTCACCTGAAGTATATTTGACACTATATTTTACCAGTTTAAGTTTTCACAGTCTTGAGTTGAGAAAGTTGAGAAGAGCAGAAATTTTCTTTCCAATTTAGTTTAAGAAAAGTACTCAAGACTCAGACTTCATTGAGAATTTCTTCAATCAATAAAAAATTAACAGATTTTATCCAGAGTTTACTTAGGTATTTTTTTTTGTTGCAAATAGTTTATAAATATTAAATTAACAAAAGAGAGTGACTCATAAAACTCCCTCATGAAATAGATAAATATGCATAGATTTGAAGAGAAAACAGTTTGTCAATTCTAATCATGATTTTTTGGATTGTTTATAAAAAAAAGTGAATGAGTAATTTATTTTAAGGAATATATTAATAAGATAATATCTTTTATATGCGCTAAGTGATTAAAGTGTAATATAGCCCTTACAATTTTTTCTGATTTATTATTAAAGAAAATGTTTTGATTGAGAGATAGGTTAAGGGAGAAGGCCACTGCGAGGGCTGGAAAAATTAGTGATTTTCGGGAATTTTTTTGATCTGTCAAATAAAGGAATATGGGGATCGTTTTATATTCATTTTATTAAGAGCACTTCCAGCAATGTTTCCATAAATTTTTATTAAAAAGTATTGAATAGTTTTAAAGATATGGGCGTTGCCGTGGAGCCCGAAAAAAGTTCCCCCTCCATGGTCGCGTCGATTTTTCAAGAACAGATTTTCTGAAAAAAAAAAAAAAAATTAATTTTTAATAACCTGTACAAGTATAATTCTCGTCGTACGTATCGGTTTTTTTTTTTCCACAAAATGGCGACTGTTTGAAATTTTTTTCATGTTTTCGACCCTTTTTTGTTTTGTTTCAAAAGAGCTTAAAAATAGTAAAAATCAAAAATTTGAAAATCGGCTACGCTTAACGATAGCCACTGCAAAGACGAACAAAACAAATAAAAAATTTAAAATCGGTTAACATTTGATCGAGTTATCGACGCGACCAGTTCGAAAAAAGTCGTTTCGAGAAAAACGCGTTTAAAGTTTTCAGTCCATTAAGTTTTCAGTCTATTTACCATCACTAAAATGGCTGTAACTCAGGCAATTTTTGGTATTTTGACTTGCAATTTTGTACACATATTTTTGAATATATAAACTTTAATTTAAGATAAAATTTAAATTTTGACCCGTCACAGTGGCCTTCCCCCTTAAGGAAAAGGAGTAATTCATAGGCTTCACTGGAAATTTCTACGGGATATGTACCTAGAAAATTCTAGTTAAAAATTATCCAATCGTCAAGTTAGGTTAAGAAAAGACAATAACTCATAAACTTCTTTGGTAGTCTGAAAGAAGGAAATTAACAGATTCTATACTTTGTTTTATTGGAATTTTGAAAATTGACAAATAACAGCAAGGTTTTTATTAATAATTAGTTATTAATAATTGAGTTCATTGACGATTTGAAGCTTATTAGCTAAAAAAAAACAAAAAACAAACTTTAGCTAGAGCTCAATATTTCTTTTCAATTTTATAAGGGTACATAAACTACTGTGAAGAATTTTTTAGAAGTTCTAAATATTTTAATTAAGAAAATACTAAAACTCCTTATACATAAAATTAGTGAATGGCACATACAACTAATTTAAAAATAAAACAACAAAAATGGCATTGCAATAAAAAGTAAATACCTAAACGAATACCATTTAATTGCAGCACCAGTGTAGAGAATTTGCTGCTGGAATTAAACTTGCATCTACCAACAGAGATAAAAATAAATGTATCTAACAATTTTTGAAATAGGAATGTAACTAAAAATAGAGATCTACTTCATAATAATACCGAATGCACATAAGCAGCAAATAACGACAGATAAAAAGTAACAAGCTCATCAAAAGTTATTTGCTAAAAGGAGCTCCATCACTTGATAGTTCGCAACAGCCAAAGATTTCTTTGGTAAATGAATACACCAGAGCTGATTGAAATTCCATTGAGCAGAAGAGCATCACATCAATGCTATCAACATCATCAAACTCATCAAAAACTAAAATTGCATCCATCCACTGGCATGAAAATACCTTTGAGAAGAAAAATATAAAAAAAAAAAATAAAAAACAAAACAAATCAGAGATGAATCAACATTCTTTGCGGTCAACGTACCGCTTTGGAATGCCACGTTGCAGCAGGCAGTAGAAGCAACAGCAATGGACCACTGCAGCAGCATTGCTGTTTAGCCTGCATTTCTTTACTTTTAATTTTATTTTTTTTTCTTCATCCGATGCATTAAAATAAACGCAGTAATAAACCTTAAAGGCATCTCTTATCTCCTGTTTCTTCTACTCTCTCGTGTGACTTGCTTGTTTGCTTGCCAACAAACATTTTTAGTTTGAAAATACACGACATACCTAAAGTAAATGTATAAAAAAAAAAAGAAAGAAGAAAAGAAGCTAAAACTAAACTGAAAGTATCCATTGGCGATTTTTCTGGTTGCCGTTGATGTTGTTGTTGCTGCTGCCTTTTTATATATTAACTCAACTTGCCTGCCCATCTGCAATATGTGTGTGCAGCACACGCATTCATGACACATCCACCGGTGCACATAGAGAAACATACGTTGTGAAATGCATGCGTGCATGAGTGTATGTGTGTGTGTGTGTGTGTTTGAATGTGCAATTACCAACCAACAAAAAACAACAACAAAACAATTCATTGGCCAATGTGAAACTCCCTTCTTTCGCATTGCAACAAAATTTCAATTGTTGCTGTTGCTGTGCGCTTTTGCTGCTGGTGATGCAATATTTTTTCTCACGACTTTATCGTGCCTTAGCGTCCAGTTGCATTTTCTTTCCTTTTTTTATTTTTATTTTTTCTCCTCAACGTTCTTGCCTGATTATAAAAACCAAACCACTTACTCATTCGCACACTAAAAAAGTAAAAAAAAAAATTACTAAGTAGAATATATAAAAAATGCCTTTGGAGCAACAGCGGAGCAGCCTGCACTCGGACACTTGCACGTCGCACGTTCAGATTATTGTTAGTGTCAGGGAAATACGAGTCTGAGGATTTTAGAGTTTAGTCTGTTGTCTTCAACTTACTTAGTCTCACTCAAGTAAATGTGTCTCTTTAAAACAACTTTATTTTACTCTATGTTCAAGCTTCTTTTATAATAAAATGTTTTCATTTTTAGATAAGTAATATTTAAACGACCATGTTGAAATTACTAAAATCTCAAAAAGTATATCTTCATCCAGAAAGCAGGAGTTTTTATTTTCCGTATCATATGAGAAATCATCTATCAGTAGCTACGAAAATGGCGGCCGAGAGCTCAAACCGAGATTTGTCGTCAAGCTTTAAACCGCAATCCTTAATTAACTAGGAAACAAGAAAAACCAAAGGTCACTTGGGAACGAATGATTAAAAATAAGGTTCAGTATCTCCTAAAAATAAGGTTCAGTATCTCCTAAACATGGCGTTTAATTGAAACTGTAACATATACTTCCCAACAAGTTAAAGGAATTGAAGAAGAAGAAGAAGAATGTGAAGAACTACACTTTTTACTTTCCCAGTCTCATTTTCTGTTATTACCAAATTTATTTTTTGTTTGTTTTGGAGAATATCGTAGACCCTTGGTTTTTCTAGTTGACTGCGTCAGTGCCTTTTTCCCCTCCCTAGTCATCTTATTGGAAAAAAATTCACCATTTTCGTGTAAATCAGTAAATGCTGATGGGTTTAGTTTCAAGACAATTTCCTTTCTTTGGTCAACTTGTAATCTCAAGGCCTCCATACATACTTACTCTTAAAGGAAATATATTAAAAGTGCCTTACCAAGCTACTTAGTTCGGAAACAAGAGGAGCTTAAACCAATTTTCTAGCAACAAATTTTATAAACTACTACTTTGTTTTCCTCGCGAGCCCGTTTAGAAATCATTCTGGTAAAGTTTTGGGTAATAAGAAAATAAATATTTGTTGTTATAAATAAAAAAAGACAGAACTTTCTAATATATGAAGAAGAAAAAATAATGAAAATATGGCGTTTGAAGCATTTCATTTATGTGAGAGGTGCCACGCCCCTCTTTTAATCCCATCTACCTTCTTGCTGTAGCATATGTCCTTGTACAAAGCCAACCGAATTTATAAAAAAAATTGTTTCAAACATAAAAATTTGAAAAATCTTGCCCAGGTGAACTCGTGACAATTACTCTTAAGACTAATTTTCTATAAAATAATCAACAACTTAAGCGTGGCAAGCAAGAAATTAATGGGAAAGGCAACTCCATTCGAAATTGTTTCGGAAATACAAATTGATAAGAATTTCCCTATCTCTTGGATCTGTTATACCTCCATAAATGGAAATGCTTACGAAATTTCAAAAAGGAACTTGTGTCTAAAATAGGCACTCGAATAATTTTTGATTCCGGCAAACTCATGGCAGCTGCTCTTAAAAATTACTTTCCCTAAAATGATTAAAAGAAGCTAATAAGAATAGGAATTCAAATAGAAATTGTCTCGGAAAGACTACAATGGTTTTATGTGGTATCACAAAGGTTAAGCTTAAAAAAAATCTGTAGAAAAATATCTGCAAAAAATCTACAAAAAACGAAAACTATAATCCATGTAAACCCTTTTATCGTGTAATTTTCAACATCTTTTCGTTTGCAACTCATCATTAAAACAAAAAAAAAACACTTTAAAATGCAAGCAAAAAAATACAAAAACAAAAAAGTAAAGAAGAGTCAGTCACGTAAACTCATGCCAAGAGTAGCGTGTGGTGTGCAGTGCATTCACATTCGCAACGCTCTTATTTCATATATTCCACTCCCTCCTCCACGCCACACTACTATTTAATAAAAATGCATACAGACGTGTACTTCCCTCGAAAATCTCCACCGGCATCGCGGCAACATCACCAACGTCACGATGATCATCATCGTAGTCGTCATCGTCTTCATCATCAGCCGCCACCAACCGCTCCACCATAACCAACAACCGACCGACCAACACAGTCAACATGAAGACGTTATTTCTGCTTGAGCAGATTTTTTTATACGCTTCACTTAAATTTAGTCAATTACATTATTATGCGCGTAACTTCAACTTCAAAAAATACATAAAAAAAAAACACAAATTTTAAAAAATACCAACGTGAATTCCACAATTACACACACTCAAACACACACATTCGTGTTTATTTACATACACATTTACAATTCATTCAAGTTAATATTATTTGTACTTGTTGTTGCTGGGTAGTAAGGTAGAGGTAGAGTAGTTGAAAAGTAGTGGTGCCCATGTTTCTACTTCTCCACCTCCTTTTCTTAGTTTTTTATTTTATTTTATATTTCATACTTTTTATGTTATGCTCCTTTTACTTATTTGTTGTTGTTGTTGTTTTTGTTTGCACTGTAGCTGTTATTTCTTTTGCAAGCCAATTATCGTTTGCTTATTTATCAGATTTACTTAAAAAATTCTTTGGTTTTTGTTCTCTCCTGATTTCATTTCATTTCATTGTGTTCATGGTTGGTTAGTTCAACGTGCTGCTGGTGTTGTAATAACTGTGGAAGCACCTGTAATTACATATAAGCAGGTATGTAGATGTATTCCTTTATCTCCTACTTACACTGTTGAAAGGAGTATGTAGTTAGTTATTGGTTTGGTGGAAGCAACAGCTACTTTGACATTAGGGAAAAGTTCCATTATAAGGATAATAATATTGTGATTTGAAAAGTTTTTACTACTATGTAAATTTTCTTCACAAAAGCTTATAAAAACTTAAGTAGTAGTGAAGTATCTTAAGTAGTTATCTACAAATTTGTTAGTACATATTCCGAAGAAACTTTCAGTTGAAATTGAGTTTGCATTGCAAGTCACAATACATTGGCAATACTAAATTGGGAAATTATCACTCCGTCAAAATAGCATTTTGAGACTGTTTCATAGATTTCTGGGAAAAAATAACTTCCATAAAAATTTAAAATAATCTATTTGTAACTTCAAGCACTCGTGCCCGAAATGGCAAATGAAAGGTTTCGATTTCGGAGCCTGACAATTCTAAAAGCTTCCTCAAAAGCAGGACAAACTATGACTAATTACACTGTTGAACACACACAAAAATAACAAGGTTCTGAAAGTGGATTCTGATAGAACTCGAGAAAAAAAATTATACGTATCTAGGTGTTTTAAAAGTTTACGTTTAATTTTATTTTTACGCGGGCTTTAAGTTTGCCCATTTTTAACAGATTGATTATAATAAAGCATAGGACAACTTGTTAGTTTTGCATCAAAGCTTATTTGTATGTTCAGCAACTTATAGTAGAATTTTTCGTGCAGTATTTTCTTGGGAAGTATTAACCCTTTAGTGCCCACAGTTATGAGTCGAGAGTCGATAGGGGGTTAATATGTTCAAGAAATATGTTGCCCATAAAATTCTACTATAGGTTACTGAACAACAAAAATCTGTAAACTTGATTTTAGTGAAAATAAACCCAAATTCAAAAACTGTTTAAAATTTTCACCTTTTATACGCAGTGAACTGGTGTGTCTTTAAAAGTATTTTCTAAACTAAAAATATAATATAATTCTAGTTACCTAATTTACCCCCTTCACCCCTCAATATTGAAAAATTTTCTTTATAAGTATTTGGTTAAAGGAAAAATTATGAGAAACTAACTAATTTACTCCATTTTTTACTCAAATTTAACAAATTTTTGCTATAGATTTTTTTCTAGAGGAAATTCTAGGATAATGCCAAAATAAAACATTTTCTCGCCTTATGTGGAGATGGACTAGTCATGCAACATATTTTTTGAACATATTAACCCTCTATCAACCCTCCTAATGGACCCCATAACGGTGGACACTAAAGAGTTAATATGTTCCAGGATAATATTTTACAGAAAATTCTGAACATACAAACAAACTTTGAGGCAAGTCTAACAAGTTGTTCTATGCTTTATTATAATTAATCTGTTAGAAATGGGCAAACTTTAGGCCCGCGTAAAAAGAAAATTAAACGTAAACCTTTAAAACGCCGAGACACGTGTAATTTTTTTTCTCGAGTTCTATCAGAACCCACTTTCAAAACCTTGTTATTTTTAAAAAAAATTGATGTTTGTCGGACAGTGTTATCAGTGGGCGGAGTAATAGCAGCAAAGCTTCCCATTTCCCATTTGTGGATTCTTAGTCAAAGGGATTTTCGAGAAATTTCAACAAGTTTTGATTTTGTAGGAATTGAATTAAACATTAACGGGAACAATAGTTAATTTTATAAGAAAAATTTTATTGACACAAGGGAATTTTCATACTTTGCTGGGAAAAGGAATTCTTAAAAATCTGTTGGAAAAAAAATTGTTGCAATTTTAAGATGAAAGTTTCAAGTTTTTGGAATTTGAGTAAACTATGATGTGGGGGAAAATAACTGGGGAAGAAGGAGGAGTAACAATTTCGTTGAAAAATTATTTTATTTTTTTCACGACAGCATGTATATGAGCAATAATTGTAGCTGTAACCATGGGAACTTTTCCCAATCTGAGTCTAAGTCTTCGAAAAATAATTGTGGGGGATATCACGACCAAATCCCTTTCTCATCTCCTCCCAAGATATTATAGTTCATTAGACAAAAACTATTTGAAAGAACGAAAACCCTAAAAACATCCATCGGCAAACTCAAGATCCGCTGGTATTGGGAACCAATATGAAATCTGTAAGCGAATGAAACCTACAGGGCAACAGTAGAAATAAATGAAGGAGACCCAAATGTACGCAGAAAAATACACCTGAAATTCAGCTTCTCGTGGGACTAACGGCCATAAAAAGAACATAAATAAGAATGTGGACGATACAAAAACAACACATCTTAGAGATAGAAGTTTAATTTAGCAATAAATATCTCAGCCATAACGGCTCTTTGCTTTAAAATAAGAAATCTTTTTCAGGAACTAATCACAGCATTTGAGATCTGCACTTAAGCACTTGAACGAAACACGTGGGGCAATAGGAAACGAGATAAACCTAAATATATATGAAAATAACAGGCAACGCTTTTAAACAAATTTAAGTCCCAGCGAAAGAGCGTATTTAGTGAGAACAGTTTATAGTGTAACAGTGTCCCACGATAGCTCAAACTTCTAAAAAAAAAAGTTAGACCTGTGTAAGTATATGAAAAAGAAAGCCCAAAATAGAATAAATTAGCCTCAGACACAAATTTTAAGGAAATTAAAGTCATATACATAAGTAGAAAAAATATGAACCACACAAAGGTTAAACTCAGAGATATAAATTTCCGTTTTCTCCAATGCTTTTGGCTTGTCATATTTGAAAATTGAGTTAATAAATTTTTTTTTTTTTTATTATTGTTGTTTTGTATTTTAATTTAAAAGGCGTAACCTTTCATATTGAAAATAAAAAGGATTTTCTTTATGAATTTTTTTATGGATAAAAAAAAAATTTGTACAGCTCAACTTCAGCAATAACGAATACAAGTAAAAACGTGAAGAAAAAGAAGCAAAAAAAAAAAAACAGAAAAAATTAAAAATTTTAACAACGTTTTTGCCATTTTGACATGCGCGCGCTCGCATTTTATGCGGAACCTTCTTTAAAATGTTGCGGTCTGATGGCGCGTTACTGGCTGGGCTGGTGTTGTTGCTAACTGGCAGGCTAGTTGTTATTGTGGTGATGGGTACTTCTTCAACAACTACAACAACAATAACAGCTTTTGAAACAACTCCACTTTAATACTTTGACACATAGCAAAGCGTACGTAAAATTTGTTTGTAAGTTTTTTTTTTTTTTTCGCAAAATTGATAGGTGTGTTTGGTGTATTAAATAGAAACAAATATATTTATATACATATAAATGCATATACAGCAATCCCTAGTTAATTTAACACCGCTTAATTGCATTTTCAGTTTAATTGCGGCAGACATTCAATGTTTTTAGTTCAAAATGTACTTCAATACTCGGTTAATTATATTCTCCGGTTAAATGAACCAGAAACTGGGTGTTTTCGTTGATGCAATTAAGTGGGGATTACTGTACTTATTTATAGGTTTAAACTTTTGGTCAAGTTTATTTTATTTTTATTTTTCGTTTTAATTTTTATACTGACAATTGCCAAAGTTTGTCAATATATGCGCTGATCAAATATGCGTTAAATTGTTAATTTGCGGTTTTTGTATTAATACAAAATATTTCAAATAAATGTGACATTAAGCACGAATATGCTAATTAACAATAACAACAACAATATCACTGAGAGATAGCCAAAGCATTACTTAGACAACAATAATAAAAAACCTTTTAACGTCAATATTGTTAGGTTAGGTTAGGAGCAGCTCAGTGTTTGTGTTGCCAAAAAAGCAATACACAACATATAAAAATAATGCCACATATGATGACAAATTGACAATTCTTCAATTACGCAAGTATTTTTTGTCATTATTAAAAGCTACTCTCTCACTAGCTAAGCATAGCTAATCATATAAACAAGTCACGTCCTTAACAACGCATCGAACAGGGTCAATACTTGATCAAGGAGAAGGTAAAGAATGCAATTATTATTGAACACATTTCGACATTATATTACATTATCAATATATTGTTGTTTTTGTTTACACATTGTACTTAGGTACTAGGTACAGGGGAGTGAGTATTTTTGTATTTTTAGTACTTTTTTACGTCACAGTAGACGCCGCTCATAGCAAATAAAGCATTCAAATATATTCATATGTGCGTGTAAGCATTTTTCGGGGTACGTGCTCCCAAGCAAGGTTAAAGAACATACTAAATAAATTAAAAAAAAAAACTAGCTAGAGAGGTCTAAGTATAGTTAATAATTATAAGGCAAGGTAATTTTACATAGGATAAGAGTTTCAGAGAGAGAGAAGTATGAAAAAGCAATAAACAGAAAAGCAATTGAAATCTAGAACATATGCTAAAACTCTGACGCATTTCTAGCCATAATAAAATAGAACCTAGAAAATTATTTTCCTCAGATTTTCCCCGCACAAAAGCAACGTTTTTAAACTCATTCATTTTTAACGTTGTTAATGGCACTTTTTTTTATTAATTTTTGTGTTTTTTGTTTTGTTTTTTTAATTATGCAAATAATAACTTTATTTTGGCATATGTCTCGCTTGTTTTTTTTTTCATTGTATGCACAATCAAAATGTGTTTAATATTTAATTTTGTGTTATCATTAAATGTAATTAGAGATGATAAATTTTTATTTATTTTTTTTTAGATATTGAACTATAATAAGTTCACATATGGTTCATGGTTGTAATGCATACAATATAATGTATTATTAAATAAATAAAAAAATAAAAAATAAATAAAAGTACCGTATGCTTTTATTAGTTTTACAAGTTCTTGAACGTTTTCAAGGTTAAATCATTCATTCATTCATTCATTCATACAAAATAATTATGTCAATAACTATATATAAAAAATAAGTGTGTTCACTTGTTCGATTTAAGTGTAGGTTGCACAGGTATGTATATGCTAAGGAAACTGCTAATGATAACAATAATATTTTGTTTAATAAACATTCAGATTAACTTTGACACATGTGTCTATATGACCTTGCTACAACGGAGATGTACTTACCAGTAGAGATACATATGTTTATCCGAAATTGTATAGTTAGAGGAAACTTCAATCTATAAAAAAGAGAAAGAAATATATTTTTATATAATGTTTCAGGAAAAATTAAAAATTTTGAGTAATGACGGTATAGTCGCAAATAAGCGAAACGCAATTGGGGAAAAGCATTCCCCATACAACATAAGGGGGATGGCTAAACAACTGAACAATGACTCACAAGAAATGAAAATTGTGACGTTTTAGGACCAAAGTAAAGTTTTCACTTTTTACCATTTAATTGAACTTACTAAAAAAAAGGGAAATAAGTAAAAATTTTGATTTTAAATTCGTTAACCCAAAAATTGCAGGGTCTCAGGGACCGTTTTGGTGTTCAGGCCCTATTTTTATATCTTGTGATAAATATTTTTGTGAGAGGACGTTCGCGAAGTTCGAGTTTGTTCTGTGGCATTTTATGAAACAATTGATTATTAGAAAAACCCGTAATAAGAGGAAAAGGGATAGTAGTCAATATGTAGGTGTGAAATTTTTTGAGAATATCGAATTTTTATACAGAAGTTTTTTTCCTTTGGATTTAATTAATGGCATTTTACAAACATTTTTATATTCACATGAAAAAATGTTGGATCCAAGTTTAATATTTTTTTTTAGTAGAGCTTTCATCTTGGTTTATCCATAGTTAATCTGAATCAAACTCTGAGTAGAAACAAAAGCTTTGGTTTTAGCTTTAAATCTTCTGGAAATCTTTAACTGAAACATATTTCCCCTCATTTTCCTACCTCTTTCTCTCCCCCTACCCTTTTTCTTTCTACCCCTTATGTTTTCTTTGTTCTTCTCTATTTCCATGCCCTTTTTCAACTCTCTTTTTTCTTTGGTTATTTTATCTTTCTCTTCACGTTTTTCGCTTCTTCCTTTTTGTCCACTTTTTTATTTTAGCTTTTTTTTACCTAGTTTTAACCTTTCTCAGCTCTTTCTCTCTCTTTTCCTTACATCTTTTTCTCCCCATATTTTCTCCTCTCGTCTCTCACATTCCCTCATTTTGCTTCATTCTCCTTCGCTCCTTTCTATGCCATTTTCACTTTTCTCTTTAAGTTTTTTCTCCACATTTTTACCTACTCGCTTCCTTTTTAGCGATTTTTCCTTCTACCTCCTTTATTTTCCGTCTCTCGCATCCGTTTTTCTTCCTTCTTCTTGTTTTTCACCTGCTTCTTCCCACTCTATATTTCATTTATATATATAAATAATATTTTTTTATATTTTATTTATCTTTACTTCTTATCGTGTTCCCGTCCACTCTTCTCCGTTTTTCTTCATTCTTCCTTCTCTTCAGGTTTTCCCTTCCCTTTCTCGAAACTTTTTCCTTCATTACTGTTCTGATGCCCATCCCTTTCTCTCCCCTTCTTTCTCCCTACTCCCAAATTTTCATAACCTTTCCGTTTACTTTACTTCCCTATTCTCCTTTACCCTCCACTCTTTACCTGTTATTTCTTTCTTTTCATGTTTTTCCTGCCAAATATTTACATTCATTATTCCCTTCACCCTCTCTTTTTGCTCCTCTATCTCCTTATTTCTTCGTTTTTTTCTTCACGTCTTTGTTTTTTATTATTCTACGTTATCTTCTTGTTTTTGATGTGTAAACATTTTAGCTCACGGTATGGGCAAAATTTCAAATGTAAGAATAACTGTATCGTAAGATGTAAGATAACTGTAACGTCCAGTTCCTCTCTCGCTCACACTACTGCGCGGTATGACGGTGCTACTCTAACCAACAAAGAGAAGAGAAGAGAGAGGGAGAAATTAAAATACGAGCGGAGTTTGTTTGTTTATGTTTCCATCAATTTACTCACACATATATGTGCATACGAAAACAAAATGTGTGTGTACATTTATTCGTGGCAGAATTATTTGTTGGTGTTAAACGTATGGAGATCGACTATACCATACAAGCAGAGAAGTCACCGTAGCAAACACAAGCGTTTGATAGGCTTTGCATTCGATTAGTTAGATTGGATTAAAATTAAATATTTTTTAAAATATAAAAGACAATACAAAATGATAATAATAAAGAATCTAGGTTTCAATAAATGTATAAACAAAATGTAGTGATAAATGATAGCAAACCACGGCATTATAAAAATTTTGCTTTGTACATTAACCTTAGAAAGGCAACACTTTTTTTATCTATGTAAATAGCAAAAATGTTAAACAGAAAAAATCAAATTTATTTATTATAAAATCACTTATTTACTTCAAAGAAAATACATTGTTTCTTATTTTTATTAAATGCAGTTAAGGCAAATATCTTTGCGCTGCTTTTAAAAAGTAGTGGGGTTACCGGTCACCCCTGTTGCTTTTGTAAGGTTAAATGCGGAAAGCACTTATCGTCGCCTGAGAACTGATTTGGCGTATGTGTGTACAAATTCATATACTTATACGACGTTATGTAAAATTTTCAAATCTAATAAAATTTCAAATCGACAGGAAGAAAAACTTAAAGCGCGGAAAAAAGGATGCAATTGCAGCTTGCATTGAGTAAAAGAAAAACAATGCAACTACAACATATCAGCCCTATTCACGATTTGGTGCAAATGCAAAATATTTCTGCTATCACAACAAATACATGCGATATGGAACAAAAATTTGCATTTGCATTGATGCAAGGCCATTTGCAATTTATAGTGAATTGGGCTATTACATATATATAAAAGATAATGATATCTAATAAATTTTTAACTTTATAAAAGAATTCTTTTAATTTGAATTATTTAATCCCTATAAATGGCTATACATATGAGAGCTTATGTATATGGCATTCAGTTGGTTTAACTGTTTGCACATAAAATATCTTGCGTGCCTTGCACACGTCCATTTTTTCTTCTCCTATTCCTATTTTTCTTTTCACTTCTTTTTCCATATCTTTCCCATCCACCTTTCCTTTTTTTCTTCTTTCGATGTATCATTTAGTTCTTCTTTCTTCCAGTTATTTTTACCTTTTTCTCACTCATTTACTTCGTTTTTCTTTCGAACTAAATTCTATTTACCACTTTCTTCTCCTCCTCTTTCTTTCTCGCACTAGTATCTGCAGAAACTGGGTGTCTAAATTTAAGCACATAGCGATTATATATAGAACTTTAGTATAAATGATATCATTACTAAAACAAAAAGTATCTAATGCTGAAATAGTAATAAAAATCTCGCTAATAAGACGCTGTGCAGAGCGGATTTATTAAAAAAATTTAAGAGAGTTGCTCTTTAGCGACAACTACCAAAAACTAACATTGCTCTCTTCTACATATTTCTAAACTCAAGTTTTCCTATTTTTTTGTTTTCATTACAGCTCACCACAAAAATTTGCAAAAAATGCATTTTCTAACTTTATTTAAACAACACTCAAACCAACAACAACAAAGCACACAAATTCACAAAAAATTTAGTAGAATTTGGTGTAGCAGTGTTGCCATATTAATTTGCCTACTAGCAAATGGAATTAGTAAAACAAATGCGGGTAAGTGTAAAATAAATCACAAACTACTTAAATCACACATTTTTCTAAACTATTTTAAATTGTAAATACACATTGCCATCTATCGATTGTATATCTGATAGAAAACATGACATGTCAATGAAATGACAATTTTTGCAACAAATTGATGTCAAGTTGGTCGACTTCTTCTTCTTCTCCTCGCTGTCATTTCGGATGCTCGTCTCCTTTTACATTATGCTCTATGTACAATATTTTCCCTTTGGGGATTCCCTTCTTCGATTCTTCGGATTCAATTAAAAGCACATCAATTAGAGCATTTAACAGCTGCCATTTATTATTGTAGTCGAGTTATCGTCGTTGTTTTTGTTGTAGTTGTTGTTGCCGCTATTGTGTTTGGTTCGTTCTGGTTTTCGTTGTTATTGTCACACTGTCATTTTGTATGTTAAGCAGAGAAATGGGGGAAAAAAATTATTCTCCTTTTTTTTGCAAAATGTTTTCCTTTTCTCTAGAGAGAAGCTTGAATTGATTTAAAGTTTTTTTTTTATTTTTTTGCAACCATTTGAACTTGACAATTAATCAAAAATTGACAGTTTTGTATTATAACTTGGAAATAAAATGATTTCTTTGAAAATTTCATTATTTTTTAAAGTATACCTACATACAAAAATTTTTATTTTGTTTAATGAAAAACGTGATTCATGGAAAATGCTTCAATTTTTTCCGCCTTTCTTTTTTTTTAATCTTGGTTTTTTTCTTATTTACTTTTACTTTATAAAAGTTACTATAAAGAGGGAATGTTTTTTCTTTTTTTCTTTTGCAAGGAAAAAATGAATTTAACTGCTCAACATATTTTAATTTTTTTCACAGCAAAGTGTTGCCTCTTTCATATATTTGCTCTGTAAATATTTGCACGCATAGTAACTGATGTTGCCAGATGTTTGTTTTTACCTACATCGCATTTAAAAAAAAATTTCAAATTATTTTTAATGTGGGTTTGATGAAAATAATTTTTTATTTTAACCTGAATTTTTATGGGTGTATCCTGGAAAAACGGCTAAATCATTTTCAAAACTATTTCATTTTCATGTTTTGTGAGTGACTTATTTAAAGAAAATAAGAAAATTAGAAAACTGTAATTTACATTGGAAGGATAACTCCCCAAACAAAAGATAATATCTTCGCTGCTTTGGTGCACAATTTTGAGAAATATACGTTAACGAAGTAGTGGAGCCCCTGCTCAAGAGATCGCGTTATCTGTCACTCTCTGACACAAGATTTGGTAATAGGACCTTTCCTTTCTTTTTTTTTGGGATTTTAATATAAAATTGTGTTTAATCAAAAAGTTTTAAAATTGCAGGAACAACAGAATCTAAGCCTCTTCAGATTCCTGAGTGGGCATTAGAATTCATAACACACTTTAAATCCTGAGTTGTGTGTTGAGTTTGAAAGATTAAGAAGTTTGTTGAAGTTTGGACCTAAAGCATCTCAAATTCTCAAAACCCTTACAACTATATGATCCAGTGAAGCACAGGGTTAATACAATTGAAAACTGAATCTAACTCAGTTAGTGCTCTACAGCACATATCAGAAGCATCAGGAAGCCGAGAACCTTAAAAGGGTTATATATTTTTAAACTCGACCAGTTTGTTAGCCAGAAAGTATCTGAATAAGCGGCTCTGTTTGGGTAATTGCCCTTCGAATTGAGTACCTCTATATCCTTTCAGGCTGCTAATTATTTAGAATTCACTCATCTAAAATTAAACGTTAGCGACTCATCAATGAAAGAGAAATATCAGGGCAATGCCTCGTGGATGAACCCCTGAAAAATCTCTTTTCCCCACACAACAAACCGTGAGGGGAAAGGAAAGGCGGGGATTTAAGTTATTTGTTCTTTCACCACCTTTTATCTGGTCTTAAATCAGTTTTAATTCCTCTTGGTATTGTCTTGGCAATTTTATCCTTTTATAATTTAGAATTATTGTTTCCCAAAGTTCTACCAAAATAATCAAACAAGCACCCGGTAACGCTCAGATTCCCTGATACCTCCACCCTGTGTTCACTTATCCTATAGCCACAAATGTATCCAGAGGTTACGTAAGAGGGAGGTGAGTTTAAGTCCTGTCATTTCTTAAAAAAAATAATATTCAGATCCAATGATCGTGACTGCAATATTTCCAGGGCATTAATCGGTAAGCTTGCGACTATTTTAGATACAAGCGAACCCCACAGTTGCGAAAGAAAAGAAGAAGGAGTTAAGGTTGTAAAATTTTCTCCAAAGATATTTTTATTCTGCAACCACTGTCATAATGCCTGAGATATTCAAACATCGTGAAAGAGGTGGAGTGTTGATTTACATCCTTTACCCTTGGAATGGCTGAAGATACTTGTTAGAGAAAGCTACAGTGTTTTTTTATGGCTATGGCATCACTCAAAATTTATTATATGTAGATCAATATTATCAAAGTTTAATTACTGAATCTAAATAAATCAATCAACATTAAAAACAAACATTAACAATCTGGCAATATTACCCAAGTGCCATAGTCAGTCATCATCTACATGCACGCATGAATTACTACCATTATCCTTATTGTAATTACGAACACTCGTGAGAAAAGTAAACGTGTCTGTCTGTCTGACAGTATATAAAACAGAAATAAGGCAAAAAAAAAGTTTAAAATATAAGTAAGTTCTCGCTTTATTTACAATATCCACACAAAAAGGAAATTCGCGATTCTGCATATTTGCACTTACAATCAACCGTAGGTTCCTCACTGACTTAACTTCTTCCAACCAATTTTATTCTCCCTTTCTTGATCGCTCTCTACAACATACACTCCTTTGCTGTTATTACGTGCCGCTTTAAGTTAAATAAAGGAAAATCACTCAGCTTCACTTCAACAACAACGAGACTCCCCAAGTCAACACAATACGACTCGACTCAAAAAATAAACATATTTATTTAGCACATTTACACACTTAACGCGTATATAAAAGAATATATGTAAATGAATGGGAGGGGGAGGGGGCAAAAAGAACAAAAACTACCAATGTGTGTGTGTGAGTGAGGTGTACAAGGTGTAAGTTGTAGCGAATTTTAAATATTGTATGCAAAACAAAAACCACAAACAACCAAACCAACCAACCAACAACAATCTGTTTACAATCAAAGTTACCAAGTAAGCATATAATTTCACAGTACATTCATGCATACATATCTACAAAATAAATATAAAAAAAAAACAAGAAGAAGTGTTTTGTTGCCATTTTTTGTGTTTTATTGCAAGTTGACGACGAATACCAAAGCTTGATGACTGCAACCATTATTCTTCTTCATCATCACGTGGTTGACTAACACACAAAAATAATACTAGGTACTATATATTTTTTTTGTTTCTTCTTTTCTGTCAGTATGACGTATTCATCTTTTCATTTTCTTTTCTTTGCCACACCACACTTCAAGGGTATAAAGCCGAAAAAGATTTATTTCGTATGCAAACTAGTGCACACACAGGCATTCACGTGTTCGTAGTGTATTCTCTTGTGTGTCATACGTGTGCATGTGTGTGTGTTTCTCTGTGTGTGTGTGTGTGTCGAGTGTCAAAATATGCAAATCTGTCATTTCTTATTGTAATTTTTTGCCCCAAATTTTTTTCTCGATTTTCTTTACAATACAAAAAAAAAAAAAAAATGTGTTGAAAATTTACGTACTTGAATAAAAAAAAAATGTAGTAGTTTTAACTACTACCCAGCAAAAAATTTAATTTTACATTGTAATAAAGTAGTCTTTGCATTTTAGGGTTTGTTATCAACATGAGCATTTCTAGTTAATCTCCAAGATATCTGGCTGCTTTGAAAATATTGATTTCAGATCCAAAAAGTTACAGTGGTTCTACTATTTGACATTTCCTCTTTCTAGTGAAGATTTTAGTCTCAAATTTTTAACACAATCAGATTATTAGCTGGACCAAAAATTAGATAAAACTCAGACCAAAACCCAAACCAAAAGTAGACTAAAACACAGATAAAAAATCGAGCCAAAAGCAAACCAAAAATCAGACCGAAAATCAAATAAAAAATTTATCCAAAATTCAGACCAAAGCCCAGACTAAAAGCAGATCAAAAATGGGACCAAATGGAGACCAAAATTCAGACTGAGATTCCGACCAATAGTGAAACCAAAAATTTAGCTAAAAAGCAGACTCAGACAAAAAGTCAGACCATAAATCAGATCGGAGCTCAAACCAGAACTCTTACCAAAAATTATAACTTTATCTTTTGCTCTTGGGGTGGCTAGTGTTTCAGATCTAAAGCTGCAAAGTAGGTGTTCTTTCATCAGAGACTCCAGGGATTCTTCATTTCGTGATTTAGTGCATCCTGTTTTCGTGATTTCGTCCATGCTGTTTGCGGATTAAACTCATTTTTGAAACCAGTACATTTGGATGTCATCTTTTGTACCCTGACGTATGTCATATATACCCCTTACATTCGAGCAAAATTCCATCAAAGTATCTCTCTTTAGCTTTACAATCTGTTCAGAGCCATCTTTTTTAATAAACTTAAGCTCGTCAACCATGGGATGGCATTATTTTACTCTGCAGTGCTAAAAGAGCAAGCTACTTCGAATGCTTTTGTTATGGCATAATTAATAATTATAATTTTACTTTAATTTCTGCATCCGGCATTATTTTAAATCCCTTACAACCCAGTGCGCAAAATCTTTGTAAAAGATATCGTTTACAAGAGTTTGGCCATACTTTTGCCGATTAAATTATCACAATCGGATTTGAAAACGATACGAAAACGGATATGCCGCTCAGCTTGTGGCAGCAAAGTGTGTCGTTTACTACACTCGCAGAAGATATCATTAGCGAGCCCTTTTCACAAGCCAGAGAAACCGTTTGCTGTCTCTTTTTCTTACTAATTCTTCATTGTTATATTCAAGCTCCCAAGCTTATCGTTTTCGTGCACGTTTACAATCTTGCGACGCTCGTTTTTTTGTTGTGTAGTGTGCCAAATAAACTGTTTGTCGTCTCTCTTGCAAAATTATAGTTTGCGAGCTCACTTGCGAACATTGAATAAACGTTCATACGACACTCGTATTTTTGACCGCAAAACACTCGTTTCTGAACCCGTTTGCGATAGTTTAGGTGAAAGTTCGCTCAACATTCGCCGGTCTCAGGTCTTTTATCAGGGTAATTCTTAAATGTGGCTGAGACTGACGCCATACAAAATATGGGAATATATTGTTCTGTGATTTGACATTGTTAGTTTATTCACTACCCTTCTATTTCTATCTAGTATTAATATAGGTAACAGGTAAAATAAGAAAAGAAGACGGCAAGCTTACTGGTTCAGAAGCGGTGACAATTTTTTTCTGGGTTAATACGTATATGTCTGTATGTTTGACTATATTATGCAAAAAAAAATAGTTGATGTTTTTTTTTGTTGCTACTTCTTGCTATTTTTGCGGAAAATTCAAATTCTTGTTAAGGTATTCAAATTTCTTTATCATCGTCGTCATCATCATCGTTTCGTTCATATTGAAACGTGCTTGATTTGTTGATTTTTACATTCTATTTTTTTTTTTTATGCTTCAAACAATGTGCACGTTAACACTGATGATTTTGTTACTATAGTAGTAAGTAAGTACATTTTGCTAGTAGGAAACTCTTTCTTTTTTTTAAGCTACTATTTTTTTAAAAGATTTTTTCTTTTGTTTCTTACTAACTACGTCATACTTTGTTTATGTTTTGAGGAGATGGCTTCATAAAAATGCCATAAATATGGTACCGAATTTTTTTTTCCTCTTTCTTTACTTTTATATTTTCATTTATTTTTTGTACCACACATTTTTTCTAGGTATTAATTTTTTCACATTCTGAATACTTAAAATTAAAAAATATGCAACACATTTATAAAAAGCGACAATAATTTAAATGAAATTAAAATTTTATTAAATAAAAAAAAAGCAGCGCAAAAACCAATAGTTAATTTATTTATAAATTGTAATTAGTTGAGTTGAGCTGCCATTTATACTAAATTATTTATCGAAAACTGCAATGAAAATTCAGCGAAAATATTTCTGTGCGCTCATATGTATGCTATAAAACTTTGTAATTTTTGGTCCAAATATTTATGTATACTAATAATTGTTGAATTTTCCGCTGTCTATTATTCTTGTTGTTATTATTATTGGCCACACGCACACACATGTACAGCTGCTGGCACATACATATGCGCATATTTTTGAGCAAACAACCACATAATTTCACATGAAATCACATATTTGCAAACACTACCAGATGGCAACACAGTGAAAGAGGGGGAGAGAGTGAGGGAGAGAGATACAGCTCCGCAGCACATTAACAACCACAATCCACTTCCGTTCAAAAAACACAGTCAGAGTAAGTGTGCATGTGCATGTGTGGGTGTGTGAGTGCGTATTTACAGTTGGTCCAGTAGCATAACAAAATTTGCCAGTATTTTTCGCCAAAAACAAATTACGTTTCCGCTTTTTATGACAAAGTTTTTGACATAGACATAAATTCCATGTCAGTTTAGTCGTCGAAATTCTAAAACCAAAATTATAGCGCAATAACTTTTAAACTTATGATGATATTTACAAAAAATTTATAGTAAATGACATTGATGTATCTGATTAAGAAGAAGAAAGAATTAAGTCACATTCGACGTTTTAAAAAAATTAACCCTATCTGGGAATCGAAACAGAGGGAGCTGGAACTCCAGTCTAGCACTCGTCCACCAGGCCACCAAGGTGTGTGTCAAATGCGCGGCCTAGGCTCTCCATGGACTGTTGTGCTATAATATTAGTATTGGTATGTTAAATTTGTTTACACTTGTAGTTTTACAATACTTTTGTTGCGATTTTTTTCACATATTCTGACACACCAGCAGAGTAGACTTCTCTTCCTTCTTCCTTTTCTTTATAAAAGTCGTTTCCAAAATAAATATATATCAAACAAAGAATCAGATCGAAACATCAAAACTCAGACAGAAAATCTAACCAAACTTCAGGACAAAAACATACCAAAATTCATATAAAGGGAGGGGCAGGGGGCCTCCTCCTTTGTGGTAGATACTACTATTGACCATTTTTTTAACCAACAATTTTTTTTGAAGGAACGAAAAACTTAGGACCACCCATTCCGCAATTCCAAAGTAAGTAAAATGTCTGTAAGTTCGAATCTCCATTCAAAAATGGATATAAACATTAATTTTTTTTTAAATATCTTTGAAATATCTGACTATAAGTTATGAATAAATTTAAATGTGGTATTACTTAGACACTTTATATAACAATTATATTTCAAATTCCATAAATGTATAGTTAATCTTTATATATACAATCGTAGAGTTTTGTGTGCATGACATCGTGTAACTTCTGAACGACTGGACCGATTGAAGTCATATTTCCAGAATATTTTTTCTTAGGGGGGAGAATGGTTCATAGCTATTCATAATGGCTTTTAGTAAAGTGGGCGTGTCACCTCCCATACAATCCTAATACTTTTTTGGGTATATCTCAAGAACCATTTATAACACAGTACAGAAATTTGGTACAATAACGAGAATTGACAATGCCATGCTACAACAGTATGGGTGGGATTGACAAAGGGGGTGTGGCACCTTCCATATAACCTGAATTTCCATTATGAGATATCGTCGGAGGCATTTATGGTAAGGTACTAAAATTTAAATTCTTTCAGTTTGTTGGATTAGTGGGTGTGGCACCATGCTTCACTTTTATTTTCAACTATTATTTCTACTACTATTTCTACTACTATGGGTGGGTGTGGCACCATGCTTCACTTTTATTTTCAACTATTATTTCTACTACTATTTATTTCTATTACTATTTTCTACTACTTTTTTTCTACAATTTCTTCTTATTTTCTATTACTTTTTCAACTAATATCTTCTACTAACTTTTAATTAATATTGTCTACTACTTTTTCAACTAATATTTTCTACTACTATTTTACTACTTTTTTTCTACAACCTTTTGAATACATTTTTTCTACAATTTCTTTTTATTTTGTACTACTGCTTCCTATTATTTTTTTACTACTATTTTTTACAATTTTTTCTCTAAAAAGCTCTTTCTACTCCATTTTTACTATTTTTGTACTACTATGTTTAACTTTTTTTCAACTACTTTTTCTGCTACCTTTTTTCTACTTTTTTACAACAATTTTTAATATTATTTTCTATTCTTTTTCCTACTACTATTTTCTTCTACTTTTTTACTGCGATTTTCTACTACTTTTTCCATTTCTTTTTCTACTATTATTTCAACTACTTAATGAAATATCTTAAAACTCTGCTTCGCTGTCTTAAAATCCGTTAGGTGGCGCTGTAACAAATGCTATATTTATAATAAATATCAAATTGGTTCAAATTTTTAAATAATTTTTGGGTTAGATATAATTTCAAGAATGGTCTTTGATATGAATATATATCCTCCTGAAATATTGTTTCTATAATTCAACTGAAATCTAATAAAATTGTTCAACAAAAAAAAAAAAAAAACACTTAAAAATTATTCCTTTTTACAACAGATATGCTGGAATTTCTATCTAACTGCTGAATTGACTCCTTTAGCATCAATTTTGCTCAAACGGTATTATCAGCCGATATGGCTTTGTTTTTGTCGAAGGTCACTCCCTGATACGCCTAACGGTCTTTTTTTGTTTGTAAATATCCACTATGTTCTTTGCTATCAGACTTGAGTTGTTTTCGTACACGTCGTTGAGTTCACATCGGTTTCATTTTCTGGTCGTCCAGACGCAATGTAAACTTTCATTTCTAAAATTTAATTAACACAATATTGATTTCAGATTTCCATATTTTGTTTTTAATGTACAGTTCTGCAAGTTAAATACTTTTGAAAATATCAATTATGTCAATAATGAGACACATTTTTAAATCTAGATTTTTTTCCAAATTTAATGGACGGACTTTAAGCCTGAATTGTCATTACCAATGTTCAATTTTAAACATCAAGTACTTCATTCTTTTCAATTTCCGCACTTTCCGCAGAAAGGGCGGAACAACGTTTACCGGGTCAGCTTTTTATATATAAATTTATAAGTTATATAGGGAGACCCGAATGTGAAGCACTGCGATCTCGAAGATATTTTGTGTCAACACCTTAATTAGGACAAAATACCTAGAATAAGCTTCTAAAACATAAACCATTGTTTCTTTGCCCACTCCCCAACGGTCGATTTCGAAGAGGCCCAGCCAAGTCCGCACAATAGATCAGAGCTAATATGCATAGTTGATGTATCTTCCGTAACCAGAAACTACTATCGGCCCTCTCATTACCAGCAATGATCAGTGGCTAGGCATCCAACAAGCGTGACTTTGTTATGTTTCTACTCCGAAGACAATCAAAAAAAAATCATGACGGAAGTGCATTCAAAGCCACCTGGCTGCCAGAAAAAAATAATAATAACTGCGCCTTTTAACCTCTGTTGATAGCTTTGAAGAAATATTAGTCCAAACATTCAATTGGGACTAGATTTTAATTTAGGGTCCAACAACGTCAGTGCCCGAACTGGGAGATTATGTAATTCATAGATCGCTGTTTTCAATCAACGTCAGAGAAAACGATTTCACATTTACATCACTCACGCCGTGTCACGGCGTCTCATGAAGTATCACTGCGAAAATCAAGTATCAAGCTCTTTTTTACTTTAGAATTTTAAATTTCCAAGGATTATAACTGCAAATCTAATTAAGATATTCAATACTTTATCGCATCATATGTGAAAAAAAAACTGTATTAAATTTAATATAAAATGTTGAAAGCGCAATGAAAATAAAATTAATGGTGCAATAGAAGATTTAGAAAATATAAGTCCTAAAAATAACATAGTGCATTAAGTACATGCTACTTCTGCTGCTTATACTTTTCGTATACGCTTAATATAGCTAATAATAGCGCGCTCATCACAGCTCGTAAATGTGTATGTGGGAGCATGTCTGTATGTGTGAATGAGTAGTAATACAAAATTTACAACTCATAACTCATTTAAGCCAACTTCATAAATCCTTGTCATAATTTCATTCTCAGACACTTGTTTATGTATGTGCGTTTGAAATTTGCTACTCCGTGAAGGAAATGGATGAAAAAAAACTGGAAAACTTATTTCACTTTGAAGGAAATACATAAAAATAAGAGAAAAAAAAAGCTCAAACTCAAACTTTGTGACATAAATATACCAAAAAAAAAAAATGAGAAGAAGAGCAAAAGCGGTAAAGTTAAACTTACCACCACGACTTTAAGTTGGCGTCACTTATGAATCATTTATATTCGTAGAGCAATCGCTGTGCTTCGAGAGAGCTGCACCATTTTCCCGCTCTTTCATTTGTTCACATATTACACAGAATGCAATTCAACTGCTGTCGATGATGAGCGAACAAACGAGCGAGAGTTTTATACAAAGGAAATTATTATAAATAACTATGAGTTTTTTTTTAAGTATGCGCATAAATGTCAATCGCATCAAAATTTTAAATGAGCTTCTAAATCCTACATCATGTAGCAAAAACAAAGAAAAAATATACGCATAAGAAGCTGACTGCATTTGAAATATTTTTTTTATGCTGATGAGTGTTCATGATAGTTTAGCATTTTAATAGTTGTAAGCTATTGGAGAAATTCAAATGCAGAAGCTCAACACGTAGACGCTCAACAGTTGAGTCTATCCAATTTTATTTCTCTGATGATGATGATGAAATATAACACTAAAATTTATATAGCACATAAAATGAAATTTTAAAATGATTTTTATGTAAATGTTCTTGTAGTTGAACACCTTTTTATTTCCGCTGTGCATCAGCCATCAGCAGCATCACGGAAGTTATTGGGTTATTTCCATTCATTTCTCATTCATCATTTATCAACAGTAAACTTAAATCCTTAAAATTTAATATAGCTCTTAATATGAAAATGAGCTGCTTCAGAAATGAGCTTGTGCTAATCATAATAATCGAAATAAAAGGAAGAAGACATTTTGTTTCTTTGTTATTTTCGTGAAATCATCATTAGGAATATTAAAGCTGACAGATTAATTACGTATTTATAACGTAATTAATGAGCGATTTCATTTAGGTATTATTAAAAATATGATAAAAGCCGAAATGCATTAATTATTCATTGAATATTAAGATTATTTTTGAATGATTTTCTTATTTATTATTTTTTTTTTTTTTGCTTTGTTTAAATATTCACATTTGCAATTTGATGAGCAGTCCATAAAATGAAAGGAACACAAATGAAAGGAATAAAGAATGGATTTTCTTAAGAAATACTCGGATTTAAATAAATAAAAATTTAAGAGATAAACACAAACAAATTCATAAAGAGTAAGTTTCGGTTAATTGACCTCCGCTTAATTGCATTTCCCGATTAATTGAACCAGAAATTATGCAATTAAACGGAGATTGTTTTGAATGCGAAATACAAGCTGCGTTTTAATCGCTAGCTAGTTTAACATAAACGAATAAAACGACCAAGTTGTTAAGTCTCTTCTTCGTTTTATTGTTGTTCACAATGAAACTGCCCTAGCAGCTAGAGGTGAAACATTTTAATGGATCCCAGTCATTGCGATTAATCGTGGGCATTATTTTTAGTTTTTAGTCTTCATAAGAAAATTTATTGATGATTTTAATTTATTTTCACCGGCAAACATTTCGAATCTTTTCCTTTTTTTGTTTTTTTTTGCCAAACTGTGGTGCTTCTTCTTTTACTTATGGCAGTTCACAATAGAATTTGATGTAGTTAAGCTACTTGTTAAATATACATAACAGCTATGCTATCTCTGCGGCTTTGTTTTTGTTTTCCCATATCATTATTGCTGCTAGTTATACATAACTAGAAGCAAGTGGCGAATAAAACGCAGCTACAATTTCTTTTAGATGAATTTGGCATATTGTTATCCGTGAAGGACAAAAAGTTCCGCATTTAGTAAATTAATAAGTATTTCCGACCAAGCGGAGAATATTGAAAATATAGTTACAAATCGGAAGGTCTATCAATATTTTTAATTCAACAGGAGTTAAAACAAAACAGAGAAAATCGTGAATTCCCATTGGTCCCGCTTTCTTTTGTAGCACGCCAGCCTCTGGAAACAAGAGAAAAAACATTATTCGAGATCCACTAAAAGATTAATTAAATTCTAGCTTCTTAGCTAGAGACTAATTTTAGCATATCAGTCTAGCCAACGGCACACAAACACGTCATTTCTCGTCAGGAAGTGGTAGAGATCAGGGATAAAAGAAAAGTTGGGATAGACATGAGCCCTTCACGGTCTCCGCTCAGTTATTATTAAGGATCTATGCGGTGTACTATGCGAAGTTATGCCGAAAAATAGTGGGTTTCTAAAATTTTTCTTAGAGATATCAGTGATTAGGTTAACAGAAAAAACTAGCCTTGATATAATATGAAGAACGGCCCAAGATATTCGGGTGTCATTCAATTTTAGATTGTGCAGACATTTTTCACTCAATTTATTGTCCAAAGCTCCACGAATTAGAGACGGAAAAAAAACCTTTTTTCCTTAAAAATAGGGACACAAAATTTTTGGTCGCGAAATTTCATTTTTGAACCTAAACGAAATTTATTTTCCCTGCTCAATGGCGGGTCCTGAAATCTTCAATAGGGAGGTGGGGTCTGAGATTTGAACATTTGCTCTGATGTTTTATATTATGAGAAAAGGATCAGTTGCCTTCTTTATGCAGCTAAAGCCTGCTTATCATGGTTGTGAGTAGGAAGCTCGGACTCATACGTCTTACGTTTACTCAGAGAAATCCGATTTTCGATGCGTTTTGATTAGGGATCGTCATCTCGGGTAAACAGTCAACACCCCAGTTTTTCTGACTACAAGGAAATATTTTTGAAATATCGAATCGAAATTGCTTGTCAACTCGCTAGTAATGAGTCGACCAGTGAGTCGACGTGCGATTTCTAAAAGAGGTGTCTGAGTGTGGAAGATATGTGTGTACTAGGCGTTTACCCAGACAATCCCAATTTTCGATAAATTTTGAAGAGGTTTTCTGTCAATAACCCGGGTTTTTCTGAATACAAAAAATAGTCTGTTTATTCCTCGAATTTCGATTGTTTGGTAACTTGTTAAAAGTGGGTTAGGGAGTGGTGTGAGATTTATGAAATAGAGAGAAAAAGTATGTACTAAGTATTCCGATTTTAAATGGGTTTTGAAGAAGGGAAACTCGTCTAGAATTTTTAATCGGTTTGCAAAAAATAAATTTGTAATTCCTATGTAGAGTTTAGAGTTGTGGGTGGGCTGGACTTAACCAAAGCACTCAACGAGGACCATTGTGCTATACCCAAGGATAGTACCAGTAGAAGAGAGTAGAAAGACAGGAAAGTTATGTAGGAATAAATGGGAAGAAGAAAGGTCTAGGGTCTCTCAATCTCGCACTTCTTTGTTTCACTGATGAACCTTAGAAGCTTAGGAAGAGGGAGTGTATGGACATTATTCATACTCAAGATATCACAACCCAACAGCCATAATCTGATTCTCGCTAACGCCGGACAGCTACAAAGATAATGCTCCGTAGTATCGTCGTCCTCAAGACACAATTGGCAAATTGGATCGGTGATGACGCCCATGTTAGTCATTTGCTGACCACATGTGTTGTGCGCCATGATGACACCCACTAGTAATCTCAGGTCCTTTCTTCTCAGTTTGAGAATAAATTTGCGGTTCTGCAGGAGTCAAGCTCGGACCATCTTTCTCTATGGATAGAACCCACGAAATTGTTGATCCAATGCATGATCTTCTCAGAACTTACTCCAAGAAGGTTCCGGACCCCATGGTGTAGTTACAGAGCCTTCCTTAGCTAGTTTGTCAGCTAGTTCATTCCCTGCAATACCACAGTATCCTGGAACCCATATAAGGCATAACTTGTTGTGTTTTGCAACACTATTTAATTTTGCGTTACACTCGCTGACCAATTTTGAGAAGCTGACAGGGTTAGCAAGAGCCTTCAGTGCAGCTTGGCTATCACTGCAGATACCTATGAACTTCCCATGCCACCTCTTCTCAATTATCGAGCTCACCACATCTAGGATAGCGAAAACCTCCGTTAGGAAGACTGATGCCATCTTTCCAGTGGAAGCAGAGTACTTGGTCTCATCGTCCAAGTGCCAACCGGATCCAGTACAGTTTGAGGTTTTGGAAGACATATAGAAGACATGACGAAGACACCGGATTAATGCCATCATGCTAGGGTTGAGTAGTGGGGTACAAATTGTGTCAAATCTGTGGTAGAGTGAAAAAAATATATATGTAATTTCTCTGGGTCTATATGCGTGCATAGCTCTGACTTGGTATATATTTCTGTTTTGTGTGACTCTTCAAACGTAAAATGATTTCGGTCTAAAAGAGGTGTGGAAAGAGGTTTAGGGTAAAATGTATTCATACTAGGCATGAGCGTTCATCTCTCTTTTTGTGCTTTAGCTCCTGGCAAAATACATCCCCCTTAAGTCTTAGCATCTGAATCATTTTATTTCAAGTTCAATTAACTACCAAAAATAGTAGTTTTCCAATTAATTTAATTTTTTGAGCCATCAATGTTCAACAATCATTTTGGTATAAATTTCTATGAAAAACAATTGCTACAATTTCTTCATTTCTATTTTAAATCTAAAACTCTTCTACTTTCCATAAAAAAAACACAAATTTTCTCATGTCTTCATGAAATAAAATTATCACAAAAAGATATTGTCACCTCGGTGATATTAACTTGCCTCCCTTACTCACTTTCTCCCCCACTATAAGGTATGTACTAAAACGGATTACAAACCAAAGAAACAAGAACATTGTCACTATGAAAAAGAGTCCCATTGGTGTCGTAAGCAAAGAAACTTGAATATGTTCAAGAAAACAGATGAAAAAAAAAACAAGAAAAAGAAAAACAGCGAAAAGATTTTTTCTACTTGTTGTAGCATGAAATGAAATCCTTGAAGGATCATCATCGTCATCATCATCAATATTACCATCATCACTCTACAGTACAAAACCACGACCATGGCAATCATCAGGGACAATAACAACAGCAGCAACAACAACAACGTTATTATCATCATCAGTATCCTCATCGTTAGAGTGTAACTAACCGGAAAAGTATTTCAATGTTTTTACTGTTACAGCATTATTGTTAACGCATACGTTTTATTTGAGTAGCTGTTGTTGTTATTTTTGTTACTATTGTTGTTGTTGTTGTTGTTTTGTGCTGTTGTTACTGCCAAATGTTTCCAGACACTGCTACTATGTATATACTCTACTATAGTACCAAAAAATGGCATAAACAACAGTTTCACTTGTTTATACAGAGCGGAAAAGAGATATGGAAACAAGAGCAACAATAGATAACTGTTATTGTTGTTGTTGTTTGTGGAGATTACCATCCATGTGGTCTTTTGCATTTAGTTAAAAAATATACGTGGTATTTTCGTAAAAATTCACCAATATCTGTCTACATACCAAGTCAGCGTCAACAACCAAAAAAAAAAAAAAAAAAAAAATGGTATGCACAGCTCCTAGCTAAATAAAACGCAGAATTTTTGTTGAACTTGTCAGTTGAAAGTATTAAATATTGGATACTTTAAAAAGTTGGGTTTTTTCGAGGAACTTACCCACACGCTATCGAAAGAGACTAGTAGTCAAACTAAGTACATTGTCTATTGCACTGTGTTGCTTTTTAATATACTTTTGCATCAAATGTACGAGTAAATTTGAGTAAATTCTGTGGTAGTCAAAGACAGAAAGCTGGAAATATATTTAAAAATATGTATTCAAAACCGGATCCAGAGATTTCCCAGTGGGAGGTGGGGGTGGGGACGGCTTAAATTTTTCTTTACATTAAAAATATTTTTCGATTCATGACTAACGATTAAAATTTATTAAATAAAGTAAGGTGTCAACTCTCCCCCTCCTCCCTAGGATCCGCTAGTGGTTAAAAATCTTGTGTAAAGAAATATATACGAAAAAAAGAGTTAGCGATAACTAAGCAGCTCGTTTTAAAGATATTGAAGCTTTTTTAACAGATATAAGTAAATAGTAAACACGTGCGCACTTGACATAGTTCCTACGTGAACATGCGTGAGCGTGACATAAATTCGACGTGGAAATGCGTGAGTATAAGTTACTTTTGAGCTTGACGTCGTTATAATTCACAATTTCTTAACTACTTAATTTTAGTGGTTAAAAAATCAACACTGTGTTTTTCTTCTCCTAAGAATCTTGCACATTCAAAATCTGGCATCACTATGTAACATATAGTATATGGATATTATTTATATAAGCACTTTATTTTTTATGGGGAGAGGGACTCAAAATGGACATAGCATTGAGATAATGCTATAGAACCCAAACTGAACAATAGATTGGTAAATTTTATTAAGTATATTTAAAAATTTCGATTTCCAAAAAAGTGACCCCAAGATGGATTCACTTCAAAAATTCACTGAAAAATGTGAAAAATCAAAAGTAAATACCATGGTCCCATTTTGTTCCTTATTTACATTAATGACCTCCCATCTGTTATCCGTCACTCAAAAATTTTGATGTATGCTGATGATGTAAAACTGTTTATTTCACACTATTCTAATGAGGCATACAATTTGCTTCAATCTGACGTCGCGGCATTATCACATTGGTGTCAGATAAACTTAATGTTTTTAAATTTAATGAAATTTAAGTCTATGGTCTTTTCGAGACGTCAGCCAATTCCATCACATTACTTTATAAATGATTATACCCTGGAGGTAGTGAACATTTTCACTGATTTGGGTATAGTTCTGGATCCTAAAATGCGTTTAATCTGCATATCAATATGTGTGTAAATAAAGCAAAAAGGAATTTTTATATTCGTTAAAGGATGAGCTATTGAATTTAATGACCCGTATATAACAAAAACACTTTTTACGGCACTGGTAAGACTTTTTTTGGAGTATGGTTCAATAGTTTGGAGTCCTCAATATAATTGCTATAAAGACAGACTTGAGTCAGTTCAAAAACAGTTTCTCTTGTTTGCGTTAAGAAATTTAAGTTGGGATCCATTACATAATTTACCTCCTTACATACATCGTCTCAAACTTATTGACCCATCGACATTAAACAGCAGAAGAACAATGCTGAATGTTATGTTTATGACTAAATTACTGAATGGTGACATTCATTCTGAATTTCTACTAAATAAAATTGACTTAAATATCCCAAATCGTTGTTCAAGGTATCCTATCTTGATTAAATTGATTACTTGCCGATCTAACTATGCCCAAAATGATCCATTACTTTGCATATGCAATGATTTCAACAACCAACATGGCTTATTTGATATAACTGATTCCTTATTTTCTATAAAACAAGCAATTTTAAATTCCTTAAATGATTAAACAGCTGATGATTCTAATCTGTAGCTGTTTGAAATCCGTTGGGATATATTACTTCACCCATTCACGAGTTGCGTTACACAGGCAGTCCGGACTGTTTCTGTTTCGGTCACCGATCCGTTCGCTTTGCGGATGTGCCCCTCGGTCGGGTGGGCGGGTAAGTGGGTCCGCTGAGATTCGTTCGTATAAAGATTTTAAAGCCAATATTTCATTTTTTTATTATATTTATTCAGAGAAATATCATGCAAATTTTAGGCAGAATCATCTGAGTCACAGTTCGGACATGTGTACTAGCTACCGCTGATTTGGGCGCACTTTAAGTGCACTTCTCTCTTACATTCGTGAGTTATATTTAATTTTAATTTTCAACACCAAACACAATATTAATAACAATATGGTATTTTAGAATATTATTATATTGTGTTCGAAATCACAAATTTAGATAACTTCACTGATGTCAGGTCTCTTGGAGTATGCATTTAAAACTACGTCTATACAACAACGACAACAATTATTGTAAATAAAGCAGAAGGTGCTGTCACCTAATTCAAAAATTTTATACTTAATGCCCATCATGGGGCCCTGTCCATCTTGAAGTTCTCTCCCCTACATAAATTAAAATTTAACAATAAAAAGACTGCGCACATGAACATGCGTGAAATTTTTTGGAAAAAATTCAACGTGCGTGAACATGCGTGAGCAGTATTTTTAAAGCCATGAGCATGCGTGAGCGTGAGTCAAAAAGTACTCACGTGCCCATCTCTACATTCTAGTTGATGAAAGCAGTAAAAATTTAGGATACAAAATTTAGGACACTAAAACCTGAAAGTTCCTTCAGTGTTGCTTTCGTTTGTCTACAAGTGGTTAACCCAAAGTTAAACGTTTAACCAGCTTATGACTAAAGTTTTAACTTTTTAATTGACCAAAGCAATACGTGATAAAAAGAGAAAAGGAATTTCCCGAGTTTTGTTACTCGCTCCTGTTTTCTTGCCCCGACAAATATCACAAGGTATTTCTTGGTTCAGGCTCATAGAACTTAATGTTTGATCCCTATTTAATCAAGGTAGCTATCCCCTCCTGGAATCGGCAATAATAACACATGTCATGGGACTTAACCCAGAAAAGCCCTCCCTCCCTTTCTTTCTTAATTTAAGGGTCCACTACGTACTCTGGGCAGCTCTCAGTTCAGGGACTCTAGCAGATGACCCCAACATAGTTAGACTAACTCCGAGATTTCAAAGCTTTATTACGCGGTATATTAGAGAAGTATTTTTTCCACACCCTCATTTGCTCTAGATCTATTAAGAAAATTCGATCATAGCCCCTCCCTGGGAAATCTCTGAATCCGCCAGTGCTTTTATCCACCAGCGGATAAAGGGGAAGGTCGTGATGTTTTGGGGATAAATTCAACACATATTCCAGCTATTACGTTTCTTACGTAAAGGAACGAAAAATCTACTTTTCTCACTACTCCACAATCTTAGCATCCAACAGTGATTTCATCAGTATGATGAATGCATTCTTAAGCATAATGATTGTGTTCATAATGTTGAAGATTCTAAACATCATACCAAGGCCGTATTTAGGGGGGAGGTTTTGGGGGTTCTGACCCCCCCAAAATTAAAAAATAAATTTGAAATCTTAGTTACACTATGCGATCAAATCCGATTTGTTTTCTTCGACATGAGGTTTGACTACGGATTCAAAAAGAGAAGGTGATACTGAGCACTGCTGCATTCATAGTTTTTCTGGGTCAGTAACTGTTTTTGATTTAATTTTTCGTCCTGAATCAGTTTGAAAAGTTTAAAAATTAATACAAATAGAAAAAATTATCGAATCCTTGTAAAATAAGACTTGCTTGAACCCCATTTTTTTCCTAAAACGTGACGTAATGGGAAGTTTTTGACCTCAGATTCATGTTCAACGTGAAAAATTCTTTCGGAAAAACTCCTTCTTATTAGCAAAACCCATCTTAAAATTAATTTTTTAACGCATTATTGCTCAGAGCACCACGACTAGAAAGATCTCTTTCAATGCTGTGACTTCACGAATCTAGGGAATATAAGCCAACCTCATCCGGGTTCCTTATCATTGATAATGGTTCAAATTCCCAATGATGATCATTTAAAAAAAATGAGCCTCTACTATTTTTGGTAATTTTTTTGAGGTTGGGTACATCATCAGAAGTGGGAAGTCAATGAGTTAATGAAATTATGTCCCTCACGATAAAAAAAATTCACTAGAATGCACATTGAATAATATTTATTTGAAAAAATTTAATTTGATTCTTCTGGTAATTTTTTGTCACTTTTGGCCATTAATCAGGTTAAGATTAAAAAAAATCGGAAAATTTTTCCTAAAATTTTAATTTTATAGGGTCCATCAAATGTATCATTGATTTAATTTATTGTATTTAAAAATCAGTTTGATAAAAATTATTTATGAATATTTTCTTCGAATGAAACCCCCCCCCCCCCCCCCGAAAAAAATTTCTGGCTACGGCCCTGCATCATACTGATAAAATTGTACATCAATTAAATGCAAACTGATTAATCAAAGATATTTAGTATATAATAATGTGATTCATATTGATATTGAAATTCTTAAGAAATTTGTTGTGTGTTCAAACAATTGTGCCGAACTTATTTTTGACCTCCAGAGAAGTTTAATATATCCCATTAGATCACTCCTATATATTTTACTTCCTTGGGTAAAAATTTGATTAACGCTCCTTGTTTGAAGAAGATTTATACTGTGTAAATAGAAGTATTCTACCAAGGTTTTCAATTAGTTTTTCTATTTTCAGCTCTAACTGAGTTTATCTCATAATTCTTCATAATTATACGAAAATAAATTCCTAAACAAATTAACTAAGCCAATTTTTTCGCACCCGAGTCTATGTAAATATTGAATATTTATATTTACCTAACCATTTTTGTTACTACTGATTTGCTGCTGCCTGGTGTTTTTCATAATTAACACAGACAACAGAAAAAATTCATTAATTTGCATAAAGATTTAAGTACTTCCTTGCTAAGTACATAAATATGCGGGAGGAGGCTGTCACTCAGCATAAAAAGAGAAAACAAGATAAAAACAGAAAAAAAAAAACAGAGTAAAAACTTAAAAATGCAAATTAAAAATGAAAAGTGCTAGTAATTCTCAAAATAACAAATAGGAAATGTTTTAATTTCCTTCTTTCAGTTTTTTTTTTTTTAACATTCAGCTTAGTACTTTAAGTAGGGCCTTTTTGTGTCTTTTTTTCGCGAGGCTGTTTCTTTCGCTTCTCTCTCCTTGTTGGGAGAGCAAACAATGTTGCCCTTTTTCTAGCAATTTTCAACTTTTTTGCTTTTGTTTGTTTTATTAAAAAATTAATTTAAGCAAATACTTTAAATATACAGCGTAATTATTTTTGGCTGCCGACAGATACATAGAAACCAACAGACAGAATTTTAGCCGAAACAACAGAAACAGATAGAAAAAAAAAACAAAAATTTAACCAAAAACCGTAAGGAAAAAAAGGAGAGCACATAAAATAGCCCCAGGCGTGCAGTCAGCATGAAATTCTAAGAAAATTTTTAAAAAATAAAATAAATATACACAAAACAGCCCATAAAAAATTGTATTTTTCTATACGGCATACTTTTTCAATTTTAATTCAAAAAAAGTAACAACTTTTTTGCTCCTTTTTTCTGTTGTTTCTTTTGAGCTTTAAAATTTGTTCTGCCTCACTCAATTTGATGGAAAATGTCTTAATTGAATTGTTAAATGAAGTTTGTTTTTATGTGATAAAAAAGAGCAAATGAAAATAAAAAATCGCTAAGGAATTAAAAGAAATCAAACAGCGTTAAATGAAGGCTTTAACAAATGAGGGTCAGAAAATGTTTAATACAAGCTAAACTCTGCTACCTTTTCTTCTTCCTTCCTACCAGCTGCCTGGTTTTGCCTTTTTGTTAAACTTTATTTGGTTAATAATAAAGACGAAAGAAAGTGGCAAATGAAAAAACATGATAAAAATCAAAGTAATAAAAACTTGAGGATTTTTAAAAATGTGCACACGTTTTTGAACTTCGCAAAAAAAGGTACATAAAAATACAAAGAATATTGTCAATGAGAACATAAATAGAGCAAAAAAGTAAAAAAAAAAAAAATCGTGAAATGCTTTTCTCATTATCGAATTATCGAATGAATGCCTGAAATTATCAGGCCCTTTACTCACACACACATACACACATACACTTCCTCTTCATGCCTATTTAATTTTGTTATTTATTGAATTCCCCTTTGATTCTTTTTTTCTTATTGAACACACTGAAATTGAATTTTCTTTTCTTATTCCCGCCCCATAAAAGAAACTTTTTCACCTACAAATATTTTCTTTTTTCTTTACTAAGATTAGTTCAGATTTTATGCAGCTCAACGTAGCTCAATTTGCAAAAGTTTTATACACTTATAAAGATTTTATTTTCAACAAGGATATAGCAAAACTTTAATATACTTTAATAACAAAAATTTAATAATAAATATTTACACATATTTCTTTTTCCTCTCTCTCTCTCTTGTTATGCTATATAAAGAATTTACTTAAATTTTTTAAATTTTTTACTTTTGTGCACAAAAATATTTGACTACTATTTATTGCAATAGTGCAGCACACTTACTTATTTAAGTTTTTAAAATTACCCATATTTAGTTAGCGAATCTATGAGTATGCACCTTTTGCTATTCAGAATGGTCACGCATCAATATAAACTCATAAATTCATAAGTTCAACTACTTTGGTACTAATAATAAAACTTTTTCTCATGTTACTTTTTTCTACTACTAAATAGTACTTTAGTCTGTTAAGAATTGCAATAAGCAACAATTTTGTTCCAATTGTGCTTACCCAAACACATTCATATGCACACACAGACACGCACCCACATACACATGTTTACTGATATACAATGGGGACTTTGAAAATTATTATCATTGCATGTTAATTTCAATGGGCAACTTCATCTGTGCACAAAGTCTTTAAAGCACACATACATATATAAATAAATGTAAGCAAAATCAGGTACCTTCTAGGCGAAACTGATATTCTAGGCGAAACATGGATTTACATCTTTAAATAGCCGTTAACCCGATCAAAAAGCTGAAACACTAAATTAAATTTTAAATATTTTGAACCGATTCCTCAGATCAGATTTAGAATCAGCAGATCCACAATTTCTAAAATTTGCTGAGAAACTAGACCTATTTCAACCTAAACTGGAATGCGCATTTAGAGTGAGCTTTTACTTCTTTACTGGAAAAGCTTTTTAACTACCGAAACCTCAATTTAAAAATGTTTGGTATAGGAAAAATGTGAGTCAACTTATGGTATTTTGGACCCACATTTTTAGAAAATCATGGCTGACAGAAAAATTCAGGTCAGATTCAGAATCACCTAAAATTATTAAAAGAGTCTTTGAAAGTTGAACTAAGGAGTGAGATTGAAAAAATCTTAAGACACGTTTTACCTAATAATTTTTTTGGGTGTAAAATTTAAAAATTTCTTTGATCTAGTTATCTTTGAAAAATATGTCAGTTGGTTTTTTAATGACAAACATGTTGAATTATTGTGAGTTTGATCAAAATGAGTGAAGAAAAAGAAGTACATCTTAAAATTGTTAAAAATTTTCAAAAAAATCCAAATTGGTCCTACAAAAAATTGACCAAAGAATTGAAGGTCTGCCGTCAAATTGTTTCCAATGTTGTTACACAGTTTCAGGAGAATTTAACCATCGATAGGAAACCTGGTTCGGGAAGAAAACAAAGACCACATGATATTGGAAAAGCCAAGAAAATAGAAAGCATATTGAAAAGATCTCCAAACACATCTGGTAGAAAAGCTGCCCGGTTTGCCCAGTGCTCTGACTATTTGGTGCGAAAAGTTAAAGCCAATGCAGGTTTGAAAACATAAAAAATCCAAAAAGTTCCACACAGGAATGCTGCAAAAAATTTAGACGCCAAAAGTAGGGATCGGACATTAAAATCGAATTTCATACAAAAATATTCATGGTGTATAATGGACGACGAAACGTATGTACTGGCAGATTTTACGCAGCTTCCGGGTCAAAATTTTTATGTTGCTGATGCTCGAGGAAATGTCGAAGAACAATTTAGAATCCCAAAGCAGACAAAATTTCCTAAAAAATTCCTGGTATGGCAAGCTATATGCAGTTGCGGCAAAAGAAGCAAGTCATTTGTTACAGTGGGCTCTATAAATACCGAAATATACATCAAAGAATGTTTGAAAAAAATACTTCTTCCTTTCATAAGAGAGCACAATGTGTTCATATAATATTTGTAAAATATTATCAATTAAATAATAAAAAAAAATCAAAACTCTAAGATCAACCGTTTAAAAATTATTGAATTTTATATATGTTAAGATTTTTTCTAATACAAATCTAAAATAAAATTCTGAGAAGATTAACGAATCCAAGAGTTGGAGAAATGAGAGTTTTCCATTATATAAGTGTATATTTACTGGAAAAAATTTCTGAACAAAATCAAAGAAAATTTTATTTTAAATTTCTTCATTAAGAAAGTGTGCTCGATATTCGGGTAATGTAAAGTCTCTCCCCTTCCTTCTATCCAAACAAAAAAAAAACTCAATTCTATCATAACTTACCGCAATCTTCAATGAAACTGGAGATAAAAACCATTCCTTCCGATAAACTGCTCAGCCATTATAGTCGTTTCTTCAAAATTAGAGGACTGACAAGAACGAAAAGCTTAATATTCGAGATCCGGTAGTGCAACTAATCGACGACCTCGAAAGTCTATTGGGTAGTGCACTAGACTTTCATCTGGGAGGTTCGGGTTCGATTCCCGTATTCGTCTGGGGATTAGTTTTCATAACTTTCTTATATTCACTATCAATATGAAGTGTATGAGAATTATAAGATAGTGTACAAGTACACACCTTGGTTGGTAATGGCAAAACCACCCAAGCCGATAAAAAATTGGCGTTAAACTGTAGGTCTAACTATGTGTTATCACAAAGGATCGTTCAGGCCTAAGTGTGTCTCTCTACAGCAGAGCTGGGTAAATTCAATTACATTAAATTCCCAATTCCAATGAACTAAAAGGGAATCAATTACTTTTTAGGAATCATTCCAACTAAATTGGAATTTAATTCCATGTAAGTAATTGATTACACTTAAATATTAAATTCCTTTCTATTCAATTACATTTTCTATTCCTTTAAGGAATTGATATATTTTTAATTACAAAATACAATTTCTTGTAATGGAATCGAAAATTATTTCAATTCCATTACCTAGGAATTTAAAAATTTTAATTACCGATTACAATTCCTTGTAATGGAATTGAAAGTTTTATCAGTTCAATTACTAAGGAATTGAAATCATTAAAGTACCAATTGCAATTCCTTGTAATTGGAATGGAGATGGAATTTAATTCCTAAAGGAATCATTACTACCCAGCTCTGCTCTACAGCCACTCTAACCTAACCTAGTGCAACTTAGCGATAAACTGATATAAAAAAAAACAAAATCTGACTTGATTTTAATTATTTTTGACACACTTTTCTGGTAAACTAGAACTAATACAAAAACTCCAATCAGATTCAGAACTAGCAGACTCCAAAATAGTCAACATCTTCTTTTTTATCCTTTTGGGGGTTCTAACAACATTATCGACTCCAGATGTTAGAAGGGAAGGAAGGAGATTGCAAGGATTGTGGAGCTGTACGAAATTTTTCTACTAATTACGGCCTTTACGATAGCTTCAATTTCTTTGAAAGACTTTTCTATTTTTTTTAGATAGATCTAGGCCTAGACCTGGACCTCGTTTTCTGCTGCATAGTGGGTTCAATTCTAATGCTTGCCAATAGATCTCAATGGGTGGTTTGCGGAGAGCATGAGAGTCCATCTCTATTTTTTCCACATAAGGCGAGAAAATGTTTTATTTTTATTTTGGCATTATCCAGGAATTTCCTCAAGAAAAAAATCTATAGCAAAAATTTTGCTAAATTTGAGTAGAAAATGGAGTAAATTAATTAGTTTCTCATAATTTTACCTTGAACCAAATACTTATAAAGAATATTTGAGGGGTGAAGGGGGTAAGTTAGGTAACTAGAATTATATTATATTTATAGTTTTAAAAATACTTTTAAAGACACACCAGTTCACTGCGTATAAAAGGTGAAAATTTTAAACATTTCTTGAATTTGGGTTTATTTTTACTAAAATCAAGTTTACAGATTTTTGTTGTTCAGTGACCTATAGTAGAATTTAATAGGCAACATATTTCTTGAACATATTAACCCCCTATCGACTCTCGTAGTGGGTAAAAAATTTAACTTTTTTTTTTTAAGGCAAAAAATACCCATAACGGTAGGCACTAAAGGGTTAATATGTTGAAAGAGAATATTTTACGGAAAATTCTATTACAAGTTGCTGAACATACAAACGAGCTTTGATGCAAAACTAACAAGTTGTCCTATGATTTAATATACTTAACCTGTTAGGAATGAGCGATTTTTTAGGACCGCGTAAAAAGAAAATTAGACGTAAACTTTTAAAACGTCGAGACACATATAATTTTTTTCTCGAGTTCCATCAGAATCCACTTTCAGAACCTTGATATTTTTGAAAAAAATTGATTTTTGTCGGACAGTGAACATATTATGAAAGGACAATTATTTTAATCTAATCAATAGAAGGTTCAAAATATGACATAAAATTTTTACGCGGAAAGCTGGTAATTTTTTTCATGAGTCTACGGAGCTCAGATTTTTATGAACATCATGCACAGAATACGAACTTTATGATATACACTCATTTGCTAAAGTTGTCTTTAGTCAACAAAACATCTGCTCGTTAAGTATTGTCACACAGGTAAATTAAGTAGCTTTAGAGGATTAGTAGACTTCATACTTGATTTTTGTATATTTTTTAAATTATTGCAGCACTTTTTAATCCTGCCGCCCTAGGCTTAAACGCCCAGAAACACCGCTACTGTATATCAAAAAAATAACACAAACAACAAAGTAGTAAGCAAGCAACATATGACCTCATATTTTCTACTATGTGCACTATAAAAGTATGAACTTTTACTTATTTGCTGTATTGCTAACACATACATACTACTAAACAAACTACCTTTTTCCTCAATAAGTTAGTGTATGTTTGTAGTATAAATTCGTAGCATATTTTGTAGTTAATATTTGAGTCTTCCTTGGGGAATAATTTTCAGATTTCACACACAATTTTATGTTTTTCCTGTTACACCATGCTGCTTTTTTTTATATTATTTTTCTTCTTTCTTTTTTAGAGAGTGTGTATAGTGCATAGTAAAAAGTAGCAAAGTAGTAAGTAGGAAGCATGTGTGATTTTGTTGTTGTTGTTGCTGCTGCTGTTTAGAGTTTTGTATTGGAGACGCATGTGTGTGTACAAAGTTCAAGATTGAAAAGGGCGAAAGAGGTTAGATGTTAGTGTTGCTTTTAGCTAAATAAATTGACATCGACGATGGTGATGTAGTCGATAGTGATGAAGTTGATACCGATGATACTGTTGCAGGCAGCGTGCATTGGTAAATGTGGAATACATGCATACAAACAAATGCTGCTCATACATAGCTTCACGTATTTAACCTCTCAATTTTTTTAGGGAAGAGCAGTAAAACATTTATCGAGACACTTTAGAGTTGAAATTTAATATGTTCGTAATATTTTATGTTCTAGAATGTGTTTGTCTATATTTTGTATTGGGGTTTGTTGATATTTTTTGGGAAATGGCATATTGAATGTGAACGTATTATTTGAAAACATGTTGTAAGGGGCAGCGGGGAGTTGAGGTACGTATAGAAAATAGAAATTATTAATTATAAAAAATGTTTAGTTCATTTTTTCTTCGAATGTTAATGAACTGTAAATCGAAGCACGTTTACTGACGAACTGTTTTTTTTTACTAGGGCTCATAATTAAACACTCATGAACCATACATAAACATGAAAAAATTGTAAAAATATAATAATCACATGCTTGTGTGCGTTTGTCTCAGCTTTGTTTTTTCATAATTATTCTCGATCTTTTGGGACATTTTCAAGAACGAAAGGATTCACATACGGAATATTTATTTGTACATGAACTTGCTTAATGTTCTTGTACAGTATATTATTATTGTTCTCCACGTACATGTTCACGAACATGTGTTTTCTTACTTGACTGTTCATATACTGAACAGTATAAGTTTTCTTGTACTAAATATTCTTGATTTACTTTTCATATGTCAAATAATCATAAAAAAAATATTGAGTATGTATCGCAATGAGTTTCCATATACCAAAGTTTACAAAAATAGATCAAAAAAGTTAATTTTAAAACTCTTTGTTAATTAAATGTTCATTTTTGTTTATGTTTTTATGTTAAAAAAGTATAAAAAGTCACAGTTAAGTGTCAAATTTATATTGCCCGTACAAAGTTACTTTCATTTGTCACATGAACGTTTCACCCAGAAACTAAAACGAAACTAAAAATAGACACTCTCGGCAAACGTTTCAAATAAAAACAACCCACACAATACCACACACATACACTCAAAACACAAAACAGACACAGTTCCTCTTTACATAAATTGCAAGTACATACCATCACATTTTCAGACGCCCGCTGCGCCGACGCTACACAATTCATTTAACTCTAATCAAACAACCACATTGAACTTCTAAAAAGTGTTAAAAACTTTTACTTTTCATTGATGGTTGGTTAGTTGGGTGGTTGTGGTGAAGATGATGGTTACGATAGAGGTGGCAACAGCACCAGCACCAGCTGCAGAAAAGGCCACAAACAAGCCTCCTACTATTTTTTTTTTGTCAGTCCATATATGTATGTACGAGTACAAACATGTGTATGTATGTGCCTCAACGTCAAACATCAACGTCACTCAGTTGTAGTCAGTAATCGTAGTGGTCGTCGTCGCCGTCATGTTTGACTTTAAATGTAAATTAACTTTGTAGTTGTAGACTGCACAGAGAGACAGTGGCAGGTCCAAAGTGGGGCTCCCAAAAATGTTAATGCTTTTGCCCATTCAAATTCGCTTAATAGCACAATTTTTTATTATATATTTATGTATAGTTGGACAACATTATATTTGCAATTTAAAGGTCATCTTAAAGTATATGTGCTACTTTTGGGGGTCTTGACAATAGTTTTCGATTGGATTTTTTATGTTTCTGAACTAATTTTATAGCCTGGGCCGATTTATATATAAATTTTGATTCAAGATTTGGTTTGAATATTGATCTGAATTTTGGTCTATTATTTCCTCAAATTTTGGCTGTTCTTTAGTCTGAATTTCGATTCGAATTTTAGTCGTAATTATGACTGAATATTAATAAAAATTTTGGCCTGTTATTGAAATGAATTTTGGTTTAATTTCAATCTATATTTCTTCAGAATTCTTATCTAAATTTTGGGTCAGTTTTGATTTCAATTTGAACTGCTTTAAATCTGAAATTATTCCAAATTTTAATCTGAATTTGTGTCAGAATTTTGGTCAGATTTTTAGACTAGATTCTGGTAAAAAATTTTGTCTGAAATAAGTCTGAATTTTGGTCTAACTTTGAACTGCTCTTGGTTTGAGTTTTGGCAAGAGTTTGGTCTGAATTTTGGTCTCCCACTAGTTTGAATTTTAATCTGAAATTGATCTGACTTGCCATCTGAGTTTTGAAAAAAATTTGATTGGGAATTATTGTGAATTTTGGGTTTGTTAATTAAGCTGAATAATTTTGGTCCGATTTTTAACCACTTTTTGTGAAATTTTTGATGGAAGTTTTGGTTAACTTTTTACCTGATTTTTGGGTTATAATTTAGCAATATTAGTCCCCCAATTACAAGACTTAGATCCGCCACTGCAGAGAAATACACTCACATACCAACAACATTACCATCACGGCCGCTAGATGCCACCATCGGCAAGTGCTGTCTATATATGAAGCGTGTAGTTAGAGAGTGTGGGTAATTGTATTGTGGTCACGTTTAAGTGAAGCATCTGTTTTATGTTTGTTACACTTTAACACTGATCTACAAAAAATTAAACAAAAAAAAAAGAAATCATTACAAGCTAATGCCTTGCAAGCGGTTTTTTGTTTTTGTTGTTTTATTTCTGCTTTATAGAAATTTGGAGCGGGCATGGCTGACTTGCAGCAGTAGTCTGCAAAGGTTGAGGCTTTACAGTTTACTACCACGAACTATGAGTTTATAATATAGTCGACATAAAATTGCACTTGTTGCCAATTAATGAGTAGTGTATGAGAGGCAGAGGCATAGAGGGAGGCATCAAGCGCTTTTTGGTTAGTGTGCGCTTCAACATCAAACAATGAAAATTTGGTTAACTGGTGGGGGCACTATGTACGCCACGCGTGCTGTGAGTACGCGTCGCGTCTGCGGTCGTCACATGCTGTGCTTTCATGGCTGGTGTTTCTATGCTATTGCTTCTGCCGTTGCTTATATCTTACATAACTGATTTTTTGAACTTTAATTGATGAAGAAATTTTTTATTATTTTTGTTTTTATGATTTGATTTTTGAAATCTTTTTTGATTGCTTTCGTCAGTCAGTCAGTTTGTTAGTGAGTGAGTGAGTGAGCTCAGCGGTTGCGCGAATGCTTTATTAAATCAAACCATTTTTCTATGTGTTAAAATAGACACGCTGGCGTATGATTAATCTAATTAAGCGCCTGTAATTGAATTCATTATTTTTTATTTTGGGTTTTTTTTTGTCTGTAATTTTTGGTAATGGCAATGAAAATTATTGCAAATGGGTAGCAACTTAAATTTTTGTAATATAATTACAGTAGGTATTTTAAAATAAATTACATTTATGAGGCAATTCGATTTTTTGACGAACTCTTCAGTAGTTTTACAGTATTTTGAAGCATTTATATTTTATTTCATTTAATTTTTATTGAAGAATAGAGCGGGAAAACCCTTAAATTATTATTGAACAAAAAAAATTAATAGGAAATGGAGATCTTTATTTCAATCTTTATTTAGTCCAGCATGATATTACAACTAGATTATTTGGCACCACGTCAAACATTTGATACACTCATTTGGAAACAGGTTCGCTCTATATAAATTGTTTTTGAGACTATTGACAAATATTCTGAACCACTTTGCTGTCAAACAGCTTGCCAAAAGGTTGGATACATTGGTGTCAAATGTGGTTTGACACAAAAAATTTGTCGATTACTCTATTTGACATCGTTTGACATTATTTGACATTGAGCAAATTTACGTTTGAAATTTTGTCAAATGATCCAATCGTAGTTTTAGAGCCAAAAATTTAGCAATGTTAAACACTTGATCTAAAACAAAAAATTTTCCATACAATTATAAAAATAAAACTATAATTTATTTTGTTTATTTTAAATGATTGTTAAAATTTATTTGCGATGCAATACATGAAAATTGGAAATTTTAATTTATTTCTAATTTTTTCACAATTTGCCTGTATTTCAAAAATAATTGTTAATTTCACACAATTCATTTTCATTTAAAAAACAAAAAATAACAAATCGACAGACATGCAAACATTAACAAATCTATTCACAATTGAATTAAATTAAACAAACAAAAAACGGCGGCGGCAACAGAACAACAACAGCACGACAAAAGCATCAAAGCCTCAACACTTAAACTCAATTGCCAGACGAGGAGAATCTCAACAACAACAGCTTCAAAGTAACAGCAGCAACAGCAAACAGCAGTGAATTTCAATTTGACAAATGAGATGCTATCAACAACAGTTGCAACCAACAGCACCCAAAATCAAAGTCAAAGAAATAAATAAAAAAAACCGCGACAGCAGCAGGCAACACTCTAATCAAAATCTCAAATCATCACAATGTTGCTGTTGTTTTTGTATGCTTTTGATATATGTACAAGTATGTTGCAGTAGCAGCGTCAGTGCCACGCCCACAAACGTGCTGAATGACTGTCAAATGAATGAATGACACAATAATAAAACATACACACGCGTTGTCTTATACCAAATAAATATTGTTAAGTATCTAATGACAGCATAGCAAACCACGGCAATAACAACAACAAAAAAAAAAGACATGATACTTATAAACAAGTAAAAAAAATCGCATGCGAAATAATTTTCAATTTCAGGGAACAAAAAAAGTCGCAGCGGTATAAGCGGGAAAACTTCAAGTGAGAAAGTGAAAAAAAACCAAAATTTTAAGTGTCGAAACTTTAAAGACCCCTTCCAAAACTCCACTCCGAAACTCTCTTAAAAAAAGAAAAAGTCAATAATTAAAGAACGCTGTAGAAAATAACCCAAAATCTCACAAGCAGAAACTAGAGATGGAGAATTACTTGAAAACACATAAACTTCATTAAAAATAAAAAAAAATTGCTTGGAAATACAGAAAAAAAATTTAAGATTTTAGGTATAACAAAGATTTTGAAAATTAACCTCTAGATTTAATTTTCATAATCTACTAAAAAACTATCATGAACAAAGATTTTTGTCTGTTGGGAATTTTTCTCCCCTGATTTTGTGGATTCACTTCAATGTAGAAACTTTGAAGAAAACAATTTCAGGCCCGAAATTTCAATAAAGATTAAAAAAAAATAAATAAAAAAATTTCGATATGGAAATTTTTATGCAACTAATTTCACAGCTTCCATTTAGAAAAAATTCCAAATGTTAAAACTTCAGGAAATAAAATCGGAATAAAAATGACTAATCTTGGAAATTCTGTAACACGAAGATATTTCATAGGTAATTATTCATCAGGATTTTGTCTATTGCGATTTTATAGCAGTCACGTTTGCAACGTTACAGCGTAGCGCATTTGTCATTTAGATAAATACCTCTATATCTACAATATAATAACAATTGACGTTCATATACATATTCATATTTAAATCTCTCTATTTATGTTTTTACTATCTATCTGTATTTATGTTTGAATGTGTGTGATTATCTGTCTATCAATTCAACGCTCCCTACCTCCATCTATTTATACGCTCATTCACTTGTCAACTAACAAATCAACATTAATCATGCTATATCATCTTAGCTCCGTGTTCAGCTCATCTTATAATATAAACGGCAGTGGTTTTCAATCTCAATAGTACCAAGTAGCTACGGCTGACTGCCATTGTGTTCGTTGTTGTTTGCAGTGTTAGTTGATGTTGTTTTTGTTGCTATTCATGTTGTTAAATTGTCTGACAAAACGTTTGAAATTTTTAAAGATTTTTAGCTATTGCTACTGTGTGTGTATGTGTGAATGTAGTTAGTTGAGCTGTTGATTTTCGCTTAATTTGCATGCCTAATTTACATACTTTTTTTTTTTTTTTAGAAACACACACTCAATTATTACTGGCATTCACACTCTAGCCAGCAACAATGATTCTCTTTACACGACTACGCGTGTTATCATAATTACTATGCAATTTTTATGGGTGTATCTTTTTAAGCATGAAAATCTTAGCATTTAAATTTTTCTATTTGTTGTTTGTTTCTTGCACTATATTTAAATTAATAATAATGCAGTCAGTCGCTTTAGTTACTATAATAATAATAAAATATGCAAATAATGATGATGCTCTCGTAATAGAAAAACACTAGTTGCCTACTTAAAATTATATCTAAGTATCTAACCACTTATTTGAATTGTATGGAATGTACATACTTAGCTATAGTTACAGACAGATACGTAAGTATAATTTCCTAAATATTATTGTAAATATTTGCAACTCTTATCTGTGTCGCAAGCTTATTGAATATTGTGGGCAACTACTAGAAGTAGCAGCAATAGATTAGCGGCAATATAACCCACAGTCGCCTGCCTACTCTAGCTAAGTATGTATATGCTAAATGTTCATCCACTTGCTTTAATCTAATAATGGATTTTTCCCTTAACCCATTAAAGGACAAAATAAGTTCACAAAACATCGAAATTTTTTTCCGAAAAACTGCCATTTGGAACGTAGTCAAAGACTGCTGAATGTTTTTTTTTTTTTCTTTACGATTTTTCAATTAAGATTTCAAGTAATAAAAAAAAGAAGCTATACAACTGTGAAAATTCCCAGAACAAAATTTTCTTTCTTAAGATTTCAAGTAATAAAAAAAAAGCTATACAACTGTGAAAATTCCCAGAACAAAATTTTCTTTCTAAAGATGCTTTAGGTTTTGGTGGTTGTTCCTTTAAACAAAAAGACAGCGTTAGATTTTCTGTCCCCACTTTCTCTTTTCAACCATTGAATCCACCTATGGGCTTTGAACATTGAATAAAGGAGGAAAAATTTCGTAATTGAGGAATGATATCGTAACTAAAAAGAGGAATGATTTCGCAGCTACTTAAGTGAAGTATCGATACCGTATCGAAATAGAGACATGATTTGGTAAAAAAAAAAGTATGAATGATTCTGTACCGAACAGTGGAAATGATTTTGTAATAAAGCTTAGGAATGATTTCGTAACATTACGCAAAATAAGTTCATCGAAATCAAGATTTTCCACATATTTCACATAAACATTGACAAACGTTTAAAAATTGCAAAATCTACCGTAACTTTAGTGCTTAAAAACTTTAGTAAATGACTAACTTCCGAAAGGAATACTGGAAGTGGGCGAAAGAAGGGGTTCAGCTCGGAGGAAAAAATAAAGAAAGTGAAAAACTTGTTTCAAAGAAATCCAGGCCTTTCCATCAGAGATGTTGCTAAAAAAGTCCATATGTCACTCAGATATGTTCAAAAAGTACGCAGAGTAAAAGGACTTAAGACGTATAAAGTTCCGCTAGCCCCGAACCGGAATGACAAAAAAAATGCAACAGTAAAAACTCGCGCACGAAAGCTGTACGACAAAATTGTACATAATTTGGATTGCATGATCATGGACGACGAAACGTATGTCAAAGCAGACTTTAATCAGGTTCCTGGTCAACTATTTCACACTTCAAAAAAGAGAAGTGATGTTTCGCCTAAATTTAAGCTAAAGAAAGTGGACAAGTTTGCGAAGAAATATTTGGTTTGGTAAGCAATTTGCCAATGTGGCATAAAGAGTGCAGTTTTTGTCACTACTGGTACCATCAACCAACAAATTTACGTAGAAGAGTGCTTACAAAAACGTCTACTGTCAATGGGACGTCTTCACAAGGCTCCTGTCTTCCTCTGGCCAGATTTAGTAATTTGCCATTACGGCAAAACGGCAATGACGTGGTATAAAGAGAAAGGGGTACAAATCAACGCCGTATTTAGGGGGAGGTTTTGGGGGTCCTGACCCATGAATAATATTTATTTGAAAAAATTTAAATTGATTATTCTGTGAATTTTTTTTTTCATTTTCGGCCATTTTTTTAGGTTAAGATTAAAAAAATTCGGAAGCAAAAATTTTTCCTAAAGCTTTAAGACATCCCCTTTTCTCCCTAGTCTGATAGGGTCCATCAAATGCATCATCGTATTTAAACATCAGTTTCATAAAAAAGTTATATGAATATTTTCGTCGAATGAAAACCCGCCCTCCCCGCCCCGAAAAAAAATCCTGGTTACGGCCCTGGTACAAATTGTTCCAAAAGATCCCAATCCCCCAAATTGCCCAGAACCCCGGCCGATAAAAAAATATTGGGCTATAATGAAAAGAAAATTGCTAAAAACGAAGTAAGTGGTCAAAAATGAGAAACAGCTACAGAAAAAGTCGACTACTGTGGCATCTCAAATTTCCTGAAGATATGTGCAACGTTTAATGGCTGGAGTTAAGTCAAAGTTGCGATCTTTCGCATACGCACCAATCAAATAAATAAAGTTTTTAATTTTCTTAAAAATATTATTATTATTATTATAACTTTTCAATTGATGTGTGAATTTCTGTTTTTGTTTAAAAAATATAATTTTTATAACAAGTTAATGTCGACCAGTTTTTTTCGTCTACATGCCTTAAAGTGGAAAATTTCTTTCATAACAAAGTGCAATACATTTCGTAATAAAGTGAATAAGTGATTTGGTATCGAAATTGACAAATAATTTGGTAATTAAGTATAAGAATGGTTTCATAACAAAGTGGAGGAATAATTTAGTCAGGGGCGGATACAAGGGGGGGCGGAAAAGGGGGAAAAATGGGAAAAAGGGGGAAATTTCCCCTCAAAAGATTTTCAAACACTTAAAAATTTAATAACTTAAACAGGCAAAAAGGTCAACATAATTAGTTATTGTTGTTTTTAGTTATTACGATTTACTTTCAATTATAAGAATCTTGCTCATTAAACTACTTTCCTTCTCTATGGAAATGTGCTGTAATAATAATGATACTTAAACCAAATAAACCTGAAAACTCAGTGCTCTAATATAGACCTATAAGTTTGCTGCCAATATCCTCGAAAATATTTGAAGTAGTAGATTGCTAATAATACAAGAATATAAGAATATAGTTCCGAATCACCAAAAGTTTGGCATCACGGGCTGTTATACAAATTAAAAAATTTTCTTCCAGCTCCATTTTAATTGGTCTTAAAGTCCTATCATTCTATGTCAAAGTAAATAATGAAACATCAGCCAAATGTCAAGTGAAAGACGGTGTACCACAGGGCAGTGTTCTGGGTTCTGCTCTTTATTCGATTTTTCCTGCAACTTGCCTGAAACTGATGGTGTGAATATAGCTACTTATCCAGACGATACTGCCATTTTAGCGTCAAATTAATCTCCTACAGAAGCTGCTAATCTAGTTCAGAAACAGCACGACGACGTTCCACAATGGTTACTTCGTGGAAAAGTGCTTGACTGGAGTTCCATTTGCCTCAGGTTCGATTACCAGATGGGGTTAAATTCATAAAAAATGTCCAAATGGATTGTTCTAATAAAATGGATCATTTCGGTGATTTAGTTCTTAAATACGTGACTCAAGTACCAGTTCAACGGGTTCTATTCTCAGGTAGAGAATTGAATCCACCAAAGAAAAAAACAAAATTATAGGTTTCGGGTCGATATAAAGAAAATCCCAGATGGGAAAGAGAAAATTTGAATACAGGGTAGGAATCTGCTACCTTAAATTATTCTTAAAATTCTACTAATTCTGAAAACTGAATTAATGCATCCTATTGTTATATTTTCCATGATCCTTTACCTTGGAAATAGATCATAGAAATTGTGAAATGCTTTGCTACAAAAATAGGGTTTCTCCAAAATGCGTAACGTACCAGTTAGATTTAACATAGCCATACCTTTGAAATTGTTAGTCATCGAAATAAAGTTTATAATTAAGCAAAAAAAAAAAAAAAACACGCTCCAGCCCGCGTTTTGGTTCATATGGAGAATTTTTATTTCTCCCGCCCCCCCTCCCCCCAAAAAATGTTTCCTGTATCCGCCACTGGATTTAGTAATAATATGAAGGAATAAATAATTTCGTATCGAAATCTAGTAATTTATTTTCCTTTTCTCGAAAAAAAAATTTTATTCCGAAATTTCTGATTCGAAATAGTAATAATTTCTTTTAGATAGCTCGTAATAGTTACAAATTAGTCGGAGTTTCGATAAAGTCAACACCTTCGGCTAGCTATACATAATACAATGCTTTAGTAAAACGATATGCCTCTATTACCCTAATGGGTTAAGTTTCTATTAAACGCTTAACGCTTGAATATTCACAATGTGAAGGTGGTGGCACACAAAAAGTGGAGATGATGGTGGTAAACATATTCAAGTATTCCTCTACACAACAACCACAGAATCTCCAGCAGTGAACTATAAACATTTGTAGCAATTTTTTTTTTTTTTTGTTGCTGTTTTTATGCGAAGTTCTTGTGACAAGGCATATTAAGTAAGCTGCAGTGGAGGATAGAGAAGATAACGCTCGCTTCTGCGGCGAATATTTAAGAAATAAATTGACTAACGCATGATTTGTCCTAGTATCAAGCATATTTTGGATTATTTAGCTCAACCACCAAAAGCTAAGGTCTTTTATTATACGAACACACATAAACCATGCGCTTGTCCTATAAAATATAAGTCTGTATGTAGTGAAAAAAGCAATGTCCAGACCAAAAACCACAAGGAAAAGGAAGAAGAATTTGTTTAGAAAATATACAAACATAGTCGTTTATCAATGGAATAAAAAGAAGGCGAATTCTTCCTTTATTCATGCCTCCTTTCATGCTCTCTTTATTGACTCCTTTTGTTTGGTATACTAAAAGCATATTTTATCATATTTTTTTTATTATTAGCATTATTTAAGTATTATTAATAGTTGTTATTGTTGTGTAGTATTTGTGTTGTTGTTATTATTGTATCTTATGTTGTAGCATTAAGTATGTATTGTTTTGTAGATATAGCATAATAATGTCGAAAATTGTAGATGATTAACTTAAGTAGATTTAAATGCTGTATTAAATTTTGTATTACGAATCAATATAAATTAAAATGAAACACTTACGGAAAATTGAATTGGAATTTAATAATAAGGAAATATCATATAACTTAATGAGATAATAAGTAATAAATAAAGATTTTGATTTATTTTGCGTAAATTAATTTATGAATACACTGGTGCATCAAAAGATGGAATTAAGTCGTTACACTCCGCATCTTCCCTCCAAAAGTTGCCTGATGCATGAATGTAACATAATGATCCAAAATAAACCAACATCCCACATAAATTTAGTATTCGGTTTTGATAAAGAGAATAGCAATTTTCCAAGCTTAAAACCTAGAGTATCTGGTTCGAACTTTAGATCATTCATGGCAAGTTGCATCGCATGAATACAGATGATGTCTAATTCATCATTGAAAAATTTGTAGTGGGGATCGTAGGAAACCAAAGCTTGGGAAAAATTTGCTCGTATAGGCAGACGATATATAAGCTGTGTTTTATTCGCCAGTTAGTTTAACATGTGCGAATAAATTCACAATGAAACTGTTCAACAGCTAAAGCTGAAACATTTTAATGGATCCCAGTCATCGCGGGCATTGTTTTTACTTTTTACTCTTTATTAGAATATTTAACGATGATTTTAACTTATTTTCACCGGCAGGCATTTCAAATATTTTCCTTTTCCGTTTTATGCCAAACTGTCATGCTTCTTCTTTCGCTATTAGCCGTTCACAATAGAATTTAATGTAGTTAAACAATTTATCTCTGCGGCTTTGTTATTGTTTTCCCATACAATTATCGCTGCTAGTTATACATAACTAGAAGCAAGTGGCGAATAAAACGCAGCTATTGTTGACGGACTTAAAACTTTTTCGTATCTTATGTAGTTCCACCGATTTAACATAAAAGAAAATACAATTATTGCATACTATTATTTTCTGTATTGGATTCAGTACTGAAATTGCTTTGCAGTTGAAGTAGCTTCATAGATAACGCAGTTCTATTTACCTAGTTTTGTAGGTAAAGAAGTTCTATGGGTGAAAAAGTTCCATGAGTAAAAGAGTTTTGTGAATGAAGGAATTGTGTAGGTGAGTGAAACAGTTCAATTGTGTAGGTGAGTGAAACAGTTCAATTGATTAAGAAGTGAATGAATGAGTTGTGTAGGTAATGGAATTCTATAACTGAAGCAGTTGTGTAGGTTGAGAAACATCCAGTAGTGACTAGAGATCTGTGAGTAAATGAGTTCTATTGAAGAAGCAGTGTTGTAAGTTCTTTAGGTTAACCCTTTCAGTACATATTTTAAATTGAATTCGAAAGAAACCTTTTTTGTTAAACTTATGATTACCTACAACTTCTACAAAAAATTAAATAAAGGTTGAAAAATTAAACTTCTGAAGCTATAGACAAAAATTTGTTAACACTTTTTCCTCAATTTTTGGATTAATTATATTCTCTTATCTTTTACAAACATACTTGAAAAGCAATATTTCCATTTAGCAATAAATTAAAGATGTTTTTATTAAAATAATGCATACAGATCTGATTATCAATTTTTGCACATAGATTTTTGACTTGGCTGCAAAGACAAAACTCTTTTAAAAAATCGCATAAGCACTAAATTTCAAAAATTGGACAATCAAAAATCAGGGAATATACCTAACAGAATCGTATATATATAAAGTTATTTGTAAAATTTGTATTGCATCTGTTTTATGCCAGATTAAAGTGATTGTTACCGTATGGTAACAATATACTGAAAGAGTTATGCTATAAACACAACCAAAGCAGCCGGCCACTAACCGCTTACTTCTTCTGAGAGAATAAACACAATAAGAGCGTCAACCTCTAGCGTCAAGAATATGTAAAAGAAAAACAAAACAAAAGCAGTTGGATTTGATTATTGTTTTAACAGCTCAGTTTTTTATTTTTTTTATTTACGTTATCAATTATCAAAAAATAAAAGGAAAACTTCAATATTCTGTAATTTGAAAAAATTATTATATAAATTAAAATTATTTACATCGTTTATTTGTGCAAAAATCATCAAAAAAATGAAGAAACTAAAAGGAAACTCGAAAAAATACATATATTTTCGTACTAAAACTTGGCAGCACTTGGCTTTTTTTGAAAAATATGGCAATGTTTCCCCTCTCACAAGAGAGAAAACATTGTGAAGTTGAGAAAATTTGAATAGAATCTAGTGTAGCGTCGTTGAGGCGGCAGCTAGCCTCAGAAATTCGTTCCCATACAAATTCATAAAATTCTGTGTGTTTGTTGTAGAAGCTGAGGCCGGCTGCTTTGGTTGTGTTTATAACATTAAGAAGTTCCGTAGCTGATAAAGTTCTATAGGCAAAGTAGTTATGTCAATTTTAAGGTGTGAATTCTGTTGGAGAAGGAGTTCCGTGGTTAGAGCTTTGTGGGTGAATGAGTTTACTGGTGCAGTTCTGTAGGTAATGGAGTTCAATAGGTGAAGAAGTTCTGCAAGTGAAGATGTTAAGTGGTGAAGAAGTTTGATGTCTGATGTGAGTGAGTAAGTTTTATAAATGATGAAAATCAGTTGGTGAAAGAGTTCCGAAATTTATGGAGATCTGTAATGAGTAATTCCATGAGCTAATAAAGTCCTATAAGCAAAACAGTTATGTAGGGTTTAAGCCCTTCCTATTTTTCTATTTTCCTATTGCTATTTCCGTTTTTTCAAAAATTGTTGTACTAGTTTTAATAAATTTACATTTCTTCAAAAGAGAATTGATTGTGTTTTAGGTACTGTGTTATGAAAAAAGTTTGGAGTTGTTATAAAAATATTTACTTTAAAGTTAAACAAAAATAACAAACATTTTTTTTTTTTTTTTTTAAATGTTCCATACAAAAAATAAGCCCTGTTCATATAAGATGTCAGAATATCTGATCAATATGTCATAGTGTAAAAGTGTCAAAGAATCATAGCAAAAAGTATATACATATCGCTTATTTACTAAAACACTGTCATAACTCAAAAAACGCGATTTTGCAGAAAATGCGTTTAAAGTTTTCAATTGACTCCCACTTTGCAGAAAAAAGAAGAAATCTTATAATTCTCACGCGCAGAGTATACAAGATATTAATACGAAATTTTTACACAATATGAAGTGTGACATAATGAATAACTCTGCATCATTAACTCGAAAATCGTGTTTTTTTGATTTATGACAGTCTTTTAGTAAATGAGCGATACGTAGAACAGTAGTTGTAAAACAAAAACAAGGTGTTTACTCCGTAGTTCGATTCGAAAAGCAGTTCTATTCGAATGCCAAATTCGATTCGAAAGACACAAAATGAAATCTGAACATCGAACAAATATTATTCGAAAATGTTTTCTAGAGTACTAATCGTTCGAATTCGAGAAAATTTTCTTTCGAATCCAACTACAGAGTAACCTCCCAGTTTTTTGTTTCTACCAATTTTAAATCACTTACATTTCTTACAGTTTTTTACAAAAAATACGTAAAATTTTCCATATAATGTGGAAAAACTTTTTACTCAAATACAATTTCATATATTTTTAAATTCACTTTCTATGGAAATCATTTGTTCCTATTACGAATTTTTCACAATGAAACAATACAAATTCAGACTCGGTTTTTTCACGGTTAAGAAAGAGTTAAGTGAAGAATGAATTCTAAAAGACTTTGTATATTCTTAAGAAAATATTTAATAAAAATAAATCGAAAAAGTTCTTTGAAAATACCAGAGTCTCCGGTGTCATGTTTTGATCGAAAATTGTAACAAGAAATGGGGATCAGAGAATGCAAATCTTAACTTGGATTTGCGCTATCTCTTCTAGTTTTCTTACGGTCCCGAAGGGGATAAGATATGAGATCTGTATATGAGGGATAAAAGAACTGCGGATAAAAGAACTTTGTCAGCCCAAACATATCAATACATTCTCTATCAACTAATCATTAGCACCACTACCGTATCCAAAGGAGACGGAAGGCAGGGAGAAGAGAGAAATAGATGCCTTAATAAATAGATATAACAGCTATTATCCCGAATTCAAATACTTTTAAAAGGAACGAACAAATTAAACTCCCTCCTTCGTAATCTCTGAATTTGCAACTGATCAGCATCGCCACTCTATTCTGAATTAAAAAAAATTTAACCTATTTATGAATAAATTTATAACAAAACTGATGTCAGCCATTTCCTATACAATTTATGAGTTATAAACCAAAATTAGTCATACCACAAAATCGACGGCAACAATTTTATATTGCCGGACGTGTGAAACACATTAGTTAGTTACACATTAAGGAAAAAATGTTCTAGTAGTTATTTTGTTTGCTAATTTTCTTACATACCTACGACTATTTATGTTTAAATAAATATTTTCAAAACAGAAATTAAGTACTATTTCTATTTAAATACCTATTTATGAACGAGTAGTATTTTTTATTTTTGTTTATTTAAATGCGGAAATCACCGAAAATAACAATGAGACTTAAATCAAAAGTAATTTACATTTTTGCTGGCTACTTGCTATAGCTTTTGTTTAACATTTTTATTGTCATTGTCAACATTTATTTTGCTTAAGCAAAAAACAACAATACAATACAATACAACAAAAAAAAAAGAACAACAGCAATCAAGAAGAAAAAAAGCGAAAAAAATAAATAAATTTAAAACACTTCACAGCTTCCCAGAAGTAGCAGCTACTAGGGCAGTAACAACAGTAATAGCAGCAAACAGTAACAAAAATACGAAACGATAACAACATCTCATAATATTGCAAGTGTACAAATGTATGTATGTATGTATGAATGTATTCAAAAGACAACAAAAATTCGCATTCATTTCTTATTCAATACAACAACAAAAAACATTTGGCATTTGTGACTACTCGAATTACGCGCCCTGAATGCATGTTGGATATTCATAATTGAGTAGGAAGACCAAAGGGAAGAAGAAGACCATAAAAAGGAGGTAGTGGGAGAAGAGAAGCTACCAAAATAGTATTAGATAATAGCAATAGCGAGAAGAAAACTCGTTATATTTTAATTCGCATCTGTCATTGTTGTTGCTAATTCTGTTGTTGCTTCAAATGAATTGCAATTTAAGCTTAATTTAGAATATTTTCGTCGAAAAATACATAATAATACTAATAATAATAGCGCGCTAAATGGTAAAAAACTAATAACAGAATAAAAAATTGCAGCAATTGTTTCTCTCATACTCAGTAGTAGGAAATCCTCATATACATACATACTTAAACTAATATGCATGTCTATGTGTGTGTGTAGGTTTCTCTTTTTCACGAGTTAGAAAAACGTTTTAAATTTCGCATGAATACAATAGCTAATAAAAACAAAAGAACAAAAACAAATTATAAAAGATTAAATAAAAAGAAGAATATATTTATTAGCGTGTAAAACACCATAATAATATAATAAATAAAAACAAAGAATAATAACCCAATCGGAAAAATATAAATACGTTTTCTTCAGTGTAATGTTTTATTCGGAAGTAGGAGCCAATCGTTCTCCTTTTGAAGTGAAACTTCTTTTCTCTTGTCCTAGAGTAAAACCAACCGGATGTGACGTCCGCGTGTAAGTTCGCAATGCGACATAATTTTGTCGAGCAATGTGCATGAGGGGCTAAATATCAATATTCTGTAACTGAATTCACGAGCAAACTATATAATAAACGATTCATAAATAGTTTTAATTCAATATAACATATTAATTACACACACGCCTATGGCAGAAAGAACAATGTGTAGCGTCGCCATCTTTAACAGTTTTATGACAGTTATACATTTCACATACAGATGGCGCAAATGTCCAAGGAATCACATGAAGATGTCGCACACAAAAAGAGTTCGTCTACAATTGTCATCGAAATTACCGGTACAGAGTTGCAATTTTTGTTCTAGCATTAATCCCAAAAAAAAAATTTGTTACGTATTAACTAACACAAGACAAGTGAAACTTCTTGTGAACTAAACGAAATGCAAGCAAATGAAATTAAAAAGCACAAGCCAATGAATTTAAAAATTTAGCGATTGAAAAATTTCATTTGCTTGTGTTTCGTTTAGTTCACAAGAAGTTTCACTTCTGCCTTGTGTTCGTTAATACACAATTTAGTTTTTTGAATTTATGAGGTATATGCTACTCTTTTTGCAAACTTGCACGAGAGTGAGTCAAAACATGTAATTATTAGTAAAAATTACTAGGCTTTTATTTGAATTAAAATTATAGATAAAAAGACCAAAATATGAAAAAAGAAAATTTGTTTATATTTTACCAGAGTAAGCTTCTCCGTCTACCTCGATTAAAACTTAACAGTAACGCAAAAGAAAAACAATATTCAATTGCTAATATGAACATCGGAAATTTGCTATTCGTATTTCTCGTACTTTTCATTGTATCATTTTTTTTTTTTTTTTTGGAACAGCAAAATAAGTATTCAAGAATACAGCACTCAGACAAGTTTTGTGTCCATTGTACTATATCCTGTGTTCCCTTTTGCTATTCTTTGAAACTATCAGATTTATAAATAAATATTAGCAGATCCTGCGGTGTTAAAGAGCTTAGGTGTTCATCTCTTAACAGCGGCCTTACTGCGGCGACTAAATAAAGTGAAAGAAAGTACTAGTCTGCAAGAAAAGAGAGTGGAGCTTTTGCTGCTCTACTGATCTTATTCTACCTCATGCTTTTTTACTGATCTCCTAGTGCATGCAATATACGCAAAATAATGGTGAGTCATGTTGAAAGAGAAGTTTTTTTTTTTTACTTTGCACAAAGTAATGTGAAAACCATTTTTGAATGTTTATTTTCCTATTGGTATGAATATATTTCTATGGAAGTATTTATGTTTGTGCGTGTGTGTGTTTGTGTAGTATCTTTTATGATTAATGCGTTATCGTATTTCATATTTTTTGCGTGAAACGCTACTTTAGAGAGCTTGGAGCTACCAGCAACAGCAAGCCACACTTAGTTATAGCTAGTAGAGTTAGAAGTAAAAGAAGTAAGGGGCGAAGAAGAAGTATCTGAATTAGAGAAAGAAGAATCAGCTGTAGAAGTGCGGCAGTAGCTGAAGTAGCAGCAGTAGACGTAGTAGAGATTAATGATTCCATGTGTTTTCTGATTACACGCATTAACGACAAGTGCCTTCTTTTATAGCTTCAAACATATACAATACTTTTTTTTTATTAGTATGCGTGCCTGCCTGTATGCGTGTGTGGTTGAGTGTAATATTGCTTGCTATTTGCTTAAATTTGTCTAATTAATTGTTGTTGTTTTTGTGTGTGTGTGTGTTCTGTAAGCAGTCATGTGTGCATTTCTTATTGAATTTAAACGATTCATATTTTCCAAGTAATTTAAGAATATTAAAACGTTTATATTAAATAGTAGGAGGATATACGCAAATTTGGCTTCTTTTTATTTAAAAATAATAATCGTACAAAATTTATTAGTTTATACTCGTATAATGTTTGATAGAGATTTCATTTATTTTATAACTAATTATTCTCTTAAGAGAACTACCTCATCAGATTGCTGAATTTTCTTCTATCAGAGATTATTAGTAGTAAATATGTGTAGCCATGGTTTTTTTGAGCGGTTCTCTGTGTAAAGTTTACTTGCCTCAGATTTTCTGTAGGAGTACTTCATCACGACTGTAGTGGAAACTGCAGAAGTGATATCTGATGTTGCTCTCTTTTTCACTCTGCCGAGTACTTAACAAATCACACTTTCTGTCTCACAATAGCATTTCTTCCTCCACATTTCTTTGTTATTCAGAAAGTACGAGGTTAAGCGCAAATCTCTTCATTATAGGATAAATCCACAGTATACGGTATACCAGATAGCAGAAAGTAATCTGAAATATTCTCAGGTCTTCTGAGATTTGGCAATTATGACATGTGTTCGCTCAATAAATTTTGACAAATAATTTTGTTTATGAGAGAAAACTCTTTTAACCCATTTTCGTCAGCTAAAGTCAAATAAATAAATGAAATAAAAATATCAAAAAACAATAAACTTTTCGTTTGTTGTTTGTTTTTTCTGAAATAAAAGCTCTCAAAATATTTTGTAGAGTGTGATTCTAGAAAATATTTATATAAGCAAAATACAATACTTTTACAATTATCTTCTTCTAAAATGTCCTCTTTATATTCTAAATAGTTTTACCGATTTCAAAAGAATTTTATTTAAATTTTCGAGAGGTAGATTTCTTACTTGAATGGCATACATAACAAAAAAAAACTTTAAGTTTTGGGTTAAATCCTTGGTTCATATTATGCACATGGTTTTTACAAACGCCTTCGAAGATCTCGTTTATCAATGTCTAAAAAATTGTCTGGCGTTTAAAATTTTTCTATTTTATTTACATATTGTGCTGGTACTAATGGGTTAATACTTTTTTATATTTACTTCTGAAATATCAAATGTTTTGCGAGAAGTAGAGAATAATTTTCAAATTTGACAGACGTCAGCGAAAAGAAAAAAGGGCGTCACTTCTATTTATTTCACTTTATTTATTTCACTATGAGATAAATCCATAGTGAAATAAATAAAAGTGACGCCCTTTTTTCAGTTGACTGACGTCTGTCAAATTTGAAAGTTGTTCTCTCACTTCTCCTAAAGTATTTGACATTTTAAAAGTAAACTTAAAAAAATATTAACCCATTGGTGCCACTAAAATATATATTTTAACCCAAAACTTACACATATATCACTAAATCAAGAACTCTGCCTCTCCAAAATTAAATTAAAAACTTTTAAAATCTGCACGACTGTATGCAGAATATGAAGAAGATAATTGTAAAAGTGTTGTATTTTACTTATTTAAATACTTTATAGAACCACATTCTACTAAATATTTTGGGACCTTGTCTTGCAGAAAAAATAAAAAAGCAAAGCAACAAACGAAGTATTCATTTGTTCTTAATGTTTTTATTTAATTTTGTTATTTGTGTACACCAGACGAAAATGGGTTAAGAGAGAAAAACTCATAAACCAAATTGATTGACCAAATTAGAAGACCTTAGCATATTTCAGAATACTTTTTGCTATCTGGCATATTGTGTACTGTGGGATAAATCTAAATAGAGAGAGAGAGAAAGAGAGGGAAAGAGTGGATTCGTGATGCTATTGTTTCTTTAGTTATTGTGTCTATCATTTGAGCGTACAGTCTTTACCAAGCATTTTTATCTGGTTCCTTTCTTTGCTAAAGCAGCATTTTTTTTTTCAGAAAGTCTTTTTTAGAGGAAATAGCTTTGTACGAAAAACCGCAAATATCTCGTTTTTTTTTTGTTTATAACAGTGTTTTTTGAAGCCTTCTTTTCTACGTACGGTTCCAGCCAAAAGTTTGTCGACAGATGTCATTGGGGTTCTTCTGTTGGGTATGGCCTATCCAACTCCACTTTCGCAACTGTTCGAATCGAGGTTTTTAGCTTTCCGAAAAATTTTTGTATTGAAAAAGATGGAAGAAATTGGTTTCTGAAGTTAATAAACAACAGGTCAAATCTAAATACGTCACGTTTTTATAATTGGTAGGTTGGAAATATCTCTTATATATAGGTGTTTGCAAAATTTTCTATTTTGAAATGGGAAGAGGGAAACTTTGTCCCTTACAGCTTATCAAAAATAATTAGCCAGAGCTAGTGTTACTATTTTGCCAATAATAAATACAGCAATATCAAATCTAGGGAGAAAGGAGGGAAATGCAATATACATATCGCTCATTTACTAAAAGACTGTCATAACTCAAAAAACGTGATTTTGCAGAAAACGCGTTTAAAGTTTTCAACTGACTCCCACTTTGCAGAAAAAAGAAGAAAATTTATAGTTCTCACACGCTGAGTATACAAGATATTAATATGAAATTTTTACACAATATGAACCATAATATAATGAATAATTCTGCATCAATAACTCAAAAATCGTGTTTTTTTACTTATGACAGTCTTTTAGTAAATGAGCGATATGTTCTTTATTACATTCAAATGAAATTCAATATAAATACTAAGTTTACTAACACAATTCCTTACTACTTTACTTGGAATATGTTAAAATAAAATATGCAACCGATGAGAATATTTGTCTACCTGAGAAAATATTTAGACATATTTAAAATGTTTCACAAATTTACTATAAATGGCATCCTTATAACCAATTACAGTAGTTTTCGCTTAAGGCTTTTATCAAACTTTTTGTTACAGTCATTGTATAATTTCCATTCGTATAACATTCTTTATAGTCGAAAACAATGAACAGTTTTTATAACCAAAAGTTTGCTGTAATCTGTCTATTAATTAATTTGGTAAAAGTATTAAGATAAATGGAAGCAAGTCTGGGGGGTTACTCTGTAGTTCGATTCGAATGGCATTTCTATTCGAATGCCAAATTCAATCCGAAAAAGCACAAAATTAAATCTGAACAACGAACAAATATTATTCGAAAATGTTTTCTAGAGTACTACTCGTTCGAATTCGAGAAAATTTTCTTTCGAATCCAACTACAGAGTAACCCCCGTGGTTTTTTCCATTTGGTTCATTTTAAAAAGGTTCGACAGAAGCGGAAAGTACTGTAGTACTAAAATTTCAATAGAATTGAATTTATATATGTATTTAGGTACTTATGAAAATTCAACTTTCCTAACTAATATGTAAAGTCAACAAGTTGTTGCAGCATAAACACAATAAGGACTTTCTCTTGATTCACAAAGCGTGATGTGGATTACATGCATTGAAACATACACAAGTAGAAGGTAGTGTTAGGGTATGAATTCCTATATTTTATTGATATATTATAAATATGACATATTTTGAATACCTGTTCAAAATAATTACAACAACTAAATAACTAATTCACTTTCAAGTTCATAAACCACAAAAATTTACTTGACCTTTTCAATAAGAAGATGGAAATTATCAGGAAACCTCAAATTGGCTTTACTAAAATGCCTCAACATGGAAATAATCACATTATAAGAGCATTTGGCATTGCCACACTAAACTTTTCCTCACCGCACTCTCTATATCTCTATATTTGTCATACTGTAACACTTTTGCTCCTTCAACACTGTCTCTTTCTCACACTCCCTCACATCCTCACACACTCTCTTTCTCGTTCGTTGTCATACAATTACGGTTTTATCGGGGGACATCACTTTGGCAAAAACAAAAAAAAACAAAAACAACAAACCCAAATCAACAAAAAAGAAGATGGCACACCAACCAACCAACCAACCGACCGACCATCAACAAACTTAAACTAATTTAAAAATTTGTTGTTGCTGTTATTTTATTCGCCATCATTTTTGACTGTGAAATGCCATTTAAATCGCCTTCATGCAGTCATCATTCTTTCATTTATTCATTCACTATTTATTTACTCTGCGCTTTTACTTCATTCTTTTATACTCACATTTTTCTTTCTCTTATATTTATTTCAGTACCCACCGATAGTGGCATAGGCGTAGGCGGAGGCGGCATTAATGGTGCAGGTGGTGGTGGTGGCGGCGGCGGTATTGTCCTTAATGCTCCTGTACACTCATTGCTGCTACAACGCGCCATGCGGGATGTTGTTGCCACTAGTAGTTTAGTGCACGAAGCATCAAAGGATGCAGCAGTACCAGCGACAGCGCCAGCAGTACCACCATCCGCAGAGACCACAACATTGGAACAGCCACAAGGTGAGTCGAAAAGTGAACGCTTTGTCGTCTGTGTGAAGGTGTGTATGACTGTGTTTTTATGTATGCAAGTGTGTGACTGTGTTTTTGTGTGTGTGTGTGACTGTGTTATTATGTTCTGTGACTGTGTCTGTCGCACTCATTGCTTGTTGCTTATCTATACTAACATTTTGCGCTTTTTCATTTTGTTTTTGTTGTTTTTGTTTGTCTTTTGTTTTGTTGTTTTTTCATTTACGTATGTATACGACGGCGTACGACCTCCATTTTAATATTGCCATATATTACTTACAAACCTTAACTTCACTTCTTCTCTCTCTCTCTCTTTCTCTCTCTCTTAAACTTTCTACAACATCGTAGGTCAGTGTTTAATGGATGGTGTTCTAGTGACGGGGACAAGTGTACAGTGTGAGAAGCAAGTTGGTTGTCGTGCCATACAAAAAACAGGACACTGTTGTCCTGATTACAAATGCGGTAAGTTTGTTCTTTTTTTACTTTATTATAGCTGAAGTGGAGGAATGGACGCAACTCGCGCCATGAAAATAAAGTTCCACTTCACACTGCACTCTGCGCTTTTGCGCGGCATTTGCCACTTAATATTTATATGTAAATGTACGAGTTAAGTACCTACAGTTTTGTTGATTTTTTCCACTATTTTCTTGTTGTTTTGTTTTTTGCTTCACTATAGATTGTGAGAAGGATGGTAAAACTTATTTAAATGGTGATAAGTTAGTGGATCCAGAGACACCATGCACCGTTTGCTATTGCCAAGGTAAGTGTGTATAGAATTTGTGTGGGAAGTAACTAAGCGACATGTGAGCGTATGCACTGAAGGGGTAAAAAGTTTTTTGAAAGTAGTTTGCTTTTTAATTTTTCTTTAATGTTTAATTAATGTGTCATACATATATGTTAGATTTTTAGTTATCATTCGAAATGGTCTAATTGAATTTCAGAAAAGCAAAGTTAACGAGAAAACTTTAAAATTCGTTATAGTCTTCTTTTAAATGAGTAAATATGTATTCGATAACACGGGTCGGCGAGGTTTTTGATTGAGAACATAGAATGATTGCCTATTCTAGTTTTCCCCATAAAGCAGCAGGACGGTAGAAAATGGCCAAAATTGGTATTTCTTGCACTTTTGGACAAAGAGTTCACAAAATCTTGAAGTACTAGAAAATCTATTTGGTTTGAACAAATAAAATTATATATGAAGCCACATTTTGTTAACAAAATTCTTTTAAAAATCTTTATTTTACAGACTTTTGTAGTTATACCAGCAAATCTTTCAATTTCACCTTTTCATTTGCGATTCCATCATTTACTTATGTGGTGTGAGTGGCTCGATCCTAATTCAAATAATTCGGTTTTTGCATTATTCTGGAAAAAGTGTAGCTCATAGGTTATTCCGATGTTCTAAAACCCCCTATAATTTTTTATATATAACATTTCCTCCAAAAACAGTATAATAGTTTTTTCAATGGTTTTTGTTTTATCCGCTATTTATCGAAAAAGAGAGTTTAAACCCCCATTTTCAAGAGGAAGGGTACAAGATGGAGGAAAAGCATTTTAACAAAAATTTTTTATCCCTTTGTGCTTAACAACTTTGCTTCAGACATCAAATTTGTATCTGTTGATATAAAAAATATTCTTAATAGCCCCTGAAGGCCCCATTTTTCCGACTTCAGACCGATATTGTGGAAAAACTGGATATGATGGAGAAAAACTGAGTACGTAGTCGTCATTAGCGACCCCAAATTACTATAAAACCGTTCGAAAATCTCGCGCATAAAATTTTTGTTGCACTGTGCAATTATTCCTTGTTGGAATTCCCTACGACACTCAAATTCTCACTTACACCAAAAAATTTGCAAGCTTTCCATAATAGCTTTGCCAGAGTTGACTCAAATCCTTCCAGAAAGATACAAAGAGAACTTAATCTTTCTGTCCAGAAAGAGCTCGGAAACTGGTTTCCTGGGCCCAGAACCTGTACTCTCTACTCGTCTACTGCCATCAAGACCACCATTAGTGAGTGGGTCGACTTGACCCACAATCGTAAATGGGAGGAACTGAGGGGCTTTAGACAGACAAAGACCATGTTACCTGTTATCTCGAAGCGTGTAACAGATTTTCTGTTATCACTTAACAGAACATGGGTCAAACATTTGCATATGATTGGCCTGGGAGCTAGTGCCTTCTGTGCTTCCTGTGGTTTGGAGGAAGAATGTGAAAAGACGGCAGACCATTTTCTTAGTGTCTGCCCCGCTTTCTGCCAGATCTGAGTAAGCATATTTGGTGCTCGTGTATTGGGAAACGAACACCTGAGTTCTCTAACACCGCAGGATCTGTTAAGATTTATTAGCAGATCTGGTAGATTTAATGAATAGCACTTGTCTGAGTGCTGTATTCTTGAATACTTCTTTTACTGTTCCAACAAAAAACAAAAAAAAATCTTAACCTATACAACCTTGACTCACTATCTAAAACAACGAAAAACTCTGATGCAAATCCTTTTTCTCCGCATACTCTACAAAATTTCAAGAAATATGATTTTTTTTCTATAAACTTGGCAACTGTGGCTACGGAAAACCTTTGGCAGAGTCTACCCAAAGTTTTCCAGATGGAATTTAATACCATTACGCCTTGACTTAGGATCAAAAAGCAAAGCAAAATTTCCCCTTATTCTTCGTCTGTGTCAACAAAATTTACCGACTACTTGTCAGTATCGCACTGAATTTTTTTTCAGGGAATAAATCTACGCTTTACTATCTGCTCGGTTCTTTATTGGGAAAGCTGATGAATTCAAAAGAAACTGATCGACATCCCAGATAAAAAAAATTTAACCTTACAGATTTTTTCAGTAAGGATAGAATGACAAAATTATAGGCGTACTTATAACATCACCATTTTGTCTCGCGAAGGAATAAATCCTCTCCTCCCCTTGAACTCTGTAGGTAATAACAAACAAATCAGAAGAAGACTAAATACCCAAAGACTGTAATGATTTAATTTGAGTTAAATACTTTTCTATTCAATCACTTTTTCCATTCTTTTACAAAATACAAAGAAAACTCGAAAATTTTTTCAATTCCATTACCTAAAATTTTAATTATCGATTACAATTCCTTGCAATGGAATTAAAACTTTTATCAATTACATTACTAAGGAATTGAAAAAAATGCTAACAAGTACAATTCCTTGTAATTGGAGTCCAAGGGCGGGAAAGGTGGTGGTTATTTTTTCCCCCGATAAAAATTCCAACCATGATGATCTTTGTTCTTGAATTCTTGAATTGAAATAGTTTTCGAAATAAACAAAAAATCTAAACTTCTCAACCTCTCTTCTGAAATTTCTGGACTAGCTAGTACTTAAAACTGTATCTACACTTTCTGTACTTGGCTCTTGAAAATAAAATTTTTCACGAATTTATTAAATAGTTTCATCGAATTTTCTTGCCAGGTGGTGAAATACTGTGCAGTTCAGTGACATGCTTCCATCGTGATGATTGTACGCCCAAATTTATACAAGGACGTTGCTGCCCCGAATATGATAATTGCCCTGGTGAGCTCAACAGCAAAAAAAAAAAAAAAACTTTTACCAAGCAAATAACTAATGAATTCTTTTACCTTTATTCCATAGTTTCAAAGTTTCAACCAAATACTACAGTAAATACAACACTAGCAAAAACACCAGAAGTGCAAAAACCTAAAATATCACAAGCGATGCTCAATTCGAATATCACCATTAAAGAGATCACAAAACCAACAGAAATACGCATAACTGATGATAATAAAGCGATACCGATACATCAGATGCTCAAACCGAGCACAACAACAACAACAACCACCACCGAAGCACCAAGTTCAACCACAACGACAACAACAGCAGCAGAACCTCAAGCAATCTCAACAACAGCAGCAACAATCGTCATCAAAGATATCAACAATGAAAGCTCAGCATTACCAGCTTCAGCGCAAAGTAGCGCGGACAACAGCAAAATCAATATAAAAAAAGCTTTCGCACTTCCAAATGTGGGCATTAATGAAAGCTTGAAATTGAGTGCTTCTGTGGCATATCCCAGCACAGAACAACCAGATTTCAGAGCAGCTGCCACACCTGGCGTTCCAGAAGCATCACTTCCTTCAGTGGATGCAAGTTTAGAAGATTTTGATGAGGTGGCTGCTGCAAAGCAGCTAGCTGCCGCTTCAAATGTTCATGCTGATAAGCCAATATTAGTATTTGGTAGCACACAGTCGCTGCAAGGTGTCAGCGATTCAGTAAATGATCCCAGAAAAGTTAATATTAAACGTGAATATTTTGTTACGACTGAAGGTGCAGTCGGTCCAGCATTGAGTTCTGTCTTGCCTACTGCGGGAGATTTCAATTCAGCTGAACTTATTTATGGTAACTCGCAAACACATTCTCCGGTACCAAGCGATGCTCCCCAAGGTACTACCGGTAGCTTACATCATACGTCAATCGATTTGGAGCCGGATACCGCAGGTAGTGATAACATCTATCATATTATTTTGACAACGGATGGTCCACGATTGGGCAGCAGCACCGAGAATTATATAATTGTAAAAAGTCCAGAGGCGAGTTCAACGGAAGGTGAGTTTAAATTTTAGTTGGGTTCACTAGCGAGTCCAAAGCCCCCATTATGCAAGCTCCGGATTCACTAGTTGTTCCTACTTGCGGATTCAAACCCATTCCCCAATATCTTTGCTAATGAATTAAAAGAATTTTTGAAGTTGCGATAAATCTAAAACGGTGAATTTTTAGGATTTTGAATCCGCTAGTGATTATGAGCGTTTACGTTTCATTGATTACAAATTTTAAGTTTATACTATTTCTAATTTTTGTAGGCGTTCATCCAGGAACCCTCTATCTCAAATCCACGCCACAGCCGCCATCAATCAATAATGATAATAGCGATACGGCTAGAATGGAAGCAATATCAATATCTCAAAGTACCACGGAAGGACCCTCAGAAATTTCATCAACAAGTGAATCCACACCGGCAGCATTAGAATCATCATCCTCATCTACTACGACAAGTCCAGATGAAACGCCGTCGCCGTCGTCGTCCTCATCAACTACAGAAGCTACCGAATCATCATCACCGCCACCATCTAGTACCACTACAGATTATGGTAAGTCAACAACCGAAGTTATACAACATCAGCATCATGTAGAAGATGAAGAGACCGCAATGCCATTAGAAGCAAATCCCGCATATCCATCGCTACCAGGAGATGATTTCAGTCTTCGAGATGTCAATGTGAATTTTGAAACAGATGATAATACCGAAGCTGAATTGAAAGATGAACAACGCAGCATTGCATATGATGCCTTAAAGAGTACGAAACATTTAGATGAACCCCACAACAGCAGTAGTAGTTACAATGTTATAGAAGGAAGCGGAGCAGGCGTTGTTCTAATGCAAAATCCGTATACTACAACAGACGGGAGTTATTTTGAAGGTAGTAGTAGTACAACAGATTCCCCACTGTCTCCACAATTGCTCCCCGCAAAGGTGCCACTAATGTATTCAGCAGAAGATATTTCAGCAGAAACCGCAATCTCAAATAGCACCGACTTTCAGTTGGAGAAAATTATGAGAGGTGCAGAAAATGATACAGGCGGTTCAGGTTCAGGTGCAGGAATTGATTTTATACAACAACCATCGTTGGAGGCGCTAATGGCGGGCAGTGGCAGTGGAAGTGGAGAAATCGTTGGACAAAATACTGGAACAGCAGAACAGCAAAAGAAAGCGAAACAACGTGAGCCCACAACAGCGAGACCAACACGAAAGCCAGCTACAGTTATAGATATTGATGAATTGGGTGACGCTGTAGCCTCAGGAGATGGCAGTGGTAAATCAGAACCAATTGAAGATCCTAAATTGGATGTGGAAAGTTTAAAAGTAAATGAGAATCAAGAAGCTGGTGTGGCAAAACAAGATACTGCGGTCAAAGATGATATATTAACAGTAAAAACATTTAATCCAACAGAAGAAAGAGCGTTTGAAGAACAGGCTGCAATTGAGGACATAGCTGGAAGAAGACAAAAAATTCAACGATTGTATTTGCAAAGTTTCATTTAAAAGAGTTGATTTATTTTTATTTTTTTTTTTTTTTTTGAGAGTGTATAAAATTAAATTGTAAATTAAAAGATTTACAATTTTATTTTCCAATCGTAGATTAAGAAATTTAAAATTTTATTTTTAATTAGAAGAAAACGAAAAAAATTATGTAAATATAAAACAAAAAAACAAAACGAAATACAATTATTGATTAATGTAAGCAAATAATAAATAGCAAAAATTCATTAAAAATTTTATATAGACTGCAATGATGATTATTAACTTTGAATGATTGATTAATTGATGTAATGAGCTTACAATCATTATATAATAATGTATTATTATAACTATGTATTTTATTTGTTAATTGAATGGAAAGAAGAAAAAGAAAACATAAAATATTTAAATTTAAAATTAATTTAAATTAGTTACATAAAATTTACATAATTATTTTAGCTGTTGCTGTTATTATGAGAATTTTATGACTAGAAAAAAAAGTGAAAACAAATCAAGGTTGCTCAGTGCGAAAGAATCGTTTAAACTTATATATTGTCCTGTTGTTTAGTGCTATTTAATTCAGTTATTTTCTCTTCTGTTCAGATCAGCGCTGATTTGTTCAGTTCCGTTCAATTCTGGTCAGTTCTGTTCAGTTATAGTTCTACTTTTGCTAGATGTAATACAAAGCGCTCATTATACGATCTTATAACACATACTCTTGAAGAGAAAATATCACATATTAAATCAAAACGTTTATAACGAAGCATTTTAAGCAGTTATAGCAATATTTTGTATTGTTTTTTACTTTTTTGTTTTACATCTAACCGAATATTTTAAGCGTTACATTTTCTATTCCGATCGGAGGTTGATTGAGGAATCTTTTTGAAAACTTAACGAGCATTTAAGCGTTACTCTACTTTAATACTTAATTGAATATATTGTCAAAATAGTCAGTACCGTTATTGCAATTTAAAATAACGTCAAAGGAATATCTAACAACGAAATAGTTATAAGATTTTTAACGTTATTTTTATTTTTATTTATTTTCAAAGGTGAAAAATATTGATTGTGAAACTAATAACGTTATTCTGTGCTTTGACTCAATTAGAAATTATGTTGTTTAATTAAAAGACAAAAAAAAAAACTAGCAAAACATTTTCAGTTACAAAGTTTAATCGCCAATCAAAAGTAATAACGCTGGTTTTTGCCAGGTTTCAATTAAACAATAATGTTAATGTATGGATTAATCTAAAAACGATAACTTGTTACTTTAACAAATAACGTTCATTAAACCTATTGAAATCACTGAATAAAATACAAACTCAGTGAAAAACGTCATTTTATTTTGAAGTCACGATGTTTAAGCGCACAAAAATTTAACATTATTATAATCGAATAAATCGTTATTATAAATGAAAATAATTTAAATTCAATTAAAACATGAAAACTAAAAGGTTAATTGCAGCGTTATTGAAACGCGTAATACTTATCGTCGTTATAACCAAAAGTTTTTGAAAGTGTTGATAGTTTAACTTAACGAAGATAACGTTATTTTTAAGAAAACGAATCTCACGTTAATTTAAACACCACAGACGAATAGTTCATGTTATTTGAAAACGTGATAATTTCAAGCCATTCAAATTGTTAGACCAAAAACTATCACACCAACGAAAAACTTCAGAATATTTAGCAATCGCGTTATGAAAACTCGCGAAAATTCAACGTTATAAATTTCAAGCTATAAAAACATTAGTAGAATAATTTCATAGAAAAACGATGAAACAATCACAAAAACAGTTTATGTTTAAAGTCACGTTATCATCATCGTTATATCAGATAACGTTGATATGAAAAGAACTTCAATTAAATTTCAAATCTTTAACTATTAACTTTTGAAGTCATATTAGAAATTTAATTTTAACGTTACTGTAATAAAACTTGTTCTCAACCATCTATAACTGATTTCCTTCCTTCTTAAAATTATACAGATTCCCAAACCAAAACGTTATCGCTTTCCTAACGCTGATATTGAGCAACCTTGAAAAGTAAACTTTTTTGAAAAGCTGGGCTCTTAAAATGCAATAAATTTCGTAATTTTTGTTTGTAATAATCAAAATCTGCGTTTGATTCGCCAAGAAATAAGCGAGCTTATTTTAGAAATTTATGCTAAATATCAAATAACAATAAAAATTACAACAAATAATTCCAAACAAAAATAAGATAAGCTCTCTTTTGACTAGGAATCCTACACAGACAAATATTATATTAATTTAATTATTATTATTAAAATAATGTATTTTAAATATTATTTAATGCAAACATTAAGGTATTTCGACTTAAAAACACATCAAAATTTATTTAACTTATTGCAAAAAATAAAATACAAAACAAACAAAAAAAAACACCGAAAAACTAAAAGCACACCTGCAGAATTTAAATCACTCCAGCGATTTTCGCTGAATATATGAGAATCTCTGAGGGAACAATTTTGGTGCGGCGCCTCTAACCATTTCATTGACATATCAACGACATTCCTATTAAATATTTAACAAAAATATTTTAACACATATTATTATTTTATTTATAATTTTGATTTAATATTATTACTACTACAGCATAAATAATATAAAAACATACATAAATCTACATATGAATTGTGTCCAGTGTGCCACAAGTTTTTTGCATTATTAGTCGCAACAATTTTTAATTTCTATTAATATTAATTATTAAAAATAAAAAAAAAATAAAAATATTTTCATTTATCATTTAAAAAAAAAAAAATATTTTAGTGAATTTTTTACATTTTTTCTTTTGGTTTTTTATAATTTTTTGTGTTTTTTTTTATTTTATTTTGTGTTTTAATTTAGTAATATTGAGACATCGATACCTCTATTCTTCAACCACGTATCTCCATTTTGGACGAATTTTAGTTTATATGAAAAAAAAATAAAATAAAATGTTAGAGTCAGTTCTTCAACCTCATATCTCCACTTGAAAACTAAAGTTTTGGAAAACCCAAACCTTTAGTTTCTTTCGTTTTTTGCTAAATGACAGGTACATTTAGAGATATCGTCGCCTGAGAATTGATTTGGCGTATAGGTTTATGAATTTGTACACATATACGCCAAATCAATTCTCAAATGACGATATGTGGTTTAAGAATAGAGGTAGCGATATATATTATCCTTTATACAATATGATAGTCTTGTTTCATTTCCGAAGAGCTTTTTTATTTTAGACTGATGAAATAATAAAAGTTTTTTGTTTTTTAATTTTGCTTTATAATTATTTAAAATAATTTTAATATATAAAAAATCTACAACTACAAAAAAGTGTCAAAATATTGAGAAAAAAAAGTCATTTCTTATAGTTTGAAAAAAAATAATAATAATAATCATAAACAAAAATATATACATATATATAAATATATATACATATTTAACTAAATATATATATATTTTGTAGTTATTTAAAATTTTTATCATATAAATACATACATACATAAATACATTTATAAATATTTAAGCAGCAACTAAAAACGCACATTGTAGAAGTAAAAGTTTTACAACTGAAAAATTTAAACATCGAATCGTTTCTTTTTTTAAATAAAAATAATAACTAAATTGAATATACTTTAATAAATACTTAGCTTAAATAAAAAATTCTTTATTCATTTACTTAAAGCTCTAGCAATATTGTTTATGGTTAAACATAATTGAATGAGTTTAAGTTTCATTAATTTACTTTTAGCTTTAATTTTTCATTTAGAATTTAAGTTTGATTTTCAATGATATATGATTTTCAAAACAATGAATTTGTAATTTAACAAATAGTAAATAAATTTTAAGAAATAAATAAAATAAAAGATAAATGAAAATTGTCGTTTTTATTCTATAAAAGAAGATGTAGAAAAACAAGATTCAAAGTGCATTTATCTACAAAAAGAGTAACCAACATCAGATGGTAGATAGAGGCTAGAAAAACATCGTATTTTACAAATCCGTGTTATACGGGACGCTTTATAAGGTTAGGGTGAATGCATTTTTTCCCTAGAACAGATTCTCCGCTAACGCCAAAGCAAGCCAAATATAAACATACCAAAAACAGGCCCTTACTAAATTGCAGTCGACTGGATGTTTCTAGTCTGACCGGTGTCATTACGAGGCACTGGCCGGAGAGTGAACACTAGGTCGGGCCGTTTTTAAACTATTTTCTCGGATCGAAATCGAAACTTTGGAGTTTTTAATTACTATTCTAAAATCTTTAAAGGCCCCTCACTCTTTAAAATTTGAACCACCCATGTCAAGATGGGAGGGGCGATAAAAGGCGGGAAAATGGCCAATTTCAAAGCAGAAATGTTAAATGTTTGGCAAATGTTTTTCTCTCCCTGTCGGCACTTTGGTCGAAGACTCTGTGCTCTTTTACTGGTCAATTGTATTCTCATTGACATTCGTTACATTTTCGTCGTATGATCATTGGAACTTTTGTTAACTTTCCTTCCATCAGAACTTCTGTGGATCAAATTGTCTCTTTCGACACTTTAGTCAGCTACCCTTTATTCTCGGTGATACTTTTGCTAGTCTTTTGTATTTTGTCGGGATTCATATCGGTTTCCCTGTATTTTTGTCGGTATATCTTTCGACCGCTTTGTATTCGCGTCAGCACTTCTGTTATCATATCATATTTTAGTCGACACTTCCATTGACTGCCTTGTATTCTCTTGCCCCTTGTTTTCTTGTCGGTCATACTGCATTTATAATTATTTCGGCGAATCTGAACGGACTTTTTCCCCGTCTTTCACGAACAAGGAGCAAATCTCAGCGATACTCCCCCCCGGAAAAAAATCCTGGCTACGGCCCTGAAGCATACCCTTTCTGATATCTCTGATAGAATTTCATGTAATTGGACATCTCTTATCAAAGTTGAGTCAACAATTTTTTTGTAAAGAAGAAATTGAAAAATATTAGACATAGGGAACAAAAAGTTGCTCTGGCAGGGTTTAAGCTGATGAAGTTTATGAATTTATAGCCAATCTGACTATCCGTGAACAACAACACTTTCACAGAGGCTCTTCAGGATTATACCTTTAATTAACTTATGACGAGATCTTCACTGTTATGTAAACCTGAAGCTTATTGTTTATATTATATAAAACAGATTAATCAACACCATTGCAAAATTATGATGAAATTATATACACATCATAGTTAAATAAAGTCAGCTCAATTAAAAAAATCATCAAATTAAGATATTGCAAAAATGACCCTAATAAAAAACCACAAAATAATTGAGGATGATTTATAATAAATTCTGCAACAAACACAAAATAGCATAACAATAAAATTAAAAACAGATTATTAATTAATAACAAAAAAAAAATCTTCCTCATTACATGGTCAGTTACCACAATGAAAGCCGCAATTACAAATTAAAAAAGATTTGCTACTTACTTAAAAAAATGTAAAAAATATTGCATAATGAAACTTTGTAGTACATATACAAGTTTACAAGAGGAAAAAATAATGTCGACTACAAAAAATAAAAAAAAATATAAAACTATAAAAATAATAATAATAGTAATAGTAATAAAAGATAAACGCGAAAAGTACAATACAAAAGATGATGATAATAATCGTGTGGTTCGCTATTGATGATGATGGTGATAGTGACTGACGATTGTATGCATGTAAGTAATAATGATGTTGCATAGTGTTATAGTTACATATTGAATACACGAAATATTGAAAAAAAAGCGACGACAATTGACAATTGCATTAAAACTAGTTACAGACATACACGAGGTAATTAAGTATGTGGCATCATAAAAAAAAAAAAAACAGTACACTTAGAGAAATACCAAAAGAGCATCAATATTTAGCTACAATAAGAAAAAAAATCCAAGGATTTGCACCGGCTACTATGGGATAAGTTAACTTCATACAACATACAAGATTTTACTCTGTTCGGACCTTATAAGTGTGGCTGGAAAAATCTGGTAAGCTCACTTTGTACAGATATCAACTCTACACTCAGTCCAGGAAAGGACCTGAGAAAAACAGATCAACTCCCATCTATTCGAATCTAATCTAATTAAACTTTGCTAAATGTTGCTGAACGATATAACCTACGCAGGAAAGATAACAGTTTTTCGTTTCTTAAAATTTATTTTTCATTCATGGCCAACGATCAAAATGTATGAAATTTTCATCGATAAGTAGGCCATCCATACGTCAGGAATTAAGCCTGACAATTAGTCATTAAACAACTTGTCAGGAATTTGGTCCGGCATCATATTTTGTCAGGCATTTAATATAAACAAATAATAATGAAATTTCCCTTTTTATGCAACACTTTTTATTTTTACGTTTTTCGTCTACTTCTATTTGTCAACTATCAGGCATGTTCCAGAATCCGAGTGAAAGTGAATTCGAAAGTGAATTTTAAATCGAGTGAAATTGTTTTTGGTGTTCTAGAAACCGAGTGAATTCATATTCACTATTTTGTTTTAACTCGTTGTAATGTTTGCAACTCGCTGTAATTTTCAATCAGCTGATTGCAAGGAAAAAAACAAAAAAAGTTTAATGCTTTAATTTTATATGCGCTAAATATTGAAGCCAAAAAACAATATGCTAGCGTAAAAATCAAAAGGAGAACATTAACAGCGGCAGCGTTAGCGGCCGTGTAGATGCCGGCAATGGAAGACACGGCGGTACTAGGGTCAGCAAAAAGGCAGCAACGATCACAGCTTGTGCACCTTCAATTACCGTGTAAATTCCACATATTTGGGCAATTGACTCATCTGTTAAAGACAAAACGAACTTATTGAAGAGGCCGTCACCGGTCGCTCCAGCTTTGGAGTTGTGCGCTATTTTCTTCCTAATATTTGTCTTCTAATCCATCCAAACCTATTGATGTGTTTAATTAGAAAAATGTATACAAAATATATGTATGGAATTACCTTTTTCCAACCTTATACAGGTCCGTTTTCAATTGTCGACAGTGTTTCTACTTTTGGTTGGTTGTGAGTCAGAAATAACGCTATAGCGCAGTTTTAAAACCACTTTCTTACCAAACTAAAATTAAAGCTGGTCTCTTACTACCCCAGCTGGGTTCTTACCCACCCCGTGTAGTTTAGATAATCTAGCAGATTCTTTGGACTAACTGCAGAGCAATCGGACAGGTTGTCGAGGAAATACTTTCTATACAAGAAGATGGCTTGATGCTTCTTCACAAACTTGAGGAATAAGGCTTCCTGGAAGGAGTTCTTATGCTTTCGCCTTGAAATTTTTATTTTCATTCATATTTTTTATACTTGATTAATTTTTTATTAAATTTACTTATATTTTAGCGCCGACTGCTCTATTTCACTTATTGCTGCTAAAGTGAATTCAAATCACTTTTGTTTTGGTGAATTCGGTTTCTAGAACATGCGAATTTGTTCGAAATTCAGTTTTAACAACGAGTAAGAAATGAAAAGTGAAAGTGAATTCTACAACACCAAACAGTGAAATTGATGTGATTTCAATTCACTTTCACACGAAAGTGAATTCTGGAACATGCCTGTATATTGCTTATCATCCTGTACATGATCCAATTAAAAATAACCTGTGTTCTGGTATAGTTTGTATAGTGGATACGGCAAACTAGTTTCGATGTTTGATGATTTATCGAAGTAGTATACTACTGATCTTATTGAGTTAACGCAATCAGATTTGTATCGTTATTTTTCAAAACTAACGTTAATATAATATTAATTTGGTTAATTTTTGGGACACAATAAATAACCAAGAGTGGCGTTTAATCAAAAAGTAACAGCGTAGTTAAGTTTCTCTCATCCACATTTTTGAAATCCAAAAATATTTTCAGGTTCCAAAAGGATCTTGAAAGTCCCGAAATTTCGACCATAAATTCAGATTTTTTAAAATTTTCAGCCAATAATTTTTTTAAATTTCTCAGCTCCGTTATACAAATAAAAACATAATGCAAAAATTTAAATTTTTTAAATCGGATAATGTTCATTGTTCTCGATGGATGTTAAAAATTTAGAATTGTTGACCATAATTTATACTTTTCATACAAATTTTGCTGAATTTCTAAAAACTTACAAGTTTTGAACCTCTTGCAATACTAGTATACCTCATAAAATTCTATTAGCATAACGTTTGTATTAGTGTTTTAAAAAATAATTTGAAATTTTGACCAGTGTCAGGAATTGGACCGGACAAATTATATCAAGCCTATCGATTAGCGAAATTTCAGCCCTAAACCTACTTATTGCTGACACCAGTTGGTAACTTTCGCGGATGGCCTTTAGAAAGTAGAATGTTTCATCCTAATCTGCAAGAACTACATACTTAGAATAAACGAGCAAATTTATAGTTACTTTCCATTCGAAAATTTACGTGATTTGAAGTTGTTTTATATTTACTTTTGGCTCAAAACTCTTTCGTATTCAATTTAATATGTTTCAGTGTTAATTTAAACACTTTTTTTTTCAAATTATGAACAATTGTTTTATATTTTACGTTGAATTTTTCTCCAAGTGTATTTGTTTGCTGTAAAAGAAATTACAACAATTTGTAAGTAAATTTACATAACAAGGTTGAGGATATGGATGAAAATTACACAATTATAGGTGGTGCCGAGATGTGTTGAAGCTGTCACTGCTGCTACTCTGTAACTCGGTAATTACATGCCAAAATAACTACTACAAAAAAAAAAAAAAAAAAAACAGCAGAAATAAAAACCCTATGCGGACGGACATATTGGCATAAAAGTGATTAGTATGCAAGAAAGATAGTAATTGTATGATATGTATAGATAATGAACCACAGAGAGACAGACAGAAAAATAGGCAAGGCAGGTAGGAAACAACGAGCGAAAACCCCCACAACAAGCAACAATGGTCGTGTCGTGTGCAGTGAAAGTGACAGTTCAACCAAACAGAAAAACAACAAACTGCAAATCACGAATGAATATAATTTATTTAAAGACACAAAAAACAAAAAAAAAACAAAAAAAAAAAAAAAAAACAGAAAAAACAAAATAAATCACATAAAAGATAATAGCAGCTAACAAGTTTGAAATGAACATTCCGTGGCAGAGGGGATTAGGATTACTTCAGATACTTTTTTTTTCTGAGCTAATTGAATTGATGATACTATCAAATCAAAGACTTTCGCTTTCATAAGTGGACGTTGCACCCAACGATACCAGTTACGGTTATAAATAAAGCATAAGATTTATGTTTTAAATTAATAAATTTGTTTTTTTCTTTTTTTTATTAAATTTTCATACAAACTAAATTAACAGGAAAAAAATACAAACAAAAAATGCATTTAATTACATAGGTACAAATGATAAAATTTCTTTTAAATATATAAATGATTTATATTTTGTTTTTTTTTTAATTAATTAATTTATTTATTTATTCTTTCCAATTTGATCGACCTGCGCCTGCAAATTATTAATCACTTCTGATGGCACTTGATCACCCAAAATCTCAAATAGATTTATTCTTTGATTTCCGGGTATTTGTTCGTATGCGCCCAGTTCAATACCTTCCTGGACATTTTGAATTTGTGCATCCTTTGGTATGAGGAAGGTTTGCTGCGCCTGTCTTATAGCTTCATTAGTGTAGGCGGCCCCTTCACGTTGTGGACGAGCATGTGCAAGCGTAAGAAGCGCAACGAATGAACATAACAACACAAATGTTTTCATTTTGATTTATTTGAACTTTAAACTGTAATTAAGACAACACTATAAATGCTTAAGTATCTATTTAGCTTTTTATTTTCTAGAGTTTTTTTTTTCCAATAACTAGTTAAACTTCCGTCGTTATGCGATTTTCCGTTCAATGTTACCTTACGAGCGTTCAACACGTGAATGTTTTGTGTTGCGCATGCGTCGTTTCGGTTTTATAAGCTCGGCGTCTTGCAATTGGTCGAAAATTTTGGATTTTTTACAACGAATAGTTTATGTGTTTGTTCATTTCCATCACTGGAAAGTGTTCATTTGTTTTGTTTTGTTTTTTTTTTTTGTGATTTTGTGATGCGGCAAGATTTGTCCATGTTTTGCAAATTGTATTCGCAGCACGTTGCCGATTTTTTGTTTTTTTTTTTTTTGGTTTTTTGTGTTTTTTGAATAAAGAAAGTAGTAATATCATATGGATACTTAAATATTTATAATATAATAATAGGTACAGTGATTCCCAAAGGGTGGCAATCCAATTTTCGGAACTATTGTTGCAGAAGTTGTACTATTGTATAACATTTTGAATAATTTCTACATGATTTCGAAAGTGAAAGATTTACGATCAGATCGGTAGATTGGCATGCTTCAAATTACAATAAGAGAAACTAAAAGGTAGTCAGAGACAAAAAAGCTTATAGAAATAATTATTTCTATAATTAGAAACAATTAGAGAAAATCTTTTTGCTCAGCTGCATAAAATCTAGCAATTTACGTACCCTAGATCGGCCTCATCTTGCATAAGCCTCCCACTGAAATTTGCGTTAAAAAAATTCAATGGATCTAGAATTTAGGGAAATTGGGCGAGAACTGAAGAAGATGGGGAACCACCCATCACGATAGAGGAGTTTTGTTGAGGCTTAATGTCCCGACAGGAGCTAACAAAGAGAGAGGCATTCGGGTACTGTAAGAAACAAGGAGAAACAACATTCTTAATAATAAGTTTTTTGGGAAGTTTCTGGTGATTTGAGACACGTGAGACACAAAAAAAAGTTTTTTGGGATTTTTTTTTTTTTGAGGTTAGGGACGACATGTAACATTTCCCGTGAAAAATAATATGAGATTCATGTTTATCAGCTGAAACTACACAAAAAAAAAAGCATTTTCCGTCGTTTTATGATGATTTTGGTAAGCGTAAGACCCGAAAACAGCCTTTTTGGACCTTTTTTGAGGTTAGGGACAACACGTGACATTTCCTGTGAAAAATAATATTAGATTCATATTCACCGAAAAAAATATACGAAAAAGGCTTTATCTGTTTTTTTTATAATGACTTGGGTAAACGTACGCTTTCATTTGAGCCCAAACATGCCCTAAAATACCTTAACCAATTGTGGACAGGGGGGGGGGGGGGGGGGTCCATTTACATGTTTTAAACTTATATGTTTTAAAATTAAACAATAGAACCCTAAAAAAAAGTATATAGCTTTATTTTAAGGATTTATAGTTTATCGGGTGTTACACACTCAGTTCATTGACGGTGTAACAAAAATATGTTCGTTGACGGCGGGTTAATAATTAACGATCAGAACTAATAAGAGGCAATTAGAGACTGTAAGGAACAATTTGTAGCAATGAGATGCAGTCAGATACAAGTACACTGCAGTCAGAGGCAATTCACAGCAGTCGAATCAATAAAAGAATATCAAAAACAATCAGAGACAGTCTGAGTTAACCGAAAACATTCAATAACTGTAAGCGACAGCCAGAGGTAATCAAAAGAAATAATAGGCATTCAAAACCAATTTGAGATTATAACAAAAAGGGACAGTCAGATGCAATAAAAGGCAGCCAGAAGCGGTGTAAAGCCGTCAGCGGTAACCCGAAACAATTAGATACTACAAAACGACAGGTAGGAGCAACAGAAGAGAGTCAAAAGCAACAAAATGCAATCCGAAGTAATAAGAGGCGCTCAAAAGTAATCAGAGCCGTTCAGACCTAAACAGAAGGGATAATCTGAGAATGTAAAAGAAAGTCAGAGGCGATTAGAGATAGTCAGAGGGAATAAAAGGTATTCATAAACAATCAGAGGCAGTCTGAGATAACACAGAAGGGACGCACTATCAGAGACTATAAAAGACAGTCAAAAGCAATAAGAGAAAGTCAGGAGTAGTAAGAGGTATTCAACAGCAATCCGAGGCAATCAGAGACTATATCATAAGGAACAATTAGAGGCAATAAAATGCCGTCAGATGTATTTAGTAGGAGATATTTAAAAGCAATTAGCCAAACGAAACCCAAAAGGGAAACTTATAGCTATATAAAAGAGACAATAAGAAATACTCAAAGGCAATAAGAGGTGTTCAAAAGCAATCTGAGCAAATCAGAGGCAGCCAATGGGTACAATTGTACCTTTCGGGGTACAATTCCAAATTTATGACACGAAAGTACGCTTTTTTTGACAAAAAAGTACGCCTTTTTTGACAAGAAAGTACGTTTTTGGCTGTGCAAAGCCACACATATGAAAGTATTTACATATATACCTTAATTTTAAAATTTTGTAGGAGCAAAACTCATTTCCTAACTTTAATATACTGATTTTTTTTTTTTATTTGTTATGCATATTAATTAAAAGAACAGAAACGTAAGTTTGGGTTGAATGCCCTATAAATTTTTTGATCGTGATGCAGGTGGAAAGGTTTAATCAGAAATTCGATTTCGATTCGGCTTTTAAGTTTTTAGCAAAAGAAAACTAACGATATGAAGTTATATATACTGATATATATAATACAATTTTTTGATTTACATTTTGGTATTGAAAAGTACGTTTTGCTCCAAATTTTGGCACTTTTATAAATTTGTTAATCGCAACACTGCCAATTGTAACCAAAAGAGACAGCTAGAGACTATAAGTCATACACCATAAATCATACCTCTCAAAAGAAATAAGACGCACTCAAAAGCAATCAGAAACAGTTAGAAGTAACCCCTCTGTGGACTCCTAGCACTTAATTGGATACTTAAAATCTGTAAGTTGACAACCCCATCGCTATCGCCTGAGCTTTGAATAAACTAGAACTGAGAAACACTACCACAAAGTAATCTACGGTGTCAAAAAAAGGGAATCATGCATCGAGATAGAGGATTTCGTATTTTTTTTGCTCGAATTCTTACGATACTCGAAGCATGTAACACAAGGGATCTGCTATAGGAGATAGAATCACAATTCGATTCTAGTGTTTCAAAGTTTTTTCGGCAATGAGCTGATTACCGAAAAAATAAGATATATTTAAATTTTGAAAAACATGCAGCAGCTTAATAATTATATCCCTCACATTGCTCACTCCTACTGTCTGTCTGCCAATGTTGTACAAATGTCACTGGAAATGAAACTCAATCTACTCGTGTATCAACTTGTACATACTACATTACAATACACATGTACTCGTGTGCATATTTATGAGGCAATAATTAGAAAAAAAAAATAAAAAAATACAAAAAATTTAAGCTTAAAACAAAAAATGCATTCATTGAAAACCTCTTCATCTCATGTTTCTGTTGGTTGCTGTTGCTGAAATGAACGGCTACATGGAGAATCACTTTAGCTGTTATTGCTGTTGTCGCACTTTAAGCTGCAAATTACAACTAGCTTGGCCTAAAGCTGTTAACGGGCTACACTGACAATTAATATTATGATTATTATTGCCTTCTTTTTACGTAATTTTTATATCGTTTTATAGTATGCTGTAAGTTTATAATAGTAAATGAATACATCTGCTGTTAACTGTTGCCAGCACTGTGCCATATGAATCCGACCATCCGACCGATCACTTTTGTTTTTCTGACCACTTTTAAATCGAGGTTTGTCTTCATTCATTTTCGAGTAGGTACCTACTGCAATAATGGAGATATATAATTTCTTATTTTTTAATGTATTATTAAGTACCTACCTTCCTTTTTTTTGTTTTGTTATTGTTTTGTTTTTGCACAACTTCTTTAAACTTTTGTTTGGTTTTCGTTGCAATTAAATCGTTTTGTGAATAATTAAATTGAAATTTCAACCAGACTGACCGATTTTCTTGGTATAGGTTGTATGATTTTTTTTAAGTGCCATTGGCTGACTTACTTGGTCGCTCACTTGGGGTTAATGTTTTTGTAAATAGCTTCGATCGTTACTTTTCATTGCTTATTTATGTGCTTTGAAAGTGTTGGCGGATTGTGTAATAATTTTAGCTGCGAGGGTTTGCACGCACGCCGGTTTCAATGCCACAGCAACCAAGCAGATGTGCGCATAAGTAAAGTAGTGTTGAAGTTGAAGATGCTAGTGGCAAAGAAAAAACGTGTGGCAGGTCGGTAGGTCATACTGGTTGTGTGTATGAGCATATGTGGTAGTGGTAGAATTTGCTATGAAAGTTGTTGGTATTGCACTTTGTGGGGCAATGCGCAAGGCTAATAACACTTGGAATTATTGACATTGTGCAGAATTTTTTGTGCATGAAAACTTATATTTAGTTGGAGTAGATATTTCAAGAAGAAGTGATATTCTGCGATTAGAGAACAGTCAATCGAAGGTGATACCTCCGTACGAGCGATTATCTCGTTATTCTTTCCCAAATCTCAAAACTTCGTTCATAAATTTTAACTGTCTTGAGTACGAAGTTTTGATTTCAATTCGCACTTACGTAATCTTTCTGCTGCATAAAGCAATTTTGGGAGTTCTTCACGTTTTTGCCATGTATTTTGGTTTTTCTTTTTCTATACTTTTGCCTCGATGTATGTCTTCTCTCGACTTCTGTAAACATTTTGTTATTTCTCTTTCTCTCACGCAACTTCTTCCTTTCACGTGTTCCTCGAACTAACGGTTAACGTTATTTTTGTTTTTGAAAAAGGTGTGGCGTTCTATATGCATGTATTCTGTGGTCCTATATGCCCAATTATTTTTAATGATATTTTATTTATTTCTTTTCTTTTTAATATAAGTGAAGGTCCCCAACAAAACGCTGCATTTCGTATATTGTTTAGAAAATAAGTTGGATATGCAGGTCGGTTCCAATTATTGAATTCTGTCGAAAACTCGACTGAAGTTGCAAAATACGCGCCAAATTTCGAAATAGACCGCTATGATATCATCGGATTGTATCAAGACGTAACAAATCGGTAAAATCGGTCCAACAAAACTTTACATATTTAAAATAAAATTACTGCTTGCGTAATGGTCTTGCTATTATTAAACGATCTAAAAAAAAATTTCCTTAATTTCCGAACGAAGCAAAGTTATTTTCAAAATTAAAATGGTTTCGAATAAAACGTGACATTACCAATTAGTTGCACCTAAACGCTACATTTTTTTTAAATATACAAATCTCATGGCTTTGAAAGCCTTACCGACTATTAATTCTTTTATTTTTCGAATAAGTTTTAGTTTGTTTCAATTTTAAATTATGACGTAATAAAATATCGGGTTTAAAATCACTATAAACAATTTCAAAATGTGAACAATAGTAGCTTATAGTTAAATGAATGGAAAAATTGGACAAAATCTCCATTAAAGATAACAGAAAATGGCAAAATTGATATTGCATTTTTGGGTTAAGAACTTTCAAAATTCTTACGTAATAGAAGCATTCTACTGTCAGATTTGAATTTAACGTAAAAAATTACAAACCACAATATCTTTTTATTTTAGACTGCTTTCTCATGTTGACAGGGAAATGTTATTTAAAAGCCGAAACATTTTGCCGTTTAGTTTCTCTTTTGTGCAACACTAATCCAAGTATTAAATGATTTTCGTTGTTAACACTTTTATATATGTATCTAATTATTACTATTTATTTGGCAAAAATTATTTTTTTTTTTTTAATTTATAATTTCAGAACAATGAGAAATATTCACTAAGAAAAAATTTCACATCAGCAAATGGTAAAAGTGATCCAGAAATTTTCAATAAATCAAAAACACTGCCTCATGTAAATGGTCACTCTCTCACTAAAACCAATTGCGGTCATCCATATTCAATATTTCACAGATCAACCGCACATTTTTTTTATTCTCCGTGGAATTCGGTCAGTTCGGGTCTTAGGTTAGGTTAGGTTGGAGTGGCTGTCGAGAGACACACTTAGGCCTGAACGGCCCATTGTGATACCACATAGTTGGACCTACAGTTTAACGCCGATTCCGAACGGCGGTGTGGCAATTTTTTATCGGCTTGGTGGTTTTGCCATTACCAACCAATGTGTGTACTTGTACACTATCTTATAATTCTCATACACTTTATATTGATAGTGAATATAAGAAAGTAATGAAAATTAACCACCAGACGAAGACGGGAATCGAACCCGAACTTCCCAGATGAAAGTCTAGTGCACTATCCACTAGGCTATCGAGGTCATCCAGTTCGGGTCTTCGTCGAATTAAAAATTTTTCTTAATGACTTTTTTTTTTTATAATCAAAATGTACAAGTTTTATGTTGAAAATAAATAATAATATATTATATATATAATATATAATGGGAGGGTACGTTACATAATATGTGAACGGCCCCTTATGAGTTATTATGTTAAAGGTAGATATTGCAACATGTATGGAGAAAACTTAATTAAAAATGTAGGTACATATTTTCAAATTATAAGACTTATAGAAAAATATAGCATAAACCTACTAAAGACGAGAAATAAGTTTTATAGAAATTTTATAAATGGATATCATTAGTTAATTACCGATAAGTAATTAGAAAGATAAAATAAACTTTTAAATGTACAGTTTCAACTCCTGAAAATTTATGAGGAAAACTATACGAATCTTCTATTTGAGTGCATATGACTTCGGTATTTCGTACTTCCTAGTTTTCTACCTTGTTTTTTCACACAATACGTTAGTGTCAACAGCCTCATAAGCATATATAATTGCGGACAATGAAACTAATTTCATAATTGAGTAATATAATCCCACTGTATCACATCGCGTTCAAGCATGATTGCCATCAAGCACGTGTCACTGGCTATTTTGACATTTCTTACACACATGTGCAGCACAAACGTCAAACTAAACTGAAATTTCAAAGCATCAGCGTGTGTTTGGCAACATCAAATAGTTTTTGGAAAATAATTAAATAAAAAAGAATACAAAATAAAATTAATAAATTAAAAATTTTGCTTAGGAGCATAGCAAATCAAATCTAGTTCAATTAGAAAATAAGCAAAAACGTATAGCCAAAAAATGGAAGTAGAAAACGGTGAGGGACAAGTACAAATTCATCTGAGAACAAAACAAGAACAGTGAGTGAAACTACAACTGCTAAAAATAAAACTAATTTATTTATCCTCCTCTTTAGCTACGCTGTGCCGGATGTACCCTACTCCATAGAGGGTAGCGTTACCAAGGATGATCTGAACACATTCGTAAATACGCTGCTGGATCAGTGTGCAACAGGCAAAGGCGATCAGAAAAATCCTGTTGAATTTGATTACCTCGTGTTCGATGAATTTTTACACGGCCGCTTATGTGATCATTTACGCGAAAAAGCAATTTCCTTTGAAGATTCTATTGAGATCGAATATGTGGAACGTTTTCCAGCACCCGAACCACAAGATTGTCTACTACATGATGATTGGGTTTCAGCGGTCAAGACATGTGGCAAATGGGTGCTAACTGGATGTTATGACAACACCGTAAACATATGGACGGTTAAGGGTAAACATCTGCTCACAATACCGGGACATACAATGCCCGTAAAAGCAGTTGCTTGGGTATCGCTGAATGAAGAACGTGGCACATTCATTTCGTGCTCACAAGATCAAACGGCCATGTTATGGGAATGGCAAATCGATACGAATTCCGTGGAATGTGTTTCAGTGTGCAAGGGACATGAACGCGGTATTGATTGTGTGGATGTCAGCATAGATCAAAAGCGTTTTGCGACCGGCTGTTGGGATAATATGCTTAAGATATGGTCGGCGGGTAAGTAAAATTTAAACATATACAAAAAAAAAAACTGATTTGCTTAGATTTTATTTGTTTTTCACACAGAATTCAATGATTTGGGTGAGGGGACTTCAAAACGTGCCAGAAAGGAAGCGGGTACAACCAGAGTATGTATATAACAAAGCTACAATAATCCTTGCTTAACTATGTCGATAAAAATTCACATTTTGAACTGAAAACTTAAAAAAAAAAATCAAGTGCAATTAAATGAGAGCCGCAATCAAGTGTGTCAAATATTCGGGATTACTGTATTTATTTTAAAAATTAATTTATTAACCACTTTGCCTCCTTCTAGATCCCACAACTAACACTCCAAGGCCATCGCGAAGCTATTTCTGCAGTACAATGGATAGACTCCAGTGTAATACTAACTGGCAGCTGGGATCATACTATGAAAATTTGGGATCTCAATCTTGAAGGCATTAAAGCTGAAATATCTACTAATAAATCCATTTTTGATGTAAGCTATTCAAAATTGAATCGCTTAATTGTTACGGCATCAGCAGATAAAAATTTACGGCTCTACGATTCTCGCACAAATCGTAAGTTAAAATTCCTGTATGCATATTTGAAAATTATTTAAATTATTTACTAATTCCCTTGACAACAGAGGGTTCCGTGGTACGCAATACCTATTTGGGACATACACAATGGGTGCAAACCGTAGAGTGGTCTACTACTGAAGAGCATTTATTCATTTCCGGCTCGTATGATAATCAAAATAAGCTATGGGATTGCAGAAGGTGTGTTAGGTCTTAAACATTTACTTTCTCAGCTTTTCTCTAATTGTATAATTGTTTTTTCCGCAGTCCTAAAGCGCCTTTATATGATTTAATTGGACATGCTGATAAAGTTTTAGATATCGATTGGTCAAATCCAAAGTATATTGTTTCCAGTGGTGCTGATAATGCGGTGCGTGTCTATAAATCACGAAAAGCTGTAGCAATGGATGTGAAATAATTATATACTAGTATATAAATTGTTTTCCACGAAAATAATAATATCTGTGTCTTTAATAAATCAATCCATATACAAAAATAACATGATACAAATACATTTTTGTATCATATGATTCATACAATAAAACAAAAACTACTCTATAAATTGAAATTTTAATGAGCTAAAATTTATAAATTAAAAGTTGCGTTTCTGCTGTGATTGAGTGAGTTGTGTAGCTGATATTCCAAGGGGATGGTTGTTATTACTTGGAATATAGCGTAAAGGAAGAGGAAAATTGGATGCCCTCCAGAACTGTGACAGATATTTCAAAAATCTTTAGTCTACCAATATTCTTTTCGTACCGGAATTTTTTTTTTTGGTGCGAGTTGATTTATGAGTTGTGAGGCATTATCTTATCACCAATTGTGGAAAATCAGAGTTAGATGAAGTTTCGCTGGGGCGACCTAACATTTCAATGAAGTCACTTCTAGTGCCTGATCCTGAGAGCAAACTAAAAGCATTTTGCAACAATAGAAAATCGGTGTTACAGCATTGTGTATAATTAATCTAACAAGGAGTATGACCTTGGGCTACCAGGCTACGTAAACGGAGACTTAAAAAAAAACATTTGCTTTAAAAAGTAAATTTTCCATACTCTGTTCATCTGTTCTTAGAATTAAATTAGAATATTTACAACTAGCAAAGAATTTTTGTAATTTTCATTAAATTGTTGGAAAAGATTTATCTCACATTAATTTCACAGTTAAGAAATTGTTTTGCTGTATAAAAACTTACCTCAAAATAAAGTTGCTAAAGAAACTAAATTTTCTGCACAATATTTCTTAGTTTTGAAACTAAATTAATATATTAACATCAAAAAAACACTTATACACTCTGTGCAGTATTTAAATTATATTTGTATCACACTATAATCGTTATTTAACACTTTTTTCACAAATTTTAAATTCTTTCTTCATTATTTCATTCATACACTTAACCTAAAAATCCAACTCTGCTCCGTTACTGTAGTTTGAAGTTAGTGTTGCTAAAGAAAATAAATTTTAGCCACAATATTCTGCAAATTTCAGAACATTTTTGTTCGGACGTTACAAAATTACTAACAATTTTAACTCACTTTCATTTTGTTACGCCATAATCATTATTTAACGCCTTTTCAAGAGATTTTAAATTTATTTTCCTTTTTGCAAAAGTTTACTTAAAAATCCAACTCTGCTACTGACTTGAGCTGCTTGACAGCTCTGCTTGCTTGAATGCTCTCGAATGCACCAAGGAATGAAATAGCAGCTACCGGCTTTCAAACACATACACACTACTAATCTCTTTCTCGCACATTTGACAATAGAAATTTTTGCAAAAATCACCAACTACAATCAACCAGCAACAACAACAACAATAAACCATAAAGAAAATCAAGAAGCAGCAGCATACAAAAAAAGCAAATAAAAAAGATCAAAGAAGCAGCAGCAGAGCAGAAGAAAAAAGAAAAAGAACAGAAAGATACAAGCAGCACTGAAAAGAAAAGGAGTAAAATCAACGATAGAAATTTTTCCAAATGAAATTTTATTAAAAAATACATATAAATTTAAACAATTAGTATTGAAGTTAAAGCAACAAGGAGCAAAGAAAATAAGGCAAGTACTAAGGTGAAAATTGTGGAAATGAATTAGCTTTAAGTGTTTGTTCGGGGCTAATGCAGGAAGTGAGGAAGTTGAACAAAGTACGAAGACCATTAGAAAAGTTTCATTTTGCAAAGCCTATCAAATGGAGCAAGTATTTATTATTATGAAAGCTATTGGAAATTTGAGTAGCGGGGTATATGGCTTTCGCTATTCCTTGCGAAGTTACACAGAAGCTCCACAAATGTAGCTATAGCACTAGCGGCGATGGCTTGTCTGTCTGACAAATTTTGAAGCGTCCATCTACCTTTGTAAGTATTTTCTTGTGTAATTGATTTTCTTTTGTTATGGGCAGCTCAGTTTCTATTAAATTACTTAGTTATATATGATTATCTTTAAACTATTTGTGTAATTGCAAAAAGTTTTGTAATCAATTCGTCATCGTCTGCTGGCGTTCATTGCTTCTGCTTTTTTCTTTTTTTTTTGTTTGCTGCTTTTGCATTTAGTAATTCCCAAAATGGCCGCTAAAATTTATTTGCGCTGCGCTACTGTCTGCCAATTGTAAATGTCCTGTTATTTGTGAGTCTCATTTTCCCTAGCATATTCTCATGGGGTAGTAGAAGAAATAGTAATTTGTGAAATAAATTAATAATAACAATTTAATTAGAAAACATAGGTATCGTACGTATGCTGGACGCTCCTTTGAGTGAGTGAATGGTGGGTATGAGGTGCATAGTCAGTTAAAGTTTTCTTTTTCTCATGAATTGTATTTTCAAGGATAGCTACATCCTTGAAACTTCTATTTGTGATTTATCTCAAGGACCTTTAACCTTCGCTTTCCCCCACACGCGCGTCTGAAGGACTTGTTACATTTTTATATAAACTTATGTATGTGTATTTGAAAATTGAAACGCATTAGAAAAGAAATGTTGCGTTGTAGAGTAGTGTGCTGGAGAAAGTGTACATAATTATTATAGTGCAACTTTTAAAATTATGTAAAATATGCAGAACTTCGTTAAGCCCACATTCAGTACTAATAGAAGACGTCTTTGAAATCTAAAGCTAAAATTGTCAAAAACAAAAAAACAAATAATAGTAATCATTTTTATTTATATGCTTTTAATTTTGTTTTATTTTTATTTTTTTTCATTTTAGTGTTTCTTATTGCATTCAATTGCGTGTGTGACTGCTCACTCTAGTGAATAAGAAATTCATTAATCAAACGCACTTTACACACATACATACAAACATCAGGCAGTCAGTCAAACATTTATCAAGATGTCATCAACCTCAGCGGCCAGTGGCAGCAATGGTAATAGCAGCAGTAGCGGCGGTGGTGGAAATTCTGGTAATTCATCCAATACTGCTTCCGGCAGCAGTTCTAATACAAACTCAAGCGGCGGGGCATCGTCAGCATCAAATAATCAAGATCAAGATCAACAACGTAAAGATCCGAAACCAAATCCAAAAATCTCCAAAGCTTTGGGCACTTCCGCCAAACGCATACAAAAGGAACTCGCCGAAATTACACTCGATCCGCCACCAAATTGTAGTGCTGGTCCAAAGGGCGATAATTTATATGAATGGGTTTCGACAATTTTGGGACCACCCGGTTCAGTGTACGAAGGCGGTGTATTTTTTTTAGATATACACTTTTCACCTGAATATCCCTTCAAACCGCCAAAGGTTACATTCAGAACACGTATCTATCATTGTAATATCAATAGTCAGGGTGTCATCTGTTTGGATATACTCAAGGATAATTGGTCACCGGCGTTGACCATATCAAAAGTTTTGCTGTCAATTTGCTCCCTGCTGACTGATTGCAATCCTGGTGAGTATTTACTCTGCATATGCATGTGATTTTATTATGTATTTTGTGGATTAGCATGTAATTTTTACTTTTGATCTGAATGCAATCAAAAAAAAAAAAATCGGAGATTTAATATCTTAGAGTATTATAAACTGAGTGGGATAATAATTATACATTCTATACGTATAAAGTTTTCTAAGAGCACTACGCCTATCGGAAATCGTGGCTAAAAGATGTCGCTGAAAGTAAAATTTCAAAAGCATTGGCTAATAAAATTTCATTCAAAGCTTATAACAAAAAGATGCCACTGAATATAAAGTAAAAGCTAAAAAAAAAAGTAATCGCGGACGTCGCACCAAGTTTATAACGTTACAATCCTCAAAAGTCAAAAGATGTCGCTAAGAACGTTGTTTTAAAAGCACTGAATTTATTATATTGAAATTTATATTTAAAGTAGTTTCGACCACACAGTAGTTCGTGAAATGAAAACGTTCAGACAATTTTCCGTATGAACTGAGAAAATGAGAATTCCGTTTGCATGTGTTTGGCCGACACTAATTCAAAGTAAGGCTTAGTAGCTGTTTGCATTTCTTATTTGCAGATACCTTGATAGATGAATAAAATGGGGGAAAATGTACTTAATTCTCGATTTGTAGTCACAGCTTATGGTGTGAGCGATATTCTTCGAAGTTTCTTCGGTCTAAGTGTTTTCTTCTTCATTAAATGAATGGAACTATAGCTGGTTTTTGCACACGAGAAGCTAAACACTATCTCAGGCAACATGCCAGCAACCAACATTGCAATCGATTAAAAAGACTGGTTAGCAGTGTGAGAGAGTGAGAGAGGACAGGAGAGGTTCAGGGCACTGATTGGTCGGGACGAATACTCAACTGGAACTCCTTGATAACCTTTGCGGGGTTCTTAAACACTGTTTTGAAACAGGAATGGCACACTCACTCACAAAACACAGTCGGTATATTGAAGATGTGATATAGAGAACAAAAATAAGCGATATCAGATCAGAAATTAGTTTTGCACAATGAAAGTTCGTCAAGTTCTCATTGTTTTTATATTAAGTTTTTGTTTGTTTTTGTTTCTGTTCCAAATTGAATGTTACCTCATGCATCTTTCAAACAACATTATTTATATTTTAGCCGATCCTTTGGTTGGCAGCATCGCTACTCAATATTTGCAAAATAGGGAAGAGCATGACAGAATCGCTAGACTTTGGACAAAGCGGTAAGTAGTCAAATTGTTAAAATTTGTATATGTTTTTTACATGTTTTTTTTAAATTAATATACAGATATGCAACATGATTTCCTAAAATTGCATCACATAGCAACAACAAACGAATAATTGCATCAAAACTGCAAATATATAATAAATATAATAATAAAAATATTAAAAACAAAAATATAAATTATCCTAACTATTAATAATACTATATTAAATTAAAGAAAATAATAAAATACAATTATGTCATTATTGCAAATCCTAAAAAAAAAAAACTGCTGCTATTGCAAACTTAAAATAGAAATGAAAGAAACAATAAATTAATGTTTTGAAAGAGAGAGAGAAAAAAACAAAGAATACAATTGTAAGTCAACCGAACTCAATAAAGAAACAAGCAGAAAATTATTTTTTACAAAAATTCCAAACTGATTTGATAATTTTCACAGCAAAAAAAGAAACTGAAAATTCTTACGTTTTGTACTTTGAAATATACACACACCTACCAGTTAAGCAGGTCTTTAAATTGTAAACATTCATAATCTTAAGTTTTTTCTTGTGTTGTTTTTCTTTTTCGTTGCTCAATTGGAAAAGAATATATACATAAATACAAATTTAAAAGATGTTCTCAATGTAATAAAATAAAAATAAAAAAACAAAATAAAAAACAAAAAAAAAAAATGTCAAATATAAAATAATCATAATAATTATAAAAAATATGTGTTAAAAGTTTTAACAACATGCAAAGCATACAAATAAACAACAATTTAGTTTGTAATGATCAATGTAAACTGCAGTTACTCTCCTATATATATCAAAAAAATGACTATATATTTTACTTTTTTCTTTTTGTAATTTGTAATATTTAAATTCGTAATTTATTACTTGAAAAATACAAAAAAAAAAAAAAAAAAAACAAAAACAACTGATAAACATTTACATAAATCTTTACTGTAAAAGTGCATACAAAATTGTAGTTCATGTACAGTTAAGTAATTGAAAAGCAACAAAAAAACTGAAAAAATGTATTAAGAAAGTAAAAGATTTGTAATTCATAATTAATGATAACTTCTACTATTTAAGAAATAATTTTATTCTTTATGGCGAAAACAAACAAAAAAAAAAAAAAAAAAAAAAAAGGACAGCACATTTCGTTTTTGGTATTATTTTCAAAATTTCCTTCCTGTAAGACTTAAGTATCAAATGACAAAAAAAAAAAAAATTAATCAATTTTTTTTTTTTTAATTTACTTTAAACATTTTTCTTTGCATAGTTTTTAATGTGATATTGTGGAGCAAAAGTGAAATTCTCTTCGGTAATTTTAACGAGATTGCATAAGGATTTTCGATTGGAATTTGTTCATTAATTTTTATATATTTTTTTCTCTTTTCTTTTTGTGTTTTGATTTAAAATTATAAAATGTCGCAATAACGAAACGATTTTCTCAAATTAAAAAGCATGAAAATGTGTAATAATAAAAACAAAAAATAAATACAAAAAAAAAAAAATCAAATGTGTTTCATGTGTTTAAAGCAGTAAAAATACTGAGAACGATCAGAGTCTAGACCTATAGGGCTCTGATCGTTCATTCTTTCAACCCCTTAAGTGCAGGATTTCAGAACATGATTAATAAACTCATTCATATTTCAAATTTCAGAGCAATTGTTAAGAAAACGTCAAAATCTCAAATTTATGGTGTGGAATTATTAGAAGCGACGACGACTCAAAACAATCCACAAAAGCCAAAAAGTATAAAGGAGATGAATTCATAATTCGTTTTAATTTGTTCGAAGATATTACTTAAGAAAATGTTCTGGGTATTCAAGAGAACGAGTGTTGTGAAGGTTGTCATCCAAAGTAATAGAGCCATAATGCAAATATAACCCTGGTGAAGGTAAAACTTGATTTCTTTTCATTTTATTTATTCTTTCAATCCTTTTTATAACAACAGTTAAGAAAAAGAGTATATTCTTCATTTAAAGCAACTATGAAGTTCCAAGTGGTAATAAGTAATAAAAAGAAAAAATAGCTAACCTTACGGACGAAACCAGGGCTCTGGGGCAGTCAAATTTTGGGGTTGCTCCCCTCCAGCTCCGCTCCAACCTCTTAAGTAAAGCTCCGCTCCGAGCTCCAACTAGATATAATTTTCCGTATAACAAGATTTTTTAAATTCATATGTATGTATTGCTATTTTAACCCATATTTCAAATTTGGACTACGTTTTTCTGAAATTTGTAATTTAAAGGAAAAATCGTAAGTTTTGGGTAGATGTCCCCAAAACTATCTACACAGATGAGTGTGATGATGAACTCGTACAACAATTTTTTACGTTTTGAAGGCTGCTGTCAGAGCAGTAGAACCAGTTAAGATTGTCAACTACCCCTTATTTTCAACGGCATCTTTTCAAAAAATTAAGAACTATTAACCGCCATACCTGGTAATTAGAATTGTATGTACATTTCAGGTATCTTTGTAAATATGTAAAGAACTGAATTACTTAAACATTACTGGCAATGGAATATTTCATTAAATGGCAATGAAGAGTTCAAAAACAATGAATTGTAAACAAACAATAGTTGGAAGAATTAGGAGTCGGAGCAGCGGAGCGGTAAAATTTTCATTGCTCCAGCTCCATGTGTGCTCCACAATTTGCTCCGCTCCAAAACCCTAAACGAAATGATAAGAATGAACCCAAGCGACTGCGAGTTCACTCGACATTTCTTTTATACCCGCGTTCTCTCTCTCTCTCTACACCTGCTCTGTCTCATCTTCGCATCCTAACAGCCTCTCGTACTAGCGCTCATATGTACATACTTACAAGCATGATTCTTTCTCTTTGTTTTTTGTATGAGTGTTTGATTACCAAGCGTTTTTTCTCTCCACCGCGCTGAAAAAAATTTCATTGCGGGTAAAGAATTAATTCGGTTGGTTTCATTGGCTATTTAAAGCACCGATGTCTTCTGCGGAGTCAGCTGAGCGTCTACCAAATCGAATTGCTGGTGAGCGGGAAATAAAGAATGTCTATAATATTAGGAACCTAGAAAAGCTAATAAGTTTGTCACTCGCCTCACACATAAATTGAATGGGTTTCAATTTACGGTAGTAAATATACTGGGAACAATTAGTCTACTTTATTTTAAAAGAATTTAATAATAACTTCTTAAAGCTCTAGACTTTTATCGTTCTTTCTTCCAAAGATTTCAGAACATGACTAATAAACTTATATTTCAAATTTCAGAGCAATTGGTAAGCAAAAAATCAAGTCAAATTTCACAGTCGTTAGAAGCTTTAAGCAAGTGATTCGCTCCATCATTTCTTCTGGATAACAACGTTCACTCAAATAATCTACAAAAGCCGTAAAGCTAAATTTTTCCATTATTATATTCAGGAGAACGAATGTCGTAAAGATTATCGACCAAAATACTAGAATTCAAATGTGAGGCAGGTGAAGGTAAGACTTCATTTCTCTCCATTTTATTTATTTATTTAATTCTAGTACGACGGTTCATTAATTGCATGCGAAAAAGAGAAACTCCTTCAGTTAAAGGAATTAAGAAGTTCGTGAAGGTTCAAAAGTAAAGCATTAATAAGAAATAACAAGAAAAAATATTAAAAAGAAAAAAAAAAAAAAATTTTAAATACTACGTTTTTAAAACGGACTAAAAAATTTAAAATAATTTCTCCTAGTCCCATAGAGATTTATAGCCTCATACAGATTCCTAACCCCTAACAGATTGGGCTGGAAATTTGTAATTGTGGATTTTAGTAGGTATGAAAATACTTGCATGATTTAAAACCAAAAACGTGGGACGCATGTGGATAAAGATAAAATAAAATAGCGAATTAGGTGAACTATTCATCCATTAATTTCCTATTGCATGTGGCCCACGATTTATTTAATTCTCGAAGCATACTTTTGAATTACTTGATGGATTTTGTTCTACCAAGGCTTATTTTGTTCAGAAATATTTTTTATAAGATAAACTGTAGACTATTTAGATGTTTTATTACAGCCCTTAAAAGGGGCCATTTTGGGGAAAAATTCGTTTTTTTTTTTTTATTAGAGTTTTTGTTATTAGAGTTTCAAAATAGTCTATTTTACAGAAAATTATGTATTTTTTTAGATTTTTATTGTTTTTTTATTTTTTTTTTGGAGCACTCTATGACACTAGCCCGCAAAAGGGCTATCTATCACATTTTTTTTTATACAATTTCGAAGCTTACATTTTTTTCGGCTAGAGCAATAGACATGTCGCCTAAACACTTTCCATTGGTAACTGGTGCAAGAACCAGGCACTTTGAGTCTATGGGAAAGGCATCAAGCATCTTTCAAGCGGTGGTCCTTGCCGCGAGGCTGTGTACAGGGTGACAATCGTAAAGTGACGCACACATTTCAGCAGTTATTTTCAAAAGGACGTACTTCCATTAAGTACAATTAAGTGTTAACATTGCTGAATATATAAGCATTCATTTGAACCCCACCTCATTCAATATAACCTCCTTTAGCCTGCACACATGCCTTCAATCGATCCGGAAATCGTAGGACTGTTCGCCGCAGGACTTCCCGATCAATTTCAGTCCAGGCTTTCTCTAATGAATTTGTCAGCGACTCCAGACTGTGGTGTTGAGATGCACAAGCCTTACTCTCTAAAATACTCCAAATAGAGTAGTCCATTGGATTCAAGTCTGGGGAGTATGGTGGCCATTCTTGAGATGTTATGAATCCAGAAAAATTGTCTTTTATCCATGTTTGCGTTAATTTTGCCATGTGGGATCTTGCTGGAAAGTCCAGTTTTCATTTCCAAAAGTATCTTGAGCCCAGGGAAGAACACGTTCATTTAAAATGCTCCGATAAACAACCTGGTCAATTTTAATACCCTCTTCAACGAATATTAGAGGTGTTCTGGCATTAGCGGAAACTCCAGCCCATACCATAACGGAAGCTGGCTTTTGAACTCGGCCAACAGTCCTATTTTGTTGCGATGATGATGTTAGCCACATTCGGTCATTTTGCGCATTGAAATGTTGTTCAACCGTGAAAATTTTTTCATCTGTAAACAAGATATTTTCAACATATTTTAACACGGAGGAGCGTAGCAACGCCTTGCATCTTTGCAGTCGCAAATCTTTCTTTTTTTGTGTCAGATCTTGAGCTTTTCGGAGCTTGTACGGCTTAAGATTAAGCTTTGATTTTGCACTGATTCGCACTGTTTCACTGTTTACTCCCACTTCCTTAGCGATTTTTCTCATTGAGCGCCTTGGATTTCGCTTGATTCGTTTACGAATTTTTTCTGTTAAACCAGTAATGGCAACTGTTGAAAATTTTCCCCGGTCTCTATCTCCAAAACCCCCAGTTTCATTATATCGAATAATAGCTCGGTCTACCGTACGACTTGACAAATTTAAAGCCTTTGCAATTTGACGGCTACTATAATTTGCCAAATGAAATTTCATAATTTCACGACGAATATTTTCCTTGTCCATTTTTATGGAAATTTCAAAATGTAATAACAAAAATTCAAATGAAATTAAAAGCAAAGCCAATGATGAATGAATTTGCTTTTTAAATTAAAGTAACGGTAAATGGCAAAGCTTGCTGCAGAGTATTAAACTTGCGTCACTTTACAATTGTCACCCTGTATAGTTCAAACTAGAACATAGGTGTAAACGTGATGATATTTTGATAATGGAATATTCTCAAAGCTGGCAGGGGAATGTCTAGATCTACAAAATGAAGTCACCATATTCTGGGTCACTAGACACAAAATAATTAATTAAGATAGGTTAACAGACAATTTGTCATAGAAGGCAGCATTCATACTATTATATTCTATTGGACTCAGGTGCCCAGGCTTAGACAGTCTAAGCTAAAAATAGCAGCTCAATGTCTCAAGTTGAATAAAATTTAATTTAAATTTAAATTTGGGGCATTGGCTGTCGCTTCTGTCTAAAAGACACTGAAACATAGAGTAAAAATATATCTGTGACATTATTGACCAGAGAGTGAGAATATTATGTCGTTTAGAGCCTGAACTTATACTAATTTTCTTCAAAAAACAGGGGGAGCAAAAGACAAAAAGATTGCAGTACACAAACCCCTTTTATTACTACATAAACCGTGAAAATCATATCAAAATACACAATTTTCTTTTGTTAACATAAATTATTTGATTTTATTTGCATTCTTCCATGTTTCATTTATGTACTTTTACAAAATATGTACTTACTTATTTCACTACCAAAAGTGTCGTGTGTGTGTGAGTGTTGTGTGCTTGTGTAATATTTCTTTATGCAGAAGTTTTTATAAATTTCTACTTCACAAAAGTATATTTATGTATGTGAGTGGTAAGGTATTATTATTTCAACGCTAAACATTGTAATAGTACTACAATTGTACTTTAAGTGTTCAATCCCAAAAATACCTAAGGATGCACAAATGCATTTACAAAATACATAGTAATTGAATTTTTATGTTTTTTCTTTTTGTTTGTTTGTTTGTTTGTTGTTTACTTTTTAAGCCAATATAAAAAAATTCATGTAACTCCTCCTCCATCATCCTATCATTATCATCATTTGTACCAACCAAAACACATTACAAATACATGCCATTAACCAAAAAATCAGCCTCATGTGAGTAGGGTATTTTACCGCCCATACGACGGCCCGTTCGTCTGCCCATCACACGCATGCGACAACCGATAATTATCGCCAGTGCCGCTGTCACCAGCAGACCCAAACTAAGCGATAACATTGCACCGCCTGGACGTTCTGATTGACCATCATGATCACGAAATTCCATAACCAGATTTTCATGTATCATTTTGTATTGTTCATGCACCGGTAATGGGTTGGGCGCATGTTCTTTTTGCTCTTCCAATGCAAGCTCGATCGGATCTTTTGGTTTGGATCGCGGAAGCGGTGGTGTATTATCGTTGGTATTAGATTTAGTTTTTAGTTTCTTATGTTTGCGTGTCTTCTGGATTATAGAGAAGAAATAAGAAAAAGATTGTAGTTTTTTTTGGAAATTCTATCAAAAATTACTGCAAAAAAAATCCATTGCTGCTTAATTTCGCTTACTTTTTTTGGTGGTTCGGTTGATTTCTCCTCATAATCTTCATATTCTTCACTCTCCTCAACGTTGTTAGTCTTCTTTACTGTTGCTTCCTTATTGTTGGGCTTACTTTGTGTGTGAATTTGTGACTCTACTCCCATATTTCCATTTGCGACTGCTACAGCGGCAGGTATTGGGTTTTGTTGCTGAGATGTTGCAATAGATTTCGTTTGTGTAGTTTGAATTGTTTGCTGCTGACGTTGTGGCGTTTGTGCATTTATTATGTAAGCAGGCCCTGGCGATAATTGCCCCCCATTTGCTGGGGAAATTGACGTGACACTACTAGATTGTTGTTGTTGTTGTGGAGACGGTTGCCAATTCGATGGTAGTACAATAGGGCCTGAAAAATAATTGCCAGTACATAGATTTTGATATTTAAGTTTTTGGAACATTTAAATGCGTTCAATTCACGACTCTCTGTTGAACAGAACATAACCGAGTCTGTTCCCTCGAATTTGTTGGAATATTGTATAAGAACAACAGACTACAGGAACTAATGAATCGAACGCAGATAGTTTATTTCTAGTTTTTCTGTTTACCTTGTGGTAGCATTAATTGCTGTTGCGGTGTTAAGAATACACCATTTGGCTGTGGTTGCTGCTGCACATAAACAGCTCCAGCAGCATTTCTTTGTAATGTTGCAGTATTATAAATTGAATTTGTTGGATTGGAGTATGTACCTGCAGCAGCTATATTAACTCCTCCATTGTTTACAGTGGGTAGCTGTAGACCACCCTTATGATTAAAGATGCGACTATTGAGGTCAACTATAAAAAAAGACAGCAAAATAAACACAAACATCAAATGAAAAACTTTCACCTTGTATCAGCTATGCGAAACCTTGATACATAACTATGCAAATCTACTGCACAAGTAATTAGAATATACATACGTAAACGCATTCATTCACCCATTCAAGTTTCATTCTCAATTATGCTAATTACTTTCACAACTCCACCTTTTTTCATTATGAATTTTTTCCTTATTTCATTAAGTATATGAACTTTAAGTGTATTGTAGCTTTGAATAGATACCTACTTTATTTTTTATTTACTATTTTAATGCTTATCTAAACAAAATCTCGAAAGGGGGACGTATTCTTTCATTCCATAAAAGACAATGCCAAAACAAAATAAAAAACACTAAAAACAAAACGTTAAATAAACATTAAAAAGTTAATACTCGACGACTTGCAAAAAACAAAGCATTAAATTATTTTCTGAATGCTCTAATGGCATTCAAAGTGGAACAATTTGATTCTAATTACGCTTCTTGGTTTCACTTGGATTAAAATAAAAAGCAACAGCAAAATGCTTTCGTTTAGTGTTAATTATTCTTACGCTTATGTATTCGAACTAAGCGCATTCATCTTTCTATGACAGTTATTTCTTTGTACTAAATATCAATGCTTGATGAAAGGTCAACGTGCTTCATTGTAATAGTGAAAAGTAAAGATTTTTCTCTGCGATTACATTGAAATAAATCATTTTCATGTAATTATGCGGGTTTTGTTTTCAAAATATTCAATGCCCAAATAGATTAACCCACTTTTAGATGCCTTGACAGCGGATTGGTAAAAGAAGCAGCAGTTTTATTGGAGTTAATTGGAAAATACTTTATGTTGCCAAATACAAAAGTTATCCATGAAGACTCAACTATCTAGTCGACTATGACCATCTAGTCAAGCGGCTATAAAATCTTTCCAATGTTCTTCTAATAACTCAATAGTTGCCCTTCAATGCTGTTAGTCTCTGAATGAGATCTGCAATCTGCACCTCACTTGGGTGCCTGGGCACAGCAACATTGAGGGAAACTGCAAAGCTGATGATCTTGCCAAACTTGGTACAACCCTCAGCAATTCATGCATCACTGGCAACGCGGGTATACCTTTTGCTACATGTAAGTTTCTTATCAAAAACCACCACTCCCGTATTGCAGAAAGCAGATGGGAAATGGAACCAACCTGCTGCATTGCTAGGCAATTTTGGCCTATGCCAAACCCAGAACGCACTAAAACACTCATAAACCTGGACCGAGTCCACATAAGCAGGGTAATCTCTATTCTAACCGGGCAATGTCCTATCGGCAAACCATGCCCGGAGACTAGGTCTTCTCTATAATGACTTCTGCCGAAGCTGCAGAAACGATGAGGAAGAAGAAGCAATCTTCCACCTTATATGTAACTGCCCTGCTCTAGCGGCTCGCAGATAAAAGACTCTGTTAGAACCCTTCTATGAAAGACTGACAGAACTCAACAGAACACAAATTTTGACCCGATTTTCAAACTAATTTTTGATCTGAGTCTTGGTTCAATTTTTGTTCTGATTGTTGGCCCGATTTTGACGTCGATTTTTTATCTGATTTTTGGTTTTTGGTTCAATTTATGGTCTAAATCTAGTTAAAATTTTGAGCTGATTTTTGATTTGAATTTTGGTCAAATTTTTAATCTGAATTTAGAAGAAATTTTGGTCTCGTTTTTGCTCTGAGTTTTAGTCAGATTTATGAATATTGATTTTAGATTATGTAAGTTCGTATATCGGACCGATTCTTGGTCTGTTCTTGGTTTAAATTTCTGGTCTGATGTTTGATCTGAGTTTTGAACTTTTGGTCTGACTTTTAATCTGATTTTTGGTCTTAATTTGGTTTATGGTCTAAATCTGGTTAAAATTCATAGAAAGCACTAAATGGTTTGACTAGGTGGTATTAAGAGGTAACTACTCGCCCCATAGGGTATCACAATGGAATAGCCAGAACAACCTAACCTGACCATTTAGTCGACCATGCATTGGTAAAATAAACTTTACATATTTCGAAGTTGAATCAAATTATATTAAATTATGTCATGGTTTTAAGGAAAGTATTCGGGAAATCTATTACAACTCTCTTTCTTGCAAATGCCACTTCGCCCCACTATAAGTTTAGAACTGTCACTAAATAGATTTATGCTCTAGTTTTGAGCTTGTCTGTGTTATGTCCCCAGCTGACTACTTTCTTTATCTACTATCCTGCATCATATTGGACTTGGGCGACCCGTTTTTCTACCTTCTATAGTAAAATTGTTGGTTTTACGCAGAAAGAGATCATCCTCAGATTTGTCCTCAGTTTGACTGCAGCTTTCCAGTGATATTTCTGAAGTCTTCATTGAATTTTACCGCTGCATAACGACAGAACAGCATACAACATAAGTATAATTAATCACTAATATTATTAGGCAAACTATTGTACAATATATAGCTCCATTATGGATCTCAAATCTCCTGAACATTTTTAGTTTATATTCTTCTAATTGACTTTAACCTTTTTTTAAGTCAGTGTTTGCTATCAAGAAAATTAACTCTTCTATGCCTGAGAAAACTTTTCGGTAAATGAAGATAAGTGGCTGCACCTTACCTAGCTGTTACCACGTGTCATTTTATACTTGAAGATTTAGAGTTTTGAAGGGGGAGGGATTTGACTGCTGTTAATTTCTTTCTACATAAATTATTCAGTCTTGTCCCTCTACGCTATGGTTCTCAAACTCTTCTGATAGTACACAAACTTTAAATTTCTAAAATTCTTTAACCCTGTTTTAACTCAGTAGAAGCTATGAAGATCTGTGTTTTTTCTCAGCGTCGTCTTCCTTTCTGACTTCTACTCTATACAATCTTTTTCGTATACCACAAACAACTTTTCGATCCATGAAAACGAATGGCTACACCTTTTTTAACTCGTAGCTAGCTCATTAGCTCATGGTATTCTACACTTACCGATCCAAAGGCCTGAGGGCAGAAAGGTGAGATTGGTTACTTTTCTGATGCAAAGTTTTGCACGGGGTGTCTTCTTCAGGAGAATGCAAGGAAAGTGCATTAAAAGTCGATAAATTCTTAATTCTATGATTAAATTATTTGACAAAAATTCAAACATTTGATATTTTACAGTGTTAAACGATGTCCGTGTCAAAACGACCCATTAACCTTGTTTAAACCTAAGATTGTAATTTTTCTCAGTTATGAGTTTTGTTAAAAAAAAAAACACTCTCTTCTATACTTTAAAAAGTTTTTCGGTCCAGCAAATATTATTTTGCCTTAAACTTTTAAATTTGGCTTACACATTTTTAGTATATACTATACTGTGCACCGACGTAATAGTAATTAAACATCTGTTACTTGAACTTTATACAAACAAAGAGAATGATTAACTTATTACTTATTAGCAGTAAAACTAGTCTTCTATCAATCATTTCTATTATTAACTGAGAGTAGGTATCTTTTGAAGTTTTTGATTGACTGTGGTAAATTTCATTAATAATTTCACTTAATATAACTTGAACATATCAAACTAAAGATTTCCGCATAATTTTATAATTCAATAAAACGTTCCTTTTTTGTCATTTTTAATTAGATTAATGAAGAAAAGTTTCAACATCATCATTATAAACTAAAGAACAATAACAAAACGCCTACACTGAGTGTAAGAGATGTGTTCACATGCAACTACTTCATACTAAGAATAAAAACAAATTAATACAATTAACTTCTTCTACTACTTTACGTTCATGAGTAGCGGCTGTATAATTCACTTAAGAAGCAATGAAATTGAAGTTACAATTACATCCCTATGAAATGAATAACAGCAGCCATGGAATCAGTCACAGGCACAGGCAGTCAGCAATGTTAGCAATAAACGCACAAAACCAACCAATAAATAAATCAACAGTGTGTGAGTTGAAAGTGCGGAGGTGGTGATGATGATGATAATGATGATGATGGTGGCAGTTGCAATGACAATGAAGATTAAGCTCTGATGAGAATGTGTGAACGTACACAAGAAACCGCGTTCAATAAATTAACACATTACAGCAGAAGAAGCACCAGCAAAAACGAAAAGATGATTAAAATAATAGTAACAACAATAAATACATGTGTCATTACTTGCAATGCAACATACATATAACAACGTTGCTGCTTCTTGTTCAACGCTGTATGTCTGTAATTGAAATATTGTCGAAAAAATAAACAAACAACACGCTGACAAGGAAAATTTGTTGTAATTTTCCCATCATCATCAACAGCAAAAAAAGTAAAAACTCAACGTATGTGAGTATACGAATATTGTTTGTATGTATTTATTATATATGTATATATAAGATACTCAGTTCCGTATCCGTAAGATAGCATGTAATAATTTCATGTTGTATACTTATATGTCATGCATCTACAATGTTGGCAAATGTTTCTTTTTTCCCTTTTTACTTGTTACCATAACATTGCGTGGCAAAAGGCAATTGTTTTTTTAGGTACACAGTGTTGTTGAATATTATTCAGTCATTGACATGTAGACAACTATATTGCTTCACTTATTTATGTACTTAGATAAAGACAATCTGGGATGTTCTGCATTTCGATATCGACCGAAAATAACATTGTAATTCGATTGATCATTGCAAAACATGCCGAATCAAAATGAAATTGATTGAAATATAAAGCGTGTCTGTATGGCTTGTAGTTCCAGTAAGTCATTTCAAACCGACTGATCCTTTAGGATTACGTTTCCCTTGAAAAACTTTAAAGCTTTATAGAGTACCAGAAATACTAATTATTTCCATAGTTTATAACAGAAATTGCACAGGCCTGTGAGTTTTCTGATGGTTGAGAATGTAAACAACATTTGTAAAAGATACTGGAAATTATAGCTTGTGGCATAAAATTTTCAACGAGAACTTGGCTTTATCTATTTCTGAATCCCCTTGTTGGTTTGTATAGCCAAATGATAGTTTCTGGGTACTTTGCCTTTGGCCTTTTGTATCACTCTTAGGTTTCACTGACTAGTACCTCTGAATATTTCTTAAAACTTCTTTATTCTGGTTTGTTGTCCTCTATCCTCTGGAGATTTTTGAGCGCCCGTTGTATTTTCTCTTGTTCCCCTCTCATTGCCGCAGATTGCCAATGACTTCTACTGATTGATTTTTAATCTACTTCTTGTGCATTGGGCTGCCTTTTACTTTCTTTTTCCACCTCAGACTGCAGGTGAATTTTTCTGGCTGCCACTAAGTGTGCCTTAAAATATCTGCTTAAAATCTCTAATTTTTTTGATTGCTTCTGAATCCCACTTAAAGCTTCGGTTTTGTTGCCTCTAGCTATCATTTTCTTAACTCTAGATGTCTATGACAGTCCTTTATATTCTCTGACTTCCTGATTTTGTCTTAAACTATCTTTGTTTTCCTCTTATAACCTCAGACTGGCACTGATGGTCTCTGAATATACTTATTTTTGCTTTAGGCTGTCTCTAATTACCTCTTATGGCATCACACTATCACTGAATTCGATTGGTTGTTTTTGAATGCCCCTTAGAGCCCTTAATTTATTATCTCGGAATATTCTTCATTACCTCATTATAGCTTCTGACTTACTTCATTTGCTCTAACTGGTTTTTTAACTTTTTTAACTTCAGACTGACATGAACTTCTTTTGGTTACGTAAGAATGCCCTCAAAATTTGCTGCTTTATTGCGTTTGACTATCCTTTATTACTTACCTCTGGATGCCTATGACAGCCAGGTTATAGATTTTAGACAAACACATTGCACATTCTCTACATTCTAATGTAAACTACCTCAGAGGTAGTTTTACATGGCACAACACAAATCGTAATTAATTTCTCTTTCCTTTCTTTAATCACCAATTTAATGTTTTAATTCGTAACCATCAGCAAATGAAAAAGAAAACAACAAACATTTGTTACATCTGTAAAGTATATAAATAATAATAAATTAATAATGAAAAATTTCCGTGCCTTCGCAGTTTTCATTGCACTCTCGCTATCAGCGAAACAAAAACCAAATACACACATGCACATTCAAACTGAAACTCTTTTGCTTCCAATTCTCCCACTCCCACCCTAACTAGTACCCGTATCTTCTATTAAGTATTTACTATTGTACTCGTAAATATGTACCTACATATACAATCACCATCTTTATATAACGACAATAGTTTAATGACCTTTTTGTGTTTAATCTGATGAACTGCACATTACTTCTTCACATTTACACATTCACAGTTTCCCTTACATCACTAACGGTGTGTATTCATCACATTTTTGCACATGTGTGAGTTTCTTTGTTTATGTGTATTTCTTTCTTTTGATTTTTTCCTTAGAATCATCATAAAAGCGACCGGCAGGCTGGCCTGCCTGTCATCTTTATCATACATAGTTTTGGTATATTTCTTTTATTTTTTTTATTTGAGTTCAGGAAGTCAATTTAATTAAATTTTTGTTTATTTATTTTCTTTTTATTTAGAAAAATTATCAGTATTAATATTTTATGTTTCTGTTTTGATTTTTTCCCCCATTTTTGCTTTATCAAAATGAGCAATTTCTTTTTATTTTTATTTTTTCTGGTGCGGGAATCTAGAAATTACTCAGTATAATATTATCGTTTTTGATGTGTTTTAATTGATTGTGGTTAATATTGTTAAATTTTTATTGCTGCTGCCTTACTGACCTCTTGATTTAGATTTTCTACTTTTGTTGTATTTTATATGATTTAATTAAAATGTTTTAACTGTATTTATATCATAATTTTGGTTATTCTGGTTAGGTATCTCAGCTAATTGTAATACAAAAGATTTCTTTCTAACCTAGCTTAGTTAGAAGTAAGGAAGTAAATAAGCCCTATTGTAGAGAAAGCTCAAAAAACCCTTCCTCAGAGAAAGGAAAGATTCGGTCTTAACAGTTAGCCAATTTTTGTCTAAATTTTCATAAACGGGTCCTCTTAGAAATTTTATAATCTAATCATTAGCCTCACTTACTGACTGGGAAAACGGAATTTTGAGCTTTTATTTTTCACTTACCACAATTTTAAGCAAAATGGACTATTTCTAATTATTCCTAATTAACACCATATGTTAATAATTTTCAAAACGTGGTGATAATTTTCATTCTATATTTTGTAATTATTTAAATAGTGCGGAAACCAATCAAAGTTTGTTACTAAAACAATTTGGTCAAAAAGAAAAAGTCTGAGTACAAAAAGAAGAAAGTTCTGAGGACGGAAAGAACAAGTTTTTGTCTTGAAAAGCAGAAAGAATGTCAGCTTTGATAATGGTCAGAAAAATGTTTTACTCTTAAGAGAAAAGGAGGTTTTCCCAAAGATGAGAAGAAGAAAAGAATAGGGAGAAGGCTCTAAGGGAAGAAAGAAGAAAACTTTTCTCCAAGAAGGAGGAAAAAATAAAATATTTCATCATTGGAAAATGATTGAAATTGGTCTTAGCCTAAGAAATAAGGACTTCCGCCTTCTGAGAAGGGAGAAAAAAATGTATCCGCTTAAAAGAAAGAAAATCTTGATTTTTCCCGAAAAAAGGGAACAATGCAAAATTTTTATATTGAAAAGAAGGCAATTCCACTTTTAGTAAAACTTTTTCGATAGTCCGTCGAATCTCGTGAAAGGTTTAATAAAGGCTAAGAAAAGAATTTGATATGAAGAAGATAAACAGGTCTACCCCAGAAAAAGACTTTCGCTCAAAAGAAAGAAAAGATAACCTTCTTCTAAGAAAAGAAAGAACAAGAAAAGAAAGGAGAGAAAAAAGGCTATTCCCTGAAAAAGGACAGAAGAAAGCTTTCCATTAAAAATAGAGGAAAAAAAGTTTTCCTCTGAGAAAGCAAGGACGAAGATTTTCTCCATAAAAGAGAGAAAGAAGGCAGATGAAAAAGAAAAGCAAAATTTATGTTTGAGATCGCAATCCAAAAATTCTATGAGGTCTATATGGGTCATAATTTTCAATAAAGAAAAAGTTATTGTGTCAAAATACATATATTTGGTTCACTTTAAGCTTCTTATCGACCTTAAAAGCTTTGACTGTTCCCCTTTTCTACTTAATTCACAAGCTAAAAATCTCGAATTTCGCAGTTCATTCCAAAACTATGTGAATTTTCTTCAACGATTTCTTACAAAGTAAACCCAAAAACTGACGCACCTGAATTTCCATTCGCATCGATTTGTTGCTGCTGGGTATCGGTAACAATTTTACGATTAGCCCATGCGGTAGCATCTTCACGGTTATTGACTAAAGCTGGTATAATGGCAGGTTGAATTTGCTGTTGTTGTTGCAGTTGCTGAGATAGCAGTTGTTGGCGTTGCTGCTGCTGCTGCATAGATTGCAATTGTTGTTGCGGTGTTTGCTGTTGCAACAAATTTGGTGATTGATATTGTGACGATATCGGAGCAGACTAATTTAAAATTTAACAAATTAGATGAAATTCTCAATGATTCTCGAAGATATAAAAGCGATACCTTTTGCTGTGCTGCTGCTGATTCCAAAATATTAACATTTGAATTTTCGGTATTAGATTTTGATGTTAAAACTGAAGAGCTTGAAGAAGCGCCAGAACACTTAAGGGAATTCAAAGAGGATGCATCAAAACATAAATCTATGAAATGTTCAATTAATTGATGAACTTACTTCCGGTCCCTCATCGCTGCCGTCTTCGCATTGTGGTATGCCATCGCAAGCATTGTAAACAGCAATACATTCACCTGAATGGCAGGTAAACTGAAAGCGTCCACAATGCGCATTGATGTTGGAAACTGTAATAGACAAGTCAGTAAACAAATTAATCGATATTACAAAGAAACATTTATTTAGGTATGTAAATAAACAAATCAACAAGTATTTAAACTCAAACTTAAATCAATAAATGCAAACAAAGAATAACAATGTACACACCTCTTTGCGGAAAAGCTATTTCCGCTTGTTGCGGCGGTGCTTGTGCCACACCGTTGTCACCAAAGTCTCCAGTACCACCAACATTCCCAGCCCCGCCACCATTAGCTGGTACTGCCATACCACCAACACTTTCCATTAACGATTTGTCGTGCGTTTCCGGTTTTACTTTTAAATTTGTCAATTCCCATTCTTGTTGTGAAATATTGTTTGTCGAACCACCGGTGCCACCAGCACCAGCACCACCACTGCCACTACCTCCAACACCCCCTCCTCCATTATGTGCTACACTTGTTGGACGTGATGTTGTCACTTCTGTAACATGACGCACTGTTGTCAGTACAGCGCTTGTATAATTAGCATGACGCGTAAATTTACAATGAAAATTTTCAGGTGTACCACATTCGAACAAATAACAATAACCATCATTTTTGTCTTCGAATATATAAACATCACATGTTTCCGTTTCACAACAGAGTCGTTGACACTCTTCGACAGTGTCAAGCTCAAGACCTTGTAAATATTTACCACCGATGGCTTGAGATTCACCAGTGCGGATGATGGTATTCTTGTGTACATCAAATTGTCCTAAGTGTGTAAGAAATGAATGAATATGAGTTTTGGCTTTATTTATTAATATTTTAATTGGAATGCATGACAAAATACGTGTATGTATGAATTATTTACAGTTAGATACAATTATAATGAAAAAAAAAAAACTAAAAATACAAAAACTAAATAAAAATATTTTATAGAAATTGCTGTGGGGCTAGCAGTAGAAAAAAAACTTTGCAGCACGTGAAAAATCGCTCATGCAGAAAACATAATTTTTTACATCAGATATACATATATCTATCTCTGCTGATAGATCTATAAGGGTGCTGTGAAAAATTTTTAATCAATTTTAGATCAAATTTTGATTAAGCTTAAACAACTTTAATCAAATCTAATCACATAATCAATTTTAATAGATAGTTATCAATTTTAAACCTGATTTTATCATTTTTGATTTATTTTAAAAAAATTTTGATTATTTTTAAAAAATTTTGAGCGATGATCATCATTTTTAATCAATTTTAAATCTGTTTCAGTTAGAGCTCTACGACTAATCGTTCAATCAACCATTTTGATTAATCAATTATTCGATTAATCAAGATTTTGATTTATTAGAATGAAATTATTCGAGCAAAATATTCAAACTATTTCTTTTAATTTCACAGCGGATTCAATTTCTCTAAAATTATGCATGGTCCTATAGAGCTTTTATTTAACCAGACTTAGATCACTTTCTCTTTCGGTTTCTCTTCTTCTGGTTGAGCCTTTTATGGTTGATGAAATATGCAAATTTCAGTTTTAAGAACGTATCTTTCTTTTCTTCTTTCCCTTCTGATTGATTATTTCATTCTTAAGAAACTAGAGTCAAAAAGAGATGGCTTTCTCTTTCTCGAACCTAAACAAAGTTAAAATAGGTTAAGTTTTTAACAGTTTGAAAAGCTTAAACAACTTTGTTCTATTCAAATTTGAGAAAGATAAAAGAAATTTGTATTAAACTCGGACAAGGCTTTCTAAAACTCAAGCAATTGAAGGAAGTTTATTGAAATACAAGCAATTATTTAGTATCTGGGGTTTCAACTCTATTTGCAACCGCTTCGATTTTTAATTTTGAAATTTTATAAATTGCAACGTAAGTTATATTCTCCACGTTTACTCGATTTCTGTTTTCATTTTTCACTCCACCTTCAGATTTTATGCTTATGCTAGTGTAGGCTTGATAGATAGAGTACATACACACATATATACCCTACTTACCTAAACATGATTCCAAATCCATTCGTTTTGCCATGCGATGCGTATCGTACATTGAGGCAACCGCCGCAGCGGCAACAGTTTCGCTGCTCTTCTTCAGAGCATTTGTATTGGCGGCGGTGGCTAGCAATGTGGAGAAAGGAGAGCTGCTGGCTAAACCGCCAATATGTGAAACATTCTTGATTAATATTAAAAATACAATTGTTAAAAATCTGGCGAAATGTGCGCCACTGCAGCACATTATTTTCATATTATGAAACATTTTTGCACTGAGCTATCAACGAAACTTTAACAGCGCTCCAGCTGAACAATAATGCGAGGAATTATTTATTAATAATAAAATGATTTTAATTTGATGTGTTTGTGTGCATTGGCTGCAAAGATAATGTTGATTGTAAAATGTTGCCAGTTGCTGCTAGTGTGTGTTTATTGATGCATTGTTGGGGAGAGCGCGCACCAGGGGTTAAAATATGTATGAAGCCGCTATAATTTTTACATTTACAATTTAGTTATTTAATTTTTGTTTTTTATTATTTATTCAATTTTAAATTTTAGGTAGTTATAAATACTTTTACTATTACCACTGCATTAAATGCGACGTAATTTTCTTCCGAATAATTTTTCCACTTCTTTCCGCAGTTTTGCACACGACGATATGCCACAATAATTTAGATGATTTTAATTAATTTATTTTATTATCTTTTTGATGTTATATCTTTTTGTAATCATAATTGAATTATTTCATTAGCTTTTTGTTAGTTGTAATTTCCATGTAGTTTTATTATTTTAATTATTTTTGTTAAATTTTGCTTTAAATGCTCTTGCTGCTTACATTGCGAAAATATTGATTTTTATTTTGCCATTTATTTCCCTTTGTTGTTTTCACTTTTCAACACTTAAAAACATAAACACTGAATTTTCTTACTTTCTTGTGATTTCTTTATTATTATACTTTTTTGTAGGAATTTATTTTGATATTATATATAATTTCGTTTTATTGTTATAATTTATTAATTTAATTTTGTCGTTATAAAAATCAAAAATCCTTCAAAAAATAATAAAAGAATTTTTTTTCCTTTCCGTATCTTTGGGTGAAAATTTTCGTCTGTTGTCCTATCACTGCTCAAAAAAAAATATATACCAATGGAAAGTGCATACAAAAAAAGCTCTCAATGATTTAATTTGTATGGAAAGTTAAGGCTAAAGATGGTACCAGAAGTAATGGCAATTTCCATGAAAGTTTACTCCCAAAAACCGATAGTTTATTCAATTTTGAACTTATCGAATTTAAAAATTTGTAATCTAAAATTTGTTGTTGTTGTTTGTTGATCGAAACTTTGTAATCTATATAATTAGTATTTAATTCTGAATCTTCCCTGGGCATTGCCTTTTGTTCCAAAACAAGGAATATGAGCAAAACTCGTAAAAGGAAGAAATATTTGGAATTGGAATATGAATGGAATGGAAATTGTAATTGAATTGAAATAGAATAGGATTTGGAAATTAGAATTGAATTGGAATAGAATAGGATTTGGAATACGAATCGGAATGGAATTGGTGTAGAATGGAATAGGAATATAATAGGTATAGAATAGGAGTAGAATAGGAATAGAATAGGAATAGAATAGGAATAGAATAGGAATAGAATAGGAATAGAATAGGAATAGAATTGGAATGGAATAGGAATAGAATAGGAATAGAATAGGAATAGAATAGGAATAGAATAGGAATAGAATAGGAGTAGAAAAGAAATAGAATAAAAATAGAATAGGAACAGAATAGGAATGGAATAGGAATAAAATAGGAATAGAATAGGAATAAAACGGGAATAAAGTAGGAATAGAGCAGGAATGGAGTAGGAATAAAATAAAAATAGAATAGGAATAAGAAAAAAAACAAGAAATGGAAATTCAAAGGATGAGGGTAAAGGTAAACGAAAAAAAATCAGGATATGAGTAAGTATTAGAATTTGGATGAAAATAGGATTCTAGCTGAAGGGAGTGTGAGTGACTCATTGCCTCATTTAGAAAATCAATAATTTTAGCATGCATAGCGCTCATTTGCGGCTAAACTGTTATAACTCAAAATTTTAAATTTTCAGGAAACCCTTTTAAAGTTTTAAACGAAATATTTGCACTACAAATGTACCTTTTGGAAAAAGACCACCGAGTTGAAGCATCACTTTTAAACATATACTTAACAACCCTTTTTAGAAATTTTTGCTGCAAACGTTTCTAAATGTTTTCATACGGTTTCATGACACTGGCAAAAAAATATCCCATAAAAAAGGAAAAAATCGTCCAATCATCAAAATGTCCTCTTATCCATCCTACTGAAAATGCTTGTAGTCCTTCGTATCAAAAATCATTAAAAAAAACGAGTACAGAGAGAAGGTTGAGGGTTACTGTAAAAAGGAAAGCGGGCTGACTTCGCATAACTTCTTTTCTTATGAAATATTCCACTTAATATTTTTTCAAAAACTTGGCGATCATTCTCTTTTATTTAATATACTTAACCTTATTCTTCAAAGATTTTAAATGTTTTTTATAAGTTTTTATAAACATGAGTTTTTGCTAGCTTTAAAACTCTGCCAATTTGAAATATTGTACATATTATTTCCTAAATATTCCCCTATTTTTGCTTCCATAGCTTTTCGTTTCACATTAGGGTTTTCCTGTTTCCAATTATATTAAAACTTTTATTTCTACACCATTTGATACATTCCATACTATTCCCGTGAGCTTTTCAAACATATGGCAATTATTTAGCTATCATTTACACTATCAACACATACCAACCAACCCTAACCAAAAATACTCGTGCATGGTGTGCAAAATATAAAGCATGTGTTTTTTGCAGATGGCACTCATATAACATAAAATTATATCTTTAAAAATGGTACTCTCTGGATCCACAAATACACAAATGAATTTAATGAAGAACACAGTTTCTAATAAATTCAGCTCTGGCATTATGTTGATTGCCTTAATAATTTTCAGATGGCGCAATAATTCATTTACTTTGCCCTAATTTGAATCTAGTTAAGCTGCTTAGATTCTCATTTCATACGAAATGGGTCCAGTGTCGAATTGGGAAACTTGACAGTCATGATTTTTTCGAGTCTATACTTAACTGTGTATCGCTTTCTAGCCCTTTTCTTGTCTGACAGAATATTCGCAAGAAAAATCGATAAAGCTCTATATACCTAACAACGTAGTAGCTAGGCATGAATATATACACAATCGGACCCAAAAGGGGTGGTTTGGGGATATCCCCCTCTGCTTCTTCGGATAATTATCTCGCTGCTCTTAAATCAACATAACTTTTTGAAGGAACGGAAAAATTAAAACCCCTCCTAACGTAAACACTGGAACTTCTAGAGTGTATATTATTTGGGTGTTTTTTTGTTTTCCAGAAGGGAAGGAAGTGTTGTCTATGGCGCGCATGTTCCATGTTTATTATTTCACACAAAAACAATTGAGAAAAGCTTTAGTTTATTTATTTATTTATTGCATTACATATTACTCTGATTACATATTATGATTTTGCAAAATTTTCATACAATTCAATGTTGGGTTGGCTTTGATTTTTCCTATGGTTATAAATAAAAATGTACTCACATAAATTCGATATACATATGTATATATGGGTATGTGATATATGTAAAATATTATACCATAGATTGTTATTGAGGCAATATGATAAAAATATATTTTATTGATGCAAATAGTTTTTAATTGAATGCTTCATTTAATTGAACACTTAATATGAAAGAAATTAAACGATATCATAATTATATTGGCAATCTAAGTGTGAAAACCTTAAAAGAAAAGGATTTTTCATTCCAGCATACAAAAACTTTGTTCAATAAAGTGTAATCCAGCAAACAGTGATAAACTTCAGCCAACACTAAGAGATTTAAGCTGACGGAGCTCGTTAAAGCTTCAACAGTAATATTTATTTAATCATGGATCATATAACACCTCAGCGATTATGAGGTGTGTGGTTTGGTTATAACCCCTTTCTCTATTTCCTATTCCTTATAAACATACTCAGCCATTATGATCGTTGTTCCTGAATTTTCGATCTGCTTCTGCCTCTCCGGCAACAATCCAATTTTTAGAGATTAAGAAAGAAAGTATGGGAACCCCCTCCCTCTGTCCTCAATCTCTGAATTCACTACTAGCTTAGACCAAATATTTCAACTGGCGATCTAAAATTGTTTACTACATTATTTTCTAAATTTTTTTTTTATTTTCATCGTTTTACAATCGGAAATTGTAATTTTGCTTACTTTGTAAAACTCTATAACTTTTCGAACTTAATACTGTCGATTTAAATTTAAACAAAAATATCTGGCAACTCTTTAAGGAGCTCTGCTACGAAGAAAAGATGCACAGAGATTAACAAGAAAAATCAGAGCAGTTTGAGGTAGACTGAAGAGAAGAGGTCATTGAGTGAACTTGGATGCAGAACAGAACATCTGACAGAGCAAATGCAAAACACAACACCTGTGCTACTCGGTCATACAACAAACTCACATATATGTGTACATATACATACACACACACACATGCGTATGTTTATATTGCTTTTGAACTGTTATTAAACCTGGTATTATATGAAAAAGAGATCCTATTATTGGGCTATTTGCCTCTCTCGTTTTTATAGCACTCAAAATAAGTACACTCTCTCCCTCTCTCTCTCTCTCTCTCTCTCTCTCTCTGTTAGCAATACAGACATTTAAACATTTTTTTTAGAAAAATTTTAAAAGCGCATGCTACAACCACCCTACATAAACAAATATTTAAAGAAAAAAATTCTGTTGCCTCATATGTTATGCTTAAAATTGCAGCTTTAAAGATTTGTCTTAGCATTTTTACCCGAAAATGTTAATGAAAAATCGGTATGACAATGAGAGATGGTGGATGAAAAAAAAACCATACTTTAATATACTCAAGTAGAAGAACAAGTAGCGTCGAGTGTCAGCACTGCCCTGTATGGTGTTTATGCACCTCTCTAGCATTGCAAGAGAACAACCCTTAGGGCATGGAAAAAATGGAGGGAGAAATAATAAAAACTATAGAAAATTCAAGAGTGCAATTTAAAAAATAACAACAACAAAAAACGTAAAAAACACTGTAATGTTGAATGATGAAAAAAAAAATTGAACAAAAAAAAAAAAAAGAAAAAAAAATGCTAAATGCTTTTTATGGCGTGTGCAGACGACATGCAATAAAAGAATGCTTGAACATCTTCGCTAGCTTGCTTGCCATTACTCTGGTAGAGCAGCCAAGCAGCCAGTAGGTAGCAGCTAAATAAATGCATACATATAAGTAACAACAACAATATTTAATATGTAAATTACATGTTAGATGTGGGTGGTTGGAAGAGCGAGTAGAGGAAATAGAGGTCTGTAAATTTCAGGAGTCTGTCTGTATGCAGGGGTGTATGCATGTTTATGTGTATGTCTGAGCTTGAGTTTCACTTCGCTGGTATTTTTTTTTTTTGTTCTATGAAGTTTAAGCATTGTTGAACATATGAAAATGCAACCCTTTTTTTACAACAGCACCAACAAAACATAACCTCAACCATACGCCTTTATTTTGCACTAACTCTTTTGATTACTGGGTCTTCCAACTTCACTCTCTCTCTCTCGCTCTCTCTTTATCTATAGTACGTGTGGATGCATGTTAATTGCTTTGGAGCTATGTATGTGTGTATGCATGTTCATCGTTGATGTGCATCATACAAATGCATCTTACTTCTGTGAATGTTTATATGTATGTTTTTGTGAGTTTTGTAAATGTGTATGCGTTTGTGTGTTTGTTTGTTTGCCAGTCAAAGCAGATTAAAGTTGTTCATTCCGGTTAGCATTGATTTTTTACTTCTAGCATTGAGAAAGATAAGGGTAGCAGGTGGAGTAGCAATTGCATCTTCCTAGAAAGTTTAATTGAAAAAAAAAAGAATAAATAAATAAGGCACGTGTTTTAATTTTAATTTATTTATAAAAAAAAAACTTTTCAAAAAGAATATTAATTAAAAATTATAAAGAAATAATTTAGCTATCTAGCATTGTATAAGTATGTTTTTATGCAGATACATACATTGATATACATATATGTGTACATAGATACATACATACCTTTATATGTATGTACTTATATAAGTATACAAATTTCACCTGCTGTTTATGGTTTGGGTTTTCTGCTTTTTGTCTACTCTTTTACTTTTCTTTTAGTCCTAAACTTAAATTCGTTGCCCCTTTTTATAGCCTTAAGGACATAATTGCAACGTCTCGACTTGTACATACATATACTCCTACAAATATATATAATAATGTGTATATACATACATACATACAGTGCTGGGCAAAAATATATAACCTTTAATTTTTTTCCGTCATAATTTTTGAAAAGTTTAAGAAAACAGGGTAAAATTTAAATATTTAAATAATCGACTAAATCTTGTGTTATTCTTCTTTTAATTAGGCAGTTTTTTCATTCAAGCTCCTTCCACTTATTCTCCATGATGCTTAAGTCGGTATACTGACCCAGGCAATCCAGATGGCGATGAACATTTGATAACATGTTTATATTAACAAAGAGATGGCGACTCATAAATAATACTTTAATACCTTAAAAATTTCTCTCTGTGCAGTTGCCCAATATGGGGAGCACATACTAGGCTATGTATTTTTCTTAGCTTTAGAGCTTTCCTTCAACCTTATTGGTTTGAATGACCCTACCGGTAACTATGCCACCGCCGGTATCGCTCTCAGGATCTATGCACGTATAATTCCATTGAACCTGATAGGGAGAATCAAGCTTCACAATGATATCGTTCTTGAATTAATGGCTTTCAAGTCAAACTTGACTGGGATCATGAAGAAAGTCGGAATAAATAGCGCCCCAATACTACATGGAAACAAACTCTTCCAAAAAAAAACGTAAAATAAACTTAAGTTGTTAGAAAAAATGTTTTGCCGAAGACTTATTCTCCAATGGGCGATATATGAACTTGGTGACAAATTGGTAAATTGGAAACGTTTTTTTAACACTTTCGCGGATTTGAACATTATATTTTAACATATATATAACATTAATTTTCATGGTGTCACAATATGACGTGAATGCTATAGCATTCAAATCTAAAATACAAATTTCGGGATTCAATCCTATATGGCGTCCACATAATACACAACAGAACTGATCTATATATCGAAGTAAATGCTTTAGTATTCAGTGTATATAACTAATAAAATGTGATGTTGTTAGAACTTGGGTAAAACGTTTATAATCAAAATTTAAATATTACGATTACTTTAAGAGAGCCTCAATGTGTCTCTTTTTGCACCTCGATACAATTTTGAGTGTCCGCGAACGTGTTAATAAAATTATTTAAAATGCTCTATAAAATTGAAAGAGTTTCCATATATAGGTCAAAAACCTTGTCTCGAAAATTGATTATATAACTTTTGCGTTATGACGAAAAAATATAAAAATGATATCTTTTTGGCCAGTACTGTATGTAAGTATCTATTCATATACCAAATAAAAATCTTTTTCTTTTTTTATTAACTATGTGTCTAACTGAAATCTTTTTTCCCATTTTTGTAAACAAATAAGTCATAAAATGCCCATGAAAGCGGTTATTGACATATGTATGTATGTATTCCATATACATGCATGTACTTAAACTTTGTTTTTATATATTTTATTTTTATTGTATTTATTTTTGGCATATTATCCTAATACAGGGTCATGGTAATTTAGAAAGAGATTTCTCAATTAACTATTATTCTAAAAAAAAAAAAAATTAATTTTAACACTAATTTAAAAATATATTAATTGACCAATAAAGAAGTTTCTTTATGATTTTCTCATATTCATCATATCAAAGCTTAACTCAATGTCACACATAACTACTTAATTCATAACTACCATTTACTATTATTTTCTGTAAACAAATACATGTAATTAAAATTATCTTCAGAATATCCAAAATATACCCAGTTGGTAAAATGTTCGGTTTGCGAGAAGTAACTGTGATACATATTTTTTAATAACAGTAATGATTCCAATAGAAAAAGCTTTTGTTATTCTCTTTGTAAGCTCTTTTTCCATAACTGCTCTAGAACTGTGACGCCCATTCTACACTATTGACAAAATGCATATGCATTTGCGATTTTTTTTTTAAATTTTTTCACTGAAGTACTGAAATATTTGCAAAAAAAAAAAGTAGACAACACCAACTGAACACTTTTTTTTTTGCAAATGTGTAGATATTAATGAGCTTAAAACTCGTAAGGCTTATTTAGTCATCGCTTCTTCAAAAAAAATAAAGTGTAAGTAAGCATTAAGCTTTCAAATATTTTATCATATTCGAGAAAGGAATAACCAAAAAGTGAATACTAAATAAAACCTGATTGCGATTTTGTAGACACTATTCGGAGAAAAATTCTGCAGCCTTTTTAATAATCAAAATCTAAAGTTTTAGGTGTGAATAACTGAAATCCTAATGTAATAAGGGGATATGTCCATTGCTCAGATCCAAAAAATTAATTTTCTGAAGTGAAATTTTTTTTAGCGAGGATAAATCGAAAATTTTGCAACGGAAATCGAGTTGTTTTTGCACTCATATAAAACTAATAAGAAACGAAGTTATGCTGTTGTTAGTGTTTAGCGAACGAAGTCATATGGGGATCGGCTGCATACAATCATGCAAAGAGTCGACTTCTTGCAGTTTTACCTCATTTGCTGTAGGGAGAGAGCTTGATTCAATATGGCTGAATTTTCCTTTCATGTGTTATACACGTGTACTACGTTATTTTAGAAAGAGGAAGAGTGCAAAAGCTTCAACAACAACGGTTTTTTTGTTGCTACTCCAACAACACCAGTAAAAAACGAAGTTATGCAGTTGTTCTTCGGCTACATACAATCAAGCATAGAGACGACTTTTCGCAGTTTTATCGCATGTGCTTTAGTGAGAGAGTCGATATAGAAGTCTCGGCTTGATTGCATATAACTAAACTTTCTTTCATGTGTTATATACTTGTACTAAGTCGTGTTTGTTCCGATAAGTGTAGAAAGTATCAACAAAGGAAAAGCAACAACAAAATAGAGAGAAGAGGACTGCAAAAATTATTTTCCCAATGTACAGGCAACTTTATAGCATCCATGTTCAACCTAGATGCACACCTTTTTTGTAGGAAACTAAATGAGGCCAAAATTATTGCCTGAAGGTGAAAGTCCAAATAATAAAAAAAACTGACTTACACCACTTCTGCACTCAACGGCTCATTTAATAATTTAATAATAAACAACATTGTTTCACTTCTACTACGAGTGCTTGCAGACTAGTGTCCGACCGATTATTCGGCTTCGGTTCTTCGGCTATTCGGCCTAAAATTGCACCTTCGGCTTAGGCTTCGGCTTCGGCAAAAAGTGGCCGAAGTTTTGGCCGAAGTATTTGCCGAAGCCGAAGATTATAAGCATTTTATTTTATAATAATTTTTACTATAGATTGGCAGTAAAAATTGGTAAAAATAAATAAATGTGAAGTGGTTATATAAAGTATTTACATTACAATTTCTGTGTTATATTTTCTGCGTTTGCTTGTTTCATTTTTACTTTTGAAGTAACCCACAGATTTACAACCGTACAAACAGTTATCAGCGATTTTTTTTAACGAACAACCTGCTGGAGCTAATACAATTAGAGGCAGCAGAAGCCAGCCAAACTTTATTACTTTTTAAGGAAGACTTGAAGCGTATTGAAAAGAAGAGTGAATTGTTAGAGATGCCTACATTTTCCATTACTGGCGCTTAACTTTTTTTTTTGCTTTCAAGGAGGTCAAAAAAATTGAAAATTGTTTTGGCTAAAATCGCTCTACAACATATGTGTAACGGGATTCTTTGAAATTTACAGTCGATTGAAAGTTACAGATATTTATTTGCAGGCCCTGCAGTCATGCATATTTGAACTTTGAAACTAGTTTTATGTTATGTGTTATTATGATGTTAGCGACAGTCAAAGTCAAAATTTGTCAAAAACAAAAAAATTAATTATTTTGTTTGAATTTTAAATAAAAATAAATAAAATACTTCCCGTCATACTAGCCAGATAAAAAAACTAGTTGTGAGTACCTAGGAATATAAATTTTTTATACAAAATATTTAGTTGTTTAAAAAAAATTGATAAAAAGTTTATTCAACAACAAATACTTTTAGGCATTCAACTTTTCCGGCTTCATAAAACCACGCCCATTAAATTTTTAAGGGTTTTGAGATCAGATTTATGCTTTTTGCATTAAAATTTATCAATTACAATTTTTTTTAAATCAATCAAAAATTTGGAAACTAGGGAATTAATTCTGGTTCCGGCTACAGGTCTGTTGATTAATACGCTGATTCAATCTTTGATTTCAGATAAGCAGAATCATAGCACCATCAGCCAACTTTCTTTTTGACACAGGTTTCGTTGAACGACAGTTGTTCTACAGATATATAGTCGATGTGACTGTATATTTTTACGTAAACAAATTTTTAAATGATTCTTGAAATAAATAATATTTGTCAGCTCCTTCGACAGTGAACAGTTATTTAGTGCTACTGGTCAGCTTTTTATTTGGAGTATCTACTATTTATATCTGTATATGTTTGCAAATACATAGGTAGCAAAAATTTACTTTCAGATTTCTATTTTTCATATTTTAAAAATCATTCGGTCTTCGGCTTCGGCCGAAGGTTATATGAATGGCCGAAGTTCGGCTTCGTCTTCGGCCAAAAAATCACCTTCGGTCGGACACTATTGCAGACACATAATTTTTTTTTCAGAAATATTTTTTTTATAAGATAGACTATTATTACGATCGTAGGTTGCTTAGTTTTGTTTTAACAGCCTTTAGAAGGGCCCATTTTGGGGCGAAATTCGCTTTTTTTAATTAGAACTTTGCACAAAGAGCACAAAATAGCTTCACAAAATAGCTTCGTAATAGTTTATCTTGCACAAAATAGCTTCATAATAGTTTATCTTATAGGAAATTATAAATTGAACATATCCCCTTAAATCAGATTTGGTTTTACCATCAAAAAGTATATGAAAAGTCTCTACTCTGGTTTATGATTTAAGAAATGCACGCCTATGTTATGTATCTTTTCATTTCATCAACTGGGATACTTTTGCTATTGAAAGTTATATGGGCTTTGTATGTTTTGTTTGTTTTCAGTTGTTTAATTTAAACACTATAACTAAACACTATACAAAATATATTTGCCTATACTTTAATGGTAACAATGATGGTAAAATAGTGGACTCTGATGCTAATGAAGAATAGTTACAGCATCACTGTTGACCTTTTGATTTTTTTTTTGTTTTTTAGTTTTTTGGTCTATGGTTTGTGTTTTTTGGCATTGAAGGCAATCCGTCATGCAGTCACTATGGCGTACGATGTACAAATTGGATATAGTTTGTAATTAGACGAACCATAAAGAAAAGTCTACTTATTTAGTGTCAAATTTAACAACAGTCAACGCCCATGTCCAATTTATATAAAAGATTTGTTTTTGGAACTTAATTGCATCTCATTTTACTACCACTAGTTCTTGAGACTAATAAGTAGTTTACTTCTAGCAAATAAATAAATAAACAATAATAATAATACTTTACAATTCAGCCGTCATTATGACGATTTCAGTAAAAATAGGTTTGTAATTTTGTCCGTAAATCTAGTGTTAAATCAAAGGGCTTAATTCGCCTTCTTACTTCAGGCAACACCAACAGTTCTGCGAATCTGCGGATTTCAGTGTAAACTGTGGAAACATTTAATTCCTGATGCAAGACATTATTTCTAATGTACCAAGGTGCATCTACTATGCGCGTTAGCACTATATTTTGAAATTCCTGTATGGTTAATATGTTAGTTTTAGCAACACAACCACAAAGTTGGCAGCCATATATCCATACAGGCTTTAAGACTTGCTTATAAATAAGTAATTTGTTGTGGGTTGTTAATTTTGCTTTTCTAAGTCATGAAGTTTATTTAATTTAATGTCAAGATCCGCTCCTTTTTGCTTGATATATTCCTTCCGGCGGACTTTTGTATCGAGGTTCATTCCCAAATATTTTGAATTATTTGAATATGGGATGGGCAGATTAGCTATTAGAGTTAATTGTAACTTATTTGTTTCATTTGTATATGAGAGTTCCACTCCCAAGAGTTTGATAACGATATCCACCCATGATTGAATTGGCGTCAATATACAAAAAAGTCTCCCTTACTTTCTCTCTTTCCTTTCTTATCTGTTAATCTCTCAAGGTTTTGTTTGTCTTTAACTTTGTAGGTATCTGTATATCTGCTACAGATTTTCTGATGTCTTGAAATTAAGAAAGAAAGCATTAATTCGAAGCAGTCGTATTGAGAATTATAGGTAGACAAACAATTCGTTTCGCACTCTTAAAATTACAGGTCAATAGCTCTATAAGTTCAGCAGACCTTTTTTTTTTTTGCTTAAAAAGATTATTGTGATACACAATCAATGATGCTAACTGCCCCCACTACTGTAGACAGTTGTAGACATTAACAGTAACAGTAGCAGCAACAAAGATACATCAAAAACAAAGACATTTCAACCAACAAAAAATATGCCAAAGAAAAAAATGGAAGTGAGGTACTAAAAAAATATAAGGAGTGAGATTGAAAAAATCTTAACACTCGTTTTACCTAATAATTTTTTTTGTGTGTAAAATTTAAAAATTTCTTTGATCTAGTTATCTTTTAAAAATATGTCAGTTGTTATTTTTAATGACAAACATGTTGATTTATTGTGAGTTTGATCAAAATGAGTGAAGAAAAAGAAGTGCGTCTTAAAATTATTAAAAATTTTCAAAAAAAATCCAAATTGGTCCTTTGGCCACAAAATTTAAGGTCTGCCGTCAAACAGTTTCTGGAGAATTTGACCATCGATGGGAAACCTGGTTCGGGAAGAAAACAAGGACCACATGATATTGGGAAAGCCAAGAAAATAGAAATCATTTTAAAAAGATCTAAAAACACATCTGGTAGAAAAGCTGCCCGGTTAGCCTAGAGCTCTGACTATTTGGTGCGAAAAGTTAAAAGCCAATGCAGGTTTGAAAACATACAAAGTTCAAAAAGTTCCAAACAGAAATGCTGCAAAAAATTTAGATGCCAAAAGTAGGGCTCGAAAATTAAAATCGAATTTCATACAAAAATATTCATGTTGTATAATGGACAACGAAACGTATGTACTGGCAGATTTTACGCAGCTTCCGGGTCAAAATTTTTATGTTGCTGATGCTCGAGGAAGAATTTAGAATCCAAAAGCATACAAAATTTCCTAAAAAATTCCTGGTATGGCAAGCTATATGCAGTTGCGGCAAAAGAAGTGAGTCACTTGTTACAGCGGGCTCTATAAATACCGAAATATACATCAAAGAATGTTTGAAAAAAAGACTTCTTCCTTTCATAAGAGAGAACAATGTGTCCACATATTTTTGGCCCGATTTGGCATCATGTCACTACGGCAAGAAAGCTCTGGAGTGGTACCAAAGTAATAACATAGTTTTTGTACCAAGAGAGGCCAATCCTAAAGCCAGTGGAGAGATATTGGGCTCTTGTGAAAATAAACTTAAAGAGCACAAAAAAGGTGTCCCAAAATATCGAAAATTTTAAAAGGAGATGGGCAAACTATTCCAAAAAGGTGTCTGACACAACTATCAAATCTGTAATGGAAGGCTTACCAAAAAAGGTCCACGAGTTCATAAATAGGGGTTAGAACTATAAAAGTTATATTTTTCAGTAATTTGTAAAATATTATCAACTAAATAAAAAAAAATCAAAACTCTAAGATCACCCGTTTAAAAATTATTGAATTTTATATATGTTAAGATTTTTTCGATCTCACTCCTTATATAAAAAAGAATAACTTGCACAGAGTTGAATGTCGTGTCTCAAAAGGCATCTTCATCAAGTAGCTGCGAGTAGAGGTATACAAGAAGCATCTGTCTCTTTTTCTATTCAAATAAAGAACTACCGAACGACCTCACATTTTGTCTAGGTAGTATCAAGTAGGCATGATTCTTTTGAATATTACCCTACTCTAAGTAAGTATGTACCAAGAGAAGTATATATGTATATGTACTTACATAAATATTTAGCATTGTTGTTCTTGTTACTTTTTGTTGTGCATTAAAATAAAATATAATAAAAGTTAGATGGAAAAAATACCAGTTTTGGTTTTTTTTTTTTTTTTTTGTAAAAAAGTACTTGAATTTCTGAGTTTGTTGTTATTTAGATTGTTATTGTTATCTATGTTAGCTTTTCTACAAAAATAAATAAACAAAAAAAAAAAGGTTCAATGTGAAGTTTTAAGCAGAAAATTTAACAACTAAATCTGCAAATTGTTAGCAGATTCTAAGAACTTATGTTTAGTAATATTACTTAGAAGGAAAAAAAAAGTCAAAAGTATTGTTTAATTCTATATGACTTCATCTTTTCACATAAATATAAACGAAATATAAATAAATCGTTTCATTCAAAATCTTTTTAGAGTAATTTTATGATATGCAAATATACTTACCTACATAAACCGGAAATACTATCTAAATTAAAAATCTAAAGAGTACTCACATATTCAATGGAGCAAATGAGTCATAATTTATAATTTTACTAAAGATAAACGCTTTGTACACTATGACTTACTTAAAAGTTTCACATTTTGATGAGGACAAATCCCTGCACCTTATCTCCCCCATTGTTTGTTTTTTCCTGCGTTCACTATCATCATGTTGTAAATAGAATACGTTCCCAACCGGGGCGTTTTAATTCATTGATCCAAAATGATCTACCAAGCGATTATTTACGTTTCAAGACATAGAACATAGAACGGACGTTTTCTTCTTCCGAAATAATCAATGCCACAAAATCATACATAAAATGAAGAGCCTGTAAAAATAATAGAATTCAAGATTACGCATTGCACTGGACTTCCAAAAATCACGAGCACAGTAGAATTCCGACACATATATTGAATCCGTCTATCTTATACCATTTACGGATGTCATGAGTCCTGATTATGAAATGACATCAAAATCTTATTAGACTGCTATCTAAACACCACAAATTTGGCAACCATGTCACTCTAGACGCAGTTCATAGCTACGTTTGCTTCCTGGGTCGTGATATTGAACCAAATATGTGACCGAATTTTTTTTTTTTATTTGTTAGATAATATTATTTTTAATATTTGAATATTATTTCTGGCATATGACCACCACGGATACTTTTCACAAAGGTTATTCTGGAAGTCCAATTTTCGACAACTTTTTCAACCATTTGGGGTCGTATCTCAACAATGACGCCTTCAATGTTGGATTTCAAAGCGTCAATCAATGCTGGCTTTTCCGCATAGATCTATGATTTGGCGTATTCCCACAAAAAATAGTCCAGCGATGTCAAATCGTACGACCTCGGAGGCCAGTTAATCGGTCCAACTGTGGAGGATCGTTCTGCAAATCGATGGTTTCACGGTTATATGGCATGAAGAACCATCTTGTTGAAACCATCAACGTCTCGAAGCTTACACAAAATTTTCCATAAAGTGGAAGGACAAAGGCCAACTTCTTGAGCACGACATCGAATCGATAATTTGTCGTTTTCAGAAACACTGGCTTCAACAACCGCGATATTCTCTTCAGCATGTACTTGTCGGCGTCTCTGATGGACGATTATGCGCACCATAAAATTCACACATTTTTAATTGAGCACTGATTTTGGAAATAAATTTCCAAGATTTGAAAACGTTTTTTAGGGCACAATACTGAGAAGAAATGTCACTTTGAAGTGTCAAAGTTACTTTAAGTCAAGCACCTAATCACAATTGAAAAAAAAAAACTCCTAAAAAACACCCTTTACATATGACGAACAAAACGATTGAATGCAAAACATAAGCATTTGAAAGAGCTATAAAAACAACAACCTTACCCAATACAGACTACCTATAATACTCAAATTGAACTTCGGGAATGGCTTCGATACATGTTTCCCAACAAGAACCAGACTGAAGAAGAAAACGTATGGAAATAGGCTTCAAGTCAGCACTCTACACTCTCAGTTCTAAAATAAACTGCAGGGCAGGTGCGAGAGTCTACTCTATATGGCTGCTAAATTATTTTGGCTTCCAAGCAAGCACTAGGCTTTCTAGATCGAACTCTTGGCGATTCGAGAAGCATGCAATTCACTGACTAAACTTCGAGGGAAACCTAAGATAGATAAGTACATACATATATTCACAGATAGACATGCACTTCTGAAACGCCGATTCAATATCCTCTTGATTAAGAAATGAAGAGAAGTTACTCGTTTCTATTAAGTGAATCACAATTATAGCGCATGTGTCAAATTGCCAAATTATGGAAGGAGCATTGGATACAAAACTAAACTGATGCATTTCACCCACTAGCAGATCTAAAGGTTTCCTAAGAGAGAGAGAGAGGGGTTTGATTTTTTCGCCCCTTTCAAATTTTATTTTGTTTCATGATCAACGATCAAAATTGATGAGATTTAAACCGGTAAGGGAGAGGTTTTAAGCCTAAAATCCCTCCTCCCCCTCTCTTCTCTTCGATATGCCAGTGATTCCACTATAATACCATAAAATCAAAATACCTAACCAAATTAAACGTTCTAACACTAGTTTTTTCACAGAGTACCAGGTAGCATTTACGAAGGAAGATTCATTTTCGATTTAATTCATGACCAACAACCAAAATATAAACATCCACCTACATCTAAATTTATGTTTTAATTTGGGGGAAAAAAAAATTTAAAACATTCTTTCGCACTCTTTCATTTCTATAAATCAACCACAAAATACAAAATAAAAAAAAAAAAGAAATAAAGAAGCCATGAACTCATTAACCACAACTGCTACTGCGGTGGCGATGATACTGCGACGGTGGTTACTAGCAGTGACTTTGTCTGTGGCTAGCTGGTTGCCTCACTCCACTTCAAAGTTTAGAAAAATCATTCTTTTTCACAGCTCAGCAGTAGTTCGGTTTCAATCGAGTATTTTCAGTACTTTGGTACATATGCACTACATTTGTATGCAAATAATTCAACAACAGAATGTAAATGTACTTCGTCTGCTAGTTATCTGTGAGATACAGACAAGTATTGCGCCCAAAAAGGTTAGCATATACAAAAACAAATTAGGTACCCCAAGTATCCTACACAGTCACACATACATATGAAGACACAACAGAGATACACATTTACGTAGACGAAAAAAGAGCGAACATGTGTAGGTACATAACATGCACAAAAAATAATATGGTTAAAAACGCACGAATTGTCATGGTAGCCTGAGTCTCAGATGATTTGGTTAAATGTTCGTTCGGTCGGTTGGTCGTTCGGTCGGTTGGTCGTTCGGTCTCTATTTCAGAAGTATACGAATATATGGTTGGTTAGATGGTGAGATTTGGTTCGATGATTGCATGTGCCCTTTTGGGTAAGTTAACGAGCATAAGCTGGTGCTACTGGCTGCTGGCTACTGCTGTTGCTGCTGCTGCTGCATATCAGTAAAAACCAAAACAAAAACAAATTTACATGCATAAAAATACATACATAAATACATACATAAATACATACATACATAAACCTAGCAAAAGTTCAACAAAAGTACAAGTACCTACATTTTGAAGGGAAAATCGTATATGAGCATACAAGTGTGTTCAGGTAAAGTTTCCATTTCGATTCATATTAAATTTATGATTCAATTTTTACACGTGCAAGTGTATATGTGTGTGTGTATATGTATATGAAATTTATGTTTATGGGTTTATGTATGTATGTGTACATAAATTTTATATTTATACTTCTATTTACAACATGTGTGTGCTTGTTACTAAAGTGATTGAACTTATTTTTATTTTACTTGCACTGTAAATTATCTTGAAATAAAAATAAAATTCAATTTTAACTTATTATTATTACTTTATGTTTTTTCAGTCTCCAGATGTCATAAAACTTAAGTTTGCAAATGTATATAAATTATTTACAATTTCAAATATTCGTAGACTGTAAATGAAAGTATCTAAGTATGTCTGTAGATGTGAGAGTATGTACCCTGCTGTGAAAAATGTTAGTTCCAAACTAGCGAATTCAATAGTTCTTAAGGGACAGTGACTGGTTCCACATCTATCTACTTTGCCTTGGCGAATTTAGCATGGCGTTGTCATAGGAGGTGTCGATTGGTTACCTGATGCATTACCTGAGGACTAGTGATTAACTAGTTCTTGCACTAACTAGTTCGTTAATATCTAGTTTTTTTACTAGTTCTTGAATGACTAGTTTCAGCACTAGTTTTTAAATATATGTAGGGGTTACTACATTTTACACATATAGATAATAAATAAACTGCGAATGTATTATATGGCGATTTTTTTTAATAAAAAATAACAACTCATAAAAAGAATACAGTAGATCCATTTATGAAAAGATGAATTATTAAATTACATTATTGATACATAATAATAATATTATTACTTGAATTTGAATAAGTTGCGAATACATGTATAAAATTTGTTTTTCTGCACATATTTTTTATAAACTTCCTTCAGGTTAACTTTTGACGAGTTAGTTTGGTTACCAAGACTTTTTGCTCAGCGAGTGTTTCCATTTATGTTTTGTTTTATCCAAAAGTCATTTCTGAAAGAGAATAATAAATTAATGAATAAATTTATAAATTAAAAAATAAGTAAATTAGTAAATAAATTATTACATTGACAAATAAATAAATAAATACTTACATTCAGGCTGCAAATTTGCACCATGGGTTACGTTTGATTGTTTTTATCTACGAACTTTTATTAATCAACATTTTATTAATAATTACACCTTCAGAAAATTACAAATCTTTTTTAATTTGTTTTATACAATATCACTTTTTCACAAATTCACTTAACCTCTTGCGTCTGACTTGTTCAAAAATTACTCAATAACAAGCAAAATTAATTGAAGACAAATTAAAATAGCCGTAAATGACAAAGAACAATTGACAGGCTGAGAGGAAAAGCGGGCTAAAATTTATATAAGAGCAAAAGTGAAATAATTTAAAGTGTCAGTGCAAGAATGGCATAAGCAATACGGTTCACTCTAGAAAATGAAACGCCTTAAAAGTAAGAGCAAAAATGGTATAACCATTCTTTCAGAGCAAGAACAGCATAGTTTTTTATTCCGTTTTCGCTCTGAACATATTTCGTTTCACTTTTGCTCTGAACATATTTCGTTTTGCTTTTGCTCTTAAGTAAAATTATTCCATTTTTTTCTGAACGTAGAAGTTATACCTCTTTTCCTCTCAGCCTCTCAAATGAGGACGATTCGGTTTTATATCACTTTCGAATGATAAATGACAAGTTGAGAGGAAAAGCGGGCTAAAATTTATATAAGAGCAAAAGTGAAATAATAATTTAGTGTCAGCGCAAGAATGGCATAAGTAATACGGTTTAGAGTGAAAATGAAACGCCATAAAAGTAAGAACTAAAAATGGTATAACAATTCTTTCAGAGTAAGAACAGCATAGTTTTTTATTCCGTTTTCGCTCTAAACATATTTCGTTTCACTTTTGCTCTGAACATATTTCGTTTTGCTTTTGCTCTTAAGTAAAATTATTCCACTTTTTTCTGAACGTAGAAGTTATACCACTTTTCCTCTCAGCTTCTCAATTACGAAGCAACGTTTTTTTGTTTCTTTTTTTTTGTAAAACGACACAGCATACCGATCATTTAAAACTTCGAACTGGCGAATCTATAGATGTACTTGTCACCATAATAAGCAATTAGAAAAAAAGAAAATCGTTTTGTTTCAACTGGTGAATCTTTGCATTCAATTAGGAACTAACTACCGAACTAGTGAATTTGTTCCAACCACAGAACTAGATCTTTTTGTATCTAGTTCGCTGTTTCACTGCAGTGTATATATTCGGCTCGGTGTATGTGTGTGTGTATAAAAAATATGTTTGCAAAACTAAATTGAATGTCTGATAAACTGAAAGTTTAAAACATAATTTAGATGAATTATATGTACATAAGTAAAAAAGATAAAAAATATAATTTACATCAAATAAAAGTTTTAACATCTAAAATTTTAAAACACCCTATAGCAAAAACAAATAGCAGTATATTAGTTTTTTTTTGTTGCCAGACTAAGTTTAATAACTTTTGGATATTGGGTTGCTCTAGAAGACCCTATAAGCAGATTAAAAACCAAACTATGTCGGGTATTGGTAAGAGTCGGGCTTTCTTGTAGAGGAAATGGGAGAGAGTTTCATTCTTTCCAATTAAATTCAACCCCTGCTCTATGAACTGCAGAACCTCACCTTATGCTCTCCTGCAGTTCAATGACACGTGAATGCTGCAGTCATTCTAGCTATGTATGTCAGGATGCCTGTGTTCAATACCAACAAGAAAATCCTGTCCAATTTGACCTAGTTTCTGTGGATACGTCTCAGGTGGAAAGGTTTTTCCAACTACGATGTGCAAAGGTGTGTAAGTGAGAATGGGCTGATCCTTGTTCTCAGTGCTCTTATGACTTGAAAAACAGATAAGGGCAATGACAAAATTTTGACTTACAGGCACATACATAGATAGATAGAATGACCATTTCTAATTATAATATTGAAAATCATAATCAACCTTTAACTGTGGAGGTGGTAGTAAATTTTACTCTCTCTTTACATTTTCTTGAATTTTTGTTGTATTCAAAAACAGACCAGACAAATGATTATCAAAAAACCTTTTTTATACTAAAAAATTTAGTAAAATTAAAAGAAAAAATTTACCACCACAGCCTATGTTTGAATAATTCATCTCCATAATTAAAGGTTAACTCCAAACAGCTGGTATATGATTGGCTATATTCACTTCGTAAGGTTTTGAAATGAGATTAGTCTCGTTGACACAATTTTTTAAATCTCATCGACGTCTTTTTGCTCTAGCTAGAACTGGATATATTCATTGAAAATGAGCACAGGTATCTTCCACGTTTAGGTTTTCGCTGCGGCAGTAGAGTTTCGAGTATGACTACAAACATGAGGACCGTTGTAAGACTGGAAACATCTTGCCAACTATATCCTAATAACTTTTACACGGTTATTCCAGCTGTGGCACAAATAAAGAGACATGCCGACTACAAGTTGTGAGGGACCATATCCATCTTAATGTTCCTCAGGAAAATTGAAACTGATGACGTAAACCCTAAGGAGCACAAGTTAAGGACAAAAATAAATATGAATTATATTTTTCAGAGGAAATATGAAACCCGAAGCTATAGCTATAAATTAGTATTCGTATTCGTGCTTAGGTGGGAATATCTCGAAAATAATATAGTCTAGGTAATATATTCGCTTGAAATTTAAAATTTTAGAAATAAATACTATCTCTGAACAATTGGAAAATTCAAATACCAAGCAGACATTCAAATTGAATCTTCCAGGCTGATGTAGAGTTGGAGGGCATCCAATCCAAAAGATCGATATGCCGGTCTCATCTCCAAGCCAAATAAAAAAAGGAAAGAACGCACAAGTGAAGAAAGAAATCAGGGCTCTTTCTAAAACGCTTTCCAAAAGCACTCTTTTTGTGAATCTTTGAAGCGCTCTTTTGCTCTTCTAGAAATCTCTTCTAGCTAAAGTGCTCCTTAATCATAATGAATTAAAACATATTTTTACCTAACTAAATACTTTCACAACCAATGCAACAAGTAAGCAACAGCAACTTAATCAAGTTTCATGCTAAACTTTATAGAAACTTTTTACTATCCTCCTCCTTTTTAATATCAATCAATAAGTAACAAAAGTCTACATAACTATGATACATACATACTTATATTTTACTTAATTACATACAAGATTTTTCAAAGTCTAAATGTTCAATTAAAAAGTAATAGATAGAACAATGAAATCATTTTAACTTAATTAAATAATGAACACTAAAAAAAATTCAAATTAATACCAAAAAAAAAAAAAAAAAATGAGAATTGATTGGCTTCGGTGGCAGCAGGACAATGACTTAAATTTTGAGAGACGTCGAGTCTGACAATAAAAATCAAAAGAAAATAAATCACAAATGCTACACACACAATTACAATTATATAGAAGAATAAAAATACATACTAATAATAATAAGAAGAAAGAGAGAACAATCAAAAGGAAGAAAGAGAAAGAGAAGGAGAGAGAGCAGTAGAACAGCAAGAACGAAGTCATTGTGCGCAAAAGTCTATGAATGTAATAAAGAAAAATGTTAGCACGTCTGGGCCAAAAATACAACAAAAACACAAAATTTAAGCACAAGCTAAAATCATATGGTGTGAGGCTAGAGCCGAAATATGTGCTCGCTTAGTAGATGCTGCAAATGAACTTTTGAACTTTTGTTGGTGCTGTCATAGCTGCTGTTGCTGCTTTGTTCTTGTGGTTGTGCAAAATACAAAAATTCTTTTGTACAAACATTTTTATTATTTGAAATATTTTTCTATATAAGGTTTTTGACACATGATTTACATACTCGTCGCACTCACTCGCACTTGAGTTTAGTAGTATGTAGTAGTAGAAGTAGTAAAAACAACCTTGATTGTGTTAACAAAAGGTCAATGGATAATGAAGCGCGCGTCTAATAAAACACGCTTACCTAAAAAACGAAGAAAGCGAAGAAGAAGTAATTGGAATTTGAGACAGTAACAATTTTTTAATAAAATTACAGCATTTTATAAAAAGATTTTATTTTATTCATGTGAAATATTCATTTGGAATCGCACACTTTGAATTAAAAATTACGTATACGTCGTGTGTGCATACACAGACAGAAATTTCCTTCTGTATGCAAGTCTGCAATTATAAATTTTTACTTTTCGCAAAGTAAAATCATTGCTCATTTTTACGTAATTCTATGTTGAATATGATTTGTATATGCATTTTAGTATTTCTTTTACATTTAATTACACCAAGAGCGTCAAAGCGTTTCAACTATTATTTTTTGTTTCTTTCATTTTTCATTTAATGTGTGCGCTATAGTGTAATTATCACAAACGTACTGTAAGCAGCGGAAATTCAATTTAACAGCGCGACAGTCTGCAAGTTACTTGCAAAAAAAAAGGAAAGTTAACAACAACAGCAACTACTCAAAGAAAGAAAAACCAAAAAGAAAAAAAACTGTCAACACCTAGAGGCATCAGAATTGCATACCTATAGACGTTTTTCTAAGGAGCAAAGCGTTGTAAATTGAAGAGGAAGATGAAGAAAACAGTCTCTTAAAATCTGCCGCTGCCTTACATGGTTGTAATATAGTTGTAAGTAAATATATTGATTTTTTTTTAACAGTTTCTCTGGTTTCTCTCTTTTACTTTGTGTAAAGAGTTTTAAGTATTTACATTTTGCAACTAAGTGCATTCACTTATTTTCATGCTAAATGTTTTGTAATATGTTGATTAGTAACAGCTAAGCTTTATAACTATACGAATATTAATTAATCTTGTATTCATATTACAAGCGGAAAAAGTGCATTTGTTGTTAATTGCAATTGCACAGCTTTATATAATATTATATTGAGCATACATATCAGATTTTATGTGTGTATATTTTGAAAAATAGTAACTTAACAGTGGCTGAGCAGTGACTTAGCAGTGGTAGAGCAATAACTTGAAGGAGAATGCTGTTAGCTTTGGCTGTTAAGATCTAACTTCACTGTTAATTTTACTATGTATTAATTTCATTGTTAATTACAGAGATTAGAGAGTAATATTCGGGTAACTAATTATTTTATTTAAAATATTTTCCCCGTTCTTGATTGATACTTATTACTGCGTTTTTGGCCATGGAGCCAATGAAATTGAATCAAATTTTAAAAGTTCATTGATATTAAGTAACCGATTTCATCGAGCTTAAGACTAGATATTCTGATATAAGAAAATGTGTGATAATTAATAACGGTAGCAAATAAACTGAACTAGGAATTGTATGAAAATAAATTGCACTTAATTAAAAGATAAATATCAGAGTTACTATCGGCCAAAACCCAGCCCTAGACCAAAAACTAGTGCAAAAATTTTATCGATGTTCACACCAAAAAATACTGACTTAAAATTAAAAAATAACTGGAAGAAAACTTAGACCAAAATTCAAACTAAAATCGGATTGAAATTTAGGTGGAAACTTCAACCAAATTTCAAATTAAAATTCAAATACTTTTTTCAAATCGAAGTTCAAATTAAGAAAAGAACCAAATTCATATCAAAAATCTAGATCAACATGAGACCAAATTCAGATCAAAATCTTGATTATGACTTGTATGATGGATTTATATTGTTAAATGATCTATTTTAAGAAAACAATTTGAAGGAAGTTTTAATTTAATAAGTTTTAATTTAATAAGTTTTAATTTATTAAGTTTACGATCTCACAACTCCATGACCAAGCACTTCGTTTTTATGAAAAATTAAATACGTTCTTTAAGCCTGTTATACATTACTTATAATGAAAATATATCTTAATTTGACCAAAAAGCCAATACATTTTAAATTTCAACGAGATCCGTACACGCTTTCGGGTACCGGGCAACAACGGGTTAAAAAATAACAATGTTCAGACCACGAATCGGACCAAAATTCCAACAAAAATCGATCAAAATGAGATCAAATTCAGATCAAAACTCAGGCTAAAAACCCAAAATTCATACCGAATCAAAACCAAAATCAGTTTTAAAATTCATTCCAAAATTAAAAAAAAAATTTAGACCACAACTCAGACCAATAGTTAGTCAAAACTTTAGGCCAAAAGAATACCAGATACCAAACGAAAGTACCCAAAATTCAGACTAAAACTAAAACTAAAACTAAACTAACTAACTAAAACTAGTGGGAATATCTGAAAAATATTTACATCAAAAAATTTTAACTTAAACTAGACCAAAATTCTAGACGAATTCAGACCAAAATTTAAAGCAAAATTCAGACCGATTTCGGACCGAAATCCAGACCAAAATAGTATCAGAATCAAGCCAATTTAGATGAAAATATTAACCACAACTCACACTAAGAGTTAGATTAAAACTGAGGCTAAAAAGGCGCCAAATACAAATTAAAAGCAAACCAAAATTTAGATCAGAAATCAGATCAAACACTGCTCTGCAAACGCTGGAAAGTAAATCAAAATTTATACCAAACATGGATTAAAACTCAAACCAAATTCAGATTAAAATTCAAACTAAAATAAAATAAAATTCTGACTTACAATCAAACCAGAATTCAGATAAAAAACGGGCAAAAACGGAAAAGTTAAACCAATATCAGACTAAAATACAGTACAAAATTCAATTAAAAAAATCGACCATTATTAAGCTTTCTAAAAGTAAGACATTTATAAGCTGGTGTTGAAATTGTAGAGTTAATGTAGTTTGAATGTATTTAATAACTAGTTGCACCTTAACGTGTATCCTATTGGCACGCCCAGCATGGCGGCTAACCAGAATTGATTCAAATATCCGAATCCATTTTAATATTTATATTAAATTATTATTATTAAAATAAAATATAATATAAAATAATATTTTAAATCCTTAAGTTTTTCGTTTGTTGAAAGTATATACTTTTCACTGCTGATGGCTTTTTTTTTGGAAAAATCTAAATATTTTTGATTTCTCAAAAATGACTGTTTACTATAAGATTGTCGGGTTCGGGGGAGGGGGAAGGGCTTCAGCCTCTAAATTCCCCCCTCTGGATACGCTACTGCATATAGACAAGAAAAGAACCAATAGTGCCTAATTGTGAATCCAAGATGGATGACGGGAGAGAAAAACTTGAAAATAACAACACAGGGAAAACCAGTAGTGCCCATTGACGAAGCCCTGAGAACAGTATCTCAAGAAATGCTAATATAAAATAGGAATAAGTAGCATCCACTAGCGAAACCCATTAGGAAGAGGGAGAAGAACTTTAAAATAATCAGTTACATTCCTTTCTACAATAAATATACAACATTAATTAACTAAACAGTTATACTAGTGAAGAAACAGATACAATTTCTATAATCACTTTAAGACTAAGATGAAGTGATAGAATTATCGGAGGATGAGGAGATTAACGAGTCTGAGATTCTCATTTGAAAGGGCATACTTGATTTTTGTAATCTTTTATTTTTAGATATTGACACATACTTTTGATTACAAACAGAGCCTGTTAAAATTAGAAGAGGCCAAGAGAGTTTTTTTTGAGCGTTTTTTTAGGATCTCATTTTTTGATTTCCCTGACAGAATCTCACATTTTTGGAACGAAATCGACACACTTTGATTTTCAGAAATAATTTAAATGAGTTGTATGGTCAGTATGCAATCGTAAGAAAAAACTGCATTCTACTAAGAAGTCACCTTGGTCATTGAATCATCAGAGAATAAACTTGACTCAAGAGCTAATTATAACTCTCTCTAACATTTAAAAAAGATCAAAACAGATTCCATTTACTTTAATAACCACACTTGCAAATAGACAGATATATTTCAAATCTTCCGTTAAGGTTAAAAAATCTTAAAAATATTAATTTGAAAGAAAAGCTTTCTCAGAAAACCGAAGTTAACAAAATGTTGCAACATTTATTTAAAGTTATTTTGTTCAGTTTTCTACTAAATATTTTTCCCCATCATAATAAAAACAGAGATTTAAAATATGCCAGAAACTTGTATTTTATGCATTTTATTTACATTAATGTGCATATTTTAATCTTATGCCTATAAAGCTGTAAATTTGTTATTGTGCCTACTTTTTCTTCCTAACTCTTTCATCATCATCAACATCACAACAAGCATCAACGTTATTATTATTATTATTTCCATAATAATAATTTTCTTCATGTTTTTCCGCATAATTTTCTCAAACGAAAAATAGAAAAAAAAAAACAAAAACAAAACCTCCAGCGCTTTTCTATGTTGCTGTTGTTGCAACTTAGTAATTTCAGTTTATGCACATTCTCAAACTCTTATGGGTATTAAAGCTATTGTTGCTGTTGTTGTTGTTGTGTCTAGCGCTTTGATGCTATGTTATTCTCGTTTGTTGTTGCTCGGTTTCACTGTCATGAGCACATCATGGAACATTTCATCCGATTCATTGCTGTTGCAATTGTATACTCACAATCCTCACTTCTTTGAATTGCATCGACTAGACATTCATCGCTTTTAGTGTGTTTCTTTCATCTTTGTCTGATTCGTCTTCTTCTTTATCTATTTTCTGCTACTTTAATGTTTCAATAAATTCATCTGGTTTTGATTTCAAACTTTAAAACGATTCGAACATTGGACATCGCATATTTCTTTGATACTAACTTACAGAGCAGCGATATTATTTAATTTCATGTGTGTGCTGTCTGCAGTTTAGAGAAAATTCATATGTAGACACTAGAAGTTATTCTGTTGATTTTTCTTCTTACCGTTAATGTGACTATTGAAGTGTTAAATGCTGCTGCAGTTAGAATACCGTGTGATGTTCTTAATCTGTTTTAGTTTAAGCTTTAGAGCAAGTTCTCGAAATAATTGTGTTAGAAATCCAATTTTCCTACCTCTTTGGTCTCTTATTCAAAAAGTGATTATTTATTCAGTATTAAAGAATATAAATACGGTACTTTTTCAAAACGGTTATACTTTCCTACGATGGATCCTTTAACTTTACGGATTGTATTACGATTTCATGTTCCAAATCTTCCATTTTTTTACAGTAAAAATGGGTTCATTTGCAAAACGATATGTTTTTGGGGTACTGGCGGACCCAAACGGGAGGCTGAGTAAAATAGAGCCTCTTCTTTTTACAACAAATATCATCGTGAATCAAACGCAACCTAGATCCGTTAGTGTTTGAGGGAATTTTTTGTTGGTATTTTATTATCTCGGTGTTATAGTATATCTAAAAATATCAATACTAAACTCAGACAAAAGCCAACTGCTATATTTTTTTTTGCAGGAACAGAAAGGAGGAAGAGTTTTATGCTTGAAAAATGGGTAGAAGTTGTAAAATTACTAGGAATGATTCAAGTAAAAAAGTTGCCCATACTTACATTTTTTCTTTGTTCTTTCCTGTTTTCCTCCTTCCTTCTTTTCTTGCGTGTTTCCTTTCTCCCCTTTTCCTTTCTCCCTTTTTTCTCTTATTTCTTTCTTCTGTTGTTTCCTTTTCTGTTCTTCTTCCAAAACCATCGAGTGTGGCTTTTACGCAAGTTTTTTATTAAGAGAGAGGGTATGCTTATTTAAAGTAAGGAACTAAAAGTTATCCCTGGATTTACTGTAGCAGTACAATAAATGAAAATATACTATAATCGAATGTATAGTATGTTTGATAATCTTATACACAGGTTATGCAAGCAAGCCACAACATCTTTACACTATATAAAAATTAGATTTGCAAGCAATTTTCATTCATCGTTACATACATCGTGCATCGTGCAACTGCCACAACACCACAACAACCAGCAAAAAAACAATGCAACATAGGCAACAATAGCAACAGACAGTAATAACAACAACACAAAGAACGATAAAAAATCGTATCGAATTGAAGAGGCTGATGTTAAATAAAAATGTTATGTTAATGTTGATGTTAACAGCTCTCTCTCTCTTTCTAACATAATGTAACATAGCATACCCACTTTTTACATTTCTATATATCTTAACAGATACTCAGCTGATTTTTTCATTCTTTCTTTCGCCATGTACACAACATTCGCATGAATGCATGCCAGCACCAGCAGAGGGTATCTCAATGAACGCACACTGTGCTACGAATCAGTTTGTTAATGGTGCTCACCGGGTTCTGTACTTGTACGAAAATTATCAAATTCAAATAATAAATAATCATTTTAATTGAACGTTTCATGAAGCAAGAAAAATTGTGCGTGCAGAAGTAGAATTTTGTAGCAAATAAAAAAAAGAAGAAGCTGTAAAAGAAATAAGTTTAAAGCAATCAAAATTTTAAGGCAAAGTGTTTGTTTGTGAAGCTGTAAGAAAAGCTGAAGCTGAAAAATCTAAAGTAATTTACAATTTTTCTGATAGGAAAATTTATGTTTTCTGTGATTTTCTGAGAGTTTAAAGAGTTTGGTTTGTAGTGTGAAAAAAGTGGAAAATCATACAAAATCAAAAAACGTTATTGCTGCTGTTTTATCTATCTACAAACAATTGCTGCTGCTACGATTGCTGTGCATGCTATTGATTGCATTCAATTAAGGAAAATACAAGAAGAAAAATTATAAAATGTAAATGATAATTTTTTCTTAAACTAAATATTTTAATTAATAGAAATCTAAGTAAAAGAGTATTTATAATATCTTTATAACAATTGTAATATATGTGCAGCAAAGAAAATGTATAAAAAATGCATTTTTGTATGCTGCCTGCTTGCAGTTTGCAGCGTTTGCGTGCTAAAGAAAGTTTTGCTATTTTGAAAATTTTTTTTTAGATTTTTTTTCGAATTTTTTATTTGGTGAAAAATGGTTTCCAATAAATTTCTTTTATTTCATATAAAACTAATGAAAAAGAGAAAAAGTAGCCATATGAAAACCGCTAATTGATGCAGAAGTATGTAGATATTCACTGCCAACAACAAAGTTTAAAACAAATGTTTTACATCCCAATGCAAACGCTCCTTTAAAAACTAAAAGAGAAAAACGACAACAGCCGTTGATTTGAAAGAACCGGAATAATAGTAGTTTTTTTTTCTTTACTTGAGCGTATTACAACAACAACAACAAAAGTATCGAGCCAAATACCTACTGCATAGAAAAAGCACACAAAATTATAATAAAGCACAACAACAACAGAAAACCAAGTATCAGCAGCAATAGAAAAAGAAGTTGTAGTACCAGTAAAAGTAGAAGACGGCGAAGAGTCTTCAACACACACACATTCGTATACCTGGCCTGCAAGCTTCATACTTATCTGTCCGCTTGGCTCAACGCTGCTCAACTCAGTTCAGTTCATTTTAGCGTTAACTTGAGTGTCATGACGTTGAACCATATAGAATTTTGTTAATTTTTTTCTTGTTTGTACGATATTTTCATATACTTGTATAGTAAACCCCAGTTAATTGACCTGTGTTTAATTGCGTTTCTCCTTTAATAACATCAGCAATGTCATGTATCCAGTTTGATTGCCTTAGAAATTTTATGTTTCCACTTTAAAATATATTCAAATTTCTTGGTTAATTATTAATTCCCTAGTTCATCGATACAATTAAGCGAGGGATACTGTATTTCATGCAGTACGTACGCATTCAGCGTAACGTAACGAAACGCAGTTCACTTAATTATTTATTTATACATATGTAGTATGTATGTAAATATAAATTCATGCCAGCGTAGTCACAGCCATGATGCCGCCATGCCACGCCACGCCCTCTCTACTTTTCATACCTTTGCTCTAAATATTAAATAAAAAATAAACAGCAAAAAAAAAACATAGAAATTCATTGAAATTTTACGTGTCTAGTGGTCATTTGCAAAGCTCACACAGTTTCACAGTTCGCATAGCTCGCAGCAAAAAACAAGCATGCGAAGAACGTGTTAAAAAAGTAAGCAAAGCAAGAAAGAAAAGAAAGATGGGGAGGTAGAAAAAGTGCGTCTATCTATCTATAAGATACATGTCTCAAACTGGAAGAGGTATCTGCTTTGTGTCTCCTTTGCTATAAGAAAAACAGTAATAGAAAGAAAAAAAATTGTTTTTGTTTGCGTTCTTTTCTATGTCTTCTCCTAGTCACTGCTACTACTTTTTACGCTATGCCTGTTTACTATTGAAATATCGGTTAGTTGTTGATGTAAACTAGGCATTCACAAAGATACTTGTTGTTGTTGTTTTCATACATGCAGCCCAAAACGGTAACTGCAAGTTTTTTTGCTGGCTTCTTTTGCTTTTTCATTTGCTTACTAAAGCTACATTTTAATTGCATTTTTGCCGACTGTTTTGTTATTGTTCTATATAGAAGTTTTTCAATTATTTCGTTTAATAAATTTATTTATTTTTTTTTTCTTTTTAATAAAAAATGATAGAAAATTAATGCAAAACCGAAAAAATTATTGCATATTTGACGAAATGTCAAACGTTTGCCAAAATATTAAATATTTGACATTATAACAGACATTATAACACAACAGTATAATCATCAACTTATCTGTGTTAAACAATTATTTGAGATCATTATGATCTGCTCAAAGCAGAGATTCTTGCCATAACTCTATGTATATTCACAATTGAAACTCGAACGTAAGTGCAAGAGCCAAGATATAGTAATATACTCAGTCATACCACAAACAGAGCACGAGATTCTTTTGAGATAACATCAAAGCTAGTCTGGGAATGCAGAAAGCTACTGATTGAATTACGCAAGTCAAATAAAGTTAGCATTTTTTAAAGCCCTGGGAAAAAATGCCCATGGAACGCCTGCTCAGATATTTCCTTAGCGCCGAAATCCCTACTGAGATTCCTCAATGAAATTGGCCTTTTCGAATGCTTATAAAAATTCTTCTATTAATGATAAAGTACATTATACCCTTTTTATATCTATCTTTCTACGAATAAATATTTATTGAGACAGTCAAGTTGATCTGACAGCCATGAGGAGTCAAACTATTAAATCTAAATGGATATTAACTGCTACAATTCCCTCAACAAATAAATAAACTTCAACTCTGCTGAGTCCTTCCAGAAGATTCTGGTATAATAGAAGCGATGAGCTCACGAGATAAGATACACTCCTTGACGCTGACCCTTCCAACATCTCACTATTACTCAGTTTCATTTACTTAGCTAGCACTTGAAGATGAAAATGTTAGGAAGTGCATTTTTTTCATTTCTAATATTCAAAACTAGTTAGGACTAGGCTGAAGATGTTAGGAAAGAATGAGTAGCCAAAAGTAACCTAACTAGTATTATTTTGGCTTGCCGGGAACACTTCCTATTAACCGCGGGTATTTTTAAACTGGAAATGGTGTTGAACTTTCTGATCTACATATGTGAGGCTAATGTGACCAAAAATATTTACTTTAATTTTACAATTCATACATTTTGTTTTCTTACTATTCATACTTTTGTTGTTAAATTTTAATAACTTTTCATTTATTTTCAAATTTCATGCTTTTTATTTTTTTTTTTGCATTTGTTTTTTTTTTATTATTATTATTATTATTTCTGCTGCTTCTCTTCTATCACATTTTACTTTGTTTTTTTGTTATTATTTGCTGTTTGTTTATAGGTAATCACTGCTTAGATACTAGATATAAAATGAATAATAATAATAATGCAAAAACAAAAACACTAGCAAAACACAAAAATTAAAATTAATAATAATCACATGTGAATGCACGCACATGGTGTGTGTGTATGTTTGTGTCTTCTTCAGTTAATCGATAATTCACTGGGTGTGTGTATGTGTGTTGCGAAGGTAATAGCGTTTGCTTAGTTTATTCATAAATAATGAAAACAAAATCGAACTGGAAATGAAAGACTGAAATTGATGATTGGCTAAAATTGTTGCTTCCTTTTACTCTTTTTAAACCTATTACCTTCTCTGCTTCTCTTTAAAATTTTGTTCTTTCTCTTTTTTTGGGCAAAATATAATGTTCCAATAGACTAAGTGCTGTGAAAGTCATATGGCCTTTTTGCTGATTTTTGAATTATATCTTCTCTAAAGGTTTTGGTAAAATATGTTCTTTAAACCCCAATCCAAAATTTTGCAGTGCTGTAAGTCTCAGTGAAAAATATTAAGCAATCGTTTATCAAATCATAACGAATGCGAATTCACAAAACTAAAAGAAAAAAATATTTAATAGAAATCAAATTTGGAAGAATAGTATTTAAATTAAAAATATTGCACCTGTTTCAATCTTAATCAGAGATATTGTGTACTGCAATTAAATTAGAATGATTTGACATCAGTTTTATTATTTAATATTATAGATTACAATCTTGAATAAATTTTCTAGGTTTGCGAATTCGCAAAAATTCAAAATCGAAAAATTTGACCTTTTTTATAAATCGAACATTTGTGAATACAATAAAATTCAAATCAAAAAAATAATAATCGCAAATTCAATTTTTATGCAAAAAAGAATAGAAACTGTTATTTTAAACATATCGTCGCCTGAGAATTGATTTGGCGTATGTGTGTAAGTATTCCTATTCCTATACGCCAAATCAATACTCAGGCGACGATATAAATGATTCTAATATTTAATAAAATAACAATAGCAAACGGAAAACTTAAAATATTATCATGGAAAAGGTTCAATCTTTAATTAAATTTCTATACATATATTTAATCATTTAATAATTGGCGAATTTAAAGAAATTTCAACTTTAATCATTTACATGAAAAAGATTGGAATCTTTCACAAAACACATAATCATTTGTTTAAAAAAAATTTACATTTTATTGAATCTAGTAAAATTTAAATTAATTTATTAAAAAATCAAAATTCAATAATTTTTATACAGTAAATAAATGTTGACTTATAAATGTTTTCAATATTAAATTGAATAACAATGATTGAGAAATTAAACAAAAACTTCAAACTTCAAATCTAAACCATTTATTTTGAAAAGATTGCAATCTTGAATAAAATAAGAATAATTCAAATGAATTGTAAATCTGTTTTCTTTTATTTAATTAATCAATCGTGAATTCAGTAAACTTCGAGTATGAATCAGTTATATGAAAGATTTACAATCACAGCAATTTGAGATATTAAAATATTAATATAACAATATTTTACTTGAAAATATCGGTTATGTTAACAATAAATCAATTATGTATTTCACGAAAATTGAATTTCTGTTTAAGATTATTCAGAAAAATAAATATGTTGTTTCCTTTGTTCATTGAACATTTTTTTTCAATCACATCCGGATTTCAAGAAATCTTAACCCAAAACAGAAAAAATAATGAGAAATCCTTTGCAAAAACTTAAAATTCTACTCTATTTACTATGAAAAATTCTTTCTTTTTTTTTGCATTTCATTGATTGTAAGAGAAAAAGTGTGTTTTAAATTTTATAGATGGTAGGAAATGGAAAAAATTCTTTATTTTCTCACAGAAATCGTGGCATGATAGAAAAATTCTGTTTGACTCGGGTTGAGCACACAAAAATGCACCACTCCTTGTTTTCAATCATTTTTTAAAGACCTTAACTAAGCAGGCTTGTTTTATCTGGTTTGACAATTATCGCATTACGTTTGTATTTTTTACAGGCAGCTATCAGATTTTGGAACTTACATATATGCCCTCAATTTGATGACTTTACAAGAATTCAATGGGAAATAGTGAATTTGAATTAAAATTGTGAAGCTGAAATTATCTGATGTGATTTTTTTTTTATTATTTGTCAAAGGCAACAATTAGTGTTTAAAATTTTGATAAGCTCTGAGATCAGAATCCAGTAAAAAAACATTAATTTTGGAAATTTCGAAATTTTTTCCCTTTCCTTATTAACATTTTCATAGATTAACATTTGCTGATGTGAACAATTTTTTTGCATCATTCTTGTTCTTGAACTTTTCTGTACTATTAGACTTAGAAACTCTAAAACGTCTTTAAATCGTGATTCTCTAGAAGACTAGTGAATCCCTGAATGACGAAAAGGATTAGTTCTTAGGATATAACTCACTCCTTCGGATAAATATCTTATTCATTCTTCCTGATTTAAAAGGCTTATTGAAAAACGAGCAAATTAAACCTCTTCCTCGGCCTCTAGCTTCACTACTGCTCTATAATATGTTCAGAAATATGATCTCAGAATACTTAAATAGATCAAAACATTTCAAAATCAATCTGGTTTCCTTTTCCTTGACTGACTGGAATCCTATCTTAAGAGAATCTTAAATCTATAAACACATTAGCCCCCTTCACAATAAACTGCAAATGATCTTGTATCATTGCAAATGCAAAATAATTCTGCTATCACAACATCAAATATATGCGATTTGCATTTGAAAATGATGCAAGACCATTTGCAACAAGTCGTGAAAGGGCTATTAAATTTTTCTTAAAATTTATTAGATTAACGTCACAAGAATTTATACAATTTGAAATTTGAAATTTGAGCGTTTAGTTTCCCCGAAAACGGTGACCCTTTTGTCAAACTTAAAATTTGGTAGTATATTTAAATGTCAGCCAGTAACTACCCCCAAATTTTCAGCCAACAGATGGCTGTAAAATTATTAATAATTTAATCACAAGGTCATTTCATGGTCAAAAAAAGCACAACCAACACACACATAAAATTCTATGAACCTTTTCTGTTTTGCATGTATTTTAGTATTTTGTACACACAAACAAACAAGAAAGCAAAAAACATATAACACATGCCTGAAATGACTGGAGGAGCAAAATAAATAAATATAATAAATATTTATTTAGAGAACAATTTGTTGTTTAGAGCCATATCCTGTTGAAAATAAAAAGAAATGAAAAAGCTGGCAAAAAAAAAAAAGAAGAATTTATGCCAAATTGAAAAACAAAAATAATAATAATAATAAATAAACCACAGTAAAGCATTAAAGAATTCGTTAGAACGAGAAAAACCAGCGCTGTGATGCTGACAAAGTCAATATAATTTTGTTTGAATGAAAACGTGTACGTGTTTTGCATGTTATTACAATATTCTTTTATTTTTGATTTGGTTTTTTTTTTTTTTTTTTTTTTTTGATAGGTACCTACATTTCAAAATAACGTATTTCTTTAAATGTTTGTAATATTTGTAACACTTTAGTGACGAGGAAGGGAGTAGGGGTTAAGAGAACTTCAGATATGCTGACTTTGATGAAATTAATGAAATGTTAATAAAGTAAATTTAAATGTTTTTTTTATTTTCTATCTTTGTAAATACTTGTAAATTTAAGGATTTTTTGTATCCTTAGTAAATAGCTAAAGAAAAAGCCAGAACCACCTGGTAGCACACTAAAACGAAAAATAAATGAATGCTTTTCGAAAGTCTTTGAAAGAAATCAAATACTGCTCTACAAGAAGAAGAAGAAGCCTAGAATCAATATAACCTACCCGTCCTTACCAAAATGGCTTACAAAAATGCATTGTTATCTGTGTCACAGCTAGTGTTGATTCGATACCCACATAGTATCGATACTTTTACTCATTACTTGTATCGAATAAAAGTATCGATGCAACCGAAAATATCGGAAAAAAGTATCGAATATGTACTTGTATCGACTACTCCTTTAAAGAGACAAATTACACTTTTTTTTTTTGTTTAAGTTGCTCTCAAGGAACACATTCAGGCCAGAACGGCAAATTGTGATACCACATGGTTGAACCTACAGTTTACACTACTCAACACGAGTTTTTCGCCAATACATCATGGTTTTGAAATATTTTCTCTGGAAACATCTGAATCAAATAGAAATGACGTTAACTTAAGTATATGATATTTATTATGTTTAGATGGAAATCACTAGAAAATTTATAATAGAAGAAAAACTAATCAACAGATTATAGCTTGCTAAAAATATTTTATTTTAATGAAAAGGTTTCAGTAATCAGTAAACATTTTGTTCTACATGCATGGCAGGCAATATTTTCTAGAGCTTCACTACTGTACTGCAATATTTTCATACATTGGAGTATTGCAATATGAACTGAAATATTTTGAATATGCATATTGAATAATTCTGCAGTAGTATTTTGAAATATATTATTAATTGCTGTAAAATATTGCAATACGACTCACTATCTTAAATATAGTATAGCAATATTTCAGTTTTATAAACCAATGTTTTCCAAAAGTATTGAGTATCCGATACTGACCCTTTTTTGTCGATACCAAGTAAAATACTTATGACATGGCATCGAGTAAAAAAATTACTTGAATCGAATGAAAAGTATCGAGTATTTACTTGTATTTACTTGTATCGAATCATCACTAGTCACAGCTTGCGGCAAATGTTGAAACGAAGAGTTTGGATTAACGTTTTCTTAGTAAACTGACAAACTTGAATCTTTCTAGGAACTTTTCTTTCCGACATGTTATTTTCGTATACTTACAACAAACTGGAAAAGTCAGTTTATGATAGACTAAGTTTAGCTTCGATGGTCTAGTAACAGCGTGCTTGGTTATCATTTCAGGGGTTCTAGGTTTGATTTTTCTTTAAAAATAATTTTTCATATTATTTATAATTTCCATAGCTCGGAAAATAGTTCAAGAAATTATTATTATTATTTAAATTAAATTTATATTAATATTATTAGATTAGAAAACGTATTTTCATATTCAGTCTTGTATCTATTTTATTCGTTTTAAGTGCGAAGAGCACTTAGGAACGGCTCCATGAAATATGGCCCCAGGAAAAATGGCCCGAAAATCAAAGGTGAAAAATCACTCCAAAAGTGGAACCATTTTTCTACTACTACTACTATTATGGCACAACAGCCCATGGAGGGCCAAGGCCGAGCTTTTCGCATTCATTCATGTTGTGTGAGTTATATTTATACACGAAGGACCTACAGTTTTATGCCGAGTCCGAACGGCAAAGTGAAAAGCTTTTCATAGGCATTTTTTACTCTTGGAGGTTTCCCATTGCCAGTCAAGAGGTGGTGCCATGTAGAAAAATTTTTATTTTCTATTTTTGATTTTTGAGCGTGCCGAGATATGAACCCGGGCTCCTCTGCGTAGCAGTCCAAAACACTAACCACTAGGCTACAGCGACCACCATTTTTCAATATGTAATATTACCCCAACATACAAATTGAAATATGGCCCTAAACTAAATGAAAAAAGGCCCCAATATTTTTTTCTCTCAAAAGTTATTTAAATGTCTCCAATATTTCATAGGAACTATTATAACCCATTATACATCATTTCAGAGAAAGAAACTCTTTTCATTTAGTTAGACCTCGAATTCGTTGTTATTCTTAAATCTACTCAATGCTTTTGCAAACATATTTATAATAGATAGATCAAGGTTGGCTATATACTATTTTGTCAAAGAATGTTTGCTTAAGATAACAAAGCTCGCCTGAAAGAAAGCAGGACATTCGCAGATGAGATGCACATGCAGTTTCGCGATACCTGTATATTTCTCCTTCTAAGAAGACTTAGAAAAGTTGAAAATACTCAATAATTTTGTAGAGCATGCACGAAATAATGAGTTCAAATTGTGTATAAAAAAAGTATTCGTACTTTTTGCATAATAAATAGCATATATATTATGTTTACATATATTAGGTACCTATTCAGTATATAGAAAAATATAGAAAATAAAAGCAGACATTATACAAGCTAAGCAGATACATACACATAAATTACTGTATACTTAAAGTTATAGGCACAAACATATTCTTAACGAGAGCTACAAATATACATATATACTTGCAATACAGTTTTATATGCGGCATCGAGTACATTGACATTGCAAAATTTTCACAATGCATACAAAAATAAAAAATAAAAAAACCAAACAAAAACAGAAATGATCGAGTATTTGTATCTATGAGATACTTCTATGCAATTTATATGTATGAATTTCAATATTACAATGTATTAGTTTATGATGATGCAGCGAGCAGTAACAAAAACAACAATATCAAGTGCATTGGCAACAGCAACTGCAACAACAAATAGACGATTTATTATTGTTCATTTTTCATTATATGAATGTAGACTGGGTATACTACTCGAAGAAGCACAGAAGAGGTCAATTCTAGTGCAAAGTTTCAATGAGTTTTGCTTCATTGCATACATAAAATTAATGAATGAAATAAAGTGACCATTAAAAATGATGAAATTTATAAATAAAATATTTATTATTTTTTTCTCGTTAGACAGTAATCCACGGTGGATTGACGTCCGCTTGCTTAATTCTATTTTCTATTTAGTTTTGCGAAAATTGTAGCGTTTTTCGTTTAAAATGTGTTCAAATTTCTCGATTTTAAACTAACATAAGGAGTGCGATTGAAAAAATCTTAACACACGTTTTACCTAATAATTTGTTTTGGTGTAAAATTTAAAAATTTCTTTGATAAGATAACTTCTTTTAAAAATATGTCAGTTGTTATTTTTAATGACAAACATGTTGATTTATTGTGAGTTTGATCAAAATGAGTGAAGAAAAAGAAAAAATCTTAAAATTATTACAAATTTTCAAAAAACTCCAAATTGGTCCTACAAAAAATTGGCCCAAGAATTAAAGGTCTGCGGTCACACTGTTTCCAATGTTATTAAACAGTTTCAGGAAAATTTGACCATCGATTGGAAACCTGGTTCGGGAAGAAAACAAAGACCACATGATATTGAGAAAGCCAAGAAAATAGAAAGCATATTGAAAAGATCTCCAAACACATCTGGTAGAAAAGCTGCCCCGTTAGCTCAGTGCTCTGATTATTTGGTGCGAAAAGTTAAAGCCAATGCAGGTTTGAAAACATACAAAGTCCAAAAAGTTCCAGACAGGAATGCTGCAAAACATTTAGACGCCAAGAGTAGGGCTCGGAAATTAAAATCGAATTTCATACAAAAATATGCATGTTGTATAATGGACAACGAAACGTATGTACTGGCAGATTTTACGCAGCTTCCGGGTCAAAATTTTTATGTTGCTGATGCTCGAGGAAGAATTTAGAATCCAAAAGCATACAAAATTTCCTAAAAAATTCCTGGTATGGCAAGCTATATGCAGTTGCTGCAAAAGAAGCAAGTCATTTGTTACAGTGGGCTCTATAAATACCGAAATATACATCAAAGAATGTTTGGAAAAAAGACTTCTTCCTTTCATAAGAGAGCACAATGTGTCCACATATTTTTGGCCCGATTTGGCATCATGTCACTACGGCAAGAAAGCTCTGGAGTGGTACCAAAGTAATAACATAGTTTTTGTACCAAGAGAGGCCAATCCTCCAAATTGTCCGGAGCTAAGACCAGTGGAGAGATATAGGGCTCTTGTGAAAAGAAATTTAAAGAGCACAAAAAAGGTGTCCCAAAATATCGAAGATTTTAAAAGGAGATGGGCAAACTGTTTCAAAAAGGTGTCTGAAACAACTATCAAATCTCTAATGGAAGGCTTACCAAAAAGGTCCAAAAAGGTATTTTTCTGTAATTTGTAAAATATTATCAATTAAATAAAAATTATTGAATTTTATATATGTTAAGATTTTTCCGATCTCACTCCTTATTGATCGCTGCAATTATGAGGGGATTACTGTAACAGCAAAAAAAATATATATGAAAATAATTGGTTGGAATAAAGTACAAAGTTAAAATTTGATTAGATTTTTAGTATTTCATCGTATATGTAAAAGACTCAAAACATGACTGAAACTTGTGGTAGAATTATAAATAAATTTAATCACGATGTGAGAAAAAATAAAAAATAAAATGCATACCTATACCATATAAAAAAAGGAACTAAAACAAAATATATTGAAGAGAAGAAAATAACAAATCAATTATAATATAGTAATAATATTAATGAGTTTCAAAGTTATTTAGGTGTGGTATTGAAAATCTTGTTAAATCAATTAGAATTCTCACACCTTTTCAATACAAATACTAAATACAATATATATTTATATATTATATACATATATGGATATATTTACCTATTTACCGATAATAATTACGAGTGTGCTTGCAGTATAAATATAAAAAAATAATATCGGAAAATTAAAAAAAAGAAGTAATTAAAAATGTTTAAAAATAAAATAAAATTACCTAGTGCTTTTGTTTTAAATAATAAAAAAGAAAAAAAGTAATTGCCAATCAATCACACTCTTGAATGTGCACATTTTTGATATATCGATATGAAAATGTGTTTATATAAATAAATATCTATATGAGTATAATAAAAATGAGCAATGAATGATTGATGTACAATTGTATGTATATTATTTTTTCAAATTTAAAATCTAATAATGCGAAAAAGTTAGCTTTAAGGAGTACCAACATACAATTTTTGTTTCTTATTAAAGGTTTCCACTATTTATCAATTCAAAAAATTCATAGCCTAACGTATTCTCTGAAAATAGCTACCTACAATTATAAGCTAAGTGAACAAGCAAAGTTCCTTTTTCAAAATTAAAGCTTCGTATCCATGGATGTAACGGTTTTCGACCAAGGTACAATATATCTTCTACACCAATCGTTTCTACCAAAGAAATCAATTAGTTAACTTGCTTTGGTCCTGAACACTTTTTCAGTGTCGGCAGGTCTTTATTTAAATCATTCCCACATAACAATGCTGATAACATTCAATTCCACAACAAAATTGATCCCTCAAAAAATCGAGATTCTTGTTGAATCAAAACCGAGGTATAAGGTTTTTTAATCACGATTTACTCTATGGAAATAATATATTTGCTATGCATGTTAAGTGAAATAGGTTAAGTGGAAAAAATCTTCGATAGAGTTACTCCTTTAATCGAGGTCTTTATGAATTTATGACGCCCGGGGGAAGTTATGCCCCGGGCGGCAGTTACTCAAGGATCTGATTTTCGGAGTTTTTTTTATGATTTTTTGGTCGAAATCCAAATTGAAATTTTCAGATTTCATTCGTTCATTCACTCAGAAAAAAATACGAGGAAATTAATAGGAACTCATTATAATAAGTTTTGCTAATAAAATTATTCAATAGTATAAATACTTTAAACTCAATAGAATTTAAAAATAAATTCTTATTGATTTGTGTTATATTGAAACAGTAATCGTGCTCAGGGTTCGGACCTTGGAAATCTAATATCATAGTAAATGATAGAAAAAAGGGGAAAAATCCAAAATTCCCTTAATAAATTTAGAAATTTTCCTAACATAAAAAATAAATATATTTTTAATACAAATATGTACATATGTTATTTAAAAAAAAGTACGTAAATGGGCAAAAAAAAAATATTAAAAAATCATTACAATCATGTGAACTGAGCCGCTTCTTTACTGCTGCCTGTAGATACCTCTGATTTTTACATTCAGCTTTTTTTCTTATGGACGTTCTACTTGTACTACTTTTTTTGTTTGAACAATTTTTTTATACATCTATAGCTGCGTTTTATCTGCCACTTGCTTCTAGTTATGTATAACTAGCAGCGATAATTATATGGGAAAACAATAACAAAGCCGCAGAGATAACATGTATAATTATAGCTGTTATATATACTTAACAAGTTTAACTACATCAAATTCTATTATGATCTGCTAATAGCGAAAGAAGAAGCATGACAGTTTGTGCAAAAAAAAACAGAAAAGGAAAATATTTGAAATGTCTGCCTGTGCAAATAAGTTAAAATCATCGTTAAATATTCTTATAAAAAATAAAAACTAAAAACAATGCCCGCGATTGACCGCAATGACTGGGATCCATTAAAATGTTTCAGCTCTAGCTGCTGAGCAGTTTCATTGTGAATAACATTATAACAAAGAAGAGACTTAACAACTTGGTCGTTTTATTCGCACATGTTAAACTGACTGGCGAATAAAACACAGTTTATGTTACTTTCCTTTGGCAATCTCATCAAGTAAAAGATTTACCATATTCACGCATTAGATATGTTAGAATTTTCGAAAAAAAAAACATTGGTATTAGACCTTTTTACACAAGTAATATGCAACGAAAAAAATCGTAGTAAATTTTAGCTCAAGCGGAGTGACGGAGTAGATTTTAAAATTTTTCGAAAAACGTAGTAAATTTACTACGATCGTAGTAAAGTCTGAACCCTAATCGTGCTATTGTGAAATTAATAGAGTTTTCCGTAATTTAACGAGTTATATTCAAATATGAATTTTTTAAATTTTAAATAAAAATAAACAAATTCTGTGTTGAAAAATTTACAACAAAATGAAAAAGAATTGATTTATTTAAATAATTTTAATTAGTTTTAATTAACTGGGACACATTAATTTCGAAAATAAATCTGTTCTTTATTAGTACAATTTCAACAAGGTGAGTCATTGTCATGCATATAGTCAGGCATGCAATACCAAAAAAAAAACACTTTGCAAATATTGAAAAAAGTCTTGAAAAAAAAAAATACATATTCACGTGTACAGGTAACACATACATATATACAAAGCGAACTTACTGGCTACAGAGGTAATTTACCTTTCAATAATTTTTTTTTAACATTTTTTTTTTTAACTTTTTATTTTGTCTTTTATTTTGCGTGAGTATACAGAAAGACACATACTCATATAAACAAAGATATGAACAAATAAGCGAATTCTGCAAAAACGTTCAATGAGGTTATTTGGTCGAAAGCAAAAACGACAACAAAAAATTAAAATAAATAAAAAAAGGCTTGCTATACAAAAAAGCTGAAGCCGAAACAAGGTAATAAATTCACTGACCCCCGTAGTTGAATTGGCCGGCCAACCATTAACTCAAACTATTGTCTGGTGTTTGCTGTGGCTGGTGTGTGTGTGTGTGTCTGTGCTTCAATTGCTTTTAAAATTTTAAAGTGTGTGAGAGACACCCCCTCATATCTATCTAGCTAAGAGGCAAGTCCATAAAGTAAAAGCAAAGATAGTATAATAAAAATTAGCTAATGGCAAAAACTTTACAGCACAATAATCATACGTTAGATAGAGATAGAAGTAGAAAGAAGTAAAGAGGAAGAAAATGTAGAAACGCTGAAGAAAAAGAAGTTTAATTAGCCACACAAAAGCAAAAATGCGTTAATGAACTCTTAAGCGCACGGAAGGTCTAACAAAAGTTTGCTAAGATAGTTTTAAAAACAGGCCAAACCTACCTAATTTAATTCTATATCTTTAATATACATCATTTTTTATCTTCTCTACACATATTTTCCATTCCTTTCAAAACATATTTTTAAAATCTTTTCTTTTTTTTTTTGGAACTTCGTAATTTCGAAATTAACTGCTCAGTTGCATGGGTTTTGTAAAGGTGCTAGACCCTGCGTTTTCAGATTTTGTAAGATAATATTTGGCTAATAGTCCAGTCACTATAAAGATTTACATCATAAAAATTCTGAACTGAGATTTTTCTTCAGTAATTGTTAGTGGGGGTATAATAGATTCAAAAACCACAGAAATCAGTGCTGGGGTTGCAGAGCGACCCCCCCAAAAAAAAACATTGAGTGATTTCCTAAAAAAAAGGTCTTAAGTAATTTTTTTTGTATATGTCATAGTTTTCGAGATATTCAATACTTAAGAAATTGCTAATTTAGTACTTCGAATGTACTGTGGATGCTCGCGCATTTTTGTTTATTTGAATTTTTGAGTGCGGAGTCTATAGGAAAAATTGAATTACTCGAAAACCAAAAAGGGGTTTGAATAGGATATAAACTTCAACATCCTCTGCCATTTTCAATGACAACGGATAATTTTTTGTATACAAAAATAACAATATAGTAAAGTTGTCTGTTGGTTTTTACTACTTTTACTATTTGCAGGTCTAATAAAAATAACTGGTTTCACTATATGTTATAAATGTATTATCTTTTAGTTCAAGACATTACTGCTGAAAATCCTGTAAAAGTTAGAAATAAAAAAATTCACATTTAGCGATTTTATCAGCATTTCAAAATCACCCGATTACCTTTTTTTAGAAAATCACTTAAGCTTTTTATGTAATAATTTTTTGATATCTCCAACGGTTAACCAGTTATTAGTAAAAAAAAGGCTTTTTCACCAAAGAGGGGGTTTTGTGGGAGGGTCGCTCTGCATCCCCAGAACTGATTTTTATGGTTTTTCCATCTATCATATCACTACTAAAAATTACTGAAAAAAAATCGCAGTTAAGAATTTTTATGTACTTTTGGTGTATTTTTTACTCTACCGACAGGGCTATAAACCCGAAATTTTAAGTGAAATATTTTGATAAGTATTATTACAAATCGTCTCTAAACTTTGAATTTTTCAAAAACTAATAAAATGGCACCCACTTAGCCAGCCCTGCTTGGAACACCAAGATTCTCCAGATCGTTTATTACACCTACAACCAGCACTTCAGTATTAAGAATCGTCCACACTGTAAACTCTACAGGAAACGAAGAAATGTTTACTTCATCTGACACAAGTGAGGATAAACAAATTTCAGCTCTCAGCGAGTACCACTACGTCGAAAACAATACCTTAAATGAAAAAACATCGTCAAGAAGCTGAAGAGGATGTTGAATATATACATATATACTTTGGGCCAGGATGATCTTACTGTAACCCCGTATGATAGCATGATTTTCCCACTTTAGGACAACACAAATTGTATGTGCTTGGGTCGTCAGAAAAACTTAATACGGTCCTGAACTTGTCGAACTTTTTTTTCGTTCTCTTTTAGTAGAAGATTAATATTTATATTATTTCTTGTTGCTTTTGCCATATATTTTCCTAGTAATTCATTTTTCAAATTACTTACTATTGTGTAACCTTAATTTCCAACATAATTTTTCAAATTTCCTTTACTTTCCGGCAATTTTTCTTTTGCAGGCATCCGTACAATATGCAGCAATGCGTGCATGTGTGCGTTTGCAAAAGTGTTACAATTACGTCACAAAATACAAAATGTTACATCCGCCTAAGATGGATCTGACAGTTGGTTTTTGTGTACTATATGTGCAAAAATGAATGAAAAAGAAAAAAGTGAAACAAGTTTATAAATAAAATATTTTGTCATACAAACATGAATACAAGAAACATACCGACACACATATCTACACACACACACACTTGTCGTGACACTAATGTGTATGGAAATTTTTCTTGTAAATTAAACATATACTTACCTATTTTTTTTTTCGTTTTCTTTAATATATTTTTGGAATTAGTGTTAGAAGGATTATTGTGTGTCTGTAGATCTAAATGAGCAAAAAATGACAAGCAAAAATAAAGAAAAACAAAAGAAACTTATAAATAAAATAATAATGACAACATAATTTGTATTTGCTCATAATAAATACTACAAAAAAACTGTAGTGTATGCACTCAAAATATATTAAAAGATCTTAAGTATTTTAGCCAGAATGTGTAAGAAAAAACAGGTTAAGTCGATATATGCGTATTCTTGTGTGCATATAAGTTAGACGGAAATGTGATTATCGTATATCATATAACAAGCCTTAAGAGGATTAAAAACATGAATTTAATTGATCAAGAAATGATTTAAATTTAGATTTAGAAAAACCTACATCTGTTTCGCTGCAAAAAAAAAAAAAAAAATCTTGAAACAGAAAAGATTAAATATTTTATTTATGCAGATTACTCATGCTACTTTAGTTTTGTTGGTTTTGCTATTACAGCCTTGAGCGTTCTTAAATTATGTATTAAACAATTTCTTGATCTTTTCGAGTTTAAAATTTTGAGTTAAAATAAAGCTTCTTAGGGTTTGTTTTGCTGCCACTTTATGTTTTCTATATACTCTTGAGTTCAGAGCTTCGAGTTTCTCAAACTTGATTCTTTCGCCTTTTCATAATATTCTTCATCTACTGGAGTTTGGAATATTTGCTTAATATTCTTCATATTCTAGATTGGAGTTTGAGGTTGGTTTGTTCTTTTTGTTTTTCTGAGTTTTCATAATTTCCCCTATCTTCTCGAATTTGGGATTAAAAGTTAAAAAAAAAATTTGCAAACTTGGTTATTTTTCCTTGATACGTGACGTATTAAATATAATAATTCTTATCAAACTGATTTTAGAATATCGTTTTTTAACCCTTTGGAGAGCGCGCTCTGAAAAGTTACACAAGAGAGTGCGCCGCGGTAATTTAGCCGCAAGGCGAATTTCATAGTATCGGCAACAATTTTTCTTATTTATAGCAAAAAATCATTAAAGTAAAACAAATGATTGCTTTCTAGTGATATTAAAATATATTTTAAGCATTTATTTTTAAATATTTATTCTTCATCGTTTTAACTTTAAAAAATTTCTAAAAGCTACACTTAAATTTTTTTGTTACACGAGAGGGCGCGCCGCAGCATTTTAGCCGCAAAACGAGCTACCAATTTTCAAACTCAAATAGCAGCTAAACGATGCAATGCAGAACCCAACGGCTAACGGTAAATCACGCTACATATCAAAACTTGCAAAATCACTTGAGTGGCAACGGTCGGCTACTATGATTAGCATTTGAAAAACACAAACTAAATAATTTGCAGCTAATTTGCCGCGGCGCGCCTTCCGAAGGGTTAAATGAAGATAGCACATACTTGAGATTTCCAAGTTCAAACTCCAAAGAACTTCTAACCTAAAAGACTAGAATTTGGCGTCGAGAACTGTTTGGAGAAAGACAAACCTCGGGTCTTAGATCTAGCTAACACCAATATTTTGCAGGGCTGTAAAATTAGTAATGGCAAAAATCTATATTATGTGGCAAGTTATAGAAAAGTTCGAAAAAATTTTTAGGAAAATTTAATTTTTATTGTGTTAGTACTGCAATAAGAAATTTTTCCATCCACTTATGTATAACTGCTTAAGTGATTGAAAGAAAAGAATAATAAGGACATTGTTAAAAAGGTAAAGTGATGAAAACTAAACCACTGGGTGAAATTTACTATAAATTCTAATAAAATCTGAATTAATCTTGAAAGCTTTGCACCAAGTCATTTTTTCGAACAAAACCGATTTGCATTAGCGTGGTTCAAGTTAAATAAAATAAAACCGGTTTTGTCATGATTCGGCTCGAGTCCCTCAAATTGCGGTTGGCTTGGTACAAAATTGGTTGGACTCAAAATAGGTTTCCATACCTGATATGACATATTCGCAATTCTTTTTCGAAGTTCAACTAAGGTATCCACTTGAGATTCTAGAAATTCTATTACTAAACGCTTTCTTAACCTCACTATCTGATCCAGAGATTTCCTGAGGGGGAGGATTTTAAATTGTTTTCCCCCCTTTTTGTTCTGATTCATGACCAAAATGTATGAGATTTTCATCGCTATGAGACGGGGGAAGGGAGTTTAACTAGGGCACCCTGTACATGGATCCGCTAGTATTAAGACTAAAATGCTTTGAAGGCTTATTATCAAAGTTTTCTACAAATGCTGAAGCAAAAGTGATTTTTATTATGGGACCAACTAATTTTTGCTGATTTTACATGCTCTCATAGAACGAGCTTCGGTCCCTAAGAGTCATAACCAGATACTCACTGGTCTCCCTCTTCTTTGACTTCCTTAAGGGTTCTATCGGTTTATGAAAACTAGATAGGGTTCATTGATTTGTTTTAAAGTACAACGTATGTATAAATTTTTTACAGGCGCACAGTGACTCGATTTCATATAATGGGTGAAAAAAGACTAAGAATGTCTCCAATTTTCATGAAATCTAGTTTTCAATGAAAATGAGATCAAAAATGACCAAATCTTGTCTCTTTGACATTTTTTATCACATGTTTCTCAAAAATCTGGTATATTAGAAAAATCTTAATTTCAGATTCTGGCATTTACATTTTTTGTTTTTATAAACTATAATAATTATCACTCATTAAAGCAATAATGTCTAATGAGTGATAGAATCTGCTCAAATGCAAATTTGGGCAGATTCTAAAAATAGAGGATTTAGATACATATGGACTTATTGAGGTCATTGAAAATATGTTTATAATAAAATATGCTCGCCAACTTTTAACTCACCTGTTTAAAAAAAAAAAAAAATTTTTATCATATGTAAAATTTCAACTAAATGATTTTTTAAGTATTTTTTTTTTTGTTATTGAAAGAAACATTAATTGAAATAAAATAAGCAATTAAATGTGGAAAAATAGAAAATCTTTCAAATCACAAAGAAAGAAAATTAGAAAAAATTATTTTAATTATATTTTAACCATGAAAATAAGTGGAGCCACAGCATTTCCATATAACAGGTGGCAATGTCATAAAACAGCAAGACTCCAACCTTCAGCACTGACTATAATCCAATTGCCAGCATGGACACAAACCACTGTTCATCTGGAAGATGGAGATGCATTTACAAGTAAAAAGTTTTACTATAAATAAAAAACATTTACTATACATAAAATGTCTATAACACGTTTTAATATTCTCTTACTTTAGAAATATGCAAGTTTCACAATTCCATATTTTGTTTAATGCTTTTCAACATTTTCGATTGAAACCTTATCTACACTCCTCTGGGAATCAGAGGAATTGAATAAGAAAAACTTTTCAGATCCGCAATTCAAGCAAAAGCTTATACTATTCTTGTATTATATATGAAAGCAGAAAGTTCCGCGTTTCACACTTCAACAACAGTGATATAAATGTAATAAAAAACTAATCGATTTATAATAACTTAAAATTCAATATCACTAGTATTGGTTAATTAATAAAAAAAAAAATATTAAATTAAAAATATGAAAACCCCACACACTTCGAAATTAAAAAGAAAATTAAACGCGTATTTAAATGAGAAAATTAATTTTTGTTTACATAAGAAAAAGTAAAAGTTCTCTCATTTTCACAAGAAAACAACAAAAACAAAGCAACTAAATTCATAAATATTTAAATAAATACATAAAAACAGCAATAACAACAAAAGCAACAACAATAAAGTAAAGAAAATTATAAATTAACAAAGAAAAGGTTTAAAACTTTATGGAATTTTAAACCCGAACGGTTACAAGGGTGTAATATATTTATGTTTGTATGTATGTATACTTATGCACATAGGTAGAGGTATATATGAAGATGTATGTATATGCTTAAGTGTATGTATAGGCTTAAAATGCCGTTAAAATATTAGAATGAGATAGCAATACTGTGAACTTGCAGTATTAAATACGCTTACATTATACATATATATATATGTGTCTACTTAATATTTTGTTTTTGTTAAGAAAATTAGCATAATTTATGAAATAGGCACAACGCGAGAGAAAAATCACAAAATAATGTAAATTTACAGCTAAAAATAGACAACAGCGCACCAACCACCACCGCCACACAGCGATGAGAGAAATTTTTTCGTTTTATGAATTACTTAAGCGACAAGAAATTTTTAAGAAAAAAATAAAATTATACCTACATATATGTATGTATGTGATAGAGTAAGTGATATAAATATGGGTGTTGAAGGGAAATATGAGCACTAGAATGGATTGATTTTTCAACACCACTTTACACATGATTTTTTGGAAAGAGAGGTTAAAAACAAGAACTTTAGGATCTGTCCTTGAGTTTTATACAAATTTTTAGTTCCTTTAGACAAGAGCCCCTGTAGCATTTGTTTGTCAGAATATAATATAATAATAATATAATTTTTAACAACAATGGATTCCTCAGGCAGAATTTTAATCAAAATCCGTAGCTCTTCCAATTCATAAGTAACTGATGAATTCATAAAAAAGCGTCTTTATAAAAACGTTACAAATTTGGATAAAACTCGTAAGGAGAACGAAAAGGGAACTTTTTTTAAAATAATTAAAAAAAAGAATGTTGCTGAACTGCTTGTATATAAATAGATCCTATTTTTAAATAGACTTACGCGTAAGTCGGCACCGGGCATCGTTATGAAATCGAAAAAGTTGAGCGTTGAGAATCGCCTATATTTATACCATTTACTGTAAGAATTATACCAAATGGAAAATGAATTCATTAAAATTATCAAAAAGGAACGAATACACCACCAATTGAGTTAACTTGAATAAATATAAACCACAATAAATTGGTAAGAAAACAAAAAAGAGCAGAAGAAAAAAAATATTAACCAAAAAAAAAAAATTACTAATTCATAAAAAAATAATTCAGGCAAAAAAAATACATAGCTATGTAAGTAAGTCTTGTGAAAAAGAGCTTAGGCAGAAGGGGGAGGAGGGGGAGGACGAAGTGCTTCATCACAGTGGGAACATTTTAAATCTTAATTACTAAAAAATAAAAACAGAAATGAAAATATTTTCATGCGACTAAATCACATCCGCCGTACAAAACTATTATTGTTGCTGGTGTTTTTTTTTCTCTGTTGAGTTAACAATATTATTATTTCTTTTTTTATTTGTTGTTTTTAGTTTAATAATAAAAAAGTGAAATGTGACACTTTTATGTTAAACCAACTTTTTTTTTTCTTTGTTTCTGTTTGATGTTTCTTGACATATATTTTTTGTTGCTAATATTTTTAATTTTTTACTACACACAAAATATAAAAACTCTATGTCTTTGTTGTCATCTTCATTTATACATCAATGTCAGGAAAGCACACACCGTTATAAAAATACGTAAATAGAAAACAAAAATACAAATTTAACTACCTAAAATAAGAAGAAATAGAAACTCATAAATTTTCACACGTTCATTTATAGTATTTAAGTTTTGTTCTTGTATTTATATTCCAATCTCTTTTTCTTTTACAAATTAACATATATATTTTGTTTATTTAGTTGTTTCTTTATTAACCCAAATTGTACCAGAAAATACTATAATGTCTTTAAGTTAGTAGTTAAAATGAAGCACCAAAAATAAATAAGGAAAAAAGGTGTAAATAATTTTTCTTCAAACACCAGCATCCAGTAGGTAAAATTATGTTATGGTCTGTTTAATTGGAATAATAATATTGGTTGCATTTTATTCGCCACTTGCTTCTAGTTATGTATAACTAGCAGCGATAATTTTATGGGAAAACAACAACAAAGCTGCGGAGATAATACGTTTAATTATAACTGTTATGTATACTTAGCAAGTAGTTTAACTGCAACAAATTCAATTGTGAACTGTCAATAGTGAAAGAAGAAGCATGACAGTTTGGCAAAAAACAAAAAAGGAAAAGATTTGAAATTTCTGCCCGTGAAAATAAGTTAAAATCATCGTTAAATATTCTTATAAAGGGTAAAAAGTAAAAACAATGCCCACGATTAACCGCAATGACTGGGATCCATTAAAATGTTTCATTTCTAGCTGCTAAGCATTTTCATTATGAATAACAATATAAAGAAGAAGAGACTTGACAACTTGATTGTTTTATTCGCAGATGTTAAACAAGCTGACGATTAAAACGCAGCTATTGTTTGTCACGCCATAGGTTTTCTTTGCTTTTTTGACGTAAATGCTAATGTCTTCCCTTAAGCCGCCAGTTGATCATTTGATGCTGTCCAGACAGTAGAAAGACTTCACCTTCTCTTCTTCTATACCGTATTAATGCGTCTTATTTTAATATTTTTGTTGTTGAATACTTTTTTCACTTACTATAGTTTAGATGGAATTTTTAACTACAGGCAGCCGAGTTTTTTCAGTGTTGTTATATGGCGCTATTAAGGTTAAGAAAAGCTTAAATTTCGAAAAATAAATTACTGCTATATATTTTATTTATATTGTTTACATTATATATGTATGTATGCATATAAACAAATATACATATAAATAAATACCGATATACATATCAAAACTCAATTTAAAACTTTAACGTCGTCTTTTTTTTTCTGTGATTTTTTTCACATTTTCATCGCGCATAATTATCATCATTCTCAAATCACTTCAACCTCAACAATTCGTGCGTCTTTGAATTATTTGTGCAAATTGTTGTATTATCATTATTTGTTGTTTTTGTAGTTCACAACACAACAACATTTGTTTGCACCTTTTCCTCACGTTTAAAATTTATTTTTTTTTTTATTTGATATTTTTTTTGTTTGTTTTTGAACGTACTTAAGTAAACAATTCTTCTTTAAAAGAGAGTACTCAAGTATACAAATATTTATACTAAACAATAAACGCACTTAAGTGTGTATGAATAATTATTAAAAATGAATTTTCTTTTAAATTTCGTTCACAATTTTATTGGATTTATTCTTTTTTTTTTTTATTAATACTTTACTTTGTGAATAAATGGTTTTTCTTAATTTTTTTTCAAACTTAAAGATTTATTAATAATACTAATAATTAATTGAAGAAACCTTTTTACTTCTTATTTTCCAAACTCATGAATAAAAAATTCAATGTCAATGCCTGAAAAATTGAAATATTTAAATCATAATAAATTGTATAACATTAGCGTATTTAGTTGGAAGGCATAAAAACAGAAACTATAAATCTGTTTTAAGAAAAAAAATAATCTAAAATTAATGTAAAAACGATGAAACAATAAAAAGGAACAATGTGCTAAAATTTTTTGTGGGTTTTTTTTTATAAATATTTTTGCAAATTAGCAAATTTGTTTTTGATGTTTCTTCTTCTGATTATTTTTTATTCATAGCAATTCAACAATCAATTAATGAAAATAAATTAGTCAATATTCGATGGTTAGTCTTAAGCCAGTTGTAAAATGTTTATTGAACTATAAAGATAGGTAAAGAATCTCTGTGCATTGCTTTAAAATCGGAAAATATTTTAAAATGAGTGAAAATTAGAAAATACCATTTGATATTTGGAATATAACAATTAAAAGTAGAAAATTTGGATTCAACATCAGAAAATATGAATTCGAAATCAGAAAATTTCAATTCAAAATCAAAAAATATCAACTAAAAGAGAAAATCAGAAAATATTATGTTGAAATTAGAAAGCATCATTTTAAAATCAAATAATTTCATTTTAAAATAAAGACACATTAATTCAATATCGGGTTGAAATCAAATTAGATTGAAATCAAACATGATTTTAAACGATTTGCTGATTTGAGAAAACAATTTTTTTAGATGAAGTAAGATTAGATATTAATATTTGCTTATACACGGGAAGGTTACATGATTATTTTTAATACTTCTTCACAGTAGCGGATCCAAAGAAGATTTTGGGGACGTGCCTTTCGATAAATGTTTTAGTCATAAGGTTTCAAATGAGAACAAGAAAAGGGTCCCCATTTTTGCAATCTCTGGCAAGAACCGCTGGTGCTTCGATATAGTCTATAAGTTACTATTTTTTGTTATTCCTAACTTTTGAGGTGAAAAAATATATTGAAGCTTTTCACCTTGTCCAGTGCATAGTAAAATAAACAAGTATGCTAAATAGGTAGAGTAGTATTAAAGTACTTTAATTTAATTCCGGAATGTCAAAAAATATGTCAGAAAAAAGTATTCCATATCCAGAGTGCTATAAATTTTCTGACAATCATTTTTTTGAGAACCATTTGATATTGAATATTCATAATCAAGTGAATTTCAAAAATTATATTCATTTAAAGAGGGGAGAATCCTGCTTAGCATACTTCTTTATTTTACTATGGTCCAGTGGAGTATTTGACATTGTGTATGTATAGTATTAAATACATTAATTGGTCTAACAGATAACTCAAAAAGAAACTCTTAATTTATCTGGTATCGAAAACCTTCACTTGGAATTACATATGTAAACCTGAATTTCTACCCTGTCACTGCAGACATAATCGCTATTTTTAGCAACCTTGTTTGGCTATTTTTACCAAACTTTCCCAAGATATTTTTAGTTTACTTAAGATTTATGCGTTTTACTTTTATTCGTTAACAAATAATCTGGGTCAAGCACATTTAGGATGCTGACCAATCTCCATTTATGGAATTTTTAATATTTGTATCATCATTCTATCATTTTTGTTTGAGCTCAAAATATATGCTAATATAGTAAATATTTTACTAAATTTGCAAAATGTTAACGACAATTTAAACTTAATTTAATAATTATTAAAATGTGTCAAAATAGTCAAATTTATATTATGTCATTTTTTTTTTGGCGCCTGAAACTACACTTTAAATTCGCATGTGCTTGTTTTTTTTTTTTTGTTTTTTTGCATACATACTTGCATTTACTTAAAAGTAAAATGGGTTTAATATTAACTTTATTTAAATCTTATACAACTGCGCGTATACAGTAATTATGCAAATTTCAAAATTAAAAACGAAAAAGAAAAAAATCATACATTTCAATGGAACGCGCTTTTCATGTAGCTTAGGTAACTAAGTGGTTAGTTTTGTTTTTGCTGTTGTTGTATTATGCTAATATCTCTACTTAACTCAAAATGCCATTAAGCCTAAAGAAGAAATCAACAACAATTTTCTTAAACGTATCTATAAAAAAATTTGCATTTAAATTTAATTGATTATTTTATTTTTTTTAGTTTTTTTGTTTTTTTGCATATTTTTTCTTTAATTGCATAATTTAAGCGTGGGAATTTCTGATTTTGGCCATCATATTCTTCCTACTTTGTTGCTGGTATTTTTTGTGCAGATTTTATATAGATTTCTGAAGGCGATATGCACTAATCATTATAATTATAATTTAGATTTTATAATGCAATTTTTTAAATTTATTCTTTATTATAGAAATTCGATACCTACACTGCTATAAATTTTTGTCTACCTTTCATTGTGTTCATAAATTTTGCTTTACTTAAATTTGTGGTTTTGAGTGTTTGCCAAAAATTGTTGTCTCTTCATTTTTTTTATGCTTTTTTGTGTAAATACACACTTTTTCCGGGATTTTTTTTTTTTTTTAGAGTGCTCAGTGCAAACTAGAAAATTAGGTTAATGACTGCAGCAGTCTGCAGTTATTTTTATTATTTTTTTAAATATTAAATTTTGTCACTGAAATAAAGTGAAAAATAGGTGAAAGAAAACGTGTTGCAGAGTTGCCAAATCAGCAATTCTTGGTGTAATTTTTGAACTGCTTGCATGTTGTTCTGTCATGTAAATTATTTGTATGTAGGTAGCATTTTAATATTTCAGCTAAATTTTCTACACTTTATAGTCACAATATAAGTGCATATACCACTTTTGTTCAATCAATTTCTAATTTACACATAAAACACCAAACGAAAATTCCTCTTCCACCAATTCACATCATACATGCATCCATCACTACAAATCTATCAAATCAAAATGAAACAAAATACATAGAAAAAAAGAAAGCAAAATAAAACACGAATATCCTTGTGCCACTTTCATTCTACATATGAACATCTACACGTATACTAAATACTTTTCTACAATCTACCATATAACCTTACCTTGTGAAAGCCAAGTTAACTAATGTAGTTAAATTGATTGCGAATGTATAATTGCTTGTGTAAATAGAATTCTTAATTAATAATATAACATTTTCTTATTTGTTATGTTATAAATTAATGGGAAATATACGGATTTGTAACACTTATAAAAAAGAAAGAAATGTGATAAAAATAGAAGCAATATTATTTTGAAACGATTTAGAATGTTTTTGCGTTTTTTGTTTTTAAATGTTTACATATAGTTCAAGATTCGTTTATCAGACTTAATGAAATGTCCTTTTTGTCGAAATGACTAAATCGCAACAGTGTATAAAGGGCAGGCAAATCATACGGCCGATTCGGAACCCGTCACGGTTCCTCATCAGTCATCTTTGTGATGGTTCTTACTAGCATTTCAACATTCTATATAAGTGTCTAATATTAGAAAACGCTACCAAGAATTACAAGGTTTTTTTTCGAAAAATGAAAAATTATTCTAGGTGTCATTTTTCTGAATCAGGCCCCATTTAATAAATTTATTATGTTTTTTGTAGACAATGAAAATTAAATCTAATTGTTAATTTCCAAAGTTTTTTGTTACTTATTTTTGTTGAAATTCTCATTGCAACTGGATATTTAACAGTTAGTTAATGATTTGTCTAGTTGTCAAAATGAGAGAAAGAGCGTGTTATATTACACCGAAAAATGATTTGGTCTCTAATAATAATATAAAAACGAATAAGGCACAATTCAGTAAAATGATACAAAAATCAGTTTTAAGTTTTAATCTCTCAAGTTAACTAAAATTCCGAACACCAGCTTTCATTAAAAATTTTCCCTATAGAGATATTGTCTCTGTTGTTTTTCTTATTTCTGAAAAATTTAAAAATATTGTAGAATAAACAAAACCTCAAAATATTAAGAGTCGAATTTTTAAGTTTCAGTTGTGAAGTAAATGGATAGTCTGAAGTGGCCTATGTTTAAGATTTTAATAATTATTTAATTAGCAATGTGAACTGCCAAATTTGGAAGAAATTTACAAAATTTTTTTCCAAATTAAAAATATTAAAAAAGAAGAAGAAGGCCTGCTTCTAAGTATATAAAAAATTTTCAATCAAAAAATTGTTCATACGATAAAAAGACACGGTTCATATTAGATGTCAGAAAATCTAATCTAAGTACATAGAACGGTAGTTCCTTTCAATAATACTATTCAGTGAAAATAATGTCTTTGTAATTCTCATTTACTTTACAGTATTTTCACTTATATAGATTGTTGAAATTAACGAATTATCACAAAGATCACTGACTAGGAACCGTAGCTGGTTCCAAAACGATCGTCTGATCTGCTAGTAATTTTAATAATTGTTTAATTAGCAATGTGAACTGCCAAATTTGGAAGAAATTTGCAAAAATTTCCAAATTAAAAATATCAAATTTTTGTAATTTTTTAACATATTAACGGTTTTGGGAGGGGATAGTGCCCCTATACCTTCCCTTTTATATATTTCTAAAATCCCTCTTAGATTAGATTAATACGGAGGTGGGCAATAATTTCCCAGATCACTGCGGCCATCTAGGGCCTATTATGATATACCTCAAAAATTATTGTGTTTATAGTTCTCCTATGAGTTTATTTCCTTTGAGGAAATTTAATATCTCTTTAGGAGAACAATTCGCAATGTCTTGCGGTTGTAGGATAGAGTTTCCCAAGTAACGAAGTCGGGTCCTCATTAGACCTTCACAGTGGCATAAAATATGTTCTGCTGTTTCTTCCTCCTCGTTACATATTCGGCACGTATCGTGTTGTGCTAGACCCAAGTTCGATAGGTGTTTTTTGACCCTACAGTCTGTGATGGGACTTTTGCACAATTGTGGTAGATCTAACACATTTTAAAAAAAAACTTTGATTTCCAACACTTTTAGCACCAATGGTTCCAAATTTAGCACATTTTCTTTTTTTTAATCTTATTTTTTATTTATTTTCATTGCGTCAATTTGCAACCTTGCAATTGCAAAACTATTGTGAATGCCTATTTTATTATGTTAAATTAGGATCGTTTTTGTCATTAGCTGCGTTTTATTCACTTTTTTTATGCTTCTTTTTATGTATAACTAGCAGCGATAATTGTATGAGAAAACAGCAACAAGACCGCAAAGATACCACGTATAATTATAGCTGCTATGTATACATAATAAGCTGTTTAACTACATCAAATTCTATTGTGAACTGCCATAAGTGGGCTGAAGAGACTTAACAACTTGGTCGTTTTATTCGCATATGTTAAACTAGCTGGCGAATGAAACGCAGCTATTATTTGTCATTACAAATAACTCCTTAAACATTTGCAAAACTACAGGTTTGTAGATGAAGAATTTATAATAATTTCTTAACATCAATGTAACTTAAATATCTCTTTGAGATAAAACAAAACATTCACATTCCTTAATGCCATTTTTATTCCTTTTTTATAAGAAACATATTTCCAAGTTGGATATAACGCTATTATAAACTTTGAGCCATGTTATTGACTTATATTGAGTCTCAAAGTAATCTGTTAAACGTATTCAAATGAATGAATTTATGTATTTTATTTAATTTATTTATATTAATAGACTGAATTACTATTACTATATTTTGATTTCTTGAATAAAATAGTACAATAAAATTGATACATTTTGCTTAATTTAGAAATTAGCACATTTTTCCACAATCTAGCACAATTTTGCATCCAAATCTAGCACTGTCAAATAATTTTTAGTCCCATCACTGCCTACAGTGCCCTGTATAGAATCCTGTGGCAATCCGGATTTGGTTCCTGCCTAAATTTAGCAGTTGTTTAGTTCTGCGTTGACAGATCTTTGGCATGAATGATTTAGCTTGTCTGTTACCGGGGATTTCCCTCCAGTATCCCTCTTAATTTAAACGGAAACTTTAATTCAAACAGTCAGAATTGAGTTACCTAATGGCCTAAGGTCTTGAACTACGCAGAAGCTTGAGCAACTTACGTTCCTACCTGATTCTAGTACCTGATAAGGTACTTAGAACTAGAACTTAACCTTAAAGTACACCTCCAGCATTATACCCACAGCTACTGCCGAATCCAAAGGAATGGGGTTTTATATCAATATACTGATATTTTGATTTAGGCCAATTTAGGCCAAGCTTTTAGCACCATTCGTATTGTGTGAGTTATATTTGTATACTAATGAAAAGAACCTACAGTTTCATGCCGAAATCAAAAGGCGAAGTATAATGCCTTTTTTAGTCAATTACCCATTACCGTGAGAAAATTGGTGCCTTGATTTTTGACCATTCCGAGCATTGAAGTCGTGCACCCTGCGTATCAGTTCAGCATACTAATCACTGGGATACTAATACAAAAATATTCTAGTACAAATTTGGTTGCTCTACTTTTCAACAGAGAGTGCTAATAAAGAAATCTGACGGTATTTTTGAAAAAATATTTGCTAAAAGTTTTTATTTTTATTATTTGTTTAATATTTTCAATCACTTTTGATTTTCGCTTTACTTTTTGGCAATTCTATTAATTTTTTTTTATTTTTCTAGTCATTATCAATTCTTAGCTTCTATAAATATTTATCTACAGCTACCAAACAAAAAAAAATATACCATTTTGTAGGTACTAATTGTTTTCAAAAACAGGAAATTTTCAAAAATATTTACACAAATATTAGTTATATTTAAACACCATGAAGTCATATTATTTCGATGGCTATTTAAAGCCTACTTCAGTGTTACTGACATAACCTTTCTTGTTGATATAAACAATTAAGTAATTCTTTGTTTTCACTTGGCAACATTTTTTCTGGGGAAAGTTGTAAGTTTTGTTGTAAAATTTTTTGACACACTGAACACAGTTTTTGCCAAATATTCCTGTCAAACATAAATTGTTCAGTAAGTACCTTTTCATATCACCAACATTCACAAATAATAATAATATTATTCTACACACCAACAATTGCCATTAAGCTGTCAAAATGTTATGTCAAAACGTTATAATAGCAGCAGTAAAAACGTAAACAGAATGTTGTCACACTGTCACACACAATGTGACAATGGCTAAAATAATGACAATACATGTCTTTCACATTTTATTGCAATGAGTTTGGTTTTTTGTTTTTTTTTTTTTTTGTTTGTTATAATTTCGTAAATATTTTTTATTTCTCTCTTGATCTCTTTTGCAACAGCATTAATTTTCCACGGAAAAACAATGAACAATTGAAAGCATAAAGTTGAAGCCCAACAAACAAAAACCATAATATAGAAAACAATAGCAGCTTTTTCACACAATTGAATTTTGCATTTGTGAAAAAAAAAATGAATAAATAAATTCAAGAAAACAAATTGTTATAAATAAATGAATAAATACATATCTACATACCTATAAAATAACAAAAAAGTATTAAAGTTAAATCTGATATCACAGATTTGCTCAAGAATCATAACACAAACAATTTACGTTAGTATTTGACGTTTAACTTGTCACTGGCATGTCATATTACAGCACACATAATACATATCATGCATATCCACTACATGCTACGTGCTGCACATTGGGGCACTCTTGTTAGTTTTTATGACATTGTTGAGGTGATGAAGAAGGTGAAGTTGTTATAAAAGGTAATAGCATTTTGCAAAGTTTAGTTTTACTATTCATATATGACAACACAGAAATTTTAGAATATTATGAATAGAGCACACAGTGTGCGCAAATGCTTAAAAATGTAATAAAAATTTGTTGGTATTGTATTTTACAAAGCCTTTTAAATAGCGAAACTTTTAAAAAATTTATTAATAGGGTTGATCGAAAGCTCACGGTGGTGAAAAGATATATTGAATTGAACTTCAAATGCATAAATTCGTTTTCGTTCCATGATTGAATAAAATTCAACTATCTAAGAAAAGAGATTTCAAATTCCATAATCGACCAATTTCAATATACATATCTTTGTGAATAAATCTTCCTTTTCATTAATATTTTTTTAGAAAACAAAAAAAGGAGTATTTCAAAGGATAATCAAAATTGTTTCAGAAATATTTTGAATAATACATTTTCAAGAATTTAATCATTTGATTTCCATGGTCGTTATCTTAAATCTTAATACATAAAATCGTTTGTGTATGTATGTAATAGTATCACGCCTAAACCGCTGAACGTATCAAAGCCATATTCATGTTATATATTCGTTTATTGTTAATATACATATAACAATAAATAGGTAACGCTGACGTCGAGATATTTCGATAAATTGTATTTATGGGTCGATTTAGCTCATATTCAGAATCTATGTTAATTACATGCAAAGAAAAATTTATCCGGTAGGTGGCGCTGGAGTCAAGATATTTACGAAAATGTGTTTTTATGAACTTTTTTATTTTTATATATACAAATATTTACTTCTACTTTAGGAACCTCACATCACTATTTTTATATTTATACAAATTTGACTTTTGGTTATTAGTTATTTCATAAAAATCACTTTAAAAACGTTGAGAAGTAAGTTTTGTTGTATTTCTGAAATCAATATTTCTTATTCCATGCTCTATGTATTATAACGACCCCACTTTGGTCATCCCTTCCTCATATAAACACACAATCGGGAGAAAAACATAACAAACTTGCTCATTGACTTTATTACTTTCCTGATCTCTCACTTATAATACCTTCTCATTTGAGTACAATTGTTGGACAAGTAGACATGCCAACTCCCATACAAAAGAAATGCTTTAAACGGTTGCCTAGCCAGAAAACCAATGAAAGTTTGTTTATGAAGACGGTATGTTGGTAGTTAGTAGTTATTGGGGAGCCATAGTAAGAAAGATGATGAAGGTTTGTAGGTTAAGATAAAATGTTAATTTACTCAGAAGAAAGTTGACATTATTGAACAATTGGTAGTGGAACTACTCATTTAAATAATATAAATGATGAGTGCAATAATAAGGTTTATCTAGGAATTTGGCACACTCATATGACCATTTCTTTTCACAGTTTAATCAACGAAGCTGGGTAAAGCCCAGCTTGTAATTTTTTATATATATTTTTAATGGTTTTTAAAAAAAGTTTTTACAAAGTTTAAAGCCTTGCGAATTGAGTCTAGATCCAGCCACAAATAAGCGAGCTTCACATTACTATGTATTTTACCTCATTCACATAAATATTGAAATCACAGTTTCTGAAGAAGTTTTCAAAAGCTTAAGATGCTTGCTCTCTAAGCTTAGATTAGAGGTATAAATAAGTTTTATTTAATTTAGATATCAACACCATCCGCCTAACGAATAAACGAAATAATGCCGACATTATCATACTAGTATCGAGTTTTGATACATTTTTGTGTGGTACAAATGTCAAGTCAAAAGATCGAAGACTTGCTCTAGCCAAAGCTGCATATTTACATATAAAATGATTAAAGCTTCCATCTCGATGAAAATATTATTTGGTGCAGCATTACGCCCTTATATGAGGTGCCTTGAACATTTTTAAATTCTTATATCTATGTGCATATATCTGTGGTGAAAATGAAAAAGAGCCTAACCCGACTTAAGATAAAAAGTATTTTATATTTTTTATTATAAATATTAAACTGGTGTGAGTTTTCGAATTATTTTTAAAACTGTATATCGTTTTAAAAATGCTGTTTGATTTGAGCCTAGAGTATTTGGAAACTGTGTTGTAGTTTCTTAAATATTTTTATTCAAAGATATTAAACTCGGCTGACAAGAAAATAAACTTAAGCTGTTATTCTTTTTTACCACAGATATATTAAATCAATTTGCAGAATCTCCACCAGTTCCTCCAGTTCTCCGAACAGTCTGCCTTCTAAGAAATGGAGCAGGCGAATGGTCTCAATTTCTCCTTGATTTCTGCAGCTTCAGTAATAGTAATTAAGTGATGCAATTCCTATCTTCAAGGTCCCAACATTGATCTATCAATTTAGGATATATTTTGTTGAATTTAAAACCTATACAAGAGTAATATCCATCCTGCGATTAGGATCTTGATAGCAACTTATATGTCTTTAATGAGATATTCTATTGCCTTTCATGTCTCCATTATTGCTATTAGATCAACGTGAGTAAAAACTTGCACTGACTCTGAAATCTATTTTGAGTGCATCAGTGTAGATCGATGATCCCTTGTAGTCCTAGATAAATACAATCAATTTCCACAAATTGTTCGGACACATTCCACTGCATCTGTCTATTGCAGACTAAATCAAAAAAAAAAAAAAAAATCATAGAAAATTATAAAACAAATTATCCACCAAGGTTTATTTAAGCTTTCATGGGATATTTTATCTCGTTCTGTTCAAAAGCTAAGTTTTTTGGTGCTTTCTACTTTCAACAATATATGTTTTTAATGTAAGTTTGAAGATTGAAATTTTCACAAGAATTACATTACATTAATTCTAAATAGTTGAAACTTAAATATAACCTCAAAGTTAACCTCAAACTAACATGCAAACACTCGGAAAATCTCAGAATACGGTATTAAAGTATTTAACATCCATGTTTAAGTAGAGAACAGTGTGTGTGTGTGTGTGTGTGCTTTGTGTTTTCTTCACTTGTACACAGTATATATGCAGTAGTTCTAATCTTTCCACTTAATTTAAATAAATTACAAATATGTTATAAGAAAATTCCATTCGTTCAAGAAGAAAAAGAAGAAGTAAAGGAGAAGAAATTTGTTGTTTAATGTTTATGTTGATGTTGTTGCTTTATATAGTTTTTTTTTTTTATAACTAAGTATATGTGTAACTACCTACAATAAACAACTTTAGCAACAACAATAATATTAAATATGTACTTGCAAATTTCAAGCTAAGAAAAGCATACAAAAAAACAAACCAAGGAAGTTTCTGCTTCGTTTAACTTCAAAAATATAATATAAAAAATAAATAAATTTGCTTAAAACGAAAAACAAAAACAAATGTGCAATCTCTAAGCACACACAACAACTCAGTTTAAGCTTTAAAAAAAAAACAGAAATAATAATAAACATGCTTGGTATGCATAAGACAATGCAGCAGAAAACAGCGAAACATTAAAGCCAAGTGAAAAAGGCATATGCAGAACGCGGCAGGCAGCGTTAAGAGTAGTTGCAACTACTATTTAAAATACCCTCATACAACATCAACATGTTGCATGTTTTTTATATATAGTTACGTTTTTCTTTTCCTTTTAAGTTTCATCATATTTATGCAGAGCAATTTTTTTTATTACATTTTTTGTTTTTTTTTTTGTGGTAGTTTGTTGTCTTAGGAACTTTAAAGGCAAACCAGCAAAAAATCCGAAGACAAAAACTGATAATAGCAACCTAACGTTGCAATAATAATGCATAATAATATTGAGCTTGTTGTTGTTATTGTTGCCATTGTTTTGCTACTACTTACTTATGTTTATTAATTATAGTTACAACATACCTACATATATTTTGTTGTTTATTATTTTTTTTATTACTTTATGTAGGTTTTTTTGTTTTTTTCTTGCTTTATGCAAAATGAGACATCATCGTTCAAATGAAATAATCGTAAGGTTGTAGTTTTTCAGTTTTTACTGCTAGGAATGCATTCTTACACAGGCACTTAAAATGGTTGCATGTTCTCTATTTTACAAAGAACAAAAGCTTAAGAAAATTTTTTTTATTTTCTTAGAAAATAAAAGAAATTAACGTGTTATTAAATAAGTAATCTTGTCATAATGTCAGTTAATGTGAGAGTATTTTTTTTTAACTACATACATTCAAAGTAATTAGTGCAAAGCTGAGTTAGTCAACTGACTTGTCTCTTGATCTACATATGTATAAGTAAATTTAAAAAAAAATCCAAAAATACTTTATTATTAGGCCTCTACATATATATCAATATGATTCTGTTGTTTGGTAAACGAGGCCTACCCAGAAGACGATGAAACAAAAACTTTGTTATATCTATTCGCACCGCTTCAACAATTGCATTAGAATCATTGCTTGACCTGCTTGGATGAAAACGGCAGCTTTAACAGCATTACATATGAATTGAATTGTTGATGATGTACATCGTTCAACGCCTTCATATTTTTAGATTACTAAAAATTCAATTGTAAAAAAAAAAAACAATTTTAAGAAAATTCCACCTAGGCGTTTACCCTTCCGTTCCATTTGAAAAACTGCATGCACAAAAAGTGAGTGTATAGCGGGAGCTAGAATTTTATTCAAAGAATTGGATCTTGTATGTGCTCTGTAGCTCGGAAGATATGAACTTATTTTTATGAAGCAAAAATGGCTGAACTCATGCACGCGCTGTACTACTTAACCCTTAAATACCCACTGGTCACTGCAGTGACCAACCACTTCCGCGGCTGCCTGTGCCGCCATTTTACGTTCGACATTTAAAATAAATATCTGATCTTACTGTCTAAAGTTTTCTTTGCCGATACGTTTAGGTTAGGTTGGAGTGGCTGTCGAGAGACACACTTAGGCCTGAACGGCCCATTGTGATACCACATAGTTGGACCTACAGTTTAACGCCGATTCCGAACGGCGGTGTGGCAATTTTTTATCGGCTTGGTGGTTTTGCCATTACCAACCAATGTGTGTACTTGTACACTATCTTATAATTCTCATACACTTCATATTGATAGTGAATATAAGAAAGTTATGAAAATTAACCACCAGACGAAGACGGGAATCGAACCCGAACCTCCCAGATAAAAGTCTAGTGCACTACCCACTAGACTATCGAGGTCGTCTGCCGATACGTTTAAATAATAATGAAAAAATGACAACTATCGTACAGTTAAAGTTATTTTTAGCTCGAAAAGCATGTTTTGCAAAAATTTTAAACAACTAACTGAAGAAAATATGTTTTTATTTTCGAGTTTTGTGTAATAAATATATTGCCGTGTGGACAAATTTGTGTCCGACGGTATGGGATAATACCAAATAACTGTTTTTAAAAATTATTGCGAATGTATTTTAATTTATTCTCCAGATAATCGCCAAAGGTTACTACAGAGGTCAACCATGTAAATTAAAATAACTGCACCTTAAACTAATTTATTTGAAAACACGTAGAACAAACGTTGTTCGGAATCACAAATACTACCTCTGGGTATGTTTTTAATTGAAATCGGACGTATTGGGCGTTTAAGGGTTAATAGACATAAGTGTGAGGTACGTATAATCTGATCGCATTTGATAGTCAGGTGATGATTAAGCGCATAAAACAAACCAACATACATAGATTCGACATTGGTGTAAAAATATTGTGTTCAGAGACTTCATTAATATGCCCATACTAATGTAGGTCAAAGTTCACGTAGTCAATATGACAAATTAGATGGTTGATAGCTGGACTCAGCAAGGATCAAGCAATTATATGGTTTTGAATTAAGAAATAATTGCATTGAGCAATGGAATGATCGAAGCTTTTATTAAAAATTGAATAAGCTCAATGCCTTTGAAAATATGGAATGAGATGTTAACATAGACAACACTCAGTTGATTTGCTGCATTAATAGCTGAATCATAGAAGCACCCAGATTTGGACAGGGTGTGATCATCCCTCCCCTGAGCTGTCAAAAACACACTAAAGTTTTCTAGTCTAGTCAATAATGTTAATAAAGCACTCGGCAAACTTGGTTTGCTCCACCCCATCCGCCCATGCAAGCAGACTACGTCTAACATTAACCATCAGTAAAGTTGTGGCACCATTTCATTGGTGGACTTGATACAAGTTCCGTACGTTTCATGTTCTAAATTGTATCTTTTTACCATTGTATAATGTCGCCACTGAGAGAGCATTCCTTTTTCTTTTTTTTATAAAATTTCTGGGGATCATTTGTTGATTCATTAACACTCGTCACGTTAAAATTTGTGGTGCAGAATAAAAAGTGTACCTTTGACAACAGTACTTGTTTTCTCAAGATATGGTTCTAGAGAGGTAAAAACGCATTTATATGTAATATCCAATAGATCTAGATCTGAAGGCTTTGGATTTTCAATATTGATGTGCACCTATCAGTAGATACAATAAACACCGAATACAAGTTTCGAGTGCCACTGTCTTCGTATAATACTAGAAACATCAAATGTAACAAGAAGGTATGGAAAAGAACAAACCAATTTGATAATAGCTTGCTGAAAATAAAAAAAAAACGCGCAGTACGTAAAAGAAAAAGTCTTGTTAATACTTATTCCCAATCTAAAGGCGGGTAAGAATAGATCAGTTGATTAAAACAATTATATCAGTTGATTAAAACAATTAATTTAGATATTGCTATGCAAAATTTTCTATTACATACTTACTGCTGATTTTCATTTCATTTTCACTATATGTATAGGATCTAAAAAAAAATTCCTCAGCACTCTCGATTAACCAATCAAAAGTATTCCCCTGTTTTAATTAAATATTACTTTATTTTTCTCTTTTTTCCGATTATTTATTTATTTGTTTTTCCAGAACTTGTCAGCAGTTGATTTCAATTGTGGCATATACAGAATTTTGTACATGCATAGCAATGGACATAAATCATTAATAAATTAAATGTTATGCTGCTTGGATTGAAATGACATAAACCGAAACCATACAAACAGCCACTGAAAACTGTTAACTGTTAGTACAAATGTCAAAGGTCAAATTACGAAACAAATACAAACAAGAACAAAATATGAAGCAAATAAACTTTTCTGGAAAAAAAATAAAATGCTATACATTTATTAAAGTTGTACAGTGTTAAGGACACTTGAGAATCAACTACACCAACAACAAAAACAATTAGAAAAACAGTAACCACACATATTTGTTAATATTTCATAAAAAATATTCAACAAATTTATTTGAAGCAATAGGGAAGAGCATTTTTTTTTAATTCTATATTACTAAACCTTAAAATCTTTCGAAAAATATTCGATTTTTTTTTGTAATACAGCAAACCTTTTTGTTTTAACCTAAAATGGAATAAGGTTTTAAAATAAAAAATAAACTAATGGATTTTTCTTAATTAATTTTTGAGTTATTCATCTTTGAACGTGATGAATGCCAAGTTCTCTATAATTTTAATTGCTTTAGTACTGATTTTTATACCTTATGGTATATCTATGTCCTAAAAATCTAAGCCTCCCTTCAATGCAGCCACTTTAAGAACCTTCAATTTAATGCTCACTTTTTGGAGGAAGGAAAGAAATAGACTTGCACTAGTAATTTTGAAAAGTGAGCTTATAATGAAAAGCACAAATTGCTGGAAAATGTACTATTTTGAACTGATTTTTCAGTAGAATTCAATGTAGTAATGTTTTAGATCGGAAATCTGGCTACTCTAATTCAGAACCATTTCAATCACAATCAGTACTATTTGGTAGTAATGAGGAATAATAAAAGCAATTTACGTTAATTCTCTGTTCTGACATTTCTTAGTGGAAACTCAACAAATTCAATGAATCACCATCTTCCGCGTAGTCTGCCAAGTAACCTGCCTCCTTCGTCGAAGAGGCTTCCACTCCTTAACTTTCAGCGCTATGCTAGAGAATGTTTCCTATCAACTTCTACTTGACTTATGATCCGGATATCTCAGGGCTTCATATTTGCTTAGCGAATCAATTCCCCGTTTGGACATCAAATAAGGTCAAAAAATCTCAAGTATAATTCGAACAACAATAGCGGTTCACAAAGACCTGCAACCACCTTATTATTTCATGAAATTATCATCGAAGTACAGCGGTCACACAGGAGCTACGATAAAATATTTTGCTTCAATAGCCAAACTTCCTGTCTAGTGCTTAAGGAGTTATATACACTTGTTGTCGGAAAAAAGGGTATTATCATTATTTTTTTTGCCAAGGCGGTACATTTTTTTCGGAATAAGATATTGTATAATTATTTTTTGATGCTTCAAGGTATTTCATGAATTTTTTCAACAAAAAATGTTGACAACTAGGGACGATTCAGCCGTTGCGCCAAAACACCTTTTTTCATAAACCCTTGCGGTGAGAACGATAACTAAAGAACGGTTTATCTGAAGAGAAAAAAAAAACCGAACATGCTGTAGTTTTCATCATCACAGTTCACGAAATTTACATTTAAAAAAAAAATGGTCTGAAATTTTGGTTTTGGTGTTTTTTCCAAATAAAAATTCCTTCGTTCACTTAAGTTCTAAATTCAGATCGATTGGTGAAATGGTTTTTGAGAAACCTTTCTCACCGCATGGGAACTTTTTGAAAAACAACATTTCGAGATAAACGCATTTAGACTTTCGGCACCATGTTGGAGGTAGTTGGAGGTAGCGCGCTGTTGACAGCTATAACTTTAGTTCTAGAACTCAGATATCTTAGAAATTTGGAGCATATTTTCTCAAGAAGATGTACTTTGGGAAAATGCAATAAAAAATTTTTCGGTTTTTTCGGCCAACACAAGTGTATACCTATAACCCCTTAAGTTGTTTTTACCATCATACTGAAAGTTAGCCTGACTTTCCTGATCCGACTTTTATTTTCTTCCTAAGCTCCACCACCACCAGCAACATCACTTTTTCAAAATTTAAAATTGAGTTCAAAATATTCAAAGTTGATTTAAGAATATTTCAAATTAACTTAAATGTATTTCGATTTGATTTTAGAATTTTATGTTATTGAATTTTTTTCAAAGAAAATACTTTATCAGCATATAAATATTTCAAATTCTTTAATTTATAACTTCACACCAATTTATTGCCATGTCAATTATATATTTGCAAATGAATAGAAAATTGCCAACATGTCAAATATTGCAAGATCAGCTATTACTTGGGCGACTCAGATTCATGGGTAAATAATAAAATATGTCAGTCAGTTTTGTTTTTTACATAAAAGTTTAATACCGCTTGCTTGCAATTTCCTAGAAGACCAACAATAATAAACAAATTCAAAGAAATATGATCAAGGCAACATAAAATCCAAAGGCACGATTGCGATTGCTTTTACTGATATGTTTTTGAATGCAATTTTTCAAAACAAAAAAAAAAATAATAATGATAATAAAGAAAGCAATTCCCAAATGCCAAACCAAATGACTCACAGAAAAGAGTCAATGTAACATATTTAAGTATAAAATATAACCAAAAGAATGAATACTCGAACTGGTTTTAATTTATAGTTACATATGTATACTATATAACTATAAATAAAAAAAAGAGACATTTGATGATCGTGCTGAAAATCTTAAAATGACGCACACGCAAAAAATGTCACAACATAAAAGAAAAACAAATAGCAACGATCATGAAGATGATGATGAAAATGTATACAACAAATTAATTATTTAATTTAAAAATGAAATGCTACAAATTTTAATTAGAAACTATTATATTAAATTGGCAATTACTTTTTGTTTCATTGCAGATAATTAAAGATTAACGGAGAGGAATATAAACAAAAGTTTAATAAACACCCCCACAGTTAAAAATATAAATTAAAAAATTACTCTTTCTTTGTGAAGAGTGTAAAGTAATAAAACCTTCCATCAAAACAAACTAAACTCCACTTCTAAAGATGCAGTGTGGTCTCGAACAGATGAACGATTGTGAACGTTCACCGAACCGAACAAATTTACGTGTTAACTTTAATGAGAAAGGCTCTGAAGTGAAGGAGCGTCGTGAAAAGTTCCTCACCGCAAAATATGGATCACATCAGATGAGTTTAATACGTAAACGTTTGGCGGTGGAAATGTGGTTGTACGATGAGCTGCAAAAACTCTTTGATCCACCGGTGAGTGAAATGAAATGAATAGCGTATAATGCTGTTGTTGATGATGATGATGATCAGTGATCGTCATGTGTTTTTACCGATTACTTAGTAATAATAATAGACATGTAATAAACATTTGTTTACTTGTTTTTTTTTTTTTGTTTATTTCTTATATTTTAGAGTGAAGCTATTGATGTTGATATCGATGAAATATTAGATATGGATACAGATGACATTAGAAGATCTCATCTAATTGTAAGTTGGGGGAAAAACAATCTATTGAATTTTAATATATAAATATTTTTTTTTCTTGTTACAGAGGCTACTTTCAGTCTGTAAACGCCCACAGTCAGACATATCGGTAATTTATATGATTTACTTATAATATATATAAATTATATTAAACTTGTATTTTTTCTTTTCTTCCATTTAAACAAAACAGAAATTTATCAGCGATCTCCTTGATCGTGCAAAAACACTGTAAATGCAGCTAAGTATAAAAACAATACAAAAATATTTATGTTGAACTTTATTTATATTTAATGAAAGAAAAAACAAGAGAAGCGTTTAAGTTTAAGTTTAATTGTAGAAAAAACAAACAATTATAAACAGAGAAAACAAAGAAAAATGTTTTAATTTTAATTTTAAATTTAGTTAATTTTTTTTTTATTTTACGCAATTTTTTTTTTTAATTCTAAAAAAAATTCTAATTTGTAAACAATATACATATACTTATAAAAATATGACATATGTACTTTAAAAAGGAAAAGTAAAGTAAAAAAAAAAAAATAAAGCCGCTTTTAAAAAAAATAATTAGCTTGTATTAAAACATAATGGATAAAAAACAGAATCATCTATCAGTGTAATACAAAAAATTTGCATAATATAATAATAGAATATTGTCATCAATTTGTATGATGATGAGTAGCGTAAATAAAATATTAAAAATAAATAAAAAACTATGCTAATTAAAAAATGTTAGTATATTTAGAACAAAACAAAAACAAAGGCTTAAGATCGAACAAGGAAAATTAATAAAAGAAGAAAATTTAAATATATATTTATTAAGAAATCGCTGAAGTGGTTGTTGTGGAAGTTGTGTTTGTGCTTAGATATTAAGCTGAAAATTGTTTCTTTATTATTCAAATGCACTTCCCAAAAACAAATAAAAAAACATAAAACATGAGAAAAAAAAACCACTAAACTATTGAAGCACGTAGTTAAAAAATTATTTTTCAATATTTGTATTAAGTTTGTAGCTCATTTAAAGTAAATTTCATGTAGTTATTCTTTAGGAGATGAAAATTAATTCAAGAAAGTGTATACTTTTTCTTATTTTAAAATCAGAATTCATCAATTCAACGTAAGCCAGTTGAAATTCCCTTAATTGAAACGTAAACTAAAAAAGTCATAGATCGAAACATGTTGTGATCGTTATAGAAATTCAAGAAAGTCTATGTTTTTTCTTACCAAAGGACAATATCACTTAAAGGATAGCATCATAACGAACTAAACGGATTTCGAACTATAAATACAGATCGAGTATTAAAAGTTTACAGAATTTTTGGACCATTTTTAGTTTATCGAAGTTTATGGAAACATAATGAGAAACATTTTAATGTATGTAAGACAAAAAAATCAAAATTAACCTAAATCAAAGCTTTAACCCTATAAGAGTTTATATCAAGCAGTAAAACAAAGCAAAAGAGGCTGTCCGAAAAGATTGTGGCAACTCATGGAAAGAACTCAAAACACTGGATATAAATTGAACAAGAAAACATATCTAGTTTAATCAGTGCCCTATGTTCCACGTGGAGAAATTGGAATTGATGATGATAAGTAACACTCAAGCGAATTTCAAGGAAACAATTACAAAACAAAACGACTATTAACAACTCGATCTAACATTGGAAACTTATAGAATATAAGGAACTTAATTTACTGAAAGATTACAATTTCTAAAGATCAAAATTGAAATTCATAATACTTTATGTATTAATATTAGGAAAGCAGTCAAGAATCCCTCAGACTATAACCTGCAGCATAAAAATATGCAATACAGCGACAACAGCTCGAGAAAATTGAGACTAGAGCAAATTCGGATTAAATATTTTGAAAAGTATATGATACAAGAAATTGGGTCGATCCAGTCAATGAAACTGTAACAAACTATCATCAACTTGATTCTAAGATTTTAAATGAGGAACTGGACTTTCTAATGATCAACATAATAATCTTGTAGATGTCAGAAAACCCTGAGACTTCAACTTCAAGAGTGAAAATACTCAATACACTGACAACTGCTTGTGAAAATTGAGACTGGAGGTAAATATTGTCTCAGTTTTTGACTAGAGAACATTTGACTTATGGTTTAAATATAGGATACAAGAAATTTTCTAATGATCAAAATTGAAAAAACATATTAACATTGGGAAAGTAACTGGAAAAACCCTGAAACATGAAAGAGAGAACACTGCGATCCTAATGGCAAATCAATACTTGAAGTAATCTTCAGTGCTTTTTGAGCTAAATAATTATTAACGAAAGTTTGAGATCATGAAAAAGGATCACAAGAAATGGTCGAGTTACATAGAATATACTTAAATTCAAAAAAAAAAAAAAAATAATAATAATACCAGAGAAAACTTGTGAAAATTTTCAAAATGAATCACAGAATCCACCAAAACCTTGATCAGTTATGTTTTATCTGGATTGATGAATAATTTCTGATGAAATTTAAATCCGTAGTTGAAAGGAGGTCAAAAAATTTAACAAACCAAAGAAAATTTTGAAGGAATTTGAAAATTATACAAAGAACTAGAATAGAGAAGAGATAAGAAAATCTTCCAGAAGCGGCATTTTGTCTAGGGTCGTTTCGGTTAAAATTTGAATCTACAAGTGGAAGCTGGTTGAAAAATCTCCCAGACTTGTATATAAAAAAAAAATTATTAAAGAAGACTTGTAGATCATTTTAGAACTAGATAAAATTTGTGAGAAACTTCAGAATGATGAAAAGAATCAATGGAAAAAACATCAGATTTTGAAGAACTCAGACAGTGCCGTTTTACTAATGTCAAAATCTTTTCAGCGAGACTTAAATCTATAGTTGAAAGCAGGATAAAAATTAGCCACACTAGAGAAGATTTGTGAACAACTTTAGAATGAATAAAAAAAAAAAAATTCACCAGAATGAAGATATAATTCGAGGAACTTCAAGAAGTGACGTTTTGTCTATGTCAATAGATAATTTCCTGTAAAATTTGAATCTATAGTTGGAAGCAGGTTAGAAAATCTACCAAACTGATGAAACTTGTGAAAAACTTTAGAATTAATGAGAGAATTCAAGATTTCTGAAGATAAATAAATCTTTAGTTGATAGGAAGTTAAAAAAAAAATGTGAAAGACGTCAGAATGAATCAATGAACTTCAAACAGTGGCGTAGAGGAGAAAGCAGGTTACAAAAATTTACCAGACTAGAGAAAATTCCTGAAAAATTCGTCATTTTTGTCATTTCGTCAATTTCTTCTAAAATCTGAATCTGTAACTCAAAGCAGTTTAGTTTTCGATATATTTAAGTTTTCAACATCTTTAGGGTTTTTTTTATTTAGGTAGACTTAGATTTGTTATGTATATTGTTCTTACGGGTGTACGAGTATACCCCATTGAAAAACAAAGTGGAAACAATAAAATACTTTAAGAAAAGCGTATCTCCACAACTCCACCAGGAACTTGTTTGAAAGCCGAATTTATTTAGTTGATCTTTACAATTTTTTCGTTATTGACAGTTCAAGAATAATCTAGCATTCAGAGTTCTGAAATTTACTTCAATTTAAAAATTACTACAAATTTAATTATTTCATATTTTTATTGGCATAGACATATGTAGAATGTATTAAATTAAATATATTAAGCAGGCGTAAATACATATTTTTTATTTGATTTCTTAAATGCTTAATGCATATGATTATAGCGCAATGTTTTGTTATACTATGATACTATAAACATACAAATGGGTGAACGAAATTTTGTAAAGTTATCATCACCAAAAAGAAAAAAAAAATAAACATAAAAAATGAAAAATGAAAGCTCAGGTTCACTGCCAAAATGAAGAGAATGAATGAAAATGCTGGAAAAATTAAAAAGGAATTATTAACAAACAGATAAGCAAACAAAAAATAAAACTAGCAAAATTATTAGATTTTGATACTGATACTGAAAAAAATTCAAAACAGAAAATTTGTGACTTGAAATAGACTAAAAATAAAACACAAGGCTCGGATATAAAATAGACATAAAAATGAAATAGAATTTAAATAGAACAAAAAAATGTAAACTGGTAAACTAATTTTTTTTTTTTTTGTTTATTTTTATTTATTTACTTAAACTATGATTCTCAAACTACAGCAAAGCTTAATGTATGACATGAAATAGTAAGAAGAAACTAATAGACGCCGCATGTTGCAATATTTTTTAAATTAATTAATTTTAATTTAAGTATCTCATACCTATATAAAAACAATAATTTATTTTCTAATTAACATTTCTACTACAGCAAATAAAAACGTTGTCATGCCGCTAGGTTTAAAGAAACGATTTCTTATAAAAATAAAAATACTTACGTTTGTTGCATGTAAATAAAAACAGAAATGAGTTAAGAGATACAAAGTCAGAAAGCAAATAATTATAACTAATAAACAATTTTTAATAATGTAAATAAAAACAAACTAAGTTTCCAATGGAATTTATAAGGTAAACTATAAAACATAATTGAAAACATGTAACAGATTTTTAAAGTGCACATAAATAAGTGAAAAACAAAATAATAATAATTGTAAGAACCAACACACTGAAGAATAAAACTTTGTATAAGCTCAAAAAATTAAAAAATAATAAATAAACAAACCCACACAGTCTCTCTAGAAAAACAGTATTCCTTTGAGCTCAAAAACAGTGATTCTCAAACTGTATTAATAACTTTTTAAATGCATACAGAAAAAATCTCAAATTAACTCAACTGCACTTGCAAAACCACAAAAACATAAATAAATAAAAAAAATGGTAATTTAAAAAATCATAGTTCGCTTCAAAAGAGTTCATATTTCTATTGCGCACATTGAGGGACCTTCACACTCCCTCAATGGAGACCAACGTTTGTGATTGGCCACCTCAAAGGAGGTGGCCAGGCTTATAAATATAAACTCTTTTAAAATGTGCTATATTATCATATTTATGTGTTTAACACTTTTTTCCGTCACTCTTCTTCAACTTTTCAATGAAATCTAATATCAATAAAAAGTTTTAAATAACCAAATATAAAAATCATTAAATATTTAGTAATTAAATACAAAAAACGAAAATAAAAACAATTTATAAAAATTACTTTAAGCGATTGCTCACATTTTTTGCTAGATTTATGCTGCATAAACAAAAATAATAAAAGATGGGATTCATTATTCTGAGTAAACTTTACAAGAAAACTTTTGAACTTCACTAGGAATGAAAGCAAAACAAATACTCAGTTTTCTCAAAATTTTACCAAAATGCAATAAATTCCATTAATTATTTATTTTTGTTTTAAGGTTCATAATGCATACATACTCTTCATACAATCACATACGCATACATTCACGCATACATTTACATAAAAAATATTAATAATTTTTGAAAGAAATAAAAAATATTTGCATATACTAAATAAGTATAATACATACATACGTATATTTAAAATAATATTTAGTAATATTATAATAAATAAATATATAAATAATAAAATAAAAAAACGAATACTTAAAGTGAGAAAAATTTATAAAACACACAAAAATAAGAAGAAAATTTGAAATAAAAACATCGCTTTGGAAAAAACAACAAAATTTCAAGTGTTTTATTTGTTTATTTTATTTATTCAAAAGTAATATAATCATAAATGAAAACACAACATAAAATCACAGCACAGTTCTGTACTCAAATTATTGTCGGTTTTCATTAAATATCTATTGAGAATATCCAGTGGCAAATCACAAAGTAACAACGCGCTCAATTTCGAATCTGAATTTGAGTATGACAAAGAGAGAGAGCTGATAAAATGCTTCAAAATGATTTAAGCGCTCCATTGAGTGATTTAGCAGTGTTTTTTCAGTGATAGGCAGATAAAAATGCGAGGTGGAGCGACTACTTTAAACATAGTATGACAATTTCCTACTTTGTTCCGCTTTGAGACACTTTCAAATAGGTGTAAGGGCATAGTGAAGCAAGCGAGGCATTGAGCTTTTTTCTATCAGCTTAAGTTGTGCGAGTAATAATATTGAAAGAAATAGATTCCCCAGTATTATGTCGCTAAGGCGACCAGATAAAGTAAGTACCATATGCAAAATTTCATCAAGTATTTCAAACTCTTCAGAAGCAACCACAAATCTGTAAAAAAAATATCTTAAAAACTCTTCAATATTTGCTTGTCCTTGCCAGGACTCGAACTCAAATTGAGTGTATTACCTTGGAGCTGCAGCGACCACCACAAGTGAGAAGCAACTAGAAATCGGAAAAAAATTTAATTCTCACTCTTTAATATTTATTTACCCTCGAATACCTTACCCTTACCCTTTCATAAGTGAGGAACAATCAAAAATCTAAAAAAATGTTATTCGCAAAGTGTATTTGTATATATGTTTGTCCTTGCTGGACTCAAGGAGCAACCATTAATTTGGAAAATATAACGACACTCCCTTCAGGTAAATTTAAAAAGAAGAGGATACGGAAATCTCAGTAATATCACATCAAATAATTTATATTGAATAAATTTTAAAGATATTTGCCATAAATACTGTTACTTTATTCAAGACAAGGACTGTCGAGTAAATCGAGGATTGTTGAAAATTACGGATTTTTCTATAACCAAATAAAAAGAAACTTCAAAATATAAATTCAGGAACCTAAACATGTGAGGTACAAGACCTCAGTTCTCATTTCCCCCTCCCTCCCTCTCCCACCTTAACTCTCCGCATATGCCCACCTTCTCTATAGTTTAATTAAGTTTACCTATGAAAATTACACTCACTAAATATAACAGATTCAAATATTTGAATAATATATAGGAACATAAAACAATAAATTAAATAATTTTTAAATTACATATTTGGAGCTGCATATGTATGTATGGAGCTGTAAAATTGATAAACCATTTGTAATGCTAGGTAAAAATTACACAATCTACAATGAAAACAAATATAAGATAAACTATTGATATTATTGTATTTTAATTAATTTTAATTAATATTTTAATGGTTTTTGAAGATTTTTCCTCATGGTATTCGCAGAGCTAACGGCTGAGCCGTCGCCTTTAAAAACGGCTTATTTCCTTAGCATGAGCAAATAGTTGGCAACGCGCAAATAAAATGTCAAAAATGAAAACAGCGCTGCTGTTGTTGCATTCAGTGAAAAATTATAAGCCGGCGCGTTTTTTTCTACATAAAGTTTGCAAACACCTCAAATCATTAAGAAAAACTAAATTGTATTAACTTTATATTATTGTGCATGCAAAATGTCACTCTCAAACAGTCCATTTCAATCGAAACGTGGTCTTATTAACCTCAAGCCACAAACACCGCAACGTGCAGGTGGAGGAGGAAGTCGTGGTTTGGATTTATCAATCACGCTAATGCCCAATGAAGTGCAACGATTAATAGATCAGACACACAATTCCAGCAGTGGATTTCTGGGTGCTTCGTTCAATGCGGCCGGTGCAGGCATACAGGGAGGAGGTGATCTCATTAGTTTGAGTGAGCGTTCACTAATAGACACTACCAACACAACAGAAATGCAGCATCAAAGTTTGTTCAAAGAAAAAACCGATATGTTGTTTCCGCAATTCCTCGAAGTGTTACAGGGGCGGACAAACGACTCGGAAGTATTTGATACCATACAAGATTTGATACAGACATGTGCAGGTGTACTGGAAGAAACCCAAAAAGAGCAGCAACGTGGTGGTATTAGTGCAAAACCGCGTAGTTTAGCGTCAGTTACATGGTTGGAGCAAGAGATGAAAACCTGGAAACTCCTGTATGCTTTATATAAAGATCGTATTATGTTACAGGGTGATGGTAGTGGAATGGATTGTGAAGTCCCACCATTGGGTGGCTCTGAAAAAGAAGTAATTGCGCAGTTATATCTATGCAATTCTACATTACGCGAATATCAGCTAATTGTCGATTGGCTAGAGGCGTGCTATGAGCGTCATGATAGTGGGCCACAGGTAGGTCATTCTACAGATCGTACAACGGGTTGGGAAAATACGCTCTTCCAGCTACAAAATCAAAAAGATGTAGCATTCGGTACAGGCGTAGAGATTGTAAAATCTATGGATCCAGATGCTCCAATACGTGAAAAACGAGCTCTACATGCTCTGGATGAAGAAGATAATGTACGCCTGTCAAAATGCATATTCACTGAGATACGTCAGGGGCGCATTGATGAAGCAATGGCGCTTTGTAAATACTGTGGTCAGACATGGCGTGCTGCTATACTTGAAGGCTGGCGTCTACACGAAGATCCCAATTACGATATACATCAGAGTATGCGCGAAAAGCTACCAATCGAGGGTAATCCGCGGCGTGATGTGTGGAAAAAATGCGCATGGCTAATGGCAGATTCGAAAAAGTTTGATGAATACACACGTGCCATTGCAGGCGCGTTCTGTGGCCACTTGGAATCGTTGAAAGCGTTGCTTAGCAACTCTTGGGAAGATTTACTCTGGGCATATCTAAAAGTGCAGATAGATATACGTGTAGAAAGCGAAATACGCGCATGCTGCATGAAATCTTACCATCAAATGTCGGACAACTACTGGAATTCGAAAATGTCGTTAGAGCAGATTTTCGATGAACTCAACGTGCACAATGATGCAGCTGTACGTGACTGCGCCAATAGCAAGGTGGGCATAATACAAAAGTATCTCATACTTGATAATATTTCAGAGCTATTGCTGCAAATGCGAAACTGGGTAGATGAAGCAGAAGGAGATTCGGCAGCTATGTCACCACACTTGCTGCGTTTTCTTACGCACATTGTGCTGTTTATGCGTCAAATTGTACGTGTCGATAAAGAGGATACCGCCGATCGTATTATAGCCGCTTACGTTGAGTGTCTCATTAAAATGGGAGACGCTCAACTGGTTGCTTTCTATACTGCAGCACTGCCTGGAAAATATCAAGTGTCACTTTATTCTAAATTTCTACAGGGTATTACAGAGACTGCATTGCGTTCAACTGCGCTTGAAGAAGCTATAAGCGCGGGCCTTGATGTTGAGAATATTACACGGCACACTGTTGAATCCATGCGTCAACGTATGCCAAACGATGTTGATACAGCAGCAGGAGCACGTGAGCAGCCCCAAGTAGGCGATATTGTCGCTTTCGATCAGCGTAAAATACGCGCTTTGGAATGGCTTACTTTTCTGCCAGCACAACGCGGTGATCTACTGTGGCAAGCAAATGCTATGATACGCAGTTTTCTGGGCGAGAATAAAACTGACTGTGTACGTGCTGCATATGATATGGTCCCATCAGATTCGCTGGCACAAATCATCAATGTTTTTGGGTCGAAAGAGAATTTTCCTTGCCGTGAAGAGTGTAGTATTAAAGAGTACCTAAGCTATAAGATTTATCTCACTGCCGTTGATAGTTTCAATGAGTGGTCTCGTCTCTTTCATAATCGTCCAAAGGAACCACAACTTGTCACTACCGGTGCTAACTTTACCGAGCGGATTGCATGCGAGCATAAGGAGCAAGTATATCGCGCGGAGGTGAATCGATGGAATGCAAATCTGGAGGAGCAGACAAAACGTAACAGAAACTTTTAAAGGTTTTTAATATGAATTTCTAATAATTTTTATTCTTTATTTTTTAGTAACACGCGATGCTTTGTTCAATGTCTTACTCTTCCCCGAAAAGGGTTGGCTTATTGATCCCGAAACATCTAAAGACCCCGTCGATATTAGTGATTCGGATTGGGAAAATCGTTTAATTCAAATGGAAAAACTAAGAAGCATTTGTATACCAGAAATCGCGTTATTGCTCCATAAAGTTTTACATCTTTCTGCAGACTATGAAGGTTGCATTAAGCTTGCGGATGAAATTGCTTCAGAATCGCGTCAAATCTACAGAATCTATACGAAGCACAAGCTGGCAGAGTTGCTTTCTAAATTGGCAGAATCTTCGCTTGAATTACTGAATAAGAAGCTAGATCCATGGGGATTTCCTGTGACAGTTTAAAATCGAAAAAATTATGCTCATTAGTTTCTAATATTTTTTGTTTCGGATGAGAAAGAGTTTGAATTAAATTTGCACGCTTTTGGCATTCATTGTTTGGTAATAAAAGTGAATTTTTTTTGTACAAAAAACCTGCTTTTTTTTGTAAATACTCAACTCTCTTTGTGAATACAGAAATTTCTAAACTCAATCTTTTACTATCGCAATTCGTCTCTCGCTTAATGTATTTTTTTAATCTAACATTTTATAGCTAAGGGGGAAAAATTATTCTGGCTTAAGTTGTTACCTGAAGTAATCACTTTTTCCACGCGCTGACGATTAAAATCTTTGGAGGGTTAAAATAAATAATAAGCTTTCAGTTGCTTAATTTTTTAAATTTAAATTTTCTCAATCACATACTCACTGTCGAAAAAATCACTCTTTATTTTCTAATCAAAAATATATAAATAAAACTTATTTCTTTAGCATACTACAAATAATATACACACACCAACGCCCATGTTTAGAAGTCGCTATCAAAAAGGTTGTTTCTCTGTTTTCTACAGCATAGGTAGCAGCCCATTGCAGTATTGGGCAACTAATGTAAGTATAAGCAACCGAATATGAGCTTCTGATCTGTCAATCGCATACTGTGTCCTACACAGACTCAAAATGGTTACGTGAAACGCATTTTTGATGAAGACATCAAATCAATTGTAATGGAAATTATGGGCACGAATGTCTCGACCATGTACATCACAGCACCACGTGAACCGAAGATGTCGCTGGGTGTCAAGTTGCCATTTTTGGTGTTGCTCATTAAAAATATGCATAAGTATTTTACATTTGAAGTTAAAGTATGCAGTTGTTTCTTAGCTTCTGCTATATATTATTACTGTAAATCTCCTTCCTTAGATTTTAGATGATCAGAAATTTATGCGACGCTTTCGCGTTTCGAATTTTCAAAGTAAAACTTCGGTCAAACCTTTCTGCACGTCAATGCCCATGGGTATGTCGCCTGGATGGAATCAAATACACTTTAATCTGGCAGATTTTACACGTCGCGCTTATGGCTCTAATTATTTAGAAACAGTACGCCTACAGATTCATGCCAATGTGCGCATACGGCGTATTTACTTTACCGATCGTCTCTATCCTGAAGAAGAACTGCCAAATGAATTCCGCTTAATGGCCAAACCTAAGGAGAAACAAGCTCGACGCGAATACAAAGTGCCTGCAGCTCGTCCGCCGTCACCCGCCAAATCAGCTAGAACAGAAACCGACGGTCCACCGAGTGCAACACCTACAGCGGCGACGGAACCGCCGCCTATGGCTGTACCTCAAGCAGCTTCTGCTGAAATGGATCCAGCACACATTGAGAATACCGAAGAGTTTGTTGAGAAGTTTTACTGAATTGAAATTACTTGAACGATGGCAGAGCATGCGATATGCTATTTACCTCACACAAATTCTGCAACTCTCAATTTATTTTTGTCAAAATTTTAAATGCTCAAAATTTCTACTTCTACACAAATGCATTTTTCGTTTTATTTTTATTAATATATATGTATATATATTCCTTTATGACTAAAGAAATTTTATATAGTTTTGTTAAAATTAAAAATATTTTCATTAACCTTTACGAAAATTTGCTAAACTATGACATAAAAATGTACCAGCCGTAACTATCATCATCCATATACATCCTCTATGCTATTTTTCTTACTGGCGAACACTATTCTCCAGCGCCGCTGTGACTTCATCTCCTGTGGCCAGATACAGCAGCTCAGCGTCGACATTCTTTAATGCATTATGATATTCAGTTATCTCTAAGGCTTCCCATTCGGCTTTGAATGCCGCTTTGGGATCTTGTGGCATGGTCATAGCAGCGCCTGTCATTGCATCGGCTTGTGCTTGCGTTTGATCTGCTTGATTATTCTCACCCAACACCAGAGTGTAAATTGAACGTAAACCAAATACATTCAAGAAATACCATGAAGCTGAAGATACCCATGCAGCATCGAGTGATGCGAGCTCTACACCACGTTGTAACATTGGCTTGAAACGTAATGTTAGCGGGAATGGTACTTTAGTGGTGACGAAACCAGAGAACATCCAATTGATCCATCCACCGATTATCACCATGGGCAGTACATTAATGAAATTGCCCTTTACCATATCAGTGAGCATGGCCGTAGAGTTCTGTGCCACTGGTGGACGTTTTTGTGTTTTAAAGTAACCAGTCTCTTCGTTGTTGAAGAAATTCTTACGCATGGTAAAAGCCTGTGCAGTAAGATATTTGCCATTTTCCCGCAGCAAGCGAGCGCGTATCATTGCTTGACTGTAATGGAAAGTTGAAAAAAAATGTGAAATTAGTAATATCTGAATTCCTTGGAATGAATTTATAGCTTACCTATCTTGAATTTGTGTGATTTCAGCCTTTTTCTGCGTGGAAATCAATATCGAAACATAATGTCGTATAATGCCCACGAAAAATGTAATGAGTACAATCGGCAGGAATACCCATACACGTATATGTGGATCGATAAGGAGTTCAGTCATCGTGGAGGGCTAATTTTCCTATTCTATTTTGCGCAATTTTTCAATTAATTTTTAATTTATATTTCAATGAAATGCAGAAAAAAAGTAACACCACGACTTGAAAAAAGAAATAAACGTCAAGTGAAATGTCAAAGTAATGAGGGTAATATTCACAATAGTATTTAAAAAGGTACTAAAAAGAGAAGTACATTAATACTGTGCTAAAAAGTATATTTTTGAAAAAAAAAAAAAAAATTTACAATATTTAAATGAATTAAAATGATATTTAATATTTTATTTTCTTAAAATATTTCTGAATAATAGACTTAATCCATATCGCTTGTTCGCTATTCGATTTCCCTCTTACTGATTCTTCGTTCTTAAAATCTCTTATCTATTGTGAACTACTTCCTTGTTCATAGGCCGCTAAGAAGCAGCATTAAAAGTAATATAAACAATACGATACGAGAAATTATCCCAAATAATTAGAAACTAATAAGTTGCAAAATTTGAAATAAATAATATTTGTCAAGCATAAGTTCTACAGCTTAAAGTGTGCAGCAACATGCCACAATATCAAAGCTGGGTTTTTCCAAATATACCAGAAAAAATCGCGTAAGTTTAAATCATACCTATGAAATAATAGCTATTTAATTTCTCTTAATTTTTGTTTTCAAAATTCTAGTGAGTTACTTTTCCAAAATGATAAGAAACTGGTTATTGTGGGTGTAATAGGAAAATCTGAATTCCCTGATTGTAATAAAATGGTAGCTCTCAATGTACTCGATCGTCATCCTAGTTTACTAGAACACGAACCAGAAGAAGTTAGTATTGTGGAACAGGTTTCTGACACAATATCTATTCCTACTTTCCTCTTACTCTTTTATTTCTATATAGGGTCAAATACAATTCTACTATAATTCCAAAGAATCAATGCTCTTGCTACATTTTGAAACAACCTTCGATAATGCATGCATGCAAAAAATGCTGGAACGTGAGCTGGCAGAGCAAACCTATGGCGAGTTTTTACTATTCAATCAACGTGTACGCAATCGTTTTGCGCGAATGCTACTTTTTGCTACACAAGTCTGTCATATCATAGTGTTTGTTGAGTTGAATGTAACGTTTGATGCATCGCTCTTGGCCATTTTCAAAGCATTGAAGATTATAAGGTATAAAAGGGCAAGGTGTCTTGGATAAAATAGTTTTTAATTCATTTTCTAATTTATAGAGACAAGCACATTTTAAAATTTTTACCAAAATTTGTTAAAAACTCCAGCACTGGCGCTTTTTTAGGTAAATGTGCACGTTTGTGTTCACCTAGATTTTTATTTCTGTTTGAAAGATTTCCTGATGGTTATGGTGAGTGTGTGAAAAAGTTTTGCATCTAATATTTCTTTAGTGCTAATCAATTATTCACCTTTTTATATTTAAAGAGAAATCAAGCGAATCCATATCTAAATTAGAATTCGAAGTAGAGGATAATATTTATAAAATGCTACGCAATGAATTCATCATTACAAATAATAGGTATGTTAAAAAAATGTGCATAAAAATGGCTTGGAACATAATTGGTCCAATAGATTTTTTTTTACTAAAATCAACTGAATTTTCTAATGTTATATCAAATTTTTTATAAAAAGTATCAAGTTGATTCTAAAGCAAAGAAAAATTGTTTTGATTGTATGCACATCTTTGTCCTTTGATATACTCAAATCTCTATCAAATTTTGCGTAATTTTTATTTCCTTTTACAGCGCTATGTCACTTTTTTCCATACCGGGCAATAAACGTTTCGTTTACTACAATACCGATTCAAAATTGCGTGAAGATCCTTTGCTAAAATCGGTCGATTATTTGCAAACACTTTTACAAAAATTCAATTTCAAAGAAGATGCTGAGGATGACTTAAACGAAATGTGCCCATTTAAGGTTTAACAGCAACATCAGATTAACACTCACTTAAAATTTAGACATGTATAATTATTTTTTAGGGGTTTGGCAAACCGTTGGTGCAGTGTAGTGCCGAAACTAAAACTCAAACACCAGAGGAAACATTTTTAAAAGAACGTCAATTTACGAATCTACTTAAAGATCATGTTAATGAGGCGTTACATACAGGATTTGATGATAGTTCTACGAAATATAGAGGAAAAAATCATTTCGTGGTAAGATTCACAAGATTTTTATTTGAGTGTTAATAAAAATTTACTATGTTTTAGATATTATCCGCGAAAGCATGGTATGAGGCATTTAAAATGTTGCATAAAATATTTATAGAAAATCCAGATAATCCAAGTTTCGAAGCAAATGATGCTGATTATGTAAGTTGATGGAGATAATCAAGTATTCGCGGATTCAAGGGAAGAGTTTAGAAATGAAAATAAGATGGGCGAAATGAGTATAAAACAATAGGGAAAATCAGAGTTGATTATAAATCAATCATAATTTACAATCTGTAACATGGAAAAATTTAGGATGATTTATAAAAAATTAGAAGATACGAGACTTGAGATATGGCAGTCTGTGAATTAAACTAATATTTCAATAGGGTGCTGATAGATTGCAAATCTGTTGTAACTGTAGTAATATAAAATTATGTATGGAAAATGAGAAATGAGAAAATGACAAAATAGAATATTTCAGTAAAAAATAAATTGAAAAATGAATTGAAATATGGTATTACAAATTTTACAATTTTCAATACTGATTCAATCTAACTTTCATTGTCATTACATATTTCAAAAAATCTATAATTCTGTGGTCAAAAGCAGTAAACGCTTAAGTCTGAAACACTCATTTCGAGTAAACACGGTTTGAAGTAAATGTGATTGGTTGCCACTCTATGTAAGCGAATACATAGAATTTCACGTGCATGAGCATTGGAATAAAAAGAACACGATAACATTTATTGCTCAATTCTGTCTTAAGTCGAATTAAGCGTTTATTGCTTTTGGCCACAGAATTATCCTACTGTTGGTGCCCCTAATGTATTTAAGTCTGTTCTTTCTTAAATCTACTTTTCAAAACTCATGCCGATCACTCTTGAATATATTGTTGAATATTTTAAATTCATATTTTAATTTTTTTCTTTTTTTAAGAAATCTTATTTAGAGAATTTCGACAAAATCATGGGCATGGATGATGAGTAAGTCTATAAAAGCAAGTTCAATCTTTTTTAATCTCTCAGCTCAATGACTCAATTGAAGCTAAGTATAGTAAATTGTCAATTAAATGCATAGCATTTTCTCTCTTTTTTTTTTTTTGCAACAAATTATACATACAATTCTCTCCTACAGATTCTTTACTGCTTGCTGTGATATTGGACTACAAAAAGCCTTTGCCATGTACAATAATCCAGCAATGACACACTATAGCAGTACAGTGCATAAGAAATTGGTTAGTATTACATTTTCATTTAAAATTACATTTACAATAAAAATGTTTAATGCTAACGAAACTGAATTAGCATTAAATTAGTTATATCATACTAATGTAATTGAACTAATACAAATGTTACAATTAAGCTTTCGTTATCATTGCGTTTTTCAATAATAACGAAATTTTCTGCATTTCTACATGATTACTGAATTAATATATTAATAGGTCGATGAAGCCGTCACTTTATACATGAAGTATGCGCGCGGTACACAAATCGCTGCCAACGAGGCAAAATTACGTGAAATGTGTGACGATTGCTGGGAAAGCGGTAAACAACAATGTGAATATCCCAGTTTGCGTGGTAATCCATGTGTACTGCCCAAGCATATTGTCAAAGACGCCACAGAGCATTCAAGCGCTCACGTCTACATATCGACATGTAATTGCGGACGCACACAAGGACGTCGTGAAGATCCATATTCGATACGCCATGCTAACTACGAATTTTATGAGTATATGGCAAATAATTGTAACTTATGTGCCAAAGTGAAGAAAGTACATTTTGCAGTATTTGAACCATCGATTAATGATTACAGGTGAGTGACTATGAAAATATAATGCAAGACATGCCAATTAAAATTCATATAATAAACATTGAATGTATTCAATGTCAATTCCAAAATTTGAAGTGACTGCAAATTTATTTTGATTTTACATAAAATGGTAACTTCAATGCCAATTATATGAATTTTTAAATTAACATTGACTTTAATTAATGCCAAAGGTTCAATCATTTAATCAATTTATTGAGTTTCAATTGTTTTCATGGCTTCATTTTAGAGCTGCTGAATTTGAGATTGCTTTCCCAAAACTGACCCTAAACGATTCAGCTGAGCATGTAGTAAGGCGTGGAGAACGCCGCAGAAGCTCTTCAAACTCTATCTCAGATGAAGTCTCACAGCCACTTACCGCCTCACAAGCATCACATACAAATCTTAGTTTGGCGACATCGGACGATTTAAATAAAATCGAAGAAGGCAACGATGTTAATATGAACAGCTCGGATGAATCGTTGAATGAGCTGGTTATACAAATAAAAGATAAAGATCGGCAAGAAGAAGAGGAAAAAGAACGTAGCATTTACCGGCAACCTTCGACCACTGAATATCTTGCTGGCATGGTACACACAGAGAGTCCAATTGGCTTGCTGCCACAATTTCCAAGCTGGTCACTGGTTTGTGTGGGTGCAAGCTCTGTATATAGTCACAATACTGGATTATTAGAGCATTTTCAAAGTGGATTCCTCTCAGGTGCTAACTTTCTACTTCCCTGGGATGTCCACGTGCGTCTGGAGCACTCAGCATCCTGGGCGTATGAAAATGTGCGTCTACGTAAAATGGGTGAAGTTTTCATATTGAAAATATTTGTTGGCTGTGAATATGAATGCCCGCGTGGTCATCGGTTCATGATGAGCTCAGCGGATAAAGTATTGCGAGGAGGTTCAGGTGAGGTCATTGAGAATGAATAAGTTCAATATTTATGTAGATGATTTGAACCAAAAAATGTTGGGTTTCTCCTACAGGTATTCTGCGTGATAGTGGCAGTAAAGTGGTTTACAATAATATGCCTCTTTATTTCCCATGCCCATGTCGCTCTCACAAATCAGATGTGGCACAATTGTTGCGTGTACATGTGGTAACACCAAAGGCACCAGTTAATGTTATGCTGGATCCCAAGGTATGTCGACAATATGGGCCAGACTTTGATATTTATATGTTTATTCCTTTCATAATTCTACAGGTGCGCACTGGCGAACGTGATTATACCTTCACAATGGGCTTACCAGACCCACCGAAGCTTACGCAAAGCGCATACTGGATATTACGTTTGCCTTATATCTATCAGGACGATGAAGGTCCAATACCGCCTCCTACCGAAATAACTGCTGCAACTGCCATTAATTATGGTTGTTTGTTGGCAGGTATGTTCGGTGTCAGTGAAACAGAAGTTGAAGACTAAAAGCTTGGAAGTTAAAGAAAAAATAGAAAACTATTTTTTTTTTTTTACAATCATTCAATAATTTTTTATTTAAAAGTTCTTTATGCAGAAAGGTACAGCAGCTCACAACATACAAAAAAACAAAGAATTTCTTTCATAACCAAATGAAATTGAAATATATTTGAATATAAATTGCAGACACACAATAAAAAAAGTTATCAAATCATTATGCATGCGAGTTAAATTTGAATTTTAACTTAAATACTAAAAATTTTGAAATTTAAATTTCATTCAAAATTATTTATTTAAAAACATAATGCATTCAATCTGCAGCCAGTACAGATGCACTTGCGTCTTTTTTTCTTCTCTTCTTCCTCCTTATAATTCTGCAGACACAATACCAACTGCTCTTCTCTCTGTCTATATATTCTCCGGTATCGATTCCTCGCATCTATTTTTGTTTTTCAATAAATATGCCGCTAGGAAAGCAATTGGATCCGGTGGTCTTTCTCGTGCTAGTGTTTGCAATCCATGCAACAGTATGGGTGCTACTGTTTGATCTAGGTATTGGCGTGTGGGCAGTGATGTGAGATCAGGACGTGGTTTTTTGCATTGCGGTTGTGCTGTAGATTGACCGGCAGTTGAATCGCGGGGATTCGACGTATCCGCTGTTGGCTGCGCGTTGTCTGCCTTGTCCATTATATCTGCCAAGAACTAAACAAATTTGTGTAATATTGATTTTTTTTAGCAAATATTTATTGTGGTTACCTTGTAGGTATTATATAAACTATTAATCAAAATAAATTAGATATATATTTGTTCGTTAAATCCAGAAAATATCGTTGAAATAAGAAAAAGCCGCTTTTCGTCTTTTGATAGAGCTGAAAAAATTTTTTTTTCTACTCTATTGTGAATGAAACTAGGAAAATATTTCTATGACTAAAGGTTGCATGTAAAAAGTAGTAATTAAATATGAGGGTGTCTTTTTTCCATCTATCAGTTTTATTGGCTGTTCACACGGGCGCAAACATGAAAGCTTGTATAAATGAAAGCGGTAGTAAGAAAAAGATATAAACTCGCCTGTCTTTTTCTAACTATCTAATTTTTCTACCTCTCTCTTTCAGACAGGTCTTCATGCTTGCGCACGTGTGAAAAGGCACTTACTAAACGATCGCGTTTGCTCCTATAAATTCTTATATTTTGTTCTAAATTAACCCTTTCAATCACAAATAAAATATTGTAAAAAATTAAGTTATTCTATTTTCATTATTCTTCATAACGACAACAAGAATATAAGATATCAGTTTGTCTTTGCTTTGAGCAAAACCATTTAAATCTTGACACATTCTACCCGCTGTGGATTCTGATAGGGTTAAGTGCCTGTACTCTCATATAAATAAGTTCTATTGAGAACTCCATAAATTCTTCCAAAATTTTATTTCTTTCTCAATGAATTGTTACAATCATAGACACAGTTAAGTTCAGTTAAAATCAACAATCAACCTAAAACACGCAAAATGTTAGTTCGAAGTGTATGAAAATATTTTAAAATGTGAAAATTTAAATAAGTACTTCCAATAATTACAGAAGATAATAACAACCAGAGTGGGTAATAGATTATATTCTTATTAAGCTATAAACTTGTATGTTAAGTCGAAAGTTTGGCATGACAATTTGTATTGCTCAATTTTGGGGAGAGTACAGAATTGCCCGAGTCGGCAAATTTTTTGCAAAGTTCAATCTAATATCAATGGCAAAACCGCAAATGACAATTGATAGATATTTTGTAATAAAAATTATCACATTGAAAAACAATTTGTGTACGAAAAATATGCAATGAATTCTTGCTCTACTCATATTCTGTGTTGTTAGTTTCACCCAACCTCAAGTTTTGCCAATTATTCTCATTGCACAATTTCAATCTCAGTCCCCATAAAATTGAATTTCTAGACACTTCCAAATTTCGAAAGAAGCAATAGTTCATTTTGCTTGAATCTGTGATTGCTTGAAATTGAACCCAAACCGATACTTGAGTTCCAAATTTTTACTAGCCGAAACTTTAACAGCACTGATAACAGTTTAACGTTCACAAATAAATGAAAAAGAGATTTATGTTGAAATTTTCAAGTTTAAAGTACTGAGAACTTTCATTGCTTGTAGGAAATTTGCTGTAGTAGTATGATGTAATCACGTGGAATTAATTTAACCAATAAAGCCTATGAAATCTTTGAAATTGGAAACAAAAAAGTTGTGGAGTTTACAGTTATGTGCGCAATTGAAAACAACAATTTTTCTGATCGGTAGTATCTTTTGGAAAATGGTAAAACTCCTTGAGTACAATTATTTAACCCTTAGGAGGTGAATTTCATAGTATCGACTGCAATTTTTCTTATAGTAAAAAATTAACCAAGTCATGGCTTTCTAGCAGGGATGTGGAAATCGATTTCGGCTTTAATCGGAATCGATTTTTAATCGGCTTTTAGCTCAAAAATTTAACTTTTTATGATCAGTTCACACATTTATTTATTTATTTTAAATTTTACAAAATTTTTCCAACTAACATGCATTTTATTTCAAAATTAATAGTTCTAAAATAATTTTCTCAGATTTTCTCTGTTTTCGTTATAGTTAAATTTATCGAGTAAATATATCTGCTCACTAAATTTTAGCTTTCTATCTATGATACTTTTCACCAGCGGTTCTCAAGCTTTTTTTCGAGTACCATCAATGTACAATGTGGATTAAACGCGTACCACAGAACTAAAAAAAAACTATGCTTTGTGTACTTTATGTCCACCAAAACTGTTAAAAATGTGAGAAAATACAGATATTTAATAAAATACAGTCATCGCTAATTTCGTTTGCCGTCTACTATCTACTAGCGTACCATCTTTGAAGGCCTCACGTACTACGGGTGGTACGCGTACCACAGTTTGAGAAACCCTGCTTTACTCGATATATGCATTTCGATATTAGATTATATCCGATTTTACCCATTTTTGTATATTATTATGAGTATGGTACCAGGAGTATATTTGTAAAGTTTCAGATAAATATCTCCTTTCTGGTTGCGCTAATGTTATAACAACTATATGCCATTTAAAGCAAATCTTTTTCTTTAAATTACTAATTTTATATTCCATTCAATAAAAATTAAAAAAAAATTATACTTATTGTAAATAAATACACAAAAATAAGTAACTCATATCAAAATTCTTTTGTTCCGTTTTTTTTTTATTCCATGCAACAAAAATTCGAAAAAAGTCAATTAATCGATTTTCATGGACTTAAAAAGTCGACTGATCTACTAGCTCTCTTCTTCTTCCCGGTTTATTCGTTTATACGGTCGATTATGTTTTTGTAACGCTGCTATAATCTTATTATTGAGCAATGTCTGATCAATTCAAAAGTCGAAAATCGATTTTACTTTCCAGTTGCAAACATCCCTAATTAGTACTAGCTATTTCCCAATGTTCCAGAAACTACTACTATTATCAGATTAGTCTTATTGTTAAATGCAACTCAGTATCAGCTGAGAAAATATTTATAAATTTAATAAGTTTTGTGAAAATCTGGTGGAAATCGTGTCAGTGCAATTAATTCAAAGAAAAATAATTTAATAAGAAATTTAACCACAAGAATTAATTAAACGCTAACATGGGGTGTGATGGCGGAACTATTCCACGGCGCGATGAACTGGTACGCATGAAGAAAAAACCAGAGCAGGTGAGTGAGCAGTAAAAAATTGCAAATGCAATAAATACTTTTTTAAATAATAAACTAACATGAATGTTTTCATATTTTCGTTTCCTTACAGAAAGACAAAGATGCCGAGCGCGAATTCCGCTGGCTACATTGCGCACTAACTCAAGAGCGTCTGCAAGAGCCCATTGTGATGTGTGGCTTAGGACGACTCTACTCCAAACAGAATGTAATTGAGCAATTACTCGAAAAAGATAAAATGCCTGAATCTGCCAAGCACATCAAAAGCATGAAAGATATTAAAACCTTAAATCTGACACCTAACCCTGCCTACACAGATGAGGATAAAACTGAAGGTCTACTCGATACACGTCATGCGCCATACATCTGCAAACTCATTGGGTTAGAAATGACAGGAAAATTTCGTTTCATAGCCTTATGGAGCTGTGGTTGTGTTATGTCCGAACGTGCGCTTAAGCAAATAAACGGAAGCGTAAATATATGCCCGCTGTGTCAGACACCATTCCAAGTAGAAGATGCAATTGTGGTTAATGCTGCAAGCGAGGAAGATCTCGAGTTGATGCAAGCAAAAATTGAAATGCGTAATATTAAGCGTAAGGCATGTAAAAAAGATAAAAAAGAGAAGGTTAAGGAGAAAGTGGAAACAGTTACTACTATAAATGATGGATTAGTGACGACAAATGAAAAGCAATCAAAAGAAAAACATTCGAAGGGAGACGACACCGAGCAGAAGACAGAAAATGAGCCATCTACAAGTAAGGCAGCGGCAGCTGCAACAACAGCCGTCACCAATGGGAATGCGTTAAAAGCAAAAATTTTAGCAAATTCAAAGCGCATGGCTGCGGCAGCAGCTGGAAATGATGCTATGCAAGACCCAGACTTGAAACGTTTAAAAACTGATTATAGCGTTGCCAGAGATCCAAAAGCAACCGATGTCTACAAATCACTATTTACTACACACAAGAGCGAGCAAGAGCAAACGCGCGCTCACTGGGTTACCTATAATCCATTCTATAATTGAATAATTCGTTTTTAAAAAAGTTGTACATCTTCAATAGAATAATATACAAGAAGAAAATATATAAATATTTGTTGAAACACTTGAGAAGAAAATAAAACAATTTATGAAAATAAAACATATTTTTTTTTATTATATTCGATTAAAATCATTTATCTTAAGTATATTATAGATAATGTAGGTATCATCACACATTATTAAATGCATACATATATGCACATATATTTATGTATACAAAATCAATAAAATACTGATAGTAATCTTAAGCGTAAGTGATGAAGTTTGTTTGTATAAAATTAAACGCCAAAGAGTTTAGCTTAACTAACTAAAATTTGGTATTAATTGATTTTACAGTTATTTATCATGGCATCTTTATTTTATATTCATATAGTACAGTTACGGACAATAAATTTAATGATAGTATGGCTAAGAATAATAAAATAAGGCCTTTAACCCTCTAAGCCGTAAAGCCGCCCTGAGGTAGCCATCATTCTATTTTGATTAATCGAGCACACAATTTGTGGTCAGTTTGCACTTTCTGCGATCACACGATATTTGTTTATAGTTATTTTTGTGTGTAAAAGAGTTGTTTTATGACGAAAAATTATCGCGTATATTAAGTTTTTTATAAAAATAAAAACAAAAAAAAAAAATATTTCTAAGACTCCTCATGCACTGTCATATAATCATAATTTCGAATAATTTTGTATACAAAATGAGAATTTATGATAAATGAGAGGATACGACACCAAATAAGACACCTTGTGAATTACCCAAATATATCTTTATTTTCCCCTAACTGCTAAACGCACCAATATAAACTGGAAATAAAAATTCTGGTGTTTTTTATTATTTCAATTTTGCGGGTTATATGGTTAACAGGAATTTTGTATATTTTAATATTATATTTTATAAATTTGAGTAAAGTGATTAATAAAAAAAACGAGGACAAACTGAGTTCTTTCGATAGTCCTACTGGTACTCAGTATTAAGAATCTTCAGCAAAATTTATTTGTACTTCCGCATAATCAAAATATTTCATTCGTATTCCAGAAAAGTATGTATAAGTGTACTTCTGGAATTTCAAATGTACTTCAAATTTCCAAAACTCCAAATACTACTACTATTATGGAACAACAGCCCATTGAGGACTTAGACCGAGCTTTTCGCATCCATTCATGTTGTTTGTGTTATATTTATACACGAATGGAAGGGACCTACAGTTTTATGCCGAATGCAAAAGGCGAAGTGAAAAGCTTTTCACAGGCAATTTTTACTCTTGGAGATTTCCTATTGCCAGCAAAGAAAATTTTTTTTTTCTATTTTTGATTTTGTAGAAAATTTTTTAATTTCTATTTTTGATTTTTGTGCGTACCGTGATTTGAGCCGGGACACCTCTATATGGCAGTCCAACACACTAAGAAGCCTTTTGTATTGAAATTATGGTAGCTTAGGACTTTCACAATCATCCACTACAAATTTCATCCATTTATATTGATTTGTTTATACTTTATTAAAGGTTAAAAACATAGCTATGGAGCTGTAGACAACCACTGGATAATTCTTTTTCTCCATTTTTTTAATATTCATATTCTCTTCTGCCTTTATTTATTTATTTAGCATTTTTTTTTTTTTTTGAAATCAGTGGAAAAGATTGTACGAACAATTTTTGCACTTAGGTTCTTGACTTGCCGTCAAAGAAAAAATATCATAAGTACGAAATTTCAAATGTTCGGCAATTAGAAAACGTGAAGAATACCTAGCGCAACTGAATGCATATAGTATTACAAGTAAAATTTGCCAAACACCTATTTTATGCAGCATTAAAGTGAATGTTGCCTATAGGCAACATTGGACTACTGTCTGAACAACATTTCAATGTGCTTAATTTGAATATCTAAATAATCTGAAATTATCTGGAATGAAATTTAAAAGTTCTGAAGTACATTTGATTTTCCTAAATATAATCCGAAATCAATTTTCTAAAATATTAAAGCCATATGCAGGGTTTTGATTTACTCAATGTCTAAAATATGTGAGATTGTAATAATGGAAAATAAAGTATGAAGTTTTCTGTATTTTTGCATTTAGTTTTTCGGATTTTCATGATTTTTAAAACTGATCCTATTACCCTACAAATATTTAATATAGATATTAAGAATGAATTAGTTCTTTAAATTATTTTGTTTTTGTGAATTGTATTTGTTTGGTTGTCAAACCTTATTATAAGAGTATGTTAGCAGATTATTGTAACACAAATAACAAACTGAAAAACGAACCATACTTTATTGTTCGTAACTGTATATAAGCATCGATAGAATGTTAAGAGTTAACCACTTTGGCATGTGTACTGCTCAAATATAAATTTTACATATACATATATGAGTATTATGTTTTGTGCATTGCATTAGCTGCACACATTTGTCGGATGTTTGCTAAGACCACAATGCTCTAGCACAATATATTTAGAAACAAATCGAATTTAATATTAAATTTTGGAAGAAAATTAAATTTTTGACATTACATAAGAGACCAAAAAATTCAGCAATTGATAAATTGTGGACAATAACGAGCACTTAGCTCAAAATTTAAAGACACAAATAAAACAAGAAACACATTCGTGGTTTTGACATGTCATCCGACAACCTATAAATTAATGCAAAATATTAAAAATGTAAAAACTTAAATACTAATTATAAAAAAAAAAAAAATCAAAGTCTTTTATACGGTTTATTTATTCAGCGGTGTGCACTTCTTCCTCAGCGCCATAATCATCATCGAATTCCTCGGCTGGTTCGTATTTCATTTGAACATCGTTTTCATTTTGTTCATCTTCTTCTTCTTCCATTTCTTCTTCCACTTCGTCTTCTTCTTCCTCTTCCGGCTCATCAGATTCTTCATCTGCAGCATCGCTCACCTCCTGTTTCATATCAATATCAGCACTAATATCGCCACCATTACTACTTCTTATCATCAATTGTAGCTGTTGCATATACTGCATTTGCTGCTCTAGTCGTTCTTCTTCGTTTACTTCGGCTGTTGGCATTTGCGTTGCTGTTGCTACCTTTATATTATTTAAAAGCGCAGCATGTTTTTGTGTTACATGTAAAGCAAGCGATATCGCATTCTGATGAAGATCTCCACACGCAATGCACACTAATTGAGTTCCAGTAGTTGTTGTTTCACTAACACCACCATCACTACCACCCACACGTCCTTCTGTTTTTCGTACTGCTGTAGTAACTGCCGCAGCTGAAGCATTTTCTTGTACTAATGTTAAATGTTTACGCATGTGTTTATTAAGATACGATTGTTGGCTGTATTTTTTATCGCATATATAACACGGGAATTTCTTGTCAATATGCTTCAGCAAATGTGCGCTCAAGCTTGAGGTTTGCGAAAAGGATTTACGGCAAATTTTACAGCTGAAAGGTTTTTCACCGGTATGAGTGCGCATATGTATGCCCAAACTGCCGGATTGAGTAAAAGACCGATTACAGATGTAGCAACAAAATGGATGAGAACCCATATGGTGCTTCATGTGTTGCACAAGTTCCGATGACGTACGATATGCCAACATGCATATACTGCATTGGTAGATTAATTGTTGTGTATGTATGAGAACGTGGTTGTCCAGTGAGGTTTTCTGCTTAAATTTCTTTTCACATTTCGGGCATTTAAAGGATTCGCTGTCATTGTGTGACTTAATGTGTAGGGTTAAAGAGCTCATGTTCACAAAACCTGGGAAGAGAAAATAAAGGGGAAACAAAAAATTCTTTAAATAAAAGCTAATTTTAGCTGGCAAAAACTATCGTTATTTTAATCTTTAAAAGTGTCAGTTAATTTTAAATCAACCACAAGTTATAGTTTTTTCTTACCTTTCTCACATTGTGGGCACTGATATGGTTTTTTAACTGCATGAGAACGTACGTGTACCATGAGGCTGCTCGATTGTGGAAATGCCTGCAAAAATATTGATAAATAAATAATATGTTTTGTAGCATATAAATACGCAGTACGATACAAAAGGAACTTCTGGCTTAAAGTGAGGAACAGAATGTCAAGCTGAAGCGTGAAGTAACAATCTGTCAAAAGTAAAATGTATACATTTTTATTGTAATCAAACACAATGTGAAGTTGTCGCTGCCGCTGAAGCGCAAAATAAGAACTTTTCAACTTTGTAGCGCTTCAAGCAACAACTGATTGTCAAAATAAAAGAAATAGGGTAGAAATAGACTTAAAAAAATAAGGATGCTATGTTTCTTGCACAAAAATTTGTTAGTCGTTAATTTTAAATTTAACATTTTATTTTTGTTTTTTCAAATTAAGTTAAACCTATTTTTCATTAGAGATCAATATGCATATAAATGTTAGAAAAGATTGCTACTACTTTTTTTTTTCTTCCCATGAAGAATGTCGAATATTGGATTTATAGTGTAAACTCCATTTTGTAATTTAACTCATGTAAAATTTGTATTCGCCCTTAAAACGAATAAGTCATTTTCTTTTCCATTTTTCTCTTTTTCTATTTTTCTATTTTTTTGAAGAAAATATAGCAAATGCAATCTGAAAATATTGCTTATTAATTTAAAGACAATAATCGTAATCGTAACCGGCGGTTATTAAAAATGATAATCGTAATCGTAAAAGCTATATCAGTGCATGACTTGTTGAAACCCGTTCAAAAACGAATGCTCTGGTTTGAAGTCTTTTAGTTTGATATGAGAGCATTTACCTGTTTCAGGAAAAAAAATTTCCATTCACAAAAGAAATGTGGAAACGATTCAAAGTATCCCTTGAAGAAAGAATAGTTTCAGAGGCAGTTTGCAATTTTGCAGGTATAATAACATATGATACTGGTAACTTAAATAATTGCAAAAGAATTTTCTTTCTGTCAATAACAGTATTTGCTATAGAGGTGATAATAGCAATCCTAGTGAGTGTGGGGTTATATTTGGAGTACTCCGGAAAGTGAGTGTTGTATTAGTTTCAATGATTTTCGTTTTTTGGAGAAAGCTGAAATTGATGGGACTGAAAGAAAAGACTTTTCTAAGTTGCCCTGTTTTTGATTTTTTTTTATCTGTTGCAATCTAACACGGATGTGTGAAAACAATTTTCTTATTTCAAGTACAATTAATTTAGCGAATTCTAGGTAAAAGTTATAGATAAAAGTGATTGCTCTGCTTTGAGAGACTGGAAAAAAATATTAGAATGACACCCTATAAGTTTAATACAATTATTGAATTTTTATTAATAAATTAAAGCTTTTTTCACTTACCTTGGAGCACTGATTACATTGATACGGTGTCTCACCGCTATGTATGCGAATGTGTGTGTTTAAACTCCCAATATGGGTAAAAGTTTTCTCGCATAAAGCACAGCGAAACGGTTTGTTTGATATATGCGAACGTACATGTTTCGCTAGATCACCGGCCGTCGGAAATGAAGCTTCACATTTATTGCATAAGAACAAATTTTGCACATTATTGTCATTTAAAGCGGATAACTGCAAAGCTTTTAAGCTCTTCCGTCCACGTTTACTTTTAATAATAATCGGTATACGTGGAGGTTGTGGAGAAGTATTACCAGTATTACTTGGAATTATTGGATTTATTAAAATTATTGATGTTGATTCACGTGGATCATCCATTTTTAAGTTGATTGAATTCATATTATTAAATTGTGGATTATTATTAATCGAATCATTAAAGCCAGCAAATACACCGCTTTCACTATTTCCTGAACTCGAGGTTGACGTTTCTTCCTCGATTAACTCGGGTAACTCTTTCTCGATTAGATCGGGTAGCTCTTCTTCGATTACCTCCGGTAGTTCTTCTTTGATAATCATTATCTGTTCTTTATCGATTACTCGCAGTTGTTCCCGCTGATTGATTGCTGATATTCTTGTTGGTGCTATTGTTATAGCAGACAATTGCTCTGTAACACTATTTTCGGTAATTGGTGTTTTATTACCACTATTATTTGTGTTATTTGAATCTGTAGATGTGCTATTACTGGATGAGGGTGATGATGGTGATGAGGTAGTTGTTGTGGATGAGGAAGAATGAGATGAATCAGAATCACTTTCAGAATCTGTCTCGATTAATTCACAAACTGGTTCAAAAATAGGACTGTATTCAACATCATCGTCCTCGAAATTATTGTTTGAATTTTCTTCTACCTGATAGCACTCAGTCAAATGCTGTAATATAGGTATGCACTCTGTAAACATTTGTTGGCAATTATTGCAATGGAAGGTTAATTCGGGTTCTGGATTCTTTTCAGTTGGTGGGGGTGTTGCTCCTGCTGGAGTTATGGTTAATTGTTTTTTTGGGTCGTTGAAACGATCCTCTGGTATACATATAATATTATGGCTACTAAACATATTGATTTTATAATGATATTTTAAGGCTGAAAGAGAAGAAATGATAAAAAAAGAGAAAAGGTGTGAAAAATTAAGTTTGTACTTTGAAATAATATATAAGCTACTATCTTTTATTGTTTGTTGTATTAGTTGTCTGGTGTTAGTATGCATTGAAAGGAAGAAACAAACTGAGCCATGCTGAAATTTGTGAAGGGTACCAACTGGTTTTAGTTTGGTTCACTCATATCAAACACCTTTGTAAACCTAAGCTTTGGCTGATTCTACCTTTGTATACGAATTCTTATCTTGTTTTGTATCTATCCAACAATAATTTCGCAATTTAATAGATAGTTACTACAAAAAAAAAAAAAATTGGATAGGCCATAAATAATTGAGGGTCACATTTATTACTGAGCCAAGACATCTATGTATATCAAATTGAAACTTTATTTTTGGAATTGAGAAAAGCATTAACTTGTTGTTGTATCGATTTTCTTCATTCATTTTTACATACAAAACCCAAAAACAAAAACCTTAGACATTAAATTTTGTTTTTGTGCATCATATATCTGCATATAGCAGGTAGTTTACATTACCGAGAACATGCTGTGCTCAAACAAGGTCTCCATATTGAAAACTTATTCTTGGAATTGAGCTGTGAGAGAAAGAAAAGCCTAAACAGCAACAACAGCCGGTGTTTTCGCCATTTTTATACTACTTATCTACAAAAACAAAAATACTTCACAGTTGCGACTATATCCTCTCAAAGTGAAAACAGATTTGCAATTTTATGCCAATTTAAATATGTAGGTAATAAATTTTTAAGCGTTATATTTATTACTGACCTAAGGTATGTATATATATACATATATATATGTTGCTGCCAGACTTTTGTCTCTGCAAACCTGAGTTCGATTCTCGGCTTGGGTATGTTTCTTATCTATCTTTCCTTCTCTCTTTCTTTCTTTCTTGGGCCTTTGGTACAGTAGATCTTATAGTTCGCAATGCCTGACTTTCGAGTCGTCCTTCCTTTAAATATTAATAAGGTATGTATATATGTGTAATTGAAATTTATTCCTAAAGTTGAAAAAAACACGTGTTTCCATTTTTTATTTAAAAACCCCAAAGCAAAATGGAGCTGTGCAACGTAAAATCAACTCTAGATTCAGGTTTCTTCCGTGGACCCCAATAGTACTATATACTTTATACTTAACAGATCAGTTTAAATATAGAAGATCCTTGTAGTGTTTGAAACCTAGCTTTGGCCAAATGTGGCCAGTGTTTCTGCAGGCAGTATTTTTTAACCAAGTTTTATTAATTACGTCAGAGAACCACGTCTTGATCAGTAATTTTCAGATATCTAGAGGCTTTGAAAAAGATTTATGCAAGCTTAGAATGTTTGTTCTTAAATGAAACGGAAATAGCTTGACGTAATGTAATCCGACGATTACTTAAGCTGAGGTTTACATTATATGGGCACCGTAATGAGAAGAGTATCTAGTGCCTCAGTGATAGTAGTTCTCAAAACGACACTGATATAAATTTTTGCAGATTTTCGTACCCTTTCTAGAGATTTTTCGAGTTCTGCGAGTATTTGTTAGTTTTATTTCATTTGCATTTTTCAACGTTTTAATATTGTTTTCATGATTATAATGAATGAATGACTGAATGTTTTGCATAATAGCTCAAACAAACAGTGCCATTTTTTGTCAATTGCTTTTTTTGTATGTGTTTTGAGAAAATAAACTTGGGGACATACTTTTGGAGGATGCCTATTAGGAATTTAAAGTTTTTGTCTGGTTTTCTAACAGACAGTAGTTGAGAAACTAGAATTAAATGTAAGTGCTGGCTGTTTTAAAATAATATATCAACTAACCTAGAAATATGCAAGGTTTTTTTATGCAGTTGATTATTTCTAGCCTTATATTGTATCATAAAGCCCGATATAGTTTTTTTGCGAGCAAAACTTTTTAAACAATTCTGTTTACATATTTCTGGTAATTTTCTTTCAAAGGAGACAGGCTTTATTGGCTTACGTTAAGTAAGCATATCGTAAGGCATTTTCATTACTCTTGAAATTGCGAAAACATCAATTACGACAAAAAAAGCCGGCTTTTTATTTCAATCGATTTTATCTGCAAAACGAAAACAAAACGTTGTTTTTAATGTCAGGCAAAAGTGGCCCTTAAGTCCTTGATAGTTATAAAAAAGCACGTGGGAATAAATCAAAGCTTCTTGCACCCAATTCTGTTTTAAATCCAGTTTTGATTAAACATGAACTGGAAAAATGGTGGATGGTGCAGGCAAGCTGCTCGCTGTAGTTTTCTCGCGCTTCATTTATTACTGTGGCCGATTTTATTTTACAAATCAATCAATAGTGTTCCTCAACAACAAAGTAGCAAAATTTTAAACATTTGCTCACATTTGTTTATAAACAAAAGCAGCGAAGTGCTAAACCAAAAAATACAAGCAAACTAATAGGAAGATTTAAAAAATATACCTGTTTTTGTTTGAACTTCTGAATATTAATGAATAACTAGTTGTAATTCCGTAGTTTCTAAGTTTTCCTTTGTATGCGAATTTTGAAACACTTGCACTTTTATTTGTGTCTTTAACTCTAAGTAAAGAAGCTTTACTTCTTTTATACATTATTTTCCCGTAGGCACGAACTTATTAATTCTGATCAATAAACACTTAACCAAACTGAACACTTCGAATGAAAAAACAAGAATAAAATCTTCAACAAAGTATTTTAGTAAATTTAGAAATAATAAAAAGGATTATCTTTAAGTGTGTGTGATGCGTCTCTATAATTATTTTTGTTTTGATTTTGTTGCGTTTTGTTACAGCGTTGCATGCTGAAGTATGTGTGAAACAACATGACAATAAAAACTCCTAACATATCATATAAACAAATATAATTTAATTATTATAAAATTTAAAACATATAGAAATAAATAATTGATAATTATTAACTTTTGGTTTACTAAACTATTTGCATTTTGTATAATATGAATTTTTTATAACTTTTATATTTTATAAGTTCATGCTAATTGCAACCCTGCATGGTATTTGTGCAAATTCGTTTTTCTTCTTTTTCATTTGCACGTAAATTACATGTGCTGTGTATGTGTGCGTGATAAACAAAACAATTCCGAATTGGCTAGTGATACCAGATGGCTGCATTTCTTACCTTCTTCATATATTTCAAATATTCAACGTAAAATGTTCGATTAATTTTCGTAACTTTTCAGATATATAGTAGGATGATCGAAAATTTTAAAAATTTAACTTTTCTATTTCTTTAATTTAAGAGAGAATACAGCACAACTTTGAATGAGGAATTTTTAATTACTTCAGTTTTCAAAATATGTATAATTTATAATTTGGTAACTATTAATTTTATTAATAAAATACTTACTGTTACTTGTCCTTGTCTATAAAAGCACATTTTACTACAAATTTTAATTGAAAAACAAATAATAAACATAAGTACATAGGTGCATATATGTTGCAATGTATTAGAATTGTTTGTGAACTATAAAAGGAACTAGTTTGCCAGAGGCAAATGAACTAAAAGATTGAATCCCTCAAGTAAACTAAAACTCCCAAGTTTTAATTGCCCAAATGTATAAATTTAACTATAAAAGGAACTAGTTCACTAAAGGAAAATGAACTAAAAGATCGGATCCATCAAGTAAACTTAAATTCTCAAGTCTATACAGTTTTAGTTGCCCAAATGCATTAATTGAGTCATATTAGGTCCGTTCCGTACATTTTGGGTAAAGTCTGGAAAACTGAAAGTAAACGAAAAATGCTCTCTCTGATAGACAAAAATTCTTTATTTATTTATTAATTATTTTAAATTTTCAATATATTTTCACTAAAGCAAAACAGCTATTGTTTAACACTTTTAACATTTTTACCCGAAGAAAAAGTGCGGGCTATTTCGTACAAGAAAAATAAGACAATTACGCTCTCATCTCTGCTCTCATTTGCAAGTTTTTTAAGTACGGGAAATCTTTTGGGCTGTTTTGGGTAAATTCGTGCACCCGCGGTAAAGTACGGGAACGGACCTAATATCGCATGTATTCCCGGTATGTACTTGCCGTGTGCACTTGTTGTATGCACTTGTTGTATGCACTTGCTGTAATATCATTTGGGCTCTGATTCTATTTTCTGTCATGCTGTTGACTTGCTAGCAATATTTTTTGACAATTGTTTTATTAATTTTTTTTAATCAGATTACACATTGTTCGTATAGAAGTTGCAGTGTCAGAAGTGGTATATGGTGGACTGCTATGCAAAGTCCCTGCTAGAAAAGTCAAACAGAATTAACTATCAATGCCAAGCTTTCAAAAGTAAAACTAGCCTGGGAAAAAGGCAATTCTGAAAATATTGATATGTTTGATGTTGAAACTGAACTCCTGAATAAATCATTTTGTATACAAATAAAATAGCTATAGCAAGATGGATTTTGAAATCTTAATGAGAATCTGATGGTATAGCAATCCTTATTTCACTCTTTTTTATTTTAAAAATTGTTTATTTTGGGTCGAATTATTCAAGTGTAGAAGGTTTGCGTGAGCTGAAGACCCTATTAGTCAGCGCTCTTTCTCTTTTAGTAATCATCATTATCATTGGCTTTTAAAATATAAATATATAAAGCTTAGATATGTAAATTTAAAAACAGAAGTAACCGGAAGTGCACGTCTGGGTTCAACTCTATCACTTCTCTCATTTTCACTATACATTAATGACCTGCCAAATGTTCTCGTGCATTCTAAACTCCATCTCTATACTAAGTTCCCCACACTTAATCAGTGGTTGCATGCCTAAACGACGATCTAGCACACATTTATGATTGGGCTTCAATAAACTGTCTTTGTCTAAACCCAACCAAGTCAAAGTGCTTAGTAGTAACAAAAGTTAAGTTAAATGGGTTTGCAAAAGCGCTAAGGACCCTAACATTGAACAACCATATTACCAACCCTTCTCTACGGATGTGAAATATACGCGAATTGTGATTCCACCTGTAAGTTAAAGCTTCGTGTCCTTTTCATCAATATTGCCAGGTATATCTATGGCCTTAAACGATTCGATCATGTGGCATATTTTTCCGTTAACATTTTTAATCTTAAGTTTGAGCATTTATTAAACTTTCGTACTTTAATCTTCCTACATAAATTTATTATTTTGTTATATTCTTTTTGTTTAGTTTATTCTCTTTCTTTAATGTTGACCAAACTTCTGTTTCTTCATTTAGTTTTAGTTTAATTATCCCATTTATTGTGAAAATTTTACTCAAGTATGACTGGTGCTATCTAATAAGACATGGTCTTAATTCACTAGGTTTAGTAATAAATATTAATAATAAAACCTTTTTGGTGTTAAATTTATTTAAATGTAATGTGTTATAACTTTTTTTCTACCCAATATACTGATAAAGTAAAATAAATTATTTTTTTAAATATTTTTAGCTCTTAAATGGTCGTAATGATATCCAGCTCTGTGTATTTTATTTCAATTGTGTTGGCAATACTGGCTGTCTCTAAATAATCGATTTCGATAAGTGATAATCAAATTGGCGCGGAAATGGAAAATAGTAAGTTGTTCGTAATAAGATTCGTTAGAAATGACGGAATATTGAAAATGTGAAATAGTGAATATGTGAAATAGAAGAAAAAGCAAGTGATGAAAAAAAGTGTGCTGCTTTAAAACGCAAAAACCATGTGTTTTTCTATGAAAAGCAGAAATATTAATTTCTTCAAAGTGGCTAACAATAAACTGCAAGAAAAGTACCAGTAGAATATTGGTACAGATATCTTAAGGTAATTAAACTGTTTTTCCTTTTATATAGTATTATATATCAAACTACGTGTATGTATGTTAATATTATAAAAGTTACTTTATATAAAGATTGCTTATATTATGCACACGAAATGATATCGAATTGATGAATGTCACAACAGAACTTCCAGCAATTTATTTAAGAGAGGCAGAGAGAGATATGAAAACAAGGGCGGTACTATTCTAATTCGAAAAAAAATATGCAACTTATTTCAGAGAGGAAGAGAGAGATATGAAAACAAGGGCGGTACTATTCTAATTCAAAAAAGAATATACAAATAAAGGAGTACAGAAATTAGGTCTGCTCACGTACTTTTCCATCAAAAGCTTTCAGGAAGAGAGTAAAAGAAAGATTGAGAAAAAAATCCTCACAGAAAACTATTATAAACTTTCAATTAAATAGTGATCCATTATTTTGAAAATTAATTTTAAGCGCAAAAAAATATTGTGTGGCTTATAATTTAATTTAATTAATTTAAAGAGTAAGTTGTTGAAATCATTTCGTGGGGAATACTCGCATTCACAAATACTTATATTATCCAAACCACAAATTTAATTTAACAAATTTAACACACAAAAATTATTGTTAACGTTTTAATATTTGTAAGTTCTTTTTTTTCGGCAGCTGAAAACTTCTGAAAGTAAAAATTTTACTTTCAGAAACTTTAAATTACTTTTTTCTCTCTCACATTCTTATGCTTTCGTTTTGCTCTCTCGTTGAAAGTTTTTCGAGTACGTGAACACTTGACTAGTAAAAACTATTAACAATTGTTGACAATTTTCAACAACTTTTTGTGTGTGAACAAACCTATTGTTGACTAAATATGGTCTTATGCCTGGTTTTCACTATGTCAAATTCAATCAAATTTGCCTATATGTTGGCAAATTTCATTTAGGAAATTCTCTCTTTCCCTCTTTTTGACAGGGAATAGGACATAGTGAGAACCAAGCATTAGACTCGGGGTAAAAAATGCTTGCAAGATAGTTGTTTCTACTCGTAACTTCTTGATTGTGGGGTGAAAGGGATATCAGAAGAGAGATAGGAAAATCCCTTTTTAATAATTATTGTCAGCATTATTTTTGAATTTGAATATAAAATGGGAGAAAGAGTACAGCCAGTAACAGCAATTTCTGGCAATAACTGCCTAATCTAAAAGTGAATTATTCTGCTCTGTTCGAAACTAGTGACCAACAGCGGTGAAACAATTAAATCGTTTCATGCAAATAAGACTTAGTAGCTACTTAGTTAACTTACAATTTTGAATAGTTGTGGAATAGCTGTATCTTTATATACAATTGCCCTAATAAGGTTACAATGATATTCCCAAGAGTTGAAGAGATAAAGAAGAAACGGCTATAAACTAATGGAAGTAGCTAATTAAAGACATATGCAGGTGTGCTTAAAATTTTAAAACGAGGACACATATTTTTTCTTCAATTCAAAATTAATACTACAAAACAAATATATAAATATTAGAAATGATATCGATATAGTTCATTCAGCTTTTGCTGATAATATCTATAAATTTGATGTCATCTTTTGAGATTATGCCGTCGGATTTAATTCAATATTTTGTATAAATTTTCTCATGTATTCAGTTAATATTTGTAAAGTTATTGCCAGCTTTGGAGATATTTTTTTAATGCATGGGGAAAGGTCTGTGGATTCTCTATCATCATAATTTTTTTACATATATTGATTAGAAAATGTTTGTAGCTTTGCAAGAATTGACATTCCAAATCATCTCTTCTTGCTTACTACATCTCCTCAGATTTCCTCAACTTTTTCAAGTCTACACAAAAGTTGAATGAGACGTGAACGCTTTGAACGTTTTTTCGATTTAGTAACTATCACTTGAGAACGTGGGCGAGTTTCCTTAATAAACTCATAGGATTCAGTGGAACCCACGACACATACATCAGATGCTCCAAAATCATAACCAAAACACTTGCCACTTGGTATTTCAGCAGCTTGTATATCTTTAGTTTCCAGCTGAATAATTGGCTGATCTTCACCAGCGGATGTTGTTGGCACCATTAATACACAATGTAATTGATCTGTTTGAATGGAATGTTTCAAATTTAGTATGGCTTGGGAAGCATCGTAGAATAGCGGTAAATTGTCTGTTGCGAAATCACTAGATAATTCGTTGTTGCTCCTTCACTGATAAGAGTAAAACTGTTATGTTTGTGATATTTTTAGTAGACTATGAAATTTAAATCTAGGTGCTAATTTTCAAAGTTTTTTTTTTTAAGTAATGGATAACAGGCTTAGTGAACATTTGTAGTCATCACGAATACAGTGTATATAGAGACGGGCAAACCAGGCGGCCGTTTCAGAATCGGCAACGATTGCTCACCAGTGATCTTAGTTATCAACCTTAAAAATGGAGTCCACAAAATGTGTCCACACTTTGGGGATTATATTGTGGACTTGCTTTGTGGGTATAATTTTGTGGGCACAATTTGTGGAACCTTGTTTTGATTATAACCTCTCAGAGTAGTTTTTTTAAAGTCGTTTTATGAAAAAATATACCGTGCAACTCGGGTGGTTTGCACAAGCGAAATCTGTTACAGCATAGGCGATCACGCCTACTTAAAACAATTGAAACAAAAGATTTTTAAAATAAGTTTATTAAATAACAGACGTGTACTTGTAACAAAACAAAATAAAATTATATATAATTTGAACTTTAGATTGTTTTAATATAACTAAAAATTAAAATACAAATTAAATTAGTATTAATTTATATAAATTAAATTTAAGATATTTCACTAAGCAATAGACTATAATTGTATGCATGATAAATAAGTACCTACAATTAAATTTTATGCTAAATTCAATCAATAATAAAATGAACACACTCGATGATTAGGTGATTTCATTAAATGGGCAATGTTTGGCAAATGGAACATCAATGCAAATGCAACCCTGAGCGCTGAAAATTAAAAAAAGAATTAAAAATAAATAAAAAGGAAATCTGTAACAACAAAATATTCTTCCTACTCATCTGGTGCATCATTGCCAATGTGATATTCTTTGATTAGGGCGACAATATCAAATGGACTCTTGCCACTAACAGGCAAACGTTTGGGTCCCGTAATATCCACACAACCGGAAGGGCAAGGAACGCCAAGAAATTTTTTATGCTTAAACATCGCATTGGCCAAATAGCATATACTTAAAAAGTGTGAACAACGTGAGCGTCCTGGAACCAACGAATTAAAGAATCTATTATAATAATAAGAACAAAGAATTTAAGTATATGCATGCCACATACTTATTGCATTTCCAGTACAATAAGGCTGCACACGCCCCCCATTAACACAATAATTTAAATGCCCCGTATTATCTTCTTGTCCCAAAAATCCTGCATTTGTATGTAGCACTTGTATGACATTTGCATCATCGATGGATAAACGAAATATATTACTTTTCTTGCGTTCAATAAGTGGTCTTGCCGGATCGAGACCTTGGAGAAAATAATGCAAAAAATTTTTAGTTGTATAATGATTTAAATCAATGAATTGGAAATTGAATTGAATTGAATCTTACCAATAATTCGATGCTGCTTCAATGTTAAATGATTTGAGACCATGCCACATATATGTGCTCCCAGTGAGTGTCCCACACACGTGATTTTTTCACGTGCTGCCCCATAATGTGTGAGAAAGGAATAAACCTGCAAGAAAAATAAAGTGTCAAATTTAAATTACGACGAATGCTACCTGCAATGGTATGGTTCTTGTTTTATCATATTTTTTCTAATGTGGTAAAATAAAAAAAGCCTGTCCCATCTATTATTAGCATATTCTAAATAAATTCGCTCTAATCCTTAATGTTCCTATGGCTTGAAACCCATCCTAATAAGATTAAGGTTCAATCTGTGACTTAGAATAACAAAATTTATTGGCTTGCCAAATTTGATTGTCTGCCTATATCCACCCTTCACAATATTTGATTGGCTGCCATTTTTACTCTATACGTTTTTCTTGTAATTTGCAGTTCAGGTCGAAACAGATAAGTAAGCTGAATCATGTAAGCGTAGAGACTTCTAAGACTGATGTTACACGATCAATTTTTTGCTGTCAATGTTTTCTGTTTTTACTCTCTTTTCATCGTTTTGTTTGATGCCCTGTTAGGCTGATGTTACACGGTTAATGTTTTGCTGTCAATGTTTTTTGTTTTTACTCTCTTTTCATTGTTTTGTTTGATGCCCTGTTACACTATCAGTTTTTTGCTGAATGTTATTTTTTAATACTTTTATCTGCAACAATGTTTTTCCAACTAAAAAGTATTTAATTTTATTTTGAAGTGAATGAAAATTCAACAATTGGATTGGAATTAGATGGAAAATAATTATAATGACAATATGAGATAATTTTGGTGGAAATAGTAACAAATTATACAAAAAAAATATTGCATTTATATATGAAAAACACAGAAAAATAATCTTTAAAATTTGCGAACTATTAAAATAAGCTCCGCCACTTTGTTGCTTGGCCATTGAATTACCAGGTTTTTATAAAAATTATTAAGGAGTTTTTTAAACAAGAACTCATTTTCATAAACAAACAAAAGCGGACAACGCAAAGGGTGGCAAAGAAAAAAAATTTATTTATAAGTTAGTAAAAAGTCTAGTATTTTCATAAAATATTAGTATTTTCCAATAAAATGCAACAGTGTATCTGCAGCAACCCCCTTTTTAATTGAAGTGATGCAGTGATTCGTCACTAAAATGAAGTGAAATGTGTTCATCCTCTCTTTTGCTCAATGTTCATTTTTCAAAACAACAACAAATTCATTGTTTGACAGCAAAGCATTGATAGTGTAACATCGCCCTAAGTAATGAGAGTAAGTAAAAAGTAAATCTTCCCTAGCTTTGTCAAAGAAATGTCTTGGTTTATCTACGCCTGGCTGGTTTGATTGCCTTTTCGTGACGTTCAATGTTCTTATGGCTCGGAACTCATACTTATAAGAGTAATATTCTGTCTGAGAGTTATAGCTAATAGTTCAAGCTGAACTTATCCAACAATCTGAACCTCTGGGGATGCCACCCAAACAGGCGAAACGTTTGGCAAAAAAGTTCCCCTCTCGATAAATATCCTTATTTGATTTGAAAGAAAGAAATATTTATAAGCTTCTGGCTTCTGGATTAAATCAAATTGAATAAACAAATTATTTATGAATTTGCTATCAGCTACATATATAAGTTTGGCGCTTAAGTCTTTTGTTTTTCCTTTCGCTGTTTCCGTTCACTTTCGAAAACTATATATAGTAAAATAAAATTGATCGAAGGCGTAAACTGAATCATCAGCAAAGAAAAATAATCATGCAATACAACTATAAAGAAAATATGCACATATCGAATATTTTTGCAATTAGGCGAATTCATTTCATTTTCTCTTCTTGGCTTTGATTTGCTTTATTGCTTCGTTTAAGTTGATTTATGTACCCATTTATAAACAAATACATATTTCGTTCATACTCTAAAGTTTCTAGTTTGTGGTGCTGTTGCTCACTAATTAACTCACCTGCGCAGTGCATTGCGCTGTCAGTCTGGTATTGTAAAGTGCATGCAGATAGCAAGGGTACCGTGTTAATGGCCTCCAATCGACGGTGATGACATTGTAATCACGTGATAGATATGCTGAAAATTAAATAAAAAACAAAATCATTAAAGATTAAAGATAATTTTGAAAAAATATTCATATTAGCAATGAAGTAAAAATGAGAAAAGCATTAACGTTTCAACAACAAAATACTCACTAACCATCCCTTAAATACTGCAAATGCTTATCAATTGCTGTGCCATTGAAACCATGCACTATGAATACTGTTTCACGATTTTTATTAAAACCACCAGAAAATAAAGTCATCGGATTGTTTATGTTCAATGCAACGCCATAGCGTGACGATTTCCTGCAATCAAAACGAAAAATAAAAGTAAACAAGTAAGAGAATAAACAATAACATCAACAGCAACCAGTAGCAATATTATTATGTAAATTAATAATTGTAGGTATGTAAATGTAGCAGCAACTAGGAAAAACTAGTATAACTTAGTTATGGTATGCCAAATATGTAACAAGAGCTTTCAACAACTTTTGATTGACATTTAATGGCATTGAATAAATGTTGCTATGAAATAATAGCAACAAAGTCGAGATTTGCAAAAAAGAATGCAGAAAAAAAACCTTAAACTTTTTTTTGTAGTACAAAGATGAAAATTAAATAAATATATCCATTTTCATATATAAGGAGTTTCATATGTTCATGTTTAACCCATTTATGGTGTGGTGTAGAAGTTTTACTGCATTTTTTCATAGACGGTAGAAAATTTTAAGTTAGTGCTTAAAGATTTTGAGCTCAGATTAACAGGACTTCGATTTGACTAGATTCGTATTACAAGGGTAAAAACAGCCAGTTTAGGATTTTAATGACCACTTACAACAAAAAAACACTGCATTTAACTACTAGTAAATCCATTCGGGTACAAATATAATTTACAATACATAAATGAATGCGAAAAGCTTATAAACGAAAAAGAAGGATCCAGATGTTGTGGAAGATTCGTTTGTTCAAGAATTTTTTGATCCAGAAACAACGATCAAAATGGAGTGATCAGGAAGGAGACGGTTGGTTTTTCCCGAAGTCCACAATTTTGAGTCCCACAGATAATTTTATACCCATTACCGTAGGTTTAACTCGAGAGAGAAAACTTCCCTTCTGAATGGCTTTAAAATATAATTTAAATAAAAAGGAACGAAGAAGCCAGACAACTGTAAAAAAATGGCATTCAAATTCATATCGGAAAAAAGAAACCTCGGAAACCGCCCTCTTGAATTCACTAGTACATTAAAAAAACATTAACGCAGTTCGATTGCATTTTGGATGTAAAATAGCCGAGTATTTTATAAAGCTATTGTAGCCTTGAAAGTCTACGAAATCAAAGTATCACAGTGAGAACGTTTTGATTACAAGAAAAAATTTTGTTTATGATTTATATTTAAAATTCGAGTATGGTTGGGGCTCGGTCAATATAGTAGTTTATTCTGCTAGAGACTATCACAAGAGACCTAAGCTTTCTAAGTTTCCTCTAAAGTTTTTTTTCGATGGAACCTAAGATCCCGTGATGAAACACACTTTGGAAGTGACTGCTAAAAACTAACACCTTCTATTTTTTTCAATTTCTAAGTAACCGTTCGAAAAATGAAATAATATTCAAAAATGGGTTAAAATTAATCTTTGCGACTTCCATATGCCTGAAATTACCGGCATTTTTCCGCTCAATGGTTATCAATATTTTCATTTGATTTAAATTTTGCTTTTGCTTTTAATATTTTTGCATAAACTATAATACACAATTAACTATACTATTTCACTGCTTACTGTCACTGCCACTGCCACTCAACTGATCATTGTCTTTATTATGTTACAGTTTACTGAAAACTTTAATATAAACCTTTTTAAATAAAATTATATGCTATTTCCCTTCTAATTATACCTTTTTCGGTACGTTGTGGTTTTGTTTTGTTATGTTTGTTTTATTTTAATCCAAAGCAAAAAAAAAAAAATATTATGCAAATTTGCAAAACACATAGAAGTTAAAGGGAAAGTGAAAGGGCGCATTTACTTATAAGCTAAAACAATTTGGCAATGCTTGATTAGCAGTCAAATGCCAATAGTTAACATTATATATTAGTTTATAAACATTTAAATAAAATGTTATTGAATAAATAAATGCAAATAGTAGGCATACACACTTATGACGTAATTTTGTGTGCCCTAAAAAATGTATCAATTTAAAAGATCATAAAATGAATTTATTATTATGAAAGATTTGTTTGTAACCGCTAAAAGACAAAAAAAAAGATTCAAAAAATATTTGTTAACCTGAACAGAGGATTCATTGATTATAAAAATATACTTATCTTATATGACAGTGACTGGCAAATATTTATTTAAATTTACTATATTTAGACAATAAAAATACGCAAAAATTTTTAATGTATTCAAGCACGTTATTTAATATTTTAAATTCTATTTTAGGCTCATTCTATATAGATTGTAAGACTACTAACTTACTTATAATCCAAAATATTTTTACATATGATATCGAAATTGTATCTCAGCTGGTTGTCGAACTCTAGCAAAATTTTTTTAATACAATCTATCTATCTATTTATGAATTCTTGTATCTCCTCGTGGCGCATATGGCCTCCACAAAACATCTTCATCTCGTTCGGTTTCTTGCCAGCACTTTGAGCTCTTTCCAGGATTTTCCGGATTCAATGACTTCTTCTCCACGTAGTTTTCGGAAGACCTCTTCTTCTACTTCCTTGTGGGTTCCATTCAAGAACTTGACGACAGATTTCAGTTGAACTTTTGCGAAGTGTTTGGCCAATCTACTTCCATTTGCGTAGCTTGATGGTATTTGCTACCGGATCCATGTCACATCTCTTGTACAGATCTATCTTCGAGATTGTATTGGGCCACCAGATTTTGAGAATGCGACGGAGGCATCTGTTGACAAAAGTTTGGATTTTATTTGTTAGAAGTTCAGAAACTAACCATGTTTCACATCCATAGAGAAGAACTGAAACAACATTCGACTTGAAGATTCTTATTTTGGTGTTTGTTGAAATTTGGGATGAATTCCAACTGTTGCGCAGTTGTGCATACGCTCCTTTCGTTCGCTTTATTTATCCTAGCTGAGATGTCCTTTTTTGCGATATTACGCTGCCCAGGTATACAAAAGAATCAACTAGTTCAACTTCCTCAGAGCCAACTCGGAAGTTATTGTTGTTGGTGGATTTAATTTTCATCGCTTTCGTTTTGTCTATGTTTATACTAAGGCCTACCTTTGCAGAATTTAAATTTAGGTCATTGATTTTTTCCTGCATGTCGGAGTGTTTAACAAACAGGAGACAGATATCATCTGCATAATCAAGATCCTCAAGCTGCTCGGTAAAGTTCCAGGAGATATCTCTGTTTTTCCATCTATAGCGTTGCCTAGAACTTGATCAATCACAATTAGGATTTAATACAAAAATTGCAACAAAAAACATATGCAAAATAAATGATCATAACTATGAGCATGGGAATCCCCGATTTAAATATAATTATTGCATTTATTGTTTGCATGCGTAGTTCCAGTTTCACTTGTCCATCTTAGCATAGAAAAATTTATTGTATTTGTTGTAATTGGTTCTCCAGATATACAGTTTTAATTATATAAAGGGTTTTCCATTAAGGACATAACAATTTCATCTGTTAATAAAACACAGAATTTTTTGAGATATTGAGTTCAAATTTATTGTGGGTGTAGCGCAAGCATTACATTTTATGAATGAAATTCGATTTCGGTCATATGACCACCACGAGCCCGTTCACAGCGATCGATTCTTTGGACCCAATTTTCTACCACTCTCGCACACATTTCGACCGGAACGTTGGCAATTTCGTGTTTAATATTGTCTTTGAGCTCGTCTAAAGTTGCTGGCTTGTTGGCATAGATCAGTGACTTGATATAGCCCCATAAAAAGAAATCCAATGGCGTTAGATCGCATGAACGAGGCGGCCATTCCACCGGAACATTTCTCGTGATAATACGTACACCGAATTTGCCTTTCAATTCAATTCTGGCGCAAATAATCTTCCAACATAACACAATAGCGCTCTCCATTGACGGTAACATGACGGTATTACGACCGAAAATTAGAGTAAGTTAATTTCCAAACGTTGCTGGTTCGTGAACTTAACCATGATGAAAATTTTGACTTTAACTAACCTTTTGACATTGACAGTTCATTAAAAAAGTTTAAAGGTGCGTTTATATAAAGATACGAAGTTGTTATGTCTCTAATGGAAAACCCTTTATTTTGAATGGTAGGTGCCATGCTCAAGATTTTAAAGGTTACAGAGTTATGGCAAAATATTAATTTAATTTATATTAAATTAAATTTTAGAAGTTAAATATAACCTATGTTTTGCACGGTCCTGAGAACTATCTCTTTACCAATACTATGAAGTTAATCGGTTTAGCTGTTTCGGAACAGAATTTTCTGCCTAATTTAGCTTATGCTAAGTGGCTGTCCAGGGGCACACTTAGACCAGAACGGCTGTGATTACAACAACAGTTTAAAGCCGGTTCCGAACGGTGGTTACCCCTTGGTGGTTTTGCCATTGCCTACCCCAAGAGGCGTACTTGTACACTTTCCTTCATATTGATAGGAATTATAAAAAGATTATGAGAATTAACTATCAGACCAAGACGGTGAGCTACCCACTGGACTATCGAGACCGTAAACTTTTTGCCTACCCAGAAAGTTAAACAATCATCAACAAATGTGACTAACATGTATGCCAAAAGCGGGCAGGTGCTAAGGGAGTATTTTAAATCGGTATTGAGGCAATAAATAAGTTCAGTAATGAGAAAGAGGAGTCCTCAGAGCATATATTAGGACGTTGCAATGCACAAACCACAAAAACAAAAACAAATGCCTGTATATGCATCAAGTGCTCAGTTTTGAACAAACATCAATTTCTTGAGGGAGACAGAACTGATTGCAATGCACTAGTCATAAGACTAGTTAAAGACGGACGAGATTGCGGTACAATTAAAATAACCTTTCTTAACATAAATTTTGTAAATGGTGGATGACTATAAAGATGTGATGTCAGTTTCCCGAAACGAGATTAATGATTAAGTCCAGAAGTCGTACTCCGGGGTCTCCTTCATGTCTTCTATACCGACGGATGCAAAACCTCAAACGGTACTGTTATCGAGCCAAGTTCTCGTCATTTGCGGGAAGTTTTGATCTTCTGCTTCCATTTGAAAAACTGCAGCTGTGGCTCATCGAATGCTTTCAAATACTTACTCTGAGTGAAAAAACGTGTCGTGAGTGGTGCCAACGTTTTAAAAATGGTGATTTCAATGTCGAAGACAAGCATGGTGGTGGGAGAGAAAACATTTTCAAAAACTTACTATGAGCTACTCACACTGAGTGGAATTATCACAGGAGATCGGTACTGAACGTAATTGATACGTTTGAGGAATCGATGCGTTGAAGGAAAAATGGCCACAGTACGAAGAGAGACACGATAAAGTCTTCCTCCAGCATGTCAATGCTCGGCCATACGACGCAAAAGTGGTCAAGACTTACTTGGAAACCCTGAAATGGGAGGTCTTTTCCCACCTGATATTTTCTCCAGACGTCGCTTCTTCAGATTACCATCGGATTCGTTAGATGGCGCACGGCCTGGTGGATCAGAGTTTTCGTTCGTAGGAAGAAGTCGAAAAATAGATCCAATGATAGATCAAGTCGAAATACACCTTTTTTTTTCCAAATGGGATCCAAAAATTACCGGAGAGATGGGCAAAAGTTATCGCTAGTGACAGACAGTACTTTGAATAATACATCCGCAAGTACTTCTTGGCAATAAGACTTTGAAGTAATATATAACAGGCTTAATTTACAAATGTAGGTAAAACAAAAACAGTGTATATAGAGTAAAGAATTAAACATAAACTAAAGTCATAACTTTAAAAATTAACGTCTAGATTTAATTATCATTGTCTCTTAAGGACTATAATATAGTTCTTAATTCTACAAAAAAAAAAAAAAAAAAAACGGCGGAAACAAGTTGTACAACTATTACATAGATTTGGCTATTTTTAACAATTTTTAAACTATGACAGGTGGCAACTCTCCACAAAAGAAATAAGTAAGTACTTTTTAGACGACATCCGTTCTGAAGTAACCAGACTAATTAGAGCATTTCAAGGAAATTGAATAATAGGATAACATGCATCCAGACTTCGTATCTCACACAACACCCAATTGCAGGGGTTGCAAGAAATCGGAAAAGAAATAGATTTTCTCCCACATCTCTTGATATTACCCGGCCGCTGATAAGACCAGACTGAATATATTCCTAGACAAACTAACTAAAATTTTCAGAATTGAGATTGGCAAGCTTCTTCAACTCCTTAATCTCACTGGTTGACTCTAGATCTATTGACAAAGTAAGAAAGATATCAAAACCGTCTCTACTATTTCTACTACCTCTTGCTCCTCTCATGACTATACTTAATTTGTCGCTCTAGATAGCTACATTGTAGTCGTCTTGGTATATTATTGGGGAAAAAACTTTAAACTTGTGGTATATTATTTTTTAAGCTTGTGTGGTAATTCCGTTGCTCTTTATATTACAAGTCTTAGAATAAAATCTCTAGGTAATTCTGGTTTCCATGATTATTTTAGTTTCCAATGCTTAATTATTTAATTAAGTTGCTCTGTTGATCTTGCAGGGATCTTAATTCATCTTTAATGCAAGACGTCTTAATATTTAATCAAAGTTCAGGGGCAAAAATTTATCATCGATTCTAGTCCACCACTTTGTCAAATCAAGAACTCAACAAATCAAGAGATAATCACGTGGGTTTGGAGAGTTAACCCAATTTTAAACGATGTTCGGATACCTGGCGCTCTGCAGATTAATCTCTGCATCGCCTGTTCTTTGCGGATATCTCCACAAATGAACATCTTTACTAAGTATTCGGAAATAAAATGCACAGTTTTTATGGATTTATCTATACTAAATTTCTATAACTAAATTTATTCTTTTGCTTAAAATGTAAATAAATAAATATTTATTTTCGTAATAAATTTAACAAATTCACCATTAAACAAGTGAAAACCTTTTGGTATCAACAAAATGCCCACAAGTATTTGCAGTGTAAATCGAGTATAATCACGAAAATCTTTTTTTTTCGAAATTTTTATTTAAATTCTTATTCGCATGCCAAACAAATTGGAATACGTGAAAAGGTTTAAAACGTGACTGCTGAAGAAACTATGCAACCATAGCTACAACAAACAAACGTTAGAAAAGATGTTATGCAACATAGTTGCACTTTGATTGAAAAAACTGGAAAACTTCAAACATACATTCAAATTGAAATTATGTGATTTTATTTTGTGTAAAAAAGAGCCGAGTCCTTGGATTAAGCAAGAGATTAGCTTGGGGGTTTAACAAAAATAAAACATTAAGCTAGATTTATAATTAGACAAGATCTTGTAAAAAGAAAAAACAACCTTGTTTATTTTTATTTAATTATTACAGTCTAATTAAAATGAACTTGTGTGACGATGCGGTGACGATTAAATGAAATGACACAATATATTTCAGACTTGCGTCTCAAAACCATAAACAAGAAAACGAAGAAATATCGATACGCTTTTATGATTTTCACTGATTTTCCTAAAGCAGAAAAATAAGCAAATAAACGCAATTGCAATTAATTTACACAAAAAAAAAAAAAAAAAAAAAAAAAAGTGCGCGCAAGCGTGTGCGAGTCGCAAAACTACAACAGAAAAATGTAACATGCTCGTCATTTACTGAGAAACTGCAAATTTGTTAATAAAATTCAAACTCGAATAAGTTTATGGCATGCGGATCAGTTTTCGTTTTTTATTAAAGAAAAGTGATTGACATATGCGTGCCGGCGACAAAAAGTAAAACTGACGCTGCATTGTGTTAAGGTTAAGGTACGCTCTCACACCAACGCAACGCTTATGAGGTAACTTTGAATTGGAAACCAATGACTATAATGACGTGCAAAAATTATATAAAGTGAAAATTTATTAGCTTGGTTGGTGAAAAATTATGAATGTCTAAAATTAAAATCTGAAATTAAATTATTCAATTGAAATTAATTATTTAATCATGAAAGCCAGAAAAGAAAATGTACCAATTCACACAAGTGCAACGCTAGCAATTTATTCAATTAGCACACAAGTTGCACGCATACACACACACTCCTGTTTTAATGTTTTGTGATACGAGATATCCGTGTTCCATTAAACATAAACTGGAGTTGTTGAACTCAATCGGAATTGAAGTGGGTTGGTTATAATGTAGGTGACTGGTTGCAGTGTTTCACTGTAGAAAAGAAGTGACACCACTTTGGTAGCAGACAAATGTGTGACAAATGTTTTGTTCTAAATTGAGAAAAAATTAAAAAGCGCAGCTGGATTTTTTGTTTTGCTTAACCCACCGGTAGTTAAAACTCGAATAGCTGGAAGGGTTTCCTGCTGAAACAAAAATGTTATTCCTAAACTACTTTTAAACTTTTAAAACGTTTTTTTTTTAATCGAACACATTCTTCATGAGACATTTCGAATTTCTTGTTAAATTTTCAAAGGCTTACTTGGAAAAATATTTATTTTGGGATTTCAGAAACCTATGTGTGTGTTTTTTTTTGCCAAAGCGTTCAATAAAAACATAAAAATTATCGTTTTTTCTCTTCATATATCTATTCCAAAGATGAATAACAAAGCCGAATGGGTACCAATGATAGTCCCTTTTCATTATCCATGTGCCCATATCAAAGTTTTTTTTTTTTTGTGGGTTGGAAACTAGAAATCGTTATATGGTTACAAAGGATTCCTGTCGATTTAAATCACCTCCTTAAGTCTTCCTCCACTCTGTTGGCGGGTGTTAACATCTCAGTACTACATAGCTGAGTCTTATGACAACGTATAGGATGTGAATGACGTTTTGAAATTCTCCACTTCTCGCTATTTTCTCAGCATGCAGCCATGTTTTGAAGTTTAGTTTAAAAAAATACTATTTACAAAAAGAAATTGAACAAATTTAACATATAAAAACAACCAACAATACAAAATTCGTCATTACTTTTTCTTGTGGGACTGAGGCCTCACTACTCCAAGTAATCGGCCCTAACAATTTTCAAAGTGCAAAAAAAAAAAATCAAAAAACCTTTCTCTCTAATCTCTGAACTAAGAACTTTGAGTATTGCAAAAGAGCTGAACATCAGTTTTTTTTACTTTTTTCAAAAACAGAAAACTTTGTGTTTTGATCAAGAATTTAACTAAAACATTGAACAAAAACTTAAGCGAAGACTTTATTAAGGATTTTTATTAAGAATTGAACTGTAGACTTTGAATTTTGATCAAGAACTCAGTTGAAAACTTTGTGTTTTGAACAAAAACTAAACTGAGGACTTTGGCCCTTGAACAAAAACTAAATTAGAGACTTTAGGTTTTGAATAAAACTTGAATTCAATACTTTAAATTTTGATAAAAAGAAAAACTGAAGTAATGACTTTGGATTTTGAACAAAAACTGATTTGGATTTTGGGTTCTGAACAAAAATTGGATTGTAAAGTCTGAGCTTTGAACGAAAACTGCACCTGAGATTTTTGGGCTTTGAACAAAAATTGAATTTCGAAAAACAACTAAGCAGAAAACTTTGAGTTTTCAACACGAAATGCACTAAACACTTTTCAATTTGAATAAAAACTGAACTGAACACATAAGTCTAGAAATCAAAAGATTAAATTTTGTTCTCTGAAAAAAAAAAACTGAGCTTTGAGTTATGAACACGAACTGAATTGAAGAATTTTGAGCATTGAACAAGAAAAGAATTGGAAATGTTGAGTTTTGAATCAGAGTTGTATTGCATACTGCGGGTTTTCAAACCTGACTGAACTGGAGTTTTTGGAGGGAAGAGAGGTTCTTTGTTAAGTTTGCGATACGATACGATAAATAAGAGCCACTATAATTCCCCTTCCTAGGGCGTGGGAGAAAAGAAAGTGATTAAAAGAGAAAAAGTAGGAGTAAGGGAGGAGAAAGAAAAAGAGTCAGAAGAGGGGGAAGTAGATAAAAGAAGGCAAATGAAGAAGAAGGTGAAAAGTAGGAAAAAGAGTAAGCGTAGGAAGAGGAGAAAGAAAAGGAGAAAAGGAAGAGGGAGTTTGAACTTCTTTAGAATAATGAGGCAAAAAAATTTGCCAACCAAAATTAATTTCACAACTTTTTATAGCAATATCTCAAAGTTGAAATAAACATCCAAAACGTTTATTTTTGCAATTCTGAAATCCTCATTTCTAGAAAACACGGTTTGCAGTAAACATAATAGATTGCGATTATTTGTCTTTTTTCAGAATTTCGGTTTTACAAAATAGAAATTAGACGGTTTTGGGTGCATGTGCACTACAGTAAAAAGAACAAAATATCATTTATAGCTCAATTCTTTTTGAAGTCGACTTAGGCGGTTATTAAAATTTGACAATTAAAATAAATGATGAAAATGAGGAACGATAGCAGCCAATGGGTTAACTCCTGACATAAATATTTACACAGGAATCACAATTTTACCATTAGCAACGCTCAAAATATAATAAATTATACACTTTTTAATGATTTTTTAACACACTAAGAAAATAAATCCTATAGAGTCAGCAGCAGCAGGAAATTTGAAAGAAAACAAAAACCGGTGTGTTAACTTCTGGTTTCTTATGCAGTTTTGTTGTATGTATTACTATTATTAGGAATCCTTGACCGTGAGTAAATCAATATACAGTAATCCCTGGTTAGTTTAGTTCAAAAATATAATAAATTTCTAGCTCAATTAATTAAGAAACCTAATTAAGCGAGGAAATTTAAATGCATATCTGAGTCAACATTTCTCAGATATTTAGTTAGAACATCATATCTTAAGAGCAACTGTCATTACTGAGTTTTTGTGAGATTAGCAATGTTTACAATTTAGCTCTAACTGGTTATCTATAGCATTTATCTATCTAAGTAACAGCATTTTGTATGTCAGGTATAAAATATTTGATGCAATTAATATTGGAGCACAATTAAGCGGTGGTTAATTAACTGGGGCTAACTGTGTACAAATTATTTATGAATGAGTTCAAGTGCAGTTACGAGTGCGTGAGGTGTAAACATATATGTATGTATATACGTGTCTGTGTGTTTGCCTGTTTTTATGTGACACACTAACATTTTAGTTATTTAGGTTAGTAAAATTGTAATAAAACAAATACTACTTTGAAGACATAAACTTGAACAACTTTTTGTTTTTGCCAAAGAGTAAATCACATTGATTTGTTTGCCTTGATACAGGGCATTTCTTCAATAATTTTCCTTTTTCTCATGGAATAGTATTGCCATTTATTTGATTATTTGCCATTTAAATTTTCCCACTACAATATCATTTAAGTCTTTCTCACAATACTTTCTTTTTTTTTTGTCTCATATTATTTGCTGTAATTTTCAATAAATTCCTTTGCTTTTCTGTTGCAAATATAAAACCCGATTAATTAAATGATTAAATGAAAAGAAAGAAGAGTTTCATGTGTTGATATTTTAACATCACCGCAAAAGCGACAGTGGCTGCGAATGCCAACACTTCAGTATGTCACTTAAGTCTTTTGTTTGCTCGAGTACTTGAACAAGCTGTTTAATGCCAATCTATATGAGAAAATCACATTTTCTCGCTTTGCATAAAACATATAAATAACCATCTATTTATTACTAAAAAAAAATAAAAAAAATTTCACTTACGGTACATGCAAACGAAATTGAATATAAGGATTTGGGCAGACACTTTTATTGCGCAGAAAGCAACGTAAAACATTTATATCCAAAACACCGCTACGAAAAAGATTTTTCAAATCCATTTGATTGAATATTAATGAGTGCGTATCTGTAAGAATATTTTTTGTTGAAAATATCAACATTTTTATGTTAAATTTTTATACCTTCGGTGACAAAGAATATCACAACAAATACAGCCAAGAAATATTTCATTATAAAAAAAAAAAAAAAAAAAATCAGCACAACACAATTTCACGTTAAATCAAATCAAAAATCTTACACTTTTAATATATTTTTCAAACTTTTTCATAATTTATTTGATTTCAAATAAAATTTTATATTTTTAAATACTAAACTTTCGATGGGCATTTTCTTAATTTTTAATTTTTATTTATATTTATTTAAAAATTTTTATTTTTTTAATGCGCTTTCGTTATTAAATTTCGTTTGGATATAAGATATTTTTGTTATTTAGGTCGCTTATCCTTTTTGCCGTTGTTGCTTCTGCTGTTTACTGTTGTGATGAGCAACTTTCTTTCAACTTTATTTTCCTTTTGATATCACAAGACCATGAACACTAAACAACAAAGAAGTAGAAAGAAGAAAAAAAAATAAAAACGCAAGCCGCTGAAGTGCATGAGCGAGTAGTCAACAGAAGAAGAAACCGTTTGAATTTGCTGTGCGTCTTTGTTAAATGCGCGCCGCGAATTGAATGCCAAATGTGATGCAACGATTGTTGCTGCTGCTACTCTTGATGTTGCTGCTATTGCGAATATGCAACAAGCCAACAATCGCAATCACAGCAACCAGTCAACAAAAATCTCATGTTGCAGAGCAACGATTTTTTTTTTATGCTTAGCGTTTTACGTAGCTTACTGTTTTTCCTCGCCATCGTAGCAGTGAGTGGCGATATAATACTTGAGTTGTTTCATTGCTCTGCTTTTGAGTGATTTTCGCGAGCGAGCACTAATAAAAACAACACAAAATAAAACAGATTTTATGCGGTCTTGTTGATTGTGAATAAAAAAAAATTAATGAATATTTAACTTGAGTGAAATTATAATTTGCACTTGGACTTCACAATCACTCATGTTGAGTATATTTGTTACTACTGCATACTTAAGAGTAGAGCCTACACCACTACCGTATTCAATTGCATGCTTCCGAAATTTTAATAGATTCAAAAATTTTTTATTTGCACTTTTATGTTTGTGGATACGTATGGCATATATCATAAGTATGGGAATGTTGTTTTTATAGTTATTAACTTATGTTGAATTGTGTGATATTTTTTAAAATTGTCTGAATTAAGTTTCAGCTTATTTCTTTAAATTCATGTCATGTCATGTGAGTTAATTGTTTCTCACTCTCTCATTGCAATTCAATGCACACTTCTGAATTTCATAGCACATGTGAATTTTCATAAATATTTTTGCTTAAGTCTTTCGTTTTTATATGTGCATTAAAAAGTTAAAAAGCAAAAGTTAAGACATTTACTTTTAAATTTTTATGAGATTTCTTTGAAGGAAATGTTATGAGCTCTTTCAGGATTTACCAATGAACCATTAGCGAATCTATGAATGATGGGTTTTGAGGAAAATTTCTCTTCGATAAATACCTCAGTGATTCTAATCGTCGTTCCTAAATTAATATGAAAGGATGAAAGAACTAAACTTTCCATCCTCCTGCGTCTCTTCTTATCACTGGATTCGAACAAAAAAGTAACTGAAATCTCAGTTTTATGATTTCCTAGTCTTTCAAACGAAGAACTAGTTCTAAAATGAATTTAAATTCATTCATCTTGATTTTTTTTCAAAGTTTATTTCACTCCTTTTTGAGTAGAAGAATGGGCTAGGCTTTACCTAACTAGAAACTCCTTTCCCTTTTTAGTTGGTCAAAATTTGAAACATTAGCTAAAGCTTGACTTTTTAAACCAGACCTCAGTATGCCACTTTGGAGAGAAGAAGAATCAAAATCCGTAATAAAGAATAATAGAAATCACATCATGGTATTAGGTTAAGTTTGGTTGAAAACTTACTTCCTTTCCAAACTTCATTTTAAAACTTATTTAGTCAATAAGATTTATTACCACATGGACTGTTTTCACAGTTTCTCTAACCTTTTTCAAGCTATTTAAAAGTTTTATTAAACTAGTCTTAGTCTCTGATGCGAATAGCTCGATCTAAGCTCTCCTTGTGTTGTTTTGCCATAAAAAGATGAATAAGCCTTTAATGTCAGCAAAAATTGCTGAAAGAGGGTTGGCCTAAAGGTCTTTGTTGTTTTTTCTTCTTTTTTTTTGGTAAGAGCTGGCCAAATGCAGAGAAGATTAAGAGTTTTTTTCCTTCTGAAAAATCGCACTCATAGCAATAAAGCGATATCTAGTAACTAGGTTGCTAATAGAAAGTCCCTCTATATGGGACGGCCATTTTAACTTAGTGTATGCGTTTCTCGCAATCCATTGTTAAATATATTTATTATTATTTATCGATCACTACAATCACCTGACCGGGGAGGAGGACCGTTATGAGCATTATTACTCTAATTGTTTGTTACTTTGTTTAAAGACTAAATCGCTAGCCTTGCTAACTTCTTGGCTTTGCAATTTCCCGAAATTTCGCATCACAATACTTTGTTTTAGAATCCCAACTACAGAGACATTATGACTCTCTCCCATAGAAGGTAAAACAAAAAAATTTACACTCTAACCTTAGGTAAGTTTGAATATAACACAAATTAGTTTTATCTAACATTTTCTAATTTTTGGTCTGGTTGTTACACATGTCTTTTGTTTTTGGTTTCAGTACATAAATTTTTGGTTTCGGCAATCTATTTTTTTTCCTGGATTCTTATTTCTGTTTTCTAATCTCTAGTCTCTATTTTCTAGTCTCTGAATTTTGGTTAGTGGTTTTTGAATTTCAGTCTCTGATTGTTGGTTTTTGTTCTCTGGATCTGGGCCCATAGTTTAAGATATTTGTTTTTTATTATCTTATTTCTGATCTCTGCATAATAGCTTCAAGTCTTTAATCTCTAGTATTTAGGTTGGCATGGCTGTCGAGAAACACACTTAGGCCTGAATGGCCTATAGTGATACCACATAGTTGGACCTACAGTTTAACACCGATTCCGAACGGCGGTGTGACAATTTTTTATGGGCTTGGTGGTTTTACCATTACCAACCAAGGTGTGTACTTGTACACTATCTTATAATTCTCATACACTTCATATTGATAGTGAATATAAGAAAGTTATGAAAACTAATCACCAGACGAATACGGGAATCGATCGCGAACCTCCCAGATGAAAGTTTAGTGCACTACACACTAGACTATTGAGGTCGTCTCATCTCTAGTATTTGGTCCTTTGTTCTTTAGTTTTTACAATCTGGTTACTGATTTTTGATCTCTAGTTTATGGTTTTCTGTCTTTGGTTTCTGGTTTCTATTTTTTAGTATCTCTAGTTTGTGATCTCTGTCTACTCGTTTCTGGTCTTTATTCTCTGGTTGTAGTTTTTAGATTTTGTTGTCTAGTGTTTTGTGTTTGATTTTTAATCTCTGCTTTCTGGTATCTGGCCTCTAATCTTTGATCTCAAGTTTTTGGTCAGATTTTTGCTCTCTTTTTACTGGTCTCTAGTTTCTAGTCATTAGATTTTTGAACTCTGGTTTTTGGTCTATGGTAGCGGGTTTTCAATTTCTGATTACTGGTTTTATAGTGTTTGGTCTCTGGTTCTTGTTCTTTAGATTTTGGTCTAAGGTGTATGATTTCTGATTTTTGGTTACTAGTTTCCAGTCTCTGTTTTCTGGTCTCTAGTTTCTTGTCTCTTATTTCTGGTACCTGATTTTAAATGTCTAGTTTTTGTACTCTAGTTATTGGAATCTAGCTTTCACTCTCTGATTTCTGGTTTCTTCTTTCTAGACTCTGAGTCCTGTTTCTGGTCTCTAATTTTTTATATTAGATCTCTAGTTTCTAGTCTTTGATAACTGGTTTTTGATTTCTAATTTCTGTTTCCTTATTTCTTATCTCTGGTTCTCGTTCTTTAGATTCTTGTCTCTTGTTTCCAGTCTTTGCTTTCTGGCCTCTGATTTCTGGTTTTTGTTCTATGGTTTGTCGTCTGTGGTTTCTATCCTCTTGTTATTCTAAGATTGCAAAACCAGCAATTTCAGGTTACTGGTTTTTGGTATCTGGTTTTTAGTTTCATGCTTTTAAACCTTTGGTTAATGGTGTCTGTTTTATGTCTTTGATTACCGATATCTGCTTCTTGTTTTTGGTCTCAGATTTCTAGTCTGTTGTTTCTGTTCTGTGATTTCTAGTTTCTGCACTCTGGTTTTCAGTCTCTAATTTCGGGTCTTATCTTTGTAGCCTTTGGTTTCTAATAACTATAACATTTCTAGTTTCAAGTTTTGATTTCAGGTCTCTAGCCTTTGAGTTCCGGAATTCGTTGCCTGGTTTCTAACCTCTGGCTATTGGTCACTAGTTTCTGGCTATTGAGAAAAAATAAATAAAATCGTCTCAATATGTGAAGTAAAAACATCTACTCTCTATTTCTATTTATTCTCTTTTTTGTCGCAATATATAAACCTCAATAAAACTAAACTAACAACAAGTGTTGCTACTGTTGCTATTGATATTATTTTTATCTGTCTAGTTTTTTTTTTTTTCTATTTTTATGATATTTACCGACAATAATGCAACCATTGTATTGTCTACTTAACAAATTGTTATTACGAGTACACTTGAATAGAGATACAACTGCCACAAGTTTATAAACGCTTTGTGTAGTTACTAGCTTAATCCAATTCAATTCAAGTTCAATTACGCATGTAACAGGCTTTAACTGCATTTTTTGTTGTTGTGTTGGTAGTGTTTGAATTGACGTTAAAGAGCACTTCAAAAAGCAACCAAAGCAGCTTTGACTATGGCAGGTTAGAATGAATTGTTGCAAGTATTGGCTACAAATCCATAGAAAATCGTGTTCTAAATTGGTGCAAAGAAGATTTATAGCATTTGAGATATCACAATCAAGTTTTAAATATAATTTTAAATTTTTATATGAGCAATTAATTTAACTGTCAACAATTTGAGACTGTGAAACACTTACAAGAAATAATATATTATTTTAAGGATCTAAATAAAATCAACTGATTGACTTACTTAATTTGACACAATTTTTCTTTGTACTCACCTTGTGTAGAAATGAAAATTCAAATGCTCATGTGGACAGGTAAATTTTAGAAACAGCTTACAATAAAATGGATTTATTCTAAAATTGCCATTACTTCTTAAAAATTGCCATGTTTCACGATCGAAATATTTTGCTGAGTGAAAAATAAAGTAACTAATTAAATAATTAAACTTTAACTTTATAAATTTTTAGGTTTTTCAAAAGCACCTTCTATTGCAGTATACACTAAATGTAGTAATAAAAAACATATAAAAACTTTTTGTAACATTTTAACGTTTCAATTAAAATTAAATAAGCCACAAAATTTCACTTGACTTGTATTAACATCAAAGCGCGCTCGCCTGAAAGGCGAAATTGCTTACGGATGCAATGTTAGACGTTCGAAACGTTAACAGTTCACCACGTTACAATTGACATTAAAGTACTGACTGGCGCAGCATTCAATACTGCGAGCGATGAGTAAGTATTCGCTTATGATACGTTATATTAATAACAAAAATTTCTCAAACGCTTAACAAGTACGAGTACGTTGTATACAATTAATAGTTAGGATGACAATTTGAGGTAGGTTTTTCAAGCTATTCAACGGCAATTGTTGCTACTGCTTCTCACAGATGATGCTTGCGACAGCTACTGCTGCTGCTGCTACTCACTCATTGTTGTTATTGTGACACTAGAGCCAAATTTGTTATTTTGTATTAACTTTTTTTGGTTGCTTGCTGTTGTTGTTGTATCTATCATCTGGCATCTTAGGCATTGTAATAAATTTATCTTATTGCCTGATTATTTATTTACAATTGTTGATCGATTTTTTCTTGCTGTTTAAATATTTAATTTATATTTTTTTTTTTTTTGTTGTTTTTTACATCAATAAAAATGTAATTTGGTTCTTCTAATACTGAAAATTAATTTTCCATAGCATTTTTTAATTGTATGCACTTTATGTAATATCTTTTCTTTTAGTTATTAAGTTTTTTATAATTTTTAAATTTTTAAATATTTGAATTTTGAATTCTTGTTCAAAATTTGTAATTTTTAATTAATTTTAAACTAAAGACATTCCGGAGAATTTTGTAATCGCTTAACGTCCTTATTATTACTTAGTCACCAGTTTCTGATTTCTGGTTTTTGATATCCAGTTTTTATTTTCTGATTTCCCATCTCTGGTTTTTATTCTTTCGTTCCTGTTGCTTGGTTTTTGGTCTTTGATTCCCAGTCTCTGAGTTTTGGTCTTCGGTTTCGCTTCTCAGTTTTGTGTTTTTTTCTCTCTGTTTTCTGGGCTTTAGTTTAGACTATATTTTTACTGATTTGTGGACTATGATTTCTGTTTTCTGATTCTTGGTTTTTGGTTCCTCGTCTCTGCTTTCTGATCTGTGGTTTTGCGTCTCTGTTTTTGTGGTTATCCGTTTCAGTTTTCTGTTTCATGGTCTCTGAAAGAAGATGCTTTTCTCTTGGTTTCTTGTCTTTGGCTTTTGGTCTCTGGTATTTGGTTTCTGCTCTATAGTTTTCATCTGGTCTCTGAAGCTTTGCCTCTTATTTCATGTCCCTGTATTCTGATTTTGTGTCTCAGTTTTCTGGACTTTGGCATCTCTTCTCTGGTTTCGGGTTTCCTGTTTCCCTGTTCTGATTTCTGGCCTCTAGGTCTAGGTCTTTGTTTCCTGCTTTTTGCTCTCTGGCTCTCTGTTTCTATATCGGGTCGTCGTTTTCTGGTCTCAGATTTTCAGTTTTTGTTCTCTTGTTTTTGATTTCTGGTCAATGTTTAATGGTATATAGTTTCGTTTCCCAGTTTTCTGATCCCGGTTTTTAGTCTATGTTCGCTGGTGCTTTTTCTCTTATTTCGTGCCCCTGTTTTCTGGGTTTTAGTTTCTCATTTTCCAACCTAGTTTTCCGGTTTTTGGTATCTGTTCTCTAGTTTCTGGTTTCTGCTATATGTTCTTTAGTTCTTGACCTCTGTTTTCTTGTCTTGGCTTCGATTTATTTTCTCTAGTTCAGGTTTTCTGTTTCTTGGCGGTTTTTGATGTCTGGTTGTAATTGAAGTGTGACTTAAATGTTATTTAAGTCTTTGATATAATATATATGTGTACATACTTTTGGAATAAGTCCCAGTTGCATATAACCATAAATAATTTTTTTTAGAGAAAAACCACATTACCTTTTTGTTTCAGAATTTGATCTGAGAACTGTGAAGAAAAATCTATATTTTTAATTTTTTAAAAAGTTCTCTGCATGTATGTACTGCATATACGATTTTTTGTTCAAATTTATGATAGACACATATTTGATCTTTTGTTATCATTTCCTTACAGATGGCATAGTGTTTGTGATTAACTGTAGTATTCTGAAGCGTGTAATCTAAATTATGATCATGTAACTATGGTTTAATAAAATTTTAACTACGTAAGTATTTCTACCTATACCCGTTAGTTTTAATGATGAATGTTTTTCCACATTCCTTTTCAACTTCTTTGAGTGAGTGAGTGCATGATTTCCACACATCTATACACATCTAATTTATCATTATTTGAAACACTTTCAGCCGCCACTGTGGGGATTGGGCAACTGCATGTTACGAATTTCATTTAAACAACCACACTTTATAAAATCATTATATACACTTTCAATTTAAAAACTGTTTGCGAAAAATAGCAAAATACAAACAACAAGTTCAATATCATGGACTAAAAATAATAATTATATAATTTATTGCTTGCAGTTATAACTTTTTCAAATTGATGCAATAATTTCATGGAACGCCCTCAATATTACTGTTGTTGTTTTTGCTGCAACTTGTAGTTGAAACAGTTGTGTGTAAATCATATCATATTCATTCCTACATTTAGTTTTCAACTCAATTTTTTTCATATTATGTATTTGCCACTTGTTTTTTGCAAATAATCTGCGAAATGCATTCAACAATCGCATGTTGTTGCTGTTTTTACTGTCTGCAACTGCTTATTATTACTTACAATATTTTGGTGCTTGTCGATATTGTTTTTGTGCAATTTTTTCCTCTTTCTTTCAACTTTTTTCGCCCTCTGCCGAACGTTAGTAATTTCCGTTGTTTTCCCTTTCGTTTCGTGTGATAATGCCAAGTGTTGCGTTTTTGATGTAAAGTATCGGTTACTCTTTTGCCTTATATTTACTATTTATAAAATTTAGATACCGATTTGGAAATTTTATTGTTTGTGGCATGTACAAAATTCAAGGATTGGATTGGATTGGATCCGGTAAATCCGAATCTGAGGTTACAGTCGATTTTTATAATTTCTCCCATAATTTTTAAGCTCGGTATAAAATCAATAAGAACTAGTGTCCGACCGAATATTCGGTTTCGGTTACGGTTTCGGTTACGGTTTCGGTTACGGTTTCGGCCAAAAATACGGTTTCGGCTAAGTTTCGGTTTCGGCAAAAAATATGGCCGAAGCCGAAACTTTATAAATTTTACTGTAAATTGCATTTCAGTATGCAAAGGACTGTTTTTATTTTTAGCATATAACATAAAATTATTCAATTTTGAATACTAAAATAAAAATGTGAATTTTATTTGTACCTATACCACAAAATGTATTTTTTTAGTGCCTTTAATATGTATTTTCTTTATTGTTAAAATAATATTTTTGTTATTTTATATATACATATATAAGTATGTATATTAGGGCGTACCAATTTGTATGGAGGAATATTTTTCGGAGTACCGACAGAAGAGTTTCATATACTATGACAAAAAAATGGAGCTTACCCCCCGTAAAATTCGTAGAAGTTAAAGTAATATTAAAAGTAACTATCGATTTTTATTCAAACAACTACAGTACGTAATACTGAAACTTCTTCGAATTTTACGGTGGGGTAGGATCCATTTTTTTGCCATACTTTCTTCCGCAAAGTTGATCAGAATCGAATATAGAATTTTCTGTCAACGAACTTTTTTTAAAAAAAAAAAAAATTGGTACGCCCGAATTTTGGATTTTTTTTTTGTTTTAATTAAAAAAAAAAATTTAAATGATTTGAATTTTGTTTTTAACTAACATATCTGTGGTCACAAGCAATAACAACACAACTCGAGTTTTGTCGAATTCGAGTTATTATAATTTGAATTTTCATATCCGTTTTCATATTGTGTCAGAATTTTATGACTATCGGTTCAGTGGTTTACGAGATATTAGGGCGGAAAAATAGCTCAACTCAACCTGATTACTCTTAGCACTTGAACCTTTGAAGTGCTCTCCTGTGAAATACAAAAAACACACTTATGCTGTTATGCCTTGTGACCACAGATATATATATATATTAAAAAGTTTCGGTTTCGGTTTTGGCCGAATATTAGAAAAATTGCCGAAATTCGGTTTCGGCCGAAAAAGTCGGTTTCGGTTGGACACTAATAAGAACCGGTCGTATACATTAGTTCGCTCTGTAATTGAATCAAAGTACTATTCAGTCGATTGGATCTTATCAGCGTGGCTTCAGGACTGGTACGTCCAACATGGATCAGATACTCACTACACACCAAAGTAAAAAAAAAAAATCGAAAAAAGCAGTCGTTTATTTTGCATAATATCATAATTGACTCCACTTTTCTTGAAAACCTGAGGTGAAATTCTAATTTGAGATTCTTAAACTGCAGGTTTTACCTAAATCTGCATGAAACCTAGTTGAATCTAATTGAACTTTTGCCTACCAAATTATGAAATTCTTGCTTTGAGGGCTGGAAACAAATATTCAAGAATTTAGCATTGGTCTTTGTCATCTAAAATTTATCTGTAACACTCAGTCGTTATATGTACGTTCACTTTAGCTAGAATGAAATTTTATGGTATCAAAGTGATACACCCTTTCATAATAGAATCTAAAAATGGAGTTAAGTCACTCCTTAAAACCTATGACCCTAACCTAGACCTACTTGAATATAAACATCAGCTCCATTCTTCGATTGATTTCAGATAAAGTCCAATTGATTTCAGAATGAGTCCAATTGACTCAGAATGTCAAAATTTGAATTCAGAAAGGAATAAGTTGAATATAGAAAGGAATAATTTGAAATTAAATAGTATCAAATTGAATTCAGAAAGGGGCAATTTGAATGTACAATAGTCAATTTAAGAAAAGGGAAATTTGAATTCAAAAAATCTATTTAAACTCAGAAAGTGCCAAATTGAATTCAAAAAGAGAAAAGTTCGAACTTGAATTTAGAAAGTGCCGAATTTAATTCAAAAAGAGTCAATTTGAATTCAGAATGAAGCAATTTGATTTCAGAATAGTCAAATAAAATTCAGAATGCGCCAAATTGAATATAAAAGGAGATAATTTTCGAAGATACAAAAACGTAAGTTATGGCCGTAAGTTAAATAAACGTATCTTTTTTGCTATATAAAAAATGTTGCTCCCAGTTTTAAATAAATTTGTTTCATATACTAAATACATTTATTTTTATTTCAAGAATTATAAATATAATTTTAGTTTATATACTTAGTTCAAATAGAAATAAATTCAAAAAAAAAAAAAAAATCCGCGTGAGCACAACTCATCTGGACTAAGAAAAGAATTACAGTACGATTTGCAGGTTCTCATTCTCTTTATTATTGATTGTGTGTTCACGGGTACGTCCTCTTTTCCATACGTCAAGCCGTTAATATTTGTTTCTTGGCTCGCAAGAAGATATAAAAACATACTATTTTCGTACCAGTTAAGCGCATGCATCCGTTTTTATGTAGAGTATTCGTTTCTTGGTTTGTTGGGATGCCTGACAGCCTATTGCGCTTGTTCTAATCAGAGTTGAGTTCCTTTAGGAATTGAATTTCATCTCCATTCCAATTATAAGGAATTGTAATTAGTACTTTAATGTTTTCAATTCTTTAGTAATGAAATTGATAAAACTTTCAATTCCATTACAAGGAATTGTAATCGGTAATTAAAATATTTAATTTCCTAGGTAATGCAATTGAAAAAATTTTTGATTCCATTACAAGGAATTGTATTTTGTAATTAAAAATATATCAATTCTTTAAAGGAATTGAAAATGTAATTGAATAGAAAGGAATTTGATATTTAAGTGTAATCAATTACTTACTTAGAATTAAATTCCAATTTAGTTGGAATGACTCCTAAAGTGAATCCCTATAAAATGCGGGTCACTTCTCTCATAACGGCTTATTAGATATTAGAAGCATTTTACAATGTTTTCCGAAATTTTTGTTTTGCTTTTTTGGAATTGAACTAAAAGGAAATCAATTACTTTCGAGGAATCATTTCAACTAAATTGGAATTTAATTCCAAGAAAATAATTGATTACACTTAAATAATAAATAAATATTTCTTTTCAAATACAATTTCAATTCCTTTAAGGAATTGATATATTTTTAATTACAAAGTACAATTCCCTGTAATGGAATCGAAAAATTTTCCAATTCCATTACCTAGGAATTTAACAATTTTAAGTACTGAAACTTTTATCAATTTCATTACCAAGAAATTGAAAACATTAAAGTATCAATTACAATTCCTTTTAATTGGAATTATAATGTAATTGAATTTACACAGCTCTGGTTCTAATCGATTAACACTCCCCTCTTTCGATGCAATGTATTGTGTTGATTTATGAAATGAAGGAATCATGGGAAAAGGAAAAGAGAGAAAAGTAGTTATTAGCTTTGAATTGTACAAAGTCCTAACTGTACGATAGAGGAAAAAACTATTTCCGTATTGCGATGGGCATGAGAATACCGTGTCCCTGTAACTCTGGGGATCATACGAGTTAATGGCATTAAATTACAATTTTTTTTTTAATTTCTATACCTTTTACGTCTCAGCTAAAGTTTTTCGTTAAACATTTTTCCTACATTTCCTTTTTGGACTAAATTTATCACTGATTTTCGGTACGAATCTCTCCAAGAATTTTCGGTTAGGTGAGGCATGGGCGAAATTTTCATATTCGAGCTCTAGCTTTAGTTTTTTTAGGTATTTTTAAGTATTTCATTATTCCAAGCTATTTAATTCCTATGAACATTTTTTGAAAAAGAAAAAAAGGGTTCAGAAATGGGTGGAGGGTTGGTGTAAACACAAAATAATTTTAAATTTTTCAAAAGGAACAACTTTGCTTCACCTTAAGTACTCACCAATTTCAATAAGCTCACCACTGTATCATTAAACTTTCGATTTAAAAAAATATTTGACCTAGCAGTTTATGTGTCCCTCCTTGGACCAATTGATCAGGGCAGTGTACTTTGTAGGTTCAGAGACCCCTCTTGAGTTTGTGAAGCTTTTGCATATAAAAAAATGCAAATTAAACTCCACTTTACGAAGTTGCTTTAGTTTCCTACTGGGTTTCAGTGTACAATTTTGCACTTATTCAAATGAAAGTAAAGTTCGCTTGTAAGCGAAATACTGTAAAATAGATATTAATATTTTTTTTAAATAATTCCTATAATTATAAGAAATTTTTGTAAATTAAAAAAAAAAAGAGCCAATCAAATTCATAAAAAATGAGCTAACTTCAGAGAAAAGTGTTTAAATTATCACTTAAAAAAAATAACTGTGAACGAATTGATTACGTTCCGCTGAGGAAAATTTATTTAAAAAAAAAGTAGCTAAAATTATTTGAGCAAGAAATAAATGTTCATTAAACTTGTTAGCACATAACACAAAAGTTTAAAGTGAAACGAAATCTATAATAGGCGCAAATCAGCAACAATTTACTTATATCATTTTATTGCAGATGCTACCAAAAAAAAAAATATAACTGCATAATAATCTTAACCTTTTTCACTTACTTAACTCTCAAATAAACACTTTTATAGCTACACAAAATGCTCAATTAAAAAGCAGTGATATTGAAAGAGATTTCAATGCACTCTGGCGCTGATGAAAGCAAAGTCTGTAATAATTTTCTTGTTTACAAAATTGCAGCATTACAAAATTGCAGCATTACAAAAAAACAAACATAAAAGCAAAAACTAACCTAGGTAGGTCCAATCGTCTGTCTTTCAGTTTAACTTATGCATTTAAACTTTTAATCTTGGTGTAATTTTCCTCCTTGCAGCAAGCACAGCTGGCTACTGCAGAGTAGTGGAAGCGCTAGTGAAAACCTCCTACGAAAATAACTGAATCTTGTGTGCCTGTTTGTGTATGTTGCATGCAACAAAGTGTTTAGAAAAAAAACAAAAGTCAGTATCATATAATGCATTAACAATGCAAACGCCAAAACCAAACAGTCTTCATTGAGAAAAGGAAAATTGTTTTTAAGTTTTCAATCGAAAAAAAGAAAGGAGTCTCGTTTATATTCGGTGACGTTTTTTTTTTTCTTGCTGAAATTTTATTTATTTGCTATGCAGAAATGTCAATTGTTTTTTGTAAACAGCAGGTGGACACTATGTACATATTTATTTACCTTAATCTCCGTTTAATTATGCCGATGAAAATATACATCTGGTTTAATTAAACGGGGAGTGAAATTAACCGAGGAATTTGAGTACATTTTGAACTAAAAACCTAACATTCTAGAAACAATTTAAATGGAAACGTAATTATGCGAGGGCCAGTTAATCGAGAATTACTGTATTTATATATTAGATTAATCAATTGAAAATATTTTATAAAATATTTAGATGCTTATAACAAATTACGTGAACTAGAAAGTCTAACGTTGGTCGTGATTAATAGCTATTTGTTAATACAATTACGTATCTACTAAATATGAAATATATATATATTTTTTTAATATGTACGCACACTTTAACTATTTGTTAATGTTGTACATATTTCATTTTGTTTTTTTGGTTTCTATTATTTTACTTACTGCATATTTTTTAATATTTATTAACTATGCTTGTATATTGTTAAATAATCCATGAAGTTTTCATTTATGAATGCATGCAACAATGAGTTTTTCTTTTCTTTTCTTTCAGGTAATTGAATTTCGAGTCTATACATAAATTTATTATTTATAAATGAGATGCCTAATAGTAAACAATAATATACATATCTACGCTTATATTGTTTTGTTAAGCTGAATTTATCACAGTAATTTTTGCTTGAAATTAAAAGGAGCTTCACCTTCAGTTTTTTGCTAATTTACTTTGTGCTTATTTAAAAATCTAAAAAAATCTATTTTGGGCTATCTTAATATTTATTTAATCGAGATTTATAATTCTCCAATAACTCAATTTTAAATTATCGGTAAGTATAGACATATAATTTAAGCAGCAAAATATGATTCGAATATTTGTACTGATTTTATGTATATAAACCTTAGGGAGAGAAAATTTCTATATTCGAATGTGATCAACTTTGCCGAAGAAAGTATGGCAAAAAAAAAAAAATGGATCTTACCCCCCCTCCCCCCCTAAAATTCGTAGAAGTTCCAGTACTACGTACTGTAGTTGTTGGAATAAAAATCTATAGTTAGGTTTAATATCAGTGTTTCATACATACTTTCTTCAGTCAAGTTGATCGAGATGGAATATAGAATTTTTCTGTCAGAATACTATTAAAAAAAAAAATTCATCCATACAAATTGATACGCCCTAATAAACCTATATTCCAAAAACAACTACGCATGACTTTATATGATTAAACAAATGAATCCAAAACTATTAATGAAACTGGTTCTGGCATTTTCAATGGACCGACTTCAGCCTGGGCAATTTAGCGTCTATTTTTTTTTTTAAAGAACCAAGGTTTGCAGACAAGCTCTGCGCCATAATCAATCTGTCTCTTGAATTCCAAACACAATTATACTTACCTACTCAAACAATTAAGATTAACCCTTTCTTTTCAACTTTTTTATTGGGGGGTAAAAAAAATTTGTTGTTGTTTTATATTCGTAGATTTGGACTTTGTTAAGAATAAAAACCTTGGATTTAGGTTCGAATTATGAAAGAAGTGTTTGGGAAAGGCTGTAGAGCTTTTGGAATTTTATACATTATAATGATCAAAATGCATGAAAGGAGTAAAAATGCGAGAAAAAAATTTTAATTTTTGATTTTTTTTTTTTTTTTGGAAAAAACAACTAAGCTTTATTTTGCAATGCAAAATAAACTTTTAGTTTAGAAAATACTTTTAAAAACACAATTGTTCACTAAGTATAAAAGGTGAAAATTTTAAACATTTTTGGAATTTATGTTTATTTTTACTAAAGTCAAGTATACAGAATTTTGTTGTTCAGTGATCTATAGTAAAATTTCATGGGCAACATATTTCTTGAACATATTAACCCTCTATCAACCCTCGTAATAGGTCAAAAAAGAAACTTTTCCGAAAAAGGCAAGAAAGACCCATAATGGTGGGTGCCAAAGGGTTAATATGTAGGAAGAAAATATTCGAAGGAAAATTCTACTATAAACTGCTGTTACAACTGTACTGTATGTTACAAACAAGCTCCGATGCAAAACTAACAAATTATCTTATGGTTTATTATACTTAATCTGTTAGAAATGGGCAAACTTTGGGTCTACGTAAAACAAAATTTTACGTATACTTTTAAAACGCCGAGACCCGTATAATTTTTTTTCTCGAATTGTATCAGCATCCACTTTCAGAATTTTGTTATTTTTTCGTTTGTTAAACAAAAAACAAATCAACACTATCACAATTTTTTTAACACCTGCAGAAAATAATTCAAAAATCATCAACCTTACATGTCTTTTGTACACAATAGTAACCAAATTATTTCTTGTACGTTATATTATACATTAGAGTTAATTTTTTTTAAGTTATTAATTTTGTATTATGAAATGGAGTTTTAACTTTCGTTTTAAACTATTATAATTAAAAAAAAAAAGTTTATATACTTGCTCAAAATTTTAAACTTACTCTTCTTACTCACTTCGTAAATTCACACAAATGTAATTTGGACTGTTTTTCTCCCGTTTTTGCTCAAACTAAAATTATAAAGAGAAAAAACATGCTTGATTTAAAAAATAATTTTTTATTTTTAAAATTCCCGATAGGTTTGAAATGAGAAGTAGTGAAATATGAACATTTTTTTGTACAATATATTAGCCAAAAACAACGAAAGAGTTAAAGGATTGATTCCCTTTCCAAATATTTTGCGCCCTGCACGGCTTAGTGCTAGATAATTTTTCAAAGCTTTGAACTCCTGCATAATTAGGTTAAAGCTACCTCTTAAAACAACAGAAACCTTACAAGAAATGTCAGCTGTAAACCTAATTATTCTTCATTGAATACCAGTACATTTAAGCTAAGAACATGAAAACGCTAACCAATCGATCCAGAAACGCAGTCACTTGTCTCTTTTGGATCCGGAACCATTTTGTGGTAAAGCTCTCTTCAAATAGTTCAAACATAATGACATATGCAATAGGTATAAATAATACAAATTTGCTGAAAAATGACTAAAGGTTTGAAAACTTAAGTGATATAAAACGGAGTCCATCAGGTATTTTGGGTATATGCAATTAGTTTCGATAGATTCAATGCGTTTCCTTTTTTGCGGCCTTTTGGTATCAAATTCCGGTGGGAGACAGTGATGGATCTAGAGGGGGCTGCGCAACTGTTTATTATAAACACGTGGACTACATTAAACCTGAAATTTCATTGTCAGTTTCTAGAGCTTGATAATGTTTTTTTGTCCAGTTTTCGGTGCGTTTTTTTATTCGATAATATGATCTGGATTTTAGTCTTACTTTAGGTCTGAATTTGGAATATTTTTAGTTTCAAGCTTTGTCTGTAATTCGGTCTCACTAGCTGAGTTTTGGCCTGAGTTTTTAGTAGTTTCCGGCCTAAATTTTTGTTCAAGTTTAATCTAATTTTTAGTTTAAAATCGGTCTGAATTTCAGTCTTAATTTTGTCCGATTTTTGGTCAAAGTTTTGGTGTGAATTTTGTTTGACTTTCGATCCAAATTTTTGTCTGAATTTGATCAAAAATTTTATCTGATTGTTGTTCTGAATTTTGGTCTGATATTTGGTTAAATTTTGAATTTGATTTTTGTGTCAATTTTAGACCGAATTTCAGTCTGGTTATTGATTTGGTTTTTGGCTAACTTTACGATCTGGATTTAGTTTTAATTTATTTTTGAATTTTGAATGCTTTTGGTTTTGAGTTTTGTCTAAAATTTTATCTCACTAGCTGAATTTCGGTCTGAATTTTGGTTCAAATGTTGTCTAATTTTTGATCTGAAATCGGTTTGAATTTCAGTATTAGTTTTGTGATTTTTTGGTTAGAATTTTGGTGTGAATTTTGTTGTGAATTTCGGTCTGAAATTTTATCTCTATTTGGTCAGAAATATTATTTGATTTTTGTTTTGAATTTTGAGTAGATTTTTGGTATGAATTAGCTTTGAATTTTCGACTTAGTTATTGGCTTGATTTTTGGGCGGAAATTCAGTTTGATTTTTTTTTGGAAACTCGGATTAATTTTAGTAAAAGTTTCCGTCAGGATTTCAATTAGATTTTTGTGTCTGAATTCGGCTTAAATTTCGGTCTGACTTTTGGTTAGAATTTTAGTTTTAATTACTGCCAAATTTTTTGTCAGATTTTCAATTTGATTTCTAGTCTGAATTTGGTCTGATTTTAGTTTAAATTTCGGTATGAGTTTGGGTCTGAATGCCTTCAGCTTTGCTCTGAATTCGGGTCAAGATTTAGTCTGCGGTTTGATTTTGTGTCTAAGATTTCGGCGCATTTTCGAACTGAATTTTGGGGAAATTTTTGGTTTGAGATTTGGTTAAAGTTTTGGTTTAGAAATAGGTTTGAATTTTTGGCTGATTAATGATTTGATTTTTGTCTGAATTTCGGTTGAAATATTGACTACATTTTTGGACTGGGGTTAAGGTTGGATTTGGGTTTTGGTTTAGATATAGGTTGCGTAGATTGAGTAATACTACCATATGTTCCCACTGAGCCGTTTAATAGTTTTTATTGCTACATTTTATCATATGGTTTATGGAATTTATATAAGTTATGATGCGTATTACAGACGCTAGAGACAGTCAAAGTCAAAAATTCATTCAAGAAAATTCATTGTTTTAATTGAATTTGAGATAAAAATAAAAAAAATTTTCATACGCAAATAGTTAACTATTTCATAATATATAATATAAAAGTATGAAATAGTTAACTATTTGCGTATGAAAATTTCGACCAAAAAGCCTGTCATTATAATCTCGTTAACAATACATAAATTGGTCTAATAGAGAATTAAAAATAAAAAAAATAAGTAAAATACTTTACGTCATATTAGCCAGATAAAAAAACTAGCTGTGAGTAGCTAGGAATTTGAATTTTTTGTACAAAATACGAATTAATAAAAAGTTTATTCAACAACAAATACTTTTAGGCATTCAACCTTCCCGGCTTTATAAAACCACGCTCATTAAATTTTTAGTGGTTTGAGATCAGATTTATGCTTTTTTCATAAAACTTTATGAATCCAAATTTTTTTTAAATCAGTCAAAAATTTGAGAACTGGAGGGTTAACTCAAGTTTTTCTAAGAAATAAGAGCGGTATGTACTTAAAGGGAACGACAAAGTCGTATTTTGGATACAAAACTTAACCCGTGTGTAATAATTATAAAGAATTTTCGCGTTAACTTATGAATTCGAAACAGTATCGAGACTCTTTAGCATTGGGATATTTGTGGCGCAGCGGTTTTCTAAACTGGTATAAAAATATGTATTTTGATTATTGAGTATTATAGACAACTACTGCTCATTTTAATGGGTCATAATCGGCTAAGTGAAAAATATAGCCGTGTAATAGGTAAATGGGGCTTGGGTGACCTAAGAATTTTCTTAAGAAATAAAACTGAAATGTATGTAAATGTGTATAATAAAGTCTTAGTTTGTATGCCAGTTCAATTCCGGAATCTCAGACACAAGATTTGCAGAATTGGTTCTGGATACGTCCATACTTATATGGGAAAAATCTATATTTTGATAACAAATTTCAATCCATATTCCAGGACTCCTTAGAGACTTAATTTTCTATTCTTGGGGTTCAAAGTAGTGTTGGCTATACATCGATAGTTCGACTCTATCGATTAAATCGATTTTAGAGAGCGAAAAAATCGATAGTTTCAATAGTATCGATAGTTTTCATTTTTTTCAGGAGAGCAGTTTGAAGTTTCAAATCCTTACTGCAAATCAGGGGTAGGTAAAAAAGATTAAAACATGAAAAATTGATAGCAAATAGATTTAGACACGCACCACACGATGTTAGGCCATTATGATTTGTGGCCACTGATTTATTTCTTTTTCTTTCCATTGTACTTCTTCTTTTATGGCACAACACCGCTTGGATGGAATAGGCCAACAGTTTTATTACAGAACAGAACGGCAAAATAAGCAGGTCCAGATAATATTCCTAGCTGCAGATAATATTCCTAGCTGCATTTTGAGGAATTGCGCCGAAAAACTGTATTTACCACTGTTAAATATTTTTAATGCATCGTTAAAATTAGGATACTTTCCTAAATGCTGGAAAGAATCATTCATAATACCCCTTCACAAGGGCGGTACTAAATCCAATGTTGGGAACTACCGCGGTATAGCTAAACTCAATGCTATCCGAAAGCTTTTTGAGTTTATTATTACAAACCAAATAATACACTGGATTTCACCTTGTATATCTGAAAATCAGCATGGCTTTCTTAGCGGAAAATCAACTACAACAAACCTCTTGGAATTTTCTTCACATGTACACAAAGCTTTCTTATCTAATTTGCAAACCGATGTCATATATACTGACTTCAGCAAAGCTTTCAATAAAGTTAATCACCACCTGTTACTTATGAAGTTGAAAAATATAGGATTTCCTACATTGCTTTTAAATTGGATCAAATCATATTTGGACAATAGAAGACAAAGCGTTTTATTCAAAAACACAATTTCGGATTTCATTGAGGTCACATCTCGATTCCCTCAAGGCAGCCACATAGGCCCCATTTTGTTTCTTCTGTTTATAAATGATTTGACGTTTGCTACTCACCACTCAAAAACTTTAATGTATGCTGACGACGTCAAGTTGTTCCTTCCGCATAACTCAATTGATGACCAGATGTTACTACAATCCGATCTAAACAGCTTGGTACAATGGTGCAATATAAATTTAATGATCCTGAACCTAGACAAATGTAAAGTTATGGTATATGCAAGAAACGTTTCCCTTCCTACAAAATATACAATTGGAAATACTGTCTTAAGCCATTCGGATTCCTTCGTTGACTTGGGAGTTACTATGGACCCTAAACTTTTATTTGCATATAAATATATGCGTTAATAAAGCAAAAGCAATGCTTGGTTTTGTTAAGCGCTGGTATAAGGAATTCAACGACCCATATGCCACAAAATCGCTTTGTACATCATTGGTTAGACCTATTTTGGAATATATGATTTATATAGACAAATTGGAATCAGTTCAAAAACAGTTCTTGCTTTTTGCTTTGAGATCCTTGCCGTGGGATTTACCGTTTAATCTTCCACCTTACGAGCACAGATTAAAACTTTTGAATTTACCTACTCTTGAAAGCCGAAGAAATATGAGTAACGTGTGTTTTATTGCAAAATTTTTATCTGGCACTGTTCATTCACCATCTTTGCTGAAGAACATTAACTTGAACGTTCCGACTCGTATTACTCGATTCTATATTCCTATCAAGTTATCTATTTGTAAGACCAATTATTCAGACAATGAGCCGTTCCGCTGTGCCTGCCGTGATTTTAACAACCTCTATAATGTTGTCGATGTTTCTGATTCGGTATATTCCATAATACAAAATGTTATAACTTTTTTAAATATATAGTTGTCGTTATCAGCTGATGATTTATAATCTGTAGCTGAATTTCAGAAGGGCCACTTGTTGGGTAGTGCGCTACCCCAACGTCCTTTTTAAAAAATAAAAAAAATAAAAAAACATACAAACCTTCATCACCTTTCTTGGTATGGCTCCCTGATAACTATGAACTACCGACATATCTACCGCATTCACAAACAAATTTTCATAGTTTTCCTTCCTATGGTTCTCCACATATGCCGTTTTAAACTGTCTATTTGTATGGAAGATTTCACGTCATCTTGTTCAAAAACAACAACATTTTGCCCAATAACTACTACCATCATGCCGCCTTCACACACAAGCTTTCATTGTTTTCCTTGCTATGTTTTTTTCAGATATACACCTTCAAATAGTTACTTTTTAGGGAAAGTGTTACTCCCATTTTTTTTTACCTATTCATTTTTTTACAGCATTCCCATTAATAACCCAAGTTCTTGAGTAAACTATGGATTGTGTACAAAAATTATTGAGAAAATATACCTAATTAAAAAATGTTTGCATGGGAGGTGTCACACCCACTAACCTAAGCCTACCTATATTTTACCCATCGAATTTTATTGACAAACCATATTTTCATTCCAAATCTTAGTATTATCACACAAATAGTTCCTGACACGTCGTGATAAAATGGTTGGTTTCTTATTTATATAAAGTACCAAAAATTGTATCTCTGTAGCAATCGATAGTTTGAACCAGGGCCGTAGCCAGGATTTTTTTTCGGGGGGGTGGGGTTTCAATCGAAGAAAATTGACATTGACTTGCCATTACTGATGAAGAGCCCGACCTAAAAACAATTACCAAAAATACTAAAAATAGTCAGAGTCTCATTTCTTTCAAATGATTATCAGTGGGAATTCGGGCCATGATAAGGAATCCGGATGAGGTTGGCTTGTATTCCAGAAATTCGTGCAGTTACTGCATTGAAAGAGGTCTTCCGAGTCGGGGTGCTCTGAGTAATAATGGGTTAAAGAATTATTTACATTTTAAGATTGTTTCCAAGAACTTTGGAGCTGATCCACTACTACTGACCTACATGGGCTTTGCGAATAAAATGGTTCCTAGTGTTTGTGAATGAATTTTTTATACTGAACACGAATCTGAGTTCAAAAATTTCCCATCACGCCACGTTTTAGAAAAATAGAATTTTTGGCCATTTTTTTAAATTGGAGAGCTGAACACTGGCGTGCTACAAAGAAATTATAGGCTGAATCATGCTCTTCCAAATGAGCCCCAAACCCGAAACTGTAAATCAAAAACAGTTACTGACCTAGAAAAACTATAAATGCAAAATTGCTCAGCATCACCTTCTCTTTTTGTATCCAAAGTCAAACCTCATGTCAAAGAAAACAAATCGGATCTGGTCGTATAGTGTAACTAAAATTTCAAGTTTATTTTTTTATATTTGACTTTTTAGAAAGAAACCGATGGAAGTAAAAAATATTTAAAAACTGTTCAATAGATTTTATTTTGACTTTTTTTTCATCCACTGTCAATTAATATCACAAAATAGAAGAAAGTTTGCACATTTCGGGCGGGGGGGGGGGGGAGGGGAGGTCAGAACCCCCAAACTCCTCCCCCCCTAACTCCTCCCCCCCTAACTATCGATATTTAGCCAACACTAGATCGAAGAAGAGCAGTGAAAGTTTATGCGCCCCTGAATATTATATCAATATATAGTCAACACAGACCTGTAATAGATACTTCAGATCATTGAGAACAAAGACTGATTTCGTATATAATTTTATGTTTTGATTGAAAATATGGAGTGATTAATGCTGGGCGCTGAATCCGAATCCTTCATCAGAATGAAGGAAATCAGAATTTTTTGCAATTTTGGGTTAATATTTCTGAAGCTATCGAAATGTTCTGTTAGCAGATTTAAAATTAGTGAATAAAATTACATAGAATCTTACTCTTAATCATAATTTAAAAACCTCAAATTTGTATGTTATTAAAATCCAAAAATTAACGATGAGTTTTATGCAATACAACAGATATTTTTTTAAAGGTTTATCTCCTATAATTAAAGCTTAAAAAGCTTTTTTGTATTCAGTATAGCAGATAGTGCTATAAAATGTTATGCTATATAAAAGCTCCTTTTATGTTAATACTAAGCTTAGAGCTTTTCGTAATAACAATTGGTACACTCGCATTAAACTATTAGTAATGTAGTATAAAATAGAATAACAGAATGTTAAAATCCTAAGAATGAGACTTGTACTTACTTTTTCTTGTGACAAATATCAATTAATTTGGTCTTACATTTTTGTATTCACTTTTTCAACAAGATTAAGGAAATAAAACGGGTAGCTGTGTACTTACTTCAATACAAATTTCAATAGCCGCGAAGAAACATTTTTCTGGCGTTACGTTTTGCCTTTTGTGCTTGTACTTTTATTTTCTAAAATGAATTTTCAATGGTTAATACAAAATTCAATCAATTTCAATTCGTTTTTAAACAAAGGGCTGCTACTATACCATAGGAAAATATGTAGGTTCGTACTTTGTGCACAAAAGGAGCACAATACCCGTACATTTGTTAGAGCCTAAACCTATCGCAGTAACAAACGTCAAAGCGCATTATTTATGCAATTTTCAATCAATTTTCAATTAGCTTTTTGTCAGAATAAGACAAAAACAAAAACCGAAAGAGAGAAAAAAAACCTATTTAGAATTGAAAATCAGCCTATGAACAATTTAGAAAAAAGGATTTGATAAGTGGAGTTTTAAAATGTATTTACTCTTATACTATTTTTCTTTGACCAACTACTACTACTACTACTGTTTTGCTACTGTTGTTTGCAAGCAATTCATTACTTTTCTACTTTCCTTTAAGAGTATTTGTACTAATTACAAGTGTCATAATTTTGCGTAAACGAAAAAGTATGTAAAGTAAGTGGTAGTCGGAGAAAACGTAAAAAAGTAGTAGTAGTAGTGGTACTAGTAGCGCTAGTGGGTACCTTCTACTAATTAATTACACACTTGAGACTTTCGTTCTGTGCATGGCATGCAAAAGGAAAACTTGATAAAAGCAAAAGTAAACAAAAATAAAAGTTTACTTTTTCTACTCCATTTTTACTTACCCTTGTTGCTTTTTTAGTATTTTTTTCTTTTTATTTATGAAAAAATTTTCAACAGTAAAATGTGCAAATAAACTATTTTCGTACTTAATTAACAAAATTGTTTTAATGCGCACAAAGTCAACAAATGTTGCCTTGAGAGCTTGAAGGAGAAAGAAAGACACAGAACTTTGCACACAGGACGCTATTTTGGCTGTGTAAACATTTTATACAATAACAACTACAAAAGTACTAATGTTCCTAAAAGGAAATGGGTAAAGAAGTACTCGTGCAGCTCCTCATCATCGTCAGCGCTCACTTACCGGAAGTTAATAATTAATCTTAAAAAACCATCCATGGCAGGGTAGTGAAATTTACCAGGTAATTTCCCTCATTCCCGCCTATCTTTCAACCTTTTACTTTTACATACTTATTTATGCAACCGTGCAACAATTAAAAGGATCAGTGACAGTGACGCTTAAGTAAATGTTTATATTTATTTGTTTGCTGTATATCTGTGTGTGTGTGTGTGTGTGTAGGAGAATCATAATTAGCGTAACGTCAGTCCATGTCCCTGGGGTAGAGAAACGGTAGAGTTTCAACCTCTGTCTCAGGCTTGAATGAAATTAAAAAAATGCGAAATTATGTAATAAAGATGGAAAAAGAATTAAAAATGTGCATAGGATTTGTTGCTTTTGTTAGATGCTTTAATTTTTCACATCGTTTGACACATTTTCGACTTAAATTCGCTTAAATTCGTTTATATGTACACAAAGAATATTGTCCAACTTCCAAAGAGCATTTGGACTAAGTGAACTGTTGGTGTCGTTTATGCAAACTAAAATCCGAAATTATTACTCATATAACTAATAAAATTCTTGTGCTAAAAGCCTTTATATAGTAATTTCAAACCCAATATAAATAAATATATCAATGGTTAAAAAATTGCAGCGGAAATTCTAAATATCTTAGGAAAAATCCTGCGAATTTTAAGGTATTCGTAAAATGGGACTGTAGTTCGACTCGGACAACACCATTTCGAGTGGAGGGGACATCCTATAATTTTGCATATTTTGTTTTCCTCTTTACATTACACTGTACAACAAGAAACATTTAGAAGCATTAGAAGTGAGATTCGTGAAATATTTAAGTAAAATTTTTTCTCTGGGATCACAGCCGCGTCACACTAGTCCCCTTTCCCCGATTGAAGAAAATAACAAATATTTTCCAAAAAAAAAAAGAAAAACATTTCTTCTAAAAAGTTAGGGGAAGGAGAATTTGCAAATAATAAATTAAAAATAAAAATAAAATATAATAAATATTTAGTAAAGAGATTAAGAGATTGTGTATAATATTGTTATAAATTTAAGCTATTTGTTTATTTGTAGTAACTATTATACATATACATTTTTTTCAAATATTTTCCTAAATTTAAAATTTCAATTTGGAGGGTTTCTTTATGTAGTGCGTTCCAAACCCGACGCACATCCGTTGATTAAAGTTCATCTCCTTTACCCACTGAGTGGTTTTTTAGTGGAACATGTTTTTGCATATTCCGATAAAAAAAAAAAATGGTGCCTTCTAAAATTTTCTAGATATATTCTAAATTTTCTCTCTCGAAATTTGTCAATTTTCAGATTTCGTGATAATATGGGAAATGAACTAGCTGATAAATAAGCTAATGAAGGTTCAGCAATTGCACCATGGGGTCCGGAGTTTTTTTTTGCGTAATTTCGTGGGTTCTATCCATTGAGAAAGATGGTCCGAGCTTGACTCCTGCAGAACCGCAAAGTGCTTTGTGAGACAAACTAACAAAAATCAGCGGAATTTCTTTTAAAACTGAGAAGAAAGAATCTAAAATAACTGGTGGGTGTCATCACAGGGCACAACACATGTGGTCAGCATATGACCAACATGGGCATCATCACCTATTCAACCTGTCAATCGTGTCTTGAGGACGATTATACTATGGAGAATTATCTTTGTAACTGTCCAGCGTGAGCGAGAATCAGATTAAGGCTATTGGGTAGTGATGTCTTGAATATGAATAATATCCATACTCTCCCTTTTCGAGGTTGAGAAACCTTAGACCTTTCTTCTTTTCATTTATCCCCTCACATATCTTTCATGTCTTTATACTCTCTTCTCTCTGGCTCTATCTTGGGTATAGAACAATGGTCTTTGAGACTGAGTGCTTTGGTTTAGTCCAGCCCAACTTCAACTCTAAACTCTAGTTTTCTAACCCTTAAAATGGCGCAAAATTTTTTAGTTTTGACACTATGAATTTTTTGAATTTTGTCTAGGGGACGAAACACTGTAAGGTGCTACGAGCAGGTTGTGGGTTGAGTTGAGATGAAGTAGTGCAAAAATCGATCAATGTTGATTAATGTTGGGTTTTTGCTTCTTTTTCGAGTCTAGTCGAACTTCAAGAAAATGTATCGATCAAAAAGTTTCTGGAATTTATTCAGAAAATTAAAAATACAAGTTTATCCATCTAAATCTATATTGCCCCCTTCAAAGTAATCCCCATCGACTGCAACACACTTATGCCAGCGCTTGATCCAATTCTCGAAACATTTTTTTTATTCGGTTTTCGGTATATCCATCAGTGCTTCCTGCGATTTTTCCATTACTTCCTCTCGGCTGCTGAAACGCGTTCCCCGTAATGGTTTTTAACTCGATTGAACAGAAAGAAATCACAGGGAGCCAAATCAGGTGAATTCGGTGGCTGTTGGATGGTATTTGTTGAATTTTTCGTCAAAAAATTACGAATAATAATGGCACTGTGCGACGGTGCGTTATCATGGTGCAAAATCCACGAGTTTTCTGTCCACAATTCTGGTCTCTTTCGGCGAATTGCTTCATGCAAATGCCTCATAACGCCCAAATAATACTCTCTGATGGTTAATTTGCGGTTATTGACTAAAATTTCTTTTACTTTATCAACGTTTTCGTCGGTTTTCGATGTCGATGGTCTGCCACTGCGTTCATCATCTTCGATTGACTCACGACCACTTTTGAACCGCTCGTGCCACTGATAAACGATCGTTTTCTTTAGAGAATCGTTGCCGAAACACTTTTCCAACATTTCCAACGTTCGCGCACCATTAAATCCGCAAAACTTAATACAATACAATTTAATAAAATTGTAAAAAATCGCCAACACACACAGAGATAGATGTACTCTTGGCTACGAAACTTTTGCCAATGTCAAGCTATGACGCTAAGATTTAGAGGGAATATCAACAACAGATGTACCAACTTAACAAAAAAAACAGAACTCAAATCAGAACGATGAGAGCGCCACACGGTGGTTATTCCGGGAACTTTTTGATCAAGGTGGTATATTGATTCTTTAGTTGCTCAAAAATCTGACCAAACACTTTCCATTTTTCATACAATTTTAGTAAACTTAAAAAAAAAACATGAATGAAGCCCTGCCATGCCTTAGAAAACAATTTGAAATATTCTGCACTATTCTAAATATTCCCGAGTGAAATCCCTTGAAAAAGTTGTTTCTTTTGCTGTACGAATACATGGAAAAGAAACAAATCCTCGGGGATTTAATTTCGAGAATATTTAGAATAGGACTGATTAAAGCGATTTTGTGCAAAATTTTAAAAACAGTTGTAAGAATATGTATATATCTCTACAACTCAACAAAATTAAAAAAAAAGAGAAATTTCAGCAGGGCTTTGATATCCGCAAGAATAAGTGCGTCACTATTCAGAATTTTTTAAAGCAGAACAGAAAATTTTAAAGATATTTTCCTGAATATCATCCAACTCAGATGTGTAAAAATGAGGTTGTGGTGTCGAAATACACTTTAGAAATACACTTTGCTAACTCTCAAATTACTCTCTAATATTCGGAATAAAGTAAAAATAGATTCTTGATCTCTAGAAAATCTTCATAAACTATGTCTCACTACAGTAAAACTTTTTAAGTGCAAAATTCAGAATAAGAAGGATAAATAAATTTCGGAGTTTGTTCAGGATCACACGTGCAGATCGTGATTTCCAAATATACTTCTCTACCTTTCTGTTATTGCTTCTTAATAGTTTGCTAAGTTTTTTTTTTTTTAATAAATACGCGTTTTCAATAAAGAGATAATATATGTTGTGTTTTTTTTTTTTTGAGTGGCAGGTTGCAATTGGTTGGACATCATTCCTTTTAGCCTCGAATGATACTAAACTCTGGAATTTATATGGTATGATACACACATCGGCTTCACATTCTTAACCCACTTTTAGCTGCTGCAAGCAGGGCAGTAGCCAGGATTTTTTTCGGGAGGAGGGGATTTTTTCATTCAAAGAAAATATTCATAAATATTTTTTATGAAACTGATGTTTAAATACAGTAAATTAAATACGATGATGCATTTGATGGACCCTGCCAAACAGTAGAAGATTATGGTTAATAAAGAGCGAAGACTTAGATATGATAATATCCTTTTTAATTAACGTAAAGGACATAATTTCAATAACGCATTGATTTGCCATATTACTGATGATTTACCCAACCTCAAAAAAATTACCGAAAATCCCAAAAAACAGTATTTTTTTTATCCTACTGGCGCATAACTTTGATAATGGCATTTGGGCCATTATTTATTATGACGAATCCGTATGAGGTTGAAATATATTTCCAAAATTCGTGCAGTCACAGCATTGCAAGCAATCTCCCGAGTAGGGGTGCTCTGAGCAATAATGTGTTAAAGAATTAATTACATTTTAAGATTGTTTCCAAAAACGTTGGAGCTGATCCAATAACACTGTCCTACATGGGTTTTACGAATGATTTTTTCATGCTGAACATGAATCTTTGGTCAAAAACTTCCCATTATGTCACGTTTTTGGCCATTTTTGAAAAATTGTAGAGCTAAACCCTGACGTGCTGCAAACTTCCAAATTTAGAAATTAAAGGCTGAATCATGTCCTTTCAAATGATCCTTAAGCGAAATTGTTTGCACGCACCCCTAAAGCAGGAGATGTATTTATGTCAAGGGGTGCAGGAAAAAAATATACACAGAATGGATTTTAACTTACACCCACGACCAGGCATATTGATGAGTGCAGTGGTCCGAAGTGTTTTAAGGGCCGCTAGTTACAAATTTACAATTCTGCAGTCAGATTTAAAAAATTTAAAATGGCGTTTCAAATATGGCGGACGAGTCTAGTGTGAAGGAGCCATCTGTTGGGAGAAAAACTCCAAACATACTACATAAGAAAATATTGCTTTCAAATAAGTCTAATTTTACAAGGATCCGATAAATTGTTCTATTTTTTTATTAATTTTTATATCTTCCAAACTGTTTCAGGACGAAACTTTAAATCAAAAGCGAATCGGATTTGGTCGCATAGTGTAACTAAGATTTCAATTTTTTTTTGTGTTTAACTTTTTAGAAAGAAACCTATAGAAGTAAAAAGTATTTAAAAATCATTTAAGAGATTTTATTTTCTCTGGTAATTAATATAAAAGGGGGGAGGGGAGAACCCCCCCTAAATAAGGCCTTGGCTGCTGGGTTTTAAATTGTTTTTTTTTTTTAATTTTTACAGGGCCATAAAATTTTTGTTGAAAAAAGCCACCAAAAATCGGTGGTTGACACAATTTAAAAAAAAATATATAGCCTAAACTAGAATCAAAAAGATCGGTTTTGAATTTCTCGATTTTCAGGCGATTTTCTAACCTCAAAAGTCGAAAATTAAGGAAACATCCACCATTTTTTTATTTTTTGACCGAAATATTTTGTTTTAGTTCAGATGATAGCAACTTCGATATAAAACAATTTCTTTTCATTTTTTTTTAAATCATCCAGTCAGCTGATATTATGTCAACCACCGATTTTGGCGGTTTTTTCAAAAACGATCCTGCAAAAATTAAAAAAAAAAAACATTTTTTAAACCTTAATAAACATGTTTCAAAATGATATCTTTATTATTTATACATACAAAAATTGTTTAAATAAAATTTGTTTTGAAAATTTTTAGGTCGCTTAACCAAAAATAGTAAGGATATAAATTTTGCATTTGATTTGAAGGACTAAATTCATTCAGATAAAAAATCCATTTTAATGTGAACACTATAACCTCATAGGTTTCATTATATTTTTTGTATTTTAGACTTAATCTAACTTCAAATTTTTCTCATTTCACTGTCCATAACTTCTCAAATAAAAGCTTATTATATATACGAGTAGCTATGCATTGTTTAATGAGTTGACCTTATTTCCTCGAGATAGGCTTATTACTAGGCTACATCTTGTAAAGAACAAAAAAAATGGGGTCTTTATAGTTACCACAAAAAAAAAAAAGAGGAAATTATTTTAGTAACTTCGACGAGTGGCCTTAAATGGATTAAGGCAGCTTACGTCTTTTTATATTATAAAGTTTCCATTAAAAGAATTTACATACAACTATGATATTGTGAATGTCAAAATTCCGAATGAATTTGTGTGAAAAAGTTTAAATCTACATAAACTTTCTCATGCCATCAACAATTCGTACATAAATAGTTAGTCTAGTCTGCATATTGTCCTTGATACGAGTATAAAGTTAATTAACACTTCTTTAGATTATTCTCACTCTCAAAAAGGACGACAATGATCCAAGCATCCAACCAACCAACAATATTAAATTCCTTATACAGAACAAAAGGACAAAAAGTGAAATCCTTATACAAAACAACAAAAACTAAGTGTGAATGGAAGGAAGACTGGTTGCTGCATGCAGTACATGCTGTAAACGTTTTTCACTCTAACTGCTGCCTCAAACAAACAAACAAACATAACTCAATCGAAAAATTCTAAATACAATCGTATCTAAAGATTTATTGGGTATTACGTGTGTGTGTGTGAAGCGTGTAAAGTTGGTAGATTTGCAGCACGCTTTTATCTGCAACAGCAACACCAACAAGTACAGATATCTAACTACCAAACTGACAATGCGACAATTACTTCACTGCCACACACAAAAATACATATATTTTAGCTTTTATTTGCTTTGTACAAAATTTTTTTTTTAAATAAATTACACATCTCTCTCTCTACCATTGCGATACAATATGAGGGGATGAGGCGAGAAAGGGATAAAGTCGGAAACTAAAAATGGGTGCTCACAGAAAATATCATTAAGCTCCCAAACAATAACAACAACCACTTGACTGTGCCTGCCATTGCGTTTGTTTCCGTTTCCGGAAAATAGCAGTGGCATTTAACAGTGATAGAGCAAGCAGGCTGACAGGCATGCAGACAGTCACATTTACTGCTGCTGGTAGCCGTGCGCTAAATTGTCACACTGTCTGCATTGCTGCTCGCCTCCTCGTCCTTCAACTCTCTTTTCACATTATTTTCTCCCTTCTGTTTTCTTTCTCGTGTTGTCGTACGTAGTCGCTTTTCTAACTTTGAGCTGCTGATTTCTACCCGAAAGGTAAATATTTGTTTATCCTTTTGAACCCTTCTAACGATTAAACACACACAAACACACCATTCGCCAAGACAAAAATGAGATGAGACAAGGTTTTGGTGCTTGTTTGTTTATTTGTTTTTTATTACATTTTAGGTTGAGGGGAGGTGAACCTCGCCCACCCTACAGTATGTATAAAATGTAATAGCTTGAATTTTGGTTTTTCTGTTTAGCATAACATAAAGCAAAAACAATTAAGAAAAATCGATTACGGACAGTTTGAAAACGAAGAAGAATCAAGGGGAAGGGGGCATCATTTAATATTTTCTTGTATTTGAAATTATTTTCATTTGAATTTTACTCTTGCATTGAGAGACCATGGTTTTGTGGGTTTTGGGGATAATCCTAACCGCCCCTCCCCCACCACTTTACCGATGCAAATCGAAAACATTAGATCGCTGATTATGAATCAAAAACAAATTTAAAAAAACTGTAACCCGCTAGTGTTTCTGAGGATTCATCAACCAACTCGAAGACCTTCCGATTTCGATGATGTATGTATATTTTCGGTCTAAAACTCTTCTGATTTGCAGTCAAAATGTTACGACCTAGCCTCAGGAATCTGCAAATGCTGGCCTAAAACTTATCAGTAACAAAACGGTAGCAATTAAAGTAAAATCGAATAATAACAACAACTTCATGATTGGCAACGATTGCATCCAGACGCCTTTACTTACCCGGGGCAGCATAATAATACCAGATGAACAAGAATACCTGGAAAAGACATATAATTTTCAGATTTTCAGGAAGGCGAACATATACTCCTCCAAAAACTCAGACCAACAAGACATCAGAAAAGAAGAACGCCCAAATGCAACGTTCGTTTTCACGTTAGCTTGAAGGTAGGAATCGAAGAATCCTAAGTAGAATATACACAAATTTTCTGGCAAGGCATCGTACAAGAAGTTAATGTTTTGTAGAGGCCCTAGCTTTACGGGGAGATAAAGAATCCTCCTAACGAACAAACTATAAAGTTTCGCCGCGCCTTGGTAGGCAAATATAATCACAAACTTTAAGGTGTATCGTAGATGTAATTTGAATCCAACGTTTAACTCTATAAATGGAAGTGGATTGAATACACCCTCAGCCAAAACCCTAGACAAAATCTTTTGGCAACCCGTTAAAACGAACCCACAAAGGAGTAGGAGAAGAGCCCACCGAAAAATATTTTTAAAAAAGTAAAATTTTGATTGAAAATTATTAAAATGCTTTATTGGGCCCTATGTAGAAAAACTAGATTCAATTATAAATGTTGAATACTTACATTCGGATCCTATGGCACAAGAGAATGCGCACACCTTTAGCAAATCTCTGGATCTGCTGAACACAATACATGGTATGATAATTGCAATGCAAATTTTCATTATTTAAAGCCAATAACTCCTTTCAGTTTTCTCCCTACATTTCCCCTATAAAAATCAAATATAAATGATTGTGTTTCTCTTCTTCATTTTTGTTCTTGTTTTTTTTTCTTTTTTTGTAGCTAATAAAGCATTTCTTTATGCTTTTGCAGCAGCACAAGTACAATTTACTACTATTGAAATTTATTACATTTTATGAAAAAAATAAAAATAAAATATGAATGCACAATTTTAAATTCCATTAAATTCGCGCATAATTTCGCTGATCAAAGCAGATTTTTAGATATTTTTCGTAGTCTCTCAAATTCATTGACTTCCGTCTACCGCCTGAAGCCTCTTGCTGCCTGCTGTTCCTCGTGTTTCGCCTTCCATCTCCTGTTCTCAAAGGAAGCGAAAATCAAAAACGCTACAAATACTGCGCAAAATTTCAATGCAAAGATAAATGTAATTCGCACAAGCGATTTGTTACGCGCAAGCGAGAAATTTATGCGAATTTGTAATGCAATTTATAAGCTTGAGCTTGAGTGTGAGTGTAAAATGCAACGCTGCATATGGATTGTCTACGCAGTGTTGCACAAGTTACTAAATATATTGCGGGTGGTAGTAAGTTATGACAAACGTTTCGAATGCGTGGGAAATGAATCGAATTACTTACAAATGCATGATGTATGAAGGTAGTTTTTGCTGAGTATTGGTTAAAAATGATATTATATGGGAAAGGTTTAAAAATGTGAAAATTTCCTTGAATAAAAATAGTTGAAAAATGATTCAAAAAATCTATAAAGGAAACTTTAAAATAAGAGAATGCCAGAAAAGTATCCGGCTTATTCTTGACTTAAATTCTAGACCCAAAAATAGCAATAAATTTTGATAACGATATGACACTTTGGCTTAACAATATTTGTTTGTCAAAATGGCGGCAACGAAGAAAATGTTAAAGTATTTAGCAAAAACAAACATTTTCTTTTTCAAAAGTTTTGCACAATTTGTCCGAAAAGTAGTAGGTAATAATAAACAGGAAACGGAAACGAGTATGGCGCATGTAAAGGTCAAGGGAGATGAATGTTGAAAGAGAGATAGAGAGAGAGAGAGAAAAAAGGAAGGAAATAAAGTAACTTGACAGTTTTGTGGTGACTAAATGTCATACTGAAAACAAAAAGTTTCTTGTCAACGGAAAATTTACATAAACACGCAAATGAATTAAATTAAATTAAATTTTTTTTTTTGTGACACTTTAAAGTCTCGTCGACAGTGAAAACATTGAGGCTACAAGAAAGAAAAAGAAGGTGTCAAAAGAATCTTACCTTTTTTCATTTTAAAAGGAAACCACAACAAAATAGTAGACAGAAAGAAAGCCAGCAAAAAAAAAACACCATAAAAAATTTTATGCTTGTTAAAGTTTAATTGAGTTTTGCGGGCAAAAATGTTGTATTTAGTAGACAACACTGCTTTGTTTTGTATTCCATTAAATTTACAACTACAGAGATGGGGAATGTCACAAAAAATATGCACCCTTAAAAAAATATACGAAAAAAAAACAACAAAAGCTTAGTAGTAGTAATAGTAGGAGCTTGAAAGTTTCAATGAATTGGCAAAAAACGCTGCAAAAAATTGTACGAGAGGACGAGAGGAAAAAATCTCAGTTAGCTCATTTTGTAGCTGGAAGCTAGAAAAGTGTTGCCAATGCAGGACAAAAAAAAAAAAAAACATGCACAACATGATTTCGTACTTTTTGTTGTTGTTGTTGCTTGGTTTGCATGGAAAAAAATAGTATGCTTTAAAAAGGTGTTGCGCAAACATAATTAATGAAAAATTTAAATATTTCACGTAATTTTGTTGAGAGCCTGAAATTCAGCCAAGCAATCTACTCAGTAATCTACAAAGAAGGGCATCAGAACCCTTTAAGATTCTTAAATTAAAAGAGATATAGACGTTGGCGTACGACAGGGAAATTTAGTTACCCTCTTAATACAGCAGTACAAGGAATACACTGCACTGGACGCCGTTTAGGAAACTTAATGACTTCCGAGGTAAAAAGAAACGTGAAGCCTTATTGCTGGACTAAAAACACTGTGCGACATATTTTTGTGTTATGGATTTTAAATGACGTAGTATTGCAGAGGCATCTCAATTTTAAATATTGAATTTAAAATTAAAATATCTCAGGAGGATATTTGTTCCCCATGTCTCGTCTCTATCATTATTACTCTTTTTGCAAATATAACCGGTACTAAAGGGCCATCTGTACATATTATTGCTCAATATCATATTACCTTTCATATAAATCTAAATTTGCAAAGATACGATAATGTTTTTAATTTCCGTTGATTTTTAAACTTAGTACGATAACCCCCGCCCCCATCCTTTACGGTATCGGTTAAGCGTATGTCAGTCAGACTATTCAAAACTAGGTTACTCAATCCATTTAGACTTCATTCTGTATTTTAGCGGGTCCCCGGAATCAACTAACCCCAACTCAGACAGGTCGTTGTAGAAGTATTTGTGTGAACCGTAGCAAAGGCAATGAGATATGGGCTCCTCCTACTTGACGTTATAAAAACTCATATATGAAATACTTCTATATTGGCAGTAACCTACCTTCATAATGAATTTGAATTCCGTAAACAAAGAGAGACAGTCAATATCGAAATTGTTTATTTATGTTGGTATACGGGTATATTTGTAAACTATACAAACAAACAATTGTCAAATCGTTCCAGGGGCGAAATTAAAATAGAAGAATATGGTCCGAAACTATTTTTACATACATAAATTTCTGGTTTCTTCTATTTGTTAATAGTCCTCAGATGTGAAAAGCGCTGAGCAAATAAAAATATCCTTTTACTTTTAAGTCACAAATTGCTGCCCACTTTTGTCGCATTTCGGCATTCTTTGGCAGCCTTTTTAATTGTTTTTTATCACAATTATGAACATATTTCCGTATGCAAAATAAATTAATTAACTTTGTTTCTGTTTTACACAAGTAAAAGCTACTTTCGGACCTTTTTCTGTTTTAATTTATTAAATTCATTTAAAAAAACTAATTCAAACAAATTTCACATAAACTAAACTCTAAAAAATGGAAAAAAATTATTTGATATGTTTGACACCGCTCCTGAGATTTATATTTTTGAAAAGTCATTCCGGGTACATTCGTTTATCGATTTTCTCACTCTAATGTTGGGGAATGTACCTTGTGTGTACTGCAGTTTTTAAAACTATTTATTCTTCAAAGAATTATAATGACTCAGACATCACTTCTTTACAAAGTCTTTGAATTCCAATTAAAATTTCTCTTCTCCTTTCGATCTACCAATGATATAGGAAACTCAGAATATTTAAATTACGAAATTAAACTTAATATTTAATATGTATGTAGTAAAATAATTGTCTCTCAATTTGGTATTGTCAGACCTTTTCCCAGACAGTCTTGTGTAGACACTAGAGTGCTGAAATCAATATACATGGGCTGTCCCAAGGGCGAGGAGGCGGGGGAGTAATTCGAAAATAGCCCTCATAAACTTAGTTTAGGTGATTTTTAACTCATTAAGTCCTAATGATGCGTATACGCACAACAAAGAAGTATATTTTAATGCAGATAAAAAAAATTATCGGAGCACCTAATCGCTATCACAGTTATTCTAACGCGAAGAAAGAAACTTTCAAAAAAGTAAAAAAATTCGATAATATCATTTGCTCATAGTGAAATTAATAAAGTGAAATAAATGGAAGTGAAGCCCTCTTTTTGTTCACTGACGTCTGCCAAATTTGAAAATTATTCTCTTACTTCTCCCAAAACATTTGAATTTCAGAAGAAAATATAAAAAAGTATTAACCCATTGGTACTAGCACAATATATAAATAAAATAGAAAAATTTGAAAAGCCAGAAAAATGTTTAGACATTGATAAACGAGATCTTCGAAGGCGTTTGTAACACCCATGTGTAGTGGTGATTCGATACAAGTAAATACAAGTAAAAACTCGATACTTTTCAGTCGATTCAAGTACTTTTTTTACTCGATGCTATAACATAATTATTTTACTTGGTATCGACAAAAAAGGGTCAGTATCGGATACTCGATTCTTTTGGAAAATATTTATTTGAAAAACTGAAATATTGCTATACAATATTTAAAATTGTGGATCATTTTACAATATTTTACAGCAATCAATAATATATTTCAAAATGCTACTGCAGAATTATTCAAAATATTTCAGTTCATATTGCAATACTTCAATGTATGACAATATTGCAGTACAGTATTGAAGTTCTAGAAGATATTTTCGGCCATGCATGTAGAACATAATGTTTATTGAAACCTTTTCAGTAAAATAAAATATTTTTAACAAGCTTTAATCTGTTAATTAGTTTTCCTTCTATTATAAATTTTCTAGCGATTTGCTAAATTAAATTAACGTCATTTCTATATGATTCACGGTTTTCCAGTGGAAATATCTCAAAACCATGATACATTTGCGAAAAACTCGTGTTGAGTAGTGTAAACTGTAGGCTCAACCATGTTGTATCACAATGGGCCGTTCTGGCCTGAATGTTTTCCTTGACAACCACTTAAAAAAAGAGTAATTTCTCTTTAAACGAGTATTCGATACAAATACATATTCGATACTTTTTTCCGATATTTTCGGTAGCATCGATACTTTTATTCAATACAAGTAATGAGTAAAAGTATCGATACTATGTGAGTATCGAATCAACACTACCCATGTGCAAAATGTGCATCAAGGATTTAACCCAAAACTTAAAGTTTTTTTTTGTTATGTATGCCATTCAAGTAAGAAATCTGCCTCTCCGAAATTTAAATAAAATTCTTTTGAAATCGGTAAAATATTTTGAGAGCTTTTATTTCAAAAAAAAAAAAACATTTATTTCATTTATTTATTTGTGTACAGCTGACGAAAATGGGTTAAAAGAGTTTTCTCTCATAAACAAAATTATTTGTCAAAATTTATTGAGCGAATACTTGTCATAATTGTCAAATCACAGAAGACCTGAGAATATTTCAGATTACTTTCTGCTATCTGGCATACTGTATACTGTGCATTTTCTGTTTGAATTCGTTACGATAAAGGCGTGTGATTAAAGATTTTTTGGTTTTTAATCGGTTTGCTCTCGGACTTAATGGGTTAAATACACTATTGTTCATTTGTTCAATATATTTGAAGATAGTTTATAGTTTTGATCTATTTATTTTACACGAGTCCTTTGTCCAATTTGAACCACATTCTAGGAAATCTTGTTTGTTTCAGATTTCATATCCCGTTTTATAAGATACAGAATTTTAACCTTCTTTGTGATCCTCTGTCATGATAGGATCGGAAATGAATTTTAAATTAAAACATTTTTTTAAATCTTCAAGTAAAGTTCAAATATTCTATATTAGCAATTTCCACATGGATTGAAAATGTTTAAAAATCAATCTATTATTTTCTATTTTGTTCTCAAAACCAATGAGTCAGGCAAATGTCTCATTTTCGATTATTATTTTTAAACGTTTTCATAAAACAAAAGGAGTTACACATGCCTGCAGGTAGGTACTCCTGTGGCATGTACTATGTATATAGATATGAAAGCTATTCTCTCTACTCCCTTTAACATTTCTAAGTAGCAAGTTACGTTGAGTTGAGCTTGTCGCATTCACATGCCATGATGACACCTTCTGCGCATATATTTGTTACTTTTTTCCCGCCCGACTGTCATAACAGCAACAACAACAAAACAACATTGATAAATTCGCAACACACACATTTGAAATACAACGACAACACATGCAAACTTATATAAACATTTATATATAGGGTGATTCCATCACGATAGTCAATATGTTTGGTGTCAAAGAGTTTAGAAGGCAGGTCGAGGCAAGTAAAAATCCGTATGGGCCAAAATTTTGAAAATTTTACTGATATTAAATTATGCTTATGTTTTATAATGCAAAAATTCTATTTAATATGCTTCAATGTTCGAATTTTTAATTTTTTTTTTATCACAACTTGGAAGTTTGTTCTAAATTCGTATTTGATTACTCATTTACAACGTGTTCTAGAATAAAAGATCAACTGTTCAGCTCTGCTCGGTCCAAGTCGATCATGGTGAGTGCTATCAATGGAACACTTTCATTCTCAAAAGTCAACTAAACACTTGAATTGTGACTCTTGGAAATGACCAATATATCTAAATTGATTAAGAATGTTTATTATATGAATGATTACAGATATTCTTGAAAATATACATATCCGAAGTGAGCAAGAATGTTCAGTGCATGTGTAATCATTTATGTTCCTGACTGCGAAGAAATCAAGAATATTCTGTATTCGAATATAAAACTGCAATCGGTCACATTGTGAAGCTGGTTTCGATTATGGTTTCGTTTGACAGTTCATTGTTTATTTCTTGCTGCAAAATGCAGGCGGTTAATGTAATTATTGCTAATACAAAGAAAATTAAAGTGACAGACGAAATATTTATCAACGAAATAAAAGTGCATAGGGGAAAGCGTCAATTGTTATGCATCTTGTTTCAATTCAATCGCAGCCATTAAGCAGCCTTGCTGCCGCAGCTCCTCCGCCATTTGCTCATATGTATGGCAATTTTTTTTTTGTCCTCCACTTTTTCTGCCCATACTTGGGCTATGAGCTCCTCTTCCTGCACACTCCACAAATTTCTTTTTTATATTTTCGTTTCTCCATGTTAAGCAAGTTCTAAGCAAAGCTCAGGATAGAAATGTCAGAGCAAATTCATTTCAATATTCATTTCAGTGAACGCATTTAGGGTTGCATTAAAGTTTGTTGCTCAGTTTCGAATGCAGTTTCGTTGAAACCACTTCATTTCCGTGATTTCGTTTGACATATTTTTATATGCCGAAATTGAGCATTTCAACGCAGTTTCAGCCGAAACCATGGCAATGATCGAAACTACGCAATTTCCGCTCAGCGGGAACATAGTATAAGAAGTGAAGTGTATTGCAATTGTTCATGGGGTTTTCATGAATGTCTAAATATGATACCTGATTTGAATGTTTGTGGGAGGAGGATCAATATTAACTCATTTCATCCCACACAAATGATTTTAAACTTGCCTCAACCCTATTTTGGCTTATATCACCTCGTTTCATATTGACCAACGGAAACGTAATCACCCTGTATAGTGTTATCTATGGGTAAGTATGCAGAAATTTTATACATACAAGGTATGTACATATGTATGTGTGAGTATAAGAGAGCTTGTGAGCATGTACTCATATATATGTGAATCCTTTGCCGCTTTATTATCTTAACATTGCAAATATGGCAACACTTGCTTGGCTTAGCTTATGTGTTCGTACATTTAATTCCTAAGAGAATTCACTGGCTACACTTGCCGATTTTATCTTCCTACCTCTGCCATTTTTCGTTCGTTTTTTCCTTACAGAATTTTTAGCATATTTCTAGTTTATTTTGCTCACTTTTTTTCCTCTTTTTGGTTGTTGAATACACGTTAATACAAGTAAAACAACAACAACAGAATAGCATAAATTGCAACATAAAACAGGTTGGTTGTTGCTACTATTTTTGTTGTTGTTGCTGTTGGTTATTTTTGCTGTGATATTTTCGTGTTGATTACGGTGTGACAGTCTAGAATATATGTACATAAATATGTATGTGTATGCATGTGTGAGTGTGTAAATGAGTGAGTGGTGTTTCATGCAATATTTATAACATTGTTGCCAACATAGTACACACACACACACAAAAATAACTGCACGTGTGTACATGTGAATTCCTTGGTGTATGCTTTTCTCTTTCTGCCTGTGTAAGTCATCAACACCTTTTTGTTTATTTATTTTTTTATTTATTAATATGTTCAAATGTATGAAAACACATTTATAAATTCTGTGTTTTTCTTTTTTATTAATTAAATATGTTAGTAATGTGCGAGAAAATAATAAACCAGCTCATGTTCCCTTAGAAAAAGTAAAACTATTTTTCAGTCCGGGACTGAACTGTGTTGACAATTGCATATGTGTTTTTCGTGATTGAATCATGGATCATCGGGGTGACAAGAAATAACCGAAATTAACAACCACATATCGCTATTATGGTCGTGCCCAGTTTCTAATAATTTACATAATTCACATATAGAAATTCGTTTGATTTTTTATTAGGTCAATATCTGAGTGATCCGCAATCAAATATAAACCACAAGTCAAACAGTTGAAAGTTAACTTAGAGCTGCCAATTATACCTGGAGTGATCTATGGGGTTGTCTAGCTTGTAAGCTGAATAAGGTTAATAACTCACTTCCTAGATTAAGCTAGGAACCAAGTGAATCATTGGGTTGCATCAAAGTGCTAAACGACCCTTGCCAACTATACATCTGGTTGACGCTCAGCAGCAGTTACTTGTCGATAACTGAATATATTGAATACTTGTTCAACATTAATTTGCCGGGGTTTGTGTTGATCAACTATCGTTTTTCAAGCGATCTAATATTTTGAAAAAAAAAAATATTAAAATAATAGTGCTCAACGAGCTCTGTCTGTCTATCAGCCTGAACCTCCCAGTGTTGAATTTTTGGTTTTAGAACTGCTAGCAAGTTTTTAAGTCAGCTCTTTGATCCCTGAACTATATGAACGTTTTTGCGTCGAAAACACCAACAATGATCTCGAATTTGTCTTTGTTTAACAAAAATACTAACTGCAGAACTGTCAAGAGACCTAAAACTAATTAGATTTCACTTTTTACGGAATCGGAATTAAATTTCCGCTCCCGCAGCATAATTTCCGGCAGCCAACTTGGAAATTGAATGGCAAATGGCTGTGAAAAATAACATCTTAGATAAACTCCCCGAAAATGGCCCACAGGCTCGTTTCGTGGGCAGCTCGTTCAAACCAGGTTGCGTATACTACGCGCGAATGATCAAAATCCGTCACGCAACCAAAAAAAAAAAAATTTATATTTTTTTTATTTTAATTGGTTATTACTTATAAAATAAATGTAATACCAAAATAAAGGTCTATTAATTTTCTATCTAAAAAGTTCTTTGCTTTACTTCCTTATAGAATTTTTCTTGTAAAATTTTTTTAAACACCCTGTATCTCAGTGGACGTTGAAAAACACCCTATGTCTGGCACAATTTTTTTCTCAGAACTAACCAGAAAATCACATCTTAAAATTTTTTACACTCAAACCGGATCACCCTGTATGAATGGTCTCAACTTTATTTTTGTTAACTATTAGAAATAGGCGTGGCACTGTCTGATCGACTTAACTAAACAGGCTATAGTGCACTGCGACTATTGATGATCTTTTGTGCAGCCTTAACACAATTCTAAACTAAGACTACAAACGAATCTAAGAATTGCGTTAGGTTTTATGCCGCATATCGCAGAAGGTCTCTAGAGTCTCTTTCCAATGTAAAGTGATCTACGGCTTGCGGCAGCTGGATATTCACAGAGCACGTGTTCAGCTGTTTCCATGTCTTCATTGCATAGTCGGTATGAATCACATTGCGATATATCCATCTTCTTAGGATAATACTTAAGAAGGCAGTGTCCTAGAAGCTCTGTAAGGGTACGAATTTTCATTCTGTTTAATTGGATTATGTATTTTGAGTTAATGGTAATTGGGTTAATAAGTCTTTTAGCCTGTCGGATACCATAAAGTCGGGACCAATAGTCTTTGAGAACTTTAGTTTCCTAATCCCTTATTATTGTTTGGGTGTTATTTGATGACACACCACAAAATAGTTCGGAAACCATGAAGAACCCAAGTGCCTCCCTTTTCGCTGAGCTGTCCACTTTTTCATTTTTTTTAAATCCTTCATGACTTGGTATCCAGGAATGTATAACCTTATTCCAGGTGGATAGAGGTGGAAGAAGCTCAAAACATTCCCATAAAATTTTATATTTTATAATGTTCAAAGCTTTTAGTTCAGAGCTTTTAGAGCTGCTTGACTGTCCGAGAGAATATAAATGCAGGCACCATTTATTCGCTTTCGCTTACACTTCGGACACACATCTCTGTAGAATGAACCTCTGCTATGAATATGGAGGGCATTCTCCCCATAACAACGACTTTTTGAAATCTTAGTCCATAGATCCCAGCCCCAGCGCTGCCATCTTCCATTCTAGAACTATCAGTGTAACCCTCATAGTTATCTGTACGAAATTTTAAAGGTCTAACTGCTTCCTGTGATTTATTGCCTCAAAAACCGATCATTGGACCCATAGTGCGTTGGTTAAGAACAACAATTCATGTTCAAAAATAACTTAAACTCAGCTTTAGATCCATAAATTTGCTCGAAAAAGAACCTGACTGAAGTTAATCCCTCTCCACTTTGAACTCGAGAGACAACTTCTGAATTTCAGGAAGGGTCAAAATCGATTTTAGCTAGCGTAAGTTCGCTCTTTCGCCATCAAAGCATAGTTAACAGGTGTAACATCTTGGCCATTACAACTTCGGATAATTCAACTCTGGTCAATTGTTCTGTGACCACTACCTCTGGCATTCGACGGTTCTGTCAGATCATATTTAGAAATCTTGTCTTATTTAAGATAAAGATCTTTTCATTTCATTAATTAGTTTATTTACATTCATCATATTCATTACAATCGCTAAATTTAATACATTCATTAATTCATTACGTTCAGTGCATTCATTACATTCACTACATTCATGGCATCCCTTGAATTCATGACATTCATTACACTCATTACATTCATTACATTCATTACCCTCATTACATTCATCACATTCATTACATTCAATACATTCACGAGATTCATTACATAAATTAGAAATCCTCTTTTCCAAATAAAATCTTTATATGAAAACTCCTTTCAACATTAAAATTAAATCTTTAATAAAGCCAATAATAAAAATCATTACAAAAAAGCACAATACTATGCAATACTAAAACTGATTGAATCTCTCAACGCATCATCATTCCTTTTAGTTGTTTTGGGACTATCACATATGGTAAGGTATTAATTTTTTTATTACCTAAACTAAAATGTCGAATCTATAAACGACAAAACGCCTCATCACTTGCTTTTCCCGACCGCCTGCTTGTCCGTGTAGTATGTATGTCTTTTGGCCGGTGTGTGTCTTTTTGCTCATGTATGTCTGTCTGTCTCTCTATTTGACATGCTGCTTTGCTGACATGTCGCTACCATCTCGGTCATCAATCATGCTGCTACAGTTACAGTGCAATTTTTAGTTCAAATACTTGTATTGTAAATACGCTTTAAGCCAAACTTTTTAGCCAAATATTATACACTCTTCCCCTCTTTTTCTCTGGAATCTATTTTGTTACTACTTTCTACACTCTTCGCTTCGGTATTACAATGAAAAAATGTAATGATAAATCTGTGTGTGGGGGATTAAGTTGTGGCCAGAAAAATTATACTTTGAAAAAATGTCTCCATCTCTACTTGTATAGACTATAATTTCTATAGTAATTTTTTGGTCTATTTTTTTTTTTTTTTTGGTGTGCGATTAATGTGTTTAGTTTTTTTTTTATGTGTTTTGTTTTATTTTAGCTTTTATACTTTCTAACCTTATGAAATTTTTATTATTATTGCATGAATTGTAATTTCTAACAATGAAATGGCTTTTGTTTTATACTTATCCTCCTCTCCTGTCTCTTATTTTCATTACCTCCTTTATACTTTCCTTTACACCCATGAGACAAGAAGTTGTAGTGGAAATGATGGAAGTGGAAGTGGCAGTAACATAGGAATAAGTAATTTAGTACATTGGGGAAATTAATTGCCATAACAATGGAGACAAATTACATGTGTGAATTGAAATAAATGACATTAAATTAATTGCATAAGTTTAGGCGTTCTCACTTTGTTTCACTGCTCTGCTGCGTTGTTCTATGCTATGGTTTGCATTTGTGTGTGGGTATGTGATTATGTGTCACTACTATATCACATATATTCATGTGTATGTATGTGTATTTGTGATGAATTTGACATATGTATGTATTATTAAAATTTTGTTAATTATATGAGAATTTCGGAAATATTTCCTCTAGGGCCATTAACTGAATTTTAATTTAATTCTATTTTTTTTGCTGTTTGTGTTTTTTTTTTAACTGTATAGAAAAATGATTTCACGATTTGATTTAATAAAGCAAATTTTGTAGATTTTTACATGCTGGACAAAACCATTTGCAAACAAATTTAAAAAAATCTTCAGAAATTTATAGCTTAACTTACTTTTCCTGGAAAAACGTATACTTATAAACAAAAATTCCTAAACCAAATAAATAAACACGCTAAAAAAGGTTATATGAATAAAATTTGACAGAGTCCAACATTTTTTTTTACGTGAGCTTCAATTTTATATGCAACTAGCTGACCCGTCAAACGTTGTTCTGCCTTTTCTGCGAAAAATCGCGAAAATTAAAAAAGAATGAAGTACTTGATATTTAAAAGTGAATATTCGTAATGACAATTCAGGCTTTCATTGAATTTGGAAAAATAATTTTGGATTTAAAAATGTGTCTTGACACAATTGACAATTTTAAAAGTATTTAACTTGCAAACCTGTACATTAAAAACAGAGAATCAATTTAAATGAAAATCTTAAATCCATACTGTGTTAATTAAATTTTAGAAATGAAAGTTTACATTGCGTCTGGACGACCAGAAAATTAAACATCTTTATTGTATTATGACCGATGTGAACTCAAAGACATGTACGAAAACAGCTCAAGTCTTATAGCAAAGAACATAGTGGATATTTACAAAAAAAAAGACCGTTAGGCGCGTCAGTGAGTGACCTTCGACAAAAACAAAGCCATATCGGCTGATGATACCGTTTGAGTAAAATTATTAACCCAGTTGATGCTAAAGGGGTCATTCAGCAGTTAGATAAAAATTCCAGCATATCTGTAGTAAAAAGGAATAACTTTAAAGATTTTTTTTTGTTGAACAATTTCATTAGATTTCAGTTGAATTATAGAAACAATATTTCAACAGGCTCTATATTCATATCAAAGACCATTTTTGAAATTATATTTAAAAGTTATAATTATATCCCCAAAATTATTTAAAAATTTGAATCAATTTGATGTTTATTATAAATATAGCTTTTGTTACAGCGCCACCTAACGGATTTTAAGACAGCGAAGCAGGGTCTTAAGATATTTCATAAAGTAGTAGAAATAATAGTAGAAAAAAGAATGGAAAAAGTAGTAGAAAATAGCAGTGAAAAAGTAGAAGAAAATAGTAGTAGAATAGATGGTAGAAAAAAGAATAGAAAATGATATTAAAAATTGTTGTAAAAAAGTAATAAAAAGGTAACAGAAAAAGTAGTAGAAAAATAGTTAAACATTGTAGTACAAAAATAGAAAAAATGGAGTAGAAAGAGTGGTAGAAATAATAATAAATAGTAGTAAAAAAATAGTAGAAAGTAGTGGTGCAAAATAAAAAAAAAATGTAGAAAAAATGTATTAAAAAGGTAGTAGAAAAAAATAGTAGTAGAAAATATTGGTTGAAAAAGTAGTAGAAAATAAGAAAAATTTGTAGAAAAAAGAAGTTTAAAAGTAGTAGAAAATAGTAGTGGAAATAGTAGTAGAAGTAGTAGTAGAAGTAGTAGTAGAAGTAGTAGTAGAAATAAACTTGAAGCATGGTGTCAAACCCACTAAACCAACAAACTGAAAGAATTTAAATTTTAGTACCGTACCATAAATGCCTCCTAAGATATCTCATAATAAAAATTCAGGTTATATGGAAGGTGCCACACCCCCTTTGTCAATTCCACCCATATTTTTGTTGTAACATGGCATTGTCAATTCACGTTATTGTACCAAATTTCTGTACTGTGCTATAAATGGTTCTTGAGATATACCCAAAAAACTATTAGGATTGTATGGAAGGTGCCACGCCCACTTTCCAAAAAGTCATTATGAATAGCTATGTTTCATCCTCCCGCCCAAGAAAATATATTCTGGAAATATGATTTCGGTCGGTCCAGTCGTTCAGAAGTTACACGATGTCATACACACAAAACTCTACGATTATATTTATGGCCAATTTTTTGGTCTTTCAGCGTTCAACATTCTTGGCTGTAAGACTTGGTCGTTGGCGTCATTTTCTTTGCGCTTTACGAATTCATTTGCTTGAATCAACGTGGTCGGCCAGGTCAAAGAAGCTATGGTGCGTCCCTGGTCTCACGGCATCAAGCTTGTGATTTTGCTTTGTTGTGTTGTGTTGGCTTCACAGGGGTCAAATAAAACAACGTATTCATGATGTATTCGATTTATTAGACCGTTTAAACTTCTTGGCTTTCAAGTTTTGGATCAGGGTATGATTTAGATTTTTGTATATCTTTTTATTATACTTTTTATTTATAATAAGAAAAAATACATGGTTTATTTATAAAAAGAAATAAATTATTTTTAGTTTATTTTAGTTGCATATACACACACATACGGGTATAAATATGTGACCTGGAATAAAGAAAGGGACCTAGTGTGTCAAAAAATCGATTTTGTGGTTTTGGTCCATTCTGACGTAGAAAAATATGCTAAACCGTCTGGGGGGGGGGGCCCAGCCCCCATGAATCATTTTGTGAAGCTCGAGGAAACATTGAAGGTAGTAGTGTTTTTCAAAAGCAATACATACGTTTCAGTGGTTTTTGCGGTGTTTTTCTGGCAGCTTCATTATTACCTTATTCTTTAGCTACCTTATTGTAGTATATTACACAGCCACGGCGGTATGGTTGGCCAAGAATTTCCAATCTATGGTTTCTTGGCGGAATGCAATGAGAAAAAACGTATATCTAATGGGTGGTGACACGTTGGTCTCATACGGCAAATAAGTATTTATGTGCAATCAATCTCGTGGCAGCGTGGGGCCAACATGGCACCATAAATAAATAATGTCTGTTTTCCTTGGCTATTTCGTATATTTCAATAAAAAATAGATATTTTGAATATATGTGCAATATTCGATCATATTCTGTACGAATTTAGACAGACATTATCCGATTTAGACAGACATTGACTATGAAACCTCAAAATGCATTTGAGTGAGTACTTCAATATATCAAATACTTTTCAATTACAGTAGAATATTCGTACTCCATTAATTCAAAAATCTCAATAATTCGTAATAAACTGTTGGTCCCTTGAAAAATTGCTTTAATTCGCAAAAAAAAAAATTCCATATATTTTGATCCCTTCGCTAATTCGTATTTTTTTTTTTCAATATAAGGTCTGTTCACCCTCTTATAAATGGAAATTGGGTGTTGACAACCTCTAAGATTCGAAAAAAAAATCAATCATAGTAGATAGCTACGTTCACTTTTTTTGCTGAAATATTTTGTGTTTTTCGTGGTTGACAAGATACGCGAGATTTCAGTTAAATGAATAATTGTTTTTGCTTTCTTCTTCCTATTAAATAAATTGAAAAAAACCTTCAATTCGTATTTTTCTCCTTTTAACCTTGTTAACCCTGGGATGGTATGTCCTAATAATGTTCGAAAACTCAAGTAAAATGGGAGATATGGTTTCCATTTTTTTGAGATTATATTGGAAAACTTAACGATAACTGTAAGGATTAAGAGTCCTGGACATATTTTTTTGTTTTTAATTTATTTTAATATTTGCATAAAATATTGAAGAAACGCTCCGGGTGAAAGGGTTAAATCGAAATCTCGTTAAATCAAAAGCCCCTGTAATTCGTAAAAATTGCTGATCCCTTGCGATTACAGCTGCTCAAGAACTTCAAAACTCGAAAAAGCATTCTCTTCAGTAGTCGGTTTAATCGTAGTCGGTTCAATCGTAGTCGGTTCATTATAATACTTTTCCTGAATATCCAATATATGATGGTATAACTTTTCACGAGCATTTGACGCAATAATTGGATCCATATGATTCCATTCAGGTACGGGTACCAGATAATCGTCAACAACATTCGGCAACTCTCTTGCCAATCGTTGTGCATCTTTTACACTAATAAGATAATCGTTTTGACAATAATATAAAGCAACAGGTACTTTAACATTTTCCAAAGGATATGGTGTCTGTGGTTGAGGATGCTCTGTGAAGAATTTTACATCAAACGGTGCAAAGATACGAGTCTTAGCGGTTTCAAATGTATGCATTAAACTACGCATACTAGAACCAGTGGCAAAATGATTAAGCATCACGGGTAACATTGTCTATAAATAATAATTGAGAAATAATAAAAATAAGCAAATATGTAAATGAGAAAAGAAAACAGTTATTCTGTTTTTTTTTTTTAACCTTATTAAAATATTTCATATTAGTGCCGAATATGCCGTTCAAGAAATCCTTACAAGTTTCGTCTCCCCAATTTTTTCTAAGGCATAATTCTCGTGTCCTATCGATTTGCAATTTAAACTCGCCCAGATATGGTGGTGTTTGTTTCTACAAAGTAAAAAATAATAATAAAAAATATGCTATGATATAACTATGTGCATAAAAATTTTCCACCAACCTCAATAAGACCTTCAGCAAGGTTTCGGATGGATGATTTTACATAACTCGTGTAAACACTTGCAGCAATTGCATGCATTATTTGTATATTTTTGTTATATTCGGGTAATAATGAAGACATCACAAAGAATTCCTTGGCACCCTCTGAAAATCCAATATAACTAAGTTTCTCGTGTTTGGTTGTTCGCAATATAAATGTAATCATTGCTGGCAAATCATAAATTCCAATTTCATGCCAACTATAATTCCAAAATTGTTTGCTTAAATTCGGATTAAATTTTTCATGTGAACGCGAGAAACGCGAACCACGTGAATTTCCCAACCAAACATCATAACCTTTATCGTGTAGTAAATAGGCTAAATCGGACCAAGGACCCATCATAACGAAATTGGCAGCTGATCCGGAAAAATCATGCATTAATAATATCGGAGGTCTACCAGGATTTGGTATACGATTCAATGTTAAGTAATAACCATCTGAAGTTTTGACAGTGAAATTCTCTGATGGATAACCATAAAAGTTAATAATTTGGTCCTAGAAAAAAATGGATTAGTAGTAGTAACCGAGAATACGTTTTAGTTACACAGATCTACAAAATTAAATATTTTCGTGAGATAATTGAAAACAAACAATGGTTTTCTATGTATACTTGAGCTTTGAATCTGAATCGTTATGCAGGATTTTTCTATAACGTCAGAATTTTTAAAAAAACCTTAAACCTAAAGTGCGATTTTCGTCATTTTATTATACAATTGTTTTGACAAGTTTCGCTAGAAACTTGATGCGATCCTTAAAACCATCATAATTTTTTAATATGAAGCTAGTTTACGGAAATTTTCTACCGTCTATAAAATTAAGAAACAAATTTTCATAATTTTTTCTATCGGTTTCGTTGTAAACTGCTATAGTGACGACCTCGATAGCCTAGTGGATAGTGCACTAGACTTTCATCTGGGAGGCTCGGGTTCGATTCCCGTCTTCGTCTGGTGGTTAATTTTCATTACTTTCTTATATTCACTATCAATATGAAGTGTATGAGAATTATAAGATAGTGTACAAGTACACACCTTGGTTGGTAATGGCAAAACCACCAAGCCGATAAAAAATTGCCACACCGCCGTTCGAAATCGGCGTTAAACTGTAGGTCCAACTATGTGGTATCACAATGGGCCGTTCAGGCTTAAGTGTGTCTCTCGACAGCCACTCCAACCTAATCTAACCTAACTGCTATTATCTACTTTTTGAATTATTCAGAAAAGTTTTTGATCTAGCCTTGATATTCATAACAATTTTGAAAACTCTAACTTCAATCGATTTTGGAGTTATTTGAATTTATAAAATCTTCACAATAAAGTACTAACCCGATTCAATAATTTTTCACTGGTGATATGGCAAATTTAATTTTAAGATCTCATTTTTAGGTTAAAATTACTATTTACTGCTAATTTTAAGAATCGGCTTCTAGTGAATTAAGTAAAAAGAAAATTTGTTTCTAGATGTTATAGACGATAGAAAATTGCCAAAATCGATCTTTTCGCGTTTTTGGGTTAAGATTTCTCTTGAATCGCAATCTTGATCCTGACGTGATAGACATGTGTTCCCGATTCGGATTCAGCGCACAAATAAAGAAATTTTTACTTATTTTCAATCACCTAAGACATTGCAGGCCTGTGTTATTGCCAATTATTATGTGATGATGGTGGCTCCATTTCCTTTATGTATCCATATTTTTATCTTACCACAGTTTTCATAAAAGCTACTTTTCTCACACTATCAGGATATTCCCCGAAAAAAATACTCCGTGCTAAAAGCATAGCTCCCGTTAATATCAAATTTAAGTAACCCATGATATTATCGTGTGTAGTATGTAATCAGAGACGCTTTAAAACTAATTGTGCACTAGTGAAAAGTTAGCAATTTGCTTGAAATATATATACTTATATTTGCTGCAAAAAAAAAAGAAGAAAATTGAATGAAACGAAACAAAATTTTACACTTGTTAATGTACTGTAAAAATTTCATTTAAATGAGGTAAGTATATATTTGTTAGTAGTTTCCAACCGACACCGTTTCCGAAACTGAATCGAAAAAAAAAAAAGGAAAATATTGTTTTTATTACAATTAAAAACTAAATTCATATTACACTTTATTCACTCCTTCTCACAGGATATTTGCATACCAATAAATTTCTCCCTTTTCCTTAATATCAAATTTAAGTAACCCATGATATTATCGTGTGTAGTATGTAATCAGAGACGCTTTAAAACTAATTGTGCACTAGTGAAAAGTTAGCAATTTGCTTGAAATATATATACTTATATCTGCAGCAAAAAAAAAAAAAAAGGAAGAACATGGCCTGGCCGCCTCAATAAAGCTTCGCTAGTTGGCTCTGATATGTGCTCGTCAGTTAGTAAGACCAACTGCAATTAGGTTCTTCTATACCTGGTCCTTCCAACGGAGCTTAGGTTATCCCATTCTGCCCGTTCCACCACCGTGGTACAAATAGAATACCTTCTTAGGACCCAGCCAGCGAAGCTGCTGAATTTTTATACGCTAGTACTATGTCAGTGCTGGCGTATAGCTTCTTTAATGCACATTTCCACGCATATTAGATCATAGATCTTGCGAACTATCTATCATCCTTTCGAGTGTTCCCAAAAGTCTCTCATCATTGATGGTGATCGGCTACGTCTCAGCGCCATACATTAGAAGAGAAGGACGATGGACTTATAGAGCGTTATTTCCGTTCGTTATATTCTTCTAGTTAGGAGCCCAAATCGTGCTGTTGAATACGGCTTTACAATCGACGAACAAATGGTGGGAGTAGATATGTTTTTCTCGGTTTTTTTCAGGATTTGGCGTGAGTATCTAGTCGATGATTGACTTGCGAGGTCCATACCCATGTAAAACCAAAAACTTTTTTGCACAGCACAGCGCCACTACCAAAAGAACAAACCACACCATATCGCATTTTCGATCGTGTCTCAGTGGCTAGTGTAAATCTATACATAAATATATTTTTCTTTTTGAGCATTAATTTTTGTAGTTTAATTTTTTCGCCATTCCGTGCAAGTAGTTCGATTAGCTGAGCGACTTAGTTGTTGATGTCGTTTTCTTCGAGCCGCGTCGGAGCGATTACACGCTAATCAATTCATTTATACATTAGTTTGAATATGTTATCGTCTATTAAATATGAATCCCCCACAACGTAATAAATTTTAAAAATTTGTGCTGCTGAAATCATCCCTGACCTCAAATAAATTGCTTCATCTACAAGTACTCAAAAGCTTTTGTTTTTATTCCCAAATAAGGCAACAAGCTTCTGGGATTACTCGATTCTTGCAGTTTTATCAGCCTGACTTCCTTTCTGTAAATCATGGGAAGGTTGCGTGATTTACTTATTAGATGTAAGCTTACAAGTTCGATACAACATCGAGGAAGCTCTATTTAATTATATTCCAAAGGCAAATCTGGAGTTTTTCAACGCAAGAGTCTTGACTCTTCAATCATTGCCTGGGTAAAAGCTATGCTTAAGAGTTAGGAATTACATATACACTTGGCAATATTGCATTATCCATTAAGATCATCAAAGTCCGTTCACAGGCTGGTGTTTTATCGCCTTTAATATGGTGATTGATAATCGATAATCTTTCAACCAAGCTAGATGAGTTTGGTATAAATTCATCGATTATGTTGATGATCTTACGAAGTTTGGTTTCAGCTATTACTGACGTAATAATGATTCTAATAAAGCTGTCCTTGTTCCCTTCGGTACGAATTGAACCTTGGAACCTCTGAACCTGAACCTTTTTCCATTCAAGATACCGTTGAAAGAAATCAAATTCTTGGGTATTAACACCCGACAAAAAACACATAACAGGAAGTATCACTGTCCCATGTAAGCCATTAGGTTTATCCGGGAAGATGTTATTTTGGCTTTATACCATGTCAGTTAGGCCAATTCTAACCTAACAAATGCGGCATTTGTATTATGCCCCAGAGTCCTGCAAAATTCGATCGACACCAAACTAACCAAGTTACAAAGGCTTGCCTATCTCTCCATAACACAGCTTATGCGGGATTGTCCTACCCGTGGCATTGATGCGTTGGTTGGTCTTATACCGCAATTACTTCCCTGAGGCTGCATATTTCGTCAAACTTTTTAATAAGGGGCCACTGCTAATCTGAGCGAAGTTCCAAATACTTTAATCCGTGCTGTGTCGGATTACGTGATTAAGAATTTATGTTTAGGAAAGAAATTCATTCCAGGTTTGATTAGAATGGTCAATGCATTAACGCAGATGGTTCGAAAATGGATTGTGGTTCAGACTCTGGCGTCGTTTGTGTCAAACACTAGAATTGAAATCCCTTTGAATATTTCAGTATTTTCATACCGAATACAAACCTTCAACAAACTATCGGGGCCAACAACCTGCCGGCTCTCAAGGCGGTTTTTGTCGTTAAATTTTTTCTCAAAACTTGTGAAAGAGTGTTTTGATAAACTGGCTAGGAAAGGCTTCGATCCGTTTTGTGGAATCAATTTTTAAAAAGTATGCAAAAAAACAATGGCTCACATATTGGAATCTTATTCAAGCTCTTGGACAAGCTAAGAAGTCTCTCGGTCCCTTTGTCCATAATTGATTTATCGCTAGACTGCTAATGGGTTACATATACACTTGTGGTCACATAATTAAGTCACTACAACAATATTTTATGCTGAGTTTGAAAAATATCTAATCCAAGAATTTTTTATAATGTCATTTAGTGGTACTATTAGTAGCCTTAAAAAATATTAAGAACAATTACAAAATAGTGACGTATTTTGTGGGCAGTCGGCAATTGTGTGTGAAGGAGTAAGATTAGAAGTGGATATATAATTAAGTCATTTTATTTTCTTTTGCAATCAACTTGACTTAGTGCACTTCAATTCCATTAAAAACCAATAAAATTGATCATTTACACATTTCTGTTGAACAATTGTTGATTTTGGTTGTGATGGGCAAAAATAAGAGTTCCCCTCCCTCGAAGAGGCAGCTCATTCGGAAAACTTTCCATAACCTTGGGATTATTGCAAAGGTCGTAGAAGAGCTAGTTTTTTTACGTGGAAAAGTGGTCAATGAGATAAGATACTACAAAAAGTTCAAATTATTTCACAAAAGAAAAAAACACTTAAAACGTCTCCAGCTGAAGATAGGTACTTGAATAGGCTCATCAAAATGAACGATTTCTTTCTTAACTTTCATCAAACTAAGATCACAAATGAACTTAGATTATAATTTCAAAAAATATCAGCCAGAACTATACGCAAGCGATTAAACGAAAAAAAATATTAGGACGAATTAGCAGACATAAACCTCAGTTCGCAAAACGATATCTCCACTAGTACCAGCATTTTTGGAAAACGATTGTTTGGAGCGATGAATCCAAATTAAATGTGTTTGGGATCGATAGAGGGCTCTTTGTTAGGCATCCATCAAATACTGAGCTGGAACTAAAATTCACTAAAAAAAACTGTAAAACATGGGGCCCTTGTGTAATGGTTTGGTGGTGTTTCACTGCATCTGGAGTTAGTCCAATTGCTTAAATTGATAGCAAATTTTCTGAAGAAAAGTACAAAGGCATCCTTAAAAATCATCATCTCCGAGGATACGGTGTAAATTTACCTTCGGGTTGGATCTTTCATCATAATAACGATCCGAAACACACATATCGGATCGTTAAGTCTTGGTTAAATGAGAACAAAATAAAAATTTTCGAGTGGCCAGCCCAAAGTTCATATTTAAACCATATAGAAAATCTATAGAGTATTTGAAAAAGGGTCATGGCAGCGCAAAAACCTTCAACCTTCATTCAGGAAGAATAGAATCAAATCACTGCTGCCCAATGCTCTGGTACTAGTCGAAGAGATGTACAGAAATTATCAGGCAAAAATGGTTTCCATAAAGTACTAACAGTACCAATAGACGACCTCGATAGTCTAGTGGATAGTGCACTAGACTTTCATCCAGAATGTTGCGGGTTCATTTCCGTCTTGGTCTGGTGGTTAATTCTCATAAACTTCTTATATTCACTTTCGATATGAAGTGAATGAGAATCATAAGAATTGCCACACAGCCGTTCGGAATCGGCGTTAAACTGAAGGTCCTACCATCGCCACTGTGGTCTAGTGGCAGAGTGCCAGACTCTTGTTTCTGGAGACCCGAGTTCGATTCTCGGCTTGGGTATGTTTCTTATCTATCTTTCTTTCTCTCTTCCATTCTTTCTTGGGGCTTTGGTACAATAGATCTTATAGGTCGCAGTGCCTGACTTTCGAGTCGTCCTACCTTGAAATAATAATGCATGAAACAGTACCAATGGTAAAGTTTCAGTTCAAAGTTAAAAATCATCAAACTTATTATTTTTAAATATTTTTGTTTAGCATATGACTTAATTATATGACCTCAAATTACGCCATAGACATACGATAATTTGGAAAATTTTTTACATATTTGACATTATAACTGTTTATTTCTTTTATAGTTTTATATATTGAACTGTTAGGTATTTATTAATTTAACGTTGGTTTTGTTTCTTTTCAATAGAAACTTTATTTTTTTCTTAAAATTCTTCTGCTCATAAGTGTATGACTTAATTGTATGTCCACAAGTGTATATCTGGATATAAAGTGTTCAAATATCACCTTAATAAATAAATAAATTATGTCTGTCGTCTGTATTTGGAGAAAAACGAGAAATCAACTTACATTCTACATTAATGCCCAGCCTTAACTCGGCACGGAAGGGACATTTTTAAGCGGTCGTTAGTTACAGTCAAATACAATTTAACAAAAGATTTTCTATCCTACATTAGACTAGTTATCTCAATTAGTAGGTTGGCACAAAAGACCATATAAAAAAGAAATGTGTTTTGTGATTTTTCGAGCAGGTTCCTTGTGGTGCATAGTTTTCACACTTGAAATCAACTTCCAATATTTTTAATAAGCTTTAGCAGCAAAAAGGATATTTTCTACCGCAACGCTTATACAAAAATAGAAAGAGATTTTAAAAAAATTACAGATGCTATATTTCTTGCACAAAAATTTGTCAGTTGTTAATTTTGAATATTAACATTTTATTTTTGTTTTTTTTTTTTTTTAATTAAGTTAAACCAATTTTTTTTTAGAGATCAATATACATATAAATGTTTCTTTTCTTCTCATGAGGAATGTACAGAATGTCGAATATTGGATTTACAGTGTAAATTCCGTATTATAATTTAACTCATGTAAAAATTGTAATTTGCCTTTAGAAACGAATAGGGCATTTTCACTTTTCTCCTTTTCTCTTCAATTACACAAATGTAGTCAACTAAATTTTTAAAGGCAATAATTGTAATCGTAAGCGGCGGTTATTAAAAATTATAATCGTAAAACCGCATCGTCGCATCACTAGTTTTTCGATTCTTCTCTTTGTCGCTCATTCCACCTCTTCAAAAACGCACTCGCGGAGTGCATCTTTTCTTAATTTTCACTTTCGTAAATCTAAGCTGATGTAGCAAATCCAAGAGGCTTTTAAAAAAACCAAAGTTTAAGTTTTGTCCTTAAAATTTTTGAAGTGAAACTTGTTTTCTCTTGTCCTAGAGTAAAACCAACCGGATGTGACGTCGCGCATAATTTTGCAATGCGACATAGTTTTGTCGAGCAATGTGCATGAGGGACTAAATATCAATATTCCGTAACTGAATTCACGAGCAAACTATAAAATAAACGATTCATAAATAGTTTTAATTCAATATAACATATTAATTACACACACACACGCCTATGGCAGAAAGAACAATATGTAGCGTCGCCATCTTAAAGTTTATGACAGTTATACATTTCACATACAGATGGCGCAAATGTCCAAGGAATTACATGAAGATGTCGCATACAAAAAGAGTTTGCTACAATTGCCATTTACATTACCGGTACAGAGTTGCAATTTTTGTTCTAGCATTACTACAAAAAAAAAAAAATGGTTGTGTATTAACGAACACAAGGCAGAAGTGAAACTTCTGGTGAGCTAAACAAAACACAAGCAAATGAAATTAAAAAACACAAGCCAATGAAGCAAAAAATTTAGCGATTGAAAAATTTGATTTGCTTGTTATTTGTTAGTGTTTCGTTTAGTTCACCAGAAGTTTAAATTCTGCCTTGTGTTCGTTAATACACAATTTAGTTTTTTATAAATTAATTTTACGTTTTATATTTATTGATTACAAAATAAATACGAAAATCATTTTACACTCAACATTCTTCTTAAAAAGGATTTCCGCGTAGGCTGAATATAATCCTTTTTTTAATATCCAATATATGATGATATAAGTGAGCATTCGTCGCAACTATTGAATCCATTTGATTCCATTCAGGGACAGGTTCAAGATAATTTTCCACAACATTCGGTAACTGTTCTGTCAATTGTTTTACGTTACGCTACGCTAACAAGATAATCATTTTGACAATAATATAAAGCAGTAGGTACTTTAACATTTTTCAAAGGTTATGGGTTCAAATGGTGCAAAATTACCTATTTTATAAACTTGATATGAATGTATTACTTCACGCATACTGGAACCAGTGGAATAATTTTGAAATATTACGGGTTACATTGTCTATAAATAAAAATTTAAAAAATAATAAAAAAATCAAATAAACGAAGAAAGCAAATTGGTAAACAATTTTTTTTTTATGTTTTTTAACCTTACTCAAATATTTTTCATCACAACCACATATGCCGTCCATGAATTCCTTACAAGCTTCGTCTTTCCAATTTTTTTGAAGGCATAATTTTATTATATTGCTATTCAAGTTGAGCTCGCCAAGATATAGTGGTTTTGATTTCTATAAAAATAAAAGTGATAATGAAATAATATTCTAATATATTTAAATATATATAAAAAAAATCCACAAACCTCTATAAATGTTTTAGCAATCTTCGTAAGGTTTGATTTTATATTACTTGTGTAAACACTTGGAACAATTGCATGCATTATTTGTATATTTTTGTTATATTCCGGTAATAATAAGGACATCATAAAGAATTCTTAGGCACCCTCTGAAAATCCAATATAACTTAGTTACTCGTGTTTGGTTGTTCGCAATATAAATATAATCTTTGCTGGCAAATCGTAAATTCCAATTTCATGCCAACTATAATTCCAAAAATACTTTTTCAATTTCACATTAAATTTTTTAAGTAAACATGAGAAACGTGAACCCCATGAGTTTCCCTACCAAACATAAAACCTTTTATCGTGTATTAAATAGGCTAAATCGGACCAAGGACTCATCATATCGAAATTAACAGCTGATTCAAGAAAATCATGCAGTAATAATATCGGAGGTCTGCCATGATTTGGTATATCATTCATTGTTAGTAATAACCTTCTGAAGTTTTGACAGTGAAATTCTCTGATGGATAACCATGAAATTCAAGAATTTAGTCTTAGAAAAAAAGAATTAAAGGAAATTTGTAGTTTTAGTAGCTGTAAAAGCCAATGATTGGCAGTTAATATTCGTGTTATGGTCCCCTGAGAAAGTTTTCAATCAAAACTTCTTGGCACTCAAAGTGTGATATACACCATGATATCAGTCATCGACTAGTTTACTATAATTTCCTTACATTTTCTTATCTCTTTCTTACCAAATTATCCATATTTGCTATTTTCACCACATCAGGAGGATAGTCTGCTCTTAGACGAGGAGACCAGTCTCTTGAAACTGTCAAATGTGAGGGAAAAACGGGAGAGACGAAAGGCGAATTGTCTTTCATCTCTCCCGTCTTTCCCTCACAATTGACAGTTTCAAGAGACTAGTCTCCACGTCTAAGAGCAGAGATAGTTCTTTAATACAATCAGATTCAAAATTGACTTCATAGTCATAGTTTCAATCTGTTTGTAATGTATAATTAAAGACGTTTCTCAACTTATTTTACACTACTGAATATTTTAGAAATTTATTAAAACTATATAAAGAAAACAATAACGAAATCTTACGCTTATTAATATGGTGTGAAAATTGCAATTAACTAAGGTGGTGCAACCGATTACTTACATAACTATATAAATTTTAGAAAAATGCGCATAATTTCGAGAAAGAAAAGCAATGTTATTATGTTTATAATGTGATCTACAAAAAGTGGATGTCATACAAATTTAACTATTATTATTATTATTTGAAGGTAGGACGACTCGAAAGTTAGGCACTGCGACCTATAAAATCTATTGTACCAAAGCCCCAAGAAAGTAAGGAAGAGAGAAAGAAAGATAGATAAGAAACAGACCCAAGCCGAGAATCGAACTCGGGTCTCCAGGGACAAGAGTCTGGCACTCTGCTACTAGACCACAGTGGCGATGGTAGGACCTACAGTTTAACGCCGATTTCGAACAGCTGTGGGGCAATTTTTTATCGGCTTGGTGATTTGCCATTACCAACCAAGGTGTGTACTTGTACACATTCTTATAATTCTCATCCACTTCATATCAATAGTGAATATAAGAAGTTTATGAGAATTAACCACCAGACCAAGACGCTAATTTAACCCGTAACCTTCTGAATTAAAGTCTAGTGCACTATCCACTAGACTATCGAGGTCGTAAAGTTTAACGAAGACTAGAAAAACTATTATGTCGTCGCCGTGGTTAGTATACTAGACTGCTACGCAGGGTTCTGGATCAAAAATCAAAAATAAAATGCTTCTAAATGGCAATGTCAAATGCCCCGAGAAAATTTTTTCTCTTCGCCATTCGGATTTGGCATAAAATTGTTGGTTCCATACACTTGTATACAAATATAATTCGCACAACATGAATGAATACAAAAAGCTCGGTCTAAAACTAAATTATACGTATCCCAGCGTCCTGCATTTTGAGTTTTATAAAATTCGTACTAACTTTTGAACTGCAACCTCTTTTGGGATATTTTTTACATCAAAATAGAGGTCCAACATTGGTTCCTTGGCCATAAAATACCCTTGTATATCGATCCACTCTTTATTGAAACAACGATTAACTTTAAAATCGTAAAACATAAATCAAATACGAAATTTTAAAATATCGGGATTCGTATATACTATAGTTCTACTAAAACCAACTTTCAGTACTTTGCCATTTTTAAAAAATTGATTTTTATCATACTCTATTTTTTTCATTAATTCGTGTTGTGTTATATGTATTTGTACACGAATGTACGGAAAAAGGAGCTTTTCTTGGGCAATTTTTACGCTTAACCGTACCAAGGGGTGAACCCGGATATTTCACTTAGCATTCCAGTACATAACCACTAAACTAAGGCAACTTTTGCGTTACTCTTTTATCGGTTAAAAGAAAAACGCTGCCACTTCCTTTGCCATTGTTCGACCCTTTGTAGACAACCTATCTGAGATATACAAAATCGAAGATTCTTCAATTTCTAAATCAGAAGGGGTGTTTTTTTTGTCTACTAAACGTCGATGCTGTTATTTCTTCTTTTCTTTACTAAAAACTCTAAACTTTTCTATGGAGAGTTATTAAAATTTGATATGGGGGGGGGGGGGGGGGAGGGGGTAAAATGAGTTAACAAAGAAAGCTACGTACATGTGTATTTCTTTTAATTGTTAATTTATGTATTTTTTCTCTTTATTTGCACATTTTATATAATACTAATTAATAAATGATTGTTTTGTTAAATAAAAATATATTTCATGTATACTTTGTTTTTTTTTTTTTTGGTTTTATTAATGTAAATAATTACCTCTAATTAACGCATTTAGGGTTTTCAGAAGTATGTATGGAAAATATTTACTTTGTTTTAATTATTTATTTATCCAAATGTTTTCAAGTTTTTAGTTTAATTCTTAAAAATAAACTCTTAAATAAAGTTAAATTAACAATCAAAAGCTTAGTTTTTATATTATTTCCAAAAAAGGAAGAACATTTTACTCCATCGATCGCTTCAAAATGATTAAAAAATTGTGTTTAGTTTTCGCTTTCATTGTGGTTTTGCTTATTATTGGCAGTGAATCAGCCGGCGCTAAAAGACCTGGTTTGCATATCTATACTCTTGAATACATAGTACTTTGTTAGACTTCATTTTTATTCATACATATTTCTTCTTCTTCGATAGCAATCTGCTCCCAGCCACATGCAAAAGGAGAAGGATTATGTAGAATGCTACTGTTTGGATTTTGGTATAATCCTGGTTCGAGTAAATGCGAACAATGGAGAAGTGGGGGCTGTAGAAAAGGTGCAGGACAGAGTCACGAAACTGTGGAGGATTGCATTAAAACATGCATAACCGGTTTTGAATAAATATGTACGAGAAGAAAAATTCGCTGAATAAATACAAAATTTTTATTATGATGTATGTGGTATAAATTAGTGATATGGTAGGGCTATAACTGTTCAGGCAATGCTTTGGCAATATTGTGCCAAGCCGAGTAACTCTTTCATTTTTGTGAAGTTCTGAAACTCAAAGATGCTTCCTAGGTAGATGTTTGTTAAGAATTCTATTGAAGTGGTTTCTTCGGCAAGGATTTTAAACCTAGTACGTTATAATACAGGAGATGAATTGAGGTATATCATTCTTCTCTGATTTGCAATGCACATTTCATTAACTCATATCGTCCCGGTACTAGATGCCATGATTCAATACGGAAAATTTTCAAAACACAATTCCCATATGTCTTCAATAAGAAATTTTAGTACTTAAAAAAATTAAAAGAAAAATGGTTTCTGAATTTTAGAGGGTAGATTTGGCTCAGTACATATAGAAATATTGAATAGTGATTACTTCTGGGAAAAATTTATAAATGTATTTTTGACGAATTTTCAAAGTTGCTGTTCGATTAGTCGAACTTTGGGACGATATGAGTTAACCCTTTCAAGCACACATTTTTCTAATAATTGTTTTTTATCCATTGGTCATATTTTTAAGTTTTCAGGGTAGCTGATTACGATTTTGATATCAGATTTTTAAAATTCAAAATGGCGGATCCAATATGGCAGACTGAATCAGTGAAACTTATTCATATCAACAAGAAAATTGGTATACGGGCGACCCCGAAAGCCTCGGTATACCAATATTCATATTGATATGAATAAGTTTTACTAATGCGGTCCGCCATATTGGATCTGCCATTTTGAATTTCGAAAATCTGATTACAAATTCTTAATTAGCGACATTTAAAACCAATACATATCAATCCGTTGAAAACTTTTCAAGATAATGAATTTTCTTTGCAAAAAGTGACTTTTTTTTAATGTTTGTTTATTGATATTAACAAACTGATGAACAACATTCGATTAAAAAGTTGAAATATTGAACGCTTAACATGTCAATACAGTAAATTTGAATATAGAATCATGAAAGTCGAGTCACAAGAACTTGAAAAATTAAAAAAATGGTAGTATTCTAGGTGGGATATACGTCTTCCCACCGTGCTGCAAAGGGTTAAGAAAACCATTTCCTGTAATAAATTCTGTTTAGAGCTCTGATATTCTTTTGGTTTTCCTTCAAAAATAATCTCAAATGCATACCAAATAATTTTGCATAATAAAGCATCCAAAAAATAAAAAAAATACACAATTCTTAAGTAGGAAACACAAATTTGTTCGAGTGTGCTGTATTGTAATGGTGAATGTACATTAGAGTGGGTCGAAGAAAAAAATTTAAAAAGTCCACCCCCTTGAAAACTTATGTGGAGAGAACCTCGAAATCTAAAACCAAAAAATCTTTTTTTTTGGACCACTTTAAAAACTGCCAAAATGAATTTTTTATCATAACATTAATGAGTACAATATTTCCTTCTTAGATGTTATTCATCTCCGAAGTCATATTTCACTAGTGCAGTCTGTTACCCAAAATTCTACCCCCCTAAATGCAATTTTATTTTTCACAAAATTAAAGCGCTTGAAAAATCATTAAATTCTTACCCAAGAAGTATTCAACTAAACCCATCAACAAACAAGTTATTGCTACTTAAATTTATGATGCACTTTTAATTTTAATTAAGTTCGAATTTTTTGTTGTAGCTCATTTATTGCTTATAATTTTCACAGAATTTAAATGTCATTCGCAAAACACCGATAATTTTGTTAGTGTTGTGAGCGAATCTGCACTTGCAGCCACGGCTGAAAAGCACATGGACCATATATTTGTCATTTACAACAATGTATCATTTATGAATATCGGACATTAAATACCAAAGTTATGATAAAAAATTCATTTTGGCTGTTTTTAGGGTGGTCCAAAATTTTTTTTTTTTTTTTTTTTGGTTTCGAGATACTCTCTACATAAGCTTTTAAAGAGGGGGTGGACTTTTCAAACTTTTGGTTTTTGTATGGGGACCGACCCGGTCTAATGTACATAAATATATTATTTGCTCCATATATTTTGCTAAAGTATTTGAGATCTGCTCTCCTTCAGCAAAATTAAAAAACAAAATTTAAAAATTGCGAAAACTGAATGAGAACTCCGTGATTTAAAAGAATGTTTTACGAAAGGTTTCGAACTTTAAATGGAAAAAATATTTAACTTGCACAAAAAAGAATTCCAGAAAGCGAATGGCACATTCAGTTTTTTGATACAATTAAAACGAAAACCGGTTCTACCGCCTAAAGTGACCATTTGGAACTTTTTTTCACAATTTTTTAAATTCAACCGTTAGCTGTAATTTTTGGAAAATGTTTCAAATCAAATTAAATTTGAAAATTAAATGAAGTTATGTTGAATATAACCACGTCTTGCCTAGCTATAATTCATGTTAATGTTCCTGTTTTACCATCAAAATGTCTAGTCGAAACACCTTATGTTAATGTTATACTAAAAAAAATCCAATATTTTGTCAAGACAGTACTGCTGCTATCAACCCTAACATAAATTTGAAGTTTCATTAGATTTTGACGTTTGTGTATTTAAAAATGGAGCAAGTTAAACTTAACAGAAACATATTTAATACATATTTGTTGCTTACGGTTCAAAGTATTTTGTGAAATGAAATGTCTTAACATAATTTTCCCACGTCATATTTTGACAGTCATCAGCTGCTCTGACACGAACATGAACATTGCTATTCTTTCGTCCGTAGGTTAAACCCTAACTAACTTATGTATTTACAAGTATTTCGATTGTGCCGTATCGTCATGCCTGTTAAATGTGATAAATTCCCTTTTTAATGCACCATGAAAATTTTCATTTAATTAATAATACAATTTTCTATATAAAGCACATAAATTTTATGATAACAAAGTTTCAAAACATTAACAAAGTTAGTAATAGAAATAAAAATGATTAAGAAATTTATTTTAGTTTTTGCATTATTTGCTCTATTTATTATTTCTAGCGAAGCCAGGTGTGTTTTATATTAACACTACCATATTCTTTGTAAAACTCAAGTTTGCTTTATATATAGGAGGCTGCAATCAACCTCATCCCCAGGACAAAAGATTTTGCATCATGCTATTCCATTTATATTGGCATAATTCAGATTCGGTAAAATACGAGGAATGATGTGCTAGCTGCTGTAATACTGATGAAGGACAGAGTCATTAAACCATGTAGAAATGCATTAAGACATGGGTATCGGAGTTCTCATAAATAAATAAAAAGCTTCATTAATTTAATAAATGTGATAAAAATTTATATATTTTGATTTAAAAAAAATGTTATGCATGACTCTTGGGGCAATTTACGTTTCAATTTCATTTGATTAGTTTTCAACTTCATGAGATAAAGAATATTGATGTTAACAGCATTACCTAAATTGGTGCGTCGGGGTAATTTATTTGTCAAACGTAAACAAAAACTGAAAGCCTCGACAGAAAAACGGCTCGACTCGACTCTCCAATTTAAAAATGATTGTTTGAATTATTGTTCTTTGCATGCACTTGACTTTGTCAGTAGAGTAGATTTGGCGTAACATTCACAGCATTATCTTCGTTAATCTGTTTCTCAACTGCTTAATAAGCTCGTAATAGCATCTTCGCTTGATCTTGAGGCGTAGATGGCAAATCTTGTCCGGATAGGGAAAAGGTCGCCTGGGCAATAAGTTCATTCAATCCGTTTAAATCAGCGGTACCGGGTAGAACTATACCAGCCACGCTATAACATAACATATGGATATGTGCCAAAGATTTGAAGAGATGTTAGCGTGGTTTTTATTCCAAAAGCAAACAAATTAAATCACACTGCTGTAAAAGATTATGGGCCGATAAATCGCTCATCATTTATTTAAAAAAAAAGCTTGAGAGACTTATTGACATGTATAAGGGATAAGGAATATCGCGCAGCACGCATACTGCAAAGTAGATCAGTGTATAGCGCTGTTCATGAAGTGGTTGTTACCATTGAGAAGTCATTGGATTTTAAAGAGCATAATTTAGTAGCTTTCCTTAACATTGAAGGAGTCTTCAATAATGTAAATACGAAAGCCATCCTATGCCTTCTAGTAGTTGATGAGATTATAAGAACCTTCAAGGGAAATTGAACGAGGGTTGTAGCCTACGCTGACGACGTAGCAATATTTAACCCTGTAAAATTCTTGACGACGATTAGTGAGATCATGAAATCAATACTTGGTGAAATTTCCAACGTTACAGCTTAGGAGTTAACCCTGCTAAGACTGAGCTATGAGGGAAATAAAAATTAGCTTTCGTTACCAAAGTTGAATGGAGTAGTGTCCGACCGAATATTCGGCTTCGGTTCTTCGGCTATTCGGCCTAAAATTGCACCTTCGGCATCGGCTTTGGCAAAAAATGGCCGAAGTATTTTGCCGAAGCCGAAGATTATAAGCATTTTATTTTATAATAATTTTTACTATAGATTGGCAGTAAAAATTTGTACAAATAAATAAATGTGAAGTGGTTATATAAAGTATTTACATTACGATTTCTGTGTTATATTTTCTCCGTTTGCTTCTTCCATTTTTACTTTTGAAGTAACCCACAGATTCGGCTTCGACCTCGGCCGAAGGTTAGATGAATGACCGAAGTTCGGCTTCGGCCTAAAATTGCACCTTCGGCATCGGCTTCGGCTTCGTCAAAATACTTCGGCCATTTTTTGCCGAAGCCGAAGATTATAAGCATTTTATTTTATAATAATTTTTACTATAGATTGGCAGTAAAAATTTGTACAAATAAATAAATGTGAAGTGGTTTTATAAAGTATTTACATTACAATTTCTGTGTTATATTTTCTCCGCAGATTCGGCTTCGGCTTCGCCGAAGGTTAGATGAATGGCCGAAGTTCGGCTTCGGCCAAAAAATCACCTTCGGTCGGACACTACTATTATATATATTTTCCGTTTCGATTGTGCCGTATCATTATGCCTGTTAAATGTGTTTTCAAAACGTTAACAAAGTTGGTAATAGAAATCAAAATGAGTAAGGAATTGTGTTTAGTTTTCGTATTCATTGCGGTTTTGCTTATTATTGGCAGTGAATCAGCCGGCGCTAAAAGACCTGATTTGCATATCTATACTCTTGAATACATAGTACTTTGTTAGACTTCATTTTTATTCATACATATTTCTTCTTCTTCAATAGCAATCTGCTTCTAACCACATGAAGTAGGAGAAGGACCGTGTTTGATGTTTCTGTAAGGATATTGGTATAATCCTAGTTCGGGTAAATACGAACAATGGAGTAGTGGGTATAATACAGGAGATGAATTCAGGTATATTATTCTTCTCTGATTTTCAATGCACATTTGATTAAGAAAACAGATTCCTGTAAGAAATCCCATTAAGAGCACTGATATTCATTTGATTTTCATTCAACGAGAATTTCGCATGCATACCTAAGCAACACAGACATTACTATTTAATCTCTAGCTTTAAAGCAAATAGCATCTTGCCACGACGAACCTGCTGTAGTTAGTTCGTTTTGGATAGGGATCCTATAAGGTTTTGAGCGACTGCGTCTACGACTTCCTTGGTGGTTGTTGGTTAAAGCTGCTTTAGTGATATTATTTGCACATCGTAGCGTGTGTCCGATCCAACCATACTTCCTGACCATGAGACATCATGTAGTATGGATTTTTGTGTTGTTACGCGGAGTAGTTCGGCATTGCTGATTGTGTTTGGCCAGAATCGTCGAAGCATCGGTTTGCAAAGTTTTATAAGAAAAGAGGTTTGAGGCAAGTGGTGAACATCTTGACCTTGCCTTCACGTAATAGATCCTTCGATTTCTACACTTCTCTTAGAGTGCACATGACGCTTCGTGCCTTGCAAATATGGGTTTCGATGTCCTCGTCGGCGCTACTATTTTTTGATACAATTCAGCCAAGATAGCAGAAAGTGTTTACATCATCAATTCTGGTGTTGTTTAGCAAAAGAGGGTTGTTGTTGTTGTAGCGACTGTGGGGCAGGTTGTATTTAATAGGGATGGGAAGAAAAAGACAAACACAAAGATTAGTTGGGTGAACCTAATTCCAGTCCAAGGAAATTGGCGGCCGTTACCGGCTCGTTCCACAGAAATAATGGTATGAGAGTGGTAGAATCAGCGGGGCATCTGAATAGTGGCAGCGTGTTATGCGGACTGTTTTCGCACTTCGGGCATGCATTCACAATTTCACGGTTTATCACCGATAGGTAAGAGTTCAGCGCTCTGGATACTCCCGAGCGGAGTTGCGAAAGTGTTGTTCGCGAGTTTCTAGGGAGAGAGAGCTCGGAATTGCAGATGGGGGAAGGGGCACTGTCGAGTACTTAGTTTAGTCTGTAATTGTCTATTGTGTTTTGCACTGTGTGTGACGACCTCGATAGCCTAGTGGATAGTGCACTAGACTTTCATCTGGGAGGTTCGGGTTCGATTCCCGTCTTCGTCTGGTGGTTAATTTTCATTACTTTTTGATATTCACTATCAATATGAAGTGTATGAGAATTATAAGATAGTGTACAAGTACACACATTGGTTGGTAATGGCAAAACCACCAAGCCGATAAAAAATTGCCACACCGCCGTTCGGAGTCGGCGTTAAACTGTAGGTCCAACTATGTGGTATCACAATGGGCCGTTCAAGCCTAAGTGTGTCTCTCGACAGCCACTCCAACCTAACCTAACCTTTGCACTGTGTGTGTGTGGAAGGCGTTCTGAGTATTTTTGAGATCTTCTGCTGTTAGGGGTGATGACATATTTTGAATGAATTCTCTGATGTTAGTGAGTTCATCGCGGAGGTCGTAACGGACTGCACGGTTGGGAGGAGGATCATTTATGTATGAGGGTTGTTGTTGGTGCTGTTGATTCTCGTTACTTTTGTTTTGCTGATGTTTATCCTCAACCCAACTAGTAGCGTATTTCGGTGGAGCTATTTCAGTTTTGCTTCGATGTGACTGAAGTTATGTGAGAATAGCGACGATCGTCAGCATAGTCGAGATCGTGCAGCTTCGCAAACGGGGTTCACTGAATACCGCTTTGTGCTTCTTTATTAGTGGCAATCATTACTTCGTGATGGACCAGTAGGAACAGGAGTGGCAAGAGAACACACCCCTGTCGTACGACAACATCGATTTTACATGAGTCACATGATATTATTATACCATCCGGCACTAGTTTTGTTATTTATGGAGGGGCCTCCATGTGCCTATTGATGTATCAAAGGCGCTCGAAGACGATGAAGACAAAGTATAGAGTTGAGTAGAGTTCATTTGTCTGCTCGATGATAATTCTTAGCGCGGCAATGTGATCTGCCCCTAATTGTGTTAGCAATTGGGGATAGTCGATCCAAGATAATAAGAGCGAGCATTTTTTTGAATTGTATTCAAGAGAATGATACCACGCCAATTCTTGCAGTGACCCAGGTCACCTTTCTTAGGAAGAGCAACTATTAGACTTTCGATCCAGCGTTCAGGATCCTATCTTTTATTCCAAGCTTCCACAAGAAGAGGAGTTATAGCATCGCCAGCCCATAAAGTACTCTGTTTAAAAAAACTCCGAGATGATGCCGGGTCCAGTAGATTTGTTGTTTTTTAACTTTTTGATAGCTGTCTAAAACTCTTTTGATGTAGGAGGTGTTTTTGATATTTTGAGGTGGTTCGTTGCGGTTGTATTGCTGAATGTTTCATCATTGTAGTGGTGGTTTGGTGTTGTCATTTAATTCCTGTTGTTTGGTACTTGGCCGATCTTTTGTTTGGCGGAGGTAATCAGAGCGTTTTCGACAACTAACTGCAAAATAGTAAACGAGGATTGCGGAGTGCGCTGATCTGCTGTGGTTTTCTCAGCTTGTTCAGTAAAAGCTTTAGCTATTTGATAATCTTTAAGTTTGGCTATATAAAATTTTGGTCTTTTCGCGGATCGGTTTGTCGGGGCGAAAACAAACGAGTAGAGGTGGTCGGTAAAAGCATCGGTGTAGCGTTTATTTTGGATGTCAGCAATAAGCTTAAGCCATTTACATTCGATGAGGAAGTGATCGATCGATCTGTAAGCCACCACCTACCAAGAAAGAGACCGTGTGTTTCACAGAGACCCGTAATTATAGATCCATTGTCATAGGATTTGCTTTCATAACTGTGAAACCTGATTCGCTGCTGTCCTCTCTATCTAGTGGATGAAATTAAAATACTAACCCTTAAATACTCATTGGCCACTGCAGTGACCAACCACTTCAATGGTATTTTTGTGCAAATTACCTGACGAATACGACAATTCGGCCACAGCTCTTTCGCCCAAATTCAAATCCTTGTACCGTCACTGATGTATGTATGCACCATATGCGTATATCCGCCAACTGCTGATTAAATTGACTTTCAGCTATGTTCATGCTGCATTTCATTTATATAAATATGCGAGTGATGAAGTTTAATGCATAATGAAGTCTCACATTTATTATGTTCACATGTAACTTACTTACTTACACCCACGCCCGTTGAAGAAATGAGAAAATCCAATGAATTTTTTGCTTATTCATTTTTTTACTCTATAAAGCATAACACTTCCGTTTCCGTTGTTCCGTAACATCAGCGCTGATTTCAGCTATGCCGGCACTACTGTATTACATTAGCTGCTACTTTTCTTTTCTGTTTCTTTTGGCAGAGTTTCTGCGGTGTATATATTTTTTTTTCTTTTTCCCTGTTGCATTTATTTTTTGCATCTCAAGCATTTTTGTTAAACTACAGCAGGATTAGCTTCTCTTCTTTTGTTTGTTTGTGCATGCTATGTCGTATATGTTAGTTGCTTGCCTGCTTGTCTCCGTGCTTGCTGGTTGTTTGTTTGGTTCGTATGCAGATAGTTTCTGATTTTTGAACTTAAGCTTCTGTTCTTCTGTGTTCTTGCAATTTCTTCCTTCATTTAATTTTTTGGTTGTTGATTTTGGGAATACGCTGATTTAATTTGCAATTGTTTTGTGATGTTTATGTGTGCGTGTATATGTTAGATTCTTTCTCCTGCATCATTCATGTTGTATCCTGACTTCCATAGCTTAACTTTCCATGTAAAACTTATGGGCCCTCTCTTCTCCTCTTTGGTATTCGTGCATGCATTGATGTTAATTTTATTTGTTTAGTAAATTTTCTCATTTTCATCATACTAGAAGCAGCTCTTTTTTAATGCCTTTACCTCTGCACCTACCATTGACGTAGTCAGGGAAGGAGCGATTTGTACCCTTGCCGTTTTTATATGATTTTGAATTTTCAACAAAAATTATAAATATACTATATACCAAATCGACAGAAATTTGTTAGAGCACTAAATAGCCAGCAATTCCTTAACCTCCAGCCACCCCCAAGTCTATTTTGACTGCGCTATCATAATTACTTTATGTATAATGTAGAAAAGTATGTTCTATTATTTAATGTAATTAGTACTGAGTTTTAGAAAATATCGTTTGCATACTCTCTATAGAGTACATATTTGCATACAATTTTCAATTAGTTTTTTATATTCGAATGCACTTAAAAGTTAAGTATAATGCATTTGTATGCATATTAAATTAAAATGCAACTCTGTAGGTATGTTTTAGTATAAATATATCTACCCAAGAAAACAACAGAGGTCATAACATCTTTGTGCTTACAGGGATCCATTTGCTTCCATTATGATCCCTAGCCGATGATGTGGCCGCAAAATCTGAAATTATTTATTAATAACTAATATTTTTGATGCATTTCACGAAAAGAATTCAGTTAGTCCCTCCTGTTTTGAATGCGGTGCTTCTAGTAGCTGTTTTTAATGCTCTACACCCACAAATTTTTTTAGCCATTTTGATATCTAAGATTTTAACTGTGTTAAGCTAGGGATCGCATGTTTCTCTAGTCCCCGTTCACTCTAAAACATTGCTTCTTTACACTGTATTGTTAGATAAGAGTCTATAAATGTTGTCTCCAAAAATACCTTATTAATTTGGTCTCTTCTACATACAATACACGGTTTCGCTCTATAGTCAGAAAATAAATTTAATATCATATTATAATAAAATTCAGTAATATCAATTTAGTAATGCTACTTCAATTAAAAACACGGCAAAAATTTTATATTTGAGATTATCAATTCTCAATTTACTTGTACGATTCACTTTGGAGCCGCTCTTTATGATGTAATTTCCACAAAATCTCTATCACAAGTACTAAGACCGATTGATCACGTTAAGTATCGAAGATTCGCTAATAAGAAGCAACCAATATGATAACACTATACAACAAAATGAAAAAAATTACAATACCTATCTCCAAATTTGATGGTTCATAATGTCTTTTGTCGAATCTGCCATCAGTTTTATCAACTAGCAACTCAGGTTTTTGAGATATGGGTTTTTGAGTTCCTAGACATGGGTCGACATTTTTATCAAAATTACCATTTCTTCGAAATGAAAAGGAAAGCATCTATATCTCTCAATTAAATTATCTTTAATTCAAGAGTTAATTTGATTCTATATTCCATTTCAGTCAAAAGTTATAGAGTTTCGAAGTTGAAATTAGCGATTTTGCCACGACAAAACTGATGGCAGATTCGGATTCAACGGACCAAAAGGCATTTGTAGATGGGTAAAAAACAGTGTTGTATAGTGTAATAGGAAATTATAATCTGTACATTTATTAGTGTAACTACAATTTTATTCCAGAAGATCCTGAAGTGCTACAATATTATATTATATTATATATATAATTATATTTCAATTTAAAGAGCTTGACGAGTAGGTTAGCCAAAAATGATCAGATTTAAAATCGGTTTAGCCAATTCCGAAATATTAGCGTCGGAAGTTCTTTAAAATTGTCTCATTGAACAAAGCATTGCGTTCATCGTTGTAAACATCATTGCTTAAGCGGGAGTAAACAAATGAGAGAGAGAGTGAGAGAAGACATGAGTAACGGCACTTCTCAGAATTATCTAACGAATATGCATACACACAATAACAAAACAAACACCAACGAGTAGTTTGGTTCTCTTTTGATATTTGTTTTTTCATAAAGAGATTTCTTGAGCAAACAAAAATAGCCCCAGTTACTGGGGCCTTACCGACTAGTTTTTATCAATTGAAATAACTGTATTTCTTATGAAGAAACGACCGTTGTAGTAAGTGGTGTCTGGTTTAAGGCGTTGGCACATAGAGCCCGTTGTGTACGTGAGAACGAAGTATACAACTGGCATGAAGGAAGTGAAGGAGAGAGGCGACATAATGCATACGTTGGCAACGGATATGTAACCATATATTAGATTCTCTGATGGAAAATTCGTCGATCGGGGAATTTGGAAAACAATTTTTTGCTAAAATTTCATTCATAAAAACATTTTTTTTTTTATTTCTGTACTATCTCGCCTGAGAGACGTCTAGTTTAGAGGAAAGGAGAGAGGCCACATAATGCATACGTTTGATGGAAAATTCGTCGATCTGGGAATTTAATCAAAAATCGGGGAATTTGGAAACAATTTTTTGCTAAAATTTCATCCATAAAAACATTTTTTTTCTATTTCTGTACAATCTCGCTTGGAAAAACGTCTAGTTTTTATCTAGTTTAGAGGAAACCCTGGTTAGTTTATGTCGAAAGTAAACTAGACTGGTAAACCTATCTAGTAGTAGTGTTGATTCGATACTCACATAGTATCGATACTTTTACTCATTACTTGTATCGAATAAAAGTATCGATGCTTCCGAAAATATCGGAAAAAAGTAAATATAAAAGAAATATGTACTTGTATCGAATACTCTTTTAAAGAGACAAATTACTCTTTTTTTAAGTGATTATCAAGGAAAACATTCAGGCCAGAACGGCCCATTGTGATACAATATGGTTGAGCCTACAGTTTACGCTACTCAACACAAGTTTTTCGCCAATAAATCATGGTTTGAGATATTTCCACTGGAAACACGTGAATCATATAGAAATGACGTCAATTTTTTTTTAGCAAATCGAAAACTAATCAACAGATTGAAGCTTGTTAAAAATATTTTATTTTAATGAAAAGGTTTCAATAAACATTATGTTCTACATGCCTGGCCGGAAATATCTTCTAGAACTTCAATATTGTACTGCAATATTGTCATACATTGAAATATTGCAATATGGACTGAAATATTTTGAATAATTCTGCAGTAGCATTTTGAAATATATTATTGATTGCTGTAAAATATTGTAAAATGATCCACACTTTTAAATATTGTATAGCAATACTTCAGTTTTTTAAATAAATATTTTCCAAAAGTATCGAGTATCCGATACTGACCCTTTTTTCCGATACCAAGTAAAATACTTATAGCATCGAGTAAAAAAAGTACTTGAATCGAATGAAAAGTATCGAGTTTTTACTTGTATTTACTTGTATCAAATCATCACTATCTAGTAGTTGAATAATTCCTCATGAGGAAAACAAAGAGAACTATCAAAAAATTTATTTTTTTTAAAGAAAAATATAAACAATTTTTAATATTATGTTCTGATATGAGCAAAAATTTGCAGCAGTTTCAAAAAATAGGAAATAAACTGACAAAAACTGTTATTTTTTTTTTATATTTTACAAATAAAGTAACGGATTCCAAATTAAGTATCTATATTTTTGACCGAAACGTCAAGCTATCGACGTACCACAAATCATTGTTGAAAACCCTTGGCATTAATTCAGACAATGAAAAATGTAAGTCTGTTACAGACTTACCGTGCTATTCCTACGACCATAACAAAACTCACCGCACTGACAATTGACTATTTCATGACAATAGACATAAATTTGCATTCCTAACCAAACTCAAAAGCTCATTGTCATTGTCATAATGCTCAATTGTCATGAAAGTTATTATTGTTGCATATGCAAGTGACAAGCAAAAACAGCTGTTGCATAAGCAAATAAAATTTGTGTAAAAAGTTTTTTTTTCGGTATTTTAATGGAATTGTAGGCATGCGCGGCCGTTCGGGCAAAGAAACAAGAAATTGTGGAGAGAAGGAAACTTCTGAGAAACTGAGAGGAACAAAAATGATCCCTTCAGCATGCAAGAAACAATTTTTGTACAACAATTTCGATTTAAAAAATCGCTTTGCCGAGATCTCATTCAGCAACTAGAGCCACATGATGAATATGGCTGACTTTCAAAATGCAATAATGAAAGTATCAGTGTAATTTACCATTGAACCGTTTCTGAGTAAATTGATTGCTTTGCGCAATTGTGTTGTTAATTTGCACTACAGCACAGCTGCGTAGTTTTCTAACGATTCCTCAGTAACACTCACTACTGATTTGATTTGCACTAATGCATGTGTTATCCGCTCAAATTTGGTTTCTCTAAGAATGTAAATAAAATTGCATAATTAATAAATAATCATAAATATATTGAGTTTAGCAGAAATACTTACTTTTTTACTTTACTCTTTTCCATTTTGTTTATTTTTTTTTTTGAAGAAGAACAGGAATTGCCCGCGATTTTTAAATCAAAATTGTTATAGTTTTTCTCGTGTTATCTTTGTACAAGAATACAAATATTGAAGCCCAGTGACACAAAAACATTTCAATTTTAATGACAAATCACTTTTCATAACAACACAAGAATAGCACGATTATTCTTAGGAAGGTGACAATAGAACAGTCTATGACAATTGACTCTTTTTCGTATTCATAACAAAATTCAAAAGCTCAAAAAGCGTCAATTATCATAACAATTGCAAAAATTGCTTTATCAAAATTAGTTTATTTGTTTTTTTTTTTTTTAATTTTTTTTTTTTTGTTTAGAGTCAGCTGACTTGCGGTGTATGAAGCTATAAATGCAAAGCATTGTATTGATTATGAAATAAGAAAAGAAAAAAAATAAGAAGGCATACCCAAGCCGGGAATCAAACCCGGAACCCCCCAGATGAGAGTTTAGCACGCTACCACTAGGCCACAGAGCGAATTTAATTGAATGTGCAACTATTTTTACATTCAAAAGCTTTACACCTCGGTTTGGTGTTTTATAAAGCTTTTTTCTTATCACTATCGAACAGGAATACGTACAGGAAATTCCGATGACAAAAAATTACAATGTTTCTGTGACAATCAGGCTTGTCACTTAACTAAGAATTAGTCTGTAAACTATCAGCCATTATGCAATTATAACTGATTTTTTGTGAACGAAATTGAAAGATATTGATTTGGAAAACATGTGGTTTTAACAGCATAGAACTGGGGTTTATGGCATTACTTCTGCCAAGTTTCGGTTTATATTAAACCATCCGTATAAACCAATCGCCCCTTTTTGTACCTTCCGTCTTGCTTTCAATGCGGATTTGCTCAGTGCTGCCTGTTAATTGTTGACTGGAAACTTTTTTTTCGCCGATGTGTTGTTCGCCCACTGTTTAAACCGAATCTTCTTGTTGTTCTCTGACTAAGGCAGAGGTCGGAATATATTGCCTATCTCAATTTCCCGTCATATCTGGCAACGTGCAGCTACAGTATGTTTTCAGTATTTGACCATCTGATGAAACTAAAATACGTAAACTTCTTTCGAATAGGATTCGCGGTCTACATTTCCGTTACTGCTGCATTTTCAGCATCCTTTCCAAGTTTATTCTCGTTTCTCGCTATCACGGTTCTGGTTGCTTCTATTGTACTAATTATTTTGGGTTCCTTCTTCTTGGTCCGCAGAGTAGCCATCTTAAGACCTCTTAGTTGCTTATACAAGTAAGGAGGCCATGCGAGAGTTAGCACTAAACTTCATAAATCCTTAAATATAGAACCGGGTCAATGTTTGTCGGGAGTGTCCCAACCATCCTTAATTTAATGGCGACAAACATGAACTGAGCTATTTGAAGTTATATATAAACAGGTTAATGAACAAATGTAGTCATCACAACAACAATGTATATAGAGATGGGCAAAACAGACGGCCGTTTCGGAATCCGCCACAATTCCTCATCAGTGATCTTAGGGATAGTTCTTAATCTTTCAATATCCTATATAAGCTACTGATATTTGAAATCATAACCCAGAATTACGGATTTGATTCCAAATATCTTCACTGAATAGAGATATTGAAAGAAGCTACCACTACCGTTCTATATACTTATGTTGTTTTTTCCAATTGTAGCTAGTCTGCATAACAGTTCGTTATTTGAAAGTCTAGTACATGAGAGAGAGTGTGCTCATCTAGGGATTTACAACATTCCATTTCCCTATCAAATGCAACAAAATGCCTGAGCTATTAACTTAAAATTTATTATTTCCGAAATACTGCGTCTAATATTCGATTCACTAAAGTCCTACTAGGCCGAAGCCTTAGCTTCCATGGATTTTGCTGAAGTGTAGCTATCGCGTGTGGCCCTCAAATTCATCCAAGCTGATACCAAAAGCAGGGAACCTATTTCTGGTTCTGCAATGGAATCCCACCCCAGAGTGGCAGGGACCAGTGTGGCCAACTTATGTTTTTCAAAATCCGCTAAAATGAGGAATAAAACGCGTATTTTCTTAAAAAAAACGTTAAATTTTTTACTATTAAAAGTCCTTGAAAACTCGATACATTTAAGCTTTTTCACTAATACAGGCACACATCTGATACTTCCAGTCAATGAAAATTTCTTCGATTTTTCGAAGTTATTTTAAATTGAAAAAACGAACTGAGCGCGTTTTAATTTTCAAAAAGCACTAAAATCAGCGGGAAAAGCGCTGAGTTGGCCACACTGACAGAGACTTATACAAAGAATGAGACCTGATAGTTCTGCTGCTGATGTACAACAAGCATTGCTTTTTTTAATTCCTGCATCGTTGATTCATTTACACATTTAATTTTCTTAGATTACAGATCAAATCAGGATCCTGAGACAACTAGTCTCACATTTTTTTTCAATTATTTGTTTTAAACCTATTTGAATCAGTAACTACCCCTTCTTTAGAAATGTTGGCTTGCCAAGACAATAGCTTTTCGTTACTCTATAGAAATTGATCATTCTCCTTTTTTATTAGAGTTTCAGTTTATTTTTTCCTATGCTTTAGATTAATTACACTAGAACCTACATATATAATTTTTTTGTATTTTTATTATTAAATATATTTATTATTCTTAAGAGATAACCCCAAGTTGTATATATTCAAACATGTTTGGGGTTTTTATACGAAATAATTAAGCAAACTATATGATTAAGGTAGCATCGCCAGAGTATCTGTGCTTTTAAATATACATATATTCTAAAAACAATTTAACACAAAATTCATTGATAACCCCAATAGGTCTTCAGAAATTTAAGATTAATAATAATTTTCTATATAAAGCACATAAATTTTGGAATAACAAATTTATAGCTGCCAAAACGTTTAAAAAGTAAGAAGAACACAGAATAGAAATCAAAATGATTAAAAAATTTTGTTTAGTTTTCGCCTTAATTGGATTATTTATTATTGCTAGTGAGGCGGGAGGTGTAAGACCAGGTGTGTTTTATATTAAATTTGCTATATTCTTGACTTTGTAAAAATTACATCTGTTGTATATTTTTTATCTTATCCGCTGCCAATAGAAATTTGCTCACAGCCGCATCCCCAAGGAAAAGGTATGTGTCTAATGCATATATCCGGTTTTTGGTATAATTCAGATTCGAAGAAATGCGAGGAATGGTCCACTGGCGGTTGTAATACCGATGAAGGGCAGAGTCATCAAACCATGGAGGAATGCATTAAGACATGTGTGACGGGGTTCTAATAAATATATAAAAAGAGTTTTTGAATAAATGTGATAAATATGTAAAGTACGTGTAACGTTTTCATTATGATAAAAATGAAGATTCTTTTGGATTATATTTGGTTTCAATATGGCCTAATTAGTTTTCAATTTCATGCGTTAAAGATGATGCACAGTTTCGATGATTTATAAATCTTAAACTCAACTTACTTGAATAAAAACAGATCGAGTTTACAAATCGTTGCCTGAGAATAGATATGGCGTATGTGTATACGTATTCTTATACCTATACGCCAAATCAATTCTCAGGCGACGAAATATTGGAAAATTCTTTTACCCAAGAAAACAACAGATGCTTTTTTAATAATTTTAGCCGCACTGTTTGCGTATTTGATATTTGTATTTTAAATATTTGGAAAGTTCTAATTACTTTAAGAATTTTTGCTTTAATGTGTAAACATTTTAGTTCACGGTATGGGTAAATTTCAATAATGTGTAAAATGTAAATAATTGTATGATACGATGCACAGTGCGATGAAGAGGACAAAAATTAAAAAAGTTGAAGTAGAAAAATACTAAAAGTATTTTTATAGACTTAAGGACAATATTTGAAGGGATGTAAGTATAAAAAATTGAACGGGAATATAACAAAAAATATGAATAAAACGAATTTTTTTTAATATTTGCATGCACTTAGATGTTACATTCATAACAAAATCTATGACTTGCATTATTATTAATATAAAGGAACAATTTATTCATAAAATGACAACAAAAATATCCTTGTTTCAATTAAAACAAAATTTCAAGGGTCTAAGTATTTAGCTCAGTTACACTCGAAAGAGACTAAGTACCTTAATTTGTGACCTTCAAATGGGTCTCAATGACTTATAAAATGATATTCCAATTTACTGATACTTTCTGAATAATCCCCACAAAAAACAAAAACGTGATGAAGCTATTGTTTCAAGTCGTTGAGGTTTTTTTAATTATGTGATTCCTATGTGCTCCTTTGTTTTCTTCAATCACTACTTAATGCTACACCAAGAGTGGTAGCATAAATTATTATCTAACCGAATTCTTATTTTGTACTTTGATCCTTTCGACTGTAATTAGTGTTGGAGTTAGACTAAAGCAAACATTCTCGTACTTTTATTATTTTTTCTTTAATAGATAAGGCATAAAACCCTTTACAATCATAATAGTCTTGACAAATTTGTTCACAAAATTTTATTTTCTAAAAAAAAAAAAAAATTTGGCACTTTGACTTACAGCCTTTTACTTGTATTAAGAAAAATAAAAACTAAAATTTTAAAATGTTTAGTTATTTAATCACACGGCGACATTAAACTTAGATTTTGCTTAGGACATTATTTTTATATAGAATACTCTAGTTTAATTCATTGCAGGGCAGGGCAATTATACCCTGATCCTCTTATTTGTTGTTCAATATTTTATTATTATACTAGCTGACCCGACAGACGTTGTTCTGCCCTTTCTACGAAGAAGCGAGAAAATTTAAGTTTATATCAATGAAGAAGAATGAAGTTTCTTGGTGTTTAAAATTGAACATTGGTAATGACAATTTTTTAAGCTTAAATACATTGGACATACATTGAATTTGGTAAAAATTCTAGATTTAAAATGAGGCATCAAAATTGGCATTTTTAAAACTATTTAATTTGCAGAAGAATATCAAAGACCGTTCTAGAAGTTATATCTAATTCCAAAAACTATTTAAAAATATAGACCCATTTGCTATTTATTATAAAAATAGAATTTATTACAGCGCCACCTATCGAATTTTGACATAGCTAGGTAGGTTCTTGAGATATTTCATAAATTAGTAGAAATAATAGTAAAAAATTATAATAATAATAAAAAATAGAAGTAAAAAACTGTGAAAAAGTAGTAGAAAATAATAATAAATTGTAGAAAAATGTAGTAAAAAAGTGGTAAAAAGTATAAGTAGAAAAAGTATTAAAAAAGTTGTCGAATATTGGAAGAAATGTTGGAAAAAATAAATTAAAATTGTGGTAGAAAATAGAAGTAGAGCATGGTGCAACCATCACTAATCCAACAAACTGAGAGAATTTTTTAAATCCGGTATTGACATATAATACTTCCATACTAAGATATCCCGTAATGAAAATTCAGGGTATATGGAAGGTGTCAGGGTTGTTGTAGCATGGCATTGATAATTCACGTTCTTGTACCAAATTCCTCTACTGTGCTATTAACAATTCTTGAGATATATCCCAAAAATATATTAGGATTAATTTTATTATGGTTCAGTTGAAATGTAGAAACAATATTTTAGGACGCTCTATATTCATATTAAAGACCATTTTTGAATTTATTTAAAAATTTGAATTAATTTCATATTTATTATAAATATAGAATTTGTTATAGCGCCACCGGATTTTAAATAGCTAGGCAGGGTCTTAAGATATTTCATAACGTAGAAAAACAATAGTAGAAAAAAAGTAGAAGAAAATAGTAGTAGAAATAGTAGTAGAAAAGGTAGTAGGAAAAAGAATAGAAAATTGTATTACAAATTGTTGTAAAGAAGTAGTAAAAAGGTAGCAGAAAAAGTAGTAGAAAAATAGTTAAACATAGTATGTAGCATAAAAACAGTAAAAATGGTGTAGAAAGTATGGTAGAAATAATAGTAAAAAATAGTAGTAGAACAAACTGTAAAAAAGTAGTTAAAAATAGTAGAAAAATAAGAAAAAATGTATAGAAACAGTAATAGAAAAAAGTACTAAAATAGTAGTAGAAAATATTGGTTGAAAAAGTAGTAGAAAATAAAAAAAATTTGCAGAAAAAAACAGTTTAAATGTAGTTGAAAATAGTAGTAGAAATAGTAGTAGAAAATAAAAGTGCCACACCCACTAATCCAACAAACTGAAAGAATTTAAATTTAATACCGTACCATAAATGCCTCCTATGATACCTATCTCATAATGAAAATTCAGGTTATATGGAAGGTGCCACACCCTCTTTGTCAATCCTACCTACATTTGTTGTAGCATGGCATTGTCAATTCTCGTTATTGTACCAAATTTCTGTACTGTGCTATAAATGGTTTTTGAGATATACCCAAAAAACTATTAGGACTGTATGGGAGGTGACACGCCCACTTTACTTAAAGCCATTATGAATAGCTATGATCAATCCTCCCGCGTAAGAAAATATATTCTGGAAATATGACTTCAATCAGTCCAGTCGCTCAGAAGTTAAACGATGACATACACACAAAACTCTACGATTATCTTCTATATACATTCTGTCAAATAAGTACCCGGAAATTCTCATTTTAAATTTTCCCTCTGAGAATATTTCAAAAAATTTTTTTTCCCAGGTTGGCACAACTGTCAACCACTATTCTGTGAATTTTTATTGCTATGTGTCATTTAGTTTGGTTACGGCGTCATTAAGAACAAGTCAACCTTTTGTGTGCGTTGCGATTTCGGTTTCGGCTCATTTTTGGCGCGTCATTCCGATGATTGTTGACTTGTTTGCATGTCGTACTCGAAAACCCATGTCTCGTCACCAGTTATGATGCGTTCGATGAACGTTGGATCGGAATTCACGCGTTCAAGCATGTCTTCAGCCACCTTACTGCAATTCACTTTTTGAAGAAAATTCAGATCTTTTGGCACCAATCGCGCTGAGACTTTCCGCATACCCAAAACATGTCGTTTTGGCACAAGAAATTTCGTTTGAAACACAAAATTTCACACAAACTCTTTGTTCGATATTTTTATATCCATAGTAAAAATCGCAACCTGGGAAAAAATTTTTTTTTAAATATTCTCAGAGGGAAAATTTAAAATGAGAATTTCCGGGTACTTATTTGACAGAATGTATATAAAATAGAGTTCTGTTAAATGTTTAGTCCTAATCGGTTTCTATATTATGCAACGGATTGTCATGAAATTTAGTATGTAATTGCTTTGGACATTTGTCGAGTTAAGTCTATATTTATTTTAAGTTAATTTCAAATAGTTTCTTTAAAATAGACCATTATTTGTACCAAAGTCAGCTTTTTTATAAAATTTAGCTACTTAATGTAAAATGCTGCTTAAACTATAAGAAGTACATACAAATTATGTACAGAAAGATTACAGATCTTATCGTTTGCTAAAATAAAGTCAGTGGTGGTATATATCTAAAGTTAATGGTTTACCTGTAAAATGCATTTTTATGTTCCCCTTACATTTGTTATTGTAAATATTTATGTTTTTCCTAGAACCAAAACCAAATATTTTTTTACTTCGCTCGCTGTGATTTCCACCACACAAACACAAAGCAGAAAAGAATGCGTATGAGCTTTGCGTTTGAAATTTTTTTTCATTTGCATGAGTGTAACTACATATTACTAATTTGATCACAATATTTCATAGTGGTGTATGGATGAGTTGGTTAGAAGGGAAGGTAAAGTAGTGGATGTAGTGGATGCTTCCCTTCTATTTTCTTTACCAAAGTATTACCATTTGCTGTAACAGAATCTCCACTACCACTCCACCTAATTTCGCTGATATCAAGGATTTCGATGTTATAGTCAGCCATTTGTTTCTCAAGTTGTGCTAGTTTTGACGCTTGAAGAAGTGTTCTTTCAATTCATTGTGCTATTCATGTCCTTTTTCGTGCGTAAATCTCGTCATCATTCGAGTTCCATTATATCCGAGGCCGTACTTTGTTTCTTTAATCATTTTGTTATCATGGGCAGGTGATTGGCCTACCGCAGACGATCCTGAGTTGATGAATTGAGAATCAGCGTTTTTACCAAACTTTTGTTGTTGTGCACCTGGTTTGTGTCAAGGCTGGCATTTTTACAGATTTACTGTTGTGTGGTGAACGTGGGGGATTTCATAGTTTCATGCCATTACTGTCAAGATTCCATTCCCCATAATGGACGTCGCTACTGCATTTATGTTCTTTTATACAGTCGCCTTGCTATACGCAGAAGGGGATATTTTTTATATGAGATAGTCTTTTGGGCTATTGGTTATATTTGAAATTTTAATAACATGAAAAATGTTTTTTTAAGAAGAGCATCCGGTCATGTCCTTGCCGGGAATCGAACCTGGAACACCTGAGATGATAGTCTAGCACGCTGCCACTAGACCACCGAGGCGACTATTTTTTAGCTGTGTCTTAAAAATTTCTTCAAAAAGTTGTGAGAGTTTGGATCGACAAATTTACATCAAGATTGAAAAATCGGCTAATTCTAATCATTTTCAAGTAAATTTTCTTTGTACTCAATGGGTTAAACACTATTAAACATATTTTATCGCTCGTTGCCGTTTCGCCATGCCTATCGCATCGTTAAATGTGATAAATTCACTTTTTAATGTACTGTAAACATTTTCATTTAATTAATAATGTAATTTCCTATATAAAGCACATAAATTTTAGGAAAACAAAGTTATAGTTTTCAAAACGTTAACAAAATTAGTAATAGAAATCAAAATGAGTAAGAAATTGTGTTTAGTTTTCGCTTTCGTTGCGGTTTTGCTTATTATGGCCAATGAAACAGCCGGCGCTGAAAGACCTGGTTTGCATATCTATACTCTTGAATACATACTACTTTTTTAGACTTCATTTTTATTCACACATATTTCTTCTTCTTCAATAGTAATCTGCTCCCAGCCACATGCAAATGGAAAAGGATGGTGTAAAATGTTTCTGTATGGATTTTGGTATAATGCTGGTTCGGGTAAATGCGAACAATGGAGAAGTGCGGGCTGTGAAATAGGTGCAGGACAGAAATTCCAATATAGAGAGAATTGCATTAAAACATGTATAACCGGTTTTAAATAAATACGTGAAGAAAAGTTCTCTGAATTAGTATGGTAGAGCTACAACTTCTTAAACAATGCTTTGGGAATATTGTGCCAAGCCGAGTAATTCTTTTATTCTTGTGAAGTTCTGAAACTTTGAGTTTGATGTTTCCTAGGAAATGTTGGTAAAGGATCTTAGAGTGTTTCACATTTGATCAAGAAAACAATTTGCTGTAAGAAATCTTATTTAGAGCTCTGATATTCTTTTGGTTTTCATTCAACAAGAATTTCAAATGCATTCCAAAGTGAGGCAAAGTGGGTGGAGTTTTTATTAATTTATTAAATAGGGAAGTGAAAAAACTGGAGTTTGAAATTTTAATTACACTATGTCACAGAATTTGACTTACAAAATTTATTCTATATATAGTTAGATTGGTTTCCATCACCAGATGATCCTTTAGAAACGATTAAATTACGTAAAGGCTAAAAAGGGAGATAATGATGGCGTTTGGAAGCTGAGGAGCATGTGGTCTATATTAAAATGGTCTCTACAATCATCTTTTTATAATAATAGCCCAGTCGGTAGAGGAAAAATACACCAAAAGTTCATAAAAATTGTTAACTGCGATTTTTTTTAGTAATCGTTAGTGGGGGTATGATAGATAGAAAAACCACAAAAATCAGTCCTGGGGTTGCAAAGGGGTTGAATTTCTGAGTGCGGAGTCTATAGGAAAAATTGAATTACTCGAAAACCAAACAAGCTAGGAAGAAAAATCAAAAATAATTTTGAAGAGGATATAAAGTTCAACATCCTCTGCCACTTTTATTGACAACGAATAATTTTTTGTATACAAAACCTGTTGGTTTTTACTACTTTTACTATTTGCAGGCCTATTAAAAATAACTGGTTTCACTATATGTTATAAATTTATTATCTTTTAGTTCAAGACATTACTTCTGAAAATCCTGTAAAAGTTAGAAATAAAAAAATTCACATTTAGCGATTTTATCAGCAAATTAAAGTTGGTCAAATTTTTGGCGATTTTTTGTTGGTAATCAACTAAGTTACAGGCTTATAAGTGCGCAAAGGTACGTAAAACCGGTTTTTTAATGGTAATTCAAGATTTTGGGGGTGTTTGGAAAATTTCACACACAGACTCTTGTTTTATTCGACAAGACCTACAAGAAAAATTGTATCATTTCCCAGGTATTTTTTACTGTCGCTACACGGTGTCGCTATTTGTAGAAAACTTAAGATTTTATTAAGAAAATAATAAATGTTCCTCAGTGGCTTCGAAACGCTCACTGGTTGCTCTATGGTTAGTAAATTATGTAACTGGGTATTTTTACCCTGAAGTTTGATCATTTTAAAATAGGTTGTGATTTCTAACTACATTATGGATATGATATTTATCTAATAAAAGCTATTTAAATGAGAATGCTCAATTAAATGAAATTAATTTCATTACCACATTAATTGTTATCTGATTATTTTTTCTGGATTAACGCCGCATAACCAAAAATGTAAAAATATAAATAATGTAACCGAATGTGGTGATTTCATAGTTCTACTCAAAAATTCAAAACAAAATGTTAAAATCAAGTAAGTATAGTGCTAGTAAAAATGAAATATATAGCTCGTTTCAACTGAGTTGCCTATTGAGAGAATTTAATTAACTGTTATTTAGACCAGAATTTGATAAAAACTATTAACAATTGATAGAACTTCGTGGAATATTCTCGATTTCAGCACCTTCTCTTTCTACTTCAAGTTATCAACTCTTTTGAAACGAGCTACTTAATTAATAAGAGTTTTTCTACTAAAACGGTAACTTCTTTTTCCAGTGCTTTTCTTTATCCTACTACTGAACTCTCTCTTCAACATCATTGCACAAGAACTGAGTTTTACTCCAGGTCGCTATGAATTTGCTATAGAACTTTTTAGAAATATTTCCAGCACAAAGTTTCGTGAGAATTTATTAATATCACCTGCATCGATACAGACAGCCATGGTATTGCTTTATATGGGATCTAATGGGAATAATGAAATTGAGCTGCGCAAATGTTTGCACCTAGAAAGTTTCAAATTTAAGGAAATAATTTCCGATGATTATGTAAAATTTTTAAATATGGCAACGAAAAATGAAATGTGTCAATTGGATATAGCAAATCGTATTTTCGTGAAAAAAGAATTGAAGGTGCAAGCAGAATTCAATGAACTTGCTGAAAAATATTTTCATTCTGGCGTCGAAGCAGTCGATTTTTTACGAAAAACTGAAACTGCCAAACTCATAAACGATTGGGTTAGATTGAAAACTCATGGAAAAATTACGGAAATAACTCAAGCGGGAAATTTTGATAATGATACTCAAATGGTGATATTGAATGCTATGTATTTGAAGGCTCAATGGTTGTTTCCTTTTAGTAAAATGATGACTGAAAACCTTGAGTTCTCTGTGACTCCAAGAAAGAAATCAATGGCATTGACAATGACACGCTGGGGCACACAGGTGCGTCATGTTACGTTTCCTGATTTAGGTGCCACCGCAATTGAGTTACCATATAATAACAGCAATTTAAGAATGTTAATCTTTAAACCGAATAATATAGTCGGTCTAAGAAAGTTGGAACGAAGCTTGAAAATGGAACATTTGATGGCGTTTCCCAAGACATTGGAACCACGAATTGTAAATATTCGTTTGCCAAAATTTCAAATGGGATACAAAACCGAATTGAAAGAGACTTTAAAGAAAGTAAGTGTTAAAAAACTGTTAACTGTTTATAACTAATATTCTCATATATGTATATATATTATTTCTTCGATTCCAGATGGGCATGAAAGACACATTTAACCCTCGATTGTCTGACTTTAAAAAAATATTCGAAAATGACGTGAATCCAGCAATATCAGAGGTTATACACAAGACATTCATTGATGTGAACGAGGTCGGTACCGATGCAGCTGCTGCTACGCGTAAGAAAATATTGGCAAGAAGTTGCCAAATTTATTCATGATCAAATTAAAATGCATACTTTATAGTAATTCAAATGAACCGCTTTGTCCCCTTGGGTCAACCAATTGACTTCTATGTGAATCATCCGTTCTTATTTGTGATCAGCGATGAGTACGCTGTATACTGGATTGGGCACGTCGTCGAATTGTGAATTGAAGTGGGTAAATGAATTAAGGATTTGTGTCGTTGCAGGAAATATATTGAAATTTAGCCTACTATAAAATCACAGTTTCGATAAATATTTATTCGCACTTTATTTCTGATTAATAAATGTATACAAAACCAATAAAACCTTTCAGTATTGATTTTTGAGGTTAGCAGTAAAGATTTCTCTTCGGACGAAGAGCAAACCAAAAATCGAAATCATGATCAGATCAAAATTTAGACAACCACTCAGGCAAAAATTCAAACCAAATCAGACCAAAATTTAAACCGAATTCAGACAAAAACTGATGCAAAATATAAATGAAATTTTGATCAAACCTAAAATCAAATTGAAAATCAGACATACATTCTGCTTAACAATTAAACTGAAATCCATATCAAATTCAGGCTAAAAATGTGATCGAAAAGACCGAGATTAAAATCAATAATCAGACCAAAATATTTGGCTCAAAATTAGGACCAAAAATTGAACAAAAAACAGAAAAAAATTTCAATCACAAATTAGACAAAAAATCTAACCAAATTCTGACCAATAATCAAACCAAAATTTAGACTACATTCATACCAAAAAGTCAAACCAGAAGTTAAACCAAAACTTAGACCATAAGTAGACAAAAATTCAGGCCATATAAGGACCAAAATTCCAATGAGAATTCTGATCAAACAGCAAACCAAATTGTAAAGAAAACTCAGACCAAAATCATAACAAAATTCTGACCGAAATTCAAACTAAAATTTATATTGGAAGTAGGGCTTATGAAAGCACTTTAGGCCCATAAAGGGGCACAATAGATCTTATAGGTCGCGGTGCACTCCTCTCTTCTCTCAATAATAATCCAACTAAAATTCAGAAATAAAAAATTAGACAAAAATTCGAAACAGATTTCCGCCAACAATTAGACCAAATTCAGAATAAATTTTGAATGCAGATGAGGATTCAGAGCAAAATCCCAACCAAAATTTTGACTAAAAATCTGACCATATACAAACCAAAAATCAAACTATACTTTGCCCAGACATTAGACCGAAATCAGATCAAAAATCAAATTAAATATTTGACCAAAATTCAAGCAAAAGTTCCAGTATTCAGTCTGAAAATCATGGCGAAACTCAGATCACATTCAGACTATATTTTGACCAAAATCAAACCAAAATTCAGACCAGATTCAGATTGAAACAAAAAGTAAAAAATCAGATCAAAATTCAAATTAAAATAGTGAAGACACAGCAGAAATTACTATCAATGCATCGCATGAATTAATGGGCTTTGCAATAATGCAATGCAATAAGGAGTGAGATCGAAAAAATCTTAACATCTATAAAATTCAATAATTTTTAAACGGTTAATCTTAGAGTTTTGAATTTGATAATATTTACAAATTACAGAAAAATATAACTTTTATAGTTTTAACCACTATTTATGAACTCGTGGACCTTTTTTGGTAAGCCTTCCATTAGAGATTTGATAGTTGTTTCAGACACCTTTTTGGAACAGTTTGCCCATCTCCTTTGAAAATCTTCGATATTTTGGACACCTTTTTTGTGCTCTTTAAGTTTCTTTTCACAAGAGCCCAATATCTCTCAACTGGTCTTAGCTCCGGACAATTTGGACGATTGGCCTCTCTTGGTACAAAAACTATGTTATTACTTTGGTACCACTTCAGAGCTTTTTTGCCACAGTGACATGATACCAAATCGGGCCAAAAATATGTGGGCACATTGTGCTCTCTTATGAAAGGAAGAAGTCTTTCTTTCAAACATTATTTGATGTATATTTCGGTATTTATAGAGCCCACTGTAACAAATGACTTGCTTCTTTTGCCGCAACTGCATATAGTTTGCCATACCAGGAATTTTTTAGGAAATTTTGTCTGCTTTTGGATTCTAAATTGTTCTTCGACATTTCCTCGAGCATCAGCAACATAAAAATTTTGACCCGGAAACTGCGTAAAATCTGCCAGTACATACGTTTCGTCGTCCATTATATAACATGAATATTTTTGTATGAAATTCGATTGTAATTTCCGAGCCCTACTTTTGGCGTCTAAATTTTTTGCAGCATTCCTGTCTCGAACTTTTTGAACTTTATATGTTTTCAAACCTGCATTGGCTTTAACTTTTCCCACCAAATAGTCAGAGCACTGGGCTAACCGGGCAGCTTTTCTACCAGATGTGTTTGGAGATCTTTTCAATATGCTTTCTATTTCCTTGGCTTTCCCAATATCATGTGGTCCTTGTTTTCTTCCCGAACCAGGTTTCCTATCGATGGTCAAACTCTCTTGAAACTGTTTAATGACATTGGAAACAGTTTGGCAGCAGACCTTCAATTCTCTGGCCAATTTTTTGTAGGACCAATTTGGATTTTTTTGAAAATTTTTAATAAATTTAAGACGTACTTCTTTTTCTTCACTCATTTTGATCAAACTCACAATAAATCAACATGTTTGTCATTAAAAATAACAACTGACATATTTTTCAAAGAAAACTAGATCAAAGAAATTTTTAAATTTTACACCCAAAAAAAATTATTAGGTAAAATGTGTTAAGATTTTTTCAATCTCACTCCTTAATAGAAGAAAAAGGAAGAACAAGAAATGCTAATAAGTAAATCAAATAAAAATGAAAATTCTTATAATGTATGCACCGCAACTAAAACCAACCAACTAAATACAATGCAATTAACTGAAAAGATAATTACAAAACAAACCTGTTGCTTGCAATATAACCACAACTACGTACAATCCCACTACAGCTACTGCTGGTCTAATCCTACGAAACCAACTACAACCTACCCAGCGGGAAAGAACAAGAACAAAGTAATTAAAGCTGCATTGGAAAAGAAGAAATGAGGAGAAAATTTATAAATTTTTTTCCTCGAAGAATGAGTACTTCAAAGAAGGAATGCTTTACTTTTGCTAAGACATTGCCGTATAAAAATTCATCAACATATTTCGGAATGTGTAAAAAGTGACAAATTAGAAATTATTTTTTCGCATACTACACAAATAACATTTTCTTTTCCTGTTGAGTACTGCTACAAAATCAACTTCTACTATCATATACTTATAAACACTACTTTCTACTCTATTTTAAAACTATGAAGCGCAAATTAAATTTCAATATAAAATCTCTGCGGTGTGTGTTTTCCTTTATAGCAGCTTCTGCTATTTCTACTACAATTTCTGTTACTTTTACTACCTTTTCCTTTATATGCATTGTAACCCACCTTACTATAGCATTAAAGACTGGGTAATAATGTACACCCCAATACCCTATACACTATCAGTATCATTCCAGCCAACATTTAGCCAATTAAATCAGGTGGTAATCTTTGCTTGGTCAGTGATTTTAGACAGAGCGTAGAAATAATATCAATGTGAATGAGGAAACAAAAAGTACTTTGAAAAAAATGCTTGTTGCCAGGTATGTATGTATAGAAAAATGTTCTGTTATATTTTAATTGGAATTTTATTGATTTTTGTTTGAATTCTGATACTACTTAGGCACTTGAAATACGAATACATACACACCTACTTACCTCTATACACACAAACACACAGTGGTCACTTTTCTGCAGTGGTATTTTTTATTTTTATTTTTTGAAAGTTATACTTGGTAGTACTTACCTACCTACCAACCTAGAAAGTATGTGCATATGTACGTACCTAGATACTTTGTAGGTATGGATCTGAAAGAGAAGGTACTTAATATTGTAAATAAAAAAAGAAAACTTTTACAGTTATATTGAATTAAAATACAAAATGGTATAGAGAAAAAAAAATACCTAGATACTAGGGATGTTGATCTCGAAACATATTTTGGAGTTTGGGATTACAATGTCGTCCCGGGATTAATTCCGGAATTAAAAGTTTTATAAAATATTGGGAGTATGAATGTATAAACTCGTATTTTTTTCGTAATTTGGGCATTTATTGTGAAAAAGTGACTATAAATTTATTCTTTAAAGTATTGTCCATCGTTAGGTTGTGGCTCATCTTTCTGGTAGCATACGAATTCCGCGTCGAAAGAACTCCTCATCTTTTGAGGCTATCCACGAATCGACCCATTTTTTGAGTTCTTCGAAAGAACGGAAGTGCTGTTCAGCCAGGCCATGTGTCATCGATCGGAACAAGTGGTAATCAGAAGGAGCAATGTCTGGAGAATACGGCGGGTGGGGTAGCACTTCCCATTTCAGCGTTTCCAAGTATGTTTTTACTTGCCTTGCAACATGCGGCCGAGCATTGTCGTGCTGAAGAATAACTTCGTCGTGTCTATTCTCATATTCTGACCTCTTATCCTTTAATGCTCGGCTCAAACGCATCAATTGTAGTCGGTAGCGGTCGCCAGTGATCGTTTCATTCGGTTTCAACAGCTCATAATACACGACACCTTTCATATCCCACCAAATACACAACATGAGCTTGGATCCATTGATGTTCGGCTTTGCCGTTGATGTTGATGGATGTTCGGGCGGTCCCCATGATTTTTAACGCTTTGGGTTATCGTAACGTATCCACTTTTCATCGCCAGTCACAATATGATGCAGAAAACCCATTATTTTCTGTCGTTCAATCAGCAGTTCACATGTGAAAAATCGTCGTTCGACGTCTCTCGGCTTCAATTCGTACGGCACCCAATTTCCTTGCTTTTGAATCATTCCCAATGCTTTTAATCGTTTAAAAATGGTTGATTGATCAGCTCCTAAAGATTCCGCAAGTTCTTGTTGCGTTTGATATGAATCTTCTTCGAGTAATGCCTTCAATTCTTCATCTTCGAACTTTTTCGGGTCGCCTGAACGTTCCCTGTCTTCAACATCGAAATCACCACTTTTGAAACGGGCATACCACACCTGACACATTCTAACGTCTATAGCACAGTCAGGATAAGCTTCAGTGAGTAAACGATGTGCTTCAGTTGCGTTTTTCTTTAAATGGAAGAAGCAAATTAAAACTTCCCGCAAATGTTGGTTTGTTGGCACGAAATTCGACATTTTCAGCTATAGTAAAACACTTTTGTAAAATTATGAAAATTATTTGACAGATCAATTCTTATAGTATTTTTGGCGCTCTTCGAGATAGAATAGTTAGTCACAATTACGAGTTTATACATTCATACTCCCAATATAAAATAAAGCAAATAATATAAAATACTCATGATAAAACATAAATTAATGTATATTTCAAGGACTTAAATTCTATATCCTAAATGCCAACTAGTTTATAGACAACCCTTATTGCTAACTTTTGGTTGCCAATAACAATTACGGATAACCAAAGCTTATTTTTATTACCAATAACCATTATGAGGAACAATTTTTTCTGCAAAATAATGAAAACTCAGGGCCTCTGGTTTATTACATTTCAGCTTAGAAGTATAAACCATTAAGTAACAATTGAAAAGCAGAGAAAATTACATTTTAATATTTTTTATTTTTAAAAATCGTATTTAAAAGGCATACTTAACTCTCGTATCTTTTTTCGAACCAAAAACTGTATATTTCTACCAAAAAATTTAAAAAAACAGTAAATCAATTTGAAAAAACTGTATATTTCGCGGCATCAATTTTTTTCAATGAAAATTAACTAGAAAAGCAATTTATTCATCATTTGAATCGTCTTCGTTCTCCTTCTGTATTGAATTTGTTTTTTGAAGAAATTTGACTAAGCGATTCTGGCTTTGCTATGAGGCATTTATAGAAATCAACGCATGGATATTTCAAGTTACATTTGACGATCGGAATCGCCTTCAATGTTGCCACTTATATCAAAAGTATACTCGCAGCGAGTTGCCATTGTTCTCTCATACGTTTTGAATTCCGATTAATAAATTTGAATTTCGTAGTGTTCAAAAATTTTATACCTATTTTTTCTTAGTATAAACGCGGTATCTTGGTAAAAAAGGCGGTATGCGGTTTTGGAGTCGAAAAAACAGTGTAGTACCGCGAAAAACTGCATACTTGATTGTGAGCTCTGTGTCAGAATTTGAGTTTTCTATGGCTAAAAATTCGAAAAAGAATAGGACGCCTTGAAGAACCGCACCTCTTCCTGCAAGGACGAAGACAGACAGCTGCTGGCAGCTGTCCAGAGTATCATGAGGTTATGGAGGGGAAAACTTCTCACAGCTGCATAATGGCGATGATTGCAACAATCTTGCTATTGAGGAAGCTGTTTTGGAGACCCCACTGAATGCGCTGCAGTACCGCTGGCCGGCTATGGCGAGGTCTTAACCGCCATAGTTCGGCTGGAAAACAATAAGGCTGCGAGTGCAAATGGCCTCTCTGCTGAGTTGTTTAAAACGGGGAGCGAAAAAATCACTAGATGCATGCACGAATTTGTAAGCAGAATATGGTTGGATGAAAGCATACCCAGTGATTGGAACCTCAGCATACTCTGCTCCATCCACAAGAAAGGTGATACCAATATCTCATATAAGGTTTTATCAAGCTTACTGTGTGAAAGACTGATTGGAAATTGTGTCAACAAACAAGGAGCCACGGCATTTTTGGCAAAATGTCACTTTTGACAACCATACTTTGGAAGTCGCCAAGGAATTCGTCTATTTCGGATTCGGCCTTAACCCTTAAGCAGGCAGAACCGCCAAAAGGCGAGCAATCGCTTGATAAAATTTAAAAGACTTTTAAACATTTTTTATATGTATTAGTGCCGTTCAGTGGGTAGATGAATAACGGAGCTACACATTGTGTAGCTTTCCCGACTAAAAATTAGTTTGTCTTAATGAAAATTGTCTTAAGCAATGACCGTTTGTGTAAAAAATATCGTATTTACTGAGTTTTATCTCTCCACCAACAATATGTAAATACATTAGAGCAGGGCCGTAGCTAGAAATTTTTTTCGGGGGGGTGCGGGGGTTTTCATTCGAAGAAAATATTCATAAATAATTTTTATCAAACTGATTTTTAAATACAATAAATTTAATCGGTGATACATTTGCTGGACCCTATAAAATTATAATTTTAGAAAAAATTTTCCGATTTTTTTTAATCTTAACCTCAAAAAAATGGCCAAAAGTGACAAAAAATTCCCAGAATAATAAAATTAAATTTTTTCAAATAAATATTATTCAATGTGAATTCTAATGCATTTTTATCGTGAGGGACATAATTTCATTAACTCATTGACTTCCCACTACTGATGATGTACCCAACCTCAAAAAAATTACCAAAAATAGTAGAGGCTCATTTTTTTCAAATGATCATCATTGGGAATTTGAGCCATTATCAATGATAAGGAACCCGGATGAGGTTGGCTTATATTCCCTAAATTTGTGAATTCACAGCATTGAAAGAGATCTTTCTAGTCGTGGTGCTCTGAGCAGTAATGCGTTAAAAAACTAATTTTAAGATGGGTTTTGCTAATAAGATGGAGTTTTTGCTAAAGAATTTTTCACGTTGAACACGATACTGAGGTCAAAAATTTCCCATCACGTCACGTTTTAGGAAAAAAAAGAGGTTCAAGCAAGTCTTATTTTACAAGGATCCGATAATTTTTTGTATTTTTATAAATTTTTAAACTTTTCAAACTGATTCAGGACGAAACCTTAAATCAAAAACAGTTACTGCTGACCAAGAAAAACTATGAATGCAGGAGTGCTCAGTATCACCTCCTCTTTTTGAATCTGTAGTCAAACCTCATGTCGAAGAAAACAAATCGGATTAGATCGCTTAGTGTAACTAAGATTTCAAATTTATTTTTTATATTTGACTTTTTAGAAAAAAAAACCGATGGAAGTAAAAAATATCGTTAAATAGATTTTATTTTGACTTTTTTCCATCAATTGGCAATTAATCTCAAAAATTAGAATAAAAATTCCACATTTCGGGGGGGGGGGGGGATCAGAACCCCCAAAACCTCCCCCTAAATACGGCCTTGCATTAGAGTGTCTCCCTTTTGCAATCATAGTATCATATCCTTGAGTCAAGAAAAATGTTTCTCTTCAAGTTTCTTCCTAACTGATCATGATCTGACCTATCAATGGTGTATTTATTTGTTAAGACGAAAAAATGAATTGTTACAGAGATTTTATGAAATAAATAAAAAAAACTTAATTACAATAAGTTTCCAACCTAACCTTGGGTAGTTACATACGAAATCCTAAAATGACGTGATTTCTTCGTTTCAATCTCGGGATTTTTAGTTTTATTTAATGCAAATATCGGGATCCCTACCACCTACCTATATTCGAGTATACCTCAACTTAGTATTTTACGCTCAAGTCAATGACCGTTTTGTGGTATAATAACACAATTTATACTTTTTTTAGTTTCACTAACACAAATACACTGAGAAAAAAATGTATTAGATTAAACTTAAAGAAATGTTTGATTTAAGCTACGAAAAATTCATCAACATTTGTTCTTATACCCCCCGATAGTGCGCTTCATATTTCCATGTAGCTACATTTCAGTAATAGTAATTCAAATTTATTCTCTTACTCCTTAATGAAGTGCTATCAACTCTGAATTTCTATCTACCTCTGTTTTTGGCAAATTGACCCATTTGTAACCATATTAACACCCATATATAATCCGTTGATTTTCACCATGTTATAAGTTAAGGCTCACAGGTTCCAGTTGGTAACACACAAATGCAGGCAGGTCCCATTGCACATGATCTTTTCAACGAAGATTAAGCCGTCCTCTTTCGCGCGTTCACGCACAGCAGACCTTAGATTTTGTGACACATCTTTTTCCTCTTTTATATCACTGGTGAGAAATTGTGGTATGTTCGAAATTAATCAGTTAACTTACAAAATTAAGTTAAGTTACAAAATAGTTGAACTCACTAGCCAAATTACAACTAGTGCCTAAAGCGTCACCAGAATAAAACTAGAATTAACAGCACGTTGACTTTAGTTAAGTCTAAGGTTTGCAATTTTTACTACTTTTTTCAGTGCAGCTGCTTAGGCATATCGTCACTTGGAAATGGTTCGACTTTTTCAAACAAAAATTTGGAATTTAGATTGTCTTACATTTTTCTAACAGTGTATTTTCATTTTATTTATTTATTTTTTTTTTTTTTTTAAATTAGTATGAACTACAAACGGATGCTACTATTTTACACTCAACAATCGGCTGGGTGAGCCCTCACCCAGCGGCGTCTGCTTCCTGCAGCCTTTTGTTCATTTGCTTTGGGAAATCTCTTCATTATAGAATAGGAGTAGTAGCAGCCTAGACTGGCACACTACTACAATATATTTCTATACATATACCTGCATATACTATGTATGTGTGTGTATGAATGTTTGCATTGCAAGTGAATTCAATTAACTTCAAGAGTGCATTTTTTTTGTTTGGGATTTTTTTTTTGTTTAACTCTGTTGCTGTTGCTATAGTTTTAAGCGCTTTTATTGTTGCACTTCGATAGTAAAGTAGTAGTAGTTGTAACAAGTAGTTGATTGTTGTAGTAGTTTTTCTTCAAACTAAATTTTAATTTTTATTAATATTCAAGTATGTTAGTAGTTAAGCAAAGAAAAACCTTGCAAAATAAATAAATTTAATTAGTATTTATTGGTTTATTGAACTGAACTGGTGAATGCAATACAATATATAATTTTTTACTACTCTTAAAACATTTTTTGAGTACTATTTGTTGTTTTTGCAGCCGCATAAACCTTTGCTGCTTCAAATTAGAGATGAGCTTATCAGTGACTTTTTGGTCACCAGTGACTTGGTGACAGCGACTTAGAAGTAACCATTGTTTTTAACAGCGATCTAGATCGCTGGTTAAGTAAGAAAAAGTAGCCGAATCAGATATGACATTCAAATTTTTGTTATTATTATTATTATCTTCTAGTGCAAAAACAAATAAAATCAAAATAAAAAGATAAATTTATAACAAAATATGAAAGCAAAACAGAAACATAAATATCCTTTTTTCTTCTAAGTATAAAAAAATGGTTGAAAAAAAAGATTCATTAAAAAAGTTTGAAATATTGAAAGTGACCGCAGCTCTCAGTCACCACTAACATACAGTGGTCACCGGTAGCTACTACAGTGACTTAGCGGTCGCTGGTATAAAGTCACCGGTATCGATATATCGCTCATCTTTACTTCAAATGACAAATAGCAAATCATATTTGCTTTCATTGTTTGATTTTGTTTTTTAAATTTTTGCTTTATATATTTTTTTTTTTTTTGCAAAATACAAACACACACACAAATTGCTATGCAATAAATTCTTGTAGAAACTGATCTTAATCCTGATATATTAGGGTATTCAACGCTTTTAACCCTTTCTCGACTCGATTGTCGTTATTTTATATGTGCAATTTCCTCATAATACACACGTACTCACACACATACATTTGTATTAGTTACAGATTTATGTTTACTTTTCCTCATTTTCTTTGATATTTATGTACTTTATTATAAAACATTCGCACATTTGTTGATGTTTTTGTGTTTTTTCTTTTGGCTTCGTTCTTGCTTGCATTTTGTAAAAAATCATATGAATCCTTTGAAATATTTTAAATATCCACATATACATTCATAAAATTAGCTCATTTGTCTTTTTTATGAGAGATAATACATACACATATACATATATATGTATGTGAAGCACATACTCTGTGAGTACACTAATGTACCCAGTCGAAAATTTACTCAAGTTTGCATTGAAATGCTGTATACATATTAGATTTCATTGCATTCATGTTCAAGAAGAGTTGCCAGTATTTGATCTCTGAACTATTTGGTAGTTATTCTTAAAAATCGTAGGCATTATCTGATTCCTGATAAGTCTTATAGTTTTTCATAAAAGTCGTTGGTATTCATTTTCTGGTTCAGGACTTACAGTAGACAGTAGCTTGCCTACGAGATATATGAAAGTTCTATTTTTTCCTGCTCCTAGTTGATTTTCTGAAAGATTATATGAGAAAAGTAAGATTTTGAAAAAATGTAGAGGTCTCTAGTGGAAAATAGCCAGTCGGTTTTGAATCAAAAGCTCAAAAACGGGCTTTGAAAAGGTAAATAGCTTTAATCGTTGATAACTTCTAAAATATTGAATTTTGAGTAACTGTTCCCAACACACTTTTTTTTTTTTAAGGATACCTAGGGCAATATTTCGTTCTTAGAAAGTTTTAATCTACGAGTGAAATTTAACCATATTTTGATCGAAAAGCTATCAATTTTGTGGTGGAAGTCTAATGCAATTACAACAACAATCAATTCCATTATTTACTTACGTAGTGTGAGTGGGTTGGTTCTAATGCAAAAAATTCGGTTTTTGCATTATTCTAGAAATTGTGTACCTCGTATGTTATTCCTCTGTTCTGGGACCCCCTATAATTTTTAACAAAAAACATTTTTTCCAAAGACAATATAATAGTTTTCTAACTGTTTTTGTTTTATCGGCCATTTATCGAAAAAGGGGTTTAAAACCCCATTTTCAAGAGGAAGGGTACAACTTAACTGCTTAACAACTTTGCTTCAGACATCAAATTTGTATCTGTTGATATAAAGAAATTTCTTAATAGCCCCTGAAGGCCCCATTTTTCCGTCTTCAGGTCCATATTATGGAAGAACTAGATGTGACGCAGTCGTGATCAGCGATCCTAAGTTACTATAAAACCGTTCGAAAATCTTGCGCATAAAATTGTTGCTGCATTGTGTAATCAATAACGATTTATAAGAGGTTAAACAGACTTTGTACTGAAAAAAAAAAACGATATAGCGGCGATATAGGGACCAAAATGTATGGAGTATTTGCGAATTAAAGCTATTTTTTCCAACAGTTTGTTGCAAATTGTTGAGATTTTTGAATTAACGGGGTAAGAATTATTGCGATTCAACCGTATAAAGATTCGTGTACCTATAAATAAACTCATAATTCAAAAAAAATAGAAAAAATCGATTTTTTTAACTTTGAGTCGGCCTATTTTTCTTAAAACTAAAGATTTTTAAAAAACTTTTTTTTTTAAATCCATTCTCTATAATATGAAAGTTTTAAACAGAAAATACAACCTCTAAAAAATTGAAAAAAATTCGTTTAAGGAATTTTTTCCATGGAAATTTTGTACAAAATTGACAGCTTTTCGATCAAAATATGGTTAAATTTCACTCCTAGATCAAAACTTTCTAAGAACGAAATATTGCCCTAGGTATCCTTAAAAGTGTGTTCGGAATAGTTACTCAAAATTCAATATATTAGAAGTTATCAACGATTAAAGCTATTTACCTTTTCAAAGCCCGTTTTTGAGCCTTTGATTAAAAACCGACTGGCTATTTTCCACTAGGGACCTCTATATTTTTTCCAAAATCTTATTTTTCTCATATAATCTTTCAGAAAATCCACTAGAAGTAGGAAAAAATGGGCAATCTAGTAGACAGTCATATTTTATTGTAGGCAGACTTCATCCCGGAAAATTTTTTGTGTTTTAAAAGTAATTTATTTAATGCAGGTGCATAAATTATAAAATTCGATAACAAGTTTACAGAAAATTATGTAGTTTGAAAATCCTCAATGGTACGAAAGTTTTGTAAATAAACCAAGCTGTTGTTACAAATTTTAAAAAGTGTTTTACACTTTTTACACTTTTTATACTTAACTTTGCCCTCTGGAAAAGATTTAGGAGAAAAACTAGTATAATTTTATATAATTAAAGTCCGCCTACTCTCGATGGCATAAATAACAGAATTTCCTACTGGGATAAAGGATATACATACAAATATACATACGAAAGAATCTAATACGAAAAAGGATTGAAATGCTAACGACACAAGTAAAACGATCTGAATAAAAATACAAAAAAAGCTACGACCGACGAGTACAGAAAGCACATGCTTATGGTCGCAGGCAGCCATATTGAAAAAAGATGGCTGGCGCAAAAAAAAAAACTAATGAAACCAAATTTTTATTTTTTTTGTACCTCTTCAACATTTCGGGCGGTTTTGTTTTCACATTAAAGCGAAAATCCTTTGAATAAATCAACAGGCGATTAGCGGCAAAAACATTCTCTATATCTCTTTCTTTTCCCCTCTGATTGTCTGCTTCTTTTATACTCTTCTACTAGTACGAAAGTATGTGTGTATGTGTGAGTAGTAAGAAGATAAAAAGAGTGTGGAAGGAGTAGCAGAAACGTTTTATATGACCACATGAAAAAAAAAACAATGAACGAGAGAGAAAAAAGAAAATGGCAAACGCTGGGAATTACTTGAAAGTGCTTGAAAGTGTTGTTTTTTTTCCTATAAAGAATACACAAATGTACAATTAAGAAAAAATATTATACAGAAACCCAAAGGAATATGTTAAAGGATTAAATATCATAAATGGTATTAATAGCATAATGTATTTATGCTGCACCGCAAAAAAAAAAAAACAAAGCAAATTGTCTCTGTGTGCATATTGTTGTAATCCAAAAATTAGCGCCAATTAGATTTATAAGTGCTTTAAAATGTGTTAAAAAAATTAATTGAAAGTTGTTAATTTTATGGACAACATTTTTGCAAAAAGAAAATTGCCTTTGATAGAGATATGTACGAAGCTTTTATATTTTCTTTCGCTCTCTCTACATTACGAAAAAAAGAATCTCTCAAGAAGATTATCAATGAGCTCTCCAAATATTAAGAGAGTGAGAGTGAGTAATGTGAAAGAAACCAATCAAGATTTAGAAAAAGATCTTGCAAGTAGGCCATGTAAATTTTTGAAAATTCTTATTCATTGATTATTTCATTCAGTTGTAATTATGCTCGGGTTCGTGATGGATGAATATTTGTGTTCCTCATCGGTCCGTTTTGTTTCGCGAAGAAGTGAGAGCGTAGTGCGCAAATGTGATGTGTGAGTAATGCAACAAAGTACAATTTAAAATGATTAGTGCAGTCGTGCGTATTGTTGTTGTTATTAGTGAAAGCAAATACGTAGTTAATGTTCAATAACGTTAATTTAGAGCTGGAACTCCATAACTTGAGTTTCCGTCCGACTGCGTTTGAATGCGGCTGACAGCTTAATTGATGTACTTGTTTTTATTATATGCAGTGAACTCCATTGTCTTCCGCATTAAAACGCAAAAAGTGAGACAACTTTCAAGTTTTTAATACGGCAAATGCGATGGCATAAATTCTGACAGAAAATTGTTCACATTTTATTCGAAGAAAACCAATAAAAGGAATGAAAATTTATGATAATTAATGAAAAAAAAAAATACATGATGAAAAAAAAAGGGAAGTAATTTATGCAAAAACTAGCACGATATACCGAAACAAATTAAAGAGGGTCCATTAAAAAGCCCAAATATTCTTCGATTTTTATTTTAGTAAAACACTTGATGAAATCAAAAACAATTTTAACATTAAAATAAGAGAAATCTGCTAATTGAATATGCCGCAGAAGAGTGCAAGTATTGGAGCTGCTTTTCATGGTCCTCATAGATCGCAGTTGCCGCACGTAAACGCAAGTTATGAAGTTTCATTTTAGATGTTAAGCGATTGATTAGATAGATTTCAGATCTGCAAAAACAAAATCTTTATAGTGTGTGAGAAATGACCTTGTAAAGATGTCGATGGTAAGATGCAATTCGAGAAAGTGTGTAGAAATGAGCGCATTAATATTTATTAATTATAATTTATAACGAGCACAAATGCATGGCAGAAAGATGTATTTATGTATGATGGCGTGATTTTATTGTTGCATTATTAAGAGTGAAATTTGCATACGTTATTTTTGCACGTTAATACAGAAAAAATAAAATATCAACGTACCTGAAAAAATAAGAAATCCACAAAGACACAATAAAAGAAAAGTAAGTGCTCAATGATTTTTTTAACTTCTAAGTTTTTTTAATATCCGTTTATATTTCAAAATGTTATGTTTTAAGTTCCAACAAAACGAATTTCTATGAATATGCTTACATATGTTTAACTCTAAGACGATTTTGGCAATACATATTTCTCCAACAATATTGTTCCTATTGAAAAGCTATTATGTTTTAATTATTTGTTATGTGCACAGAAATTTTTTAAGTTAAATTTCTTTAGCCGGGGCTGTGAAGTGAAAATTTTGCAACGGAAGTAAAGCTTTCATTGCACTTATACGAAGCCAACAAAAAGCGAAGTTAAACAGTTGTTAGTGTGTTCAAACGAGAGCATATAGGGATCGGCTACATTTAATCATGCAAAAAGTCGACTTCTTGGCAGCGTGTCCGTTGATAAATTTAAAAAATTTGCAAAAAAAAGTGTCACTGAGAGTAAAAAAGGTCTTATCTAATTTTTTTCCAATAAAAAGAACATTTATTTCATTTCGCAGCAGTTTGCATGTATTGATGTATTGAAAGTAAAAAAAAAAAATCAATTATCCCAATTAAGGTGCTTCACAAAAAACCAGTTGTTGTACACCTCCAAAAATTTACCTCGGTTTATTTTATGATGATTCCCAAAATATTTCAGCTCTACCGATTATCGTTCCATTTTGAAAAAACTCTAAAAAATCGCATTTTTTCGAGTCTGCTAGCATATTTAAGAAAATTTGTATGCAGAACCCTATAATTTTCCAGTATTTATCATTTGTGAACTTTTAATTGGTCAAACAATTCTTTCTAAGTCAGTGTGGCAAATTTGAAAATAGCAATAAGTTTGAAAAATCTTATAAAACGACAGTGGTTGTAACTAAAAAGTATGTATGTAATTAGTGTTGCGAACTTTCAAGTTAAAGGCAAATCTATTGCCTTCGTATAATTTCATGTGAATATCACACTTTTTGCAAAAAAGTCTCAAAAGTTGCAAGGATTTTAAAAAAAGTCACAAATTTTTGGTATTTTCGAAAAGTCGTGTCAAAGTCTTTAAGCAGTCAAAAAGGTTGCAAATTTCAACTTTAGTCTCATAACTAGTGATGATTCGATACAAGTAAATACGAGTAAATACTCGATATATTTCATTTGATTCAAGTACTTTTTTTAATCGATGCCATACCTTAAGTATTTTACTTGGTATCGAAAAAAAGAGTCAGTATCGGATACTCGATACTTTAGAAAACATTAATTTATAAAACTGAAATATTGCTATACAATATTTAAGATTGAGATTAAGCAATTAATAATATAATTCAAAACGCTACTGCAGAATTATTCAATATGCATATTCAAAATATTTTAGTTCATATTGCAATACAGTATGAAAATATTGTAGTACAGTAATGAAATTCTAGAAAATATTGCCGCCCATGTATGTATAATATAATGTATATTGAAACCTTTTCATTAAAATAAAATTTTTTTAACAAGCTTTAATCTGTTGATTAGTTTTCCTGCTATTATAAATTATCTAGCGACTTGTATCTAAATATAATAAATATCATATAAGTTAAGTACTCAACAAATTACAACTTTTACTTTACGCCAGGCAGCTAATACGTCATTTTTATATTATTCACGAGTTTCAACTCGAAATATCTCAAAAACATGATGTATAGGCGAAATACTGAGGACGCCATACCAATTTCGTGTTGAGTAGTATAATTTGTGTATTTAAACGAGTATTCGATATAAGTACACACCCGATAATTTTTTCCGATATTTTCGGAGGCATCGATACTTTTATTCGATACAAGTAATGAGTAAAAGAATCGATACTATGTGGGTATCGAATCAACACTACTCATAACGGCCACGCTGCTTCTCGCAGTTTTATCTCATTTGCATTAGTGAGAGAACCGAGAGACGTCTGTGTCTGCTTGCATATAGCTGAACTTTACCCTTATTTGTTATACATATACATACCAGTGATGAAATTTCTAAATTTTAAATTGTACCTAATTGATCAAAAAAGTTGTGCCTAAATGAGCATGAATGTACCTAAAATAGTATATATTATTGGCTCATCGTTTTTGTAAGAAATTTAAATTACTGTTTATAAAAGGATAATGTCTATAAGTAGGTTCGAAGTCGTAAGAAGTTTACATTTCATAAAATTGTTGCTAAATTAAAAAAATCTACTATGACTTTGACTTTCTTTTGGCACTAATAAACTTTATTGGATTTGAAAAATTATTTTTGCAATATTTTTCCCTTTATAAACAGCAATATCAGAGCAGTGAGCTTTGAAATTAAGCAATACCTGTTACAAAATATCTCTTTTTGTAATTAAGTGTTAAATTTATTTTGGCCAATGATAAATTGTACCTAAAATGTGCCAATTGTACCTAATGAACCTTGTAGTTTGAAAAAGTCGGAAAAAGGTACTTTTTCATCACTGATACATACGTGTACTACGTCGTGTTTGTGCCGCGATAAATGTAGAGAGTATCAATAGAAAAAAAGCAACGCAAAACAGAAAGAGAGTAAGTGTAGAGAGTATCAACAGGAAAAGAGCAACACCAAATAGAGAGAACAGATTGCAAAACCTTTAACAGAATGTGTTTATGAATTTCGTGCGAAGAAAATGGATAGGAAAGATGCGCCGAAAATTCAAAAATTAAATAAAAATCGGCGCATTGATTAATGTTCCATGTTCATATTGTTTCGAATTTGCCACTTTCCCTCATAATTTTTCAGAAGTTGAACAGGCAACATGAGCACAAATAAACAATGCACTTCTAGGGCGCACACATTCTTCATTTTCTTACTATTTTTTCAAATAAACTTATTTTATTTTCTTTAGCGATTATAGTTTTTATTTTTTTTTTTTAATTTTAAGTACACAATTAAAGCACATAATTTATATTTGTTTTGCATTTTTTTCGAACAAAAGAACCTATCTTTATGAGCACAAGAAAAAGTGACAAAATTCCAATCCCACCGTTCCTTTTCGATTAGAAAAAGTTCGTCATGGTTGCACTCATGTGAACACTACCGTCCTGCACATGACGTTCATGCTTGCGCCCGTGTGAGCAGCCACTTAGTGTGTAGCGGCTACACTTTATAGTTTTTATCGGATTGTTGCTGTCCGGTTTCTTTATTCCTTGAATCCTACAGCATTATCTATTTATTACTATATAATTTGTTGTTTTTTTTTAACTATGAGAGAGGTTTTAGTAAACAACAACTTGCAAAACTGGTAAATGAGCGTGAAGTTGAGCTCTCTTTTGTTATTCAATTGCACTTAGGTTCAAAATTTATAAAAATAATGTTAAATTCCATCACTTTTACACTTTTGGTATGTATTTTTTAATAAATAGCTTTGAACAACATATTCTTTAAATCCTCCACTTTAACTTTTAAGTACAAAAAATTTGTTGTTACTTCATGTTTAGATCAGCAACAGCAATTATGTAAAAACTTCTAACTACATACCAAAAATCTTTTCAAATTGAAAAATAGAAAAGTCAAAAAGAGAAAAGGAACAAAGTTTTTTAAGTAGTTGTGTTGTTAAAGAAATTTTTTAGCTTTAATTGCATTTCTTGCTAAGTTTTTGGATAATTTTCCATACAAATTCCATCACTGTTTGCTCTGCTGCTGTTGATGAGTTTTACGAGTGGAAGAAAACAACAAGGAGCAACTTTTAAATAAATGTAATTAAGTTTAATTCTTGGTTAGTTTTTTCTTCAAAGTTACCTTGCAACTACAACCGTGGTATGAGGAGCTAAGAAAGTTCGCATATAAATAGCTAATGTTAAAGGCTTAAGTGAAAAAGGTACTTGCAGAGAGTATTATATCCGAAAAGTGCCACTACTAAAATGTAAATTAATGTAAATACATAAATTTCCAAAATTTATAAAATAAATATTCAGATACCCGTACCACTGAAAAACGATAGAGGGAGTTAGTGACTTCAAAGGTTTTAAAGCTTTACAACAAGTCAAGTCACTCTAACGTACGTATGTATTCCCCCTACTTCCTATTTTCGCATCTCTTAAAGTCAAAGCGTGTTCTAAAAACGATGTCTTCTTCATTGATGATTAGCATATACAAGAGTAAATAAATAAATACTCAAGAATTTTTGCAATCATAAATTCTATTGATGCAAAAATATACATACATACGGACGCCGAATTTGTTGGCAGTTTGGGGCAAGATTGACGAAATTCCTTTGTTGCTTTGGTTGGGCTTGACGTGGCCTGCCCTAGTTTTTGCTGAAGAATTTTGTTTATCGTTGTTGCTGCCGTTTCTTTGGCGCATATTTTTGCATATTGTTTTGCTTGAAACTTTATTCCATTTTATTTTTTGTTACTGCTGTTGAATTGCATGAAATATTTTATAAAATATTTTAAATGCTAACATACTTTTGTGAACACACTATTTTCGTTTTCTGGTTAGATGATTTAAAAATATGTTTAATTTTAAAAGTTAGAAGAAAAAAAAGAACATTTCTTGTCGATTTTCAAGGGTGTGTATTTTGTTGTTATTTGTCAACAAGAAAATAAAACTAAAATGCTAAAATTAAAAGCTTTTGTTAATCTCATTTTTAAATGGTGTCGGACCCGACCCATTTATGATCGCGAACTAGAGAGCTTTTAAAAGCTTAAATCTGGGTACACTATTTTACGATTTTTGTCCTGGAACCGATTCCATTTTCAGTCTCATCCATATAACTAAATTGATATTGATTCTAACAGTATGACAAAGAGATTTTGGATTGACGTCCTCAATAGAACTTAATTGAAACTCTCTTCCTCTCAATTTTAGTTTTGGGATAATCGACCTAGAAGTGGCCCGAGTCGAAATGAGTACAATTGTCATCATGCCAATCTAATTGTGCGTTCTTTGACCACCTTATATAGATATCGAATCTGTTGCTACTTAGTATTACTTTCATGTTTGAATGGTTTCTTTGACGAAATTTTTATTCTTTTATCGATTATATTGAACATAATGATCCACAGACGGGGTGGAGGCTGTACTATCTGCAAGAGAAAACAAGACATAAAGCACAACAAAATGAGCCAGACTAAAGAAACCTCCCTGAGTTGAAGTCACTTACCCGGGTTTTTAATATATGGTGTGCACCGGTGGTTTTGTTCTGGACCTTGGTATAAATGTTGTCTATCAACAAGGTCTACAAATTCTAGCGTCTTTACATGACTTGTACTGTAGATGTTTGTAGTATCGGGTCTTTCGGAGCAACTTAGTCCCGCCTATCGTCTTTTTTGTACAACAGTGATGTTAACTTAATTTTAGTCAAGGTTGGTGCCCCTGGATAGTTGAATTAGAGTCACCTAGAAATTCTTAAATTGTGGTGATAATAACACTGCCCTGCTAATTTTAATTTTTCTCATGCGAATAAGATGGTTTCTAGTGATAGCCAATAAATTTTTCATGTTGAACACGAATCTGTGGTCAAAAACTTTCCATCACGTCACGTTTCCGAGAAATCAGCGTTTTTGGCCATTTTTGTAAAATTGTGGAGCTGAACCCTGACGTGCTACAAACTTCGCTAAAAACTGAATTAAAGACTGAACCATGCCCTTTCAAATGAGCCCTAAGCCCTAATTGTTAGTACGCGTCCTTAAAGCAGGGGGTGAGATTATGTCTAGGGGGGCACGAAAAAAATGTACACAGAGCTGATTTTATCTTGCATCTTAATTCGTCCACCATATTTGACCTACCATTTTGAATTTTCAAAACTTGAATGCAGATTTGTAATCAGTGACCCTTAAAACACTTCGGACCACTGCATTTTTCATTATATTTCGTTGGTATGAGTAAGATAAAATCCGCCAACCATATTTAACCCGTCATTTTGAATGTTTGAAATCTGACTGCAGATGTGTAACCAACGACCCTTAAAACATTTCGGACCGTTACACTTCTCATTATGTCTGGCCGTGTGTTTAAGTTAGATAAAGTCCGTTCTCTGTATATTTCTTTCCTGCACCCCTAGACATATGCACACCTCTTGCTCCAGGGGCGCATGCGAACAATTTGGCTCATTTGAAAGGGCATGGTTCAGTCTTTAATTTCTGATATAAGCAAAGTTTGTAGCACGTTAGGGTTCAGCTCCACAATTGTTCAAAAATGGTCAGAAATGCAATTTTCAGGGGTTTCAACCACTTTTTTCTCGAAAACGTGAAGTGATGGGAAGTTTTTGACTTCAGATTCGTGCTCAGCATGAAAAATTCATTCGGAAACACTAGGAATCATCTTATTCGCAAAACCCATGCAGAGCAGTGTAATGTTTGCGGCTGTGGTCGTCAAATAAATACGGTTGCTTATCGATACTTCTTGTTCAGTTTTAGTGAAATGTTTATTTTTTATATGAAAAAATACAAATCGGCTTTTATATATTTGCACTCCTACTTATTTAATAAATAAAAATTCGTTAACTCGTGAAACTTTTAGCAATTTAAAATTCTTTGTGCAACCAAAAAAAAAAAAAGAAAACAAAAAAGATGTTCACAGCTGCAACTAAATTCCGCTAAGAAAAATTGCTACTGTCACATTGGTGTTGTTGTTGTCGCTGCTGCCTGACTGCCAAGCCTTGCCAATATGGTAAATGGAAAAATTCATCAGACGTACGTGATGTGCATTTTTGACAATTTCATTTGAAAATAGAGTTGAAATTTCTTTATATTTTTGTTGCTATATACTATGCGGAAGCATCCTTAGCAGGAAACGATAAAAAATAATAGCAATATCATCATCATATCGCTCGCGCTGCGCGTAGTATGAGCAGCAGTTCCACTGATAGCACAAAAACAAGAAACAAAAAAATAAAACATGAAACACAACAACATGAGAATGTTGCACATGATGACATTTTGCAACTGTGTTTAACTCGCAATAAAAATTTCAGCAAAAAAGTTTTGTAGCTATATGCAAAAAAGAACCGATTCGAAAAAAACTTTTAAACATACACAGTGTAAGTACAATTTAAAATTTACCATGTGCTAAAGTTGAAAAAAGTATTTAAGAAACTTTCATTAGAATTAAATATAAAAAATTATAAATCTGTGATAATATTGTATGAAATTTTACTTGCCTGCTATGTAATCTTATAGAAAAAACTTATGTGGCTTAACTTTTCCTTTTAAAAAGCAAAAAATGCCAAAAAATATAACAAATTCTTAAATGCACCAAACTCAGATGTAAGTACCACTAGTACAAATAGAACAATGTAAACTTTCCTACTTACATATTTGCCAGCTACGTTAATTGTGCACGTTTGCTAATGCTGCAATGGTGAGGAGACACTTAAAATACAAAAACTTTTATCTAAGAACAAAAATGCGTTTACGTAGAGTCAGCGAGCGGGCGATTATGAAGAGTTAACTGGGAATCGCAGCTCAAGTGCATTTGAAAATCCTATTCTTACATACGTGTATTTGTCTCCCTCTGGGTGTGTGTGTGTGTAATTAAATTAAAAGTAAAGTAATATGAAACCTGATTAAAATTGTGTAATTCTTTATTCTTTCTCTGATGATAATATATAGTCAAGGATACCATTAATGGATAAGAAAGAGCCACTCACATAAAATGGATATTGCGCAAGAAAATAAACTTGGTTGAGTTAATTGTAAAAATTTTTTTTTTATTTTTTGTAATGCTACTGTGTTTTGAAGAATAGTTGGAAATTAATAAAGCAATGCTGACTGAATTAGGGAAATATTCTAAAAATGAAGAAAATTGGAAAACTGGGATAGATTGATATAACCACAGGTTATGCCGTCTGATTATGCTACTGCGAAAGTGATTCAAAGAAAGTAGGTGAGAATGCGGTTGAATTTCCTGGAGTGGAATCAGTATCATAGACATAATAAAGCTTATAATTAGGAGGTGTATGTTATTCTATATAATACCGATTCTATTGCCTCCGAGAGCGGTGAAACTATTACACTAAAAAAAAGTACATGAAACAGGTGTAAAAATAACATAAATTTTTTGTTTACAATATTCAGCTAACATTAAAAAATATCAAAATTGACATTACAAAATGTAATTATAAGATTACTGAAAAATGTATAAATGATGCGAAAACAATGAAATTTTAACATTAAAAATGTAAAAGAAATACATTATTTTAATGTAATATTGATATGACAATAATGTTGGATTGACATGACAACAATGTATAACGGATATTGCAAAATGTAAATTAAAAAATAAAAATGTTAAATAAAACATAATAAAGAAGTTTTTTGCATTTTATATAATTTTATTTCTGTAATAATAATTAATCATAATAATATATAAACGTAAATAATTTCGAAAAAGTAAAATTTTTAAAACACGTTTTAGTTCATTTTATTCTCTTTTATTATTATTTGAACACATTTTTTCACAAATATTTTTTCAGAGTTTTCTTTATTTAAACTATTATTGTGACTGCAAATAAATAGATACGTTCACTCTTACCCGACGAAACGCAAAACTATTTCACAATTAAAAAGTGTTGTCAGTTTACCTTTTTATGTTATACTTACTCAAAAAGTCTTAATTTTCAATGCTAAACTAGTCTGTTTACATTTTGAATGCTAAATTTACACAGAATAATATCAATTTTACATGAAAAACGTATTAAGAAATGAGAACATTTTTAACGTAATTTTAACATTATAATTTGACATTACAATGTAAAACGAATTATTATCAATATGATAGTTTTAATGTTAATACAACACAAAACAGATGAATCTGATATTTTTTGCTGTAAAACTAACATTTTTGTTGTTACATTGAAAATAACATTAGAAATATATCAATTTCACATTGCACTTTTTTTTGAGTGTAGAAATGAGTCGAAATGGAACTGATCCAGTCATGATAACTCTAATCAGAATCTTCGTATTATTCTTTCCTTTCAAGCAGAAAAATAATTAAGAAACATCAACTTCTAATTTGAGATTAAACTGTTAGAGGGCAAATGAGTAATCAAATCTCTCAAGGAAACGACTGAGGAGGTCTGAACTGAATTGATCTATGTAGTAACGATTACTATATACAGAATCTTCGTATTCTTAAGCACAAAATAATTAGGAACATGGGACCGGTAAGAAACTCGACGATTTTCTTGGTGGAAAACAGGAGAGGGAAAACCGAACTGACTTGGGTGCGATTACGGCATTTAGAATACCTCTTAGCAATCTTCCATCCTACATGGACACATGTAAATCCAAAATGTCGTACACAATGTCATTAAGGAGATTTAGTATTTTCACTGATGATCCTCTGATGGAAAGTAGAGCCGGGCAGTTATTTTCTTAGTTGAGTTAAACCTGTGCTGTGCCTAACGACTGGGAGAATATGTGTCCGTCTAGCAGGCAAAGATGCTGGGTTTAATGCATATACTGGACCGCCTTATTAAGAGTCAGAGGGCAGATATAACTTCAAGGTTGGCCATGAAATGTGTTCAAAAACTCAGTAAGTGTGCTCGTGTAAATGAGCTTACACTGATGTTGATGAGTGGATAATCAGGCATAGAGCAAAAGCAAACTGCTGACCTTTTAGCTAAAAAATGTTCAACAGATGAATTTTGTGGACCAGAACTACGTATTGCCATTGGTGATGAGTTGATGGAGGACCTGTTAAAACAGTGGACGAACTCTGAGTTACCACCGACTGCAGGCAGACAAAGACGGCCGTTAAGTGGTTGTGCAAAGAGTTACTCAAAGTCGACGAACTAACCCAAAGAACTTTGAGTTGGCTAACAGCGCTGACTACGGGCCACCGTCTTTTCAGGTATCATCTCAAGAAGACAAAACTTGCAGAGCATGATACCTGTAGGTTATGTCTGGAAGAGCTGCACATACTGAGATTGGCCACCTGACCTACAAGGATAAGCTCGCGTGCTCAGAGTAGAGCCATCAGGTGGTAAGGGACGAAAAGGAATCCTTCTGGGTATGATTCGGTCAATCCTTTTCATTCTCTCAAGTAAGAAAAATAATTTTTCTTACGTTGCAAACAAGTGGCTGATAATCAAATCTCACAAGGAAACGAAAAAAACCGAACAGAACTGATCAAGTTACGGATACTTTAATCACAATCTTTGTACCCTCTCAGCTCAAAGCCAAAAAATTATTTGCAAACAGAAAGTCGATGCTCTCGATGAACAGGATCTGACATTTAATATCTCAAGGAAGCGGGAATGAGCTGATTTTGTTACGGTTACTCTGTCTGACAAAGTATGATCAAAATGTCTGTATATTTCTTTTCTGGTCTAGCAGAAGAATAATGAATCATAAGATCCTTAGGAAATAAAAAAAAAGTTTGAAGTAGAAATAGGGGAACTGCTAAGATTTTTGATAAAACAGATTATAGAGTATAAAAATTGTAATTTTTCTCTTTATCCTTTAGCTTTTGGTGGGGCATAGGTCGGTCGTTAGCCATCGCCTTGAGTTCATTCCACGATTCGTTGATTTCTAGATACAGTGAACGCTTTCAGTTCATTATTGGGCGCTGGCGTTTTCTGTTGTCTTGTTGGTTCCACCCTAGAGCTAGACAGCAAATTTCGGTAGGAGACTTATACAAAGTGTGTAGTACATTGCAAAGCATATAATCCAGAAAAAAACAATTACAAACAATATGGCGGACAGTTGTTATCATATCCGCAGAGATGCAATCTGAGCCGGAAGAATAACCGGATTATGTACATACACAAAATTAATTCAAAAGAATCTTTCGCCCCGTTTTGAGCAGGCATTATCGATATTAACGAAAAATATGAATACAAACTCGTGGTAAGCTTCTGTGAACTCCTCAAGCAAGGATCAATCTTAAAAATAGTGTATTTGGTTCATTCTCAAGTCGTTAGAATCGAGCATTTTTCTTTAATAGGAACAGTCGCTAAGTCCTTAAGATTAAACCGGACATGTGAACAAGCTGTCATCAGAAGCTATATTCAATATCCCGATAGAAATCTGTTATTTACTCCTGAGAGCAAATTTAACAATGTTATCAAGAAACATAAGAAATTTATTGTAAATTTTAACATTTTCCGGAGAAAATTCTGATTTTAGGAAACGGTATAGACTTAGAAAAAAAAAAATAAAAACAATAGAAGCTCATTTGGTCATCATATTACCGACACAATCCTTACCATACCAACATAAAAACAAGCAAATATGCAAACATGTGCATTTGTGCTCATTTAAATAATAAAAAATTAAAACCTTGAAAATAGATTAAATTCCTTGGTAACACAAATGCTAAACCGCATATAGAAACACGCAGCATTATGCTTGCTGGAAATTCAGCCACAAAAACAACAAAACATTAAAATACATACACATGCAAAGATAAAAACAAATAGAAACATAAAACCGTTAAACCAGAAGCAGACGAGCCCAAATGTATGCAACAAAACCAGCAAACACACACACACACACACACACACACAGAGAGAGAAACCAATAGATAAAAATACGGACAGGGCAGACGAACGCACGTAGCGATGATGATATTATAAGACTGTCGAGCGTGCAGCCAAAGTCAAATCCATTCATTCATTCAAAATTCCATGGTTCCAAAATTCTTTATTTTTTCCTGTTTTTGTGTTATGGTTTTTCTATTTTCAAAACAGCAGTTATCAGTTACATACATGAGACTCTTTACACATACATACAAGTACATACACATGCATATAAAGTATAATGATTAAATTTTAATTACCAACTGCGTCTGTGTGTCTGAAATGCATTCGACGTTGCCGCACAATGATGATAAAATGCAAATTTTTTTTTTTTTACATTCATTGAATTGGAATTGCATGAATGACTCAGTTTACTGAATATACAGAGTTGTCTGTGTTTGAATGTATGTGTGTGTGAAAACACCCTACTGGAAATTGGGGGTAAATTGTGTCCCGTGACTGGTTCAAAGCAACCGATTACCGAACTGGTTCAAAGCAACCGGTCATGTAACTGGTTCAAATGGTACAAAGGAAAACAATTCGTTTGTGTTTCTGTATATGAAAACAAATTTTTATGATATAGAAATAAAATGAAATACTGAGTAAAAAAATGTTAATCTAAACAAAATTTTTATTTTTATTCTCTCTTGTTTATTTTAACCGGTACTGAAACTGACACTTTTGTACCGTCACACAGCGTCACGAAAGTCACAATCAATTAATTTGGTTGATTTAATGATAGATTTTTATTAACAACATATTATTTTTGATAAAAATTGTTCTTTGGCAAAGTACAAAGTATATGAAATTTAAATCTAACTAAGTTCCTCCAAATGACTTAAAATGAGAAGTAGCATTTTCAACACCTAAAAAAAGGGAAATTTTAAAACATTTTATATACATTTATCATTCAAATGACAATAGTACCCACAGAAATGTTTCAATCAGTTTCCGAGTCAAGATTGTCATCAAGTGTTCCTTCTGTAATTGGTGGATCAGACAGTAAATTCAGAACATCTTTGTCAAAAATTTAATTTTTTTGGTCTTGATTGGAGTTTCTTGAAATTGATGTGATAAATGGATCCGATGACAGTAGTAATAAATGAAAAAAAACTCGTATGGTTTTTTCACGCGACATATTCCGTATATGAAACTCCCTGAAGTTTCTGAAATCCTTATTTCGTGCTTTCAGGGCTTCTTCAGACATGATTCCTATAGGAAGCGAAATACATTTTATTATATCTGCTGCATGTATTAAAATCCAGTCATTCTTTGTTGCGCAGTTCGAAAACTTTTAACGTTCTATTGCAATTTTTTTTAGACGACCTCGATAGCCTAGTGGATAGTGCACTAGACTTTCATCTGGGAGGTTTGGGTTCGATTCCCGTCTTCGTCTGGTGGTTAATTTTTATAACCTTCTTATATTCACTATCAATATGAAGTGTATGAGAATTATAAGAAAGTATACAAGTACACACCTTGGTTGGTAATGGCAAAACCACCGGGCTGATAAAAAATTGCCACATCGCCGTTCGGAATCGGCGTTAAACTGTAGGTCCAACTATGTGGTATCACAATGGGCCGTTCAGGCCTAAGTGTGTCTCTCGACAGCCACTCCAACCTAACCTAACCTATTGCAATTTTTCCATTTTTGTTGAGTTTGCTAATAAAATTGAACATCATCTTGTTTCTCTTTTCTTCATTCTATTGTCCCAGAGAACTAATTTAGTAAGCACCACGTATTTTAAGATTACAGAGGTTTATTTTGTTTGGAATGAACATTACATTTTTTATAAAAGCAGTAAAGAAAATGATTAGACAAAAAGTGGCAGCTAATTTTTTTTGCAAATTATTTAGACATATCGCTTATTTACTAACAATTAACAAAAAATGCCAGTAGTTGACAAATTTAATTATTAAAAGTCAACCTAAACTTACTGAAAAACGAAATATTCCACATAAAATTTAGTTCACAACATTGATTTATTTGTCAAAAAGAAGTTAACAAACAGATCCAAATTTTATAAAAAAGTTAAGTACATACCTGAAACTTTAACACACACTCAATAATACTTTGCAATTTCGTTTATATTTTTTTAATACGAATTTTAAAAATTCACAAAAAGCCAGTATAATTTTTCTTTACTATTAATTGTCAAATAATTCAGCGACTTTGACTACTAAAAAAACAAAGAAAAAAGCAAAGGAAAATGCTAAAAATGGTACCATTATTTACTACGGTAATTTTTCTGGTATTTTCATTCAGAATTTATTCATATTAATGCAATTGATTTTTTGACTTTCGCTGTGCGTCAGCGTGACCAGTTCAAAGTTATCTATATCCAATAACAACGTCACGTTTAAGGTACAAGTTAAGTTAAGTTTCATCTAAAATAGTACAACCTAAAACCGGTTTCTAAATTGAAGAGCCAGTCATGTGATCGGTTCCAGAACCGGTTCCATTTCCCGCAAGCTCTTCTCTTTTCTTTATTATCGTCAACGTTGCCCTTAGTATCATTGAACTGGCAGCAGGCAGTCATTCTCGAATCTACTACTTGATAACTTCATTAACAGTTTCAATATTATTTTGTGTTCATTTCATTACATTTCAATTCGATTGATGATTCACTATCTACGGGAACATTCACCAGCGAATCCAGAAATCTCCTAAGGGGACAAGGGGCTTTAATGTTTTTGTCCCTTTAAAATTTTCTTTTTTTTTTTTGATTAATGACCAATGATCAAAATGTATGAGATTTTCATCGGTAAGGGGTGGTTTCGCCCCAACATCCCCCCCTGGATCCGCTAGCGTGTGTATCTATATATGCATTCGGTAGTATTAATAAATGGTTGCATTAGTTTTTAAATGATATTTCTCGTACCAATGGTTACTCAATCATATGCAAACGAATAATCATTAGAGTGCATAAAGTTGTAACTTGAAGGGTGTTTTGCAATTCAACTACTTTTTACTTCAAAAGCTAAATTTCCTAATAAGAAACTATGCAGGTGCAATCATCTCAGTGCGGAGACATGGTTTGTATCGATTGTCATTGATTTTCCCGTACCGGATTGACGTAACTTGGCAACTATTTATTGTTGGTTCTAGTTGCAAAATTAACTTTCGAATAACTAGCTTACACCAATGATAAGCTAATACTCTATCGAGATTATTTGTCGATAAATAAGATTTAAGGGTCGAAGGTTAGATTAATATTGTGCCACTTCTACTTAATTATTCAATAGAAAAAACAATGCCGAGCGAATTTTAAGTTTATGCGCATCATCACTTCATCATCAGACTGAGTTCACAAATTTCAGTCTTCTTTTTTCTTTTCCAAAATGTGTCCTAAGAGGGAACAGTTTAAAATCGATGACTGGATATCGAACTTAAATACATCAATGAGAATAAACAGTTTACTTAAAGTTTTCTAAAAGAAAAATTTCTGCTGTTTAGAATAGACGCATTAAGGAGCGAAATCGAAAAAGTCTTAACATATATAAAATTCAACAATTTTTAAACGGATTGATCTTAGAGTTTTTTTTTTTTTATTTAATTGATAATATTTTACAAATTACAGAAAAATATGACTTTTATAGTTCTAACCACTATTTATGAACTCGTGGACCTTTTTTGGTAAGCCATTGGAGATTTGATAGTTGTTTCAGACACCTTTTTGGAGCAGTTTGCCCATCTCTTTTTAAAATCTTCGATATTTTGGGACACCTTTTTTGTGTTCTTTAAGTTTCTTTCTTTTCACAAGAGCCCAATATCTCTCCACTGGTCTTAGCTCCGGACAATTTGGAGGATTGACCTCTCTTGATACAAAAACTATGTTATTACTTTGATACCACTCCAGATCTTTCTTGCCGTAGTGACATGATGCCAAATCGGGTCAAAAATATGTGGACACATTGTGCTTTTTTATGAAAGGAAGAAGTCTTTTTTTCAAACATTATTTGATGTATATTTCGGTATTTATAGAGCCCACTGTAACAAATGACTTGCTTCTTTTGCCGCAACTGCATGTAGTTTGCCATACCAGGAATTTTTTAGGAAATTTTGTCTGCTTGTTCTAAATTGTTCTTCGACATTTCCTCGAGCATTTGCAACATAAAAATTTTGACCCGGAAGCTGAAGCTGCGTAAAATCTGCCAGTACATACGTTTCGTCGTCCATTATTTTTGTATGAAATTCGATTTTAATTTCCGAGCCCTACTATTGGCGTTTAAATTTTTCGCAGCATTCCTGTCTGGAACTTTTTGGGGTTTTGTATGTTTTCAAACCTGCATTGGCTTTAACTTTTCGCACCAAATAGTCAGAGCACTGGGCTAACCGGGCAGATTTTCTACCAGATGTATTTGGAGATCTTTTCAATATGCTTTCTATTTCCTTGGCTTTCCCAATATCATGTGGTCCTTGTTTTCTTCCCGAACCAGGTTTCCTATCGATGGTCAAACTCTCCTGAAACTGTTTAATGACATTGGAAACAGTTTGGCAGCAGACCTTCAATTCTCTGGCCAATTTTTTGTAGGACCAATTTGGATTTTTTTGAAAATTTTTAATAATTTTAAGACGTACTCACTTCTTCACTCATTTTGATCAAACTCACAAATTAATCACTCATTAAAAATAACAACTGACATATTTTTCAAAGATAACTAGATCAAAAAAAATTTAAAATTTTACACCCAAAAAAAATTATTAGATAAAACATGTGTTAAGATTTTTTCAATCTCACTCCTTAGCATTGATTTTAGTGATATGACCACATAAAATATCAAATAACGAAAAAGTTAATCACGCCATCCACGTAATTTAATGAGCAGCTTTAAACAAAAAGTCGTGTATTTGAGATCTGGTACTAACTTTTACCATAACAGTAGCCTAGATATTTAGCAGAGAATAAATATTGTTTGCTAAAGCTACTGCGGATTCAGTAGGCAGTTCCAAAGAGCGCTTGCTTTGTCATAAAAATAAAACAAAGTCGAGAATGTTGGGTGGATTCAGTCGGAAAATATTTCGGATTATCTATAATAATATGTGTGAACGATGTATGTATATGGAATAAGATGGAATCATGGTTGTGGTCTCTCTATGCTATGGTAATACAGTTAGAGTACTAGACTGCTCAAATTGTTTTGGACAACAGCAACAGCAGCCCAGCGGTCTGACCGAGAATAATTACCTCTGTGGACTCAGTAGAACGTCAACAACACTTAAATAATAATATTTAATCATGGACGATGACAACCAGCGTTGAGAGAATGTAGGGAGTATTCGAAAAGAAAATACGCAAGATCTATGGTTCAATGTGTGTGACTGACGTGCATCATATAAGATAGAGCTATACACCGGTACTAGCAAAGTCACCGGCCTCATCGGCTGGCTTTGGTAGCTATTCTCGGAAACACACCCTTTTTATGTCTTGGTGAACAAATCTTTATATTGGATCTTGAAAATATATTGACCGGAAATAATATTAAACGTTAACTAGTGGGGAAAACACAGCAATTCCCAGTATAGGTGCAGATCCGAAAAAATGAGGTTGTATAGATCACGACCTCCAGCGATACTTCAAGAGTACCTGGAAAAAATTTCTAGACACTGACATTTGAAAAATAACCTTAAGTTGAAGCGAAATGAAAACGCTGAACACGAAACAGAACCGAATTGAGACCTGGGGAACTAATATATTCCATTCAAGGAAAGGTGGCAAAACTTTTAAATGAATACGTCTTATCTCCGCTGGAGAGATCAGTTTAAGAGGGATCTGGATTGGTAACCATCTATGAACTTATGATCCCAGCGGATCCTTGAGTCTCCATTTCCTATCCCAATGAATATTTACCCAATATTGTCGTTGTTTTTTGAAGAAACGTGAGACTTAGCTTCCACCTTTCCATAATCTGATCTGATTAATAGTGGTTTTCGTCTCTGTCTGTCGGTTCCAGCACCTGTCAAAGTAAAGAAAGTAAGATCGTACAACATAAGCTCAATATTTTGTTAAAAGAAATCAGTTAATATGGGATAATACTTGAATGCAAAGCATTGTGCTGATTAAGAGAGTAAGATGGGAAAAAGTCATCTTGCTGGGAATCGAAGTAGCGACCCAAGATATGAAATTCTAGATCACCGAGGCGCCCTAAAATAAAGTACCAATATGTTATGCTCTAATAATAAATATTACCAACTTAAATATAGTAGCTCCATTCATTTATGTAAACATTGCATAATTGAAAATATCTAAAATTAACTTTACCATATTTTGTTCAAAATTAATTAAGCTTTTTTACAAGCTCAACCTCAGCATCACTATCAAAACATATCGATTTCTCACTATACAAAAAAAACCAATCCAAAATACCAGAAACAAAAAAGAACTGAAAAAATAAATACCTTTTTTGAACTTCATTAACAAGCTCACACATACAAACACGAACACACACACAGATACAGTCGATATGTACCACACATCGGAACTTACGAGCTGCTAATGTTCAATAAAATTACCAACAATTTTTGCATTAAATGCCAATATTATCAATGATGCTGCGATGGTGGTCGGTGGGCAATGGTGGCTGGTATGTGTTTATAGCAGGATTACATACATATTATCATACATATGTATGTGTATTTTATATATCTGTCTATCAGTGTTTGTTAGTAGGCAGCAGTTCATCGAAGGCAATTAACTTTATAACATTTGCATACAAATTTTCGATGAATGGTAATAATGATCATAATGATGATGATGATAATAACAACATCAGATTTACACAACTCATACGATATATTCTTTTTTTAACTGCCATCAATCGGCGCTGCCGCCGCATACTTTACTCATATTCGCGCTAATTGTAAACGATTTGAATTGAAGAGGAGGGAGTAATGGTACATTTTGATTTCCACCTTTCTTCTATCCACTTAAAAAGGGTTACTGTTATTGCTGGCGCATGTTATGCTTGGTCATTTCGTTTCAGTAATGAGCAATGATTAATTGCAAATTGCGGTTTTTGTTTGATACCATGCAAAAGTATGAGGATTTCAAGAGCATGTATGATTAAGTTCAATGTGTTGTAACATTGCATACTTTTAGGTTCGTTTTTTACAATTTTTATGACCTATTGTATAATGAGTGAAAAAATGTAGTTTGAGTTTGTATACTTAAAAACTTTTCAGACTTATTGAGCATATAGTATAAAAAAAAAATTTATAAAAAAAGTTCAATTAATTTAACATTTTATCCTAAAAGTATGCATAATCACCCCCAGTTATGCACATATACTTATGTATTTAAACAAGTATTTGCATAAGTTGTTGCACCCTGCACTATAGTTTCAAGTTATATTCACTTTGAAAAACTTTTTTAAAATGGCTAGGGTAGAAAAAGGGTAGATCAAGGGAAGGGCAAGAGAAGGGCAAGGGAAGGGCAAGGGACGGGCAAGGGATGGGCAAGGTAAATACAAGGGAAGGGCAAGAGAAGGGCAAGGGAAGGACAAGGGAAGGGCAAGGGAAGGGCAAGGGATGGGCAAGGGAAGGGCAAAGGAAGGGCAAAGGAAGGGCAAGGGAAGGGCAAGAGAAGGTCAAGGGATGGGCAAGGGAAGGGCAAGGGAAGGGCAAAGGAAGGGCAAGGGAAGGGCAAGGGAAGGGCAAGGGAAGGGAAGGGCAAGAGAAGGGTAAGGGAAGGGCAAGGGAAGGGCAAGGGAAGGGCAAAGGATGGGCAAGGGAAGGTCAAAACGTAGGGTAAGGGTAGGGCAAGAGCAGGGTAAGGGTAATGCAAGGGTTAAGGAAGAGCAAGGCATGGATAACGCAAGAGTAAAACAACGTAAAGCAAAGGAGGAAACTAAAATAGGAAAGGGAAACAATAAGAAGGAAAGGGTCGGCGTTTTAGCATACCACTTTCTATGAAATCAAAGGCCTATGCAGAGACTTTTTGTAAATCGTTTAGTAAAGGTATTTAAGTCCTGCTGAGGATTTTTTGGCATTTCTTAAAAAAGCTTAGTAAAGTCTTTAAACTCAGTAAACTCCTCTTTTTTTCCTGACCTCTTTTTTTTATCTGATCCAGTTGATATCAGTGGATGAGAAAATTGAAAGTCAGATACAAATTTTGAAATAGGTTAAATTTGCTGTTTTATTTTGATTTCTACATATAAAATCAGGGTATTGAAATGAATTGATTTCATTACTCTACTTTATTTAACTTTTCTGTAACGAACATTAACTTTAACGTAAATAAAAACATATTAGCTTTATAGGGCGTAGGGTTAAAATAAGTTGCTGTAGCCCAACTGAAGCCCATTATGCTTTTGCTTTTTACGATAAATTAAACTTAATGCATAAAAAATGAATAACAATGTCATTCGAAACAAAATTAACAAACTTTTTACTTACTTCATACACCTCCCGGAACCTCTTACTTGCCATTACTGCTGCTGCTATCACCACTTCATTTCAATACTAAAAATTCTTCGTTAAATTACATTAAAAAAAATAAAAAGTTCCAAGTTGACAGTTTTCCATGTTGTTTTTTTTTCTCTCTCTTCACATATATTTTTCCCCAGCTTACCGGAAAATTAACAAGTAAACTGCAAAATGTTGTTTTAAAAAAAAATGAAACTTAGTCTTCAGTCGTATTTGTAATATACAAACAGGCGGCAACAGGATGCTGTGGGTAAGTTACAAAAGAAAAACAAAATGAAAAATAGACTAGAGAAATAAAGTATAAGCCAAAAAAATTCAGAAAAAAAAGTATTTTTATATATATAAAAAAAAAAAAAAAACTTGGAAATCAAGTTAAAAAGTCTAAAAGTATGCAATGTATGCTCACAGCAAAAAAATGGTTTAACGTACTACAACTACATGAGTTTGCTTGTTATCCAACAACAACAAAGCAGCTCTTTCAGTATAAAAGTCTTGGGCTTACAGGAAATAGCAAAGTAGAAAGAAGCTGGCGCTGAAACTGCTTATTTTTTTGCTTTTTTTTTTTTTTGTAAGTAAGGAAGGAAGCGGCGAAACTTTGTTCTTTTTGCCTGAACTTATGCTGCGGTTTTATAAACATAATGATTCATTCCTTCATCCTTCCATGTATCCATTCACTTGTGTGCATTTTTGTAAAATTTATTTTTATTTAGTTGCATAGTTTTTTGTGTGGAGAAAATAAATTTAGAAATAATATATATTATTAGATGTGTACTTTTTTTGATTTACTGTATAATTTTGTACTTTATTTCTAAGTTCGTTGATGACAGGATTTGTCCGGTTATAGATAAGACGTTCGAGCAAGTGCTTAAGAGCGCAATAGGTCGGTAGCTTTCTGGTGCGTCGCTGGGTTTACCGGGCTTTAGAGTGGCTATAACTTTCGTTCGCTTGAACTTTTTGGGATTGTGCCTGATTCCAGTATATTGCTATAGAACTCCACTAACCACCTCCTTGTGTTTTTTCCGCTATGTACAAGCAACTCCGGATAGATGCCATCAATCATCCGCCGCCTTTCCTGTTTTTACTGCCAGGAGAGCGACGCTGACCTCGTCGGGTGTAAAACTGCCTGAAAACTGTGATATCCACGGGGTATTGTTTTTCAGGTTTCTCAGAGCCCGTTTTGTGGTGACTGTATGTTCCTTTTCTACGGGGCACGAGAAACGTCTACGATACGGTTGGTCACTTTGTTTGGATCCATGCGTGATCTTGTGGTACTAGAGCTGCTGTTTCCTCCAAGTTTGCCTAAGAGACTCCATGCTTTCCTGCTAGAGTGGGTGAGGTTAAGGCTGTTGACAGTTGAAATCCATTTTCTTTTGCGGTTCTCGTCAAGTGATCTCAGCAGTTCATTGCCAGTTTCGGGATCTCTAGATACCTCGAAGCTTTCATAGACTTGTTTACTTTCTTCGGTTCATCCAGGAATGTACTCCGTGCGAAATTTCGAGGAATATGTTTTTTTGAGGTTGCTATAACTATTCCTACGAATCTGACATAATTCTGCTGCAGCGGTGGGATGAACCGTAGGCATGAGTCGAGTTCATGGGAGAAGCTGTCCCAGTCGACCTTGGTGAAGCTCCAGCGAGGTTTTTGTGTGGAAGCAGTTAAAGAGATCTGGCTTCCGATGTCGATCAAAACTGGGCGGTGTTGGATATGTGGGAAATCGGTCAAGACTGTTCTTAAAGCAGGGAGGGGTGGAGCTCCGCATCAGAAGTTACGAAGCAAAGGTCCGAAGCCTTTCTGCCATCTCTGCGAATGAAAAGTCGCCTTATCTTTTGCGTCGAAGATTAGGTGTATGTGGTTTGAGTCTGCCCATTCCATTAGCTTGTCACCATTCTCGTCGTTCTTTTTGTATCTCCACATGCTATGGTGGCTGTTAAAGTCTCCAATAAAGACTGTGGGTTGATTTGGGACTTCGAGGTCATTAGGTGGCCACGTAATTGCAGGCGGTTTTTATATATTAACAATATAGAGACCTCCAATTTGGATCGTTATTGTAAAAATGTCATTGCTAGAGTCTGAGCTAACTAGTCTTACGTCCTCTATGCCGTTTCTAACATAGGTTGCGGTGCCATACGATTGGTGGAGGGTGGATCGAATCCGAGAGTAGCCGGCGACAGTTCCTCTAGCCTTTAGAGTCGAGTCTGATGCTGTATGCGTCTCTTGAATGACGGCTACGTTAATGTCATTAGTCAATAATAATTTCGATAATAAGTCGCTTTTGGCTTTACTTATTCCTTCGATGTTAAGTTGGCAGAAGGTCCGGACCGCCTTGTCCGTTGGCGCTGAAAAGTGCCAGTTGTGTTAGTTATTGTTGAGGCAGTGATGTTGGTGGTAATGGTCACGTTAGTATTTTATTTGCAGTTATATAATTATTAATTTGTAATATGGCCAGGAGAGTTATCTTGCTTATTCCTCAGGCGATAAATCTTTAGCGTTATCCAGGGTGTACCACTAGGAGGCGATCTATCATTACACCCCTAGTTCATCATTAATTATGCTGTTCCGAAAAAGCAAACATTTACTCCTTGAAACCACAGTTTTAGGAGTTAAATTTGGGGCTCGAAAATTTTTCCTATTTGGTGAATTTTGGTTCCTCCATCTTCTATTTCAGATTCTAAAAAGCCGTTTGCTTGACTAATGGAAACTATGTGATGAAGAGATGAAATAAAGCACTGCCGCCACCTCATTTCCTCATATAGGAGAATACTTTGGGGCCGGAACTGAAAAATTTGTATTACCAGTCCTGAATACTCGTATTGATATCTGTGGTAAACATCCAAGATTCCTTTTCATTCTAATTAAGTCTGCTTTTAGGCATAAATATTTCGAAATACTTGAAAACAAATTGCTATACTCGGATAATCGATAAAATGCTAAAATACTTGAGAGTTTTCAAATACAAAAGTAGTAAAATTCTGAGTGACAGTTTTTTGGTAATTGAAAATGGTCAAGCACTTTTTAGCTCTGTCTGGGACCCTGTAAAGTTGAAATTTATTGTTAAAACTAAGATTTCTACTTAATAGTAAGACTTTTAGAACGAACGAAATCGTATGATTTTAAAAGTTTTAATTGAATTAAAAGCAAACGCAAGATTTTGCATGAAAGTCTAAACTGATATTGGAAATATTTTTACTTTCATTCTTTTTTCATTAATTATTTTTCTTTTTTCAACTAGCAATAAGAAAGAACATTCAAGGAACATTCTTCAGCTAAAACAAACCTCCTTGTTATACTATTTTTTTTACATTTTTGAACTACTAACTTATGTTCATAGCTTCCACATAGCATATGGTATTTATAATACAACTCTTTGGCGCCTATAACTATGCTACAAACGATATTCCCTTTGATAATGAATGCCACTATGCTAAGTGTTCGCTTGCTCTCTCCGCTCTACTGTGGTAATCAAAAATTCTTAGAAAAACACTTTCATTTGCACAACACCACGCCTCAATACACACATCAGTGCTGTGTGCTATTTTTTTTTTACTACTATTTGTTGCAAAAAGTAGTATAATATATTTTCCTTTTCATATTTGTTGTTGTTTTACTGTGAAACACTCGTTATTGATGACTTAATTCTGCTTGATTTATTAACAGAGAGCACAGACATAACAAACCACTACAATAAGCGAAATGAAAGAAAGAAAGAAAACACTAACCCAAGCTAAAGCTGAAGCATATTATGGTTTCTTTTTTTTTTTGTTTGTTTACTTCTGTGCCAGTAGAAAAAGTAAAGCTGTTCACTACTGAATACAGATCTGAAAGGCATCATTACCTAGGTTGTATATATACTGAAAAAGTTGATGAATTTTTCAATGCAAGCAAGAGATTATAAAAACGAAAACAGTGATGTCTACTCTACGACTAAACTTTAGCTGCTGCAACATTTAAACTGAGCAAACAAACTATTTGTAATTTAACAGAGAAATTTGCTTTTGGAAAAATAACTATAATAATTCCGAAACAGCCATCTGATTTGTCCGTCTCTATCAGGGATGCCAACTCATTTTTTCTTTCTCCCCGATAGATCTCGAGAAATTCCCCGATTTTCGATCGAATTCCCCGCATCGATATAATTTCATATTAAACAGCGCGAAACGCATTTTTCATACAAACATTTTACAAAACATTTGACCTCAATGAGTGTTATATTAAGACGACCATGAATTTTCTCAGCCCAAAACTTAACCAATTTTTACTGGACTGATAGATTAATAGAAATGTACTTTCTGACTCCGGAATTCTTTTGGCACATCAAAATCAATCCGACTCAAGCTTGCACAAAATTTAATCCTATTGGGTTGTACATAGTTGAAACACCTAATTTGAACGAGATGGGGAGTTTTGAGTTACTAGACGCTCATATTAATAGATAAACAAACCTTTTGGATATCAAAGTTCTCAAAGGAGAAGGCATGGCCTCTCTTTTGACTCAAATAAAAAATGACTAAAACTTGTTTTGAGAAAAACGAGTTCAAAGTTTTGACTATCGGTTTTTAACATATAAAATATATTTCATCTTCCTTATGATGGCTGATCGTAATTTGTAAGTCTACAGATTAGTCAGCAAGGATTAAGAGTTATTAATCAGAAGGTGCTGGACTAAGGCATAGCTTTCTGAACGGCCGAAAGAGAAGTCGAAGCGCCGCGCGTGATGTTGCTTGAAATTAATCAGGTTTCACTTCCATATGGGAAAGTTGACTTTACACATGCGTTGAATATTGGGAATTTTGTTGGTCTGGAAATTCGCGAACTAATCGATATTAGCTGAAATCTTCCAAACTGCTCTGCTCCACCGTCTGTGGTCATCATGCTGCGTAGTCAACAGGCTGGCCTTCGATTGTGGTGTGGTTCTTGCTGACGTTGTTAATTTGCATAGCTTTCGTCTTCTTGATTGATTTCTAGGGCCACATTGCGTGATGCTCTGATTAGATGATCAGTTTTCGCTCGCATGTCACTGAGCTTGTGCGATAACAGACATATATCGTCTGCGAAGTTTAAATCTTCGAATTAGCGGGTAAGACTTCCTGTTATCCCTCTTTTTTCGACGCATACGTGTGAAAGTGGGCATTCTTGTTTGAGTCCTGCATTGGTGGTGAAAGGATCGCTAGTGTTGCTATTGAGTAGTACTCCTGATTAAAACTGTTTAGCTACAGCATAAGCTATCCATTTTTCTACTGGGAATGTAGGTATATTTGAAGGTATCTGTGTGTGAGTGTATATTTTTGAATGTATTTGTACGTGGTTAATAAATAAACCAAGTTAATATTGCAAAAATGGCACACCACAGCAATATAGAGATAGGAAACTAGGAGCTAGAGAAAAAAATTGCTTGGTTTCTGCTCTCAAGTGTTATTAGCCAAGATGAACATTTATGCAACTACCAAACATAAGTCTAAAAATATCTGTGAGTTTATGTACATATGTATGTGTGAATGTTTGTATATTAGGGCGAATAGATTTGTATGGACGATTTTTAACACTATATACGTCATGAATAGCGCTCATATCTATACAGTTTTTCGCGGTAAAATACTGTTTTTTAGACTCCAAAACCGCATACCGCTTTTTACTAAAATACCGCGAAAAAAAGATACAATTTAAGAGAGAACAATGGCAGTACGGCGCAAATATACTTTTGATGGAACTGGAAACATTGAAGGTGATTTTGATCGTCAAATGCAACTTGAAATATCCATGCGTTGATTTCTATAAATACCTCATAATAAAGCCGGAATTGCTTCGTCAAATTTCTTCAAAGGGCAAATACAATGCAACAACAACAGAAGGAGATATTGAAATGGAGAACGAAGACAATGCAAATGATGGATAATTTGCTTTCCTTGTTAATTTTATTTGAACAAAATTGATACCGCGAAATATACAATTTTTTTCAAATTGATTTACTGTTTTTTAAAAATTTTTGGTAGAGATATACAGTTTTTGTCCGAAAAAAGATACGAGCGTTAGTCATGAATTTTCTGAAGAGTATAGAAAAGAGAAAAATTTTTATAAAATTGGACATAATTTTCGCTTTCCCGATGGCGTTTGAAAATTTAAAATTGCGATTTAAAAAATTTTCAAATAACTATTCTCGTAATTGTGACTAACTTCATATCTATCATACGCGCCATTTTTGACATTGACAGCTATTCTATCTCGAAGAGCGCCAAAAATACTATAAGAATTGATTTGTCAACTAATTTTCATAATTTTACAAAAGTGTTTTGCTATAGCTGAAAATATCGAATTTCATGCCAACAAAACAACATTTGCGGGAAGTTTTAATTTGCTTCTTCCATTTAAAGAAAAACGCAGCTGAAGCACATCGTTTACTCACTGAAGCTTATCCTGACTGTTCTATAGACGTTAGAATGTGTCAGGTGTGGTAAGCCCGTTTGAAAAGTGGTGATTTTGATGTTGAAGACAGGGAACGTTCAGGCGGCCCGAAAAAGTTCGAAGATCAAGAATTGAAGGCATTACTCGAAGAAGATTCATGTCAAACGCAACAAGAACTTGCAGAATCTTTAGGAGTTTATCAATCAACCATTCCTAAACGATTAAAAGCATTGGGAATGATTCAAAAGCAAGGAAATTGGGTGCAGTACGAATTGAAGCCGAGAGACGTCGAATGACGATTTTTCACACGTGAACTGCTGATTGAACGACAGAAAAGAAAGGGTTTTCTGTATCGTATTGTGACTGGCGATGAAAAGTGGATACGTTACGATAACCCAAAGCGTAAAAAATCATGGTGACCTCGCGGACATGCATCAACGGCAAAGCCGAACATCAATGGATCCAAGCTCATGCTGTGTATTTGGTGGGATATGAAAGTTGTCGTGTATTATGAACTGTTGAAACCGAATGAAACGATTACTGGCGCTACCGACTACAATTGATGCGTTTGAGCCGAGCATTAAAGGATAAGAGGCCAGAATATGAGAATAGACACGACGAAGTTATTCTTCAGCACGACAATGCTCGGCCGCATGTTGCAAGGCAAGTAAAAACATACTTGGAAACGCTGAAATGGGAAGTGCTACCCCACCCACCGTATTCTCCAAACATTGCTCCTTCTATTACCACTTGTTCTGATCGATGACACATGGCCTGGCTGAACAGCACTTCCGTTCTTTCGAATAACTCAAAAAATGGGTCGATTCGTGGATAGCCTCAAAAGATGAAGAGTTCTTTCGACGCGGAATCCATATGCTACCAGAAAGATGGGAAAAGGTTGTGGCTAACGATGGACAATACTTTAAAGAATAATTTTATAATCACTTTTTCACAATAAATGTCCAAATTACGAAAAAAATACGAGTTTATACATTCATACTCCCAATAATACAGTATTAATAATATAATAATACAGTATTAAAATTACAAATTACTTATATTTAATCATAATGTATATTAGGCCTTGTCATTACGAATGAAAATTTCTTCTACGACATAGATATAAACTGACGACCTCGATAGTCTAGTGGATAGTGCACTAGACTTTCATCCAGAAGGTTGCGGGTTCGATTCCCGTCTTGGTCTGTTGGTTAATTCTCATAAACTTCTTATATTCACTATCTATATGAAGCGGATGAGAATTATAAGAATGTGTACAAGTACACACCTTGGTTGGTAATGGCAAAACCACCGAGCTGATAAAAAATTGTCACATAGCCGTTCGGAATCGGCATTAAACTGTAGGTCCTACCATCGCCACTGTGGTCTAGTGGCAGAGTGCCAGACTCTTGTTTCTGGAGACCCGAGTTCGATTCTCGGCTTGGGTATGTTTCTTATCTATATTTCTTTCTCTCTTCCTTTCTTTCTTTCTTGGGGCTTTGGTACAATAGATCTTATAGGTCGCAGTGCCTGACTTTCGAGTCGTCCGTCCTTCAAATAATAATAATAGATATAAACTGAATTTCGATGCTCAGGAATTTTTAACAAATTAATGAGGGACTCGAAAAAAAAATCGATCCGCCCTAAAGTATCCATATATATAGTTGAGTATGTGTTTAAAAATATTGCTGCTACTGCCATGTGTTTGTGTGCCCTCATAAAAAATGCAAATATTTTTTAGTGCAATCTACCAAAATAACCAAAAGTAGCAAGTAAATTTCTACTACTATTTCACTTTTTACATACATGCACATATGCATTTTAATAATAAACAAGATTTTAGTAAGCAGAGTACGTTTAAAAATAAATTTGTAGTATTTTATTAAAACAATAAAATTTTTGCTTGAAAATACAAACAATTCAATTCAAAAAATAATTTTCGTGTATGGATGATAGTACAATGAAAATATTTGAAGCACATTTCCGCAGGCATGAAATTTAAATGAAATAAAATTTAAAATAAATTAAAGTTAAGTCTTGCATAAATTTCCAACAAAATGCATTGCTATTTCAAAATGATAGATACAAAAATACACACACATATACATGGTGAAGAGAAGGAGAGTGTATGAAGGCGAATCTATTCAGGAGAGCGATTTGACACAGAGCGATAAGAGAGAGAAAGAGAGGTACGGAGTGAGTAACGCAAATGGCAAAGTGTTGTCTTTTTTGTTGTTATTATTGTAGGGGTGTTGAAATAGAAATCTCTATATGCGTGTATTGCAAATGACATTTGTGCTGTGACACCATTTCGATGTACGTATGCATGAATGTTTTTGTGTGTATTTGAATGTATATTGTTTGTCTTCCAGTTGCAAGATAAAACCCAAGACGTTAGCAAAAGAAGTAAAAGAAAACGAAGTCGAAGAAGAAGTAACTCGAAACCCCCTAAAAACACATTTCAAATGCAAATGTTAATGTTGAGTAGTACAAAAGACAGGAGCGGTGGAAATTATTTCAAAGGCGTTCTAGGGAATACCAGAAGCATTGGTCTAGTCAGAGTGGAAGAGAAGAGCTGTTGAAGGGCTTGCAATATTTATTATAAAAACGCAAATAGACAGAAAATTGGTTGGGATCCCTTCTCCTCCTAACTTTTCGGGAAATGTATTTCAAATGATCTATATGCAGTATATTCGCCACCTCCATAGGCGAATCTAAAGACCGGAAACCCGAAAACCTAACAACAAAAAAAAGTATGTGTCTGCAAACACTCACAGTAGAAGTGAAACTATGTTGTTTATTAGAAAAATGTTAGAAAAGATGTATAAAACATTCTGTTGAAGTTTTTGCAGTCCTCTTCTCTCCTCTTCTCTCGATTTTATTGTTGCTTTTCCTCTGTTGATACTCTCTGCACTTATCGGCACAAACACGACTTAGTACAAGTATATAGCACATGGAAGGAAAGTTCAGTTATATGCAATCCAGTCGAGACTTCAATATCGACTCTCTCACTAAAGCACATGCGATAAAACTGCAAGAAGTCGTCTCTCTGCTTGATTGTATGCAGCCGAATAACAACTCCATAACTTCGTTTCTTACTGGTTTTGTTAGAGTGCAATAAAAACGCGGTTTTTCACGTGACCATTGTTGTTTTGCACTCTTTCTATTTTCTAAAGCTTTTTTTCTGTTGATACTCTCTACATTTATCGGCACAAACATGACATAGCACACATATATAACACACGAATGGAATCAAGCTCTCTCTCACTAGAGCTAATAACATAAAACTGCAAGACGTCGACTCTCTGCATGACTGTATGCAGCCGATCCCCATATGACTTTGTTCGCTAAACACTAACAACAGCATGACTTCGTTTCTTATTAGTTTCGTATGAGTGCAACAACCACGTGACTTCCGTTGCAAAACTTTCGATTTACCCTCGCTAAAGAAGTTTCACTTTGTCTAAGCCATATATTCTGTTTCTTTTCTATCTATTTCTTTCTATGTTTGGGCCCTTTCCCAATACTCCTTTTTTCTATGTCTATTCGCTTCCTTTTTCACTTCCTACTCAATTCTACTTTCTATCCTTTTCTTTTCTCTATGGTTATTCTTATGAATATTCTCTATCGTGGCGGTATATTTTAATTTTTCCTTGTTTTCTCTCAATAAACTTTATAAATTGACTTAAACCCTAATCTATAGTGTTTTAATTTCGATATAAAATTCTAAAAAAAGAAAATGCACTGCATAAGTATTCTGGAAACTTCAACCTTGAAAAGAACTCTGAATATTCACCAGAAAAACAATCATTCGACCAATCCTTATGTGTGCCTAAGCAGCCTGATGACAGGAAATCCATAAAAGCTACAACAAAACTAACTAGTGTACAAAGCTTAGCTTGTGCCAATATTACAAGAACACCCCATTTATATTCGATAAAAGGCTTGAACGTGCTCTTATGTCTGTCTGTCTATCTATTTTTGCAGATAGCTAATTCTGTCATTTCCTGGAAAATTTACTTTTACTATATTTAAAGATTTGAGGTGTGTGTATTTCGGTGGGGCCTGCCTACATGTTTCGCATCCGTAAAAAAATATCGTCTTCACATTCGTAATTACTCTCGAGGTATCACTAAAGTAAAATTTAATTCCATAAAAGTAATAGAATAATCCTAACAAAAAACTTACTTTATATTTTAATTACTTTTTTAATTCTTGTAACTGATATATTTTTAATAATATTGTAGAATACAATTCCTTATAAGTCCCGATTTCATTTCCTTAGAATTAGAACGAAGCACAGTGATTCGTCCCATAGACAGAATTTAAAAAATTCATGTCAAAACCAAACAAATTTGATGTCATTTTAAAGGTAATACTCCATCTAAAAAAATCCCAAAAAATCTTGAAGAAAAAATAATTAGTGTGGGTACAAGAACAGCATCGACAAAGGGCATAGCCGGGTTTCCATGTCAAAAATGCCCCCAAACCGAATCAAGTTTCGCATAGACTCTTTTGAAATACTTAATTTAAGAATGATTTGGCTAAATTTTTATACCGTTATCTGCAGTTTTTAATGAGTAATGGCGGATTTTGTAAATTTCATATTTCGCATTTTTTAGCCCAACTATTCATAGGAAAAATCTGAAAAAACTCACAGTAATTCTTTGGTTTAGGAGACATATTTGGAATTTTTTTGCGAATTTTCAGACGCGAAATTCGCGATGAAAAAAATCGCAAAACTTTTTACATGCGATTTTTTCATACTAAAAATAGGTTTACTACTCTGATTTTTCTTATGTAAATAAGTCTATTCCGAATACTCATACTCCAGTTTTTTCAGATTTTTGCAAGGTGTGGACGGGGGTCAAAAAAATTAAAAACCGAAATTGGCATTTCATATGAAAGTATTTACTTGTAATAAGGCCATGAAAAAAATCAATTACAGCTATTAACTATCAACTAACTGCTATTTTCACAGAATTTTTTTGAAATTTTTTTTTGCAAACATTTTTTCTTAAAAATTCAAAAATTTTTTTTTTCACCCAAGTTTATTATGGCATATCACATTCATTACGCAGTGCAACGAATTTTCAACTTTTGTCTTATATGCGACATTTTTAGAGTAATTTAATTAGAGCTAATCATGACTGCGTACTCAGTTTTTCTCTATCACCTCTAGTTCACCCACAATATGGACCTGAAGTCCGAAAAATGGGGTCTTCAAGGGCTATTAAGAAATTTATTTATTTCAACAGATACGAATTTGATGTCTAAAGTAAAGTTGTTAAGCACAAAATGTTAAACAATTTTTGCGCACACAATTTTCCTCCATCTTTTATTCTTCTTCTCGAAAATGGGGTTTTAAGCACACTTTTTCAATAAAAGGGCGATAAAACAAAAACGGCTGAGAAAACTATTATACTAAATATTAGAATAATGCAGAAACCGAATTTTTTGCATTAGAACCAAGCCACTCAGACTCAGTAAGTATATAATGGAATCGTTTTTGAATTTTCAAAAAAAAAATTTATGCAAAAAAAAATTTTCAAAAAAATTCTGTGAAAATAGCAGTTAGTTGATAGTTAATAGCTGTAATTGATTTTTTTCATGGCCTTATGGTATTACAAGTAAATACTTTCATATGAAATGCCAATTTCGGTTTTTAATTTTGTTGACCCCCGTCCACACCTTGCAAATATCTGAAAAAATTGGAGTATGAGTATTCGGAATAGACTTATTTATATAAGAAAAAGTAGTAAACCTATTTCTTGTATGAAAAAATCGCATGTAAAAAGTTTTGCGATTTTTTTCATCGCGAATTTCGCGTCTGAAAATTCGCAAAAAAATTCCAAATATGTCTCCTAAACCAAAGAATTACTGTGAGCTTTTTCAGATTTTTTCTATGAATAGTTGGGCTAAAAAATGCGAAATATGAAATTTACAAAATCCGCCATTACTCATTAAAAACTGCAGATAACGGTATAAAAATTTAGCCAAATCATTCTTAAATTAAGTACTTCAAAAGGGTCTATGCAAAATTTGATTCTGTTTGGGTGAATTTTTAACATGAAAACCCGGCTATGCCCTTTTTCACAAAAAAGTTGGATCCTTCGATTTTAGTCCGTTGAGTAAAAAATATCTGAAAAATAAGTTCTTAATGATATCCTGCCGAAGGTTCTATTTTTGTATTTGCAATTTAACAAGAAAAGTTTTGGTGTTATTTTTTAATCAAGATTTAGAAAACTAAAAATACTGCATTGTTTTCAAAGTTAAGTATTTTTAAACGTATGAAAACTGGAAATTGACGAATTTTGGGAGAGCCAATGTAGAAAATATGTTCCTGGATTGTTTCTCAATTTTTGAAGGCTCCTTTCTTTATAGAAATATATACACCCTCCGCTTTCTTTTGCTCTCAGAAAATAATTCAATTTGAAAATAGGTCTGAACTCATTTTTTTCGATAAAAATTGGAACTACACTTTTTTGTTGAGCCTTAAAGTATGCAATCCTACTGAAAAATGAATAAATATAAAATATTACTTTAATTCCAAAATTAAAGGATTCCAATAAAAATTGTAACTTTCTGAAAAATCCAACATCAACATAGCTAAAAAAAATAAATTTCTTGAATATCAAACTGAGTTCAGATTTGAGTTAAGTGACCCAAAATTTAAATCATAGCACTCCTTCTAATTTTGTCTTGTCGTTGTGTGAGATCAAATCACTGTGCGGAATGATTACTGCCCAGCAGTGGTTCTAATTCATTTGGTTAATTGGTTTCGTAAATATTATCGAATTATATAATATAAAACCAAGGGAGGGGAAGAGGAGCAGGGTGAAGGGTCGACAATAAAAAATTAAAAACCTATTTAAAGTAATTGGAAACCTAAATCCTCCCCCTTCTGATATTTTGATATATCTGGATTCGTTTGTTAGTGATTGGCCCTTACAGGTTAGTTGAAACGTCTCTGTAATAGAAGCAGTAACAAGAAAAAAGCTACTTGCTTTATTGTGCATACACTACAATGGCAACAATGAAGACAACAGCTACCAGCAACAACAATTGCCATACGAACAATGACAGACAACAAAACGAAAACGCGCTTACACGAATTTTTATTTATGTAACTAGGTTCGAGAGTATGAAAAAATGGAAATATTCCTTGAGGAAATCTACTTATGATAAAATCTGTTTTTAAAATTTTCAAACAACAATATCAAAAAAAAAAAAAAAAAACCAAAAAGAGAAAAATAATTCGAAACAAAGATGTTGAATTCTTGCAACAGCATCAACAATAACAACATAGCAGTTTCCGTTTCCGTCACAGAAGTCCAAACTAAACACAATCGTCGCAGAACATAGAACTAAAAGAAGGAGAAGAACATGCTTTTAAGCTAAATTTACATACAATTTCATTCTTTTTTTTTTTTTTTTTTGTTGGAGCTCTGTTGTTTTATATTTGATATAAATAAATAAAATGAGGAAAAAGTTTTGCTTATGCTAACAAAAAAAATAAATAATAAATAAATATACAATATTTTAAACTACTTATGTACTTAATAAATAGTATAATTGATTTTATTTGGGTTTAATTGGATATGCGGTTTTGTTATTCGCCGTTTTATCTTTTTTATCTTTGATCTTGCCAAGTACCTGCAACATCCGGCTATATACCAATTTCCGAACATTCAACGCCCATAAAAAGTCCATATGATTGAATTCTTCCATTGGTACCAAATATTTGCCAATTCCCCGCCCCAGATCCTTATACATTAGCTCGACATCTTCCGGATGACAAAGCAGATCATTTGTTGAATAATAAACAAAAGTGGGAACGGTAACCAGTGAAAGATTATAACGTGGCGGTACTTGAACACTATACAATAGCATATTCTTATTAGTGCTATAACTATAGGGTGCAAAACGCCCATTTTTAATAATTTGTATAAAATGTTTCACTTGTTTCGCGGCGACGCCAGCAGGATAGTGCCCCAGTATGACAGGAAACATTTTCTGTTGGAACAGAAGGCGGAAAAAATGGAAAGAATTAATAAAAAGTTTTTGAAATACACAAGTAGACTGCATTACTCTATTAAATTCGCTCCAATTTCGGCCTACAATACCAAATACGGCTTCAATACAGAGACGTTCCGTTTCTTCAGTCATGCGGCAGAGAAAGCGAAATTCACCATTAAACATTTCGGTAATTGAACGACCCACAAGGCTCTATCAAAAAATGAATATAAATAAAAATAATATTTCCCGTAAAAAAAAAAATCAATTTATATTTTTCATATTTACTCACATTAAAATATATATTAATCGCTCTTATATACGGATGCTCCTCAGTTTCGGTTGCATAAACCGCAGGTGCCATTGCTTGCATCATTATTACTTTCTTATTATATTCCGGACGCATTGAGCACATCACAAAGAATGCAGTGCAACCCTTTGTAAATTTTTTTTTTTTTTTATGAATTATTTATGTGTTATTTAATTTAAGCATAAAAATTTCTTATTTATTATTTATTTATTCTCTCACCTGCGAATGTCCTGCATATTGTATTTTCTTGAACCCAGTTGTCTTTAGGACATAATCAATCATTGCTGGTAAATCGTACATACCAATTTCATGCCAACTAAAATCCCAAAATTTTTTATCCTCATCTGGATCGTATGTTGTGTGATTGCGTGAATAACGATTACCGCGTGCATTACCCAGCCATACATCATAATTGTAGTCGGAGAGTAAATATGCTGCAAGATAAAAAGGGGGGAGGTGATAAGAAAAAAATCGTCAATAAAATTTAGAATGAACAAAAAAATATTTTTCTTGGATTTTCTCCCTTTTTAATATGTATGTAGACCACGGCGGTAAAGTTTATCTGTCAGACTTCATAGTCTGGCTGCAGCATTTAGATGAAATTCTTGGCAAAAATTACTGAAAAATCGGAAAGCTTTCCCCCCCCTTCTGAAAAGAAAGGATTTGCGCAAGCAAGCACGTTTAATTGCAGGGCATATATGGATGTTTTTGGCTATTCTGCATGTGGATTGTGTCTTGAGGGGGACAATGAGACAAAATTGTATTCATGGTATGCCATCTCGCAAACTGTAGCGCCTATACTGTACCAAAAAACTAAGTGTTTCATTAGCACATAAGTAAACTCCTAACCTGATTTCTTTTCTCTTCTTTTATGGCACAACAGAGGGCCTAGACCGCGCTTTTCCGCATCCATTCCTGTTGTGTGAGTTATATTCGTTCACGGTTGGAAGGGACCTATAGTTTTATGCCGAATCCGAAGGGCGAAGTGAAAAGCTTTTCTTAGTCAATTTTTACTCTTGGAGGTTTACCATTGCCAGCCAATAGATACTGCGGGTAAGTTTCCTTAATTGAACAGTACAATGGCCAACAGGCAGTAGCGTATCCAGAGGGGGGATATAGGGGCTGAAGCCCACCCCCTCCCCCCAGAACCTAACAATCTTATAGTAAACAGTCATTTTTGAGAAATCAAAAATATTTAGATTTTTCCAAAAAAAAAAGCCATCAGCAGTGAAAAGTATATACTTTCAACAAACGAAAAACTTTAAGACTTAAAATATTTTTTTGTATTATATTTTATTTTAATAATTATAAGTAATTTAATGTAAATATTAAAATTGGGTCGGATATTTGAATCAATTCTGATTAACCGCCATGCTGGACGTGCCAATAGCATACACGTTACAGTGCAACTTTTTCTCAAAGGAGATTAAAATTTCCTTCAAATTGAGAGGTTATTAAATACATTCAGACTACATTAAATCTACAATATCAACGCCAGCTTATAAATGTCTTACTTTTCGAAAGCTTGACAATGATCTAGTTTTTGGATTGAATTTTGTCCTGATTTTTAGTCTGATATTGGTTTAACTTTTCCATTTTTGCCCGTTTTTGATCTGAATTCTGGTTTGATAGTAAGTCAGAATTTTATTTTATTTTAGTTTGAATTTTAATCTGAATTTGGTTTGAGTTTTAATCCATGTTTGGTCTAAATTTTGATTTGCTTTCCAGCGTTTGCAGACCAACATTTGATCTGATTTCTGGTCTAAATTTTGGTTTGCTTTTAATTTGTATTTGGCGTCTTTTTAGCCTCAGTTTTAATCTAACTCTTAGTTTGAGTTGTGGTTAATATTTTCATCTGAATTGGCTTGATTTTGATACTATTTTGGTTTGAATTTTGTTTTAAAATTTGGTTTGAATTCGTCTGGAATTTTGGTCTAGTTTTTGTTTAATTTAAGTTAAAATTTGTTGATGTAAGTATTTATCAGATATTCCCATTAGTTTTTGGTCTGAATTTTAGGTACTTTCGTTCGGTATTTGGTGTTCTTTTGACCTAAAGTTTTGTCTAACTATTAGTCTGAGTTGTGGTTTAAATCTTTTTTTGAGTTTTGGAATGAATTTTAAAACTGATTTTGGTTTTGACTAGGTCTGAATTTTGGGTTTTTAGTCTGAGTTTTGACCTGAATTTGATCTCATTTTGGTAGATTTTTGTTGGAATTTTGGTCTGATTCGTGGTCTGAACATTGTTTTTTTTTTTAACTGGTTGTTGCCCGGTATCCGAAAGCGTGTACGGATCTCGTTGAAATTTAAAGTGTATTGGTTTTTTAAGATATATTTACATTTTAAGTAATGTATAACAGGCTTAAAGAACGTATTTAATTTTTCATAAAAATTAAGTGCTGGGTCATGGAGTTTTGAGATCGTAAACTCACCACCAGGCCGATTTTAATAGTGATATCGATGCTAAGAGTGATATGAATACATATTTTAAAAATTCGTTTAAAGTACTATCCAAATCAACTGTTATCTTAATTTAAAAATAATTTAAAAAATAGAGATGTATCAAAATTTTTTCTCAAAGGAGATTAAAATTTCCTTCAAATTGTTTTCTCCAAATAGATCATTTAACAATATAAATTCATCAGAAAAGTCATAATCAAGATTTTGATCTGAATTTGGTCTCATTTTGATCTAGATTTTTTATCTGAATTTGGTTCTTTTCTTGGTTTGAATTTCGATTTGAAAAAACTATTTGAATTTTAGTTTGAAATTTGGTCGAAATTTCCGCCTAAATTTCTATACGATTTTAGTTTGAATTTAGGTCTCAGTTTTGTTCCAGTTATCTTTTAATTTTTGACCTCTATTTGATAAAATTTTTGCACTAGTTTTTGGTCTAGGTGTGGGGTTTGGTCGATAGTGAGTCTGATGTTTGACAGGCTGAGAGGAAAAGCGGGCTAAAATTTATATAAGAGCAAAAGCAAATAATTTAGTGTCAGTGCAAGAATGGCATAACTAATACGGTTTAGAGTGAAAATGAAACGCCATAAAAGTAAGAACAAAAATGGTATAACAATTCTCTCAGAGCATAGTTTTTTATTCCGTTTTCGCTCTGAACATATTTCGTTTCACTTTTGCTCTGAACATATTTCGTTTTGCTTTTGCTCTTAAGTTAAATTATTCCATTTTTTTCTGAACGTAGAAGTTATACCACTTTTCCTCTCAGCCTCTCATTTATCTTTTAAGTTAGTAATACCAGGGCCTCCCCAAACCCAAATCCTAGAACAGGTATGGTATTAACGCATCATAATATTCCAAGAACTGACAAGAAAAAGAAGAGATGGAAACTATTACACATCTGCTAAGTGAATATTTGAACTAACTGCTTCATCAACTCACTCCATCATCTGTCGATCTAGCATTTTTGTGAATTTGATTCGTGCAAATTTCCTTAATGAGAAAGGTTCAATCATAAGTTCGCAAACTTAAACAGATGATAAAAATTTCTTTACAGAGAATATACTAGACCAATAAGCCTCCATGAATTTAGTAGCTTCGTCCGTGCACGTTTCTTTTTAATTTAGACAAGATCGTAACCTAAATTTTACAAGGGAATGAAATACTGAAGACGCTAATAAACAATTAAATAGAATTTCCTAAGTAGCAAAGTTGGGTCGTCATTATAGCTTCAGAGCGGCATAGGATTTGCTTTCTTCCTCCTCCACACATTTCGCAGCTGTACTATATCCAATGTGGAGAAGTGTTTATAAACCGAATATGAAGACGCTTGTGGGAAGATATCAACAAATCGCTAATCAAAGCGAATACATAGATTTATACAAATTTAGCAGCATGTCATCGACTAAGCGACTTAAAGTGAGCACTGAGAAAATCGAATCGAACATGCTTAATCTTATATTTTAAATTATGTACAAATCACTTCCGTATTATTAATTACACATTGAATGTGTGTATTCTACAATAATTACACAATTTTGCATTTAGCCAATTGAAGACGAAGTACTTACTCAGACTTACTTGTACTTTGGACACTTTAAAATCATATTCAAGTCATTATGAATTTGATGTTATAACTTATGCATATGTTTCCAACACGACAACAACAGCCAAATAGAATTCATTATTGTCTTCTTCACACGCAACAATAAGAACAACGAAACATAAACTTACCCAGACTAACATTCGGACCCATGATTACATAACCAGCCGAACTATCGACCAGTCCATGTTGCAAGAAGAATGGTTGAGCGCCTTGTTTGCGTATGCGATGCATTGTTAGAATATAACCATCATCGGTGGTGACATGATGCACTTCCGCTTGGTAGCCATATTTAGCAATTAATTTATCCTGTTGTGTATGAGTGTGTGCGTGTATTGTTGTTGATGATGATGGATAAGCAGCAGGAGAAGCCAACAGGCGATGGGCAGTAAGGCAGCAAAGCAAAATCAGTATCAGGGCAACAATGATGACGATGTTGGTGATGAGAAAAAAAAGATTTTTGAGATACATGGAAGTAGAAATATAAAAGATGAGGTACAGGTAGATGTAGCATGTACATATTTGTAGAAGTTTAAGCACTTGTAAATAATTTATAAATTGCTTATAGAAGCTGCACTGGCTAACAAATATGCAGGCGGCAATTAATCTTAGTTGTTGGCCGCCTGCCTGTGTGTGTGTGTATGTGTGTGTGTATTGTGTTAGCTGTCTTGCTTCTAACGGAGCTGAACTGAGCTGATTGTGACACATACCACCGAAAGATTTGAATCCTGCTTAATGTTTTTGCGATTAGCTTTCTCTTCTGATGTTTCATCTTCAATGCTTTCTTCTTCCTCTTCTTCTTCTTCTTCATCATCGTTAAGTTGTGCTTGGGTTATGTGGCGGCAACAGATGTTGCAGATGATGATGATTAGAAGGAGCAGCAACAGCAGCAATGGTTGCTTGTTGATTTTGAATGGATTCATGTTTGATAAAGACTGATGAACGAACGATTTTTTTTTTTGCTACGGTGAAGCTTTAAAACTTTCCTTTTTACAAGAACTAATAAAAATATTTACTGAAATAACTCTAGTTCAGAAACCGAAGTCTCAATAAAATTTTATTTGATTTATTTAAAACAAACACTGAAAAGTTACAAAATAATCAACTTTTTCTTTCACAATTTTTTTCTGGTACGCGTCGCGATAATGAAAGTGAAATTTCATGTGCTTTTTTTTATACTACGTTTACCGTTACGCGCACTCAGTTTAGATTGATCTTACACGTTATATGCGCACACTACCGTTACTCGACCATATGATCGTTGCTGGCTAACTAAGTACTACAGCGTGCGACAGCGTCGCGTTTCGTTTAGTGAATGCCATGTCGAAGTTACAGACGACACAAAAAAATGGTCGAGTAATTCAAAAAGTCAACAAATAAAAAAAAAAAATAATGGTATTAAAAAAAAATCAACCAAAATAAATACGTAGAAAAAAAAACTTTCCGATAATGACGTTTTTGTTCACACCAACAAAAAATCAAAAGCTTAACCTTTTTTTTATTTTTTTTTTATTTATCTTTTTTGTATTCCGTTTTCTTGTATCCGTACCTTTACCGTTTTGCTTTTAGTAGGTGATTTTTAATATGTGCTGCACACTGTTGTTAGCTTATTAATAAATTGACAGTTTACAGTTGGCAGGCAATCAAATCAGTTTTTTTTTTTTTGACTTAATTTGTTTGTATATAAAATTATAAAATAATTAAAAGCACGTTTTTTGGATATTATTTGGATATTTCAATTCTTCTGCCCCTCCGTATTGATATTGATAATTGATATGTATGCATGGTAATTTAAATGTTTACTGTCAAGAAATACTTCCGATTTGGCCATAATCGCGTCAACAAAGTCAATTTACCAGTGCTAGATATTAATGTTCATTATTTTATGGCTTTTATTTTTGTGAACAATTTGATTTGTGGAATTTTTTTCTCTGGCTATAATTGTTGGTAGTAAAAATATTACAATTAAAAAATATACAATACAAAAAATTCAGCATATAGTAGTAGTGAGAGTGTATTGGAGAGTGATAGTGAAAGTGCACGCGAACTCACAAATAAAAAATTAGTTTTATTCTCTCTTCGAGAGCGCATAAATAAAATAGGGTGGCGCTCATGCATGAAGATCGATTATATGAATTCAAGTTGGATACATAATTTTTGTTTTTTATTTAATTTGTATAGAAAAACAAAAATAAATGCTAAGAGAAATATTCGCGATTTCGTTTGGAATGCAAGCGGCAAGGCACATATTTATGTTCTTGGGTGGAGCGAAAATTTTCTCTGGGACACCAAAAAAAGTAGGTATCAGATGTCAGCGGTGGCGGTTCTAGGATTTGGGCTTGGGGGAGGTTGATTTTATTAAATTAAAAGATAAATATCAGACTTACTATCGACCAAAACCCGGACCTAGAGCAAAAACTAGTGCAAAGATTTTATCAAATACAGTTCAAAAATTAAAAGATAACTAGAACAAAACTGAGACCGAAATTCAAACTAAAATCGTATAAAAATTTAGACGGAAATTTCGACCAAATTTCAAACCAAAATTCAAATAGTTTTTTCAAATCGAAGTTCAAACCAAGAAAAGAACCAAAATCAGATAAAAAATATAGATCAAAATGAGACCAAAAGACCAGATGTTGATTATGACTTTTCTGATGAATTTATGTTGTTAAATGGTCTATTTTGAGAAAACCATTTGAAGGAATTTTTAATTTCTTTTGAGAAAAAATTTTGATACATCTGTATTTTTTAAGTCATTTTTGGTCGAAACAAAAACCCGAAAAAAAATTTAATTGAGATAACAGTTGATTTGGATAGTATTTTAAACAATTTTTTAAAATATGTATTCATATCACTCTCAGCATCGATATCACTATTAATATCGGCCTGGTGGTGAGTTTACGATCTCACAACTCCATGACCAAGCAGTTCATTTTTATGAAAAATGAAATACGTTCTTTAAGCCTGTCATACATTACTTAATACATTAATATATCTTAATTTGACCAAAAAACCAATCCATTTTAAATTTCAACGAGATATGTACACGTTTTTGGGTACCGGGCAACAACCGGTTAAAAAAATCGGAGATCAAATTCAAGTCAAAATTCAGACTAAAAACCCATATTTCAAACCCGAATCAAAACCAAAATCAGTTTTAAAATTCATTCCAAAAAAAAATTTAGACCACAAATAAGACCAATAGTTAGACAAAACTTTGGGCCAAAAGGACACCAAATACCAAACGAAAGTACCCAAAATTCAGACCAAAAACTAGTGGGAATATCTGATAAATATTTACATCAACGAATTTTAACGTAAATTAAACAAAACCTAGACCAAAATTCCAGACGAATTCAAACTAAATTTGAAAACAAAATTCAGACCGATTGCGGTCCAAAATTCAGACCAAAATGGTATCAAAATCAAGCCAATTCAGACGAAAATATTAACCACAACTCTAACTAAGAGTTAGAATAAAACTGAGGCTAAAAAAACGCCAAATACAAATTAAAAGCAAATCAAAATTTAGACCAAACATGGATTAAAATTCAGATGAAAATTCAAACTAAAAACAAAATTCTGACTGACTATCAAACCAGAATTCAGATCAAAAACGGGCAAAATAACAACTAATAATAACTAGTTGCACTGTAACGTGCATCGATGCATGTCCAGCATGGTGGCTAATTGGTTCAAATATTCGACCCCATTTTAATATTTATATTAAATTATTATTATTAAAAGAAAATATAATATAAAATAATATTTTAAATCCTAAAGTTTTTCGTTTGTTGAAAGTAGATATATACTTTTCACTGCTGATGGCTTTTTTTTGGAAAAATCTAAATTTTTTGGTTTCTCAAAAATTACTGTTTACTGTAAGATTGCCGTGTTCTGGGAGGGCTTCAGCCCCTATAGCTCCCCCTTGGATACGCTGCTGGATGTCAGTATTAAGTTGGTAAATTTTATTTGCTTTCGTACACGTTTAAGGTTATCATTATCGAGCTAAAGTTGAGAAAACCTGTTTTTGTTTTGATTGAAAATCTAATACAGAGAGGTTTCTCTAGATGTTGTTAGAACTTATAACCTGGTTTTTCAAAGGTAAAACCTTGTATTCCCTCAAGTGGGAAGAAGATGGAACGATAAGCTGTACCCGACACTGACATAGTTTCAATCAATCGTCATAGGTAATTTTGAGGGAATGAAAAAAAGCTTTAGTTTGCTTGTTCTTATCAACTGGCATCAGCGCACACATAGTAAGGAGTGCGCACGAAAAAATTGTAACAATTTTTTTTGTTCCTACTTTTGTTCAATAAGAAACTAGCATAATATCGTCTTTGATTTGAATGGCAGATGAAGCCAAAATAAATTAATTTAACACAAAAGTGTTTGTTAAAAATGATACTAAAGCTTAAATTCGAAAAATCATTGTGATAGCTTTTTAACAGAATTCGAAATGGAGTCACTTTAAAATTACCAAAAGTGTCCCGGTAAACTGTTAGCCGGATTTTGAAAAAACTTTAATGACAATTTAAACATTGATTGAAAGGTGTACCCAGAAAAATACCCATCTCTAGAACAATGAAAAAGTTTCCTCAATTTGAATCCACGAAAATTTCTCTCGTTTATGTAAATTTTCCTCAAAATGAAGAAAAAATGTGTTCCCTTCATGCAACCATGGTGTTCAATTTGAAGTAAGTTTTCTTCATTTTCGGAAATTTAGTTGCGGTGCTGCCCACCAATTGCAATAAAATCCCAAATGAAATTGTTAAAACTAAAGTTAAAGGAAAGTAAGATAAAAAAGTTAGTAAAATAAGGGAAAATATGGGTGTGGTAAATGGGCATCTACATATATCATTTTTTTCTAAAACTAAATCCTTACAACGCGTCGCTGCATAAAATTTTAACTCAATAGCTTTTACGAAATACTTTGACATGAACTTAAGTCATGACTTTGAAAATTAACATCTAGATTTAATTTTCATAGTCTCCTAAAAAACTATCATGAACTGATCGAATGGGGCCCGTTCAGAAAAAATGACACCTATAATCATTTTCTCACAAACACACACACTCTCTCATGTACTAGACTTTAAAATAACGAACTGTTATAAAGACTAGCTACAACGAGGGGGAGGGGGGAAACATCAACATAAGTATATAGAACGGTAGTGGTAGCTTCTTTCAATATCTCTATTCAGTGAAGATATTTGGAATCAAATCCGTAATTCTGGGTTATGATTTTAAATATTAGTAGCTTATAAGATCACTGATGAGGAATTGTGGCGGATTCCGAAACAGCCGTATGATTTGCCCGTCTCTATACACATTGTTGTTGTGATGACTAGATTTGTTCATTAACCTGTTTATATTTAACTTCAAATAACGAAATTGACATGAACTTAAGTCATGACTTTGAAAATTAACATCTAGATTTAATTTTCATAGTCTCCTAAAAACTATCATGATACTGTGTCTATTGTTAACACAAATGTGCATAGAACAATGGACGTTTCCAGAAACCTGTTTCTTCCAAAATTTAGTCGCGTCAGCATATACAAATTCAAGCACCATTTGGCTACGAAACAAATTACAAATTACCTTATTTAGAATAAAATAAGGTGGCATCATTAAACTTACATATTCTTTGCGCATATAAAATGTAAGAAAGAGACGAATATACCAAAAATGTTCTCCACACAAAACTTTGGTATACACAAAAAACTTACTTTACTCTTTTGGCCTTAGCAGACAATCGCGTTCGCTTTGTTTTTCTTTTGAATTTTTTAGTTGGCGTCTCTATTTCAAGCGAAGCGGTTGTGTTTGTGGCTGCTGATATATTTTGTGAAAAAAAAAATATATATATATTGTGCAAAAAAAAAAAAATATATATATTGAAAAGATATAAATTTCAATAAACTTCAATTTATAATTTTTTGATGGCTATAAGGATCTCTTGATCATTTCAAGGCGACGATGCCTGTAGTGTTTGTAAAAATACGTATGAATGTAAATCTTAATTCTTATTAAAAATAAAATAATAAGTGAATACAAGTAAAAAACATGATTTCTATGCCTTTTAATTAAAAAAACATTGTAGAAAATATTCCACAAATTGAGGATATTCTTTCTAATAAGGTAGTAAATTTACTTCAATTTATGGAAAATTATTCCTCAAACTGAAGAAAATTTTACCTAAATTATATGGTATACAATTTCTCATATTGAAATAAAAACGCAATTTCTACAAATTGAAGACATATTTCTTTAATTTATGGAAAACTTCCTTCTTTCAAAGCAATTTTTCTCTAAAATAAAGAAAAAATATTTCCTTAATTCAAAGAAATTTTGTATATCTAAATGAGAAAACTGTTTCTATGGCGCCAAATCATTCCCATTTTTCCTCAATTTGATAGCCGTTTTTTTTTTTTCAAACGAGGCAAGTATTTCTCTGGGTGTGGGATTTACCAGAAACTGCGAATTGGGAGATCCGCAAAGTGAAAGGGAAGCTGGCCTTAATTCGTACAAAGTTTAGAAAGTCCCAGATCAAAATGTTACGAAAAACATTGACACAAGAAATAGAGCGAAAAAATTGCATCAAACTTTGTAGCCAAATATCAGTGTTGCATCATGGATGACGAAACATATGTATTGGCGGACTTTTCGCAGCTTCCAGGCAACAACTTTTACCTAGCGGATTAGCAGAAATTTGTCATTTGCCAGGCCATATGCAGCTGAGGTAAAAGAAGGCAGCCGTATGTAACTTCTGAGTCAATCAACACGGATATTTCTGAATGCTTTCAAAAGAGTTTAAAATCATTTGTAATGAAGCATAAAGTATCCAGCTTCTTTTGGCCTGATCTGGCATCATACCACTCCGCAGAAAAAGCGATAGAGGCTTGTGTACCCCTCTATAATATCAATATTGTACCTAAAACGGCTAATCCGTCAAACTGCTCAGAGCTGAGGCCGTTTTGAGCTTAACTAGGCGGAAACTGGAAGACAAAAAAGACGTATGGAAGGACATAAGCGAATTTAAGATTAAGTGGACTGCAGCATCCAAAAACATTAATGAAAGTACTATAAAGACTAAAATTTTTTCGTGCTCACACATTATGACTTAATTATTGATGATTGCCATATCGAAATTCACATGATGATATTATCTGCGTATGCTATAAATTCAAATTCAACCCCGGTTTTATAGCAATTGTAATTTGTTTTTATTGAGTCCTCTCAATTGCTGAATTGTCCCACTGCAGAGTTTTAGAGGTTGAATGAAACATTCATTTTAATTGTAAGCTTGTGAATTTGAAAACCAGGTGGTAAAACATTACTATGATTCTGATGATTTTACTATTTAAAATATCCTACACTCCATTTCTGCACATTCTCACGGTTTTAGAGGTTGAATTATATACGGCGGTAGTGTGAGCTTTCTTGAAGTAAATGACGTTATAGTCGCTTTTGCGATACTACCTAAAATCGACCTTATTTTTCTTTGTGAAAAATCATAAAAAGTTATTTCGACGGCAGCTAATCGTTTAAACATTTTAGAATTTAGGTATTTAAAAGTTTAAAGCTGAAGAGCTCAAATCAGAATCTAAACGCTTTTTTTTGGCACTTTATTACAAGACAAAGTTTCTTTTCTCTCTCTCTCTCTTTCTCGATTATGATGCGAATGACAAGCAAAAAGCATTTAAGACTGTTCTCCTAAAATATAGTACAACAAAAAGTGTTAAAAGCCGAAAATGTACCCAAAAAATAATAACAAAACACAGATATAAAATTGAAGATTGATGACAGAAAAGTGACGAAGCTGTAAACAAAAGCTAAAATGTTTAAGCGTTACATTTCCAATGCTAAAGTAAAGCGTCGCGTCTCCTACTTCATCAGTAAAATCGATTTATGCAAATCAAAGCAGAGTGACCTCAATTCAAAGCCGAAAAAAGCGGAAGAAGGAGACAAGTGGTTGTTATTGTTGTAGTGGTGATTATGCGTTGTTTTTTCACTGCTCAAAAAAAAAAAAAAAACACCGAAACTGGAGCTACTGAAATAGTTTAACAACCTTTCTTCTTTGCTACTTTCCGCTTTTGCAAAAGATTGATCGAAGCAAACGAAAGTAAAAGTTTCTTTCGGTGTTTTGTCTGTTTCTTATGACATCGAGACCTACCGGTATTATGTAATTTTATGCGGAATAAATCACAGTGACTTTATTGTTAACGCACTAACAACAACGCACTAAAAGCAAAAGCTTTGAAAAAAGTGCGAAATTACAATAAATGCGAAATAAAAAGAAAAAACAAAATCGACAACTTTAAAAAGTTAAAAACTTTTTTTTATGTATTTATTCAATTACATATAGCAACTGTCCAGCCATAAACTTCTCTATCAACTCTATCACTTTATCATTTATTAAAGTTTTCACATCAGCAGAGCATAAAAAATCGAAATGATTGAATTTCTCTGCTACGACACGATAACAGCCAATTACCGAATCTATTAAACGTGAATATATCCGATGCACCCCTGCTGGTGTTGCCATCGCATCGGTATCCCCGAAATGTAGTATCACTGGAACGCTGACTGATTTCAAATCATAATTATATGGGTTCACAGAATTATAATACTGTAGATTATCTATAGGTCCATAATCAAATGCAACAAAGTCTCCAGACTCGTAAACTTGTTGTAGATGCTTGATTTCTTTTAGCGAACCACCTTGAAGTAGCTGTCCATAAATTATAGGATCGAGAGACTAAAAGAAGTGGAGTTAAAATTTATGGAAACTTTGAATACAAGTAAAATTAAAATATCATACCTTTGCATATTGTCCACTACCAGCAAAGAGTCGTGTATATCTCAGGCATTCTTTGCGCTCTTCCGATCTGCGTTCCAAACACTGTTCTTTCAGATAGCCAGCAGGAAATAATTCGTAAGAATTGGATTTAGCTTTAGTCTGAAATTTGAATTAACAAAGAATTTGAAGTGTATTGGAAGGTATCGCCTTGATTTTTTATCGATTAGCTACATGTATTTGGAAACATTACTACAATGTAGCTGCATGAAACTCTCGATTTAAACCAAAATTTGAACAGACCAGAGAGTATTCTGAGGTCAAGAGATCGTGATTCAATGATTTTGCTTTAGCTAGGATATTTGTCTACACAGCGAGAGGAACTCTGACTTTCGAATTAAGCCGAAGCCACAGGAATGCATTAACTCAAAGCTCTCCATAATTTTGATGTCGTTTCAAAAAAGCAGTTAGCAAAAATTTATTTAGGTTCTCTGAGATAAAAACTTGACGGCTGAATTCGAGAAGAAATGTTTGACTAATCTGAAAAATGGTACGCTCTGTACTGTGCTGAAATTAACAAAATAAATCATGCTGAATCTGGATCTTTAAAGCATTAAAACTTTACTAAGTTATATAGTAAAGAGCGTAGTAAAACCAGGTGGTAGAAAGATTTTTGGGTTCTCCAGTGTGATTAAGGCTTTTGCCTCCCCGTGAGTAGGCTATGAATTTTTGAATGGTCTATAAATGCACAAGACGAGCCTTAGTTGCAGTAGAAAAATGCTGGAAAGTCAAATCGCTCTTGGATCCTTATTATATTTCAGATGTTAAGATTCAGTAAGGATAACCTCCAATCGAGTTCAAGATTGAGCTATATCAAGTTCTATGCCAGAAATCAAATGTCCTTGTAAGGTTAATGCCGTAAAAAGCAAATCGTAAATGAGATTTGAGTTCTCTTACAGTCATAAAAAGGATGCGACTGAATGTGAGGAGTCTTTGAACACTTGAGTGATCTATACCATCACAAGACAAGCATCAGTCTCTGTAGAAAATCCATAGGCTTTGACTTGAACATAAATTAAATCGACTTTAATATACTTGGATAGAATTCATGGCCCACTTCTCTTATGACTATACGAAATACCATCAAGGCTATATTAAATTTTTATTCTATGCCAGAAATCGAAAGTCCTCATAAGCTTGGGTTCTGGGTTAGTGTAAGCTAGAGGCTGAACACGAATAGGCATTGGACGCTGTATTGTTTTATATATAGGCAAAATGAAGCTTAAACCTCAATAGGAAAATGCTAGGAAATACAGAAATTCGGGCTTTCGCTAAACGAATTGTTCTCTAAATCCTAATGAACCTATAAGGGAATTGTCTAACAGAATTAATGTACGATACCGGATCGCATCAGGCTACGTTAGTCCCAAAGGTTTGTTTGAACAGTATAGCTAATGCGTAGCAATTAGTAGAGACGAATGGCTGCTGAGACTGCTAAGTTCCATTCAGAAATTTATACAGATATCCACAAGTAATTGGAGGATATTGAAGGCCAATGAGGCTAAGGTAACTCTCGCCTAATGAGAAATACTGGATTCTAAACTTAAATTGAGATTGATAATTCATAAATTATGTTAGCTGCAAAACACATGTCCAGACATCTATGAGTTTGTGCAGGACTATTATTGAAGAGAAAGTGCGACGCTGTCACTAAGAGCGATATTTTTTACAAACTCTGAAATAGTTGTATCAAGTTTCATCCAAGAGTTCATATGGTTCCATATAGTATATGCATAGAAAATTGGATGATATTGGGACTAAGGGCAACTCGCACATAATAAAAAATACTTAATCTTACATTGAAACTGAGAGGATAGCCTCTAAATATACAGGGTGACAATTGTAAAGTGACGCAAGTTTAATACTCTGCAGCAAGCTTTGCCATTTACCGTTACTTTAATTTAAAAAGCAAATTCATTCATCATTGGCTTTGCTTTTAATTTCATTTCAATTTTTGTTATTACATTTTGAAATTTCCATAAAAATGGACAAGGAAAATATTCGTCGTGAAATTATGAAATTTCATTTGGCAAATTATAGTAGCCGTCAAATTGCAAAGGCTTTAAATTTGTCAAGTCGTACGGTAGACCGAGCTATTATTCGATATAATGAAACTGGGGGTTTTGGAGATAGAGACCGGGGAAAATTTTCAACAGTTGCCACTACTGGTTTAACAGAAAAAATTCGTAAACGAATCAAGCGAAATCCAAGGCGCTAAGGAAGTGGGAGTAAACCGTGAAACAGTGCGAATCATTGCAAAATCAAAGCTTAATCTTAAGCCGTACAAGCTCCGAAAAGCTCAAGATCTGACACAAAAAAAGAAAGATTTGCGACTGCAAAGATGCAAGGCGTTGCTACGCTCCTCCGTGTTAAAAAATGTTGAAAATATCTTGTTTACAGATGAAAAAATTTTCACGGTTGAACAACATTTCAATGCGCAAAATGACCGAATGTGGCTAACATCATCATCGCAACAAAATAGGACTGTTGGCCGAGTTCAAAAGCCAGCTTCCGTTATGGGCTGGAGTTTCCGCTAATGCCAGAACCCCTCTAATATTCTTTGAAGAGGGTGTTAAAATTGACCACGTTGTTTATCGGAGCATTTTAAATGAACATGTTCTTCCCTGGGCCCAAGATACATTTGGAAATGAAAACTGGACTTTCCAGCAAGATTCTGCACCTTCCCACATGGCAAAATTAACGCAAACATGGATAAAAGACAATTTTTCTGGATTCATAACATCTCAAGAATGGCCACCATACTCCCCAGACTTGAATCCAATGGACTACTCTATTTGGAGTATTTTAGAGAGTAAGGCTTCTGCATCTCAACACCACAGTCTGGAGTCGCTGACAAATTCATTAGAGAAAGCCTGGACTGAAATTGATCAGGAAGTCCTGCGGCGAACAGTCCTACGATTTCCGGATCGATTGAAGGCATGTGGGCAGGCTAAAGGAGGTTATATTGAATGAGGTGGGGTTCAAATGAATGCTTATATATTCAGCAATGTTAACACTTAATTGTACTTAATGGAAGTACGTCCTTTTGAAAATAGCTGCTGAAATGTGTGCGTCACTTTACGATTGTCACCCCGTATATAGCTGTAAAACCTGAAAAACCCTAGAGTGTAATCAGCTGGTTGGCAGTGAAGATAATCTTTGCAAACTGAACGAATTTTGAATTCGAAGCGAAAACGATCAAGAAAAGTTAGAATGAGCTGAAGATAGAAACTAAAGCTGGGGAACGGGACAAGCCAACATTGCTCATAGCATATGTTTCACGAAACATTACGAAACCGAAGAAAAAAGTCGAAAGAACTCAAGAATCAACAGAATTAAAATCTACCACAACACAAACTCTAAGAATTCTTCATACTTACATTCCAAACACATACGTTTTCAATTCATATTTTGTAATTACCTTAATAAACTTCATGACCTTCTTCACATCCTCCCTGCTAAATTTAACAATATTTTTTAACTCAGCAATCGGTGCCAAAGCCTGCATAAACAATATACGATCATTGTATTCCGGGTGTACGGAGCATAAAACCAGAAATGCGTTAAAGGCCTAAAAGTAGACAAACAAAAATTAAAAAAGAACGAAACAAAGCTGAAAGGCAAGCAACAACAAGGACGACATTAATTAACATTCTATAGCACATACACACACTCACCTGCGAATGCCCAATTAGCATCACCTGATGAAATGAAGACTCGTTGCGTATGTGGTCAATGATAGCAGGTAAATCATATACGCCCAACTCATGAAAACTATAGCTCCAAAAATTTGCATCACTATCATTGAAGTGTGTGTGATTGCGTGCGTATGGCGAGGAACCGCGTAAATTTGCCAACCAAACATCGTAATGCTTGTCATAGAGTAGAAATGCTACGAAGAGAGAATGACAAAAAACTCATAAATAAAATTTTCGAAATGTATTTGCTATAAAATCTGTAGACACGTTAAGGCACAACATTTACCTAAACTCTTACTCGGACCCATTAGTACCCAACTCAACGAAGAGGTTAACAAACCATGCACCAATAATATAGGACGTTGCCCAGGCTGTGGCATGCGATGTAGCTGCAAGTGATAACCATCCTGCGTTGTGACATTATGCAACTCCAAAGCGTATTTGTGTTTCTCAATCCAGTCACTCTACGTGGTGGATGCAGAGAAAAGAAGACAGTAGTTTATGTAAATGATAAAATGAGCTTGAGACTTAATTTCAAATAACTTAAGGCTTCGGTGTCATCTTAATTGCAATTCACTGTTGACATCATCATCAACATCGTCGTCGTCATCTAAACTCGAACTCTCAATTTTCAACTTACTGTTGTCCAATGTGATCTTTCCTCTGTTTCCTTGTTTACTGCATTTTCGGGCTCATCATCTCTATTATCTCTTTGCCCAAACAATGACCACAGGAATGGTCTGCCGCCTTGGTCTGAACTAAACGACACACGCGGTAGACATGCAGATGCCATTGGCAGCAAATTCATTGAAGCCAGCGACGACGGTGCACGGTGGTTAGTGAAAATTGCCAGCGTAATTAGCAAAAGCGTTGTTTGTATGACAATGACAATGACAGTGTTCAGTTTCATTGAACATTGTTTGCTTGCTAGCCAAATACTTTGCGTATACTACTAAGGTGTTATTTTGTGTCATACACACGATGTTGAAATGTGAGCTCTGAAATTTTTGCTATTTTTGTTTTTTTCGTTTTTTACGTTGGGCTTTAATCGTTTTTCTATCGGTAGTTGTCATCTTGTTTTTTAATTTGAATTTGATATTATAATTTTCGCATATAATTTACATTAAGGTAGAAAACTGAAGTAGAAAATCAATATTGGATCGAGATGAATGATAACACAGGCCTACAAAATTTTTACCCATTAACCAGACTATACTTATCCAAAGGATTTTGACGCGCTGAATTCGAATCTGGCCTCAAAATGGCTCTATCTCAAAATTGCTCTATCAGGATTTCGAGATATCCTAACCTAGAAGTGCAAAAATCACCGTTTTTGCTAATTTTTAAGGTTATGTAGCACGGCCGATCCTATTTTCTTTCAAAAATAGCAACTCAAAGTACTAGTCTTCCTCTTCAAAATAACGTTGAGTTTGCTTAAATATTTTCTTTTTTTTCGCTGAGATATCGCATTTTGAAATTTTCATGTACTTGGATTTTTCTGCGTTTGAGAATTCATACACATTATACAGTCTATTGATCTCGTTGCAAGTAAAAATGATAGAGCAATGAGGCCAGATTCGAGTTCAGCGCGTCAAAATCCTTCGGAAAAGTATAATCTGGTTTCTGGGTAAGAGAGTTCGTCAAATTTTGTCGGCCTGTGTAATCCTTGGAATCGAATGGGACTATGGCATTAGTTGAAAGCAGTTGAAAGAGGAATATACTTCATAGGATCTATGGTTATATCTGAATGAATGAGGAAGACAGTCCTGGATTCTGAACTAGTTTCAAAGGTGGGAGCAGATCACCAAACCCCAATAACCGCTTGAAGACTACAACTGCTGTCCATTTTAAGCATAAGAATACAAAATAAAGTATGCAAAATCTGAACCATTTTGAAGGTTACTACAAGGTCTTCAGCATTACCACCAGTGTTATTTTTAAAATTAATATATTCTGTAATTATTGAAATATGGTAGGTGGAAAAAATAAGTTAACAAAGTGAAATGTGGTTGAAACAGCAATAATATTATGGAGTATTATGGAGAAAGAAATTTAGTTTTGGTTTTCTTTTAAAGATTAATATTACTAAGTGATACAACGATAGTGGAAAAATAAGTTATCAAAAGCTTCAACATCCAAAATGGCCATCTTTTTCGCTAAAAATTTTAACGAATTGTTCTTCTATAATGAAAACAAGATTTTTACATCGTTCTGGAGTATTATTCACCATTTTCCTTTATTCCATAATACTGTGGGAAGCGGCCTTCTAAAAATGCATTTTCAATCTATCCTTGCATTACCGTTTGATGATGAGTCAGGGCTTAGTGGTGATCAATAGAAAATGCTTCTTTCATTATTATGAACATATTTCATTGTGATCTTTACCTATTAAGCTTTTTTCTTTAGGTACTGATACGTCTTTTGAAGGATTAGAAATTATATCAGCATCCAACTTGGTTTTCAGTTGTAACGGAACTTTCTTTCTCTTTGTAGGGGTAGAACTCAGCGGGCTCTAGAGGTTCCTTTTGTTACAGTTATTTATTTTGTGCAGGATACCCTATTTTCGTTGAACACAAAGACACTACTTAATATTTTTACAATCCATTTAATGTTCACAAAATAATTTTAAAAGTTACAAATTCACTTATTCTAACACTATTCTGATGAAAAACAATGCTTAGAGAGGGCGCGCTAGTGTTGCGCCGCTGCGATGCTGAAGATATACGATGCGTGGAGAACCAGGTGGATGCGCTAATGTAGCGCCGCTGCTGTGCCTGTGTGTGCTCCGCTGCATTTGGTACACCCGATGATTTGGCTTCGGTTCGTTGTCTCCCACCTAGGAACCAAGTCGGCTTACATCCAAGTGTGGAAGTAAGACCTGGTGTTTTATTGCGTACAAGACCAAATCGGCTTATAATTATGAAGGTCGCTGCATACACGTCAATTATAAATATAAGACCTGGCGTTTTCTGTTTGACGAGACCAAGTCGGCTCGCTGCTATGAAGGTCGTTACGTACACGTCAATCATATACGAGTCCCGGAGCTTCATAAAAATGTTTGTATGGGTCGCTAAGATTGTCCGTCAAAAGGGAGGGGGGGGGAGGGGGGTTTGCCCTACTGGGTTTTGGTCTTGTCCTATAGTCGTTGGTACCTCAAATAACTTACCTGCACACTTTGTCTGATGTTCGCCGCTGGCACTCTGGGTCTTGGTTCTCCTGTTGGCACTCACATCTGCTTACTCATCGACGGCCATCCACACAATAACACTGTACTGCTGTTGTGCACGCTCTTCATAGCCAGTTCTTCTTCTTCCTTGTAGTACTGGAAAATGACGCACTATTTGTATCTTTTCTGCGATTAGCTGTTCGCAATCGTTTGATCAGATTTTGAATTGCCATCACAGCAGGCTGTCTACTATCATACGATGATCCCGTTACTTGTGTGTGCGCTGCTGGCAGTATGAATCGTAGTTTATTTTGTTGTTGGTTCTTTGGCCTACGTGACTTCTCCTTTTTTCTTATTCATGCTGGTGTACAGTGGCGGTGTCGATGTACAGTAGTGGTGTCTAGGCCACAGCCGTATATTGTGCGGCCATAATTTGAATTTCAAATTTGGGTCGTCACACAGTGATATAATTTTGATTATATTACCCATGTACAAATATTTTAGAACTATTTTCCTCTTTGAAATGCTTAAGAGGTCAATAATAGGCCCATAGTAAAGGGGAACTCTCCAAAAATCGTTTCCCCTATGAGCATTTTCTATTCATTTTATGGGCTCGGCTTTGTCATAAAATCTTTATAGTCGTAATTTGTTATCGCTATAGAATTAAAACCAATTAAGTTTTGCCTCAAAATATTAATGTGGGGGGATAAGTCCATGATAAGAATGAGAAAAGCTCATAGTTTGCATAATTTTTGAAGAATTTTCTCTCTACAGTGGACTTTTTTCTGGCTTTTAAAGCATCTGGAAAAAAAAAATGTTCCGAAATATTTTTGCACGAATGGTTTTGTGTCATTGGAAACCAAGTTGAATGCTTATAAACTATATAAACCCAGAAAAAATTTAATAGATCTTGATGGGGAAAATCTTAGTAGTTAATGTTTTCATCATTTCAGATCATAAAACTCAAATCAAAATTCTTAAAAAAGTACTGAAATTTATTCACAATGATAAAGGAGATAATTTGTAATTATCGTCTCTTAGCCCTGAAACGTCATCAAATGGACGATTAATTCACTAAAACTGGTAGTGAAAAAGGTGACCACATTAGATGTTGAAGTTTTTGATAATTTACTTTTGCACTATCGTTCTGTCACTTAGTAATATTAAACTTTAAAAAACAACTTTCAACCACAGCTGTTTCACGTAGCTTTATAATGATGTAAAAATAAAATTAAAGCTATCTATTATTGCGAAGATATTTGGTGCTAAAGTTTTGTTTTCATTTTGATAACTTATTTTTTCTACCTACTGTATTTACATTCTTGTCTATATATTTTAAAGCATACTTTGGGACTCAGCTTTTAATTTATTAGAAGTAATAGAACTATAAAAATAAAAAAACACTTTAAACAAAACATTTTTTTTCAGTGTTTTATTGCACTAAAACGATTCAAATTCAGTAGTAAAGTGCCACTTTAAAAAAAATCTACATACCACAAAAATGCATATAACATAAGCTAAATGCGCTTGAGCATATGCAGTGAATTTTAGCACATTTTATGAGATGCAAATGAATTTATGTAAAATTTTGGAAAAAAAAAAAATAAAAGTAACTCGATGAAAAAGAAAAATGAAATGTTTGCTATAACTTTATGATAAAATGATTAGAGCGGAAACGAAACGGAATATGATGACCGCTTAACGCGACCAGATCCTAGCACCAGAGAAAAACCTTCACTGGAGGCGCCTACATTATTGTTGTTGTTTTTAGTATTATTTATTATTTATTTTTGGGGTAGATTTATACTTGTAAATGTATTTAACCGTAGAACATACATAAATATGAAAAAAATATTAAATAAACTGAAAAATATTTTCATTTTCTGAATGTGCAGACAGTGGAAAATGAAAAGTGCACTTTTATGAAGCGCCTAAAAGTATGCTGAAGTAAAAATCATTTAAAGCAAATAAAGTTTTTTTTTTATACTCCCATACACTTTTAAAGGATTTACACAATTTTTGTTGGCCTGCAATTCTTATTTGGAAACGATTTAATTGCAAGTGAAGCCATGCAAGTGCATTAAGTTGTTGCCTACCATACATAAATACACATACGTACAAGCATTTAAACTGGTATAATTAAATTATAAAAAGAATTCATAAAAAAAAAAATGGCGAGCCAGAGCAAAAAAAAAAAATTAAAAAAAAAATTCGAGAAATTTTCTTAATATGTTGCGCGTGTTTCGCTTTATTAAATAATAATCATGCTGTTTTTTGCACTGCTTTTCTTCTGTATTGTTTTGTTTTTTTTTGGTACTGTTTTTTTTTATTTTATTACGCATGGTTTTATTGTGCAAGCAGCAAGCAACAACCAACAGTAGAATCAGTATATTATTTTCCACGCGTACTTCCGGTTTTATGAGATTCGTTATCCTGTTCACATTTAATAATGAAATTTAATACCATTGCAGTAGCTATGTACACCCTGCAACATGCAACATATGCCTGACTCAAAAGTCTGTGTCTTGCATTCTTTATGCTTTTTATGCTGGCCACTGCTGCTGCTTCTACTGCATTCTGTTGCTGACATTTCGTTTTGCATTGCATTGCTGCATTTTTGTAATTGTATAAAATACTCATACTCATATGCAACAACATCAACAACAACAAGAAAATCACGATTTTTCATTTAATTTGCAAATTTTTTTCATATTTTTTTATTTTTGAATATGAAGTATTTTATTTTTTTTTTTGTGCGGTTCATTTGTACACACATACACATACATTTATCGTTTTCATTAATTCGCTGCACGAAGGAATGCAAAGTTCATACCAGGGAAAAAAAGTTTATTAAATGATATATGTATGTATGTATGTATGTAAAAAAAAAAGATTCCAGTGTATGTATGCATGCATTGTCCTGCGGCTGCGGCGACTACAGTCAATTGTAATCCTTTGATAAGTAAATAAGTAACTGGGGAAAAATATGAAATTTATGCAACGGCATATAATAATAATAATAATATTAATGATAATGTTAATACCTACTAGTATTTTTAATTTAAGTGTACTCAGCGTGATGGAAAAAAAATTAAGTTTATTTAATCTTTATTTAATTGCTACAAAATATCTGCAGCAACCATACATGCAACGTATGCGAAACGAAATGCATATTTGCTTTAGAGTTGAAGCGATAGCATTTAATTTAATGATTATAGTCGCCGACGCAGATGCAAACATCAATTCAAACATTAATGCTAGAGTAATTTGATTAAGAGTCGAAAAGAGAGAGAGAGAGAGAACGATTTATCATAAATTACAACAGATAACACTGAAACAAATAAGTTTGTAGTGTAATGCTCATAGCACAAATTAGTGAATTCAATTGAAATCAAGTTCAATGCATTGATTTTTAAGTTTAAAAAATCTGACCTAGGCCTGCTATAAAACTAATTATGATAGAGAAGCACCAACTATGAATCACGAATTGATTGAATGCTACGCTTTAGTTTGATGGTCAAAATCCAATTAGTAGGACATTAGAAAACTCTGTATGAAGTACCTGGTATAGTATCCTCTCTGACCAGGCTTCAGAGAAGTGTGTGCCTAGGTATCACTAGTGCAATGTGTACTACATCTGGTGATGCCCTTAATGCCTTGCTTGACTTGCTTCCTCTGGATCTGCAAATCCGTAAAGAAGCGATGAGAGCGGCCTACAGACTCCGCTTAAATGGAGTCTGGCATGTCGAGGCGGATGTAGGGCACAGTATGATATACCAACAGTTGTCAGAACAGTGCCCACTGTTCTTGATGCCCGTGGATAATCATGTGTCTTGTACCCGCTTCGGAAGAAGATATGAAGGCAGGTTCCCCGTGATCAATGGTTAAGTCCAGAGGTCGTACTCCGGAGTCTTCGTCATGTCTTCTATACCGACGGATCCAAAACCTCAAACGTTACTGGATCCGGTTGGTACTTGGACGATGAGACGAAGTACTCTTTTTCCACTGGACAGATGGCGTCAGTCTTCCTAACGGAGGTTTTCGCTATCTTAGACGTTGTGAGCTGGATAATTGAGAAGAGGTGACATGGGAAGTGCATAGGTATCTGCAGTGATTGTCAAGCTGCACTGAAGGCCCTTGATAACCCTGTCAGCTCCTCAAAATTGGTCAGCGAGTGTAAGGCAAAATTAAATTGTGTTGCAAAACACAACAAGTTATGCCTTATATGGGTTCCAGGATACTGTGGTATTCCCGGGAATGAACTAGCTGACAAACTAGCTATTGAAGGCTCTGCAATTACACCATGGGGTCCGGAACCTTTTTTTGGCGTAAGTTCTGGGGAGATCATGCATTGGATCAACTATTTCGTGGGTTCTATTCATAGAGAAAGATGGTCCGAGCTTGACACCCGCAGAACCGCAATGTGCTTCGTGAGACAACCTAACAGGAAATCAGCGGAATTTCTTCTCAAACTGAGAGGAAAGGACCTGAGATTACTGGTGGGTGTCATCACAGGGCACAACACATGTGGTCAGCATATGATTAACATGGGCGTCATCACCGATCCAATTTGCCAATCGTGTCTGGAAGCTGTCGGGCTTTTGCGAGAATCAGATTAAGGCTGTTGGGTAGTGATGTCTTGATGTCCATACTCTCCCTCTTCCTGAGCTTCTAAGGTTCATCAGTGAAACAAAGAAGTTCGAGGTTGAGAGACCCTAGACCTTTCTTCTTACCTTTTATCCCCACGTAACTTTCCTGTCTCTCTACTCTCTTCTACTGGTTCCCGAGGCAACAACATAGTTGTCGAAAATCCTTCAGAATGCTTTAAAGAATGACTGGGAAAGGTTCAAAGTCTTGTCAAGTCTCGAAATGATTGGTACAATTTCCACACGCAATTTTCTACACCGGCAATTTTAGAAGAGCTGCTTCATTGGATGGTCGCTGTTGATCTCTAAAGAAGTCTCAATCCATTCAATATTGTGTTGAACTTTTTGCCGGTAGTTTTTCACCTAAGCATACCCAACATTATACTTTTCAAATTTGGATCCAGAATTTACAGAAAAGGGAAGGCAGGCGGGGTTTACATTTTTCGTTCCTTCGTAAAATTGTTTAACATTAATTTAACGGATACTCCAGCATAAAATATTTTTAAAACAAATTTTCGTAATATTTTTCTCGTTTAAAGTTCCTCGTTTTGATTTAACATTTTACATATTTAACCTAAATATTTTCAATTATTAGTTTATTTAATTTAAATCTTTTTAGTATAAGGTTTCTTTCACTGATTTTTTTTTGTTTGGAATGAATCATTTTTATTTAAATTTACTATTTTTCCCTCTTAAAATTTAGGCTCCCAATGCAAGTTCATGATCCTAGCAGCTTTTTAATGTGATATTTCTACACAAATAATATAAACCAGTGAAATTTTGGATTGTGTCAGACTAGGGTAGCCATAAGCACCGATTTTGGCAGTACATTAACTGATTTTCTTCATTTTTTTTTTAAACTGATTTTAAAATTCTGAAATCAGTACTAAAGTCTACAGATTTTGGGATTATACTTAGTACTGAATTTTCTAAATCTAAATCTTAAAAATCTATAAATTCTTTAATAAATTCTATAATATAATATTTTGTTTTTATTGAATTAATTATTACTTTAAAAGATTTGAATGATTATATGGACAGAAATATAGGTTCAGATTTGCCCTAGTGACTTTGGAAAGTGAGAAAAAGCAAAAATGTATTTGGGAAATTTACTGATATGCACAGATCTTTTAATTTAACTCAAGGTCAATGTACTGATTTTTTAACTTAACTCAAGTACATTCTACTGATTTTTTAGATCACAAATCTGGCTACACTAATCAGGTCCAAGAACAAAATGGTAGCTAGCCATTTTTAGCTTCAAATATTTGAAAATCGTGATCGAACGATTCTGATTGATTTGGATTTAAAATTGAAAAATTTTTGTGAGATTAATACTCTTGAGTTTGAAAAACGCAGGGCCATGAAGTTCCCAAAAATATTTTATCAATTGAGGAACTTAAATTTTGCTTGTGTATTCAAAACTTTGACAAAAGGCGTTGCATTTTCATGAAGCTCTAAATTACAATTGTTTTAATTTAAATGCAATGCAGTGGCAATTTTTGATGAATTCATTAACTCTTGCCTCCATATAGTCATGAAATCTTTAGAAGGGTTAAGCTGTACTACATTAAACTACAAGAAATTTGATATTAAAGTAAGAAATAAAGCTATAGCGAGTGCACTTTAATTTATTCCAATGAAAAGGTTGTTTTTATTCATGCAAAAGTTTGCATATGTTCAATTCCCATTCCCACTCAAAACTTAACCTCTTTCATACCTCCTACATATTTTTACACTGCATTATCTTCACACATATACATATGCACATTCATACGTATTTATACATATTTGCATTATGGAAACGCTTTTATTTAATTGTAAATGATTTATGCTATTAATTGTGATCGCCTACAGACCAATTCATACTCGTCTCCTTACTCACACAATCCCACAAGAAAGGAGAGCTCCTTTCATTTTGTAGTTCATTTGCCAAAGGGGATAATAATCTACACGCATACAAACATTTAACCTCAAGCATTACAATTTAATATAACACATTAAAACACATATATATGTGACTGTGTGTGTGTGTGTGTGTGTCTGTCAGGGTCTATAGGAGACTTTTGCCAAATATGTTCAAATATTTTTGCCTAATTATTAAATTTTGCATATTTTCAATAAATAAAAGAAGACAAATATCATTTTACGTTATATTTTTCGTATTCGCACAAAATATGCTGCACTCCTTTGAAATTTGTTTCATATTTTCCCTTCCCTTTGCTGCAGCATTCAAATTTTGTGCATTTTCGTGGAAAATAATAATATTTGTGTTAGATATATACCATATACAAATTGAAACTCAAAGGTATCCATCCCAACCATTTTTGGTTTGCGGTAGAGTAGTAGTATTTGCTTTACTTTTGGTGTGCACAATCACAATTCAAGCATAATGAAATTGTAATAAAATACTTTTTTCAATTTCAAATTCAACTTTCAAAAAGAAATAAAAAAGTGACGAAAATTTCTGTAATAACACTGTACAGCATTTTAGGATTTTTTCCTGGGGAATGAATGAAACCAAGTTTTTCTGAAAGCTTGGGTTGTATATAGAAAAGTAATTTCTCAGTTTTCCTACGTTGGCGATTTTAAGCGGTTTTTTTTTCATTTTGAAGTTTATGATCGTGGAGGAGTATTTTAAAAAATTTAAATTCATTTAAATGCAAATATCTTTACCATCAAAAGGTCTTTTTGGGGGTTTTCTGGTACGAGGAATCTGAATCTGCAATTTATTTGTACCAATAACGATCGCTAGGGTGCGCTTTGGTTCAAAAAACCTGAAAATTGTATATTTTGTATATTTTTTATAAAGTATAAAAAAGTAAATATAAAAAAGTATTAACCCATTGGTTATAAAAATATAAATATAAAATAAAATATAAATATAAAAAAATAAATATAAAAATAAAATAGAAAAATTTGAAAAGCCAGAAAAATTGTTAGATCTTCGAAGGCGTTTGTAACAACCATGTGCATAATGTGCACCAAGGATTTATCCCAAAACTTAAAGTTTTTTTTGTTATGTATGCCATTCAAGTAAGAAATCTGCTTTTCCGAAATTTAAATAAAATTCTTTTAAAATCGGTAAAACTATTTAGAATATAAAGCGGACATTTTTGAAGTAGATCACTTTAAAAGTATTGTATTTTGTTTATTTAAATACTATAGAACCACACTCTACAAAATATTTTGAGAGCTTTTATTTCAGAAATAAACAAACGGTTTATTGGTTTTTGATATTTTTATTTCATTTATTTATTTGTGTACAGCTAACGAAAATGGGTTAAGAGAGTTTTCTCTCATAAACAAAATTATTTCTCAAAATTTATTGAGCGAATACTTGTCATAATTGTCAAATCTCAGAAGACCTGAGAATATTTAAGATTACTTTCTGCTATCTGGCATACTGTATACTGTGCGATAGACCGTTTCATTACAAAAATTTTAAGCATAAAACGATAGCAAACGGATCAAAAATGACAAAGTAATCTAGGATTGAGTAAAAATAAAATATTCTCGAAAACTCGAAATTTTCTCAAAATTCGTTCTGGTCTAGAAAATGATGAACCACTTGAAATTTTCATGCACACTATTATTCTGAATATGTTTGGTCGCAGCGAAACCAACATACTTCGGGGGTTACAATATTATTAATGATGCACTGGTAGATAAAAACCAAATCATTCTTTCGCCCCTCCACATCATGTTTGGTCTCATGAAGAATTTCGTTAAAGCGTTGAATGAAATCATTACAAAGAGTGTTTTCGAAATTGTCATTATTAAAAATTAAAGCGGACGTATTCGTTGAACCTCAAATACACAAATTGCTCAACGATGCTGGATTGCTGAATGTTTGTGTGAGTCAAAGCGAGAAGCATTGGAAGCATTTGCGAATGTTGTTCAAAAATTTTTTGAGAAATTATAAAAGTGACAATCATGTCTAACTCATCGACGTAATGTTGGGAAAATACAATGATATCGGTAAGTTTGATTTACGGTGAATTGTTAAAAAGTTGATTCACAACTTGGATCGGTCGATACTATAGATACCTGAAAACCCGTTATTTTGTCATATCTCGAAAACTTACCCATAGAAAAATGAATATGATTTTCGTGTTCAGCGTCCTCGATTTAGTTTAGAAAACATACTTTGGTTCATGTTATATTTTTAAAGTGAAATTTTGTGTTCCAGTGTAATATATGAACTGCTTTGTTTTTGACAGGGTGTACGGAGCTTTGAATCCAAGCATATGCTGCGGATTTTTTCTATGAAAATCAAATGAATCTTGTCGACTGTCTGCAGGAATCTAGTACCCGTCAATGGTCGCAGTGTAATTGAAGCAGTCTCAGCTCTATTTCGTTTTAAATGAGAGAGGTTGGTTGGCATTGGTTGCAGCCAATCGTCAGGAAATCGAGCTATGTGTTCATGTTGAAATGGGCCCGTGAGTACTTTTTAGAGTGAGCATGCTCACAGCTCTGAAAATACTACTCACGCGTGTTCACGTACGCTGGTCTTTTTCAAAAACAAATTCTCGGATGTTTACGCACGTTGAAATTTTTCCAAAAAATTTCACGCATGTTCACGCACACAGTCTTTTTATTGTTATATTTTTATTTATGCAAATACAAAATAAAGTGCTTATAGCTGTGTTTCTTTTGTCGCGCATAGCCAGCCGTGTTAAATAATTTTTGTTACATCGAGAATTTATCCTATATACGCTAAGATCGCTGTAATATAGGGATATCATAGCCTTGAAGCCACATCAGCTACTGAGATTCATCAGTAAGATTTGCTTATCTGATAACTTATAACAAGCTACTATCAGGGGTATAATAGACCTGTAAGACCGCAGTACATGACACCAATACAAATACAAAAATGGAGGCGTGAATGGCACTTCCAGTTTGGTGCAATATGCTACAGATTCAAAAATTTCACCCCAAAAAATTTGTAAATCAACAGAACGGATGCAATGATAAAGAAATACGATTCACTCACATTTAAATTATGTATTTCTTCGATATGGAGGAGAAAGGGGTAACCCAAAACACCCTTTGCATCCGCCAGTGCTTTACAAAAAACCTTATTCTTTTTTTAACCAACATTTATTGTTAGCTTAAACGATTTTATTTGTTTTCAAATATTCTCCACTGTAATTTTGATAAAACCTTTTCTCCTCTCACTCCCTCTCCTTTCTCCAGCTTTTACTTTTAATTGCAGCACAGTGCTGCAAATGACAAGGGAGTCGTGCGTAAGTGTATGCTCAAAAGTGTGGGTGGGTGTGGTGTGAGTAAATAATTTGGCTGCGTCAATCTGTGAGAGTGTGTTATGAAAAATGAGTTTAATTTAATAACGGTGAATTATAAAATCAAAACTCTCACGAGAGTACAGCTAAGCACATGGTTGCATACATACAGACATACATACATAAAATGAAAAGTAGCCAATATTTTTATAAACAAAATCACAAAAAAGTCATCAAATTTAATTACAAAAAATTTACAATAACAACCAGAAGTCAACAACAATAACAAAAAAAAAATTCAAATTTAATTACCAAAAATATCAGCTCGAGATTCCAATACGAGATTTACTGATTATCTATTCAAAAAGCGAAATCTGTGTGATACTTAATTTTTATAACAATTAAATCGCTCAATTATCTTTTAATGGCATTTTTGAAATGCTTCATAAAACATGCACACTGTGACACATTGCAACAAAGAAATGTCAAACGGGGCACATTTGACATTTGATAATCGTCAATGTCATAAACTTTCCAGAAGTAGAAAGAAAAACAAAACAGGAAAACATTTCGTTTTTTTAATACAATAACCGATGGCTTTGAATGTTTCTAACGATGACGACGACGATGGTGATGATGACAAGTGATGAATTTCAAATGATAACAAAAAACGAAAGAATAAAAATAATAATAAACGAGTCCAAAAACAAAACACAAGCAAATACAAACAAACGAAATGAAAAAAGTTTCAGAAAGTAAGAAGAGAGGTATGGGAGGTGGGAGAGAGAGAGAGAGAGAGATAGCGTGGAATAAAATGTGAAGTCAATAAAAAAAAAAATCTTTATTGTTTGCCACAAAGTTGCATTTTAATGAGAGATTGAGAGAGAGAGAGAGAGGGAGAGATGGAGAGCAGCGGCGGAGCAGTAACAGTAACGATAACGACGACAGCAATAACAACATGCCATAACGACTAGGAATAGAATAAACAAAAACAACAACCAAAACACATTTGCGATATTAAATCTTTAACCAAGAAAAAATAAATAATAAGATAACAACAAAAAAAAGCAAAGAAATCAAGAATAAAATTAACCGCAAAAGGTAAAAAAGTGGAGGAAAAAGAAAAAGCACCCAGCAAATCGAAAAGAATTGCTTTGAGTTTTTTGTTTTTGTTTTACTTCTTTTGTATTCAACAAAGTGGCGCTTCACTTTGCGTGCTTCCGTTTCCGTTGTTGCTGCTATAGCTGTCTCTGCTACTGCTCGCTGTATGTACGTTGGTTCCATTGAAGCAGAAAAAGAATTCTGATTGGAATCGGAATTCAAAATAAATAACAATGAAGTAGCGTAAAAGAACGATGAATAACTGAAGAAAAAAAACACAACAACTGCAAAAGCAACAAGAGTAGGCAAGCAGAAAAAAAAGAACGAAGTATAAGTATAAAAATTGTGCAACAATTTCAAAATCAACAACAATAACAACTTACCACTGGCTATCGTTCGCTCTCGCGTGTAATAGCGTCCCATATTACTTACCTCACGGTATTACTGCAACCCAGCGGTTAGAGCAGAGGGAGAGAGATCCTCAAAGAGAGTATACTCTACTTTAGTAATTGTGTTGGTAGTAGAGTGTTGACACTACTATTGTTATAACTTTAATGCTTGGATTTTGATTTTTATTTTTTTTTTAACACCTTATGACACTGGAATTTATTTCAAATTGCCGCATTGTCGCGCGCTTTTTTTTGTTAATTTGAGTTCTGTTCAAGCTTCATGACATTATATTTGTTGTCTCTATTTTGTTTTTGTACTACTATTTTCCACCTCATCATCAATGTTGATAATGTTGAGTTTTCCTGATGTGTTCTACATCCTTCGTCGTTACTAAAGTTGAGTTTATGCCAACACATTTTCCTTTTATTATTACTGTAGGATAGGTATCCTTGCTCATTGCTGCTGTTACAGCTATTGTGATTTCATTTGTTGACAATCTCAATTGATGAATTTATTTTTATTGTCTCTGTGTCTGTCTGTTGGTCTGTCTGTTCGCTCTCGGTTGATATTAAATTGAACAATACTTTGTGATAAAAGGATTTGCGTGATTTCGTTATTGTCCTTGCCCTCGCTATTGCTGTTGTGCCTTAATCGCTTAAGCAATTGTATTTTTGAAATGTATTATATCGATATAAGTATGTATAAAAAATTTTGTGTTTTTTGCGGCTTGACTTGCTCAATGTTGAGTATTGAATAAATCAACAGTGAAGCAAATTGCTTGAACTATCGATTTAGGAAAATAATAATGAGGTTGACGGGGCTGCTTGGCTGGCCTGTGAATTTTTTTTTAGACATGCTTCCGAGCCCAGAGGGGCACAGGCGGGTCGACGGGAGTTTCCTTAGACTAACCATTTGTAGTTACATCCTTCATGCAGTACGAGTTGGGTTCTGTTCTTTTACTAAATACGTGTGGGTTTAAAGAGGAAATGAACCCCGTAACTCTTGTCACTAGCAGATTCAGAAGTTGTGGAAATGGAGAGAGATTTCTTGCTTCTTCAAAAAAGGTTTCAAGTTAGTAGGTTGGGCGTTTCATGATCTTAAGTCCGATAGCATTAAGGGCAGAAGTATCCAAACCACAAATCTATTACCCTATACTTTCAAGGGGAGAGACAAACGGCAAGAGAAGCTACTTATATGTCCCTTAGTCCACTGAAATTATCCAAAAAGAAGAAGAAGAAAAGAAGATAAGCTATTCTTGACCCCTTTTGTAGTAATAAAGTCTAACAAATTATTTTTTTTTTATAATATTTCTAAACTAAATGCAAAATTTAACCATTTTCACTCCACTGTCCCAAAAAATTACATTACTTGATTGTTTGCAAAATAAAAAGAGACCAAAAAATGTAATCAATTTCTAAATCAAATGAACACTTAAGGTTAGAAAACAAAAAACAAAAAAAGTAAAGTAAAGCAAACTCATGCAGAAATTCTCATAATGAAAACTAATGAATAAAAAAAATGTGAAAATAATGAATTCTATGAAAAATCTTTTCAGCTAATAAACTTTTCTTCTTTTCTTATTACTCATTTCCACAGATAATATTGAAAGGATTTTTCTGAATAGGCACCCCAAAAAACAATTTTACAAAATAATAAAAAAAAGATTCCATTCTCAATTTAATTACCAAAAAAAAATTAGCTTAACACGTTCGCGGACACTCAAAATTGTATCGAGGTGCAAAAAGAGACACATGGCGGCTCTCTTAAAGTAATCGTAATATCTAAATTTTGATTATACACATTTTATCCAAGTTCTAACAATATCACATTTTATTAGTTAGATACACTGAATACTAAAAGTTTTACTTCGATACATAGATCAGTTCAGTTGTGGATTATGTGGACGCTATATAGAATTGAATGCTATAGCATTCATGTCATATTGTGACACCATGAAAATGGATGTTACAGCATTCACGTCCACGAACGTGTTAACTTTACTAAAAAGAGAAACTTTTTTTTAAGTTGAAAATCCATAGTAATAAAATTTCTTCTGGATGCAAATTCATTTAAAAAAACCAACACTTTCCAGTCATTTATTTCTTTATCAAGTACCTACTCTTCATTCAGTCACTCACATGCTAGCAAACATATTCATTATTTTTCTTCTCTGCCTGTGCAAATGTGATAAAAATGCAAACTCTTTTCTGTTTTTGTTTTCTTAATTAAACTTGTGAGTTTTTTGTTACTTTTTCTTGTCTTTCGTCACTTTTTTTCTGTGATTGTTTTTTTTTTTCTTTGCATCACGCCCATTAAATCATCAATTTCATCATTGTCATTGTCATCATCATCCGTAGCAGTCATCACCAACATTTTTATCATTAGATTCTCACATAAAAAAGATATTAAAGCTTGTATGCTTCATATTCATTTGCTGTCTATATGTCTGTATAGTTATCTCTTTTACTCTTATAAACAAAAGTATTTAAAAATAAAGTTGAAAAAGTAACAATTATATTTTTTTCTTTATTTTTTCATTTGCAAAAGTTTGATTAAAAATAAATTCTAATTAAATTATGCAAAAAACGGAAGAAAGAGAAAAAATATAGAATAAGCAAAAATGTTGCGAATATAACAGTTTTCGAGGACGTAAATATATATATATATATATATGGAAACGGAAGCATCGACATGGTGGAAGTGTAAATTAATTCATTCCTATATAAATTGTTTATACTTTTTAAAGTATGGTAATTGAAATTTTGCTTGACATGACTATGAAATGACAGGCTGAGAGGAAAAGCGGGCTAAAATTTATATAAGAGCAAAAGTGAAATAATTTAGTGTGTCAGTGCAAGAATGGCATAAGTAATACGGTTTAGAGTGAAAATGAAACGCCTTAAAAGTAAGAACAAAAATGGTATAACAATTCTTTCAGAGCAAGAACAGCATAGTTTTTTATTCCGTTTTCGCTCTGAACATTTTTCGTTTCACTTTTGCTCTGAACATATTTCGTTTTGCTTTTGCTCTTAAGTAAAATTATTCCACTTTTTTCTGAACGTAGAAGTTATATCACTTTTCCTCTCAGCCTCTCAAATATACTACAATACTTTTCCATAAACGCCAATAAACTCGCCGTTCGCCAAGTCCGCACATAAGAAAATGCGATTTTCGAAAAATTGTTTGAAAAATTGTAATAAACCAAATGATACCCAAAAAATAAAAAACCCTTTTCGAAGAAAGTGGAAAGTATGGCTACTTTTCTAGATTCAGGTGTTTGCAGCACTTGGCACCCTAAGGGTCGAAGCTATGTTGGGCTTACATTTTCAAGTTTTTCTGCTGATTCTTGGAGTCAAGGAGGGTGAAATGGAAAATGGATTTGGTTGAACCAAGTGCCCAGGTATGACTCCACTAAGAAGTCGCTCAGAGAAGTTTTTGAGGAAAGAAAGCCAATAAAGTGAGTTGAGTAGGTTATAGAATTCAGTGTTCAGAAACGGATCAAGTAAGGGTAAGCTTGAAAATTTGATCGAAAACCAGAACCCATAGGATAACAAAATGTTCCTAATTATAAATTTAAATCTCCCAACTTATTCATAGAACTAAATGATGAAGCCCTGTGTTCAAATATGATGCGAAACATTTGTTGCTTTTGTTTTTTCTCTGACTTCGGAATAAGATGCAAGATATTTTCTATTAAATTAAAAGTAATTTATTATTTTGTGAAGTTATTTGTCAATGTCCTCAACATGCCAGAAATATTCCATAAATATACAGGGTGATTCAGAACTGCATACAGATTTTTTTTTTACCCACAAGAGGAGTGAAAAATAGTTTGAACACTTTTCTAGATTCAGCTGTTGGGGGTTACAGCATAGGGTACCCTTAGGAACGAAGCTACGTTTAGCCTACCTTTTCACATAAAACCATGATCGAGGGTGCAAAGAAAAGATATTGAGGTCTACTAGAAGTTACAATACAGGAACAATGAAAAAATTTTTGCGAAATAAAAAAATGTAGGAAAATTATTTCGCAAAAAAGCCTGCTTTTTTTTGTCATAAATCGGAAGATCATACAGTTTTAGCCAGATAGGCAAATTTTCAGAACCTAAAGTTAAAATTATGATAAATCTGAGGTCATAAAATGCGGTCACAGCTGAATCTAAGAAAGTGTCCATACGCTTTTTTTTACTCTTGAGCTAAGGAATATGTGGTTAAGAAATTTGTACGCAGTTTTGAATCACCCTGTTTATATTTGTTTACATTTATATTTTATGATAGAAGTATTTAATTTCATACGTCGTTTACAAACAACCAAAAAAAAAAATATTTATTTAACGCGCAGATTTGCTTAACATGTTAATGTATGTATGTCTATAAATATGAAGTGTGTATTAATCTTAACCTTTTAGTGAACATTCGAATAAAACTTGCTTACAAACATTTTTTATCGAAAGTTTATGCTCAAAGTCCAAAAAGAAAATAAATGTTATCTAATGCCTAAGTGTCAGAGAGGATCTTCTTAACATATTAGCCCCATTATGTTGAACAAAAATTGCTGGACAAAATGAAATAGACATACATAAGGTAAATGAGGGTAATTCGGATCGATGTATATAATTCGGATCAATTTAGTTTTGCTAATCAATTTTCTTTGGTATTTTTTTTAAATTAAGACCTTTTTTCGAAACGAACGAGAATTATTTCCTCTTTCTAATGGTATGTATGAGCGAAGAAACAAAGAGTGAAAATTAACTTTTTAAATCGATCCGAATTACCAGCATGCGTTTTTCCAGCAAATGAGGTGTGGAATTTGAGTTCAAAGTTTTGATAAACTTAAAAAATTAAATTGAATTTTATTGAAAAATTTGATTCTTTAAAATCAAAAAAAATTGTTTTTATTGAAATATTAATTGAAATGAATAGCTTTTCTTGGAGTTATACCAATTTTGAAACTAATTAATTTTAATCGTAATTTTTAGATAAATTCAATATGAAATATATTTTGAAAAACTAGTTTGTGTTAAATGATTAGTATTTTTTTATTCCAAACTACATTCTAATTTCTTAGAATGATTCGAAGAAATGATTTTTTATATATTTCGTTGTTCATCAGCATACGGGCGTGGCCAGCGACTAGCGAATCCAGAGATTTACCTTAAGGGGGTTAACATTTGTTCATCCCTTTTAATTTTTTTTTTTTTATTTGTGGGTAACGATCAAATATATGAAATTTTTATCAGTAAGAAAGGGCGGGAGTTAGGAGTTAGGGAGGCGATGGGGGGGATGGGAGTTGGGAGGGGATGTTTAGGGTGGAGTTGGGAGGAGGTTAGGGGGAAGTTGGGGTTGATGTCAGGGGTATTTGACCCCAAATCCTTTCCCCTTTCCTACGGCCCTTAGATCCGCTATTGCTCCTACGTAAGATTGCACAGTCCCATACTTTAGTTTTTAATATATTTGCATCTATCGCCCAGCCACAGCTTCTTCCTCTAATTTTGATACGCCCATGAGTAGGCCCATAATTAAGAATTAGTTCGGTGTGAAACAAGTAAGTCTAATGGATTTTTGCAAAAATGCCACGCTCACTTTGAGATACGGTTGAATTTTATAACCCACAACTTGACATACACACAAGTGCATCCCTACGCCAAATTTCACTAAGATCGAACAAACGGTATATGTATACATAAGGAAAATACCTAGATTTGGACAACAATTTGTATGTATTTATAAATATATATATATATATGTATATATTTGGTTTAAAATAAAAAAAAAGCAAATGAAAAGAATAAAATAAAATGACGCAACAATGAAAAATTATGGATGCATGAATCGATACTCGATATTTTTTTCTCCCTCCTCGCTTTCTCAGCTAAAGTAAGCACAAAGCAGCGAACGAACAAGCGGAAGTGCCAATGTAACGCATTCTTTCTTGCGCTTGTTTAGCGCTAAAATTACTGCACTAAACAAGTGCTTGTTTCCTAGGACATACAATGTTAAAATTTATATGGAACACATGTGCTTGTAGTGCAATCAAGCACTTGTTTAGCGCTATTCTAGTGCTTCCATTTACCGCAGGGATACTCGTTTTTATTACTCAATAGAAAACTAAATTTGTTGTTCGCATGGTTGCTTTGTAATTTCCGGTTGAAATGGTGCACTTGCAAGCACATTTTAAGCACTTGTCTGAAAAATCGCTGAGTATTTACGCATACATACATAAATTTTTTTATATATATATTTTCCTTAAACACCAAATTTATTTTTTGCATCTAAATAAACCTCAATTTAAAGATAATTTGCTATAAATTTTGCTCATCCGAATTACATACATCATCGATCCGAATTACATGCACACTTAATTTTTCGATCCGAATTATATGCAATCCATTTTTTTCGAAGTGATGTTACCTAAGTAACTATTGAAAAAAAAGTTATGTTTTGTTTTTTCTTGGTAGTTAGCAACTTTAAAAGAGGAAGAAATATGCTTTAATTTTGAATTAAAACATTTTTTTTTTCATAAATCTGTAATCCTTATTTTTAGCGCTCAAAGTTGTTTCCCTTGCAAAAATCGATCCGAATTACCTACACTTACGTTACATAAATACTGTTAATATATGAAAGTATCTTGTGTGCATAGGAGAGAGACAGACAAATGGACAGACTGACAAAAAGTATTGGATTGAGAAAGATAGAGGAGAATATTGTAGAAAAGTTATTGACGATACATATGCATAGGATTATAATAAATAAGAAGAAAGGATTAACAACGCATATACAGGCGGTACAGAAACACACACACACACACACACTCATTTGCAAAGTATACTATAAAACTTGTAACAGCTATTAAAAGGGGCTTTAGATTTATGCATGTGTGAACATGAAAATTGAACGTTGATGGAAGGACGAACAAAAAAAAAAACGAGTAAAATTAGGTAGCGCACATACCATATACTTTAATATATACTTAAATTTTTTATAAAATTTATGAAAACTTTCATGTTAATGTGAAAAAAGTATTAGGTAAATATTTAAATGGCTTTGAGCATTCAATAACCAATAAATTATTAGAGCAAAGGGAGAATACTTGTCAAAAGTTATAAAATGCTTGTCAGAAATGGAAAAATTCTTGTCAAAAATGGAACAGCGCTTGTCAAAAATAGGGTAATGTTTGTCAACATTGGAGAAGCACTTGTCAAAAATGGGGGAATGATAGTCAGATATGAGTCAATGCTTGTTAAAAATGCGAGAATGCTTGTCAAAATTGGGGAAACGCTTGTCAAAAATGGGGAATCGATTGTCAAAACTGGGAAAATGCTTGTCAAAAATAGGAAAATGCTTGTCTGAAATGAGAAAATGCTTGTTTTGATAAATTGTTCAATTTTCTTCAATTTGGTTCGAAATATTTTATTATATTTATTCATGAACAAATCAAATTCAATTGCAATGAATTCAAGAGTCAAAAATAGAGCAAAAGTATTTTCCTCTTTTTGACAATCGTTTCCCAAAACAATTTAAGCATAAGAAATTTTTCCAAATTACATAACGCCTTTATTTTATTTATTCCGAAGGATGGGAACCATGCTGAAGACTAGAGCAGTAGAGATACCAATGAGTGCAGGCTTTTTAGTAGCAAATACAACAAAAGGTTGTCCACAAGGTGGGGTTACGTCCCCGTTAATGTTTAGTATTGTCATAGACGAACTTCTGGAGGAATTAACAAATACTGGACTTATGATCCAGGGTTATGCCGACGATGTAGTAACAATATGTAGAGGTAAATTTGAAAATACTCTTTGCGACTTAATTCAATTGGGATTAAAAGTCACGAAAAGATGGTGTGTAAAAGTAGGGCTGAATATTAATCCAGCAAAAACTACGATTGTACCATTTACAAGGAAACATAAATTTAAGAACTTGAAGATCATTCTTTTGGATGGTACGGAGGTGAAACTACATACAAAGATAAAATTTCTGGGAATTACTTTCGACCAGAAATTACTCTGGAAAACACATGTTAGCAATATAACAAAGAAGGCTACAAGAGCACTTATGACTTGTAGATCCATTGCTGGGAAGAGTTGGGGATGCACACCAAAAATACTACGATGGATGTATACGGTAATTGTACGACCAATGATTGCATATGGAGCGGTCGTGTGGTCAGATAGAATAAAGCGGCAAACAGCTGTCAATGAGATGAATAATCTTCAAAGACTAGCATGTGTTTGCATAACTGGGGCTATGAGAACAGCGTCCTTAGAAGTCCTTTTAGAATTAACACCTCTTCATATCTATATCCAGATGCAGGCGAAGAGGGCCAATTATAGAATGTCTGGAATATATATCGGGTCAGGCCATTGCTTAAATCGGAAGAAGTTTGATATTCTTAGGAAGCAATTTCCTGAAATTTCAATACCGAGGGATAGCATGATACCGCAGTTTAGTTTTACTAAAATGTTTAAAACAAAACTAAGTAATAAAAAGGATTGGGAAGGTTTGGTTGAAACCTACAATATAAACCAACAAATGATAACCTGGTATACAGACGGGCCTCTTACTGATGAAGGAGCAGGAGCGGGAGTATATGGGCCAAGGATAAAATACTTCGAGCCCATGGGTAAATGCACCAGTATCTTTCAAGCGGAAATATACGCCATAGACAGGTGTGTTTACTTCAACCTCAAGCGAAACTATCGTAATCAGAACATTGCGATTCTAACTGACAGCCAAGCGGCTATCAAAGCACTCGAATCCTACCAGGTAAAGTCTAAACTGGTTAGGGACTGCCTTGAGAAACTAAACACGCTTGGCTTGCAGAACAAGGTCTGGATACTTTGAGTTCCAGGCCATGTAGGAATAGAAGGAAATGAGAAGGCAGACGAACTTGCCAAAAAGGGGGCAAAAACCCCATTGGTAGGACCCGAACCCTTTTGTGAAATGGAAAAAAGGTATCTAACCATACTGTTAGAGAAAGAAGAGAACCAATTACGAGCGTCATACTGGGATAATCTACAAGGGATGGAGCAATCAAAAACTCTTTTAGGAACGCATAAACTAAAAAGATTTGATGATTGTATGAACTTAACAAAAGAGAATCTGAGAATTATAACAGGTATTCAGACAGGGCATTGCAGGCTGAATTATCACCTGACAAAACTGAGAATATGCAACAATGAGTCGTGTAGATTTTGTGGGGAGGAAACCGAAACTTCAATACAAATTTTAGGACAGTGTCCAGCGCTCATGCAAAGCCGGAAAAAGTACTTGGGAGACTACCAAATACCAGACGGCATGCAGAAACAACTGGAAATAGGACTTATACTAAAATTTATTGCAGTAATAGGACTTACAGAAATACTATAATTCTTTAAGAATTATAGGGACTTTAAGAATACTATAATCTTTGAAGGGGGCACAATAGTTCTTTAGGACGCAGTGCACATCCCCAAACATAATAATAATAACGCCTTAACCTCTTAAGTTGGATTCTGATGCTGATTCCGTGAATTTCATGCTAAAAATATTCATATCTTTTCCTCGTGAGAGTATTATTATGAAGATTAGCTTGATGCTTCAGACAAAGAAATCTACACCAAGTACACACATGCTTCATAAAACGGAAGAAAATTTGTATATTCAACCAGGAAGATATTGAAACGATACGTAGAAAAAATGCCCAGCCGACTGTAGTTTTCTGGTCCTGTCAAGATTTTATATTTTTAAATTTTTCAAGTTTTATCTTTTGTGACGAAAAAAAAAAAAAACAATTTATGTAGAATCTGTGTCATATTCTATTGAAAGCTTCTAAATAACGAGAGAATAGATCCGTTCTAACATTGTTAAAGAGAATCAGGATTGATTGAGGCTGGGCAATGTTTATGTTTTAATGTTTTTATATTTTAATGTTGCCTTATGAATGGTTTTCACTATGTCTGTCTCTGCCGAGGGTCGTTTGTATTAATTAAAATCCTGGATAGCGCCATGGTTGCTTTGCCTGCTTTTTCAGTCATTTGTTTATATATATAAAATGCTGTTTCTGTTGGAATTTCTCAGTCGCCTACAGTTAGTTTTGGCACCTCCAAAACTCTTCTAATGTTAATGAGAACCGGTTCCGTTTTATGCTCCATCGATTTCATACCTACTGAATTGCGTGAATTTTGAATTGTTTGAGTGGTTTCATTACCGATACGTCCAGTTTCTTCCAGATATGTGTTTTCCAACAATAACGATTGCAATATTATGTTCGAATCTAACAATGAAGAAGATTGTCTTTCTCTCTGAAAGCGTCTATCTCTATAATTAAAGACACAAACGCAAACTAAGCATGATTTACGATTAATGTTAACTACAAATATGAACCGTGAATTACGACTAACTTTTTTTTTAGTGATCTTTATAAAAAATGTCGCTTCGTTAGTTCAACATTTCAATATTTCGCAATACTTCGTTAGCAATTGTATAATATTAAATAATAATAATTTTATTTCACAATTAATATTGAATAAATTAAATGAAGATTAATTTCTACGTGCTAAGAAAAAAATTTACAAAAAAAAAAAAAAAAAAAAATAACCAAATGTAAATATAAAAATTTCGTCATTAATCTCGAAAATCTCGGGTACTGCAGAATTAATTAAAAAACATATACGAAGTATGTTTTATTTATATGTTATCATAATAATTTATTTTTATCAGTGGACAAAATAAATTTGTTTATAAAGTGTGTGTGTTTTATTTGCAGGATTTGCATAAATTTGCCATTAGATTTGCGTGATTTCTTGTTCTTGTTCAGATTTAAGTCATGAGCAATTAAATATACGTGCTCAAATTTATTTAGTTTTTTTCTTTTGTTTTAATTTTCTATTTAGTTTTGCCATTTTTTTAATAGAGCTAGTAGTAAATAAAAATTAAGAATCATTTAGTTAAGAAAACGATTCTGGTTTTTAATGTTTCTAATATTTCCGATGCTGGAAGACGAAGATGATAATGATGATTGTTATTATTATTTGTTATGGATAGATGTGGGGGACCGATCCGGTACAACCGGTCGCTTATGAACGCCATTATTGTTAGTGAAACAGTTTTGATTTGTGTTGTGTGTTTGTGTTTTGTTGTTCTTCTACATCTCTCTAGTTAGTTAGTTGGTTTTTTAGTTAGTAATTCGTACGTTTAATTACAATTATAAATGTTTATTTATTTTTAAAGGTTTTTGTTCTTGTTTTGGGTTTTTGCTCAAAATGGGGGGTTTTTGTTTTGGTCAGTCATAGTGTAGCTACTACTATACATCATTTAATAATTCTTTAGAGAATTGTTCTCATATAAAAGCATCTGCAATTGTTAGTATCAAATCAGTTGAAGGTTTAACTTCTAACAAAATGAAAGTATTAATTGTGCTGGGAGTTTGCGTGGCGGCAGTTTGTGCCGGCGGCGGCGGAGGTTTCGGAGGCGGTGGTGGCAGTGCCCAAGCTTCGGCATCATCTAGTGCCACAGCATCAGGTGGCGGCTTCGGTGGCGGTGGCCACGGGGGCTTGGGAGGCGGCGGCTATGGCGGCGGCCCCGGATTTGGTGGTGGCGGCGGACATGGAGGCGGTCCCGGTTTCGGTGGTGGCGGCCATGGTGGCGGTCCCGGTTTTGGTGGTGGTGGCGGCCATGGTGGCGGTCCCGGTTTCGGTGGTGGTGGCGGCCATGGTGGCGGTCCCGGTTTCGGTGGTGGTGGCGGCCATGGTGGCGGTCCCGGTTTCGGTGGTGGTGGCGGTCATGGTGGTGGTCCTGGCTTTGGCGGCGGTCATGGCGGTGGCGGTCATGGTGGCGGCGGCTTTGGTGGCGGTCCCGGATTCGGTGGCGGTCATGGTGGCGGTCCCGGTTACGGTGGAGGTGGCCTCGGCGGTGGTGGCGGCTTCGGTGGCGCCAAAGCGGGAGCTTCAGCACAAGCCGGTGCTTCTGGAGGCGGCGGCTTCCATGGTTAAGCAATTTACTTTCGTTTTGTGATATTTTGATTGGAATGAAAAGGTTATGATTATAAAATAAAGTTAGAAAAAAAATGTGATGAAAAATTTGAAGTGTTTTGTTGTGCTATAAATTCATTCGCAGTTAGTTTTTCATTTCCTCTTACCCTTATGAATGTGTATTACTTCGAGTTTGCATCCTTATTTTTAATTTTATTTCATGGCAAATCCTGATTAATAAGTTTTGTGCATGTTATGTGGTCGCTGTAGAGAAATAAAAAAACTCTTTGGGTTTTTTAGCAAAAACATAAATATAGAAAGCAGCCAGTTTTTCCTAACCACTCGCGTATCGCATGTCAACACACACAAGTGTCACTGCTATGCTATCATCATCACTGTCGTAGCCACAAACCATCAGTCATTTCATGCAGGCAAAAATATATATGAGGATTTTAAGGTATATGCATACACTGAGAGAAGTAATATAGAGAGAGGAAGACAGTGAATAGCAGTAATCTTAAAAATCTAGCTCAAGCATCCTGTTCTAGATGGTCTTTAGTAGAAACTTCGATCCAGATCCAGCCGTCTCTTTATCCCGAGACTATGTTCATATTAGCTTTAAATGAATACACGTTACCACTTTCACCTTAAAAATTTTTTATAGTGTACTTGCACTTTCATAAAGGTCGCGCTATGGATTAAAATCATCATGCAATGTCATGAAAGTTTTAAAATAATAAATTTTTATCACACCACCGCAGAAGTTTAAAGTTTTAGAAAGCGTGGGCGAAAATGTTTATTGAATTTGAAATTTATAATTGCAAATATGATTGCAAAGTTTTAAATTATGGGTTTAATCGTACATAAGATGATATAAGTGGTTAGTATGAGGTTCTATCCTGGCATATAAGATTCTTGTAAAGTTCATGAAAATATCAGTGGAAAAATTGGAGGCAATTATTAAACCGGTTCTCTTCTATGGTGTCATTGTTTGGCGAACAGCTCTCTAAAAAAATTTACGAGCAGGTCTTCGGGAAAATTTGAAGAATGGTTTCCTTGGTAATCAAAGAACAACCTTATGAACGATTTTGGCCTCAACTATGAACAATTCCATTTCTATTCCAATCCAACAATGGTTTTAAACTCTCGTGGGGACAACCAGTTCGTATAAAAAGTGAAAATCTTAAAACTTATTCTGAGTGACCACTGGTGAGAAAAGTGGAGGTTCAATTAGAGAAAACAATTTTAGATTAGTTGTATTTTCAAAGCACCGTGTAGTTTTTCAAAATAGACAGGGGAGCATCCGGATTTAGGCAATGGAGGATAGAGCCGCGCCCAAAAATTTGAATGCATGTAACCTTTAAAATAAATGCATACAACCTGAAATCTGAAATTCCAAGCTTAAGTTATTTCTGTTCTACTTTTGGCTTTGACTTTGTTTTTTATATGTTTTTAGATCTGATTTTATGAATTCTGAAATTTTAGCTTGATTTTTGTCTGAATTTTGGTGTGAAATTAGTCTGAATTTTGGTTTACTTTTGGTCTGTATATTCGTCTGGTTTTAAGTTTGTCTCATCTTTGTAACGTCTTATTTTTGGTTTGAATTTCGCTCTAGATTTGGTGCAATTTTTGGTCTGGATTTTAGTCTGAGTTTTGGTCTGCTTTTGGCTTGTGTTTAAGTTTGATATTTAGCCTACTTCCGTTAAGAATTTTGGTTTGATTTTTGGCCTGGATAGATTCGATCTAGATTTCGATCTGGATTTTGGTCAGAATTTTGGTTTGGATATTGGTCGTTATTTTGATTATGGAAGATTAATTATTCCCGATCATATCCTTGGCGGGAATCGAATTCGGGACTCCAAAGCTTAAAGCAAACACATTAGAGCTACTTGTATTATATGGATAATAAATAGAAAAATTCATTCTTGGCTTAGGGACTCCATTCCAAAGATTCCTTCTCTTCACTTAAGTTAAATACACCACTTAAAATGTGCTTCCACATTTCCTTGTTTTTTCACCTATTTTTTTTTTTTTTTATTACTTACAATAATTTTAGTATCACTTTTCACAGTTTTAAAAGTTTTGTGTGTCTTTGGTGTATTCATAAAGTTTTGGTTTTGAATTTGAAATGTGCGTAATTTATACCTGCTAAAATATTATGCTTGTGTATCTCTTGTGCGTATGTATGCATGAGCGTGTTGCTGTAAAAAGTTTTACTTCTCATAAGTTGCAAATAATCTAAAGTTTCTTACTTTCTCACTTTTTAGTCTATCTGTTTGTCGGTCTTTGCTGACTGTCGTCATCATTTATAAACTACATAGTTTCGGCACTAGATTTGTAAATGTGTAGTTGAAAATTTTCAGCAGAAAGTTTTGTATTCATATTCTGAGATTTGATATTTGATGTTGGTAATTTTTTTTGTTATCATCACACATCTAATCTTCCAGTTGTGTCAGTGAAACTTGTTTGAATGTAGGAATATTGAAAGCATTCCACCGCATATGTTCTCATAGTTTTTGATTAATAACTCGTAAACTTTTGTGGATAGATGTGGGGGAGCGGTCCTGTACAACCGGTCGCTGATGAACGCTGCTATTGTTAATGAAGCAATTTTACATTTTGTGTTTTGCTCTTTTTCTACATCTCTTTAGTTTGTTATATAGTTTGATTGTTAATTAGTAATTCGTACATTTAATTATTATTATTTATTTACATTTAAAGGTTTTAGTTTAAACGTTTTTTTATTTTTTGGTCAGTCAGAATGCATTCATTCAATAATTCTCCACGGAGTTTGCGTTATCATACAAAAGGATCTGAAATTAAAGGTAGTAAATCAGTTAATGTTGCACTTTCAAAAAAATGAAAGTATTAATTGTGTTGAGTATATGCGTGGCGGCTATGTATGCCAAAGATTTAACCGTCGGTGTTCTATTTGGAGGTCTAGGAAAAAGCAATAGTCTTCTCGGCGTTGGTGGAGGCGATGCTTCGTCTTCAGCATTATCAAGTGCTACAGCATTAGCTGGCAGCGTCGAAGGTGACTCGGGAGACGGCGTTTTCAGTGACAGTCGCGAGTTTGGTGGTGATAAACTCGGCGGTCATGATGGTGATATCAGTGGAGGTGGCGGCAATGCGAGAGCTTCAGTGGGTTTATTGGTAACGATGTTGGAGTTAGCGGTCCTGATTTCGGTGGTTGTTATGGTAGTGGCTCCGACTTTGGTAGCTAACCCGGTTTCGGTTGCGGTTTTGGCTTTTGCGTCAATCCTGGTTTCGGTGGCGTTTATCTCGGAGATTTTGGTAGCTTAGGTGGAGAAAATGAGGAAATTACAGCTACAGCCGGTGCTTCGGGCAGTGTAGGGTCGATTCGATACCCACATAGTATCGATACTTTAACTCATTACTTGTATCGAATAAAAGTATCGATGCCACCGAAAATATCGGAAAAAAGTATCGAATATGTACTTGTATCGAATACTCGTTTAAAGAGTCAAATTATACTTATTTTTAAGTGGCTGTCGTGGAACAAATTCAGGCCAGAACGGCCCATTGTTACACCACATGGTTGACCATACAGCAAACACTATTCAGCACGAGTTTTTCGCCTATAAATTATGGTTTTAAGATATTTCTACTGGAAACACGTGAATTCTATAGATATGACGTTAACTTCAATATAAGATATTTATTATGTTTAGATGCAAATCGCTAAAAAATTTATGATAGAAGGAAAACTAATCAACAGATTATAGCTTGTTAAAAATATTTTATTTCAATGAAACGGTTTCAATAAACATTATGTTCTACATGTATGGCCTGCCATATTTTCCAGAACTTTAATACTCTACTGCAATATTTTCATACATTGGAATGTTGCAATAGGAACTGAAAGATTTTGAATATTAATATTGAATATCTCTGCAGTAGCATTTTTAAATATATTATTGAATGTTGTAAAATATTTTATTACGATCCACAATTTTAAATATTGTAAAGCCATATTTCAGTTTTTTAAATAAATATTTTCCAAAAGTATCGAGTATCCGATACTGATCCTTTTTTCCGATAATATACTTATGGTATTGCATCGAGTAAAAAAAGTACTTGAATCGAATGAAAAGTATCGAGTATTTACTTGTATTTACTTGTATCGAATCATCACTAGGGCAGTGGCGTTGGAGGTAGCGGCGGTCCTGGCTTTGATGGCAGTCACGGTGGTTTATCGGCGTCGGTCATTGTACTGATCCTGTTTTCAGTGGTGATGCCCACGGCTTTGGTCATGATGATGGCGGCCTTAATTGCGGGAATGTGGGAACTTCAACTTCAGCTATTGCTTCTGGGTGTTTGGAATGAAAAGGTTATGATTATAAAATAAAGTTTATAAATGTTATGAAAATTTTGAAGTATTTTTATTGCATCAAAAATTCATTTGCAATTAGAGTTTTCAGTTTGCATCCTTTTTTCCTTACATTGCAAGACAAATTCTTATGAATTAGTTTTATGCATGCTCTATAGTTGTAGTTAAGAAATAGAAGAGTCCTTTGGGGTGTTTTTTAGTTGTCAGTTTTTCTTTTCCACTCGCATGTCAACAAGTGTTACTGCTATACTATCAGTAGCTACAAACCATCAGTCATGTATGTCACCGTATATGTATACACTGAAAGAAAAGTAACATACTACATATACCACATTGATCAAAAAGTTCCCAGAATAACCACCGTGTGGCGCTCCCATCGTTCCGATTTGAGTTCTGTTAAGTTGGTACATCTGTTTTTGATATTCCCTATAAAACTTAGCGTCATAGCTTGACATTTGCAAAAGTTACGTACCCAAGAGTACATCTATCTCTGTGTGTGTTGGCGATTTTTTACAATTTTATTAAATTGTATTGTATTAAATTTTGCGTAAAAAACGGATTTAATGATACCCGAACGTTGGAAATGTTGAAAAAGTATTTAGGCAACGATTCTCTAAAGAAAACGGTCGTTTACCAGTGGCACGAGCGGTTCAAAAGTGGCCGTGACTCAATCGAATATGATGAACGCAGTGGCTGACCATCGACATCGAAAACCGATGAAAACCTTGATAAAGTAAAAGAAATTTTAGTCAATAACCGCAAATTAACCATCAGAGAGTATTATTTGGGCGTTATGAGGCGTTTGCGTGAAGCAATTCGCCGAAAGAGACCAGAATTGTGGACAGAAAACTCGTGGACTTTGCACCATGATAACGCACCGTCGCACAGTGTCATCATTATTCGTAATTTTTTGACGACAAATTCAACAAATACCATCCAACAGCCACCAAATTCACCTGATTTGGCTCCCTGTGACTTTTTTCTGTTCAATCGAGTTAAAAAACCATTACGGGGAACGCGTTTCAGCAGCCGAGAGGAAGTAATGGAAAAATCGCAGGAAGCACTGATGGACATACCGAAAACCGAATATAAAAAATGTTTCGGGGATTGGATCAAGCGCTGGCATAAGTGTGTTGCAGTCGATGGGGATTACTTTGAAGAGGATAATATGCGTTTAGAAGAATAAACTTGTATTTTTAATTTTCTGAATAAATTCGGGGAACTTTTTGATAACGGTGGTATAGACGGAAAACCCTTTAACATATGCAATGAATAAGCAGTAATTCCAAGTTCAAGCTCAGATTTCATGAAGCTACTTCTCTTCAGCAAAATTGAAGAGCAATTGAGAAATTAGGGTTTCTTTTAAATATAGTGGAGTTGACCGTATATAGGTTTCTTTTTAGAGGGACATTCAAATATCCCGATTGTGCTAAAGATGGCAGTTCTATGGGTTGTTGTTCCATGTTTAAAAAAATGAATTGTCTTCGTTTTTTTCCTTACCCAATTTATCGTTTTTTTGCTGTTGTTCGCAACAAATTTTTTTGATGGGAGAGGGCCATCTCCACCTAAGCATCATTACCGTTGAATTTGAGTTTTTGATGTGTAAACATTTTAGCTCACGGTATGGGCAAAATTTCAAATGTGTAAAATGTAAGAATAACTGTATCGTAAGATGTAAGATAACTGTAACGTCCAGTTCCCGTCTCGCTCACACTAGTGCGCGGCATGACTGTGCTACGCTAAACAACAAACAGAAGAGAGAAGAGAAGAAGAAAGGGAGAAATTAAACTACGAGCGGAGTTTGTTTGTTTATGTTTCGATCAATTTACTCACACATACGAAAACAAAATGTGTGTGTACATTTATTTATTCGTGGCAGAATTATTTGTTGGTGTTAAACGTGTGGAGATCGACTATACCATACAAGCAGAGAAGTCACCGTAGCAAACACAAGCGTTTGATAGGCTTTGCATTCGATTAGTTAGATTGGATTAAAATTAAATATTTTTTAAAATATAAAAACAATACAAAATGATAAGTAATAAAGAATCTAGGTTTCAATAAATGTATAAACAAAATGTAGTGATAATGATAGCAAATCGCGGCATTATAAAAATTTTGCTTTGTGCATTAACCTTAGAAAGGCAACACTTGTTCATCTATGTAAATAGCAAATATGTTAAACAGAAAAAAATCAAACTTATTTATTATAAAATCACTTATTTACTTAAAAAAAAAAATACATTGTTTCTTATTTTTATTAAATGCAGTTAAGGCAAATCTGTTTGCGGTGCTTTTAAAAAAACTGGTCACTCCTGTTGCCTTTCTAAAGTTAAATGCGAGAAACACTAATCGTCACTTGAGAATTGGTTTGGCGTATATGTGTACAAATTCATATACCTATAAGCCAAATCAATTCTCAGGCGACGTTATGTAAACTTTTTACATCTAATAAAATTTCAAATCGACAGGAAGAAAAACTTAAAGCGCGGAAAAAAAGATGCAATTGCAGTTGCGTATATGCGAGCATATCGTGCCTGATGCATTGATTAAAAGAAAAATGATTCAACTACAACATAGCCCTATTCACAATTTGGTGCAAATGCAAAATATTTCTGTTATCACAACAACAAATACGTACGATATGGAACCAAAATTTGCATTTGCATTGATGCAAGGCCATTTGCAATTTACAGTAAATTGGGCTATTACATAAATGTATATAAAAGATAATGATATCTAATAAATTTTTAAGTTTATAAAAAAATTCTTTTAATTTGAATTATTTACCTAAGCATATATATTATACATCAAATTCCTATAAATGGCTATACATATGTGAGCTTATGTATATGGCATTCAGTTGGTTTAACTGTTTACACATCAAATATCTTGCGTGCCTTGCACGCATCCATTGTTTTTTTTTTACCTTCGAAGCACACATTTCATGGTAGATTCCACATCACATCAAGGCGATTACCGTAGGTGTTGCTCAATTAGCAACTCTGGGTATAGTAGCATAAAATAGAGGCCATGTAGCTTTTCCTTTTTTCCCCCTTTCCAGACATCAATTTTACTTACATATCTCTGCATTTCCCTATTAATTTTTAAATAACTTTATAGTTTCGCTTTTACAATTTTCGAGCAATTTCAAAATTTTTATTACAACAATTTTTTTTTAAACAAAAGTGAAGTTTTTAAGTCAATTTTATGCATCGAATTACATTTTATGTAACAAAATAATGGCAGCAACAACAACAATACAACACCATACACACAAGGACAATGAACCACTGCTGGCCAACAGAAATAGCATTGTGAAGAAGAAGAAGAAGCAGCAAGAGTAACAATGAAACTATACATAACAACTGTTGCTTATAGTATGTATGCAACAGCAGCAGTGAATGCTGTTGTCAATATTGTTGCAACACATACATTTTTTGTTGGTTGTTGTTGCTGGTACAATTTTCATTGTTGCTCTTGTGCACTTTTCCCTCGCACGGATCCATTGCTTATTCTATGTAATTTTATTTGCATGGATGTTGATTGTTGTTGCTGCTCCTGTTGTATTGACAGCGAAACCAAACCAAAGTTGAAGTAGCGATATTGAACAATTTCGTTTTGGTTTTGTATTTGTTTGACCGAAATTTATGAGGCAATAAAACGAAAAGCGTAAATAAATAAAATAAACAACAGAAGAATACAATATGAAAGACTGCAGTAAAATAAAGAAAGAAAATGTTGCTGCAACAGCAGCTACAGCAACATAAAGGAAGAGATGTCTGTGGTCGCTTAAAGGAAGACGCTGCCACTGCAACAGCAGCCACAGAAACTCTGCCGTTGTTGCACCAACTGACAACATACAGGAAACGGAAATAGAGATTGCTCAAAAGTATTCATACAATTTTGCAGTTGTCATCTGAATTTGCCAAATGGCAAAAACCGCAACTAATTAAAATTTCAATTCAATTTCAATTGATTCAAAAAATTATCACTTTAAATTTTTTTTCATAAGCCTAAAAGTTTACATTGATTTTTTTTTTAAATATCTTTAAACTATAAGCTATCATAGCAGTTAAAATATTTTTACCAACAACTTCAAACTTTTTAGGTTTTTATTCTTCAGAAGCATTTTCAATTGCTTAACCACAACAACATTGGCTCTCTTAGTAGTCCGTAGTTGAATTATATATTAATCTATGTGCCAGTAACACTAGTTTTTGTCTTGGCTTTTGCAGTCGGTTGGGGATTCTCGAATTCAAATCTGGCTCAGGATATTTTCTATCATATCCGAGTTATATACTTACTTTAATTAGAATTTTGTGGTGAAAAAATAATTCAAGCTTAATCAAGACTAAAAGTCGTGAGTGATGTAGAAAAAAAAAAAATTCACAGCCTAAAACTAATGCTAAAATCATAAATATTAACATATATGTGTTGGGTAACCAGATAAAATAACAATTTTTATTTCCATCCAAAACCATTGGCCTAAAAGCATTTCCAAAATTAGAATAAAATTTATGTTTCGTTCGCTAAGACCAAAATTCTTGTTTTTAGAAGTGAAAAGAGAAAAAAATAATTCACTTAGGTAAATGGTAAATGGGATTAATCTGTGAAAAGTACTCAGGAGATACATCCAAAAATAATTTAGATTTATTTCAGCAGTACCTGAATCCAATTTTCAATTTAAAATAAATCGCTCAAGTTTAAAATCAGAAAATAATTTAGATTTCCTTCGCCTGGAACAGAATTCTAGACGAAAAAGTAAATGAGATCTCAAGCTAACCAAAGAATATCAAGCATTTCCCAGACAAAATAGTTTAAACTTGACTATGAAAGAGTTTAGGAGTTTTTGGATTTTTTAGAAGAATTTTAATTTTCGGTTGGTTGTGGAAAGCCTTTGAAAAGTTGACCATGAACGGGAAGTCCCAAAATTCATTGATTCAAGTTATATAAATAAACTAGCTGACCCGGCAAACGTTATTCTGCCAAGAAGCGCGAAATTTTAAAAAGAATGAAGTACTTGATGTTTAAAATTGAACATTGGCACCTCTCGCCGAAGCAAATATATTCTGGAAATATGACTTCAATCGGCCGTTCAACAGTTAGATAGAAATTACAGCATTTTTTAGTAAAAAGAATAAGTTTTAAGTGTATCTTTTTGTTGAACAATTTTATTATGGTTCAGTTGAATTATAGAAACAATATATCAGAAAGCTCTATATTCATGTTAATGACCATTCTTGAAATTAAATTTAACACAAAAACTATTTAAAAATTTTAACCAATTTGATATTTATTATAAATATAGCAATTGTTACAGCGCCACCTAACGGATTTTAAGATAGGAAAGCAGGGTCTTAAGATTACTTATGAAATAGTAGTAGAAATAATAATAGAAAAAGGAATGGAAAAAGTAGTAGAAAATAGCAGTAAGAAAGTAGAAAAAAATAGTAGTAGAAAAGGTAGTAGGAAAAATAATACAATATAATATTAAAAATTGTTGTAAAAAAGTTGAAAAAAGATTGCAGAAAAAGTAATAGAAAAATAGTTAAACATAGAAGTACAAAAATAGTAAAAATGGAATAAAAAGAGTGGTGGAAATAACAATAAAAAATAGTAGTAGAAAAAGTTGTAAAAAGTAGTAAAAAATAGTAGAAAGTAGTGGTACAAAATAAAGAGAAATGGTAGAAAATATGTATTAAAAAGGTAGTAGAAAAAAGTAGTAAAATAGTTGTAGAAAATATTAGTTTAAAAATTAGTAGAAAATATTAATTGAAGAAGTAGTAGAAGTAGTAGTAGAAAATATTAATTTAAAAATTAGTAGAAAATATTAGTTGAAAAAGTAGTAGAAAAAAGTGGTAAAAAACAGTAGTAGAAATAGTAGTAGAAAATATTAATTTAAAAATTAGCAGAAAATATTAGTTGAAAAAGTAGTAGAAAAAAGTAGTAAAAAACAGTAGTAGAAATAGTAGTAGAAAATAAAAATGAAGCATGGTGCCACACCCACTAATCCAACAAACTGAAAGAATTTAAATTTTTCTACCGTACCATAAATGCCTCCTAAGATATCTCATAATGGAAATTCAGGTTATATGAAAGGTGCCACACCCTCTTTGTCAATCCCATCCACATTTTTGTTGTAGCATGGCATTGTCAATTCTCGTTATTATACCAAATTTCTGTACTGTGGTATAAATGGTTCTTGAGATATACCCAAAAAACTATTAGGATTGTATGGGAGGTGCCACGCCAACTTTCCTAAAAGCCATTATGAATAGCTACGTTTCATCCTCACGCCCAAGAAAATATATTCTCTTAATATGAATTCAATCGGCCAAGTCGTTCAGAAGTTACACGCTACAGTACACACAAAACTCTACGATTTTATATATAAAGATGTCTCTCCTAAATTAAAAACAAAAACATGTAAACAGATCTAGCCGTATACACATAAATTACCAAAATTTACATCATCCCCAAACAAATACTCACTATTGTCCATAGTCTTTCCATAACGATGGCATCCTTTACTTCTGCTGATGTTGTTAAATTGCATGATTGCAACAAATCTATTTGTAATTCAATTTCAATGTTCACAGCCGCAACCAACACATTGATGATGATACAGCTGTTGTTGTTGGTATTGTTATTGCTTGCTACTGCATACACATACAAAATATTGATATTGAAATTATTTGGAAAATATGAAAAATCACAATTGAGAAGCGGAGGCATCGAAAGAGCAGAAGAAGCACTCGTTCGCCATTAGTTGCGTAAACATTTGCGGTTTTTCTGTTTTTTGGTTTTTCCGTGTAAAAATTTATTATTATTCTGTATAAATTACCGAATTTTGTACATTTTTTTTCTGTGCTTTGTTGGTTTTTTCTTTTTTGCATATGTTACAGAGAAATGAAGTGAATTATTTTTATTTTTACAATTTTTATTTAATTAAGTGTTTTTGCGTTTTGCATCTGTGTGTGTGTGTGTGTATGTAAGTGTGACGATTGTAATTAACAATTTATTTGCACAGAGAGAAATTTCGTTTGTTTATGTTTTGTGTGGTTGGAAATTTCATAATAATTATAAATACTCATACACATGCATGGAAATTTATGTAAATGTAAGTGTATTTTAAATAAACAACACATATAGTAAGTTCATTTCATATATATAATAAAGAGTAAAACTCACACAACAACGTAAATATATGTGTGTGTGTGTATGCGCGTGTATGTTTGATGAAATTATTCAAATTTTTGTATTATTATTGTATTTGCAAATTTTATGTAAGTACAGTGACTCACAAAACTGATCACACAAAGGGATATTTTTGGGATACGAGAAATAGCCAAGAGTGGCGTCAAATTAAAAAGTAACGGCGTAGATGAGTCTCCACTCATATCCAAATGAACAGAAGTGTTAAAAAACGTTTGAAATCCGATAGTATCTTCAGGTTCCAAAAGGATCTTGAAAGTCCTGAAATTTAGACCATTTTATGGCTAAAATTTTATATACAAAACTGGTAAGTTTTTAGAAATTTAGCAAAAATTGTACGAAAAGTATAAATTATGGACCAAACTTCTAAGCTTTGAACATCCTGCTGAACCAATAAACATTATCCGATTTCGAAAAATCTTTTTCCTTTATATTTGTATTTGAAAATACCAATATCAGAGCTGTAGAATTTGAAACAGTTTTTGGGACCCTTTTAGAACCTGAAGATATTATCAAATATGCCAAGAAGAAGATATTAACAATGATTTGTTTCAACTTCTGTTCATCTGGATGAGTGGAAATTTAACAACTCTGTAACTTTTCAATTTAATATCATTTTTCGTGCCCCTAAAATGCTCATTTATGTGATCAGTTTCGTGAGTCACAGTATGTATCTATCAGCGATGGCAATAAATCAAACTTACTCAAGTGGCATTAAATGCTCGCACACAATGAACGTGTGCGGATATTTTCAATAATGAATATTGCCAGTCATTAACATCAGCAGCAGTACTACACAAAATAAGTAACTATTCATTTTATTTTATTTTTGAACAATATGTACCTACATATATGAAATTAGTGATATTTATTTATGCAATTTAGAAGATTTTAACCCATTAGCATTTACCAGTGGCGGGTGCAATCAAGTAAGTTTTGTAGTTTTCATCACTACAAATGTTTGTTTTACAATATTTATGAAGTAAGTTAGTCAGTGACTCACTTTTCCACCCCTCACACTTTCCCTCCTCTCCTTGTTCTACCTTTCGCAGACCTTCGTTTACTGAAACTTACTCCCTGGATACGATTTTGATAATTTTGAGAAAGTTGACTGAATTTGATCCAACTTCAAAAAAATTCGCCAAATAAATCAAAATTATATTGATCGGCACGTATCGGTCTATCACTGGCATACATAAAAAAAATTATATAATTTTATGAAACCTTATACTGGAAAAAGTAGCCACCGTAGCCTAGTGGTTGGTGTGTTGGACTGCTACGCAGAGGGGCCCGGGTTCATACCTTGGCACGCTCAAAAATCAAAAAATAGAAAATAAAAATTTTGTCTACACGACACCACCTCTTGGCTGGCAATGGCAAACCTCCATAATTAAAAGATGCCTATGAAAAGCTATTCACTGCTCCATTCGGACTCGGCATAAAACTGTAGGTCCCTTCCATTCGTGTATAAATATAACTCACACAACATGAATGGATGGGAAAAGTTCGGCCTTGGCCCTTCATAGGTTGTTGTGCCATAATAGTAGTAGTAGTAGTTTTATTTACAGATTCAAACTTTAATTTTAAGGCTACTTAAAGCTTTTAACTAGATTCAGTCAAATATAGAAGATTTCTAAATACAAACATTAAGTGCTTGAATATTTTCGTCTAGTTGTCTAATTCAACAATCAACTCCAACTCGATAGACTTAATGCCATATTAATTTTTTTTTTCTTTCTTTTTTTTAAATCTCTGAAACCCCACTTCAAAACTGATATTCATGATTTTACACATTCAGCGTCACTGATAGCACGCTCTGATGTCTTTTTATGAATATTATATTTTTAAAATATTTCTTTATGTGTTACAAATTACATCACCGGATATGGTGAAAAGCTTTTCACTACGCTGTTCGGTCGGATTTAAGGTAGGACTACAGTTCCTCATGTAAAAAAAAACCAAAATTTTTTAGAATTTTTTTTTTCAATATATTTTATTACATATCTATTAAGGTTAGGTTAGAGGGGCTGTCGAGAGACACACTTAGACTTGAACCGCTCATTGTGATATCACATAGTTGGACCTACAGTTTAACGGCGATTCCGAACGGCGGTGTGACAATTTTTAATCGGATCGGTGGTTTTGCCATTACCAACCAAGGTGTGTACTTGTTGACTTTCTTATAATTCTCATATACTTCATATTGATAGTGAATATAAGAAGCTTATGAAAATTAACCACCCGACAAAGACGGGAATCGAGCCCGAACAATTTATTAAAGTCAGGGTATTTTTTTTTTTTTTTGTAAGATTATTTAAAGTTTCAAGAATACAAACATTTTTGTTTTTCAATTTTAATTTTACCTTTAACCCTTCGGAGAGCGCGCTCTGAAAAGTTACACGAGAGGGCGCGCCGCGGCAATTTAGCCGCAAAAACAAGATACCAATTTTCAAACACAAATAGTAGCTAAACGATGTAGTAGTGCAAAAACCAACGGCTAACGGTAAACCACGCTCCATCTTAAAACTTACAAAGTCATTTGAAAGGTATCGGTTGGTTACTATGATTAGTATTTTAAAAACACAAATTAAACAATTTGCGGCTAATTTGCCTCGGCGCGCCCTCCGAAGGGTTAAACTATAGAGAGCCCAAAGTCGAGTCTCACGGCTGACAGTTAATCTCTGAAACTGTACATTAGATGGCTTATTTTGCTAAAGTATTTCAGATCTTAATTGTGACAGCGGAATATGAAAATAGGGTGCTAAAAAAATTTAAATTTGTGAAAACTGGATGCGCTACTCCGAAAACCGTGATTTTAAAGGATGTTTTACAATAGGTTTGGGATTTTGTATGGAAAAAGTATTCAACTTGCATATAAAAGATTTTCAGATATCCATACCTACGTAAAAAATGCCGCTAAAAAGAATGGCGTATCCAGTTTGTTGATACAACTGAACACAAAGCCACCCGTAGCGCTACGTACTTTAATTTTTAAAAAATTACCGCTAACTTCAAAATCCTAACGGGTGAATTTGAAAATTCGTAAAAAAAATGCCAAATGGCGACTTTAGGCGCTACGGGTGGCTTTGTGTTTAGTTGTATCAACAAACTGGGTACGCCTTTCACTAACCTCACAAATAAGAAATCCGACTTTAATTTGTAATAAAATACCTTAAAAAAACTTTTTTTTCTACCTTTTCTTACCTTAACATAAAACTCTATATTCGTTCTATTCGTGTATACAAATATTTATAGTTCGCACAACAGGAACGTATGCAAACAGCTCGTTATAGGCCCATCATGTATTGTAGTCAGAGTAGGGTAAATTTAATTACATTACCATTACATTCCTAATTCCAAGGTATTGAAGCGAGTCACGAATTACAATTTCTTGTAATGGAATTTAAGTTTTTTGTCAATTTCATTTTTGGAAATTGAAATTCGTCATAAACATTTCCCATTCTTAAAATATAGGATTTCGAAAAATGCTCAATTCCATCAGTAAATGTAATCTAAAATATACAATTCTTCAGAGGAATTTAAAAAGTACTTGAAAATTAAGGAATTTCTCTTCCTTTGCGTAATCAATTTGTGGAATTGAACTCCGAAAAAGTAATAAATCTGTTTCCATTTGACTTTCAATAACGAAGTAGTAGTGGTGTGATTTTGTTGTTGCAGGAATATTTTTATTGGACTACATTTTATAGAGCCCCTAGACCCGATCAATATAACTTATTAAAATTAAACGCAAAAATAATTAATTACTTTTGAGAAATTATTTCAAACTTTTAGGAATCGAATTCTAAAAAAGTCAACTACAACACAAGGGAAGAGCAATTCCTTAGTTTTCAAGTAATTTTTTAATTCCCCCTTTAATTTTTTTTTTTTTTGCTGAAATGTTTTCGACAGACTTTCCTTGCTTGCCATCAAACAAAAAGTTTAATCTCTTAAACAATAAACATTTCAGACATGTAAACTGTCCAAGAAAGATTTTTATTCTACTGAGAAATCAAAAATGTTTCTTAGTTATATAATTCCGTATGAGCTGGTAATCGATTAAATAGTTATTTATCTGATTGTTAGCTTTAAAACTTAATTGGCATTAAGCGTTTGTTTATTTAATTGAGAATTAGAAAAAAAAAATATGAAAAATAATAAATAAAAAAAATATTTATAAAATGCACACATAAACTCGAAATCACAGTAACAAAAAAGAAATCGAAAAAATCAACAGCACTTGAAACTTTTATTTGATTTTTTAAGTTTTTATTGCTGCATATGGGGAATCCCATACTGAAATCTAGAGCCTTCGTGAGTGTCAAGTGAGTAGCATCAGCCATAAATAAGAATTCAATAGAACACGTCAACGCATAAAGTGTGCGGATTTAGGTTTATAAAATTATAATAACTTAAAATAACATTAGCAAAAAAATGTAAATAAAAGCAATTATAATAATGTAATACATTAGAGTGGATCGATATTTTAACTCCACTGTGAACATGGATTTTTGAGAAGAATGGTTAAATACAAACATTTTTGAATCATTTATTCAAAGACTTTAGTTTATTTAATTTTTTAAGCTTTTCGGTTACTGTGATTCTTTTAATTTATTCAAATATAAAATTATTTTATCGCTTAATCAAACAGAATTAGTAATTTTAAATGCAAAAAAAAAAAAAAAAAAAAAAAAACAAATTATTTTTGCATTTAAAATTAATTGATGATTTTTTTTTTTTTTTTTCATTTCATTACGTTGTGTTAAATTATGTGATATTTATATGCTTTTCGCTTCTTCTTCTGCTTCATTGTCTTCTCCTCTTTACTTTCATTTACATAACTTATGTTTTATTTGATTTAGTTTCATGACTATGTATTTAGTTTAAAAATGTATTTATATATTTATATTTATGTATGTATTTGTGTAGCATGTGTTCTTTGTTCTTCAACATTTAATTAATATGAAACTGGTTGAAATTATTAAAATATTTAGTAACACGTTTACATTTATTCATAAGTATGGACCTCGCTCTTCCTTCAACACACACGAAACTATTAATTTCTTCTACTACTTACTAATTAAATATTGGCAAATATTTGACGCTAATTTACACTGTATATTTAGCGAACCGGCCCACATAAATAATCGAAAATTTAGGCGCCATTTTCATTACTCGCTTGATACAAAAACAAAACTGGAAAATTTTATTTGTTTACAAAAACAGTAACTACGTCCGTATTCTATCAATATACTTAAACGATTAAATCATTAATAAGCTGTTCTCAGCGAACTGTGATCACAAAGTGGAACTAACAAAAATCTTGACGAACAAAATTAGATAAAATACTCTCTTTGAGCCCGTATCCGATTTTCACCTATTCCACGGTGCTATAAACTTTTTTTTCTATACAAATAACAGTAAGTCGCGAAACGCGAAAATTTTAATGCTAACTAAAATAACGTTTCAATCAAAATTTTAAAATTCGAACCGGCTCCAAGGCGGGACCAAAGTTTGTTCGTAAAATCTGTGCTCAAAAGGAATAATCGCTGAGATCTGAAATTTGCAATCGTGTATTTTTAAATTATAGGGGAATGTGGAGAATTTCGAACCATGGGGAATGTCGAACCATTAGTTTTATCTGCATTATGTGACATTCGATGTATACGAAACTTTTGCCAACGTATTATTTCAGCTTCATATCATTTTTTCATTATCGTCGAACCGATGAGACGTATTTTGTGCTCTCTGCGATAATCAAGTGATTTTTGAGATTCCAAAAGTTTTTTTGTGTTTAAAAAATTACATTGCTTTTTCAACATTTTTGCGTAAAACCAAGCAGGTAAATATTTTTCAATTCATTGTGTGTGAATATTATTTACAGTCAAAAAAGTTTTTTTGCATAAAATGTCGAATTTCGTGCCAACAAAACAACATTTGTGGGAAGTTTTAATTTGGTTCTTCCATTTAAAGAAAAACGCAACTGAAGCACATCGTTTACTCACTAAAGCTTATTCTGACTGTGCTACGTTAGAATGTGTCAGGTGTGGTATGCCCGTTTCAAAAGTGGAGATTTTGATGTTGAAGACAGGGAACGTTCAGGCGGCCCGAAAAAGTTCGAAGATGAAGAATTGAAGGCATTACTCGAAGAAGATTCATATTAAACGCAACAAGAACTTGCAGAATCTTTAGGAGTTGATCAATCAACCATTTCTAAACGATTAAAAGCATTAAATGATTCAAAAGCAAGGAAATTGGGTGTCGTACGAATTGAAGCCGAGAGACGTCGATTTTTCACATGTGAACTGCTGATTGAACGACAGAAAAGAAAGGGTTTTCTGCATCGTATTGTGACTGGCGATGAAAAGTGGATACGTTACGATAACCCAAAGCGTAAAAAATCATGGGGACCGACCGGACATGCATCAACATCAACGGCAAAGCCGAACATCTATGGATCCAAGCTCATGCTGTGTATTTGGTGGGATATGAAAGGTGTCGTGTATTAAGAGCTGTTGAAACCAAATAAAACGAACACTGGCAACCGCTACCGACTACAATTGATGCGTTTGAGCCGAGCATTAAAGGATAAGCCGCTTGTTGCAAGGCAAGTAAAAACATACTTGGAAACGCTGAAATGGGAAGTGCTACCCCACCCACCGTATTCTCCAGACATTGCTCCTTCTGATTACCACTTGTTCTGATCGATGACACATGGCCTGGCTGAACAGCACTTCCGTTCTTTCGAATAACTCAAAAAATGGGTCGATTCGTGGATAGCCTCAAAAGATGAAGAGTTCTTTTGACGCGGAATCCGTATGCTACCAGAAAGATGAGCCACAACCTAACGATGGACAATACTTTAAAGAATAAATTTATAATCACTTTTTCACAATAAATGTCCGAATTACGAAAAAATACGAGTTTATACATTCATACTCCCAATATCTCTAGCGGTAATAATAATATTGAAAATTTTGGATCTTCGCATTGTCTATAGCTCCACCATACCTCATATTGGTTCTAAGTTCTTCAAATTACAGGCCATCTCATACTGCCTCTGATTGCCAGTAATTAGATTTGATTTCCTCTCCCTGGTTTTCCCCCTCTAGTGGTCACTTCTTCCACCAGATTCCAGTTTTTTTCTCCTTCACCGTTTCCGTCTTTCCATCGGTATCACAATCCCTCTGACTACTATAAATTGTCTAGAATTGCTTCCTATTTGTTCTAGCTAAAATTATCGCAGATAGTCTCTGACCGTCGTAAACAGACAATTTATTGAATGTAATTATCTAATTTATGATACCGCAAACTATTTTGATTACTTTAGAATCTGTCTGTGACTGCTCTAATTTGACTAAAACCGCCCTTGACAATTTCTGTCGTTCCCACCATGGCCCTGACTACTGTAAACTATCTAAAACTTCTATTTATAAGTTCTGAATGTTCAAGTCTGCCACTTATATTACCCCAGGCTGCTCCTGATTACCTCAAAGCGGTGCTTCTGAATACTCTAAATTGCCTTAAATTGTTTCTTGTTGGTTCTGAATAGTGATGATTCGATACAAGTAAATACAAATAAAAACTCGATACTTTTCATTCGATTCAAGTACTTTTTTTTACTCGATGCTATAACATAAGTATTTTACTTGGTATCGGAAAAAAGGGTCAGTATCGGATACTCGATACTTTTGGAAAATTTTTATTTAAAAAACTGAAATATATACAATATTTAAAATTGTGGATCATTTTACAATATTTTACAGCAATCAATAATATATTTCAAAATGCTACTGCAGAATTATTCAAAATATTTCAGTCCATATTGCAATATTTCAATGTATGCCAATATTGCAGTACAGTATTGAAGTTCTAGAAGATATTTTCGGCCATGCATGTAGAACATAATGTTTATTGAAACCTTTTCATTAAAATAAAATATTTTTAACAAGCTTTGATCTGTTGATTAGTTTTCTTTCTGTTATAAATTTTCTAGCGATTTGCTAAATTAACGTCATTTCTATATGAATCACGTGTTTCCAGTGGAAATATCTCAAAAACATGATTTATTGGCGAAAAATTCGTGTTGAGTAGTGCAAACTGTATGCTCAACCATATTGTGTTACAATGGACCGTTCTGGCCTAAATGTTTTCCTTGACAACCACTTAAAAAAAGAGTAATTTGTCTCTTTAAAGGAGTATTCGATACAAGTACATATTCGATACTTTTTTCCGATATTTTTTTTTCGATACAAGTAATAATTAAAAGTATCGATACTATGTGGGTATCGAATCAACGCTAGTTCTGAATATACCTATCAAGATTGGATTACCTTTGGTTAATTCAGACAATGACTGCTCTAAATTGTCTGAAACTGCCTCTTATTGATTCTGAATGTATCTCTCTAGAGCTTATATTATCCTCAGACAGCTTTCAATTACCCCAGAATGTCTTTGATTACCTTATAAAGATTGCAATTATCTCATAAATTCGTTGGTTACCTTATAAACCTTTTGATTACTTCCGATTGCTTCTATCAGTTCTTTTCTTCACTGACAGTTTCATATTGCCTTTCAGACTGCTCATTATACCCGCTAGCAAGCTCTGACTGCTTTGGCTGCCTTTCCTAACTGAATTTATTGTGAAACTTCAATAAAGGTCTGGCAAAAAATTATACGCAAAAGCAAAAACTTGCCCAACATAACTAGTTTTTAGATAAAAACTTGTCATCTATGGTATAATTAAATAATATTAAAATAGTAAAGTCATTTCTGGGGATATAAATTAAGTTTAAATTTTAAATTAATAATTACATGGGTAATAATAATTTCAATATTAATTAAAACTTAATATTAAAAATATTCAAAATACTATGCTGAAATTTTGGAATATATTTTCATCAACAAATCTTGATGTAAAATAGAAACATTGCATTAAATTAGCAAAACCCGATTAAAAATAATTTTAATGACTTGAAGAACTACATACTACAAATGTCGACACTAGAACAAGTTTGTTTTTACAAAAATAAAAAGTAAACAAATTAATATACCAAATAATAAAAATGACAATAATAAACAAAAATATAGAATACTAGGTAATAATAAAAAATAAATATAATTCTCTACCATTTATTACGAATCCATACTAATTACAAGTTAAGTACTTAATGAAAAAACTGACACATCATCATCACTAAATAATCTGAAAATCACAATTCCTAAAATTAAATTAGATTCAATAGGAAATCTTTGGGGTTTTTTTGTACTTTATATGTACTGGAAAAATTTCGGTGAATTATTTTTTCTTTGAAAATTTCTCAAATCTTTTGGAAGTGTTAATTGTTAAAGCAAATAAAAAAGTAATAAACAAATAAAAAAAGAATAAATCAAATATCGACAAAAAAATAATCAGCTTACGTAGAAAATTAACAAGTCTAATTGCTAAGTGCTCGCGTAATTTTTATGCACTATGTCTGATATTCGGGGAGCTTTATAAAAAATACAAAAAACCGCGTTCATAAGTTTTTAATTCATTAAATGCCAATTTGTTTTAAATGATATATCTTCAAATTGAATTTGAAAATTTTGAAGAGAACTTAGTTTTTTTTTTTTTGAAGTGGGTATGTGGGAAATTTTTACGGAAGCTTATTTTGTTTTAATTTGTTTTGAGTAGTTCGTGGCCCTGAATAGTTTATTTATGAATAAACCGCAAATAAAAATCTTAAGATTGATTTGTTGTCTTTTCTGCTTGTGTTGTTGAGATTTGTTTTGATTTAGCACTCTCAAATAAGTAGATGCGTTATTTATACTTGTTTTTTTTTTTTTTGTAAGAAAAAAAGTTTGTTTACTACGAATTAACCTTTATATGCCAATAAATATTTTGATGATTTTAAGTATTATTCCAGAAACCTGATGACTTTTAATCAATTAAAACTAGATGGGTTTTGAGAAAATGATATGAATTAAATGGAAATTATAGAGTTATTAACGGGCTAGCACAATTCTGTTGTTTGGGTACCCTCTTAATGGAGAATATTCCTTAGCTCTCTCAGCTGTTTTTCAGTAGGATCGAGCTAAGAAAAAATTTTATTAAAAACAAAAAAAACAAAACAAAATGAGAGAAACGCCTGGTGGGGTCGGTGGTTTAGAGGTTAAAAATTACTTCAGAACGTTTTTCTTTTCCGTATACTTTATATAACCAACTTTAACCGCGGTAAAATGCATTGAGCTATGAAAACGCGGGCACAGATTCGTGATTAGTAATCTAAAAATAATCTCAGAATTCTTAACCCTTTTAGCTCTTTTTTTTAATTGGGGTCGATATTTTTTTTTTTTTTTGAGTGAAACTCATGATTACTTAAGACTTCTTCAACTAACATAATAAGTTTCAAGCCTCTACATATCATTGTTTGACCTCTATTAAAGATTGAACAATTATACTCCTGAAACTATAGACAAAAATCCGTTAACGCTTTTTCTTAAATTTTTGGATTTTTATATTCTTTTATCTTTTATGAACATATTTGGAAAGTAATATTTTCACCTAGCAAAGAATTATTAAGTTTTTTATTAAAATAATGCAATCAGTTTTGATGATAAATTTTTGCACATTGCATTTCTGACTTGACTTCAAAGAAAAAAACTCTTAAAAAATAACATAAGCTATAATGATCGGTAATCCAAAAACATAAAAGTACTTAATAGTAGGTTATGTAATTAAAAAACTATTTACTTGCTGTCAAAGTTTGCCCTCTGTTGAATGAATGGAATAAAAGCAATTGTCCAATATATTATACGAAATCAACGAAAGGATTAAGTCCCCATCTAGACGAGAAATTTCCAACAAAAAAAAAAAAAAATGCGATTTCGGGGCTGTATAGGTCGAAGCATTGTTGCTATAGCAGCAATCTAACCTACACCCCGGAACTATTGGATTGATATTCATCAAAGACCGTTCAACTAAGTAACGAAAGCGAAGCAATAGTAAAAAGCTCCCCTCTAAATGATTTGGTTACATGAAGAGACCGAAAAATCCCCAACCTTACGATTGATAAAGAAGGCATCAGAAGTTGAAGAGAATGTAAGTGTTAAATTTGTCCATAGAATAAATACTGGAAGCTATGTTGTGACTTTATCATAAATTTTTTTAAATTTTGGAAACCCCACGTTACATTTGACGTCCTTTATAGAACCCTAATTGCCTCTGATTGCCTTCCAATACCTTCAGATTATTTCTAACTGCTACTCACTGTCGCTGATTTTTAGCTTTGTTGACGTCCAACGAAATTGTTTCGAAACGAATTTTTACCAAAAATTTCTTAGGTGTAGGCACCGGAATACTTAAAATTTTGGTAAAAATATTCTAATTGCCATGTGAATTTGTTTTTCAATAGTTGGAGTCTATGCAAGCGTGCATAATAATTTTTGGTTTCATAGCTCCATAGTTTCTATTAAATAAATGTTAAGAACTTCCTATGATTTTTCAAAGAATTTAAGAATTTGTCTTGAAATTGGGATCCCAATATTTAATCTTATATTCTCTAATGGACCAATACTGTTTCTGACTGCCTTCAAATCCCTTTAAGTGTCTCTAACTACTACGAGTACAACTGAGAGGCTGAGAGGAAAAGTGGTATAACTTCTACGTTCAGAAAAAAATGGAATAATTTTACTTAAGAGCAAAACGAAATATGTTCAGAGCAAAAGTGAAACTAAAAATGTTCAGAGCGAAAACGGAATAAAAAACTATGCTGTTCTTGCTCTGAAAGAATTGTTATACCATTTTTGTTCTTACTTTTAAGGCGTTTCATTTTCACTCTAAACCGTGTTACTTATGTCATTCTTGCACTGGCACACTAAATTATTTCACTTTTGCTCTTATATAAATTTTAGCCCGCTCTTCCTTTCAGCCTGTCATTCATCATTCGAAAGTGATATAAAACCGAATCTTCCTCATTTGAGAGGCTGAGAGGAAAAGTGATATAACTTCTGCGTTCAGAAAAAAATGGAATAATTTTACTTAAGAGCAAAAGCAAAACGAAATATGTTCAGAGCAAAAGTGAAATGAAATATGTTCAGAGCGAAAACGGAATAAAAAACTATGCCGTTTTTGCTCTGAATGAATTGTTATACCATTTTTGTTCTTACTTTTAAGGCGTTTCATTTTCGCTCTAAACCGTATTACTTATGCCATTCTTGCACTGACACACTAAATTATTTCACTTTTTATTTTAGCCCGCTTTTCCTCTCAGCCTGCCAACTGTTGGGCTTATTTAGCCTCTGACTGCCTCTGATCAAAGTGTTTACGTCTTATGGACTCTGTCTGAGTCACTAGCGGATTCTAAGGGAAAGGAAAGGGTTTGGGAATAACAACTAGCTCCTTCTATATCGAATTAAAAAGTTTTACATCAACATACCACGTAAAGTAGATTTTTTGTCGAATATTTAGACTGATTTAAACTAAGTAATATGGGAACAGAATTTCTGTCAAACTTAACTCAGGTCATTGTAACTTCAATAAAACTAATAAATTTTTTTTTAATATCGTATATTTTACTAGAAAATGAAAAAGTCATTTCAAAAAGGAGTTGATAAATCAGTGAAAACTTGGAATGAACTTCAGATACTACTAGAACTGAACTAGCTAAAAATATTCATTAGAAGAGTTGATTGTAACTACTTTACACGTCCCTCCCCCTCCTGCTTGAAATGAATACCTGCTTTTAGATATATTTATAAGTACTTGTATTTATTAAGTTATAAATTTTACTTTTTAAAATCTAAATTCCGCCTACTAAGGGCTAAATTACAATTAAAAAACTAAATAATTAAATATATATGATTTAAGTGGAATACTAAAAAAATATGTCGTCGGTTCAGAATAAAACTCATCAAGTAACGTATTTGAAAAACAAACAAAAATAAATTTTAAAATTAATTATTTTAAAAAAAAATATGTTGAATCAATGTATTCAATGCATTTTTGCAGGTACTATGCAAGAATTACAGGAATCTATGTGTAAAAATCACTTTTTCCCTAATAAAGATTGCTTTGAACTATGAGACTTGGTTAAATTTGTACTTGATGAGTTTTACCTCTGAATCGTAGATGTATGAATCAATTTGTCTCAAAACTTCGCATACTAGTCTAACAAGAATTTCACATTTTATATATATGATGATTTAATCAAAGATGATGATGACGATATGATGATTTAATTAAACAACAACAAAAATAATAATAAAAAACAAAACAAAATCTATAGACAAATGATCATCACTACGTCACAACAGCCAACACGAGCTAAAGGCAAATAACCTCTTTAGATATCAACATACCTACTACATACATACTAATAAATACAAGTTAGTAACCTGAGAATTGAAACGTCTGCAGCGAATGTTTAGAAGATTTCTTCAAGATCGCTACAAAAGACTCAACTCGATCATCACTTTGACTGACAATGAATTTACACAATTAATGTTAATTAATGCTTGCGGTAGCGGTTAAGGTTGTGCGCGGTGAGAAGTGTAAACAAAATATTTGTGCATGAGCAGTGATCACATCACCACCACCAACAGCCGATTAATCGCACGCACCAACAATTCAAGTGTCGCACAATTTTGATTAGTGAAAATGTATATGTGTGTAAGAGTTCGATTATTGATTTTTTTATTTGGGAATCACCTAAACGCCACCATGTCGGTATTTGGTCAATCTGTGGTGAGATCGTAAAACCGATCAAGTGATCAGTGTGATTGATCGTATGTGAATAACAACAACAACCACCAGCGCAACTACAGCATCTACGCCGTTATGCTAGTGAGCTAGCGATTAGATACGTCATTTTGATATCATGGCTTCGGGCGGCCAGATAACTTGCTAGCTATACATATATGTATATCAATAAGTACTATGCATATACGAAGTATTTTCTTTTGTTATTTTTTATGCTTTATTTTTGTGTATTTTCACAAGTATAAATACTTTTGTGCTCGCACTTTTCGATATTAGTAGTTCAGCGAACGCAGTTTCGTTTTAGCAAATAATTCATATCGAAAATTTTTTTTCTTTTATAACTTCTTGTAAATTAATCGAAATGAAAGTGTTGATCGTGTTTGCATTGCTATTGGCAGCTGCTGTTGCTTTACCACAGTTTGGTGGTGGATTTGGTGGTCCAGGATTTGGCGGTGGCTATAGACCCGGTTTCGGTGGTGGCCCTGGATTTGGTGGCGGTGGCTTCGGTCGTCCCGGTTTCGGTGGGGGTGGCTACGGTCGTCCCGGTTTTGGTGGCGGTCCTGGATTTGGTGGTGGCGGACCTGGATTTGGTGGTGGCGGTTTCGGTGGCGGTCCTGGATTTGGTGGTGGAGGTTTCCGACGTCCCGGTTTTGGCGGTGGCGGCTTCGGTGGTGGTGGCGGTTCTGCTTCATCTTCGGCTTCGTCAAGTGCTAGCGCTGCTGGTGGTGGTGGAGGTCGTGGTGGTGGCGGTGCTGCTTCAGCATCGGCGTCAGCGTCTGCCTCAGCATCAGGCGGTGGTTTTGGAGGCGGTTTCCGCGGTTAGAAGATTTTACTAGTATTATATTTTGTTGTAATTTAAATTGTCGTTTTAAAGAAAAAAGTCTGAGAGATATGTAAATAAAGAAAAGAAATGTATGTAGAAAACCGGGTTCATGTTTTTTCGCCTCTAACCAAAAGGAGTTCTAGAAGTTGAGGAAAGGGGAAAATGGTTTAAAGTTTTCAGTTTCTATATACTTACTTTCGAATTTAAGCATTAAGACACAAAAGTGACTTTTTTTCATTAGAACAATCCATTCGGACACTTTTTAAAGTAAAAGGTTTTGGGGGCTCTGACCCCCCCCCCCTTGAAACTTTTTTCTAATTTTTGATATTGATTGCCTGTGGATGGAAAAAAAAGTCAAAATAAAATCTATTGAACGATTTTAACTATTTTTTAATCGGTTTCTTTCTAAAAAGCAGGGCTTTGAAGCGGAGCGCGGAGCTGGAGCAAGGAGCTGTGGAGCACACTGCTTTGATCGGAGCTAGAGCAATGAAAATTTAACCACTCCGCTGCTCCGATTTGTAATTTTTCCAACTACCTATTGTTCGTTTACGATTCATTGTTTTTGAACTCTTCATTGTCATTTCCATTGCAGTAATGAAAATGGTAATTGAAATATTCCATTGCCAGTAATGGTTATGACAAGAGAAGTCCTCATCGAAGTCGTTCAGTTCTTTACATATTTACAACGATGCCTGAAATGTACAATTACCACGTGTGGCAGTTAATAATTCATAATTTTTTCAAAATGCGCCATTGGAAATAAGGGGTGGTTCACTATCTTAACTTATTGCTATGACAGTAGCCTTTAAAACGTTATAGTTATTGTACGAGTTAGTATCGGATTGTAAATATGTCGAGTTTTGAGGCAAACTGATTTTGCGGCAAGATAACGCCTCGTCCCACTTATCTGTGTTGAAAGAAAAGAGTCATGTACCCAAAACTTACGATGTGTTCCTTAAAATGAAATTTCAGGAAACAGTTCTCTAAATTTGAATATAAAATGGGAGTTAGGGCAAATACATACATACATACATATGAATTTAAAAAAAAAAATGATTTTTATTGAGAAAATTATATGTAGTTGGAGCTAAGAGCGGAGCATGGAGCGGAGCAGAAGCTATACTTAAGAAGGTGGAGCGAAGCTGGAGCGGAGCAACTCCAAAATGTGGCTGCTCCAAAGCCCTGCTAAAAAGTCAAATATAAAATAAAAAATTTTTAAATAAATTTGAATTGAAATCGTACGAAGTTTGTAGCACTTCATGGTTTCAACCTCATTTTTTCTAAATTGTGACGTACTGGGAAGTTTTTGACCTCAGATTCGTGTTCAGCATGAAAAATTCATTCACAAACACTAGGAACCATATTGTTCATCATTAACCCATTATTGCTCAGAGCACCCCGCCTTAGAAGATCTCTTTCAATGCTGTGACTGCACGAATTTAAGGAATATATGCCATCCGGGCTCCTCATCATTGCTAATTGCCCAAATTCCCACTGATAACACTGGAATACAGTGAAAATATAACATGAACCAAAGTATGTTTTCTAAACTAATTCGAGGTCGCTGAATACGAAAATCACACTAATTTTTTTTTTCTATGGGTAAGTTTTCGAGATATGACAAAATAACGGTTTTTCAGCTAACAGTTTCACTTACCGTTATCTAAAGCTTTTACCGAGTTGTATGTTATAGGAAATATAATTAAATTACGCGTTTAATGCTGCCAAGTTTTTTGAAATCAGATTATAAATGACTGCGATATAGATGTTGAAAGTTCATTTTTGGTGCGATTTTTCAGAAATTTTCACACAAGTCGTGGGCTAAGTTTTCTTTCTCACAAAAAATAATCACAAAATCTGAAGTTTTATAATAAAATCATTTATAATCCGATTTTAACAAGCTTAGCAGCATAAGACGCGTAATATAATTATAATTCCTATGATATACAATTCTAGCCTGTAAATAAAACTGTCCTCGATTCAGTTTAAAAAACATACTTTGGTTCATGTTATATTTTTAAAGTGAAATTTTGTATTCCAGTGTAATCATTTGAAAAAAATTACTTTCTGACTATTTTTGTCATTTTTGATCATTTTTTTGAGGTTGTGTACATTATCAGTAAAGGCAAAAGTCATTGAGTTATCGAAATTATGTCTTTCACGATAAAAAATGTATTGAAATCCACATTGAATAGTATTTATTTAAAAAAATAGATTAAGATTAAGAAAACTGGGAAACAAAAATTTTTCCTAAAGCTTTAAGACATTTATCCATTTTTCTCTCTTGTCTGATAGGGCCCCATCAAATGCATCATCGTATTTAATTTATTGTATTTAAACATCAGTTTCATAAAAATTTTATATCAATATTTTCTTCGAATGAAAATCCCCCCCGAAAAAATATCCTGGCTACGGCCCTGAACCACATGATTTGTGTTCGCCGAAATCCATTAATTCCCTCAGCACTTACCACCCTGTATTACTTAACTTCTATTCTTTGCGTAACTCTAATTTGTTATTATGAATTCATTAGAACACAAATTAACTGGAGAGAAAACAAGCTCCAAAAAATATTCTGAAAAAAGTAAATAATCAAAAAAAGAAAAAACAAAATCCTCTAAACCTTTTTAGAAATCTTGTTTTTGATGTCGATTTCGTACAATCATCGGCTTTGTTTGCTCATCACTCTGAGAATTTGAAATGATAATTGAAAATCTAAATAAATTATTTATATTTTATTTTGTTACTTTTTATGTATTGATTTTTATATAAATATTCTTTTACCCTACATTCGTGGCTTGTGGATCGTTTAGTCTGGGTAACTAGTAGTTACTAACTACTTGATTTAGAATTGTAATACAGTTTTTGTAAATCTTTCTATGATAACATATAATTAAAATTGAGTAGCTATAATATATCCGCGCTTTTAATCTAAACTGTCGGTGTCTCCTGTTTTTTGCAGAGTCTGGGTCAATTTAGTTTGGTGTTACAAAAGGGTTAAAGGTCTCAAACTGCTCCTTCACTCCCTCTCTCTGACAACTTTCCTTGGCCTCTGATCTATCTTCAATAGTCATCTGGTTGCCCCCCTCCATCTGCGTTCTATTGCTTCTGACTGAGTTACAAATTCCACAATAAATTCGGTTAGAGGCAATAAAAACCGACTAGGTGGAGGCTGAAAGGTCCATCCGTGATTTTAATTCCTGGTTAATTATTTAATTTTTAATTTAGAAATTAGATATTGAAACCGAATTCATTCTAAATTTTTCTAACCTCACTCACCTTCAAATTTTTTTGTTTTTTTTTTTTTTTTTTTGTAAAGAATATTGGATAATGTTAAGTTAGCCAAATGGATATTTTTCAAGCTGTGCTGTTGATATCTGAGTTTCTACTCCCAATTTTTTATGCTAATAATGGATATAAAAATTTATCTAAACAAAATTATGTAAAAAGTTTGTGTGTAATTGTGGCGACATGTTTGCTGAATATTATAAAAAAAAATTGGACTCAATGGGTTGAGAAATTTTTTTAAAATCGTGCTTACCAGCTTGAAAAATGTTGACAAAGCGGATGCATGTTTGACGCCTTGACCTTCAAAGGACAAATTCGAATTAATTCTTTGCACAGCTTCCTAACAGCTTATAGATTAGAAAAATGCAAAAAAAAATTGATTCGGAAAAAAATGCTGGTAAAAGGCCATGCTGTTGCTGGACTTCTCGAATCAGGGACTACAGATATGAAAGTTTAGTCTACTGATTCTAGCTCTGCTGCTCTTTTATGCCTATGATTATCTTTTATGTGTTCATCTGGTTGCTGCTCTTTTATGCCTATGATTATCTTCAAAGTTCATCTGGTTGTCTTCTACTGCTCTTTTTTTTTTTTTAGCTATTTTAAGTTTATCGTAGAGCTTTAATAGAGGTCTCAAACTAGGATTTTATATTTCCCCGATAGATTTAATTAGAGGCAACAAAAGGCAGCCAGATGCAGTAAAAAGTTAACAAAGAAAACTGTATGAGTTCAAACCGACTTAGGTTTTCCCCAAAAACTTAAAACCAAACCCATGCCCTAATCCTATTCGAGTCGAGGAAACCCTACTATAGGTTTCCTTGGGTTAAATTTCTGTCTTTTAAACTTTTAGCCAAATCTGTAGATAGTCTTTCAATCTGAGCTGCCGTGTTCATTGTTTCGAAATCGATTTGAAAGGTTTCAAACTCTCAATAAAGAAATACTATTTGAAAATTATATAAAATCGTTGGGTTCCTTTTATTTCAGAAATTGACACACAAAAAACTCTGTTAGCAGAGAAGAGTTAGCTTGATAGATCCAACATTTAGTGGGAGGTCTTTGCCTAAAAATGATTTATTTAAAAAAAATTCTGAGAGTATCCACAGGCTCACTAGTGGTTCCAAGAGTTCCCGAGTAATAAACTAATTTTTTCAGTCAAGTAAAAAAAGACATGACTAAATTTAGTCGTGATTAAATAGTCATAATCACTACTAAATGAATAAGCCATTCAATTATTAATAATTCAATCATTAGTTTTAATTATATTGACAATATTGTGAAAAATTTGTAGCTGAAACTTTTAAGGTAGTTTTACATATCGTCAGCTATATGACAAAACCACGAATGTGCAAAAGGGATATTTTGATAAGACTCGATTTTTTAATGTTTAAGCATTCGCTATAAATATGTACATAATTCGATAATATCCGACACTTGCTATTACAAAAATAAAAACGGGATTAAGCATTCCTCACCCAGGTGTCATAACCCACAAACTATTTTCCTTAGAACTAATAAAAATTAGTCAATAATTTGTGATTGACGATTAATTTTGTTGGTAATTACTTTTTACTCGTTAGTCAGATTAAGTTTAAGTGAGGAACAGAATGTGAAGCTGAAGCGTGAAGTAACAATCAGTCAAAAGTAAAATGTATACATTTTCATTGTAATCAAACACAATGTGAAGTTGTCGCAGCCGCTGAAGGTGGAAATGAAGCGCAAAATAAGAACTTTTTAACTTTGTCGCGCTTCAAGCATCACAACTGATTGTCAAAATAAAAAAGTGGAAGAATTCTTTGAAATATTTATTGAACTTGCAAAAAATATTAATTGGTTTATAATTTAAAGCCCTTTGTTTGCAAATATGTTGAGAAAAATATGATTGTGTGTGTTTCCAGTTGCCATAAACATGAGCTTCAGAGGTGCACATTTTGTTCACATTTTTGTTTGTCGCGCTTCATTGTTTGCTACGCTACATTCTGTGCTTCAGCTGCGTACTTCACCCTTCATATTCTGTTCCAGGTTTTATTTACTGCTCCCTACTACATAGCGCTGTAATTTTTTAATAAACTTTCTGCAATCAATCTAGGGTGCCCAGGTTTGAGAAGTGAGTATATTCCAATTGGTTCGCCCTTCAGATTAAATAATTAACTTACTAGATTTTAATTTTTTTTTTTTTTCATTCAAATTCATTAATGCTGAGTGTAAAGTAAAGAATTTCGTCTGTACTCACCACAACTAATTCTTTGTTTTACCAGTTTCTTTTTTATGTTTATAATATTGATTGGTTTTTAGTAAATATTATTTAATTCTTAGCTAAATCAACAATTAAATTTTTATAGTCAGCGCGTGTGACGGTAAATATATGTATTTATTTTATTGATTGTCTGTCTTCAAAATTTCCACTGAATTTCAAAAAGAACTCATCAATAGAAGTTTAGTCAAAGTGTTAACAGAAATTGTCGATTGCTTCATTTATACATTTACACATTTTATTTAAAATATTTATGTGGTAACACTGGTGAAAACTTGTGAATATAAAACATAAAGCTTTTAGTCAAACGAGACTCGAAATTTATTATTTACCATATTTAAAATTATTTTTTTAAATTTATTTTTCAGATGAGATCAATGAAATTTTATTCAATTTTTTGAATATGAAGGTGAAACATTTTAAAAGTGCTCGAATTTTCTTAAGTTTCTAATGAAACAAGCAATTGTAATATCTAAGCTTATGAACAAAATCTTAAAAACGCCTCAGTTTCAAGTTTTGCTGCGCCTTATAGCGGGTGAGTTGTGTTAATTTTTAAAGTAAACATTATGAATAATAATAGTAAATATAAATTGTTATTTTTGGATTCTTAGCTATTAAAATTATGGGCTCGTGTTAATTTGTGCTTCCCATAAACGTTACTTTTATTTTATTTTGCATGAGTAAAATTTGTTCAAATTTTTTTGATATTTCTGCAAACATGTCGCCCAGAGAGAAAAAATATTCCTTTAACTATGTACGCTTTCAATTGACCAATCAAAGTCGAGGATTGGCAAGGAGCGAGAGTTAAACCTCATTTCTCTCTCTCTCTCATTGTGTATTGCTCCACAGTTTGATGCATGGTAAACTGTTTACTTAAAGTACTTAAGCTTGACAAGCCCTAGACTGAACTAATATGTATGAACTAACTCATTATGATCTGACGCTTATTTGGAAAAAATAAACTTACTCATTTAAGTACCAATAGATAGAAAAAATCCCCCAACCACTTTTCTGCTTTTCTCTAATGACGTTAACGCTTTTTGTTCATCTCGCTCTTAACAAACATTCGCACTACCTTATCTCAAATTAATGCAAACCAAACTCAACATATGTAGCTAGTTTTTTAATGCTAATTACTTTCTAGCTCTCTGCTGTAAACTCTGCTCACATACACACTCGCCACATATAACACAGAATAAAATTATTATAATCTTCCGAGATTTTTCTACCTATAAATAGTTTGACTATCTACAGTGTTGAGTTAGTCTAGTTTAACATATTCACTCAAAACATGAAAATATTCATTGTGATCGCCTTTGTCGGTTTGGCCGTCGTTGCCAGTGCGTTGCCACAGCGTGGATTTGGTGGTGGCAGTGCCAATGCAGGTGCCAGCGCAAATGCTGCTGCTAGCGGTGGTGGCTTTGGCGGTGGTGGACGTCCCGGTGGATTTGGCGGCGGTCCCGGCTTTGGAGGCGGCGGCTTCGGTGGCGGTCCCGGTGGATTTGGAGGCCGTCCCGGCTTTGGCGGTGGTCCCGGCTTTGGCGGCGGTCATCCCGGTGGTTTTACTGGCGGCCGTGGTCCCGGAGGTTTTGGCGGTGGTGGATTCGGCGGTGGACGTCCCGGCGGTTTCGGTGGTGGTGGCGGTTCAGGCTCAGCATCATCTTCAGCATCTGCTTCATCTTCGGCTAGCGGCGGTGGACGTGGTGGTGGTTTTGGTGGCGCAAATGCTAATGCCAATGCTAACGCAAATGCCAATACCAACTCTGGTTTCCGCGGTTAGGTGACAATAGATTTATTTCTGTTTGTTGTTGTACTAAGTGTTTAGTTTTTAGAATATGTAAATTATTTTTTGACGAGGAGAGAAAATATTTTTAGAAAAAAAAAAAAACAAAAATATAATAAAAAAAAAATATTAAAACAAAATTTTTAAATTTAATTTGTATGTGATAAAATTTTGAGTTTATAAAAATCTTTGTAAGTTTGGGTTGAAAGTGTTTAGTTTAGCGTTTCCAGATTTTTTATCCCAAGACCTTGATCTAGTAACTAGATTCTAGTTCATATTGTACATTCATTATAGATCAAGATCTTAGAATGAAAAAAAATCGGTCTTGTGAAAGTGTGAGATCCTGTGTGGGATAAAAAGAAGAGAAACGACGTATGGTGACAGTTTTTAATCTCCTAATCTTCTTCGTTTTTGGCACAACAGCCTATAAAGGTCCTAAACTTTAATTTTCGAGTATGTGAGTTATATTTGTACAAGAATAAATGGGACGAATTCGGCGAGAGAAGCTTTTCTTAATTATAAAAGAAAAATTTGTTGATATGTACATACAATTTCGAAGCTCAACTTTTATTACTCGATCGCTTTGAAAAAATTTTCATACAATCTCTCCCAGGGCAGCCTTCATATTTCAATACTTTTTAAACAACCGAAAAAAATAAAACTCTTTCTACAATTTTTGAATCCGTTAATGGCGCCCTTAAGACCTCCTCTAGTTTTGAATAATAAAAAGTAGTTTAAAGCTTGATTTCAAATTAGGAAGCACCATTTTAAAATTAGTAAAAATATAAAAGAAAAATTAAAATATAAAATGACGATAGACGATGGCATCATCATTTAAAATCGTATTACCTCACTATTGGTCAAAGGCCAGAAGCAGTCACCTATATATCGGAATCGGCCATTGAATGCCGAGGGCTTTCTTTCCACGACACAATAGCAATACTAGTTGAAAATCTAGAACTGTCATCGCCGAAAATAGAAGCGCTACTATTGAGCTTGCCAGCAACGTGCGAAATTTTTATAATTTCAGCGGAATACCACGACATAAGATCGCTTTCGGCGCTCTGCCACAAATAATGCCAAACATTGTTAGGCCTCGAATCTGCAGGCAAAAACTACTTCTACTGCACTATATGCGACCCGTCCCAACAAATACAGGAAGGCATCAGACATCGTGAGAATTCGTGGAACTTATGGCCTGAGTTCACTGAGAGTAACCAGTGCATTCCACATGGACGAGGTGGTCAATGTGATTACGCCAATGATGCCCATCTTTATCCATTATGACAGCATTTTTTGAGAAGAGACACTTAAAAAAAGAAAAGTCTTGAATTTTTTTTAGATCAAACAAAAAAATTCATCCAAATACGGTGTTCTTTTTAAAGAAAGTTTTACGCAAAAACGTTGTCATGATGCGGGTTGCGATAGTCCGAGAAAGAGAAGAAAAATCCATCATTAACAGTTACTATGCGTTATACAACAAAACACACGAACAACAATATATTAGCGTTATTTCTGTACCTCTCTCTCTTTCTTTTTCGCTTTACGTTATTTGGTAAATAAAAAAATTCGTGAATGCAAGAAGTGTCGCATTAGGGCAGGGATGCCAACTCATTTTTTCTGTCTCCTCGATAACCCTCGAGAAATTCCGCGATTTTCGATCTAATTCCCCGCACCTGTATAATTTTATATTACAACAGCATGATACGCCCTTTCCATAAACATTTTATAAAAACGAAAAATACCTTCACGTTGACTTAAAATTGATCCCGGTGACTGTTATTTTAAAGCGGCCCTGCACTATCTCGGTCCAAAACTTAAGCATTTTTTATGGAACTGGTAGGTTAATAGAAATGTTCTTTTTGACTTCGGAATTCTTTTGAACCCACTCACAAAATCAATCCGGTTCAAGCTTTCTGAAAGTTTAATCCTATTGGGTAGTAGTTGCCCATCAAATTTGAACGAGATGGGGTGTTTCGATTTACTACATAGACGTTCATTTTGATAGATAAATAAGCCTCAGCCCACTTTTGGAAATCAAAGTTCTCAAAGGAGAAAACATCTCTCTTTTGATTCAAATAAAAAATGGCAAAAACCTTGTTTTGAGAAAAACGGATTCAAAGTTTTAACGTTCAGTTTTTAACATATAAAATATATTTCATCTTCTTTATGATGGCTGATCGCAATTTGTAAGTTTACAGATTAGTCAGAAAGGATTAAAAGTTATTAATCAGAAGGTACTGGACCAAGGCATAGCTAAGCCTTTCTGAACGGCCGAAAGGAAAGGCAACCGTTTTTCCTGACTAACACTGGGCGTTATAATTTTCTATACCTACGAAAGCACTCTGAGTTTCTCTCTGAAATTTTTACAAAATACTTTTAAAATGAAAGTCTTTCAAATTACACACTTTTTTAAAAATCGATTTCTTGAAACCAAGAAAGTACAGTTCCCACTTAAGAAAAGATGAAGATTTTAAGACCTAAAATATGAAATATTGCAAAAGTTAAATGATTTCCATTACATAAAATTTGACAAAAATACTGTACTGAATTTAATAACTAAAAGCTGAACGGTTTTAAATTCCCCGCAAAAAAGAGCTCATTCCCCGATTCCCCGTACTATGCAAAATTACCCGCAAATCGGGGAATTCCCAGCAAGTTGGCATCGCTGCATTAGGGTCACATTCAGCTCCAAATAACAGATCATCAAAATCAGAACAAGTATCATCATCTTTTTAGTAAAATCAGCAAAGACTGATATAAGCTGAGTGAGCCTTTTAATATTGATTACACTGTTCTACAAATGGAAACTTTTGAAAACGAGCAGAAACGGGACAAATGCACTTAGGGTAATGGGGGTTCGCTGAGTCCGAATCTTACATACGTATCGTAGCCTGAGAATTGATTTGGCGTATGTGTATACGTATTCGTATACGATTTGTATAAAAAGTTTAAAGCTCATTTTGCTCTTAAGTACACGTTTGGCCATCATTGCTTTAATCCATTAAGGACGAGCGGGAGCCAAAGTAAATAGATAAAGAAAGCAACTTGAGAAAAAATTTGTTTTTGAACCTAGCTCAGGAATGGTTCAGCGACAAGGTGCCATATGGCACCGCTAGGCATTACTGGGTTAAGCTAACAACGAGATAAAAGTAAATAATGATAACTAGGATGAAAAAAATTACGAAAAAATTAATTAAATAAAAACAAATTTTTCAACAAAATTTTTAAAGTTAAGAAATAAAAAAAACGAAAATTTTTAATTTTTTCGTTTTTTCAATTTTAAAAATTTTGATGTCAATAACAAAAATTGTGACGTTGCAGAGCAAAACGGACCACAGATTCGGACTCAGCGACCCCCCATTACCCTAAGTACACTTGTCCCGTTTCTGCTCATTTTTGGCAGTGTTATCATCAGTATCATTATCAGTGAAATATTTGAATGAAGATCTGCCGAAACCATAAAAACATTCAGAACCAAAGACGGTTACCTGACTGCCTTTCTTGGTCGATTAAATTAACCCGTAAATACCCACTGGTCACTGCAGTGACCAACCACTTCCGCGCCTGCCTGTGCCGCCATTTTACGTTCGCCATTTAAAATAAACATCTGATCTTACTGTTCAAAGTTTTCGTTATCGATACGTTTAAATAAGAATGGAAAAATGACAACTGTCGTACAGTTACAGTTATTTTTAGCTCGAAAAGCATGTTTTGCAAAAATTTTAAACAACTAACTGAAAAAAATGTGTTTTTATTTTCGAATTTTGTGTAATAAATATATTGCCGTGTGGACAAATTTGTGTCAGACGGTATGGGATAACACCAAATAACTGTTTTTAAAAGTTATTGCGAATGTTAATGCAGAGGTCAACCATGTAAATTAAAATAACTGCACCTTAAACTAATTTATTTGGAAACACGTAGAACAAACGTTGTTCGAAATCACAAATACTACCACTGGGTATGTTTTTAATTGAAATCGGACGTATTGGGCGTTTAAGGGTTAAAGTCGAAAATCAAAACTGGACTCTCAGAATTGTTAGTCTAGTACGCTGTCGCTAGGTAGCCCAGACGGAATTGAAATACTTCGAAAAGGATAAAAGTTTATGGTCGAAAAATTTTTTAGATCAATCTGGCAAGGTTAGTACTTAATCAATACCTGAATCTCCCGATAAATATCGGTGGGGCTCGATAAATATTTCTCCATTTATGATCGTGAATGCCAGACTATAAAATAAAATTAAACCCTCCACAATCTCTGGATCCACTATATGAGATTATGATAAAAAAGATTTGGGAAAAATCTGTTTGTTTAGTAATAAAGAAATAATTTTACAGGCTTTCGTCTTTCAAACCCTGAACCAAAGTAGGCATTTCTCATACTTCCTGAATTCAAATCCATTTTCCAATTTAACATATCTGGATTTCGAGAAATTTCAACCTATATGTATATAAAGTATAAATTTTTGTCCACACAGAGTTTAAATGTTTATCATTAGCACGTATCTCATGATCACATTAAAGCCTTTAACTTAAAAGCTGACGTAATTTGGCCCTCGCAACTTTTGCTGAAATCTCCCTATATTTTTGCGGAATATATTTCTGCTTCTTTTTTCTTTTGGATGTTTCTACTCACTATTTTTATTACCTATTATTATTTTGTTTCTTAATTAATTAAAAATTCACGTTTCAAATTATAATTTCATAAGCATAAGAAGCAAAAACAAAACAGAATCGTTTTGTGACGACAAATAATCAAGAAAACGTTAAATGGCGCGGCTTGTGGTTTCCTTTTTACTTAAGCAGATCATTAATTGACGCACACTTTGCATAAATTAATAGCAAAACTGTGGTTAAATTTAATAAATTATAATATTTTATTAAAGGCAAGAGATTCGAATATTTTTTTTTTCTTTTTAACTTCACTTATATATCGATTTAGGATGAAAAGTAAAAGAGAAATCATAACTATTTAACTAACTAATAAAATGATTTCATTAAAAATTAGTCTTGCTATGATTAGTAATCAAGAGGGATGAAAATTTCATGCATGATAAAATTTTTTTTTTTTTTAGTTAGCATTGATTTTCAAATTAGAAATTAAAAAATTTCAAATATTTGCTAAAAGAAAGAAAAGGACAGAAATACCTTAAAAATTATTTCTATGTTTTTTGTCTTTTTCTTTCATATAGCAGTCATTAAAAATTTTTAATTTCGTGCTTAGAGTTTTCATCCCTATTAATCAATATAAATAAAACACTCAAATTTATTTCATTTCAAAGAAACGTTTTTTTTTATTTTTTATTATTAATTAATTAATGCATTTAGTCCTTAAAATCCTTTGATCATTCCGTATTCTTCTTCTTTTAATGATGACCTCCACTTGCAGCATTGGCGTTGGCATTTGCAACAGCGCTTGCTGCAGAATTACCGCCTGCTAGTGAATTGGCATTAGCTTCAGCATTTGCTACAGCGCTTGCGCTAGAGCCAGCACCGCCACGTCCGCCACCACCACCACCTCCACCATGCCTATTAGGAACAGCTGCTACTGCGGACAGTGCTACCAACAAAACGAACAGGAAGGCAAAGAATTTCATTGTTGTGTATTGTTTCAAAATATGAACTGATTAGAAAAAATATTGTTGGATTCTTTTTATAGCAAAAAAAAATATCAAAAAAAAAAAAAAAAACAAAAAGCAAATGATCGTCAACAAGCCCGGCAGCAGAATATTAGCCTAAAGTTTATAGAAACTGGATGAACTGGATGATGTTTCAAATGTGTTAATTAAAATGTTACAGTCATTTTGAATAATTTTGTTTATATTATTTGAATTTTTTATTATTCCGAAATTATTATTCCGGTCAAACGGCTATAAAAATAATAGAGCTAGTAGTTGTTGCAAATTAAGTTGCGCTAAATAGGCAAATTCAGTTGTTTTTTTTTTTTTTTTTTTTGAAGTTGTAACACGTACACACACTTTCGACTTTCCACTTACATTCGGTTTCATCAAATCTGCGCACATGTTGTATCGTTTAGACTCTACTTTAATCACCATACTTATTGTAAACACCCAACAAACCACACGAATTGGTTTCTAATTCGAAACGAATTCGTTGTGACGATAAAATGTTTCGAAAACATATATTATTAACGAATTCGTTTTTGATTTCGTTTATGAGTTCGTCCCGAACTCGAGAATGAGCATCATTAGCGAATCGTTCACGGAACTTTTTTTTTGTTTTTTAAGGAACTTATCTCGAATACCAAAAGTTACTTTATTCCCAAGATAGTATTGCAGTATCTTCTTCACAATTGTTACAGCAGGAAGGAGGAATAATTTCTTCTTCTGTCGAGTTGCTTGCAGTTAAATAAAACTGCTTAAGTTCATTCACCTCACTTGTTTTTTTTTTGTTTTGTTTTTTCCTGCTCATTTCTTATATTTTGAGCAAACAAATTTTTGACGGGTAAATTTTTATTTTGAATTCTTTTCTACTTTTTCTATAACGAATTGTGAAATAATGAATACTCGCTCATTTTTCATACTCGTTGAGAAGTTGCTAAAACGAACTCGTTTCGAATGCTATAGCGAAGACGCGTTACCGGGCTCGTTTTCGAATTCGTTTTGAGTGCTAAAACGAACTCGTTTCGAATGCTATAGCGAAGACTCGTTACCGGGCTCGTTTTCGAATTCGTTTTGAGTGCTAAAATGATGGTATTCATTTCTATGGTTTATTGGGAAGTATTGTATAAAAATTTAAAAGTAGTGACTTTTTTTGGAATATTTTTTTTAAATCCTCAAAAATTAATGAGGAAACATTTAAAAAAGAGCAGGTTTTTATTTTTAAAGGTACTTTTTATTTAATCCGTTGCTTATTTTTATTTTCAATCGATGCATCACTGCTCCACACATACTTTATACTTTACTCTCCAGACTATTTATAAATATTTGTTTGGTGTAAACATGCAAGCAAGCGACATGTACAGTGTCGGACAAAACTAAAGCACGGATTCTTCCTTCTTTGTATTTGGTTCAGTAATATTGTAAAACATGCTTGGACTGAAAATTTTTTTATGAATGTAGTAAGAAAATACACTCGTTAGAAATAAAATATTATTTATTACATAATATAAAAATATTAACTCAAAAGCAACAAAATGCATAAAACAGGCGCGACAAAATTAAAGCACATATGGAATATATTAATAGAAAAGTTCGATTTCTCCACTATTTTGTAGCGTATCCAATATTTTTCAGAGCTGTTGCACATTTACGTGGCATGGACTCAATAAAATTCCTCAAAACATCCACAGAAATGTTATTCCATGCAATCTCCGATTGGTAGAAAATGGAATCCTTGTTTTTATACTTTATGCGCTGAATTTTACGATCTATAATTTCCTATAAATTTTTTGGGATTGAGATTGAGTGAATGGATGGGCCACTATATAAAATACTGATCTGATGGACAATAAACTACTTTTTTACACACCGTGCTGGGATCGCCATCGTGCTGGTAGACTTGCATTAACAGTAGATCTTCCGCAGTATAAGGTAACATAAGAATGATATTCTGGGGAATATCTTTGCATATCAGATGGTTCATTATACCTCCTATTTTATGAATTGAACCGATTCCATGACCGAAAAAAATCACCAGACCACTACGTTGCCTCCCTCGTATCATACGACGCTTTTAACATAACTCGGATTTCATCGTTGCCCTTTTGGTCAGCACACTAGCTTTAATCCTTCGCAACCTTTCGTGTTAAATATAGATTCATCAGTAAGAAGCACGGTTTTTCATTTGGCAGTAGCCCAGCTAAAGTGCGCGGCTACAAATACGAGCCTTGCTTGTCGATTCTTTCAAAAAATAAATGGCTTTTTTACGCTTTGGTATGTTGCTAAGCCACCCTCCACAGCTCGTCGTTGGATAAACTTGTGTGAAATGTTTAAATGCAATTTATTTCCAAGATATAAAAGGATCTTTTTTTTTATAAACCGAATGATGGCCTGATCCTCACGTTTGGTTGAGCCCCGCGGTCTGCCACCTTCATATTTAGAATTTAAAAAATGGGAAGCGCGAAAATGGCTTATAGCTCGGGAATTAACGTAATGGCGAATACAATTTTTTTTTTTTACAATTCATGTCACTGAAAAAAAATATGTGCATACTTTTAAATTTTATTAAACTAAATGTTGACAAGGAAGAGTTCGTGCTTTAGTTTTGTCCGACACTGTATGTCATTTCATAATTCGTTCGCCTCACCAACCAGTTTCCTGCTCGCGCAGTTATCTTGTGTATATTCTCTTTAATATCGAATTGCTTGCACAAAAAAAATTTCACTGGAGAATTCTGCATTGTAATTATTTCATATGGCAAAGTAAGAAGCTTCATAAAGAAGTTGCATATATTCCAATTCTATAATGCTAGAAAAAATCATAATAAATTTGTCCGTGTCTAATTGCAAAAGCGTTTGTTAGAAAGTGATGGTAGCCGTAACCTTTTTGGATGGTTTTAATCTGAGGTAAGGTATCATTAAAAAGACGCAATATAAGAGTTTCTGATTTGATATGCCAAGTCGCTCCTTCTCACCAATAAGTCAATAGTCATAGAATAAACTGAAATGTGAAATAGTCATTTTTTTTACTCTTGAAGGTTTGCCATTGCCAGCTGAGGTGGTGCCTTGTAGAAAAATTTGTATTTTTCTAACTTTGGATTTTTTGAGCTCTTGAATATGTTAACAATCAACACTAAAAATTCAAAAAACAAATATTGAATAAATAAAAAATCTGCAAAAAGTACGGGCGTTTGGCTTTCTATACCAGGCAATCCCCCTAACGCATGAATGTCAAGCTCACTCTTTCACAACAATTTATATAGCATACTTTTTGGCAGTAACACAAAAAATGTAAGCTTCAAAGTTTCTAAATTCAAAATAAAAAAAATATAGATAAAACCAACTTTAAATTAGAGAACTCCCAAATACAATAAATAATGACACACAAAACTTTTGGCTAAGAATTTTAGAACGCTTATTTTATTAAGATGTTTTAATCCATTAATTCCTTAAAATCCTTTATTTAGATGGTCAATTTTCATTCATCTTCTTCTATTAATAACCTCCACCTGCATTGGCATTTGCTTGGGCATTGGCAATAGCACTTGCTCCAGCACCACCACGTCCTCCACCTTGTGCATTTGCATTAGCAATTGCTGCAGCGTTTGCGACACTGCCTGCACCGCCTCCACCGTATCCATTAGCTACTGGAATAGCTGCCACTGCAGATAAAGCCACCAACAAAACGAAGAAGAAAGCAAAGAATTTCATTGTTGTGCGTTGATTCAAATTATAAACTGATTTCAAAGGTTCTTCATACGCTCTTTTTATAGCAAAAACATCTTAACTAAAACAAAATCTTATTGCAAAGGCATCGTCATTTACTGAGTGCAATAGAAACAATAGAATATTTACAAAAAAAGTATATATGGTAAAAACTGGATCAACTGGATGAAGCATCAATTAATGAATACGTTAATTTGGGTAATTTTGTTTATTTTATTATTATTTTAATTGTTTCTAAATAATTAGCTGGTCAAACTTCAATGTATTAGCTACAAAATCAATTGAGCTGGGTGTTACATTACTTAGTTATGCAAAATAAGCAAATTATCTTTATTTGATATGATGAAATGTTGGGTTGAAACTGTACTGCATCTTCCCTTCTCCCAATAAACGAGTATCAAAATATATTTATCCTGCAAAGTAAGAAGCTTCGTATGAAAGGTGCATGGCTTCTAGAATATCTATAGCTATAAACTCACAAATAATGCGCTTAGCTGTTTACTATAAAATAAACCCAGGAAGCAAAGGAAGCAAAATTTTTGTTGTACTATGTTGCATTCAGCAAAATTTAGACATTTTTCGAGAAAAAAAAAATCAGAAAGTACATGACATATGACAACAAAAAATTACTTGACCTTAATGCTTAACTAAGTTCTCGCTGTTTTTTTTTTTTATAAAAATGCAACTTTATTGTCAAGAAATGGTTACAAATGAATCATTCGAAGTATTGTCCATCGCTAGCTACCACTTTTCCCCATCTTTCTGGCAGAATTCGAATACCTTCACGGAAGAAGTGTTCGTCTTTTGAGGCTATCCATGAATCAAGCCATTTTGTGATGTCTTCATGTGAGTGGAACTGCTGACTAGCCAGACCATGTGCCATCGAACGAAACAAGTAGTAACCGGACGGAGCAATATCTGGAGAATACGGTGGGTGGGATAGGACTTGCCATTTGAGTGTTTCCAAGTAGGTTTTAACGTGAGGCCGAGCGCTGTCATGCAGCAGAATAACCTTATCGTGCCTCTGCTCGTATTGTGGCCGTTCTCCGCGCAATTTTCGGCTCAATCGCATCAGTTGAGTTCGATACCGTTCCCCAATGATGGTCTCGTTCGATTTCAGCAGTTCGTAATAAATAACACCGACCTGGTCCCACCAAATACACAACATAACCTTCGAAGCGTGAATATTTGGCCAAGAAGACGACGTAGAAGCATGACCGGGCAGTCCCCAAGATTTTCTTTTCTTTGGATTGCTATAATGAATCCATTTTTCATCACCTTTTGTAGCTCCCGGTGCCCGTCAGCCGCTGTTTTCTTCGATTGATAGAAGAAAATCAACACTTTCCGCAAAATAACGATTATTTGGCACAAAACCAGACATTTTTACACAACCAAAAACTCTAATGTGTCAAAGCGGTTTGTTTACTATATGTTTAACCTCTGTTCATGACGTTTTGGATATGTTAAAATCGACCAGCTGTTACTGCTAGAGCCATCTATCGACAAATAGCGAGAACTTAGTTGCGCACCTAATAGTTTAATCGTAATCTCCGTTTAGGTTAGGTTAGGTTGGAGTGGCAGCCTTCTGCTTGAAAGCACACTTAAGCACAAATTAGGCTCATTGTGATACCACAGTACGGCGCGACTCCCCCATTTACGGAGTGGAGAACCATGAGGATTCCATAACGAATCTGGCTATGTCCTTGATATTTACAGATGATAGCTCGGACAGACTAGTGAAGAAAGGTGAGCTCTGGAATTTTAGTCTCCTCCTGGCCAGGGATGGGCATTCGCACATGAAATGGAGAACTGTTTCTTCCTCCTCCTCCTCAGCCCCGACAGAAGTCATTGAATGGCAGTCCTAGTCGTGCAGCATGTCTCCCCATTATGCAGTGCCCCGTGAGCACCGAAGTCGTTATGCTGATGGAGCTTCTGCTTAGGTTGAGTAGCTGTCTAGTACGTTTATTGTCCATAGTGGTCCATGTTAGCCTGGCAATACCACAGGTATGCTCCGCTACCCAGGATCTTTTTGCTTCCTCAAGGTAGTTTTGCTTAATGGCTAATTTAATAGACGTAAGAGGGACACCAATGGTGCAGGTAGGTGATATATCTGTAAGTTGCGAGCCCTGTTTTGCTAACTCGTCGGCATTGCAGTTACCTGAAATATTCATATGTCCAGGCACCCAATATAGGTGGACCTGAGAGTGACTCGACAAAATGTTGAGTGAAGATCGGCAGTCGAGAACAAGCTTTGATGTAGTGAAAACACCGGCAAGGGACTTGATTGCTGCTTGGCTGTCCGTGTAGATGCGGATACTCGTATCGAATGAATCGTTGCGAATAAGCCACTTGGACGCTTGATAGATAGCCATTACTTCCGCCTGAAAGACGCTGCAATGGTCAGGAAGTCGGAAAGAGAGTGTGAGATCTAGCTTACTAGAGAAGATGCCACAGCCGACACTTTCCTCCGATTTGGATCCATCTGTATAGATGTCAATTAAATTGTCAGTGACCACCTCGTCATTAACCCATTCCTCTCTACTGGGGATATGGGTGAAGAACGTGTGGTTTAAATTAGGGGTAGAGCAAATGTAGTCTACGTTAGTTGATACGGACGTATCGTGGATTAAAATCTTGGCATGGCCCAGGTTTGACCGGGTCCAGCGAGTTAGGGCACTGAGTCTGACAGCAGAGCACTTAGCTTGTTGCTTGACCAGAAGTGAGGTTGGCAACCAATGAAGGATTGCGAAGAGAGCTTTCGTGGAGGTAGTACGGAGGGCCCCAGTAATCAATATGGCTGCCGTTCTTCTAACCTTATCCAGTGGTTTAAGGTTGACCGCCTTTGAAGTAGCTGGCCACCAGAAGACGGATCCATAAAGAAGATTAGGCTCGACCACTGCTGAATAGAGCCAGGAAGTGACTCGAGGTTGAAGACCCCATCTTGTTCCTAATGCCCTCTTACAGCAGTAGAGAGCGCAAGAGGCTTTCCGTACTCTCTCTGCTATGTTAGCTTATTATTATAGTTTAATCGTAATCTCCGTTTGCTACACTTTAAATTTTTTTTTTGTAATTCTGAAAAAAATAATAAAAATTCCAAATTTGTGTAAAAATTAATTTAAAAAATAGATAAGCTAGGGCCGAAATAGCTTTTTTCATATATAAGTAGTTTGAACGTTTCTATGCAAAATTAGGATCTTTTTTTTTTTTTTTCTTGTTTTTATACTTTTGATATATTTTAGATAAAGGGTCTCAAAAAGTCAAAATTTAGTTACTTTACATTAGGATATCTCGCAAACTACATGAAATACAGACCCTACTTTTCATGACTTATTTAACCTGATTTATTGGAAGTTAGATAGCGTACAAAATTTTTCCAAAAATGTTTAAAAAAAAAATTTAAGTGGTCAAAACTTTCCACAATTTTAAAATGCAATTCTCAAAAATCTGACCTGATAACGAAAAACGGACTGAAAATTCGTAATGATTGATGATTTAGATCATATACTATCTGATTTTTTTCTCGAAAAATGTCAAAATTTACTGAATGCACCACACCACAAAACAAACCCAGAAGATTTGTAGCGCTTATAACAAGTTTGCATTGCATCTCTTTGCTTTCAGTAGACCTTTCCATTGGCATATAACGCTACAACAAATTCTAAGTTATTGTAATTTTCGGTGATTAGAAAAAGTCTTACTCATAATATTTTGGTGGGGAGTAGATGAGAGACTGTTGTATTTATAGAAACGATTTACGGAAAAAGGGCATTTCCGGGCAAGTGCTCTTATTGCACCTTTGTACCCAATAATCGAAAGCACTTTCAAATTCATTTCCTATACAATTTCATTAAAAAATTAATTTGAGCTCTTAAATATGTTAACAATAAATACTGTAAATTGCTAAAATAAATATTTACCCTATTCACGATTTGGTTGCATATCGTATATATTTATTGTTATGATAGCAGAAATATTTTGCATTTGCAATGATGCAAGATCATTTGCACCAACTGGTGAATAGGGCTATTGAATCATTTTGAAAATAAAAAACTAGCAAAAAGTACTTGTTTTTGACGTTCTATAGCGGGCGATCCACCTAATGCAAGCTCACAACTTCATATCAATTTATATAGCATACTTTTTGGCAGCAACACAAAAATGCTAAGCTTAACCCTGAAATGCGCAATACGTCCGATTTCAATTAAAAATATATTTACAGGTAGTATTTGTGATTCCGTTTGACAACGTTTGTTCTACGAGTTATCAAACAAATTAGTTTAAGGTGCCGTAATTTCGATTTACATGTTTCGCCACTGTAGCAGCTTTTGAAGATTTTCTGGAGAGAAATTAAAATACCACCTTGATCAAAAAGTTCCCGGAATAACCGATTTGAGTTCTGTTGTTGATATTCCCTTTAAATCATAGCGTCATAGCTTGACATTTGCAAAAGTTACGTAGCCAAGAGTACATCTATCTCTGTGTGTGCTGACGAATATTTACAATTTTATTAAATTGTATTGTATTAAATTTTACGTAAAAAACGTATTTAATGATACCCGAACGTTGGAAATGTTGAAAAAGTATTTTGGCAACGATTCTCTAAAGAAAACGGTCGTTTACCAGTGGCACGAGCGGTTCAAAAGTGGCCGTGACTCAATCGAATATGATGAACGCAGTGGCTGACCATCGACATCGAAAACCGATGAAAACCTTGATAAAGTAAAAGAAATTTTAGTCAATAACCGCAAATTAACCATCAGAGAGTATTATTTGGGCGTTATGAGGCGTTTGCGTGAAGCAATTCGCCGAAAGAGAACAGAATTCTGGACAGAAAACTCGTGGATTTTGCACCATGATAACGCACCGTCGCACAGTGCCATCATTGATCGTAATTTTTTGACGAAAAATGCCACAAATACCACCCAACAGCCACCGAATTCATCTGATTTTGCTCCCTGTAACTTCTTTCTGTTCAATCGAGTTAAAAAACCATTACGGTGAACGCATTTCAGCAGCTGAGAGGAAGTAATGGAAAAATCGCAGGAAGGACATACCGAAAACTGAATATAAAAAATGTTTCAAGAAATGGATCAAGCGCAGGCATAAGTGTGTTGCAGTCGATGAGGATTACTTTGAAGGCGGCAAAATAGATTTAGGTGAATAAACTTGTATTTTTAATTTTCTGAATAAATTCCGGAAACTTTTTGATCAAGGTGGTATACAGTATTTTCAACAAGAGCGTGTTCGTCTTAGTTGTACGAAAAAGTTTAAATATCAAGTTGGACTTTATTTTCAACATTCAACATTTCATTGCGAATGGCGCTGTATAACCTTTCAAACAATCGTAATTACAATTTCGTTGTATATGCAATTTTTCAAATCGAGCTCCGTGTGTGTAAAACGTTTTTAAGCTATAATTATTTGCTCACAACCAATGAAGTCCGAAATGTTCTAGGAAGGAAATGTCCTTAAGAAGTTGAAGGCATTCGTAAAGAAATGGAACCAGCTTTTTTTTACGACTTACGAAATCATTGTCCTTCTATAGCAATATCAAAGCAGTAGGATTCGGTGGTAGCATGAGTTTTTGAAGCCAATTCTACCATTAAACTTGAAGCAGCCCAACAAAAACTGGCGCTGATAGTCATTAATATATCCCTTATTACAATCCAAAGTCATTTAAGTGAATTCCAAATTGAATTCTGAGCTACCCTTACTAACGGCAAAACAATCAAAAATATGTCAGGTGTGAACTGTCAAAAATATGAATAATGATTGGAGCGATGTGGCCTTTACAGACGAATCTTTTTTTTGGACGGTAGGTACCATAAAACGAGCCTTGTCCATTAAGAGCAGTGAAATGGTTCTGAGATAAGTTAAGCATCTAAGAAAAGCTCATGTTTGGGGATGCTTTTCAAAACAGAATTTCGACAGGATAATCAAGTTTACAAGAAATTTGGATATCCAGTACATGATCCATTTATACCAACAAAAACTCTTATCTTCTGCCAATAACTGGTTTGGAAAAGGTAATCGAAATTGAGTGCTTTAAGAGGGCAGAACCCTAAACATCAAAGTTACTTGTTCAGTAAGCGAAAAGAAGATAAAAGGACAAGAATTTTGAAATGTGCCTCTCAATCTCCAGATGCTAACCACATTGAAAATTTTCCAGTAAGTATTAAGCTTAAGATGAGCAGAAAAAATGCTAAGAACATTACCCAGTTGAAACGACAGTTTAAGTCAAAATGGCGTAGTTTGCCGCAATCATATGGCGAAAAGCTAGAAATAATATGACCTCGCGTTACCACGAAATTACTCAAAATTGTGGCAACTGGATACTATATTGATATGTCAGCGCATTAGATAAAAAAATGTTTAAAAATAATGTGGGATATTTTTTTTGATTGGGGCCCCGTACACGCTCTTGTTGAAAACAATTATTTAAAAACAATTATTTAGTGTTATTCCACGTCGTTTAGCACAAATTTTTAATGAAGATAAATAAAACCTTATTTTCAGTTTGTGGTTCAAAATTTTTGCAAAACATGCTTTCGAGTTAAAAGTAACTATACGATAGTTGTAATTCCCCCATTCTTTGAATTGAATTTGTAAAAAAAAAACTATCTTTTCGAAAAGAAATCACCTACTTTTTAATTTGTAAAACAGTAAAACTTCCCTTCTATGAGACTTTTTTCAGACGCTGCAAATGTTAAAAGTTTCTAATTTTTTTTTTTTTGGACAATAAAAATAATTATAGACCCCCCAAATACAATAAATAATAACACACAAAACTAATGGCTAAAAATTTTAGATTGATTTTTATTGAAATTTTTTAATCCATATAGTACTTAAAATCCTTTATTCTTCTGATGGTTCATTTTCATTCATCGCCTTCTGTTGATGACCTCCACTTCTTGCCCTGGCATTTGCATTGGCATTTGCAATAGCGGTTGCTACACCGCCACCTAATCCTCCACCTAGTGCATTTGCATTAGCAGCTGCTGAAGCGTTTGCATTACTGATTGCACCACCGCGTCTATCAGCTACAGGAATAGCTGCCACTGCAGATAATGCCACCAACAAAACGAAGAAGAAAGCAAAGAATTTCATTGTTGTGTGTTGATTCAAATTATAAACTGATTCCAAAGGTTCTTCATGCTTTCTTTTTATAGCAAAAACATTTCAACTTAACTTACATTTACAAAAAATTTCATAAGGTTAAAACTGGATTAACCGGATAAAACTTCAATTTATGAATACATACGTTAAAAATAACGTTATGGTAAAAAAGCAAATTCTTCTTATTTGATATGATCAAAAGTTGGGTTGAAACTCTACTGCACCTTTCTTTCTCGCAAATAAATTAGTATTAAAATGTATTTACCCTGCAATGTAAAAAGGCCTTTACTGCAGAATTTGCTAAACCAAAAACGTTCGAAATGCAATATCTGGCTGCTCACGCATTTAACAGCAAGGGACTACTGCTGCTGCGATGTATTTTGGCGCTGCTGATACGTGATCAGCAGCCAAATGCTGCATTTTAAACGTTTTTGGTTTAGTAAATTCTGCGGCAGTACTGCACAACCGAACAAGGGCAAAAGTTTGTATGAAAGATATAAGGAATAATACTTACCCTTAGAAAAATTTTTTTGGAATTCTAATGCGCTCAATCATTTGTTATTTGTTATGGGGATTGCAAATAGACTGATCAGTCTTTTTGCTATCACGTTCGCTTCATTCTTATTCATAGATTTGAACATGGTTTGAGGTAATATAAAGAACCGCTGAATGGAATATCCTGGCCAAACTTCCTGGTCGATAAATCAATAAAGTGCAATGATAGAATAAATTCTAATGGAACAAATGTATTAAATTGCACATTATTCATATTTAAAATATTTATTAATTAAATTGTTAAAAGTATGTTATGAGGTTTTGTGCACTTAACTTGTGCATAAAACCTTCTTGATTGAAAGGAGCCAGTTTAAAATTTGCGAATATTAACACTAGACTGTCAAGTTGTTTTGACTTCCTTCGACTTCTCCACTAAATCACTAGTGGACCCAAAGGAGGGGTTTTGTTGTGGAGATATTGAAACTTTTTTTTGTTGGTAATTGTGAATCATGTATCAAAAAACATCAGTATTTGTATTAAAACTCCTACCCTAGATCCACCAGCGGTTCTCATACATTGCGATACTCAACATTTGAATGCATGGTGTCGTTATCATAGGCCAAAGTTTACTAGATTTTTAAACCTAAACATTTTTCTAACTGACCATTGTGCATAGCAGGGCCGTAGCCAGAAATTTTTTTTCGGGGGGTTTTCATTCGAAGAAAATATTCATAAATAATTTTTATCAAACTGATTTTGAAATACAATAAATTAAATCAATGATACATTTGATGGACCCTACAAAATTAAAATTTTAGGAAAAATTTTCCGATTTTTTTTTTAATCTTAACCTCAAAAAAATGGCCAAAAGTGACAAAAAAATTCCCAAAATAATCAAATTAAATTTTTTCAAATAAATATTATTCAATGTGCATTCTAGTGCATTTTTTTATCGTGAAGGATATAATATCATTAACTCATTGACTTCCCACTACTGATGATGTACCCAACCTCAAAAAAATTACCAAAAATTGTAGAGGTTAATTTTTTTCAAATGATCATTATTGGGAATTTGAACCCGGATGAGGTTGGCTTATATTCCCTAAATTCATGAAGTCACAGCATGAACAGAGATTTTTCTAGTCGTGGTGCTCTGAGCAATAATGCGTTAAAAAATTAATTTTAAGAAGGGTTTGCTAATAAGATGGAGTTTTTGCGAAAGAATTTTTCACGTTGAACACGAATCTGAGGTCAAAAACTTCTCATCACGTCACGTTTAAGGAAAAAATGGGGTTCAAGCAAGTCTTATTTTACAAGGATCCGATAATTTTTTCTATTTTTTATTTATTTTTAAACTTTTCAAACTGATTCAGGACGAAACTTTAAATCAAAAACAGTTACTGACCTAGAAAAACTTAAATATGGCCTTGGTGCATAGTGTTAAATTTATGCATGTTCGGCTTTCCCACTTTTGTCAAGTCGCTTCTGCTGGTCCATAACCCTACTAATTGTAGCGATAGAATAGACAGCAATGCAAAAAGCATGTGTCGAATCTAATAAACACTTTCAAGTTGAATCGAATATGTAGTTATAAGGTTTATTAATAATGTACAAATATCCATAAAAGTATCCCACACCGAAAAAAATATGCGGAGTTAATACAACATTTTCTGTAAATTAATATAACTTTTGCGGAGTTAATACTACTTTTACGCAAACAACACCGAAAAGAGTTGTTTGAAGTTTTTTTGAGTTGATTCAACTCTTTTTGTGGTTATAATAACTTTTTGTCAGTGTCAGAATGACTTTGAAGGCAATTTCAAATTAACTCTGCAGTTTCAATCAATATGTGTTCGATTAACTCTGAAAATGGTTAATATAACCATGGAAAAGGTAAATCAATCAACTTTTTTCTGAGTAAATATAACTCATTTTCAAAGGTTCTATAAAAATCTACTATTGGCCCTTAATTACGAACTGCGTTCGATCTTCGACTGTAGTTGAATGACCTGATCGAACGAATTTGAGTTTGGTATTATGACGTGCTTTCGACAGAGAATATCGTTATTGTGAATTTCGCTAATTTTGGCTTGTTCACGATAGTATATTTCTATCAGCTGATCGTCATTTTGAAAAATAAATACGATTTGTTTAAAAATAAAGTAGAAAAAATAAGAACAAAATAGTTATGACTACAACGAAATAATGGTTCAACGATTCATCGGAAGAGGATGAGAGCTAGATGTAACTGGCCAGAAGTAGAAAACGATTAAGTGCAGCCTTTCGAAAAAGCTTTGGCATCTACAAAATTCGTGTACAGATTTCTACAGAACTTTCGACTGTCCAAGGAGGCGTTTGTGGACTTGATGACTACTATAGATGAACTGCTCAAGCAATGCACATGAGCAAGATCAATTCCAAACATATTAAAATTGGCAACAGTTCTGCGATTTTGTGCTCAGAGGTCACTCCATCTAAGCATTAGGAATGAGAATACTCTTGGATTTGCCAACTCACGGTGTCTGTGGTATTATCAGAGGTTTTAGATGTCCTGAAAAATTGTATTTGCCAAAGATGTGTAAAATTCAAATATACAAACAAAAGTATATTTTGCTAATAAAAGCGGAATGCCGGGAATTATTGGTTGGTCCTAAATCATTTAGTTCTTTCTTCGTCGCTTTGCTTTCTTTGTTGGTTTCCAACAATGACACAAGTTTCTATAACTGCAATGTGTTGCTCGCCACTTTAAACCTGCAAAAAATTTACAAAAATTGTTTAAAATTAGTTTTTAGTCCTCAAAAAGCAAAAGGAAATAGCAAAATACTTAAATTTTTAATCATTATCACTCAACATGCACCGTATCGAAAGCAAAATTGCGTTCGACAGAAAATTCGATCCGCAACGAAAATTTCGACAGGGTTGCACTGCTCATAATACGAATTTTACATTCGATATTCGATCTTCGATAACCAGCGAAGATTGAACGTCGAAAGTAGCTCATAATAAGGGCCATAAACGGTCATAAACGGAGTCAACTGTACTCCGAAACAAAGTTTAAAATAAATCAACTTTTCCCAAAATGTAAGATTCACTCTGAACGGAATCAATTGTACTCTTTTTTTCCTAAAGTACGGAGAGAAGAACGGGAATTTTTTGTAACTCTAGAATATGGACGATGTGTACTATACAGTGGTTACATTGAATTCTGAAGTGGATATATTCTGTACAAGAATCAAATATTTTTAAATGTTATACATGTACATCCGTAATATGTGTCTATAAATATTTATTATATTTTATAATAATAAAAAACTAATAAAAACTAAATTGTGTATTAACGAACACAAGGCAGAAGTGAAACTTCTTGTGAACTAAACGAAACACAAGGAAATAACAAGCAAATAAAATTTTTCAATCGCTAAATTTTTTACTTCATTGGCTTGTGTTTTTGGTATTTCATTTGCTTGTGTTTCGTTTAGTTCACCAGAAGTTCCACTTCTGCCTTGTGTTCGTTTAAACACAACCAATTTTTTTTTTGTGGATTAATGCTAGAACAAAAATTGCAACTCTGTACCGGTAATGTCGATGACAATTGTAGACGAACTCTTTTTGTGTGCGACATCTTCATGTAATTCCTTGGACATTTGCGCCATCTGTATTGCTGTCATAAACTTTAAGATGGCGACGCTACATATTGTTCTTTCTGCCATAGGCGTGTGTGTGTGTAATTAATATGTTATATTGAATTAAAACTATTTATGAATCGTTTATTTTATAGTTTGCTCCTGAATTCAGTTACGGAATATTAATATTTAGTCCTTCATGCGCGACGTCACATCCGGTTGGTTTTACTCTAGGACAAGAGAAAAGAAGTTTCACTTCAAAACATAAAAACCGAACTTTTTTTAAATTTTGGTTCAAGAATTTAATTTGTTAGTCGAACTCTTTTAAGGGTTGGGACTTTATTCTAGTCTGAGTTAGACCAACTCTTTTCAATGTTGCCTGAAGAATTTCACGTATTTTAATGTACTCTTTTGAAGGTTGAGGTAACATTTTGCCGAGTTCATTCAACTCCTAGTCGGAGTTCAACTAACTCTTTTTACATTTAGTTCAAGAACTTCAAGTGGTTAATTAAACTCTTTTGAGGGTTGAATCAACATATTACGGAGTTGGTATAACTTTTTTATTATCAGCTACTTTAAGAATTTATATTCTTAATATAACTCCTTATCGGAGTTAATATGACTCCTCAAAAGTATAACTCACTCTTCGGAGTTGAATATACTCCGTCGGGGTAAGGATTACTCTTTTCTGGTTTGGCTAAAAACCATTAACGAAAAGAGTTAATATTACCACAAAAATTGTGGTATTTACTCCGCAGTTTTTTGAGTGTATGAACTTTGCTACACTTAGAGAAAAATCCTAATAAAAGTATATGACTAGAAATTTACGAATATTAAAACAACAATCTTAAGCTGAAGCTATTTTCGCTTCTCAACTAAATAATTTCAAGATATCCTAAAATTTCATCATAAATTTCTAAAATAAAGCTAAGCTTATATTGCTTAGCTTTTTCGGAACAGAAAAATATAAATACCGTAATATAAAAACCTCAAATGTAATAATACACGAAGCTTATGTTTTAGAATTTTGGAATATTTTTCTTTATTACAGTTTCTTAATGTAATTTAGTCTCTAAAATCCTTTGTCCCTTCATTTTGTTTTCCTTTTTCTGTTTCGATTAATAATGGCCACCTCCCCTACCTCGTGTATTTGAATTGGCATTAGCATTTGCAATGGCACTTGCAGCTGCATTAGCACCATCACCTCCATGTCCATTAGCTTCAGCATTTGCATTAGCTATAGCGCTTGCGCCACTATTTCCACCGCGTCCTTCAGGTATAGCGACCACTGCGTACAGCGCCACCAGTAAAACGAAAAAGAAAGTAAAGAATTTCATTATGTTGAATGTGTTGTTTCCAAAATTGAACTAATTTTAAAATTGCGATTGTGTTCTTTTTATACCGAAAATCAAATCCACTGACATTGATATAAAGTTTATAGTAAATGGATCGATTGTGAGTTCCACTAAATGTGTTAATTAAAACAATTACCATTATTTTGATAATTTTGTTTATTTTTTATTTTTATATTTTTATTTTATATTTTTATTTTAGTAGTAAAGTATTAGTAACACTGTCTATTATTAAAGTCAACGAATGAGGAAGGGCGGGGAGGGGAAGATTATATTAAAGAAATTGGATAACTTTCTGAAAAAACACACCGCCCAAAACAATTGCTCCGAAGACACGTAAACTGATACGTCATAATAAAGTGTTTCAGTTTAACGAATGTCCAGCGTCGTATGTAATATTGAGTAATATAAGAAGCTTAATACATTTTGTAATATGTTAAATAATCTATTAAACAAAAATCTAATCAAAACATAAGATTTAATAAAAACCTAAATGCAGTTACACAAGAAAGTAGGACTACGAAAACACATAGAGATTCCGTCCCGATGGTCTTCATGAAATGGTCAAATAGGGTAGCTTGAGGCAAGTGAAAATCGTATTGTTAGGGATGGGGGTATTCCTTATATTAATTCATACAATTTTGACTGAGGCTGTGAAACCATCCTCTTCCTGAAACCATCCTCTTCGAACATCGGTATTGCAATTTTTTATCAGCTTAGTGGTTTTGCCATTACCTACCAAGATATGTGCTTGTACACATTCTTATAATTTTCATACACTTCATTTTGATAGTGAAGACAGACAGCTATGAGAATTAAACATCAGGCGAAGACGGGAATCGAACCCGAACCTTCCGGATGAAAGCAAAGTGCACTAACCACTTGACTATCGGAGTCGTCGAATAATGAAGATAATAAATAATTCTATTTCAGATATCCAAATTTGAGTGTTGGAAATAGTTATGGCAAAAATCAAATTGCAAGTGTATTCAAGAAGTCTGTTAACCTAACTCAAAATTTATTTGTATTATATGAAGTTAGTCTACTAGAATTTCAAAATATCATCCATGCATCGTCGCGAAAAAAAAGTGATGTTGTTACTGTGTTATCAAACTTCGTTTCAATATTTTCTTTTTATTCGACTCGGGGCCAGTGAGCTTTATTGCTCTGTGAACCGGCCCTGCACAAGTGTGTAATTATTTTCCCTACTTTTATGCTGAATATAATTTTTTCTAAATTTAATGTTTTCTTCATTTACTTCAAGCCTAAAAGTATTCAACAAATGCTTACCAAACCGCAAATATAAACTTAAAATTCATTCACAGTTAAACGGCATGACTCGCCGCTATACGACTGCAGCGGCAAAGAATTCATAAAGGTAAATTAAGTTCAAATTTACCGACCACAATATGGCCCGGACTTAACCATAGCGATTCGGAATTTCGGCTATGGCGTATCGCTCCGGGAAGTGCAGAAGATCATTGATCGATATCTAACGGCAAGGAATGAACCAATAGAAACGTTAATTGAATTATTTAATACATAAAATTATTTGCCAGAAGATTTCTATCTATCAGTCAGTGTTTGTCGAAAATAATTGCAACCTGCTAGGGCATGACCTTTCACTTTTTTTACTTCCATTCACTTGCAATCAAATTAGAAAACTCTGTTGACATTTTTTTTTCTACAATACTATATTTTATTAATTTAAATACTTAATAATTATAATCTCCTTCTGCATTAGAATTCGCATTTGCTTCGGCATTAGCTACAGCATTTGCTGCACCGTCACCACCACCTTCAGCATTGGCATTTGCAACCGCACTTGCTTCAGCATCTGCATCACCATCCCCATTAGCATTAGCATTTGCTAAAGCGCTAGCATGGGCATTTGAACTATCACCGCCATGATGGTGGGGAACTGCCGCTACTATCAACAGCGCCACTAGTAAAACGAATAGGAAAGCAAAAAATTTCATTGTTTTTGAGTGACGATTCAAAAGTTGAACTGATTTTAAAAATTATTTATGCGCTCTTTTTATACGAAAAAAAAATTCGCATGTATTAAACAAACAGCAATTACAACAATATCGTAATAAATTTGATAGAAACTGGATGGACTGGATGGTTTCAACTTTATAAGCTAATTAGAATATTATAATCACTTCAGACATTTGCCTTTAATTTAATAACTTTAATATTTTACTGATTCACAAGGTCTCATAAAGTCGTATGTCGTGAACACCCCTTTATAATTTTATGTGTAGGCAGCAATCGGATCAATCTTGACTGGTTATTGATGGACAATGTTCCTATACTTACATATGCTGGTCATTTACCAGATGAACGTAAATTACAAACTAATGCTAACGCAACTTTGATCAGTTTTCGTCTAATTTATACCTATACCGAATCAATTTAAGTGTGAGTATTGGGATCGACATCCATGATGGAAAATTTAAATTTTTAAAAGATGATTCCTAAATAACTTTATGCATTAAGTCCTAATTTGATAGCACATTTATCACGTCAACATGTTGAGAAATCTTAATCCAAAAGTGCTAAAAAGCCAAGTTTGGTCATTTTCTATCAACTACAAAACTTCAAAGAAATTATCTATAATTTTTACATTAGTTTTAGAATAAAATAATTTTTTCACCTTTTGAAATTTCGAACTAAACATTTATAGCGTGATAAATTCCAAAAACTATTCGAAATGACTGTACTTTGTACTGGTCTCCACTTTTAGGTTAAAATTTCGCGTAATTCCAGTGTAAGATTCCGGTTCAAAACACGTCCCAAGGGCAAAACATTACATAGGAAATCGCTTTTTGTTCTTGTTCATCTAAAACCTTGCTGATATTTTGGAATTTGACAGTGTTGGAATGTTGGGGGCCATCCCTTGACCTATACGAGTTCAACGATAGTTGTGTAAATGTATTTTGAATCATTGTCGTGGCTGAAATTTCGCTTTTTTCAGATCTAAATGCAGTGTAACGTTTACATTGTTAATCATTGAAATAAATGGATTTTTGATATTGAGATATTATGGTATAAAAGTCTGCGCCACTGATTTATGATTATTACACATGAATGTGAATCTTTGAAGAATATGCGTAGAAAATTCATTCTTTTTTAATTGGTTTTCGGGTTTTTATCAATTTGTTTACAAAAATATTTATAAAAAACTTGTAGTGTTCTTAATTTTTCTACGAGAACTTTCACGGTTGTCACAAGCCAATTTCTGATTGTTTCAAATAAATTGACTATTAACAAATATATTTGTAAAATGTAGCATAATATTTCATGCATGGCGTTGAATACCAGTTGTATTGTTTATAGACTAGGGCGCATGCTCGTCTCGTTGTACAACATGTGCGAAAGTGTTTATCAAAGTTTGCTTATAGAATACACACATGTTGTATTGCCTTTTTCGCTCATTTCCGTTGTTTAACTCCCCATTACTCTATGTGTTTTCTTATTTTTGAGACTTTTTTTCGGGATTTTTCTTAAAACGCATATTATTTGGATGTTCCAAGTATGGAAGTAGAATCGTAATGATCAAGTAGGCTTATCATCCCTCATATAGAAAACAAAACGGCATAATGTAAATCTAAAGTTTCTCTTTTCCACTCAAGCAAAAGTTAGTTTAATGCAATTATAGATTAGATTGGGGATCCGCTCTTCTCCTAGAAACACAATAACGAAGTTAGGATAACCAAAGTTTCACTTCTTCTTACTTATTTCTTTTAATCTTAGCAGTACTGAAGGCATCAATGACGGAAAATCGCTTGCGGTTTCTGGCTGTTGTTTCAGGTCCTTCTAACTTTTACCTAGTTCACTACATAGTTTCTGGCTCTACCCTTCTTCCCTACCAGAGGATTCCTAGCAATGCTGTTGCGGTGTAAACACTGGCTCTCAGCTTCCAAGAACGGACAAAGTCCAGGCACACCCGGGCAATGTTTCAGAAAGTGAACGAATCTGTATCTTGTAAGACCGAAGCCAATTTGTACTAGTCTGAAGTAGTATTGAATGAGAACGGTGTTAGCTTCTTGAAATCGCACTAGCGATTCCAGTATGGAAATAATGGCGGATGAGCCCACAAACGTTTAGCACAGCTCTCTCAAGCAGTATGCTTGAAACATGATTTGGCAACCCTATCGCCAGGAAAAGGAGGAAAGGTTGACGGTTTGAACTTTAAACATGTTTTTTTTTTCTTTGGACAATGGAAGTATATAATACGTAGCTTCTAAAAACAAGAGGGTGGCGCTTTTACTTTTACTTACTACTGAGCAATGATTAAAATTTATGAGACATTCATAAGCAAGGAAGGAGGTTTTATTCCTAAAAGTTCGCTCTACTCTCCTCCTCACTTTTTAACATATGGTAGTTGATGTCGCTATAACTATACTTTTGCTCAGCCAACTCTTAAGATAGGAATTCTAGAAGGCGTCCACCACAAAAACAAAATACATTAGTTTTCGCTTGTAACGTACCCAATTAAATCTAAATTTCGGATAAGGTAAACCAATTGAATAAGTATCAATCTAGTTTCAGAGGAATCATAGTCTGAAAAATAGTCTGACCAACTGATGTCATTTGCCAATATGAAACTCGAGATACCCATTTCCAAAGATACCAACTGTGAGACTCGAGATTCCAGATCATCTAGAATCCTCTCTTATTCAAAATTTCTGACTATAAGTTGAACTCAAGCGATTAAGATTTTTCTATCAATGCAAATGCATGCATGAAAATATTTATATTTAATTTTTTTGACTGAATTATGTAAATAGATAGTTAAAGCGGCGTTCCAAATATCATAGGAACAAAGAAAGAAATATTTTCTATTTCTCTAGAATTTTTTTTTTTTACAAAAACTACAAAGTAAAAATTCATTCAATGTTTTTTAAACTATATTTTTTTATTTAACAATACGTATTCTTCGTTGATATAGAAAATTCTTATCACTACCAGCCATTACCACCACCATAACCTTCAGCGTTAGCGACAGCACTTGCTGAAGCCATGGCTGAGCCGCCGCCACCGCCGCCACCATAAGGATTATATCCGCCACCGCCACCATAAGGATTATATCCGCCACCGCCACCATAAGGACCATATCCGCCGCCGCCACCATAACCTGGATATCCCCCACCACCATAGCCGCGTCTATGTGGGTTACCCTGGACCATGGCAGTTAAGGTTACAAACAAAATGAGCAGGCAAGCAAAGTATTTCATCGTTGTAGTGTTATTTGTGACTGTGACTTTTTTGATGTAATTTCTTTAGTAAATCAATTGAAACTGATATTGAGTTTTGGTAATGCCTGCCTTTTTATATGTTTTTGAAATTGTTAGAAATATTTTTGATTGAAAAACTGAAACTGCATAAAATGAACTGAATCTACTTGTTGGTTTTATTTTATGACAGGTTAATGCACTTGTAAATAATAATAAAAAATATTTTAATTATTCCCTACGTTTTAGATAAAAAAAACAAATTATAAAGATTGTGATTTTTAAATCAATTTGCATTTATAAAATTATTTTTTTTTAGAAATTATTGGTTTTACTTATTTTTTTGGGACCGGTTCTTAGGCTTGTGTTGCTTGTAAATTATTTGTTTGGTCGTTACACTAGCGTCACAATTGTTTTGATCGGTGAAGTGAGCAGATCATTGAATTAAGATTAGTCTGTCTAACCAAGTTGATAGTCATCTAAGATTAGATCAGTAAATGTTTCGAACATTTCCAATTTCCATTGTTCAGACTGTATCCAGGGGCGGATACAAGAGGGGGGAGAAGGGGGAAATTTCCTCCCCCAAAAGATTTTCAAACACTTAAAAATTTAATAACTTAAACAGGCAAAAGGTGAACATAATTAGTTATTGTTGTTTTTAGTTATTACGATTTACTTTCAATTATAAGAATCTTGCTCATTAAACCACTTTCCTTCCCTATGGAAATGTGCTGAAATAATAATGATAAATAAACTAAATAAACATGAAAACTCAGTGCCCTCATATAAACTTATAAGTTTGCTGACAATGTTCTCGAAAATATTCGAAGTAGTAGATTGCTAATAATACAAGAAAATAAGAATATAGTTCCGAATCACCAATTTGGGTACTCCTGAGCAATATCATCGCATAGTGAATATTGTCACTGACTTTCTGGAACGCAAAAAATTTTGCTCTGCCACATTTTTGGACATTCAAAAAGCGTTCGATAAATTTTGGCATCAAGGGCTGTTATACAGGGTGACAATTGTAAAGTGACGAAAGTGCAGCAAGCTTTAATATTTACCGTTACTTTAATTTAAAAAGCAAATTCATTCATCATTGGCTTTGCTTTTAATTTCATTTGAATTTTTGTTATTACATTTTGAAATTTCCATAAAAATGGACAAGGAAAATATTCGTCGTGAAATTATGAAATTTCATTTGGCAAATTATAGTAGCCGTCAAATTGCAAAGGCTTTAAATTTGTCAAGTCGTACGGTAGACCGAGCTATTATTCGATATAATGAAACTGGGGGTTTTGGAGATAGAGACCGGGGAAAATTTTCAACAGTTGCCACTACTGGTTTAACAGAAAAAATTCGTAAACGAATCAAGCGAAATCCAAGGCGCTCAATAAGAAAAATCGCTAAGGAAGTGGGAGTAAACCGTGAAACAGTGCGAATCATTGCAAAATCAAAGCTTAATCTTAAGCCGTACAAGCTCCGAAAAGCTCAAGATCTGACACAAAAAAAGAAAGATTTGCGACTGCAAAGATGCAAAGCGTTGCTACGCTCTTCCGTGTTAAAAAATGTTGAAAATATCTTGTTTACAGATGAAAAAATTTTCACACTTGAACAACATTTCAATGCGCAAAATGACCGAATGTGGCTAACATCATCATCGCAACAAAATAGGACTGTTGGCCGACTTCAAAAGCCAGCTTCCGTTATGGTATGGGCTGGAGTTTCCGCTAATGCCAGAACCCCTCTAATATTCGTTGAAGAGGGTGTTAAAATTGACCAGGTTGTTTATCGGAGCATTTTAAATGAACATGTTCTTCCCTGGGCCCAAGATACATTTGGAAATGAAAACTGGACTTTCCAGCAAGATTCTGCACCTTCCCACATGGCAAAATTAACGCAAACATGGATAAAAGACAATTTTTCTGGATTCATAACATCTCAAGAATGGCCACCATACTCCCCAGACTTGAATCCAATGGACTACTCTATTTGGAGTATTTTAGAGAGTGAGGCTTGTGCATCTCAACACCACAGTCTGGAGTCGCTGACAAATTCATTAGAGAAAGCCTGGACTGAAATTGATCAGGAAGTCCTGTTGCGAACAGTCCTACGATTTCCGGATCGATTGAAGGCATGTGTGCAGGCTAAAGGAGGTTATATTGAATGAGGTGGGGTTCAAATGAATGCTTATATATTCAGCAATGTTAACACTTAATTGTACTTAATGGAAGTACGTCCTTTTGAAAAAAACTGCTGAAATGTGTGCGTCTTTTACGATTGTCACCCTGTACAAATTAAAAAATTTACATCCAACATCCAGCTCTATTTTATTTGGTCTAAAAGTCCTATCATTCTATGTCAAAATAAATGCTGAAACATCAGCCAAATGTCAAGTGAAAGCCGGAGTACCACAGGGCAGTGTTCTGGGTCCTGCTCTTTATTCGATTTTAACCTGCGAATTGCCTGAAACTGATGGTGTTACTATAGCTACTTATCCAGACGATACTGCCATTTTAGCGTCAAATTAATCTCCTACAGAAGCTGCAAATCTAGTTCAGAAATAGCTCGACGACGTTCAACAATGGTTACTTCGTGGATGAGTGCTTGACCGGAGTTCCATCTGCCTCAGGTTCGATTCCCAGATGGGGTTAAAATCTTAAAAAATGTCCAAATGGATTGTTCTAATAAAATTGATCATTTCGATGATTTAGTTTTTAAATACGTGACTCAAGTACAAGTTCAACGTTTCGGGTTGATATAAAGAAAATCCCAGATGGGAAAGAGAAAATTTGAATACAGGGTAGGAATCAGCGACCTTAAATTACTCTTAAAATTCTACTAATTCTCGAGACCCATTATAAATCATTCTAAAACCGAAAACTGAATAAATGTATCCACAATCTTTTACCATGGAAATAGATCATAGAAATTGTGAAATGATCTACTACTACAAGAATAGGGTTTCCCCAAAATGCGTAACGTTCCAGTAAGTTTTGACATGGCCATACTTTTGAAATTGTTAGTCATCGAAATAAAGTTTATGAATAAGCAAAGAAAATGATACACGAACGAGAAAAAAAAACGCTCCAGCCCGCGTTTTGGTTCCTATGAAGAATTTTTATTTCCTCCGCCCCCCTCCCCCCGACACACATGCGAAATTAATATTCACGACTAATACCAAATAATCCAAGGCAATACCTACCAAACAATTTTTCTAAAGTCACTGCGGCATACACTGGAGGTTCAAAACCAAAAACGGTGTTCAAAACGTAAAAGCGTTATTGAATCATGACGAAAAAAATATAGAAAAGGTACGAGTCTGAAATCGTTAAATTATTTTCATGCCCACTGTGCGGCATAAACTCAAAGGCTCGTTATACAAATATTTGTTATAAGAGCAAATGTATTTTTCAATATTTTTATTTTTCAAGCTTAATTTTAAACATATACTTTTTGATAGAGAAAAGCTCTGCGAAATAAGCTTAACTTCATAAAGCTGCGCCAAAAAGTATACTCTCCCAATTGGGTCAATGCATTGAATTGAACGGTACATTTTTTTCTTCTTCTACTTTCATTCCAAACAATCACGTCAATGCGGGTTTGTTTAAAATCTCAATAAATAATTTCACTGGTTGACTCATGCTCATTCTAAACAATTTTTTTTTTGTGCGATGGCCTAGACTATCCTAGTAGACTTACTGAGGTTGGACTCTTGTAATGGCCATGGTATAAGTGCGAATTGTTTAAGCTACTACACCGAAAGTTCAATTTCAATTTATAAAATGTAAAACTCGGCATAAATGGAAACATCCAAATTAGTGATACTCTCTACGTGTGGCTTGAAATACAAAATTATTTATTGTCCCTTCAGAATGTGAGACTCGAGGTCCCCTCTTATTGTTGGTTCCTGATTGACGGGTTTGTGATACCTGCTTATGTGGAGTTCCGTATCATTGATAGTCTTTGACTATGTGGCTCAAAACACCAAATCAATGATTTGAAATTTCCTTTCATTGATAGATCCTGACTATAATACTCAAAATACCATCATATTTGTAATTCCTGACTGCCTACCTCAAGTTACCAAATCATTTGGAATGCTCTTTCATTTATAGTTATTAACTGTGAGGCAAAATTGAAGCCCCCAAAATCGTAAGTCAGTAGACACCATATATCGTCGCAATTAATCGTTTCCTACGATCTCTGCTATTATTGAAAATCTTTCTATTTTTCAAAATATATTTCAAAAATCACTCCTAAAAGATTATAATAAAAATTAATTTGGTTTCTTACGTCTATGAGACCCGATCATCAGCTTCTCTGAAGCCCACTTCTGATAGACATTCCACATTTGATACACACTGTCTATAGCTCGGGTGGTTTCCAGAATTTCATGAACATGTTTCTTCGTATTGGTTCTACAAGCTAGAGTGTGTTTGAAAAACAAATACAAATTAAATTAAAGCCCCTGAAATAATGGAGATCGAGACAATAGCTTCTATTGAACCTTTCTATTCTTTATGCGCTAGTTTTCTTATAGTTGCACTTGAACTCGAACTGTGTTTTTTTGCGACAAAAATGAAATCAATTGGCAAACCGTGTGGCTACCACTAGAGGGTATATACAGATTGAGGTCCTCAAGACCATGAAGCTTTGAGCAACAACTCCTCCGGAACACCCCCTCCTTTCATAGTTCTTCCTTAGTCGCACTCAATCGATTTTTACGAATTTTCTATTATTGAAAATATTTCTATGGCAGAAAGAAAGAAATCGGTTTCATATGGGTTCCAAAAGTCACCACTAAAGGGCGCTCTCAATAAATTTTTCTTCTTCTTTTATGGTCCTGTCTAGCAGAGCAGTTAAAAGCTACTATATAAATTTAAATCCCAACGAAATTTAAATCTATCCTTTTATACGATTTCAGAATCTTGATCCGATGTTAACCAAATCGAAAACGAAACTCGTATTTGAAAATTCTATGGTAAAACTGTTAAGAAAACGTTTTTAAAAAAGTCACAGATACCCATTTTTAAATTTTTTCACATATTTCTTGAACATTTTTTTTATTGTTGTCCATAACAAATATCGCGGTCAACCATAAATTTTTTTTTTTTAGTTACCCATAATTACAAGTTTTTTGACGTTGACAACGAATGTTGCACGTCAAGATTTTGAGTATTTCAAGGTCAAATGACAAAAATTGCTATTTTTATATTAATAGATAACCAAAAAAAAAACAAAAAAACATTTTAATTGCGATGTTGGTTTTGGATAACCAAAAAAGTATTTTGGTTATGGTAATTATTATGGGTAACCAAAAAAAAAATGAATGAAAGCGGTCATAATGGTTAAAAGAGATTTTTTACAACAATTTCTACTTAACACTTCTGCAGTAAAATATTTTCCTTCCAAATTTGTATTACAGGAGGGGGAGGAGAAGGAGAAGGAGGAGGGGAGGAGGAGAATTACCCTAAATAATCTCTAAATCTGAACCTTAGATCTCACAGTCATGAAATTACTGCATTTATGTATTATGGAGTGAGATTGAAAAAATCTTAACACACGTTTTACCTAATAATTTTTTTTGGGTGTAAAATTAAAAATTTCTTTGAACTAGTTATCTTTGAAAAATATGTCAGTTGTTATTTTTAATGACAAACATGTTGATTTATTGTGAGTTTGATCAAAATGAGTGAAAAAAAGAAGTACGTCTTAAAATTATTAAAAATTTTCAAAAAAATCCAAATTGGTCTTACAAAAAATTGGCCACAGAATTGAAGGTCTGCCGTCAAACTGTTTCCAATGTTATTAAACAGTTTCAGGAGAGTTTGACCATCGTAGGAAACCTGGCTCGGGAAGAAAACAAGGACCACATGATATTGGGGAAGCCAAGAAAATAGAAAGCATATTGAAAAGATCTCCAAACACATCTGGTAGAAAAGCTGCCCGGTTAGCCCAGTGCTCTGACTATTTGGTGCGAAAAGTTAAAGCCAATGCAGGTTTGAAAGCACACAAAGTCCAAAAAGTTCCAGACAGGAATGCTGCAAAAAATTTAGACGCCAAAAGTAGGGCTCGGAAATTAAAATCGAATTTCATACAAAAATTTGGCATTCATGTTGTATAATGGACGACGAAACGTATGTACTGACAGATTTTACGCAGCTTCTGAATCAAAATTTTTATGTTTCTGATGCTCGAGGAAATGTCGAAGAACAATTTAAAATCCAAAAGCAGACAAAATCTCCTAAAAAATTCTTGATATGGCAAGCTATATGCAGTTGAGATAAAAGAAGCAAGTCATTTGTTACAGTGGGCTCTATAAATACCGAAATATACATCAAAGAATGTTTGAAAAAAAGACTTCTTCCTTTCATAAGAGAGCACAATGTGTCCACATATTTTTGGCCCGATTTGGCATCATGACACTACGGCAAGAAAGCTCTGGAGTGGTACCAAAGTAATAACAGTTTTTATACCAAGAGAAGCCAATCCTCCAAATTGTCCGGAGCTAAGACCAGTGGAGAGATATTGGGCTCTTGTGAAAAGAAACTTAAAGAGCACAAAAAAGGTGTCCCAAAATAACGAAGATTTTAAAAGGAGTTGGGCAAACTGTTCCAAAAAGGTGTCTGAAACAACTATCAAATCTCTAATGGAAGGCTTACCAAAAAAGGTCCACGAGTTCATAAATAGTGGTTAGAACTATAAAAGTTATATTTTTCTGTAACTTGTAAAATATTATCAATTAAATAAAAAAAAAATCAAAACTCTAAGATCAACCGTTTAAAAACTATTGAGTTTAATATATGCTAAGATTTTTTCGATCTTACTCCTTAATTTCCAGCTCTGAATAACTTGACAAATTGTTGTATGTAGTTCAATGTGTCAGTTAGTCATCAATGCTATTTATTTTCGATGGTACTTTAATTCCAATTTAAATTTTTTTAATGACTAATATCACATGCGTACGACCGCCAAATATGTGCAGCGACCTTAACTTCAAAAACAAACAAAACTTATTGTCCATACATGTACAAAATTAGTTAAAATTTTATGATCGATCTGCTTTTCAAGAGGTTTTCGTTCAAAAATTCCAGTTAAATTTAAGCAAAAACTAAAATAAATAAAAAGAAGTGCATTAACACCAAAAGTCAACAACTATAACTACGTGATTATCATCTAAAAAAGAGCGATATATTTTGTAATATTTTAAATGGAATGTTATGTGAGCAATACGCAAACACATGAATACATACATACAAACGCAGACATCGACAACATACACACACACAAATGGCAAAATGACAACACTAACTAGTTAAAATATGTTAATAAATTTATAAATAAAACGCCCAAATAAAATACCAAAGTATCAAGAAAAAAAAAAAAAAGTTTACAAAAATTTGGGAAAAAAGAATATATGAAGAGAGGCTATTTGCATCACATCACCATCGCCATCAGCGGCTTTAGCTCAAGCACCAGATACCCGGAATATTATCATAATTCCATAACTGAAATTCGTGTATTATTTTATTTGAACGCAGGTGGGTTGCTGCTGAGGCTGCTGCTTAGTTTTTGTTGGTTGCTTGGCCGATTGCTTGAATGGTTGCTGAGATATTATGTCACACAAAGATACGGGAACATACACACACACACACACACGCACTCAATCCCACATGAATAGCCAGGCACACCGCCACACTCATTCACTTTTTCGAATAAATTTTTGTTGTATGTGCAACAAACACAAAAATTTATGGCAAATTTTGTAAATTGAACTTAAAAAAAATAGGTTTTCTTTTTCTTTGTATAAATTTTTTATTTTTTATATTTTAATAAATTTTTTATTTCGTTTTTTTTCTCTTGTTGGTTTTGTTATCTTTGTGGGCATGTTTCAACAAAAAACATGTTTCTTATTTCTTTTGCTTTTTAGTCGTTTTTGTTTCGTTTTTTTCCCCCCATTCAAGTCATACAACAGACTTGCTTGTTGCTTTTAATTTTTTTCGCAGGGTGTACAAATCATAATTTATGAGTTTTTGATTTTATATTAAAATAATTTATAAAAAATGTTAAAAAATAACTTGTTTTTGATATTTTTAATTTTTCTTTTTTGTTTTGTTTTTATTTCGTTTGCATATTTTTGTGCGGTTGGTTTTATATCACAATAAAGCATTTTTCGTTTGTTTTTTATTTTATGTATGGCATTCTTAAGAGTTTTGCAACAATTTTTTTATATGAGTGTTTCGATTTTTTTTGAGATTTTTTCTTTAAATTTTTTTTGTGTTCTTTTATAAAAATATTTAATTCATAATTTTTTATTATAGATTATTGATTTTTAAAGTTTTTTTAAGTTTGTGTTTTAATTTAAGTTTTTAGTTATTTTTTTTTTTTAGTTTTTAGTCACTCAACGCATTCGATATAAAACGATGTACTATCGAATAACCGGATAGAACTTCAACGCCATCTTCGCTAACGATTCGATTGACTTTTGGTGGTAGTTGCCGATGGAGCGAACGTGGCTCGGGTGTAGCAGCTATTAAATTATTGGTTGTGATGACCGAATGTAGTAGTGTCGTGATTGATTTTTGTTCCACGGAAGGTGAATGGGTTGTTGTTGTTGTTGTATAAGGTTCTGTTGTTCTTCTTGTTGTTGTTGATGTAGAAGTGGTGTGAGCCTCGATCGTTGTTGTGGTGGTAGTTGTGGTCGGAGGTGTTGTTGTTGTTGTAGGGGCTTCGGTAGTTGTTGTTGTGGGAGCCTCTGTCGTTGTCGTGGTGGTTGTAGTGGTAGGTTCTTCTGTCGTTGTTGTTGTGGGAGACCCTGTCGTTGTTGTAGTTGTTGTAGTGACAGGTTCTTTTGTTGCTGTTGTTGTTGTAGGAGCCTCTGTCGTTGTTGTGGTTGTTGTAGTAGTAGGTTCTTCTGTCGTTGTTGTTGTAGGAGCCTCTGTCGTTGTTGTAGTTGTAGGTTCTTCTGTTGTTGTTGTTGTGAGAGCCTCTGTCGTTGTTGTAGTTGTAGGTTCTTCTGTTGTTGTTGTTGTGGGAGCCTCTGTCGTTGTTGTGGTTGTTGTAGTAGTAGGTTCTTCTGTCGTTGTTGTTGTGGGAACTTCTGTTGTTGTGGTTGTTGTAGGTTCCTCAGTCGTTGTTGTACTAGGTTCCTCTGCCGTTGTAGTAGTTGTAGGTTCTTCTGTTGTTGTTGTAGTATGAGCTTCTGTTGTTGTTGTTGTACTTGTAGTCATAGTTGTTGTAGTAGGAGCTTCCGTTGTGGTTGTTGTTGTTATACTTGTAAACGTTGTTGTTTCTTTGGACTCTGCTGGTGTCGCTGCCATTGTAATTCCGTCCCCTTCTTCTCTTGTTGACTGTGCTGCTATACTCTCAAGCTTAGCCGCCACTTTCGCAATTAATATTTCCTCTGCCTCTTCAATTCTCATTGTTGTTGCTTGCATTTCTTCTGTTACTGCTGCTGTTGCTGGAGTTGTTGTTTGTAAAGCTAAACCTGATGTTGCCGCTGCTGCTGCATCAGCTGCAACTTCTCTTACAATTGCGGATATTTCTTCAACTGCTGCTGCTAAATATGTTGGAACTTTTATTGAAATATCTTGTTCTTCTTCGTCAAAAGTTGTTGTTGTTTCGGTTTCTGGTGCTGCTGCAGTTACCTCCGCTGTTACTTCTTCTTTTACTTGTACTGTATCTGTTGTGCCAGTCACTGCTGCTGCCTCTGTTACTCCTATCTCTGTTGTTCCTATCTCCGTTGCTTCCGTTTCTGTTACTCCCACTTCTGGGCCTTTTCTTTCCATTGATCCTGTTGCTGTTACGTCTGACTCTGTAGCTGCAATGTCTGTGGGTCCCCTTTCTGCAGTTCTAATCTCTGTTATTCCTGCCTCTGTGGTCTCAGCTTCTGCAGCTCCTCCAATCTCTGTTGCTCCTATCTCGGTGGTTCCTTTCTCTGTACTTTCCGTCTCAATTGCCTTTTGCACTTTTCCAATTGCTTCAGCTATTGCTGATGTTATTGTTGTTGTATCTGTTAAACCACTTCCATCGCCACCATCACGAATTTCTACAACATTGCCAATACCAACATCTTTATCATTGCCTTCATTTTCATTAATCGCTGCTGTTGTAGTTGATTTTTCGATTTCCGTCAACATTATCGTTGACTTTTCAGGATTTTCCACAGTTGTTGCTATTGTTGCTGGTGCTGCTGTCGATCGTGCTGCCTCTATCGCTTTAGCTTCAGTTGCTAGCGCTGCCTCTTTTGCATCAGCTGCTACTCCTTGTGCTGTCTCTGTCGCCTTAGCTGCAACTGTTTGAGCTGCCTCTGCTGCCTGTGCTGCTGCTGAATGTCCTGCCTCTATAACTCCAGCAGCAAATGTTTGTGCTGCGTCTTTAGCTTCAGTAGCAACTGTGTGCCCTGCCTCTATTACTCCAGCAGCAATTGTTTGTCCCCCTTCTATCACCTGGGCTGCCGCTGCTGCTTCTTTTGCCGCAGCCTCTTCAACTTCAGCTGCCGCTGCTCTAACTACAGCTTGCTCAGCATTCATTGCTTGTATGGCCAATGCAGTTGCTGCTGCTTCAACATCAGCCGGCAATGTAATTGCATTCAACAACATTCCATAATCAGTTTCATTTTCATTTATTTCCGTTGCTATTTCATTTGCAATTGTTGTTGGTGCGCAATTTACTGTCAACATTAATGTTGTTGTCAGCATCGCTAACAGCAGCAGCATTGATATTAATTGAGAAGATTTAAACATTTTTTTTTTTTTTCGTTTTCGTTTTCGCTTATTTTTTGTTCAATGGAATTTCCGGAATTTCACATACACAAGCACACAACACAAATATATATATATACACTCAGAAAAAATTGTTGCTTATTCGAAGCAAAAAAAAGAGAAGCGTGCGCGATAGAGGTGCTGCTGCCACCTTTTTTAGCTGATTGCTAACTAACTGACTAACAAACTGATGCTGTGTAGGTTGCTGAACGATTACTGCTACTGCTGATTGGTGATGGTTGTTGCTAAACGTTGTTTGCTGCTGCTAATCTTGTTGTCTCTGGTGTGGCGTTGTCTGACTAGTTACGTTTACGTTGAGGAACTAAACCGTTTGCTCAGGTGTTAAACGCTTTTATACAAGGCAAAATAGCGTGCCGTTTTTTCCACCTTACATTTTCTTGTCTTGCCTTTTCTTGTATCTTTCTTTGGCTTTGTTTTTTTTTTTTTTTCGCTGCTAGTGTTTTCATGTGCTTGTGTATGTGTGTGTGCGTGTATGTATCTCTGACGTATGTTGTTGGCTTACTTGGCATATTATGTGCGCGTGCGTGCAGCTGTAATCTTGTTGTCGTCCAGCTCGATTAACCAAAACTAAAGTTAAATTTTGTTTAAGCTGTGAAATGTTCGCTGAAGTGAAGGCGCTAAACATGAACTTGATTTTCAACTGCGTTTTTTTTTTTTTGCTTTAACAAATTATTACAATTTATTAAATATGTGAACATTTTGTTTACAGTGAAGTTGTCTGAAGATGTTTATGTCACATCAGATTTTTCATGTGTAAAGGGGAAGTGCACACTCACAGTGTTTTTTTTACATATCGGAGGTTCTCGATATACAGAAATTTCATCATTTTTTTCTTTCTCTGATTTTATAACTGCTCATAGTTTATTCTGTTATTTTTTCATTACTAGTTATTATTATTATTTTTTTTGTTTTTTTGTTTCAGTTTATTTTTTATTATGTGTGCTCGCATTTTCTTGAAAGTGAAACTGGTTTTCAATATTTATTTATTTTTTCTTTTTTTTTTCAATCTATAATATTTGTATACGCTCATACTCACTCGTATGTATATATTCTACCGCTATTTTTGCAGCTGTATTTCATGCTGCTGCTTAGCTCTATTACTCTTATGATCTGGTTGTAATGTCAACGCTTTACATTAAAAAATGCGAACAACTTTATTGGAATTTTTTATGCAAAGTTCAAGTTTCGTACATACGTGCGAGCGTATGTGGCTTGTCGTGGTGGCGAGACCTATTTGTATTGACTACTTCAATATGTCGTTATTTTCTTAATTATAGTGGAATTTAATGTTTCATTAACTATAAGCTTCATTGTAATACATATACACATAATTTGTACTAAGAATTTACAGTAGCTTGATGTAAAAATGTGGCACCAACATACATAGAAATGATTGGATACCAAGCGTTCAAAGAGAGTTGTTGAGGTCAGATTTTATATTTCAGCACAGAGTTTGCATACATTATAATGCATTGTAATGAATAACACTGTACCATATAAGGGCAGTCCATTCTATATAATATTGCATACTTTTAAGTTTGCTATCGAGACGTTGTGCAGGATGAGAGAAGTTAGAGTTAGGGCCTAATAATTCAAGAGCACTATCAATCATGGTGACTGGGATATTTATCAGGATTTGAGGAGGAGGAGGAGGAGGGTCAGGTTTCTCAAAACCTTCTTCTTTAATCTTATTGCGATTTATTTTTTTTTTTTTTTTACCTTTGAAAGATATAAAAATTTGCACAATGTTCTTTTGTAACGTTTTCTGAATGACGCTCTTTTTCTTTTTTTCTGCTTAGTATTTTCAGCGAATGCTTTACATTTTTGAAGCTGTTATTTGATTGGTTACATTACTCGCTAATTTGACAATAAATTACAACGAGAACGTTACAATTCACAGTAATTGGTAATACGTCACAAGAGAATACTACTATGTATTTAGAATAATTACACAGTCCAACAAGTTCAGATTTTTTGGCTGCAACAAAATAGCCACCCTATAATCCTGAAAGGGTATGTTGTATAGACCATTTTTGTACAACAAACTTGCAGTCCAGCACGTCTCAGTTTTTTTTTTACAGTCGATCAAATTTTTCTTATATTGGTCGAAGGGAGCTGAAAACTAAGTGCAAAAAGTGTTATAAATTGATGTCTGAGGAAAATCTTATTAGCAAAGTTGTATGGTAGAATTTTACAAGGGTCATTTCTGTAGAACATTTTAACCCATTAGTTCCTCTTTTTGTGGGACAATTTGACCGCTTTTTTTATGAAAACCTGAAAAGTCCTTTCAAAAGAGACATTTAAAGATTAAAATATTCCACAAAAATATTTGTCAGAAAATTTCACTAGGGGTCACCAAAGACATAAAAGTCATATATATAAACTGAGACGTGCTGGATTATAAGTTTGTTTTACAAAAATGGTATATACAACATACCCTTTCAGGATTTTAGGGCGGCTATAATACATAATACAATACAAGAGAAGACTACAATTTATAATAACTTTCAATGGTTAATAAAGCGATGATATTACATTACACTAGTTAAGTTTATTTCTTTAAAAGTTTTAAACAGTATAGATATACACATTAGGGATTTCAAAATAGTAGAAGTAAGGGAAGGAGGGTTTATTTAAAAAATGTTGTACTTCAAAAGCAAAGATCATACTACTACAACAAGAGCATAACAATCTGTGAACCTTTAGATCCTTGCGACATAAGAGCTGGAACATTCCCGAAGTAAGGTCTGCCACATATTCAGGGAGGACATAATTGAAAATACCACAATGCCCGTCGAAAATCCGTAGTTAGTGCGAATAGGCACCGTCTAGCCCGGATTGACACACTGGTGGTCCGAGCAGTTGATGACTGTGCAGCAGCTGAAGTACAAATTAACATTTCCTGTTAATATCACAGTTTGACCCGTTCCGCTAAAACCTTGGCATGTTACCATGAAGTTAAAAATGGTACAAGTTTCGGCTTTCGGTTGAATTCCCGCTGACCTGGCTCGGAACGCAGGCACTCATAAGGTTATTCGTTGAACCTTGCGTGGCCTCACCGTTTCCATATCTAAGTAAACAGATCACCACAGTGTCATTAAGTCGGCTGCACCCTAAGCCGAGATAATGACATCGGGGAAGGATTTTTTTCTTTCTTTCTGCTTTTAATCTCAATTAGTTCTAGAGCTATTATCATCATTTTGCTGCAGGTTACTGTTTTATTATTAAAGTTCTATTAAATAAATTCTTAATGAGAAAAAAAAACAATAAAAATTGAAATCATATATAATTATAATATTATATAATGATTCATTGCCGTTTTCTTGTTCTGAAAATGTCTACTTCTTTTCTAATTTACCTACTATGAAATGCCGCAAATTTATTTCTAATCTGAATTTATGTATACCGGTATAAGAAATTAGCAAGTATTAGCTAGTGACCGGATCTTGAAACATTTTTGAATGCTTTGCATGCGTAAATAAGCGTTTTTCAATATGAAAGGCATCGGTAGATCACATAAATGTTATATTCATATGTATAAAGAGTGTATTGAAATTTCAACGATCTATTTATTTTCACATTTTGACAGCAAACAAACATTTCCGCTCTATAGTTGATGTACGTTTGAAAATTATAATAATTCCGTATAACGGTAAGCTGCTAGAATCGGAAGTAAGGAATTGACAATATGAGCAGACAGAAAATATCTAACGTTATTCTTTTTTTTCACCAATCACAGTTCTTTGCTTCATTTAAGTGAGAGTAAAATACTTTCAAAAAGAAAAAAGGTTCCACAATACTTTATGCTTTCAATTGACCAATCATAGTGATTGGTTTTCATTGAAAGAGCGAAAATTACTTGTAAAAGACAGAAAATATCTCTCGCTATGCTTTCAATTGACATTAGCAACTCAGAGCAACTGCGGTTAATCTTCAGTGCTATAAAGTGCCAAAATGTACTTGAAAAGCCGGTGAACGTAAGTTTACTTTACCTGTCTTTATCTGAACTACTACTTTTAGAATTCTATTATATGGAAGAAGTTTAATATTAATGGAAGCAAAAATTGCCTTGAAATATTTTTTGATTGAATTTTACTAATTCAAGTCAGATATAACCAAATAGCATAAAGAAGAGATATGTGACTAATATATTATTACAAATACTTAAACAATTCATCGTTATTTGGTTGCAAAAGTCTGTGCAAAAGTCAGCGTGACATTTCGAATTAAGGTTATCATATTCATCCAAATGCTTTTACTTTTTTTTTAATATTTTTGTATTTTTTTGTTGTTATTATTAACAGTTTACTTTCTATAAAGCATGAAATGGCTAATATGTATACGAAATACAATAATTGCGTAAAAATAGCAAAAAATAAAATGAAATGAAATTTTGAAAATGTAGTCACTAAACTACTCTGGTTCTAAGGTCATTGGAATTTACAAAACATATTTGACTAAATATATTTTCTCGCGCTCTCTTCTGTCTCTTTCATTCGCTATTTAATAAGCTCAATTTATTATTATTATTATTTAAAAATTATGACAAATGACTTTTTTAACTTTTAAATATAAAAACAAACATATTCTGGTTTTTAAGAAACAAATATTAATTTGCAGTATTTCTTTTATTTCTTCTTCGTAAATTGGTTTTAATGACAAACTAAAATACTTTGAACATGATTAGATTCAAGTGAAAGTTGTACACGGTTGCATTCAATAGCTATAGTTTTTTCATGTCAGCCACTTGAAGATTAAAACTTTAAAATTAATAGAAATAAATATGTATATATACTTGCTTTGAAAAGAGAGAGAAAAGATATCTCATTCTATGAAACCAATTACACTCCTTGGTTTCCATTAAGGAAAAGTGAAATTGGCCAATCACAGCCATTGGCTTCCATAGAGTGGGAGTAAAGTACTTTATGAATAAATGGAGTTGGAATATCAATTCAATTGAAATGAATTGGAGTTCAACATCAGTTCGGTGGTATAGAGGGAGGAGGGGAGCGGGAGGAAGGGGGCTACAGTTAGATATTTTTGTTATTTCGAACAATGATCATATTAGCTGACCCGAACGTTGTTTTGCCTTTTCTGCGAAAAAGTGCGAAAATTAAAAAAGAATGAAGTACTTGATATTTAAAATTGAACACTCGTAATGACAATTCAGGCTTCCATTGAATTTGGAAAGCAAATTCTAGATTTAAAACTGTGTCTCATTATTGACACAATTGACATTTTCAAAAATATTTAACTTGCAGAACTGTACATTAAAAACAGAGAATTATTATAAATAAAAATCTCAAATCAATATTGTTTTAATTAAATTTTGGAAATGAAAGTTTACATTGCGTCTGGACGACCAGAAAATGAAATATTTTCATTGTATTATTCCCAATGTTAACTCAACGACGTGTACGAAAACAACTCAAGTCTGATAACAAAGAATATAGTGGATATTAACAAAAAAAAAAAAAACCGTTAGGCGCATCAGTGAGTGACCTTCGACGAAAACAAAGTCATATTGGCTGATGATACCGTTTGAGCAAAATTATTAACCCAGTTGATGCTAAAGGGGTCATTCAGCAGTTAAATAGAATATCAGCATATCAGTAGTAAAAAAGAATAACTTTTAAGTGTTTTTTTTTTTTTGTTGAACAATTTTATTAGATTTCAGTTGAATTACAGAAACTATATTTCAGAAATGGAAAAAGTAGTAGAAAATAACAGTCAAAAAGTAGAAGAAAATAGTAGTGGAAAAAGAATAGAAAAAGTAGTAGAAAAATAGTTAAACATAGTAGTACAAAAATAGTAAAAATGGAGTAGAAAGAGTGGTAAAAATAATAATAAAAAATAGTAGTAGAAAAAATCTAAAAAGTAGTAAAAAATAGTAGTAGAAAAATAGTAGAAAGTAGTGGTACAAAATAAAAAGAAATTGTAGAAAAAATGTATTAAAAAAGTAGTAAAATAGTAGAAGAAAATACTGGTTGAAAAAGTAGTAGAAAATAAGAAAAAACTTAAGAAAAAGAAGGCTAAAATTAATAGAAAATAGTAGTAGAATTAGTAGTAGAAATAGTAGTAGAAAATAAAAAAGGAGCTTGGTCCCACTAATTCAACAAACTGAAAGAATCTAAATTTTAATACCGTATCATAAATGGCTCCTATGATATGTATCTAATAATGGAAATTCAGGTTATATGGAAGGTGCCACACCCCCTTCGTCAATCCCACCCATATTTTTGTTGTAGCATGGCATTGTCAATTCTCATTATTGTACCGAATTTCTGTACTGTACTATAAATGGTTTTTGAGATATACCTAAAAAAACTATTAGGATTGTATGGGAGGTGCCACGCCCACTTTACTAAAAGCCATTATGAATAGCTATGAACCATCCTCCCCCCTAAGAAAATATATTCTGGAAATATGACTTCAATTGTCAAGTTACACTATGACATACACACAAAACTCTACGATTATATATACATATGTATAAAGATAATAACATAAATATTAAAAAAAAAAGACTTCTCGAATATTGTAAAACATTAGCAATAAGATGAAATCCATTTATGTAGATTAAGTTAGTAATTAGGCTTTTTCGGCTGTAACAATAATTATAATAATAACAAATAAATGAATAAATAAATATTTATTGAAAGGAAGGTTCATGCCAGAGTCATTGAGGCCTAATAATTTGATGCCCAGAATTTTCTTTATTCTTATATGCTATAAAATTCCTTTATTTTTTTGTATACCACCTTGATCAAAAATTTCCCGGAATAACCACCATGTGGCGCTCCCATCATTCCGATTTGAGTTCTGTTTTTTTTTTTAAGTTGGTCATCTGTTGTTGATATTCCCTCTAAATCTTAGTGTCATAGCTTGACATTTGCAAAAGTTACGTAGCCAAGAGTACATATATCTCTGTGTGTGTTGGCGATTTTTTATTATTTTATCAAATTGTATTGTATTAAATTTTGCGTAAAAAACTGCTTTAATGGTGCGCGAACGTTGGAAATGTTGGAAAAGTGTTTCGGCAACGATTCTCTAAAGAAAACGATCGTTTATCAGTGGCACGATCGGTTCAAAAGTGGTCGTGAGTCAATCGAAGATGATGAACGCAGTGGCAGACCATCGACGTCGAAAACCGATGAAAACCTTGATAAAGTAAAAGAAATTTTAGTCAATAACCGCAAATTAACCATCAGAGAGTATTATTTGGGCGTTATGAGGCATTTGCATGAAGCGATTCGCCGAAAGAGACCAGAATTGTGGACAGAAAACTCGTGGATTTTGCACCATGATAACGCATCGTCGCACAGTGCCATCATTATTCATAATTTTTTGACGAGAAATGCAGCAAATCCAAGAGCCACCGAATTCATCTGATTTTGCTCCCTGTGACTTCTTTCTGTTCAATTGAGTTAAAAAACCATTACGGGGAACGCGTTTCAGCAGCCGAGATGGACATACCGAAAACCGAATATAAAAAATGTTTCGAGGATTTGATCAAGCGCTGGCATAAGTGTGTTGCAGTCGATGGGGATTACTTTGAAGAGGACAATATGGATTTAGATGAATAAACTTGTATTTTTAATTTTCTGAATAAATTTCGGGAAAGGTGGTATATTACATACTTTTATTATCGGCACGTCAAAATATGTGTACTTACTTACATACACTGAGATAAACCGCATAGTAAAATTACTTTTTTTTATTTTTATTTAACTATTTTTGCATTTCCCCATTTTTGGCAAGCATTTTTCAACTCTTTCTAATTGCTTGTGAAAACGCTTTTATTAAGACTAACCAAATTTTTTAAATATATCAAATCGCAATAAAATTGATTACTTTTTTTACCTTACTTTAACTATTTTCTTATTAAAAATGTAATAATTAATATTTTGTTTGGAAAAATATTGAAGAGAATTTAAAAGTTTAGAATATTATATTTGAAACCGCTAGTTCAGTCAGCAAATTTATTAAAAAGGGAGCAAAGGAGTTGGGGGGGGGGGGGGACTCATAAAAAATTGTCGATTTTTTAAGTATCAAATTTAAGATTTATTGTTTTTAAAGCATCCCTCCTATTACGTAACATTTTCGAGTTCCCGTCAGAGTTCAGCTCTTCAATTTTGCAAAAATGGCCAAAAACACTTTTTCCTTTTTTTTTCGCAAACGTGTCTATTACAAATAATATATTTAGAACTTGACTTGAATTGACCTACCTCAGCCAGCGTTTGAATCAAGATGCATCGGTTTTTGTAGCACGAACTCTGATTTTTCCTTCTACTTCTCTTGAGAGTTTCAGGATTTAATTGCACTAATAATTTTGTATCTAAAATCAAATATTAAACTTTTTTATTTGAATCAAAAAAGTTGTTATTTAAATTTACTATTGTTTCACAAAGCCTAAAACTTTCAGCACTGTGCTTTAGGTACTTCAAATATGGGAATATTTTCATATTGAAATTCAAATATCTACAAATTTCCAAAAAATCCGATTTATTTTTGAATAAAATTTATTTTTATTTGAGCTTACTATTTTTTCCGTTCAGTGTATATTTATATGCTTACAGATAATATAACTGACAACAAAAATTAAACGCTTATAGGTTGATAAAATCGAACAACGATCGCTATACTTAACAATCACTTTAATTAAGGATTCAACGGTATTTGTGGTTAAATAATACCCAATACAACAAATACAACAACGACAACATCAATACGATAAGTACATAAAATTAATGCAGCAGCAAATACAAGCAGAGCAAAAACAATAACAACAACTACAGTAAAAATGCAAATACCAACTGAAAAAAGAACACAAAGTTGTGGGCTAAATAGAAGGAAAAAAACCATGAAGAAGGCAGGCAGCAGGAATAATCATAATGTTGTTGGCTATTATCCTTTATTGTTGGTAATTGAATTCTGATATTCCGGAAAGCAAATTTGAAATGAAAAAGAAAAAAACATTAACAACAGCCAACAAAAAAAAAAAAAAAACTCAAGGTATTTATGCTCATAATTTGTTGTAATAACAGCAAATAAAAATTAACGAAACATAATAATATTTAAGTACTTTTTAATGCAACTCTGTGTAGGTACGTACCGGTACATACATTTATATGTCTACGTTGTTGTATGTGTACTTAATGCATGTAAATGTAGTACAATGTTGCTGACTATAGCTGACTATGTAACTGCCTGCTGCTGCTGTTGTTGCTGCTGCAAATAAAAATAAATCAAATGTTGCTGCTTGCAACATGAACAACCACTTAAATAGAAAAATATTACTTACAATGTGTGTATATGCAAACAATTTTTGTTGTTGCTATTATTGCTGTTGTTGCTATTATTGTTGCTACTTCTATTGCAGCAAAAGTTTATATGAAAAAAAATATTACAGAAAAAAAAAAAAAAAAATCAATCGAAGGTGGACAAAACTTTTTAAGTGCTTTTTCAAATCCGTTTGAATTGGCGCTCAAGTGCAGTTAGTTAGTTACTTAGTTGCTGTAATGCTACTTTCAGATTTTGATTTGATTTGTATAGAAGTACATAGGTTCAAATTTAGACCAAAAATCAAACCAAAATTCATATTGTATTTAGATGAAAAATCTGACCAAAATCAGACAGAAATTTAGATCAGAAATCAGTTCAAGAACAATACAAATGTCAGATCGAACTATCAGACCATAACTAGGAATAATTTCACAACAAAAATCATATCAAAACTCAAACAAAATATTTAACGAAAATTACACCAAAATGGAAATCAAATTCAAATCACAAAAATTTGGAAATTTGGATTAGAAATCAACCCAAAAATAAACCAAAATTCAAAGCAGAAATCAGATCAAAACTTAGACCAAATTCATAATAACAATCAGTTAAAAAACTCAGGGCTATTTCAGAACAAAAATCATATCAAGACTAAGACCAAATATTTAAACGAAATATCAGACTAAAAGTCAAATTAAATTCAGACAAAATTCATATCAAATTCAGGCCATATATCGAATCAATATTTGCGCCTAATTCAAACCAAAATCAGACAGAAATCAGTTCAAAAACAATCCAAATCTCAGACAAAACTTGGAGCAACAATCAGACCAAATTATTAGCATTCGCTTGTTTGGAAGAGACTGCGCTCTCAATAGCACCCCCCCCCCCCCCTCCACCCCCCTCTCCTTCTCTCCCTTTTGATCCGCCATGGCTTTGTAGTTAACTTTGATAATCTCTGATCAGTTGAAAAATCTAAAAAAAAAAATAAAATAATAATATAGCAGCGTATACAAAAGTCGTTGTTGACCGTCAATTGCTACGTTGCTAAACATTTGCGTAGAAAATTCTTCTGTGCAAATATGTCATACCAATTTGAGTTGTTGGTTGCAAGTTCGGAACTCGTTGGCGTACAAAAATTTTAACATGGGAAAGAAGTTTATAAATGAATTTGTACAACAACAATAAAATACTTATATAAAAACTTTTTTTTTCAACTTGTTCAACTTTGCTTTTCTTTTATTTTTTAAAACTTTTTCACATTATTAGAAAACTCAAGTGCTTAATACTTGAATTATGTTACAAATATCATACATATTTACAATCATAAAATATTTATTCATATCTCTCCATTATTATTATTATAATCATCTTCACCATCATCATTATTATAATAAATTAACAACACTAAACTGTGCATTATATTCTTTACGCTTTAACTCCTTTTGAATTTGAGATCCATTCACTCTCCTTGTTTCCTTTATCATCATCATCATAGTTTTCATGCCACATAATCGCAAACAACGCAAATCAATATTTCTTCTTTTTGCGATAAAAACATAAATAGTTTAGAAAATAATATTTTTTTGTCAACTCAACAAAAATGTTTCTATTGTTATTAGTTCTAAATAAGCAACAGCAAACAAGTTAATATGTATGCCACAATTTTGGTGTTTTCTCTAAAGACAAGTAGGGGAAGTACTGTGGGTAGAATGTATGATTTTGGTGTGAAATTTTTACCAGTACTAGACTATAGAATTTAGCGATTTTGAAAACTTTGTTTTAGTTACAGGTAACTAACTCAAATTAAAGAAACTGAATTAAACTTGTTTGCTATAGTTTTATCTTTGACATGACATTATGATGTTTCCCTTGTGTTAAGTCTTTTTTTACTTAAAGTTTACGTAATTATCCACTGTATATTCATGTGTATTGATATGATTGCTGATGTTGCCAATCCTTATTGCCAACAAAAACAGAAACGAAATTCCCATATGTGGTTGAACTTTTGGCATTGTGTTTTGCAACTGCTGTGTATTCTTTTGAGTATTTATAATGTTCTTTAGAGTTGAATAACAATAAAAATTGCTTGCAATAGCATAATTTTAGTTTCTGATACGAAATCGGAATCAGTTTTATGAGTTTATTTTTCAGTTTGTTATATTGATATAATTTTAAAATGCGTGGTGAAAAACTTATATTAAAAAAAACTAATTTTGGAATTACAGGAACTTGAAGTTATTATAAATTATGAAAATAAAATTGCCATTAGATTCTGTTCGTAGTTTTTAAATTCTCAGTAAGATTTATCATAATTTGATTAATAGCTTGTTATGCCTCTAAAATATAAGTATAAGAAAAATACTTAGAAATTACAAATTACTATTATTGAAAAACCAATTTGGATTTCTTCAACTTTCCCGATTGTTGTGACCTCAGCGATTCGGGTTATGGATTGACTTTGAAGTTCGTGCATAAACCTACTAGAAAAATTTAAGATTCCAAAATGGGAAAAATGGAGTCTAGGTTCAAGACCATTGGCCTGTGAGGGATCTGAGAGATAAAGCAATATTTAAAGTATGTGTTTATACTTATGCTTAAAGAAGTTTATCTAATATAAATTAGAAAACTACAAAGGTACACCACAAAAAATTGTTCGGTACTCCCATTTCCTATCGCAAAACTCACATGGAAAAAGCGAGTTTCATCTTACAGCCAATATAGAAGACGCAGTAGAAAAAAAACGATTCAATCATCTGCACATTTTGGTCTCAATACTATAGACTGCTGCTTGGTTTCCATGCCGTGCTTATAAATCATCAACCTCGGTCTAAATCATCTTTTAAAAACCTTAATTTTACCGGTCTCTGTTATTAATAAACGAGTTAAATTGCTGTGAATCTAGGAAATGGATTTGTGAGGAAAGGGAAGTAAAAGTTGAAGACCAGACATCACATCAGGAGAAAAATATTTTTAAAAAATTCCAGATCCACCAATGATAGGAAGTTTCAGAAAAATTTAGTCTACGTGACGACGATTCTCACTCTGGTAATTTCTTCCTAAGCTATGTCGGTCAAATAGGCGTGGCATAAATGGGTGCCGATCTGTTTTTTTATTTTTGCTGCAACGACTAACGGGTAAGAGTTTCAGAAAATTTATACTCTTCCTTATACTGTAAGCGATTAGCATCGCTGATCACGAATGCGTACTCAGTTTTTCTCCATCACATCCAGTTCTCCCACAATAAGGGCCTGAAGTCCAAAAAATGGGGTCTTCAAGAGCTATTAAGAAATTTCTTTATTTCAACAGATACGAATTTGATGTCTAAAGTAAAGTTGTTAAGCTCAAAATGATACATAATTTTTGCGCACACAATTTTCCTCCATCTTTTATTCTTCTTCTCGAAAATAGGGTTTTAAGCACACTTTTTCAAAAAAGGGCGATAAAACAAAAACCATTTAGAAAACTATTATACTGTTTTTGGAGAAAATGTTTCTTGTAAAGAATTATAGAGGGTTCCAGAACATCGTAATAACCTATGAGGTACACTTTTTCCAGAATGCCGACTTTTTTGCTTTATAATCGAGCCACTCACACTACGTAAGTAAACAATGGAACCGTTTGCTGTTGTAATTACATTAGGCTTCCATGTGGAGCCAACAAAAATTAAAAAAAAATTATTTAATTGATTTAAAAAAAAAAAAAAAATTTTTAACTCGTAGTTCAATCCCATGTAGAGCCAACAAAAATTTTTTTTTTTAAATCAATTAAACTTTTTTTTTATAAATTTGGTTGGCTCCACATGGAAGTCTAATACAATTACCACAACAATCGATTCCAATTCGGTGGCGAAAAATTTGGTTTTTGCATTATTCTGGAAAAAGTGTACCTCATGGGTTATTCCAATGTTCTGAAACCCCCAATAATTTTTTACAAGAAACTTTTTCTTCTAAAACAGTATAAAAGTTTTCTCAATGTTTTTTGTTTTATCCGCTATTTATCGAAAAAGGGGGTTTAAACCCCTATTTTCAATAGGAAGGATAGGAGATGGAGAAAAAGCTTATAGACAAAAATTGTTTATCTCTTTGTGCTTAATAACTTTGCTTCAGCCATCAAATTCGTATCTGGTGAAATAAAGAAATTTCTTAATAATTAGCCCCTGAAGACCCCATTTTTCCGACTTCAGGCCCATATTGTAGGAGAACCGGATGTGATGGAGAAAAACTGAATACGCAGTAGTGATCAGCGACTCTAAATTACTATAAAACCGTTGGAAAATCTCGCGTTTAAAATTTTTGTTGCTCTGTGTAATTTGCGTTCCCAGGAGTTTTTGGTTGTTTGGATTACAATGCCGGTGATTTTAATAGTCTCTCTATTTATAATTTTATTTGTATTGTCCTCCAAAAGATATTAGATAGGAGAAAGTTACTCTGTAAACTCTTTGTTCAGGTAACAGCTCGTTAAGGAATGAGCATAGCTCTTTCGACTATGGGACTGAGCAATCATTTTACTGTGTTAAATGGTTCTTCTTGATAGTCTTATTGTTAAGTATTTTAGGGTCGAAGGCCCATATATTCATGGAATGTATTGAAAAGAGTGGAAAGAGTGAAACAACAAATTTTAAATGGCGAATGATTTACTTTTTAACCCTTCTGTTGGCATCACTTTTGTTTGTCACATTGCTACCACCACGGTCCAGCCAGACCGTCATATATTTATGCTGCATTTATTAGAATTTTCAATGAAAACTGTACTGTTTAAAAAAAATTCACGTTTTGAAACAGCAGTGAAGAAAATAATCTAACGATATATATAAACGTGAAAATCTGTTTGTATGTCCGGCTATAATTCCTAAATGAAATAAAAGTTTATATAATATTGCTTTATGTCTCTGACCTTACTATTGACCTGGTAAAAGTTTGTAATTACAAGTGGGCGGGATACCTCCCATACAAACCTTATACTTTTTTCAGTTTACCATTCATAGTACAGTATTGCGTGCAAGGACGCAGTAAACTGGCTGACAATACCATGCTACAGTAAAAATGGATGGAGTTGGAAAAAGGGGTGTGATATCTACCATGTAACCTAAATATTTATAATGGTATATCTCATCTCTAGCTTATACTGGAGTTTTAGAACTGAATTTGTCTTCAAATTGGCTTGGCACACCCAGAGAAATACTTACTTGGTTCGAAGAAAAACGGCTATAAAATTGAGGAAAAATGGGAATGATCTGGCGCCATAGAAACGGTTTCCTCATTTAGACCCTTTGAGTTGAGGAAATATTTTTCAAATATGAGAAATTGTATATAGCTTAGGTAAAATTTTCCTCAGTTTGAGGAATAATTTTCTATAGATTAAAGTCAATTTACTTTTTGGAAAAGAAATCCTCAATTTATGGAATATTTTCTACAATGTTGTTTTAATTAAAAGGCATAGAAATCGTGTTTTTTTTACTTTTATTCATTTAATATTTTATTTTTAATAAGAATTAAGGTTTACATTCATACGTATTTTTACAAACACTACAGGCATCGTCGCCTTGTAATGACCAAAAGTTCCTTATGGCCACCAAAAAATTATAAATTGAACTTTATCGAAATTTATATCTTTTGAATATATTTTATTTTTTTCACAATATATATGTATATATATTTTTTTTCAAAAATTATATCAATAGCCACAAACCACTTCGCTTGAAATAGAGACGCCGACTTAAAAATTCAAAAGAAAAGCAAAGCGTACGCGATTATCTGCTAAGGCCAAAAGAGTAAAGCTAGTTTTTTGTATATACAAAAATTTTGTATGGAGAACATTTTTGGTATATTCGTCTCTTTCTTACATATTCATTTTTTATGCAAAAAAGTATGTAAGTTTAATTACCTTATTTTATTCTAAATATGGTAATTTGTTATTTTCTGGTATTTTGATACTTTTGTTTTGCAGCCAAATGGTGCTTGAATTTTTATATGCTGGTGCGACTAAATTTTGGAAAAAACAGGTTTATGGAAACGTCAATTGTTCCATGCGCATTTTTGTTAACAATAGACCAAGTAATTCATAAAAGCTCTTGAGTTAAAATTTTATGCAGAGACGCGTCGTAAGGACTAAGTTTTAGAAAAATATTATATTTGAAGATGCCCATTTTCCACACCCATATTTTCTTGTGTTTTATTTACTTTTTGATCTTACTTTTCTTTAATTTTAGTTTTAACAATTTCATTGAAACTTGGGATTTGATTTCAATTGGTGGGCAGCACCGAAATTAAATTTCCAAAAATGAAGAAAAAACTTACTTCAAATTGAACACCATGGTTGCATGAAAGGAGCACATTTTTCTTCATTTTGAGGAAAATTTACATAAACGAGAAACATTTTCGTGGATTTAAATTGTGGAAACTTTTTCTTTGTTCTAGAGATGGGTATTTTTCTGGGTGCACCTCCCATGTAATCTTAATGCTATTTTGAGAATATCGCTAATTTACTAAAAGACTGCCATAAGTCAAAAAACACGATTTTTGAGTTAATGATGCAGAATTGTTCATTATATCACGCTTCATATTGTGTACAAATTTCATATAAATATCTTGTATACTCTGCGCGTGCGAATTATAAGATTTCTTCTTTATCTGCAAAGCGGGAGGCAATTGAAAACTTTCAACGCGTTTTCTGCAAAATCGTCTTTTTTGAGTTATGACGGTCTTTTAGTAAATGAGCGATATGTATCTCCGAAAGCACACATATTATAGTACTGAGATTTGGTGCAAAGGGGTTGGTTGACAACACCATGCTCCAGGAAACAATGTGAAAAAAAAGACGGAGTGGCTCAAAGTTTTGTGTGATACTTTTTGGGCAAGTGGGCACGGCAGCTTTCATACAAAGAAAATACATTAAACGGTATATATGAGGAACTAAAGCAAGAAGATGATTTGTTGTTTCTAATTTTCAATTACAATTCCAATGGTCGTTTGTGCAATGTTGTGTTTTGATTCAAAACTTTTGTTTTCATAGTATAATAAGTTTATATTTCAAAAAGAAAGAATGATAATGTTTATATGCATACAAATAACACGTTACTAACGACTAAGTAAAGTAAAAATATCGGAAAAACTATAAAAAAAATGCATATGGTCTGGTCAGACTGCGACTAAAATTTTGAAATCATCAAAGGGGCGCCTTCATACCTCAGGACTCCGATTTTTTATAAATCTATTTAGAAATAGTCATTTAAAGATATCATGGATTTGGAGATCATAGTGATATTACAAATAATAAAAACATGTCAACAAAGTTGAAAAGGGTCTGGCCAGACCGTAGTGACAATATAAGGGTTAAAGGTAATTCTGGTTGTCTGATTTCGGTCCTCTCCTTATATTAAATTCGTGCCACCTTTCTACCTTCCCACTTACTTCGTCAGTGGGAAGGAGTTGTCTGAAATTATTAATATATTTACGATCATAATGTTTAACAGTCGCAAAACCTTTAAAAGACCAACAAATAAATTTTATCGCGATAATATTTGCATGTTAAATAGATACAATAATCTATTTTCTTAGGAAATATTCCTCCTTTTAAAATACATGGGTTTACTGAAGCCCAAACCATTTGAATTTAACTTGTTTTAAGAAATCAATCCCAAAATTTGTTTAGTTTTTTGAAAAATTTGACATAGGTGGTTTTGGTGTTAAGGAACCTCAAGTATTTTTCAATGCTGGTACTGCAAAATTACGTAATTTTCACTTTTCTCAGCTTAAATTAAAACTATTTCAAATTAATTTTTCACTCTATCTTAAATCTTAAATCTTTTCTAATCTGTTTAAAAGTTCAAAGTATTAAAATACACAATTTTCTCCTTATCGGTTTTTGATAATATCATAATTCCCAAGAATAATTCCATTTGAAAAATTCGCCTAAAATCTTCATATTAATCTCATCATACGATTGTTGTAATGTAATATTATTTTTATTTTAAATCAATGCTAAATCAACGAAAATTCAATTGAGAAATTTAAATACATTTTATATTTACATTTGCATTTGAAATTATTTCCGTTTCCGTTTTTATACTTACTGGGGCTATGCTTAGAATTTGGAATATAAATTTTCGAAAGCAATGAGAATGAAAATGTTGTGAAACAAAATAATAATGAAAAAGCTACCAACACACAAAAGCTACATACAAATGAGACGAAGTTTTCAATATCAATTTCAATCTTCATAAAATCCTCAAACTTCATACATATGCACAAAGATAGAAATAGGGATAGGCATTAGAATAGGCTGAGTGATAGACAAGGGAATGTACAAATACCCACCCAAAGTGCGCCTATTCATTTTAAGCATTTCATTGAAATTGAACAATAGAAACAAACAGAAAAAAAAACTCTGAAATTTTTGATTGTTTCAAGACAAATTTTTTCACGACTTTATACCAACGTAAATTTCCAAATAATCTTTATTCAATATTATTCAATTGCGCCTTAAAGTCTTAAAAAGCAAATTGTTCAACGCCTCAAAGTATGCTACTCCACACACATATTACTCTACTTATGTATGTATTGTATAGATATTTGTCGTAAGCCTAAAATGCCAAAAGCATTTGAACATTTAATGAGATTCAAAATGTATAAATTCCATTCATTCACTTTGCAAAGTGAAATGAAGTTGTGAAGTATGAGTATGTAGATTCACAGTGTACACTGTGTGTCTGTGGATGCGTTTAGTTTAATGCCCATAACATCATGGCCTTCTGCACTTTCTGACTGTGTGTTTTGTTTGTTTGCCTGTTTGCTTGTTTGTTGCTACAGTAAATGTCCTTGCTTTAGTTTGAGTTACAGTATAGAGAGTGTAAATATTTTGACAGGAATATCTTTGATAGGTATGCTCCTACTACTAGTCCTACAAAGCATATAAGCTTCTTCCTATTACATCTTTCGCCTTCTTCTCCTTTTTATGCTTCATGTCATCATTATCGTCATCATTGTCTTCATCGTTGTCAGCAGTCATCGTTGTTTGTTGGCAGTGCTTTTGTCATCTCGCTCCCCAAAATATTAAAATGACTTTGAAGAATTCGTCTCGTGGCACTATGCTACTTAACTTTCTCTCCCTTTCAATCCCTTTTACTCTCTCTCTCTCCCTCTTTATTTCTCTTTATTTTTCTATGTTTTTCTGTCTTTCTCTATGTTTGTAATTTTGAACTGTCAATACTTACAATTAGTTGTGACGTTATTAAAAGCGCTTAAATTCCAAGTGCAAGCACCGTAGTGTCGAATTCATAAGATTTTGAATACTTTATACCAAAAGTGCCAGTTGAGTAACTTTCTAAAAACCCATTAATATTCAAGTTTATTCCGCTATATCAAATTTTCGTGAATATTTTTGAATATAATATCAAATAGCTAATTTATATTTATGCTTAAAAGTATACTACAAGTCCAAGAATATGATACTTTTGCTGTGGATTGAAATATACAATACGGTAACCTTTACTTTTCTTCCCCCTTCACCACTTCTCCCCTTCATATTAGCCACTCTCAAAACGTGCTTCATTATTGTGAATAAATTTATAATATAGGCAATTTTACAACCGGCTACCTGTACGTACAAAACTATATAACGCCTTAAAGTATGCTACTCCAAAAATAACTTAAAAGGAAGAGCAGTGGAGAAATTAGGAAGAATCATGGGTAGAAATGTTTGAGTAAATTGCTGTTATTTTCCATAAATATTTTTAAATTGCTTTTTAAAATTGTCTATATGTATGCAAGAATATTCGCTGTGAAGTGAGTTACAATGAAATTGCCATTCTCTCTTTCCCCTCTGTATCTTTTTGCATTGGCATAAAATCTAATTTTGTTTGACTATATCAAAAGCATCTTACTTATTACTTATTGTATTTTAATAAAAGTGTAAATGGAAGCAATAGCAGCAACAGCAACAGCAGCAGCAACATCAGCAGTAGCGGCAGCTGTAGAATGATGGTGTTTTCTATTGAAAGTCCAAAATGTCTTTCATTTATTTACATAACTCGAAATTTACACTGTCACACCATGACTTTGTTATTATTGTTATTATCGAAGTGATGAGTCTTTGAAGTGTCTCTAGTATTTGCTTTTTGCGTACATGAATATTTGCTTTGAAGGTGTTATATAAGTAAAAGTCTCTTTTGAAATGAAATATTATTATACTTTTTATGAATGAAATTCGCATTTGTGATAGAGTACAAAATCATGGTAATAATATATCAAAAGTCTTTAGTACCCAAACATATTTTGTCCATGCTTAGAAAAATTCCATAAAATATCATAAAACAATCAAGACTGGTGATTTCTCTTAAAAGTTGTCGCCATACCAGAATCTTCACTATCCAAGTTTCCCAGATCAATAAACAGAATTAGCGTTGAAACATTTAACTCCTCCTCGTTGAAATCTCGATTATCGATAAATCGTTCTCATAGCAAAGAGTCGTCATCAAGACAATTCGTCAATTATCCATCTATAGATTCCAGGGCCGTAGCCAGGATTTTTTTTCGGGGGGAATTTTCATTCGAAGAAAATTGACATTGACTTGCCATTACTGATGATGAGCCCGACCTAAAAAAAATTACCAAAAATACTAAAAATAGTCAGAGGCTCATTTTTTTCAAATGATTATCAGTGGGAATTTGGACCATGATAAGGAATCCGGATGAGGTTGGCTTATATTCCCGAAATTCGTGCAGTTACTGCATTGAAAGGTCTCTTCCGAGTCGGGGTGCTCTGAGAGATAATGGGTTAAAGAATTAATCACATTTTAAGATTGTTTCCTAGAACTTTGGAGCTGACCCACTACTACTACCCTACATGGGCTTTGCGAATAAAATGGTTGCTAGTGTTTGTGAATGAATTTTTTATACTGAACACGAATCTGAATTCAAAAATTTCCTATCACGCCACGTTTTAGAAAAAATGGGATGGAAAACCCTAAAATAGAATTTTTGGCCATTTTTTTTAAATTAAAGAGCTGAACACTGGCGTGCTACAAACTTCGAAATCCAGAAATTATAGGCTGAATCATGCCCTTCCAAATGAGCCCTAAACCCGAAACTGTAAATCAAAAACAGTTACTAAACCTAGAAAAACTATAAATGCAGAATTGCTCAGCATCACCTTCTCTTTTTGTATCCAAAGTCAAACCTCATGTCGAAGAAAACAAATCGGATCTGGTCGCATAGTGTAACTAAGATTTCAAGTTTATTTTTTTATATTTGACTTTTTAGAAAGAAGCCGATAGAAGTAAAAAATATTTAAAAACTGTTCAATAGATTTTATTTTGACTTTTTTTTCATCCACTGGCAATTAATATCAAAAAATAGAAGAAAGTTTCCGCATTTCGGGGGGAAGGGGGGCGGTCAGAACCCCCAAAACCTCCCCCTAAATACGGCCTTGATAGATTCTATACCTGGATCAGCAGTAAAAGAGAAAAAAGCTTCCCCCTTTTGATCCTTAGTTGAAGAAATTTTTTTCTAAAAAAATGTATTTAAATTACTTTTCAATTATGGGTACGGCATGAAATTCTAGGATTAGTAAGACTGAAGTTTCCATTGCACTTCTCTAAGTGGATTATTGTCTAATGGCCGGTAATCATTTCGTCTTTCATAATATCGCAAGTCCCCTATCTAAGGACTTTGTATCGGGGTCAGTCAATGAAGATTGCCTTTTGGACACAAATAAAAGCTGTTCCATTTGGATCCTTAGTCAACTAATTTTATCTTATTCAAATTCTACAAGAATTTTTTACGAGGAACCCAAGGTTGTAATACATATGTTTCATCAAAGAGGTCAGCGATTAAAAAGTTAAGTGACCTAAAATTTTTTTGCTCTACTTTAAATTAATTGCATCCCAGTTTTTGGTATGCAATTTTGGATTCAATAAACGAAGTAACTACATAATGGACTAAGGATTACACTGAGTTTAACTGGGTTTCCACTTGATTCATTAAGAATTAAGCCAATAAACTTTCCATTTTTTTTATATAACAGAAAACCGTGTGCACAAAAAAGTTTATTTAAGACATGAGCTTAGATATTTCTTCAGGATTTTTCCAAGAATCCTAATCGGATAGAGCTAGAGTGAGGAATTTACACAGAATATCCGATCCTGAATTCCACAGAAAAGTAACCGGTAGAGAGAGCCTGGGGCGAAGGATAGAAAGTAAAGCCAGTGATCGTCTCACAAATGGGTAAGCTCATATTCAATTTTTGATCTCGTCTATCTTTAGTCGATAAACACGTTATGCCTTCCAGGATAGTTTTTTGATACCCGCCATATAATAATGTAATACTTATGGCGGTCTCCTGAAAAAATTTCTACAGAATTAACTCGTTAAACTTCGAATAGGAAGCCTTTATAATGACGAGCCCAATCAAAGAACATAACCTCCATCTCCTATAATAATCTATTATTGCCACATATGCCTATGTGATATGGTAGAGTCTTGGTTAAGCCCACAGTCTCTACGCTAAACAGGCTGCAGAGGAGTGTGTGTCTGGGCATAACTGATGCTATATTTGCTTCCCTTGATTTATATAAGTAATCAATGGGAAGCAATGAAGGTGGTGTGTCGACTCAAGTCAAGCGGAGTTTGGCACTATGAAAATGATATGGGGAACAGACGAATTTACCGTCAGCTATCGGAGCAATGCCCATTGTTTCCGATGCCGGTTGTTGACAGTTTTGCGCTCTATATCAAATTCGACAGGAAATATGATGTGAAATATCCTGAGCGGAGCCAATGGAGCAATCTGGAGATCGTCCTCAGGAGTTTTACACATATTTTCTATACAGACAACTCCAAAACAACAATTGGAGTTCTGGTTGATACCTGGACGAGGAGAATGTGTACTTCTTCGCTACAGTAGAAATGGTAACGGTCCTCCAAATAGAGGTATTTGTTATTTTGAATATAGCTTGCTGGATAATCGAAAACAGTTGCCGGGGAAAATGGGTAAAGGCTGCACTAAAAGCCTTAGAAAATCGCGTGAATTTTTCGAAGATCGTAAGCGATCTTAATACCCAACGGTCCAGATTGTCAGCATCTCGCCTGAGGAGTACAAGCTCAGCACTTGTTGTTTTTGTTTTGTAAACGAACACTTTCTGCCGAAAAGCAATCGCTTCCTAATCAAACAACGACAATATCATCGTAATTTAAAATAACAAAACTGCTGACGCAAAGATCTCGTGAGAGATCTCTCGAAGTACTCCCAAAGGAGTGAAAAACGGAGGGTTTTTTTCCAATGACATGCAATGTTAAACACGTAATGGTGTGTCATACGGTGAGGAAGCGCCTACAGCTGACTTGTCAACACTCCGAAAGGCATTTTGCAGTGTTTTTTTCCCCGTTGGATAGTGTTGCTCGGCGTACCTGGCAACGAAATGGCTGATGAATAGGCCAACCGCGACTCTGCGGCAAAATCCAATGGGCCCGGTACCAATCATCCGCATCAGTTTGGGAGGAACTATACAATGGATCAGCGAATTCATGAGTTATGCTCACAAGAGAAAGATGGTTCAGCGTCAATTCATGCAAAACTACGAAGTTCTTAGTGAAATAACCTAACAAAAGAACAGCTGACCTTCTTTTTTATCTGGAGAGAAAGGATGTGCGTATGCTAGTAGATTTGATCACAGGGCAGCAATACATGTGGTAAGCATATGGGCAACATGGGCGTCAAGTGTATCCTGCCTTGAGGAGGAAAGGGAAACTACAGAGTTTTTTCTACGTTACTCTCCCGTCTTCCCAAGATTAAAGAGACGCATGCTGGGTAGTGATGCGTTAGGGATGAGTTCGGTTCACTCGTTTCCCCTACCTGAACTTCTTAGGTATCTTAAAGAGATCAAGAAATTAGGTGGGGTGTAAAAATTCGTCTTTCCTTTTCCTCTTTTATTTTATATTCTTCCTTTCCTTTGCCTAGCCAAAATGCAATGGTCCAAAAGACTGAGTGCTACGAAAGATCTGCATCCTTGCAGTTCACCTCTAAATCTAATTTTATCTAACCTATATTAATCTCATTCAACCTGAATTTAAGAAAAATTGTAAAAACTCCTGAGTTTCAAAGCATAAACTTTTTTTTTACCGTACTCTATCATAATATCCGAAAATTGTTGGTTCAAATTAACTTTTGAGTGCATTTCCTGGTATGTAAAGTATGTATATTTTAAAACAAAAGACAAAATTATTAAAATTTCAGTGAATTTGTTTTGGCAATGGGCAACGATGGCATTTTATAACCTTGACTCTGACACTTTTACGGGTATTTGCACCCAACACAGATAGATGAGTGTATGAATGAGTGAAAGGACTTTCTTGGCACCGGAACACAAAAACAAATTAATATTTTTCGCAATGATTTGCTCCAACGATGGTGGAAGCAAGTAAGTAGTCAATTTTAAATGTTTTTGGCATGTACTTTAAAAGGATTCTTCATTAAGGTAATTATTTTAAGCTGCTTGTTGATAAAAGTTCTTGTTGTTGTTGTTGTTGATGGCACGACATAAAAACAGGAAGCCAAAAGGCAAGAATCAAAACTGGAAAAGGAGTCGAAGACAGAGAATGAAAGAAAAACTTAAGTAGTTGAATTTTAGTTAATATTCACTTAAAATATTTGTAAGGAGCAAAGGTAAAAGAGATTATTAAACTTTAAATTTGACAGGCAGGTATCAATGTATTGAAGAATTTAGATAATGTTGAAATGTTATTTAATTGACGTATGTATATTAAAGTATAATAGTTAAATTCTTGAAAGTAAAGTGTATATCTGTGTTTAAGTATGAATGTTATAAGTCTCTGTTGAATTTGTATATGTATATATATGTGTTGTTGTTGTAAATGACAGTTGAACAATCACATTTACAATAGCATTAATGTTGCCATCATTATATCAGTAACAGCATGAACAACAGCACGCTGGTTGAATCCACAACAACAGAAACAACCACAAACAACTTCAACATCAACTAACTAAAACACTAATTGACTTTAATTATTTTGTTGTAGTTAATGCAATGTTTACACACACATACAAATACACAAGCAAGCATATACCAACACATACATAGGCACATATAAACAGAAGGATATGACTGACGTTAGCTCTTTGTATGCAACAACAACGACGACTAATAAGAAAGAAAACCTTGTAATGAAATCTATGTCTACGTCAAATGTGTGTGTTGTGTGTACGTGTAAGTGTTTGTGTATGTTTGATAAAATGAAATTTCTGCAGACGCCAGCATTAGCAAAAAAAGAGAGAAAAAAAAGTAATTAAAATAAAGTTGTTACTGCTGTTGTTAGCAGCACAAAAAATTGCATATAGAAAATAAAATACTAGAATAAAAAAAAGCAGGCAAAAGTTTGAGAAAACATGTTGGGAAAAATTAAGTTATCAGCTCAAATAAAAGTTTAAGTAAAGAGTTTTCAAAATATTTATTCAAGTTTTTGGATTAACTATACTAGGCATATTCAGCACAAACCAATTTTTCGGGCCTCTTCCGTATCTTTTGAGAGTGATCGTTAATTTCTTCATCTCAGCATGGGTTTGTAAAGGGGAGATCAACCGTTACTAATCTTCTTGAGTTATAAACCAATGTCATAAGTGGATTTTCTAATTGCCAACAGACTGACGCAATTTATACGGACTTTAGTAAAGCTTTTGACAAAGTGAACCACGATTTACTAATTAAAAAACTTGACTTTTATGGCTTTCCTCTTTTATTATTACAATGAATAAACTCGTACTTGAGAGATAGGGAGCAAATAGTAATTTTTAAAAATGCCGTATCTAAAAGTATCAAAATACCATCTGGTGTTCCACAAGGAAGCCATCTGGGTCCTATTTTGTTTTTGTTGTTTAATAACGATCTTCCATCTGTTATCAAGCACTCTAAAATATTAATGTTCGCTGATGATGTGAAATTATTTAAGTCTTACAACGAAATAGAAGGTCAAAATTTACTGCGATCTGATCTTTTGGCATTAAACAATTGGCGCCACTGTAATTTAATGTCTTTAAACCTAAAAAAATGTAAGTTCATGGCTTTTTCTAGAAGGCAACCTATTTTTTCTAGGTATGGATTAGATGATCACGAGTTGGAGCAGGTTTTTTCGTTCGTTGACCTAGGTGTCACAATGGACACCAAATTAACTTTTAATTTACATATCAACTCAACTATTAATAAGGCTAAGGGCATCCTTGGTTTTGTTAAAAGATGGTCTAAAGAATTTAACGATCCATATGTCACGAAATCACTTTACACTGCACTTGTAAGACCAGTTCTGGAGTATGGTTCTGCTGTGTGGAGCCCTCAGTACAACTGTTATGCTGATAAGTTGGAATCTGTGCAAAAACAGTTCCTCTTGTTTGCTCTACGTTCGTTACACTGGAGTCCATCACAGCACCTCCCGCCTTATGAACAACGGTTAAAACTTATAAGCTTGCCAACTCTTCGGAGCAGAAGAGTTATGCTAAATGTGATGTTTGTCACTAAATTATTAAATGGTTATATTGATTCTCAATTTTTACTCAATGAAATCAAAATTAATGTTCCAAATCGCTGTTCTAGATATCCAATTCCTATTAAACTTGATGCTTGTAGAAAAAACTTTGCCCAAAATAACCCTTTTCGTTGTATGTGTAATAATTTCAATTCTCTGCACGACATTTTTGGCATTTCCGACTCTCTCTGTAAAGAAGACCAAATACAGATTTATTCTCCCCAATTAGCGCTTTATCAGGGCATTCCGGAATGCATGTGAATCGGTCACCAAATCCGTACGTCATGCGGATGTGCCCCTCGTGCGGATTAGCGGGTAAGTGGGTCCGTTGGGAATCGTTCGTAAAAAAAAAAAAAAATAAAATAAAGTCAAGCATTATTGATTATGTACACATTTCATCTACATCAATGATTTGGTGTCCCAATTATTAAATGGTGTCCCAATTATTAAAATTATGCCCGATACGATTGAAATTTTTTTTTTTAGCATTTTTGGTCATTTTGTTGAGGTTGAGTACATTATCAGTAATAACAAGTCAATGAGTTATCGAAATTATGTCCTTCACTTTGAAAAAAATGCATTGAAATCCACATTGAATAATATTTATTGGAAAAATTTTTTGAGGTTAAGATCAAAGAAACTCGGAAACAAATTTTTTTCCTAAAACTAATTCTCTTATTTATTTTTATTTGAAACCCCTATATTACCACCCTCCCACCCAGACTCAGGGGCAGATCTGATTTTCTAACTTTCCATATTTATTTGAAAGAGATAGGGATAGAAAAGTAAGCATTCAACCCTGCACGGTAGAACTGATCGTGATGACAGCAGTGGAGAAAAAACGGGACATTCTTCATCACCGCTAGGCTTAGTATTATTTATTTATTATTCTATTAATACCTTTTTAAACTTGTGTGGCTACTTTAAACGACTTTTTTACGGTATAGTTAACTCGCCTCCTTCACCCTCCACAAAATTTCATCGGTCGCCCATGAACAAGAAATTTTAATTTTGATAAAGCTGATAGTGGTATAAATATTGATTAACTTCAGGATCGTTCTCCAAAGACTCTCATCAATGCCCTTTTTGAAAATCCCTCCTTATGTCTAGGAGCCCAAGTGATTGTCACCGCAAACATGTTCAAAAGTTTCGGAAAGGGTGGGGGGCAAGGTCTTTCGTTCCTTCTCTAATTTAGTGTTGAAGCAACTATCATAATGGGTGAGATATTTGTTGGGAAGGTGAAAACAGTCCTTTTTCACTTTGATTTCGCTAGTGATTGTGAATTAAAGTCTAGTTCATTGAAGTTACGTTAATATTTCACTGCACCATAATGTCAGTTTCTCCGTTATTTATACCTTTTTGGAGTTTGGCTATCGTTCAAGATTCACCCTTTTTCTTCACAGATTGACCCCGGGAGTATTCAGAGATAAACATTTTCCCCTCCTAATGATAATGAATATAATAATAAAGTATTTAATTATGGATAATAATAACAATTCAAAATTTTGTCAATTTATATTTATTATGTAATTCTTTTGTTTCCGAGCATCAAATATTAGGTAGATGTATGTATTTATGAAATTCCTTTCTACTTGAGTCAAAGTTCCATAATCCAAATCGTGACATTTTTATACAAGTAACAGGCGGCGCATCAATCTATTATTATTTCTTTAATTTGTTTTGGTTTCAGTAATCACTTATTATTATTATTTGAAGGAAGGACGACTCGAAAGTCAGGCACTGCGACCTATAAGATCTTTTGTACCAAAGCCCCAAGAAAGAAAGGAAGGGAGAAAGAAAGATAGATAAGAAACATACCCAAGCCGATAATCGAACTCGGGTCTCCAGAAACAAGAGTCTGGCACTCTGCCACTAGACCACAGTGGTGATGGTAGGACCTACAGTTTAACGCCGATTCCGAACGGCTATGTGGCAATTTTTTATCAGCTCGGTGGTCTTGCCATTACCAACCAAGGTATGTACTTGTACACATTCTTATAATTCTCATCCACTTCATATCGATAGTGAATATAAGAAGTTTATTAGAATTAACCACCAGACCAAGACGGGAATCGAACCCGCAACCTTCTGGATGAAAGTCTAGTGCACTATCCACTAGACTATCGAGGTCGTCCAGTAATCACTTAGTAGATTCGAAAGAGCAGAATTCGGAATTAAAATCTCCAATCCGGACTCTAGTGAGATTGCTGAGTATTTTCCCTGAACTCGAACGAAACAGGTCGGAGTTTGAATTTCAAAGTAAAAACTACTGGACAATGAACTGAAACTTTGTTGTATTAAATTTTATGTCTACAAACTTGCATTTTTCATATTTACACCGAAGAGAAATTCATTTTCTCATTTAAATCAATCTGTCGTCGACAACATCCAATTCTATCCATCCATCTGATTCATTCATTCAGTCATTCATTTTCCTCATGTATTCATTGCATCCATTTTATTTACGTGTGTGCAATTCTCACTCGTGATGCCGCATGGTGCCATCAATTAATTTAACTTTTCACATTTTATATTGTTTGTCTTAAGCAATTTGCAAAATTTTTGTTTATTGCTAGAAACTTTATTTATATTTTTACTGTTGAACGCTTTGTGAAATTTTGCAACAATTTATTGCAACAGCAGTAAAATGCCACAAACGAAATATCACAAATAAATATTGTCTGTCTGTTGTTGTGTGAACTTCACTTGACTATTTATCGATATTTTTTCTATTTTTATATGAATGTAAGCAAAGTTTTGTATTTATGTATTCAAGTAAACTACAAAGTGCGTTTTTGTTAATATTTTATTTGCATGCGATATTTATAGCGCGCAATGTTGTAGTATGCGATTTTGCAGCACGCGATTTTGAAAGCGACTTTGCAGCACGCGATTTTCCGTAATGTACGCGACTTCTCAGTATGGGATATTGCAGTACGCGACTTTATACTCGATTTTGACGCTGTTAAAAACGCGTGAAATTAGTATTGTGCGTTTTTGTGTTGTAGCTTGGGAATTGCTTAATGAATTTTTGACTAAACTCTGTTCCGAACTCAATCTGGATCAGTAGTAGTAATTTTTGGAAACTTTTTAAAATCTTTGGTTTTTAAAAACCACTACTGCTCAAAAAGTCAATAACAAACAAGCAAATGCCGTCAAGCAATAAAATCTGTACAAACAATTTAAACTGATCTTGCAATAAATTCTGCATGTATGCAATATTACGGACACATACCCTTTCGCATACATATACAGTGTATAGTATATACATTCGGAATAAAATTCTTTATCTATAGTAGGAAAAAAAATCGGATTCATTTTGCTTTGCATTGCAATAAAATCGCCTTGGGAAATATTTTCTTAACGCTTCTTTTTATCATTTATTCATATGAGAAGTTGTTTATTTTGCTACGCAACTTTTGCTGCTGTGTAGCCATTGCAGTAGCAATGTGAGAAAAATGTTGCTGCTAAAGTTTTTTCAACGCCTTCTTCCCTTTTTTTTTTTTGTGTGCGCTTCTTTTTGTTTTGCAAACTTTTCGCAACCATAAAACGCGACGGCAACGAAATGGAAATGAAAATTGAAGCAGAAGTTGTTAAACGAACGAATAGCGCGATGTCAATGCGACAAATGAAGGCAATTCATCTTCACTTTGCGGTAGAGACAAACAGGGATGTTTTGGCTTAACTTTAAAAGAGCTAGGTTTCCTTTCATCTGAGCTGTAGATTTTAGGGTTTTCACTATTATTTTCTAAAGACTCTAGTATACTTTTACTTTTTTATACAGAGGAGAAGAGATAAGGTAATCCCCCATATAAATATCAATTTCGTGTGGGAAAACTGAATCGTGTTTCGACTGACATAATAAATCTAATTTGGGGTACAAATCAGTCAGCCATTTCTACTCCTATAAACTCAGTTTTTCTTGCTCCTTAAACCTTTTTTTTCTTAAACACCCCTGCATTCTATTATGTCAACGCTAAAACAAAAATCCAGCGACAACCTCCCCGTTTTACAACGAAGTGAATGAAAACCGCAAATGAAAAAACGAAAACTGTGGAAGGATTAAAGTGTAAAAGAAACTGGAAGCAAAAACAAAAAGGCGCAATTGTAATTTTATAGTTAGTGACTGAATGAGTTGAGGATTGAATACCGAAGGCTGTGGTGGGAAGCGTCGCAAAACTGCAATGCCATAAGGCGTTGCTTCTTTTTCTTTCTGTGTGATAAACTTTAAAGCAGATAAACTTATCGTTTGCGATTGCAATTAAAAGCTCAAGTTAAATGAATTGCAGCAAACAAATTTTTAATGAAAATTGTTTTCATTTTGCGAAAATTGTATTTCTTTAACGCTGTAAGCAAACTTTTGCTTTTTTACAACGATTATGTTGAGTAATGAATGAACTTACGATATGTTTGTTGTTACTTTTGTTGCACGCACACCTAATTGATATACGTTAGTATGTGTCAATGTTTATTGTTGATGTTTGTATGATATGATGATACAGGAGTGTTTGTTACATTTGAAATTTTTAAATTACTTGTACGTTTAAACACTAAAGTACTAAATCAGGAAATATTACTGCTAAAACCGCTACCAAATGGTATTCATCCCGTCATCAATTATTTTATATTGACACAGAATAGCGCAGTTCACCGTCGAGCCCATCGAATGTACATACGAGAGACAATCTTTTATCCTGGTGACGGTATACCATATAAGTATTTATTCAAATTTAATTGAAATTCTGTTTATTGAATTTAAAGGTGCACTTTAGTTAAGGTTCCAAAACTCTTCAGGACTCCCAACTATTTTCTTTTGAATTAATCTCATAGTTTATGAAAATTGAAAGGAAGTTAAGTTAAAGTAAAGTGACTATGAAAAAAAGAGTTTTTGTTATATTTCGACCTATAACTCCTAAACCAGACCTGGTAGTGAAAAACGGTTCTAAAATAAAATATTTTAGGAAAAAATAGGTGGTGGCTCCTGCTTAGTATGTTGACTGTCTGGCAGTCTCAGGAAGGGAAAATGGCTCTGGGAAACTGCGAGAATTTGGTAAAAAAAGGCAGACTTTTTCTTACAAAATTTCCAAAAAAGTCGAAGAAATTTTTCATTAAACTGTAGGTTCAACAAGTGCGGCCCTGGACAGCCACTTAACCAAATCTTAAAACTTACCTTTTTTTAACGCCTCAAACTTGCTCTAGGGAGTATAATAAGGAGGCGGACAGACTCCCATATTTATTGGGAGTATGAATGTATAAACTCGTAATTGTGACTAACTTCATATCTATCATACGCGCTATTTTTTTGACATTGACAGCTATTCTTTCTCGAAGAGCGCTAAAAATACTATAAGAATTGATCTGTCAAATAATTTTCATAATTTTACAAAAGTGTTTTACTATAGCTGAAAATGTCGAATTTCGTGCCAACAAAACAACATTTGCGGGAAGTTTTAATTTGCTTCTTCCATTTAAAGAAAAACGCAACTGAAGCACATCGTTTACTCACTGAAGCTTATCCTGACTGTGCTATAGACGTTAGAATGTGTCAGGTGTGGTATGCCCGTTTCAAAAGTGGAGATTTTGATGTTGAAGACAGGGAACGTTCAGGCGGTCCGAAAAAGTTCGAAGATGAAGAATTGAAGGCATTACTCGAAGAAGGTTCATGTCAAACGCAACAAGAACTTGCAGAATCTTTAGAAGTTGATCAATAAACCATTTCTAAACGATTAAAAGCATTGGGAATGATTCAAAAGCAAAGAAATTGGGGCCGTACGAATTGAAGCCGAGAGACGTCGAACGACGATTTTTCACATGTAAACTGCTGATTGAACGACAGAAAAGAAAGGGTTTTCTGCATCGTATTGTGACTGGCGATGAAAAGTGAATACGTTACGATAACCCAAAGCGTAAAAAATCATGGGGACCGCCCGGACATGCATGAACATCAACGGCAAAGCCGAACATCCATGTATCCAAGCTCATGCTGTGTATTTGGTGGGATATGAAAGGTGTCGTGTATTATGAGCTGTTGAAACCGAATGGAACGATCACTGGCGACCGCTACCGACTACAATTGATGCGTTTGAGCCGAGCATTAAAGGATAAGAGGCCAGAATATGAGAATAGACACGACGAAGTTTTTCTTCAGCACGACAATGCTCGGCCGCATGTTGCAAGGCAAGTAAAAACATACTTTGAAACGCTGAAATGGGAAGTGCTACCCCACTCGCCGTATTCTCCAAACATTGCTCCTTCTGATTACCACTTGATCCGATCGATGACACATGGCCTGGCTGAACAGCACTTCCGTTCTTTCGAAGAACTCAAAAAATGGGTCGATTCGTGGATAGCCTCAAAAGATGAGGAAATTATAATCACTTTTTCACAATAAGTGTCCAAATTACGAAAAAAATACGAGTTTATACATTCATACTCCCAATAGTTGACTGCCAATCTCAGGTAAACTGAAAAAATTTTTAAATTTGTTTGTCCCTAGAGCTGCGCGATATTGGTCAAAAAAACAGAAATTAAAAAAAAAAATTCCCAAATCATTTCTTTGATTTTTCAAATGATCTTAACGTTTCGTTCGCTTTGTTATTTTAGCCTTCACCGTGAAAAAAGGCTTACATCTTGACAGAGTCTTCGTTGCCTACATTCAGGCAGAAAAAAAAAATTTGACAAATGTGCGTGGCTATTTCTTTACTACGATTAAGTGAATAATGTATTTTATAGGTTGCTGTTGTTTTTGTTGTACACACACTCATTTGTTATATATATGAATGGAGTCAATGTTTATTGTTGATGTTTATTTGTATGATATGATGATAGTTTGAACTAGTACTGCGATCTAAATAAAGTGCGATATAAAGAGCTTGTTGGTTTTTTGCATTTAGTAGCATGAATGAATGAAGGGGGTGTTACGAAAAATATTTGTAACTAATAATCTTTTTATACTAATGTTGAGCCATACTTTTAGGAGCTTTTTTTATTTTCTGCACTGTAATTAGATTTAAAAAGTACAAATTTTATGGGAATGAGTTTGAATGCATTTATATGAAATAATTAACCCTCCGATGGGCAATGTGGCTTAGGCACGCCATTTCGATTTTCAAAAGTGAATATTTTGTTCCCCCATTGACTTTTCGGCAAGCGGTTTGAATATACGATACATTTCGGCGCTGCGTCTAATGGTGTTATTACCGATGAGTTGGTAGAACAAAAAAAAATTTAAGACCAAAACTTCAAGGACTGTACCATGTAGCATAGACAGGCCACATTTATATTTTTCTTTGTCTGAAATGTCCTTTGTCTCGACACCAAACATCTTTATTACGAACGAAAATTCTTTTTATCTGTATTTGTCACTGATTTTTATACGAAATTTTATTTGCTTTTCTCAGCGAAAATGTGACAATGTTGGCGTACGTTACCAAGGTAGAAAAATATGTCCTATTGTTGTAAAGTCAACATAATACGCAAACCACTGAAACCACTGATAAATGTAAGTCAGATGCTATCTTGGACTAAAACGATAATAAAGCAGGAGTGGACACGCTGAACCAAATGGTATTTGGATACAGTTGCAAAAGATCAACGAACGGTTGGCCATTGTTCAAGTTTCACAATATGCTGGATATTAATCTGATGATGCAATGTGCTACTATACATACTATTTGCATACCTACTTTAATAGGCCAAACCTAATATGTGGCCTGGCTAGGCCACTTTACCCATCCAAAGATGTAAAAGTACATTGGCCATCGGAGAGTTAACGTCATTTTGAAACATTAGGAGCTGAATGAACCAAGTTGAGTTTGAGGCAATTTTATACCACTAAATCTACTAAAACTTCCAAGAAAGAGGGTAAGGGTGAGGGAATGCGTAGTTGGTTTGCAAAAAAAAAAACAAAGTTTTATCTTCATAAGCAACAATTTCGTCTCAGACATCAAACCTTTTTCAACTTTTGAAGTTTATATTCTTGCACATTGATCGCTGAGACATGGCTCCTCTAGCCTGGCATACGGGAATTTTGGTATCCTAGGGTGATTATGGGTATTTGTATCGTTTGATCGTTCCATAATTATATTTTACACTTTATATTGGTCTTGTAAATTTATGTGGTATACTTTTGGACATGATTTTCATTAGACAAATCTTCCCGCTTCAAGAGTTATATACAAATGTTCTCCCTCTTTTCATTTTTGAATACGTTAATACATGTCGAAGGTTTTTTATTTTAAAGAAAAGAATGGTTTTCTTATTTTTTTGGTGTATTTCACTTTATTTTGTTCTATAAAAAAATTATAATAATAATTCATAAAGTAAAACATAAAAGCTATGTATACGAGTATTTACAAAACTAAATATTTGAAAGCTGAAGGTATATATTTCAATGCTGTTATTTCGCAAACTATTTAAAACTAAAATTATTTGTAAGTATATTTGAAATTCATTGAATGCATTTATTTGGTATTTCTAAAATAAGTAATACATATTTTGTTGTTTAACCCTATCAGGATTTTCGTACACATATGTGTACATGAATTTGAAAATTTTTTCTGACTTTAAATTTTGATATTGACTACTTTGCTGTTTTTTCCTCTATCGTTTGGAATTCATTTTGTTACAATCGAACCATAACCGTCGAAACTATTGTGACTTTTATGGGACAACCTCACTTTTTTTTGTGCTCTCTTTTTAATTTTTTTTTTTGTGTCGTCAATTTCAAAAAATTATTAAAAATATTTAATAATAAAAAGATGTGTAAAAAACAAATTTCTTATGTAGATAGAACCTTCCGCTGTCGATAGAGACATATTTTGTGTAAGTCGGAGTATTTTAAAGCGCCCTGAAGGTTTTTTTGTAAAAATATGTGTACATCGCGTACGGCTAAACCTGGACATCTAAAAACTCGTGAATAGTATTTTTTAACTATTTGGGGGCTCCTAAACACGAAAATCAACATCCATGGGAAGTGCAAATTTCCCTGAGAGGGTTAAAATAAATTCAGAAAGAGAAAAATTCACTTCGAAAAAACAAAAAAAAAAAAAAACAATTCTGATCGCAGTCTTCAGGAAACATAATGCCTTTCATGATTCCATCTCATCTAAAAGGCTGGCAAATGATACAATTCTTTCAGAACCTACCACGGTTCTTCATCTGTGGTCTTTGTATCTAGTTGAAAACGTGTGACATCTCTATTACATTCTTTATAACCTGTCAATTCCTTACATAATTTTTGCAAGGAACTTGTCTGACAACATTTTATTTTTCGACTGCTAAACTGCTACCGAATCTAGGTGGAATATAAAATCAAAAATTTTAAAAGCATGAACTCTCTTGATCTAATCTAAGCTTATGCAATCAGAAAGGGGGAAATGGTGGATAAGGGTATAAAAACATTTGGTTGGTTTTTAATTCATGACCAACGATCACAATTTATGATTTTTTTACTCGATAAAATATTTTATTATTATTATATATATTAAATATCTCCAAATCACGCCCCTCCTGGGATTCGCTAGTGATGATGTCCGCACAATCTATCCAAACAATCTATTTACTAAGAATCACACTAATTAAGTGCCTTCAACTACAATCTTCAAAGCAGGAAAATCTGCAGTGTGGCCAACATTTGTTTTTCAAAATCCGCTAAAATGAAGAATAAAACTCGTATTTTCTTCAAAAAAGCGTTAAATTTTTTTCCTTATAGAAGTGCGAGAAAACTCAATACATTTAAACTTTTTCACTAATACAGACACACATCTAATACTTCTAGTCAATGAAAATTTCTTTGATTTTTCAAAGATATTTTAAATTGAAAAAAAAACGTGCAGAGCGCTAAATCACTTTTTTTCCGCGTTTTAATTTTCAAAAAGCACTAAAATCAGCGGGAAAAGCGCTGAGTCGGCCACACTGAAAATCTGTATGTTTTTCTTCTCAAAATCGCATTAAATATCTCTACTAGATATTTTTGCTTTGAACCTTGCTGCACAGCGTTTTAATTGCCGATTTGGTGCTAAAAAAATATAACGATCAAGCTGGGTGGACATTATGAAAACCAAAGACCTCTGCTTCAAAAATACTATATGTAATCAGAAAGTTTGTAAGCACCCTCTTTCATTTTGGTACCGTCATCGAATCGTTATAAGCAAATAATGCATTCGTGAAAGTTTTCATAAATTAAATTATAAAGTTTGATTCTACACTTTTTCAGTAAATTAGTTTGAATTGAGGCACTACCCTGACTAAACTTATATCTCCCCCTTTCCATCATTACTGCCTTAAGTCTTTTTACGGTGCCAAGTAAATCTCATTGAAATCTGTAAACAATACGAAGGCAAAAAAATTGAATTAGCTTTAAAATAGTATGCGATATACACTCAAAAAAAGAAAAAATACAAGTAAATATTAAGAATAAATTTAATAATAATAATTAAAACTAATATTAATAAAATTAAATTAATATTACATAGTAATGAATTTGTACATGAATATATAAAAAAAATATTTGTGAAAGAGAAATATATAAATAAACAAAAAACGTAGATGAAAATGAGAAAAAAACAAAACGAAAAATAAAACTAAAATACTTTGGTTCAGCAATACCAAAAATTCTCGCATGATATTTATATTTCAAAAAGAAATGTCATGAGAGTGTGACAAGAAACGAAAATGGGAACAAGGAAGACAAGTGGATGAAGTTCGATGCGGCGTACATATAAGTCAAAAAAGGAAGCCTTTGTGACAATTTGTAGATGGGGAAGTGAAAAAAAAAAACAAAGAAAATTAGTTAAATGTCATCACAGTCAAAAATTGCGCGCGTTTGTTTTTTTGTTTTCTTTTTAAATAAACAAAAATTGAAATTAATAAATTTCGAACGTTTGTTCGTCTCACGCTTTTGCTGCGCTATTCACGTTCATATACGCGTTTGGATTTGAATTTGGAATATTTTGTTGATTATTGTTGACAACAATAGATTGAGGTAAATTCAAACTTGGTAATGGGTTCGGATTTGAATTTGAATTCGTATTAACCAGCACTATATCTGGATTGGGATTTGTTATATGCTGTTGTTGTGGTAGTAATTGAGACGGTTGCGGTTGTTGTAATGGTGAGGTTGGTGGTAGTTGTATTGGTGTTGCTGGTAGTTGTGCTGATGTTGTTGATAGTTGAGCTGATTGTGAGGGTGTTGTTAATTGCGGCTGTTGTAGTGTTGATGGTGATTGTGCTGATATTACTGTTGGATGAGCGTGAGCGTGGTTTGGATTTTGATTGTGATTATTATTTGCATGCGCTGCTGCATTCATACTTTGTTTTAGCTTATAATTCTCCACGCGTCTTATATTCCTAACTAGGCGATTATACACAAGCGACTTGACATCGATTGCCCATAAGAAATCCAAATGATTGAACTTTTCCATGGGCACTAGATATTTGTCAATTACATTGGGTAATTCGCGTGCCAAACGATCGACACCTGAAGCCGACACCAGCATATCATTCCTCGAGTAATATAGAGACACGGGTACCTTCACCTTGGACAGATCATAATCGGGTGGTGTCATGCGATTATATTCTAATTGATTACGTAAATAACCACGATCGAATTTACGAAAATGTCCCGATTTCATTAGTTGTCCGAAATGTTCAAGTTGTTTTATGGAGGCACCCGAAGGTGTGTGACTCAGCATTACTGGCAACATTGTCTGGGGAGAGAAGAAAGAAAGAAAATGAAATAAGTTTAATTTATGGTGTACCAGAATAAAATTGTGAATCGGATTTAAAGCTAGGGAGACAAGGCACAGATGAAGGTACGAAAAATGAAGTGAAAAGGTCAAGGAAGTGAGGTAAAAAGCTAAGGGAAGTGAAGGGAAAAATCAGGGTGGTGAGATGAAATAAGTCAGGAATGTCAAGTGAGAAAACCGAAAATACCACCTTGATCAAAAAGTTCACGGAATAACCACCGTGTGGCGCTCCCATCGTTCCGATTTGAGTTCTGTTTTTTTTTTTTTTGTTAAGTTGGAACATCTGTTGTTGATATTCCCTCTAAATCTTGGCGTCATAGCTTGACATTTACAAAAGTTACGTAGCCAAGACTACATCTATCTCTGTGTGAATTGGCGATTTTTTACAATTTTAGAAATGGATTTAAATTTGCAACAACGAACTTGTATTAATGATTTAATGGTGCATGAACGTTGAAAATGTTGGAAAAGTGTTTCTCTATGGAAAACGGTCATTTACCAGTAGCACGAGTGGTTCAAAAGTGATCGTGAGTCAATCGAAGATGATGAACGCAGTGGCAGACCATCGACATCGAAAACCGACGAAAACATTGATAAAGTAAAATAAATTTTGGTTAATAACCGCAAATTAACCATCAGAGAGATAGCGGAGGACTTGAACATTACCTATGGATTCGTCCAAGACATTTTGGTTAATGATTTGGGTTTCCGTCGTTTAGCAGCAAAGTTGGTGTCAAAAGACCTCAATTTCATGCAAAAAAGAGACCGTGTTGACGTCGCAAAAGATATGATTTGCGAGGCTGAATCCGATCCCACATTCATCAAAACGATCATTACTGGAGACGAGACGTGGGTTTATGAGCACGACACGCAATCCAGACATCAGGCAAGTGAATGGCGTTAACCAAATGAGCCGAGACCAAAAAAACCACGCCGTTTTCAGTCAAAAAAGAAGGTAATGCTCACGGTTTTCATGGATTACAACGGTGCATCATGAATTCTTGCCATAAGGCCAGACAGTAAACAAAGAGTATTATTTGGGCGTTATGAGACGTTTGCGTGAAGCAATTTGCCGAAAGAGACCGAAAACTCGTGGATTTTGCACCGTCGCACAGTGCCATCATTATTCGTAATTTTTTGACGAAAAATGCAACAAATACCATCCAACAGCCACCGAATTCACCTGATTTGGCTCCCTGTGACTTCTTTCTGTTCAATCGAGTTAAAAAACCATTACGGGGAACGCGTTTCAGCAGCCGAGATGGACATACCGAAAACCGAATATAAAAAATGTTTCGAGGATTGGATCAAGCGCTGGCATAAGTGTGTTGCAGTCGATGGAGATTACTTTTAAGGGGGCAATATAGATTTAGATGAATAAACTTGTAGTTTTAATTTTCTAAATAAATTCCGGGAACTTTTTGATCAAGGTGGTATAAAGCTAGAACATTAGAAAGTGAATAGAGAATGCCAGGAAACCGACATTTGTAACTTATTTTTCTACTTCTACAAACCAAACTAAAACTTCAAAATATCATTTTGGCTTTAAGTTTTTCACGCATTGTTGCAATTATCGCGCGCTTAACAGAACATCATTATGTCACCTCTTGTAAGTTGCAATTACATAATTGGTATATACGTATATACGATAGTTGTACATTCATTGTTGGTCGTCAATGTATATTGTACAACAATGTATACAACAGTGCAACAACTGCGTTCAACTAGAACAATAACATACAAAAGTTTACGTTGTCATAGATTACAGTGAAACAAACCTACAAACTGTACTTATTAAAAACAAAATTCTGATAGAGCTCTAGTTAGTTTTGGTTGTCCAATACAATTAATTTTTATTAGACAATATAATAATATAATATAATTAAAATGTTTAATAAATAAAGTAGTATTTTTCGCTTCACGTGAATTTCTAGGGACAGTCAAGACTAGTTCATTATAGTTAATCAAAGTGGGTTCGGTTTATTCGAAGAAAAATAATTATGTGGAATTACATGGGAATTAGGTAGATTGGCGCTTTTCCAATTGGTTCGCTGCAACCAAGCTTTATTTTAAACGGGTTCGTTATAAGTGAGAACTACTGTATTTTTATAAAGGTGACTTTAAAGCGGAGGAAGACTTTGGGATTCAAACTTTCAAGTTCAAAAATCAATCAAATTCTTGAATAATATCAGCCAAGGACGTTGACCTTAAGTGGAATAAATTTAAGGATGTAAGAAATTTGGGTATTCAAAGAAAAATAAAATTAACTTTGGAATTAATAAAATTTATGAAGAAATATTTTTTGTATATCAGAATCTAATTTAGAGTGATGGGTTGTACTCAAGGGCAGAGGAAAGAGGCGGCGAAAATCAATTCTCAGAGTGAACTCCTTAAGGTTTTTTTTTTTTAAATTCATTGCTATTTAGTAAACAAATTCTTTTGAATAATGACACCCAATTGTCGGAAATTTTAAGAAAGTGTGGAATTTAGGGATCAAGGTGCTCAAATTATGGAAAGCAATAAATTTTGGAAGTGCGACGAAGAAGCATTTTTTCCAAATCGAAATTTACAAAATAGGAAGAAAGAATGGGGGAGAGAATTAACAGAGAATTTCGAAAAGCAATTCCAAGTCTGTGATGGGGTAAATTTCAATAGAAAGAGCTTGAAATTCTAACATTTTAAGATTTAAAGTATCCTGTGAAAGATTTAAAAAAGAATTCTAAACTAGTTAAGGGACTTTTTCAGGATGTTGCTGCAGACTCAAAGAAGGTCTTTAAAAAACTAGGTCGGGAAGTAGTCTCAAACCCTAATAAAAACCTTATAGTATTTCAATGTAAGAGACGAAAATCCTTTGGTATACAGTTCAGTAAAGTTTTAACTAGTATCCGGCCAAATGCTAAGGTTCGGTCCCGGCAGAAGTTCGAGCTTGGTTCCAGTTTCAACCCAAACTTAAAGTTTGATTAGACTTTAGTGTTGACTTATGCCTCTTCAAGGTGAAAACCCAGTTTTGGTAAAATTTTCCTGACAACTTATTGATTTTATAAATTTCAAGACGTTCGTAAAACTATTCGAATGGTTTACAGTAAAACTTTATAGATAGTGTGAATTTTCAAAAAAAAAAAGTTCCTATAGATTTTCAAAATTTAAAACAACAGTAATTAGTATTTTTGATATTAAAATATGGTATGTCAAAATCTTGAATTGTTCCAAGAAATCCTTGAAAAATTTTTACTGTTGTTCTTGGGTCTGCCACAGTTTGAAATTTTCGTTTAAAAATGTTGTAATTTTTCCATTAAGTTTAGGGTCTATTTTGTTGTTTATATGTCTACAAAATACTAGAATAAGTTTAATTGAAAACGGATAATAGAAGAGTTCAGATAATCAAAAATTTCAAATTTCAGTGATTACCTTTAGTCAAAATTTCTTAACCTAGAGTTTTCGAATTTTGTTAATTTATTCTTTCTGGTGAATCAGTATGAATTCCGCTTTTTTCAAATCAACTGTTTGGTTGTCAGAAAATACACCTAACAGTTGTTAGTTTCAGTATCACAAACATAACAATTTTTGATAAAGTTTGCAAAAAACCTAACTATTTTCTACCTAGTTATTTTTTCCAATATTTTTATTAAAAGTTTATATCCTATTCTAAAATTGTACTGCATATTGTATGGTTTACAAGTTAATCAGCCATGTTTTGAATTTCACTTTCATGTGCAATTGAAATTACAGCAATATGAATTGCACTGTTTCACTCGAAAGTGAAACAGTCCAGAATATATCTGAATATTCCTTTTTTATGCTGTAAAAATAGCCTATCATTTCACTGTGCAACAGATGCGATGTATTCGTATGAACACTGTAACAACAACAATACTCGTTTATCCTCATTCAACGTTGGCAAACAATTTGACAAACAACAAATGCGCCGTATCGGAAATTTGTGACACGTTACTGAAGGGATTCTATAAAAGCAGTAGGTGGAATAGAAGGTTGTGTAGAAGAGGAGGTGGTCAGTGCAACACATTGCATATATTTACAGCAACAGTTTATGTATATATGGAAGTTAATTATGTCAGAAACATACAACAACAATTGGCAAATTTTTGGAAACAGTGAAAATGACATTTTAATTTATGTAAATGTCAATGGGCTACGGAAACAGTTCAATAATGATGAGGCATAAATGAAAGCTTAAGCAGAGAAAATGATAAATTTTTATAGAAAAAATGAAGCCTTCGATCAATTACTAAAAAATATATTTATAAAGCTTGTGTAAAAATTTGAGACTGAAAGATTGAGCTATTTTTGAGAAAACTTGCTCAACTACTTTCAAAACACAGTTTTGAGAAAAACGCGTTCAAAGTTTTAAAAGCTCTTTACACATAGCGAATTTGTCTTTAAATATGAAATATGCATGTAACTTCAAGAATATTTGTCAGAGAATATACTTAAATATACCTAATTACCAAAATCTAATAAAAAAATAATTATTTTTATATACCCCTTAAAGTGGAACTACAGTTCTTAAAAACAAAAATTCTTAAAAATTGTCGTTTTTTTCACTAGTTCTACCTTAAAACTTTTTGCTTTCGAAATAAAACTGTTTAAAAAAAAAGTTTAGCCTCTCTACAGAAATCCATTTCAAAGCTCTCATAAAAAACATGCGAAATACACAAAACACACACACACAATATACAAACCTTATTCAATTGTTCCGAATTGTAACCGGCCACCAGGAACAATATATTCGAGCATACATCCTGCGTCATTGCATTATCATGACAAACTACTTGACTATGATCCACAAATAATTTCGTATTCGGCATAAATTCTGTGATGCGCAGCATTCGCGTTGCAGCCTGTATGTAAAAATTTGTAAAATTAGTATCCAATAATTGCATTATGTATGTAGTTTGAATATTTCATATTGTAGAGATGACATAGTGTTTAAAGTAACCCAGTCGGAAATTATCTAGTTAAGTTTTGGTTTAAAAGTTAAGAGTTAACAGTAGCCTAGTGGTTAGTGTGTTGGACTGCTACGTAGAGGTGTCCGGGTTCATATCTCGGCACGCTCAAAAAATCAAAGATAGAAAATAACATTTTTTCTACACGGCACCACCTCTTGGCTGGCAATGGCAAACCTCCAAGTGTTAAAAAATGCCTATGAAAAGCTTTTCACTTCGTTGTTCGGATTGATGGGAAAAGCTCGGCCTTGGCCCTCTAGGGAGTGTTGTGCCATAATAGTAGTAGTAGTAGTAGTTTGGCGTTAGCCTCACACACTCTCTTAAAATATATTAATTTTCTTTTCTGGCAGAATAGGCGCAAGTTCTCCCGAGAGCAAAAAACATAATTAGAATCAAAATAAATTGTAATTTTAGACATTCTTCTGCTTCATTAAAAACTTTAGAACTTATCCCCGAAAATTGATACTACCATAAGCCTGATTCTGGCAATATTTCTAAGAAAACTAAGTATTATATCCTAATTATACTGAAGTTATCATTCTGATACTTAGCCCACGGTTGTTTGTACCCAGTTGTTGAATACTCGCAGTCAGTCCCAGTACCAGGTTGATCGTTAATTGCTGTTTGAATTGCTGCTAGCCTTTTGTAATAAATTACTTTAAAACTACTCAGGTTATAGGAAAAATTTGGAGCTAAGTTATATCTATCTGAAGAACGAGGTGTTAATGAGTTCCTGACATTTTTTTTTTATTCCCAACAGACACTCGTGATTCAGAAAATCCTTCATTATCATATTCTTTAATCCCCAAAGGGGCCTAGGTTGCCGCTAGAGCATATTTCGTGTTTCAAGCACTAATAAGTTCGGTTTAACAGCGCACCAGTCTAGTTCGTATTTGAAGACTGAGAAATTCAGATTAATATGCCACCAATCGAATTTTTCTACTATATAAAGAGGGCAAACTTCTCAAATCTTTACTTGCATCTGAACCAGAATAGATTTTTAATAACGGAAATGATATAGCGCTACCATTTTTCGAAGCCAGATTATTCACCAAATTCATCTACACTGATATTTTCTTAGATAATGCACCTTGGTTCACGCATATTAGCCCATAGACATCAAGAACGACAAACCACGAACTTGTACCATTACCAAAGACTTTTAATACTTAGAATGTCCCTAAGCAACTATTCAGTATTCCATTGTGGGTTGTAGACACCGTTGTTGACTCTCATTTGACTTCCGTTGCTTATACCACCTTGATGAAAAAGTTCCCGGAATTTATTCAGAAAATTAAAAATACAAGTTTATTCATCTAAATCTATATTGTCCTCTTCAAAGTAATTCGCATCGACTGCAACACACTTATGCCAGCGCTTGATCCAATCCTCGAAACATTTTTTATATTCGGTTTTCGGTATGTCCATCTCGGCTGCTGAAACGCGTTTCCCGTAATGGTTTTTTAACTCGATTGAACAGAAAGAAGTCACAGGGAGCCAAATCAGGTGAATTCGGTGGCTGTTGGATGGTATTTGTTGCATTTTTCGTCAAAAAATTACGAATAATGATGGCACTGTCCGACGGTGCGTTATCATGCTGCAAAATCCACAAGTTTTCTGTCCACAATTCTGGTCTCTTTCAACGAATTGCTTCAAGCAAACGCCTCATAACGCCCAAATAATACCCTCTGATGGTTAATTCGCGGTTATTGACCAAAATTCCTTTTACTTTATCAACGTTTTCGTCGGTTTTCGATGTCGATGATCAACAACAGATGTACCAACTTAATAAAAAAAACAGAACTCAAATCGGAACGATGGGAGCGCCATACGCTGGTTATTCCAGGAACTTTTTGATCAAGGTGGTATTTCTCGTCAGATATTTTAAGCTACGTGAGAGCTACTGATAAGCGATGCAATCACTTTCCAATAGTATATTTCCATTATACGGGATTATTCTTAAAATCCCGTTGTTTACATTTCTCTCAGAAATTTCCAATAAGTAATTTCTACTTTTCAATAGAAAATTGGACAACCTTTATTATTGATGATAGGGAATACGATTGCTCTTAATATTTGTTATGCACAATAAATCCGACAACATTTCCGTCTGGGATACTTACACTTTGCACAATCGTGGTCGTATTACTTACAGTAAGAAATTCCAAAAATACTACCAACGTTCGAAATAATGGACTTTTCATATCCGAAATGAAAGCAATGGGTGCAAGTGCATGCATTGAAATAATTTTTTGTGAATATTGCGGCTGCTCAGAGCATAAAACCCAAAAAACAGCGGTACCCTGAAAAGACAAAACAGAATTCAAATTAGTTATTTATGTTACTCTCCTACTACTCCATATTAACAACTTTACCTGTGAATGTCCAATATAATGCAATTGTTCGTAGCCAGTTTTACTTAAAATATAATCGATATTTGCAGGTAAATCATATTTGCCCATTTCATGAAATGTAAAATCCCAAAACTCTTGATAATCACTATTGAGACTTGTGTGATTTTTTGAATAACGATTGCCGCGAGCATTACCCATCCAAACGTCATAACCAAGATCGGACAGCATATATCCTATGAGAGCGAATGATGATGACAATAAAGTAAAAGCATAAAGACCATGAATAAAAACAAAAAACAAGAACATACAACAAAAAGGACATACATAAAGTTAATTAAAATTTGACCAAAGGCAAAATTCACAAAAACTTCAAAGCAATGAAAAAAAAAACACGCCACAATAACAACAGCAGCGAACGAATTGTGTGCCTGCTTCACTTACCCAAACCTGATTTTGGCCCCATTAACACCCATGTCGCCGATGTATCCAATATGCCATGCATTAGCAGCACCGGCTGTGCTCCCTTCTTTGGTATGCGATGCATCTCTAGTATATAACCATCCTTTGTGACCACCGTATGCGTTTCCGATGGATAACCATATTTGCGTATTAATTTTGGCTGTTGTGGCAAGGTGGAATTGTATGAAATTGAAAGGAAAAAAATAGTAGAAATTTATAAATTAAAATTGAATTAGGTTTGGAAATTAGTTTTTTGAAATCAAAGTCTTTTCCTACGAATTTTAAACTATGTACGTAACTTTAATTGTGAAACTCATTAACATATAAATTGAAGAATTTTTTTTTTTTTTAACAGTTTAGCAATTATTTTTCTAAACAATTTTACAGTGGAAAAATTTGTTTTGTATGTAGGTGTGTGTATAAGTGAATTATATCAATTTTGCTTTCCTCTTCTTCAATTAAACCACGTAAAAACAACTGCTGTAGATGTGTTGTAATATTATTCACTTTAAATAATTGCATATAAACTTAATTTTATAGTTAACGCTATGTAGTAGTGCACAGTGGCACAATTTTGTTGTCGTTCAGCAAACATTCCATTTCGAGCGGAACAAATAATGAAACTTTCAGCACTTAGAATAATTATTTGATATGATTGGAGCTTCCTTTTTATTTTCCAAAAGTTTTTTTTTTGTAGTTAAATGAAACCTTCAAATACAACTCAAAAATGAAATCAGTAATCGATCCGCCAACATTTCGCTACTATGCTAAAAAAAAATGAGGATTTTGATTTATTTAAAGAAAACATACTAACTATTTTATTGTATTTTATTGAAACTGAAGAAAAATTAAATGAAATAATCGTCAACGTTCCGTTTGGGCAGAAATAAAAAAAAGAGAAATTCTGGGTATTTTTTTCCAGCTGAAACGGAAACTTTTTGTTCCAACTATAACGTTCTTTATGTAAAATATTCCGGTCCGACCGAAAAAATAACAAAGATAATGAGTTTTGATTCCGATCGATGTGATCATATCTTCTGAATCTTGATAAATATGAAAGCTTCAACCAAAACTTAAAAAGAACAGTCACCATTCGCTATAATTCAAACAAAAAAGGTTACACAACTTTCGATTTATTAAAAAAAAAAAAACGGCAGTTTTCTATTTACTTACTAATAAAGAAATAAAAATTCAAACGAAATCAAAAGTTTCCTCTCGAAACAAAACTCAATTTTTCGCCAATAATCTGTTCCGACTGAAACTTCAAACGGAAAGAAATACTTGTTTTTTCATTTTTCGATCAAAAAGCCAAAAATTCTAACCAAAAATAATTAAACCATATAAAACAACGAAAAGAAATACTGTTTCTTATTTATTCGCGAAAATTTCGCTCCGACAGAATTAAAACAAAATATATATTCCTTACAATTTATTCTATCAAGAAAAAAACTTGTTGCTACGATCTTCTGAAACTTGATGCAGCGAAATCAAAGGTTTCAAATGAAACAAAGCACAATTTCCAATTGCTTATAAAATACCATATTTCTCTCCGATCAGAACAAAACAAAAGAGAAAGTCTTAATATTTTATTTCTTCCGAAGCGAAAAGTCTTTTATCCTGATGAATGCGATATTTTTAATCTTTTTAAAGCTTGATGAGTGTGATAGCTATAAGCGATCGGTAAAAGAAGAGTAACTGTTCCTTCCGCCAACGTTCCGCTCTGATTTGCACAAAAAAAGTGAATCTCTCAAAATTTTGTTGTATACAAAACGAATCCTCCGGTGGTCTTTCAATAACATAACATAAATACATTTTCAATGATTTTTTTTTTTTGCTATATTTGATTGAAATGTAACCAAAAACCTTGTTGGCTTTTTGCAGATCTTTGCCTACTAAGTAAAGTAAGTGATAATTTTTGGGTTGAAATTATTTGATCAAAACCGTAACAGGTGATCTTTCCCCGGCATTATTTGATTTTTTATGCCGTTCTGCATGGTTGTCTCAAACTATCCTATCAAATTGAGTATAGGAATAATAGTTAAATTTGAAGAGGTCTTTAAAGTCAAATGGGTGCTTGAGTAAAATATGACTGAATGATTTTCTATTTAGTCTGCTGAGCTCTGAGTGTAGAATCCGTCAGTATTGCGGACCTATTTTCGTATAATTGAATCCAAAACTCGGACTCAAAACTATCTTCAGTCTGTGAATTTCCAATTCCAGGTTAGGTGAGATTTAGTTAAAGGGTCAGTGTAGTGACCGAGTAATTTCACTTGAAAAAGTCAGTCCAAACGCTATTTTGATGACAAAAAACCTTTTCGTTTTTTTTTTTCCTTGATTTCGGATTTGCCATTTCTTTCGGTATTGCTTTGTTTATCGTATCGTTCCGCACTGTTTCTGATTTGAACCTTTCAACAGTAAAACGAGCCAAAACTTTTGTTTACTACTTACATAGCGCCATGTGAATAGACCACCTTGATCAAAAAGTTCCCGGAATAACCACCGTGTGGCGCTCCCATCGTTCCGATTTGAGTTCTGTTTCTTTTTTTAAGTTGATATTCCCTCTAAATCTTACCGTCATAGCTTGACATTTGCAAAAGTTACTCTATGTGTGTTGGCGATTTTTTACAATTTTAGAAATGGATTTAAATTTGCAACAACGAACTTGTATTAAATTTTGCGTAAAAAACGGATTTAATGGTGCGTGAACATTGAAAATGTTGGAAAAGTGTTTCGGCAACGATTCTCTATGGAAAACGGTCATTTACCAGTAGCACGAGTGGTTCAAAAGTGATCGTGAGTCAATCGAAGATGATGAACGCAGTGGCAGACCATCGACATCGAAAACCGACGAAAACATTGATAAAGTAAAAAAAATTTTTGTCAATAACCGCAAATTAACCATCAGAGATATAGCGGAGAACTTGAACATTGCCTATGGATCCGTCCAAGACATTTTGGTTAATGATTTGGGTTTCCGTCGTGTAGCAGCAAAGTTGGTGCCAAGACACCTCAATTTCATGCAAAAAAGAGACCGTGTTGACGTCGCAAAATACATGATTTGCAAGGCTGAATCCGATCCCACATTCATCAAAAGGATCATTACTGGAGACGAGACGTGGGTTTATGAGCGCGACACGCAATCCAGACATCAGGCAAGTGAATGGCGTTCACCAAATGAGCCGAGACCAAAAAAACCACGCCGTTTTCAGTCAAAAAAGAAGGCAATGCTCACGGTTTTCATGGATTACAACGGTGTAGTGCATCATGAATTTTTGCCAGAAGGCCAGACAGTAAACAAAGAGTATTATTTGGGCGTTATGAGACGTTTGCGTGAAGCAATTCGCCGAAAGAGACCAGAATTGTGGACCGAAAGCTAGTGGATTTTGCACCGTCGCACAGTGCCATCATTAGTCGTAATTTTTTGACGAAAAATGCAACAAATACCATCCAACAGCCACTGAATTCACATGATTTAGCTCCCTGTGACTTCTTTCTGTTCAATCGAGTTAAAAAACCATTACGGGGAACGCGTTTCAGCATCCGAGAGGAAGTAATGGAAAAATCGCAGGAAGCACTGATGGACATACCGAAAATCGAATATAAAAAGTGTTTCGAGGATTGGATCAAGCGCTGGCATAAGTGTGTTGCAGTCGATGGGGATTACTTTGAAGGGGATAATATAGATTTAGATGAATAAACTTGTATTTTTAATTTTCTGAATAAATTCCGGGAACTTTTTGATCAAGGTGGGAATCCATTAAAAACCTGAGTGCTTAATGCTTAATACAATTTAAAATTCGACCCCAGTGAACAGTCTCAATTTATAAGATACCATCCCAAAACTTTGATCTGATTCAGTGCTGATAGAGTAAAACTCAGTCGAAAAAAATGTTTTCATACGAAAAACAGACACGGTTCATATTAGATGTCAGAAAACCTGCCCAATATGTAATACAAGTGCCAAAGAAGAATGGCAAAAAGTATATAGAACGATAGTCGTAGTTCCTTTCAATATTATTCAGTGAAAATAACTGTCTTTGTGATTCTCATTTACTTTACAGTATTTTCACTTATATAAATTGTTCAACCAATGAGGAACCGTAGCGGGTTCTGATACGATCGTCTGATCTGCTAGTTCTATGAACTTTTTGACATTCTTCTGGCATCATTGTTCATTCAAAGTCTATTAATTTTAATAATTAAATAGAAATGTGAACTGCCAAATTTGGAAGAAATTTGCAAAAACTTTTTTAAATCAAAAATATCAGCTGAAAAAGTTAGTTAGTTGGAAGAGTTAGTTAGTTGAAGTCTTACTCAAATGGACATTTGTTTGGATTAGGGTTTGTAAACTAGGACAACGAACTTTGTTTGATGAGGAGCTTCCTGAGTTCCCTAAAATCTCATAAAATTTTTCAAAGTCGTTAAAAAAAAGTTTTGCGTAGTCTAGCTTTTACGAGGGTCGGGCTATCATACAGTATAAGTTCAAAATGTTCTTTTCTCACTGCATACTTAAGGGGAAAGTCTTATTTTCCAGTTACTACAGTTAATCTGACTACAGCAGTTCGGACCTCTGGTACAAAATATACAAAAGGCTGGAGGTAAACTAGTAATCACTTCACCGTCTTTCGTATCGAAAAACAGATTTGCGCAGGAGTAACTCGGTGAGTATGTATAGGATTCCTTAGGTACTCTAAAAAGAACTGGGTCGTTTCTAGATAAATGATTGCACCGAATGAATGTGTCTACTGATGGACTTAAAACTTTTGTTTTGTTCCACTGTGCAATTGTAATAACAATAAAAAATAAATATACAAAAAAAAGTAAAATAACTTTTAGATTAATGCTTAATGCACACATGAGCACAAAAAACACATAGAGAAGGTAAAAGAAAAATTACATTTAAGAAAAAAATTCAAAGAAGTTTACAAAGGAAAATCATAATAACAAATTTTTTTTAAAAAATAGCAAATTCACTTTTGATTTTTCTTTTCTTTTTTTGTGTAAAAGAGAATTAACAGAAAAAACTAAGTAAAAAATCAGAAATAAACAAATAGTGAAATAGAAAAAAAGAGTGAAGAAAGAAAAAAATATATATAATAAAATGCAATCAGAAAATGAAGCTTCAGTAACTTCTACTTACTATTTAGGAGTGTGTTTTTGTGCAAAGTGTAAAAATATTGCAAGATTTCAAAGAAACCGCCATCACCAACAACCACAAACAACAGATGCAAGACAACAGACTTTGAAACACACAAATAGAGATGAAGGGAAAAAACAAACGAATATTTAATGCAACCATATGCCATAGTTGCATCTAACGATATATGAATGTAAGTATGGCATGCCAGCTTGAAACTAACGAAATTGCAAAACAATAAGGTAAAATGTTGTTGACAATATTGTTGCAATATTGTGGCAACAATAGCAACAAACAAATTGGCAAAATTGCAAATGTCACCTGTGAAAAAGAGTTGCGTTTAATTGCGAAACAATTTGTGCATTAAAAAGTTTCGACACACTAACAGACAGAGTCAGATGACATGGGTGACCTCAAATTTGCATAATGCTTATTTGAAAGCAAGAAAATTGATGATAATTGGCAAAAATGCAGATAAAAGTATCTAAAGAATGTAATAGTTTTAGTAAATAAATTGCAAAAAAAAAAAAAAAAATTTGAGTTGTTTGATGAAAATTTTTACATACTCTGACTAATGCAGTTAGATGATTCTTCAGTTGAATTTTTGGCATATTGATTTGAAGCAGTTAGATGATTTTTTGGTGGAAATTCGAATACGCTGATATGTCACAGTCAGATGATTTTTTAGTTGAAATTTTGATACTTTCGTCTGACTTCAAGTGACAAAGTCAGATGCTTCTTCAGTTAAAGTTTCGATATACTGATGATACATGGCCAGACGATTACATAAGGTATTGAAATACCAATACCAAAGCAATCTCTAAGATCACGGATGAGAAACCGTAGCGAATTCCGCAACAGTTGTTGACCTGTATGTCTTTATAGTAGTAGTGATATTTTATTTAAGATATGTAAAGGTATATTAAAAATAATTATGATAATAACAATTTATGTTGCCTGTGTATATTGTTGTTACTTTAACAATTTAACACACAAAAAAACTTTCATTAAGCCTGTCTAATATCAATCAAACAAATTAGAAGGCATAAAGTAAGGCAAGACTATGAAAATGAAACTTAAGTATTCATTTTCATAGTCTCTAAAAATTAGTAAACTTTTTCTAATAAATAAATTTTCTCACAATTTAATATCTAATCAAATTTTCTTCATAACAACTATAAAAATCTCATGAAAACATTCCACAATTATGTCATAAAAAAATGTTTAAAATAAATTAAAAAAAATACTGGTTAAATAGACACACAAATGGGCAGAGTCATGCAAACAGAAAAATAGGTAGTGGGAATTATTATAAGCAAAGTGGGCTGCATCAATTGACCAAAAAAAAAAAAACAAAACTTGAGGACGCCGAATCGGCAAGTCAATAGACTCTGTACCAATTTTCATTGAGAATACAAAACAATATAATTTATTAACGATACAAAAATTAATAAAAATTAAAAACTAATAAAAACTGTAATAAATAATAAAAACAAAAACAAATATTAATAAGAAAGTATGTGAATGTGTAAAATAAAATATATTGAAATGCATAAAATTGCATAGTTTGTATTAAGTACATACCTACGAAAAAATTGTGTTTTTAGATTTCTTCATATAAGTTGCTTTTAATTATTAGTTATTATGCATTTTACATTGTTACGGAAAATTGATTTTCATCCAAATACATATGTAGGTATTTATTTATATAGGGGAGAACAGGTGCAGTTTTGAGAGGGCGTACAATTTTGAGAACCTTCAAAATACTTTGTACAATGTCAATGTCCCTGAAACTAATGCCTTTAATAAAATTCCGTAGTAGTTTCCAAGTACATCCAAAATATCATAGGTGCTAAAAAATTAAAGGTAGTGGGTGCATTCACCAACCGCATATTTTACTGTTTCTCTAAACTTTTCCTGGAAAAAATTCTTCGGGGATTCAAGTCAAATCTGTTATAACTTAAACAAAGAAAGGTTGTGGAAAAAAAGAAACTCGAGTTATGGCAAATTCTACTCTAAACTTTCCGACAAACTAATTTTTTGAATTCTTTTTTACAAACTACACTAATCAGGTACAAGTTTATAAAGAACTTTCAAACAAGGTTGGGTTAGAAACGGAAATGGTACAATATTTCTAAATGGTACCCAGGTGAACAAGATCCTATTGAAGCTAGAACTCTTTAGTTCTAGAATAAAATACCACGAGTCACTGGATATCAATATATACAAGGCACAAAAATAAGTACGTCATTCAAACTTTTGAATTCAATTTAAATTCCACAGAAAAAACCACTGCTGGGAGTTAAGAGTCCTCAAAAAAATCAAAGCCCTGAACTCTTATCAAACCAATTCTGACTGACCATTGCGGAATCAGAGCACATTTTTGCAATTATCCGAGCATACCTTAAGATATTAAATAGCACTGATTCCCAAAAGAAGGAAATATCTAGGACCAAGTGTACATCACTGAACTAGTATTCTCTTCATTGGAAGAGAATTGTCAGTTATTGTTATTGTTCTTTTTTTTTTTTTTTTGGAACAGACAAAAGAAGTATTCAAGAAAACAGCACTCAGACAAGTTTTACATCCATTGTACTATATCCTGTGCTCCCTTTTGCTATTCTTTAAATCTACCAGATTTATTAATAAATCTTAGCAGATCCTGCGGTGTTAAAGAGCTCAGGTGTTCGTCTCCCAATACTCCAGTGCCAAATATGCTTACTCTGATCTAGCAGAAAGCGAGGCAGACACTAAGAAAGTGATCTGCTGTCTCATCACATTCTTCCTCCAAACCACAGGAAATACAGAAGGCACTAGCTCCCAGGCCAATCATATGCAAATGTTTGGCCCAAGAGAAGTGACCTGTATATAATCCCACCAGCTGCCTACAGCTCTTTCTGTTAAGTGATAACAGAAAGTCTGCTAGATGCTTCGAGATAACAGGTAACATGGTCTTTGCCTGTCTAAAGCCCCTCAGTTCCTCCCATTTACGATTGTGAGTCACGTCTACCAACTCATTAATGGTGATCTTGATGGCCGTAGACGACAAAGAGAGTACAGGTTCTGGGCCCAGGAAACCAGTTTCCGAACCCTTTCTGGCCAGAAGGTCAGCAGATTCATTTCCTGAAATTCCTGAGTGTCCACGAACCCATATCAACAGCAGACTATTGTGTTTTCCTACACGATCAAGCCTGGATTTACAATACATAACCAGTTTAGATGTGGTTAGAGGATTAAGCAAGGATTTAAGCGTAGCCTGACTGTCACTAAATACACAGATACTCCTTTCTCTCCAACCATTATCAATAACATGGTCCATTGCCTTGATGATTGCAAAAACTTTTGCTTAAAAAACAGAAGCATACAACCCAAGAGAGAAGTGAAAGTGCACTCCATCATTTTCAATGAAGACCCCAGAAACCGAACCGAATTCTGTTCTGGAGCCATCAGTGAAAATACGCTTACAATCAACTCCCGGCCCAGGTCCCGGCAAAAACCAAGTTTGGGCCTCTGGAATTTGTATTGTATAGCGCTGTTTTAAAACTGGAATTGTTGGCATTGTATCGGATGGCATTGATAGAACTGTTAAGTCCATATCAGTACCTTCAACAATGTAACCAATATCCCAGCAAGTGTCATACCAATAACCATTGCGTTTAAGCCTACAGATGGCTTTGACAGCCTCTTCTTTAGTAAAAATATCAAGGGGTGGTAAGTTGAGCAATGCATTGAAGGATGGGCCAGGTGTTGTAGGGAAAACTACCGTACCACAAATATTGATGCATAGGTGATGATGGTTCGAATCATAGCCTTATAAGGCCATAAAACTTTATAAAATGATAAGCCCCATGTTTTACCAAAAATATCCTTACATTTACAAAAAGCTGCCAAGGCATTATCAGCTCAATATGAGGAACGCCAAAGAAGTTTGGTATCTAGAATGACTCCTAGATATTTCACTTCTTGGGATAGCTGAATAGTGATTCCTCTGAGTAATGGTAAAACAAGACCATCAATTCTCCTTCTCCTGGTGAAAAGGATAACACCAGTTTTAAGAGGGTTAACCGATAGCCCGTTTGAGCAGCTCCAAGAGTCAATCATATTCAGAGCAGTTTGGGCATTTCTACAAACATACCCGATCGATTGGCCCTTGATTAAGCAGGCAATGTCATCGGCATAGGCCTGTGTGTAGATACCCGACTCATTTAGGGAAACAAGCAGAGAGTCAACCAGCAGACACCACAGCAGTGGAGAGAGTACGCTCCCCTTGGGGACATCCTCTATTCACGCCACAAGTCACGGGTTCTATGTGTCTATATGACAGCATTGAGCGAATCCAGTTAACAAGAACAAGAAAACTACGGTTAGCAACGTAGCCCGCCCCCTTCCGTCTTGAAAACTTTACAGTTATTTTTAGAACCAGATGTCTCTGAAGAAAATAGAGAAAAATAAGTTGGGCTTTACCGACTTAGCTTTATAATGACACCGAACTCTCAAAACTAGAAAAATTTTTGAATATTAATTTTATTCAACTATCAGAAACCAAGAAATCTAAATACACAATATAGAACTAAAAACCTTGAAATCTGAAGATCAAGATCTGATCAAACTTGATCAGACTTCGCAACTTTGAAATAAATCAACAACCTTAGAACCATGCAAATGGATCACCAAGAAAAATACATACTTACATATTGCAACTATTGACCATTATAGATTACTAATCACTATAGAACTGGTTACCCCTAACTAGTAAAATGTCGATTGCTTTTTTGTTGTTGTAAAGACATACTATACATAAAAAGTGGTTTTTCAATTATTATCATTATTATAAGTTATTATTATCTATTTATTTAATACACATATATATGTACCATGCATTCATACATAAATACATAACTGCTACTCGATTTCATATAACACTAAAGTATATAAAAAATACAAGTAAATGGTTATTGAGTACTCGTTCAATAAATGCGATTCGACTTCCTCATTTTATGAGAGTACACCAGTATTTGTTTTTTAAATATATCAGTAGCACCGGTGGTATATTTATTTTTTGCGAGCATTTTCTTTGCCAAGGTTAATTAAAATGCTCCAACTGTATTGCATTTATTTGTTACCATAACATATTCGTAGTTTTTTTTTTTTATTTTTTATTTATTTCTGTGTATTTAGCGCACAATTGAAAATTGAATTGAGCTAAATTGAATATATACTCCGCTGTGGCCGTAGATATTTTTTTTTTTTTTTTTTTTTACCCACAAGTTTATTGTACATTTTAGCTGTCGTTGTTGTTATTGTTGCTTTTAATCGTTATGCCATAATTGGCATATCCTATACTATGAATTTTAGATTGATGTATGTAGGCACAAGCACTCAATCAATTCCAAAAACAACGAAGTTCACAATTGTATAAAAATGTGCGGCATTTATTTATTTATTTACAATGTATAATTTTTATTACATAATCGTAATATTCGGTACTAATTATTTTTTTTTTTTGCTATCTAAAACAAATGAACATTTTGGCTTTATATTATACCTACATATATTAAAAGTATACAACAAAGTATTTATAATTGAGTTGATCTTTTTCATTTGGAATTCTAATGATTTATCATAAAATATTGACCAGGTTTTTTTTGTTTGCCAAATTAGTAGCCGAAGGGAGAAACTTAGCACAATTTTTACATGAATATAATCTTCCATTTGAGTTGTGCTCTAAACAGAATGACCACAAAACCAAGAAATGAGAACGAGGCAAGATATAATTAGCAAAAAAAAATAATCTAAATTTTTTAACTTTAGTATATTCTCCAAAACTGAAACAGATTTAGACAACACTTTTTCTCAAGCGATTTTTGTCTTTGGATATTAAACAATTAATTGCAATGTAATTTTTTGGTTTGATAATTTGCTGGTTGGCTTTATAATTTTCTAAGATTTTCAAAATATTTTCTAATACTGTTTTTTTTTCAAAAACGTGACGTCATAGATAAATTCTGTTAATGCAAATTTGAAAAATTAAGATAAGATGAATATTGCTTGGAAGAGTTTTTTGGTTTATATTTCATATAATAAATAGATTTCCAACTTTACAGGGACTATGAGATCCCGAATGACATATCGTCGCTTGAGAATTGATTTGGCGTATGTGTATACGTATTCATATGCTTATACGCCAAATCAATTCTCAGGCGACGCACACTGGGGCCGCTGCATATAAGTGAGTGCTCAAAAGTCGATTTTAAAAAATGGGTTTAGGAAAAAAATTCAAACGCCATTATATTCATAAATAATTGTTGTATCGATAGGGAAGAATTCAATTTTCAACCTTTTATAGTATAGGAGATATGAAATGCCAAACTTGAAAAATTTTTAAATTCTTTTTTTAATGTGATCAACCTAATCAATGTTATTACAAAGTTTTCGTTAAAGCTATCTCAAAAATTCTTCTTGTTTTCTTTAGAATGGGGTATGCAAATAATTACCAATTTTTTTTTTTTTTGTACGAAAAATCTAAGTTTTATTTCCATAAATTTGAACTTATCTCAAATTTGTTTAAAGTAAATTTTTAACATCAATTTTTTTTCGAAAGGGCAAGGTGATTGGGAATGTATTAATCCCAGAATAATATTCAAACATTCGGTAATTAGAATCTGAAAATAAAAGCTCAATCAATTTGCCCGTTCGAAAACGAAATGGTTTTTAAAAAAATTTTTGATTTTGTTAAACAAAATAAATTAAAAGTATATAGGTTTTTCCAGTTTTTATAAAAAAGTAAGCTTTTTAAGTTAACCGTAAAGATTTAGAAGGCATTTTCAATAGATTTTTAGTTTCCTCCGACCCTTTAATAAGCTGCATGCGCACCTTGCCGCTTGATCATAATACAAGACCATTTTTATTAGATATGCTGGAAGTGGAGCTAGGCTTAACCCTCTAGTTCCCAAGTCCACCTCTAGACGGGCTTCACCAAAAGGGATAGAATTGCCACCATAACAGTTTTCTGTTGCTAGATTTTATCATATCTATGATGCGCATTACAGAAGTTAGTGATCAATCAAAGCCAAATATTTGTGGAAAATAGGAAAATTAATTATTTTGATTGTATTTGAGATAAAAGGGAAACAAAATAAATAAAATACTTCCCGTCATAGTATCCAAATAAAAAAACTAGCTATGGATACCTAAGAATTCGATTTTTTTATATAAAATATTTAATTACTTAAAACAAATTGATAAAAAGCTCATTCAAGAAAAAAAAGCTCATTAAGCGCTCAAACTTTCTCACTTCATAAAACCACGCCCATTAGTTTTTTTTTGGGTTTTTAAATCAGTTTATGATTTTTACGCCAATATTAATCAATTTCATTTTTTTTATCAATCAAAAATTTGAGAACTAGAGGGTTAAGCACATCTGATATAGAACCAGAAGCTGATTGGCAATTAGGAGCTGAAATAGTACAATTATTAAAATTTTTTTATCTTCTACATCTTATATATTTGAATTTTTACTGATTTGTTTTTTTAATTATCTATTATTTCATATTTAATTTTTAGTTTGTTTTAATGCAATTTTTACTACTTTTTACTTTAGTTTTACTTAAATTTGATTATATAATATAATTTTGAAAAAAATTACAATGTGGCTATATCAAAATAAAACTAAAAGAATTGTAATATTTAATTAAACTTTTTTATTTTGAAAAAAGAAAAATCCTTGTCCAATGTTACATACTTAGATGTAGCACAAAGGTTTGACTATGGAAGCTTCCTTTAAATTGTACAGAAAGTTTTAAAATACAAAATTTTGTTAAACTAATGAAACTGATGTTACCTTGGTCACAAATGGGTTAAATAATGGTCATTAATGGGTTAAATCATTTAAAATTTACTTTACAAATTATATTTAAATGAGTTTGGTGTAAAATTGTGATATGTTTATGTTACTTTGGTCACAAATGGGTTAAATCGTGGTCATCAATGGGTTAAATCATCTAAAATTTACTTAAAAAAATATAGCTCAAATAAGTTTGGGTGAAAAAAATTAATTTTAGAATTTTGAGCACTTACTTATATAGAGCGACCCCAGTGTGCGACGATATATTTCCGATCTGTACAGATTTTTTACTAATTTAAGAGCTATAGCCTTAAATGAAAGACTTAATATTCTTTTAAACGTTATAATTAATTTTATTAAATAAGATTTAGCAAGTTGGTGCTTTGGGGCGATTCGGATTCGCGGGTGTAACTATAAGGGTTATAGTGAAGAGACTTAAGGAGACTTAGTAATAATTAATAAGTGGGGGCTTTTATAGCCGTTGCCACAATAAAATAACAGACTTGGAATTATAAAGATAAAAGCTTAAAGTTAACATCTTTTAGTACAAGTACTAGATTTCAATAACTACTGAAACTATATATTCAGTTATAGAAAAAAATATTAGTGCCAGAAAAGTTGCAATACGGGACGAATTTTAGTTGCTCCTTCTGCTATTTGAGGTTGTAAAAAGTTCTTAGCAACTGAGTGATCCTGTGATGTTAAATAACTTAGATTAAAAAGATGCATTATACTACTTCACCAGCTTGTCTGCTACCTCATTTCCTCTTAAACAAGATTTTCCTGGTACTCAGCAGAGTTTAAGTTTGCTGCTGGCACTTAGGCGTCGAGAGGGGTTTTTGTAGTTTGATTTTCTTATACCTCGACGTGGCGTAGTGGATAGTAAGCTAGACTACTAAGCAGGGTCCGGGTTCGATGCTCGGCACGGTCAAAACACGACGCCACCTCTTGGATGGCAATGGCAAAACTCAAAGAATAAAAATTGCCTAAGAAAAGCTTTTCAAAGAAGAAGAAAAACTAACGGTAGAGAAATATTTTATTTTCTGACAAAATATAAATTTAAATCTTTCCTGAGCGCGATCAAATAATTGAGTTAATAGAAATATTCAAGGCGATTAATACCTATTTTGAATTTCGAATACAACTCAAATCAATTACTATTATTAATGCCATTTAGGCACTTTACTTCTTATTATTTTTCTTATCTTAATAATATAAATAATAAGTATGTACGTACCTAAGCTTGAAAATAAAATGAAATTTCGAAATCAAAATGTAAATATTTGTATATTTATCTCTACTAGTGTAAACTCTAATGTGTGCAAACAAATGTCAAAATCATAATTTACATATGCCATAAACATGTTAAAATGTTTAAAATTATGATTAATATAACACGATGTTGAACACATAATAAATAATATAAAAATTCAGTGTGCAAAAAAAAATAAAAAAAAAAATAAAAACAAATTTACAAAATGATGATGAAGTAAGTTCAATAAGTTTGACTTGACGTCTTTGAGATTTTTTGATTTTATCTTTCATAATTATCACACTGTGTAAATACTTTGTACACTAGTCAATATATCCCGACCTAACTCAATATTTTTTCTCTTTTACTCATTTACTTAAATTTTATTTTGTCTTTTTTTTTTACACTTCTTCAGTAAAATTTTTTATTTGTTTTACAGAAATGTGTTAATTATAAAGATTTTTTTTATTGTCATTGACTACGAGTATATACAATAATTTCAAATCATCATCGCCATCGCTGTCGTGATTGTTGTCATCCATTATATTAAAATTTTTAACTGGTGAATTTTTTTTTAATATATATTTTCTTTGGTTTCATTAAGTTTTTAATAAATTTGTGAATCACGTTCGATTTTTTTTCTCTTTGTATTATAAGATAATTTTAACAAAACAAACAAAAAATCCTCAACAATGATTTTATTCACAGTTTTATTCATTGAGATATTCATCTAAAGGTTTATTGGCACCATTTTGCAGTTGTCACTTTGCCGACACTTTAACGTCACTTTTTCGACAGTTTATCGTCATTTTATAACCATTTTTAATACCACTATTATCTTTTTATCTTTTGTTTTCAGTGTCTGGTCTGCCTGTCTGTCACAAGTCTATCTCATATAAAATCTGCATAAAATTTCACATTGATGCAAAACAATGCATCTGTTTTTTAATTTTTTTTTTTTTTTTGCTTTTCGTTTCCCTTTCATTCAGTTATAATTTTTTTTCCTAACACTTTAATAATAATTTAATATTTTATAATTTTTTTTTTTTCTAACCTTGATATTGAATTTGTTTTAACCCATTTTGAGAGTTGTTGAGTTTTCGTAACTCATTGCATTTAATAATACTCATATAATAAAATTGATTATAGCGATTGCATTATGTGCTTTTAGTTGTGTAGCGAGGAACAGATTTCCGCAATGCATAAACGTGAAATATTTCGAAATATGTACTCAGATATATTCATTGCTTGGAAAACGGAAAACGTGATGTTAATTGTTTCGATTAGAAATAGTTTTGTATCGCCACAATTTTAAGATTTGGTAGTCGACTTTAAGCAACGACATTGGCGTATAAAGAAATACCATAAAATTTAAAAATATCCTAAGGTATAGGCAGACGACCTCGATAGTCTAGTGGATAGTGCACTAGGTTGCGTGTTCGATTCCTGTCTTGGTCTGTTGGTTAATTCCCATAAAGTTCTTATATTCACTATCGATATGAAGTGGATGAGAATTATAAGAATGTGTACAAGTACATACCTTGGTTGGTAATGGCAAAACCACCGAACTGATAAAAAACTGCCACACAGCCGTTCGGAATTGGCGTTAAACTGTAGGTCCTACCATCGCCACTGTGGTCTAGTGACACACTCTTGTTTCTGGAGACCCGATTTCGATTCTCGGCTTGGGTATGTTTCTTATCTATCATTCTTTCTCTCTTCCTTTCTTTCTTTCTTGGGGCTTGTACAATAGATCTTATAGGTCGCAGTGCCTGACTTTCGAAGCGTCCTTCCTTCAAATAATAATAATAGTAAGGTATAGGCAGAATCGGAGTAAATCTCCTTTCTTGGTGATAAAATTAGATAGAAAATAAAATAATCTGGATTCGCTGTTTCTAAATTGGCTAGTGTTTGAAGATGTATGTTTTTTTTAATTAGAAAGCCAATCAATTTCTTTAGATTTTTCGAGATTTGAAACTATAGGGAAAACTGGGGTATTGTGGACCACGGAGAATTGCGGAGCAGCGTCATATCTTTTCCCCTCGGAGTGATTGACTGCTGCAAATAACTGCCATCAGCTCACCTCTTGTTAAGCTCATTTTCCCTTCAGTACTCGACTTGTTTACACGCACTGTTACCTCGCTTCGATAACAAATAGAAATGTGATACGTTTAATTTGACCCAACTCAGATAAATATGTTCCAGGGACGGAAAATGACTGCTATGAAATTTTTTGCGATGGAAAAAGTAGCCCAAAATTAAGAAATCGTTATAAAAATTGCTTCGTAATAATTATGAGCAAGAACAATTTTATTTATTGTCGATACTCATTGCCAGATAACTTTTATTGAGAAAAATCCATTTTTTTTTTAACGTTGTTGCATATTAATTTTAAACGCGTATAAATTGTTTCATGAAAATGGTACTTCTGGTTTTAACAAAACGGCGCACCTCTTCACACAGCTCGTGCCACAATCGACTTTTTGTAGCCATTATTCCCGGCCGGTTTATATAAAAAAAAATGGGGTTTGGCTTCGTGATCGCCTGACTTTTTCCTCTGCGACCCTAGCCAAAGACCCTAGACGAACTTAAGGCCAACATCCGCCAGGAAATAGCCGACATATCGGCCGAATCATTGGTCAAATTGATGAAAAATGCGGAAAAAGAGCACATTTGACCGTCAACGTCTAAAGTAGCCATTTGCGTGATATCATTTTCTAAAAAGTAGCTGGAACAAATCTTGAACTAAAATAAATGATTACACTGCGCAACACATTTTTCTAACGAAGAATCGGCTAATACAAGTCGATAGTACTGGTCTAGAATAACAAAACCCTAAAAGGGTTTTGAAAATTTAGCTAGCTTTCAAAAGATTAGACATTAAAAATTTGCTTCTTGCAACTTATTTTTTAAAAACATTACACGAATGATACTTGATATTTTGTACTACTTTCTTCAACGAAATAGCATATAATATCATTAACAAATTTAACATTATATTACTTTTCCATATCAAGAAGTTTAGACTATCCATTACATGACTTTTGTAAAAAATAGACAGTAATACTATTAACAAAAATGTATAGAATTTAATAAAGTTTGGATTTTAAAATTTTTGTTTTTATTCACTCAACAGCTCATTTATTTACAACAGCTCAACTTTGAAAGGCTATAACTTTTAAAAGCGAGCTAACTTTTTAAAAACTTCTTACGGTTTTGTTACTCTGTACCAGTACTACCGACCTGTGTTTGTCGCTTCTCCGTTAGACTCCATGACCCTAAAATTGTTGCATAGTGTTATCCAAATGAACAACAAAAAAATTGTTTTTTTTAATGTTTTTTCAGAAAGAAATGATTTCTCTTTAAATGGCCTACCCTGTTTTTGAATACATATCGTTCATTTACTAAAAGACTGTCATAAGTCAAAAAACACGATTTTTGAGTTAACGATGCAGAATTATTCATTATGTCACGCTTCATATTGTGTAAAAATTTCATATTAATATCTTGTCTGCGGGTGAGAATTATAAGGTTTCTTCTTTTTCTGCAAAGTGGGAGTTAATTGAAAAGTTTAAACGCGTTTTCTGCAAAATTGCGTTTTTTGAGTTATGACAGTCTTTTAGTAAATAAGCGATATTTTTTTTCTGAATTCATGTGAACTCTTTATTGTAATAACTTTGTTTGTTATACAAGGAGGAATGATCGAAAGCCACTGGTGGTGTAAAACTTCAACACACTAAACCACCTCAATGACAGAACGGTGTAACACTCTTGGGACAACTACTGGTACTATGTCAGGAAGCCGTTGTGAGCATTAACGCTCAAGTGTTAGTCAATTGTCATTCTGTCAAAATGTCTGCCTCTTTCTGACCCAATATTTATCTTTTCCTCACCGGCAACGTAAAAAATAAAAATTACTGGCAACGTAAAAAATAATTCTTATTTGAAATACTTATCAAGCAATGGAAACAATATTTCTTATAAAATAAAAGTTACCGGCAACGTAAATAATAATTCTCTTTCGTAATACTTATCAAGCAACGTAAAAAATATTTTTTAATAAATAATAATTATAGCCAACGAAAAATATTTATGTTATTTTGTAATAGTTATATTGCAACATTTTTCATGAAAAACTTGTAACTGTTACGTCTCTGATATGTTTATAATATTCGCGAAATCTTAAGCCTTCGACACAGACAAGAAATTTGGCATGAAGGTTGCATTGTGATGCTGCCATATTTTAAAAAAGAGCGTTCGGGAAATTACGGACCACTTTTGTAGAGGAATTACGGAACACTCAATTCTTGACATTTACCTAGTTAAGTTCGTGTATTTGTTGCATATAAGTAATTTTTCGTGCAAAATTTAAACACAACAATACAGCTTGCATCAAACCACATGTTTATCACACATAATCAGGGCCGTCGAGAGCAAATTCGGGCCCGGTGGTGATAACCTCTGGGCCTTCCTCACCCGCCCTCTCTTCCCACCACAAATGAAACAATATATATCTTCGTACTGCTCACTAAGGAATGTGTTTCAGGATTCGGAATATATAAAAATACAAACACAAATATCAAAAAACAAAATTTATTCTGTACTTTAAGTTCGAATATCGAATATAATAAGTTTCCATTTTACTTTAATTGCACTTAAAGTTTTTCCTATCAACTCTCATAATGCGCAGAATTCATAAGTACGCCTTACTTGTTTTGGCTGATGCGAAGCAATTGATGATCTCTTCAAAATTTAATTTTCTTGCTAATTTCGCTTCCAGGCATAGAGTGGCTAAACTTGAGACTCTAGTTTTAGTTGCGCAGGATCGATGGAGGTTTTTTATTCTTTTTTAATATAGGGCCCTGGCCCGTCTGCAAAATGTTTTCACGATTGATAGATGATAAATAATTTTCATGGTTTGTAATTCAATTTCATACGCATAGATGCTTGTTAAAGTTTTTCTGGATTTTAGAATTTGGATTGAAATCCGGGCCTCCTCAAAAACTCCGGGCCCGGTGGGAATCCCCCCCCCCCCCGACCCTCCCCCTCTTGTCGGGCCTGCACATGTTATATCGTCTATATACGCGTATGCGATAATAAACAAGCAATTTGTACCAACAATTTTCGTGCCCGCGCTGACGACTGCGGGGGAAAAAGTAATTGGTTTTTTTTTCTATTCGCTTGACTTTAAAGTGTCATAACTTTTAGCTTTAGCGGTTAGCTGCATCTGGCAATTCTTTTTTGCTTAACAGGAGACAAATCAGCTGATTATTTGTGAAAATTTTATTGAGATCGGTGAGTTGTGTTAAAAGTTATTGCAAAGCAAAGATGAGTGAAAAGATTTGTGCTGTTTATGATGAAGGTACTTTTTCCCAATCAACTGCCAGAAAACGGTTCGCTCGCTTTCTTTCTCAAAATTGTGAAGTGAATTATGCTCCTCGACTAGGAAGATGATGCTGTGTGTTTGGTGGAACTATACCGATATCATCCATAATGAGCTAATACCGCCTGGCCAAACGAAATTGAAAAAGAGAGGCCGGAATCGATCAATAGGAAAGGTGCTGTGTTGTTGACCCGCCAAAAACTAATAGGCTTTGGATGGGAAGTTTCGATACATCCACCGTATAGTCCTGACATTGCATTTTTTAATAAATATAAAATTTTTTTAGTAATTTATGTTGTATATTTTTAAAAACGCCGAATACTTTTTCCCCTTTCCCTCTCATATTTAAGTAAGTACATACTTACAAAAAACGATTTTCTTCGAGAATTCTGCATTAAAATTACTTTTGTTATTAATGTTATATCAAGCCATGAATCTGCATAAACAAATTACATATTTAACATTTCTATGTGCATGCGAAATTTTATCGCTTTATTCGTAATTGATAATAGTGAAATTATGTATTATCATTTGTAGCTCGACCGGTCTTATTTGTGTGAGACACTGCAAATAGGTTTGCTTGTTTTGTTTTTGTTTCTATTCGCATATATGTGACACGCCTATACAAAAGAAATAACAAGCAACAAGCCTTTTTCTATGCTTACATATTCAATCAAATTGCCAAAAAATAAAAGTAGGTACATTACTTTTTTTATATACCTACATTTGAAGACGTTGACATTTACTTTTTGCATATTTACTCTCGACAACAATCACGTAAATTGTTGGTTTTGTGTTGCTGTATTTGTGGTTGCAATGCAAATATTACACTAAAATAACGAAAATAGTTACCACCAGCAACTTTCAGTAAGAAATGATACAATGTTGCTGTTGCTGTTGCTGCTGTTGCTACTATCTACTCCACGCATATTTGGCAATTTCTTTGATTCAGTGCCTGTAGTAATTGCCGTCAAGTAAATTTGTATGTATTTTTCCTCTTTTTTTTCATTCATCTATTAGGTTTGTTAATTTTATTACTTGATATTCGTCGTTTGTTGTTTATTGTTTTTGTAGATATTATTGTAATTTATTAGCTAGATATCGCTATCGCTATGAATGTATGTATGTAAGTATGTACACGTTTGTTACCTCCTTATTGCCGCCTTATAAACATTTGGCAATTATGTTTATGCTTTATGATTTGCTAATATATCAAATAAAATTAATAGTAATTTTATCTATTATTTTTTTTTCACTATTTCACTTGTAACTTTTATATTGTCAATTAAATATTTGGTAATAATTTCGTGATATGATTTACAATTGTTTGTTTGTTTAGTCTCTAGTGTAGTAAAGTGTTGAATGTTTAAAATATTCCAATTGCATTATTAGAGACGTGTGTTTTTAGCCTTGATAAACACTTCCGATAATATTAAAAATCTGCGCCTTTAAATTTCGATTACATAATATTATTAAATATATGTATTTAGGTACAAGAAAGCACTCACTTTGAATACAATTTTGAACCTGCATGCTAATTTTGCCTGAAAAAGGCAAGGAAAACGGAATCATTAGCCTTAGCTGATGAAAATTATGCTTTGAATTCTCAAGTAGCTCACTTCTTGGGCTTCCTGGATTCCTGGATTCCAAAATTTTGTAAAGACCTTTAAAACGAAGTTTGGTAAAGAAAAAACGAAACTTAAGTAATGCATCCGAATTAAATTCATTCACACACAGTTAGGTTAATGATTTTTGAGAGTTCTGAAATTAAATATCAAAACTTACTTGGTATGCTCACAAACATATTAATTGTTTCCAAATTCAGATCAAAAATCATTGCCCAGACAAAAAAACCTTTCCAAAAATTCAGATCAAAATTCACACCAAAAACTTCAGGCCAAAAACGCAAACCAAAATTGAACCAAATTCAAATTAAAATTTAGGCAAAAATTCGGACCAAAATTTATTTATCTGTTCTAAATTAGAATTAAAAATCAGACTAAAATTTAAACCAAATTCAGACAAAAATTTAGACAAAAAATCAAACCAAACTTAAAACCAAAATTAAGATAAAAAATCAGACCAAAATTATGACTAAAAATTCAATCCAAATTCAATTCAAAGCGAACTCGGATCAAAAATCAGGCCAAATATTATACTGAAATTCATATCAAATTCAAACAAAAAATCAGAACGAAATCAAAACCAAAATAGGGGGTAAAACTCTGACTACAAAGAAACCAAATTCAGATCAAAAATCAAATTCGAAGAGTTCCGTCCAAAAATCAAAACAAAAACATAAGCAAAATTAAGACAAAAACCAGTCCAAAATACGACCAAAATTCAATAAGACAATCAGACAATATAGACTGAAATTCAGACCAAAAATCTGAAAGCCCAAAATCAGGTTAAAAATCACACAAAAGTTCAGACAAAAAAGAAACCAAAAATCAATTCAGACCAAAAGAATTTATACTTAGGCTTAAATAAAAATTTAAACCAAAATGCAAACCAAATTCAAGAGAAAATCCAGACAAAATCTGACCGAGACTTATAACCAACAAGACTAAAAACCAAACATCATTATCAAGCTCTTCAAAAGTAGGACATCCATAAATAAACCATGAAATTTAAGATTTGATGTATTCTAAGTATATACATTAGGCCGGGGCTATTTGTATGGATTATGATTCCTCTTGCCATTCCGAACAAAAAGTTCTTCAACAACATAGGTCTAAAATGAATTTCGAGGCTCTGGAATTTGATTTTTATGGAAAATGTTCGGTTTATATAGAATTTTCAAGGCACTTGGAATTTTTGTAATTACCCAGTGCAACAGTAAATTTCAAATATCGAATAGGTATATTTTTAAGTGTAATTTGGGGTCGCTGAATCCGGCTCTGTACTCAGATTTTCTCTATCACGTCTAAGATCCCTGGTATGGGGGCCGAAATCCATAATTTTGGTATACGTGGGACCAATATAAATTTTTTTTTATTTTACTTTGTACATGCCTCATAGCTAAGAGAAAGTTGTTGTGGAAGGGAGGAAAAAATTACTAAGACAAAAATACTCCACCATCCCTCCTTACCCGCCCTTTGGGGTGTTATATGAAGCCTCAATTCGATATATGACTATAACGAGTAACCGATAGCGAAACCTATCATTAGGTTTTGATAAGAAATATTTTACATCGAAAAATAGTTTGGGTCACCGAAGGTTAAAATTACCTGGTCCAACATTTTTTGAAAAATTAATCCTTGAAAAAAAATGTTGTTTCTTATAATTCCTTTGTACTGGTCATACCTTGTGAGGTTATTTTTCCGAGAATACGGGGGTGGAGGTAGTTTTGATGTTCTAAGACCCCTATTACTTTCTGATAAGCTAACTTTTTCTCAAACACACTATAAAACTTTTATCAATCATTTAGCCTGTAGGAAAACATTGCTCAAAGCTGTACTTAAAAAACTCCCAGAATTTGCGGTATGGAGCTTAGATGTAAGATTCTTGTATTCAGAAAAACGTGCTTCTTTTTCTACTAAACAACTTTTCTATAGACACGAACAACGATAAGACATAAAATAAGAATCTCCTGGTACAGTCTTATTAAAGCAATTTTCATGATTTCATGTACCGTTATCTCGAAAATCTGACGTGATGGAGCAACATGGTCTTCAGATTCGAGATCAACGACCCCAAATTACTCAAAACTATATGTCAAATCGTCAGTCCGCTTTTGCCTGTTTCACAGTGTAATAAATGAATGAAGTAAGAAAATAAAAAAATTGTGTTTTTGTATAAAATTATCACTCAAACCACCAAACATGCTATTTTCGATAGGGCCCCTATCGGACGCTTAAGTTAAAATAAATATCAAAAATGAACTTCTCGTATGAAAAAGCCCGCGAGTACTAATTTTCACAGAAAAAGTAATTACAAAAATTTCAAGTGTCTTAAAAATTCTATATAAAACGAACATTTTCCATAAAGGAATAGGAATCATAATTTCGACGGCGCCGTATCGGTTGCCAAATCGCCCCGGCCTAATATACATGGGACATTCTCCGTCTGTCCAAAATTGGTTAAGGTATTTTAGAGCATGTTTGGGCTCAAATGAAAGCTTATTATCTCTAGTTTCAAATGCAACAAGGACTTTTTTGCATGATGGCGGACCAATGTGGCGGCTGCAAGCCTACCACCTCACCATAAAATAATAGTTTTATCAAGCGTACTTTTACCCAAGTCATCATAAAAAAACAGATAAAGTTTTTTTTCGAATATTTTTTTTCGCTGAATATGAATCCAATATTATTTTTTATAGGGAATGTTGCATGTTGTCTCCAACTTCAAAAAAGGTTCAAAAAGGCTGTTATTCGGGTCTCAACCCTACCCAAGTCATCATAAAACGACGGAAAAAGCCTATTTTGTGTAGTTTCAGCTGATGAACATGAATCTAATATTATTTTCCACGAGAAATATTACATGTCGTCTCTAACCTCAAAAAATTAAAAATCCCAAAAAACTTTTTTTCGTGTCTCACGTGCCCCAAATCACCAGGAAACTTCCCAAAAAACTTATTCTTTCTTATATCATAAAAGAAAAATTATAATTTGTTAAGTAGTGTAATTTGTCCCAAACATATCAGAAATAAAGTAATCAAATTTTGCAGCCATATACTATATTTATATTAAATATGTAATATTTGTATGCAAAGTCATGGCTCCACATCATAATAATTGGTGAAAGAAAAAAAGTAGATTAAAATTCCACATGTAAAGCATAGACTCGGCTCTAGCATTATGCACCTACTCTCACCAAGCACTCTTTTTCATAGTGTGCTCTCATTGTGTGCACTCACGCGCTCACATTCTTCTTCCTTACGCTCTTTGAAACTGCATATCCACATAGATATGCGAAAATTACATAATTTCGAAAGCCAAAAGGCAACAACAACAGCACACACCAAAAAAAAATAAATAAATAAAAATGTCAGCGACTAAAACAACAACAAAAACGATGTAGTTTGTCGTCGCCAATATCAACAACAACAAAATGTCAAATGACGCAAAAATGCATCACATACACACACACACACGCACACAGCTTAATACAGCACAACACTGCAATAACATCAACAACATTGCAATTAGGGTGGCAGCATGTCGGCATGGAATGGCTTGGCATGAGGCATGACTGAAATACGTACAACTGAAATATAGGTTATGTTATCATCATCAACATGAGTGGGTTGAAATTGTTCATATTCGAGACTCGAATTGACTCTCTCTCATTGAAGTAATACATAAATTACATGCATAGTTACAAAAATAAATATGCGACTACGTGTGTGTGTGTGTGTAAGCCAACATTTAAGCTTATAACCAACAAGTGAAATGATAAAAACACAAACATAACAAACAAAAAAATAATAACGTTTAAATAAAAACAAGGAAATACTTGTAGTTATTTTGTATGAATTTCATGCTTTGGCACATTTATATACCTACTTTTTTTGATTTTGTTTTTTTTTTGTTTTATGATTTTCCTCCCCTTATTATTCAAATGTAAATTTTTATAGCATTGATTCCGCATTTTATTTTCTTTTTTTTGCAGAAAAATAAATAAATCTTTTAGGTAAATATGTATAAATGTTAATGCAACCATAAAATTGCACATATTTAAATTTCTATATTGTCTAGTTAGAGTGAGTGCAGTGCATTTTATTGCACCTACTATACTGCAGAATTGTGTCATTTTCACAGCAGGGTTACCAACATATCAACAGTTACAATACTTTGTGACAATGTATGCGTTATGTATTTATTTTTGTTAAATATGCCATATTGCTGCTAAATTATGCAGGAAGTTGCATTTACTTCAAAGAGGCGTTATTATTATTTTTCGTCACAGTCACTTACAGAAAGTGAGATTTTTAATATTCATAGATAGCGTTCAGTCTTATAGGCACGCTCATGAGAAGAGAACGTGTATTATTTTTGATATATTTGTCTAGATGGATTGACCCGCCCCCCCCCCCCCCCCCCCCAAAGAACATAGTACAAACCGAAAAAAACTTTTCGACGAATAGGAAATTATGAATGGAAAATGTTGGAATGAGCTTTAGATGGGAATTGAAAAACCGACTCGATGAAAGTCTTTTTGCCATATATTTCTTGAAGCCAATTTCGCTTACTTTTTGTAATAATTGTTTTCAAAATTGCATTAGAGTTTGCTGCCCAAGACCTTATTTTTATTGGAAAGTTTTACAAATTTACCCCGGCAGCGAAGTAGTCGCAGCAACACTCTGGGTAATAGCTTAAAGATCAAGCTATTCAAGACCAACACACTCTCAGTACTATTATACCTGGAAGCAGAAAATGCCAGGCATCTGCAGGTCTTTGTCAATGGGTGTCTAAGAAATATGTACAAAATTTGTTGCACTACAGATAAAAGCAGCTAATGGGTCGTACACATATTACTTAACGCAGTTTTTGACCAATTTTGACCCCATCCCCACTGGACGTAACACATCGTAACAAAACTTTCGTACCTCCCACACGGGAATTTAACGTTTCAGTTTTACCCCAGACGCTATAGATTGGCTATATCTATCAATGCAATCATTTCAATATTTTAAATCTTTTGACTTCGTTTGAAAATGACAGAATTATTCCATTCTTTTAACGACTGAGGAGTTAATTAAATAATTTTGAAGTCAGTGACGAATTATTCTTTTGTAAAATCATATTCGATATCATGAATGTGCAATCTGTTGTATAAAGTCTCGATCTGAATAATTCAGTGATTGACTTGGAAGTCATTTAATTAAAGTCATTTGTAGTCAATTGAATTCGTTGAAGTCAATTGAAATCGTTTAAGTCAATTGAATTCGTTGAAGACAATTAAATTCTTTGAAGTCAAATGAATTCGTTGAAGTTAATTGAATTCTTTAAACAAATAAATCCAATGAATTATTTATTTGGTTCAATTAAGAATCTTATACATAAAGAGAACATTAACAAATTCGGCAAAATTATTGAAACCCCTAAGTTCCATGAAAAGGAGTTGTTGCTTGTTCTGAGCAAATACTCTTCCTACATTGGCTACATTTTTTGTGTCTGATTGAAAAAAAACTTAAAAATTTCAAATTTTCTATACATTCATTAAAAATAATAAAATAACTTCACTAAATTGACTACAAGACTTCAACCATAATATGAGAGTTTTAGAGGAAAAGTGGTATAACTTCTACGTTCAGAAAAAAGTGGAATAATTTTACTTAAGAGCAAAAGCAAAACGAAATATGTTCAGAGCAAAAGTGAAACGAAATATGTTCAGAGCGAAAACGGAATAAAAAACTATGTTGTTCTTGCTCTGAAAGAATTGTTATACCATTTTTGCTCTTACTTTTAAGGCGTTTCATTTTCACTCTAAACCGTATTGCTTATGCCATTCTTGCACTGACACTAAATTATTATTTCACTTTTGCTCTTATATAAATTTTAGCCCGCTTTTCCTCTCAATCTGTCATTTATCATTCGAAAGTGATATAAAACCGAATCGTCCTCATTTGAGAGGCTGAGAGGAAAAGTGGTATAACTTCTACGTTCAGAAAAAAGTGGAATAATTTTACTTAAGAGCAAAAGCAGAACGAAATATGTTCAGAGCAAAAGTGAAACGAAATATGTTCAAAGCGAAAACGGAATAAAAAACTATGCTGTTCTTGCTCTGAAAGAATTTTTATACCATTTTTGCTCTTACTTTTAAGGCGTTTCATTTTCACTCTAAACCGTATTACTTATGCCATTCTTGCACTGATACTCTAAATTATTTCTCTTTTGCTCTAATATAAATTTTAGCTCGCTTTTCCTCTCGGCCTGTCATATAACAGTCGTTGCCTTTAAAAAGGCATCGTGAGTTCAATTTTAAAATCATAAGCTCAAAATGGAATGAAGGGCTACAGTCAGTAATTAATTGGTTTTCAATGACTGTATCTCGAAATAACTGTATTTTTTTACAGCTCTGCCTCTTAACTTGCAAATTAGGGAAATCTATTTTCTGTTTGAATTCAATATTTTATTTCCAAAGAGCTCTTCGGGACTCGTTAATGTCCCAAATAGTCCTCCAGTCATTTGTGTATTTTTTCGTTCTTCCAAGAATTCTTTTAACTCAAGAGCAACGATCATAATGGCTGAAATACGCCAGTCAATTTTAAGTTAAAAAGTGTGTACAACCTTCACTGTCCCGCATTATAACTTCTAAGCAATCGTGGTTCCCGCAAAACATTTCTACCGAGGAATTGACTTTCGTTAAGTAATTTAAATTAAATTTTGTTGTTCCCTTCCAATTTTCCCACATTGATACATTGAAAATGTCATTGAACTATTTTATTGACTAAAAAAATAATCAAAAATATTTTTACCTTCAAAAACTGTTTTTAGTTTGTAGTTTTATTTTCCAACTATTTATTTTTCTTTTATGAAAAGTGTGAATTTTTTTGACACATAGACCAAAAATAGAAAAGAAGATGAAATGAGAGAAAAAAATACCACAATGGCAACAGTTTATTGTAAAGCAATGTTAACCAAAAATGTAACTAAGCTTAAGAAAATTAAAAAAAAAATATCATCAGCTCAGCACAATTACAGCCAATGTCATTAAAAAAAAAAATAAAACTAAACTAAGCACAATAACAATAGAAAAACATTTTTGTGGTGAATTATGCTTTAAAAAGACAATTTTCAGAAATAAATAAATGAGTTTTAGTGACTTCTTTTCATAGCATACAACAACAAAAAATTACAGTAAAATACCGTAAAATGTTTTGTTACGTTCCAATTCTTGGTAATAGTTTTGTTTTGGGTTAATTTACGTTAACCTAATGATGAGTATTAGTCTAGTCGTCTAGTTTAAGTTTGACTGGCGGGGCTTAAAGTTGATTGTTCAGTGCATATTTAATTTAAACTGTTAATGTCAGCTCAATTGTATATACATATGAGCGTCAATGGGTTAATGGTTACTTTCTTTCTTTCTTTCTTTTTTTATTTCTTTTTTTATTTCTTTTTGTCCACTTACCGTTATCAGCGATGCATCTTCAAGCACATCCGATTTCAAATTTCGGCCACCGCCCGCCAAATTGGCATTACTGGACAATAACACGCTATTCAATAAATTCTTAAAACTTAACGATGTATAACTAAATGGTGATAAAATGGTGAAGGCTTGCGTTGAGCTTGCGGAAAATTGCAATAATAAAAATGTAAGAAGAATATGCGAGGAAGTCAATGAGAATTGTCCAAGAGCTGCGCTAGGTTGAAGTTGATTTGGATGATGACGCCGGCGATTTATAGTTTCACTTATCAGCATTTCGATTTCGATTAGTAATTATTAGTACACGTAGTAGTTTAGAAATGGAGGTAGTCTACTAGAGGTAGAGCTGTAAGACAACGAGTAGCTATAAGGGTAGTCTGATAGCTAGGAAGACAGCCACTTGTGCATGCACTGCGGAGCGGAAAAACCTGCACTTTTTTTCTTTCTTTCTTTTTGTAATAAAAATATTTCTCTTTCACCTAGATATTTATTTATAAATATATTAATATTTTATTTAATTTTATTTCTTTTCATAAACTTGTTTCTCGAATTATAATTTTTCTGTTTCTTTTTTGAATCAGGAAGTTCAAAATTTATTTTTTTTAATACTCGCGCGCGTTTTTGTGTTTTTCTTTTGCTTTAATAACGTTTTTTCATCATTATTTGCGTTTTTTGTTGTTGTTGTTGTTGGTTTTTCGATATTTTCTTGTGTGTATATTAATCAAATGTCATGATCAATGCCACTTTGAGTATGAAATTTTATACTATTTTCTTTCTATAAAAATAAATATATAGGTAAACAAATTTATAAAATTTCTTCCTTGTTTTAACGTTTTCGTTTACTTATTTTTTCAGTATTCAGTTTTAAATTTTACTACCGCTCAGCACCAGACTCGTCAGACAACTGATATTGCCCATTTTCAACTTGGCTTACTCTACACATGCAATGCATCGCACAAAGCTAAGCGTTAAGTCAAGCTAGAGCAAGCTGCTTCATACTTGTTGGTGCTCACACATGTTCGAGATGGAATTATTTGGATACGACAAGGTAAGTAAGTCACAACTTCATATATATGTATGTTTGTTTTTCTTATACTTCCAAATGATCAATCCAGATCATTAAGAGATCATTAAAGGAATCTATGTAGTTTTGGAAAACTTTTGTTGATTAGACTTGATATTTTCAAATAATTGTTTTTTTTAAACAAAAATTACAGACTTACGCGAATCGACAGTGATCATTTGAAAGCTTAGGAATACGAGACGTATAAAACCAGGAGTTATTATTATTATTTTCTGAAGGAAATAAGATTGCTTGAATTGTTTTAATCTTTGGCATAAAGAATGTGAATGTGAATATACAATCAAAGTTAAGACATCTGTATCGCATTTCGTCTTTAATTGAAAATCTATAAGAAGTATCTAAGAAATCGTATTATAAATATACAAAGAATAGATTCTAGTTAGTTATGAACCCTGAAGTGGTCTAGAAAATCTGCAAAACATATGGTTGAAGTGATCTAGTAATTTGTTTTTTTTTTAATTCGGTTATCTTTAGTCGTATGAATTATGAACTTGATTTAGAAATTTACATTACACTCAGAAAGCTTTTCAAATTTTTTCCAATTCGATTATAATCAAGTGAATTATGTGTACCAAAGTGATCAAGAAATGCTAAAATTCGCATAGAATTTTGCACCTAGTTTTCGCCATGCGCTTTCAAAAATGATCTAGAAATTTATTACATAGAACCCCCAATCGATATAAAAATTAAATATTTGAGAAAGTTTATCAAAAATTTTCAGAACTTTCCAGTTTAAATTGCAATCGAGTGATTTTATTGTGTTTTAGAAATTCGCATCTAATTTTAATTGTGTTAATGTGGTCTATAAATATTTATCTTAATTTTCATTCTTTAAAGTGATTTACAGTACTAATTCAGCTGATCGAACTAGTTGGTCGAACTTCAACTAATTTGAATACAACACAAATCTTCTATGATCTGAAAAGAGAAAAATGCCGGAATTATTGACAAACACACACATATTTGCAAAACATATGTACGAAACTTTATAGGCCTCATTAATGTATGTGTCTCATTCATCTCTAATCACTGCAGTCGGCAGTAAACAACACTGTTTAACAAAATTGAGTTTTGTGCTAAGGAGTGAGATTGAAAAAATCTTAACACACGTTTTACCTAATAATTTTTTTTTGGGTGTAAAATTTAAAAATTTCTTTGATCTAGTTATCTTTGAAAAATATGTCAGTTGTTATTTTTAATGACAAACATGTTGATTTATTGTGAGTTTGATCAAAATGAGTGAAAAAAAGAAGTACGTCTTAAAATTATTAAAAATTTTCAAAAAAATCCAAATTGGTCTTACAAAAAATTGGCCAAAGAATTGAAGGTCTGTCGTCAAACTGTTTCCAATGTTATTAAACAGTTTCAGGAGAATTTGACCATCGATAGGAAACCTGGTTCGGGAAGAAAACAAGGACCACATGATATTGGAAAAGCCAAGAAAATAGAAAGCATATTGAAAAGATCTCCAAACATATCTGGTAGAAAAGCTGCCCGGTTTGCCCAGTGCTCTGACTATTTGGTGCGAAAAGTTAAAGCCAATGCAGGTTTGAAAACATAAAAAATCCAAAAAGTTCCAGACATGAATGCTGCGAAAAATTTAGACGCCAAAAGTAGGGCTCGGAACATAAAATCGAACTTCATACAAAAATTTGGCATTCATGTTGTATAATGGACGATGAAACGTATGTACTGGCAGATTTTACGCAGCTTCAGCTTCCGGATCAAAATTTTTATGTTGCTGATGCTCAAGGAAATGTCGAAGAACAATTTAGAAAGCAGACAAAATTTCCTAAAAAATTCCTGGTATGGCAAGCTATATGCATTTACGGCAAAAGTAGCAAGTCATTTGTTACAGTGGGCTCTATAAATACCGAAATATACATCAACGAATATTTGAAAAAAAAAGACTTCTTCCTTTCATAAGAAAGCACAATGTGACCACATATTTTTGGCTCAATTTGGCATCATGTAACTACGGCAAGAAAGCTCTGGGTTAGTACCAAAGTAATAACATAGTTTTTGTACCAAGAGAGGCGAATCCTCCAAATTGTCCGGAGCTAAGACCAGTGGAGAGATATTGGGCTCTTGTGAAAAGAAACTTAAAGAGCACAAAAAAGGTGTCCCAAAATATCAAAGATTTTAAAAGGAGATGGGCAAACAGTTCCAAAAAGGTGTCTGAAACAACTATCAAATCTCTATTAGAAGGCTTACCAAAAAAGGTCCACGAGTTCATAAATAGTGGTGGTTAGAACTATGAAAGTTATATTTTTCTGTAATTTGTAAAATATTATCAATTAAATAATAAAAAAACCAAAACTCTAAGATCAACCGTTTAAAAATTATTGAATTTTATATACATATGTTAAGATTTTTTCGATCTCATTTCTTATTTATATTTTATCTCTAGATTGAAAGGGAAATTATTACGTTTTTAATAAAGGTCCAAATTGGTTTTTGAGGAGTAGTAGGTAGTAGAACTAATAATGAAATTTTGATGTAGAAAATTTTTTCCTATAAAACTCCCCCTGGAATTTCTTATCTTATGCCTGAAGCTCATTTACCTTCGTGAATAAGAAATAGGGAAAACAGTAAAGTAAAACTTGATCTTGATTTTGTTGAAGTGGTTGTATCATTATCTTATACGTTATGAACACGACTTGATTGTATGAAATGTTAAACATGTTTCGAACTGAAATCAACGCTGCACACTTTCCTATAGAAATTTATTCTTGAAAAATTGTGTTTCTTACCTGAAAAATCACTCCAAGCATTAAATTTGCACTGTATACCTACTGTTAGAACTCCTAATACAAATTTTCTTTTCGTATATCGGTCTTTATTCTTTTTTGTCAAATTCAAGCCACAACATTTAACATAGGTTGTTGTATGTACCAAAAAATCTTTTATTTACGAAGAACGATCATAAAGACTGAGATGTTTGTTGAGTTTTGAGTGTTTTATTTACTATAGAGCATTATTATCGGGCTTCTATACTACATACTACTACTCTAGAGTAGTTTAGACAATATTTAGTTTGTCCTGTCTACCTTACGGCTCGAACGTTGCCTACCTTCGTCAACTATTCCCTTACCATCCCCACACATCATTTTGTACGGAAGTTGATGTGTCGGACCAAGGCTAAAAAAATGTGTAGGTCTGTATAATTAACTGATTTCTAATATTTTTAACTACTCTTACATAGCAAGTTCTTTCTCTTTAAGGAGCATAAAGAAATATTAGTTCTAGGACTCAATGCCATACGATGCTATATTTATATTGCTGTAACCACTAGTTGATTTAAATAGTACGGAAGGTAGAGGCTAGGGCTTTCCTTTAGTAAGCAATTAAAATTAATTAATTCAGGAGCAACAATCGCATTGGCTCATACATCGGGAAGTAAGGGGGAAAAAGGAGAAAAGGGTCCCATCCTCAACTCCTAATTTTTCCCCTTTTTGAATCTACTAGCGGTCCTAACCTATTGCTAAAACTTCCAGTTTGAGAATGTGAGTTGAAATCGAATTGTATTTTTCATGTTGAATAGTGTTATAATAAATCAGAAAATAAAAGAAAATGAGAGAGAAAGAGAGAGAGAGAGAGCGAAAGAGCTCAAAATGCAAAAATGTTTGACCCAATGCTTGCATATTTTATGAGGCCATACGCGATCAGCTGTGAGTGCAATACTCAGGCGAATATATACACACACACACACACACCCATACATTTCTACGTGTGTGTATGTATTCGAGTACTCTTGCACCTATTAAGTATTGATATCCAAAGCATAGGAAATCTTTTAAGACAAGTTTTTATTGTTGCTGCTTCTTTTCATGTGTTTTTTGTGTATTTACATATATTTTTCTGCAAATTGGCGGGCAACGTGATTTTGACTCGTGCCAAGTTGGAGTTTTTCAAATATGTTGTTGTTTCTTTTTTATGTTGTGTTTTTTCATTTCTCTAACTATTGCTGGCCTGCATGGTAGAAAAATTATTCCACTGCAGTTTACTGACTTGGTTTTCTATTTGCAGAAAGCAACGAGGAGCGGCGCCCTCAGCAGAAGTAAGTTGCAGTGGACTGCGATGTGTGTTTGGCTTGCGATTTTTTTTTTTTTTTGTTTTAACCATGTTAATTGCACTTATCTTATGGCTAAAGTAAATTTTTCTCTTCTTTTGCTGCTGGTGCTATCCACTTTTCTTCACTTTTTTCACTTACTTGCATATATTTTTGTTGTTATTTCGTTGATTTTTCTTCTTGTTGAAATTTTGTTTTGATATTTTTTTTCTTGTTGCTATTTTTTTTTGTTTGTATTAGTAGGTTGTTTTTTTTTAGGTTTTATTGTTGTTGTATGGATGGACAGATATCAAGAGATAAATATATAGGAATATATGCACGTATTTGTACGTGAATGCGGTAATGTGGGCATTCACTGTAGTCCCCCACTTATGTATATTTCATTTGTAGTCATCAGATATAAACAAAAACAATACAACAATTGAACTAGCAATTCCATTTTTAAAATGCGGGAGGTATTTGTTGTTGTTGCTGATGTGCATGTTTCGTTTGAAATTTGAATTTTGGCTTTTTGTGTGATACCACCGAACATACTGTATATATGCAATTGTTCGTAGTCACGTTATTTTGTGCCAAATGCCATTTTTTCTCACATCTCACTTGTCTGCCTGATTGCCCGTTTGTATATTTATTTGAAGCTTGTTGTTGCATAAAAATTTTAGTTTTATTTTTCTCATTTTGTTGTTTTTTTTTTTGGTTTTCAGTTTCTAACATTTGTGGTTTTTTGTTTTGATTATGCACCATTTAAATGAATGTTTTCATTGTTTTAGCCAAGTTATGTATTTGTTTAAACGTTTGCTTTACTCAAGTATTTGTCATTAAATTTTAATATGCAGTCCGATGTTTGACGCTTCATGTTGCATGAGATTAGTTTTTTTTTGCCTATTGCTGTAGCTGATTTTTAATTGATTTACTTACTTACTTTTTTCTTTGAAACTTTACTTTTGATTTACTTAATTAAATCTTAGTTTATTTCATTTATTTTTTTTTTTATTTTTTTTTTTTGCATAATTCAAGATTAAACCCAAAATTAAATAAATTTATAATGTAATATTTTTTTTAAGCCATTAAATTCAACTTCAGCAATCATTTAGCTGCATTTCAGCATCTTCCTTTTCATGTTATATAGTTTTTTATTTATGTTGGCAATATTTATATCTGATGCTGCCAAAGACCATGACACAATTTCTGACAAAGTAAAAGTGTGGCATTGTCATATTTTGATTGTTGTTGTTGTGCGTACCTATTCCCTGTAATCACAAGTGATGAGTATATTAACTTTCATGAAGCAAATAGTGATTACTGATAGATTATAAAAAAAGAAAATGTTGGTGAGGAGAAGGTTGATTTTTGGGAGTTCGAGGAGTAACCTGCCATCCTCAAATTTATTTTTCTTTTGTATCCAAGGGAAATACTTAAGTTATTTAAAAATTTCAAATCCGTTCACCGGTAATTTTCTTTATAGTATGCAGAATTTTCCCGCTATAAATTTGTCTCGGTTTTTAAGGCTGAGGTTCTGGCTATTATGGAGGCTTGTCGACTAATAAATCGTCATATCACAGATAGGTGTAAGATCGCTATTTTTATCGACAAACAGGCAGTAATAAAATCACTTCAATCCACTACCATAAAATCAAAGCAAGTTAAGAGGTGCAGGGAGGTACTGAGCGAACTAAATCATAATGCTGACATCACTCTCATCTGGATCCTTGGCCATAGGAACATTGAAGGTAATAAGAAATCTGATGAATTAGCGCGCTCTGGGGTCGTTCTTGACGAATCTTTAGAATTACCGGTTCTAGTCGCCCTGGGAGTAGTCAGGAGAGGCATGTATCTGCTCTGTCTTCAACTAGCTAATCACAGCTGGAAGTCATTAACATCCAATATAACCCCGCGTGCGACATGACCCTCATATAATGAGGATTGGTCTCGCCAGTTTTTAACCAAGGATCGTATTGACACTGCAAGATTAACGGCAGCCTACAGTGTATAGGTACCCATGCAGAGAAACTGCACCCAGAGAAATACTTACCTCGTTTGAAGAAAAACGGCTATCAAATTGAGGAAAAATGGGAATGATTTGGCGCCATAGAAATGGTTTCCTCATTTAGATATACAAAATTTCTTTGAATTGAGGAAATATTTTTTCTTTATTTTAGAGAAAAATTTCTTTGAAAGAAGGAAATTTTCCATAAATTAAAGAAATATGTCTTCAATTTGTAATAATTGCGTTTTTCAAATGAATAATATTTTATTTCAATATGAGAAATTGTATATAATTTAGGTAAAATTTTCCTCAGTTTGAGGAATAATTTTCCATAAATTGAAGTAAATTTACTATTTTTTAGAAAAAAATCCTCAATTTATGGAATATTTTCTACAATGTTGTTTTAATTAAAAGACATAGAAATCATATTTTTTTACTTGTATTCATTTATTATTTTATTTTAATAAGTATTAAGGTTTACATTCATACGTATTTTTACATACACTACAGGCATCGTCGCCTTGAAATGATCAAAAGATCCTTATGGCCATCAAAAAATTATAAATTGAACTATATTGAAAATTATTTCTTTCCAATATATATATTTTTTTTTCACAATTAATTTTTTTTTCACAAGTTATATCAACAGCCACAAACACAACCGCTTCGCGTGAAATAGAGACGCCAACTAAAAAATTCAAAAGAAAAGCAAAGCGTATGCGATTGTCTGCTAAGGCCAAAAGAGTTAAGCTAGTTTTTACCAAAATTTTGTATGGTATGATTTTTGGTATATTCGTCTCTTTCTTACATTTTTTATGCAAAAAGAAAATGTAAGTTTAATGATGCCACCTTATTTTATTCTAAATAAGGTAATTTTTCACTTTATGGTATTTTGATAGTTTTGTTTCGTAGCCAAATGGTGCTTGAATTTTTATATGCTGATGCGACTAAATTTTGGAAGAAACAGCTTTATAGAAACGTCCATTGTTCCATGCACATTTGTGTTAACAATAGACAAAGTAATTCATAAAGCTATTGTGTTTTATGCAGCGACGCGTTGTAAGGACCAAGTTTTAGAAAAAAAAATGATATATATAGATGCCCATTTACCACACCCATATTTTCTTGTATTTTGCTTACTTTTTGATCTTACTTTCCTTTAATTTTAGTTTTAACAATTTCATTAAAATTGGGGATTTTATTGCAGTTGGTGGGCAGCACCGCAACTAAATTTCCAAAAATGAAGAAATAACTTACTTCAAACACATTTTTCTTCATTTTGAGGAAAATTTACATAAACGAGAGAAATTTTCGTGGATTCAAATTGAGGAAACTTTTCCTTTGTTTTAGAGATGGGTATTTTTCTGGGTGTGGGCATTACTTTTAACACCCACTGCAGAAGTTGTGGAAACTTAAAAGAGAAAAAAACAATTTCCCACTTTCTTTGTGAATGCCCAGCCTTGGCGAAGGCAAGATATAGATTCTTGGGAAAGTATTTCCTCAATACCTTGTCCAATTACTCGGCAGCCAGTCCGAAAAATCTGCTAGGATACCTAAACTCCACGAGGTGGGTTTAGTAAGAGTGCAGCATTATTTCTAGTTCGGTGAAAAACTTGTTTCAAAATAGCGCCATAGCGCTAATTGTGACTCACAGTGGGTCCGCTGTGTGATCAACCAACCAACCATACCCTACACGCTTAGTAGAGAGGATCAGAAGAACAACCCCAGTGCAAGAGGGGAAAAAAGTCGCAACTAATAGAAATTGAAAATCGAGGTTTCTTTTCTTCTCATTGAAATTTATGTTGCTTAACTTGCACCAACTAGAATTTACTTCACTCTTCTTTACTCTTCATTTTTACTAACATTTTATTTATATTATTTAAATCAATCAGAAGAAAGGTTGGTAAATGAGAAGGATTTAATTTAGGTGTCCTGGTATTTACCAGACAGTTCTACCAACAGAGTGATTATCAATGCCGCTTCAATGGTCTGGTGGCAGCGTGCTAGATCTCATGATTTGAACTGTTCCCGACTCGATTCCCGGCAATGGTATAGCCTTGTCTAATATCGAAAAATCAAGATGGACTTGGATAAACAAAATCGTGATCCCCATAAAATAACAGTGTACTATGTTCCGCTGGAAAATTGAGTACCAGAATAAAAAGATGGAAAACAGATTAATTTTTCCTTTTTTTTTGTTTTTTTTTTTTTTTTGTTTCTAACTTCGCATAATAGTATGTAGCTACTACCTTAACAAACATACATATCTACTGCAATTGGTTGCACACATTCTCTTTTCAAATTCAAATTGGCATAATTTATAACACCTTAAAAAAAAAAACAAAGAAAATGTTTCTAAAGTATTTCATTTCTACACTCACAATTCTTTTGTCTCATTTGCGTTTTGTTTCTTTTACGTTAGTTGTCCTTGTCATACTTTTCTTTTTTGGGTAGTAATTTTTTACTACCCATTCATATCTTCATCTACCTACTACTTTTAATGCACTGTAAAACAAACAAACCAAAAAAAAAAAAGTGCTAAAATGTGTCAACTGCAATACTTTTGTCATTAAAATTGCATTTAATGCAAAAAAAAAAAAAGTAAAAACACATTTAATTCACTAACAGCAACCAGCAACAGCATCCAAAGTGAATTACAACAATAACAAAAACCACAAAACTAAGAAATAAAAAGCATTGCAAAAAAAAAGTACTAAAAAGCAACAAATTTAAAACAAAAGATAAAATCCCTGCCAAGGTTAAAATGGATTAAATCACTTTAGTGCTTAAAACAAGAAAGAGGGAGAAAAGGTGAAGAGACGAAGATGATGAAGAAGCTACTGTTGCTGCATTTAAGTGTATGTAGTTAAAATCTACTTCTACCCTCCTTTGTGGTTTTTTGGCTTTTTGAATGTAGGTTTAATTTCTTTCTGTTTCACAAAAAGTACAAAACCCATTTCGCGTTATTGCGTTTTCTCATGACATTTCAGTGTCACGCACTATTTAAGCCACATCAAAACCAAACCAAAAGCCAAAAACAAAACAAAATGGGAATATATTTATTACGAAAGAAAAGGCACACATGGTGCAAAATAAAAAAAAGAAGCACTATTGCACCTTATGACCTTGCAGCTTGGTATTAAATTGCAGTAGTGCTTCAGTTTTGTTGTTGTAGCTTTTTGGTGCCTAACTTTTGTACTTTGTACTTTTACTGTTCCCTTTGCACTATCTCTCTCTTTCTCTTGGCTGCCTGTAATTTTGTTGTTCCCGATACATTTTACCTCTCTCACTCTTTGTCTTTTGAATCATTACCAGCGATGCCAACTTGCGGTGAATTCCCCGATTTGCGGGGAATTTTACTGGGTGCGGGGAATCGGCGAATCCGCTGTTTTTTGCGGGCAATTTGAAGTCGTTCAGCATTTAGTCATAAAAGTCTGTAGAATATTTTTTGTCAAATTTTATGTAATGTAAAACGTTTAACTTACGCAATATTTCATATTTTGGGTCTTAAAATCTTCGTCTTTTCTTAAGTGGGCGTTGTGATTTATTGGTTTGGAAAAATCGATTTTTAAAAAGGAGTGCTATTTGAAAGTATTATATTTCGAAAGTATTTTGTGAAAATTTCCCTTTCAGCCGTTCAGAAAGCAATGCCTTAGTCTAGCACCTCCTGATTAATAACTCTTAATCCTAGCTGACTAATCTGTAAACTTACAAATTATGATCAGCCATCATAAAGAAGATGAAATATATTTTATATGTTAAAAACCGATGGTCAAAACTTTGAACCCGTTTTTCTCAATATAATGGTTTTGCCATTTTTTATTTGAACCAAAAAAGAGCCCGTCTTCTCCTTTGAGAACTTTAATGTCCAAAAGTGGACTGAACGTCTAGTAACTCGCAACACCCCATCTCATTCAAATTTGGTGTGGCAACCACTACTCAATAGGATTAAACTTTGTGCAAGCTTGAGCCGGATCGATTTTGAGAGTGGGTTCCCTTGAAGTGAAATCTCCCATGTGCCAAAAGAATTCCGGATTCAGAAGGTACATTTCTATTAATCTACCAGTTCTGTAAAAATTGGTTAAGTTTTGGACCGAGAAAGTTCAGGGTCGCTTTAATATAATACTCATTGATGTCAATATTAGGTAATTTTTCGTTTTTGTAAAATGTTGTGTCGCGCTGTTATAATATGGAATTTTATCGATACGGGGAATTCGATTGAAAATCGGGGAATTTCTCGAGGGCTATCGGGGAGAAAGAAAAAATGAGTTGGTATCCCTGATCATTACATAGTTTATGTACTCCCTCTAACCTTGGCTGCTCTCTCCCTCTCTTACTCTACAGCCCGTGACATGTTCGTTGTTGCCCCTTGAAAGCTAATAGAAATGAAATGATAAAAAATGTTGCAAGAATTACAGGTAGCACTAAGTATGTAAAATAACAACATCAACAAAAAAAAAAAAAAGTTAAAATAAAGTAGGTGAAATTACGTACATTTGTTGTTGCTGCACTTTTTGTTGTTGTTGATTTTTACTCCACAATGCACTCAAGCATTGAAATCATTACGTACTAAATTTAAACGCATTTTGGCAATGTGTTTTGCTTTTTTGTTTTTTTTTTTTTTGTTGCTGCTTCTTTACATACTAACAACGAACAACACCAACAGTGCCAGTAACAACAACAACAACAAACACTAGTACATGTATTTGCATTCTTCATTGCTCTCGTTAATGTAGTTGTTGTTTGCTGCTGCTGCTGCTGCTGTTACCATTGTTGTTATAATAAAATAAAAAATTAATCACAGTTCAGCTCTCAATTCAACTCGATTCAGTACAGAGCTGCATTTTTGTGGCGCGTGTTCATGACATTCTTTTGCACTACACACACATGCATGCGTTTTTGCTGCACTTTTTTTTTTTTGTATTTTTCTGCTGCGGCTGCAATTTTTTGGCTTCTGGTGCAAGTTTTTTGGTTTTATTTTTTGGGCTTTTATTTGTTTTATTTTTCATACTCACCTTGACATCACAAAATTTTTGAGCTACTCCACTACTGCTGTCATTTTATTTTTTATTATTCATTGTGTGTATTTTCGGTTGAAATATTTACATCTCTCAGTTAAGTAAAGCGATTACAAGGAATTTTAGGAATTAAAATTCAAACAAAATGCATTTGGGCAAAAGTATTTTTACTCGCTCGTTTGTAGATTGCAATGCTGCTAAAATTTTGAGGTTTTTTGGCTTTGTTTTTGTAGCGGTGAAGGTTGAAAATTCGTTGGTACATACACTGAAACAAATTTTTGTTGAATGGATTTTTGGTGAACAAAATTTTACACACATTTTGATTTTAAATCATGAGAAGGACTATAAAATCTTAATAAAATCAAGATATTCTTTGAAGAAAGGGATGAAGGGGGGGAGGGGGAGAGGGAGGAAGGGGACTGATAACATAAGCGGGGATCCTAGGGGGATGAGGTACTTTTGGGGTTAGCACCCGTTCCCCTCCAACGTTGCTGGTGAAAATCTCACAGATTTTGTTCGTGGTCATGAATCCCACTAAAAATTTAAACGAGCGTTAAAATTTAAATGCTACCTTAGGAAATCTCTGGAACTCTAGTGGTATGCACTTTTCCATGTTAGATTTTAGACAAAATAGAGGACAACTTTTGTGAGCCATCGACAGGAACCTTGACATCCTAGAGCTCTGAAAAAAGATATGCAACTAAAACTTGACATTTTTACAATAGATACCCGAAATCATTAGCTCAAAAGTTCGACAGCGTGGTAAAATTCTCAAATCCTCGTAAAAGACTATAAAAAACGTCTAGTAGCATATCAAACATAAAATTTTATAAGAAATATTTGCATATGTGGTCAACTTCCCGAGGAAGCAGATAAAGGAAGAGAGAAGTCGGGAAGACAGGAAATGCTGCCTTCAAAAAATCTTTGTCCATTGTGGTTGATATATTTATCGAAAAAGAGATATGTATTGGGGATAATCCTCGAACCTGCTACACCCAGAAAAATACCCATCTCTAAAACAAAGAAAAAGTTTCCTCAATTTGAATCCACGAAAATTTCTCTCGTTTAAGTAAATTTTCCTCAAAATGAAGAAAAATGTGCTCCTTTCATGCAACCATGGTGTTCAATTTGAAGTAAGTTATGTCTTCATTTTTACAAATTTAGTTGTATAGAAAATGTAAGAAAGAGACGAATATACCAAAAATGTTCTCCATACAAAATTTTAGTATACACAAAAACTAGCTTTACTCTTTTGGCCTTAGCAGACAATCGCGTACGCTTTGTTTTTCTTTTGAATTTTTTAGTTGGCGTCTCTATTTCAAGCGAAGCGGTTGTGTTTGTGGCTGTTGATATATTTTGTGAAAAAAAAAATATATTGAAAAGATATAAATTTCAATAAACTTCAATTTATAATTTTTTGATGGCCATAAGGAACTTTTGATCATTTCAAGGCGACGACGACTGTATGTATGTAAAAATACGTATGAATGTAAACCTTAATACTTATTAAAAATAAAATAATAAATGAATACAAGTAAAAAAAAAAAAAATGATTTCTATGCCTTTTAATTAAAACAAAATTGTAGAAAATAAAGAAAAACTATTTCCTCAATTCAAAGAAATTTTGTATATCTAAATGAGGAAACCATTTCTATGGCGCCAAATCATTCCCATTTTTCCTCAATTTGATAGCCGTTTTTCTTCAAACCAGGTAAGTATTTCTCTGGGTGTAGTAATTAGAACAATATTAGTATGAATTGTGACCTGTTGAGAATCATTGAGTTTATGTTATAATGTCCATGACCTTGCACACATATACTTGCCTCTTCTCTAACACAATTTTGAACCAAAATATCACGAAACTTGTACAGAATCAGGTTGGTTAAATAACTCCAGACAAATTGGATAAAAATTCTCTTAGTTAACTTCATTGTCAATGATAAAATTAAATAATTTAAAAATAATTGAAATAACAACAACAAAAATAATTAAAACAAATATTTCTAAACAAAACAAAAAATTCATTTCACCACAAGACAAAAACCAAAAAAAAGAAGAAAAATCGGAGGAAACAAACACAAATGACGCAGCAATGAAAATTTACTTTAGTCTTTTTTTTGTTTACTTATATGTTGACTTAATAACCACAACAACAACAAAGGCTACTAAAAATAATTTAGGCTATTAACTGGAATCGACAGCTATAAAAGTGGCGCACTGACTAGGACTGGTTGGATGGTTTGTTGCTTGGTCGGTGAGTACACCTCACAAACACAACAAAAACAAAAAACCAACAAAAATTGAATATTTAACGTACAAATTTAAACATTACATACGTAATTGACAACAATATCAAATAAATGAATGGACGGACAGACAGGTGAAGAGACAAACGTGGTGCTGGTGGTGGCATAAACAACTTACTGGCCAACAACGTAGTATGTAGTGACCAGTGACAGTGGGGTTAGTAGTCACAGGCACAATCACTTGTGGCAGGTATGTATGTATATAGCAGCGCTACCACAACCGAGACATCATCATCTGAAATAAATGTTAATAATATAGCGGGTTATATGGCACTAGAGCAATTATTATGCACATGAGAGAGTGTGTGTGTATGTGAGCTTGTGTGCTGTCATAATTTTTAACGAACGAGTTTGCTTAAAGAAGGAGGTGATGAGAGGAGATATGAGAGAGCAGGCGTAGGGTAGGAAGAAACATTTTCTAATGCATATGAATATAGCTCTAAATGATAGCGAATGGTGTCTTAAACTTGGTTTAATTGCGATGTTAATGGTGCAATACAACGATAATCAAATAAAATAATAAAAAACACAATAAAAAAAATAAAAATAATTTGAATGCGTGGAAATAGAAATTTTTTAATAAATATATTTAAACATGTGTAGGTCTGTGTGTAAGTATGTATTTGAATGTGTGTTTAAGTGCTTCTTGGCGTTACCGTATGGCGCCTGCGTAATGCGGTAGTTGGTAATAAAAGGCGAAAAATTGCTGGCTATAAATTTGAATTGCTCTATGTAAATTATGTGAGTGGGGCTTTTTTTTGGGGGGATTAGAGGATTTTTTTTTTATATACACTCAAGGCAAAATGTTTGTAGAAAAAGTTTTTTATGGATGAAAAATAATTATTTCCGTTTGGATGTTAAATTAAGCAAATACATAATTTGTATGTGAAATTTTTATTTATAAATGAATCTTATGGAACGAAATGGTTCCAAATTGTTTCGACAATGTTCATCTATGATTGGAACGTATAAAAGGAAATTTTAACATTTAACAGAATGAAGGTTTCAGTAATTTTTTGTTTCAAATTTCATTCTAGATTTTTAGTTTTACTTTTGCGGAACTTTATATAACTACACTGTGCTCGAATTAAAAAAAAAAAAATTTGTAGCAGACGGGAATTCAGTGGTGATAACCATTTTTTCCCCTATCAGCAGCTTTTCATACAAAATTGTTGTTTGAAGTTTGGGGGTATTCGACGAAGATACATGTTCTTCTTCTTATTGCGTTAAAAATTGGTATCGAGGGGTTTTTTGGCATGAAAAAACTGAATCTGACATTTATTTGCAGAAAAAAATAATTTTAGACATACCTCCCATACAAAAAACCGTCAAAAATCCCCAAAAAGTAGAAAATTTGTATGGGAGGTACCCTTATTTTGCAGACATCATCTTTTTCATTAAGAAATTAGTTTCTGAAAGTTTCAAAACAATCAGCCAGTTCTCATAAAAGCTGAAATTTGAAACATTTTTTGGAATTAGGGTTTATGCTTCCTAAAACTAAGTTTACAGAATTTTGTTGTTTAGTGACCTATAGTAAAATTTCATGGGCAACATATTTTTTGAACATATTAACCCTCTATCAACAAAAGTAACTTTTTTCGATAAAGGCAAAAATGACCCGTACTGGTGCGCTCTAAAGGGTTAATATGTTGGAGGAAAATATTCTACGGGAAATTCTACTACACATTTCCGAGCATACAAACAAGCTTTGATGCAAAACTAGCAAGTTGTCTTATGGTTTATTTTACTTACTTTGTTAGAAATGGGCAAACCTTAGGCCCGCGTACAAAAATATTTGAGGTAAACTTTTAAAACCCAGATACCCGTATAATTTTTTCTCCCATGCTCTATCAGAATCCACTTGCAGAACCTTGTTATTTTTGGAAACATTTATTTTTGTCGGATAGTGTAATTTTCGTTTAGTAACGTTTGATCGCTGATGATGAGAAGTAGATGCTTATTTTTTAGCCGATTGTTCTGAAACTTTCAGAAACAATCTTTTTAACAATAACAATGATGTGTGCGAAGCTATTAAGCTATTTCGATGTAAAATAAGGGTACCTCCCATACAAATTTTCCTTTTTTAGGGATTTTTTACGGTTTTTTGTATGGGAGGTATACCTAAAATTATTTTTTTCTGCAAAGAAATATCAGATTTAGTTTTTTCATGCAAAAAGAACCCCTCAATACCAATTTTCACCGCAATTAAAAGAAGAACATGTATCTTCGTCGAATACCCCCAAGCCAAAACTTAAAAAAAAAATTTTGTATGAAACGCTGCTGATAGAGAAAAAAGCGGTTATCACCACTGAATTCCTTGACCCCGAATTAGCTAGAAACGATATGTTTTCAGTGATGAAAATTAGTATTTCCGGTTTTGACAAAGAGCACGAATTAAGATCTAAACGTAAGTGGAACATAGAGAAAAGAGAGAGTTGTGATATAACTATGGAACAATATTGGCCGCTACTATAACCTAACAAGCTATGGAATAATAAAAAGTTTCGCAAGAAAAAAAATCCCGTTCGGAACTGTTGCTGCTCTTTTCGAAACCACAATTTTGTTTGGGTCTGCTTCTCTGGAATTAAGAATTTTATTGTGCCCCTTCAACTAGATTTTCTATTTTTTTTATACTGTTTCACCCAGCTAGCAATTGTTAGTGTTTGAAAAGTAATAGGGCTTAAAAAGTATTAGTATTTAAAATACAATAGTAATAGAAAACTAACAGTTATTGAAAAGTATCAGTAATTGAAAAGTAACAGTGATTGAGGGGAAATATTGCTTAAAATGTAATAGTGATTGAAATGATACAGTGTTTGAGAAATAATAGGACTCGAAAAGCAACAGTGATTAAAAAATAACAGTGATTGAAAAGTAACAGTTATCAAAAAGTAACAGTGGCTGAAAATATCAGGCATTTTTTTCTTAAAATCAAGTTGGCAAATGTAAAGCAGGCTTGAATATGATTGAAAAGAATCAGTGATTGACAACCTGGAGGTCAGCATCCCAGAGTAAATTGTGATTCCAGCCAGGTATCTATAATTTTTAGAAAATTGGAAGGTTTTATGGGAGCCCTATGCACACAAGATGTTAGACGAAATTATTGAAAAGCATAGGAATTAACAGTGCGTAAAAGGTAGTAGCGATTGATAGGTAACAATGCAGTAATAATTGAAAAGTAGCAGAGGCGAAAAGTATTTAGTTGTGACTGAAACCCATAAGCTATGTTCAAAACTAGTTTTTGTTTGTGCATAAAGCATGCAAACTTCTTTGATTACTCTTACTCTTTCATCAATATGATGAATAACATTCATCAAATCACGATTCATGAATACATTCATAATTTCAAAGAATAAGTTCATAAAACTGATGAATCTAAACATTATATTTATGAATCCAATAAATTGTGATTGAAAAACAATATTCATCATACTGATGAAGAAATTCAATTCGGAAATTTATTTCAGCAGTTTTTTCTAATACCGTACAATAAAAACTATCGAAAAAATACAAAAAATTAAGGTTTTTTTTTTTTAACAATTACGCAAATAATTTGTTAAGAAAACATAATTTTAAAACCACAAATTCAACCATAAATTTCGCTCTTTCAGCATTCCCCCCTCCCCCCAGCTGTCATCAACTCTCACATCACAATTTTTATCAGCATTTACCATTTAATCTACGGTAAATTCCAATTGCTTGATTCGATTCCAAACGAAAATGCCATTCCATGCCATATTTCAAGTCAACATCTAACTTTCCTCCCGCCACACTTTCACACGTTGCACGCTAGCATCAGTCACCAAGTGGAGAGCAGGGATCCTAAAACAAAGACATAATTTTTTACGTAATCGATGCCGATGCATACAATGGAATGCGGCGGTGACGTCGTTTGTTTTCAAGCCAACAGCTGTTGCTTTGCCATCTACTTTGTCTATCTATCTAACATAGCTGTCTTGACTTTCGGCATAATGTCTGTGCAGACATTCATCAGCTGGCGGTTTGTTGTCATCAGCGAGTGCGAGAGACTGCAACTCTTTGTTTACAGTGAAACAGGAGAAGGGTGAAGGAGAAAAGAAGGAGTTGATTGAAAAATGTTGTGTGCCTCTATTTGGTCAGTCATCAGCTGTGCACAGATATGAAGAAAGAAGCTGAGACATTCATCGATGATATTGTTGATGGTGATCGGTCGATCGGTTGGTTGGTGGGGAGGGTAGGGAGGACGTGGGGGTTGAGTTGGGGTAGGAGGTTAGGGAAAAGCTAGTGATGATTGAGTAGGATATTTTTGGTGTTTGGTTGAAGGTTTCTTAAGTTGCAGGCAGGGGGCTGGTGATAATTGAATTGGAGGAGAAAGTACGGAGGTGTATGGTTTAGGACTGGACGTTGGTTGCTCATGTGGCTGCTGCATTGCATTTTCTTGCTCATGACTCAACACATAAATATTGAATTTTTTGGTTTTTTTGCTAATTTTATTATTATTTTTATACCTTTTGTTTTACAAAAAAAAAAAAAAAAAACAACAAAAAGAAGTAAATAGCGTAGTAAACATTTGTTTATTAATTATAGTTGGCGTTGAGTTGTACAAGAAAAACACATAAAACAAAATAGTAAAACCACCTGACTGTGCCTCTGAATACATTAGTGGACCAAACAGCTGCAATCCACAACAACAACAACATTAGTAATGCTGCTGTTGCAAGTGATAAGTTGGTAAATGTGTCATGCTGTTAAAAAATTTTCCCATTTACATATTCGCTGTTGATTTTCCACTCAAAAAAAAAAAATAATAATAATAAAAGAAAAGTGGATTGACTTGTTGCTGTTGTTGGTTGTTATATATGTACAATCAGCAACAATAACAAATTATATGTAAATGAAGAAATCCGGGAAATGAGATTCGATCGAGCGCATATAAATTTAAAAGAAGGAAACTGAAATGAACCTCATTTTTTTTCGTACTTTATTATTATCTCAAAATATACTTGTTATCATGCATTTCATTCATAAAATCCTGTTAGGAACACCCACACACACACACATACATAATAAACAAATAAACCAAAAATACTTTTTAATAACCCTCTGCAAAAAAAAGGAAAAAACGAATCGTGGGCACAGGCTTTTTCCATTTGCATTTTTGCATATAAATTTTGTGCAGTATTTTTTTCTATTTTCTTCTTTTTCCATTTTCATATAAAATACTATATGTATGTAGATAAATTGCGTCGTCGTCATTGTGTATGTATGCGTGGAAATTGCAACTGTGTAAACAAATTAATTATGCAACCCTGCGCATACACATCCTGTGTATGTGTGTGTGTGTGTACCCCCAAAAATATACTCTTCGAGTAAAAATTACTTTTCTTTTTACGCATCCCCCATTCCCTTCTCCAGTTCTTTCAAAAATATTTATAATGATATGCAAAATGGCAATTCAAGCATAAGGAAATTTATGCAGCACACATGCATGCATGCGTGAGCATATATCCCAGTTGCACAAACAGTGAGTACTCCTCAAACGATTAATGATTTCATTACTCCAAAGGGAGGGATAAACGAGCAGCTCCAATACAGTAACAAAATTTTTGAATTTCACTAACATAATTTCATAATTTTATATGGTCTATTAAACAAAAACAGCCTGATTGAGTTTTTCAAATTTGTATATCATACTTTCTCTTGCCCAGTTAACCCTTTACGGTAGGTAGCGTAAAAACTGCCCCGCATAAAAAATGTTGTGGGATTTGAACCTAGGCACACACAAGTGCTTACTGGCGGTTTAGACAACTAGTCTATGGTGTCATGAATTTTGTATGAAACTATTTCGGCGTTTTGTTTTTCTATGAGATGCAAGTGAGCTCATGCTCGTAATCGTTTCCTCCTTTATTGCTCCTTTTGGAGGCTAAAACGAGTACTCCATGCCCTAGAACATGCAATGTTAAAAAGGATTACAAAATGCAAAAGCTCTGGAGTAATAGGGAGTAATCGATTGCACGCTTTGTAGCGCTCAATGATTACTCCTACGATCATCCAAAGTTCAACTGGGATGTATGCAAACACAAATAAATACATACACAAAATTGTTTCATTACCCTATAGGAAATGTTGTGGCGGCATTGGTAATTGATTGGGTAACTAATTACACTGTGAAACAAGAAATTTGGGAATGATATAAGTCAAGGATTTTACCTGGATTTGGGTTCACTGAATCCGAATCTGTTATCCGTTTTCCGCCAGCATGTCCAAATTTTGATCCCTCAATGTCAATTCTTTCATAGAAGAATTGATATATGTTTTTTGCACATTAACTCCAATGTCTTCGGTTCAAAGTTTATCGCACAGTGTAATTAACTACGTATTTGCATTTATTTTCAAAGTTTGGCATTAACCCATTTTGAATGCTTGTACCACGTCAACCTTCAATTCGTTAATCACCTTCTCCAACTCAACCAACACTAGCTTTCTCCTCCAACTCCAACCGATCATTAATATTAACATCATCGATGAAAATCTGCTCTATGCTCAGCTCATGACTATTAGCTGCTAATTTTTCTGGAGCAGTTGTTTCTATTGTTATAGTCTTCATGACTTTTAAAGATGTAGTTTTAATGGCCAGCTCTCCACTTTAGTCCAACCATCCCAATATTGCTTATATCTTGAGAGATAGGGCTTAGAAAATTATCGAGGCAAGGTAAATCTGTTGTAACATGTGACAAAAATACCCTGCTGACGAAGAAGGCATGACTGAAAAGGCTACAATGGTAGTTGGATATCTGCAACGAGAGGAGCAATCGCAGTCATTTGCATTAGTTTCCTCATCCTGGACAGGCATTGGAGACACCATTGCAAATCCACAAGTGGGCTCCCTTCTATTGACAGCTGCCTAGCTTCAATCGGCAAAGTACACTTCAGAAAAATGTATGTAAGCTAAAGCCCAAGCTCAGCAGCGTCTTAGTAAATCGTGTGTTGGAAAGATAACGTTTTTGAACTGTGTGGGCTAAGAAGGTCGCCAATTCCTTTAGTTGCATAATATAGAATGACACCGGTTATAATATCTGGTGAGATAGAGAATTCTAGATGTGAGGATGACCACTAGCGGATCCAGACATTTCCGAAGTGGATGTTTTTGATTGGTCAAATCTTTTCCACCGATTACAGTGTCTTGCTTTTATATTCATTTCACTGTGGATTCCACTGGAAAGCTAGCTTATAGATTTAGGTCATCGGCTTGCTGTGATCACAGTCATTTCCTTCATCTTAGTTCTGGATATATTGGCTCATAAGATACACTCTCTCATTAACCCCTTGAATGGTAGAGTCCCTCAAATGCTGGGTTTTAACCCCAAAATTGGTTAAGATAAGGCTGATCCAAAACCAGACTTGTAAAAGATTGCAGTCATTTCAAACTGCATTCATTGAAGTCACTGAAAATGAATTACGTTTTCTGATTACAGTCTTTGATTTCATTTAAGACTTATGACTTCAAAAAATTAAGTCACCAGTCTTTTTGAAGTTAATGACTGCATTCACGAAACTCATCAATTCAAATAGGTTTGAAGTCTTGCAATCAATTGATTCACTGAGTGAACTTCACTGAGTGAAGTCTATTATTGACTAATAAAAAATATACAGTATTTATAAGCATATATATATAAGTATCTATACATTAATTAGTGTAACTACAGAAGATCCAGAAGTGCTACGTATGTATAGAAATTTAAAGAGCTTGACGTGTTGGGTAGCCAAAATTTATCAGATATAAAATCGGTTAAGCCAATTCCAGAATATTATCGTCGGAAGTTTTTTAAAACTCGCTCATAGAACAAAACATTGCATTCATCATTGAAAAATTCATTGCTTAAACGGGAGTAAATAATAAATAGGAGAAAGAGAGAAGATATGATTAACGGCATCTCTCAGAATCAACTAACGAATTATCTGCATACACAAATAACAAAACCAACACCAACGAGAAGTTTGGTTCTATTTTGATATTTGTTTTTTCATAAAGAGATTTCTTGAGCAAAAAAATTGTCCCAGGTACTGGGGCCTTACCGACTAGTAATTGTATAATTAAACACAAAAAAGCTGTTATTGATTTTAACGGCAATAAGACAGTTGTGAAAATACATAATACATATCAGCTTAAACATATATATACTAGAGAGCGGCACGACTGAGTACGGCATTGTACGAGTACGAATACAACGATGTCTTCATGTACTCGCATAATCGTCTACGCATTTACGAGTAGTAATCTCTCGGTTCCGCTAGTGGTCATTTAAAGTACATGTGATTTTAGTTGCAAATGATATGATCGGTTCCATACATATAAGTATCCACATACATAAATAGAACATCGAATAATCAAATCGAAAGTTGTCTTTCCACCGCAGCAGAAGATGGCACGGGAGTATTATATTTTATCTATGAATTCAATTTATTTCGGTGAAGTCAATTGATTTCATTGAAATAAATTGAAGTTAATTGACTTCAGATGACTTCAATTAACTTCAATTGACTTTAAATGAGTTCAATTGACTTAAAATGAGTTTAATTGACTTCAAATGGCTTCAATTGACTTGAAATGGCTTCAATTGACTTTAAATGACTTCAAAATGAATGACTTCAAGTCAACTAATATATTGTAGAGATCAGGATTGCATATAAGAGACTGATCATTCATAACTTTAAAAAAATAACTTCAAAAATGAAGGATGAGTCATTGACTTCAATATGACTTGTGACTTAACAGTCTTAATTCTGCATTCACAAAAAGATTGGAATATTGCTATCATTTCTTTTAGAAGTCAAATGACTTCAAACTTAAAAAGACTGCAATCTTTTACAGCTCTGTCCAAAACATACTAATAAATTAAATTCAAAAGACACGACACGTGAGCAAGTAGGAGATTAAAATCTGTATCCTATTGGGTATTTTTATTTACATATACTTTGTATACCTACACACATTTATTACGCATTTTAGCCACCCAAAAAAATGTCCTTTTCTTGCTATGGCTGTTTGATACCATTTTATGCGGAAGAGAGAAAGAGAAAAAAATTAAAGAAAAAATAGTTGAAATGCTTTTAAATTTATTGTATTTACATAAAATTTTATTTCGTTGGCATTCACAGACAGAATTGCATCATTTCGCAGTAAGTTGGTATGAGGTACCTACTACTTAAAGTAGTGCATAGAAATAGTGTATGTAATAGTGTTTTTTTTTTTATTTTTAGTACTAGTAGTCAGTGCATTATAAACTTTAGTGCCTTGTATTTTGATATTTTAGTTTGATTGACACTTTCATTTTGAAGGTATGTATGTAGGTAGTTAGTGTTGTTTTTGTTGTTAAATTTTGCACTCATTTTAGGCACTTTTCTTCAACTTATCTTTCTTTTTCTCTATGAGTGTCTAACTGTGTCTGAAATTATTGCACACTTTTTTTTATTACTAACTACAACTATTTTTTCAAGTGGTTTAATTACTTTTTTTTTGTGTTATGTGACTGATGTTTATTGTATTTTTTTTTTCGTTTTATATATATTTTTTTATTACTATTTTCTTTGTATTAAGTACTTCGGAAGTTATGTCAGAAGAAAAACAAACCAAAAAAAAAAAAAGGTTAATTAAAACTGGTTGCACTTTTTTTTTATGTTCACTTTTTTAAGTTTTTCTTTGAATATTTATGCTGGAAAATGTGAATTAATAAAAGATAAGCAGTTGGTGATTTGCGGTGTTACCACAGAGCAGAGTGTCTTAAGAAACCAGCAAATCAGAAACACAAAATTTAATTAAATATTTGAATAAATAGTAATTATTAATTGGAGAATTATTATCATTTCTTATTATAATTTCTAACAAATATTGTTTGAATAAGGAATTTAGCACCAGGAGTAGCTACCTTCTCATTGTTTAACCCATTACTGATCTGCATAGCTTTCATAGCTGTGTTGCTGACGAAAATTGAATTGTGATTTAAAAAGAACAACGGTCCATTGTAGGTTGATTGCAACTTAACTGCATTCAACTTCAAGTTCATAAAAAAATGACACCAGAATTTCAGAACCTAATATTTTCCGAAAAAAAAAGAGTTTCATCTTCTAAAACGCGGTTCACGCAAAATTGGCACGCAGGAAAGTTGCTGTATATTTTTAACCAGAACACTCAGAATAACAAATAATGCATTAAATGATAAGTTTAATATTGTGTTTTAATACTATAATATTAAAAGATTTAAATTTCTTTGTTGTGCAAAAAGTTCCGGGTATTCTTTTTAATGGACCCCATCAACCTTTGAACATACGCTCTGGATACTTTTGCGGCTATTTGGTTCCATGATTAGTAACATTGAATTCACATTTTTGGCAATACCTGCATTTTTCTTCAACTTATATTTTGTAATAGCCCAGTATTTTTCGATCGGTCGAAGCTGGGGGCAATTGGGTGGATTTACATATTTGGGCACTACATCTACTTTATTTGTCTGATACCAATCCATGGTTTTCTTAGAGTAGTGGCAACTGTCTAAATCAGGCCAAAACTTCACTGGCGAATTGTGGTGACGAACAAATGGCAATACGTCGCCTGAGAATTGATTTGGCGTATGTGTATAAGTATTCCTATGCCTATACGCCAAATCAATTCTCAGGCGACGAATAGTCGTTTCGAAAGGCACTCTTTGATGTAAATATCAGACGACATAGAAGAGGATGTCACAAATGCCCTGGATTTGAGACCACAGCTGCAAATAGCCTTTCCCCACTGTTCTTCTCACAGCCCAACCCCTAGCTCCCCTATATATATATAATGCTCTCAAAAATTGTATTTTGCAACTGTTCAAGCAGAATTTTATAAGTTATTTTCAATGCCATTTTTTAATTAAAATATACTCACACTCTTAAATATAATTTACTTACGTCTAGTAAAAAAGTAACGGGAAAGCGAAGAAGATAGGAAACGAAAATTGCAATATTTATAAAATAGTTAGTCATTCTGAACACAAAAGTGACACAACTCACTCAAAATTGAAAATTTTATTATGATATAATGGCAAATTATATTCCGTAGAATAAATTTTTAAATGCTCATTTTTTTTTTGCAGCTTCCTGAAAAATTTTTAATTTTGAGTAGTTCCTTTTTTGTTGTTAGGGTACGGCATGTCATCAAATTAATTGCAATTATTAATTTTAACATTGCACCCACTTATCAATAATTTGTTACAAATAAAAAAATAAAAATAAAAAGAAAAATGCAAATAAACAGTTCCTTCTTAGTTATAAGTTAAAATGTTCATTTTCCTTACATAAATACATGCGGAATAAGGAGAAAATGGCCTCATAGGCAAGGCATTAACGAAAAAGGTAATATTTAAAAAAAAGCGGAGAAGATTTTACATTTTCCCAATAGTTAAAGGTCGATATTAAACGGCACTATATTTACTTTTTAGGGAATACGAAGGAATAGTATTTTATCGACTTTTAAAAATGGTAAAATTGTATATATTTTGCAGAAAACATTTTTTCTGTTAATGATATATAACATTTTTGTTTTTTATTATTTCGCAATGAAATGACAAACATATTTTTGTTTTGTTTTTTACCTTTTAAATAAAAGTTAATTTGTTATATTACAGCTGGAAATGTATTTTTGGCGATTTTTTTAGTAACTACTAACGATTGCAATCTGTGCAGATAATCTTTTTAGCACAAAAAATGTTGGGGTTTGAAGTGCTACAGCACCCACAAAAATGGTTTAAATGTTAAATATGTTATTGTTTTTCTTTTATTTGGACAATTTCCTTTAAAACAATACCAAATATTTTGGGTTTCTTTTCCATGAATTTTTTGATTTTTGTCCATGAACGGAGAACTGTGCGCCGTAAGAGTTTTGTTTCGGGCTGTTTTCAATATAATTTTATTCTCATTGTCCTGACCAGCACAGATTAAAATTCTGATAAAACAATTTATTTATTTGTTTTATATATTATAATTTAATTTTGTGAGAAATATTATATAAAAATATTAGATGTTGCGATGTGGGCGTGGTCCTGGAAAAGTAACAATCCAAAGGCTTTTGATTGAAAGATAATAAAGCACGGTTCACGCCAAATTGGCACTCTTTGTTGTGGTCACCACGTCGCCCCTAGTCATAAGAACAACAAATTTTTTACTGGGATTTGTTTACAATACCGTTACAGTTAGTTGATAAATTTTCCATATTAATTGATCGCAAGTTGGTGATTGTGTGCACAATGGAAGCTGCAAATAGAAAATTGATTGTGAACCAATTTATTGAAAATCCGTCGTGGTCTGGTTCAAAGATTGCGAAAGTGTTAAATATCTCCAAAAGAACGGTATGTAGAGTTATAAAACGATATAAAGAAACTCTTAGTGTTGAAAGAGCTAAAAAAGTTGTGAACAAAACGGGAACCACCAACCTAAAATTAAAGGCAAACATCTTGAGGTCCATCAAAAGCAATCCCGGACTATCGTATAGCTATCGTGACAAAAAATAGCGTTCTGAAAAAATTCGATTTCATTTTTGAAATTAAGATACTATTATTTATTTTGAAACGAAATTTCATTAAATTCTGACAACTCCTTCTATTTTTGTCCCTTTATTGTATGGGAACGGAGCATACTAATAAAGAAAATATTTGAAACCCGCATTTCGTTCCTTTAATCCCTTTAGCAAAATTCTAAATTTCGGTAAGACCGGGAATTCTAGATCAGAGAGAGATAAAAGAGATATGCTCTCTCAGAAAACTTTAAAATTTTTGAATTTTTATGTGCGTGAAGCTAAATTCTTAAAAATTATACTTTTGCAGTGCTTTCAGCGGCATAAAATCTCATCAATGATAAAATTAAATCATAAAAACTTGAAAGTTATTTTTGTTGCAGGTCTACACAGGGTGTATTATGACCCGAAAAACCATTGTAAGGTTAAGTTTTTGTTACTAACACAAGGAAAATCTGAAAATGAAAATTTCCCTAATTAGAAATAATTTTATGCAACTTCACGTCACGTTATTGTTTCGTTGCTGCTGTGTGCGTAAAAGTTCTTCGTTGTGAGAACAACAACAAGCAAGGAAACAGCAAGTAAAATGCAACATTTATCTTTATGTCATAGCGTACAATATTAACACTGCAGCAAAATCGCGCAATAAAAACAAGCAAGAGCGACACAGAGAGTAACGGTTAAAAAAAATGGTTTGAAAAGTATTTTGGAATCTAGAGTGGACCCAGCAAAAAAAATTTACCAAAAAAAAAAGAAGAGTTATCAGTCTAGACAAGGCAATGTCAAAATAAATAAACTCAGACCACAAATGAAAAGGGTTAATAGCAAAAAAAAAAAAAAGACAAAACCAAACCAACAAAAAAAGAGAAGGAAACGGAAATGCAACCAAAAAATAAAAAAGAGCGAGCGAAATTGATGTTCAGGTCAATGCAGCAACGAGAAAATCGCTAGTAAATTTTCAGCTCCAATTGCGATGTTTTTTCCTGTGTGCTTCGATATGAGCACAATACACGATTTGACTTGTTAAGTGGGCATTTAAATAAGTGGGCGTGTATCGCCTTTGCCAAAAACATATGTACATATTCATGTAGGTGTGTTAGTGTGAGAGAACATTCTATGTATGTATAAACAACATTCAATTCTGAAAGTGCTGTTGTTGTTGTTGCACTTGTTTGTTTTTGTTTGGTGCTGCAGTATGCAGAGCATCAGTTGTTTTTGTTGGCTTTTGTATCATTCATTGCTGTTGTGCTGTGTTAGTGTTGCCATTTCTGCATTGGTTGTTGTTGGTGTTGGTGTACATGATTTCGCATAAATTAAACTTCTTATCTGCTTTTGTACCATTTGCAGTGTGTTGTTTTTATTCTGTTCTGTTGCTCCTTTATTTTTGTTTTTTCTCACACTCTTTTAGTGCTATCTCTCGCTCTCCATACTATCATTCACTTCGACCATTTTGGATTTGTTGCCTGTCTTCGGATTCTCTAGTATGTATTATCTGCAGTCAATACAAAAATAACAAGCTCAAAAATAAAAACAAAATAGAAAAGAAAAATCGGAAATACCATAGTTATACAAAAATTTTGTGTATTTAAGCCGCAAAGTGGCAAGCGAAATGACAAAAATTTGTTGTTTTGCTCCAAAAAAAATAGAGAAGAAAACCAAATACATGCAAAAAGCTGAAAGATGAAGTGGTAGAAGAAGAAAAATGCAGTATGTAGTTCTTATTATTTATGTAGAGTACATACGAAAAGGGTAAATTGTGCACTCTCTTCAAAAAAAAAGAAGCGAACGTACACTTGTGGTCACATAATTAAGTCACTAGAACAATATTTTATGCTGAGTTTGAAAAATATTTTGTATTAGTAATCCAAGAATTTAGCGGTACCATTAGTAACCTTAAAAATATTAAGAGCATTTACAAAAGAGTGAAGTATTTTGCACGCAGTCGGCAATTGTGTGTGAAGGAGTAAGATTAGAAGTGGACATATAATTAAGTCATTTGATATTCCTTCGCAATCAACTTGACTTAGTGCACTTAAATTCCTTAAAGAAGAGCCAGCTTTTTTACATGGAAAAGTGGTCAGTGAGACAGGTTAGGTTAGGTTAAGTAGTACTGGCTGGCCGAAGCCACGCATAGATCTTTAGGTCCTTAGCGAAACAAGGTAGGAGTCATAGGAATTATTTATCGCGTGTATATTTAGCGAGTGTAAACGTCATTTAAGATGCGGGTGTGGTTAGTAAACTTTAAAAGACAGTTCACCCCCATTTTAGCGACCTCGTTCAGACGCTCAAACTGTGGAGCTCCTAAGTAAGTTAATCGAGTTCTAGTAAGCGCGGGACAAGAGCATAGAAGGTGCTCAAGAGTTTCCCTCACATCTTACTCCATACATTTCCTGCAACTATCATTGTCAGTTAGCTTTAGTTTTAGCGCGTGAGTTGCCACCAAACAATGGCCAGTTAGTACGCCAATTACTGTTCTGTAGTCCTTACGATTGAACGATATAACAGATTTTGCATACCTCTCGCTGTAGGGGTCACACATGATTTTAGCGATTTTTCATGTGGGTATATTTCTCCACCTAGCCATCGCTTTCTTCCACATGCATGCTTCTAGGTTACAATTAGCTACTTGTACATCAGTACTTCGCTGATTTGTCCCTCCGGCAGTTTAGTTCCTGCTTTCGCGATTTTGTCGACAATCTCATTTCCATCTATGCCTTTGTGACTAGGTACCCAATAGATACACAGTCTACGATTAGTAGTCAGTTCCTCCATTGCTGCCTTGCACTGAAGAACATTTTTGGATGATGTCCAGTGTGATGTCAACGCTTTTATAGCTGATTGACTATCTATATATATGTTTACTCTTGAGTTGATTGTGGTAATACTGTTTGCAAGCTCCGCAGCCTTCCTAGCGGTAAATATTTCTGCTTGAAATATGCTGCAGTAGTCAGGAAGCCTGAAGGGCTTTCTGATATTTAGCTCACCACAGTAAACACCAGCGCCCACCCCCTCAACCATTTTTGAACCATCCGTGAAAATATTGAAGGATTTGCGTTCTAGTTCCATAAATTACGCCAGCCTTCCTGTTCAATAACAGCTTTTATCCTCTTTTCAGAGCTCAATTTCGGTATCACGTAATCTGAATCAGATGTGTTCCGACTAATTGAGCTATGTCCGAAGGATCTATAGCATAGTTGTCCAGTAACCCGTAGTCTTTCTGCCGATTTTGCTGCCCGATTTTCTACGAAAAGATCAATTTGCGGCAGGTTGAGAATGGCTTCAAGAGCTGCGGTTGGAGTTGTTCTCATAGCTCCCGTGATACATATTTCTTTTTAGTTATAGTCCAACATACCAAAACACCGTAAAGCAGTATAGGTCTAACTATGGCTGTATAGCACCAATGCATAAGAGAGGGTGATAGACCCCATGTGCTTCCAAGCATCTTTTTGCATGCGTACAGAGCATTGGTTGCCTTCTTCACTCTCTCTTCAACATTAAGCTTCCACAGCAATTTGCTGTCCACAACTACCTCTAGATATTTGGTATGGGTTTTTAGAGTCAGTTTGTTGTTGTTTAAGGTCAGTGAGATAAGATACTACACAAAATTCAAATTATTTCACAATTCGCAACGCAAAAAACCGCTTAAAACGTCTCCAGCTGAAGATAGGTACTTGATTAACTTTCATCAAACTAAGATCAAAAATAGACTTAGATTATAATTTGAAAATTTCAGCCAGAACTATACGCAAGCGATTAAACGAAAAAAGAATAATAAGCAGACATAAACCCAACAGTCCAAAAAAAAATATTGCGCAGCGTATTCAGTTCGCTAAGCGATATCTCCACTAGTACCAGCATTTTTGGAAAACGATTGTTTGGAGCGATGAATCCAAATTAAATTTGTTTGTGGTCGATGGAAGGCTCTTCGTTAGGCATCCATCAAATATTGAGCTGGACCCAAAATTTACTAAAAAAAAAAACTGTAAAACATGTGGCCCTTGTGCAATGGTTTGGTGGTGTTTCACTTAATCTGGAGTTAGTCCAATTGCTTAAATTGATAGCAAAATTACTGAAGAAAAGTACAAATGCTTCCTTAAACATCATCTTCTCCGAGGATACGGTGAAAATTTACCATTGGGTTGGATCTTTCAGCATGATAACGACCCGAAACACACATATCGGTTTGTTAAGTCTTGGTTAAATAAGAATAAAATAAAAATTCTCGAGTGGCATTCCCAAAATTCATATTTAAACCATATAGAAAATCTATAGAGTATTTTAAAAAGAGTCATAGCAGCGTAAAAACCTTCAAATAAGGCTTCCTTATGGGCTATCATTCAGGAAGAATAGTATCAAATCACTGCTGCCCAATGCTCTGGCACTAGTCGAAGAGATGTACGGAAATTATTTGGCAAAAATGGTTTCCACAAAGTACTAACAGTACCAATGGTAAAATTTCAGTTCAAAGTTAAAAATCATCAAACTTATTATTTTTAAATATTTTTGTTTAGCATATGACTTAATTATATGACCGCAAATTACACCATAGACATACGATAATTTGGATAAATTTTGCATATTTGACATTATATTGAATTCAATTTGGGGGCAAATATTTTTCCTAAGGAATTTTCTTAAACACCCTGTTTCTCAGTGGAGGTTGAAAATACACGCTATATCCAGAAATATTTTTTTACTGAACAAACCGGAGAGTTTATATTTGACGATAATTGATTTATTTATAATAACAAATAGTGAAATTTGCATAGTCGAAAATGCGTTCTCTTACTCCAAATGCGACAAAACGTTGTACAGTGCTGATTTAAAAAATCATAACTTCTAAACAAAAAATAGACACAGTTTAAAATTTGCACATATTTTTTACAACAGTACTAGCAATCTTTATGATTTTTTCAGATTTTTTCATGCTCCAGAACAATGTTTGCTTGCTAATTGTTATAAACAAATACTTATAAAGAAACAAATTACCGTTATTTGGCGATCGAAAAAAATTCTTCATTAACTATTACTAAAAAAGAAGTAGTCCTGAAAATTTCGATAAATTTGGTTGAGCAGATCCCGAAATACATCAAATTGAAAAAAAAAACTAAAATTGTTAATATCCAATAAGTGTCAATAAGTTGTAAAAAAAAAAATTTTATGAGCTAAAAATTTGGGAATCGTATTTTCTTATAGAAACTTACTAACTTCAATATTAACATTAAAATCTGAGAAAAAATAATTTTCAGTGATTGATTTCACGAATTCTGACCCTGAAAGTGTATGACTTAATTGTATATCATCCATAAGTGTATGTCAAAACCTTTGTTGATGATAATATTGCGAGAATATTAATATTTCCAGATGACATATGGAGAAAATATTTATAATGCCAAATGAATTTAAAATTTGCAATGAAAAATATATGGCTAGCTTTCAAATAAGACAAAAGAAAAGTTAATATTTATACTCTCAGAAAAATCCGACATTTTTTAGAACTAAGAAATTCAAAATTTATGTAATAGTTACATTTTCACAGCAGACACCCACTTTCAAAATGCGAACGAAAAATAAAATTTAATAAATCCAATAAATGCCCCAAAAATAGGAAAAAAACCTAAGAAATAAAAGCACCAAAAAATGACCTAAAAACTTTACTTTCGAATTCTAAGGTCATAAAGGGAGTCTATATGCAGCGTAGGGTTTTTTGCGATAAAGCAAAAAAGAAGACAAGTCAACAAAATCCGAGTCCGAATCGAAATTTAATTTTCAAAATAATTATTCCTATCTATATAAATTTATGGCAAAAGTTAGTAATTCTTTTATTTGGGTTTTGTTTATGAAAATTTTCTATGAAATGTTGAAGGAAAATGTTGCTATGAATGTTGCATTTTTAGATTAGACATGTATACATACATTGCTTAGGAACATGTTGCTAATTTTTTGTGAGTTATTTTTAAAATTAATCCTAAAAGTATGCAATGAAAAGATTAGCTAAATTGCATTTTGTATCTAATGGATCAATGATGTACGTGTATGTATACATATCTGCCTTCCAGTAGCCCCGTACGTACGGAAGTAATTTATAGAAAAAATACAGTAGCAATTTGAAAGAAATATTAAATTTTACTACGCTTGGAAGTGAAAACATATAATTTTTGTATCGAAGCTTTTTGCACGGTTGCTTGAAAGAGCAAGATCATATCCGATTTCACCCCTTTTGGAAGACAAGAGCAACACGCCAGAGGTTAAGCGGGTTTTGTCCCATTTTCCACAGTGAAGGCTAAAATAATATTTTTTTTCTGCCTAAATGAAGGCAACAAAGACTATGTCGAAATCTAAGCATTTTTCTACAGTGAAGGCTAAAACTACTAGGCGCACAACACGTCAAAGTCTTTTGAAAAAACAAAGAAAAATTTTTTGAGTTTTTTAGTGATGAGTTTACGATTATTAATAATTAATAGCTATTTTGCGGATAATCATAACCGGCGGTTATTACGGTTATTGAAAAAGTTTTCATTTTATAGAACGCACTCGTTTGTACTACTACAAAGACCTGAACTTTCTTTTGACCCCAAAAAAACGTTTTTTTTTTTAAAGTCAAAACTATTTTCGATTTAAAAAAAAGGTCATATTTTGGATTTTGCTAATTTTATTTTTCTTTTTTCAAAATTTTCTATTATACAGGGTGACAATCGTAAAGTGACGCACACATTTCAGCAGTTATTTTCAAAAGGACGTACTTCCATTAAGTACAATTAAGTGTTAACATTGCTGAATATATAAGCATTCATTTGAACCCCACCTCATTCAATATAACCTCCTTTAGCCTGCACACATGCCTTCAATCGATCCGGAAATCGTAGGACTGTTCGCCGCAGGACTTCCTGATCAATTTCAGTCCAGGCTTTCTCTAATGAATTTGTCAGCGACTCCAGACTGTGGTGTTGAGATGCACAAGCCTTACTCTCTAAAATACTCCAAATAGAGTAGTCCATTGGATTCAAGTCTGGGGAGTATGGTGGCCATTCTTGAGATGTTATGAATCCAGAAAAATTGTCTTTTATCCATGTTTGCGTTAATTTTGCCATGTGGGAAGGTGCAGAATCTTGCTGGAAAGTCCAGTTTTCATTAACACCCTCTTCAACGAATATTAGAGGGGTTCTGGCATTAGCGGAAACTCCAGCCCATACCATAACGGAAGCTGGTTTTTGAACTCGGCCAACAGTCCTATTTTGTTGCGATGATGATGTTAGCCACATTCGGTCATTTTGCGCATTGAAATGTTGTTCAACCGTGAAAATTTTTTCATCTGTAAACAAGATATTTTCAACATTTTTTAACACGGAGGAGCGTAGCAACGCCTTGCATTTTTGCAGTCGCAAATCTTTCTTTTTTTGTGTCAGATCTTGAGCTTTTCGGAGCTTGTACGGCTTAAGATTAAGCTTTGATTTTGCAATGATTCGCACTGTTTCACGGGTTACTCCCACTTCCTTAGCGATTTTTCTCATTGAGCGCCTTGGATTTCGCTTGATTCGTTTACGAATTTTTTCTGTTAAACCAGTAGTGGCAACTGTTGAAAATTTTCCCCGGTCTCTATCTCCAAAACCCCCAGTTTCATTATATCGAATAATAGCTCGGTCTACCGTACGACTTGACAAATTTAAAGCCTTTGCAATTTGACGGCTACTATAATTTGCCAAATTTCACGACGAATATTTTCCTTGTTCATTTTTATGGAAATTTCAAAATGTAATAACAAAAATTCAAATGAAATTAAAAGCAAAGCCAATGATGAATGAATTTGCTTTTTAAAATAAAGTAACGGTAAATGGCAAAGCTTGCTGCAGAGTATTAAACTTGCGTCACTTTACAATTGTCACCCTGTAAATGCAATAGGTGATTAGTTACGTGGATTCGAAACAGTTCTCTAAGTTAAACCAATTTTTCAGCAACGAAACCTGAAGTAGTCATTCAACCAACTATGGGAGTCCTCTCCCCTATTATGCGCCATAGAGTAAGTTTAAAGGGTTAAAAGGTTTGATTAAGTGCCTGTTCATGGACACACTTAGTCCAGACGGGTCCATCCTGATACCACCACATGGTTGAACCTACAGTTAACGTAAAATTTTGCAGCTATCTCAAGGACTAATTTTAAAACGTTAGAACCGTTTCCCTAAACCAGGTTTGGTTTAGGGACTATAGGTTGAAATATAAAGAACTCTGTTTAGTGTTTCAACACCCTAAATAAGCTACTAATATTTGAAATCGGAACCCAGAACTACAGATTTGATTTGAGTTATCTTCACTGAGTACAGATATTGAAAGAAACTACCATTACCGTTCTATATACTTAACCAGTAGCGTATCCAGGAAGGGGGAAGGGGCAGCTATAGGGGCTGAAGCCTGATAATGGTCTAGTTTTTGGATTGAATTTTGTACTGAATTTTAGTCTGATATTGGTTTAACTTTTTCGTTTTTGCCCGTTTTTGATTGTAAGTCAGAATTTTGTTTTATAATAGTTTGCATTTGTATTTGGCGTCTTTCTGGCCTCAGTTTTAATCTAACTATTAGTTTGAGTTGCGGTTAATATTTTCGTCTGAATTGGCTTGATTTTGATACTATTTTGGTATGAATTTTTCTGTCCGAAATCGGTCTGAATTTTGTTTTAAAATTTGGTCTAGTTTTTGTTTCATTTAAGTTAAAATTTTTTGATGTAAATATTTATCAGATATTCCCGCCAGTTTTTGGTCTGAATTTTGGGTTACTTTCGTTCGGTATTTGGTGTCTTTTTGGCCTAAAGTTTTGTCTAACTATTTGTCTGAATTGTGGTCTAAATTTTTTTTGAATTTAGGAATGAATTTTAAAACTGATTTTGGTTTTGATTCGGTATGAATTTTGGATTTTTAGTCTTGGCCTGAATTTGATCATATTTTGGTCGATTTTTTTTTGGAATTTTGGTCCGAATTTTGGTAACCGGTTGTTGCCCGGAACCCGAAACCGTGAACGGATCTCGTTGAAGTTTAAAATGTATTGGCTTTTTGGTCAAATTAAGATATATTTACATTTTAAGTAATGTATAACAGGCTTAAAGAACATATTTAATTTTTCATATGAAGTGCTTGGTTATGGAGTTGTGAGATCGTAAACTCACCACCAGGCCGATTTTAATAGTGATATCGATGCTAAGAGTGATATGAATATATATTTTAAAAATTCGTTTAAAGTACTATCCAAATCAACTGTTATCTTAATTTAATTTTTTTCGGGATTTCGGGAACTCAAAAAATAAAGATGTATCAAAATTTTTTCTCAAAGGAAATTAAAATTTTCTTCAAATTGTTTTCTCAAAATAGATCATTTAACAATATAAATCCATGAGAAAAGTCATAACTAAGATTTTTATCTGAATTTGGTTCTTTTCTTGGTTTGAACTTCGATCTGAAAAAAGTATTTGAGTTTTAGTTTGATATTTGGTCGAAATTTCCGCTTAAATTTCTATCCGATTTTAGTTTGAATTTTGATCTCAGTTTTGTTCCAGTTATCTTTTAATTTTTGACCTGTGTTTGATAAAATGTTTGCACTTGTTTTTGCTCTAGCTCTGGGTCTTGGTCGACAGTGAGTCTGATCTTTATCTTTTAATTTAGTAAAATCCGCACCCTCTCACCCCGCCCCCCCCCCCCCCCAAACCCAAATCCTAGAACCGCCACTGTACTTAACCGTTGGTTATTGAAAGTCTAGTACATGAGTGTGTGTTTTTAGAAAATTGATTCTAGGTGTCATTCTTCTGAATCAGGCCCCATTCAATCAATTTATTATATTTTCAGTAGACTATGATAAATTAAATCTAAGGACTAGATACGTACATTTAGCCTGTTATACATTACTTGAAATAAACTAGACATAAACAAAGTAGTCAAGACTTCGAAAATTAACCTTAGATTTAATTTTCATAGTTTACTCAAAATATAATAGAAAACTCTTCTTTTCGTAGTCAATTTAACTTAACTTCATTTCTATTTTATAAATTATGAGATCATTTTCAAACAAAATGTTTTTTTCTGGAAATGGAATTTTCTGTTTCTTTCTCTCTCTCTCTTTCTGTTATCAGTGACCACTGCGGAAATTTAATAATGTCTATCGATCTAAGAATTCATTAAAATCAAACTGAAAATTATTTTATATTAACTTTCTCACCTGCATTTCCAATTTAAATGCGTATAACATTTGATTTGCACACATTTTTCATTTAAAAGCGCAAAAATCGTGCAACGATTTTTATCTAGTTACGGTGGTGTTGCCTACCAAAGTTTAACGGGAGCACCCCATCCACCATCCTCCCCATTAGTATGACATGATAAATGTTTAATGTTCCCCTGAGGTGACAATTTCATTTAAGAAAAGGAAAAAGCATTGAACGCATGTACATAAATAAATCCATACAAGTAGACGCCAGTGTCAAATACGCCGAATATGTAAAGAAAAATGGTAGCTAAATACAGGATATCAGTGATTTTCAAAAATGTTCGCAGGATGCACACATAAAATCACAAAAAAATATTCTTATACTCCGTAAGAAAAATTTTCTTTTATGCCTAGAGCGCGCGATACCTTTGTGCTTTGATAAAAAGCAAAAGTGAAGAAGAGAAAGCGAACAAGTAGAAACGAGAAATAGCGCTGCGTATTTCACGATAAACCGAGGTATGTATATGAAAAATATCCCTATCATTAATTTTTCTTTTAACTATACACACACACATACACACACATAATTACAGAAGTTTATCCTTTTTATGTATGCAACTCCCTGTAGACTTCTATTTAGCGTTAAAATAATGTTTCGTTATATTTTTTGCTTTTATTTTATTTTGATTTTCTTTTGCTTCTTCAACTTTCTGTGTCAATTGTCAGCATTTACCTGTAGGGCGAATGTTTCCGCATCCGCAATGAGAACGAAAGCAAAAGCAATACTAACACATAGTAAATACATGCACACATACATATATGGTACATATCTATACACATCAATAACACTAATGGGAAAAGGATAAAGATAAGCATTAAATAATACACATACATCCATACATTTGTATATGTGTATGTATCACACACGCACTTCTTCACACGGCATCGTGTGATTTCATTTATCGCTTTTGCCGGCATATTTTGTGACATTCTGAGGCGTGGGCGTGATGTCGTGCCGGCAGCCTTTTGCCTTCTATTTATTCATTCATTCTTTCACTGTCATCGTCGTCGTCGTCATCATCATCATCATCATCTTCCATATCCAGTCATTCCAACATCGATTTTGGTTACAAACATTTTCTGATAACATCGCGTTTGTTTGTTTGTTTGCTTGTTGTTGCCTCTCGTTGATTTTTGCGAAAACGCCGTTCACGTACATGAAATGAAATTGTGTCACACACGTGAACAATTTAAAGTTTGGTTAGACGAAATTCCTGAGCCCAGCAAATTATTATATGAAGCTCATACTACATTCTATAGAAATGTATCGTTCGGATATAGATTCAAAGACAGTGACTTAAAGAATTGTTGTTTTACATACTCCAATTAATCTGGATAGCAAAGGAAAACAGAATCAATGTGGATCAGATCTTAAAGTCTGGTTTTAAGGCTTTGATTTTTAGTGTGGATCTTAGTGAGTTTGAATTTTAGCTTGTCTGAGTTTCGGTCTTGACCTTTTTTTTTTTTTTTGGATTTTTAGTTTGGACTTTGGTCGGTCTGATTTGTGGTCCGTCACCTTTTTTGTCTGGTTAGATTGTCAGTTTATGCCTTTGTCGATTTGGCCTGGCATTCGGTTTATCTGAATTTTGTTTTCCGTGTTTGAATCTTTCCCAGTTTGATTTTTGATTAGTCGGACTTTTTGCTTGTACAGAAAGTTTCAAAATACAAAATTGTATTAAACTGATGTGACCTTGATCACTAATGGGTTAAATAATGATCACCAATCGGTTAAATCATCTAAAAATCACTTTGAAAATTATATTTAAATGAGTTTGGCGCAAAATTATGTTATGTTTATGTTACTTTGGTCACCAATGGTTTAAATCGTGGTAACCAATGGGTTAAATCATTTAAAATTTAATTAGAAAGTATAGCTCAAATGAGATTGGTGGAAAAAAACTAATTTCAGAATTTTGAGCACTCTTTTATATCCCAGTGTCGCATATCTCAGAAGGTCCCAAGAGTTCCTTCTCAAGGTACAGCAATCTGCGCCTCGCGGCAGTTCAGCTGTTTCCATGTCTTCATTACATAGTCAATGCCAAATACCCATCTTCTTAAGATGATACTTAAGAAGGCAGTGTCCTGTAAGAAGCCCTGCAAGGGTTCGAATTTCATTTCTGTTTAATTCTATTATGTGTTTAGAGTTAATGGTAATTGGGTCAGAGTTAATGGTAATTGGTAAGTCTTTTAGCATGTCGGAGACCGTTAATTCCGGACCAATAGTCTTTTAGAGCCTTAGTTTCCCAATCCATTATTATTATTTGGATGTGATTCGATGACACACCACAAAAAGGTTCGGGGCCTATGAAGGACCTAAGTGCCCCTCTTTTTGCTAAGCTGCCCGCCTTTTAATTTCCTTAAAATCCTTCTTGACCCGGTATCCATGCCAGTGTGACCTTGTTTCTGGTGGATAGGGCTGAAAGGAGCTCAAAGCACTCCCACAAAATTTTTGATTTTATGGTATATGAGCCAAGAGCTTTTAGAGCTGCTTGGCTGTCCGAGAGAATATAGATTTAGGCACTGTTTATTCGCCTGCGTATACATTCTCGGACGCAGATCTCTATAGCATGTACCTCTGCTATAAATATGGAGGGCATTCTCCCCATTGCTAAGTCTTTTTGAAATCTTGGTCCATAGACTTCAGCCCCAGCACTGCCAAATCGTCTCCATAAGACAGTGTGTTTTTACAATTTGACAGATGTAGTCGTGTAACTGCCATCGTCAATGTGTATGGTTAACGCTCGTATCTTTTTTCGAACCAAAAACTGTATATTTCTACCAAAAATTTAAAAGAAACTGTCAATCGATTTGAAAAAAACTGTATATTTCGCGGTATGAATTTTTTTCAATGAAAATTAACAAGAAAAGCAATTTATTCATCATCTGAATCGTCTTCATTATCCTTCTGTATTGAATTTGTTCTTTGAAGAAATTTGACGAAGCGATTCCGACTTTGCTATGAGGTATTTATAGAAATCAACGCATGCATATTTCAAATTACATTTGACGATGAGAATCGCCTTCAATGTTTCCACTTCTTTCAAAAGTATACTCGCAACGAGTTGCCACTGTTCTCTCATACGTTTTGCATTGCGATTGCTAAATTTGAATTTCCTAGCGTTCAAAAATTTTATATATTTTTCTTAGTAAAAAATCGGTTTTTTGGTAAAAAAGGCGAAAAACTGTTTAGATACGAGCGTTATGTATGGTGCATAAGACTTTTTTTAGTTGAAGAAAATTATAAATCATAAATCTGCTACTGGACACATGTCATCCGCTCTCTTCTCTCAGAAACTTCACTTTCTAACCTCTCAGTTTGTCTCTCCTTTCATTCTATCACTTCTCATGGAAATGGAGCTAAAATGGAGTGGAAAACAATTCGATGATATTTTTTTGCTGGGTTATTGCTGTGGTTAAGCATTGGCATGGCAACCAGGGCTCAGGAAATTGTGGAGTAGAGACGCTTATTATTATTTTCTTCTTTTTTTCAATTTCAAAACTTAATTTGCGCTAAAGCTTAGTGAGCATGAAAATATCTATTTGCGTACGTGTGTAGGTGAATGTCTGTGAATGTGGTTGTTCGCTTGTGTATTTAACTTAACTTGCAAATCAAAAACGTGAGCTAAAAATATTTAAATTTTCATATAAATTATATCAACTGGCGGGAATTTCCTTAATTTGCATGCATACATATGTATATACTACCTACAGTCAAGCAGATGTCAAGAGATGCATCTCTTACATCAGAGGAATAAAATCGACGTATCGACTGAGTGCTCTCAGAAATTTGCTGTGCATTCCGTACTGTGTCTGAGGACGCCGCCCTGGTTATCGCTGGAATGTTACCAATAGCACTCCTCCTAGCTGAAGCCGGAAACATTAAAAATTTAGGTGAAGAAACGCTCCTAAATACTCGTAGGGCAATAATAGAGAGCAGTGTGCACACATGGCAAAACTTTTGGGATTCTTCCTTTAAAGGACGTTGGCCGTACCGCCTAATCCCGAATATTTCGAGATAGCTAAATCGAGGACATGGACAGGTGGACTACTACTTGACCCAAATACTGACAGGACACGGATGTTTCAAATCCTGCTTGCATAAATTTAAACACGACGACAATTCGTTTTGCACTCAGCGTGCGCCGAACGTAATTGAAGACGCAGAACACGTTTTCTTTGTCCGTCCGCGACTTATGAATGAAAGGGAAGGGTTGGGAGTCCACTAATGGTCAATAACCTGGTCGAAATAATGCTTGACTCAAACAGGAATTGGTCTGCTGTCTGCAACATGGCAGCTACAATTATGAAAAAACTACGCTGCGCTGAGCAACAACGCGGGTCGTCATGAAGAAGCAATAGGCCACTCCCCCCCCCCCGTGAAGTAATGGCTAATGGTAGTTCCACGGAAGAAGGGAAACGGAGCTGGGATGGGTTTTTGGTGCGGTGAGCTGAAAAGCAAGTGCCACACTTTTCGGCTTTCAATGCTTTGTGCCAACTCTACAAAAAAAAAAAGAAAAAAAAATGAGCAAAAAATCATTCAATTCAGCAAGTCTTTTTTGAAAAAGTGTTTAATTTTGATTCTTTTTCAACTTCTGTGAAGTAACAAATCCAGACATTCTGCAGAGAAGGTCACAAGCCTCACAGCAACCTTACTGGGTACTCTAAACTAAATTAAAAAGAAAATTAAACTATAACTTTGAAAATCTAAATTTCACAAGTTTATTTCAAAATATTTTTGAAGCAAATAGAAAATATTGCAATGTAATATCTAAACATTTCTGAGACAATGTCTTTGACACATAGAATTCATTTCTTAGTTTTATTACCAAGCAATATTAGCTCACTTAAACTATCTATGAACATTGTGTACATACACTGTGAGAGCAACAGCCACTTTTAGCCAATTAAGCTTTTAAAATAAAAGGCGTATTACTTTCTATTACTCATATACAAGCAAACAGAATTTCAACGGCATCATCTGAGAATTTCGGCGTAGCAATCAGGATTCCACAGCATAGTGAATGTGTAGCAACTAATCCCAGTGAAACATTGTCTAACTATCTACTTGAAAAAGAGTTCACGCTTTAAGCCAATCAAGAGTGAGGGAAGGGTAAGGCTAAAGCAAGAGTAAGGCAAGGGTAAGGGTAAAGCAAGAGTAAGGCAAGAAAAAGCCTCCAAAAATTAATTTTAGCTTGAGATACTCTTTAACCCTTTCTTCTCAGCTTTTTTATTGGGGGGTGAAAAATTTTTTTGTTATTTTATATTCGTAGATTCGGACTTTGTTAAGAATAAAAACCAAAAAATTATGAAGGAGATTTTGGAATTTTGTACATTATAATGAAAGGAGTAAAAATTCAAGAAACAAAATTTTAATTTTTGAATTTTTTGTTGTGGAAAAAACAACTAAGGTTTATTTTGCAAAATAAACTTTTAGTTTAGAAAATACTTTTAAAAATACACTAGTTCACTAAGTATAAAAAGTGAAAATTTAAAACATTTTTGGAATTTGAGTTTATTTTTACTAAAGTCAAGTATACAGAATTTTTTTGTTCAGTGACCTATAGTAAAATTTCATGGGCAACATATTTCTTGAACATATTAACCCTCTATCAACCCTCGTAATGGGTCAAAAAAGAAACTTTTTCGAAAAAAGCAAAAAGGACCCATAATAGTGGGTGCCAAAGGGTTAATGTATATACGAAGGAAATATTCTACGGAAAATTCTACTATAAATTGCTGAACATACAAACAAACTCTGATGCAAAACTAACAAGTTGTCTTATGGTTTATTATATTTAATCTGTTAGAAATGGGCAAACTTTGGGCCTACGTAAAAAAGAAATTTTACGTATACTTTTAAAACGCCGAGACCCGTATAATTTTTTTTTCATCCACTTGCAGAACCTTGTTATTTTTTCAACACTATCAAAATTTGTTTCACACCTGCAGAAAATAATTCCAAAAATGTTTTTGTGCTTTAAAATTACACTGCTTTTTCAACATTTTTGCGTAAAACCAAGCAGGTAAATATTTTTCAAATCATTGTGTATGAATATTATTTACAGTCAAAAAAGTTTTTTTGCATGAAATTTGGTTCTGTGACTCATGAGCGGCTATTTTGTAGAACACAGCTTTTGGGGAATGTCGAACCACTTTTTGTGGGGAATATAGTTATATAGTAAATTATCGACAAAAAATTAGTTTTTAATAATTTAACGCGTTACGTTGCAAAACATGATCGATCCGATGATCTCCAAGAATATTTAGCGGCCATAAAGGAGATTAAAATCGACAATCACTTGCGATGTGTACACATGACTGGTGGCTATTTCACATGCCAAAATTGCGACTCCGAATAAATAACATCGATTTTTCCTTTATATTTTTCATTCAAATCTTATGTTTTTTCATAACGAAGTCATAAATAAACGTTTTACATCAATATTTTTTTCGAATTTTCTCAATTTGCAAAGTGGTTCGACATTCCCCACGATTTTTCAAAATGACAAAATCGAATATTTTGTTATAACGCTTAAAACTTTACAACAAATTCGAATTTTTAAATTCTGAAACTACCAAAACGTGGCATTTGTGTTCTCAAATTCCATTTCTCAAATTTTAAAAAATTACGATTTTAGGTTGAGTTATCAGTCAAAATCAAAGTGTGGTTCGACATTCCCCATATTCCCCTATGTAAAACAATTTTTTTTAACAACTTTTATTTTAAGTTATTAATTTTATATTATGAAATGGAGTTTTAACTTCCGTTTTAAACTATTATAATTAAAAAATAGTTTATATACTTGCTCAAAATTTTAAACTTAGTAAATTCACTTCGTAAATTCACACAAATGTAATTTGGACTATTTTTCAAAATCAAATAAAAAAAAACTGTACTTCCGTTTTTGCTCAAACTTAAATTATAAAGAGAAAAAATATGCTTGATTTCAAAAATAATATTTAATTTTTAAAATTCCAGATAGGTTTGAAATGAGAAGTAGTAAAATATGAACATTTTTTTGTGCAATATATTAGCCAAAAACAACGAAAGGGTTAAGTAATGATTCTAAAGTTAATGTCCCGGCCATTATAATTTGACAATCAATGAGCAGGGAAATATTTGAAGCTTAGAATCAGTTCCAAAAATTGTTTATGAATTCACTTTTTGTAAATCGTTACTAGACGTCGACATTATATGTAAAAATATATTACATGAGAGTGTAAAATATAACGATCGTTAGGCTCGTGAGCGCAAAACTATTATGATAACTAATTAGGTTTATAATTTTCACAAGCCAAAGCTTTAAGCTTTAAAGCTATAATTGGTATCAATATTATAAACTCAGCCCAAATCCAAGTTCATAAATACCAGCAGGAATTCAACTTTAGGAAGACAACTTTTTGCTGGGTAGCTGCTTGTACTGGGCTCTTAGTACTGAGCATCGTGTAAACGTTAATTGAACCTAACCGAAGCACACACCAGCACGAAGCAGGAACACCAGCAACGGCAGCACAAACTCATCATTGTAGTAAACGATGAATCTACTACGTAACTATGTACGTAGAGAGTCAACGTTAGGATGAAGGAAAATTTGCGCTTCCACTTGTTTGCACAAATTCGATTATCAAAACATAATCCAGGAAGATGCAAAGGAAATACAACGACAGCCAAACAGACAGATATATGTATGTATATACAGACGAGCTGAAAAGTTACGATAGATGGCGTGAAGCAACATTGTTGTTTGCCACTGCTACTGCTGGTTGTAGCAACACTTGTGGCGTTGTGTGAAGTCGAGAATTTTCTTAGTTTTTTTCTTGTTGTCGTTGCTGTTGTTGTTAAGGATAACAAGGATGCGCTTGCTGTTTTACACCGTCATTTCATTTTTCACACCACGTCTTCTGCTGTTTTTTTTTTTTTTGTTTTTTTATTTTTGTTGTTCTCTCTTCGTTTCGACTCTATCGATGATAAGAATTTATATCTCTGCTGCTTAGCAATTGGAATTGTAAAATTTAATTTTTTGCTTTAATATTTTTTTTAAAGTTTTTTTTTAGTTTGTTTTAAATGAGAAATTTTATTTTTTTATATGGAAGGTTGAATAGTTTGGATTCGAGTGGTAGTTCAAACTTAAAGAAGACCTCACTGTTGTCTACTGAGCTTTTGATAACGATATAGGTGTGAAGTTGCTTCTAGAAGTGCTATTAGCTCAACCTGGGATTGGGATTGAGAGAGAATGCGTGAAGATATCTTCATACTCTCTTCATGCCTATCCTTTGCTACAGACAGAGGTATGAAAAAAGAGAGTGAACATGAAGCTTTTTCTCTCGCGGTAACTTCCTTTCTGGTTTTCACGATGTCAAATTCAATTAAATTTACCAACATGTTGGCATAATCGGTGGACATAATCGCGCAGCATAGTGGGTAATTCGAGAAATCATGGATCGGTTTTGCCCCACGTTTACTCTAGTGAATAATGCGCATTCACAGAGACGCCGTACAGTGCGCACCGAAGACGCTATTGCAGAGTATCGAAGAAGACCCGAATGAGTCCATCCAATTGGAGCTGTGCCCATCCACTTTATGGAAGATTTTGCCGAAGGATCTTGGTTTGCGGGCTTACAAAATTCAATTCGTGCAAGAATTGAAGCCGAACGACCATCAAGCTCGTCGCACGTTCGGTGAATGGGCCCAAAACGAGATGGCCACCGATCCCGATTTTCACAAGAAAATTTTGTTCAGCGATAAAGCTCACTTTAGGTTGAATGGGTACATTAATAAGCAAAATTGTCGCATTTGGAGACGCCGTTACGTCCTTAAAAAGCCACTGTTTGGTGTGCTTTATGGGCAGAGGGAATCATTGGTCCATATTTCTTCAAAGATGAAGCCGGCCATAATGATACAGTAAATGGGGAACGCTATAGAGCCATGATTAATGACTTTTTCGTGCCTGAATTGGCGGATGTCGATGTGGACGACCTTTGGTTCCAACAAGACGGAGCTACATGCCAAACAGCCAACGAAACAATCAATTTATTGAAGGAAACTTTTTCGCGCGTCGTGGACCTGTGGCCTCCAAGATCGTGCAATTTAACACCGCTGGACTATTTTTTGTGGGGTTAAGTGAAGTCGCTTGTCAAAGCAGATAAGCCCGAGACGATTGACGCCTTGAAAGAGCATATTCGGCGCGTTATTACTGACATACGGCCCCAATTGCTGCAAAAAGTGGTCGAAAATCGGGCCTCTCGGCTGGAATTTATTCGAGCCAGCCGCGGCGGCCACTTTCTCGAAATCATTTTTAAAACATAATGGCGAACCCTTATCTTTATAATAAAGCTAAATTCTTGGCCATAACGTTAAATTATATGCGTTTTATTTCTTCTTGAAAACCACACTTCTAAAAAAACACCCTTTATTTTATAATCTCGTCAATGTACTTTAGCCTTCTCTGCTTCCTTCGCATATATGATTTAGTTATAGATTTTTAAATATTTTTAAGCCACTTTATTCAATTTAATCAATACAGTAAGTTATATATAATATAAACCCATTTAAAAATTAATTTCTTACTATGGAGCTGTTATCTTCATTTCTTTACCTTTCAACTCTCTCCCTTTACTTTCTACTCTAAGGATACTCTCTACATCAATTACAGCGCTCTCATCATTCGACACTTCACAACTTTCAAGTCAATTACACTTGCTACTCTACACTTTACCGTCCGGCTTTCTCTCTCTTTCTTTGTATTTTCTTTACTTTCCAAAGTTAATTCCTTTTCGATAGCGTCGCTTGCATTTGAAATAAAACTGAATTACTTGCATTGGCCTGCATGTCATATTAAAATATAAATAATCAAAACGCCTGCACACTTCGCTTTCTTCGTTCGCCGCCATACATTTTAGCTTATTTGTATGCATTTCTTAAGTTTTTGAACAACAAAAGCCGCAATTTCGTAAGTTTCCCTAGCCAAGTTTGGCATTTTTGTTGATTTTGTCAACGTAGTCATCGCCATCATCATCCACAACAAATTTCGCATTTTCTATATCATCGTGTTCGTCCTTATTATTCTCAACATCTTTTTTGGCCACAAAAACCCAAAACACTTGCAAAAAATGTGTACAAAATGTAACAATAAACTACACAAAATTGTAAATACTGTGTAGGAGCAAAGAGAAAAGGAAATTATTTTCTGAAAAATGAGAATTTTGAACTTTTTGGCTTTCACACTCAGCGAAATTTACTGCAAAATCATTTGCTCAATTGGAAAATTTTGTAGTAAACCGCATTAAAATCTTACGAATTTGTTTTAAGTATTTTTTTTATCATTTGTGAATACCGATTTTGATTGGAATTACTAAATTTCTTCAAGAGACAAAGAGAGAGAGAGAGAGAATAAAAAATAAATCGATTTTTAACAGAGAGGAGCGTTAACTTTCGCAGTCATGTACACACTATCACTTCTTGTAAGTGTTAATGTTTTTTTTTAATTATTTTCGTATAAAACAACCATGTAACGGTTTATATTGAAATGAATTTCCGACGACATTGTTTGGTCTTGCGGAGCCTTAACCAGTGGCGGTTCTAGGATTTGGGTTTGGAGGGGCTGATTTTACTAAATTAAAAGAAGTTAAATATCGGCCAAAACCCAGACCTAGAACAAAACCTAGTGCAAATATTTTAATAAATACAGGTCAAGCATTAAAAGATAACTGAAACAAAACTGAGACCAAAATTCAAACTAAAATTGCATAGAAATTTAGGCGGAAATTTCGACTAATTTTCAAACTAAAATTCAAATATTTTTTCAGATCGAAGTTCAAACCAAGAAAAGAACCAAATTCAGATCAAAAATCTAGATCAAAATGAGACCAAATTCTGATCAAAATCTTGATTATGGGCTTTCTGATGGATTTGGATTTGAAGGAAATTTTAATTTCCTTTGAGAAAAAAATTTGATGAAACAAATTGATTCATCTCTTACTTTTTGAGGTATTTTTGGTCGAAACAAAAACCCAAAAAAAAATTAAATTAAGATAACAGTTGATTTGGATGGTACTTTAAACGAATTTTTAAAATATGTATTCATATCACTCTTAGCATCGATATCACTATTAATATCGGCCTGGTGATGAGTTTACGATCTCACAACTCCATTACCAAGCACTTCATTTTTATGAAAAATTAAATATGTTCTTTAAGCCTGTTATACATTACTTAATACGTTAATATATCTAAATTTGTCCAAAAAACCAATACATTTTAAATTTCAACGAGAACCGTACACACTTTCGGGTACCGGGCAAAATCCGGTTAAATCAAAATTCCAACAAAAATCAACCAAAATGAGACCAAATTCAGATTAAAACTCTGACTAAAAACCCAAAATTCAGACCGAATCAAAACCAAAATCAGTTTTAGAATTCATTCCAAAATTTAAAAAAAATTAGACCACAATTCAGACCAATAGTTAGACAAAACTATAGGCCAAATGGACGAAATTAACCCAAAATTCAGACCAAAAAACTGGTGGGAATAACTCATAAATATTTACATCAAAAAAATTTAACTTAAATTAAACAAAAACTAGACCAAAATTCCAGACGAATTCAGACCAAATTTTAAAACAAACTTTAGACCGATTTCGGACCGAAATTCAAACAAAAAAAATGTTCGAAATCAAGCCAATTCAGACGAAAATATTAACACCACACAACTCAAACTAAAAGTTAAATTAAAACTGAGGCTAAAAATGCGCCAAATACAAATAAAAAGCCAACCAAAACTTAGACCAGAAATCAGATCAAACGTAGATTTGACGTAGTCTGAATCAGGGCCGTAGCCAGAAATTTTTTTCGGGGGGGGTTTTCATTCGAAGAAAATATTCATAAATAATAAATAAAACATTTGATGGACCCTACAAAATTTAAATTTTAGGAAAAATTTTCCGATTTTAACCTAAAAAAAATGGCCAAAAGTGACAAAAAATTTCCAGAATAATCAAATTAAATTTTCAAATAAATATTATTCAAAGTGCATTCTAGTGCTTTTTTTATCGTGAGGGACATAATTTCATTAACTCATTGACTTCCCACTTCTGATGATGTACCCAACCTCAAAAAAATTACCAAAAATAGTAGAGGCTCATTTTTTTCAAATGATCATCATTGGGAATTTGAGCCATTATCAATGATAAGGAACCCGGATGAGGTTGGCTTATATTCCCTATTAATTACACTTTAAGATTGCCACCTAAAACTGCATAGGTTTTGCTAATAAGATGGAGTTTTTTCGAAAGAATTTTTCACGTTAAACACGAATCTGAGGTAAAAAATTTCCCATCACGTCACGTTTAAGGAAAAAATGGGGTTCAAGCAAGTCTTATTTTACAAGGATCCGATAATTTTTTCTATTTTTTATTTATTTTTAAACTTTTCAAACTGATTCAGGACGAAACTTTAAATCAAAAAGAGTTACTGACCTAGAAAAACTATGAATGCAGGAGTGCTCAGTATCACCTTCTCTTTTTGAATCCGTAGTTAAACCTCATGTCGAAGAAAACAAATCGGATTTGATCGCATAGTGTAACTAAGATTTCAAATTTATTTTTTATATTTGACTTTTTATAAAAAAAAAAAAAAACCGATAGGAGTGAAAAATATCGTTAAATAGATTTTATTTTGACTTTTTTTCCATCCATTGGCAATTAATCTCAAAAATTAGAATAAAGTTTCCAAATTTCGGGGGGGGAGGGGGAGGTCAGAACCCCCGAAATCTCCCCCTAAATACGGCCTTGGTTTGAATGTATTTAATAACCAGTTGCCCTGTAACGTGCATTCAATTGGCAAGCCCAGCATGGCGGCTAATCAGAATTGATTCAAATATCCGACCCCATTTTAATGCTCATATTAAATTATTATTATTAAAATAAAATATAATATAAAATAATATTTTAAATCCTAAAATTTTTCGTTTGTTGAAAGTATATACTTTTCACTGCTGATGGAGATATCCAAATATTTATGATTTCTCAAAAATGACTGTTTACTATAAGATTGTCGGGTTCTGGGGAGGGGGGCGGAGCTTCAGCCCCTATAGCCCCCCCTCTGGATATGCTACTGGCCTAAGCGTTCCATAAACACCACATATTGTAGCCCCCCAAAAACTCCAAATATAAAACAGCAATACAATTGTATGAATTGAGTCTAAACCAGCGGTGACCACGTATACATAGACAATGAACGTGCGAAATTTCTTACGCTTTTCTTTGGCTTTGGCTTACGCGGGTCTAAATACAACAGATTGAAGAGAAACACAGTAAGTAGGATTACTCTAATGAGCTCATGTAATGCTAGACAAGACAAGACCAAGACAAATACGTAAAAAAAATTAATTCTTTTCCTTCATTTGGATACTCAAGTCCAGCCCCAGTCAAATTCGAAGATCCTTTTGTAGATTCTGTACTCTCTCTCTCTCTCTCCCTCTCTCTCTCTGTCTCTCTATAGTTCCTGTAGAAGTTCAGACAGTACTAAAATTGGTTTAAACTTAAAATTTCTATGGCACATTAAATTTTTCTACAGTGTAGAAAACTACTTGTATTTATATTTCGCACGCAAGTGTATCCATGCAAAGCTACTTGAGTGGTTTAAGTTTTGCATTTGTCAACTTGACGAGCGGTTTGCCAAACAGCCAGCGATAAAGATAGAACTTTTCGTTTGCGGGCACAATTCGCTGCTGCTACTGTTGAGGCTGACTTGCTACGGATTCACTTTGAGCTGTTGCAGATGATGTAAGTGGTATGCTTAAAAGTTTATAATGGATGGGATTAGTTTTGTTGTTATTATATTGGATGCGTTTTGTTTTTATTTTTCTTCTTTTTTTTCTGTTAAAAAAAAAAAAGAAAAATTATGATAAATCGTTAAATATTTATAAACATGAATGAACGCATGAGCGAGCGTAATTTTTTAAAGAAAATTAAAGTCAATTTTCCTCAACCAAAAATCTCAGCTCTACTTGAAAATTATTAAAAGCACAAATTCACACATACACATATGCACATTTTCAAATCCTTTTTTGCGCCTCATTAAATACTAAATGCCTTTTTATACTACACTTTAACCCTTAAGTATATATTCATGCATACTCGTACACACATACATATGCTTCTCTATCTTTCACTCTCTTTGTGTTTGTGTGTATGTGTGCATATGTTTCTTTATAGTTTTTTGCAAATGATAAGAATGAAACTTTACGCTTTTTTTTTTATTTTATTTTTTTTTGCTTGTGTTGGTTTTATTTTTTTGTTGTTGTGTACTGTTTCAAGCATATTGTGGAATAATGCCAACAATATGGATACTTACATACAACGTTAAATGATCCTGCAGAGAAGACAATATGCTGCCGAAAAGGACATTAAAAGTTGTTTAACCTTCATTAAAATGAGCAGCAGCATACACAATCGTAGGAGTAGTCAGCCTCGGATACAAATCGAGTTTGTCCATATGTGTGTAATGATATTGTAGGGCTTGGCACAAATAATACCAACAACAAGTGTGGAGATTTTTATGAATATTATTGCTGCAGTGTGAAGTGGAAACTCATAACGATGACATTTGATGATAATGTCAATATTCAAAAATAACGATATGAGTTTGGGAAATTTAAATATAAATTATATTCTACATACTGTTTAAATGGTTTAGATATGTTAATTTGTGTTACTGTTGAACATTAAGGTATATTTCTTTTTCTTCTACTTTCTAATGTTTGCGATTAAATTATATAAATTGATCTTATATTTCTCAGAATTTTCGAGACTGACAAAATTGGCATTTAAGGTAATCTTTGGGTTAATATTTTCAAAACTAAAAGTCTTGCTCAAAACTAGGAACAACCAATCAACCTTTCCACTGAAACTCTCTCCTATTCTCCTTATAGATTAAGCAATTATTGTCACAAATTGTTGTTGGTTTCTATTTTCTCATGAGAGAGGGAGTATATGACCGTGGCGTATGTGTGTATAGATCCCTGTCTTTAAAGACATTTGAAAAGGCTTCAGTCGATTTACAGTACTGTGCAAAACAAAAGCAAGCAATCTTGGCATTCCATACTTATTACGTTTTCATGACTTTCGTTAATTTTTATTTAAAAGAAAGTGCATTTAACTTATTCTTAAATTATATAATGGAAAACTTAAAAGTTCGAAAAAAATTTCCAAAAAAAAATTATTTGAAAAAAATCAAAGAAATATACAAAACAAAAGCAACAATTTCATGATATTCCTTATTTTTATTCATTGTCTCACATCTGCGAGGCGTTGACTTTATCAGCTTGATGAATGTCTTCTTGGGTGCCATTTCCCCCTTTTATTTTAATTCTATCCCAGCTCACGCCTGATTTGGAAGTGGTACCCACTCACGAGGTTCCGAAATAGGTTTCAAGGAATTAAGCTCGGATATTAGTGACAACCCATGAGAAAAATTAACCCTTCTCCATACTAATCAATCTTAAAACAACTTTAATGTGCGTTTCGAGTAGATTTCATGTGTAAATATTCAACAAAGTGGCAATTTCCACAATGGCTAATAAAGCATTTGAGTCTCCGGAGCTTCCTAGGGATTAAATGGTCAATATTTAAATTTATTTCGTGGAAAGGATAAAGACCATGAACCAACTAATTTATCTAATTGCAAAAACTTCCGCCACCATGCTTGCCAATGATTTTACAGAGCAATGTTTCCTTTAATTCGTCTAATAAGAGACTTGTTGAATGAATTGATTCAACTGAATTTCGACTCAAAGGTCAATTTTTAGATTCTGTCTATGCAGAACTGCTTTCCATCTAATTACTGACAAATTGACGTAAGTTTAGTCAAAACTGGTTCAATGAGTCGAAATTTAATTGAATTAATTCATACTATATACAAGTCCCATATTAGACGAATCAAAGGAGTACAACTAAGACATTGTTCTGTAAAGTCATTGGCAAGCAAGGTGGCGAAAATTTTTGCAATTGGATAAAATATTTCATTAGGCATTGTGGAAATTGCCACTTTGTGGAATACTTAGACGTAAAATATAATCGAAACGCACTTTAAAGTTGCTTTAAGATTGATTACTATGAAGAAGGGTTAATTTTTCTCATGGGTTGTCACTAACATCCGAGCTTAACTCCTTGAAACCTACTTCGGAACCTCATGGGTGGGTACCACTTCCAAATCAGGGGTGAGCTGGGATAGAATTAAAATAAAAGGGGGAAATGGCACCCAAGAAGACATTCATAAAGCTGACAAAGTCAACGCCTCGCAGATGTGAGACAATGAATAAAAATAAGGAATATCTTGAAATTGTTGCTTTTGTTTTGCACAGCCCTAAGTGCATATTTCTTTGATTTTTTTTAAATAATTTTTTTTTGGAAATTTTTTTCAAACTTTTAAGTTTCCCATTATATAATTTATTAATTTAAGAACAAATTAAATGCAGATTCTTCTCAATAAAAATTAACGAAAGTCATGAAAACGTAATAAGTATGGTATGCCAAGATTTTTTGCTTTTGTTTTGCACAGTACTGTATATCTCATGCTTTTCTTTGCTTATAATAACAACAACATTTTCTTAGTTTTCCGGACACATCTCTGTGTATTCATTTTTATCACGCTTTTGATTCCGAAATTAAAATTAAGCTCTTTATGTAAATCTGTAACTATTTTTTCCACACCCGAAGTGATGAGAAATCAATGTTCTGCTTGATTGATCTCAGAAACATAGCATTTGAATTATTTAAGAACATAAATATTATACCTAAAAAGGAAGTTCAACTACAACTTTAAACTATATAGCAAGAAAAAGAAAACAAAGTTTTTTACAAAAACTTTGTTTTTGTCGTTTCCAAAATGCACTCATGCATTAAGTAAGTAAATTAATTTCCTTATTTAATTTGTATGTGTCGCGGAGAATAAAAGTGCATTGAGAAATTATTGTGTAAAAAAGAAAAAATTAAGAAATCAAAAAGTGAAAATGAAGTTTACCTATAAAACGAATATGTTGCTACACATATAATGACACTACAATTTCATGCTTGACTGAAGAAGTTCAAGCTTGAATTGTCAAAATGATAGTAAAATTTTATATGTTTTACTTAATTATTTGTGTACTCTATACCGTGGGATATACAGCATAAAGATTCAATGTGCTGGTAAAAGTTTGAAATATTCCAAAAAATATTTTCTTTCAATGCAAAATTCGTCATATCAGGATGTATAGTGAAGGAAACAGATTTATGAAGAGAGAGTAAATAAATATAAAAGATAGAGTACTCAGTGAGAAAAAAATAATAAGATTTAATTTGTTCAAATATTAAATACAGAAGTGACAGTACAAAAGAGAGCACCGGTGTTTGCTGATGCTCTCTTTTTTGCTGTCTCGAACCAGGGATGCCAACTAATTTTTTCTCTGTCCCCGATAACCCTCGAGAAATTCCCCGATTTTCGATCGAATTCCCCGCATTGGTATAATTTCATATTATAACAGCGCTACACGCACTTTTCATTTAAATATTTTAGAAAAAAGAAAATAACTTCAGTGAGTATTATTTTAAGGCGACCCTGAACTTTCTCGGTCCAAAACTTAACAAATTTTTATAAGACTGGTAGACTAATAGAAATGTACTTTCTGACTCCGGAATTCTTAACATATAAGCTTCAGCCCACTTTTGGACATCAAAGTTCTCACAGGAGAAGACATGGGATTTCTTTTAACTCAAATAAGAAATAGCAAAAACTTTATTTTGAGAAAAACGGGTTCAAAGTTTTGACTATCGGTTTTTAACATATAAAATATACTTCATCTTCTTTATGATGCCTGACCGTAATTTGTAAGTTTACAGATTAGTCAGCAATGATTAAAAGTTAATCAGGAGGTGCTGGACGAAGGCATAACTAAGTCTTTCCGTACGGCCGAAAGGGAAGTCGAAGAGCCGCGCGACTGTTTAGCCCTGACTGACACTCGCCGCTATAATCGTCTATATTTACAAAAGCACTCTCCGTTCTCTGAAATTTTTACAAAATACTTTCGAAATATAGTACTTTCAAATAGCACACTTTTTTAAAAATTGATTTCTCCAAACCAATAAATTGCAGGGCCTGCTTAAGAACAAATGAAGATTTTAAGACCCAAAATATGAAATATTTCATACGTTTTACATTACATAAAATTTGACAAAAACATTCTACAGACTTTAATTACTAAAAACTAAACGACTTCAAATTCCCCGCAAAAAATAGCTCATTCCCCGATTCACCGCACCAAGAAAAATTCCCCACAAATCGGGGAATTCTCCGCAAGTTGGCATCGCTGTCTCGAACACAAAAAAACCAGAGTTGTATTTCGGGTCATAGACATTCCATACATATAAACATACATGCGTAGCGATATGAAGTGTATGAGAACTATCAGAAAGTGAACAAGTACACCTCTTGGGGTAGGAAGCAATGGTAAAACCATCAAGTGAAAACAAATCGTCGCATTGCTGTTCGGAACCTGTGTTAAACTGTATATCCAACTATATGGTATCACAATGGACCGTTCTAGCTTGAGTGTGTCCCTCGACAGTCACTTAAAAAAAAACAAAAAACCAACCATTTCAAAAAATTACCGTAAAATTTAATACTATTGTGCAGCTCGTAAATAATAATCTTTATTTATATTTCACTGCTGAGCTGATTCCGCAATGTCGCATTTAAATGCAAATTACAAAAGGGACAAAAAAAAAAAAAGAAAACGTATTTGGTATTCTATCATAAAAAATGCAGCCCTGCATCCCTAAAGAACCTGCCAGGGAACCTATTTAAAAGCGAAAGAAACAAAAACAATGATGCATAGAAAATATTATGCTTTATATTGCATGATGATGTTGGTTGCATAATGTTGTCACCGTTGTCACCTTCGCTCAAACTCAAACTATAACTGACAATGTCATTTACCCGCAACAACAACAATAGCAATATAACAACTCCTTTTTTTAATACATTTTATGACTCAGAGTACCTACCTACCTACCTTAGTTCTCCTAGCAGGTGAAGTAGCAAATATTAGTTGAGGAAAAGGTTGTAGAAGTAATAGTAGTTAGTAGTAGAAAATGATGCTGTTGATGCTACTTCTACTAAATGAGTTTTTATTTAATTTAAACCTTGAGTAGAGTTAGCAAAATAAAAACAAAATACAAAGTAATAAAAAACTAAAGCGCATATAAATGAAATAATAAAAATGGCAAACAAAAATAACAGAAAAACGGAAATGATACAGAAAGTTCAAAGTGCAATAAACTCAAAATAGACAAAAGGTTGTAAAGTGTATCAAATCTAAAAATATGTTATGTAAGTTGAAATTAAATTTTTAATAAAATACTTTAAATTCTATAACAGTAGGGAGCAGCCAGTAAGAATTGCCTTTGAAAGGAACAAGCAACAGTTGCAAAAGCTATAAATTATGAAGCTGCTATTGTATATAAAAGAAGAAATGCAGTAGCTAGTACTTTTTTTTTTTTTTGTACATGGTAAAAAGATGTCGCGTAAATAAAAATATTTACCCGGCTTATCAAAAAAAAAAAAAGAAAAAAAGAAGAGAAATTGTATGTAGTTTCCAATAAAGGCTCTTAAGAACAAGACGAAGAATATATATTGTATTTGGTAGTAAAGTTAAGTATGGAATTAGTGCACAAAAATAGTACATTCCAAATGTTACTGTAGCATACTAAAGCTACGACTACTACTTCTGCTACTATTGCCACATATATAGTAGTAGCTTTTTTTGTTCTTGTTATCGTTTTCCTTAACTATAAATTTCGTAATGGACTTCTCGTGTTGCACACAAAAATATACGAATGCAAGTGAAAACACAACAACTGGACAGACATACAAACAAATAGACGGAAAGACAAACAAATATACTCAAAATAAAATAAAAATGTAGTAAATGAAGAAAGTACACTCATACTGCACATAATTGGATACTTTCTTTTTCTTGATACTATTTTTTATTCTATTGTTTTTTGGATACCTACTCTTTTTTTCATTCTTTGTTTTCCTTTTTTAATTTCTTAAGACAGCCATACACAAATACAGAAAGAAAGAAAAAAATTCATATATTGGCTTTTCATATGCTTGGACAAATGCCAGTGTGTAGTGAAGTAGTAGTGGCTTCAGAAAAGTAGTAGTAGTTTGCGTATGTAGTAAAATGGCATGAAATTTATTGCAAGCCATTTCAAAAAAAAAAAAAGGAAGAAGAACTTAACAAATAAAAGAATCTTATACTTATTCTTATTTTTTTGTAAAATTTTTTTTAGTACCGCACTACACACTGTAAAATTGCTAAAAATTGTAAGAATTTTCGTTACAATTTTTGTGTTCAAATTTTTCTTTTGTTTATTTGCTGTTGTTACATTGCAATCAATTGCTTAAATCTGCAAATAATTGTATTCAAATTTATTACTTAAAAAAAACTATGGTGTGTATTTTGTAAAACAAATTATTGCAATGTTGTAAATTTTAATGTATTTGAAATTTGTGTATAGTTACTTAATAAGTTTAATGCACTCAAGTTAGTCAAACCGGAAGGCGTAGATCGCTTTACTTAGGAAAGCGACTCTTGGGGCCTTCTGCGATATACGGCATAAAACTTAGCACAATTCTTAGATTCGTCAGTACACGCAAAGAAAAAATTCGTTTCTCAGAAACGAAATTTTCACTAAACGAACTTCGTTCATGGAATGTTTTCATGATGAACGAACATTTATTTATCAAAAACGACTGTATTCGGTTGCCATGAACGAAGATTTATTCATTATAAGCGATTCAATTCTTTTACGATGAACTAAAAACGTTTGCAAAAAATGCAATCTTTCCCTGAAAAATATAAAAAAGAAAGCAAAAACAATTTTCATATGTATTTTGTATTATTTATTATAAATCATACACTTTTATTTGTTTTTTATAAACACCACGCGCTTTTTTATAGACAAAAAGAAATGTGATGAAATAATTTCAATGCACAATCAAAATTCTTCAATAATGCGTTGACAAATGAGACTTCCCGTTATGTTGTGTTGATTTGTTGTTGTGTGGAGTTTGAATGTAAGCGTCGCTGCTGTTTCTTTTTGCGACGAGAGCGAGATGAGAGGAAAACGAAAATAAAAAGAGAAGAGAGTTGTGGACTTTCGTTTAGCAGAAACGATTTTTTCATTTGCCAGAAAAGAAAATTGCCTTAATTTTATCGTGAACGAATTTTCGTTCATTATAAAATTGTTAATCTTTTGCAGGAAACTGTTTTGGTTTCTGCAAAAACGGGAACGTTCCTCAGAAACGTTTTTGTTCAGCGTAAAGGTAATATATTCTCCACAAACGGACGATAAATGTTTTTTTCTTTGCGTGTAGTCTTAATTTAGAACTGATAGAACTAATTTAGCAAGGGCTGCACAAAAGATCAACTATGGTCGTGGTGCGCTACAGCCTGTCTAATAATAATAAATAATAGTCAAGTTTAAAGCAAATTTGTGTAAACTTTTGCCACTTTATTATTTTTCTTTTTTAATAAATTTCAAAAAGAAAAATGTAAAATTGAATTGATATTTACCGATTTGGTTGTACCCTATGCTTAATCTGGAAATTTCTGCATTAATGAGCGTCGTACCTACACTATCCGCTCTTGTTGATCTCTCTCTCTCTCTTTCTCTCTCTCTCTTCAGATGGTGCAGAAAGAATAATAACAATAAAGAGAGCGATTACAATTAGTAAATTTAGGAGCATTAGCTGCTACAACAATGAATATCCAAATAACCTCATACTTCGCCAAAGCAGATAACTACTACTACTACTATGGCCCAACGGCCCCTGGAGGGCCAAGGCCGAGCTTTTTGCATCCATTCATGTTGTGTGAGTTATATTAATACACGAATGGAAGGGACCTACAGTTTTATGCAGAATCCGAACGGCGAAGTGAAAAGCTTTTCATAGGCATTTTTTTACTCTTTTTTTTTCGTACGTTGGCAGATGGAAATCTTGCATAGATACCGTAGAACTTCAGTTCCACGATTATGTCGGATTCCTACCGACTAAAACCACCTACTTCTCTCCCACTCACCCCGCGGGACTACCTCTAGGTATTACTTCGCGGGGGAGGATTAGCGCTAAGCTGCATCTTTCGTTATAGTAGTGCTCTACTATCGCCTTCTGGATTTGCGGTGATGCGGCTTTACGCGCGCGTTCTGCGTTCCTCAGTTTACTGATTATGTTAGCAGCAATCCTGGCTGCTGTTCTCCACTTCTCTATAGTGTCGCACATCTGTTACGTTAGGTTAGCCACCGTTGTTGGCTCTCCAAATACTTTCTCCAGATCCTCTCTTTCACTTTTGAAACGTGGGCAGTGAAAGAGGATGTGCTTTGAGTTTTCGAGCTCGTCTGGGCAGCTTGGACAATACAGGTCTACTTCAAGTTTGAAGCGGTGTAGATACTACTTGAAGCATCCATGTCCGCTGAGCTACTGCGTAATATTAAAGTCTTCTCCGTGATTTCGCTGAGACCATTTTGCTATGTCTGGGATTAGGTCAAAGGTACAGCGCTCCTTACCAGACAGCTCCCATCTTCTTTGCCACTCTATTAAAGTACGGTGCCTTTCTCCCCCTTTTTGCGCATTCGATGGTCTTTCGCGTAAAGAGCCTTCATTTCGAATGGCAGCAGGTCAATTGTGACTTTTCTGGCAATAACGCATATGGCATCGTCCGAAACAGTACGATATGTGCTAGCAACTCTTATGGCACTAAGCCTGTACGTTGCACGATTGCATTTAAGATGCGTCTTCTTCGCGTCCGACCATATGGGTGCTGCATATAGCATCATCGAACTGGTTACTCTTGACAGCAGTTTGCCACTTGCCTTCTCGTGGGCCAGCGATATTCCGCATAACACGTGTTAATGCTCCAGTTATTTTGCCTGCTTTATTACTGACGGCTAGCAGGTGTTCCTTAAAAGTCAACCTAGATTCTATAAGTACTCCAAGGTACTTAATGCGTGACTGCGAAGTGACCTGGTGATTTCCAACTGTGATAGTTATTTCCTCGCGCACTTTCCTAGTGCTCAGAAGCACGCACTCAGTCTTCTGATTAGCCAGTTTCAGTTTTGCACCATTCAGTCATTCTCTTACCCTCGCAATTGCGTCATTGCATGTCGTCTGCAAGTAATCTAAGAGTTTGGCGACTGCTACCAATGCGATGTCATCAGCGTAGCCGTCAAGCGTCGTGTCTTCAAGAAGATCCAGTTTCAAGATGTCATCGTACATTGCGTTCCATAGTGCGGAGATAGGATAATATCAGTTTGTCTGCCGTCGGCGAGAAATTATAAATATTGATCAGCTTCAAGTGGAGAATAGAGTGGTCGACAGTATCGAATGCTTTAGAGAAGCCCAGAAGTGTCAAGAGAGTAGCGCTGTTTTTATCAAATTCGACACGAATGTCCTCAATTACGTTGATTAGTGCAGTAACACAACGCCGCCTAGGTCGGAAACCAGATTGTCTGTCTGTCAATAAGTTTTTGTCAGAAATGTGTAAACTAATTTGTTTAACCAATATAGTTTCAAATGCTTTAGTCATAAACGGAATGATGGCGATAGGCCTAAACTTGCTGTTTTCCAGCATTATTAATTATTATTCTTATTATATTATTTAATTATTTATCCAGAAAATACCTTCCCGGAAACCTAGTTCATGTCTTTGCCAAAGTTGAACATTCACAAATGAATGAGTATTTCTTTTTCTCACAAGTTTCCACAACTTCTGCATTGAGTAATAAAGAGAATTCGTAGTTTCTCTGTATGACTTCATATAAACTAGTGGCCAATGTAAGCTGCCGTAAGCCTAGCAGTATCGGTACTATCTCTTTTAATATACTACCCTCTTAATGACTTCCATCTCCAATTACCTACTTGTAAATAGTGAAAGTGCTTACTCCTCTTGACGACTCATTCATTGCTACTGCTTCATTGGACTTACACTGAGACTTGGCTGTCGACTAAACATGCCATGTACATATGCTTCATAGCTCTAGCAGATCCAAGAGGGGATTACAGCCATTATAATCGTTGTTGCTGAATTGAAAGGCTTTTTGACGGAGGATTGTGTTTCAGAATTTTCTGGATCCGCTAGTAATTCAAAGTTATCACCCATCTGCTTCAAATGAACTTTTCGTTTCGTTAAAACCTTAACTAGTCGAACTCTATTTTGTTTTTGTATTCCCATATACATTTTTTTCTTTTTTTTTTTTTTTCAAATAATGTAATTCCAAAAAAATTCAATAAATTCAATTCAAAAAAATAGTAACAATTATTACGAAGTAATATTCTGTGCCTCTGCACCAAATTTGGCTTTATAGAGGCTAACTGGCAACTAATTATTACAAATATTGCTTACTTAATATTAGAGTTATATACATTAACAATATGACATTTACATACTTAATATTTCCTTATTTAAGAAGCAAATCTTCGATGTTTAGTTTTGAAAGCTGAAATTCTTTCCAGGGTTTTAATGGCGTCAGGTAGTTTATTAAATTCACTCGGGCCAGCATACTCTATTCTCTGTTTAGTGATCTGTAGTCGGCATCTAGCAGTCATAAGATTAAGCCCATACCGTGCATTAAAATTTGTCTGATTACTACGAAACTCCAAAACATGGTAACCTATATGGTGCAATGTTTTAAAAACGTAATTGAGCGTAAATACAAGCCAACCACAGGAAGAATTGTTCGAGAATACTCTTTATATAAACTTAACGTAGAATGCCTGGATGGTAGATTGAAAACAATTTTTAGTGCCCGATTCTGTATAAATTTGCAGCGATTTTTATTCCTGACATTTTTTATGAGCATATACAATAGGAAGATAGGACAAATGACTATGAATAAGTGACTGGTATAATAACAGTTTTACTTGTTTGGTGAGTTTAGTCTTGAACTTAAAAAGAATACCGAGTGCCGAAGATATTTTTGATCTCAACTTATCAATATGACTACCCCATGAGAGGTTGCGACAGAAATGTACCCCCAAGTACTTCACTGTATCCGTCTCTATGATTTCCTTACCCTCTATATAGACACTAAGACGTTCATCTAACTTCAAAAAGCGTGGTCTGAATCTAATAAATTTCGTTTTATTCGCATTTAAAATCAGTTTATTTAACCGTGAAAACTCAGATATTGCAGCAGCATCATGTTCAATTTGCACTTTCAGAACAGCAGGGTGTTTATAAGGGTTGAACAAAGAAATATCATCCGCAAACATAATAAGTTTTCCATAAAGATTTAGGTTAGTAATGTCATTGATATAAAGTTTAAATAGCAAGGGTCCCAGTACACTCCCCTGTGGAACTCCACATTGTACGGAAACCAGATTACTTTTGGCACCATAAATTTCAACGTATTGCTTTCTGTTGGCGAGAAAGCTACTAAACAGATCTAATTCTTTGTGCTTAACGCCCAACATTTTTAGCTTGAGCAATAAAATTTCATGATCTACTAAATCAAATGCTTTGCTAAAGTCGTAGAACATCCCAGTTACCCCAGAAAACCCTGTGTCTAATCCTTCGCATACAAAATTGATAACATTAATAACAGCTTCTTCGGTACTGGATCCCTTTTTAAATCCAAACTGACAAGAATAGTTTATTCTTTCAGCATCTAAATATTCAGTTAACTGGTCACATATTACCTTCTCCAAAATTTTATCGAAAATCGGCAAAAGAGCAATTGGTCTGAAGTCTTCAATGTTATGTGCATTTTTATTCTTAGGAATCGGAATTATTTTATGAATTTTTAGAACTTCAGGGTACTTAGAGCTTTCGACCATATTGCAAAAAATTCGTTCTAAATACGGTGAAATCAAATCCTTAATTTCAAAAAGCATTTTAGGTGTAATACCATCATGGTACTTTTGAACATTGAATGGTACATTGAACTTTTATTGAGCTCAAGTGAGGATATAATTGCCTCAAAATCTGATGAATTAATCTTACGCAAAACAAAACGATTTTGACACCGCAATAAATTTGTCAACATAAATTTAATTTAAATTTATTTTAATCGAGTAGAGTGGAAAATCGAATGCGTCTATTATTGCACAACAGCCCATTGGGGATTAAGATCGTGCTTTTCGCATCCATTCATAATATGCGTGTTTTATATTTGTACACGAATCAGTAGTGTGAAAACATTTTCTTGGAAACCTTTACCCTTTCAAGCTTACCAGTCAAAAAGTGGTGCCCTCCTTTTCTTTTTTGGATTTTTCTACTGTGCCAAGTAGTATCGAAACCAAAAATTTTAAACCCACGACAACAACTTTCTTAGTACCTGACTTTACATATATCACATACATACATACATAGACATCCATGTTTGTTAAATTCAATTGCCATCAGAATTTTTGCCGTATCAAGTAACCATTTAATATATAATAAAATGTTTCTACTCTTCTGCTCACTTCAATGTTCGTTAATATCCTTTTCATTATGATAACTAAATGAAATGTTTCATAAGTAGTTTCTCTGGATTACTTAATAATATTAAACAAGCAAATACATAGGCAACAAAACCGTGGCTGGAGAGGGAAGGGGGAGGGTGAAAAATAATGCGAAAATTGCACAAAAAGCTATTATCAACAAGCGAACAACTACACACATGAAACTTTGAAAAAGGATATCACACACATAATGACATACACGCAAACACATACACACACGCAAAATCTATAAGCAAATAATAATTACACATCTAGTGTGTAAATTTGTGGTGTGTATGTGTGTTTATGAGTATATATTGTATGAGTGCGTGCAAATGTAATCAACATCAACAATAAGAAGAAGAATGGACTCTGGCCTAAGCTAACGATAATCAATTGCGATTGTTAATAATAAATGCCACAGCGCAGAGCATAGTAGCAAAAAGACTAAAGGCAAAAGAGTATGGGAGACGGTAGGAGGCCAGAAGGACGGCAGGAGGCAGCCAGAGTCGATAAGAGGCAACATATAGTTAAAGTGGCTCCCTCCTAACTACATACATACTAACGAAGAATTAAGTATCGGCGATAACTATGCCCAAGTGGCGAATTGAATGATTGCGGACAGGCAATAATGTGGCAACCAAAGGAGTAGGTACGGACGACAACGCCCAACATGGATCGGAGTAGAGCAATAAGGATAGGAGTGGAGTGCCGGCCTAAAGTAAAGTACTTATGTATATACAGTTAAGCACTTTAACGCTTTATGGCGTGTGAAACGGTGATTTTGATCCTATGGTCGGCCATTTTTGTTGTTATTTTGTTCTATTGTATCCATCCCTTCGTTAGTTAGTTTCGTTGTTTTAGTTCGCCACTTTTGTCCTTTCGTGCTATTTTGAGATAGCGCGCCGCTTTCATATTTATGCGAACCTAAGTATCTTGCCGTGCCGTGTAAGCGTTAAATGTAAAAAGGCAGCAGCACAACGGCGTGTGTGGGAAACTATTGGAACATTGAAGCGAGTGGAGGAGTGTAGGATCTATGAGACATGCATTATAATTCATTTATAAGTAATTCACTTGTATGTAGCAAGAGTCGAAAGTATGCAAGGAAGAAGTGCAAACAAGTTTAGCTACTGTTTGTGGGCGTATCGTCTAATTTGGTGCATTAATTGCATTTTTAAACTACACACACACACACACATAAAACCTTGACACTTTAAATGCATGGATAAGCGTAGAAATATTTTAAAGCTATTTGGGATTAGTTCATAAAACGCAGAGTTTAAAAGTTCGTAATACGCAGAGTAGAAATTTCATTTAGATATGTTTTTAGTTTAATGCTGCGTGTTAATAAGTTTAAATACATTTTCCACTTATGACTCTATTAACTAATCTCTTGTGCTTTTTTTAATACATTTATAATAGCTTTTCATCTAACACTCCTTTCTCTTATTCTATGTACATTCGCTACATAGGCAAGTATGTACGCATGTATGTATGTATTTGTATAAGCGTGTAAACAGCAAATTAAAATCGCACACCAACCGCCGTCGACAACAAAATTGATCAAGTTTACCAAATTCTATGCATTTTTACTTGATTCGCTTAAATCACGACAATTAAATGTAAAATAAGGTGCAATTAACGAATATTGTCTATCTTTTTTTTTGTATAAAGTGGAATTTTTATAATAAAAATCAATGGTGAATGAAGAATCGGTCTTTGAAAAAGGGTGGGGGTCTGATAGAAGTGATAGCTATAATACTTATGTAAACGCTGAGAAAAATAATTTACTGCATAGCAAATCAATTCTATTCTAGCAAATTTAAATTGCCTCCTCATCAAAAACTTTGTGGCTTTTTCAGGGCCGTAGCCAGAAATTTTTTTCGGGGGGGGGGGGGGGGAGGAGAGGGGTGGGGGGGGCGGGGGTACCGGGGTTGTTTCATTCGAAGAAAATATTTATAAAAAATTTTTATCAAACTGATTTTTAAATACAATAAATTAAATCGATGATAAATTTGATGGACCCTATAAAATTTAGATTTTAGGAAAAATTTTCCGATTTCTTGTAATCTTTACCTCAAAAAAATGGCCAAAAGTGGCAAAAAATTCACAGTATAATCAAATTAAATTTTTTCAAATAAATATTAATCAATGTGCATTCTAATGCATTTTTTTTTTATCGTGAAGGACATAATTTCATTAACTCATTGACTTCCCACTACTGATGATGTACCCAACCTCAAAAAAATTACCAAAAATAGTAGAGCCTCATTTTTTTCAAATGATCATCATTGGGAATTTGAGCCATTATCAATGATAAGGAGCCCGGATGAGGTTGACTTATATTCCCTAAATTCGTGAAGTCACAGCATTGAAAGAGATCTTTCTAGTCGTGGTGCTCTGAGCAATAATGCGTTAAAGAATTACTGACCTAAAAAAACTATGAATGCAGGAGTGCTCAGTATCACCTTCTCTTTTTGAATCCGTAGTCAAACCTCATGTCGAAGAAAACAAATCGGATTTGAAGCGATGAAAGTAAAAAATATCGTTAAAAAGATTTTATTTTGACTTTTTTCCATCCATTGGCAATTAATCTCAAAAATTAGAATAAAGTTTCCACAGAACCCCCAAAACTTCCCCCTAAATACGGCCTTGGGCTTTTTTATATTAGGAGTGAGTAGCGGATCTAGTATGATTTTAGTCTGTGGAGGAACGCGAGAGAACAGTAATTTCGACTATAATGATAGGTTGGATAAATATTTTTCCTATAGCCCCTCCTCAAAAACATTGTGGAATTTGTATATGTAATTTTTTACGGAATAATAAATTGTGAGAAAAATATTTTTTGCTCTGTAAAGCTTACTCGAATTTTAATTTTCTTTTTATTTTTCTTCATAAACTGGAAGAGTTTGTGACTGTTCTAGACTTTGGGTCTATGAAAGAAGAGGGGTAGGAGTGTTTCTGGCTACTTACAATAAATTGTTAGTCCAACCATGTGGTATAACAATGGATCGTTATGTTATAAGTGCGTCTCTGGACTGCTATGGAGGGCCTAGAGTGAACTTTTCGAATCTATTCATGTTGTGAGACATGAATGGTTGGGTCCTACAGTTGTATGCCGAATCCGAATGACTAAGTCAGTTTTTTAATTTTGAAGGCTTGCCATTGCCTGCCGTGCAGAAAATTTTTATTTTCTACTTTTGATTTTTAACCATGCCGAGCGTTGAACTCGGGCACCCTACAAAGAAGTTCAGCACACTAACCACATTACACCTTGGGGCGAAAAAAAGAAGAGAGTTGGGATGGGATTCGAACAACTTGCCACTTTTTTATCGGCATCTTAAGTGCTACAAACGTTTCAGTGAGGTATTACGCCTTTTACTAGACTGCTCGATTAAAATTATACACTTCAAAATAAACACTACATGGACCTGCTGTAGACCTTTAGAATGTATAGATAGCTTTAATGGAGTTTCTTTTCTTGTTAGCCCTGACCAATTGTCTCAGAGAGGTTGCTTCGGTGCCTAATTTGGAGAGTATAAATTAGGGAGCTACCGAATCTCCGACAACAGCTCACGTCAAAGTACAGTGCCGGTCATATCATTTGCAAACAAAATCACTTGTACTTTAAATGACTTCTTAAGTTCACTAAAATAATTTTTATCAAAAATCTTTTTTATTCAAAACAAAGTGTATTTATTGCCATTTATTATAAAAAATTAAAAGCAAAAAATTATGTTGCAAATAAAAAAAGGAAGAAGTTATATTAAATTAAAATCTGAATTAAAGAGGTCAAAATATTTGCAACTAGAAAAAGTTAATGTAAAAATTGAAGGAAAAACGAAAAAGTTTTCAGAACTTTGTTGCATATCCATTATTAGCGATCACTGTTGCACGTCTAAGTCGCATTAGCTCTATTAAATGTTTCGTCTGATCGATTCGAACTCGCTTCCATTGCTTTTGAACATCCTCATACAGCCTCCAGTTCCTTAAACGTATTCGTAGCAATTTTTCGCTACACGAGCTTCCAATGGCTCTCAATTAGACTTAGATTGAAAGGAGGAGAAATAGTTTTTTCAAAAAGAAATTTGAAAAAATATTCAATACACAAGTCGACGATTTCGCGAATTGTTAAAAGCGGTATCGCTGATCTGAGCCGTAGAGGTGGAAGACCTCTCAAAGAAACGTGTAGAAAAACTAACGAAATCACAAAATTGATGAAAGTGAATCAGAAACTGGAACCGAGAGAAATATAAAGTGCACTTAATTTGGATATGTCATCATCGATCATCAAACGATGACCCAGAAAAAGTGGATTAAGCGCATTCAACATTGCCGAAAAAGCATTTGTTCTAAGAAAAATCGCTTAACTCAGTTAAAATTCCCTCATAAATACAAAAACTGGGCTTTTCAACAATTGCAAAACGTTTTGTTATTAGATGAAAGCAAAATTCTGACGGAACACAATTTATTGAAAGGCCAGACGGCAAAAGAGTGGACCCTAGGCATACACCAGGTACGGTTAGTGATGATTCGATACAAGTAAATACAAGTAAAAACTCGATACTTTTCATTCGATTCAAGTACTTTTTTTACTCGATGCTATAAGTATTTTACTTGGTATCGGAAAAAAGGGTCTGTATCGGATACTCGATACTTTTGGAAAATATTTATTTAAAAAACAGAAATATTGCTATACAATATTTAAGATTGTAGATCATTTTACAATATTTTACAGCAATCGATAAATTTCAAAATTATACTGCAATATTTCAATGTATGACAATATTGCAGTACAGTATTGAAGTTCTAGAAAATATTTCCGGCCATGCATGTAGAACATAATGTTTATTGAAACCTTTTTATTAATATAAATTATTTTTAACAAGCTTTAATCTGTTGATTAGTTTTCCTTCTATTATAAATTTTCTAGCGGTTTGCTAAATTAAATTAACGTAATTTCTATATGATTCACGTGTTTCCAGTGGAAATATCTCAAAACCATGATTTATTGGCGAAAAACTCGTGTTGAGTAGTGTAAACTGTAGGCTCAACCATGTTGTATCACAATGGGCCGTTCTGGCCTGAATGTTTTCCTTGACAAACACTTAAAAAAAGAGTAATTTGTCTCTTTAAACGAGTATTCGATACAAGTACATATTCGATACTTTTTTCCGATATTTTCGGTAGCATCTATACTTTTATTCGATACAAATAATGAGTAAAAGTATCGATACTATGTGGGTATCGAATCAACACTAAGTACGGTAAATCAACAAGGAGATTGTATTGTGGTCTGGGGCTGCTTTTCAGCTAATATTATGGGTCAAACGCATAATATTCGGGGAATTATGAAATACAGCGATTATAAAAACGTTTTAAGAGACATTGTACTTTCGTACTCTAGCTTGGAAATGCCGCTTGATTGGACGTTTCACACAGAATCATAACCCAAAGCTAACTTCTAAATTGGTAAAAGCTTGCCTTGTCACTAAAAAATGTACAATTTCTCATTTGTCCAATATAGTCCCCCGATCTATGAGTATGAAGATCTTAAAAAGCAATGGAAGCGAGTTCGAATCGATCAGGCCAATGCCACGTAGACATGCAACAGTGATCGCTAATAATGGATATGCGACAAAGTTTTGCAAACTTTTTCGATTTTTCTTCAATTTTCACATTGACTTTTTCTAGTTGCAAATGTTTTGACCTCTTTAATTCAGACTTTAATTTAATTTTACTTCCGTCTTTGTTTTGAATAAAAACGATTTTTAAAAAAATTATTTTAGTGGACTTAAGAAGTCATTTAAAGTACATGTGATTTTGGTTGCAAATGTAATAACCGGCACTGTATATAAAGTTCTCTCTGGGCCTGTATTACATTTTACTTAATTCAATTGCTAAATGGTTGAAGCTACTAGTAGATTTAAGGCGAGACGGTTTTTGGAGATAAATCTTTCTCCAACTTTGAAAATTGTTTAAAGGAATGAAAAACCTCAAATCTCCCCCATCGCTCCTCCTTCCACAAATTCTGGGTCCGCTAGTGAGTAAGGCAATAGGTACTTCACCTATTGAATGGTTGCAAAAAGTTTGACTTAGGTCCTAAACAGAGCTTTTAGGTATAATTGATATATTGATAGGGGAATTTGATTCACCACTCTATGGTATGTTCGCTTAAAAACGGTTTTTTTTTACTATGTGTTGAACTTCGACAACTATATACATAGAATACAATTAGCTAAGTAAAGCGTATATAAATCCGAAAATGAACGGTTTTAAGCGAGCAGAGATCTAAGAGTTCTAGGCAGCTGTCCCTCTCTAATTCAAATGAAGATCCTTATTAGGAGCAAGCCTAGAATTTATGGTATTCACCTTATTAAATTCACTGCCAGCAATGCTTTAGACAACAATTTGTATTTGCTGCAATCGATTCGCATTGCATTGCCCTTTTTTCTTTTTCCTTGTTGCTTTTGTTGTTAAATGAGGTCCCTAGCCTTACCAAGCCAACTGCGATACATAAATTCATTGTTAATAAAGAAAGAGCCTCAAAAATTATGTAGTTGGTGTTGTTGTTGTCGTTGGTCTCGGTGGCAGCCGTTGCTATTGCCAACATTATTGGAACAAGGGAATATCATGTGATTACACGCGCACCGCACTTCACTAACATATACACATACAGACAAACATAGATATGAACCATACTCTTCATATAAGTACCAGTACTAACTACAATTTAATGGGCTAAAAAAGCCAACAATTTTCATGCCTTGTCAACAGTTTTCAGTTTTCTAGTCGCTAAATGAATTTGAAAGCTAAATGTGTTTATGTATGTGTGTGTGTGTGTTTCCTTGTACTACGTGTGTGTATTGTCTAGGGTATGAGATGAAAGATTATGATCAGCATTGTTGTTTCAGATTATTGTATATGCCACAAATGCATGGTATCGTATCTTCGTTTTGTTAGTTGGTGTTATTGTTGTTGCTTTCACTGTCCCTATTGTGGTTGTTGTTGTTGTTATTGTTCTCATCTCGCGCGCCATCATTTGTTATTGTCATGACCAACAAATACTCGTTTATTTTACAATTGCAATTGATTCACTTAACCACCGAAAATAATGCAAAACAAAAAAAAAAAAAAAAGTTTTGCGAATTAATGATCGTGTGCACAAATTAGCTAAGCTCGCCAAATACTTGAGATACAGTGGAATTAAATGCATAAAACTAAGATTCGAAATTGGGTTTTTTTACATGAGCTTGAAAATGGTACCTCAGTGGCGTAGTGAATGAGTTTTAGACTGGACATTAAGTTCATAATCCATTCAACCCCTTCAGAAAATGTATAAATCTAATATTGATTCTCTATCTATTTAGCATATAGTAATGTTACTCTGTAAAAGTCAAGTACTCAGGTATTAAGCTTGAAAAAAGTTGTATTTAAAACTCACATAAAGTCTTACTTTCTCTCACTCAAATCTTCAGAAAGAACTGAGATGTCATTCCAAAGATGATGTAAATGCAATTAAGTTAGGGAAACTTCTGTTTTTGTATAGTAGCCGAAAGATCGATTTACCAGATAAAAATGCTTGCATGTCTGCCCGAAATCAAATGGCATTGCCAACTTTGGCATTGAGCAATTATTGAACATGCACCGCCAAACATCTTCATAGATGATAAAAGCAAGGCCTAATTACTTCTTTGGGGGCGCAGCTTTTGTTCAACTTTCTAAGAGGAAAAACTGGTTGCATAAAAATTTTTTGGAAAATTTAGAATCCATCAATCTGCTTCGTGCTGGATTTCATGATTAGTGGCTTGAGGGACTTGAAGAAGAGGACACGGTCTCACAACCGGGTAAGTCCATATTCGAACGTTGTGCTCCTTTGTTTCAAATACACACATTCTCCCAGTGAGCCCTTAGATAGCGATTTGAAGCCCGTCAGAAAGCGAACTAATCTGTGCAACGACTTGAAACTCATCATGTGGAAAAGTGTTCCTCTGAAACGCTTAACCAAGGCTCTAATAGGAAACCCTTTTCATGTTGTTGAAGTCCGTAAACGTAACGTAAAGGACAACGATAGGGATATGTATGAAGCATGTGCAAGCCTTTTACAAAGAAGGAGCTTCTATCCAGCTGGTAGATGCCCTACATAAGTATCAAACTAACAACACCTATCCAGATAATACGAGAGCACACTGTATTATTTCTTACAGCTGTCAGGTGACACGAATTTGGTATTGGCGGCTCAGAAGTCTCTCTTGACGTGGCATTTCTACTCGAATTTAGTCAGAGAGTATTTTGATAGTCCCTATACTTGTCTATCCAGGGCCGTCGAGAGAAAATTCGGGCCCGGTGGTGATAACCTTTGGGCCCCCCCCCCCCTCCTCTTATCTCTTCCCACCACAAATGAAACAATAAATATCTTCGTACTGCTCACTAAGAAATGTGTTTCAGAATTCGGAATATATAAAAATACAAAGACACATATCAAAAAACAAAATTTATTCTGTACTTTAAGTATGAATATCTGTATAAGTTTCCATTTTACTTTAATTACATTAAAAGTTTTTCTTATCATCTCTCATAATGCGCATAATTCATAAGTACGCCTTTCTTGCTTTGGCTGATGCGAAGGAATTTAATTTTCTTGCTAATTTCGCTTCCAAGCATAGAGTGGCTAAACTTGACAATCCAGTTTGAGTTGAGCAGGATCGATGGAAGTTTTTTATTCTTTTTTAATATAGAGCCCGGGCCCGTTCGCAAAATGCCTTCACTATTGATAGATGATTAACCCGATAAATAATTTTCATGGTTTGTAATTCAACTTTCAGACACATAGACGCTTGTTAAAGTTTTTCTAGATTTTAAGATTTGGATTGAAATCCGGGCCCGGTGGGAATCCCCCTCGACCCACCCCCCTCTCGTCGGTTCTGTGTCTATCCATAATAAATTTATAAATTTAAGCTTAGTTGGGCACCAGGTGACTGTGACAACATTGGATCGAGTCTTTCTGGACTCTCGGCCGGGTTTTTGCCCAATCAAGTGGGCGAAGAAACCATGACTATTGTATTGGAAATTTGTTTAAAGCTTTAAACTAGTGGAAGTGCAGAGCGTATCCCTCATCCACAACCAGTTAATAGTTTTAATCTAGACTCTGTGTGCTAAAAAATTTTCCGAAAATGGGTTCAAACTTTCCCCTCTCCTCGGGTGAGACTGTTAGTATATTGTAAAGCATTGATGCACAAAAGTAGGAAATGTTTGAGATGTATCAAATTCATAGTATTAAATTAAAATCCATGGACTCGGCCGATATAATTGAGGCACACTTGGTGTTAGTTAAATTTTAAATTTTTTTTTATTTTCTCTCACAAATTCTGATAAAATTCGTATAACTTAACGTTTTCGATTCGATTTAATTGAAACTCATTCTATTCCTACTGTATTCCACTGTATGTTGCCCACTTTTCTAAAGCAATGGCGCTACGCACGTGACTTTTAATCACGACACGCGAGCATTTCTTCATACGCTCTAAAATTTTAATGTTTATGCGATTTTTTTCCTTACTATTTTGGCAAACTTTTAGCCATTAACCAAAGCTAACACAAACTAATCGCAGTAAGTAGTGGAAGTAACTCAGAGCATTTAGCTGAATATTTGAAATGCATTATTTCGAAGTAGATGCCAGCAAGCGCCTCATTAGAGTATGAAAAAATACACGATTTGTTAATGTGACTATATGCATTTAAGTAGTTAATTTAAAAGCTTGTATAAAGTATGAAACTACTAGTAGTAAAGAGTGTTAAAGTGTATGCATGTAACTATCAAATTGCTTAATAGGAAGGACATACATAGACACTTAAGTGTGAACAAAGTTTATAAGTTTTCAGGTAAAAGAAAGATACATGTGTTTGAAGTTTTGCCATATTGTATGCGTTCTGTATCTGTTTTGTAAAATCTTCTCACTTGACTTTGGCCTTTAAGCCTAAAATACATATACTTTCGGCTGGGTTTCCTTTTTACTTTTTGACTTTGACTATTGTCTTTGTACTTTCAAGAAGAAACAAAACTTTGTTGTTCACTTGTATATATGTATGTACTTCCGACAGTTATATTTAACTTGTATTTCCGAAATTTTCAAGCAACATGTTACTTAACTGCAGCTACAGTAGTTTTCGCTTAAAACGAACTTCAAAACAGTGTCAAACTTAAAGTATTTATTATTGTCAAATTAGAAAGTAGCTACTTTAGCTTTTAGCATCATTTTGTTGTTATATACATTTCATAATTTCTATTCGTAGTTCGTTATAACCTGAAAACTAAGTTCAGTTTGAACATTGAAATGTTTCATTATAACCAAAACTTCAATTTAACTGGTTTAACTAAAAAATACTTAGACGAAAGTCCTGTTAAATTCGAAATCATTATTAACGAAAAGTACTGTACATTCTGGCATGCATTGCTGTTTACTACCATTATATTATTTTTCTCTTTATTTTTCGGACTATGTTTTCTTGGATGTTAGCCAAAAAGCAACTTGAATGTTTCCTTTATACTAAATTTAACTTAAATCTTAACTCTTTCTTCTTCTCTTACAATCTGTCGGCGGCAACGGCGAGTTTGGAGTACGTCTACGACTGATTTTGAATGAGCTTTCAGCTTTGTAATTACAATTTGGCATTAATCCTTTCAAGGCTTTTTTTTTCAAATACTACTACACATTTCCTCCACTACTATTACCAAATTCTACTACTATTTCTAGTTGTAGTAACATTTGGTTGCACAGATTGTTCTTTAGACTTTCTTGTTTACTTTTGCCTGCTTAGCTTCCTTCCTAACTGCTTGCTTGCCTGGCTGCTTTTATTCCTGCCTTCATGCTTGCCTTTCTGTTTTCCTGCTTGACTCTTTGCTGTGTTTGCCAAGTTCATGTACAACTTGTTAGCCTGACTGCTTGCCTTGCCCTCATGCTCTGGCTGTTGTTCTCTGTCTGTTCATTTTATTTGTCTGTCTGTATGTTTATCTGTCTGGTTTGTAGCCACTGCCGCCGCCGACTTTAAATTGTTAATGTAAGCTGGTGTTGTATTTGGGTGTTACGACACATTCTCAATGTCAGGGTCAGGATTGTTCTTCTTTGCTGCTCCTGGTTTGTAAAATGTTTGGTTATGTGTCTGTCCGTATGTCTGTTGCACTTTAAGTTTGTTGCTTTTTGATGATTTTAACACATTTTTGGCTGCTGCCTGCAATGGGCTTTGTACATTAAATGTTGTTTAGATGTAGTTATCAAGTTTTGAGGTCATACTTGTTGTTAATTTATTTGTCAAAAATCCTAGTTTGACAGTTTTTCGATATAAATTTTTTCGGGGTGATCGTAAGCCAGCATAAGTTTTGAGTTTGCTATAAGCAACTGTCACAGCGGTCCAGGTTAAATGTTAAATCATCGAATACCGCAGCATCTCAGGTTCAAGAGATATACATTTTCATTAGCCGCTATCTCCGAAAACTACCTAAAATATTCTGTCTAGCCTTTATTTTAAACTTCGTCTTGTGGGAGAGAATGTCTCAAACTTCAATCCAATGAGAAATGCGAAAAACAAAATTGTGATGAATCAGCCACGTTATCCGAAAATCGCACCTTGATATCGTTAGAGTCCCAATTGATTGGAACTCCCATGGCAGCCAGTGGAAAGGAAAACCTTCGAATTCTTAGAAAAGCTTTGTGAAGTCTATAGCAAACACCTCAAGAAAAACGTGGAGCAAAATGAACTGATTTGAGTAGAGGAAATATATTATGTCTCTTTATTCCAACCCGCGGAATTATAGAATATATATATAACTATCACTCAAGCACATAAAACGTTTTGGCTATGCCAAGGATAGGCGAAGGACTTAGCTTCTCAAACTAATCAACGATTTGTAAACCTCCTTGATGCTAGTTCCAGACATCAATAAAACCCTACGCTTAATAAAGGCACTATATGGTAGTTGCTTTATAAATTTATTCAGAACATTTTTCTCTTCGAGTCCCCTAAGTGATCCTATTAAGTGTTGTTCTAGTTTTTCGTTGAAATGATTAATTTATTTCAGATCTTACATCTAAGCTGATTGAAATGTAAGTAAATTAAGTTAGCTCGATCTTGACTGCTTTAGTCCTTCAATATTGTGTGTGCACACGAAGTGAAGGATGGGAGGATACAATTTATGTGGATCAAGTTCTAATACCAACCTCACCTTCTCTTTGACTTTCCCTGTAACCACTAATAACGTTCTGGCATCCGACAATGAATGTTGAAAGAAAATGTTGCATGTAGCTGAGATAACTCTAAGGTATTTTCGCACACCAGAGGGCAATCATAAGCAAGGCAGCAGTCCAGCCACCGAACTCTATTGATATAGGCTAGCTAATTAGAGGCCGTTCACATGTTACGTAACGCAATTTTTGACCAATTGACCAATTATAAACTAGTGTAATTTTGAGGTAATATGTATTCAATAGTATAAAATCGACGTTACGTAACGTGGTTGATGACCACCCCGCCCCCCCCCCTCTCTCCCATGTAACACTTCGTAAAAAATCGTCGGACCTCCCCTTTTCCCTCGCGCGTTACGTAATATGTGAACGGCCTCTACCTACGTTTCACCGAAATAGTTTAGATTGGAGTATTTATAAGAAATAGTAAGAAACAGACTGGCCTTATAGTACCGACAACAAATTTTCTTAGCCTAACTCGAATTGATTTATATTTTCTTAATGAATACACAAAAATGTTGGGCTTGGAATGGAAACAATCATGAAATCAGTACAATCGCAACGTCAATGATTGACCAACTACTACCGGGGACAGTGCCAGTCCTACTAGATTGCAATCAAAACAGTATCAGAAGGTAACAAATCGAAAGTATAATTTTTATCATTGCTTAAACAATTTCAATCAGTTTCAGGTTAATTCGGATCAGTTTTGATTAATTTCATTCCAATTTTAATCAATTTTAACTAAAAGGAATCGGTCAAAAAGTTTTAATTATTTCAATCAACTTCTATGAATTATTTTTAAGTCAAAACACATCAAATGAATCTAAATTTTTAACAATTTGTAATCAATTTTAACCAATGTTAAAACAAACATAACTACTATCTTATATCTACCCTGATTGATTTTTTAAACCGAAGTTTTTGAAGTGAAACTTCTTTTCTCTTGTCCTAGAGTAAAACCAACCGGATGTGACGTCGCACGTAAGTTTGCAATGCGACATAATTTTGTCGAGCAATGTGCATGAGGGGCTAAAGATCAATATTCCTTAACTGAATTCACGAGCAAACTATAAAATAAACGATTCATAAATAGTTTTAATTCAATATAACATATTAATTACACACACACACACGCCTATGGCAGAAAGAACAATGTGTAGCGTCGCCATCTTAAAGTTTATGACAGTTATAATTTGACATACAGATGGCGCAAATGTCCAAGGAATTACATGAAGATGTCGCTCACAAAAAGAGTTCGTCTACAATTGTCATCGAAACAAAAGCAAATAACGAGCAAATGAAATTAAAAAACACAAGCCAATGAAGTAATAAATTTAGCGATTGAAAAATTTCATTTGCTTGTGTTTCGTTTAGTTCACAAGAAGTTTCACTTCTGCCTTGTGTTCGTGAATTTGGGTAATCCAAACTAAACACACAAAATAATTTTTATATGTTCTTATACTAACGCATTCCAGCCAGAAACGAATCCGCATAGCAATAATGTAGAATAGCTATATTTTTATTTTAATTTTCATCAAATTTAAAATAAAATCACTGCCTTTTAAAATTAAAAAAAAAAAAAATGCATCACAGAAATGTAAATATAATTTTTTATTTTTTTTTTAATTTTTTAAACTGATGGCTGCCGTTGTTATATTTTTGCAATAAATTATTGCATCCAGTCATTAATTATGTCATTAACAACGCATTTGTGCATGAATGCGTAAATTACGATGAAAATATGCAAAAAATAAAAATATGGAGGTAAAAATAAATGCATGATTGCATTTATTGCATATTGCATCAAAACACACAAAAAATTAAATTAAATCGCGTTGAAATTGTTATAAATTTGATTGATTTTTCAAATGAATCTCTATTTGAAATTATTATTTACAAAATTATGTAAATTTAAGCATCGCACGCGGGGCTGTTGTTTGATAGTCAATAATAAATGAATTGGAATAATTTAAGTTTTACCGTTCTATAAAATCCGCAAGTTACCAATTTTTTTTATTTGTGAACATTTTAGGAGAGTTCAGATGAATCCAACCTGAAGCTTTGTTCGTCGATTATGAAAAAAAAATTACAACCGGCTAAGTTAAATGAGTGCTATGAAATATGATATTCCTAGGTTAGTTTAAGGTGGCCTCGCATAGGCGCATAGAGCGCAGTGATACCAGAACTCCCAAGATTCGTTATACATTAGCAATTCTCTGGTCTAGGTCTTCTATGCAAAATTCTGGACTCACTGAGGTGTCCAAGGAGTATCCTGATCTTAGAAGCCTGATTCACGAATATAAGTTTTATTTGAGCAATTCTTTGCCAGAATCTTCTATAAATTATTATAAAATAAATTATGTTCCCAACGATTGGTGGGTGTTTTTTTTTTCTTTTGTGTCATTTCCGCCACAGCTAGTTATTCTTTTTGGGAAAGTCATCTATACAAATTCTAAACCTAATCAATACTGACATGTTCACGCTAAAGCATTAATTTCAGATATTTCACGGTTATATCTCTTTTGTTTGTTTTGACCTAGATCTCTGAATTAAAATGGAGTGATCTGTGGTTCATTATGATTCCATCTAAAGTTTTTATGTTTTAGTAAACAAACTAGAAATTTTCTACAAAATATTTGCTCCCATATCTTACGGAATATTGAATGAAAATAGACAACAAACAAAACCACAACATTTCGGAATCAGTGGTGGATTTAGAGAGGGGCCTGGAGATCCTCTTAAAAATCGTAGTGCTTAAAATATACCTTTAAAAATCTTTTTATTATACACCTACACTTGAATTACTTTAAATCTGAAATTTCAGAGTCAGTTCATAGATGTCCTACGTTTGGAAACTTCATGATGGTTTGAAGCTTTCTTTTCGATCTGCTTGTACGTTTGATTTTATGGTCTGGTTTTTAGTCTTATTTTAGGGCTGAGTTTTGGCCTACTTTTTGGTCTGAAGTTTGGGTTTTTGCTAAATTTGATCTCCCTTTGGTTTGAGTTTTGCTTTATTTTTGGTTTCAATTCTAGTCTGATTGTTGGTCTAAATTTTGGTTTAGTATTTCGTTTAAATTTTCGTTTAATTTTGGTCTGAGTTTTGGTTTTAATTTCAAACCAACTTTGGTCTGAATTTTGATCTAAGTTTTGCTTTTGTTTTTGAACTGAGTTTTACTCTAATATCACAGTCCAACAAATTCAGACTTTTTGGCTGCAACGGAATAGCCACCCTATAATCCTGAAAGGGAATGTTATATAGACCATTTTTGTAAAACAAACTCAAAGTCCAGCACGTCTCAGTTTTTTTTTACAGTAGGTCAAAGTTTTCTTATTTTGTTCAAATGGAGCTGAATACTGAGTGCAAAAAGTATTATAAATAGATGTCTGAGAAAAATCTTATCGACAAAGTTGTATGGTAAGGTACGAGGGTCATTTTTGTAGAACATTTTAACCTTTAAGTTCACCCTTTTATGAGACAATTTGAGTCCTTTTTTGATGAAAACCTGAAAAATCCTTTCAAAAGAGAAATTTAAGGATTAAAATATTCGACAAAATAATTTGCCAGAAAATTTCACTAGGGGTCACCAAAGACATAAAAGTCATATATATAACGGTTAACGGTTATTAAATGGAAATAGCCGCCTACTCACAGAAATAAAATTTACTATAATGTGAATTCAGCATTATGATTAATTTAGATAACTGTAATATTAATAGTTACTGTAAAATCGATCGTCTAGTGGATAGTACACTAGACTTTCATCCAGAAGGTTGCGGGTTCGATTCCCGTCGTGGTCTGGTGGTTAATTCTCATAAACCTCTTATATTCACTATCGATATGAAGTGGATGAGAATTATAAGAATGTTTACAAGTACATACCTTGGTTGGTAATGGCAAAACCACCGAACTGATAAAAAATTGCCACACAGCCGTTCGGAGTCGGCGTTAAACTGTAGGTCCTACCATCGCCACTGTGGTCTAGTGGCAGTGTGCCAGACTCTTGTTTCTGAAGACCCGAGTTCGATTCTCGGCTTGGGTATGTTTCTTATCTATCTTTCTTTCTCTCTTTCTTTTTTTTTCTTTCTTTCTTGGGGCTTTGGTAAAATAGATCTTATAGGTCGCAGTGCCTGACTTTCGTGTCGTCCTTCCTTCAAATAATAATAGTAATATTAATTTCGACCAACAAGGGGGCGGGCGTCCTCAGGTGTTCGGGGACGGAAATAAAAGAGACACGTAGGGTATGTTCGGTTATGCAGTACTGCAACATTTGCAGAAACAGAAGCGTTCAAAACGCCAACATTTGTCTGCTGACCACGCATTTAACAGTAAGGGACTGTTGCAGCGATGCTTCATGGTGCCGCTAATGCTTGATCAGCAGCGAGAACATTTTGAACGTTTTCGCTTCTGCAAATGCTGGAGTAATGCATAACCGAACATATCCGTATTTTTTTATCGGCGGAAAAGCGGGTTTAAGTTGAATTTCACCTCCCAAAGTAGGGGGTTAAAAAGTAGGGGTTCTAAAAGTATGGAATTTAGAAAAAAGGCCGACACAAAAATCTTTATCCCAATGTGATCTGAAACCTGGGAACGTTCCCTTGTAAGTTATATTATGGGTTTCCGTGGTAAGCCACTTTTGTATATGGATATAATGCGAGTAGTGATTTACAAAAGCAAATATTTGTGAAAATTAAGAATTTATAAATTTTATTCAAAAATTAGGCAAAAATTAAAGATGGCAGAAGCTGTTTGCAAACTAAAGGATTGGTTTTGTTTTATTTATGGAAATTTGACGCATCATCAAAATCGAAGAAAAAAATATGTACGTAATTAAAGGATCATATTTTTATTATTTTGCAACACGATTTTTGTCTAAAATTTTCATACTAAAAATAATATGTACAACTTGAGAAAGTGGGCTATTGACCTGAAATGAAGGCGGTGGTAGGGCACTGGCATTTTTTACGTTCATGACTTGGATTGAAGTGGCATATCACATACCAGGCGCGTGCTAGTTCTGAGTTAATTACAAATTCATCATCATCAGCCTTTAACCGTTATATATATGACGTTTATATCTTTGGTGACCCCTTGTGAAATATTCTAGCAAATATTTTTGTGGAAAATTATAATTCTTAAATGTCTCTTTTGAAAGGACTTTTCAGGTTTTCATAAAAAAGGGACCAAATTGTCCCATAAAAAGAGGAACAAAAGGGTTAAAATGTTCTACAGAAATGACCCCCGTAAAATTCTACAATACAACTTTGCCAATCGAATTTTCCTCAGACATCAATTTATAATGCTTTTTGTACTTAGTATTCAGCTCTCTTCGACCAAAATGGGAAAACTTTGACCCACTATAAAAAAATCTGAGACGTGCTGGATTATAACTTTGCTTTACAAAAATGGTCTATACAATGTACCCTTTCAGGATTATAGGGTGGCTATTCTGTTGCAAAAATTCTGTTGGACTGTGTATTTGGTCTCTGTTTGGTTCAAATTCTAATCTGATTTTTGGTCTGAATTTAAATTAAATTTGAACTGATATGTGGCCTTTTATTTGGTCTCAATAAATTTTATATTTTAGCCTGAATTTCGGTCTGATTTTTGGTTAAATTTTTAGTTTAAATTTTGGTCTGATCTTAATCTAAATTTAGTCGGAATTTGGTCTGAGTTTGATTATAAAATTTGGACTGGGTTTTGGTCTGTAGTTATCTAATTATCCGCCAGAGATTAGAATGGCTCTTAAGAGCCAAACATTACATATCATAAGTTGAATTTATTGCCCAATAAACTCTGCTGAATTCATAGGAATATGCACCTATACAGGAAGCAAATTATTCAAATTAAAAATAAATTAATTCTCATCTCCCCATATAACTAATTTAAAGTTATTAAATTGAAAAGGAAAAGAAACCAAAAATATTCGTAATCATTTTGCTTTTGACACTCCTCCGAAAAACACAAACAAACACAAATGCATATGTATGAGCTCTTCTATATTCCCACAACAAGTTCACAGCATGTGTTTATTTACGCTAAATAATGAACTTTAATTTAAACTTTATATTTTTATAATACTAAAGCAGCACTAAAAAATAAACTTCGCATTTATAGTTTTTTTTTTCAGCCCAACAAAAAAAAAAAAAAAAGGAAAGTTTTTATATTAACAGAGTGCAAAAAAATAAAAATAAAACGTGTCAAAAGCGCGCTGCTGCAGTTCCAAAATGAAGCCAAAAAAATTTATACGAAGCACGAAAAAATATTAACTCAACGCTTTCTAAAGAGGAACATAGCAGCAGCAAACTCATATACCAAAACCGTCAGCACCACGACTGTAAAGTGTGGCAAGTCTGGCTGGCTGCTGTTGTTGCTGTTTCGCTGGTGATGGTGAGTTGAACTGTGAACAACTGGTGAAAACTTTATGATTTATGAACTGCAACTGAAGTCAGAAGTCAGTGGGAAAACGCTAGCAGGATGCGCAACAGGATGCAAAAGCGGAAGAGGCAATGAGGAAATGAGATGATGCTGCTATTGCCGCTTGGAGAAGTGAGAAAAATTAGTGTGTAATATGAGGAAAGAAAGAGAGAGAACGAGAAACGTAAAGTTTATGATGTGATATGTGTGGTTTATAATTATTTATGTGCGTGTGTGTGAGTGCGATCGCATGCATTCACACACTGTTGCATTTTGCAGTGGTGTGGAAAAAACTAGCACAATAAAAATTAAAAAAAAAAAAAACAAATAGCTATAACAGAAACTTTCGCCCCTAAATGTTATGGGGCTAGGAGTGAATAGCAGTTAAGCAAACTGAAAAATAATAAAACAAAAAAGTAGGAAACTTAAAAATTTGAAAAAGCAAAAAAACAAGTATGTATGGTATGTGTCAAAGAAGCACTTATTAAAATACGCGCATTTCGTGTTTATGACAGAAAGATGTTAAAATGAAGTCTGAAACAATATGCTGCATTTGCATTTAAGATTAAAAAGGAAAAAGGTATGGTTTGCGAGAGATGAGGGAGGGGGAGCGAGCAAGGGTTTGTTGCCATTGTTAACATTTAGCTAAAAGTTAAGTACGTAATTTATGAGAGTGGCAAAAAATATGCATACATACATGCAGAGTATAGTTCCGGAAAATTGGCACAATGAACTTTGTTGACGACACAGCATTGAATAGATTTTTTTTTGTTCAAAGGTTGCTTTTTTTTAACAAATATATAAAGTGAAATGTGAAAATGCTTACAAAATCATAAACCATTCAAACTAATATTAATATGGTCCTTAGTAACATATTCCGTTACCCTGCTTTTGCCGGACAATATCTGACCACCCAGCGTGATTTGATAACACAGCGCAACAAAAAATGTATACGCTAGATTTTCCAACGGTTTTTTTTAGTAATTTAGGGTGGCTGATCTCGACTGCGTAACGTAAGTGTAGGCAATTCGGATCGATTTTCGCAAGGGAAACTTTGAGCGCTTAAAATAAGGATTACAGATTTATGAAAAAAAAAAATGTTTTAATACAAAATTAAAGCATATTTCTTCCTCTTTTAAAGTTGTTAACTACCAAGAAAAAACAAAACATAACTTTTTTTTAATAGTTACTTAGGTAACATCACTTCGAAAAAAATGGATTGCATGCAATTCGGATCGTGATGTATGTAATTCGGATCAGCAAAATTTATAGCAAATTATCTTTAGTTTGAGTTTTATTTAGATGCAAAATATAAATTTGGTGTTTAAGGAAAATATATATATATAAAAAAATGTATGTATATGCGCGTAAATACATACACACACATACATACAAATTGTTGTCCAAATCTATGTATCTTCCTTATGTGTTCATATACCGTTTGTCCGATCTTAGAAAAATTTGATGTAGAGATCATTTATGTATATGTGAAGTTGTGGGCTATAAAATTCGACCATACCTCAAAGTGGGCGTCTCATTTTCGCAAAAATCCAATATCATCGAATATCATATTGAGCAAAATTAATAACATTTGATATGAAGACTTAGTTGTTCCACACCGAACTAATTCTCAATTATGGGCCTACTCATGGGCATATCAAATTTAGGGGAAGAGGATGTGGCTGGGCGATAGATGCGTATGGGACTGTTCAATCTTAAGTAGTAGCAATAGCGGATCTAAGGGTCTTAGGAAAGGGATAAGGGTTTGGGGTTAAATACCGCTAACCTCCCTCCCAATTTCCCCCTAACCTCCTCCAACTCCACCCTAACCGCCTCCTCCCAACTCCCCTCCCCCCCAACGCCTCCTTAACTCCCCCTTCCTCACTGATAAGAATTTCATATATTTGATCGTTGGCCGCAAAGAAAAAAAATTTAAAAGGGATGAACAAATGTTAACCCCCTTAAGGTAAATCTCTGTATCCGCTAGTCAGTTGCCACGCCCGTGTGCTGATGAACAATGAAAAATATAAAAATCATTTCTTCGAATCATTCTAAGAAATTTCTGAATTAAAATTTATAAATATATTGACATAATCAAAAATTAAAATGTGGTCTGGAATAAAAAAATACTAATCAATATATTTTTAGTCAAATTCGATATGAAAAATTACTTGTTAGTTTCAAAATTAGTATAACTGTAAGAAACGCTATTAATTTCAATTAATATTTCAACAAAAAAAAAATATTTCTTGATTTTAAATTGCAAAATTTTTGACTAAAATTCAAAATATTTTTCAAATTAATCTAAACTTTGAACTCAAATTCCACAAAAACTTTCTGAACAAAGGGCCGATCCGAATTACCTCCAAACATCACCTATTATATCTAAATCACAACTAAAAAACTTTCGTTAAGTAAAACCATATAGTTTTTCTAAATTTTGTAATTATGCAAACACCTCATTTGCTGGTAATTCGGATCATCGATCCGGATTATATGCTATTGGAAAAACGCATGCTGGTAATTCGGATCGGATTCGATATAAAAGTCAATTTATTTCTTAGTATGTTTTCTAAAATGGTGCTTATTTTTACCAAACTATAGCGGAATGTTTAGTGAAAAAAACCCTATATAAATTATATAAATATATTTACCAGCACAAAAGTTATTATTATTATAAAATTTGTGGGTTTCTTATTTGATTTGCTAAGGCTTTGTATGAAAATACGCTCACTCTTAGTTTCTTCGCTCACAACTGATTAATTTGAAATAATTGAAATAAGTGGTGCATACCATTAGAAAGGGGAAATGATTCTCGTTCGTTTTGATACGTAATTTTAAAAAATACCAAAGCAAAGTTATTATCAAAACAAAATCGATCTGAATTATATACATCGATCCGAATTACCCTCATTTACGTTATACAGTTCTTCTCCATCACATTTAGTTCTTCCACAATATGAACCTGATGTCGGAAAAATGTAGTCTTCTGGGGCTATAAGGAAACTCCTTTATTTCAACAGATACGAACTCCTCCTGAAAATGAGGTTTTAAACACCCTTTTTCGATATAGGGCAGCTAGAACTTTAGTTTAGCACTCATTCACTGGGCCTTGGAAATAGTAGCGAACTTTATGTGGTGAGAGACTAAAATAGATTAGCCCTAACCTTACAAAGAAAATTCTGCCAAAGAACTTTTAATACTTGTTCAGCTAAGTCCAACCCAATAGAGTATACATAGGTTACAAGGTCTTTTCTTCTCCTCAAAAAGACTTTTAATTCAGAAATGAGATATTTTAGTGATCTATTTTCAGAAAAGAGGACGGTTAACCCTAGAGAGCATGATTCTTTTGCAGAACATTTGCCGCTTCTAGGGTTAAAATAAATGCAGTTTTAAAAAAATTCCCAGTATCAGACATTACTCGGGTAACAATAAAATTTGCCAAATTTTTGGGAACTTGCAATTTCCTTCTGTTTCCAAAAGCAATTACTTTTTTCGTATCTATTTCCACAAATTTGTTCACAACAACAATTAAATGTTTCCTGGTTTTCTGTGGTTATAGTTGCAAAACAATCAAATTCATAGAAATTTCTCTTATTTGTTGTTGGAAATATTTCGCTGCATTTTGCTTCCTTAGATGTTTTATAAAATCATATCAAATATACGATTAAGTAATTGTTTGGATAGTTGTGTGTGTAAAATGAAATGAAATAAGCCACACACAATTCTATAGAAAAAGTGTTTAATGGAAGTGTGGCAAATTTTTGTTTATTACGTTTATGGAATTTTGTTTACTTTGATCTTGACGCATCTATCATCAAAGCGTCTTGTTTTTCCTTTTATTCATTCATTCATTCATAAGCGACTTCGTCATTGTTCACAATAAGTAAAAATAAAACTTCTTAAGAACATTTTTTTTTGCATATATTTTTTTAATTGCACAATTTTTATTTACATTGATTATTGTGGTATATATAATATGTATATTAGGGTGGCCCTTAGCTATAGATAATTTTTCAAAAGTTAAAATGTTACTGCTCCCTTCCCCTAATCTGGTTCCAATCAAGAAAAAACCGGACTGAGAAAAATTTCACCTCCATCGGACAACTTTTAGGTGACCCTCAAACGCCTTGAAGTTGAAACATAGTATACGCAACTATTAACTGCGTTCGAAAGCGGTATAACGGTATTCCCTATCTTAACCATTTTCTTGTTTCTTCTTAGAGAAATTTATTCGGCCACACCCAGGAAATTGTGTGAAAACATTCTGAATCAAATTTACCAAAAATAAATTCAAAAGATTCCAGAAACAATATGGAAAATTTAAGAAATATTAGGTTATTTTTATTAACACACACAACTTCTATAGGAGAAAGGTATTTTTTGATAGTTTTTTAGGAGAATATGAAAATTAAATCTAGAGGTTAATTTTCAAAGTCATGACTATTCATTGAAGATATTTGAAATCAAATCCGTAATTCTGGGTTATGATTTCAAATATTAGTAGCTTATATAGGATATTGAAAGATTGAGAACTACCACTAAGATCACTGATGAGGAATTGTGGCGAATTCCGAAACGGCCGTCTGATTTGCCCGTCTCTATATACATTGCTGTTGTGATGACTACATTTGTTCATTAACCTGTTTATATATAACTTCGAAAGGTATTTTTATTTATAGAAATAAAACATATCTAATGTAAAAAATAAACAAGAATTAAATATTATTTCTTCGTAAGAGAAGATTTAGTAGCTGTTGGGTATTTTTTTCGGTCTGCTGCAACGTTACAAAAGACGAAAACTTGATGTTTCTAAAGGAAGGAAAATCATTTTGGTGTAGAATATACCTCTTCAGTTGATTTTTTCTTCTTTCTCTTCTTCACCTTTGTCTGCTTCCAATATAATTTGAGCTATCATTGTCATCAAATAAGGATAGAGCCACAGTTTCGGGAGCTAAATACCAGAGACGGTTGGAAAATTTTTTCGCAGCAGCCTTAGTGATTTCTGGATCAATATTCTAATAAACCAGGCGAGCAAAAGAAATACAAATTTTTCTTAAAGAGTTCTTCTCCCTATGAGATAACAGAAACTGATTTTGAAATAAGTAAATCTTGAATGCAAAAATCGCCTTTGCCATTCACCTAGCATGACTTACAGGTCCTGGTGTATGAAACAATATCTCATTTTTTGGAATGCCACCAAGAAAGATCATTGTTAACTCCAACAACTCTCGGTAATCATCTCGCTGTTGTTTCTTTATGGAAAGGTGTTGTTCAAGAAATCCAAGAATGATAGAGCGAACATCATCAGTCACTTCATTACTACCAGTTATGTAAACGTTCTTGTCCAGTTTTATCCAAGTTTCTCTGAATCTGTTGAAAAGTTTCATGTCTGGACCAAAAGTTGCATCCATCAGTGAGTCGTAACACCTTCTCAAAACTTGCTCAAAAATATGGTAACGGCAAGGAAGATACAACAGGTCACGATTGAACATTTTTTCGAGATTTATACCGGCACCATTTACTTGATTTCTTCCATTTCTTCATAAGATCTTTGTTTCCTGGTAGCTTCCATTGCAGTGCGCTTCAGTGCTCTTTCTATCTTGTGTTTTAGTTTTTGATCAACACCAATCATGGAGCCCGGTCGTCCTTTAAAAATTTTTATCTTCATCATTGAGCTATGTCAAAGAGATCGTCTAAAATTTCCACAAATTTTCCTTTTGTTCTAGTCAAATTTTTCTGTAAACGTTTTCATTCATCATACAGTTTTAGTAACTTATCAATGCAGTGGTCAGTTCTTCTAACAAGAATTCTTGCTTTTTGCTAAAAAATGGAAACTTCTTGAATTACCAGTGCTGTACTTTCTTTAATGGAGATATTTACAACTCGTACGTTGTACTACAAAAAGTTGATTAATCTGAAAAAATGACTTTACGGGCGACACTGTAAAACTTAATGGTCGATGAGGGCCGCCTCGCAGTTGTCTGATCGATCTCAAATTTTGTACAGATTATTTCTTTATTGATTGAAATAAAATAGGTGTCTGGGAGCTTAACTTTTAAAAAGTTAAAATATAAGGGCCACCCTAATGTATATATATGTTTAAGAATCGTTACGGGATTGTACGATCTACTGACACATTTTTATATAAATGTGTGAAATAATTAAAGAATCAATACGGGAGTAAACTATTGGTTCAATCATTGTTTAATGTTCAGCAAAAATATTGTATTTTGCGAGATCTTTCCACTATATGGCCTACAGTTCCAAAATCGGCCTACAGGGGAATTTATTGGCAAAAGTCAAAAGTGTTTCAACCAAGACAACATTCCCCAATTGCATTATAGGTGAACCCCTAGCACATTTTCGATCCTTTTTTTTTGACATGTTTCGCTGTGCTCAAATTTCTATAACAATGTAACGCAAATGCTGCTTTTCTTTAATGGTTTGTTTAGATCCCCCCCAAGGACATTTCTTTTATTTCTAAACACGTATATTTTAAGACCAACTATCGCAAAGTCGTCCAATCTGAAAAACTGCAAGTACTAACTGCTTTTGACAGTTCAATTTTGTTACTAACCGATGAGCCATAACGATCATTAGATTGAGATTATCTTCAGTAGCTTATTGACTCATAAAAGTTTATAAACAGGGAAAAAATTATTTTATGTATTAATCATTTTTAATTTGGTACCAATTTGAATTGATTTACTCGGATCTGGGACAGGTATTAGTATAAATTAGTTGGCCGACCTTTGCTTCTAATCGTTTCTATTGACATTTTGCTTCTTTTTTTTTTTTGGTATTGGAAAGGTATCGATGGGTTACGGTTGTCTCGTTAAGGGGTTAGGTCCAGTCAGAGGCGTGAAAAAATTACTATTTAAAATAATGTTGTTTTTTGACAGTTATTTATCTCCGAAAACTATCTAAACAGAGTTATTATACTATTAGAGTTTAGAGTTGTGGGTGGGCTGGACTTAACCAAAGCACTCAGTCAACGAGGACCATTGTGCTATACCCAAGGATAGAACCAGCAGGAGAGAGTAGAGAGACAGGAAAGTTATGTGGGGATAAATGGAAAGAAGAAAGGTCTAGAGTCTCTCAACCTCGAATTTCTTTGTTTCACCGATGAACCTTAGAAGCTCTGGAAGAGGGAGAGTATTGACATTATTCATACTCAAGACATCACTACCCAACAGCCTTAATCAGATTCTCACGAACGCCGGACAGCTACAAAGATAATGCTCGTCCTCAACACACGATTGGCAAATTGGATCGGTGATGACGCCCATGTTAGTCATATGCTGACCACATGTGTTGTGCCCCGTGATGACACCTACCAGTAATCTCAGGTCATTTCTTCTCAGTTTAAGAAGAAATTCCGCTGATTTCCTGTTAGGTTGTCTCACGAAGCACTTTGCGGTTCTGCTGGAGTCAAGCTCGGACCATCTTTCTCTATGGATAGAACCCACGAAATCGTTGATCCAACGCATGATCTCCTCAGAACTTACAACAAGAAAAGGTTCCGGACCCCATGGTGTAATTGCAGAGCCTTCATTAGCTAGTTAATCAGCTAGTTCATTCCCTGCAATACCACAGTGTCCTGAAACCCATATAAGGCATAACTTGTTGTGTTTGCAACACTACTTAGTTTTGCCTTACACTCGCTGACCAATTTTGAGAAGCGGACAGGGCCTTCAGTGCAGCTTGGCTATCACTGCAGATACCTATGCACTTCCCATGCCACCTCTTCTCAGTTATCCAGCTCACCACGTCTAAGATAGCGAAAACCTCCGTTAGGAAGACTGACGTCATCTTTCCAGTGGAAGCAGAGTACTTGGTCTCATCGTCCAAGTGCCAACCGGATCCAGTACAGTTTGAGGTTTTGGATCCGTCGGTATAGAAGACATGACGAGACTCCGGAGTACGATCTCTGGACTTAACCATTGATCACATTTCGGGAACCTGACTTCATATCTTCTTCCGAAGCGGAAACAAATGTAATTACTATCAAAAAAATTATTCAAAATACTAGATTTTTCACGCCCCTGATTGGACGTAACCCCTTAATATAAGTCGGTGGTTACCGATGGCAGGATATCGCCATGTTTAATTAGATAATTGTTAAACTTTGAATATTTCGTCCAATTCTAGCCAGAAATAGTATCACATTTTAAAACTTTCGTTAGTCTTGTTTTGAAACGTTCTTAGCTGGATGTTTCATGTAAGTTTCTGTAGCCTGATTCCTTGAATTAGAATTAAATGATCGAGGGATCCTTATCCTAGAAAAAATGCATGACCAATTTCAGTGTCTTATAATTAATTCATTATCTGCGCTTAAAACTTAAATGTTATTACTAGCTATTAAATTGGGATTATCTTCGAAAATTTATTGTCACGCTTAAATATACAAAGATGGAATGATATTTTGTTTTCTATCCAGTATTAATTGGACAGTCGCTAGTATTGAATATAGATGAATATAGATCCATGAGGTCAATTGTACCCGTATATAATAAAAAAACAATTGTTTGCAGATAACATGATTTGAGTGCAGAGATATAATCTTTTAATTGTTAAAAAAAAAAAAAATAATTCATAACAATTTTCTGAAATTTTTTGTCTATTCAAATAGCATATTACAAAAAAAAAGAAAAAAAATGGAACTACTTAAATATGAAAACATGGCATCTACCCAAATATAATTATAACTAAATTTAGTCATTCTGTTTTAAAAAATTGTTATAAATGAATTTTGAACTGCAAGCAAGCGAACATCCAAGAATATCGTGCAAAATGATATAATTGTGAAACAATAATCGCTGATAAGCATGAGAGCAATTAGTTCCCACTTACATACAAATATTGACGGAACTAATGACAATCGTCTATGTATATTCGATTTACATACAATACCGAATTCCATGCGATCACACGAGAATTCCAAACTAAAAATGCTAGATCATTTAAAGTAAAACTTCAATCTACATTGAAACGCTGACGGTGACACAATTAAAACAATTTCTGTATGATTTTTTCGGGGAAATAAAAGCATAATAATATATAAAATGTACAAGCTAAGCTGGTTCCAATTCCTTGCAATTATATTTTGTATGTGGCAAAAATATATCGGTGGAACAAATGCCCAGAAAAGTTATTTGCAAGCAAAATATTCACCAAGTGTGATCGAAGATTCGCAATTGGATGTGGTAAGTAGTAAAGTAATTAGTTACAAATTTACTTAACATTTCTCAGCTGGCATCACAATAGAGCCTCGCTGGACCCACCTCTTATAATAATCTATTAATCAACAGTTTCCACATACTTTTCCATTATAATATTTCATTTTGCTTTCTACATAGGTACAACTTGCTCAAAAATATAATTATCCCATTGAACGACATTATGTCACAACCGAGGATAAATACATTTTAGGTATGCATCGTATGCCCAGACCTGGAGGACGTCCCATACTTCTAATGCATGGTCTACTGGATAGTTCAATTTCCTGGATATTATTCGGTCCTTGGAGTGGTTTAGGTATTTAGCTCTTTATATGAGTATTTATTGTAACGTTTTTTGAATCTGAACTTTGTATCTGCTTCATTTGTTTCGTTTAGCTTATTATTTATATGATCAAGGTTATGATGTTTGGATGGGTAATGCACGCGGTAATTTCTATTCGCGTAATCATACCACATTTAATCCTAATATAGACAAATCATTTTGGAAATTTAGTTGGCATGAAATTGGTAATTATGATTTGCCTGCCATGATTGATTATATACTAGAAAAGACAAAAAATTCGAAACTGGGTTATGTTGGACATTCGCAGGTGAGTTTATTTAAATGCGTATACATTTTTTTTCACAAAATATTATAGCTCATAAAATAAAAAAATTTTCTCTATTTGAGCATTTTATAAAATCTCATTTAAAACAAATTTCATATGCTTTCACTTTCCTCCACAGGGTACTACTTCCTTCTTCGTTATGTGTTCCATGCGCCCTGAATACAATGAAAAAATTACCATAATGCATGCAATGGCACCTGTGGCTTTTATGAAAAATATAAAGACACCATTGATTCGTGTAACGCGTAGTTTCTTCAAAATGTCAACCGATATGGTTAATGAATTTTTACCGCTTAGTGACATCGCGTTTAAGACTTGCTTTACATCAGCACTTGCAGAAAGTACATGCGTAGATTCAATGAGTCAAATGATGGGTAAAGATCCAAAAATGATGAATATGGTAAGGGAAAACTATAGCTTTTAGTCTTTTCACCTTTTCAAATCTCTCTTTCTTTTTTTCTCCTCTCTCCCTTTATAAATTTTAGTCAATGTTACCAGTCGTATTCAGTCATTTACCTGCCGGCTGTAATCTTAAACAATTTACACATTATGTTCAATTAGTAGAGTCGGATCGTTTTTGTCAATTCGATTACGGACCCCTGGAAAATATGAAACGCTATGGCAAAATACAACCACCAGATTATGCAATCGATAAGATAACCGCACCTGTGACATTAAATTATGCTTACAATGATTATCTTACAAGTGAAGTGGATGTACAGCGTTTAGCCAAAATGCTACCAAATGTTGTAGATGATAATCTGTATCCGTATAGGAAATGGAATCATATGACAATGGTATGGGGTGTGGAGGCAAGAGAGTTGGCTCATAAGCGTCTCCTGGAATGGTTTCGTAAATATGATTGAAAGGTTTCCCAGTATAAGTCAATCAAATCTAGCCGCCAGCGTTCGATTTCTTCTCCCCAAAGTTTCTGGAAATCGCAAAATAGTGTGAGTTAAACTTTTAAGCTGGCAACACTACTGAGAGCAATGCCTGCATTCTAAAAGAGTTGATATTCAGTGTGGCCAACTTTTGTTTTTCAAAATCCGCTAAAATTAAGAATAAAACGCGTATTTTCTTAAAAAAGAGCGTTAAATTTTCTTCCTTATAAAAGTGCGAGAACACTCAATTCATTTAAACTTTTTCACTAATACAGGCACACATCTGATGCAAATTTCTTCGATTTTTCGAAGATATTTTAAATTGAAAAAACTCGCTGAACGCTAAATCACTTTTTTTCCGCGTTTTAATTTTCAAAAAGCACTAAAATCAGCGGGAAAAGCGCTCAGTTGGCCACACTGTTGATATTTCTGCTGCCTATCTATGTTAAGAGAGTCTCTCTTTTCTTTTATTTCAGCGCAAACCTTTCGATATTTTTCTCTCTCTCTACTCTACTCTCTACTCAACTATAGAGGAACAACAAAATTATCATCTAACAGTTTTCATTGTCAGAGTTAGAGTGAGTTAGACAAATTCAAGTAAGTATATCACAATATAAATTTATTATTTATTATTGTTATGTAAATTCGAAATTACTTGAAAACAATTTTCAAAAACAAAAATTACAATAAAATGAAGTATGTGCTTTTAACATAATCCCAGAGCAACGTTTTTCTTATGCACGTGTTATTTAAGTGATTAACTTTGTAAAAAAGTAAAGTAAAATTGAGAGCTTCAAGCTAAATTGCTGCATTGAAAAGAAAAGTAGAAATCTTTACATTTACACTTTAATTTGACATATGCAGAGTTTAAGCTAAACCATTGAGGCCAAAACAGACACACAAATATAAGCAAAGAAAACCTAAAGCGCACCCTTTACAAAAATCTATAAGACGACAGAGCAGCAGCTAGCGCTACCTCATACGCTATCAACTTTTTACCCCCCACATACACAAAACCAACAAAAATAACAACAAAGTGAATATTTTAATAGTGCATTCAACAGAAATAGCAGAAAAGCCAAATGGAGTGAGAGAGAGAGGAATGCATTAAGAAACAAAAAACATGCAAAATAAGAAGGGTGGTGAAGGTTGGTAGCAGGGATGCCAACTCGTTTTTTCTCTCTCCCCGATAACCCTCGAGAAATTCCCCGCATTGGTATAGTTTCATCTTATATCAGCGCTACAAGCACATTCCACATAAACATTTTACAAAAACGAAATTGACCTCAGTGAGTGTCCAAATTCGGTCCAAAACTTAACAAATTTTTATGTGGGACTGGTAGATTAATAGAAACGTACTTTCTGACTCCGGAATTCTTAACATCAGTGGCGGATACAGGAAACATTTTTGGGGGGGAGGAAATAAAAAATAAAAATTCTATGAACCAAAACGCCAAACCGAGGGTGAGGGTTTTTTTTCGCGTTCGTGTATCGTTTTTTTTTTTTTTGCATATTCATAAACTTTATTTCGATGACTAACAATTTCAAAGGTATTGTCATGTGAAACTTACTTACTGGTACGTTACGCATTTTGGGGAAACCCTATTCTTGTAGCAAAGCATTTTATTATTATTATTTGAAAGAGGACGACTCGAAAGTCAGGCACTGCGACCTATAAGATCTATTGTACCAAAGCCCCAAGAAAGAAAGAAAGGCAGAGAGAAAGAAAGATAGATAAGAAACATACCCAAGCCGAGAATTGAACTCGGGTCTCCAGAGATAAGAATCTGGCACTCTGCCACTAGGCCACAGTGGCGATGGTAGGACTTACAGTTTAACGCCAATTCCGAACGGCTGTGTGGCAATTTTTTATCTTCTCGGTGGTTTTGCCATTACCAACCAAGGTGTGTACTTGTAGACTTTCTTATAATTCTCATCCACTTCATATCGATAGTAAATATAAGAAGATTATGAGAATTAAGCACCAGACCAAGACGGGAATCGAACCCGCAACCTTCTGGATGAAAGTCTAGTGCACTATCCACTAGACAACCGAGGCCGTCTAGCAAAGCATTTTACAATTTCTATGATCTATTTCCAAGGTAAAGGATCGTGGAAAATATAACAATAGGAAACATTTATACAGTTTTCGGGTTTAAATTGGTTTATAATGGGTCGAGAATTAGTAGAATTTTAAGAATAATTTGAGGTCGGTGATTCCTACCCTGTATTCAAATTTTCTCTTTACCATCTGGGATTTCCTTGATATCGACCCGAAACCTATAATTTTGTTTTTTTTTGTAGATTCAATTCTCTACCTGGGAATAGAACCCATTAAACTGGTACTTGAGTCACGTACTTAAAAACTAAATCACGGAAATGATCCATTTTATTAGAACAATCCATTTGGACATTTTTTAAGATTTTAACTCCATCTGGGAATCGAACCTGAGGCAGATGGAACTCCAGTCAAGCACTCATCCATGAAGTAACCATTGTTGAACGTCGTCGAGCTGTTTCTGAACTAGATTAGCAGCTTCTGTAGGAGATTAATTTGACGCTAAAATGGCAGTGGATAAGTAGCTATAGTGACACCATCAGTTTCAGACAAGTTGCAGGTGAAAATCGAAAAAAGAGCAGAATCCAGAACACTGCCCTGTGGTACTCCTGCTTTCACTTGATATTTGGCTGATGTTTATTTTGACATAGAATGATAGGACTTTATGACCAAATAAAATGGAATTGGAAGTAACTTTTTTAATTTGAATAACAGCCCTTGATGCCAAACTTTTTCGAACGCTTCTTGAATGTCCAAAAATATAGCAGAGCAATATTTTTTGCGTTCCAGAAAGTCGGTGACAATATTGATGATATTTCTCAGGAGTACCGTGCTTATGACGAAACCCAAATTGGTGATTCGGAACTATATTCTTATTTTCTTGTATTATTAGCAATCTACTACTTCGAATATTTTCGAGAGTGTTGCCAGCAAACTTATAGGTCTATATGAGGGCACTGAGTTTTCAGGTATATTTGGTTTAGGTATCATTATTATTTCAGCACATTTCCATTGAGAAGGAAAGTGGTTTAATGAGCAAGATTATTCCTTATTATTATAATTGAAAGTAAATCGTAATAACTAAAAACAATAATAACTAATTATGTTCACCTTTTTGCCTGTTAGAGTTATTAAATTTTTAAGTGTTCGAAAATATCTTTTTTTTGGGGGGGGGGGGGGGGGAGAAAATTCCCCCTGTATCCGCCCCTATTAACATATAAGCTTCAGCCCGCTTTTCAGACATCAAAGTGCCCTGTGGTACTCCTGGAAGACATGGGATTTCTTTTGACTCAAATAAAAAATGGAAAAAACTTTGTTTTGAGAAAAACCGATTCAAAGTTTTGACTATCGGTTTTTAATATATAAAATATGTATACTTCATCTTCTTGGCTGACCGTAATTTGTAAGTTTACAGATTAGTCAGCAATGGTTAAGAGTTTATCAGGAGGCGCTGGACGAAGGCATAGCTAAGCCTTTCTGAACGGCCGAAAGGGAAGTCGAAGAGCCGCGCGACTGTTATCGCCTGACTGACACTCGCCGCTATAATCGTCTATATCTACGAAAGCACTCTGCGTTCTCTGAAATATTTAAAAAATACTTTCGAAAGATAATACTTTTTTAAAAATCAATTTCTCCAAACCAATAAATTGCAGGGCCTGCTTAAGAAAATGTGAAGATTTTAAGACCCCAAATATGATATATTTCATAAGTTAAACGATTTACATTACATAGAATTTGACAAAAAATATTCTACAGCCTTTAATTACTAAAAACTGAACGATTTTAAATTCCCCGCAAAAAACAAAAAACAGCTCATTCCCCGATTCCCCGCACCAAGTAAAATACCTCGCAAATCAGGGAATTCCCCGCAAGTTGGCATCGCTGGTTAGTAGCTCAATAGAAGCTTACCAGTAGCAGCATTAACAGCAGCAGCAGCATTTCTACGCACACAGATGAGACTTGAATTTAATACTGAGGGCGGCAACTCTCTGAGTCTCAGTACACAGTTGTTGCTATAGTAAAGTAAAACAGTTAGAAAAGGTACGAGTAGGTAAATTATTTTAATGCATGTTGACTTTTGCAAACAGACGTTTTGAAAATTGTTTTTGTCCTTAAACTACTGTGAGTGTACCCAAGACCTGATACCTGTATGTGTGTGTGTGTGTGTGAGAGAGAGAGTGAGAGAGATGGAACGAATTTGCTACTTTTAGTGGTTGGGTGTTTAAGTATTTAATGTAATGAGGTATTGCTTTGTTATACCAACTTCTTTTCTCTTTTTTTTTGTTTTTTTTTTTTTTGTTTGTTTTTTTTTTTAAGGAAGGATGTTGTTTGTTTTTGGTTTGCATAATTGCTGAACTTCTCTTTTATATTATTGTAAGGTAAAGTCTAGCTAGCATTTATATCTGCAAATTAAATCAAAGCGTAAAAAGGTCATTAGCGTAAATGTTCGGTCATTTTGGTAAATTCTTTAACTTAAACCTTAAAGTAAGAATTTCATTTATATAAAAATGTTTCAACAAATATTAAAAATTTTAACTCACATTATCGCAGTTTGGCAGTTGAGTTATACTGCCAAATATTGTATGCATGCATGTAAATGTTCTCATATACAGTTGAAATGTCAAGCATTTTTATTTGCTGTGACATATCAAACAAAAAAAAAGGAAATGAAAAAAAAACACATGAAGAAAATGCAAACACTTTTCCCCAAAAAAAAAAATAAAAAAGAAGAAAATTTTCTCTCCAACATGTGGTGACAACAGAGTAAATTAAGTTATTTGTCAGCATCAAGTGAGTGTGTTATTTGTTTGTTGTTGTGTGTGCACTGGAGTAAATGTATGTATGTATGTTTGAGGGATAATTTGTCCTCATACTCAGCTGGTAGTGTGTGTAAAAATATTACAAAATTTCTTCATGGATGTGTGCACCCAGCGCAGTGTAAAATAAACTCTATTTCAATAACATTTGCAATTGGCAACTTAAACTTTTAGTTCCCTATTGATTGAACTCAGAATACATTTAAAATGCATTTCAGAATTATAGTTACAATCTCGGAATATTGATTTCAAATTATTAATTAGTGTTTTGTTCAAATGTAGAGCAAAAATGGTATAACAATTCTTTCAGAGCAAGAACAGCATAGTTTTTTATTCCGTTTTTGCTCTGAACATATTTCGTTTCACTTTTGCTCTGAACATATTTCGTTTTGCTTTTGCTCTTAAGTAAAATTATTCCATTTTTTTCTAAACGTAAAAGTTATACCACTTTTCCTCTCAGCCTCTCATATGACCCATAAAAGAACCAGAAAAATCATTTTCCTATGCAATTTCTGACGCTGAATCTGAATTTGACTATAGAGATTAAACAAATTTCGGATTTTCCGATGTGATAGAAACATTCAGTTGCCCAGATTTCGATTCAATGTCATAAACTGCATGGAAATTAACCACTTTGGCTATTGGGACTAAAAAACGCTAACTTGTGTCATGTTTCCATAAGGAAAAATCAATTTAAACATAAATCTCATAAGTCATATTGTTCTGTATATATTCTTGTTCTGGGAAGAGGGGGTTTTGGGGGAAAAATAACAGAACCGAAATATGTTTAAACCTATTAAGGACGAGCGGGAACGGAATTAGATAGATCAAGAAAGTAACTTGAGAAAAAAATTGTTTTTGAACCTGGCTCAGGAACGGCTCAGCAACAATGGAGCCGCTAGTCATTACTTGGTTAAAGCAACGAAAATATAAAGCCTTTCTTTCTTCTCCTTCAGCAATCTCTGGATCCCCTAGTGCTCAGTCACATTGAAAACACTGGAATACAAAATTTCACTTTAAAAATATAACATGTACCAAAGTATGTTTTCTAAACTAAATCGAGGGCGCTGAACACGAAAATCATTTTTTTTTTCTATAGGTAAGTTTTCGAGATATGACAAAATAACGGGTTTTCAGGTTATAGTTTTACTTAGAGGCTAATATCTATTTACCTATAGTATCGACCGATCCAAGTTGAATTTCATAGGAATTATAATTATATTACGCGTCTTATGCTGCTAAGTTTGTTAATCAGATTATAAATGACTGAGATATAGATTGTATTGTATTTGTATTGTATTGTATTATAGAGGTGTCTGTCGTTGTACCGCGACCTATAAGATCTATTGTACGTCCCTCTTTTCTTTCTAGTCTAATCTGCCTAGAGTATCTCATCCAGTCCAGTCTCCCTCAAGAATTTGAGTATTGCGCCCGGAGCTATGGATGCTAGTTCTGTACTGGGCACTTGGTGCATGCCCAGACATTTCCTTCTTTTGTGGATCAGTGCTCCACATTGAGCTAAAATATGTACTGATGATTCGTCTTCCTCATTACAAAACCTACAAATTGCGCTTTGCTCAACCCCTATCTTGCAAAGGTGTTCTCTGAGCCCGCAATGCCCAGTCAGAATACCGTCAGAGATATAGATGTCGAAAGTTCAATTATGGTGTGATTTTTGAGAAATTTTCACACAAGTTGTGGGCTAAGTTTTCTTTCTCACAAAAATTAATCCCAAAATCTTAAGGTTTAATTTTTTTAATCGAAAATCGGAAATCAAAAATGACAAAGTAATCAAGGATTGAGTAAAACTAAAATATTCTCGAAAACTAGAAATTTTTCTCAAAATTCATTCTGCTGTAGAAAATGTTGAGCCACCACTTGAACTTTCGCTGTCGGGTCTTCGCTGATCAAGAACCAGCAGTAGTCTGCCATCATGCCCTCATCCCTGAAACTTTGATATCGTCTTTTGATTTCAGCCATATCTTGGTGGAACCGTTCGCCCTGCTTGTCACTTTCTGCACCCAGATATGATGGAAAGAAGTCGAAATGGCTGAATAAAAATTGCATCTTGGGAGGCATATTTACACCTGAATTTTCGGAATTAAATTTATTTATAATTGAATAATTCAATCAATCAACTCAAAATCAAGGAATCAACTTTCAATTCACCGTAAATCAAACATACCAATATCATTGTATTTTTCTAACATTACGTCGATGAGTTAGACATGATTGTCACTTTTATAATTTCTTAAAAATTTTAAAACAACATTCACAAACGCTTCTCATGCTTCTCGTTTTGACTCACTCAAACATTCAATAATCCAGCATCGTCGAATAATTTGCGGATTTGAGGTTTAACGAATACGTCCGCTTTAATTTTTTGTAATGGCAATTTCGAAACACTCTTTGTAATGATTTCATTGCGCTAGCGATATTTTTCAACTCTCTAACGAAATTCTTCATGAGATCAAACATGTTGCGGAGGGGCGAAAGAATGATTTGCTTTTTATCGACGAGTGCATCGTTAATAATATTGTGGCCCCCGAAGTATGTTGGTTTCGCTGCGGCCAAACATATTCAGAATAATAGTGTGCATGAAAATTTCAAGTGGTTCATCATTTTCTAGACCAGAACTAATTTTGAGAAAAATTTCGAGTTTTCGTGAATATTTTACTTTTACTCAATCCTTGATTACTTTGTCATTTTTGATCCGATTGCTATCGTTTTATGTTTAATTTTTGTAATGAAATGGTCTATCGATTAAAAAAATAAAACTTCCGATTTTGTGATTACTTTTTGTGAGAAAGAAAAATTAGCCTGTGTGTGAAACTGTAACCTGAAAAACCGGTCTTTTGCTATATCTCGAAAACTTACCCATAGAAAAAAAAAATTAATGTGGTTTTCGAGTTCAGCGACCTCGAATTAGTTTAGAAAACATACTTTGGTTCATGTTAGATATTCACTGTATTCCAGTGTAATAGGTAGGGGAAAGGCAAGCAGGTTGAGATAGTCCACTATTTTTGTTTTTTTTCCACTAACGTTACGAATGTTTCTGCTGTCACGTTGATATAACATCAGTAGTAAATTTTTCATTATAGAGAAATCTACTTGTTTCCGTTCCTTATGTTTCAAGCAGAGTATCCAAACAATTTTTGTGAAAAAAGTGAATTTGAGAATTTTCTAAACGTAAAAAAAGTGTGGTTATTGAAGCCGCACAAAAAAGTTAATATAACATTCGTATCACAGTTTTTGATCTATTTTAATGTTCCGAAGGAATTTTGAACATATATTGCATAGTGAAAAAAATATTACTTCATTTCAAAATATCGGTGATGCTTGCAAGGTTGAGGTTTCGGAAGGAAATCGTCAGAGACCTTATTTTAATGCTTGTTTATGTTCCGAATTGCTATTAAACTTTTGTAATAAGCGAACACGGGCAGTCGAAAAAAAGAAAACATCGCACAGTGTAGCGTCTCCATACGACCGTTGGACAAAAATAGAAGGAGTAGTGGTAGACCAATAAAATTTTGCACAGATATTTTGAAGACAAAGATTAAGAAATATTGCGAGTTTCAATCAAATCGGGTAACGGGCACGCCCACTTCCCATACAAGCTGAATCAAAAAATTCTCAATCAAATCAAAAACTGTTGAAGTAATAAACTTGAATAAACTTTTTGTACAGTAGCTACCGATAATGTAAGCACTCCCTAAAACAAAAAGGTCGATATTGGGAATATGGGCGTGGCACAGTTATTTCACGTGTCTAGTCATTTTTCTGCTAATTTTTCAATAGTGGTAGTTACTGAATTATGGATAGACGAATTCTAAGGTTTTCTTCAAAAAGTATTTTAATTCACGGAAAGCGACTGAGATATTTATCGACAATTGAGTTATTCCCAAATCTTCCCAACTTGGATAGACACAAAACAGAGTGTCTGATTTCTTTCATAAGAAGTTCTTACTTAGACTTGATATTGATACCAATTACTGTTTCATATTGAAAGTAATAGTACGTAGTGGTCCTGCAGCCCAGCAACATGTTATCGCTCATTTACTAAAAGACTGTCATAACTCAAAAATAACTCAAAAAACGCGATTTTGCAGAAAACGCGTTTAAAGTTTTCAATTGACTCCCACTTTGCAGAAAAGAGAAGAAACCTTATAATTCTCACGCGCAGAGTATACAAGATATTAATATGTAATTTTTACACAATATGAAGTGTAATATAATGAATAATTCTGCATCATTAACTCAAAAATCGTGTTTTTTGACTTATGACAGTCTTTTAGTAAATGAGCGTTATGTTTTTATGTTCTTCATGCTTTCTCACTGTCACACTATACTATACTACTGCAGTTGCTGCTGCCCGCCTGTACTATGTGCAACTGTCATTTCTGTGACAGTTTATTTTTTTTGTAAATGAACAAAAGAGAAATGAAAATCGCAAAAAAAAAAAAATTTCATGTAAAAAGTTTTCTCTTTCAAAAGCGGAAATCAATTTTTCCCAATCAATTGTAAAACGTTTCACTTGCACACAAACAAAAAGCGAGGAAAAATAAAATAAAAAAATATAAATGTATATATATTTTTGTATATAAAAAATTGTAAATTCGATTGCTAAAAATTGACGAAAAAAATAAATAAATAAATAAAGCAATCGAAGTGTATGCACACAGTCAGACTAACAAACAAACAAACAGACAGCATCATCAGTCAAAAAGTCACAGTGTCTACGACCAGCACACAATTGTTAGCCCGGCCGCCGAAGCCACAGCCCTTCAAACTTCTCTCCCATTATTCCACCACACTCTTCACACCCACAACTCTAACTCCACATGTCACCATACCATCACCATAGCAACCTTTCTCCATTCTTTATCCTTCATTATCCACCCGCATCTCTCTTGGGCTTTTTGTAGAATCATTGAGTTCTTTTTTATTTCATTTTGTTTAATGTCAAACCACAATCGAATTAAAAATTAAATTTCTCAATTATCTACGTAAAAAAATTTAAAAATAATTTATTTTTCCCATATACTCCAATGCAAATTTAAAGTTGTGCTTTTTTGTGCACAGTTTTACTACAAATTTAATAGTAAAAAAAATATTACTCCAGTCAATGCCAATTTTTTCGATTGCAACTTTGATCCTTTTTTTTTTGTGTTCATAGGCTAATTTCAGTTTATTTTTCTACTTCTTTTCTTTATTTTTTTTTTTGGCTGTCTATGTTTGATTTTAGAATTAGATTTTTATTTTTGGCAAGTGAATGCGTGGGTGTGAGAGAGTGTGGTTGTGTGAGTGAGCGTCAGTGTTTCCTCTCTTTAATTTATTATTCAAATTGAAAGGCTCCCGAATTTGTTGTTGTACACTGCTTTGTGGTTTTTGTTGTTTGCCTCACACACATACACAAATTCAATAGGGAATTTTTAATGAAGTTAGTAGATTGTACTTGTGTGTTGTGGCTGCATAGTGTATAAATTAATTTTGATTTGTTTCGTTTATAAATTTAAGTAACGAAAAATAATCCTATATCAATTAAATGTGCAATTCGATTTTTTAAGAAAAAATTTAAAGGGAATCTACATCTTTTAGTATCAGATAGTGTAGGTAGTGGACTCTAAAAATCTATTAATTATTGACTAATTAACTACAATATTGGGTGGACTTTACAAAATTTCTAACCCGCTGTCAAATGTATTTTTAAAAAAGGATCTAAGTGACGTTCTCCCAAATAGGCGAAAACTGGCATATGATACTGGTCAGAATGATCCTCGGTTAAAATGCTAATCAAAGTAAGTAATTTAGTTCTATGAGTGAGCACTACTTAATAATACTGAACAAGCAAACTGTTTCACTGATCAACGATTCAAGCGTTGAAAGAAATAGAGCGACAGTATAGAAATCGGACGCTAAAGAAATCTTTGTGAAAGTCTAGAATCTACCATGAGTTAATGAGATTTTTAAAGGCTTTTTCATTTACTATTCTATTGTAAATAGTAATATGCTAGAAGAAAATTAAATTTTTGAACTTTTTGTTTTATTTTTCTATTTTTATAACAAATAAATTATTATTTTCTTTTTCTAGAAATAAATACAAATTTTTAAATAAATAAATGTTCTTGTTTATAAGTATAAAAAATGGAATATTTATGTTTTATTTAATATGGAAGATCACATAAGTAAGTTATTCTGTCAAAATTCCCCATTTTAGAGTTTTCAAAAGGCGCCACTGATAAAACTTTTTGTCTCCAAGTTTAAAATAGCAAATAGTAAAATCCTCTCACTATGGTACAAAATATGCCAACTCAGTTGAAAAGAACTGCTAAGAAAGAGTGAGTATAAGAAGAAACAACTCTACTTTGGAGCGCTAACATTCATATCGTATAAAGGAGGAGCATGTTCTGTTGCTCTCAATAGAATAAGTTAGTTATGATGTTTTTTGTTGCTCTTCGATTTTATTGAAGGTAACTTACTGCCGATTTCTGTGCGCCTAGTATTGTGTGAGTATACGAAAACTGGGAGTACTGGTTCCGCCTCTCTCTCGCCTTCTCTCAATGTAGTAAATACAGAGATGTTATTTGCTTCTGTTATAACACCGCTCTCTTGGTTTTTTATAGCCACTCTCTTGAAAGTATTTAAGCTCCGCCCCCTTTCTCACTCTCAATGAATTAACAACAGGTATGTTATTTGCCTCTCTTTGGTTTTATTGAAAGCCACCTACTGCTGATTTCTGTGCGCCTGGTATATTCTGGTTGTTGGGAAAATGAGAATGCTGGTAGAAACAAAACGTGAGAGGATGACGTCACGTATTAAGCACAGACACAAACCAGAAAAATTTATTTTTTAAGCATCTACCTACTGCTGATTTCTGCGCGCCTGGTATATTCTGGTTATTGGAAAAATGAGAATGCTGGTATAAACAAAATGTGAGAGGATGACGTCACGCATTAAGCACAGACACAAACCAGAAAAATTTATTTTTAAGCATCTACCTACTGCTGATTTCTGTGCGCCTGGTATTTTTGATTTCTGAGAAATTTGAATTTTTGTGCAAATCCAGGAGAGTGGCTGTGCACAACCAAGAGAGTCAGATTATGAGAGCGTGACGTCATGCATGTAAGCAAAGACGCAAACCAATTTCTTTTTTAATATTGCAGTATCTACCTACTGCTGATTTCTGTGCGCCTGGTATTTTTGATTTCTGAGAAATTTGAATTTTTGTGCAAATCCAGGAGAGTGGCTGTGCACAACCAAGAGAGTCAGATTATGAGAGCGTGACGTCATGCATGTAAGCAAAGACGCAAACCAATTTCTTTTTTAATATTGCAGTATCTACCTACTGCTGATTTCTGTGCGCCTGGTATTTGGTGGGTGTGAAAAAATGCAGTGATTTTTGCAAAATGCGGCCCTATTTTATGAAAGCGTGACTGAGGGTACTATTTACTAGAAATTTGGCTGCTGAAGTAAAATTTTTGAAAATTAAAAAAAAAAAAAATGTATTTTATGTAACAAGTTTTAGCAATCAAGGGGGTATCAATGAAGGGTGTATAATGCAAAAGGGGCTTTTAGGGGTCAAAGCCCCCAAATTTTTTTTTTTTTATAAAATTTTTTACTTTACCTCTAGACAATTGTTCTGAGCTCATGGGCGTAGTTTGGATCAAAATGGGAGGGGGCTGAGGGGGGATTTTTTCAATTTACTCAAAAACAAAGACTTAATGGTAGGGATCATATGCCCCTCTTTGTAACGCCCATGTCTGAGCTCTTCTAAAAAATGCTTCCAGCTGTTTTTTATTTGTTTTTCAATTGAAAAAAGAAGGCAAGTTGGAAAAAAGGCTTGAGGGGTCAAAACCCCCATTTTTTTTTTTTAATTTTTCCTTTGTTAGAAAGTTGATCTGAGCCTATGAGCGTTATCAGGCACTTTGTTTTAAGCAAATTCATCTTCCAATACAGCGACTACTTTTTGCAATTTTAGGTGAAGTGATCTGGCAACTCCCTCCCCACCCTTCAGTGTAACCATGAGTAAGCCACTCCAAGCCATTAATCTTCCTGCGTTACTTACCCGTATAATTTTGCAGTTGTTTCCTTTCTTTTGAATCAAATATTTTAAATTGATAAGGGAAAAGTAAATAAAAACTACAAAGGTTGTTCTTTCATATATTTTTGTTAATTTTTATAGTTTATTAATTTAATAATATTATGTATTTTTTTTTTATTTAAATATTAATTTATTAAATTAACTTTGCTTCATTAATATTTATTTAATTACAATAATTAAATATTGAATGCCATTTGGGATTTTTACTTTTACGGTTTTTGTTTGTTAATTAAATTTATGCACTTAAATGATATTATTATTCATAATAATTTTACTCTTTTTTATTTTGTTTGTTATTTTGTATATATGTAATACGACGATGAATAAAAATATTTATATTTATATTAATTAAATACACTTACAACGAATACATACTAGGTATATATGTATTAAAAAAAAATGGCGTTTAATGTGTCACAATAAATCATTATTGAAAGTTTTCCAATTTTTTTGTTGCAATTTTTGTTAACATCTCATCGTATTTAACATTAAATATTTATTTACAGAATTTTTTATTATTTTTATTTTTCTTTATTTTTTGCGCTACATTTTAATTGTTATTATAAATAATAATAATACATTATTTTTGTTTGTTTTTTTTTGGTTTTTCCAATAAAGAAGACATACATAGATTGAATTTATATAAATATTTATAGGCAGAGGGTGTGAAACTGTTTTCGTTTGATTATATATACATACATAACAAAATATTAACGTGTGGGTTAAAGAAAGGAATAATTTTATGAGACCTATTCTCCTATATTTCTTCTGAACTACAGAGCCTTCAAGTTTAGAAAGGGATACTAGGTATAAAAGTATACCCCATACCTAAACATTTCCTTTCGAGTTTCCTGCACAAAATAAGTATTCACCTTGTTCTTTATGTTGGTTTATTTTTCATTCAATAATTTTACGAGATAACTAATGAGACCTGGGTTTAACCTGTTTAATTCAACCCGGCCTATGAGCACTCCAGTTTAGAAAGTTATGCATTCAAATAGCCACACTGAGGGTTAAATTCCTTTATAGCAATGCATTAAGTTTTCCAGATTTAAAAATTGTAGGTCCAAGTCCCCACATCATGTTGACATGTTAGCCTCATGAGGCAAAAAGGCAAAAGGTTACACTAATAACAAGACCCGTACAAGATTCCCCTCTACAAGCCCTTGTGCAGTAACAGTATAAACTTAGCTAAGGCTTCGTCAAAAATTAGACAATTCTTCTAGGCGGGACATACACCGAACCACTAGCGACTACTGAAATTCCTGAAGGGTTTAATTTATTTTTTTTTTTTTTTTTGTCAGATGAAATGAGGATGAACATGGAAAAATTTTCAGGAAGAAGGAGAATGTTTCCATAATATCAATATTTAGTTATAGGGCCTTTTTATGAACTGCGTTCGATCTTCGACTGTAGTCGAATGCCATGTCGAATGTGCTTTCAACAGAGAATAGCGTTATTGTGAATTTCGCTCATTTTGGCTTGTTCACGATAGTATATTTCTATCAGCTGATCGTCATTTTGAAAAATAAATATGATTTGTTTAAAAATTAAGTAGAAAAAATAAGGACAAAATAGAAATAATGGTTCAACGATTCATGGGAAGAGGATGAGAGCTTGATGGAACTGGCCAGATATAGAAAACGAGTAAGTGCAGCCTTCCGAAAAAGCTTTGGCACTTACGAAATTCGTGTATAGATTTCTACAGAATTTACGACTGACCAAGGAAGCGTTTGTGGACTTGATGACTACTATAGATGAACTGCTCAAACAATGCACATGAGCAAGATCAATTCCAAACATATTAAAATTGGCAACACTTCAGCGGTTTTGTGCTCAGAGATGCCTCCAACTAAGCATTGGGAATGAGAACACTCTTGGACTTGCTGGAAAATTGGATTTGCCAAAGATGAATAAAATTCAATTGCACAAGCAAAAGTATATTTTGCTAATAAAAGAAGAATGCCGGGAATTATTGGTTGGTCCTAAACCATTTAGTTCTTTCTTCGTCGCACACAACTTTTGAGGAAATACCCTTTGCAATCAGAGGATTTGTTTTCCATCAATGATACAAGTTTCTATAACTGCAATGTGTTGCTCACCACTTTAAACCTGCAAAAAATTTGCAAAAAACTGTTTAAAATTAGTTTTTAATCCTCAAAAAGCAAAAAGAAATAGCACAAAATACTTAAATTTTTAACAATTATTACTCAGTATGCAAAATTGAGTTCGACAGAAAATCCGATGCGTAACAAAAATTTCGACACGGTTGCACTGCTCATAATACGAATTTTACATTCGATATTCGATCTTCGATAACCAGCGAAAGCAGCTCATAATAAGGGCCATAAGTTATTTTTAAAATGTATTAAATCATTTTGGAGCTTGAACCGGGAGTATGTACAAAAAAAAATTTAGGAGTGCTGCAAAGCGCTGGAACCAAACCATTTTCTTTGGAACTGGTTTGGTTTTGAATCGGCTCAAGCGGAATAAAACAGAAATGGTTTGGTTCAAGGTTCGAATTCCGAATGGTTCGGTTAAAAATTTTCTTGATTCAAAACCACTTTCCATTCCTGCCGGGAAGAGACAATGTTAGATTTTTATCCTAAAGGATTTCTAAAATTCCAATGCAGCGAATTACAATAAGATAATTTACTTAGGAAACACTAAATTAGATTCTAATTTGGATTTCGCAACAAGAAAATATTTTTGATTTCTAAATGTAGCTACGAATTCGTAAATGTTACGACGAATTTTGATATAAATGTGAGAGTTTTTGTTTATAAAATATATACAAAAATGCATAGAAAATTTGAAGGATTAATAAAATTTCTAAAAAATATTTATTTTCTTCACAGTAACATATTAAAAATTTAAATCAGTTGAGGAAATTTTAGTAAGTAGAAGTAGTAAGAAAAGATCTGAAAGCAGCCGAATCTAATGTTGTGTCAAAAATTATTATGTAAAAATTGTAAAAATATTTGCTTGAAACTGTAAGTAAAAAAATATTGAAATCCATTTTTTTTTTAAATGAAGTAAATCTATCAATTTAGAAATTATTTTGTTAATTCATTTAATTTTTCAATTTTTTTTTTTTATTCTAGGTATAGTTAAAATAAAGAGAAAATGTCATTGACAGTATTAAAAAAAGTTGAGAAAAATTTAAGAGAAAAAATATTTTTATTTTTCAATTTTAGCTGAAGAATTCGATTTTTTTTTGTTTTTTTTTTTTATAATTTTAATTTTCAAGACTTTTTGATTATTTTTGTTTTTTACACAATTTCATTTAAATATGGCAGCCCAGCAGCATGCTTCAATAATTATTATTTTATTACAAATTCTATATATTTTTTTATGTTTACTCAATGCAAATATTTTTATCAATATTTTTTCCACCCCCCCATTTTTGGGAGACTGTACAAACATTAAATTTATTTATTAAAAAGTATATTAAAGTATTTTTTTTATATACCTAGTAATTTATTTCATGTCATCATAAATTGGAGTGTAGTTAATAAAAACGAAATAAGTTTAAATATTGTAATATTTATTTTTATCATTTCGTTATTATTTGCATTTGGCTTTCAATTTTCTGCTTGTTTTTTCGTATTTTCAATTTTTGTTTTTTTTTTTTTTATTATTCCTTCAGTTTATTATTTTGTTATTGTTTGATCAAAATGAGCTACACGCAAATATTTTGTTTGATTTTTTGTGTTAAATGCAATGAGATACGCTTACACTTCAGTTCAGCTTGAATTTCTATTTTTTTTTTTATTTTTTTTTTTTTTTTGTGAATTTTTGTTTATCTACAATGGCGATAGTTTTAAATTGTTTTATTATTGCTGTAATACATCAATTTAAATATGTTTGCATAATATATTTAAAAATTTTATTTTTAATTATTTTTGTTTTTTTTTCGGTTTTTACTTTTTTGGCTTAAATGCATTGTGATTTTTACAATTAAATATTTAATTATTTTGAATAATTGTTTTCAGTTTTTTTTTTATATTATATTTTATTTTATTTCTTATTATTTATGTTTTTGACTAACTCTTTGTTTCAAGAGAATATATACATATGCTAGAATACAGCGAGTTACGTTTCCAATGATCGATTCTACAGGAAATGGAAGTACTACAAAAAGTGGAAATGATTATGCCAAAATTACTTGAGCAAAACACTTGAAGAATATAGGATACCCTCTGTAAAGTGTAGTCGATAAGCTTTGAACACTTTCTTAAGCATATTTCTTCTTTCATCTTTATAAATTTTATGAAGTCTTCAAAAGGAGCATTCTCAACAATTGACAGATGCTAGCCTATTGAGATACTATAAACGAAGTTTTTTTTAATGAATATAAAAAATTTTAAAACTCTAATAGTAGCCCACAGTCGGTAGAGTTAAAAATGCACCAAAAGTTCATACAAATTCTTAACTACGATTTTTTTTTCAGTAATTGTTAGTGGCGATATGATAGATGGAAAAACCACAAAAATCAGTTATGGGGTTGCAGAGTGACCCCATCATAAAACCCCTTCTTTGGTGAAAAAAGCCTTTTTGTACTAATAACTGGTTAACCGTTGTAGATATCAAAAAATTATCTAGCACTCATAAAAATCCTAAGTGATTTTCTAAAAAAAAAGGTTTTACGTAATTTTTTCGTATATGTCATAGATTTCGAGATATTCAATATTTAAGAAATTGCAAAAATTTAGTACTTTGGATATACTGTGGATGCGCGCGCATCTTTGTTTATTTGTATTTTGTAGTGCGGAGCCTATAGGAAAAATTGAATTACTCGAAAATCAAACAAGATAGGAAGAAAAATTAAAAAGGGTTTTGAAGGGAATATAAATTTCAACATCCTCTGACTCTGCTTTTCATTGACAACGGATAATTTTTTGTATACAAAAATAACAATATAATATAGTTGTCTGTTGGTTTTTACTACTTTTACTATTTGCAGGCCTAATAAAAATAACTGGTTTCATTATAAGTTATAAATGTATTTTGTTTTAGTTCAAGACATTACTTCTGAAAATCCTGTTAAAGTTAGAAATAAAAAAATTATCATTTTGCAATTTTATCAGCATATTAAAATCACCCAATTTTTGGCGAATTTTTTATAGTTTATTGTATTTGATGTTTTCTTTTTTTTTAATGCAATTTTTTAACTTTTAAATTATTAGAAAATATTGTTAAAAGATATGTGTACTGAAAAAAAAAACAATTTTTGAGATATATATTCAATTCGTTTGGGTCTTTTTTCTATTTTAAGGAAACAATTAAAAAAATCGCCAAAAATTTAGCCATCTTTAATTTGCTGATAAAATCGCTAAATGTGAATTTTTTTATTTCTAACATTTACAGGATTTTCAGAAGTATTGTCTTGAACTAAAAGATAATACATATATAACATATAGTGAAACCAGTTATTTTTATTAGGCCTGCAATTAGTAAAAGTAAAAAAAAAGTAAAAACCAACAGGCAACTGGCAATACTATATTGTTGTCAATGAAAATGGCAGAGGATGTTGAAGTTTATATCCTCTTCAAAACTCTTTTTGATTTTTCTTCCAAACTTATTTGGTTTTCGAGTAATTCAATTTTTCCTTTATGCTCTGCACTCAAAAATTCAAATAAACAAAGATGCGCGCGCATCCACAGTATATCCAAAGTACTAAATTGGCAATTTCTTAAATATTGAATATCTCGAAAACTGTGACATATACGAAAAAATTACTTAACACCTTTTTTTTAGGAAATCACTCAAGCTTTTTTTTTTGTGGCGAGTAATTTTTTGATATCTTCAACGGTTAACCAGTTTTTAGTAAAAAAAAAGGCTTTTTCACCAAAGAGAGGGTTTTTTGGGGGGGTCGCTTTGCGACCCCAGAACCGATTTTTGTAGCTTTTCCATCTATCATACCCCCACTAACAACTACTGAAGAAAAATCTCAGTTCAGAATTTTTATGATGTAAATTTTTATAATGACTGGACTATAGATCTGCTGGTAAATATTATGAGGCAGAAGAACAAAATCACTGAAAAACATTCTAAATATCAGAATATATTCTCTTTCAAATCCTAATCCAATGAACTGACAAAAGCAGAGGAGGATCAAAATAGTCGAAAAAATTCTATAGAAAGTGCGAAATATTTTAGATTTCGCTTTCAGTTTCTCATCCAAAAACCCATATGAAAAGCATGAGCAACAAAATAATGAAAAAACTATATCACAGGCAAAAATTCTGCCTTCTTAACCCTCTATCCCTGTCTCTTTCAGAATGTTAGTATGGAAGTAGATCAAAATAATAATAATAAAAAAAAAACAAAGAACGATATATTAAGTAGTTATATTCCCAATCTCTTGAACCAACATCCAGCAACAGCATCGGATCAATTTAATAGGAGCAACTGGCCTCTACAGTTACAGAGAATCATAAAATAAAAAAACTCATTGGAAAACGTGAAATATTTTTAATGGTCTGCTGGGATCTCAGTTTCTTTTATCTGTTCGTTCAATGTACTTTACGAAAGCAAAGGATCAAAATAATACAAAAACATTATGAAAAGTGAAAAGTGATAGATATTTGGCAAACCTTTAACCCGCCTTTTTCAAACCTCATCTAATAAATTTTATGAAAGAAGAGGGTCAAAATAATATTAAATCAAAAACTAGAGAAATATTCTCAATCTTTTGAATACAAATTTTTTGAAAAACTTGTACGAAACTCCAGAAATAGCTGCCTTATAATTAATTCTAAAAATATAATTAATTCTCTGAATTTTTAATTAAATATTATATTCCCTGGATCCATGCAGATTCTCCTACTATACGAAAGCAAAGTCTGAAAACTAGAAAAACAAAAACTTAAAGGCATGCAAGAAATATAAATAACCAGTCTCTTTTTAGTTCCTCAACTAAAAGTAAATTGAATTGTGTGAAATATTCCCAATTCCTTGATCCCATTAATTTTCAGTTCCTCATCTAATCGACTATTGAAAATAGAGGAGAAAACTCTGCGAAAATTGTAAAACATTCTTATTCCCTTGATCTAACCCTTGCCAGCTTTTCATCTACTAGAATATTCTAAAGGAGAGGATTAAAAAAAAACCCACTAACTTTATGGAAAAGTTTGAAAAAGAAATATTGTCAATACTTTCTTTCATCTTCTTTTAGTGTCTCATCCAATGAAATGAATGAAAATAATAATAATAATAAAAACCCTAATAATTTGAACTACACAAAGGCAGAGGATAAAAAGAACTGAAAAAATCAATCAAAAGCGAGGAATATTTCCAATTCTCTGATCCAATACCTTTCAGTTCCTTACCTACATATAGAGAAGCATACAATCAATTGAATTAAAAAAAAAAACTCTATAAAAAAGCGGTATTTCTGCAATACTATAATGCAACCCCTTGAACTAAATGAAAGAGGAGTAGTTTCGAAATAATTAAAAAAAGAAACTCCATGGAAAGCAAATAATATTCTCAATCCTCTAATTCAGTCTTTTTCAGCTCTTTATCTACTGGACTAAGCAAAAGCAGATGATCAAGAAAATCCTAAAAACTATATGGAAACTTCTAATATTCCAAAAAGACCAAGAACTTTGAATTCCTGCTAAATGGAAGGAGAGAATATTCTTAATCTCTTGATGATGATAATGCAAAATAGATTCTAATAATATTTTTGTAGTCGGTTAGTTTTGTTCGAAACCATTTCATGTGATTTAATTTATGAAGGATGGCTGCAGTTCTCTACACCTGCTTCTGTATAAATCATTCGAATTTCCGAAAGAGAACTAACTCGCTTTAATGTTTCTAGGCCTAACTAGAACAAGTCACTTGCAAAGAAAGAGATCGTTAGCTTCTTTCACCCTAGTATCAATGTGGATGCCAACATTTTTAGATACGGTTCTAGAATCAACTTCGAAAACTCTTATAAAATGGTATAAAACTTCAAAATTTAAACAAAACTTTACATTTTATTTTATAAAGAGATCAAGGGGAATGCAATTCGCTGTACATATAACTACTAGCGGATATCGAGTTTAGAGCGGGAAAAGAGATGTGAAACCCGAAGTCCTTCTGTTTTTTTTTACACTGAACAAAATTTTTTTTTTTGATTTTTTTGTTTTCTGTTTCTTTTTTTTTTCATTTATAAGCTCAATTAGTTAATTTTTACACATTTATAATAAGTAAAACGCTTAAAGCAGCGTATAGTTTGTGAAGAGAAAGTTAAGATTTTAAATAGTTAATACTAAATTATCCGCTAATAATAATAATTACTAGTAATATTTTGTTTTGCTGCTAATATTGAAGTTCTTGAAATGCACACATTAAATTTTACTAAAATATTATTTAAATTTTTTTAATTGCAAAATTTAAACATATTTATGTATATATTTTATATGTTTCTTTAACTTTTCTGGCAGATATGTACCTACTACATTTATACACTAAAAATGTCTAAACACTTAATTTAAATATTTTTGCCTTAATGGTTTTGTAATATAAATATATACATTATTAATAATTTCAAACCTTTTTTATTTCCTTCTTTTTTTTCTGTTTGTTCTAATAATAATCCATCTTTGGTGCATCGAGCGCTGTATGTAATGTCAGCGTTACTCCACGATTAATACTCACTGCTGGATAGAATACGCCATAGAGATCACGAAATGCTACAGAACCTTGTGGCATTTCATTAACCAGAAATGAAAGTACATGTCGCTCCAAATCGAGTAGAACGCCAATTGTGCTGCCCGTGGTAATGCCACCTTCAACACGTCGCTCATGTACGGAATTATGCTGGAACCAAGAGCGTTGCCGATCGATATACATAGCAAAGGATTTCTCATCTTTGCCTAGAGTGAAAAAGACAAAAAATTATAGAATTTTAGATAATTCAAAATTAAATTAAATGGATCGAACGTAATTAGAGGAAGTTTTCAAATAGCTATTGTTTTATAATAATTTTTGTTGGGAAAGTGGGAAAAGAGGGGATGTTACATAAAAACCAATGTTTAGAATGTGAAATTCTAGTTAAAAGTATTAATTTTTAATAGCTTTCCAAAAAGTCTCTTCATCAAATCTCTAAAATCCCAAAAATTTCTCAAAATTCAAAAATCCGATGAAATTTATTGAATTCTATCAAAATTCGTAACAAATTTCAAAATATTTAATGTCAAAGAGAAACCCCAAAAATTGTTATCATATGGGTCTCTAAACACCAAGGAACATTTAAATGTAAGACTGATGGTGAAAAGGTGGCCGTCTGTTTGATAAGTCTTAAGAATTTTTACAAATCAATCTTAACCCTTAAATACCCACTGGTCACTGCAGTGACCACTTCCGCGGCTGCCTGTGCCGCCATTTTACGTTCACCGTTTAAAATAAACATCTGATCTTACTGTCTAAAGTTTTCTTTATCGATACGTATAAATAAGAATGGAAAAATGACAACTGTCGTACAGTTACAGTTATTTTTAGCTCGAAAAGCATGTTTTGCAAAAATTTTAAACAACTAACTGAAAAAAAGGAGTTTTTCTTTTCGAATTTTGTGTAATAAATATATTGCCGTGTGGACAAATTTGTGTCAGACGGTATGGGATAACACCAAATAACTGTTATTAAAGATTATTGCGAATGTATTTTAATTTATTCTCCAGATAATCGCCAAAGGTTACTACAGAGGTCAACCATGTAAATTAAAATAACAACACATTAAACTAATTTATTTGAAGACAAGTAGAACAAACGTTGTTCGGAATCACAAATACTATATCTGGGTATGTTTTTAATTGGACGTATTGGGCGTTTAAGGGTTAACTAGAAAATGGTGTAGTAGCAATTGCACAAGGTATTGTAACTTTAGCGAGAATGCGGCACAAAGGGCGTCCCACAAAACCTTCACTATTGCAGGGGTTATATACGTTTTGGAACGGGAAACTTAGAGCATATTTGTGATTTTTTTGGACTATTTGAAATAGTTTATTTGAAACTAGCATAACAGGTATACATACTACATCATATTCTTACGAAAAATAAGAGTGGTCGGATATGAAAAAATATTGAAAATTGTAGAAGTTATAGCTCTTGTCCTGATGCGCGTTTTTTCTGCAGAGTCTGGCGGAGACCACGATTGAATCCCAACAACTCAACTGTAATCAAAAAGACAAAAAATTTACAGTTGTGTACTACAGCGCCGAGTACTTGAATGAAAAATTTTGAAAAAAAAACCTTTTTCTCATACGGAAACCAAAAAGCAAAACAAAAGTAGATTTTTTGAGTCTCAAAAATGTATTTGAAAAAAAATTATTAGTTAAGACAAATACTGCACATGAAAAAAATGATCGTTCAAGTACTCGGTATTGTAGCTAGGAGAAATATTCAAAACAAATTAGTCAAGTAGTTTTTGAGATATCGCGGTCACCGCAAAAAAGCATCATTCGGAGAAAATCACGTTTAATGTTTTGAGTGCACTTTATTCATGAACAATAGCGCGCTACAAATCGAGTTGCTACTTACGTTACGATCTACTGCTCGGATTGACTTGAAATTTTGAACATAAACTCTTGAAAGTATGTTTGTTCGAAATCAGTCATAAATTTTTTTTAGATTTTTTGACTCATGAAAACGTATATAACCCCTTAATGTCAAAGACAAACCCCAAATTGTTATCATGTGGGTCTCTAAACACCAAGGGACATCGAAATGTAAGACTGATGGTGAAAAGGTGGCCGTCTGTTTGATAACTCTTTAAAATTTTTACAAATCAATCTTAACTAGAAAATGGTGTAGTAGCAATTGTACTAGGTATTGTAACTTTAGCAGGAATGCGGCACAAAGGGCGTCCCACAAAACCTTCACTATTGCAGCTGCTATGAGTCAAAGGATGAAGAAACCATTTAACAGTTCTTCCAGAACTTCGAACATTATCTCAAGTCTTTCTTCACAGACTAAGCAATAGAAATACTAGATTTTGCAGCTAATACCAAGTCGTTTTAAAGCAAGCCGACCATATCGTTCATTTACTAAAAGACTGTCATAAGTCAAAAAACACGATTTTTGAGTTAATGATGCAGAATTATTCATAATGTCACGTTTCATATTGTGTAAAAATTTCATATTAATATCTTGTATACTCTGCGCGTGAGAATTATGAGATTTCTTCTTTTTTCTGCAAAGTGAGAGTCAATTTAAAACTTTAAATCGCGTTTTTTGAGTTATGACAGTTTTTTAGTAAATGAGCGATATAATCTACAATAACAGTGTGCGACAAAATTGAAGTTTGTGAATGGGAATGAGATGAAACCAAAAACAAATCAAAGCTGACGTCTTTCATAACAAACCCTCCAAGGGATTTTTCTAGTTTAGTGTGTAATTTTTTTTTTATTCACAGTTAAAGTTGATGAATTTTGAGCACAGTCTAACTACAAGAAATTAGTAAAAAATTGATAAAATATGATTATTTCTTTTAATTGTTCTGTTTTTGGGGTCGAGGAATTCATTTTTGATGTTTTTTTTTTGCATAGGACCTACGCTAGAGGGCGCTGGTATACAACTTTTTCTATTTTTTATATATTTTCATTGGAAAAGTGATATTTTTATTGTTTTTGAGGCTCAGAAATTTATTTTTATCCTAAAATATATATCCAATGATGTTACAAAGCTCTTATTTTTTATTTTCAATACATTACTACTGCAAGAATAGCATTTTTATGAGAAAAATAGCATTTTTATAAGAAAAATATTATTTTTAATTATATGAATCATATTTTCTTTATATAGATATAAAAGATAAAAAAATAGGAAAATTTACATTTTTATTAAAAAAGTTAAAATTTCTTTTAAGAAAAAATGTTTTTTTTTTTTAAATTAAAATATCATATTTTTATTTTTAAAGACGTTATTAATTTTTTTTTTAAATTTTAAAAATACAAAAAAAGAATTTATGAAAAAAATTTATCAAAAATTAAATGAATTTGAACACTACATTTTCGGTTCCTTTCAATCCGGTATATTTTCATAATCACAACCGTTAATACTCCTCAGTACTCATCAGTACCACTGTCAATTTGGTCCGTTTAGACCATTGAAACGAATTACTTTTTTTTTCTTTGTAACAAACGTAAATCTTTCATCATTCGTAAATTTTTTTTGGAAATTTTTATAATTTAAAAAAATAGAATAAAATATTTTTAAGTAAAATGAAAAATTAATTACTTAAAAGTGCTGTTTTTCTTAAAAAATAAAAAAAAAATGCAATCCTTGCTGTAGTAGTGTACTGAAAATAACAAAATAAGCTTTGTAACATCATTAGATATATATTATAGAATAAAACGGGCATCAAAAATAAGTTTCTGAGCCTCAAAAATAATAAAAATATCACAATGAAAATATATAAGAAATAGAAAAAGTTTTATGACAGCGCCCTCTAGCATAGGTCCTTCGCAAAAAAAAAAACATCAAAAATGATCACAGAATCTACCCAACAAGTCTATATAACAATGCAAGAATATTCATTGCGTTGTGCGGTAAAAAGACGGTTAAAGTATGAAATAGTTCTGGAAAATTCGAAAAAAAACAAGTTTTGAGCTGGGTTAACATTAATGCTAAACAAGTTTACTTGCACCTATGCCTAATTTCTAAACCAAAACCCCGATAATTCTCGGTAAAAAGTCCAAAAAAGAACCGATCGGAATGTCAGCAGCGGAATTGTAAATACAGAGTGGAACAAGTAACTGTGATTTCAAGCTAAAATCATTCATTCTGCAATTCAATTCACGAAACTTTCAATTACCTAAGAGTGAATGAAGACCAAACATTGCCTGACACACATCGGGTGGCTTGCGATTTCTCGATTTCCACAAATTATGAGTGCCTTCGACTGCTTTTTATTACCTGACTTCTTCAGACAAACTTTTAAATAAATTTTCGAACACCCTGAGTCTATTTTTAACTGCCACAGACTATTTCTAACTGCTTTTTATTAGTTTTGACTGCCTCTGCTTGGAATTTATTGCCTTTGGTTGTCCCGCTGAAATTCCTTCAAGTTTAAATTTATTTAATGCCAATTTTAAACCGAAATCTCGGATAAACACAGTGAAAAAATAGTGCCGAAAAAACCGATGCATGTTTTTGCAGGCAAATTGAGAAAAGAGAATGGATTAGAAGGTATGATTTCGCTAAAGACATGAAGTTGATTTCTAAATATTTAAACTATTTCAATATCTTTCAGGACAAGGCCACTGTAATTCAGTTCAGAAAGTAATAGGTGAGAATATATAAAGAGATGTCGACAAGGAATATACGTAATCTATATGACCATCAGAATGCTTAAGAAATGTTTCCTCAGATCTGTCAGTTGAAAACTCCCAACATAACTATCTTTTAATCAAATAAATCTAAGTTTGGTGAAAACTTTCATCTACATCTATACTGAATACCAGATTAAAGGCATGTTTATAAGAGAAATAACAACAGACTTGCTAATATTAGAACTCACATTGGAACCACTTTAAATAATAAAAAAGATTCACCACCACCAGGTTGAAATCACTTCAGATAATCAACAAACAAAACGATAAAATAAAATCAATTAACAGGTGTTTCAATCAAATGCGTAAAAGAATTGGAAAAACAAAGAAAGAAATCTAAATTAAATTGAAATCCAAAGTGGAAAAATCAGTTTTCAAATGAAAAATAAGAAGCATCAAAAGGACGACAAAAGAAAAACAAGGAAAGCAACCAGCAATGCAGAAAAAGGCACTTAAAAAGTTTTGTGTCGCCCTCATCTCAGACGCCACGACACCAACAGATGTCACCACACGGTGCGATAAAAAGATAAAGACACTATTATACCGAGAAAATTGCTACTAGACAAAACAATAAGAAACACAAAAAGTGGATACAAAAGAAAAACGCTCGCCACTTCACGCAAACATTTTAGCAAAATAATCAAAAACAAAAACAAACAACGCGAAATCGAAAAAGAAACAAAATTATCTAAAATAGATTTGCCAAAGTGAAAATGATGATGCTTGAAGAGAAGTAGCAGCAGCCGGCAGCAGCAGCAGCAGCAGCAATAGGAGCAACAGTAATGCGAAATGCAACTCTAAAAGTGGCAAGCAAGTGTAGACGAAGAGACGCAACGAGGGTGCGCGGCAATTGACACTCGCTCTATTGCTGCTGCCACTTCAAGTTAACGAACGAAAGACGCACGCAACGTTTCGTCTTGAAAACGCTAATAAGAAAGTTTTGTTATTTGTTGCAAAAATTGATTACGAAATACGATTGAATTGGAAAGGCGTGGCTACGCCCTCAATTTGACAAAATAAACGAAGAATACTTGAAAACTTATTGAGAGCTAAGTATTTATCACAAAAGCGATACACACGTACTCACAAATATTAGCAATTTCAATTCAATCGTAATAAAAACCGTAAAAGAAAAAGTACCAAACTTTTCACTTTACTACGCGTAAACGGATGCGGAATACGGAAACGGATGTGAAGTGAAATTAAAACACAACAGCAATTGCCAGGAAAATATACTGACGATAAAATTGTATTTTAAGAAAACTTTGAGGCAACAAAAAACTGAAGAGCAATAAATAACGAAATAAGTGAAAAACAGAAAAAAAAAAAAAGGAAAGGTGTTGAAAGACGGCCAGGAAGAATTCAGTGTGAGAGAGAGAGTAAAAGAGACAGACCGAGACATGCAGTAGACATTTGAAATAGTCACATGAGACTCATAATTAAAATTAAAAAGATTCTCAAGCATAAGTTTGTTGCTATTTTTATTCAAGACATAAAAATTGCAATTTGTTTGCCGTGCCAAAGAGAAGTAAAAAGAGACAGAGTCCGGGTAGTCTGAAATTGAAGATTTATTCCCAAAGGTAACCAAAGAAAGAAAATAGTGTAAATTTCGTTTTAGTTCTGTTCTTCTACATACTTGCATACTTTTTAAACTTGTTTCTTACTGACTCCTTTAAGAGCGTTTTAAGAAAGAGCGTGAGGGGCATTGACGGTGTTGGAGTTTTCCTTTTTTTTACCTCCTACGTATTTTTGCGATTTGACACGTGCACGCAAAGTTTTCAAATTAAAATTTTATAAGACTGCAGCGATACAATGAGCAAAAATGCGTTGGGTATGTGCGTGTTGGTTGTGCCATTGTTTCCATCTTTCAGCGGAACAGTGTAGCAAAATATTAGTGAGATTTTGTTAAAATTTAGTAACGTTTAAAAACTTCAACTTCAGAGTTTGTGGCAGAATGCGAAATAGTAAAATGTCCAGCTTTCGGCAGGTAGAGAACTTTTCAGAATAACCTTAAGCCCAAAAATACTATATTTTTAATCTAATGTTCCTTGTCAGGTAGTGACATTTGTCATTTGCTCATTCGCCCTATAACTTTCAAGTGATTTCTCTACGACTTGATACCAAGCATAAAGATAGGGAGGAAATCTTTCAGAAAATTCTTTCATTGCAAAGTTTATAATATATTTAATAGTAATATAATGTTAAAATCTTAGCAAGCAACGATTGTAAGCAATAAAACTAAAAATATTTCATATATTATCTTGATTGGACCACGACCATTATTTGGCTTGGTATGGAGTTCCAATTTTTACTCTTGGAGATTTTCCATTGTCAGCCAAGAGGTGGTGCCAATTAGAACTATTTTTATTTTCGAACCTAGACAGCAGTAGACCAAAGCAGTCAACATAGAAAGTATGAAGAACAATTGCTAAACCTAATCAGAAACTAAATCCAAATTGCCTGAGTTTCCCATAAGACATTGTAAAGTTCAAAAATATTTTTGTACTTGGGTATAGTCAGGGCCGTCGAGGGAAAATTCGGGCCCGGTTGTGATAACCTCTGGGCCGCCCTCATCTCTTCCCACCACAAATGATACAATAAATATCTTCGTACTGCTCACTAAGGAATGTGGTTCAGAATATATAAAAATACAAAGACAAATATCAAAAAACAAAATTTATTCTGTATTTTAAGTATGAATATCTGTATAATAAGTTTCCATTTTACTTTAATTACATTAAAAGTTTTTCTTATCAACTCTCATAATGCGCATAATTCATAAGTACGCCTTTCTTGCTTTGGCTGATGCGAAGGAATTGATGATCTCCTCAAAATTTAATTTTCTTGCTAATTTCGCTTCCAGGCGTAGTGTGGGTAAATTTGACACTCTAGTTTGAGTTGAGCAGGATCGATGGAAGTTTTTTATTCTTTTTTAATATGGGACCCGGGCCCGTCTGCAAAATGTCTTCACGATTGATAAATGATTAACCCGAAAATAATTTTCATGGTTTGTAATTCAATTTTCATACTCATAGACGCTTGTTAAAGTTTTTATGGATTTTAGGATTTGGTTTGAAATCCGGGCCCCCCCAAAAACTCTGGGCCCGGTAGGAATACCACCCGACCCACCCCCCACTCGTCGGGCCTGGGTATAGTACAAGACGGTAAGTGTCGTTTATATAGCAAAGAAGGAGAAACACAGCACAGAAAATCTTGTGCCACTGGAGAAAGTCTGGGGAAAGATTTGGCTGCTTTACTTAGGGTATATCTTCTTTGTTTTGGTTTGGTACCCAAAGAAAAATCTCCCTAACTGACCGCATCAGTGTTGCCAGAATGTAATTATTACCAGGGCATGTATATTTTTAGGTCTTTAGATGACCTCGTTTTTGGTTTCCATCTATAATTCCTAAATCAGACCGAAGCAAATTATTCATAAACCTCATAATGACTTCCGATGCAGTTCTATTGCTATGAAGGTTTATTTAACAACTCTTCGAAAACTCCGTTAAGAAGGGCTTTTGTGTGAGAACCTCAAGATTTTCCATCTCAAACCCATGGCTGCAAAAAGTGGTTCTGGTCTGGGTAGTGATCGAAGTGGTATTGCCCGGTTTTCATTAATAGCAGTCGTCTTGACCGAGGTTTAAGGATATATGGTATTAAAATATTTCTTAATTATTTTATGGTTATTCTATTTTTTACTTTTTTCTTTGATTTCGTACTATTTCAGGAAAACAGACCTACTAAAGTACAAATCACCACTGATAACCCTGAGCCGCAGTGGTCAGGAACATGAATCGCTGAACATGAATCTGGTCGAATCAGGTTTTTAATAATAACCAATTTTCAAAAATGTATTAAGGGTACCCCCCAATTTTCGGGGTCAAAAAATCGATTTTTTTTATTGTCTTGTTCGAAACCAAGAAAGCCAAGCCTATGAAGAGTCTGAAGGGATTTTGTATGGACCAGGCATAGCTGATTGAAGGTGAGTTGGTTTTATACACGAAACATTGCTTCACAAAACTTTAAACGCATTTTTCTCGAAACAGTGTTTTTACGATTGGCGGACTTTGTAACTCAAAAACTATTCAACCAATCGCTTTGAAATTTTGCAATGTTGTTTAATACATCAATAGCTATAACTTAGACTATTATCAAAAAGATTGATAAAGATTTTCTATAATTTTCAGATCAGTTTTTAACCGAAAAGCATTGAATTTTCGAAAAAATACATTCAAAGGTCCGCCATTTTGTGAATTTTTGTCCGAAATTAATAAAAATAGTCTATGTTATAGAAAATTTCTGTTTGATTCTTTGATTTCCGACATTCCAGTGATTTGCAATCGTTCCCGCCAGTCTTTTTTATTGACGACGAAAATGTTGCTAAAATGTTTGTAAAATAACAATGTAAGAATTTTTCCTTGTTTTTAAAGTTTCGAAATACATAAGCGCAGATATCCAAACCTCAAAAATTGATTTTTGTTTATTTACCAACTTCAATGAGCGGAAATTCTAAATTGAGAATGGGGGGGGGGGGGGTACCCTTAAATCGAAGCCTCTGAACCTTCAACCTATTCAAAACACTTCCACAACGGAAAAATTTCCATACGCTCTTCCATTCACTGAATACCATCCTCTTGAAGTCTATTACTGCAGAGATCTTTGACCTGTATCAGTTGGAAATAAATGAAGATTTTCATCTCAGAAAAATGAATTCTCGAAAGCACTTTTCATTTCTGAAGTACAACAATGACTGTTTCTGCATCTAAACAGCTTCAGATTCTATCCTTACATTTCAGCGCCATTGGCGCAACCTGTAGAGAAATTCGATCTTAAAACAGTAACAGAAGACTGGTGGATTAAAACGGAACCAAAATTTTCACTTATGCGTTGCAAGCAAATTCTTTTAAACGATAATAAGGATAAAAAAAAATAGGAGACTGCTGTGGAAACGTGTTATGCGGATGCGTCCATCGGTAAGGAGAAGAGGATTTGTCGAAATACTGTTTGAAATCTAAAATACTGAGAAAACAAAGAAACAATTCCTTAATTGGTAACTAGATGCAACCAGAGAAGATTCCTTAATGATGCCAAAACCGTACAATGGTAATGATACTTTACTGTACCGCCCCTCCCCCTAAACCCAAGCAAGTAGAAGAGTCTATCACATTCTTTCTCAAATTCGAATGTTAAAATTCAAAACTTATTCAGTTTTCATTTCATATTGCCGTCAAACATGGAGACATTTTCTCTGGATACCGTCGTCTCTATTCAGCGTACTTCTAGGAAAACCTACTCTGAGGTTGTCTGCTCTGGTAATGTCTACTCTGGAGTTTTCAACTCAGGAATGGCTAAGTAAAAGACATATACTCTGAAAATTTCAAGTCTGAGTAATTTTATTGTATAAAGAAGACGTAGAGGAAAGGTTTTACTTAGATAATTGACTTTTTTTTCAAAGAGAATTTTGCTACACTGTGCATTGTGGCCAACATTGTTATTTTTCCCAAGTGGTAAATGGAGAGCGGGTGGTGTTGATGTAGAACCAGCGGACGGACGTTGTTTGTGGTGTTAGTGCACTCTCAAGTGGCTGACACTGACACTTACGAAGTTAGTTTCAAAGAAAATTTACAAGCGCGACAAGAAGCAATATTGTTGGTGTTGCCACATGCTGTAGAAGAACGTGATGTATGTACTTTCGAAAGAAACGGGAGTAGAGTATGTAAAATAGAATGTGTGAAGGTGCGTGAGTAGATAACTTTAGAGCGCTGTTGTTTTAAAGATAACACCTATACTTTTGCATTACTATGTTAAATGTTTGTGTATAAAATATATTACAGCATCATATACCACACACTGCTACAAGAAAGTGAAAAGTTTCCCTCACACATACGCTAAACTTAATAAAGTGCCATCAAAAAGAACGGCACCTACACATCGATAGATGCACCATCACAAAAGTACCAACATTATTTAGCAATAAATATGCTCCAGCTAGAAAAGTTTTCTCCACATGCAATTATGCTGCAATATCCTATCTCTATTGTACATATTTATGTGTATAAATAGTTTCGAACTTACCCAACATTTTATTGCGATTAACATCGATTCGTGCTACACCAAATGCCGGATCCGTGTCCGCTGTGTAGTTGTCAATTGTAAATTCCCAATAGTGAATACCGCGCGAAAATCCAACTGAGCCCAAAGCGACACGATGCTCCCAACCCTCCACCGAGACGGTGGCATTATTATTACTGAAGATGAGACCAGAGCCGGCGCCGCCACTTAAAATTGGATCAAATGTAAACCAAGCAACTGTGAAGAGAAAAAGCGAGAGAGAGAGAGAGAAAAAAAAGAAGAGAAAATATATTAGAGTAAAGAGTTTTTAAAGTTTTGTGGGTGTGTGTTTGTGTGTTTGTGAGTAGAAAAATGCAATTTTATTATGTTGGCAACTACATCAATAACAACAATAACCACTGTAGCAGCAACAACAACAACTCCCCACTTCTACTACTGTACATTATTGTGTGTTTTGTAGTTTATATTATTGCATTACATTTTACTCTTTTTCTTGGTGTTTTTTGTTATTGTTGTTGTTGTTTTGTTTACTTCAACGCCGCAAAGTATGCTGCAGTATGCCGCCGCACTTTTCTATTTATTATTGAATTTATTTATGTTGGGTTTTATTGCTGTGGCTGTTTTTTTCTGTGTTGGTTGTTGTTGTTGTGGCACGCATTAGGTTGAGTGGTTATTGGCGGTTTATTAGCTGCAGTTGTGCAGTAGCAGTTGACTCAAGCCATATAGCGTATTCTCTATGGCAAATCGTAAGGAAAATGAAAGAATTATGATGCACTTGGGTGCAAATTAAAATGACGAAGGAAATTTATTGAGCTTGTAAATAAAGTCAGTAAAAAGAGTATGTAAGTAAGAAAATTTAAAATAAATATTTAAAAGAAATTGAAGCACAAAAGCAAACAAAAATACAAGATAGAGAGCTGAACTTTAAATATTCTACACACCCTTTTTCTTTGCATTCAGCAAAAAGTGGGCGTGGTTATGTTATATATTTACGCTTTTTACACCGACTTTTTTTTATTTATTTTTTTTTTGAATTAGTATCAATATTTCCTTTGTTATTACTCTTTTCAAAGTTGAATTATATGGAAGGTAGACGACTATTATAAAGGGTTTTCCATTAGGGACATAACAACTTTATCTATTAATAAAACACAAAATTTTTTTGAGATATTGAGTTCAAATTTATTGTAGGTGTAGTGCAAGCATTACATTTTATGAATGAAATTCGATTTCGCTCATATGACCACCACGAGCCCGTTTACAGCGATCGATTCTTTGGACCCAATTTTCCACCACTCTCACACACAGTTCGACCGGAACGTTGGCAATTTCGCGTTTGATATTGTCTCTGAGCTCGTCTAAAGTTGCTGGCTTGTTGGCATAGACCAGTGACTTGATATAGCCCCATAGTCATTGGATGACCATTTCTCGAGATAACACGTTCACCGAATTCGCCTTTCAATAAATCGATTGTGACGCGTGCTGAGTGGCTAGTGGCACGTTTTGTTGAAACCACATATCGTTGATGTCAAGCTCATCCAATTCTGGCCACAAATAATCTTCCAACATAACACGATAGCGCTCTCCATTGACGGTAACATGACGGTCGTTTTCGCTGTATATGGGCTCGTGGTGATCATATGACCGAAATCGAATTTCATTCATAAAATGTAATGCTTGCACTACACTCGCAGTAAATTTGAACTCAATATCTCAAAAAATTCTGTGTTTTATTAATAGATAAAATTGTTATGTCCTTAATGGAAAACCCTTTAATAGTCGGATAATTATCCGATGAAACTTAGTCTTTAGAAGACAAACACAGGAAAAATCACTGCTTAAAATTTTCAAAATACGTCAATTTAGTGGATTTTATTAAAAGAAAAATGGGCAAAAGTTAAGAAAATTGAATAAAGTCGTAATATTTTTTCTCTAAGAAATATTATTATGACCTGTGGCGAGTGATTCTAGGGATATGATCATTTCCTAAGCGACTGCGTGATGTGATAAGTCATCATCTTTTAGGCTAAAACGACAGCTGCTGTCCTATTCGATGCCTAATTTTTTGGGGTGCACTCCCAATCTACAAGGTCATGATAGGAACCCTGTCTTAGTAGGTGGAGGCAGATATTACGATAGGGCCGGAGGTTTAGGTTTTTATATACCGAGAAAGAGAAGAAAGAAGATATTTATTCCATATCGGGTTTTGTTGGCACCTAGTTTGCACTAAAAGTAAAAAACTTCAACCTTTTTATTACGAAATTGTTTCGGTTCCACTGTCGGACCAACATAAGTTGCACTGCCCTACGGTAAGTAAGTAAAACGGTGTGTTTCCGAATAATTTTTTCATGCTGAATACGAATCCAGGATTAAAAGCTTCCCATCACATCGAAAGCTTCTCCGTAAAAAAAGGGTTAGTTAAAATCCCTAAAAATTGCGTTCTTGGCTATATTTGAAAAATTGTAGAGTTTAACTCTGACATGCTACAAACTTCGCTAATGTCTGAAATTAAAGACTGAACCATGCCCTAAAGTGAGCCCTAAGCCGAATTGTCTTTAGAGCAGGGGGTGTGTTTATGTCTAGGAGTACAGGAAATAATGTACTTACACAAAATCGGTTTTATCTTAGTTACACAAACGGCCAGACATAAAAAAAAGGGCAGTAGTTCAATGTGTTTTAAGTGTTTTGCTGGTTACAAATCTGCAGTCAGATTTTAAAAATTCCAAATGTGGCGGACGAATTTAGAGTGTTCTTTTTTTTTTTTGATGCACTTTTCGAGGTAAAGTCCGCCCCCTGCTCTAAGGGCACATGCAAATAATTTAGGGCTCGGTTGAGCCTTTAATTTCTAATGTTGGGGAAATTTGTAGCATGTCAGAGTTCACCTCTATAATTTTTCAAAAATGACCAGGAACGCTAATTTTAGGGATTTTAGCCCCTTTTTCGGCAAGTTTTTGAACCCAGATTCGTGTTCAGCATGTAAAATTCATTCCAAAGTAAAGTTGAAATTTGCAGGACAGTGTTATCAATTACCTTAGCATCGAACTAAGTTATGAGAAATTTACAAAAATTACAGGCCAATATTGGTTTTTGGCAATATTTTCTGGCAAAGATTTGACTCTGCCAGTCAAACCCGCTCAGATATTGAGATGATAGAAAATTTTCTTCGGGTGTCTGTAAAATTTTGTTAATATAGGGATTATGTAGTTTCTGAATCTGTTTTTTCATTATTAACGTTTTCTATAGTACAAAAAAGTGCTGGTCCTCCCAATTTTCTGTCAGGGACGACTCCTAATAATAAATTAGAATTACCTTCAGTTACGACTACAATAATTACACGCATTTAAAATAAATTGCCGTCATAAATTCTATGCCTATTTTACTACTTGCGAACATGTATCCAAGCTCAAACCAAAATTAATTACTTAACTAATTACGCGCTTAATTTTAATTTACACTAACGCACTAACCGGAGGCTACTGCCAAAACGTCGACGATGACGAGGGCGATGACGGCGAATGTCTTTTTCTTGCTTTCGGCCTTAATAATTCATAAAAATAATAATCAATTTTAAGTTGCAAATTGCAAAAGCCTAAAGTGTAAAGGCAAATAAGAAAAAAAAAAAAACAAAATGGAGAATAATGGAAAAAGGAAAAGCGAAACGACTTGAGCAATTTTCACAAATTAAATAACTTGCTCGCGCTATTTACGTACATACGTAGTTAGGCTATAAACACGCCCCGTGTGCCACCATCAATTGACGGCAAAAATACATAAATACATACATACATAACAAACTATGAATGAATAACTAACTATAACAGCAACGGCAACCGCAACCAACTTTATAAGGGTTCTATAATATTGTTGTTGCTGCTGTTGAAGTCAAATGAATACGTCGTATTCGTTCGTCGTTGGTATGTACATATATAAAAAGCGGTAAAAACATCAATCAAAAGAAGAAAACTCTACATTTTGATTACAAATGCCGGTGTAAAAGACAATTCACGTACGCTTCACCCCGTTCCTTGGCTTGCTAACTCATTGCTTGCTATTCCTATTCTTAGCTTATAACAATAAGGAAGCAGGAGAGCTTTATAGTGTAAAAAGAGGTCAATGGCTGCTTGGCATGCAAAGTTAACTTGGTATTGTCAGTCAGTCAGTTAGTCAGTCAAAATGTTGAAAGCCATAACACTGTGGCAAGATGAAGGCGCGGTAGGAGGATATCTTGTAGTTAGTATAAAACAGAAAAGGATTAGAGTCACTCAGTAAAAAGTCGGTTCAAGTTGTTGAGCCTTTGCATACATAAAAGCATAATACTGAGAAGTTTTTTCCAGCAACTTCAAGCTTAATTGAAAAACGACTTTTTCATTGTTTTTCTATTTCTTTTTTAACTAAAGTAGTGTTGGTTTTAGTTACTTCTTCGTATTCTTTGATTCACTTACCTTCAGCCGTTTGCAATCCAATAAGTTCAGAATATTCACCCTCACCAGCGCTATTGAAAGCTTTAACGCGAGCATTATACATTGAATTAAAGTGTAGACCATCCACAGTGCAAATTGTTTCTTTGCCGCAATAAACTTCCTATGAAAAGATATTAAAAATAAGGAAAACAAAAGTAAAGGGTAACGTGTATTAGAAAACATAGAAAGCCTAGCACAAAAAATATAGAAACATAGAATTTATATTAATACTAGTAAAATAGTAAATTTTATATTACACAAAGTGGCAAAATATTGAAAAATGTTACGAAACTCAACACAATTTCTGAAATTACTACATGGTAAACATGAAAGTCAAGCTTTGTTGACCATTTTAGAAACAATAAAATTATTTTTCAACAGAATATCGAACCAAATTTGTCTTCGATTTCAAAATGTTATTGCTACAAAGATTGTAAAAAATAATAAAAATTAAACATTAACTTATAAGTTAATAACTTTATAGGCCAACATTTATTTATATTTTCGAACAATCACAATGTTCAGCATCAGCGTTGAACTTTTTATACTTAGTTCAAAAGAAGCCTAATAAACTTGCATTTAGTCAAATATATATCCGTGTTGTGAAAAGTCGTTTCATTAACGCTGAAGTAGCGCAGGGCTCGGTTCTTTCCCTCAAATTTTTTTCCGTTAAAATCCGTGAATGTAAAACTCGTCACGTAAAAGCGAATATTTTCTATGTATTTAAAATGCAAATTACGTGACGAGTACTAAGTTCACGGATCAGACAACTCAGCCCCAGATCAATCACGGTGTAGTGTCACGACTGATCTGTGTTGTATGGCTGATCTACACTACTTAAGTATGTAGGAGGTTCTCGATCTCGAACGATACTCAGAATAGCTTGATAAGGCATGGAATATCGTGGTGTGAATATAGAGTCTATAAGCTGTGTAGACTCTGAGGAAATTGTGAGACTTATTTTTCATCCTACTGCTATTCTGGCCTGCCAACGAGAACTTACGAGCCTCTGCTCTACCTTAGAGAAAATCTAAGCTGTTTGGTCACAAATGTTTGCTACCGAAAAATTTCAATATACGAACTTCGAATGCAACAAACCACATTGAAGTTTCAACAGCTGTTCTTAAACTCAAACCATTATATCTCTTTAACTATAAAAGTTATCAACATTAAATTTCGACGTCATCAATTTCATACAATTTTAGAAAGTGATATAATTTTCTTTTTTAACATTTTGCCACATACCAACTTGATCAATAAGTTCCCGGAATAACAACCGTGTGGCGCTCCCATCGTTCCGATTTGAGTTCTGTACATATTACCTCTAAATTTTAGCGTCATAGCTTGACATTTGCAAAAGTTACGTAGCCAAGAGTACATCTATCTTTGTGTGTGTTGGCGATTTTTTACAATTTTATTAAATTGAATTGTATTAAATTTTGTGTAAAAAACGGATTTAATGGTGCGCGAACATTGGAAATGTTGGAAAAGTGTTTCGGCAACGATTCTCTAAAGAAAACGGTCGTTTATTAGTGGCACGAGCGGTTCAAAAGTGGTCGTGAGTCAATCGAAGATGATGAACGCAGTGGTAGACCATCGACATCGAAAACCGACGAAAACGTTGATAAGGTAAAAGAATAACCGCCGTAAATAACCGAAAATTAACCAGAGAGATAGCGGAGGACTTGAACATTGCCTATGGATCCGTCCAAGACATTTTGGTTAATGATTTGGGTTTCCATCGTGTAGCAGCAAAGTTGGTGCCAAAAGACCTCAATTTCATGCAAAAAAGAGACCGTGTTGACGTCGCAAAAGATATGATTTGCGAGGCTGAATCCGATCCAACATTCATCAAAAGGATCATTACCGAAGACGAGACGTGGGTTTATGAGTACGACACGTAATCCATACATCAGGCAAGTGAATGACGTTCACTAAATGAGCCGAAACCAAAATAACCACGTCGTTTTCAGTCAAAAAAGAAGGCAATGCTCACGGTTTTCATGGATTACAACGGTGTAGTGCATCATGAATTTTTGCCAGAAGGCCAGACAGTAAACAAAGAGTTATTATTTATTTGGGCGTTATGAGACGTTTGCGTGAAGCAATTCGCCGAAAGAGACCAGAATTGTGGACAGAAAACTCACACTGCCTTTATTATTCGTAATTTTTTGAAGAAAAATGCAACAAATACCATCCAACAGTCACCGAATTCACTTGATTTGGCTCCCTGTTCAATCGAGTTAAAAAACCATTACGGGGAACGTGTTTCAGCAGCCGAGATGGACATACCGAAAACCGAATATAAAAAATATTTCGAGGATTGGATCAAGCGCTGGCTTAATTGTGTTGCAGTCGATGGGGATTACTTTGAAGGGGACAATATAGATTTAGATGAATAAACTTGTATTTTTAATTTTCTGAATAAATTCCGGGAACTTTTTGATCCAGGTGGTAGTATATTTTATAAGCTTGGACATGGGATAGAGTTACTCTTACTGCCCCAACCTGAAAAAAAAATATAGTACTTACTCTAAATTCACCGCCACTGCCATCATCCAATTCCAGTACGTAACCCTCAACAAATGAATGGTTTGGCGGCTGCCACGCCACAGTTACTGAATTATTTTCTGCTGAACAATCCTCGGGTATAATTGTGGGCGTCATTGGTGCTATATATGTATATAGAAGTAATTCGCAAGCACGAGAGAGAGCAAGAGAGAGGCAAATAGGTGTGAGAAAAATATGAAACGAGATGGTGTTGAAGTAGAAGAAAACGAGAAGAGAAAAAGAACGGAAGAAAACAATATTGTTAGCATATTTCATAGAAATTAAAATTACTGCTGTTGCTGTTACTATTACTGCTATTATTAACTATAATACAATGATACTTTAATTATTATGAGGCAAAAAATAATAATAATAATAAATTAAATTAAATTTATAGTAACATAATAAAAAATAAAAAAACGAAACGAAATGAAATGGTAATATAAAAGTGTATGCTGTAGCAAAACAAAGTACGCACGAAAATAGTAAATAAGAAGAGTGTCGGTGAACAGAATAAACCAGTAGTAGCGGTTTATAAATACAGAACAATGAAGAATGTTAAACGGAAACGGAAAACCGCCTACTGTGTTTTTAGCGCAAATAATTACAATTACTTAAGAGAGTAGGAAAGGTAAGTAATAAAGTAAATGAAGTAGTATAACGAATTGCTACTTAATAAACAAAACAATAGAAACAGAAACAACGAACACAACTAACTAAAAAGGGTAAAATAATAATAATAAACGCGAATTTTTTATTATTATGATGTACGTTATATAAATGAATGCCAGATGAAATGAGGTTAGTAAGTAAGACAGAAAAACTGAATAATTAAGAGAGAAGAGTGCGAAAAAATTAATTAAATACAAAATGAAGTGGAACAACTGTTGAGAGGAATAAATAATTTTGTTATTTTAAAAACAGAAATACCTGAAAATGATGATTTAACTGAAGGAACTTTTTTGAAAGAGGTCAAGTCACCTTGAGTAGTCATAAAACAAATAAAAAACGAAACGGGTGTTTTCAAAGTGTCAAGTATCGAAATGAGTAGGTAAGTGAGAGTTAAAATAATAAAATTCATAAATGCTTAAAAAAAGGAAATCATGAATTATTTTTAATCGTTACGCCTATGGTAGTAGAAATTATAAATATTGTCCTTAATTCTCTGAAGCAGGACAGTTTAAGAAGTCTTCAGAGAAAAGCGAGTGCAGCAGAAACAAAAATTTATTAACTTAAATCTGAAATGGAAATGTTTGTATACGTTGAGGCCCTTAAGACCCGATTACGATGGATCCGCGCATGTTAAAGGGTGATTTAAGATTCAAATATCATAGTTTCTCGCCCAAGAAATATGCTGGGCGATACTGGGAATACTGTATAACAATTATCAAGCCGTTCTGGGTTCACAAGTGGACCCGGAGATTGCTCAAATGCTATTATAATGTATGACATGTTTGTGTGCAAAATCTGTGATCCAACGAAGCCAAAAATAGAAGACTTGAGGAATTAAACTAAATGTAATGATCACAAGACAGCCAGATTTCGATTTGAACCCTAAAGCTGAGATCGGTGATAACTCAGGTTTGCTAGATTTTGGTTTTTATCTAGACCCAAGAACCGGATAATATAATTCCCATGAAGTTTGATATTAAATCTGAATTTTGGTAGCCGAATTCTTAAATTTCGAGAAACTCCAGTTCTGACAATTTCTGATCTTTACAATTCAGATTTAATGTGAAAAAAATTGCATGAAAAACGACTACTTTGTTTTTTTTGGTCTGAAAAATCTCTTGGTAACTTATATATTTAGTTATTTTGAAATTTAAAGCAAATAACTGAACTTTTTACGGCTAAAATAAATGGCCATCACTGCTCTGGGCATAAGATTAGACAGAGAAATGTAATGTACAAATATCGGATTCTGGTACAATTAAAATAACCTCTCTAACATTACATTACTATTTATAATTTTGAAGTAACCTTATTAAACTTGACAATTATGATTACTCATTAGTTAGAAAATAAACGAACTGGCTTGGCTGCAAAACTATACTTTTTCTTTTCTTTTCCAGATTGAGCTACTAAAGCGTTTAATTTTCATGTTTCCATGACGTATCGAAATATTTTCACTTTGGGTTAAAATATTAAACCAGTTTATTAAAGATACGCGGTGACCTTGAAAAAAAAAGTAAAAACCCAAATGAACTTAAGCCGCAAAAAAAAAGAGAAGGAAAACATTTATGAAGCCGAAATATATGAAAAGAAAAATTACTTAAAAATAAGGTAGACTAATAAATTCAGAATATAAACTACAAATATGTACAAAATGAACAGAAAAAATTATTAAGCGCCATTTTGGATTTATGCCAAGCACCAAAAATAAATTATGAAGCAAATAATATCAGAAATACAAGTAGAGCGAAAAGAAATGAAACCTTAAAAAAAGAAGAAATGGCTTGGAAATGTGCGTAAATTTTATGACAGCTCAGTGCGCACTCTTTTCTGTGAGGTTACGCCTTGACAGTTGATGGTGATGGCGGCTAAGCGCGTTAAGCAAAATAGCGGTAAAACAAGCAAATTACGAAAATAAAAATGACAGTTCCAGAGAACAAAACAGAAAAAGAAAATATGACAGATAGCTTAAAAAATTTATAATTTATGAATACTAACCAAAAAGGTGTGAACTTTAAGCAATTCTTAATAATGAAACAAAAAAAGTGCGCAACAAGAGAAAATGAGAATGAAACTAAAACTGATGAAGATGATGATTTTGAATTGTCAACAAGAAACGAGTAAAAGAAAAGCGTAAAAATAAACATAAAATAAGCGTAAAATAATGGCAAATGACAAATGAGCGTGTGAATATCATAAAAATGAAGGTAGGTGGTTGTAGTATTTAATAAGTAAGTATGAGAACTTGTCACCCAAAAAAGTACAAAAAAAAAAAAACAAAACTTAAACAAAATTGGAAAAAAGGAGATTCTTGATTTGCGCATACATGATGATGAGTAGTTATTTTTAAGGAGGTTAGGTGCGTTTGATGTGATTGTTGTTGTGGTTCTTATTTTTTCATCTTGCATCTCACCTGCTGGTAATCTTTCATCTCCATCTTTGACGGCTATTACATTTACACATAAATTTTGTTTGGTTACAAATAGCAAAGGAAAAGATTTTTTTTTTTTTTTGGTTTTTTGAATTTTGTATGTTGTGGTTGATGATGATGGTTGATGTAAAGCATTACATTTTCATATTTCATTTTTGATATTTGTTTACAAGCAGCATGAGAAAAAAAGACATACAAAAAAAAAAAAATGGGAAGAGAGAAAGAGACAAATATATTTTTATATACGCTTATATTTTTATGTAGTTTTAAATGTGTCATTTTATATAACTATAAAATAAACATAAATAAACAAATTAATATATTTTTAGTTTAGAAGATTGCGGTTGATTCTTGTGTGTTCCCCCCCTTTCCCTTTTATCCTTTCTCACACATTCATTTCAAAAAGTATCGAATTTCAATACGTTCTTCTTTTTCCCCTGAAGTGTTGTTGAAAAAAAAAAGTATTAATTCGAGTGTTGTGATTTGTAGTGTCACAGCTGTGTAACAAATTATTTATGCTTATAAAGTGTTTGAAGTGTTTAGTTTTGTCTGAGTGTGTGTGTGGCACTTCTTGAAGTGTCTGCCTACCTTAACTAAGTAGTACCCAGTGGGAAAGATTTGAAGCGCTGTGGCAAAAGAATGTGACAAGGAAACGCAGAATTTTATGAATCCATAAACGGATTATTAGCATTTTGGTTAATTTCCAACTCCCCTTCTCCTTTCAACAGTCGAAGTACTTAAATTTACAAGAAATTTGAGTTATAAAAAAGAACTGTGCTCTCCAAAACCATAAACGGAAAGTTCTAAGTTGATACCTTCAAAAGCATGTACAAAGGTTCGAAAAAGAGGATAACTGCAATCCTCCTCTTTCGCTCTTGCTATTGCCGAGCGGCATATTTAAAGTTTGATGTACTCGTACCTTGCGATTACCAGTGAGGTTGAGCAGGATTTCGAATACATCAGATCCACTTAAATATCAAGCGAAAGATCACTTCTGATAACAAGTACTATAAATAGCTCAGTGTCACCGAACCAGAACGCTCATAAAAGCAATGAAATCCAGGTGTATTTGGGTTCTAGAATTTCGAACATTGGGAATTCGAACTTCGTATCATTTTCGATATGATCAGGTCAGGTCTCTATCTATCAAAAAGTTATGGAATACAAAGCTAAGATTTTTTCATTTCGATGACCTTTTCATTCAGAAGCAACGATTATAATGACTGAAATATTTGTTGGAAAGGTATAATCTGGTTGAGGAGAAGGAATAGTTTAAGGCTTGGCTGTGCTTGACCTAACAAATTAGTGTCGACAAAGCTTTTTCGGGTCGATCCGGACCAAACGTTGATTATCGTCGTCAGCAAACATATAGTAAGTACCTACATAAGTTTAAATATTACTAAAGAGAAAGTGAATATCTTGCGCAAAGAGGCAAAGAAGCAAGTATAAGTAGTAAGTTGTTAAATTCCCATTGGGTGCCAACTTGAATAATAGTAGCAAACCAAAATGAAAGGGGTACCTAAGATTTGCTCCGTTTGCTGCTATCGCTAGTGCTACCTTATAAACTGTGGCGCTCAATTTGTTTTTATAAAAGTGGATTTTAAGTGGATGAAAAATATATGAGACAATATTAATATTACAATGGGAGTGTGCGTGTGTATTTATGTGTGAAATGTGTGCTTCAATGTACCTATATATATATACAAATAGCAATACAAAATAGGAAAAGGTGATGATTTAAGGTTTCTTTGGTTTATAGCTGCGATACTGCTAAGAATCTACAGAGTTATGATGATGCACTTTTGACATCTTAGCATTTTTAGAGAAATTTGATTGTAATTTAATTTTTGTTGATACTTTAGGAATTTAAATAATTTTTTAAGTAATATAAAATTACTATAAGTTAAGTGCTAAAATTAATTAAAATATTTTTACATAATTTTATCTTAGAATTACGAGCAACAAAATGATAAATTTTTACTATAATGCTAAGTGCATGTATTTTTAATTTTAGCTATACGTTTTTTTACTTTCTTGTAATTAAAATACCTTCTTTTATCATTTATTAGCATTAACATTACAATTTAGCGTTAGTTTTTTGGTTTGTTTCTTTTTTAAAAATTATAGTTTGCAAAAAAAAAAAAACTCTTTAACTTACGTTTCATTTGTATAAAATTCAAATTATCAATAGCACGCACTAATGATGCATCATCCAGGGTCAGATCAACAATCGGTGAGACTCGTGGTGCTGCAGTGGTAACTTCCTGATGCCATGTCATATCGGTATTGGCAACGCGATTAATTAACATGGAACCAACCTGTAGAAAATTAATGGAAATAAAAGAACATAAAAACAAGAGCTTTTGATGCAAAAAATTGTTTTAATATCTCGGAGACTAGGGAAGATATGTGATCTATTAATCAAAGGAAACCCAATGTTGAATCAACACAATTGCACTTTGAATCAATATAATCCTACTTTGATTCAACTATATTCCTTAATGATGGTTAATCAAACCAGGTAAATATTCATTTTCTTGGGTGTATGGAAATCTTTCAGAAACCATAAAAGATTCGAGATGAATTAAAATCCAACCTTAAATTAACAAAGTTACATTTTACATTAGCAGACATGACTTGAATTCTTTTTTTGCGTGATATAAGAAAAAGTGCTAGTCTCTTTGAGACTATGGGAGATATGGAATCAATAAATTGCACTTTGATTTTTCAATGATTGATTAAATAGAACAGAATAATGCGCACCATTTTTATCGAATCTCTCATAGAAAATCCAACGCTAAATTAACAAATATAAGATTTGATTAAGCACATAAATATTGGGTAACTTTTTTCTGCGTGTAGTAAAAAAAAAAGATTAGTCTGTCTATAAGTATTGAAGATATGGCATTGATGATTACCTTCTATCGATATCCAATTAAAAATCTACCCATTCTTACCTGTAAAAAGGCAGCACTATCAGTCTCTTTCAATGCCTCAATACAAAATTGTATGAGTCCAGTTGTCTGTTGTAATTTGCCGGTACAGTTTGATTGTTGATCCTATAAACAAGTAATTAAAAACCAGAAAAAAGCAAACAGATTAATTTCAAATATTTTTAATGACACCTTTTAATTACTAAATAAATTCTCCGGTTTTTCGACATACCTTTAATATTCTAATTTTTTGATCCTTATCCATGCGTATAGCCTCAAGTAAATATTCACGTCTATCGTGTATTGCTTGTATTAAGGCTTCACATTGTGCGGTAACCAGTCTCTCAAATTCAATGCAGGATTCCTGTCAGAGGAGCAGACAACATACATAAAATAAATGCACGTTAAAAAGAAGGATAAGCAAAAAAGTAAGAAGAATAAAAAAAAGGATTTAATTAAAATTAAAAAGCAATTTTTGATGTTCTTTTTCCTCCTAAAACTAAGAACAACGTTCTCCGAAGTATTCTAAAGAAAAAGCATATAGTTGAATAGAAATAGCTTAAGCTGCTTCTTTAAAAAACAAAAATTTAATTTTTATTTCAAGTCTTCCACAGAAATTTCGCTTCAGGCCTTTTTTTGTTTCTCTGTTCAGTAAGCAAAACAAACAAGATAAAAAACTTATGTAAGTGTCTGTCTGGAAAATGGAAAAATGCTCGTTTAGTAGCTTGTAAAAAATACATGATTATTAAAGAGAAAAGTTCTTGAAAGATTTAAGTACCCAGTTGAAAATTATCAACGCAACTAAAAGATACAAAATAGTTCGTTTTTTTCAAAATATTTGATGCAAAAAATTAGCCCAACTTTTTTTTTGAGCTTACTTGATATACCAGAAAATAATCTGATAAGAAGCAAATATAACGTTTTGAATGATGAGAATATTTCGAATATGAAACGAAACCGAAAAATTACAGTTTCTAAAGCTAATCCTTCAGTCTACCTGAAACGGAAAAATACTTAATCTTATATGGGTGAATAGAATAGAGTAAAGACCGAAGTTTTACTTTGGCTTAAGATATAGAAGAAAGGTATATGAATTTTATTGTTGAAACAGGGCTAAAACCACGGTTGCCACTTTGGTACAATTCTACCAAAAATGGCAAATTTTTATCCAATTTTCTGCGCTTGGTACATTGGTACATGTTTTTAAAATTTGGTACATTCTGTGGGCAAAGTTAGCTTTTATAGTAATTAAGAATTGTAAAAATATTTTAAAAATACTTTTTTTGGCAAAAAGTAAATTGTATTAAAAATGGAGGAGACGAGGTCTCAAGAATTAACTAAATTTATATGCATGTTAATGAGCCTTCCTCATATCCCAGCTGCTGCTGAAAGAAAATTTTTTGACTTGAGTCTAAAAAAAGAACAAATTAAGGAATAAATTAGAATTCAATACTCTTATTAAAATAATGCTATATAATAAAGTGACAAAAAGTTTTTAATAAAGTTATTTATTCTATATGAAAAAAATGGTACATTTTTCCCCCATTTGGTACTTTTCTTTATAAATATTGGTACAAAATAAAATGAATAAGTGGCAACCGTGGCAAATCTTACGCTAGTAACTTCGGGAAACTATCTAACTTCCTGATCTTATCGGAGTAGATATAACCTTAACCTTATAACGGATTCATGGTTCGAATCACCACTTAAATTTAACCAGCCGACCAATCAACAATTTTCCGATTGGGCAGCCTGAAATTTTTAAATATGCAAGCATGTAGTTTCAACCTAAGTATAAATGAATTTCAATGTGTCTACCATAATAAACTTAATTTAGTGGTTTATCTAATGGCTATGAAAATTTTTGCTCATTTCAATTAACTAACATTAAGATAATTCACCATTTACTCTGCTTATTTTTCTTCCGAGTATGAGCAAGCAATTTGTAAGCTTGTTAAAAATATATTTTGAAAACATTTTTGATACTACAATATGCAATATTCCATTTAATAAAAGAAAAAAATGTAAACTGTCGCTTATTTTAGCCTGAAGCTAGATTTTGCATACTTATATTTTAAGAAAAAAAAAAAATTACGAAAAATATAAGAATTTTTGCTATCAAAAAAAAAAAAAAAAAGCGAAAATAAAAAGAATTTAATCGCAATTTTTTTTATTCTTTTTTTTTGTATGCCTTATGCCATATCTCTTACTCCTATCAACCAACCAACGATGGTTGAGGCTGTGGTTGGCAACACTTACCGTCACTTTGTCACTCATGCCTTTTAATCGCTGTATGAATTCTGTTGTGGAACGTGCTTTCTCCGACAATTGCTGCAGATTGTGTGAAAGTTCCGTCTGTAAAGAAAAGGAAAAGCGAAAACAAAACAAAAAAATATTATTATTGTGAGTAAAAAAAGTGAAGAAAAAACTGAAAATGAAAAGAATGTAGACGAATAGTAGTGTCTAGTAAAAATGACATTAGTGAAAAAAAATTGTGTGTGCAATTGTATGTTTGAATGAAAATTGCAATAAAAATTTCATGTAGTAGGTACTTGTACTGGAAATAAAAGCGAAGCAAACAAAATTTACTTTTATTTTGGCATTTCTTGCCGCATAATCAAAAAAAACAAAACAATAAATAAAAGTACGAAAAATAATAGTGCAAATAGGCCGCAGGCAGATATATATTTCAGCAGTCAAGAGCAACAAAGAGAGTCTTCAATCTTACTCTCTCCCATTCTCATAGTTTCTCAAATGCAACCCAAAGTGCTAAAAGTGAGGGAAAACAATAATGAAATATATTGCCGGAAACTAAAGGAAAATGATTAAAAATACAAAGTATTTTGATATTAAAAAAATATAGAAAGAAAAAAAACTTTAAAGAAGCACAAACAGTAAACAAAAAAATATAGAAGAGAGTGAGCGAGAACAAGAAGAAAGAGAAAAGGAAATGAAAACGGAACAATGGAAGAAGAAAATTGCTTAAAGAAACTGACATCAATCTTTTGTAGAATTTAATTAAAAATTATTCTACATATGAAACTTAGAAACTTAGATATATTCTTACTCATGTTGCATAGTTACTCTTACTCTCATACTTTATTACATAGATAAATAGATGTCAACAACGAATAGATTTCAGTTAGAAAAGGGTTAAAATGCACCCTTCAGTTATTTGCATTTTAAACAGTAGAACTCAAAAAGCGGAATGGGCTAACAGCAGGCAGAAATGGCACAACAGCAACATCAAGGGGAATGACACAGAGCAACAGAAAATACCATAACAATAATATTGAAATAAAAAGCTATGGAAACTCGACATCCCTTTTCTCAGAATTCTTCTACGTTTTACGATTGCAACAATTTCAGAATGAAAGTTACAACTTCAATCCATCCAATTCAATTCAATGAAGTATAAAAGAAAAGTAAAGTAAGTAAATGAAATTGTACAAAAATAACGTCAATAATGCCATTTGCATACCAACACCAACAATTAGAAGCAAAAGTAGGTGGAAATGTTTACAAAACAGAAAACAAAAAATTAACACCAATGCCAAGGGCAAATATTATGTCAAAGTTAGTAGCAACACTGCAGACTTGTGTCAGTTTGCATAGAAAGACAGACTGATATTCTGAGACAGCAATATACAGATGCGGGTATAAATAAATATCTACATACATAAAAAATAAAATGTGATTAGTAAATGTAGCATTTCAATCGGTCTACAATAACTTCATTTTATTTTAACATTCCTAATTGAGAGTATTTGGTTTCCAGCCTCTATTTTACAAGATCAAAGACAACTCCATTACTAAGATGACAATAGGCATATGACCTGGCATGATATTGACAATTAACAGCCGGCTACCAATTCTGTTCGAGTACCGGACCTACAGAAATTGGTTACCATCCCATTATCGGCCTATTTTCGAAACCAACAAATTTCAAATAAATCAAAATAAAGGGAAGAAATTTGGAGAGGCTTATTCCAATAAATGAAGCTGCGGATAGGTTAGATTGCTGTTCATAAGGAAATATGAACATACTGAGACCTATTGGTCCATTGTGATACCCTATGGGGCGAGTAGTTACCTCTTAATTCCACCTAGTCAAACCATTTTGTGCTTTCTATGAAGCGAAGTAAGTCTCTGATTTCAGAGGATGCGAGTTCTGTCAGTCTTTCATAGAAGGGTTCTACCAGAGTTTTTTGTTTGCGAGCCGCTAGAGCAGAGCAGTTACATATAAGGTGGAAGATTGTTTTTTCTTCCTCTTCGTTGCTGCAGCTTCGGCAGAAGTCAATATAGGGAAGACCTAGTCTCTGGGCATGATTGCCGATAGGGCAGTGTCCGGTTAGAATAGAGATTACCCTGCTTATGTGGACTCGGTCCAGGTTTATGAGTGCTTTAGTGCGTTCTGGGCCAAAATTGCCTAGCAATGCAGCAGGTTAGTTCCATTTCCCATTTGCTTTCCGCAATACGGGAGTGGTGGTTTTTGAAATTGAAGCTGTGGATAACTAGAAAGTATTTTAGAAGAACGATCTAATACCGGACCAATATAAATTGAGGATCAGCCCAGTATAAGCCAAAGAGCTTCGAAACACAAATTAATTAAAAAATTGCGAACACTAAAATTGTAATGCTGGGAGCTTAAGCCTTCCCTCTGAAAGGCTCTACTTGCCACTATAGGTATAGGAATATTTCAAAACTATGGGTAACTAACAAGTTTTTTCCGAGAACGAAACGGGCTAATACTGGACCAAAATAACTTGGCAACTATTCTAGCATCAACCTAGTTGCTAAATTGCAAGCCCTGAAAACGTATTGCTGGGAATTCCAGTCGTTTCTTTTGAAAGGCTCAGTTCTTGTCATTATTAGTAATGCTATATTTCAATTAATGAATTTGTGGGTAACTGGCGAGACGAGACAGAAACAGAGCTGACCAGAAAAAACAAAGTTCGATTAGATCATAGGTCTTAACATATATTTAACCGAATGATACCATCATAACTCTGGTTTCAGCAAAACACAAGCATTAACATTGAGGTCACAAAAATATAGAGAATAAATCTCTTTGCCACTTCCTAATCTACATAAATTTAAGCTACCCAGTAAGATCTTCAGGCCAATATTATCTCTTTCAAGAATAGCAGAGTAGGAATTAAATCTGAGTAAGATTTCTACCTGAACACTGCAAAGTGAAAAAGATTTGAACCTGATTTTGTCTTTTAGATGATACGGTATGTTTCTAAAATCTCTGGGGGCTTATGTTTATATAATTTTCCCAAAAAGACCAGTGTAGCACTGTCTCATTCAGAACTAAAGTTGAACATTTCTTTTCTGCTCTCTAACCTATGTAAAACACCATACATCAGCATGCCACCAACACACTAAACGATTTCATAGTATTGACTTGAACCAGACTTCTCTTCTTAGGTTTACGGTCCAAAAATCTCAAAGCTTCACTTTCGTATAATTCACCCAAAGTGTTTACCATAACTCTTGCTACACTAAAACTCTGACTTTAAATCCACAGTATTTACCACCTCCAGCTCACAAATTCTACTCTATAATTTTCGAAAATATCGTCATGGTTTTAATTTTATATAATAAATTATCGCCAAGCATATACAGTCTTTTCAACAAGAGCGTGTACGCCTTAATTCCTTCAAAAAATTACCCAATCAAAAAAAAAGTCCCACATTATTTTTAAACATTTTTTTTGTCCAATGCGCTGACATATCAATATAGTATTTAGTTACCAAAATTTTGAGTAATTTCGTGGTAACTCGAGGTCATATTATCTTTAGATTTTCAGCCATTTTGACTTAATCTATCGTTTTAATTGAGCAATGTTCTTAGCATTTTTTCAGCTCATCTTAAGCTTAATAATTGCTCAGAAATTTTCAATGTTGTTAGCATCTGAAGATTGAGAGGCGCAGTCCGAAATTCTTATCCGATTTTCCTCTTTTCACTTACTGCACAAGCGGCTTTGATGTTTAGGGTCCTGCCCTTTTAACGCCCTCAATTTCATTTTCTTTCCCCAAACCAGTTGTTGGCAGAAGATAAGAGTCTATGCTGGTATTAATGGATTATGTACTGGATATCCGAATTTCTCGTAAACTTGATTATCCTGTCGAAACTCTGTTTTCAAAAGCATCTCCAAACATGAGCTTTTCCTCGAAGCTTAACTAATCTCAGAACCATCTTACTGCCCTTAATGGACAATTCACGTTTTATGGTACCTGCGGTCTATAAAAACGATTCGTCTGTAGAGGCCAAATCGCTCCAATCATTATCCATATGTTCGACAGCTCACTCCTGCCATTTTTTTTATTTGTTTTGCCGTCAGTAAGAGTTTGGTTATGGTAGCTCAGTATTCAATTTGGAATTCATTTAAATGACTTTGGATTATACTAAGGGATATATTAGTGACCTTCTGCGCCAGTTTTTGTTGGTCAGCTTCAAGTGTAATGGTAGAATTCGCCTCAAAAACGCGTGCTATCACCGAATCCTGCTGCTGTGATGTTCCTCTAGAAGCACAATGATTTGGTAAATCGTAAACATTCTGGTGTCTTAAAAAAAAATAGGTTCCATTTCTTTTCGAATGCCTTAAACTTCCCAAGATATTTGCAACACCTTCCTAGGACATTTTGGATTCCTTTGGATGTGAGCAAAGGATGGCAGCTTAAAAACGTTTTGCATACACGGAGTACGATTTGAAAAATTGCTTACACAACGAAATTATAATTGCGATTGTTTGAAAGGTTATACAGCGCCATTCGCAATGAAATGTTAAATTTTGAAAATAAAGCTCAACTTGATACTTAAAGTTGATGGTACAGTTAAGCCGTACACGCTCTTGTTCAAAAAAGACTGTAGGTACAAAAATATAATTTTGTGCTAAGGAGTTCTCAAAAAAAAAAAAAAATCCACGAATTTTGAAGTTAGAAAAATAGTTCAACACTGCAAGATCTTAGAATTTGTAGTTTCCCTTCTTCGAGGCAATAAGCCTTTTATTATTATTATCTCCATAGGTGGGCGGAGGACCTCGATTTTTCTTTTTCTCGCATTAGCAAAATTTGTAATATGTGCTTCAGATCTCAGGGATGAGCCATTGTTTCACCTGCTCTGCACTACTCGTTGGATCTAGTATGAAACTAATAGATATAAATTTGTATTGGTCGATTTGAGTGAGATTCCAAGGGGATGTGATTCCAGTAGGTCGAGAGCTGGATGCGATCTGGTAGGCAATGAAGATCCCAAGAAATTCGCAGACATTTAACTGCTTTAGTTTATATAATACCAAGCTTGAGAGTAGCTGGAATGGTGGGCAATACAGTTCTGAGAGAAGAAAAATACAAATAAAATAAATTTAAACCATAAATTAAAAAATTGGTCTTTAGTGTTCTCAAGGAAAAAGGAAAAAATAATGTATTCAACTTTCTAGGTCCAACACCGCTGTCTGGCCTATTATTTTTCTTTTGCGATTCGTTTGATTGATAAGTCACCGATTAAAGCAGTAAATCCTCACTCAACGACCCTCAGAAAACTATTGAATAAATCTTTAGATTGTGTGCCTGATAAGTTTCTCAAGGCTCTTAATTCCATCAGAAAATATCAAAAATTAATCCAAATATATATTAGACGTATTCTTAAAAGTTCCATTGTAGGGTATAGAAAATAAGTAAGAAAGGTATGTGCAAAAATGGGGAAGAAATTTACTACATTTAATTTAAATGGGGGGAAATTGAATGGATGTTTTTTCTGTAGCCGCTGCTGCTGTTACCACTTGAGGCGATTTCCGTTGAAAAGATGTTGTGGACATGAAGTACACTCCCAAACACGCACACATATACTGAAGCTGTTGATGGTTTTTGCTAATTTCAGTCTAAAAAACGCAGGGATGTTATACAAGAAAAGAGAAGGAGAAAAAATAAACATCCAAAACAAAAGAGTTTCTCAAAGTGGCTAAAGGATAATACACAAACACATACACACACACACACATTTATATAAATATACGTTTTTGCTACTTGCTGTTTATGTACTTGTTGTTATATACCTTTTATTTGTTGCTGTTGTTGTTATTTAACATGAACAATCATTAGCATGTTTGTTTTGTATTTGGACATGAATAGGACGAACGACGATGTTAATGTGTGATGAGTGTGAGCATCAACAACAACAACATCAACAACAGCAACAAACAACAAGTTAATTTTAATGAATTGAAATGTTAAGTAGAAATACATACATACAAACAAAATACAAATACACAACCAAAGGGCATTTTGATGAATTGGATTGGAAAAACAATGGTTGCAATGTATGCAAAAAGAAAGAAAAAAACATAAACATTTCAATTTTAAATTAAAATTACAAATTAAAGTGACAACACAATTTTCTTCTCTTCTTCAGTTTTTGCTGTCATTGTCACACTTGCAAATCCAAATGCAAATACAAGTCAAATTGAAGTTTTTCTCTTTCGTATACTGTCACTTTTGTTGTATTTGTGGTTTAGCTTCATTCTCATGAACAGAGGATGAACCTCTTATTTTTATGTTTTAGCTTTTAACCAAAATGTTGAAATGAAATGTTATGTAGGTATGTATGGAGTTTTATCCGTGGAAGCTTTATTCGAGCAGGAGCAACAGCAGCAGCAATTGCAACGTTATGCAGTGTACATACAGTGTGCGAAATTGCAATTTGAATCAACAAAATTTAAGAGGACCTTAGAGATATGCAAACGATAGAATTTAAGTGTATGAGAGAGAGAGAGAGAGAGAGGTGTGCATCACGATTTCTCTAATGGGACGACATGGAGTGTACGTAAGTAAAATTTTTAAAGATCTCGTATTTGAGAGTAATTAAATTTTGAATATTTCGCCAAGTACTGAAATCAGTAAGAAAGTTTTTTCCATGCCGTTTTCTGAGTGAGTATTCGTTAGAAAGAGTGTTCGCTTTTGGTCATGTTTGAATGGAAGCGAGTGAAGATTTAACTGGGGTACTCAGAACTAGTACATTTTGATACTTCCCCCAAGTTCAACCATCAGTAAAAAAATTTCTTTCATACCGCTTAAATTGTGGCTGTTTTTTAGTCGTGCGTGAATGTACTCTGTCAAGTTCACATTCTTTAGTTCAAAGTATAGCTGTCATTTGAGCACAAAAAGTACTCGTTTTCAACAACAAACCCATCTCTAAATATAGAAAAAGCAGGAGAGTTTGAATTTAATCCGAGAGCTTATTTAACTAGAAGTAAGTAAGACCCAAAAAATTCAAGTGAGATGATAACTTGTGATGTTATTTAAGCACAAAATATAGGATCCTGCTTTATTCAGTAAGGAATCTAGATAAAGCAGGATATTTTGAGACTGCTCCAAGAGCTTATTAAGAATAGAAAATAATATGGGAGTGCGTAGTTAGAAGCAGCAAGATGTCTCTAAAATTTCAAAGACGAATAAAATGAACAAACCACATAAGAAACTGGGTCTATCGCTGGCCTCCTGGCCGAGGTCCTGCGTATGTCCATGCATGAAGTAACACCTTCGCACAAAAAATAATAGTGAAGATAATAATAATCCAAAAAGTAAATATGAAATCTAAGAGAAGACGACATATTAACACTTGCACCTCACTGTGAGCACACATTACCCAAAGTAAGACTTCACTTTTCCGGACAATGCAGTATAGGAAATTTCATCCAATTTTCTGGCCAATATTCGAAAAATGGAGGTATGGATATGAAACTTGGTCCAGAAGTTTGTTAGATGATAGGGACGCCCTCACATGAAATTAAGATTGCCACGCCCACTTATTCTATAAGGGTGTGATATAAAGTGCTATTAAATTTGTTATGATATAGCGAAAAAATGTAAGGAATCATCTCAGCAAAACGATTTTTGGCATGAGCCACTCTTAGGTCGTGAAAAAGAAAAGTTATGAAAATGGGCGTGATCGGTCAATTGCCACGCCCATCTTCCAAACAACAGAAAAATTAAAATAGCTATAAAATCCGTTGCAGTCAAGATATCAAACTAAAAATCATAAAACATTTTGTATTGTTTCATATTTTGTTAATAATTTTTATTTTTACAAAAACCTTTCAATCTGTTAAAAACTTTCAATCTTTGAAAAGTTTCCCCTCAATATACATTTAGTGTTTTGTTAATAAAAATTGGATCCGCATAGTTATAGTTATAGTTAAAAAAATGCTTCAAAATGCATGCGTTTGTGTTTAGCATTCATTAACTTTGACAGCTTACCCACAATTATTTAATGAACTAATTCCTCCAATTTTTTTATAATATGCTAATGAAATACTTATGAATAGAAATTAAGAAAAAAAAAAAAATCTAATATCGACGCGTCAAAAAAGAAAATGTTTTTCCGCAGTCGCCATACAACAAACCAATCACAGTTTGGTATTCGGTAGTTGTCTGAGAAAAAATGGAATTTTTAAAACATCGCGCAAAATCGCAGAGCGAAACTTACTGATCTAAGACATAACTGAATGTCCTAAACAACCCTAATGATTTTATTTCAAGTAAACCCAAGCAATTTTTTAAAAGTCTAAATAAACTTCCACTCTAAAATTGCAGCATTCCCGTATAAGGTCACTTCAATAATATGGATATATTTACCGTAACTAATAAATTGACCAAATTTTTTTAATTCATAAATGATCTGTTTATTATCACTATTTGTCTCCATTTTTTATTTTTTTTTTTTTTAATTATAATTTTTTTTCAGTAGGCTATGAAAATTAAATCTAGAGATTAATTTTCAAAGTCATGACTTAAGTTCATGTCAATTTCGTTATTTGAAGTTATATATAAACAGGTTAATTAACAAATGAAGTCATCACAACAACAATGTATATAGAGACGGGCAAATCAGACGGCCGTTTCGGAATCCGCCACAATTCCTCATCAGTGATCCACAATTTTTTTTTTTTTAAATAAACATACTTAAACTTTGCACACAATTCATTACTCTCAAATGTTATTTGCAAACTAATTGAGAAGCAACATATTTTACAGCTGCTCGAGCAACGGTAAATCGATTTATATAAAAACGAAACTTACACTTATTTGCTTTATGAAAAAATAAAAAAATAATAATTTCGGACAGATCGAAAAAATGAATTTTGGCTAGCGAATTGGGTAAAATTTCCTATAGTGCAATTGGAAAGAAACGACAAATGATTTTCTCATCATCTGCAACACTTTTATAAGCTTAAAAGTCCTAAACAGGTTCACAAGTTCAAAAGCGAAGCTAAATTTCGAGTCCCGCTCCATTGCCCCTTTTGAATATTTTGCCAGAAACGTAGCTTGATTGGACTGGAAATGGGATTTTTTTTTTAAATAATGTCCCTTAATTCTACTGATTTTGTGTTTCTTGTCTTGGCCAACAGTTTTATAAGTATAAAAACAAAGCAATAAAGTTTTTGGGGGGTTTCAAGTACTTCTCCCGATAAATGGCGAATAATCTAATAAATCGTCTCAAAAACTTTTACAAGCTTGTAAATTTCTTTCTTGAAGCTTGAACGTAGCTGAGTTTAAAGTTTTGAAGACGGTACCAAATCAATTGTTATACGGATTCAAGTTTTAACTACCACGCTCTGGTCACTCATTTGTAGTCTCCATGTCTTTAAAAACGACCACATTATTTAAAACAAGTTTTCACGAACGTCCTTGAATATTTAGATTGACTCAGCGGCCGATTCATACAATTTCATTAGTCCAAAAACTAAGCGGTTCAAGTTTTCGTATTTTCAAGTCCCGCTCTACCCTCCCTCGGTAATTGGACTGAAAAGGAGATTTTATGAGGGAAGACTTTTCGCTTGGAAAAGTGCTCCATTCAGGTACTACAGCGTTTGGCTTGGTCTTGTGGTTCCCGAGTTTCATATTTTTATAACTCTGTTATCTAAAACCTAAATCGTTGATTTTCTACAATAATCCTCTAGAAACCCACTTTTTTTTTCTTTTTATTACTCGCCTAAGGTCCAAAGGTACTACCCACAGGAATTTTTCGCATTTGAGTTTGTAAATCTAGTGATTTTTAAGCCTTGTATACACAGTGCTTTAACATCAGTGCAAAAATCTTCTTCACACTGTATTTTTCATATACCACTGAGCTGGTGCTTTGTCACTTTACGATTTGTTCGGTTACGCAGTGAGTCGTTATTATTTTTTCCTGTATTTTTTTTTTTCCATTTTTGTCACCAATGCTGTTGCGGTTTTTGTAGGTGTCAAATGCATGCTGAAGCAAAGCGCGCATACAATTTTTTATATATTTTTTTTTTGGCTTGGTTTAACAACAAGAAAAACGTGACATTTCGCTAAGTTGCACGTGGGAAAAAATATTGGGGAACCAATGACAGACAAAATACAAAAAAAAAAAAAAAAAAAAAATATCCATAACAAAAAGAAACAATGTGCGCAGAGGAACCAAGTACTTTTGTGGTTTTGATGAAATCTTATTTAAAGTTTTCAGTATTACAACAATGGTAGACAACTTCATTTCAAATCATGCAAAATTTACAAAAATTTATACATCAACAGCAGTGGAAAGAAACTCGCTTAAATATTCTTCAAATTACTTCGAAAATTCTAAAACTTAAGCAAAGAAATTGCAGACAAGCAAATTTATTTTTCATATTCCTTTCCCGCTCCTGAGTGTTTTACAACAACTTCCTCATATTTTCTTCTCCCTTTGCGAGTGTTTTATAACTTTTAGCATAATAAATAAAATGTCCCCCCCCCCCCCAGTTTCATTTCTGTTTCTGTTTTTTTAATAAATAAAAACTTCCGCTACGTTTTCTAATTACATTTAACAGTTAGTCAAGGGTTAATAATGAACTTTTGTTGTTTTGCATTTTTTTATTAGAGACGTGTATTTTTTTTATTCCAGCTTCTTGTTTTTGCATTCACAGCAAGCAGCAATTAATAAATTCCATGTTAAGCAACAAAAACAACAACATCATTTTTTTTCTATTTTGATTACATTCATTAACAACAGCCACAGCAACACTTCATATTTGCGTCCTTCTTTCCCCAAAAAAAAAGAAAAAAAAAACCGTGGTGGCAAGTCCAAATAGCAGTAGCATTCATCTAGTAGCTAACTGGCATAGAGATATGCAACAAAACGCTAACAAAAATGAGACAACGAAAAATTGCGCGCTGAAATTTATAATCCCTCAAGGGTTGTCTCTTTTCTTGATGCTGCCGGCTGACAGGGCCTTCATAAAGCAGCATATATTGCTTTTCTAAGCTTTTTTTTTTCTATGTTTGCTTTTAACAGGAAGCGTCTGTTTTGCATTGATAAGCTGGAAGCTAAATGTACAAATGCGCGTACTTTGTATTTGTATGTTTGGAAAAAGGAATTTTTGGTATTTTTTCCCCCATATTTCCGTTTTTCGCCTGCTATTGTATGCAAAACTACCCTGTTTCTAGTAGATTTTGCAGCGCTGGCCACTTTTATGCGTGCCTTTTACATTTATATGAGATTAGCGTCTTTTGCTTTCATTAATTCTTTCATTCAGCGTCTTTTGCTTTCATTAATTCATTAATTTAGTAAAATAAATTCTTTTTTAAAAGTATAAACATTAAATAACCTGAAAGATTTTCAATGCGTAGTTTATGTGCGATCTGCTATTCGCATGCTAATTCTTTGAATCAAGTTCAAGGTAATAACCTCAAATGCAAGACATTTACAAAAAGCTCAATACTAGTACAAAACACATACTATTCCCTGTAAATTAGGTGTGGATATTCACGCGAACGTTCTACTTCTTGCAGTTCTTCAATATATGGTCCTCGAAATATATAGTAATCAACCCTAAAGAAAATAATGACAAATGACAAGGATTTAATATTGAAACCACTAGCGGATCTAGGGCGTTAGTTTTAGGTATACAACCTTTCCGTTCCAGGGTTTTGGAATACCCATAAGGCCCAGAAATAGTAATCAACATAAAGAAAAAGATAATCAATGAAAATTACTCAGTTTTGAAAGCAGTAGTAGATCTTATGGCAGGTTTGGCGAATTAAATCCTACTCGTATTCGTATATTGATAAGGATCAGAAACTATAATTAACAAGAAAAATATGAAAGATGGCAAGTTATTGCTGAGAAAATTTATGAATCAGGGGGGAGGGGAGGGGTGCAAGTAGTTGGCGATAACACCCTTCCCATCGAGGGGAGGGTTCTAATCTGTTCATAAAGCTCAGGAATAATAAGAAACATCAATAAAAGGATGAAAAATAGAAATGATTGAATGTTGAGAGCATTAAAGTGCCTAGGACAGGGGTGTTGGGAATAAAATTCACGTCTTCCTGATATTTCAGTCATTAGGACTTCTCAAAAGACGATAATTCTCTTTTCTCTCCTTTCCGAAACCTGGTTTTACTATTAATTGAGAGTTACGATTTTGGAGATAAAATCTCCCATTACCTTATAAATATGTCAGTCATTGCTAGTTAATTAAGAGTTTTTTTGAAGGAACCAAAAGACCAGCTCCTCCCCTAAAATTATAAAATTCACAAGGCGGTAAATCTCCTTGCCTTCTCATCAACCTCAATACCCTGATGATTTTATGATTTAACTGAAACAACAACTAAACTAACATAATTTTGCCGCACTGCACATTGGGCCAGCGGACCTACTTTGTTGCCCAAAAGTCAGAAAGCTTTCCGATTTGGTTGAAATCTGTTACTCGGTGGTTTTGGCAGTCGCTGAATTCAAATTTGTGGTCTAAATTTCGAAAATCAAAATGGCGGATCCAATATGGCGGAAAAATTTTTTTGGATTGGATGGGACTTTCAGGAAAGTTTGTATACAGGAGTCTTGGGCGGCGCTGAATTCAAATCTCTTGTCTAAATTTTAAAAATCAAAATGTCGGATCTAATATGAAGGAAATTTTTGGATTGGGTGGGATTTTCATGATAGTTTTTATTCACGGGTCTTGGGGGTCGTTGAATTCAAATCAATGCTACAAAAGTTACATGGCGGATTCAATATGGCGAATAAAACTACATATACAATTATAAGTAATAACTGTTTTGAGTTGGAAGTATGTGCCAGTTAAAATAAAAAAAAAATGTTTAAAGAAAATTTAAGATTTTGCAAAAAGTTGTGTAAAATGTGTTTAATTTTGAATTTTTATTTTTTATATGCTCTGTAGTAAGATATATTAACTTCATTTACCAAGTTCCTAGTCAAGTTGTACTGTTACAAAGATACAGTGCTTAATATACCACATACCACATTTTCTTTTACTTTCTTACTAATAGTCCAGTCATTATAAAGACTTACAGCATAAAAATTCGGAACTGAGATTTTTCTTCAGTAATTGTTAATGGGGGTTTGATAGATGGAAAAACCACAAAAATCAGTTCTGGGGTTGCAGAGCCCTCCCAAAAAAAAAAGCCCCCTCTTTGGTGAAAACAGCCTTTTTGTACTAATAACTGGTTAACCGTTTTAGATATCAAAAAATTATCTACCACACATAAAAAACAACTATACTATATTGTTATTTTTGTATACAAAAAATCATCCGTTGTCAATGAAAATGGCAGAGGATGTTGAACTTTCGAAACCCTTTTTGATTTTTCTTCTTAACTTGTTTGGTTTTTGAGTAATTCAATTTTTCCTATAGGCTTCAAAATTCAAATGAACAAAGATTAGCGCGCATCCACAGAACACTCAAAGAACTAAAATTGTAATTTCTTAAATATTGAATATCTCGAAAACTATGACACATACAAAAAAATGACTTAAGACCTTTGTTTTAGGAAATCACTCAAACTTTTTATGTGTGGTAGATAACTTTTTGATATCTCCAACGGTTAACCAGTTAATAGTACAAAAACCCGCTCTGCAACCCCAGAACTATTAACAATTACTGAAAAAAAATCACAATTAAGAATTTTTATGAACTTTTGGTGCATTTTTTACTCTACCGACTGGACTATAAAACCATTGTTGTTGTCCACTAAAATTTTTTAAATGCGATTGATTTTTTGGAGTAGCTACCTTGACCAGGAGGACAGTTTAAAGCATTATAACTTATTCTTGTTGGAAAGGTCTTGATGTGTACCTACTTGTAGAAAATCAAACATCCGAATCGGATGTTCCATTCCAAAATTATGATTGCTTAAAGCAACCATACTTGTTAATTTTATACTTTCCAATAAATACCTATACAAAAATACAAAATAAATTACGCTTAGTCGCTTGTATTTACATAACCAGCGAAATAAATGAAAAGAAGCAAAAAGTAGCACACCTATGCTCAAATGTACATCCTAAGGAAAACATTCATATATTTCAGAACTCAATATGTTGTGTTATGAGCAATCGGAAGCAGGTGCTTTGCTGAAAAATCTGGTTTTTCATCCACTAATAATGTGATTGTAAGTATTTGATTGTAATTGAGAATTTCAGGTTTAATTGGCTTCTTAAAATTTTCACACCTTGGTGAATGACATAAATAGAAGTAGGAGGTTCGGAACCGATTTTTTTAATATAAAAAATCGTATTTCACGAACGTCAGCAGAACTACGAATTTTAATAAGACTTTCTACTTTGTGCGTGTATCACCGAAATAATAATTGATCAAATCAACGGATAATTGTCGTCAATAATACTTTAATCATTCCATTTAAATTCCATTCAAAAACCATTCCATTCAAATTCAAGAATTGACATTTGGCAACTGAATTGTATCTGCTGACCCATTGTGTACTGCAGGCCAATCTTAATGCCGAAATTTATTATTTAAATTATACTGAAAGGGAAAGAAACAATATAAGACCTCAGTCAGATCGGACTAAAGACAAAAATCCAAAAAAATACTATTCTTTTGGTATGTTTTTGGATAATAATTAAGTATATTTTTTAAAAGCTTTTCGACTGAAAAGTAAACGAAAAATGTTGAGGAGCTTAACTCAAATTCTGAATTTTTTGCGGCGCTACACTAACAAAAAGACAACCAGCCAACCATCTAGCTAGGAATATTAAAATAACAACAGACCAATAAATTAAAAAGTTGTAACTATATTATCAACAACATAAACATCAGCTGCACAATGACAACACACAACAAACTAAATAAGTAAATAACTACAAAGAGAGACGACAAGACTATAAGATTGTCTGACAAGAAAGCACAAAAAACGGAGTAAAAAAAAAAAGAATAAAACCAAAAAACTAAGAAACACAAAATAAAATTGTTAACTGCATAATTTCAGAACAATAACAACATATTCTTAAACATAAAATATATTATTACAACAACAAAAAAGAGAAAAAAAAAGAAGAGTGCAAAATTTATGTAGAATAAAATTGCAAACATGCATGATGATGCAAAACACTTTGTCAGCCTGTCAAAAATGTCGCCACATTTGAAGGCGGCAGCAGAGGTAGCAACAACAACACCAGCAAGAACAACCGAGAGCAATATGTAAAGGCAACAACAGAAATAGCAGCAGAAATGTCTTTTTATATTTGAGGAAACAAACCATGCAAAGCATAAGAAATTTGTCTGCTGCTGCTACTTATCTGCTATCTCTATATTTGTCTGAATGTCTGTCTATCTCTACATCTAACTAACTGCCACCACTGCATGCAACAAACAAACACACACACACACAGCATGAGGTCTTCGCAGTAGCAAGTTGCAGCAGCAAGTAAGAGTAAATTTGTTTTACAACTAAAGAAAATTGGCAGCATTTAAATGACTTTAAGTATGTTGTAAAATGTTTAGGCGCGACGACAACAACAACAACAACAACAGTGTAAATTGCTGCTGCTGAGCGTGAGCAATAATTATGTGCGTGCCTACATACGACGAGTGATAGCTGGTGGCACATGGGATTGTGTTTTGTGGCAAGTAGCAAATTATATATGTTTGCATTTTTACTACTACTGTGTGCAAATGTAAAAGTGTGTGTGTAAGTTTCAGCCTCAACCATTGCAACAACATATAAAGTAATATAAGATAATAATCGCAGACAGATTGGCACCGAGTCAACAACGTCACTCTATGGCAAAGAGACACACAATACTCAGGACGGACAGAGGCGCTGTGGAATGATGCACAGCGAAATTAAGAGGCAACCAAATTAAGGCTAATATGCAACAAGTCCTGAAAAAAAAAGAAAACAAATAGAGATGCAAAAATTTTATAGTTTCCTTTGTTGTTTGCATATTGCTTTAATTTTGTCTTTTCATAATGACGAAAATCTTTTTATAATTTATTTGCAATAAAAACTACGAAAGCAAAAAAGAACGAATTTTTTATGTTCGGTCATCAACGAATTGAAGTTGATCTTTTCTAAAAACATTTGAATCTGATGACTTGAGAGAATTCCTTTGGAAATTTTAAGAAGGACAGCATATCCAGCGTTCTTCCAAGATATTGCCTGAGATTAATATACATAATATATAATAAACTTACTGGCTGCTACCAGAGCTGTAAAAGATTGCAGCAGTCATTTCGAGCGGCATTCATTGAAGTCATTGCAAATGAATTGCGTTTTCTGATTACAGTCTTTGATTTCATTTGAGACTTATGACTTTAAAAAAATTAAATCACCAGTCTTTTTGAAGTCAATGACTGCTCATTGATTATAGCAATCAATTTGAGACTTCAATGCAAATAAGTCACACTCACTCTGAAAAAATAACTTAAATGACTTCCAAGTTATTTCCATGAATTCAATTTATTTCGGTGAAGTCAATTGATTTTTTTGAAATAAACTGAAGTCAATTGACTTCAAATGACTTCAAATGACTTCAATTGACTTCAAATGACTTAAATTGAATTTTTAAATGACTTCAAAATGAATGACTTCAAGTCAATTAATATTTTGTTGAGATTAGGACTGCAAATAAGAGACTGATCATTCATAACTTCAAAAAATTGACTTCAAAAATGAAGGATAAGTCATTGACTTCAATATGACTTGTGACTTCAAAGTCTTAATTTCGCAATCACAAAAAGACTGGATTATTGAAATAATTTTCTTTAGAAGTCAGTTGACTTCATACTTAAAAAGACTGCAATCTTTTACAGCTCTGGCTGCTACAAACTTTTGGGTAATTTACCTAGTGCGAGGTTATTTGAGTTGAAAAAGAAATCGGTTCAATCAATAAAACTTCCAGAAAATTCTGGCGAGGCAATAGTTTTTGAAAGATCTGGGAGAACTCATCAGGATCGTATACGAGGTAGAAACCCATCAGTGGGAAATTTTAATTTTAAGGCTTTTAGCAGACTTAGGTTGGAATAATTAATAAAGCTAATCCATGGCAAAGCGTAGTTTTATCTTTAATCCTCATTGAGCGAGTTTAACTTCGGTCCGGTGAAGTGATCGAATAAACTAGATGTAAAAAAAAGAACTACAACACTTCGGATAACGCGGAGCCATGAACAGCTATTGGAACGTGAGTGGGGAGTATTGGAGAGATTGGCGGATGGGTATAAAAAGCTTTAAGCCTCAAACCTGCAGAGGCTGAGAAAGGAATTGACCATAAGATGTGATCAACAGGGCAGGAAAAATAAATTTTAAAGAAATCTCTGGATCCACTATTGCCAGGGGGAATAATATAAATAGATGGAGTAGCACAAAGACTAATTGAAAACAGACTCAAAAAAGAAACTTCTGATCGTACATCCAAAATCAACGCTTTCACTAACAGATACAAGTTCGCTTTCAACATTAAAAAAAATAAAAAAAGGGTTTCTATAACCTCATAACTTCATTTGACAGGCTGATGTGAAAGCAAAAAAGAAGTAGCAACTCCAGCTGAATGCAAAAATATATTTAGCGCAAAAACGAAATACGTGGCGTTCTGTTATTGTTTTGAAATATTATTATTCCGTTTTTGCCCCGAATTTTTCAATATTGCGTCTTAGCGCTCAAGACATTAGGTTATTCAATTAAGTATCAATATTATTGTACTTTTGTTTATTTTCTTTTTTATGTTATTCATATCCATACCTTCCCGCAGAATATTTAAACCAACTAAAGGAAAGTTATTAAGTATTAAATTATTTTAAAATTTGGTCTAGTTTATGATGAAAAATATTTGATAAATATTTTCCGAGTCAAGTTAAACAGTTTTTCATTTTTAAAACTGAAATATAGGACTGCGAACTTCTCTTGCTTTTAAGTAAGGAATTTAAATCATTCCTCATATATAATTCTCACGGCTTTTAACCAAAACTTGACCTTCCAAGAATACTATGGATATAAACAAGTCGCTTGGAAACTAAAAAATGCGATCTCATGAGGAACTGCGCAGTTGTAATAGCGTAAAACCGAGTTGCAAGGATTTCACCTTCAAGTAAAAGTCCAGGGCGTAAAACATAGAAAAACAATGCCAGAACAAAGTATGACAAATCGAAACCGACTTATGTCTGTTTTTTAAAATCTACTCCCTGAGGAAACTTTCTCTGGACATCACACAAATAGAAACCTCAAGTCATCCTAGAGTAAAATGGAGAAATACAGTCACTAGAGAACTCAAATGAGATTGTACAACTAATTTACCTCAAAACCAAGTTAGGCGCAAAAAATATAAAAAAATAGTTCATAATTAAGCGAACACAAAATGTGGCAAATCAAAAACCTTTTTGTATATTTTAAAGATTTGAGAGAAAGCTTGAGGAATATAATTCTTCAGCTCAAGTACAAAAAAAATTATAAAAATTCTTAATCCACTATTGTCTTCTTTTGCATGTTATCAACTTGTAAATGTTATCTAAAAAAAAATAAAACGTTCCTCATTTTCAAACTGCAGCGCACATAAAATGCTACATATACGGGCATATAGTATATGCTGCAAATAATGCGGCATCTTTACTTTTACTTCATTCCAAGAACTTTATAGCCAATGTGTTTTTTTTTGCATTTACTTTGATAGTTGCGTTTTAATTTAATAAAGTTTTTAATTATGACAACATTAACAACATAATAAAAAACATCATCAGCAAAGTAAAAATTTAAGTTTTTTCCATTGAAAATTGAAATTGAAAAAAAAAAATACCAAATAATACTTTGAAGTTTGATTGCTTGCAGCAAAAGTTGCTAAGTACATTTAAGACATATGCACGTTCGTATATAGTAGCAACAACTCATTAATACAATGAATGCAACAACACAGCATTGCTGGTTTATGTATGTTTCATTATAATTTCATAGCATATGCTCTTGTATTGCTTATTCTACACTGCTTTATTGTTGCTGTATAGTGCAACTGTTGTTGCTGTTGCAACTGCTGTTTCTGCTGCTTTGTTACTACTGCAATTAATGTCAATGTAATTAAATTGCGCAAATGTGCGAATGAATGCATGTGTTGCTGAGTATTATTGTCTTAAGTAAAGTCATTGCTAACAACACACATATCTCTCTATATCACTAACTGTTGAGGAGTAGAGTATGTGCATATGTCAATTATTCCCTCACTCTATGTTTCTATCTGTCTGTCTGTCTATCTGTAAACTCATTGCAATTACCACTTTAATCAGATTCTTAATTTCATTTTAAATGTTGACGTTGCTGTTGCTGCTGTTGCTGTCATTGCTGGTGTTGCTGGTGTTGCTGTTGTCTTCACTACTCTGCTGCTGTTACTCATCATCTTCGTCATTTTGCTAACTAGTAAAACTGACTTTCGTAATTTTAAGAAAACTTTATGTTTTTTCTCTATTTGTTTTTGTTTTTTTTTTATGAATTTTCATAAGTTTTTCAATTATATTTATGCTTATATGGCAATAAATTGAATTGTTAATGTGCATTTGTATTTCTTACATTAACTTATCATAACTGTGAGGTTAGAGTTCAGCATGTACAATTTAAATTTATGTTTTGCTTGGTGTTTTGTTTTTTTTGTTTTTTTGGCAACTTTTACTACCAATAATTTTATGACAATGGCTTTTTATGGTAAAATATTTATAAACATTAAAAATAACACTACTTAAACGTGCCATACGTGCTCATTCTATGGCACCATCTGCTAAATGATCACTTCTCCTAAACGAAAAATTCTTTAAACGTTGCAAAACCTAAAAGTTCATGTCTTTTTAAAACTCATTAACCTAAAAATCAATAAATTTTACTTTTTATAAAGTTTGTCAACTCAAGCTTTTTTCTTCTGCCCTTGGAAAGTTCCTGCAGTGAAAATAAAGGAATACTAATGTCCAGTTGGCCTCTGAATATTATTGCTTTTAAGCCGTCGTTGTTACCCAATTTAACCTAAGTTTCAAATTATGGGTGGGCAATAAATAATATCGTAGATTTTCACTAATTTTTCTCTCTCTCTGTTTCTCCTTTAGCTTTATGGTCCATACACATTGACAGCAGCAGCTACACGATTACACGACTACGAAATTCTGTCGGCTACAACTGTCGCCGTGTAGTCAGCTACTAAACACAATGGAAGCGGCACCACCTGCAGCAAACATAGCCACAACGACAAAAGCAAACTCTCTTCTCTCTCTGTCGCTTGTCAAATTAGAAATAGATTTAAAATTGGCTACAGCCGCAATTGTGGTCGGTGGTCATGTGGTCGTGTCGTCGCCAAAATAATCGTCCCCATAATAACATGTTGTTTTTATAATTTAGTCGTGTTTTTATTTGTAGTCGTGTAGCTGCCGTCGTCAATGTGTATGGTGCATTAGGGTCTCAACAAAACTTCTCCACCGTAAACGAACGTTAAGTATTGTCTTCTGTTCCCTCTAGCATTTCCCCATATCGTAGGTTTTTAGGCTTCTTGAACTGTTTTTGGGGCATCCATCAAAACGGCCTGAAAGCGTCTTCTGCTTCGTTGTAGGTTTCACTGCTTCTGGCCATAGATTTTTGGGGGAGCTTTACGCAAAGTATATAACATATAGAATTTATTTTCATCCGAAAGAAAGATGATAGAAGAATTTAAAATCACACCGTATAAACAATTTTAAAGCTAAGGTATATGTACGAAAAAAACTGGTCACAGTAAACATGTTGTATTAATTCAAATATGACAGTTACAGCAATTCGTAGAGAATTTTCCGTTTTACATTTCTGCATCATTATTTTTTCGGATTTTTTTTCATTACGCAAAATGAGTTCATCGAAATCGAGCACGCGCGATATAATTGTGCGCAAAAATCAAGATTTTCCACATATGTCACATAAAGACATTGCCAAAAATTTAAAAATTGCAAAATCTATGGTAACTTTAGAGCTTAAAAACTTTAGTGAACGACTAACTACCGAAAAGAAAACTGGAAGTGGGCGAAAGAAGGGGTTCATCTCGGGAGAAAAAGCAAAGAAAGTGAAAAACTTGTTTCAAAGAAATCCAGGCTTTTCCATCAGAGTTGTTGCTAAAAAAGTGCATATGTCACCCGGATATGTTCAAAAAGTACGCAGAGTAAAAGGACTTAAGAGGACTTAAGTATAAAGTTCCGCTAGCCCCGAACCGGAATGACGAAAAAATGCAACAGCAAAAACTCGGGCACGAATGCTGTACAACAAAATTGTACATAATTTTAATTGCATGATCATAGACGACGAAACGTATGTCAAAGCAGACTTTAATCAGCTTCCTGGTCAACTAGTTTACACTTCAAAAAAGAGAGGTGATGTTGCGTCTAAGTTTAAGCTAAAGAAAGTGAACAAGTTTGCGTAGAAATATTTGGTTTGGCAAGCAATTTGCCAATGCGACATAAAGAGTGCAGTTTTTGTCACTACTGGTACCATCAACCAAAAAATTTACGTAGAAAAGTGCTTACAAAAACGTCTACTGCCAATGGTACGTCTTCACAAGGCTCCAGTCTTCCTCTGGCCAGATTTAGCAACTTGCCATTACGGCAAAACGGCAATGACGTGTCCCAAAAGATGCCAATCCCCCAAATTGCCCAGAACTTCGGCCGATAGAAAAATATTCGACTATAATGAAAAGAAAATTGCTAAAACCGAAGCAAGTGGTCAAAAATGAGAAACAGCTACAGAAAAAGTAGACTACTGTGTCATCTCAAATGTCCCGAAGTGATGCGCAGCGTTTAATGGCTGGAGTTAAGTCAAAGTTGCGATCTTTCGCATACGCACCAACCAAATAACTAAAGTTTTTAATTTTCTTAATGTTACTAATATAACCTTTAAATTGATGTGTGAATTTCTGTTTTTATTAAAAAAATATAATTTTTATAACAAGTTAATGTCGACCAGTTTTTTATTAAAAATTTACTTCAGGAATTTGCATTTGGAAAAATTTTGTTCACAACGAATTTATGGAACTTAAGAGCAGAGGGGCAAAACCTAAATTCCTAAAGGAATGAAATAAATTAAGCATTACTCCATTTACATTTACTCCATTTGAAATAAAATTTTTTTAACTCGACCGGAAAAATATTTTTAATTCGTAATATTGTTCAGGGGGGTTACTCTGTAGTTCGATTCTTAAGAAAATTTACTCGAATTCGAACGATCTGTACTCTAGAAAACATTTTCGAATAATATTTGTTCGATTTTATTTTGTGCCTTTTCGAATCCAATTTGGCATTCGAGTAGAACTGTCTTTCGAATCCAACTACAGAGTAACCCCCCAGAGACGATCTCGATAGCCTAGTGGATAGTGCACTAGACTTTCATCTGGGAGGATCGGGTTCGATTCCCGTCTTCGTCTGGTGGTTAATTTTCATTCACTTCTTATATACACTATCAATATGAAGTGTATGAGAATTATAAGATAGTGTACAAGTACACACATTGGTTGGTAATGGCAAAACACAAGCCGATAAAAAATTGCCACACCACCGTTCGGAATCGGCGTTAAACTGTAGGTCCAACTATGTGGTATCACAATGGGCCGTTCAGGCCTAAGTGTGTCTCTCGATAGCCACTCCAACCTAACCTAACATAACCTAACCCCCCAGAACTTTTTTCGATCTCTACTGAAATAAAATTAAAATTAAAAAATATTTTACCATTAATTCTAGGTGCTTAAGAGCAGGGTTACTATTAGAATTTGTTTTTTCAATAAATCCTTGGAGGTCACGAGCAGAGGTGGCGAGTAAAAAAAAAAAAACAACGATCCTCAGTCGTTTTAAGTACGCTCCAATCGTAAATAAGTTGAATTTTCAGCATCAGTTCAAATATAAGGAGCAGATTGGTAACTTGCATACTTTAGTCGATTCGAAGTTGCCTCAGTAATATGCTTCTTCTTCATTTTTTATGGCACAACAGGCCTCATGGAGAGCCTTAGCTGAGCTTTTTACTCCTATTATGTGAGTTGCCAGCCAAAAAGTGGTGCCAGGTAGAAAAATTTCTCTTTTCTATTTTGGATTTTCGACCGTGCCAAGTATCGAATTCGCTAACCACACGCATCATGAATCTCCTGTTCCGTACTATGGTACTATTTGTAACCCTGGTAAGAAAAGGGCTATTATAATCTCAATGAAACTATATATACAGGGTGACAATCGTAAAGTGACGCACACATTTCAGCAATATAACCTCCTTTAGCCTGCACACATGCCTTCAATCGATCCGGAAATCGTAGGACTTTTCGCCGCAGGACTTCCTGATCAATTTCAGTCCAGGCTTTCTCTAATGGATTTGTCAGCGACTCCATACTGTGGTGTTGAGATGCACAAGCCTTACTCTCTAAAATACTCCAAATAGAGTAGTCCATTGGATTCAAGTCTGGGGAGTGTGGTGGCCATTCTTGAGATGTTATGAATCCAGAAAAATTTTCTTTTATCCATGTTTGCGTTAATTTTGCCATGTGGGAAGGTGCAGAATCTTGCTGGAAAGTCCAGTTTTCATTTCCAAATGTATCTTAGGCCCAGGGAAGAACATGTTCATTTAAAATGCTCCGATAAACAACCTGGTCAATTTTAACACCCTCTTCAACGAATATTAGAGGGGTTCTGGCATTAGCGGAAACTCCAGCCCATACCATAACGAAAGCTGGCTTTTGAACTCGGCCAACAGTCCTATTTTGTTGCGATGATGATGTTAGCCACATTTGGTCTTTTTGCGCATTGAAATGATGTTCAAACGTGAAAATTTTTTCATCTGTAAACAAGATATTTTCAACATATTTTAACACGGAGGATCGTAGCAACGCCTTGCATCTTTGCAGTCGCAAATCTTTCTTTTTTTGTGTCAGATCTTGAGCTCTTCGGAGCTCGTACGGCTTAAGATTAAGCTTTGATTTTGCAATGATTCGCACTGTTTCACGGTTTACTCCCACTTCCTTAGCGGTTTTTCTCATTGAGCGCCTTGGATTTCGCTTGATTCGTTTACGAATTTTTTCTGTTAAACCAGTAGTGGCAACTGTTGAAAATTTTCCCCGATCTCTATCTCCAAAACCCCCAGTTTCATTATATCGAATAATAGCTCGGTCTACCGTACGACTTGACAAATTTAAAGCCTTTGCAATTTGACGGCTACTATAATTTGCCAAATGAAATTTCATAATTTCACGACGAATATTTTCCTTGTCCATTTTTATGCAAATTTCAAAATGTAATAATAAAAATTCAAATGAAATTAAAAGCAAAGCCAATGATGAATGAATTTGCTTTTTAAATTAAAGTAACGGTAAATGGCAAAGCTTGCTGCAGAGTATTAAACTTGCGTCACTTTACAATTGTAACCCTGTACTTCAGAATAAGTGATAAGAATTTAAATTTAAAAAAATGTTTGGAGTAGTAACGCATTTCGTGATCCAAAGCGTAAAATATGCTTTAAAATAGATTTTGAAAATAATGGGTCTTCAAAAAAAAAAAAAAAAAAATATTGAAAATTAAATAGAAATATCTCCTAACTCAGATTTGCCCGGAAAAAAAAGAAATAACAGAGAACTTGTCTCCATGAAAATCCATTTCAGAAAAAGTGCATCTACACTACCTAGAACTTTTTCTCTGTTGCACTATGTTATCGTATAATTATTAAAGATTTTTCATACATAAATACTTTATGAACAAAACTGAACTATATCGATTATTATTACAAGGAAAAATTGGCAGCTGTGCCATATTTTCTATACTACTTCCATGTATTACATTCTTTGAAATGTTGCCCCCAAAAATAAACAAAAAAAAAAACAAAAACCTTTTATGTAAACAAAAATGTCAGCCACTTCAGCCCAAAAAAGAAAATAACAACAAAAGAAACAAGTAATGTCTGGCGCGCTCTTAACTTGACTCATATTTCATAATTTGTAAGCTGTTGTTGTTAGCTGCTACTGCTGCTGCTACCTATGTATGTAGCTTCTTAGTAGCAATTTGGTGGGTATTTTCTTATTTTTTTTTTTAAGTTAAAGTATAATGTTGTAAATGATAATGATGATGATGCTTTTCTCCAACAACAGCAACAAAAACAAACACAAGAAAAGAAAGGTAGTTATATACAGTTAGTTAGTTGAAGTGGGGAGGTACTCTCAAGAAATTGACACTGTATAAAAATTTTATAAATAGGTCTGATACTCGTTTTGAACTGTTGGTCGGGCAGTCTGTTTGTCTATCTCTTGGTATTATTATTATTTATACTTTTGTTATTTTAAATTTAATATGAAAATATTTAGATTTTCTTTTACAATTTTTTGCCCTCCATTTAGGTCTCATTTTTCTAACGTTACTCTCCGGTTTGTTGATGATATTGAATTACTTCATTTGCAACATGTTTGCATGTTTCTTTTGTTGTGTTTTGTGCTTGTTTGTTTTCATGTACTTGAAAACATTTGGTATTTTTTGGTAGTTGTTTTTCTTTAAATTTTCTGTTTTCTTTTTTGGGTGAAAAATTAGGTTGAGTTTATTTTTCTATACATACAAACATGACATCTATTTGTACTTATATATACAACCAGTGGCGGATTCAGGGAGAGGGAACTGGATGGGTTTTGGTTAGAATTTTATCTGATTTTTATTTAGTCATTAGTTTGAATGTCAGTATGATTTTTTTGTCGGAATTTCCATTAGCGTTTTGGTCTGATTTTTGATTACCTTTTGATTTAAGTTATGTTCTGATTTTTGTCTGAATTCCGGGTCTAAGGGTTGTTCTTCATTTGGTCTGGACTTTGGTTTGAACATCGGTATGATTTTTGGTAATGAATTTGGTCTAAGTTTCGTCCTATTCTTGGCCTGAATTTTGTTTGATTTTCAGCCTGATTTTTGATTTGGTTTTGATCTGAGTTTTTAACCACTTTTTGGTACGTTTTTGATTAATGTTTAGATCTGATTTTAGCTTTGAGTTTTTCACTGCTTTTGGTTAGTTTTTGATTTAAGTTTTGGTTTGAGTTTCGGGACGATTTTTGGTCTTGATTTGGTTTAAGTTTTGGCCTGGTATTTGGTCTGAATTTTACCCTGATATTTGGTCTAATTTTTGGTTTGCTTTTGGCACGATTTTGTTCTGAATTTTGGTTTAAATATCGGTCGATTTTTTGGCCCCGCTTTTGATCTGAGGTTTCATCTGGATTTTAAAAGATTTTTTATCTGTATTTTGGTCTGATTTACACCTAAGTTTTTTGAACATGGGTATGATTTTTGGTGTGAATTTTAATCTGACCTTAGAATCGAATTTTCAGTCAACTTAATATTCATTGAATAGTTTGTCTAATATTCTTTAAAACCCTTCAAACAGCTATTTCCCATATCCGTCACTGCTTGTACATACAGGCGAGTGTTTCCTCTCTAGCTACTTCCTTGTGGCCTGTTATGCTAGCTCTCTGAATGTTTTAATGTTGTTTTTTTTTTACATTATGTTGCTTTTGTGTGGTTCTTTTTTTGGTGTTGTTTGCTTGTCTGCGGGTTTTTGCTGTTTTCCTTTTTGTTGTTTTTCTTTAAATTTCCTTGTTGATTTTTCTCTCATTTTTTATAAACTTCTCCCCATCTACCTCATGCTTGTATGCCTCGTGTTTTTATGCAATTATCAGTGTCTATCTGTCTGTCAATTTTGCCTGTCTATCACAATCTCTCTGTATTCCAAGTGTGGTCTCTTTGTCAGTTTATTTCCAAATTTAGTTGACGATTTCGATTTCATTAATTAAGCTCAAAGTTGTCACAAATAAAGCTACCTAGGTACCACCTAGACACTTTCCTTCTCTCCAGAATTTTCGTATGTGATATGAAGCTTGTTTCAAACGTAAGTAATAGGCAATCAAAAAAGAACGAAAAAGAGTTAAGCATATCATCTCTTTATATTTGATTACTATACATACCTTCGTACATATATCTGTATATCATTTATATTCAACAACTGTCAAAGTATCTTTTTGCCGCCTAAAAACAAATAATCCAATTTAAAATAATCATGCATGGCGTCTTCTTTGGATCAAAATGCAGCAGCAACTACAACAACACAATCATGAGCTGCCTCATCATTTTTCTCTCAAGCTAAAAGAAACAGCACAATGTTGTTGCCTGCTGCTTCTCCACTTTAAGTTGCTCATAAATCAACAGCAATTCATTTTAAATTCATATGTTGTCATATCGGTGGTAAGATATATTTATATTACATATATATATATATATATATTATAAGCTTTTTATCGTTTTAAAGCGGCATTACTCACTCCTTTGGGGATTTTTTCATCTTTCGTCGGTTTGTGTTGTATTCGTAAGTTGTTGGTTCTGCTGCTTGTCTGTCTGCATGCTGCACATACAAGGTGGCAGGCAGCATCAACATCATCATGCATCATAATGTGTGCGCATAATGTCGTAAAACTCCTTTTATTTTTTGTTTTGTTGTAATAAAGCACACACAAAAATTATTGTTATTATGACACAACAGTGTTGCCAAAGCAAAAGGATTGACACATACATACATACACATTCAAGCAAAGAATTTAATAACATTTTTTTTTTTTTATAAGTTACATTAATTTCTACTGTGAATTCAGACATTTTAATGATTGATATTAAATATAGATGCTTTTATCATATTTTTCCTCATTCTTATGAATCCAAAGGACGATCGAGTTTTGGGCATATACTTCGTTCTCTTCCTAATAACAGTCTCAAACATTATGATCAATATAAATCCTACCTCTTCTTTTCGTAATCACCAGGAGATGCCATTTGCTTGTCAAATCTCCTGATGGAAAGTTTGGAAGTCATGTTTATCGACACAGAGAAAAAATACATCCTATATGTAGCAGTGATGAAATTTTCAAATTTCAAATTGTACCAAATTTACCAAAAAAGTTGTACCTAAATGAGCATGAATGTACCTAAAATAGTATACTTCATTGGTTTATAGTTTTGTATGAAATTTAATTTAACAATTAAAAAAGGTATACAAAACATTAAAATGTTGTAACTCATTCTCATTGATTTATCCATATATCATTTATGTTCCATAAAATAAATTACAGCAGTTGGCTTCTCTTTTTGTTCATCTTTTTTGGTCATCTTTCAAAAATTTTCAGCCAAGATTTGTTTCAAAGCTCAAAACTCTGTTATTACTGTTTATAAAAGGAAACATACGTAATGCAAAAATATATTTGGAAATCGGATAATGTTTATTTTAGTAGGTTTAAAGTCATAAGAAGTTTGCATTTCTTAAAATTTTTGTTAAATTGTTAAAATCTTCTGATGAGTTTTGGCACCAATAAACTTTATTCGATTTGGAAAATTATTTTTGCAATATTTTTCCCTTTATAAACAGCAATATCAGAGCTTTGAAGTTAAGCGATACAGTACAGGCAAGTTAAATTTAAATAGGTACTTAGTACAAAAAAAAATTTGCCGCCCTATTCTAAATATTCCCATAATGAAACTCCCGGGAAACTTTATTCCTTTTCTTTCTTTTCGTATAGGAATAAGGTGGAAAGAAACAAATTCCCCGGGAGTTTCATTATGGCTATATTTAGAATAGGGCTGAATATTTTTTTGTAATTAAGTATTATATTTATTTTGGCCAATAAAAAATTTTACCTGAAGTGTGCCAAATGTAACTTGTAGTTTGAAAAAGTTGGAAAAAGGTACAATTGTACCTACTTTTTCATTAGTGATATGTTTAGTACATTTCATTTGATTAAAGTTTTTTTCATTTAATCAAAATCATACATTTATGAACTCTGCAACATATAGGTCATTGCGCATGCCTGGGTTAACTCTGGAGCAGCTACCAAAGGGATTTGGGGATCCACTAGGGGATTAAATAAATATGCTCTTCAATTCTTTCATTCCAAGTCAAGTGACTTGAGCTGAGTTCTAAAGAGTATATGTATGATAGATTACATAAAACAATCAGTTATTTGGAGCGTGTACAAATATAACACGAATAACATGCACGGAGAGGAGAGGGACCTCAAAGGGATGTTACTTCATCTTTATATATAAAATCGTTGAGTTTTGTGTGTATGTAAGCGTGTAACTTCTGAACTACTTGGCCGATTGAAGTCATATTTCCAGAATATATTTTCTTGGGCGGGACGATGAAACATAGCTATTCTTAATGGCTTTTAAGAAAGTGGGCGTGACACCTCCCATACAATCCTAACATTTGGTACAATAACGAGAATTGACAACGCCATGCCACAATAAAAATATGGGTGGGATCGATAAAGGGGGTGTGGCAACTTCCATATAACCTGAATTTCCATTATGAGATATGTATCTTAGGAGGCATTTATGGTACGGTACTAAAATTTAAATTCTTTCAGTTTGTTGGATTGGTGGATGTGGCACCACGCTTCAGTTTTATTTTTTACTACTATTTCTACTACTATATCTACTACTATTTTTTACTACTTTTAAACTTCTTTTTTTCTAGAAATTTTTCTTATTTTCTACTACTTTTTCAACTAATATTTTCTACTACTATTTTACTACGTTTTTTCTACTACCTTTTTAATAAATTTTTTCCACAATTTCTTCTTAAGTTGTACCACTATTTTCTTTTTTTTACTACTTTTTACCATTTTTGCTACTACTATTTTTTTACAATTATTTCTACCACTCTTTCTACTCCATTTTTACTATTTTTATACTACTATGTTTAACTATTTTTCTGCTACCTTTTTACTACTTCTTTACAACAATTTGTAATACTATTTTCTATTCTTTTTCCTACTGCCTTTTCTACTAATATTTCTACTACTATTTTCTTCTACTTTTTTGCTGCTATTTTCTACTACTTCTTCCATTCCTTTTTCTACTATTATTTCTCCTACTTTATGAAATATCTTAAGATTCTGCCTAGCTATCTTAAAATCAGATAGGTGGCGCTATAACAAATTCTATATTTATAATAAATATAAAATTGGTTAAAATTTTTAAATAATTTCAACTTCTAATGCAACGTCTGAACGACTTGACCGATATTTGTTTGCTTAGACAAGAGGATGAAACACAGCTATTCATAAAAGCTTTTAGGAAAGTGGGCGTGTCACCTCCCATGCAATCCTAATATTTTTGTGGGTATATTTCAAGAATCATTTATAGCACAGTACAAAACTTTGGTACAAGAACGTGAATTAATAATGCCATGCTATCACAAAAATATGGGTGGGTTGACAAAGGGGGTGTGACACCTTCCATATACCCTGAATTTTTATTACTTATATTATTACTTATATATATTATTATTATTATTTATAAAGAAATAAATGTCTTCATTGAAATAAACTTAAATTTTCCCGTTTCTTCGTAGAAAGGGCAGAACAACGTATATAATAGTATAAATATTTAGTATTAGTTATTCTAAGCGCATAATATTTGCAATAATTTTCAGAACAAACCTATATATTAAGCTGTCCGCTAGATTTAAAACTTAATTTCATCAATTCCCAAGTTTTTCAGTGCATTGAAGTTCTTCTTTTATCGACCTACATAGTTAGAAGCTACAAAACAAACCTCAGATTTAGATTCTAGGTTAGTTCTATCAATTGTGAAAGTTTACAGCGCGTTGTCATGATGTTCTTCCCTGACTTGACACTAATGTCTGGTTTTCATCATGGCAAATTCAATCAAATTCGCCGACATGACAGCTAATTCATTCACATGAAAATGATATAGTGAAAACCACCAGGCGTAATGCCACGTTTACTCCCATTTATTTGTTTAATTGAAAAAAAAAAAAACATTTACCCTTTCCCAAATCGGTCAACAAGTATTTAAAATTATCTATATATCGTGCTGAGTACCGCTTAATTCTATAACTTACTGCAAATAATCTTCAATATCTTTAATCTAAAGAACTTTTACAAAGTCTGTACTTACATACATGTGACATGCTACACTTCTGCCAAATCCTTTTAAGTTTTAATTCAATTTTTGGAGATCTTTAAGTGCACACAAGTGCGTACTCATATGAATGCATATATCTTAAATAAGGCCACGTGTCATTTCTCATAAAGAGAGTACTACAATAAACTGCCCATTTCTCAGAAAGAGCGCATATAAACAGTTAACCCAACATTCTCAAAATATTTCTACAAAGAATAAACAAACTGCTCTTGTTCTTGCTCACCAAAGCAGCTTTATATTTATTTATTTTTTCGTTGGACAAACACAATAGTTTTCTTTGTTATTTTCCACCCAACTATAATTTGAGCCAATTAAATTCAATATACTAAAGCTATAACTTTCTTTATATTCAAGAAAAAAGATATACACCCTTTCTTTTTGTTTTGGATTTCATGCACTCACTCATTCGCCGTCACGAAAATACAGTTAGAGGAGTCACACTTCTGCTCTTTCTTCTCCCACAATTCACAATTTTTACGCATAATCCCAATTAAATCCTGATATATTACCAAAACGGTACCGCCAACTGCTGTCACTTTGCAATTGTCTGAAACATTCATTCAAGCACTCTCGCTCTCATTCTTTACCTCTCTCTCTCTCTCTGTCTTATATGTCCCTTCGGCTTGACAACCGCTTGCATTTTTAATGCATTTTGCGTGAAATCCTCATCATAATCTACTTAATCTTTTGCAAATGTTATAAATGCAAGTCAAGTCATGTTTTATTTGAATGTTTGAGGAAGGGAATATGTACAGACAGACATCCATGTGTGAGAAGGGAAACCCTTTCTTCAAACCTACCACTATTATTTATGTGTTGTTTTTGTTGTTCCATTCTCTTCTTCTTCTTCGCCTGCAACAAGTCATATTGTCGTGGCTCATCATTATTTACGCATAAATTAGGATTATGCCTTAACTTTTCTCGTTCCCTCGTTCTTTCTTTCTCATCTCATGCCGGAGACCACAAACTTTTGGCTGACGGATGGAGTTAGCTTTATTTTTCTTTTACAAATACAGTAGTTTTAGCTTAAAGCGAAGTTCATGGAAATGATGAAAATGGATCGGTTTAAGTTAAGTTTGTTGTAATTGAAATCTCGAATTTCATATGCCGCTCCATTGCTGCTAAACCAGAAAATTCCAATCTCTACTTTTAGAACTATGAAAATTTTGACGCTTTCGGTTTATGAGAAAAAAATTTGATATAGATAGATAGTTTCAAATTGGTTTGTCGTAGTCTAAAAAACGTTTTAAGTGAGTTCGTTATAAGCGAAAAGTACTGTATATATTATTCTTATTCCTCTGGACAATTTCATGCTTCATTCTCTACTGTTATTGTAAATTCTTCTTATTTTCTTGGTTTGTTTTTATTTGATTTAGTTTGCTGTTGTCTTCTTGATATCATTTTAACCATATATGGTTAAGTTTAGTTGGGACGAATATCGCCGTTTGTTGGCTAAAAGTCATAAGCATACAATTTATGTTTATCAAGTTGGTACGTGCTGTTTTGTGATGTGAGGAAAGGATGGATGAATGCATGCTACTGTGCTTTGCGCGCAGTTTAACATGTAGAGAAAACAGTTTCAGTTTCCGCATAAGTTTCCTCTAAGTTCAAGAGATAATTCACTTGAATTTTCTATTATATAAGACTGTGAAATTTGATACTAGTCTGGTATACTCTTTTTCTAAAAAAAAAAAAGTTTGTAAACATTTATGAACAATACAATATGAATTCAATTCAATAATTAGTCATGTTAGCAGTTAAGTTGTTGCTATAAAAAACAAAAAAAGAAGCTGTACTTTGGAATAAATGCCCATAAAATGCATATTAAATTAGTTTCGCTTAAAAGCTAAAACCAATATTGCTACTGGTTCCATTTTAAAATCATTTTACAGACTGCAACAGCATTCAATATATGGAACACGAACCAACCAACCAATCCATATCCATATTCATGCATGTAATGCCAGGAATGTAGGCTAAATTTATTAAGGCACTTAAGTATGCAAATATTTGTTCAATAATGTCATCACAAACACAAGTATTTTTTTTTTATTTTTGAAAAATATACCAGATTGTATTTCTTTTTGTATAAGCTTAAGTTAAAATTATTAACTTGTATGTAAAATATTTAAATTAATGTTGGCGCCTTAAACAACAAATGCAAGCAAGTAAAATGCAGAAATGTTTAAGCTGATAACCACCAAGTGTGAAATAGACGACTTTAACCCATTTGTGATGACTATGGATACAAGTCGATTAACCTATTGAGGACGGGACGGCCGCAAATTCAAAGCTTTTTTAAGTGGATTCGTCAACTATGAAAACGAACTTAAAAAATTTTAAGACATATCATTTTTTATGCAAAATTTTATGAACTTTCGAAGTGCGCAGTCAAAATAAATAAATTTTAATTCCAAAAGTTATGCTCACTTATTCATCAAAAAAGATGATTAAAAATTTTTTTCTTTAATTATTTTCGGAATGAAATCATAAAGAAATACCTCTATTTGATAAAATTCCGGCGTCCATGCATCCTCAACTTCAAAATGTGCCATTTGGTGTTTCAAAATTTTACGTCTAAATATGCAAAATGGCGTCTTGAACGCGAAAAATCGCTTCAAAACTTTCAGGAATTTTTTTCATAAGACGAGTGAACTTTAGAAAAAAATTTTATACAACAAAAACTTCTTAAAATTCATCAAAGAATACGTTCTAATTTTTTTAGAATTTTCGAACAACTTTTTTAATGTTTAAAAATAATGAAATTTTATAAAATATCAAAAGTTTTTCAAAAAATTCTGAAAAAAATTATAGCATATTTTATGATTCATTCTAGGAAGTTTTTATTCTAAACTTTTTTTTCTAAAGCCCATAATTTTCAAATAAATGAAAACAACTGCAGAGCAATGTTTCAAATTACAGCCATTTTTATTTGAAAATTTTTAATCGAAAAATCATGTTTTTTGATGAATAAGTGAGCATAACTTTTTGAATTTCAATTTTGTTTTCTATTTTGACTGCGCATTTCGAAAGTTCATAAAATTTTGCATACATTTTTCATAGTTAACGGAGCCACTTAAATAAGCTTTGAAATTGCGGCCGTCCCGTCCTTAATGGGTTAAAACATAAGCGAGTAGTTACCGTATCGCTTATGTTTATCATTACCCTTCCGATAACCTATAGCTTTTTAAACGGTCAAAGCCCGACAAGGTCCCCAAGGACCTTCTCTATTTATATAGCGTGTGATGCGTACAATTGTTTTTCTTTTTATCCAATATGTTTGGTATAGTGTTCACAGAATCGTGTCGAAGACAATTTTATTCGCTTCTAAATAACGCATTTATAGAAGTCACGTAGGTTGAGGCTGTTCGGTCTAACCCTATTGAAATATCACTTCTTTGAAAATGTCATAGGTCCCTAGGAACCTTATCGGTTATCGGAGAGTTAGTGAGACTTTTGCCATCGTTAAAACCTAACCGGATCGCCATAACGACTATGTCATAGAACTTCTACAGAAGCTATTTCAGAACAAACGAGTTTAAGCGAGCAGTGAGTGAGTCGGGGAAACCCCCGAAAACACGGAGCATCATAATAGCGGACAATTACAAACAAAAAAACTTCGGTACGATACGAACAACTGTAAAAATAAACTTTTAGGTACTTATGTGCAATAAGACCCGAAGAGAAAGGAATAGGGAAAATTCTAAAACAGAAAAGAAGAAGACCTATTAGAAGCGAGCAGGGAGCGACACTTATATTGGATGCTTACCCCAAACCTGAAATAGAAACAAAACAAAATAAGAAACAGAAGAAGTAAGCAAAGAGTGATGATGCTGAGAAGTAGAACTTTTCATTAAGTACTGTGAGGTTGGATTGAACGTTGTCCAGGTAAGTGAACGAACTTGCGGACTTTCCAATTCTACCATAATTTCACCGTCGGTGACCTGAGGCGAAATTTTCGATTTTTTGTCTCTCCCTTCCCCTCTTCAGAAATCCGCGCCAACAGTACCTTTTCCCACCTTTCAAATTTTAGACTTCCTTTTTTAACTTAAGAGGAATTTCATCATCCATCTATAGCTATCTGATTTTGACTTAAGCGAGCCCGAATAAACGTTGCTTAAACCGAAATCACCCCTTAGCAGAGGATCGTAAAATTCCATTTTAAAAATTTTCACCGCTGACTTTGTTACGCCTGAAAATTATTTTACTATATCAGCATTGTTCAGAGTTGCTTTAGTTTACGCTACAAGCTAAGAACACGAGGAAGCTCATATCAGTGAATGTGTTTACAAACTATACATCCGACCATTAAATGACCATTTGAAAGGTGAAACTATTTTTAAAGATTAGGCTACTTTAGAATTGATTTGTCGTATAGGTATACGAATACATACGCCAAATCAATTCTCAGTCGACGAACTGTCACTGCAAGACATTTAAAAATTGTTAACTCTTTACTCATAGAGACTATTGCTTTGAGCTTTTTGCGGGACTGATTTTAAAACTAGGTATTACCGCTATGAGCATCTGCAAAACTAGGTTCAAAACTTAGGTTTTCTTAACCTTACAATTATCAACTACCGCTACATGCGTTTAGCAAAAAAAAAAAAAAAAGACTTCGAAACTTATGATCTCTTGAGCTTATAGACTATTGATGAAATCGTTCAAGGGAAACTAATTTCGAAGCTTCGGATTAATTAGACTCAGATACATTCACTGCATGCGTATTGCGGAACTACTTTCAAAGTTTAGGCTCTCTTAACCTTAAAAATTACCATTGCAAGCGTCCATCGGAACTACTTTTGAAGCTTCTCAGCTTTATAATGCACCCCTGTAAATATTCTGCGGAACTGTATTCTTAGGTTTGGAGACTACTTATGAATATATTTTGCGAAACGACTTTCAAAGCTTAGGCTCTCTTAACCTTAAAGATTACCATTGCAAGCGTCATTCGGAACTACTTTAGAAGCTTGAAGCCTCTCAGTTTTATAATGTACCCCTGTAAATATTCTGCGGAACTGTATTCTTAGGTTTAGAGACTACTTATCAATATATATTGCGAAACTACTTTCGAAGCTAAGACTCACTTAATCTTAGAGACTTTCGTCGCAAGTAGTTAAAGCTTAGGCTCTATTAGCCTTTGAAATTATTGCTTCAAGCATTCTGCAAAACCATTTCAGGAAGACAGGATTTTAGACACTATCATTGCAAGCATTTTGCGGATTAATTCTCAGAAGAATGGGTATATGACCTTTTGGAAATGAGGCTTTTTTGGTTTTAATTTCCCTCAAACTTTCAACCTACCGTTCATAGTTGTTATTTAATAAATACATGTGGACAGCTGTACACAAAAACGGTCTCGATAAACGGGTGTACTAGAAGGTTAAACTAAACTGCATGAGTAAGAGATACAAGCCTTTAAAGTAACCATTAACCAACGACACATTAATGATTATATATGGGTAACACACGCGAGTGAGCTGTGCGTAATAATTGCGGAATTGGAAGCCAGACTGATGATAATAATGATGAAGATGATGATGGCATTAAATAGTATTAAGTATAGTAAATAGTAGTATTAATAGTAGAAGAGCAAAAGTATTAAGAGGAAAACAAGTTTCAGACAGAAAAATGTGGAAAAAATGTAAAAAAGCTGTAATTACAGAGAGAAGAAGAAATGGAATCGGTAGTATAAAAAAAAAAAAACAATGAGTGGCATATGCGCAAATCGAGTACAAAGCACACACACAAAACAAATGAAGCTTGGAGACACAATTCAAATTGAAATTGATGATGGGTGAGCGAGCTTGTTACGCAGAAGATGATGCAGAAGAGTTTTATATGGAATGACGCTGGTATATTGTAAAATTGATTGACTTTGTGTGTTTCAATGAAAAATGGCAAATTCATTTTAGAAGAATCCCGAGAAAGAGAAGTGCAAATAAGTAAAAAAAAAAAAGCAAGAAAGAAGCGTGTGGAATGAGCGAATGCTGGTTAATTAGAATTGAGTGATTTGCTAAGACTTCATCACTCCTTTTTTGATTCTATGCAACAGCCAGAAAGAACATGCGGCAAGCAGCATGGGAATCATCATCATCAACAGCAACATAAAAGGAATGGAAAGTGGAACAGGAATTGGAAAAATAAACCTAAAAGTAAAAACTCCCTCTATGTTGAAAACTAAATTAAATTTAATGGAATATTTTAAAGAAAACAAAGAAGAAGAAGAAAAAAAAAACGACAAATTGAATTATTATTGCAATATATTTGATAAAAGTTGATAGTTGGCATGCTGCAACTCATGCCAGTAGTAATGCCTTAAATGTCTCTCAACAAATGTATGCAGGAATGTTTAAATTGGAGAAGAAGAAAAAAAAAAAGAAGAAGTAGTAAGAAGAATTCTCAAGAGATATGTTGAAAAAAATTAATAAAAAAAATAAACAAAACTCGCTTTATTTTCTTTACTTGCTTGAGTAAGTTTCATATATTGTAATATGACAATATGACTCCAACTGTCACAATACAACAGAAGACAACACAAAAATGTCACAGAAGAAATAGAGAGAGAGAAAGAGTCTAACAAGCAAAAAAAAAAAAAAAATGTTAGGGAACTCCACTACACACACAGAAACAAAATAATAAAATAAACAATTACAAACAATCTGAACGTCATGTCAAAAGAAAATTGTAAGGTTATGTTCTTTTGTCTGTTTGTTTGTTATTATTTTCCCACTGTACTGGATTTTTTTTCTTTTTTTTTTTTTTTGTGTACTCTGAAAAGCGCACCATGGAGTGCCATGCGTTTATCGCTCAAGCTCGTTGACAGACAGGCGGCAGCAGAGTTCGCAGCAGTTTCAATTCGAACACATTCGCTTGTCATATTTTGACATTGAATATTATGACGCAATGCTCTTATAAAAATAAACTTTTTATAGCATCATCACAGGAACATTATAAAACATTGAGCGCCTGCCTGGTTTGATCTTTTTGTTATTTTTTTAAATAATTTTTATGTCGCTATATTATATTATTTTTTTTCTTTTTCTTTCCTGCTTGTCAACATTAATTTGCGCACATTTGTTTTTTTGTTGTTGTTTGTTTCACCCTCCCTGGCTTCTTGACGACAACGTCGGACTTTAAACATTTTTTTGACAAAAGTGTCAGTTATTGGTTAAACATGCTGTCAGGCATTATGGTCATCGTGGTGACAATAATGAGCGCATAAAATTTCTTACGTTTTTTGTGTATAAAATAATTAAGTTTTTTGCAGGCGAATCCAAAAAAAAAAAAAAAAAAATATTGCGACATTTTTATGACATTAACGTTTATAATTTAATGATATTTAAAGTATTTTGGTTTTTCGTTTAATAAAAACAAAGAGACAGAAAATTTAATGATAGCAAAAAATTTTTGCAATAAAAAATACACAGAAAATAATGTCACAATAATAGAATACGCGACATTGAATGATCAGTGAGCGGTGAATCGAACGACCTATTTATTTATTTTTTTTTTGTAAAAAGGGGACAATAAATGAGCAGTTCCTATTACGTGGCAATTGTGTTGGACGTCTTACTAGGAGCTGATAACTTATTGAAGATTTCAAGTATCTCACAATCTCTCGTCGTTCATCTGAGTTCTTTCTCACGTTACATTTTCTCGTGTTCTGTTTTAAAATGTTTTGCAGCACCTTAAACGTCGGAAGTGCATACTTTACGATTATCATAGTTAGTTTTTCACAGTTAAAGGCTTTAGTAAGACCGGCATTCTTTAGAGCCTAAGTCAGGAGCTGCTGTCAGGAAAAGCTAAATTTACAATAAAATCATGAACCATGTATCTGTAACTAAAAGAACAGACGATTTGAAAGGTGAAACTATTCACTAGGCGTTACTAAAAACAAAAATGTTCACAGCTTAACCCTTTCAGAGCCCACCAACGCATTTGTGCGGGTAGAATCTGACCAGAGTTAAACGCTTTCGTTCTTTATACCAAAAACAAACAGACTTATGCCTGATATTTTTGTCGTCGTTATGATAAATAATTCAAATCGAACAAATTAATTTTTTTTAACAATTTTTTATTTAGGAATGAAAGGGTTAAGCACCACCTCAAAGCAGCTAACAGAAAAACCTACATTTAGGGTAAGGTGATGGTTATCAAATATAGAAGCTGTCGATACAAGCGTTCTGCTCTTAATCAGAGAAAGAAGAAATCAGGTGAGTTCTTGCTATTTCACGCCTAGGTCAGAAATTGCTTAGATAGGCTGCACTTCTGAAAGAACGGAATCCAGTAAAAAAGTGGAAAATACGTTCATTACTCGCGCGAAACCAAAGCCGTAGGTCAAAAGAAAAGAAGAAGTATATCTCACAAAACCTTTATATTTTATGAGATTCAGAACAAACTACTAACAGTTAAACGGAAGTTTAAGTTGTTTTCAGAAGTTCTCTTTCTCTATTTTCTTGTGGCATGTAAACGAAAACTCGATTTGAAAATCTGGAGGCTCTTTCGTAGTTTGTGTGTCTAATCCTGTCAAACTAGTGCGTTTTATTATTAGTAGAAGGGACCTACAATTTTCTGCCGTATAAGAAGTGAAAAGTTTTTTGAGTCAATCTTTACTTTTGGAGGTTTGCTATTTATTGTTGGCATCTCTGCCATGCAGAAAATTCTTTTGTTTTGATACTGAATATGGAACACAACGAATTTTTTTTACCACCAGACCCGGAAGAGCTTGATAAGGATGCTTGGTTTATTATTATTATTATGTTTGGGGGTTTGCACCGCGTCCTAAAGAACTATTGTGCCCACTTCTAGGATTACAGTATTATCATAGTAAAGTATTCAAGTAAACCCTATAATCCTTGAAGGGTTATAGTATTTCTATAAGTCCTATACCCGTTATGGATTTTAGTATAAAGCCTATTTCTAAGTTTTTCAACATGCCGTCTGCTATTTGGTAATCCCCAAATACATTTTTCGGCTTTGCATAAGCATAGGACATTGTCCTAGAATATGTTTTGGAGTTTCGGTATCCTCCTCACAAAATCTACATAACTCATTATTGTATATTCTCAGGTTTGTCAGGTGATAGTTCAGCCTGCAGTGCCGTCAGAAAACCTGTTGTAATTCTCAGATTCTTTTTTGATAAATTTATACATTCCTTAAATCTTTTCAGTTTGTATGTTCCTAAAAGAGTTTTTGATTGTTCCATTCCTGGTAGATTATTCCAGTATGATGTTCTCAGTTTTTCTTCTTCTTTCTTTAACGTTATTGTTAGAGACTTTTTTCCTATTCCACAAAAAGGTTCGGGTCCTACAAATGGGGTTTCTGGCCCTCTTTCTTGCTAGCTCATCTGCTTCCTCATTACTTTCTATTTCTACATGGCCTGGAACCCAAAGTATCTAGAACTTGTTCTGCAAGTCAAGCGTTTTAAGGTTCTCAAGACACTCCCTAACCAGTTTAGAGGTTACCTGATAGGATTCGAGTGCCTTGATAGCCGCTTGGCTGTCAATTAGAATCGCAATGTTCTGATTTCGATAGTTCCGCTTGAGGTTGAAGTAAACACACCTGTCTATGGCGTATATTTCCGCCTGAAAAATACTGGTGTATTTACCCATGGACTCGAAGTATTTTGTCCTTGGCCCATATACCTCCGCTTCTGCTCCTTCATCAGTAACTATCCTCCTTCTTCATTTGTATACCAGGTTATCATTTGCTGGTTTATATTGTAGGTTTAAAGCAAACCTTCCCAATCCTTTTTATTTCTTAGTTTCGTTTTAAACTTTTTAGTATGCTTGGTTTAGTTTTTAATCTGTTTTTAGGTCTAAATTTATATCTGAATTTTCCATTTTTTGATTTCAGTTTTGGCTTCATTTTCGGTGTAAATTGCAACCTGATTTTCGGCCGAAATTTTAGTCTGAGTTTTGGGTTGATTTTTGGGCTAATTTTCCTCTGAAGTATGATCTGCTTTAAGTCTGATTTTGATCTCAGTTTCTGGCTTCATTTTCGCCAAATTTTTTGATTTCAAGATTTTTATGATTTTTTGTTTCGAATTCGGTTTGAATTTAAACCTGATTTTCTTTTTATTTGAATTTTGTTCTGATTTTCGGTCACAGTTTTGGTATGATTTTTGTTTCGAGTTTGGCTTAATTTTTTATCTGAAAAAAAAACTACAACATAAGTGTATAGAACGGTAGTGGTAGTTTCTTTCAATATCTCTTTTCAGTGAAGATATTTGGAATCAAATCCGTAATTGTGGGTTATGATTTCAAATATTAGTAGCTTATATAGGATATTGAAAGATTAAGAACTATCACTAAGATCACTGATGAGGAATTGTGGCGGATTCCGAAACGGCCGTCTGATTTGCCCGTCTCTATATACATTGTTGTTGTGATGAGTACATTTGTTCATTAACCTGTTTATATATAACTTCAAATAACGAAATTGACATGAACTTAAGTCATGATTTTGAAAATTAACCTCTAGATTCAATTTTCATAGTCTCCTAAAAAACTATCATGAGTATCCTTTTAGTCTGAATTTGTTCTAAGTTTCGACTCGACATTGATAAAGGTAAGCGGATTGAAATCAAAAGACTGGCTGAAAAAAACTACGCAAAAATATCTTGATTGCATTATCTTTGAGTCAAATAAAAGAGGGTAATCTAATCTTCAATCTTGAAAGCCCAACTTGAAAGCTTTTTAAAATCGTTTTGTTAATTTCACAAAATTTTTCGTTTTAAGTGTATCGAAGTCAAAGTAAATGAATTTTTCATGCTTGCTTTCTTCGCATAATCTTTTAAGCGTTTTGTTTCTTCTGTCGGTGTTTTTTGGTTTTGTGAGTCATAAGTAAATAATTATGAATATAAACAAGATGACTTTACCTCAATCAAATAATGAATCATAGAGGGAGTTGCATTCAAATACAAAAAACTCATGGAAAATTCGCTGAATCAATGCAAAAACTTCACAACTGAGTGAACCTCAAAACAAAACGAAAACAGAAATATAAATTGACATAATTTAAACAAGTGTGACTGACATAAACATTTTTGTTGAATGTTTTATGTGAAAATACAAACAAATAATAAAAATAAAGTAAGGCAAGGTAAAAAAAAAAAAAAAATCATTTAAAAAATGGACGCATATTTATTGTTTTAATGTTGTGGCATTTAAGTGCTCGGGAGTGAGTGTGTATTTTGTGCTACAAATTATAAAAATTTCAATTATTCAAGGCACTTGTAACATGACCATAATAATAATAATAATAATAGTTGCCAGGCAGGCAGTTAGTCAAGCAGTCAGCCAGCCAGCCAGCCAGCCACCTCAGTGTGCAGGCAACCAGGCAAGCAGTTACCACTTTGACTACTACTCTACATGCGAGCAAATTCTACCACCTTAAACATTTAACTGTCAACAATTTTTTATTGTAATATGATATTTTTCTATATAAATATAAATACCAGGTATGGAGTGAGTACTTATTTCAAGCATTTACATTTAAAATTAGTTAAGGATCATATTATATGACCATACATACGTGAAATTGGTGTGCAACATGTTGCAATGACTTTATGACAACATTACAATGACAAATTGCACACACAAAGACTTGCAACTAAAATGTTAGTTGGGTGGTTGGCCTTTTTTTCATTTTGGTTGCTCAGTGTCATTTAGAAATGAATGTGCAGCATTTAAATAATAGCAACTAGCAACCATCAACAACAAACAACAGCCGTGAAAATAAGTGCAACATTTAAAACACACAAACATTTAAAAAACTAATTTGTTATAGTTTGAGTGTGTGCATTTGAAATGCAGCACGTCACTGTCTGTCCTTCCGTCTGTCTGTCGGTGTGTGTTTTAAATTTGTACGCATCTGGCAGTGGCACAAATTAATATCGCTGTCGTCGTCATGTTATAAAGGCTGAGGTTGTTGCCGCCTCGCGAAATTTGATACTTTTTTTAATTTACATAGTACATAAAATTCATAGGTATATAGTAAATGAAAATTTCTTCTATTTTTCTAATGGTTCATGTGTAAATTTTTATTTAATTTCAAAGTTTTAAAAACAAATGTTAATAAAAAAAAAGCCATGAAAATTACATTCTGCTATAAATTCAGAAACATTTTTCTTCCAAATCAAAATCCTCTAGACGCCAGTGCTGCCCAAAAAGTGTCAAATGGTCACATTGAATTAAAAAAAAATTGAATTTAGATCGATTAAATTGAATCCAGAAAACGAGGATTTTTTAATTGAGAATATCCAAATTTAATTCATAAGGTTCAAATTAAATTCAGAATTGCCAAATTAAATTCAGAGAAGTCAAATTCAAACTAGAAATCGCTGATTTAAATTCAGAATGGTCAAAATAAATTCAGGATTAATCGATTTGGATTCAGAATAATTGAATTGAATTAAGAAAGTGTAGATTTGAATTCAAAAGGGTCGAAATGAGTTCAATAACTAAACTGAATTCAGCAAAAGAATCGATTTGAATTCAGACAACAATGATTTGAATTCAGAAAAGTCAAATTGGATTCAAAAGGAGTCGATATGAATTCAAAATATTAAAAATTGAATTCAAATTTGATTTGTGTTTAGAATAGCCAAATATAATTTAGAAATTGTTTCAAATTGAATTCGAAAAGACAGATTTAGTTCGGAAATCGCCGATTTGAAATTGATTGATTCAAAGTGGTGAAATTGAGTAAAACATTTAAATGTAATTCACAAAGTTTCGATTTCAATAAAGCAAAGCTCAATTGAGTCCAGAATATTTAAATTAAATTTTAAAAGCATAGACTTAACTTCAGAATTGTAAAATTGAATTCAGAGAGCGTCGATTAAAATTCATAGTGGTCAATTGGATTCCGGGATAGTCTAATTTAATTCAGAAAGCATCTATTTAATTCGATTTAAACTTAAATTTATTTTAAAAATTTTAGACTTGAAGTCAGTATGCTTAAATTGAATTCAGAAAGCCTTGACTTGATTTTAGACTGGTCCAATTGAATTGTAAAACTGAATTCGGAAAGCGCCGATTTGAATTCAGAACAGTCAAATCATATTCAAAAACAGTAGATTTGAATTTAAAATGATCAAATTGAATTCGGAATAGTCAAATTTAATTGAAGATGGTTTAATGCAAGGCCGTATTTAGGGGGGGTTTTAATATTTTAAATATTTTTTACTTCTATCGGTTTCTTTCTAAAAAGTCAAATATAAAAAAATAAACTTGAAATCTTAGTTACACTATGCGACCAGATCCGATTTGTTTTCTTTGAAATGAGGTTTGACTTTGGATACAAAAAGAGAAGGTGATGCTGAGCAATTCTGCATTTATTGTTTTTCTAGGTCACTAACTGTTTTTGATTTACAGTTTCGGGTTTAGGGCTGATTTGGAAGGGCATGATTCAGCCTATAATTTCTGGATTTCGAAGTTTGTAGCACGCCAAAATGGCCAAAAATTCTATTTTAGGATTTTCCATCCCATTTTTTCTAAAACGTGGCGTGATAGGAAATTTTTGAACTCAGATTCGTGTTCAGTATAAAAAATTCATTCACAAACACTAGGAACCATTTTATTCGCAAAGCCCATGTAGGGCAGTAGTAGTGGGTCAGCTCCAAAGTTCTAGGAAACAATCTTAAAATGTGATTAATTCTTTAACCCATTATTGCTCAGAGCACCCCGACTCGGAAGATATCTTTCAATGCAGTAACTGCACGAATTTCGGGAATATAAGCCAACCTCATCCGGATTCCTTATCATGGTCCAAATTCCCACTGATAATCATCATTTGAAAAAAATTAGCTTCTGACTATTTTTAGTACTTTTGGTAATTGTTTTGAGGTCGGCCTCATCATCAGTAATGGCAAGTCAATGTAAATTTTCTTCGAATGAAACCCCCCACCCCCCTCCCCCCCGAAAAAAAATCCTGGCTACGGCCCTGGTTTAATGAATTCAGAATGTTCAAATCAAATTTAAAACCGTCGATTTGTATTTAAAATGTTCAAAATCAATACAGAAAAGTAAAATTTAATCCAGGAAAGTCAAATTGAACCCAGAGAGCATCGATTTGAGTTCGGAATACTAAAATTGAATTAAAAAATCGTAAATTTGAATTCAGAATAACCATAATTTATTCAGAAGAGCTAAAATGCATTCAGCAAAGCCGAAATGAATTCAGAAGAGTCAAATGAAGTTCCCAACTACTTTTCTTTAGAGCGATCTAAATCAACGATACCATTTTTCAGAAGGGTTTCAGCGCAAGCAATACTACTTAGTACTGACTTTGATTCAGTGATTATTATAAAAGATCTTCTTCAGAAAGTATTACACAAAGTATAGGGGAAAATATCTCGGAAAGAAAAAATCTGATGTTGCTTGGTGTAATATTCAAAGAAAATCACTGCAGATATTTGTTTAAGCAACTGAATATTTTTTATCCAAAAAAAAAACAAAATCAAAAGAAATTAAAAAAAATCACCGCGATAATCTATAGTGCATACTGCATCATGGTATATGATACTCAGGCCACATATTCATGCAGCATACACCGTTATGGTATAAAAAACGAAAAAAAAAAGCAAAACTATAGACATTTTGCAGAAGGTAAACGCCTCTTCATTGCATGTACGTATCAACTGGGTGCATACCATGGAATAAATTTATATGAAGCACCTGTGACTTCTTTATGCACCAGAGAGTGCAAATTTCGCATTGCATTGCAACACAGGCAGACAGACAGAAATACAGTCAAACAAATTGTTAATTTTTTATACACAATCCTTTTTATTATTACACTGGCTGGCTTCATTTCAATTCGCAAGTATGAGATGAGAGAGTGTGTTTGTATGCGTGTGGCATGTGGCTGCATGCTATGTATAAACGCCATGTTGTATGCAACGAAGTAAACATTTTTAATTGCATTTAAATACGACATTTATTTGCATGTAAAATTAACGCGCATGCAAATTATTTTATATGCGCACAGAGTAAAAACATAAATATTTTCACATGAATATGTGAAAATGTTTGTTGAGCGCCCACACACACACACATGCAGCACTAGTAATAGTATATGTACGTGTGCAGTAATGCGTTGACAGGGATGCATCAGCATCATAGTCATCATGATCGTTCGTCGTCATGTTGTTGTGAGCGCTTTGTGGTTTACGTGGGTTGTATTAACATTTTGACTGTAGACAGACACACAGACGACAAACAGACAGCTAGATAGACAAATGTTAAAAATTTGTGGCTTTTATGCTATAAAAATAGTATAGTATATATTCGTATATAAATAAATGTCGCATGGGAGTTTCTCCCCCCCACACTCACAATTTGCTGTCATTACAACCTTGAATTTTTCAAGTGTGAGAAAAACAACATAGAGAAGATTTTTTTGCTTGACTTTAAAAACTTATGAAAGTTTTTTTGTGGAAACTTAAATAGCTCAGTTTAGTTCTTGAAATTGAATATACAAAAGTTCAAATATATTAAATTTCTCAATACAATACAATGAAAGATAAAGTATCTTTATAATTTTTGCATAACCTAATAAGCAAAAACAATAAGTTGCTCAAGGCATCAGTAACTAAACAACGTAGGTACTAAATGGCAACCACAGTTATAAACTTAGATGCAAATCCATACATACATACATATATTTATCTATGCATTTGTAATGTATCTGCTTTGAAACTGACACTTTGATATTGCTGCGAGTTACTGTCAATTTGTATATGGCAATGGCAACTAAAATGGCCTCAAATATCTGTAGTAAAATTGTTGCTGCTGCTGGGTATTTACTCTATTGCTGTCATGTATCTGTTGTTGTATCTATTTACGTTTTAGCTGAGTTGCACAGCTCTTAGCTACCGATTATTATGAATGTAATAAATTTATATGTCAAAACCACTTTTTGATATATGCTTGTATAGTTAATGCCATTATAGTTAAATAAAAGTTTGTATGTTTGTTATTCGCGAAATATAATATTTCAACTGACTTCAGATGCTAAATGGAAATGGCTAGAGGAATATTAACCATTAGTGACATGACACCTCAAAAGTGAAAAGTTTAGATTGTAAATTTTAGAAGTGACTAAATTTGTTATCGGTAAAAGAACGATTCCGGCTGCTTCAAGTACTGAAAACTATACTTTAAATTTTTTGAACTGAAAAGAACAAAATATCCCAATAAAAATATTGAAAAAATCTCTATAAATATTACTGATTCCAGATTATTTAAGAACCATGAGTGTTTTTCTAAGTAATTGTGTGCGTAAACTTTGAATCTAGCAACAAAATTTTAAGAAAATCGACTTTTTTGCACTATTGGGTTAAGATTTCTTGAAATTCTGACGTGATGCGCATGCAGCGCATAAAATTGCCTAGAAACCCACTTATTATTTTGAAAAAACTTTTAAATACATTGATTTCGCAGAACTGTGTACGTAAACGATGAAAGGACAAACACTATTAATTTATTTTAATATTTAAAGTTTACTTAACAGAAATTCAAGCTTCCAGGTCTGCCAGAATGCTGTTGAAATCTTCTCAACTTTTCCGCAAATATCTATATCTAAACCATTATGGTGATTGCTTTTGAATTAAAAGATTTTTTTAAAAACCGAAAAAATTCACCCACTTCTCTTCTTCTGCATTTTCTGGATCTCCTAATACTCGTATTCTAGTATAAGATTGAAGTAGCTTATAATGTAAGTTATAAACTTTGATATCTCATCGAAGGAAATTTGGTTTGAGGAATAATGATTTAGAAAGGAATAAGAAATAAAGTAGGAATAGTTACAGTGAATAAATCGAGCATTCTTCTTAAAATAATTTAGAGCTTAGAACTGTAATCTGAAAATAAAATATAAGCCCCTATATAGGAACCCAAATTTAAGACTTTGCAGAAAAAAAAATAGACCCGAATAACAATCCCTTGGCCTTATTGAACTTATTCAGTAAAAAAATTATGTGTCTGCGGCCACTCACAGTAGACGTGAAACTTTGTTGTTTATTTGAAAATTATTAGAGAACATTTATAACAAATTCAGTTGAAGTTTTTGCAGTATTCTTCCCTCTATTTTTTTTGTTGCTTTTCTTCTGTTGATACTCTCTACACTTATCGACACAAATACGACGTAATATACGTATGTAAAAAAAAAGAGTAAAGTTCCGCTATATGCAATCAAGCAGACGCAACTAGGTGAGATCTCTCACTAAAGAACAAGAATAAAATTGCACGAAGTCGACTCTCTGCATGATTGTATGCAGCCGATCCCCATATGACTTCGTTTCGCTAAACACCAACAACCAGTGTGGCCAACTTTTGTTTTTCAAAAACCGCTAAAATGAAGTTTTTAATCTTCGTATTTTCTTTAATAAAGCGTTAAATTTTTTTCCTTTTAAAAGTGCAATAAAACTCAATACATTTAAACTTTTTCACTAGTACATGCAAACATCTGTTGCAAAATTTTCGATTTACCCACGCTAAATAAGTTTCACTTCAAAAATTCAGAAGCCCTACCTAAAACAGTGCTAAGCTAAGGCTTGCAATCTCAAAATAAAATAGGATTCTTCTAATTAAAGATCTAAGTTTAAGCCTTGAATTCTTGAATAAATAAATAAATTCATAGATATATAAATAAGATTCGAAAGCAATCGCCATGCAAGATCTAGTCACGAAAGGCTAAAAAGACGTGAAAACTTATAAGATCCAAACTTCGATAAATCTGAGAGGACGACTAAGACTCCGTAATATCTTAATTGAGACCTGAATATCCAGATTTTTTAAATTTTTTTCTGAAAACGTTTTTGTTTCATAGAGTCACAGTATATATATATTCACTCGCACTCTGAAGAAAATCTCATTTCTATAGGCATCAGAAGGTTTTTGGTAATGCCGTCTGCTAAGACCGAGTACTATTTTTGGATGGGAAAGTTTTCCACATAGTTCTATAAATCAAATAGTTCAAGGCATAGGCAAAATGGTGAGAATCGAAATAGAAGCTATACACAGTCTATTGAGGGTCAGACCTTAGCATATATGTATATTGCTCAACCTTATGTTATGTTAGGTTGGAGTGGCTGTCGAGAGGCACACTTAGGCCTGAACGGCCCATTGTGATTAGTGTTGATTCGATACCCACATAGTATCGATGCTACCGAAAATATCGGAAAAAAGTATCGAATACTCGTTTAAAGAGACAAATTACTCTTTTTTTAAGTGGCTGTCAAGGAAAACATTCAGGCCAGAACGGCCCATTGTGATACAACATGGTTGAGCCTACAGTTTACACTACTCAACACGAGTTTTTCGCCAATAAATCATGGTTTTGAGATATTTCCACGGGAAACACGTGAATCATATAGAAATGACGTTACTTTAATTTATAATAGAAGGAAAACTAATCAACAGATTAAAGCTTGTTAAAAATATTTTATTTTAATGAAAAGGTTTCAATAAACATTATGTTCTACATGCCTGGCCGGAAATATCTTCTAGAACTTCAATACGGTACTGCAATATTGGCATACATTGAAATATTGCAATATGGACTGAAATATTTTGAATAATTCTGCAGTAGAATTTTGAAATATATTATTGATTGCTGTAAAATATTGTAAAATGATCCACAATTTTAAATATTGTGTAGCAATATTTCAGTTTTTTAAATAAATATTTTCCAAAAGTATTGAGTATCCGATACTGACCCTTTTTGAAGTAAAATATTTATGTTATAGCATCGAGTAAAAAAAGCACTTGAATCGAATGAAAAGTATAGAGTTTTTACTTGTATTTACTTGTACCGAATCATCACTTATTGTGATACCACATAGTTGGACCTACAGTTTAACGCCGATTGCGAATGGCGGTGTGGCAATTTTTTATCGGCTTGGTGGTTTTGTCATTACCAAACAATGTGTGTACTTGTGCACTATCTTATAATTCTCATACACTTCATATTGATAGTGAATATAAGAAAGTTATGAAAATTAACTATCAGACGAAGACGGGAATCGAACCCGAACCTCCCAGATGAAAGTCTAGTGCACTACCCACTAGACTATGGAGTTCGTCAACCTTACTTGACCATTCAAACTATGGAAGATAGACCGATGGTCGAGAAGGGCCATGCTAGGCAGCCATTCTATATCGGCTAGGGTATATCACAATTTTCCTTAAAAATGTTCTGTTTTTTTTTTTTCAGTTTTCTCTGAAATGACATCCATCGAAATGACAAAAACTTTATATGAAAATTTATGCCTATACTGAAATTTTTTAAGTTCGGTCATGATTGATTTATATTTTTATCAGATGCGATCAATCTCAGACCTTCCGAATAGCAACACAGACTTGTGCTCTTAATAAGTTTTATATATAGTATAAATATTTCTCCCGCACAAAATCGGGAAGAAAACTTATCAATAAGCAGTAGATACTTTTAGAATTATTATGAATAGAATTTTGGCAATGTAACTGCAAGCGACATAAATAAATATGAAAATTAATCAGAGCAACAAGAGATGGACACAAGAGGACAGACAATTAAACATTGGCACACACAGGAAGTGATAATTGGAATTGATGAGGAAATTTAATATGTCGTAAATAAATATAACAAATGAAAATTGCTTTAAAAGTGCTATAAATAGAAATAATTACTAAAATAAATGACATATAGTATTAATTTTTAATATGTAATTATTATTGTGTGGAAGATTTTAATATAGTTTGATATAATTTTAAAATGAAAAAAAAAACAACGTAACGTTAGAATTCAAATTGGCGCACAATTATATTTTTTTGAAATAAGTTTACTGTCAAATCAATTCCCCCCAAGAAAAATAAAAATTACTGCTTTGACTCGCTCCTGCTGTTCTATTGTGTTCATAAACCACACCTTGTCACCTTGCTGCCTGTTTATTCATTCCCCTATCAAAATAGGGTAACCAGATTTTCAAAGAAAAAATGAAACAAAAAAACGAAAGGTGTTGCAGCAAAACGTGTGTATTTGCAGCTGGTGGAAGAGAAAATTTACACACCCTCATGATGAGATACTACAAAAATAGAAGGCAATACAGCAACAGGAATTGTGACAACAATACAACAACAATGTCTGCTAGAAAGAATATGCCTCAAAAATGTTGATATAGTCTGAGGATAAACCATTTTTTCAAAACAATTACATAAGTTAGAATTAAAAAATTTTGTTTTTTGTTTTTTTTTTTTTTTTTTTTTGAATTAGATAACGATCAGTTGAGGGTTAAGGTATAGAGTAGAGGAAAAAAGAGGCACGTGCCATTGAATATTTTTGCAAAATGCTCGTTTACTTAATCTTTTGTTAGTATTTAAAAACAGGAATTGAAAATGATGCTCAATCAAAAATCTACAATGATAATGGTAAAGAAAAAATGTCATTGACAGTAGAAAAACAATTTGGCTATATTACATTTTTTTCTAATGAGGAGGACAGCTGAAATTTTTATATGAAGCTAAAGCAAACGGGATCAAATTAGAAAATCTAAAATCCAAATAAATCACGATGCCATGATAATATAATAGTTCTAGGAGCAAAAGCGGGAGATTGTTCAGTTGAAGAAGTATAAAACACAGAAATATTGAATTGTAAGAAAAAATTTTGGATCATGCATTAACTGGGGATTGAAGGATTAATCCATTTGTTGAAATTACTCAACAATAAAATTTATTAAAATAAAAAATAATAATAAAACTCAGGCCTAAACTGGCTGAACATTCTTTCGCCGATAGCTTTGATGAGCCAAGAAGATTTACATTTTTTTCTAAGGTAGTTCTAAGGTAGTTTTCAGATGCTACACATATTTGAACTCAAAGGTTTTTGTGAAGAATTAGGAGTAAAGTCTTTCACTCAAAAAAAAAAAAAAAGAAGGAAAAGAAAAACAAATAACAATCGATTAATCTAAATATTTATAATATGAAAATAACGAAAAATCCAAAATTTCTCCCCTCCATCCCAAAGTTGTAGTTATGATAGGTGAAAAATCAGTGCGCGCAGCATGCAACATATAGTAATTTCTTTACCATATGCCACACTGACGCCATAAACATAAACGCCACACACTGTAATGCATACATAATCTAAACATGTATAAAAGAAATACAACAACAACAACATTTGACATTTCATAAAAGGCAAGAGAGAAAAAATTTTTATAGTTTATTGCCACTATGAATAATGCGTCTAGCCATTGAGCATCATCCAAAGAATACTGGCTATGAAAGAGGGCGCAACAACAACAGCAAAATGCAGCATAACTTCAATAACTAAGCAATAATAAAAAGAACAACAACAACAACATCTCCCAAGTTGAAGCAGCAACATTAAAAGCGCATATTGAAAGTTGTTAATACAAAAACAAAAAATGATGCAGCTCATTTGTGTTGCACGTATGTAAGTACGCCACACAAATGCAACCATGTGTTGGTGTTCCCATTTGCACTCTGCAAAAAAAAAGGGATGAATTCACAATTTTCTATTTCAATAATTTTTCCAACACTTAAAGGAATTGTTGTAATTTTATACTTGTTGTTTTTGTTGTTGTTATTGTTGTTATGATTATGTGTGATATGAAACACGTGTGTTTTTTTTTTTTCTTTTCTACTATACAAAATCCCTGGTTTACACTCGCGCTCCCAGTATCTCTGCATTTCCCCCTTTCTGATGATATGAGATTCTACGGTGTTCCCTGGCGTTTTTCTTGTTGTTATTAAAAACAATTTATGAATTATGAGTTTTTCATATATTTTTTTTTTCATACTCATCACTTATTGCTGTTGTTGTTATTGTCATTGTTTATAATTTGAGTGATGGAAAAGCTGCGATTAAAAATAATTATCACAAGCGGTTGGATTGGGTCGTGTCGGATTGGTGTCTACGTCTGAAATATATTCCTTTGGGTTTGAGTTGCTGTATGCTGTTTATTTTTCATGGACTTATTATTTTGGGATTAAAAAAACATAAAACGCAAAAATAAAATAATAATAATAATAATGTGTATGTATGTATGTATGTAATGTTGTAGTACCTTTTAATATTGAATTAAAATTCAAGTGCATGTTTGAAAATTTTTGTATGAAATGGAATTAAACCAAAGTTTAAAGTGGCATTAAAATTGGTTTTGTGAAAACAATATTACAATTTTTAAAAGCTCATAAATGCTGAATTACACTCACAGGAAAACCAACAGGGAATTAACAAGAAACTCTTTGATTCCAATAAGGAGTGAGATTGAAAAAATCTTAACACACGTTTTACCTAATAATTTTTATTGGGTGTAAAATTTAAAAATTTCTTTGATCCAGTTATCTTTGAAAAATATGTCAGTTGTTATTTTTAATGACAAACATGTTGATTTATTGTGAGTTTGATCAAAATGAGTCAAGAAAAAGAAGAAAGTCTTAAAATTATTAAAAATTTTCAAAAAAATTCTAATTGGTCCTACAAAAAATTGGCCAAAGAATTGAAGGTCTGTCGCTTCCAATGTTATTAAACAATTTCAGGAGAATTTGACCATCGATAGGAAACCTGGTTCGGGAAGAAAACAAGGACCACATGATATTATGAAAGCCAAGAAAATAGAAAGCATATTAAAAAGATCTCCAAACACATCTGGTAGAAAAGCTGCCCGGTTAGCCCAGTGCTCTGATTATTTGGTGCGAAAAGCTAAAGCCAATGCAGGTTTCAAAACATACAAAGTCCAAAAAGTTCCAGACAGGAATGCTGCAAGAAATTTAGACGCCAAAAGTAGGGCTCGGAAATTAAAATTGAATTTCATACAAAAATATTCATGTTGTATAATGGACGATGAAACATATGCACTGGCAGATTTTACGCAGCTTCCGGGTCAAAATTTTTATGTTGCTGATGCTCGAGGAAATGTAGAAGAACAATTTAGAATCCAAAAGCAGACAAAATTTCCTAAAAAATTCCTGGTATGGCAAGCTATATGCAGTTGCGGCAAAAGAAGCAAGTCATTTGTTACTGTGGACACTATAAATACCGAACTATACATCAAAGAATGTTTGAAAAAAATACTTCTTCCTTTCATAAGAGAGCACAATGTGTTCACATATTTTGGCCCGATTTATGAACGATTCATGTCACTACGGCAAGAAAGCTCTGGAGTGGTATCAAAGTAATTACATAGTTTTTGTACCAAAAGAGGCCAATCCTCCAAATTGTCCGGTGCTAAGACCAGTGGAGAGATATTGTGCTCTTGTGAAAAGAAACTTAAAGAGCACAAAAAAGGTGTCCCAAAATATTGAAGATTTTGAAAGGAGATGGGCAAACTGTTCCAAAAAGGTGTCTGAAACAACTATCAAATCTCTAATGGAAGGCTTACCAAAAAAGTTATATTTTTCTGTAATCAATTATATAAAAAAATCTCAAAACTCTAAGATCAACCGTTTTAAAATTATTGAATTTTATATATGTTAAGATTTTTTCGATCTCACTCTTAATTTTGCTTAATGAGTTTGCAATTATAATGAAATATTTGATATCAAAGTAGAAAAACTTTGAATTGAGTTATAAAGAGAAACCATATTAAATTTAACTACGACTCAACTTTGAAATAAAAACTTTTCTAAAAAAAAATCCCACATATAATGCTTTGAAAGAAAAACTAAATTTAAGTTTTAACCGGGTATATCGAACTTGAAGCTTCGATCCAGTTAGAGCCGTTAATGCCGTTTTAATAGTTAGGTTAGGGTGAAGTAAAGTGCGCCGTCCATACGCACACTTCAACAATCTGAAGAATACCGGTAGAAAATTTGTAAAACAATGAAAATGTAAAACAATGAAATGTCAAACGATGACGCATCTAAGTTGTTAGCTATCGAAAAGAGTATAAAGTGATATTTTTTGCTCGTCTTTTAATTCCCCTTCCCCTGTTCTTTCCTGCCACAAAGTTTTTTTTGTAGCAAAGAAAACATGAGCAGGCACTGAGAGAATTGACGTCAAGATCGGACGTTTTTTGATATTAATGTATGAGAATCGGCCACATTCTATACAGGCAGAGACGTCGACGTCGGCTTTCTCAGTGTCATATGGTGTGCTCTATGGTTTATATTAGCATTTTCCTACCTCGCAGCTGTTCAAGCTTAATCACAATCACATGCATTTCTTTACACAATTCCAAAATTTGACCCATACCGAGAGCTAAAGGCTCTGGTGCATAGAGTCCGTTGTGTACGTGAGAGCGAAGTATACATACAACTGACAACTACTAAAAAATATATCGATGGTCATACTTTTATCCCTCGTATGTAGTTTTTCACCACTCTTCGAAGAGACGACATAAGGAATATGTAAAATTGGGTTTTAAATCATTTTAAATAAGAAAAAAATCTTTTTGGAATTATTTTTTTTTTATTCCGTTGGCAACGTATGCTTTGTGTCACCTCTCTCCTTCGCTTACTTCGTGTCAGTTGTATACTTCGCTCTCACGTACACAACGGACTCTATGTGCCAGAGCCTTTACATGCTTACACGTCAAAAAAGAGAAGAAAAAGAGGGGTTCAGAAATCTACAGAGGGAATCGAGATGGGAATTGAACACACTATCCTTGGTAGATCTATATTATCCTTCCCACTGAGACGTTATAGAAATGACGGTATCATAGGATACAAATTTCAAAAATTGTACTTGGACTCTCCTCATAGCATTTGGAGCTCCTGAAGTAGCTGAGACCCAGAAGAACTACAATATTATTACAACTCCCAAGCCCCATCCACATAGCAAACTAGAACTTCAGGAAAATTATGTAAGTTATGCTTCCGAAAAAGCTTCAAAAATATATATTTTTTCGATAAAATTTAATTACATTTTTGTGGTAGGTACAGAATGTTCCAACACACACTTTCCATACAAAAAAAAACACTCCTAGAATAAAAAGAAAATATATATCAGGGAGATAAAATCTACCCCTCTCCCCTTTCTTTATACTAACTGCACAAATAACTAATCTTTCTAAATCAATAAATCCACACATACGTTCGTTGCAACGACGGCAACGTTGGCACACTGGCACAAAAGTGCACTTTCAATACAATTCACGCTCATTTCAGCTAAGTACATTCACAACAAAAGAAATCTAATCAAATTGCAAAACATCTGTCGCATGATAATCGAGTAAGCGAGCGACCGAACAAGGCAAGCAGAATAAACAGGAGCGGCCCATATACAATAGCAGGACATATGAGTACTTAATGGGCGCCTCGGAGTTATCCGTGGCTGCTTGCTTTAATTTGACATAGCCCAAAAAAAGAAAGAAAGAAAAAAAAACAAAAATGTAAAATATAAATATCCCTGGTGTATTTCAATGTTTATACCATTGGGGTAGTACAAAAGCGAGTGAGGTTGCACACAGAAATACATATGTACACAGGGGTTAAAAATAACAACAACTATGCAGCCATGCAGTTTTTTCTTTCATTATTATTATTTTTTTTCTTTTTGACAAAAGTGCACTTCATAATTAGTTGTCGTACTCATTTATCGTAGTGGTGGTGTGGCTGCTGTTGCTGCTGAAAGATCGGGAAGGAAAGTATAGGGGAGGGGAATAGGTATTTATTTAGGTACCTCGTTATAAATTTTGAAAGATTTCATATTTCATCATCATGTTGATATTTTTACACGTCGACTCATTAACACTTGAGCTGAACATTTATGATTAGTAGAGGGAAGTTGAAGTTTCGTATAAAAATGCAGGATGTAGGCTATTATTATTATAGTGAAGCATGTGTGTGTGTGTGTGTGCGTTGTTATAAAATAGTTAATGAGGCAAGACACTGCCGTACATGGAATTAAGGAATTTTGTCGAAATATTTTTAATTATGTGGTTAGAAAAATTTATGTTAGTTTAACGAATTTTTAGAAATGACCATAAAATTCCAGATAAATGTGTGGCGTAAAAATATTTTATGCAATGCTGCTTACGCTAATCAGTACTTAATATAAATATGTGGTGTAGAATTTCGTCAGTGAGAAAGTGAGTACAAAAATTATGCTCAATTTCTGAACGCAATTTTGACAATTTTAGAGGAAAAATGCGATTTGTGTGAGTTTTCAGAGGTTAGTGTAAAAATGTTTAGTTTTTCCTAGGAGTTTATATATATGAAGAAGAGAAGGGGAGAGGAAAGGGGCGAAGAGAGAGAGAAGATAAAGAGTGAGGGAAGAGGAAAACAAAAAAGAAAGAGGATGGAGGTAAAAGAGATGGAAAGCAAGGAGAAAGGAGAAAAAGGGGACGAGGAAGAAAAAGGGACGAGGAAGAAAAGGGGATGGGGAAGAAAAGGGGAGCAAGAAGAAAAGGGGAAGAGAAGATAAGGGGAAAAAGAAAAGGGTAAGAAGAAAAGGGTAAGAAGAAAAGGGGAAGAAGAAAAGGGGAAGAAGAAAAGGGGAAGAAGAAAAGGGGAAGAAGAAAAGGGGAAGAAGAAAAGGGGAAGAAGAAACGGGGAAGAAGAAAAGGGGAAGAAGAAAAGGGGAAGAAGAAAAGGGGAAGAAAAAACGGGGAAAAGGAAGAAAAGGGGAAGAGGGAGAAAAGGCCAAAGGAAAAAAGGGGCGCGAGGAAGGAAAGACACGAGAAATAAAAAGGAAAACGAAGAAAATGGGACAAAAAGAGGCGCTAGGAAGACGACGAGAAATAAAAAGAGACGAAGAAAAGGCATGGAGAAAAAAATGTGATGAGGCAGAAAGGGGGGGAGGGGGGAGGAAGAAACGGAAAAGAAAAGGGAACGAGGAAAAGGCATGGAGAAGAAAATGTGATGAGGCAGAAAGGGGGAGGGGAGGAGTAAATGGGAAGGAGGAAGAAACGGGGACGATGAAAAAACGGAGACGAAGAAAAAACGGAGACGAAGAAAAAGTGGAGGCGAGGATGATAAAGAAAGAGTAAAGAAAAGGAAGAGAAAGTGAAGAGGCAATGATAGTGAAGGAGATAAAACAAAGAAAGGCAGAAGAAAAGTTGGGAGAAAGGAAAGGTTAAAAGAAAGATAAGGTTTGAGGTAAAGGAAAATAATAAGAAAAGGAAGAAATCAAAATTTTTCACAGAATTTTTGTTGATAACTATGAGTGGAAGTATCGTTTAAAGGCAACCAAGTTAGAAAAAAGCAGACGATTCTATTTTTTTTTTTTTTTTCATTATCATTAGATGAGGTTTATGTAGTAATAACTTTTAAAAAAGGTGACTTAGAAGTAGAATCTACAGCTTTTGTTCACCAATTACCAATTATTATTTTAACGATGGGACGATCCGAAAGTCAGGCACTGCGGCCAGCAGAAATTTGTATTTGTGTATTTTTTAGGCTCTGAGTTTCATAAGAAGTTGTGAATGCTTTATTGAAAGGATGAGAGTTTAATCTACAAAACCTAAACCACAACAGGCCAACACTTTCTGGCCCCAGTAATCTATCAGGATTAATCTACCACTAGCAGATTCAAGGGAGAAGGAATGAGACTGTTGCTCATGGTATAATGTAATACCGTATAGGAAAATTGTGGATTTTAGTAACACCCTTCAAATGTGCTACAAACAAGATTTTATAAACTTAAAAAGCAGTACAGGCTTAGATGAGTTTGAATGCAAACCACTCTGCTAAACGTAAATAAAGTTATTCCGCCAAAGAGCAAAATAAAACACAAAAGATTACAATTTCGCGGTGAAATCAAGTTTACTTTTCTGATGGTTTCAAACCAGAATTTTTTCTCTATGATTTTAAATATACTTATTTACTAGGTGAATGTGAATAGCAATAATTTCTAATAAAAAAAGCACTCATGTTTCTATGAAAAAATAACAAGGTTCATTCATTCTTTAATTTATACTATGCCATCAAATGCATGAAGAGTGAATGCATTTATCAACACTGTTGTTCCATACTTGTTCTGATACTTTTTTATACAACATTTGTGTACTGCCTGCCTCCCGTCACCGAGGGAATGCAGCAGCAATATCACAGGGAACTCTCTCATCTACCCTCCCTCCTCCCCTTTGCATCTACAGGGAAGAATGCAAAAGTGAAAAACCGCACAATTACGAGGGCATTGTTCGAAAGTGTCACTACTATGGTACTTCTACTACTAAATACTAAAAACCATCGAGAGAGCAACGCAGCAATACAGCAACAAAATATACGCTGCGGAAACAAAAGCACACAGCAATTAGGTTGCGGTGACACAAAAGAACCTTTTTAACACTTTTGTATTGAAAAATGGTGAGTGGGGAAAACAAAACAAAGCAAAAAACAAATAATGAATTGTACCAAAAACAAAAAAAAAAAGTGTATGAAAAATGATACCATCAGCAAAATAAACATGAAAAATAACAGATTAAAATCAACGCAATACGAATGAATGAATCGCAACAAAACAACGAAAAAAAAAAAAAACAACAAGCACGAAATGAAAGGATTTTTGATTTTAACGACACAACAACGAAGAGCAAAAAAAAAACAAAGAAAGAGAGTACCAACCAACCAAACAAAAACGCCTAAAACTATGCTAAAAATTAGTGATTTTTTTGTAGACGTACATCCATGTAAAACTATTAGATTTTTTCAAATATTTCCGACAAATGCAAATTTCTAGTTTTTAAAAGAAAATTTGTTTCATTGGCAGAAAGAAAAAAAGAGTAGTAGAAAACGTAGTAGAAAATGTAGTAACAAAACGTACTTAATACTAAAAAGTATGTTGTTTCTGAGGCCTATTTTAACGAAATAACCTACGTTTTGCTCGCTGTGCTAAATTGATTGATGATGATTTGTGCTTTTGCAATGTTCAACTTTTATTTTCCATTTTAGGCGTCGATAAGGAAAAACTGGGGAAGAAGATGAAAAAAGGGGCAGACGGGAAAAGTGGATAAAAAAACAAGGGAAAAGGGGTCGTTTATGTTAAGGCTTTTACTTTTAAGACTCTTTTTATTAAGCGATAAACATTTTCATCTTTTTTTTTGTTTACATTTTTATTGCCAAAGCTTCAAGTTTTGGCTGCAACACTATTTGCTGGCTGGTTCCCATCATCCCCTTTTCCCCTATCTGATGTGAAAATTTTTTAGTGACATATTGGCGTCATTTTCTATTTGGTTGTTGGGTTTCTTTTTTAAGCAATATATGTACGCCAAATGACGACTTTACAATTTTACGCTTCAAGTCGCCTAGGTTTTGTTTGTTTCACTTTATACACGAGGATTGATTAGTTTTACCTTTGGCTGAGAGCTAGTTGTAGCCCATGATGAACTCACATACATACTCACCCCCACCCGCACGCACGGTATTTCAGATTAATGGAAAGAGTGACTGCCTTGAGGTTGTTGAAGAGTTTTAGCATTTGAATGGCACCTTCTTTTTGTTTTGTGTTCTTTGTGCATGGGGAAAATGATTGGTTTGAAAAATGTTAAGGTCAATGTGTATGGACAGTTGTGGTATGGTTCAAAAAGTATGTAGTGGTATGGCTACCTTTTTTAAGTTTCAGTACTTTTGTGTTTTTATGTATAAAATTAACTTAACTTACGTGACATGTCAAATATATTTAAGAAAAAATGTTGAAAGTACCTGCAAAAAAGGAGAGAATAAAATAGCATTAATATTTATGACTTTCAAAATTAACTGTTATATATTTAAGTAAAGAAAGAGTTTTTTTTTTTTAATACATATATAGTTTTAGGCAAATGTTTCCTCAGGTATGAAATTAAATGATTTTCCCACACTTTAACACCTTTTCATATAGCTAACTCTTCAATTTCTTTCTATTTTATCATCCTATAACAATTTACTTCTATAGAATCACAGTGGGGAAACGTGCAGAATGATATTCGTACTACACTCGGCCTTACAATACACCCACAGACATGACCACCAGTTATAATGGACATAGCTGTCTGAAATTCTGCAGAATTTAGGATGTGTGGCCAACCAAAATCCTGATGTGCAGCTTGAATACTGTCAAAAGTAAACAAAACTAGCAACATAATTTTAAATTTAGCAATACTAAATAGAAAACGTCAATTCAAAAAGAGAAAAGGAAAGAGGAAATACCTCCATCACTCTACTTCTATGCTCTTTCATCTCATTCAAGCATTTACTACTTTTCCCCATATTTTATGCTGAGTCCAAACGGCGAAGTGAAAAGCATTTCTTAGTCAATTTTTACTCCAGTAGGTTTGCCATTGACAGCGAAGAGATGGCGCCATACAGAAAAATTTAAATTGAAATTTTGATTTTTGACTGTTCCAGCCATTGATCTCGGGCACCCTGCGTAGCAGTTCAGCATACTAACCGCTAGGCTACGACGACCATCTCGAACATGCAACTAACGTGATAAATCGCCAAAGAGGACGTAATCGCTCACTGGAAGCATATGGGGCAAAGATAGAGAGACGCTACTCACCTGCACATACAAAGCAATCAGTAGGTTAGTAGTGAACTACGTCCCTTCGTCTGGTCACCATTACACAGTGGAAATGCCCACAGGTGACTCAAAACGCAACCATTCGAACTATAACTGGATGCCACATGATGTCAAACGAAGATCATCTCCACGATGAAGTCAGCATACTGAAAGTACGTGAACACAATATACTGCTGACAAGGCAAAGCTTAATAGCACGTCACCAATTCTCACACCTAAACCACGCTTTCTTGGAGCTACCACAACCACCTCGGACATTGTGAAATGATCTGAATATATTTAATAATGAAATAGGTCATCTCATTACCGACCAATGATCTACCAAACAGCTCTAAAGGCACCGCACAATGAAGCGGTAGAAACAGCCTTAAAAAAACAGGCAATCAAATGTTGTGCTGGGTGACAGGCCACCTCCGCTCAGGCTGGAGCAAAATGCTCAAGCACTACATGTCGCGAATAGATGCTGATATTGCTGACTGCTGCTTCCAGTGCAACCGAACCCCACACCAAGGCCATAGTCAGAAATTTTTTTAGCGGGGGGTTTTCATTCGAAGAAAATATTCATAAATAATTTTTATCAAACTGATTTTTAAATACAATAAATTAAATCGATGATACATTTGACGGACACTATAAAATTAAAATTTTAGGAAAAATTTTCCGATTGTTTTTAATCTTAACCTCAAAAAAATGGCCAATGATAAGGAACCCGGATGAGGTTGGCTTATATTCCATAAATTCGTGAAGTCACAGCATTGAAAGAGATCTTTCTAGTCGTGGTGCTCTGAGCAATAATGGGTTAAAAATTAATTACATTTTAAGATTGTATCCTAAAACTGCATGGGTTTTGCTAATAAGATGGTTTCTAGTTTTTGCGAAAGATTTTTTCACGTTGAACACGAATCTGTGGTCAAAAACTTCCTATCATGTCACGTTTTAGGAAAAAATGGGGTTTAAGCAAGTCTAATTTTACAAGGATCCGATAATTTTTTCTATTTTTTATTAATTTTAAACTCAGGATCAGAACCCCCAAAACCTCCCCCCTAAATACGGTCTTGCCCCACACGATACACAGCAAATACACGAATGACCGGCTAGACTAACAGACTTGAACCCAATAGCTCTATGGATCAGACCGACAGACGTTGCCCAATTCCTGGGCTTGGAACTGATAGACTTCAACCATATATTAAGCTGATAATAATTTGGATATATCTACAAGAACAACAACAACTTCGCTTTACTGAAATTATTTGCTCGTCTTTCCTTTCACTTTTAAATTTTTTTAAATCTTATTTCTTTTCTCTCCAATTTTTTCACTTCTATGTTTCTTTCACTTTCCCTTGCATTCCTCTTTCCTCTCACTCTATTTTACCTTCATTCCTCACTTTTCTCATACTCCACATTTTTCACTTTTTTAACTACACTTAAAAATATTTCTGATACACATCATGCTCGCTTCGTCGTTTGTGAGACGTGACTTTTCAACTAATTACAATATTATGCTTACAATATCCACAGTATCCAGTTGGTACCCAATTTCACAGTACATTCACTACCTTACAATGTATAACCGTAAAAGTAGTAGGTATGTACTTAGTAGCAGAAATCATATTCCAAATGCTAAACATAAATTTTAAGTAGGTACATGCTAACAATTTTTCATATTCCTTTATTTACCTACATTTTTTATTCTATATACTATTACATTTTTAATGCTTTTACTACAATTGCTACAAAAAAATAAGAAAGTAATTATCGTTTATCACTTGTTTCCTTGAAAATGGAATGGAAAAATTATAAAAAGTACTTTTTTGTTACTTTTCATAATAAATTTGAATTTTATGCTTTTTTTTTATATAGGTGATAAAGTTTCTTTTATATTTCATAATTTATTATTATTCATTATGGATTTACTTTTTTTCGAAAAAATAATAAAAATAAATTTTTAAAGAAAAATAAAATATATATTTTATATAAGAAAAAACGTAAAGTGATAGAGAATGAGGCAATGTCGGTTGCAGCTTTTCCAAAGTGTGAGAAATTCCAGAGCCATGTCATTAAACTTTGTAAAATATAACGTAATAATCCCATATTAAATGTGCAATTTCTTCAACATGAAAATATGAATATTAAAAACATATATGAATGGCGGGTCATTACATTATCACCTATATTCAACTCCCTCTCTTTTCAAAAAGTTGTTATTGAATGTAAGTTACGATATATTTATAATCAACTGCGAATACCCCTAATACCTTGTTGCTCTCATTGCTGTTCATTTTGCATATCTCAACAAACGAAACGCGTCGTGCTTCTCAAAGATTAAAGTCTGGTTTACAGTGTGGCCAACTTTTGTTTCTCAATATCAGCTAAAATTAAGAATACATCGCGTATTTTCATTAAAAAAGCGCTAAATTTTTTTTCTCAATACATTTAAACTTTTTCACTAATACACGCACACATTTGCTACTTCTAGCCAAAGAAAATTTCTTTGATTTTTCGAAGATAATACATATTCTCAACTTACAAAAGTTTACTTGAATGTTTATGTTGTAAAATGAAGTAAAAAACTACAATGTTTTGATTAAAATTTTGTTAGGATTATTCAGGAAATCGATTATTTAGTGAAGAATTTAGTGTCTTTTAAATTGAAAAAAATGCGCTAAAAAAACCCGCTAAAAAAGCACTAAATTTAGCGGGAAAAATCCTGAGTTGGCCACACTGCTGGTTTAACAAAATCTCTCTCTTCCTCACTCTCTCCCGTTATTTCTCTCTCTCGGAATTAATATACGAATCTTTTAAAGCATCGAGAGTGATATTTGAATTCTAACGAATAAATTTGAGTTTTCTTTCTATCCCAAACAATTTTAAAATGTACACAAAAATTAACATTTAAAATTGTCTCACGAACAAAATTAAAAAAAAAATAAGAAACCCACATGACATGCTGTCTTCTGCTGTCAAACATGACTTTTTATACTTACATATATACATCCATACATACACAAAAAACAAGTTCATTGGAATTTGTTTAACGAATGTCACCTTGTTCCTCATCACTCCCTTTTGACTGAAAACTCAGCGCACAATCAGCTTCCATAAAGCACTTAATTTTCTTTCACACGAAAAAACACTTTCCTCGCGTTTTCCTTTTTCGTTTTTTTTTATTATATTTGTTTTTTCTTGTTTTTTTTTTGTATCAACGCGTGACAATGCCAAATGTGACTTTGAAATTTTGATAAATGACCCAACATTAACACACACGAGGAGAGGCTTCCGCTTCTACTTCAGACACACACTAAAATCGTGAGGAAGAGAACTCTAGGAGAAGCAGAGGTAAAAGAAATGAGAAAAACGTGAAACACAAGCTCCACACACACACACTTTCGCACACTCTCACACACGCGACAGCAGTAGACGACGACGCTGATGACATTGGAGCCCTTTATCTGTTGTATGCCTAGAGTTGCTAAAGCGCTGTACTCACGCTCTTTAGCTCTTCTTACTCCCTCCGTTTTTTGTTACCCTATGTGTCTTTGTATTAAACTCCGCTGCTACTTTAGCCGAGTCATTCTTCATTTGTAATTCCGTTATCGTTTTTTCCCAAACGTTTTTTCATTTTTTTTTTGTTATTTTGGAGTTTGTTTGCGCTTACTTTCTTCTTCATTTGACATTTGCAACAGTCGGTACAAACACTTTTCGTCTTTTTTATATTGTTGTTGGAGTTATGTTGGTATTTCATATGTTACCAGAGCCGAAATGTCTGAGGACATCTTGTGTTTTTCCTGTTTTATATATGTGCCGGTGCTTTGGTTTCGGTTTACTTTTGTGTAGCCGTGTTTTCTTTCCAGTTCTCTCGACTGAGTTCTTAACTCAAATTGAAGGCATTTATTTTGCGCTTACATTGTTGCTATGCTATTTTCGTTCGACATTGAATGGTTTTTCACAAATATTGATATTAGAAAATCAAATCACGTCGCATTATTTTGTAAATAATGTTTGATATTTATTATAGATGTCTGTAGTTTTGTGGCAGTGGAAGAGAGGGGCGGAAAAAGGAACAGAGACCAGAAAGGAGTAAGAAGAGATACAGTAGACAATGTGATGTTGGGGAAGGAGGAGTGACAAATGTTTATAAAGTACTGTTAAGCATAAGATTATTACGGGAAGGAGTGGGAGGTATAGAGGGAAAGAGAGAGAGAGAGAGAGCTAATGCGCACTTAATGAGATGAGATAGATTTGATATGAGAAGTGTTTGGGATGAGAGAGATATGCAGAGAAAGGTTATAGGGAAAAACTTTCCAGTTCACATTGCACTCATGTGAAACTAATAAGAAAACGAAGTTATGATGTTGTTAGTGTTTAGCGAACGAAGTGATATGGGGATCGGCTACATGCAATCATTCAGAGAGTCGACTTCGTGCAGTTTTATCTCATCTGCTTTAGTGAGAAAGCTTGATTCCATAAAAAAAAAACAGTTTTAGAAAATAGAAAGAGGAAGAGTGCAAAAGCTCCAACAACAACGGTCGCCTTTTTGTTGCGCTCTAACAAAACCAGTAAGAAACGAAGTTATGCAGTTGTTATTCGGCTACATACAATCAAGCAGAGAGACGACTTCTTGCAGTTTTATTGCGTGTGCTTTAGTGAGAGAGGACATAATGAAGTCTCGGCTTGATTGCATATAACTGTACTTTCCTTTCATATGTTATAAACGTGCACCAAGTGGTGTTTGTGCCGATAAGTGTAGAGAGTATCAACAGAGGAAAACCAACAACAAAATAGAGAGAAGAAGACTGCAAAAACTTCAACAGAATGTTTTATAAATGTTTTCTAATAAACAACATAATTTCACTTCTACTGTGACTGCTTGCTGACACATAATTTTTTTTAGATTTTTTTAATAAAAAATTTTATAAGCGATAATTTTTCGTCATAAAACAACTCTTCTACACATAAAAATAACTATAAACAACAATCGTGTGATCGCAGAAAGTGCAAACTGACCACAAATTGTGTGTTTATTCTTTCTTCAGGTCTGCATTTAATTAAAAAAAAAAAAATAAATTTGCACAACTCCATTAATTAAAATGGAGTGAAGGCTGCCTCAGGGCGGCCTCACGGGTTAGAGGGTTAAGGCGAAGTTTATATCTGCAAGAAAATAACCGCAAGTTAGTCTAAGAGTCCTTTTCAGAGTAAATTGCTGATGTAAACAAAGAAAAAAAAAGAAATTTTCACATTCATGGTAATTTACTGTCAAAAAAACTTACTTAACCCTAAGATGGGCAACTGGATCTAATCAGACTCATTTTGAGTTTAAACATGAATATATTTTTTATTTCTTGATGAACCGATTTGCAACTGCATGACTTCTTGCGTTAGTGTTTTCTAAGCACAAAGAAACAAACATGCTGTAATAGGCCATAACTATCGTTTTATTCACGCGAGCCTCCTTAGGCGCAGCAGATTATGTTACCGCCTCCCAGAGAGGTGCCCATCCTAGGGTTAAAGATATTACAGTTTTTTTCTCTTAGACGAAAATTCAGCTTCCGACTTCTTCGGACCACCTTTTGAAGAATGGAGGCGATTTATTGAATAAATAGAGGCAGAGAGAGATAAGATTTCATCTAATGAGATAGTGAGTGATAGAGAGAAAGTGCAGGCTTCAATTGTTGTAAAGGACTCCTCAAACATTAAATATTTTCCGAACACTTTTTAATGAAGGATGAGTATTAAAAATGCTTTGGTAAACAGAAAATGTTAGAAGAGAAATAAAAGTTCCAATCACTGAGAACGTGACGGTTTCTACACCCAGAGAAATACTTACCTCGTTTGAAGAAAAACGGCTATCAAATTGAGGAAAAATGGGAATGATTTGGCGCCATAGAAACGGTTTCCTCATTTAGATATACAAAATTTCTTTGAATTGAGGAAATATTTTTTTCTTTATTTTAGAGAAAAATTTCTTTGAAAGAAGGAAGTTTTCTATAAATTAAAGAAATATGTCTTCAATTTGTAGAAATTGCGTTTTTCAAATGAATAATATTTTATTTTAATATGAGAAATTGTATATAAATTGAAGTCAATTTACTACCTTTTTAGAAAAAAAAATCCTGAATTTATGAAATATTTTCTAGAATGTTGTTTTAATAAAAAGGCACAGAAATCATACTTTTTTACTTGTATTTTATTATTTTATTTTTAATAAGTATTAAGGTTTACATTCATGACGACCTCGATAGCCTAGTGGATAGTGCACTAGACTTTCATCTGGGAGGTTCGGATTCGATTCCCGTCTTCGTCTGTTGGTTAATTTTCATTACTTTCTTATATTCACTATCAATATGAAGTGTATGAGAATTATAAGATAGTGTACAAGTACACACATTGGTTGGTAATGGCAAAACCACCAAGCCGATAAAAAATTGCCACACCGCCGTTCGGAATCGGCGTTAAACTGTAGGTCCAACTATGTGGTATCACAATGGGCCGTTCAGGCCTAAGTGTGTTTCTCGACAGTCACTCCAACCTAACCTTTACATTCATACGTATTTTTACATACACTACAGGCGTCGTCGCCTTGAAATGATCAAAAGATCTTTATAGCCATCAAAAAATTATAAATTGAAGTTTATTGAAATTTATATGTTTTCAATATATATTTTTTTTTTTTTTCACAATATATATATATATTTTTTCACAAATTATATCAACAGCCACAAACACAACCGCTTCGCTTGAAATAGAGACGCCGACTAAAAAATTCAAAAGAAAAACAAAGCGAACGCGATTGTCTGCTAAGGCCAAAAGAGTAAAGCTAGTTTTTTGTGTATACCAAAATTTTGTATGGAGAAAATTTTTGGTATATTCGTCTCTTTCTTACATTTTCTATGCAACTAAATTTGTAACAATGAAGAAATAACTTACTTCAAATTGAACACCATGGTTCCATGAAAGGGGCACATTTTTCTTCATTTTGGGGAAAATTTACTTAAACGAGAGAAATTTTCATGGATTCAAATTGAGGAAACTTTTTCTTTGTTTTAGAGATGGGTATTTTTCTGGGTGTAACTTTCAAAGTATTTTTGCGTAAAAATTTTCATCAACACGATATCATACGTTCAAAACGCTTTCGACGCAAGGTTTTAAAAGCATATGTGATGATTGTAAGCAAATTAGATTTTGAATTGGTTAGATCTAATATATGAAGAAATCATTAAAATCGCTACATGTGCCAAAAAATTGTAATAAAAAACAATTAATACAAAATAAAAGCTTGTGATATTTTAATCTAAATATCTAAATGTACATAAATATTAGAAACACGTAGAATATTTACTTCTCGACTTTCCTGACTATGGAAGTAAAATAATAATTAACGAAATAGAACATCACATGAAGTAAATTAATTCTTCTTATTGCCAAATAAAGAACAAAAATAACCAAGAAAAATAGAAATCAATAATTAAAGAAAATTGCAAACACGTACACTTGTCAATTATATGTACGGGCAGAATTTTTTTTTTTTATTTTAGGAAGCTCAATGACAGCAAATTATATAAAAACATTCTTTTAACAACAGCTTCAGCAAAACATTCTTTCCACTCCCCTCCTCACATTTCATCGTTAAAGTTCGGCCCTACCTACATAAAATACAAATTTACTTACTATAATTTCAATGAAATTTTTCTTCTTTTTTTGTTTGGTGTGTATCAAGGAGGGGTGGGGAGGGAAGAAAGAGGAAATAGTAATCAATTGATTTTTTGTATTGTGTAAGTATATGAAAATTACTTCCTTGATATCAGCAAAAGAAAAAAAAAAAGGACATCAAGACTTCTCAAGTGCCGATAGCGGAGACTTAGGCCTAAATGTCTTTTCATTTCTGACTGACTGAGTGAGTGAGTGACAAATGTAAGACGTTCAGCGTATTGAATAGAAAACAGAATCAGAAGAAAACCATTACATTAACATTTTTAAGTAATTTTGAGGAAGAAGTTGTAAGAAAACGAAAATAAAATGAAATTTAAACGCAAAATGCGGTCAAAATTGTACTTGAATGCAAATTCAAAATTTTAATGTCTTCCCGCACTCATTCAAATTACAAAGCAACAATACAGTGGGGATATTTTTCAGAATAAGTTGAGAGTGAGTGAGGAAGAGAGATAGAGTGAGAAAAACAATTTGTAGCAAATTACTGAAAAACATTAAGGAAAAAAAAAAAACAAACATGAAAGAAAATAATTGAATAGGTTCCAACCACCATCACTAATTTTGCTGTCAACAATTTTCAGCAATTTTTTTATTATTATTTTCTATTCATTTGTTTTTTAATTTCAGTCATTAAACGCATTCATTTGGCAACATTTAAACTGAAATTTAACATCATTTACAAAGAAGGAGAGAGAGAGAAAGAGAGAGAGCAACAGCCACATACTGAAGACATAAAGACATTACGGCCAATAAAACAATTCCATTGTGAGCCATTGATTTTGGTAACATTTCCTCTCTCTCTCTCACTGACTCTCTTCAGCGCTTTGTGCGCGTCAGTCGTCGTATGTGTAACAAAGTGTGGGTTGCCACAGATATATTAAAATATATTTTTTACATGTTGGTGTTGGGTGGTAGCGGCACCATATCGTTTTCGCACACTGTATAGGCAGGAGTATTGGACATGAGATTTACTCTGTGACATTATCTTTATAAACTGAAATTGTTGGCAAAGAAAAAAATGTGTGTTGTTGTTGTTTTGCGTTTAATTTTTGTTGTTTCCATTCATTGATGACTTCAGGCAAAATGCGGAACAAAAAACCAAGAAAATTTATAACGATAGACTTTGTCTGTTTTTTTTTTTTTTTGGTTGCCTGGCGCGTAAATACAACGAGTCGAAACGACAAACGGATGTAAAAATTGCTAAAGCAACGAAAACTTTTTATAGTTTATATTTTTCAAGAGAGAGAGAGAAATTGAGCTTAAGGGCACAATAAAGTAGTAGACGTGTTAAAGTAAGAATCGTGTAAGACACTAAAAAAAAGAGGAAGAAAAAAAAACAACATGAGATTTTCAGATTAAAAATGTCTGATATAATTTGATATATATAGCAAAAAGGCGGAGTGGTAGTAAAAAAAATTGAGAGAGACAAAGGGAGAGTGAGTGAGAAACGGAACACAAGAAAAGCCTATATGGTTTCAAGGACTTAAATAAGTAGAACAAAAAATAAACTTTCTTGTAAAAAAAAGTTAAAAAAAAATATAACATAAAAGATTTCAATGCCTTAAGGTCAAACGTTGCTGCTTCTTCTTAAAAAAAAAAAAAAAAAAAAAAAAAAAAACCTAATGAAATGCCAACTCTCTAACTTTTCATGACCTATTTTAGAAGTATATTTTGAATTATATTCTAGTTTAGTATAATCTAAGACTTATTCTTTTTATTATTAGCATATATCATTCTTTTACATAATTTTTCTTTTACAACAACAAAAACAAAAAGATTTATATCATAATAGTTTTTGAAAGAAAGAAAATTTGTCATGGAAAATTATTATTATCAACTTTTGTGTAGGCTGCAATAAGTTTAGCAATTTTCTTGCTTGTTCCGGCAACCTCCTTCTCTTCCTTTTTATTTGCAATCTTTTATTTTTACCACATACATGTAAAACTTTTCATATTAAAAAAGAAAATGGGTTGGAAAATGAACATAAATGTCAAATTTCATATCAAGTATAATTCAATTTTTGATGTATTACACACAATACGAAATAATAATTTGCTTGTAAAACATGCAATATTAAAGTTTGAGAACAGCTGTGATTGTCATTATATGTATATGGTTAATTATGCTAAAGATTGAAAGAAAAGTTTTTGCAAAGGAGTGGGGAAGCTCAAACAAACTTTCTGTCGATGTAGAATTAACTTTTATAAATTACCTACATTAATTGAAATAACTTAAATATTGAAAAAAAAGAAGTAGTTTCAGTGCGATTTGGTGCTTTCCACCCCCTTCCTCCCCTCGCAGATTTTTTATTTATTTATTTTATGGCAAATGTGTATTGAAGCACATTATGTAGTGTACCGCGCTTTTTTTTAAATCGATTCGGATTTTAGTAATAAAAATTACAAATAGATGGCGTTGTATGCAAAATTTTGCAAGCATTGGATTTATTTATTAAATTTAATATAAGAAATAGATTTTGTAAATGCTTCAGATTTATTATAAATGACTATATTAATTTCGTAACCGGGGTGAGAGAAAGAGAGGGAAGGAAGAGCAGGAGAGCAAGAGGTGGGGAGAGGGGATATTAAAGAATATAGAAATATAAAAGACACCATTAGGCGTGAGATAGAGAAGTACTGAAAAAAGCAAGATTGGTATTGGCATCAAGAATTTGGATAAAAAAAAGAGCTAAAGTAAAAATCACGGGATTATGATAAAGATCTTGTGAAGAAAATTAAACTAATTAGAAACAAGCAGATTTTGATAACGATCTTGATAAAAATTATAAGGATCTACGAAACCGAAGTAGAAAGAATTCAATTTCGCAAGATGTAATTCAGAATCGGCATTGATTGAGGAAAAATATTCACAATGTGAAACAATGCCATAATTAATGTAGATAAAGAGATGCAACAGAAGGTAATATGGTGGTTGTGTCAGAAATTCGCTAAAACAAAATAAAACCTGAAGTAGAAACCAGAAGATTTTAAAAGCAATTTTGAAGAAACTAATGAAGAATTTTAATTTTAAATTAAATTATTAGGGAAAAAATTAATTCACATAGATAACGGTCAGTATACTGCCTTAAAAAGCAGGTACTTAAAAGGAATAGATTCGAGGAATAGGTCTGCGATACCCAAATCAAGATCGTTATCAGCTAATTCACACTAACGAGAGCATGTATTGGAACTTTGCTTCGCTAAAAAGCTTGTTCGCTAAATTTGGTCATTTGCCTTGCTCACCACTTGCCGTTCTGCTGTGCTTACACTTACTTGCCTGATTCGGGAGCAAATACGAGGGTGGCAGCCCAGCCGAGCGCCTGCCTGCTTGCGTTTTGCCCAGAATTCTACTGCTCTGCTGGTATCGTTCTATTGACACATTTCGATGATGGTCGCCTAACCTGGACGTCACTCTTACTTTGACAATCAAACTTTCTAGGTTTAGAATTAGAAACCCAATTAGAGCTTCTACCCTGTAATTTCTTCCTAAATCATTCTGCTTCGCGGGGTCGTCACGTGATGCTTTACTGATTTTGCGGGTTAGTTGGTCAGTGTTTTTGTTTATCATTTTAATTTCAAACGTTTCACTTTCCACTTCTTCAACGTCAGACACGGAGCTTTTCACGGCTTTAGTTGAAAAGGAAGCCTTACTGGAACTTCCTGTATTCAACTCGTCCACCCCATCTAAGAGTTGGCTAACCTCTCAGCTTTTCTCAGAACCAAAATGTTCACCTCGCACTCGAGTTCTCTACTGCTAGAGTGACTAACAACAATTCTTTTCCTTCCAGGGCCTCATTTTTCGAACAAGATCGGCAATCTACCACTCCAGCTCTAAATTTATTGGAGTCAACTTCTCAATGGTTTCCTGAAAACTGGCTCTAAACCTCCAGAAGTTAGGTTATAGTGGGGGCAAATTGCCTCATATACAAATTGCCTCACATACATTGAGTCCATAGCTATAGCGCGTTAAGTTAAATTCTCATGGAATTTCACTCCAGCCAACTCGAATTTTCATCGTCTTAAATGACTCTTTTGATGGCTATGTCACCGTGTATGTCATGCAAGTACTGAAATTGATTTTAAATCGAAAGTTCGTTTGTGTATAGAAAATAGAAAATTTATCATTCCCACAAATGGTTTAAGTGCTTCAGAAGCTCATATCAATAATTTCTTTCAGTATTTGATTCTTTTCATTCATTCGCTAATACAATTATGCTAATGATATATAACCCGCAGATTATTGCATAAGTTCTTCTTTTCATCATTTTTGATTTGATTTCACACAGAAAATATTTCAATAAGTCAAAATCTTTTCAATTTACAATTTATCATTTACAAATTAACCGCTGGTACCATCGCTATTTCCGTTTATTTTTCCTTATTACCTAACTGCTACAAACAGCAGTCACCCACTCGAGAGTTGCTTGAATGCCGCATGAATGGTGGTAGTAGCTACTAAGAGTAAACAAAAAAAAAAAAGAAGAAAAACAACCTAGTAAAATCAAAGCTTGTTAATATAAAAAAGAAAAGAACATTAGTCATTTTCATAAAAAAGTTACAAACAAAAATTGAAAAAAATGATAGAAAAATAGGAACGTAATAAGTTTTTATAAATGATTTCTTAAATGACAAGCGAAGTAGCGAACGAGCAAGCAAACGAGCGAGTAGCAGCAGTAACGCATGTAGCAATTCCATGGTAAACGCATAGCGAACTCGATAGCAAACGCAATCGCAATCGCAACATGTTTAATTATTTTGACAGCTCAGAGACGAGAGAGATTTTTAATATTAATTTTGATATAATATAAACACACACAAATAGAAATACACAGTGATATATCAAAAATACATCATCACAGAACGATTTTTCATATTTTGTGATTGCTGCTGCTGCTGCTACTGCTGCTACTACAAATTGCTATTTGTATGTCTGTTGATATTGCTTGATGATTGTAAGCAGGAGCTTAAACTCAAAACGAACATATGTTGCAACTTCAGTCTCAATTCGAGTTTCAGTTTCTTTTTTTTTTTCGCCATAATTTCCAATTTGGGTTTCATTTTTGTTTAACGAAGATTTCCTCTCACTTCAAATTGTGTCAAAGTGACACTTTTAAATGGGTGACAAACGAACGCACTTTGCAGTCAACTAAGTAGTAAAGAGGTACCCTCATGCTTCAAGATTTCAACATAAAGTAGATAGTTGCCATTGTTGACTTCTTCTCGAGCCTCGTTTGCTTCCTCTACATACTTCTATTTGCTACTGATCCAATCCAATTGATGTCAGCGGCGTCTGGTCGTCGTGGTTTATGTTTTTTTTTTGTTCTTTCTTCTTCTTCTTCTGTTAACTTCAGTTAGCGCATAATCAAGAAAAATTAGTTTTCGACGTGCACGATTACATTTTTAAATTATACATAAAAATAAAACGATATCCGTAACAGTTTTTGAGAGTTAATTTGAAAAAATTGGCATTGTTCAGTTTGAGGAGTATACCAAGTTGCAGATGTTGTTGTTGTATTTAAACAGTTGTTGCGTTGTCGAGAAATAGAAGAATTTTTGTTCCATGTGTGCAGTGAAGCAGAAGTACCCAGTGGGAAATTTAGGTTTTGATGATTTTGATACCAATCATGCATGTAGGTAATAGTTAGTATGAAAGATAAACCGGAAAAGAGGGGGCACAATGAAAGGAGGAGGGAGCAGGGGGAAAGAGAAAGGTAGAGTTTAAGAAGAGAAGAGGTAATAGAGAAAAATAGAGAGGGGAAAAAGAGGGAGATAGAGAAAGGAAAATGAGGGAGATAGGAAGAAGGGAAATGAGGGAGATAGGGAGAAGGGAAATGAGGGAGATAGAGATGAGGAAAGAGGGAAATAAAAGGAGATTGAGTAGAAAAGGAGGGCAATAGAGAAAAAAAGAGATAGAGAAGGAAAAGATAGAGAGGGGAAAAAAAGCGAGGCGGATAGCAAGAGAAAAGAAAAGAGGGACATAGAAGTTAGGAAAGGAGATAGAGAGGGGGAAAGAAAGACAGAGGAGCAAAGACGGAAATAGTGTGGGTAGAGTTAAGTCAGAGAAGAAAAGAAGGAGATAGAGAGGAGAAAGAGAAGTAGAAATGACAAAAGCAACTATTGGAAATAGGAAGAGGGAGACGAAGGAGAGAAAAAAGCAGGAGATAGAAGAACGGATAGAGATAAAGTAGAAAAGAGAGATATAGAGGGGAAAACGAAGTATATAAAAGGCAGAAAGGAGGATGAAAGATACTAAAGGAAGAAAATGGAGAAGATAACGAAGAAAAGGTAAAGAATAGAGGAGGAAAATTAAAGATAAGCGGGAAAGAGGGCGAAAGACGAGAGAAAAAGAGGTAGGCAGAAGTCTGCTATTACTTTTTCTTTAGCTGAAAGAAAACAAAAGGGGAAAAAGGGAGAGCGCAAAGGTTACAAAGCTGACGGTCTCTATTTTCAAATAGGTAGAACTAGTCAAATAGAGAGTAGGTTAGGTTGGAGTGGCAGCCTTCTGCTTGAAAGCACACTTAAGCACATAATTAGGCTCATTGTGATACCACAGTACGGCGCGACTCCCCCATTTACAGAGTGGAGAACCATGAGGATTCCATAATGAATCTGGCTATGTCCTTAATATTTATGGATGGTGAACCCAGGAGTTTTAGTCTCCTCCTGGCCAGGGATGGGCATTCGCACATGAAATGAAGGACTGTTTCTTCCTCCTCCTCAGAGCCGCAGCCCCGACAGAAGTCATTGAATGGCAGTCCAAGTCTTGCAGCATGTCTCCCCATTATGCAGTGTCCCATGAGCACCGAAGTCGTTATGCTGATGGAGTTTCTGCTTAGGTTGAGTAGCTGTCTAGTACGTCTATTGTCCATAGTGGTCCATGTTAGCCTGGTAATACCACAGGTATGCTCCGCTACCCAGGATCTTTTTGCTTCCTCAAGGTAGTTTTGCTTAATGGCTAATTTAATAGACGTAAGAGGGACACCAATAGAGAGTGGAATACAGAATGAATGGAAAAGTCGATACAAACAAAAAAGAAAAAATGGATGGGAAGGCAGCTTGGTGTCAATTTACAGACCTTTAAGAGCTATAAAAGGTTAACGATTTTTCTGTGAGTTTCAGTTTCTTCGTTATATTAATAAAATTTATTAAAAATAAAAATTCTTAGAGCAACTATTGATAGTTTTATAGGCAGATTAACTTTAAAGTATTTAGTTTATAGATTTTTATCAAAATGTACAAGAACTCCGATAAGATATTACATAATTCGTTTCCGAATTGAGTGACACCACTATACTCAAAATGATGATCAATGATGATCAATTTGATAACATTTCCTATCGGAAAGCTATTCAATCAAGCGTAAGTAGTTGGTTAATAAATAATATCGTGTGCAATGCATTTCCTTACGAAATCAATTTATGACAAATATAATTTTTAATATTTTTTTACTTGCCATAAAGAGACGACAAGAAACAGTAAATACGTACACTTTAAACTGGGAGAGGTTATCTATAATAAGATTGGGTGTGTGCATAAGTAGTTACAATGATATTCAAGTTTATTATAGGAATAATATGGCAACTATGTATAATGATGGAGAGTCAATGGAGGAAGAAAAACATGCAGTAAGTACTAAATGTCATTAGTATAAATATTTAAATATAATAAAAAACATATCTTTACATATATATTAAAACAACAACAATAATAAAACAAACAAAATTCTTCTTCTCCAACGTATTTTTTGAATAATGGCCATTCAATGTGTGGACATTTGTCTTTGTCTCATTGCTTTTCTGTTGAAAATTGTCTCCTCTGAAGCGTAACAGATGTCGCCACAAAACGTTTTGCTTTATATTACTGTATGGATGAATGTTTACCAAAAACAACAGCAACAACAAGGAGAAGCAAAATAACAGCAATAACAAACAATAACATTGAAGGAAATAACAAAATTTTTCGTCAACACACGAAAATATCTACACATACTTGTTAGTGTGGGTGCGAAAGACTTCGAGACTCTAGTCATGCTCTGAAATAAATGACAGGACATTTATAAAACGGAAACGGATATTAACAACAACAGTTGCTGCTAATATATCAAAGCTAGCTAGCTGCAGACATACACAGCAATGAAAACACTGAAGGAAAATAGCAAAACAAAAATAAAAACTAACTACTCTAAAAGTTTAAATATTAGTAGAATTTTGTATTAGAATTTCAAAATTAAATGTTAAATATTTAAAATGTCATTAAAAATTTATTACAAAAGAAAAATGTAGGCACTAATGCTAATGTAAAATTTATTTAAAGTACCAGGATATTTGTGTCATCACTTGGTGTTTGAAGTGAACTGAACACAATTCAGTGAGTCTAGAAAAAACAAACAACAAAAATGACAACAGAAAATATTTGCAAAAATTATGCACAAATAAAAAAAAAAAAAAAAGAAAAGAAAAATAGCAAAACAAACAAAAGGAAAACAAAATTTTATTATCTAGAAAAAAAAAAATCTGAAGAAGAAAAATTAACAACACTGTCTGGACGAATATTGTTGCCATCATTTTGTTATACAAAAAAAAAAAAAACAAACAAAAAAGAAAAAAAAAAATGTATTTAGTAGCTGCAGGAATATGAATATAGAATAATGTATTTAGATAAATTTCTGTGTAACAAGCTGTACCCCGCCCGCACCCACTTTGTTTTAGAATAGAAAAAATATTTTAGCAAAAAAAAATAGAAATACCTACAAATGCACAACAACAATGAGCAATGAGTTGTAAGAAATATAGTAAAAATTAAGTGTATTATGTAGTTTTTTTTATAGAAAGAAAACATCATCAGTTTATGTTAATGGAAGATAGAAATTAATTTCAAAAATTGGAATTTTTGAAAAATTATAAGGAGTATAAAGAAGAAAGAGAAAAAGCAGCAAAAAGAAGTAATTCGAGGCATACGGAAGTTTTACGCGGATGCAAGGGAATAGGGCAGTAGTAAAGAGCAACACCAGGCAGCCTAATTGCAGTCAGAGGCAGTGAAAGGCAATCAGAGACAGTCAGATGCAACCTGAAATAATTCCAAGAAATATCTCCAAAAGAGCGGTATGTAGAGTTAAAGAGCTAAAAAAGTTGTGAAAAAAACGGGAACCACCAACCTAAAATTAATGGCAAAGATCTTGAACTCCATCAAAAGCAATCCCGGACTATCGGATAGCGATCGTGCCAAAAAATTCAATACCAGCAAAAGTACTGCTAGGCGAATACGCATAAAAACTGGGCTAAAGTGCTATCGTGCTATAAAGTATCCATAAAATATCCAAATAGAACAGACAAACAGAATTTGCTGGCCAAAAAACGTGCTCGTCTTCTTTATAATAATGTTTTGACCAAATTCAATGGATGCATTATTGTGCAATATTGTGGATGACGAATCATACGTAAAATTTGATCTTAAACAGCTTCCAGGTCAAAAAGTTTATATGGCAACGAATCGTGGTAATGTACCCTTAAAATTCAAGTACATAAAAATGGATAAATTCGCAAAGAAAGCAATGGTGTGGCTGGCTATTTGCAGCTGTGGTCTCAAATCCAGGGCATTTGTGACATCCTCTTCTATGACGTCTGATATTTACATCAAAGAGTGCCTTTCGAAACGACTATTCGTCGCCTGAGAATTGATTTGGCGTATAGGCATAGGAATACTTATACACATACGCCAAATCAATTCTCAGGCGACGTATTGCCATTTGTTCGTCACCACCATTCGCCAGTGAAGTTTTGGCCTGATTTAGCCAGTTGCCACTACTCTAAGAAATCCATGGATTGGTATCAGACAAATAAAGTAGATGTAGTGCCTAAATATATGAATTCACCCAATTGCCCCCAGCTTCGACCGATCGAAAAATACTGGGCTATTACAAAATATAAATTGAAGAAAACTGCAGGTATTATCAAAAATGTGAATTCAATGTTACTAAAATGGAACCAAATAGCCGCAAAAGTATCCAGAGCGGATGTTCAAAGGTTGATGGGGTCCACTAAAAGGAATACCCGGAAATTTTTGCACAACAAAGAAATTTAAATCTTTTAATATTTTAGTATTAAAACACAATATTAAACTTATCATTTAATGCATTATTTGTTATTCTGAGTGTTCTGGTTAAAATAATACAGCAACTTTCCTGCGTGCCAATTTTGCGTGAACCGCGCTTTATTCAGGCACAAGCAAAAAAATGCATTCAAAGACGGTCACAAGTAACCCGAAGCAACTAGAGACACAGAGATTCAATCAGCCGCAAAAAAATTGAACCAGAGCGTCATTAAGAGGTAGTCAAATGCAAACAGAGGCAGTCAAAAGCAATCAAAGACTATCAGAGGTAATCTGAATCAACTGAGAAAGGCAAACAGAGAGGCAGCCATATGCGGACATGGACTGCCAAAGCCAGTCAGAACCAAGCAGTTTTAATCAGAACCAGGCAGATGTAACCAAAAGCAATATAAAACACACAGGGGCATTGAGAAGCAATAAAACACAATTACAGAGCCATTCAGAGCCAACCATAGATAGCCATATACATCCGGGGGAATCAGAATCAGTCAAATTTAATTCAAAACATTTAGAAACAATGAGATGCAATCAGAGGTGATTTAACCCTAATTATTGAATGACTAAAAAAAATTGGAATTGATTAATATTGGCATAAAAATAATAAACTGATTTAAAAACCCCCCCAAAAAAAAAACAAACTAATAGGCTTGGTTTTATGAAGTGGGAAAGGTTGAATGCCTAAAACTATTTGTAGTTGAACGAGCTTTTATCAATTTGTTTTAATTAACACAGTCCAACAGCATTTTTGCCACAGAATAGCCGCCCTATAATCCAGAAAGGGAATATTGTATAGACCATTTTTGTAAAACAAACTCAAAGTCCAGAACTTTTTAATTTTTTTTTTGTTACAGTGGGTCAAAGTTTTCTTATTTTGGTTGAAGGGAGCTGAATACTAAGTGCAAAAAGTGTTATAAATTGATATCTGAGCAAAATCTTGTCAGCAAAGTTGTATGGTAGAATTTTATGAGGGTCATTTCTGTAGAACTTTTTAACCCTTTAGTTCCTCTTTTTATGGGACAATTTGGCCCCTTTTTTGATGAAAACCTGAAAAGTCTTTTCGAAAGAGACATTTAAGAATTAAAATATTTCAAAAAAATATTTGCTAGAATATTTCATTTAAAAGTAATAACATACAACTAGAGCATTTGGAGGTAGCCCACATTCAGTTAGAGGTAATCAGAGGCCGCCAAAAGCAATCAAAATCAGAGGTAATCTAAAGCAAACAATAACAGCAACAGGAGAGACAACCGGGGTGCGCAGAGGCAGTCGACGGTAATCAACCAGAATCAATCAAGAACGTTCAAAACTTAAGACTATAGAGCCTGTGATATTGCGAAAATATATAAAATACCTAAGGTCTATAGTTTTCCACAATACATGCTGTTAAATAGAGCTTATAATTTTAAAAAATAACTTATTAGGAGAAAAATCTAAAACTTCGGCTACTTAGAAAACCGAATTTAAAAAGATTTTAGTATTACGCTTGTGTATGGGATGCTGTCTTGTGGTGGTCTGCCATACTGATGGGTCAAATGAAGGAGGACGGACAAAATCCTAACTTTCTGATAAATATCTCAATCACTATAGCCATGTCTCCTAAATTAATAGATTTTTTTAGTAACATTGCCACCTCAACACAGTAAAAAAAAAGAAAGTTGTTTCTCAACTATTCCGTTACTTTCTTCAAGGTCAAATTTGTGTATTTGTCAGAATTTCTTTCAGAGAGATATGGACAAATTTCCCTCTCACTTTTCCAGGGTTTAGTTTTGAATTAGCCCCTGAATCTCTCCGGAACTCACAATGTTCCGGAAGCAGGATATTAATGCTGCGAAACCAAACAAGTCTTGGATAATTATTTTGATTACCCACATTTTAAAAATAGTAGGGGAATATGGGGAATGTTGAACCACACTTTGATTTGATACCCTAAAATCGTAATTTTTCAAAATTTGGGAAATGGAGGTTAAACTAATAGCAAAATGCCACGTTTTGGTAGTTTCAGAATTTAAAAATTCGAATTTGTTGTAAAATTTTAAGCGTTATACCAAAATATTCGATTTTATCATTTTGAAAAATCGTGGGGATTGCAAATTTAGAAAATTCGAACAAATATTGATGTAAAACGTTTATTTATGACTTCGTTATGAAAAAACATAAGATTTGAATGAAAAATATAGAGGAAAAATCGATGTTATTTATTCGGAGTCGCAGTTTTTGCATGTGAAATAGCCACCAGTCATGTGTACATATCGCAAGTGATTGTCGATTTTAATCTCCTTTATGGCTGCTAAATATTCTTGGAGATCATCGGATCGATCATGTTTTGCAACGTAACGCGGCATATTGACGTTAAATTACTAAAAACTAATTTTTTGTCGATAATCTACTATATAACCCCACATTCCCCTAATAAATTGTTGTAAAATAAGATTGTACTAATAAATCATAGTTAAAAAAAAAAAAAAAATTTTAAACCAAGGGTTAACCTCTTAGGCTTTTCTTCTTTCCTTTTCGATTGATCTTGAATACGTCACTGAGTCTAGTAATTCAAAGTTTTGATATTATGTGAAGAATATCAAACAATTTTTCTAAAATTTTAAACTAAACTTCAACTGAAATTAAATTATCACTGGGTTAGTTTTTACTTGTGCCCCTTCTTCTCCATAGGTTGGATTTGAATACATTCTTAATACATAACTAAAACTTTCAACAAAGTATTAAATCAAAATTAAATTACCTCCTTCGTCTCCCCTATATATTAGTATATTAGTTATTGAACAAAATAAAAAAGTACAAATTTTAAAATAAATGTTCAACTATTTAAAATTAAATTTTCACGCGCAATTCCGCAACTTCATCCATACATTCACACACCTCCACAGAAATTCGGAAATACATAACACCTATATACGCACACATACAAACGTATATTCACAGAAAAACGGATAACATACAAAACAGCAACAACAACAAACATTAATAATAAATGCAAATTTTCTCACCTCTATTCAATTTCAATTCAACCCAACATAAAACGAAGCAAACTTGTCGTTGCTACTCAAACCCTTGCAAAAAATGCAGTTGAAACACTCACTCACACTCTTCCCAAACAAAAAGTAATGTTTTACTACTATATACCGAAAAAATAGTAGTAAATGCATATAAATCAATATTTAAAGTGTAATGAATAAATGATAAGCAAAACAGAACAGAAAAAACCCACACACACATAATTCATTGATAAGTAATTTCAATATGTTCATACAGGAGTGTGAAGGGTTAAGTTTCCTACTTACTTTTTTTTTTTTTAATATAATTTTCCCATAAATATTATTATTTTTTCTTCTGTTTACTTTGGTTAAAAAGTCAAACTATAGCTGTGATCATTAATTAAGAAAACGCTATAGTTGCTGCGTGTAGCTATTTTGTTTTTCCAGCTCATTTTTTTTTTTTTTTTGCGCTTCAATTAAATTTAATAGCATTTTGAAGGGTCATAAATCTCGGAAACTGAAAACTGCTGCAATTGATGGTGTATTGCAGTTACTCTTGCATGCAGTCAGTCAGCGAGTTACAGCTATATAAATGCAGCAGCCAGCAGCCAACAGCATCACAGCAACGTCATATTGTTGCTGATAAGCATCTGAAGCGAATTGCTGCAACACTGATCGATTGATTAATGGGTTAAATGCGGCTATAGAGTGTGAGGGCAACACTAGCGGGCGATAGTTGCTCCCAGTCAACCAGTATTGCATAAGTGGCGCTCACACTCTTGCTCTATAGCAATCGTTATTTCATTTATTTTTATTTTCTATTCAAATATAAATTTAAACAAATTCTCAACAGTTTTTCTTTTTCTAATACCAAACCAAATGGGGTTTATATGTCAATTGGCAATAAAAGATTTAAAACAGCAGAAACAAAAAAAAAAAAACAAAAAAAGTTTTATAAATAAAGCAAACACTTTAAAATACAATATTTTGATTTATGATTGTCTGAAAGGGGAGCTGCTACGAGCAAAAGAATGTTGTGTGTGTGCTCCCAAAAGTCATCGAGCACACATACACACACAATCACACTCGAGACAGTACTGTCAAAATTTAATTGCTCATATCGTGCGTTAATTTATTTATTGCATTTTCTTTTTTATTGAAAATTTATTTATTTTCTTCTTTTTTTTTGTTTATGTACAAAATTCTAATCTTCTCATTCTATCAAATGCGTCAATATTTTTTTTGAGGGTGTAAACATTAAGGATGGGCACTTGTTTTTAATAATGCTATTATAAAAAATTATAAATTTTTGAAATTTTTTACGCCTTTATAGCTTTCCTACTTGCTTTTCTTTTTTTTGAGGGAGTGTAAATTTGTTTGGAAATACTCTATACCCACCAACGCTCAATACCCATCAAGCTAATCAATTTATTAGTGAATATGAAAAAGCTAGAGAATTGTGTGGAGTCAAAATGAAAGTGAAGTAAACAGTTAGATAAAGAAAAGAACAAAAAAAAAAAAAGAAAGTGGGCAACTTTTATTGAGAGGATTTTACTCTCAGCGGAACCCACTGTCTGTGTTTGGTCAATTGAGAGTATAATGAGATACATATTTTCTCTCTGTAAATGTTTGCAAATATTAACTGATCTGAAACGAGCTGTAATTTAAAATTTCTCATTCATTTTTGAAAAAACTTACATGGAAAGTGTTTAATAAAAAGTCTGGATGGGGAAATTCATTTCTAACATTAAAGAAGCATGGTTCAATTAAAAAGGTCTCGAGGTGTAAATAAATCTAAAATGTTCAAATCAAAAATTAATAGTGCAGAAAAATTGTGTGTGATAGTCAGTAATATCTGTCAGTAAATGAATCTGCGGATACACTAGCAAAGAAAAGAGCATCAACTCCTTTCGTAGGTCCAGAGCCATTCTGTGGAATAGGTAAAGGAACACTCTCTATACTAATTAAGAAAGAAGAAGAAAATCAAAGGAAACTATACTGGGAACATAGACCAGGATTAGAGCATTCGAAAGCACTATTAGGAACCTATAACCTAAAACGCTTCAACCAGGGCCGTAGCCAGAAATTTTTTTCGGGGGGGGCGGGTTTTCAGAAAATATTCAATACAATAAATTAAATCAATGATGCATTTGATGGACCCTATAAAATTAAAATTTTAGGAAAAATTTTCCGATTTTTTTGTAATCTTAACCTCAAAAAAATGGCAAAAAGTGACAAAAAATTCCCAGAATTAATTAAATTAAATTTTTTCAAATAAATATTATTCAATTTGCATTCTAGTGCATTTTTTTCCACTACTGATGATGTACCCAACCTTAAAAAAATTACCAAAAATTGAAGAGGCTAATTATTTTCAAATGATCATCATTGGGAATTTGAGCCATTATCAATAATAAGGAACCCGGATGAGGTTGGCTTATAATCCCTAAATTCGTGAAGTCACAGCATTGAAAGAGATCATTCTAGTTGTGGTGCTCTGAGCAATAATGCGTTCAAAAATTAATTTTAAGATGGATTTTGCTAATAAGATGGAGTTTTTGCGAAAGAATTTTTCACGTTGAACACTAATCTGAGGTCAAAAACTTCCCATTACGTCACGTTTAAGGAAAAAAATGGGGTTCAATCAAGTCTTATTTTACAAGAATCCGATAATTTTTTCTATTTTTATTAATTTTTAAACTTTTCAAACTGATTCAGGACGAAACCTTAAATCAAAAACAGTTACTGACCCAGAAAAACTATGAATGCAGAAGTGCTCAGTATCACCTTCTCTTTTTGAATCCGTAGTCAAACCTCATGTCGAAGAAAACAAATCGGATTTGATTGCATAGTGTAACTAAGATTTCAAATTTATTTTTTATATTTGACTTTTTAGAAAAACCGATGGAAGTAAAAAATATCGTTAAATAGATTTTATTTTGACTTTTTTTCCATCTATTGGCAATTAATCTCAAAAATTAGAATAAAGTTTCCACATTTCGGAGGGGGTCAGAACCCCCAAAACCCTCCCCCTAAATACGGCCTTGGCTTCAACGAATGTATGAATTTGTCAAAGAATAGTCTTAGAATCATTACAGGAATTCTAACAGGTCATTGTAGGTTGAACTATCACCTAACAAAACTGGGAATTACAGCTAATGAATCATGTAGGTTTTGCAGAGAAGATAAGGAATCTGCAAAGCACATTTTAGGACAGTGCCCCGCACTTATGCATATTCGTAAAAGAAATCTGGGTAACCACCAAATACCAGATGATAATCTCAACTCCATAGAAGTAGGATCCATACTAAAATTTCTACTGGAGGCTGGACTTATGGAAATACTTTGAGTCCATGTGAAGGGGCACAATAGATCTTAAAAGTCGCAGTGCGCTACCCCAATAATAATAATAATAGTCAGTAATATTACTCAAAAATTTCGCTTGAAACACTTGAAAAATCCCAAAATTTTTTAACATTCTTGAATATTTTTATTTTTTTTGTTTTTTTTGTAATACAAATTAAAAAGGATATCGACTGGTTTCTGACTCAACCTCGTAATTGCAAAATGACGAGTTTTCAGGAGACAAAAAAAAAACTATATTGTTCATCAACTGTAAAAAAATATAACTATCTCTTTTTAATTTTGGAAATAAGAGTATTTTATTGTATAGTTAAATAGAAAATACAATAATATTTACATATTATTTAGTATTAAATTGATTTTAAGTAACTTGGGAGGTCACTGCTTTATTAAAACTAACGAGGTTTTAATTCTTTCCGGATTGAGTGCTGCTCTCAATCAAACCTGGTTTAAATAAAGTAATGTCAAAGTATTTTATAGAATTGGTAGAGAAAAACGAAGTTACTTATTTTAAACATTTAGTTAATAATACTTAGAAACAAAAAAAAAAAAAACAAAAAAATACATAAATTAAAATTGTAGCCTCCAATACAAATTATTTGTTAAATTTACCAAAATTAAGATGTTATATTATTTCTTTAAAAGAAATTGTACATTAACTAATACTTTTTAATACTATTATTATATCAGTTATTTTTAGGTTTCAAATTATTGTAAAAAGAATAATAAAACAGTGCAACGAAAATTTTATGCGCGAGATTTTCCAACGGTTTTATAGTAATTTTGGGTCGCTGAACCGACTGCTTACGCCATCACATCTAGTTCTACCTCAGTATGGATCTGAAGTCGGAAATTTGGGTCTTCAGGGACTATTAAGAAAATTCATTATTTTAACAGATACGAATTTGACGTCTGCAGCAAAGCTGTAAAGCATAAACAATTTCTCTATACACACTTTTCCCCCAGCTTTTACCCTTCCTCTTGAAAATGAGGTTTTAAACCCCCTTTTTCGATAAAGGGCCGATAAAAAAAACATTGAAAAAAACTATTATATTGTCTTTGAAGAAAATGTTTCTTGTTAAAAATTATAAGGAGCTCTGGAACATTAGAATGACCTTCGAGGTATACATTTCCTAAAATAATGCAAAAACCGAATTTTTTGTATTAGAACTAAGCCGGTCACACACCGTAAGTAAATAATGGAATCTTTTTTTGTTGTAATTATATTTGGATTCCATATGGAGCCTACAAAATTAAAAAAAAAAAATATTTAATTGATTTGAAAAACAAAAAATTGTGTTGGCTCCACAATGGGATTGAACCACGGGTCAAAAAAAATTTGTTTCATAATTAATTAAGGGGGCATCTCTAGTCTTCTGCATATTTTTTTGAAATTTTTTTTTTTACAGTTAATTTTATTAATAAATTAAAATTTTTTCAGAAATAAAAAAAGACATATTCAATTTTGTAAATTTTTTTTTTGAATTTTTAAATTCCAATATGGCTGCCGCAACAAAACTAACTTTTTTTCTGGTTGATTTTTCGACTCAGGAACCTCTTAAATCATACATTCAAAATGCTTATAAAAGTATAAGTAAGTCGCTGTAGCCCGTACTAAAATCAGGAATTTTGAGTGAAAAATTACAAAATGGTGACTTTTCGAGTTTTCGACCTATTTTTTTGAGGTTATGTTGTCTAAAAAAGTGGTTAAATGACAACGGATATTCATGATTCTACTACGGACTATTGCCGTATATGTGATGAATAGCTCCTCAAAGTTTCAGCTCGGTCGGTTAAATAGTTTTTGTAAAATCGTGTCAACCAGAAAAAAAGAAGGTTTTGTTGCGGCCATATTGGAATTTAAAAATTCAAAAAATTTTTTTTTATAAAATTTATTATGAATTTTTTTAGTAATGAAAAAATTGTAATTTATTAATAAAATTTACTGTAAAAAAAATTCTTAAAAAAATGTGCAGAAGGCTAGAGATGCCTCTTTAAATAAGTTTTTTTACACATGGAAGCCTAATATATTTACAACAACATACACAAAGCTAAAACATTAGGAAAGTCCGCAAAAAAGATTTTTCAAATGGCATTAGGCAAATATAACTGTAACTTGATTAAGTATTGCCAACAGATTGTTTAAAAAATGCTCGAAACTTAAGTGCGCTCAATGAGACGATCTCGATAGTCTAGTGGGTAGTGCACTAGGCTTTCATCTGGGAGGTTCGGGTTCGATTCCTGTCTTCGTCTGGTGGTTAATTTTCATTACTTTCTTATATTCACTATCAATATGAAGTGTATGAGAATTATAAGATAGTGTACAAGTACACACATTGGTTGGTAATGGCAAAACCACCAAGCCGATAAAAAATTGCCACACCGCCGTTCGGAATCGGCGTTAAACTGTAGGTCCAACTATGTGGTATCACAATAAGTGATGATTCGATACAAGTAAATACAAGTAAAAACGCGATACTTTTCATTCGATTCAAGTACTTTTTTTACTCGATGCTATAACATAAGTATTTTACTTCAAAAAGGGTCAGTATCGGATAATCAATACTTTGGAAAATATTTATTTAAAAAACTGAAATATTGCTATACAATATTTAAAATTGTGTATCATTTTACAATATTTTACAGCAATCAATAATATATTTCAAAATTCTACTGCAGAATTATTCAAAATATTTCAGTCCATATTTCAATATTTCAATGTATGCCAATATTGCAGTACAGTATTGAAGTTCTAGAAGATATTTCCGGCCATGCATGTAGAACATAATGTTTATTGAAACCTTTTCATTAAAATAAAATATTTTTAACAACCTTTAATCTGTTGATTAGTTTTCCTTCTATTATAAATTAAAGTAACGTCATTTCTATATGATTCACGTGTTTCCAGTGGAAATATCTCAAAACCATGATTTATTGCTGAAAATTGTGTTGAGTAGTGTAAACTGTAGGCTCAACCATGTTGTATCACAATGGGCCGTTCTGGCCTGAATGTTTTCGTTGACAACCACTTAAAAAAGAGTAATTTGTCTCTTTAAACGAGTATTCGATACAAGTACATATTCAATACTTTTTTCCGATATTTTCGGTAGCATCGATACTTTTATTCGATACAAGTAATGAGTAAAAGTATCGATACTATGTGGGTATCGAATCAACACTAATCACAATGGGCCGTTCAGGCCTAAGTGTGTCTCTCGACAGCCACTCCAACCTAACCTAACCTAAGTGAGCTCAAGTATATCTTACACATGTGCGTACTTTACGTGTTTGCTGCATTAATTAAAAATACATTACATACGCGTTTGGTGCATACTCTTTTTTTAGCTTTAATTAACAAGATTCGATTTATATAAATTTTTACTAGAGGAGGCCGCAATCAAAGATGTTGCCTTCAAAAACGTAAAATTCTAAAAATTGGACTTACGAGGTTGAGTCAGAAACCAGTAGATATACAAATTCAATTAGACGATATATTTCCATTAATTGACTAAAATTAGTTTATGTTTACCGTTTTCAAAAGTTACTTTCTAATTTGATTTCAAAAGCTTGAATGAAAATTTACGAATAGAGCATAATCTTAGAATCGTAGTTGTATCGGTCGAAGCGAAACATCGGTGGAATTTTACAATTTTCTTATAATCTTGAAGAATTAAAGATTCCTAAAGACTAAAGAATCTAATTTACTGAAATACCAAACTCTAATATCTTGATGGCAATAGAAAACTATAAAATCAATAGAATTTCTTCGCTGGTATTTAATTTTTTGCGAAATTTTCGTTTTTTAAATTTATAGCAATTATACACCATTCGGGAATCGAACCCGAGGCAGCTGAGACTCCAGTTTAGCACTCTACCACAAGGCCACAAATTTATTTCGAAATGTTATTTCAAAAAAGAATGCTACAAAAAAAGACTCTAATGGAAAATTTTTCACTCCAAATAGAACCTCTGGATAAAGAAATAATAAACCGAGTTCCACAAGAAATTTATTTCTAATAAACTTCAATCTTACATTGAATTTCTTTAAAATTTCTGGTACCAATCATGGAAAAGCCAATCAATTTATCACATCTTAATAAATTTTTAATCACTTTAATAGAAATTTTTGCCAAAAATACACAAAATGTGCTGCAGCATTTTGCAGAGAGAACTTCGATTAACTCAAACAAATTTGTTAAAAAAAAAAAAACCAAACGAAAAATCTTAAAGCAACTTTCCTTTCGGAACTCTTCAGCATGCAAAATGAACAAAAACAAACAACAAAAAATAACAAAACGAGCAACAATGTTTCCATTAGCATACCCAAATCATGCCTCTATCCTCCGTACTCCTTCACCCCTACCCCCTTGCTCATCAACCCCGTCCACAAAGCAGTACATTATGCTTGCATTATTTATGAGTTTCAATATTTTCAATAATAATATAACGACGATGCAAATGTTGCCCGTTTGCTTGCGCGGCATAATAAACGAAACGGAAGTAGCGGAAAAAATCAATGGCGCAGTAAAACGGAAATAACGGGGTGGAGAGAGACGGGAAAAGAGAGAGAGGAGAGTGATGAAACAACAACCTGCTACACGGGAAAAGAAAATTCGCGCGCGACTTTTCTTCCGTTTTTTTTTTTTAAATAACAACAACTGCGGCACGATAACAAATGTTTATGACACACGGCGACGCAGGCGGCAAAGGAAGAAAAAAAAAGGGATGCGAGGAGTATTATAGTATGGGGTGGAAGCTGCACAAGAAAAAGAAAATAATATAGACAAAGTTAAATGAAAAATGAATAATAAAAAAGCATTGCAAAAGTCTGCATTACAAAGAATGAAGCTAATAGAAAAAAGTGCATAATAAATCATAATTTTTCTCTTGTGCTTGTTCTCTTATTTTTTTTTTTTTTGTACACTTTTGCAAACAGGACAGCCGGGAATTGCAAGCATCTAATTTTAACTTAAAAGGAATTATGAGATTTTCTATAATAGAAAAATATAAACACAGAAAAGAGAAAGCAAAGGTGGAATGAGCGAGATGAAGAGAAAACGGAGTTGTTGCCTGAGAGAAACAGAAAAAGAAAAGTCAATTATCAAATAGTTAAACATAAAAAAAAACGGGCAGAAAGTATAATTAGAAAGAGTTGAAGGGAGGAAGATAAAAGTTTGCTAAAGCATCTCCTTTTAATAAAAAAGTAAAATAGATTGTAGGAATTTTGCTTTCAGTTTGAATTTCATCAAAGAAATGCCGCCCGCCATCATCGCCACCACTTCTGTCGTCATCACACTGAAAGAATTTATTGAAAAATTAATGATGATCCTCTGACTGTGTGTATGATTTTCCTTTTATTTTCATTTGCTATTTTTGCCCGCTTAACATTTGTGTGTAAATTTTCATCGTGAATGCAAAAGGCAGCAAGTTAAATAGAAATCAAATTGCAATCAAATCATAATCAGATTATGTGCTCTTGCTAGGATGGTGCAACATGCCACAATTTTATGCTTTATACAAAGTTACCAGCAACTAGCTTGCTTGCTTTAGTTTATTTTCCTTTTCTTTTTTTTTTAAAACAATTTTTGTTTGTTCACTTTTCAATCATTTCATTGAGGGGGGGAAAAAAAAAGAAACGAATGAAAACAAAATATTGCACAAAGTCATCATCAACGTTGTGGACAAATGGAGAACAGACAGAGTAAGAGAGATCGAGTGCCCGAAAGACTCTTTGCTTTTATTTCGCAATGAAGTAGTAGCTCTAAGGGTGGTTGAGATGAGTCCTTTAAAAAAAAAAAATCACCAAACGGAGCACAAATGAATATTGTGAAAAAATTAAAAGGATTTCGGCCAGTGTTTACTTAAGAAAGCAAACCAAAAAAGAAAAACGAGGACAACAATAAAAAGTATTTGATAGAATGTAGAATGGAGGAAAGTAATGGGTTTCGGGGTATATAAAGTAGCAAAGCAAATACGACTGACTGAAAGCGATGAAAAATATTGTAGGTACTAAAAAAAATAGTTGAACGTTATGTTATCGCAAAAAAAAAAAAAAAAAAAAAAAACTCAATATAAATTCTGATTGGAGCATACACACAGAGTACATCATAGGAAAATGTAAAGTATGGGAACATTAAACTTTAAAATACTGAAACTTTTGAAACCATTAACTCTGTATTAAATCAGAAATAGAAATGAAAGAAGCTAAACCTCCTAGGGTTTTGTGTTTCTAATTAGACACTATTCGTCAAAGGATGATCTAGTTTAGTTTATTAAGCCAAATAGATAATAATCTTACTGACTAGAAATACAATTATAAAAATTTTAAAATAATAATATGTTATGAATGCATATAATTATGAATATATACTACAAATAAGTTTATAAAATTTAGTTCTGGGCACGGAAAAAATCAATAAAATGATTATTGGACAGTGAATTATATACTCTTAAGTTTCTAGTTATTAGACTGTTACAGGCATAATTAGATCTATGTGATTTTATGTAGAAAGTATTGAAATTCCGCAAACTTCTACCAGGTATGTTGAAACAAATCAGTTCTAACAGGTGATAAGAGTCTATGATACCACAAATGACATCGTACACAAACATTAACGATGGTATCATTCTCCGATTTACTAAAGAGTTTAAGCTAATAAGCAGGCATCGGGAATAATAAGATGGAATTGGTTCTTCGAATCTTAAAGAAGAAAGAGCATACCTCAAAAATCTCTTTTGAACTTTTTCCAGGCGTTGTGAATGGATTTCATAGAAAGTATTCTAATTTAGACTTTACAAAAGAATTATATAATAATTTTTTTGTATAGGGATCGAAAAAATCGCTGCTATTGCGTTTAACGAAAGCTAAAAGAGAGTAGGCCTTAGGAATAATACAATTTATATGACTTGCAAAAGTAAGCTTTGTGTCAAAAACTACTCCTAAGTCCGAAATCTTAGATAGCGTCCTAAGGGTATCGCCACAAATATTGTACGAGGAAGGAATTGGGTGGTGAGACTTAGAAATGAAAGCACTTTTTAATGTTTAAGGCAAGTCCGTTACGAAATCACATCAAATATGTCGCGCACCTCTGCAAAAATCTTTAAATCGTCTGCATAAAGCAGATACTTAGAAAAATCGAAACATGAACCAATGTCATTTATGAACAAAATGAAAAATAAGGGTCCCAATATACTTCCTTGAGGGACACCAGATGAAGCTTGAAAAGAGACAGAATGGACATTTTCTATGACTACATAGCATATACGATTCTTAAGGTATGATTTAATCCATTGAAGGAAAACTGAATGAAATCCAAGTAACTGAAGCTTATGAAGTAAAATTTTGTGACCAGGTGCAAAACCATGCTGATATGGAGAAATTATTCTTTTAACAGCAAAGAATAACTTCTCCTTTACAACTTTTTCGAACAATTTAGAAACTGTAGATAATTTAGAAATTGGTCTGTAGTTAAGAGTGTCATTTTTATTACCGGACTTAAAAATCGCTGTGATATGAGCGATTTTCCATCGATCTATAAAATTACCATTTTTTAGGGAATTATTAAAGATTAGGCACAGTGGGTTACAAATTGCAGAGGAACATTTTTTGAATAAAAAAGCTGAGAAACCATCAATATCTTTTTTCAGAGAGGGTTTTAAGCTCAAAATAATTTCTTCTGATATCATCTTCTGATATAGATAATGAACCGAAGTCGCAAAGAGATTCAAGATTACCGAGAATGGAATCATCGAAGTCAACTACCTCTGAAAAATTAGACTTGAAGTAATCTGCAAAAAGATTTGCTGAGTCTTGAAGTGAATTAGAGGAGAAGTCTTTGTAGAAAAGCTGCGTTGGTATATGCGAGGAACCTTTTTTTGAACGAATAAAGGTCCAAAAAGCTTTTTGGAGAGGATTTTATATTTTGCTCAACACTAAGGATATATTTTTTGTAGAGAAATTCTTTAATATATTGAATATGTTTATTTTTGTGAACGATATCATTTGTGGCCTTGAATTTCTTGAAGGCGCTATTTTGTAAATTTTTTAATTTTTTGAGATCTTTAGTGTACCACGATAATTTATGAACTTTAGGCGGTAAAAATGGTATATTATGAGAACAAAGCTCAAATTACTTAGATGCAAATAAATTAAAACAAATTGTGGTCGAAGTTTCTTTGAGAAGGCAACCCCAATCAAAAGTTTCAAGAACAAAGTTAATGTTATCATAATCACCAAGACGATAATTAAAATATATGATCTAGGATATACGTTTTGAGAAGGCTGATTTTGATAAATTGTAGGAGAAATGTCTGACCAATAACTAGACTCGAATCCAAAGCAAAAACCAGTCAAAAAGTGTCATTATTATTGTTATTATTAATAATAATTAAGGGATTGAGATTCTAGTATTGGGTCCTACAGCACCACAACCACAGTCCATCTTCGAGCCGTCTGTAAACCAATTGAGAGCAAAGGGACCGAAGTCGGGACACTGGCCATCACATTCGGACCGAAACACAGATCCCCAATCATATAATCCTATACAGTGCATATTGGAGTGTTAGGAATTTCGTCAAGAATGCTCAGATGACCATAGTTGCCATTCAATAAGCTTGACGCTATTAACGTTTTATCAAAGAGTTTCTTGCTGGCCCAGAAAACCCGAATGGCTTTTATGAGGACAATGTGTAAGTGAATGTTCCAGTTCAGTCGTTTATCAAGCGTAATGCCTAAATATTTGACCTCATCAGAGTACACAATAACAGTGTCTTGTATGGAAATGGGACCAAGGTCCAGCTTGTAGCTCCTAGTAAAGGGAACAAGAACTGCTTTATTGGAATTGATTGATAGGCCTTCTACGGCGCACCAATTTGAAACCAATAGGAGAGCTGATTTCATCACCTCCGTGATAGTTGAATCATACTTTCCAGAGACGATGATTGCCAAATCATCCGCATAGCCAACGGCCTCAAAACCAGACTCATATAGTTTGGTCAAAAGGTTTTCAATTACCAAGGACCACAATAGAGGTGATAGAACACCGCCTTTTGGGCAGCCTTTTACAGCTTTAATGCACACAGTGGCTTTGCCTGGCGTGGATGAGATTTCACGCTCCTTCAGCATGGCATCCACCCAGGCAATAGATTGGGAGTTAATCCCCTTACATTCCAGAGCCCTGGAAATATAACCGAATCCAGTATTGTCGAAGGCACCCTCAATGTCAAGGAAAACACAGAGCGTAATCTCTTTAGATCGAAAAGTATTTTCAATTTTACTGATAAGGCAATGTAATGCGACTTCGGTCGATTTACCCTTAGTGTAAGCAAACTGCATGCGATGAGGAGGTATCGAGTTTGCAAGCTTGCTTCTAAAGTGTAAATGAAGCAGTTTTTCCATGGTTTTAAGCAGGAAAGACGTGAGGCTTATAGGCGTGTAGGATTTAGAGAGTTCCAGAGGCCTGTTGCCTTGTTTGAGAATGAAGACGACAACCACCTTCCTCCAAGAACTTGGAATATATCCCCGACAGAAACTTGAAAGTGTGATCATAATTCATACCAAACTTCAGATAAAAAATCAAACCAAAATTCACACTATAACTCAAATGCACACTAAAATGAGACCAGAATCCAGATCTAAACTCAGATAAAAATGCACTCCGAAATTACCAAAATTAGACCAAAATGTGATGAAAATTGTGTAGGTTTGATCTACGTAGAGGTTGTTATTCAATCAAGTCAACCAGTGGAAGTAATTAAGAGCTCCTCTTCCCCCTTGAATAAAATTTAGACAGATTTCTGAGCATGAGTGTCTTGAGAATTAGGAAAATCAAGAAACAAATTTATTTTCTTATAAAACAACCCATTCCCTCTCCTTTTCCCCTCTTCCCCTCTGGTTTAGTTTTGAAAAACCCTCTGAATTTATGAATTCCCCATTAAACAAAAACCCAGTATGAACAAATTAAGAAGCATTTTATCCTAGAGTTATCATTAATTTTTCTTTCGCTCTTAGAATGGTCTTGAGTACAACCCTGGACCTACCTCAAAACTCAAAATTTGTATACTTGAAGCAAAATTTTAAACAAAGATAAATAGATTGTCGCTGGATTTATTTAACTTCTTCGTTTTACTCTTGGTGTGGAATATCTGAAGTTGGCTTGCTAGCTGTCAAATTTTTGCCCTTCTATGCTCACATTATTAAACTTCACAATCATTTAGGGCCCAATGTGGTGAGAGCACTTTAGCCTAGGTCAAAGCTGTCTAAATCAATACAAGTGTAAAATCACCTTAAGCAATTCGAATAGGTGAATTTTCTGAGTAAATTTCTAACTAAAATTGTGCAATTGAAATTACATTTGAAATATTTACTCATAATTTAAGAATATAACATGAAATTTTCCGCAAATATCCTTCCATATATTTAAATTAAAAGCCAATTATAGCTACTTAATATACCAAATACTTTAAGCTTTGCAGAACATTCTTCTACATCGAAATCTTCCACTCTACAATTTGCAGAGCTAATTTCCATATAATTTTACAAGTGATTTACACAAGAAATAGTAAAATAATTCCGAAAAGGAATTTTAACAAATAATTATAGTAAAATTAAATAGGTATGCAAGCATAAGTGAAGGAAGATAGGATATGAATGCATTACCTACTCCAGAGCACATTTTCTCTCTCTTTCTCATTCCGTTTTCTTCGCTTACTCACTCTCACTCTTTGCTCACTTTAAATTTGTGCATACGAAATTTGCATAATTATTATGCAATTTTGCGCTTTTGTATTGTTGTTGTTACGTTTGCTGCTGATATTCTGTTGTCCATTAATTTCAATTTGTGCAGCAGCAGTAGCAGCAGCAGCAACAACAACAGCATGCCAGGAATCACAAATGAAATTAGCAACGCTTCAATGACACTCAGCGCTCACTAAGCAACAATAACAAAAATTCCTCAACTCAACAACAATTATTTATAAACAAAGGAAAGCAAACATCATTTGGGCAATAGAATAGGAGGACGAGCATGAGGGTAGACGGCACTGCTCCTCTTATCCTCAAACGTTCTTCTTCCTGTTTTTCGCTTTCCTGCATTCCTGCACAAATCACTTTAAACTGAAGTGCTTTAACTTGTGTGCTGCTGATGGTTGCTGTTGCTGCCTGCCTGCCCTTGAAATGTTACCAATCAAATGCACTTAAAATGCATTTCATGCTTAGTTATTTCATTTCATGAAATTACAAAAACGTTGAGTTTTTGAACTTTTCCCCTTTTCTTTTTCCAAAAAAAAAAAAATGTTACGGCAAAAATTATACGATGCCCACACAAAAATTATGCTTCATTTCACTTCCAGTGAAATTTATTAACTATGAGCATAATGAATTAATGAATGAGTGAGCATCATTTACAGCTGTTGGCACTCGCACGCATTTTAGTAAAGAAAGTGGAGAAAGCGAGAACCACTGCAGATACCAGAGCGCGACAAGCCATGCAAATATTTCAACATTAGCATTCACTTGTAAAATTTAATTAAAAATTTAAAATTTTAATCGAATTTTCAATAATTTTCCAAGATAGGTTTGTGTTTAGGTATGGGCGGTTCTTTTATGATACAAGAGTCCATGAAGACCCCAGACCAGATGGGTGAGTGACATTTGTACATACAGCGAAACTTTTTTTCAGTGAAAGTATTGAGTGAACTGAGGGTATAGGGATCTGGTAATTCGAATTAAAACCGATGACAACCGATGCAATCATAAATAGCATAACAATTTTTACCGGTGAAAAGTAGCCAGCTGTAGTTCCTTAAAGTATTGGAAATTTTAATACTGAGTATAGGTAGAGGCATATTTGCCTTAACCGCTCACTCCGAGTAATTCATGATTCAAATTAAAACCAGCTAATTCGTTCTGTGTTCCGAATACTGAGTTGTATGAGTTTCATTCCGATGCTGATGTGGTTAGACCTAAAACAAATTCCAATTCACGCGTTGAATAGCGAATGAAGGATAGAGCGAGAGCTTATCGCGCAGTGAAACGTTAAGGTATTGTATGATCTCCTGGCATGGATACCTGGTATTTTCAACAGTGATCGAAGACGTCCCCAATGCAAAAACGACTAATGCCTGGTTTTCACTACTTCACACTTTCACTCTCTTTCTCTCTTTTTGACAGGGAATATGGCATAACGAAAAAATCAGATCTGTAAATCGTTCCAGCGTATTAAATGGGAAGCCGAAACTAATTTTTTAGATGTAAAAGTAAATTACTGTACTACTAAGTATTAAAATGGGCATGGTCATATAGCGATTACATGCAGTTTACTTGGATAAAAAGTGTAAATGCTACAGGATAACATATAGTATATTTAAGGGCAAGAGGATATTCAGGAAAAGGGTAGAAGAGGGGGAAGACTATGCTAGATTTACTTGAAAATTTTCACTTTAAAGAAAATACACTTAAGTTTTTGTTGGAGCTTAGATGTGTAGATGGGTCTGAATTTTGATTAGATTTTTAGTCTGAGCTTAAGCTTGTTTTTAGTTTGAGTTTGAACTTTTTTTGGTCTAAATTCTGGTTTGAATTAAGGTCTTTGTTTTGGTCTAAACTTCAGACTAAATTTTATCTGAATTTCAGTCTAAATTTCGGTTTGCTTTTGGTCTGAATATCATTCTTATTTTAGGTCTGAATATCGATCTAAATTTGGTTCAAAAAGTCTAATTTCCGGTTTTCTTCCGTTCAGAATTTTTTTTGGGTCTGAATCTATGTTTTAGTCTGAATTTCGGCCTAGACTTTGATCTGAATTTTGGTGTAGATTTTGATATGAATTTCGGTCTAGATTTTGATATGAATTTCTGTCTGGATTTTGATTCCATTTTCAATCTGGATTTTTATTTCAGTTACTGGTCTCATAATACTGTGCAACAAAATTGAACTTATCAAATAGAAAACTACCTTATTTGCATTACGTGTATATTCTAGAGTAATTTTGGATCATTGAGCTCGAACCAGAAGACATCGTTTTGCTCCATCATGCCAGATTTTATAGATAACGGTACATGAAATCAGAAGAACGGCGTGAAGAGGTGGAGGGAGGATCCCTAAAATATTAAAATACCCCCAAATCCTTCTTTCTTTGGAGATATAAACTCACAAGGCCAAATTTCATATTTTTCGTGAACCATTATTTCGAAAAATTGACGTGATCAAGCAAAATAGTCTATTGGTTCGAACTCAGCTTCCACAAATTACTTTAGAATATATGTATGTGATATTTGACAGTCCGTTTTTTGTTGTTACACAGTGTAATTATTCCATCATTTTGTAAAATCAGACTTCCCTAAACCTAAATGCTAAATCCATTACTGGTGACAGGCATATATATATATATTTTGATATAGTGTCACTTTCTCAGTCAATCTGTCTGTCCTCTTTCCATTAAGGACTTTTGCTAAAAATAAGAAAATTTAAACTCATAAATTTTGTTAACCACAAAAAGGAAAAAATGGTAACAGAAAAACAAATCAGCTTTCAAATTGTTCGCATTACTTTACAAATTTTCCAAAGCAAAAATCTCTTCTAAAAGAATTTGTATGCATCGATTAATGGTAATCATTTTATTCCACTTAACGCGCGCCGCAAATGCAAGGAGGCAAACACACAGACAAAACCCCAGCCACACACACACACACTAACGCAGAACTACAAAATGCATTTTGTTGAAGGTGTGTTTCCATCCATTGTTCTAAGTAAGCGCCTTTAAGTAGCGCACACAAATACAGAAATCATTGAATTCGTTGAACGATACTAGAGAGCTGGCGCTATGCCATAATCTTTATGAAGTCGAGCTGAAATAGCAGCAGCAATCCATTGAACGCATACAATAGTAGCTGGCTGAGGGAGCAATAAAAACAACAACAACTAAAACATAACATGCCAAAGTGCAATAATGCGGTAATACACTACACGATCTACTTTGACGATGAACGTCTACTACGAGTATCTTACTTACTACACGACTACTTTACCCACCTACTTACCTAAGTACAACTACTACAATTTTGATACCTTTAACACCACCTTCTATAATGGAAGCATTCAGAGAAATATATATATATAAAGAAAAAAAAAACAGCAGAACGCATAACAACAATGCAAGCGACATGCTGACTGACATGAAGATCGGCAGCAGCAGCAGCAGCAACAACATTGCACCATCGTCACCACCAGCCGCACCTAAAATGTTTAAGCAATTCCTTTATTTGCTGCTGATGCTGCTGCTGCTTTCTATCATCGTCATCATCATCATCATCATCATCGATACGTTTGCCAGTTGTTGTCGTAGTCGTCGCCGTTGTTGTTGCTGCTGTTGCTGTCGTCTCCAACGTCGTTGCCATTTGCTGTTCTCGTTGCTGTTTGAATGAATGCGTTTTGCGATATTTGAAATGTCATTAAAATTGCTCTTCATAAATCACCCGAAAACATGTTTCAACATAACCTCATTTCACGGTCCATGAACTTAACGTTGCGCTGCACCGTGGTCATGAATTTCACATAGGACAGGAAAAATATTTCAGGAGGGAAGATTTTCAGTGAAAGATTTATTTATGTATTTCATAAACTGGATAAAAAAGATAAAAAAAATCACTATATTCCCAAATGATCAGTGAAAAAACAGTTATAGAGAGATTGAGTAGTATTTATGTTCCCGAGGTAAATAAAAAAAAAACTTTGGAGGAACAAAAAATCCAAGTCCAACCTAATAAATTTCTAAATTTCAAAAATCACTTTGGTGTAAAAGGCTGCCGACGAGTTGACGAGCAAAGCATGGGTCCAACTCACAAAACAATCGGCAACCAGTTCTTAGATTATTTGATACGTAATACTGTTAAAACTGTATACTGGAGACCTATGTCGCCATAGAGGTGAGACTAACCGAGTTTAAAAGCAAATTCGAATAGTGGTGAGGATAATCTAAAAACTTTTGGGAAACATAACTCGTCAGGTCTATGACACTACTATAGATACTGACGTCGGTATAGTTAAATATGTACCTGAGAATGCAACAGGAATTTTTACCAAATTTGACGGGTATAATTTCGAAAAGCTCTCGAAAGAGGGGAGAGACATATGTATTAGTTCTAATCCAACCTGATATCTACAGCTTTATTTGAAATATCTGCAAAGATTAAGAGTGTAACATAAGACAAAATTTAACGAGCTGAAAAATATAGAACCTTTTAGGATACGACAAAACCAAACGCACCAAGTCTGATTTGAATCCTGACAAAATCTAAGAGGGGCGAATCTGGAATGTCTTGAGATAAAAGCCAGTCTTTGTGAGATCTATAGCGCTATTCGGGAGATCTATGCCGAGATGAAATCTCATTGGAATTCTAACAAAATATGGCGAAGTCAGTCTTGAATTTTTAAAAGCTCAAATACATTTGCGAGACTTTTTGAACTACTGGAAAGACCTGTGCTGATAGTGCCAAATAGTTACAATCTCAATTTCTAGTTAAATTCGCTCGAGAATGCAATTACTGAAAAATTTTAATATATCTGATATATAAAATACGGGAAACAATTAAAGGGAAATTATTGTATAACGAATTTGACTCAAACTTGCGGATGAAAATCACTTCGCTTACAGTTTTCCATAACTTTTTGAAATCGCAAGAAGAAAATAGAACGGGGGAGAGGTTGATTAATTGGGCGAGGTGCTATTTTCTAAGTTCTTGAATTTTTGTATATACAAAAATATAGTGAATTGGAATACGGTACATATCACAATGTGCATAGCTTAACTATGTCTTTGCTCGCCACTGTCGTTATGTTCATATTATGCGAACACATACAGAATGTACATACCCAGTTGAACTTTTGATGATCGTAGGAGTAATCATTGAGTGCTCCAAAGCGAGCAATCGATTACTCCCTATTGCTCCAGAGCTCTTGAATTTTGTACTTCTTTTTAACATTGTATGTCCTAGGGCATGGATTACTCGTTTTAGCCTTTAGTTTCCCACAAAATTCATGACGCCATAGACTAGTTGCCTAAAACGTTAGTAAGCACGCAAGCTAGCACTTGAGAGTGCCAAGGTTCAAATCCCACAATATCTTCTTTTTTTTATTATAATATATTAATTTTTGCTCATTATTTTTATGTGTCAGGTGTGGTATGCCTGTTTCAAAAGTGGTGATTTTGATGTTGAAGACAGGGAATTTTAGGCGGCCCGAAAAAGTTCGAAGATGAAGAATAGAAGGCATTACTCGAAGAAGATTCATGTCAAACGCAACAAGAACTTGCAGAATCTTTAGGAGTTGATCAATCAACCATTTCTAAACGATTAAAAGCATTGGGAATGATTCAAAAGCAAGGAAATTAGGTGCCGTACGAATTGAAGCCGAGAGACGTCGAACGACGATTTTTCACATGTGAACTGCTGATTGAACGACAGAAAAGAAAGGGTTTTCTGCATCGTATTGTGACTGGCGATGTAAAGTGGATACGTTACGATAACCAAAAGCGAAAAAAACCATGAGAACCGCCCGGACATGCATCAACATCAACGGCAAAGCCGAACATCCATGGATCCAAGCTCATGCTGTGTATTTGGTGGGATATGAGCTGTTGAAACCGAATGAAACGATCACTGGCGACCGCTACCGACTACAATTGATGCGTTTGAGCCGAGCCTTAAAGGATAAGAGTCCAGAATATGAGAATAGACACGACGAAGTTATTCTTCAGCACGACAATGCTCGGCCGCATGTTGCAAGGCAAGTAAAAACATACTTGGAAACGCTGAAATGGGAAGTGCTACCCCACCCGCCGTATTCTCCAGACATTGCTCCTTCTGATTACCACTTGTTCCGATCGATGACACATGGCCTGGCTGAACAGCACTTCCGTTCTTTCGAAGAACTCAAAAAATGGGTCGATTCGTGGATAGCCTCAAAAGATGAGGAGTTCTTTCGACGCGGAATCCGTATGCCAGCAGAAAGATGGGCAAAGGTTGTGGCTAACGATGGACAATACTTTAAAGAATCATTTTATATACACTTTTTCACAATAAATGTTCAAATTACGAAAAAAAATACGAGTTTATACATTCATACCCCCAATAATTTTATTATTTTCTTGAGTTGCCTTTTTCCAGGCTCGAACCTTCGCATTGCGAATATTAAACGACGCGCTTACCGACTGAGCCATACAAGCAAATTTATTGTAATTGAATTTTGTTTCTTTTACTCTTGCGATGATTCTAGTACTAGTTACTGATTTTTAACTCTTTGATGCAAACGTTTTTAAAGAAAATAAAAACACCAGTTACGCAGACATTTTTTTGGTTTACATATATCATTATCAGCATGGGTTAAAATATATCACACTATGCATAAAAAAATATGCGGGTCAGTTTTTACTCTACCTACCGTAAAGGGTTAACTGGGCAAGAGAGAGTAAGATATACAAATTTGAACTACTCAATCAGGCTGTCTTTGTTTATCATTATTTATAAAAATAAACCATATAAAATTATGAAATTGTGTTAGTGAAATTCAAAAATTTGGTTACTCCTTTTGGAGTAATGAAATCATTAATCGTTTGAGGAGTACTCACTGTTTGTGCAACTGGGTATGTATGAAAGTATGTGTAAGTGTGCGAATATTTCAGAATGTTTCACATGTTTTTGTTTCATTTTCATTTTTCGATTTTGCGTTACGGTTTTCTTTTTTGTGTGTTTTATTTTCTTTTTTTTTTTGATAGCTTGTCTTAGTTTTGTGTTTTTGGATTTTGTTGCGAATTCATTGGCGGAAATCTGGTAACATCATTGTATATTGTACGTTAGTACATTCATGAGAGAGAAGGCGATGAGGACGATTTGTTTGTGAAATTCACAATTCCATATATGTATGGATCTACGTATGTAATTCACAGATGTGTCTTTTGTATATTGCTTCCTATTTTGTAGTTTATTTTGTTGTACTGTGTTGTTTTTGTTTTCTTTCTTTTTTTTATCTTTAATGTAAATGTGTATAGCATACTATTTGTTGTTCATTGTACTTTGTAGTGTAGTGAGATTTTCTAAGGAAATAGCGAGGAAATCATTTGTTAAGCATGATGAAAAGTTTTTACACTCATTTTTTTTTTTTTTTTAATTTTCATCATGCTGCTCAACATGCTCGATATTGTGAAATTAATGCAAAAATAGTTAAACCAGAAAATTGCGTACAGTGTATAATTTCATGGGATTTTCTCATTTGTTCGGTTAGTTGGTTAGGTTTAGTGGCTGTCCATCAGGACACACTTAGGCCAAATACGACCCGTTGTGTTAGTTGGTTACGACTTTTATTCTTACTATTTTTTTCTTTTTTGTTTTAAGGAAATTGAAAGAAATATGCTGAAGTAAACTGTTAACTTAATACATTTATTTTGAAATGTTAAAGACCTTCTAAAGGAATTACATAATTCTTGGCGGGAAATTCAAAATTTCATGTAAAAAAATCATTTTGAGTGTAATTAAAGTTTAAAATTTAGTAATTCAATATTGAATTTCTTTATTTTAAACGATTAAATATTTAATTGTTTGTTTCTGTATTGGTTAAATGGGATGAGTATAACTCAAAGCAAAAATGCATTGCGCTCAAACAAAAAATATGAGCATTGTACTGTCTCTCAACAGTTGAAGAAATTGCATATATTTTGTAACCCCAATTTTCATCTTCAAATCTTTTGTAAATTCTAAACCTGATTTCAATTCAGCTGTGATTGAAAATTTTCTCAATTTTCACACAAATTTGCAGAATTGAAAACACTCAAATCCAACTATCTGCATTTAAACTCTTCATATAAATTAACTTAAAATTGCCTGCCGCCAATAAATAAATCTATATGACAAATCCCATACGCAATTTGCCACATTTATAACTTTACTCCAAACATATTTCTCTCTCTAAAATTTTTGCAATAAAAACTTCCTCCTTTTTTAGTCATTCTCTTACTTCTGCCACACTATGTGGCAACATACTACTTCTATGTTGAACATAGCATAAATTTTTGCGCATAAATTTCTTTCAGTTTTTTTTTTATTTTATTTCATTTAAATAACTGCTACATTTTATTTTATTGCTTTTATTGTTAAACTTTCCACTTTAGTTCATAGAATTTTACTAAACTTTGCATAGAATTGCAATTTTATTGCATGCCGCAACTCAACAGAAAGTGAGGAAGTTTTAAAATGAAAAATAAAATAAAATAAAATAAAATACGATGAAAAATTGTTGCTGTTGTTGTTTGTGGGACAAAATTTACCATAATATTCAAAATATTGAATTGTGTGTAAAAATAGCAAAAGAAATAAAAAGAAAATAATATTGTTATTGCAGTAAAGTGAAATTGGTTGAAAGTTGCATTGAGAAAATACTAAAATCACATATGCAGCAAAATAAAATACTATATGAAGAAATGTGAAAATTTTCATTTTTCCAATGAAAATTTTATGGTAAATAAAATTTCGAGAGAAATTTTTGTGGTACATGCAAATATGGAAAAGATTTATTTGTATTTTTTTTTAGGATGAAATATATATATAAATATATATTACTTCATGGGAGAATAAATGTGTATTTTTTTTAGAGTTTCTCTATGCAAAAATTCGGGTAAATATTGAGTGACTCAAATACAAAACGATATAACAAGGAGTTATTAAGCTAACCGCACATTGAGGCAGAGCACAAACACAGAACTCTTTCGCTCTCTCACATGTAAGTTATGTGACCGAAGAAAGAATGATAGAATAAGTTGACCTAAATTGCCGCTCTCTCAATTTTTTTGAGAGCCGAATAACGGAGATGCGCAAGGTATAATCAAAGAATATGTATAGAATACATAGACGGCGCATCTCTCAAAACGGAATAACGGAGATGCGCAAGGTATAATCAAAGAATATAGAATACATAGACGGCGCATCTCTCAAAATTATTCTAAAATATGCTGCTTTCGTTTCAGGTACGGGCGGTCGCAGTAAAGAGGAAGAGCGAAACCTCTCATTTATTTTGCTTTTACTCTCTCCCATGCACTTTCATGGTGTTTTTTTCTTAGACTCTCTCACATCGTTACAAAGTGCTGCCAAGTGAGACTGCGTATAGTTTCATATTAATGGGTTTTTTGCGGAGAATATGTAGGTACATGGGTTTTTTTTTTTTTTTTTTGGTTTGTTGACGAGTATCAATATTGCTTTCCAACCTAATTGATTTTCTTTTCTTCAATTTGTGACCCAAAATTGTGGTCGTCGCAAAATTTCTTTTTAGTAATATTTTTTTTTTGTATTCGAAAAATCATAAAAAGTTGAAATTAATCGATTTAGAAAGTATTTAAGGGGGCACCTCCAGTTGTAACTTTAAAAAAATCGCCTTTTTTCTTGCATTTTTCAAAGTATATGTTTTCAAAAATATGTCTACAGATTTTAAAGTTGATCCGTTTTTCTTGATATTAAAGTAATTTGATCTTTAATTTTTGGATTTCAAATGATCTAGATTTGCAAGACATTGGTCACCGCAAAACACGTTTTACAGAAAGGCGTCGACGGAATCGCTCATTACTCACAACGTTTTAAAAATTTTTGAATAGAAATTTGTTAAAGATAAGTACAATAATAATTTTTACAAAAAACTTTATTAGTTTACCTGAAAAAAATTCTTGAAAAATGCATATTTTTTCAGGTCACAACTGAGGATTTGAATTTTATAATCTGTGCTATACATAAAAGCGCACCGGCTTTGCGATGTAAATTCTGCTAGATAATGAAAATACCAGCTCATATTACAGGCACGAAAACAACAACAACAACAACAAAAACACAAAACTCTCATTAAAAAACCCTTTCATTAAACAAAGCCAACAGCAAAGAGAAACACTCATTGATTTTATGAAGACAATTCAATTTTGAGTGTAAACTGGAGGCAGTTATGGCTCCATAGAACAAAATTTTAGTGCAAGTAAATTTGTTCGTGATGCGCCTTCTATGTATTCTTTGGTATAATCTTGTATTCTGTCATTCTTTTGATTGAAGCACAATTCTTCTATGCTTTTGACATTTTCTGATAAGTTTTTGAGTTTTTAATATATTTTTGCAATAAAATATGATTATTTTTAATTGAAATTTTGCTTTCTTCAGACTGAGTAATTAATTGAATTGATACGAATACTAGCGAAGCAAATGCACCCAATGTGTATTTACTCTCTGAGAGAGACTGTGAGAGAGAGAAATCAAAACTGCAGTTTTCGTTTGCTGGCCCGGCTGTGGTAGATCGCGCTCTAAGCGCGGTTAACTTTATACTTTGTAAAAGCTGAAAAAACGTTTTCGGCATTAAAGATAATAGTATTCGGTAAGGTCCCAGTAACTGGAGATATTTTTTGGCGAAAGAAATCTCTTAATGAAAAACAAATAACAAAAGAAAACCAAACTACTCGTTGGTGTTTGTTTTGTTATTTGTGTATGCAGATAACTCGTTAGATAATTCTGAGAGATGCCGTTACTCATGTCTTCTCTCTTTCTCTTATTTATTATTTACTCCCGCTTAAGCAATGATTTTTTTCAACGATGAATGCAATTCTTTGTTCAATGAGCGAATTTTAAAAAACTTCCGACGCTAATATTTTGGAATTGGCTTAACCGATTTTAAATCTGATAATTTTTGGCTAACCTACACGTCAAGCTCTTTAAATTGATATTATTGTATATTGTATATCTTCTGGATCTTCTGGAATAAAATTGTAGTTACACTAATAAATGTATAAATTAACATTATTTCATTAAAAGTTAGGGAATTTGAGTAGAATTCTGATTTCAATATTTACCTCCTTGATCAAAAAGTTCCCGGAATTTATTCAGAAAATTAAAAATACAAGTTTATTCATCTAAATCTATATTGTCCCCTTCTAAGTAATCCCTATCGACTGCAACACACTTACGCCAGCGCTTGATCCAATCCTCCAAACATTTTTTTATATTCGGTTTTCGGTATGTCCATCTCGGCTGCTGAAACGCGTTCCCCGCTATGGTTTTTTAACTCGATTGAACAGAAAGAAGTACCAGGGAGCCAAATCAGGTGAATTCGGTGGCTGTTGGATGGTATTTGTTGCATTTTTCGTCAAAAAATTACGAATAATGATGGCACTGTGCGACGGTGCATTATCATGGTGCAAAATCCACGAGTTTTCTGTCCACAATTCTGGTCTCTTTCAGCGAAGCAAACGCCTCATAACGCACAAGTAATACTATTTGTTTATTGTCTGGCTTTGGGGCAAAAATTCATGATGCACTACACTGTTGTAATCCCTGAAAACCATGAGCATTGCTTCCTTTTTTGACTGAAAACAACGTGGTTTTTTTGGTCTCGGCGCATTTGGTGAACGCCACTCACTTGCCTGATGTCTGGATTGCGTGTCGTACTCATAAACCCACGTCTCGTCTTCGGTAATGATCCTTTTGATAAATGTGGGATCGGATTCAGCCTCGAAAATCATATTTCGGCGACGTCAACACGGTCTCTTTTTTGCATGAAATTGAGGTCTTTTGGTACCAACTTTGCTGCTATACGACGGAAACCCAAATCATTAACCAGAATGTCTTGGACGGATCTATAGGCAATGTTCAAGCCCTCCGCTATCTCTTTGATGGTTAATTCGCGGTTATTGACCAAAATTTCATTAACTTTATCAACGTTTTCGTCGGTTTTCGATGTCGATGGTCTGCCACTGCGTTCATCATCTTCGATTGACTCACGACCACTTTTGAACCGCTCGTACCACTGGTAAACGACCGTTTTCTTTAGAGAATCATTGCCGAAACACTTTTCCAACATTTCCAACGTTCGCGCACCATTAAATCCGTTTTTTACGCAAAATTTAATACAAGTTCGTTGTTGCAAATTAAAATCCATTTCTAAAATTGTAAAAAATCGCCAACACACACACAGAGATAGACGTACTCTGGGCTACGTAACTTTTGCAAATGTCAAGCTATGACGCTAAGATTTAGAGGTAATATGTACAGAACTCAAATCGGAACGATGGGAGCGCCACACGGTTGTTATTCTGGGAACTTTTTGATCAAGGTGGTATATACTGAGAAGCTTCAGACGACAGGAAATATGCAATATTGAGGCTTAGAATGCATAAATGTGGAACTGAACATGCTTGCTCTTTCCCTTACCTCTTCAGAAACCAGGTTACTTAAATCATACAAACTTCGTAATAAAATTTAACAGGTCCCTTAAGCTAATTGGAGAAAACTATAGTAATGCGTCTCATTTTCTAGTGAAATTACTTTTTTTTAAATATAGTTCAGGACCAACAATCAAATTGGCTATGATATTCAATGGGTGAGGGAATGGTTTTATTTTCAAAATGTTTGTAGCAGTGCGATAATTTTTCTTTATTTTTAGCATGAAATCCTTCAAATATACAATGCGAGACTCTGACAGTCTTTTTGAGGAGGAAATTTTAGGAAATTACAAAATGTAAGGCACTTTTAAAATGTAAGGTCGAATGAGGAAATTAAATATTTGAGAAATTTTTTAAGTAATTTTTTTTAATTTTCGATTTATAATAAGATTCAAAAAAAAAACTTTAGCAACTAGAAGTACTAGAGTAAAAATTTGCTCAAAAAAGTTTACATCTTGAATGAGTGATTGGGGTTTGCTTTTACAGCAGTGACGGCCATTCTATCTCATTAGCTAAATGTCCAAAGAAACAGCAAAACTAAATAATGTAAGAAACGTAAATACACTGCAAGCACGAGTTTAAAACCTAAAACATCTTCTTACACTAAAGTTTGCGCTTGGCCATCACTGTTTTAGAGAAAAATCTCAAGTTGGTTTTTTTTAGAGTAAAAATAGAAAAAATTTTTATCCTATTAAATTAAAATTAATATCTGAATAAAAATCCAATAAATTCTATTTCTATCTCTTTTATATTTCATAGCTCTATTACCAGCTTTTAGCTGAACTAAACCTCAACCGAACTCAACATTTAGTCACGTAATTCACAAAAATTTTTCTTTACTTACAATGTATTAACATTATAGAAAGCAACATATGTATATAGTTACATAACAACAACAATAAACTAACAAATAACTTTATTTTTTCTATATCCTTGCAGATATTTTTACACTGCAGTATAACACTGCACTGTATTACAAAAAAAAAAAAAAAAAAAACAAATAATAAAAAAGAAAAAGATTTTTTAAAAGGTTTCAGATTTTAGGCGGAAAAGGAGCGCAGTGTAACTTCAATAAAAAAAACTCACACATACACATTAACATAGGTAAAGTCTTTCCTTTCTTGGCATGTGATAAGGATCACGTACACTTTAGTATGTAGTACCACTATACACTAACAAAAACCGAAAGAAGTTTGCATGCCTTGTGAGCATATCAAATGCACATATTCTAGGAGAGACAGAGAGAGATAGAGAGAGAGAGAGAGAGAGGTAGGATAGAAAAAAAAAGAAAGAAAAGCTCACGAATATGTCAGTCAGGATTTGAGTTTTCGAGATAAGAGCGTTGACGTTGAAGGAATGCGGGGCAATGACCGAACGAACGTGAACCATGAAGTTTTATCAGTAAAATTAAGTCAAAAGCTAATCGTAGTAGTAGTAGCAAGTAGTGGTAAAAGCAGAGATAATAGCAGTTGGAATAGTAGCAGCTAAGTTAGAAACACCCGAGATTGTAGTAGTTACCTGTGTTCATTTATTTTTATAACATTTACAGTTGCTGTTGGTTAGATGCAATAGTTACATACCTGAAAAGAAAAGGAAGAAAATGTTCATTAGTCTCTCTCTAAAGGAAAGTAAAATAACAAAAATTAAAATAAAAATATAGAAACTGGTAGTAACTAGTAGTACATAGTTGAAGCTGAAAGTAATTGCTTTTGATACTTGCACGCATGGAAGGGAATTTTAAGTTAAGACATGAAGTTTTTATTGTGGTATAGCTAAAACACAAAGTGAGTAGTTAGTTTTGTTGTCGTTTTACTTAAGGGTTCGTTGCTTGCATCATCGTTATCATCATCTCTTTGAGATGCATACTCTTAGTTTTACTGATGTTGAAAGTGATACATGCACCATACCACACAAAAGTAAAGCAAAAAGTTACTAGAAAGTAGGTGCAAACAACAGACTCTAATTTAATTATGTTATGAAAATTTTTTTCTCCTTAATGATTTGGAGGTTGATTTTCATAGCTTTAGGTTCTCTTTGATTGAGACATTTGTAATAAAAAAAATATTTATAAGAAAATTAAAATAATTAGAATATATTTTTTAATGTTTTCATGAAGTATTTGTGACAAAAAAGGCACAACTTATTTCTAACTTCAATGATAAAGTTCCCTCTAACTATTACGCTTGAAAAGTGATCTAACATTAGCACTGGGGAGTCGCGAGCAGAAAGTCATTGATCACATAATTTTTATTCAAATCGATTTAAATTTTGGAGTGTTTTTAGAAAGAAATAGGTAATTTCAAACTAATTATTTCTGTAGCTCATTAAGACAGAGAGAAAAAAAAGTTTACCCTTCTCAAAGAAAACCCGCGACAATGATTGGTGAAATGAAGTGTAGGTGAGAGTAAAATTTATTTTCTATCTCTTAAAGGATTGACCAATTGAATTGGAGTGTATTTATCTGTGAATAATAAATATGAACTGATTAACAATGAACTATAACTGACTTTTTGTGATAACACAGTATTACTTGATACCACTTTTTCCTCGTCGATTAATGAATGGCTTTTTTCTATGGGGAGAGCTGATAGAAATATATGGATAAGTTTTTTTACTACGAAGTTTTACAGTTTTAAAGTCTAAGGCAAAGTTATTTCATTTTTTACATCATCTTTCCTTCCCTCTTCTTTTTGGAAATTTTGGATACAAATGTGTCTAAAAACTTTCAGTTTGGTGGTTCCGGGGATGATTTTTATGTTAGGGACCTCCAGTGGGAAAACGGCCTAACTTTTTAACTGCAGTATGACGTAAACCACAACTTTTGGTAAGATAAGACTCACTAAAACGCTTATATGCATATATGCATCTCATTTGAATACAAGGATACTGCTAGAGCTCTGATGGCAAATGGATTTAATAAATTTATTGAACCTTGGTCGGCTTCTTTGGAAATCTTAACCCTTTCTTCTCAACTTTTTTACTTGGGGATAACAAATTTTTTTGTAGTTTTATACTCGTAGATTCGGAATTTGTTAAGAATAAAAACCAAAAAAATTATGAAAGAAGTTTTTGGGAATGGCTGTAGAGCTTTTGGATTTTTGTACATTATAATGACCAAAATGCAGGAAAGGAGTAAAAATTCGAGAAAAAATTCTAATTTTTGAATTTTTTTTTGTGGAAAAAACAACTAAGGTTTATTTTGCATTTTGCATTGCAAAATAAACCTTAGTTTAGGAAATACTTTTAAAAACACATTTGTTCACTGAGTATAAAAAGTGAAAATTTGAAACATTTTTGGAATTTGGGTTTATTTTTACTTAAGTCAAGTATATAGATTTTTATTTTTCAGTGACCTATAATAAAATTTCATGGGCAACATATTTCTTGAACATATTAACCCTCTATCAACCCTAGTAATGTGTCAAAAGAGAAGCTTTTTCAAAAAAGGCAAAAAAGACCCACAATAGGGGGTGCCAAAGGGTTAATATGTAGGAAGAAAATAATCTACGGAAAATTCTACTATAAGTTGCTGAACATACAAACAAGCTCTGATGCAAAACTAACAAGTTATCTTATAGTTTATTATAATTAATCTGTTAGAAATGGGCAAACTTTGGGCCTAAGTAAAAAAAAAATTTGACGTATACTTTTAAAACACAGAGACCCGTATAATTTTTTTTCTCGAGTTCTATCAGCATCCACTTTCAGAACCTTGTTATTTTTTCGTTTGTTGAACAAAAAAACAAATCAACACTATCACAATTTTTTTAACACCCGCAGAAAATAATTCAAAAATCATCAATCTTTCATGTGTTTTGTACACAATAGTAACCAAATTATTTATTGTACATTATAGTATGCATTGGAGTTGCGTGAATTTGTACACTATAATGTACAATTTTTTTTTAACAACTTTCTTTTAAGTTATAAATTTTGTATTATGAAATGGAGCTTTAACTTTCGTTTTAAACTATTATAATTAAAAAAAAAAGTTTATATACTTGCCCAAAATTTTAAACTTAGTACCTTCACTTCGTAAATTCACACAAATGTAATTTGGACTGTTTTTCAAAATCAAATAAAAACTGTACTTCCGTTTTTACTCAAACTTAAATTATAAAAAGTCAAAAACATGCTTGATTTAAAAAATAATTTTTTATTTTTAAAATTCCCGATAGGTTTGAAATGAGAAGTAGTGAAATATGAACATTTTTTTGTACAATATTTTAGCCAAAAACAACGAAAGGGTTAAGCTAAAAAGTGAACATTTTAAAATGAGTAAAATTAAATTAAAAGGTTTTTCTTCGATTGTTTCCCTTTTCATTTCTACACAAATTTTTTGGTTTCACGGATTGTGCCTTTCAAAATAATTAACTTACTGCATTTTTCCCTTGTAGGGTCGGCAGAATAAAATAAACTTTATCCAATTATACGCTCTCGCTTTATCCCTCTCAAAAACCACTTGCACTTTTTATGATTGTCAAAATATTATGATTTGTCAACTGTGAAAGCTCTTGAAAAAATATAACAGCAACAACAGGAAAAAATACAAAGAAGATGCAACAAACCCCAAGTAGCAAAATTCCAACAGCAACAACAAATATTATTGCTACAAAGTTGTCAACAAATTTGCCACAAATGCTGCTGATGACGACGACAAAGATACTGTGCTACTGTTGTTGTTACTGCTGAATGATTATGAAACTCAATGATAGTAAATTGACAGCGTACAATGACAGCCACCGGCAACAGCAACAACAAAAATCTCAGTTATTGTATCAAGACACAGAAAGAGAAAAAGATACGATGCACTTCAAAAATCCGAAGAAAAAAAAAAACTGAAACTCTTGAAAACGCAAGTGTGTGATGGAGAAAAAGAGAGATGGAGTTTTGCTTCAAAGAAATGTACAAATTTTATTTGAAGAGTAGAGGGTGAACATTTTTGTAGAGTACCTAAAAAGGAAACGTGGAAAACACTAGCAAGCAAATCCAAGAGGTGAGAGGAGCTTGAAAATGTTTTATTTGAGGAAAAAGGTATTGCCTTATTATCTCCAGTTTCAGTGACTCTATTATAGTCATTTCCAAAGCTTATACAATCGCATTTCAATGCATTGATTGTGAATGCGTGAGTTTGTAAGAGCGATACATTAAAAGCATAAATATAAATACGCAAAATTCATTTATTTTGCGTATACCACAACAAGGCCAACTTGCTTTTTTGCAGTTATATTTCAGTTGGAGCTGAGACTTCACACGAAGCACTTTTGCACGTGTTTGCCTAACATAATTGGTTTTTCAGCGCACCATCTGATACAAGTTTTAGTTGCTGGAATTTTGCGCGCCAACTGATGAGATCTCTCAATTTACACGCATTAAAAATTGTGCGAGCTTACGCTCAGTATTTGCCCGCGGGCGCTCTAATGTAAGAAGTCTCCATTTTTTGATTGATGGTGAGATGTTAGAGGACTAGCCTGAAGGTATACTCCTTCTACGTAAGCCTGTTTGTCGGCCACCTCCTTTCCCATTATACCAGAGTGTCCTGAGACCCATCAGAGTTGATGTTTAATGTTGCCACGGAAGCTACAGCTTATTTTAATACAGATTTAAGTTTTATAGTTTGGCTTTCGATTGTCTAAATTTAGGCTTTCCAAGAGGGCTTCAGAAACCATATATGGTATGGTACTTTACCTCTTTTCAGCTTGACAAGCACAACAGTCGGGAAATTTAACTAAACTATTTAAGAAGTGTTTTGAGGAAAATTTATCAAATTTTTTCGTCGCGATGTAAGGAAGCCATCAATTGGAATGGTAATTAATTGGAATATCTTTATATATAGTGGAAAGTGGGCGTGGCACCTCCCATACAATCCTAATAGTTTTTTGGGTATATCTCATGAACCATTTACAGCACAGTACAGAAATTTGGTAAACTAAGGAGAATTGACAATGCCATGCCACAACAAATATATAGGTAGAGATTGACAAAGAGGGTGTGGCAACTTCCACATAACCTGAATTCCCATTATGAGATATTTTAGGAGCCAATTATGGTACGGTACTAAAATTTAAATTCTTTCAGTTTGTTGGATTAGTGGTTTTGACACCATGCATCACTTTTATTTTCTACTACTAATTCTACCACTATTTTTTACTACTTTTAAACTTCTTTTTTCTGCAAATTTTTGTTATTTTCTTCAAACAATATTTTCTACTACTATTTTAGTACTTTTTTCTACTACTTTTTTAATACATTTTTCCTTATTTTCTACTACTACTTTCTCCTATTTTTTACTACTTCTTACAGTTTTTTCTACTGCTATATTTTACTATTATTTCTACCACTTTTTACTCCATTTTTGCTATTTTTGTACTACTATGTTTAACTATTTTTCTACTACTTTTTCTGCTACCTTTTTACTACTTCTTTACAACAATTTGTAATACTATTCTTTTTCCTACTACTTTTTCTACTACTATTTCTACTATTATTTTCTTTTACTTTTTTGCTGCTATTTTCTACTACTTTTTCCATTATTTCTTGTAATTTCTACTACTTTATGAAATATCTTAAGACCCTGCCTAGCTATCTTAAAATCCTATAGGTGGCGCTATAACAAATTCTATATTTATAATAAATATAAAATTGATATGATATATATATGACTATAGAGCATCCTGAAATATTGTTTCTATAATTCAACTAAACCATAATAAAATTAATCGTAATATTTTTTTGGGTATATCTCAAGAATCATTTATAGCACAGTACAGAAATTTGGTACAAGAACGTGAATTAACAATACCATGCTACAACAAAAATATGGGTGGGTTGACCAAGGGAGTGTGACACCTGCCATATACCCTGAATTTTCATTACGGGATATCTTAGTATGGAAGTATTATATGTCAATACCGGATTTAAAAAATTCTCTCAGTTTGTTGGATTAGTAGGTGTTGCACCAAGCTCTACTTCTATTTTCTACTATTTTAATTTATTTTTTCCAACATTTTCTTCTTATATTCGACTACTCCTTATACTTTTTACCACTTTTTTACTACATTTTTCTGCAATTTATTGTTATTTTCTACTGCTTTTTCACTGTTTTTCTACTTCTATTTTTTGTTATTATTATTTTTTAACAAATATTTCTCAAGAACCTGCCTAGCTATGTCCAAAAACCCGATAGGTGGCGCTGTAATAAATTCTGTAATAAATTTTATTTTTATAATAAATATCATATGGGGGTCCATATTTTTAAATAGTTTTTGGAATTAGATATAACTTCTAGAACGGTCTTTGATATTCTTCTGCAAATTAAATAGTTTTAAAAATGCCAATTTTGATGCCTCATTTTTAAATCTAGAATTTTTACCAAATTTAATGTACGTCCTTTAAGATTGAATTGTCATTACCAATGTTCAATTTTAAATACCAAGAAACTTCATTCTTCTTCATTGAAATAAACTTAAATTTTTTTGCTTCTTCGTAGAAAAGGCAGAACAACGTCTGCCGGGTCAGCTAGTACTCGATAATGTAGTATTGAAAAGTTAGTGATTATTCTTTTATTCCGATGTCTTAGAAAAGAGTTCTGTGCATAAGTTCTGGGTTTCCGATAAGTTTCAGACATGTCATATTCTTTGATGAATTGTGTTTCGGTATATACAAATTAAGTTTACTATTTAAAATATTAAGCGATATTTTTTGCTAGATGTGCATCGTCGACACTAGATAATTCTCATGCGATAGGCAGGTTCCACAGAACAGCGAATGTAAATTGATTTTTCCGTACTTCTTTATTTTATTGTTTTTGAAGGGGTTGCAAGTTCTGACATCCCAAATTAGTCTATCAACTATTTTCGTCCAGGGTTTTGATTTTTTATTTATTTCGATTCGAGGAAGTTCCTTAGCTTGATCAATTTCTCCAAACTTAGGGTCTAGGTATTCCCATACATTTTTCCTGTTCTCCTGCTTATTGATTTAGGATCTTCCCGAAATATTAGTACAATTTACAATATATGAAAATTAATGAAAAAAAAATTTATCAAATTGCTAAACTATTCTACATGTCCAAAACAAACCTAGACATCTATAAAGTAAGTAAATATCTTTCCAAATTATTTATGTGATATAACATTACCTAAGCATAAAGATGAACGAACATTTAGAAAAAAGTAATTGATATTTTATGAGGCACTATTACATACTTTAGGCAGGCTACTACACTTTTTTCTCCTTCTCTCTTTTTTTCGCAGTCTGTTGTTCACAAAACTCGTTCGCACAACGACTAGTGACACTCAAGGATGTGAATGTGTAGCTACTAACATTAAGCGGCGATGTCTATGAGCATTAAAAGTGAAAAAGCTATAAAAACAAATATAAGGAGGAAAAAATGAATGCCATATTAAATGGCATAAGGATACTACATACCTTTAACCACACTATGATGATAGACAGACGTAACAGGATAGGAAACAGGATACCAATCCTGAGACTGAGATACACACATATATTTCATAATAACTTAAGTACGTGTTTACGCAACTTTTCTAGCCCCACACACACACACACACACACATACTCGTATGCGCATACATAAAAATAAATGTGTATTTTATCAACACAGACACAGAAATTGCATGAAAAATGGAAAAGACCCAGGAAAAAAAAGTTTAAAACTAAATCGTTTACACGAAATTTACAGTAAAATTCATTTAAGTGCTTTGCAAGCATTTAAGATTTTTTGTACATTTATGTGAAATTATGTAAAATTTATGTGAAATTTGTTTAACTGCATTAATGAAGCAGATATGCGAATTCGATTAAGCACTTCCGCACACAAGGAAATTCTGTTTTAGTAGCCAAGACACTAGACACTTAAGTGCATAAGCATTTAAGCGAATTCTACTGTACACTAGCTAGAAAGGTTTTTAATCTTACTTTGGGAATTCAAATAAATTTTTTTTTTAGCTATTCAGCAAACTCAAAATTTTTCGCTGGGTAAGAGTTTGCAATCATACATAAATAAATATGTGTTGCCTTTTGCTCTTGACCAAAAATGCGTGCTACCTAATGTTAAATATCATCAAAAACGTCTGCACTTAATGGAATATGTCAGTGAGTGAGTGAGTGCGAGCGTTTTTCCATTATTTTTTTCTTTCTTTCTTTGAAGCGTAAATATTTTCTATGCTTCTTTTCTATTTAGACTTTGGCGTTTTATTGAAGTTTGTCTGGCTGCAGTCATAAAAGATGCTAGCTAGCTATTTTTCTAGTGCACACACATTTTCTTCGTTTTTGCTACTTTTTGGTACTTATAGCACTATGTATGCAGAAAAAAAGAAAAACATACATATACAGTACTTTTGCACTTAAATGCGTAAGTACGGTAGTGAAAATCATTTGATGGTTTCACTATTTCACTTTTTTACCATTTCGCTCTCTTTTTTCTTTACTTCTGTAGTAAAATTTTACACATTTGCTATTTCTAAAAATAAAATACTTGCACTTTATGAAATGAAGAAACTCGGAAGTTTATTTGAAGCTTGAGAACTGATACAAAGAAACAGAAGAGGACGACGACTAGGATGATGATGACAAGAAAAAGGAAAACATACCAAAATTTAACGAACCGGAAGTAGAAAAATCGTATATTGAGTAACACAACAACACATAAATAAAAAGGTGCTTTCTGTTGATATACATATGTACATATATATGTATACATGTACGTACCATGTATTTATGTGCTTACTATATTATTATTATGTACAATATAACTTTCTTCGGTTGATGTTTTTCTGATGTGATTTTTCTTTTATGATCTTTGAATGGCTGTAAAATCATGTGTGAGAAATAAAATACAAAAAACGGGGAAACTAAAGAGGCTTTAATTTTGGTTCAAAACTTTGCTTCATAAACTAAAAGCAACCACAGGCCTGCTGATGAATATGGCTCTTTCACTATCTGATACGGAGACAGAGACAGATTTGATTTTGCTTTGGGAGACAGGTCTGATTTTGGTAAGTTAAGGCAGCGCATTAATCCTCAAATGCATAAGTCCGCCTCAAGGCGGATTGGCATATATATTTAAATAAAATATTTTTGTTAGTTTTTCAAGTGATTTTCTGATTTGCTTTGTTTTAGTAACAGCAGTTCAAAAGTTGTGGTTATTTTAAATTGAAGAGTCAGGCATTTTGCCCATGAAAATTATTTGATGCAGAAGTGTTTTTTTGATGTGTAAACATTTTAGCTCACGGTATGGGCAAAATTTAAAATGTAAGAATAACTGTATCGTAAGATGTAAGATAACTGTAACGTCCAGTTCCCCTCTCGTTCACACTAGTGCGCGGCATGACTGTGCTACTCTAAACAACAAAGAGAAGAAGAGAGGGAGAAATTAAACTACGAGCGGAGTTTGTTTGTTGATGTTTCGATCAATTTACTCACACATATATGTACATACGAATACAAAATGTGTGTGTACATTTATTCGTGGCAGAATTATTTGTTGGTGTTAAACGTGTGGAGATCGACTATACCCAGTGATGCCAAGTGTAGGGATTTTTCCTTTTTTGTAGGGATTTTTTTTCAAAAATCTGACATGTAGGGGAAAAGGGAAAGATTTGTTACTTTTGTGGAGTTGTAGGGATTTTTTCAATTACCGTTTTTTTTTTAATTCTGAACTTTAAACTTTTTTTTAGTGTATCATTATAAATTCGTAAATCTGGTAATACCTCTATAATACGAAGTAAGTAAATATGTGGCATCTTTAATAACAATGACAAATGAACCCTTCTTTTGTGAAATTTATTTGCGCGCTTTACTTGTTTTGTGCAAATTTTTTTATGCATACGTACGTCATCTTTGCAGGTCTCTTCATTTTTAATAAGTAACTAATTTTGTGAACAATAAATAACCTCAAAACATAATAAATTAAAACATAATTGATTTTAGAAAAATGTCTGATTCGTCTTCCGATGATGCTGAAAACACATCAAAGAAATACAGAAAACAACGATTTTGTTCAAGTTGGTTGAGAGACGAGAAGCTAATGGGATGGCTGGAGCCGGTCAAAAATGACGACTTTAAATGCAGATGCACGGCTTGTGGTAAAATATTAAATTGTGGTAAATCAGACTTAAGTAAACATGCTAGTACCCAAATTCACAAAAAAAATGTTTTACAAACAAAAACCAAAACAATGGAGTCATTTTTTGAGAAACAAGTCCCAGAGAAAAACAACGATGTGGCCAATTTCGAAATCCGTTTAAGCCTTTTTTTTGCTGAACACAATTTAGCTATTCAAGTTATTGATCATTTGATACCCCTATTGAAAGATATTGTGCCAGATTCATTAATAATAAAAAATTGCCAATTAGGACGAACCAAATGTTCAAAAATTATCGTTAACGTGTTAGCCAGAGAAGAAAAGGAAAATCTTATCAGAAAGCTTCAAATATATAAATTTTCTGTGCTACTTGATGAAAGCACTGATGTTTCTTCAAAGAAAACGATGTGTCTTCTTGTAAGATATTACGACTAGGAGCTGGAGAAGACTTTTGTACAGTTGTTAGAATTAATTCACGTGGGAGCTGATTGTACAGCTGAAGCACTTTATGATCATTTTAAAAAATGCATTTTGTCATACAGTATTCCCTACGATAATATCATTGGACTTTGTTGCGATGGCGCTAACGTTATGGTCGGATCAAACAATTCGTTCGTGTCTAGACTTTTAGCTGATAATCCCGACGTAATAACAATAAAATGTATATGCCACTCTGCTGCCATCATAGCAAACAAATCTTGCTTGATGTTACCAAGAGCTCCTGAAGATTTAGTAAGACAAATTGGAACGTACATATCAGGAAGTTCAAAAAGATGTTCTCAGTTGGAGGGGTTCCAAGAGATGATGAACGAAGAGAAAAGAAAAATATTAAGAACATCAACGACCAGGTGGCTATCCCATCAAAAATGTATTGAAAGGATCTAGGAGAATTGGCAAGTTCTTATAGAATATTTTAAATTTGCAACTAAGCAGGATAAATTGAAATCCGCAGATGTAATACTGGCTGAACTTACAAATGAGTGCAATAAGGCTTACTTACTTTTTTTGAAATATGTGTTAAATTATTTTAACTCGCTGAATGCACTTTTTCAAAAAAGAAAAATATTGGTCCATGCTTTACACTCGGAATCAACAAAAATTTTTTTTAAGCTTGGCCAAAATTTTATAAAAAAAAGAATGCCTAACGACTGATTGTGCCATAAGGTCACCCCATGTTTCATTGCCAATAGATGACGTTTATGTCGGCAGTGAATGTGAAGAATTGTTGAAAACGTTTCCAAAAACTAGTGCCCATCAGATAAAATCTGATTGTCTACAATTCCACATAACTGCACTTGAAGAAACGCAAAGAAGACTTCCACTAAATGATAAGTCAATTTTCAAAGAAATGGAATTTTTAAATCCTGAAGTGGCCATTGGAAATAATAACAAAAGTGTTTATCAATTTAAATTGTTATGCAATAAGTATAAAGTTGATCTTAATTTACTAACACAGGAATGGTTAACTTTAGAATATAATTTTTCTGAATATGAAAAGCAAATATTGTCTAAATTAAATGTTGAAGTATTTTGGTCCAAAATTTGTAAATTAAAAAATTTTAATGACAATTTAATTTTTCCAAATTTTGCAAAACTAATAAAAATTGTACTTAGTTTGCCACATGCCAATGCTGACGCCGAAAGAATTTTGTCTGTTGTTACTGACGTACGTACGAAAAAAAGAAATAAATTAAGCCATGAAATATTAAATTCTATTTGCATTATTAGATCTCATTTACAAGCTAATGCAATTAACTGTGTAAATTTTAAATGCACATCTACTCATTTAAAAAAATGAATTATACAGCATTGTATAAATAATTTTTTCATTTACTTTTTACTATATTTGTTATTTTTATGTTGTTTTTATATTATTTTCATTTTTTGAAAAATTAAAGAAAAAGTAGTGTAGGGAAAAATGTAGGGAGGAAAAAAGTGGGTGTAGGGAAAAAAGGGATTTTTTTTCATAAGGGTAGGGATTTCCGAAAAAATCTCCTGGCATCACTGACTATACCATACAAGCAGAGAAGTCGCCGCAGCAAACTCAGGCGTTTGATAGGTTTTGCATTCGGTTAGTTAGATTGCATTAAAATTAAATATTTTTTGAAATATAAAAACAATACAAAATGATAAGTAATAAGGGATCTAGGTTTCAATAAATGTATAAACAAAATGTAAAGATAATGATAGTAAACCACGGCATTATAAAAATTTTGCTTTGTGCATTAAAATTAAGAAGGCAGACTTTTTATCTAAATAGCAAATATGTTAAACAGAAAAAATCAAACTTATTTATTATAAAATCACTTATTTACTTCAATAAAAATACATTGTTTCTTATTTTTATTAAATGCAGTTAAGGCAAATCTCTTTGCGGTGCTTTTAAAAAGTAGTGGGGTGACTGGTCACCTCTGTTGCCTTTCTAAGGTTAAATGCGGAAAGCACTTATCGTCGCCTGAGAATTAATTTGGAGTATGTGTGTACAAATTCATATACCTATACGCCAAATCAATTCTCAGGCGACGTTATGTAAGATTTTCACATCTAATAAAATTTCAAATCGACTAGAAGAAAAACTTAAAGCGCGGAAAAAAGGATGCAATTGCACCTGCGTATATGCGAGCATATAGTGCCCGATGCATTGAGTAAAAGAAAAATAATGCAACTACAACATATCAGCCCTATTCACGATTTGGTGCAATTGCAAAATATTTCTGCTATCACAACAACAAATATATGCGATATGGAATAAAAATTTGCATTTGAAATGATGCAAGACCATTTGCAATTTATGGTGAATTGGGCTATTATATATAAAAGATAATGATATCTAATAAATTTTTAAGTTAATGAAAGAATTTTTTAATTAATTCAGTTGGCTTAACTGTTTACACATCAAATATCTTGCGTGCCTTGCACACATCCATTGTTTTTTTTTTTTTTTGCAGTTAATTTTTGTTTAAGTTAAAGTGAAAAATAAGTAATAAAAAAATTCTGGTAAGTAAGATTCAACATTATTATAGAATATTCAATTAAAATTGTGGATGTTTGTGCATTATATAAGTGACTAGCTGACGTTGTTCTGCCCTTTCTACGAAAAAGCGGGAAAATTGAAGTTAATTTGAATGAAGAAGAATGAAGTTTCTTGCTGTTTAAAATTGAACATTGGTAATGACAATTCAAACTTAAAGGACGTACATTGAATTTGGTAAAAACTTTAGATTTTCATCATAATTGGCGTTTTTAAAAGTATTTAATTTACAGAGGAATATCAAAGACCGTTCTAGAAGTTATATCTAATCCCAAAAAAATTTGTTACAGCGCCACCTACCGTATTTAAACATAGCTAGGCAGGTTCTTGAGATATTTCATACAGTAGTATGAATATCTAATATATATAATGAATATCTAATATATATCTATATCTAATAATAGTAGAAAATTAATGGAAAAAGCAATAGAAAATAGCAGCAAAAAAGTAGATGAAAATAGTAGTAGAAAAGTTAGTAGGAAAAAGAAACTAAAATAGTATTATAAATTTTTGTAAAGAAATAGTAAAAAGGTAACAGAAAGAGTAGTAGAAAAATAATTAAACATAGTAGTACAAAAATAGCAAAAATTGAGTAGAAAGAGTGGTAAAAATAATAGTATAAAATAGTAGTAGAAAAAAATGTAAGAAAATAGCAAAAAATTGTAGAAAGTAGTAGTAGAAAATAAGAAAAAATTGTAGAAAAAATGTATTAAAAAGTAGTGGAAAAAAGTAGTAGAAAATATTGGTTGAAAAAGTAGTAGAAAATATTGGTTGAAAAAGTAGTAGAAAATAAGAAGGAATTGTAGAAAGAGAAAAGTTTAAAAGTAGTGGAAAATAGTAGTAGAATTAGTAGCAGAACTAGTAGTAGAAAACAAAAGTGAAGCATGCTGCCACTAATCCAACAAACTGAAAGAATTTAAATTTTAGATACGTACCATAAATGCCTCCTAAGATATCTCATAATGGGAATTCAGGTTATATGGAAGGTGCCACACCCCCTTTGTCAATCTCTACCTATATTTTTGTTGTAGCATGGCATTGTCAATTCACGTTATTGTACCAAATTTCTGTACTGTACAATAAATGATTCTTGAGATATACCCAAAAAACTATTAGGATTGTATGGGAGGTGCCACGCCCACTTTCCTAAAAGTCATTATGAATAGCTATGTTTCATATATAGTCGAATTTCCTTCATTGTAAGTAGATCTCAAATACTTATATTTTCAAACTTTTTATAACTGAAAAACTTCTTTCTACAGTAGCCGGCGAAAAAAGAAGTACAGAGAAAGATATAAAATGTATTGTGACGGTCTAGAGCAGACTAAAAGCGAGACCAAAAACCAGATTAGAACTTTGGCAACAAATCTTATCAGAACTCAAACCAAAAGCAGGGCACATTAAGACCAAATTCAGATAAAAAAAATCAAATAAAAAAAAATCTGACCAAAAATAAGACAAAAATTCAAACTAAAACCAATCCAAAATTCAGCTAACGTTCAAGATAAAATCCAATTCAAGACCAACTTCAGACCATAATACAAGCCTCACATTAAAAATCAAACAAAACATTAAACCAAAACTTAGACCAATCAAAATCAAAAAACAGATCAAAATTCATACCGAACATCGGATAAAAAATTCAAAAAAATTCAGACCAAAAACTTCTGACAAATTTCAGGTCTAAATTCAATACAAAATTCAAACTAGAATTCAGGACAAAATTCAAATCAAAACACAGACCAAAACTCACACTGAAAATCAAACCAAAAATCAAACGAAAACTTAGATTGAAATTCAGACCAAAAATCAGAACCGAACTCAGAACGTACGCCAAAAATCAGACAGAAATTCTGCCCAAGAATCTGATCAAAATTCAGACCAAAATAAAAAGCAGACTAAAATTTAAAACCAAAATTAAAACAGAAATTCAAACTAAAACTCAAACGGAACTCAAAATAAAAATAAGTTCAGAGCGGAGATTTGGTTTCTTTTCGCTTAAAGCTAAATCAAAAACAGGCCATAAACAGACTATATTTCAGATCCAAAATCTAACTAAAAATTACCCCAAAAATCATATTAAATTTTTCGTCAAATGTAGGCAAAAATCGAACCAAATTTAAGTCAAAACTTAGGCTAAAATTCAGACCTAAAATAAGTGAAAAACCAGTCAATAATATTTGTTCAAAAACCTGATTGCCGACAGCAAATTCATGACATTGGCGACATCGAAAATGATTGAAATTGCTACTCTCTACTAGCAAGAACATTATAGAATCGGAAGCAATGACATGGTACACGATTTACTCGAACAAAGGATCGAACATCTTAATTCATTATTTTCCTTTCATCATATTCGTAATTGCGTAATTAATTAACTAATGTCAATTTGGTATAAGTAAAATTGCAAAGCTTTTACGAACTAGTTACTTCATCTCAATAAATCTCGAACAACTAATTCAATTATTCACTCATACTATATAATATATATTATTCAAAATATCTACTGGCAAATGATAATCCCAAAAGAAAATATTGTTTTTCATTGAAAATCCAAAGTAAAAACACTAAAAAAAAAGAAGAAAAATCATAAACGAGTAAACTATAAATGAAAAGTATCAGCAACTGATACTTTCCGACTACTTTTCTAATAAGTTTTCAATATTGAAAAACAGATCTCTCATGTGACTACAAGTATCTGATGACAAAATAGAAGAGACAGATACAGATAGACCAACATACAGACAGACAAATAAACAGATAGTTGGATAGAAAGTTTGATTTGTGTGCAGCAGGACACAGGACATTGTGGTGGCACACACCTTTACATTCATTGACACCATTACTTCCACCACTGTTGAACACCTTCATCACATACGCTTCAGTGAACTGTTGAAATGTTCATGTTGTAGATTGTTGGTTGCTATGAGGAAGCAAAGAAGAAAGTAATACAAAGTAATACATTGTATGTAGTACGTGTAGGTGCTTTTGAAAAGGGTTCATAGTTAGGAGTAATAGTAGTAGAAAAGATGATGATGATGATGACAAAAAAGTAGTTGCATTACAAACTCGTATACGTGTGTGTAAATAGTTAAAGCAAGCAACAACAATAAAAGTAAAGGAAAATAAGAAAAAAAAAATTGTAGTAGTAGCTTTGATGACGTTGACAATGTTGACGATTGTCAGAGAATTTTGATTGTGGTTTCACTTCGACTTTGCTGCTCTCACGCTTAAGCTTTTAAGTACTATCAATGCTTTGTGTGTGAGTATGTGTGTAAAGGATCTCAAGCAGATTTGTTTTAGTATGAAATACAATATGATGAACTATAAAAATCTGTGAAGCCCACAAAAAAAAAAAAAAAAAATCTCCTTGTGTTATGGAGATATTTTGAAGAATACGTTCTGGAATCAGATCGCATTCAAAAAAATTTGTAGAAATGTGAAAACATTTCTTAGTGTTTTTTCCTTTTTTTAAGGGGAAAGGGGAATCAGCGACGGATAGCGTCAGACGGGGAAGTTGGCACCTAACGCGGGAAGAGAGGGAGAAAGAGTGGAAACTAGAATTTGTTGGAAAAATCCCAGATTTTCCTCATGCTTCTTTTTCTCTTCTGCAGGCGTCCATAGGGGTTGAAAATAAATTTTGTTTAACTCAAAACAAAAAAATAATAAATATATAAATTTTTTGTTTTTGTTTGAGGGGGAGGGGAATTATTTGCCGAAGAGCGGGAGGTGTTGGCCGTACTGGCCACAGTTGCATTATGGTATAAACACAACCAAAGCAGCCGGCCTCAACTTCAACAACAAACACACAGAATTTTACGAATTTGTATGGAAACAAATTTCTGCGGCTTGCTGCCGCCTCAACGACACTACACTAGATTCTATTCAAATTTTTTCAACTCCACAATATTTTCTCTCTTGTGAGAGAGGAAACATTGCCATATTTAAAAAAAAAAGCCAAATGCTGCGAAGTTTTAATACGAAAATATAGGTATTTTTTGGAGATTCCTTTTAGTTTCTTCATTCTTTTGATGTTTTGACGTTTTTGTACAAATAAACGATGTAAATAATTTTAATTTATGAATTTTTTTTTTAAATTACAGAATATTGAAGTTTTCCTTTTATTTTTTTTTAAAATTGATAGCTTAAATAAAAAAAAATTAGTTGTTGAAACAACAATTAAATCCCACTGCTTTTGTTTTGTTTTCCTTTTACATATTCTTGACGCTAGTGGTCGACGCTCTTATTGTGTTTATTCTCATAGAAGAAGTAAGCGGTTAGAAGCCAGCTGCCTTGGTTGTGTTTATACCATTAAATCCAGAAAAAAAGTCCAAGCTCGCGTTCCTTTTTCTCATCCCGTTCCTCTTTCTTCTCGCGTCCCAGTTTCTCCTCACATTCTCACCCATTTTGAGTCCTTTTTCCTCGCTTATTTCCTTATTGCATCTTTCATATTCCTCGCTCTCCTTTTTTCAAGCGCTCTTCTCTCTCTTTGTGTTTCTATTTTTTCTCGTTTCTCACGTTTTCCTCGAGCCTATCTTTCTCTTCTCGTCTCTCCTGTTCCACGTGTGCCTTTTGATCTCTATTTTCCTTTCCTCTCGCGTCCCCTTTTGCCTCTCGCGTTCCCTTTTCTCCCGATTTTCTTTTGCCTCTTCACTTTGCGACCCTCTTTTCCTTCACACTGTTGTTTCTCATCTCGCATCTTTTTTTTCTCTTATGTCCCTCTTTTTTATTGTGTCCCTCTTTTCCTCTTGTAGCTCTTTCTTACTGTATCCCTCTTTTTGCTCGCATCCTTATTTCTTCTCCTTTTGGTCACGGTGTTTTTTTTCCTTCACCCTTGCGTTCCTTTTTCTTTTAGCTTCCTCCTTATCGCGTTCCTGTTTCTCCTCGCGTTTCTCTTGTTACCCCCGCCCCCCCCCCCCATCCATACTTCTCCGTCCTCCCTGCCTCCTTTTCTTTGTGTTTCTTTTTCTTCTCCCTTTCCTTTTGCTTTCCATGTCTTTTTTCCTCGTGTCCCCTTTGCTCTTCGCACTCTTCTGCACCCCGCGTTCTTATTCCTCCTCTCATATTTCTTTCTTCTCGCGTCCCTGTTTCTCCTTGTGTTCCTCTTTCCCCTTGTGTCCCTCGTGCTCCCGCATCTCTTTTGCTCCCCACGTTCCTCTTTCTTCCAACGTTCCTCTTTCTAGTTGCGGCCTTTATTCTTCTCACATTTCTTTTTCTCTGCGTGCCCCTCTTTCCCTTAATATTTTTCTTTACCCTCGTGTCCGTCTTCTTTGCGTTCTTTTTCCTCTTCTGTAGACGGCAACGAAAACACAAAAACTCATTTTTATTAAAATAATTCATCAACCTTACGAACTTTGAATAAATAATAACGAAGCAGTCTGCTAATGCTCATATAATTCCACTGTACATCAGAATACAAAATACTCATTTTTATCAAAAATAGAAGAAAAAAAGAATTCCATCAATGTCTCAATGTATCGGAATTATTTTGAACTCCACTACATACAACTAACTAAACACATATGCATGAACGCGCCTGTGGTTTATCTGCACTATGTACATAGCTGCCGCTGCTGTCAATGCCATTGCCAATGCGATATTGCCATTACTAAATATTGCGGCAACAATGAAACTTAGACATACTTGAGCACATAGTATTTTACCCCCAACAACAAATGAAATACAAAACATCACAGATAGATACTAAAATAGATGACTGTGATGATGATGTTGATGATACGTCCATAAAACCGCATAACCACGTCGGCGTCGTTGGAGAATCGTAAAAAGAAAAAAACGTTTCGCCAATGCAGCACGTTTTTGCTACAAACTACTAAATTCTAAGTAGAAAATACAACACTGGGACGACAAGAGCAGCAAAAACGACAGAAGGGCAGGAGTGGAAATGGCGACAAATAGAGAAATAAACAAATAGCATGGAAGGAAAATATCCCCGCTATGTCATTTGAGGGGTACGATTTCTTTTTGCTCCCACCACGCAAATAAACAATCAAACACAGTTTCTTTCGAATAAGAAATATAAAAACCATTTCCACTCGCTATAGCGAAATAAGCGAAAAAGAAAAATAATATAATTTCAAATAATTTCATGCTGCAAATTACCATTGACAGGAGCAGCAATGAAGACGACACCATTGCAATAGTTGGAATGTCAAATGTCTTATTGGATTTTATGTGTACTTAGGGTGAATGTGTGGTAGGAGGCGGAGGTGGCGGTTCGAGGGATGGGGTGCAAAACTTTTAGTAATATAGCAAGCATTGACGTGGAGAAATAGTTGAGGAAATAAAGCGCTCCCACATGAGCTACTTTTCTATACTCCAACCAACTGTTTCCGTCAAGTTTTTCCAATGATGATGATAAACTTTGACGTACGTTGATATTCAAAGTCATAACTAACCAAAACAAATAGTAGTAGTTAGTAGGTATATGTCGCGTCCATATAAAAGCACCCTTGGGTCTTAGATAAATTAGTTGTGATGACAATATTTGCTATGCTGCTTAAACTAAAGGAATTTACATTATTTTATTATTGTTATTTGGTAGTTGACGTGACAAATGTTAGACGTTTATCCAGTTAGATTAAATAAATAGCGTCGTTAGTTTTACTAGTTACTTGAGCAAATATGTGGCGCCCTATGTGGGGGTAGAAGTCTCTCACTTGCCACCTCTCGCATATTAACTATAAAAACAAATCATAAACAAATATTTAATTAAATCAAAATGTGAGTCAATTAAAAATAATAACCAAACAAAACATTTCCACAAACTAAATTTACATTTCAAATGAAACAAAAAAAAACTTGCATTGCTTGTCTGTCAAAACTCGAAGAAAAAATTTGCTGACAGTTGCGCCGCTAAAACTAACAAACTCATAACAAATCAAACACAAAACAGACAGTGATTACACACACAAAAAAAAATTGCTTCTATGTGCTGTCTATAACAAGATAACAAATGATTTGTGATTTTCATTTTTTGTAATTTTTTTTATTATAGTATGGCAACTATGCGTTATATAAAATCACGTTGCCAACTGTTCAAATTGGCTACCCTTAAATGAAACGAAAAACAAAAACGAATTAAAAACACTTGGTTTTAAAAGCAAGTAGGTACAGCGAAATCAGTCAGTAGTTTATTTTTCAGGTCGTTTTTATAAAATAACGTTATAAAAACAATGAAAACAAAAAATTTAAAATAAATAACTTTGACAGTTGGTAACGCGAGGCACTGTAAAGCAATTAACCACAGCTGTCGCATAAACAACCCAAACCAAAGTAAGGCTATGTTGGTTGAAAGTGCGCTATAAAAAATGTGATTTTTGCCAGGTTTTTGAAGTTTCGATTACTGAATACTGAACTTTCAAATTTTCGCTTATTGCGACTCTGATTTCTCTGTATAAGTTCCGTCATACTCTGGAATACTATTCGTGAAGGTGACGGCAAAAATATTTGATCCTGGAGGAGTGAAAAAATTAACTTAACTACAAGAATGATACCGAAAACTATAGAAGAGCACTTGGTTCAAGACCTACAGAGCACAGCCTTAAACCCATCGTCAAGTATTGAAAAGGGTAGAGACTTGCGCTAAGTACAGAACAACGAGGAACAGAACCCAGTATTAGAGAAATATTTGTTATTATTAGAGTGACATGGGGAGCTCAAAGTGACAGGCAGTGCGAATTGAAACATCTTTTATGTCAGTACCCAAATTAGGATTTTTCTACCACTAACACATACCTTCATATGAGATAAGTTCCGTTGAGGGCCGAAACAATTTTCTGAAAATTGTTGCACAGAATTGTAACCAAAGAAGCCTCTTGTTTTCTTGTGGTCTTGAAATCACAGAATTAGCTACTGGTATTGTATGGTGCCCAAAATCTTATCCCGAAAAACCAAGTACCAATCCATAAGGTATCCAGATATAGAGCAACGAGACTACACAACTCAGTAATAAAAAAAAAGTTATTGAGGATCTGGAATTTTAATGAAAATGAACCAGCACAGCGGTGTTTTCGTTTTGGCAACCGGGAAGGTTCTTGTGTTCCAATTTTTATAAGGCAAAATACAAGGCAATTCAGTTTTCCAAATAAATGTTTAAACGCTCATAGGTTCATGTTTTTCAGATAAGAGTATGCAACATTTGAAGGTCAATGTCTCGGGACAAACCCAAATCAATCTCAAACGATATTATTTGACCTCAGCAAAAAGAAAAACATTTTTGTGGAATGTTTTAACCCTCCACCTCCCCTTAAACCTAGCTTTAAAAGAGTTTTTAAGAAAAGGGCCCAAAATGACCCGTTTTTGTGGGAGTTAGAGGGTTAAAATGTTCTAAGGAAATACTCCTCAAAAAATTTAAATATAGGTCGTCGAAGACAAGAACCACCTTAAATAAAATTTTTTATATGATTTTTCTCATTGTTTGATTCGGTTTTTGACCAAAAAAAATAAAAATTTCAAACCACTGTAAAAAAAAAACTGTGATGTAGTGGAGCAAAAAGTGATTGGGGCTTTTGTTACTGAGGTCAAATACTATCGTCTGAGAGTGGTTTGAATTTGTCCCGAAAATATGTGTTGCACTGTGTAATCTTTAAATTCAATAATCCATTAGAAAAAGTTCGGGCACTAATAGTATAATATATTGAGAAACCTATAATCTCGTACTGCGAATGTGTGCAGTTGTAAGTTCTCTTCTTAACAGAGAATTTGTTATTTTCGACAGCATAAATTTGTTGAAGTGGATAGCAGGAAAAGCTGCAAGCTTCCTTCTAACTTTTTCTGTTTACAGAAGAAGTGAATTTGTTTCGAAGACAAATATAACTGGATAGTTTCTTTTCCTTTATCCTTTATCAATCGCCTTAAAAACCTTAGCCATTTCTCTGTTTTTCTTAAAGAAAAAGGCCCCAAACTAATTAGTTACCAATGGAGTTATTTCTCTATCTATGTTGTTGTGAAATATGTTCAGAAACTATCAGACCTGATTTTTTGTTTGTAATTCTAAAAGCAAAAATCATATTTAATACGCATAGCGTATTTAAAGAAGAAAAATAACAACCACAGCTTAACTTTTTTATTTACTTTTATTTATTTATAGATTTTTTCTTATTGCCGTCATGTTGCTAACTAAATTAATGATCGACCACAAATTGCTGTTACAAACAGCTTGGCCCATCACAACACATAGTTGCAAATTAATGGGAATTTTACGCGTAGTTTCTTTTTTAATATTTTGTGGAATCATTCATATGCATTTGATCTGCGACATTTCTACCTATTATTTCCCAGTTTTGGGTTGCAATATGTATTTCAGCATAACATAGGAATTTCATATTAAAAATATTTGATGTGGTCGTTATAGCTGACCATAGTACTAGAGAACCAAGCACCAACTCACAAAAACAAATATACAAAAATAATAAAAAAAAAAAACGAAAATAAAAATAAACAAAAAATGTTGACAGTAATTAAATTTAATGTTGAAAAATGGTGCAGGACAAACAATTGTGACTTGATATGAAAAATATTCTCATATACAAAAAGTAAATACAACGTTAGCAAATGAATATTAATTGAAGTATGAGTGAGTACTTACCAAAAAAAAAAAAAAGGTAGAAGCTAAAATTTCAAAACTACAAGTGCAATTTATTGAATTTTTTTTTCAACACAAAAAATGTATAGCTCTCAAAGTGGGGTAAAATATTACTGACGTTTGCTAATGAAATTTTATATTACAGTAAAACTGTTGGCGACCTATATGGGGTGTGAGGTTAGTACAGATTTTTCCACTTGACCGCAATCACAAAAGTGACTAAAATTCCATATCACTCACTCGGTCACACATTAAGAAATAGAAAATTTATTACTAATTTGCCTGTTAGCATCGCAACATTTCTATATATCAAATATGTTCATTGAACATAGCAACCCTTTTATATTTGTTATGTTGCAACACATTTCCTTCTACATACTATACAATGTTCAAAGTTAAAATCGTAGCATATTTCTTTACACTTGACTGCATGCATTTTGACTTTGAATTACACATACAAACACCAACACACATGCTTGCCAATACCCAGCCGACCAAATCTTCGTAAATGATATCGTTTACGAGACTTTGGCGATAGTTTTGCGGACAAATTAGCGATAGGCTAATGGATCCGAAAACGAATCATATATCGTTCAGTTTGTGGCAGTAAAGGTCTCGTTTACAATACTCGCAAAATATGATAGCGAGCATTTTGCGAGTCTTTTTACGAATCGTTTCTGATATCATTTGCGAGCATTTAGAGATATTTTTTAAGAGTCATTTATGATAACGGTAACGAGCCTTTTGCGATATTTTTGCGAGTCTTTTATTCATGCCATTTTTTACTACAACTACGAAAATTAATAATTTTGTGGTGTGCTAGATTTTCAAATATTTTTATCTATTACTACAATATTATCATACTACTCTGTGTTATGAAATAAAAAAATAAATAATAAAAATAAAATATTAAAAAATGGTGGATTTTAAATTGTACCTATAATTTAAAAAGCATAATGTACATAAACTTAAAGTGCGTTTATGTACTTATCATACATTCCCGTCTTTGTCTAGTTGCTAATTTACATAACCTTCCTATATTCAACATAAATATGAAGTGTATCAGAATTATATACAAGTACAAATCTTTGTTAGTGTTTTGCGACGCTCGTATGCTCGCAAAACTATCGTTTGCAAGCACGTTTGCGAACATTTAGCGAGTGTTTTGCGACGCTCGTATTTATGCCCGCAAAACGCTTGTTTCTGAACTCGTTTGCGATAGTTTAGGCGAACTTTCGCTCAACATTCGCTTCGTGGTCCACTGGGTATAAAATGTATGTAGGTTTATTGGTATGAGTACCTACTACAATATGCTACTACTATTTATAATCCTACTACTCTAGTACCGAGTACTATTCGTTTCCTAGGTATGTATGTATGTATGTAAATATTGTGTAAAATATTCTTTTGTATGTTTGTTATGATGTCTGCAGCAGGCATGTGTTGTTACTTTTTTGCAATTGACATTTATGCAATTTGGCGCTACAAATTAAATTTTCTCAATTTCCATAACGGAAGTTTCTGAATGCATGTGAATAAAAATGCCCAGCGGTAAAGAGTTGAATTGTTAGCCTAAGAAACGGAAAGAAAACGCTGATTTGATTTTAGTTGTTTGTCTAAAGTTTAATTAATTGAAAAATACCAAAGATGAATTGACTTGATTTGAGATCTTGGCCATGAAAACTTCAAGGGCTGATTTGATTTGTAAAAAAAAAACTGCCAAAGAATTGCTGATATTATTTCAGGTGTTCTCCAAAAACGCAAAGAAACGCCAAAGACGAGTCAAGAAAACGCTGAATCGAATTGAAGTGCTGGCAAAAAAAAAAAGCTGAAGAACCGATGATTTAGTTTCCAGTGTTGAGCAAGGGAATTTCAAAGCGCTAGCTTGACTTGAAGCGTTGGCCAAAGAAACTACAAGGAAGTGCTTTATTTCAGAAGTCGATCAAAAAACCCATGAAAGCCTCATCTTAATTTGAGATTTTGACCAAAGAAACGATAAGACATTGCTGACTTGATTTTAGCTGAGGAAAGGGCTGACCGGATTTTATGTGATGGTCAAAGAAACGCCAAGGAAAGAGGCCTCATACGCTTTCTGCGAAGCTTTTACTAGCGTTTAAAATAATTTTTTTTTAACAAGTATTTAGGTGGGAAAATTTCCACAATTTTTTTTTACTGTTGACTGTTTTTCGAAAATATTTAGAGAGAAGGTTGTGATCTAAGCTTGAAGTAAGCAAAAGTTTCGCAAATTCTTAAATACAATATAAAAGACATTTTCAAAACAGCACCAAAAAAAAAATATGGCTTCAGCTAAGGTTCCACAAAATAAAATATCTCCTGGAAGAAACTGAAAATACCTTAGCGAAACATTGGAAGAAAAAACAAAGAAAAGCTTGCATTTTTAATTAACGACCAAAAAGCCAGAGGTGCTAAGCAAAAATAACTAAAATTTAACTAAATTTGATCATATAAAACAACAGGCTGAAGAAAATTGAGAAGCTTTGAGGCAGCCACATACGGATTAAAAGACTGACGAATGAGAATGAGGTAAATAGAGTAAGTACCTCACGCAAAGAAAGCATCATCCGCCGAAAAAAATATATAAAAGACTTCAAGCAGAAGTTTTTTATCCGCTGGGTTTATATATAGCTTTTAAAATTTTCGCACAGTTTGCGTAGTAAAGCATTTTATATTTCCACTTTTTTTTTTTTTTTTTTTGATACAAAAAATGTCACAAATTTGCATATATTTTCATACGTTTTTTCTCACACTCTCTCTTGCTTCTCTCATATATGTATGCTAAGTATAAAGTTGGCAACGCCAAGCTGACTATAGAAGTAACGGTAAAAGTAAACGATTCAAAAACGAATGAAGCTACCACCACCACCGCAGCCGCCATTTGCATAAATGTTGTCCAAACCACTTGCGAATTTTAAACTCAATTTTTTTTTGTTGATATTGTTGCTCTTTATTTTGACAAATTTTTCACACCAAATAATATTATAATGTAAAAAAGTGTATTGTTTTCATTTTCATTTCAAGAGTGGAAGTAAGAGGCGTAGAGGGAGAAAAAAAAGAAGAAGGGAATTCGCAGTAGAGGAAACTGACGGAGAAAAACAAACGAAATCAAAAGAGAAAAACCAAGAGAGAGGGGAAACGAGCGAACATGTTGACAGTATCTTTAATAATTTGGCTTACATAATTCCCGCTTGTATCATAAATTATTATGATGTTCGCATTTTAAATGTAGTCAACGTATGTGGGTACAAAACAACTAGAGAACAAAAGAGGCGTTAACTTATTAAAAATGTATTTTATCAAAGGTTTTACTCTCATTCTCACACGCTCCCTTCCTCCTGCAGCTCGACTATTTCCTAAGAAGAATTTTAAATTTGCATTTTTACACCACACACAATTATTATCACGTTCATTTATGAGCGCGGATGTGTGGAGGGTTGTGAGGCTGGTATTTGTTTGCCCATCACTTGTGGCTAATTTATTTGGTAACGCGCTGAAAATTTCCCTCCCATCCCAAACCCTCGATTGAATGTCATAAATTCTTGTTTATTGTGTGTGCGCGATTCGCGACTCGAGAGTCAGCGCTACCGAAAAACTCATTTCGTATTCATGAGTGCAATTTCTGTTCCTTGTGAGGGTAATAAAAATCACAATTATCGTTAGATCGAAAAGTTAAGATAAGCACCAGGGCACACACACACACTCACATATACATACATAGAAAATGCACATATAGCTAAATTAATGCATGCAAATTTTAAAAGAGCAAATGAGTGTATGGCAAGAGTCATAGGAAAGTCAATTTTAAAAGAGAGGGGGTAATTTTATATGCAAAAAGGTTGGATTAGCTGGAAATCTAATATGGAATGAAGTAGCTGTCAAGTACGTTGCTGAAAAGACAAACAAATCATTGTCAGTATGAAAAAAATGATGCGATATTAATCAGAACAATGCAAGTATTGAATTTACGTTTCCTCAGGGACTTGCATAGGTCAGGATTTAAACACAGATAAATTTATTTAGATTTCTCTTATATTTTCCTTACAATTGTTGTGGTTTTGCGTATGGATTGCGTTTGAGAATCCATGAATTTGAATTTTCCACTTTTAACCACTTTTGATGAAAAATATAAGTGAACTTGTATGGCGCCTAAGGTGGGGTTGCAAAAAAATAGTGTTTTGAGAAATTTTAAAGGCAAAGCAAGGATTTTTTTTAATTGATATATGAAACTTGGGAATATGGAAGAGACTTGTGTAAGATTTAGATTTTTAGAATTATTACGGCATTGTATGAAGGCATAAAAAGAAACAGTCGAATGTTTTTATCGAGTTAGATCGGACAAAATGAAAAATGTCTCGTGCTTTTTAGGGTTTGTTACGATTTTTTTAGAAAGGCCGGAATCAGAAAATCGGTCTAGAAGATAACAAAACTACAGGGAATGTCATCTGCGAATGTCTTGGTTTCTCTCGGATGCAACCAAATATAAGGGCGATCCTAAGTGAACATTTATTAACCAAATACGATTTGTTCAACCTTGATCTATATAAGTTAAGCAACTCTCAAAAGCAAAAAAAAAAAAAAATTTTTAAGCCAAAGTTGGGAGGGTGCCCAGTCTTTGGGATGAAATTTAATAGACCTGAGTTTTTTTCACTTTGCAGACTTTAAAACTAATATAATGCCATACGGCTATTAAACTTACGACCTCTTCATGGTACTTCTGATTATAAATGAAACAGACGCTTCTCCAAGATGCTTTTGTTTTTCCATGTACTTCCTGCTCTTCTATGACCTTCCTTGGTTCTCCATGATCCCTCTCCTTCTGCTGGTTTTCCTGGGACTCTCACTTCTCCATGATCCCTCTCCTTCTCCTGGTTTTCCTGGGACTCTCACTTCTCCACGACCCTTCTGCTTTACAATGATCAGTCTGTTTCTTAATTACCCTTTTACCTATCCATGAGTCCCCTACCTTTCCATGATCCTGGTTCTCTATGGCTCTTCTGGTTCTACATAACCTTCCTGATTCTCCAAAATCTTTCTGCTTCTCCAAGATCTCTCTGCTTCTCAAAGCCTCTCCAGCTTTCCCTGGCACCCCAACTTCTACTTCTAAATTACTCTTCTGTTTCTTCATTACTGGTTTTCAAGAACCATCTGCTACTCTATTATCCTATTGCTTTAACAAGTCTCATCTGCTTCGTCGTAACCCTCTTGCTTCTCCAACAGGCTTTTTGTTTCTTTTTAACCGTTAGCTGTTTCATAACCCCCTGCTTCTACATGACTTTTTTGTTTCTACATGAACCTCTTGCTTCTCCATGACCTTCCTACTTCTCCATAACCATCTCGATTTTTCATGGCTCCTTTACTTCTCCATAACCCTCTGGATATTCCTTGATCGTTCTGCTTCTCTAAGGCTCCCGATTTCTTTATACTTTCTTTTGTTTTTCATGACCTTTCGCCTTTCTCTCGACCCTGCCATCTTTGCAAGCTTCCTCTCTCAGTTTAATCTCATGTGCTCTATAGTTTTAAGTGTGAAAATTTTCTTTTGAGAAATCCAAATAATTTAAAAAAACAAAAAATTTGAAAAAATCTTCACATATCGAAAACACCAAAAGTTAGATTCCAATTTTTTCTTTTCGACAACATTTTACATTTTAACACTACCACAAAAATAAAAAAAATATTAGCTATTCCACATGCTTATCATAATCCAATATAGACAGAACTCCTGAAAAATCAAAAAATGCTAAAAAAAAAAAAAGAATTACAAATTCTCAACATGTCACGAACAAATTGCCTCAAAATCCGAATATTTTATATGAGCTTGTGTCGTCTAGACAGACAATTTTCCTGCATATCCATACAAAATACACAAAAAAAGCCGTCATCTACAGCGCCCCTCAACTAAAAATATATGTAACTAAAATACTAGTGTTGCACATAGAATATTACATTTAGTTACAAAAATATCAACAGTGGCAACAGCAAACGGCTCCAACAATTGCAACCAAACCAAGTCATTGTGTATGTGAGCGGTGGTAATAGCATAAATTGAACATAGTTACAGTAAAAAAAAAACCAGCAGCTACAATATTGCAGCTTTTTTGGCGCATGGAATACATATACATACAAACAAACATTTAGATACAAACACACGCACACACACGTACACACAGAAAGAGACATATTGAACCACAAACATTAACCACAACTCAATTTAGAATGTCAATTTTCCTATTAAATATCGAATTAAAGCGGATTTTGAAAGTTGTGGTTGCAAAGTAAAGAACAAGAGAGAAGGAAGTATGCATATGAATTGGTTGCCTGATTGGTTTGTTGATGGAGCAGTTTATTGTCAGACGCACGTTTCTTTTGGCGCAAGATTTGTACGCTTTTTCAGCATAATTAATTGGAAATTTCATGCATTTTTTTCTAGAGAGAGTGTGTGATGGTAATGAATTTTTTCCACTTACTTTTTTTTTTTTATCTAAAGCTTTACTATTGATATCTTGAGCTTTAATTTTTACTTTTTCGTGGTAATTTTCTTTTGACAGCATTGCCGGCATTGCCAATTGATTACTGTTTAATTTAATTTGTTTGACACAGGGTTGCATTTGGGTTTCTTGTTTCGAAAAGAGAAGAAGCTTAAATTTTCAGAGAAGTGTTAACTAGTTTTGGTGAGAAAGGCAACGAACTATGGCTTCTAGATTAGGTATTACAATCCAGTAGTTGCCACGATGTGGAGGAACATGAAATTGTTTGTCATTTCTTATGTGACTATTGTTCTCCAAAACCCTCTTGATATGGAAAAGAGGAAATTTTGAGAACTGAAGGGACTAGTAAGTGCAGGATTGGGACTAGTAAGTGGAGATTCAGTCTCTGAGTCTTTTCCATACGTTTTGGTAACTTTTTGTTAGAAATGGATTATAAAATACTAAAAGTGACCTTCGCAGCACAGGTTTTATTACTGGTGTACTTTCCCCTGAATTTCAATGAAGAAAGATCCATATTGTAATTGGAATTGGTTGGTTGACGGCGGTGGTTGTTCTACAGAAAACCTACTGTGGGCCACACTTAGCGCTATTGACTAACTGCCAAGCAATCAGACAAGTTAAGAAGGAATTTTCTCACAAAAAAAATGGATACGTTTTTCTCCTTTTTTTTTTTGATTCAAAAAATTATAACAAAAATGTTATGTGTCACCTTTTCTATGTTTTATATTAGTTATTTCTTTGAATTTATATTATTGCGTATTATGAAGCAACGTGATCGCTACATTTGTGGCACATATTGAGAATGAGAAGTTAAATATTTTAATTTATAATGAAGACAAATAACTATTAATATTTCATTTTAATTTTGTATCTGCAAATAACTGAATTAAAACTAATAAATATCATTTATTTCCACATTTCATACCAATGTTTAAATTGTTCACGTATAAAATGTAAGAAGTCTCCACTACTTTCTCTTTAAAAATTTGACTTGTGACGACATGCGCAGAGAGAGGCAATTTTGATAAACTTATTGGCGTAATCTTGTATTCTATCATTCTTGATTCGGCTACATACAACATAGCAGAGAGAAAACTTCTCGCAGTTTTATCCCATGTGCTTTAATGAGAGACTCGATATAGAATCTCGGATTGATTGCATATCAGATATACGTGTACTAAGTCGTCTTTGTGCCGATAAGTGTAGAGAGTACAAACAGAGGAAAAGCAACAACAAAATAGAGAGAAGAGGACTGCAAACACTTCAACAGGAAAGTTGCTGTATCTTTTTAACCAAAACACTCAGAATAACAAATAATGCATTAAATGATAAGTTTAATATTGTGTTTTAATACTATAATATTAAAAGATTTAAATTTCTTTGTTGTGCAAAAAGTTCCGGGTATTCCTTTTAATGGACCCCATCAACCTTTGAACATCCGCTTTGGATACTTTTGCGGCTATTTGGTTCCATTTTAGTAACATTGAATTCACATTTTTGACAATACCTGCATTTTTCTTCAACTTATATTTTGTAATAGCCCAGTATTTTTCGATCGGTCGAAGCTGGGGGCAATTGGGTGGATTCATATATTTGGGCACTACATCTACTTTATTTGTCTGATACCAATCCATGGTTTTCTTAGAGTAGTGGCAACTGGCTAAATCAGGCCAAAACTTCACTGGCGAATGGTGGTGACGAACAAATGGCAATACGTCGCCTGAGAATTGATTTGGCGTATGTGTATAAGTATTCCTATGCTTATACGCCAAATCAATTCTCAGGCGACGAATAGTCGTTTCGAAAGGCACTCTTTGATGTAAATATCAGACGTCATAGAAGAGGATGTCACAAATGCCCTGGATTTGAGACCACAGCTGCAAATAGCCTGCCACACCATTGCTTTCTTTGCAAATTTATCCATTTTTATGTACTTGAATTTTGAGGGTACATTACCACGATTCGTTGCCATATAAAATTTTTGACATGGAAGCTGTTTAAGATCAAATTTTATGTATGATTCGTCATCCACAATAATGCATCCATTGAATTTGGTGCCTTTCGAAACATTATTATAAAGAAGACGAGCACGTTTTTTGGCCAGCAAATTCTGTCTGTCTGTTCTATTTGGATATTTTATAGCACGATAGCACTTTAGCCCAGCTTTTATGCGTATTTGTTTAGCAGTACTTTTGCTGGTATTGAATTTTTTGGCACGATCGCTATCCGATAGTCCGGGATTGCTTTTGATGGACCTCAAGATCTTTGCCTTTAATTTTAGGTTGGTGGTTCCCGTTTTGTTCACAACTTTTTTAGCTCTTTCAACACTAAGAGTTTCTTTATATCGTTTTATAACTCTACATACCGTTCTTTTGGAGATATTTAACACTTTCGCAATCTTTGAACCAGACCACGACGGATTTTCAATAAATTTGTTCACAATCAATTTTCTATTTGCAGCTTCTATTGTGCACACAATCACAAAGTTGCGATCAATTAATATGAAAAATTTATCAACTAACGGTAACGATATCCCAGTAAAATTTTTTGTTCTTATGACTAGGGGCGACGTGGTGATCACAACAAAGCCAGCCAATTTGGCGTGAACCGCCAAAAATTCCAAATTTATTGCAGTAACTGCCAGACAAAGAGGAGCTAGAAACCATCCGGCATCTTCTATGTTAGCACCGTCTAGAGAACAGAGTTGTATATTCTTTCGCAAAACTGTACCAATACGTTGGCAAATCGAACGTACTTAATATTAGTTTTCAACGTCTGTTCTTGTAATATAAATGCTATTTTAAAAAATATCTAATTTTTTATTTGACAGCATAACAAAAATTACTATCCTTGCTCAACAAAATATCTGAAAAAAAAAACAAAAATAGCAATAAATCTTTTGAAATTCTTTATCGCTTAATACACACGTTTGCACTTATTATCAATGCCCACTAATATTACATATATTTTTATATAGTATCTACAAAAGGAGATTATAAAAGGGTGGGTTATGCAATATAGACCACAATTTATCATAAACTCTCACGCACACATGCATATACAAAAAAAACTAAAAATTAAACTTAAAGTTGAACAGCATTACAAACAATATTTTCCTACTAAAATGTCCCCCAAAAAATAAAAATTTTTGTCTATGGCATCAAAAGCAACTCAAACACGCCGCTACTGCCTAATACTGTACCGCAACCGCTACCAACACGCTAATGTTAAATACTAATCCATAATGAATGTTGCTGACATTTCAGACATACGCCGCGTGTGCGTTTCACTATTCATAGCTTTCTCTAGATATATTTAGTTATGGGACATAAGTTTAGTCGGCTGTTTTGCAGTTTTAGTTATGTCAGACTGTCGGCCTGTCTGGCTGTGCATATCCTCTCATATTCTCGTATTGTATGAAAACTTTACAGTTTTGTATACAATGTCACGGGTGCATAGTGCAATATAGTTATGGCGGTCGGTTGGTAGGAAGAATTAGTCGCTTTGGGGTTAAGTCGGTTTGTTCAGTTCGGTTATTGTAGTAAAATTTTTACGATTTTAGTTACAATTATTTCCAATCCATTCCAAGTTACATTGTTATGCTGAAAATATGATATGAGAAGTATAAATCTTTATACATAAATGAAAAAGTTATTGATGAGCGCAAATTAGGTTTTTCGATTCGGTTTCATGTTTTGCGGCAGTTTGCGTGTTTTTGGCGTTTACCACATATGTTGGCATTTTTTGGTTTCCTACTGACAGCAAGCAGACATTGATATTAAGTAATGACATAAATTGGTTGTTGATATCGTAGCAAATATTTAGGTAGGATTGTATATAAAAATAGTAATAAGGAGTGAGATCGAAAAAATCTTAACATATATAAAATTCAATAATTGTTAAACGGTTGATCTTAGAGTTTTGATTTTTTTTTTATTTAATTGATAATATTTTACAAATTACAGAAAAATATAACATTTATGGTTCTAACTACTATTTATGAACTCGTGGACCTTTTTTTTGGTAAGCCTTCCATTAGAGATTTGAGAGTTATTTCACACACCTTTTTGGAACAGTTTGCCCATCTCCTTTTAAAATCTTCGATATTTTGGGACACCTTTTTTGTGCTCTTTAAGTTTCTTTTTTTTCACAAGAGTCCAATATCTCTCCTCTGGTCTTAGCTCCGGACAATTTAGAGGATTAGCCTCTCTTGGTACAAAAACTATTTTATTACTTTGGTACCACTCCAGAGCTTTCTTGCCGTAGTGACATGATGCCAAATCGGGCCAAAAATATGTGGACACATTGTGCTCTCTTATGAAAGGAAGATGTCTTTTTTTCAAACATTCTTTGATGTATATTTCGGTATTTATAGAGCCCACTGTAACAAAATACTTGCTTCTTTTGCCGCAACTGCATATAGCTTGCCATACCAGGAATTTTTTAGGAAATTTTGTCTACTTTTGGATTCTAAATTGTTCTTCGACATTTCCTCGAGTATCAGCAACATAAAAATTTTGACCCGGAAGCTGCGTAAAATCTGCCAGTACATACGTTTCGTCGTCCATTATACAACATGAATATTTTTGTATGAAATTCGATTTTAATTTTCGAGCCCAACTTTTGGTGTCTAAATTTTTTGCAGCATTCCTGTCTGGAACTTTTTGGGCTTTGTATGTTTTCAAACCTGCATTGGCTTTAACTTTTCGCACCAAATAGTCAGAGCACTGGGCTAACCGGGCAGCTTTTCTACCAGATGTGTTTGGAGGTCTTTTCAATATGCTTTCTATTTTCTTGGCATTCCCAATTTTCACGTGGTCCTTGTTTTCTTCCCGAACCAAGTTTCCTATCGATGGTCAAATTCTCCTGAAACTGTTTAATAACATTGGAAACAGTTTGACGGCAGACCTTCAATTCTTTGGCCAATTTTTTGTAGGACCAATTTGGATTTTTTTGAAAATTTTTAATAATTTTAAGACGTACTTCTTTTTCTTCACTCATTTTGATCAAACTCACAATAAATCAACATGTTTGTCATTAAAAATAACAACTGACATATTTTTCAAAGATAACTAGATCAAAAAAATTTTTAAATTTTACACCCAAAAAAAATTATTAGGTAAAACGTGTGTTAAGATTTTTTCAATCTCACTCCTTATTATTTATTTTTCGATTGTAAAGTAGTTTTTTCATGAAAATATGAACTTAACTTAAACTTAAAAACGAATATACATATTTGATGCCTATAAGTTCTACATATATAACCATAGATTAGAAAGATAGGTTCAAAGAAAAGAACTATTTTATCATGAGGGTCGCTTTATCTCAATTAACAACATCAAAAATTAACCTCAAGCAGGCTTTTCTGAATACAGTATCCTCTAAACAGTTGTAAGATACAATAATATCGGGTCTACTACTTCCCTACCTTTCAGTCGACTGAATCATGGATACCTCATCTATTCACGCAGGTTTTTTCTTAATATGTTATTTCTCCAAATAAATAGAGTAGTATGGATCGGCCTACCCCCAATGCTTTGTTCTTCCATTGAAGACCTCTTCAAAACTATTCCCCTCCCCTTCCAGCTGAAGTTAGTAAAACTTTGATCGCAATTCTTGAAAAATAATTTATTGCAATGATTGCAAGTTTTTCTCGATTGCAATCTCAACTAATATCAATTCCGAAACAACTGTCATTTTACAATGAAAATTTATAGGCGTTTACTGCAAAAATCTGTCACTTTTTTCCAATTGTAAAAGCAAAAATATATAACCGAATTAAATGCATTATTGAAAGAAAAACACAAATTTCCTAGCCTCAAGTCAAACAAATGTAATTATAGGCAAAGCAAAGAAAGAAAGAGAAAAAAAAAACAAATGATTTGCTTAAATGTCAACATAAATACAAATATTTCCTTTGACATTTCAATTGGCATAACACATACAACCAAATAGAAGAGACTACAAAATAAGCCCAGTAGACGAACCGAACTCATTGTGACATTGAATTAAACCTTCTGTTTTCTACAATATTTCAATATTATTATTTTTCATTTCTCTCCTTTCTTTTTTATTTATTTGTAAATTTACACTTCAGACAAAAGATGTCAGCAGCAACACCACAGGAGGTGTAAAGAAATATATATGTAGTACAGATAGATGTAGATAGTGGGCTGAACGATGGTGGGTTGGGTTGCATGTAAGCACAGGGCTGTTAGTACACACATACGTACATATATACATAATTTCAATTTACATTCGTTTTCATCATTCACAGACAGGGTGTTGAAGTAAAATATATATGTACATAGATACTTAAATTTATTTTCAATTTAAATACTGCACACAATATTTAAAAGCAAATTCATTGCCATTTTTTATGATTATTTCATTTTTCAATACATTGATTTGCTTTGATTTTATTTAATACACATTAAGGCTTCGCTTCAACGCTATGATGCTTTAAGGATTTTACGGATTTACGCTAAAGAAGAAAAAATGTAAAACGTACAAAAATAAAAAGGAAAAAAAAAAAACAATTGCTGGCATTTTTTCTCTGCTATCCATTGTATATGTATAGTAAAAGCAGAAAATATATATTTTTATAGCTTTAACAGGATTAGTATCCTGCGGTGATGAATGAAAAATGGCAAAATGTTTCTCATGAGTGAATAAATGCATAGCGAATGTGTGTGTGTGTGTGTGTGTGTGTGAGTTAAAAGGGTGTATATCCTTACTGAAGACTGACTGGGGTGAGAGAGAAACTTTTAAATTTTTTAGAGAAAATTGAAAAGTTTGATATAAACTCCAAATCTGCCTGCAAGGCATTTTAAAAAACAGCAAATTAAAAATGAAATTTTAAGTATTTCTTAGACACAGGGAATGCGAACATGGGCTATTAAAAGCAAGAAAAATTTTATTATGCAATTAACTTGTTGGCCTAAGCGAAAGAGATAAGCTGAGAAATTATGATGACAACGCCAAAAAAAAAAAAATAAATAAATAAAAACAACTAAAATATAACGAAAAGAATTTTTATAAATTATACTGATATTTTTCATAAATAAAACAAAAGAAATATGCAGAAAAAAAAGCAAAAAATAATAATAGAGATAAAATAAAATGAAAAAATTTATAAGTATAAAAGAAAACAAAAATATTAAATCATTGAAATGTAAATGATAAAAAACAAAAACTGTCGGCAAATGAATAAATTTACAAACAATTCGTGAAATGTTAAGAAAAAACAGCAAAAAAGGCAATAATAAAAGAAAATTGCAGTAAAAAAAAGTGAAAATAGACAACCAAAAAAAAAAAAAAAAAACAAAAAAAACAGCAAAAAAAAATGTATATGTTAAGCGATAAATTTGGTAATGTAGCTCTGAAGCTGATGTCTTGAGTGAGAGATAAGCATGAGACAAAAGTAGGTACCCAAACAAGAGAGAATGGCAGAGAGTAAGGATAATTTTATAATGCCATCAGCATAATATTCCAATTTTTCTCTTTTTTCGGTTTTTTTTTTAGTTAACAATATAAATTCATAAGCATGCCACAAAAAAAAAAAAAACTGAAATACTCAAGTAAACAATTGAGGTCAGATTTTTTATCATGACTTTTCCCCTTTCCTTTTTCTTACTCAGAACAAAAAAAAAGAAGGCGTTTATGATAAGTTAACCAAATAATATCAAAATATTTAGGTATCACCACCAACCACAGATAATAAAAATGCAAAATTTGCATTGAAAGAATAATAAAATTTTTTGGTATATTTTTATCAGTTAAAATATTTTGACTAAAAATGTTGTTAAAATAAATGAGCGGGCGGCAAGTGATAAATTAACACATCAGTCATAAAACGAACCGAAAAAAATCAAGAAAAGCATAAAATTATTTATTTTACAGCGTCAATATAGCAAAAATAAAAATACAATTTCATCATGCCTTAAGTGATTTTTTTTTTAGCCTGTTTAAACCTCTGGGTAAATGTCGTCTTCATCCCTAATGGAGGAAAAGCGTCACACTCCAAGCCGAAGGATTACAGACCGATAAGTTTGTCTTCTTTCGTCCTGAAAAATCTAGAGCGACTAATAGATATCCACATTGGGGAAATCATTAACCCCTTAAGGTTATCTAAATCCCAGCATGCCTACACTAAGAGCAAATCTGTAGAGACGGTACTCCACTCCTTGGTTCGTCAGATTGAGAAATCGATGCACCACAAAAATTATACTCTTGCCGTCTTTCTAGATATAGAAGGCGCCTTTAACAATGTCACACCCGAAGCAATTACCACATCACTGAAGAATCTTGAGATCGGGGCTTCGCTTACGGAATTGATTGACCAGATGCTAAAAAACAGGTCAATCAATTCGACACTAGGCAACTCCTCCATCAGAAGATTAGCGAACAGAGGCACACCCCAGGGTGGAGTCCTCTCACCGCGTCTCTGGAGCCTAGTCATAAACGAATTGCTCATATCTCTGGAAGAAACAGGATGCAAGGTCTTTGCGTATGCGGATAATGTTGCCTTATCAGTCTCAGACAAATATCTGAGCACGTTAACAGAGCTAATTCAGGGGAGTCTCTCTGTCTTAACTAACTGATGCAGCAGATGTGGCCTTAACATCAACCCAAGTAAAACGGAATTAGTCCTATTTTTATTATTATTATTATTTGAAGGAAGGGCGACTCGAAAGTCAGGCACTGCGACCTATAAGATCTATTGTACCAAATCCCTAAGTTATGAAAGAAAGAAAGGAAGAGAGAAAGAAAGATAGATAAGAAACATACCCAAGCCGAGAATTGAACTCGGGTCTCCAGAGACAAGAGTCTGGCACTCTGCCACTAGACCACAGTGGCGATGATAGGACCTACAGTTTAACGCCGATTCCGAACGGCTGAATGGTAATGTTTTATCAGCTCGGTGATTTTGCCATTACCAACCAAGGTATGTACTTGTAAACATTCTTATAATTCTCATCCACTTCATATCGATAGTGAATATAAGAAGTTTATGAGAATTAAACACCAGACCAAGATGGGAATCGAACCCGCAACCTTCTGAATGAAAGTCTAGTGCACTATCTACTAGACTATCAAGGTCGTCTAGTCCTATTTACAAGGAAGCATAAGATTACCTCATTTGACCCACCTATACTTAAAGGGGTCCCACTGCTACCTGTAGAGCAAGCCAAATACTTAGGCCTTGTACTAGACAGGAAACTAAACTGGAACCAAACCATCCAAGACAGGGTGAAAAAAGCCTCAATTGCGCTCTATTCTTCCAAAAGAGCCATTGGCAGAAGGTGGGTTTTTGCAATCTAAAGTAGTTCTCTGACTTTACAGAGCTGTAGTCAGACCTATACCGCTTTATGGTGTTATGGTTTGATGGACATCTCTTGAAAAGGATGTTCACTGCGGGCATTTAGCCAAGATGCAGAGAATGGCGTGGCAACAGGGGTACTCAGGACTACACTTTCGAAAGCCTTAGAAACCATGCTTCACCTGCTTCCAATGGATCTCGCGGGGAAATACACAGCAAAAACTGCGGCCATAAGATTAAAAATAGTCTCACCATAAACCAACTCTACCTACGAACATTCTAGTATATTACAAGATACGAGTAGCTCAATTCTCAAGAATATCGACTACACTCTTGCTAAGCCCTCTTTTGATAATGAATTTATCACGCATATCCCCACCAGACAGTAATGGGCGGATGGGTCAGTTCAGCTTAGTAAATTCATTCAGTTCTTTACTGATGGGTCCAAACTGGACGGTAGAGTGGGAGGAGGTATCTTTGAAAACAGTCTGGACATTCAAAAATCGTTTCGCCTTCCGAACCACTGTAGCGTGTTTCAAGCAGAGGTAACGGCGATTAAAGAAGTAGCTGACTAGCTGAAGTGCAGTAAATTATCACCATATGATATTTACATCTTCACGAATACCCAAGCCGCCATTAATTCACTTAATAGTGTAATTACTACCTCTAAAGTAGTCTCCAAATGCCGACTATCTCTAAATGAGATATCTGAGCATTTCAAGGTACACCTGTATTGGGTACCAGGTCATAGTGACATTTCGGGTGATTGTTAACCTGATGAGCTAGCAAGGCTAGGCACATTATTCCCTACTCCTCGTGTAGATCCAGGTATGCCTATGGCAACCTGAAAACTGAACATATATAGCCAAATGATTAACATAGCTAACAAAAGGTGGAGAGAAACGTATACGTGCTCGCACACAAAACTAATTTGGCCCTCCTACAACCCAAAAAATTCAAATTCTCTAGTTTCGCTAAATAGACCTTCTATTAGCAACACTGTAGCAATAATCACTGGACTTTGTCTGATCGGTAGACATGCCAGCAAATGACTTCTGCAGAAGCTGCCTAGACGAGGGAGAGGAGGAAACTACTCTCCACTTTCTCTGTAACTGTCCAGCGCTTGCCACATGTAGACTAAAATCTTTAGGCTAACCCCTCGACAGCAACCTTGCTGACCTTGAATCTGCTGACGACATCAGAGATTTAGATAGGTTTATTAAAACCACAAAATGGTTCAACTCTACTTAAGTTATCTAGCTTACTGTGAATCTGCTGGCAGCAGGGATTCTACAGTTTAGAGAACCACAAAGTTCATAAGATTAGGGAATTGTGGATAAGCCATGTGGTATTACAACGGGCCTTATTGGCCTAAGTAGGTCCTATTATGATAGGGCAGCTACTCTAACATAACCCAACCTAAGTATTTTTTTCTTAGCGGTAAATTTGGGCACCCGTAACACCACAAAGAGAGCAGAAACTCAGACTATAGAAATGATCATTGAATTAACCAGACTTAGGGGTAAACCTGACTCGATCCTGAAAACAGTGGTAGTATCAAATACTCTAAACCTGATTCGTCTGATTTTTCACTTCTTCATAAGAAGTAAAAAAGGAACTATTTTCCAAGGCACAGAAATATTAAAATGACTCGTATAGAATTCCTTAGTATATAGCTAATCACATATATATATATGTATCCTCACTACATATAAGTAACTTTGCACATAAAATGACTACAGAAATTAACTAGTAATTGTAGTAATTTACAATTTTTATTGCATGTAATAAAATATTAAATGCTTGTTGACCTAATGCCACTGACATTTCAACACTTTCCAACAGCCAAAACATAACAATTTATAATATTTATTATTATACAAATAAAAAGTAATTTTGCAAGAAACAAGGAAAAAAGAACACCACTACCACTACCAACAAACTACTACATCAAAAATTGCAATATCTGTCAGTCGGAGCCTGTGCCACTGTCAGCCAGCAGTTCAATGCGATTTTCCTTGGTACATGGCATCATAATCAAATCTTGCATTGCTTGCGTTTTACGCATCTATTTGCGTGCTTTTTTTTACTATCTGGCTTGTTCGTTGAAGATACACTCAATCATCATCAATTTCACATCAAAATGTCGTTTTTCTTTTACACCACACATGCATGTGTGTCTTCATAATTTTGCCTTTTACGCTAGTCCAAAGTCTTAAGCGGAATCTAGTGCTGCGATTTTGTGCAAGTAGAAATGTCTACTGGCGTGTGGTAATGACGATCATATCGACAACATGCCACAGTAAAATGTCAGTAGTAATCTTTAGTAGTCGTATGTAATAGTTGCTGTGAGCGAGCGGTAGTTGAAGGGAACAGTTCAATTCGTGTTTTATTTCTTCTTTGCTGTTTTTTCGTTCAAGTTCAAAATAAAGTTGCCACCAAGTTGGTAGTCAGTAAATTGTCTTTCTCTCTGACAAAAGGCAAACAGATATATGAAATTGGGATTGACAGTGAAAAGCAGTAAAAATAGAAATGCAATTCCCTTTTCGTGTTATTGGAAATGAATATATATAGAAAAAGAAGAAAATGAAAACTTAAGTTTCCAGTGACAGCAATTAAAACTTGAGAAAAGTAAGGAAAAATCATTACGGAATGACAGAGAAAATCAAATGCTAACAAGTGATTTTTTATGAAACTGTTTTGCTGTTATAATTTTAGTTAATTTTTGTAGACATTTTTATTTAATGAAACTGTTTGTTTTTAGCGTTAATGGCAACAGATTCAATTTTTCACGACTTTCCTGTAGATTTCCTTAAGCTTTCCGTTTTACTACAGGTTTAGTTCATTTTTGATTTTTAGTTTTTTTGACATTTATTTTAAAAGTTTATACATATAATAAAATTGTATATATAAACTAATTTACAGTGGCACTTACTACTGTAGTCTTCAAGTTTCGATAATTTTATAGTCAATTTTATTTAACAAATATTCATTAATTTTAGTACTTAGAGCTAGAAATTCAACCTGTCACTATTCTTTTGAAAGGTTTCTGCAGATTCTTATGTTATTACAGATTCCGTTAATAAGGAGTGAGATCGAAAAAATCTTAACATATATAAAATTCAATAATTTTTAAACGGTTGATCTTAGAGTTTTGATTTTTTTTTATTTAATTGATAATATTTTACAAATTACAGGAAAATATAACTTTTATAGTTCTAACCACTATTTATGAACTCGTGGACCTTTTATGGTAAGCCTTCCATTACAGATTTGATAGTTGTTTCAGACACCTTTTTGGAACAGTTTGCTCATCTCCTTTTAAAATCTTCGATATTTTGGGACACCTTTTTTGTGCTCTTCAAGTTTCTTTCACAAGAGCCCAATATCTCTCCACTGGTCTTAGCTCCAGACAATTCGGAGAATTGGCCTCTTTTGGTACAAAAACTATGTTATTACTTTGGTACCACTCCAGAGCTTTCTTGCCGTAGTGACATGATGCCAAATCGGGCCAAAAATATGTGGACACATTGTGCTATCTTATGAAAGGAAGAAGTCCATTTTGATGTATATTTCGGTATTTATAGAGCCCACTGTAACAAATGACTTGATTCTTTTGCCGCAACTGCATATAGCTTGCCATACCAAAAATTCTTTAGGAAATTTTGTCTGCTTTTGGATTCTAAATTGTTCTCCGACATTTCCTCGAGCATCAGCAACATAAAAATTTTGACCCGGAAGCTGCGTAAAATCTGCCAGTACATACATTTCGTCGTCCATTATACAACATGAATGCCAAATTTTTGTATGAAATTCGATTTTAATTTCCGAGCCCTACTTTTGGCGTCTAAATTTTTTGCAGCATTCCTGTCTGGAACTTTTTGGACTTTGTATGTTTTCAGACCTGCATTGGCTTTAACTTTTTGCACCAAATAGTCAGAGCACTGGGCTAACCGGGCAGCTTTTCTACCAGATGTGTTTGGAGTTCTTTTCAATATGCTTTCTATTTTCTTGGCATTCCCAATATCACGTGGTCCTTGTTTTCTTTCCGAACCAGGTTTCCTATCGATGGTCAAATTCTTCTGAAATTGTTTAATAACATTGGAAATAGTTTGACGGCAGACCTTCAATTCTTTGGCCAATTTTTTGTAGGACCAATTTGGATTTTTTCGAAAATTTTTAATAATTTTAAGACGTACTTCTTTTTCTTCACTCATTTTGATCAAACTCACAATAAATCAACATGTTTGTCATTAAAACTAATAACTGACATATTTTTCAAAGATAACTAGATCAAAGAAATTTTTAAATTTTACACACAAAAAAAAAATTATTAGGTAAAACGTGTGTTAAGATTTTTTCAATCTCACTCCTTAGGTGTAGTAATTTTTATGAGGCAAAATTAATCAATTTCTATTGAAAGAGATTTCTAGCTCATTTCTCATAACTTTTTTTTAGAATTTTTTAAGATTTGTATATTACAACAATTTTAGTTATTTTTTGTAGTCATTTTTAATTGACAACATTTTAATTTCAGTACTTATAACTGCAGATTAATTTTCCTAAATTTTTTTTTTTTTATTTTTTCTCGAGGTTTTTATGTTACTACAAATTTAGTAAATTTTTGTAGTCATTATGATTGGACAAAATTCATTTGAAATTCAATTTCTCACAACTTTCTTCTAAATTTTCTCAAGATTTTTTAATTACTTCAATTTCAGTTATTTTTTGTAGTAATTTTTAGTTAACAGAAGTTTTTAATTTTCTCAAGATTTTTATGTTACTAATTTTTTTTTATGTTAGTTAGTTTTTGTAGAGATTTTTATTCAACCAAATTCAAATTTTATTTCAATACTAATGGCTAAAAACTATTTTATTACAGATTCAGTAAATTTATGTAGTTATGTCGCTCATTTACTAAAAGACTGTCATAAGTCAAAAAACACGATTTTTGAGTTAATGATGCAGAATTATTCATTATGTCGCGCTTTATATTATGTAAAAATTTCATATTAATATCTTGTATATTCAGCGCGTGAGAACTATAAGATTTCTTCATTTTTCTGCAAAGTGGGAGTCAATTGAAAACTTTTCTGCAAAATCGCGTTTTTTCAGTTATGACAGTTTTTTAGTAAATGAGCGATGTTTACTCTATAAAATCTTTTAATTTTAGTATTAAGGTCTAAAGATTCAATTTCTCACGACTTTTACGTAAGTTTTCTAAAGATTTTTGTGTTACTGAAAATTTAATAAAATTTTATGGTCATCTTCAAAAAAATTCATTAAAAAAAAAAAATTCGTTCTAATGGCTCTCATCTTTTCTACAATTTTTCTCAAGATTTATATTTTACTACAGGGTTTTCTTTTTTAATTTTTTTGTCATTTTTATTTAGAAAAATTCTTTGATTTAAGTACGTCAATTTCTAAAAAATTGCTAAATGACAGAACTATAATAAAAATTTGAAAAATTACATTGTCATATTTTAAACTACTGCAATTATTAGTAAATTTATGCAGTTATATTTTATACGAAAATAAATCATATAAATCCCAACGATAAATTCAATCAATGTCCATTTCATTTTAACCCAACAAAACTCTACATGATCATAAAACAGCAAAACATTATATTGAGTTAATCAGTTTGGACAACAATTTACTGTCAAATCAACTACATATCTGTCAAAAGTAATGCGCATTTTGTTTTACTATTATACGACGCTAAAAAACGGTAAGTGCTTTTAAATGATGACGCCAGCCAGAGAGAAACTACAAACTCACTTACAAATGTAATTCATTTGCGCGTTGCGTTGTCGTCCCTTGCCATAAGTTGATGCATTTTATCACTCTCACTGTGTGCGAAATTGTTATTGTCGCGTATTCATATACGTATTTTTATGAACGAACCATCATCATCAGTGGTATTACTATGCCATTGCATGTTCTTACGCCATCATTGGTAAAGCAGGCAGGCAGGCAGGCATGAAAAGTATTTAACACACACACATACGGAACAGAACATTTCTCAATTTTCGTTAGTGCGTAGTTAAATAAATCTTTCAATTTAAATGTTGATGACAATCGGCATAATATTTAAATTGAATTGAAAGTGACGCGAAGTGAATGGTAGTGAAAGAAGAAGAATAATACAATGGGCGTTTTTGGTGGCTGTCAAGCTAGAGGCAGGAGCATGACAGATAGACAGACGGATAGTCATAGGCGGGAATACGGGTAGGCAGCAGCAGCCTAGTTGACTTTTACATGTATGTCTACATGAAAGGAAGAGATAAAAAGAAGTTGCTTGCTTCTTTTATTGAATTATCACTCAAATTGCGGTTGGCTTGATTGCAATTTATTTTCCCAAAAGATGATATTGTTAAGGTGGAGATGGATTTGAAGTTTTCCGTAAAGGTAAACGTACTGATTGAATATTTTTTATATTCGTGGGTTAAATTCCATGTAAATAAATTGAAATAAGTTTCGAGCTGTATATTTTATTTTAAATCTTAATATATAGTTTCCGTTTGAAAAGACTTGATATTTACAATCCTACAATTCCTTAAAATGTTCTACTTTTAACCATCAATTAACCAATCATAGTCGTTTATTTCCATTTCGTGAGAGCAAAATAATCTGGTAGAGAAAATATTCTTCTCTATGATTTCAATGAACCAATCACAGTTATTGACTTCCATTGAGTAGTAGAGAGAGAAAGTAAAATTCTCTTAATATACGTAATAGAAATATTACCAAATACAAGGTGATAGCAGCAGTAGAGCAAAAATTCATCACGGAGAGAGAGAGAGAGAGTAAAATTCATAATAGAAATATCAACCTTTTCGAAAAGAGTTGTATTCACTGAGTGCGCATATTAATTCATAACCTCTCTAATCGTGTAAAAGAGAAAAAGGGGAAAAATTCGACTCCATCTAAAGAGAAAAAATCCCAAAGTCCAAAAATATTTTTATCCACATTAATATCTTACCCTTTTATTTATAAAAATTCTAATTTTGTAGTTAATCACCGTTATTTACCTGGAAAAAAAGAGAAGAGAAACAAATTAAATTAAGTCAATTTGCATAAAAAACTTATAAACATAAATTTTGGTTATAAAATCAAGGATAATGGAATAAAAAAAAAAAAACAGGCAAACCTCAAAACAAAATACACAAAAATAAACTGATGATTACAATCTAATGTAAAATGTAATTTTGCCAACAAAATTACAAACAAAAACATTAACGCCTGAGATAAAATAAAAATACTATACAATCTACTCATACTCTCAATGTCATTGAGTATAAACTCTAGGCAGCAGCAAATAAACTTGCAGTAATAAATCACAAAAATATTATAACACTACATACACATTCATTGTTGGGTTAATAAAAGCAAAAACAACTCAGAACAGGCAGAGCACAAGGCTAAACCGCTCCGAAAAATGAAAAAAAAAAGATTACAAATGTGTGTTATATTCTATATCCTCATTCAGTCACTCTCTTTCTCTCTCTTTCATTTGAATCATTTGCATAGCACCTACCAAATATGCCGTTAATCTATGTATATATACAAATAGGAAGTGGGAGAACGCATGGAAGGAAACAGGGGAGGGAAGCAGAAGAGTACTTTTTTTGGAGAGAGATTTGATCTCATAACAATTTAGAATTATGGTTTTTAATATAATGTATGCTATCAAAATAATTTGTAGCATTTGCTCTTTAACTGCTGCTTTTTATTACAACAACAATAATAACAACAAATTTTACCAATTTGAAAGTCAATTTCATAGACAGACAGTAACACAACACAAACAGAACATAACACAGCAGCACAAGGATAAAACTTTTTGCTCTCGCTCTCACTCCGCTCACTCACTCTCTTCCCACTCCCGCTCACGCTTTACATCCTTTATATTTGTTCGGTTACCAATGACCCTGGCTCTCTCAAACGTAGAGAGAAGAGTAAGTACGCACATTTTGCTAATGTAGTATGAGTTTAACCCATAGTCAACAATTTTACAAAAAACTTTTCAGTTTAAATTACCAAAAATTGCAAATTACTTGGATTATACTGCAAAAAAAAAAAAACAAAAAAAAATGAACGAACATCAAAATGCAAATGAAATAAAATAAAAAATATATAAACACATATTACAGTTTATAGCAAATTGTTGCCATTTCTGTTTTTCTGGGGAGTTTTCCACTCATTTCTGTTTGTTATTGTTGCTTTGGTTATTGTGTGGCTAAAGGATTTTATACACTCAATATAATTAAGGGTTTTAGATTAACTACCTACCAAACAACTTCAGCAAAAAATAAAGTACAATTTCAGCAATTTTTGCCTAGGGTGTACATGATGTCACAATATATTTTAAAGATTTTATGGTTTGGGGAATATGAAAGGAACAGAAAAGGAATGCGAAAAGGAATGGATACATGTGTCTGGACACTCATGAAATTCCAAATTGAAGTGATACTTTTGGGAGAGTTTTGCTGCTGGAGTATTTTATTGGATGTGAAATTAAAAATTGTTAGAGAATAACAAAAAGTGGTTGGCAGAGGCAAGTAATTGTAAAAGCTTTGAAGTTTTTTTTTTTTTGACAAAAAAAAAAAAATTAAAAACTTAAAATTCTAAAATATTAGCAGCCATTTTTGTCTAACTCGTCGATTAGGCGCGTTCGATTTATCACTCGCTTAAACTCGCTTATTTTTATATTTTATAGAGATGCAACAACAATAGAAAAACATCAAATCGACAATCAAAACAAGTAGTTCTATAATAATATGAGAATAAGCGGCTTTAAGCGAACAGAGAATGATGAATCGAACACATCTAGAAATTATTAAATGGTACTAGACAATATCAAGAATTTACAGGTCGTTTCTTTTTTATGTTAACACAAATACCGATTAATATATAAATTGCACTCATGTCATTTCTCTCTACTCGTTTAAACTCGCTTATTCTTCAATTTAATGAGAATACAACAACACAAAAGAGCACAAGTCACCAATCATGGTGAGTATTCGTCAGCGATGCCAACTTGCGGGGAATTTTACTTGGTGCGGGGAATCAGGGAATAAGCTGTTTTTTGCGGGGAATTTGAAGTCGTTCACTCTTTTAGTAATTAAAGTCTGTAGAATATTTTTTGTCAAATTTTATGTAATGTAACACGTTTAACTTATGAAATATTTCATATTCTGGGTCTTAAAATTTTCGTCTTTTCTTAAGCAGACCCTGCAATTTATTGGTTTGGAGAAGTCGATTTTTAAAAAAGTATTATATTTCGAAAGTATTTTGTAAAAATTTCAGAGAACGATAGTACTTTCGTAGATATAGACGATTATAGCGGCGAGTGTCAGTCAGGCCATAACAGTCGCGCGGCTCTTCGACTTCCCTTTCGGCTGTTCAGAAAGGTTTCGTCCAGCACCTCCTGATTAACTCTTCATCAATGCTCACTAATCTGTTAAATTAAATTACAAATTACGGTTAGCCATCATAAAGAAGATGAAGTATATTTTATATGTTAAAAACCGATAGTCAAAACTTTGAGCCGGTTTTTTTCCAAACAAAGTTTTTGCCATTTTTTATTTGAGTCACAAGAAATACCAAGTCTTCTCCTTTGCGAACTTTAATGTCCAAAAGTGGGCTGAAGCTTATATGTTAAGAATTCCAGAGTAAAAAAAAACGTTACTATTAATCTACCAGTCCCATAAAAATGTGTTAAGTTTTGGACCGAGAAAGTTCAGGGTCGCTTTAAAGTAACACACTCTGAGGTCAATTTCGTTTTTGTAAAATGTTTATTTGGAAAGTGCGTATAGCGCTATACGGGGAATTCGATCGAAAATCGGGGAATTTCTCGAGGGTTATCGAGGAGAAAGAAAAAATGAGTTGGCATCCCTGGTATTCATTCATAAATTTGAGAGTACGCAACTTTAAACTAGCAGAAAGTCTTGAATCGAACACTCTTATAGATTATCCAATTCTACTAGATATTCTCAGACCTACCTATACATTTCTGTTCGAAATACATATTTCATTATAATTATTTCGCGAAGAAACGTCACAAATGATAAATGACACTCTAAGGATTTGAAAATTAACTACCATTTTTCACTTTCATCTCAACAAATTAAATATTTTATTCGGCAACATTGCGCACATAGTGTTTCTTCATAGTCATAAAAATGTTGTCTAGGTATTAAAATTCAAGCAATATCATATATAGGGGAGAAGTGTCGGTTGTAGGCACTCATTTCATTGTTACTCATAACTTTTGACTAAATGCATGTATTACAGATGTACAAGTATTTATAGAAAGCTAGAGACCTTACCTAACGACTAATTAAGAAACGTTACCGATTTTGTCAAACAGAACATTTTTTATTCTGATTTTGTAGTGGTCATTTTTGGCCAACCTGTTTCTGATTTCCATCAAAAGATACCCAGGGGTGCCCACAACCGAACCATGCCCACAACCGACACTTCTGCCCTACTATTAAATAAGCTCAACCTCAGCATACTAAAAGGATATACAGTATCCAAAACAGAAGCTAGGATAGAATCACACCACCAAATTCACGACACACACAACAACCCTAAACAGTTTTAGTGAAAAAAAAACGTAATTTAATGCAATTGAGGAAAAAATATAATTTGCTAACAAATATTTAGATGAATTGAGAAAGAAAGAGAGTGATATAGAGTCACACACATACGGTAGTGAAATTACAAACGCAACAAACCAATAAAAATTTACAACAAAAAAAAAAAGGAAAAGGAAAACCGAAAATCCCCTATACCAAAATGGTACACCAAATTTTGCCATTTGTTACCCACCACACAGACACTCACACTTATTGCATGTGGCAAAAAAGTATAACGACGACGACAACGCACTTTTAACAGCATCACATTACGTTATTGCTACTGCATGCAACCTTGTCAAATGCGACACCGTTAAAAGGATTTTCCTTTCAATGGCTTACAGTCTATACATATAAAATTTACTCAATGTTCATTCAATTTCATTTTATTGCAATTTTGAAACGGTATAACATCAAATGCATTCATCCTTCAGTTAATTTTTTTTTGTTTTTGAGCTCAGTTACGGTTACGATTTTGTAAATATTATGCACGTGTGCAATTTTAAGTAAGTTGTAGGTATGTATGCATTGGTAGCATTAGGCTGGCATCAATATCATTGAGTTTGAGTAATGATGTGCGTGTGTGTGTGTGTGTGTGTGTGTGGAATTAATGCCCTTTGTGCTTATATTGGAAATTACTTTGGGAAAAATATTTAAAAGTTTTGCAAGCATGAAATTGAAATCTTACAAAGGAAATATGTATATAACACATAGTATAGGAAAGAGTCTTAACTCTTTTATACCCAATGTTGCGTATGTGCAATATTCACTTTAATGTGGCATAAATAAAATGTTAAACAGATATTACTATTAACGCTATTTGGATTCGGTTCTATTAGGAATTCTTCACGTTTGCTGATTGCCTAATATTTGAAATTTCTTGCTTAAGTATTTTTTTTTTTTTTTGAATTTTTTGTCTTTGAAGTCCAGCAAAAAACCTAAATGCAAAAATTTTTAATAAAATCTTTTGCACTATTTTTTGAAAAATAGTGCATTAAATTATTACTAACCGGAAATTTTTTTATCAGATATGTTTATAAAAAATAAAAGAATATGAAAATAAAAAAATTGGAGAAAAGGAGTTATCCAGTGGTTGTCTACAGCTTCATAGCTATGTTTTTTTAACCTTTAATAAAGGACAAACAAATCAATGTAGAAACAAGAAATTTGGTGTCATGATTGTGGAAAACTTAAATAATTATAATTTCACAACAAAAGGTTTCTCTCAAGCCTCATTATAATTCGGGCGTCAAAGGGTTAACTAATAATGCCGATTCATGGGCTCATAAGCGAAAAGTTTTTGAGGATTTGAACTTTAAAGTTTTAATCGCCTTCTACTAACCGGTCGGAAATGATGCACAAGGCACGTTTGGTTGACCGCTGCTCAACAACCTCACCTGTCTGTGTAGCACTCTCAGGCTGAGTACACTACTAAAAAAAAAGATTTGACGATTGAGATGAGGCAGATGCGTGAGATCAGAACAGAGACCTTCACAAGACCCCACCATCCAGCATTTGCAGTTTTAGGGCGGGATGATGTTCTAATAAAATATCTCAGAATTCAGTCAGTTTTTCCGACAGGGGTCGCATATGCCACTATCCTATGCGCAACTAAAACAAAACCCAAGCGCAACGGACCAAAAAACTATCAATCAAAAAGATACCAACTCAGGCTTGGATAAAAAATTATTGCATAACGACGATTGCGTCTGATTCTCATAGAACTGCCCTCTCTACCATGTCAAACAAAGCGATTTCAGCGCCGAAAATTTTGAGTTTTGTTACTATGCTGAAGCAAAATCCTAACAGCAGATCAGCGACCCGGTGCCAAAGTGGTTACAAACAATGGCACCGGCTGAGGTCGAGGCTTCCGGCTGCCAAGAGAAAACTTTAAGTTTATCGTCGATTTCCATAACTCGTAACTTGTTGATCAAAAGCCAGCTGCGTCACTAGCAAAACGACTACGCATCCATAGCGAGTTTTACAGCTCAGAGATAGCTGGTAGCTACATACGGTGGGCACTTGAACGAAAAACAATTTACAGTGAGTGGAGGAGGGGGCAACATTTTGATAAGGATAATTTTTTTATGTTAAGCATCTACATTTTTTAATAAATTTCATAGATAATTAATTTTGGTGGTCTACACCAACACATGAAACACATTTTTTATGTGAATTACAATAAGAACAAGTTTCTTAACAATTTATACTTTCATTTGACGGTTTGTATAAGAAGGTAAGAAAAAGTTACAAAGACTTCTAATCAATCATAGATCCATGATTATCTGACAAACCTAGGAAAACATGAGAAAAAGCAAATATAGAAAAGCAAAGAGCATTGGAGAGAAACCTGGAAATAAGCTAAAGCACTAACGGATGCAAAGGAGGAGGGTGGTAACTTGGAGACAAATATCTTAACTATCATGATCGTTGGTACTGAACTGAAAGATTTTCTGGAAGAATTAAAAATCTAAGACAATTTTTCTTCAATATCTGGTAAGCCAAAGTAAAAGCGAGCACGATGGCCATCAGAAAAACTAAATTGTTGAACTAGAATGTCGTATAAATATATACAGGGTGACAATTGTAAAGTGACGCAAGTTTAATACTCTGCAGCAAGCTTTGCCATTTACCGTTACTTTAATTTAAAAAGCAAATTCATTCATCATTGGCTTTGCTTTTAATTTCATTTGAATTTTTGTTATTACATTTTGAAATTTCCATAAAAATGGGCAAGGAAAATATTCGTCGTGAAATTATGAAATTTCATTTGGCAAATTATAGTAGCCGTCAAATTGCAAAGGCTTTAAATTTGTCAAGTCGTACGGTAGACCGAGCTATTATTCGATATAATGAAACTGGGGGTTTTGGAGATAGAGACCGGGGAAAATTTTCAACAGTTGCCACTACTGGTTTAACAGAAAAAATTCGTAAACGAATCAAGCGAAATCCAAGGCGCTCAATGAGAAAAATCGCTAAGGAAGTGGGAGTAAACCGTGAAACAGTGCGAATCATTTGCAAAATCAAAGCTTAATCTTAAGCCGTACAAGCTCCGAAAAGCTCAAGATCTGACACAAAAAAAGAAAGATTTGCAACTGCAAAGATGCAAGGCGTTGCTACGCTCCTCCGTGTTAAAAAATGTTGAAAATATCTTGTTTACAGATGAAAACATTTTCACGGTTGAACAACATTTCATTGCGCAAAATGACCGAATGTGGCTAACATCATCATCGCAACAAAATAGGACTGTTGGCCGAGTTCAAAAGCCAGCTTCCGTTATGGTATGGGCTGGAGTTTCCGCTAATGCCAAAACCCTCTAATATTCGTTGAAGAGGGTGTTAAAATTGACCAGGTTGTTTATCGGAGCATTTTAAATGAACATGTTCTTCCCTGGGCCCAAGATACATTTGGAAATGAAAACTGGACTTTCCAGCAAGATTCTGCACCTTCCCACATGGCAAAATTAACGCAAACATGGAAAAAAGAAAATTTTTCCGGATTCATAACATCTCAAGAATGGCCACCATACTCCCCAGACTTGAATCCAATGGACTACTCTATTTGGAGTATTTTAGAGAGTAAGGCTTGTGCATCTCAACACCACAGTCTGGAGTCGCTGACAAATTAATTAGAGAAAGCCTGGACTGAAATTGATCAGGAAGTCCTGCGGCGAACAGTCCTACGATTTCCGGATCGATTGAAGGCATGTGTGCAGGCTAAACGAGGTTATATTGAATGAGGTAGGGTTCAAATGAATGCTTATATATTCAGCAATGTTAACACCTAATTGTACTTAATGGAAGTACGTCCTTTTGAAAATAACTGCTGAAATGTGTGCGTCACTTTACGATTGTCACCCTGTAAATAAATAAAATTTAGCCTGTTGATTTTCTGATGCCCTCGCGTATAAATGTTTATGCCATAGGCTGAAAACCAGCAAGACAAAAGTTCCCTCTTACTCATTCTTAAATCGTACTACTTATACTTATTACTTCAGAAAACATTGATGTCGAGAACCGCAACAATCTTATGAAAAACCCATATAGATTTAATTAATGCAATTACTAAGTCAAGTTGTTGTTTCTCAAAAACTTTTCTTTTTCCTTTCCACTTTTAGAATTTATTTGATTTTTTTTTTACGAAATTCCCTAGCTGCGCACATATATATACACCACGCAACTTACATCACCATCCCGCTCTCTGCTTTAACTTTTCTCCCCTAAAAATTGCAATATGCTTTCGTTTAGCAAAGTATTGCTAATGATTTGCACGCGACCAATATTGTATATAGCTCACTGGTTCGTCAACAACAGTAACAACTACAACAAAATCTGAAAGCAAAAGGTGCATGACAAAAGCTTTAAAGCAAAGCAAAAAGAATACAAAAAACACCTACACACATACATATTTTTGATTAATGCGTATGTATTATTATTGTTGATGTTGTTCTGATTCTTTGCCGGACATAGTCTCTCTCTCTCTCTTTCATAGTCTTCCTTGTAGCCCTTGTAGTTGTTGTTATTGCCATTATGATTGTTATTGGTTGACTACACTCACTGTGAAAGAGCAGTCAAGTGTAATTAACAAACTTTGTTTGTATACCATGTAAGTATAGTGCCATGTTGAAGAGAGAAAGGACGAGAGCTACTACATAGTACAAAAAGTTTGTGCGATAAGTGGAAGAGCGTGTGTGTTTGAGTGTAATATTTTCTCTCCTACATCACAAGTATTTAAATTGTAAATATGTGGCGCTATACATTTCGAGCAACAACAAAAAAAAAAAAACTTTTCATCACACTTTATATTAAAGTTTACAACACTCATTTGCCTTTTTTCACCTATAACTATGTATGTGAAAGTTGAACTTATTACAAAAAAAAAAAAAAACAAAAAAATTGTTTACAAGCACATTTGCAAACTCATTAAAGGCAACACTGGCATTGGTTGGCGTGCGGGCGAGACAAAACAAGAGACCAGAAAGTGTGTGTCCTGTTTGTGATTATTTTCGTAATGGCAATACGTTGTCTCATTAATTGTGAAATAGTAAAGTATGGAAAATTTGTATAATAATTTTCCTTCCTTTTTTTTCTTTGCTATGAAACACGTGCAAAAGTGATCAATTATAGAGAAAGTTTTTCCTTTTTCCAGAGGGTATTAGAAAAAAGTGGCCTAATAAGCGACACGGTGGTATTTAAAAGAACATAATTATAAATATTTTAATTTTTTTAAAAATGAGGCAATAAGCATACGTAGCAACGGCAACATCTGCAGCTCAACTCTTCAAGTATAACCTTTAAGTCTTGAAGTGGAATTTTTTACAATTCTGAGGTAAACGAAACAATTGCTATACTGAGCTTGAGAGCACTGCGGAAGGCACTGAGACAGTTATCGAGGAGGTTGAGGTTTACTTAAACAGCCACCATTCCCCCTTTTATCTCTCGTCTGGGACTCGTTTTTGATACGAACTGTTCACTCCAATAATAATTTAGCTGGAGACTCCGATTCTGTTTTTTTTTTTGCAAAATTTATTTTTTTTGATTTACCACCTTGGTCACAAATTTCCGGAATTTATTCAGAAAATTAAAAATACAAGTTTATTCATCTAAATCTATATTGTCCCCTTCAAAATAATCCCCATCTACTGCAACACACTTATGCCAGCGCTTGATCCAATCCTCGAAACATTTTTTATATTCGGTTTTTGGTATGTCCATAAGAGCTTCCTGCGATTTTTCCATTACTTCCTCTCGGCTGCTGGAACGCGTTCCTCGTAATGGTTTTTTAACTCGATTGAACAGAAAGAAGTCACAGGGAGCCAAATCAGGTGAACTCGGTGGCTGTTGGATGGTATTTGTTGCATTTTTCATCAAAAAATTACGAATAATAATGGCAGTGTGAGTTTTCTGTCCACAATTCTGGTCTTTTTTGGCGAATTGCTTCACGCAAACGTCTCATAACGCCCAAATAAAACTCTTTGCTTACTGTCTGGCTTTGTGGCAAAAATTCATGATGCACTACATCGTTGTAATCCATGAAAACCGTGCGCATTGCCTTCTTTTTTGACTGAAAACAACGTGTTTTTTTTGGTCTCGGCTCATTTGGTGAACGCCATTCATTTGCCTGATGTCTGGATTGCGTGTTGTACTTATAAACCCACGTCTCGTCTCCTTTTGATGAATGTTCGAAGGATCGGATTCAGCCTCGCAAATCATGTCTTTTGCGACGTCAACACGGTCTCTTTTTTGCATGAAATTCAGGTCTTTTGGCACCAACTTTGCTGCTACACAACGGAAACTCAAATCATTAACCAAAATATCTTGGACGGATCCATAGGCAATGTTCAAGTCCTCCGCTATCTCTCTGATGGTTAATTTGCGGTTATTGACCAAAATTTCTTTTACTTTATCAACGTTTTCGTCGGTTTTCGATGTCGATGGTCTGCCACTGCGTTCATCATCAGCGATTGAGTCACGACCACTTTTGAACCGCTCGTGCCACTGGTGAACAACCGTTTTCTTTAGAGAATCGTTGCCGAAACACTTTTCCAATATTTCCAACGTTCGCGCTCCATTAAATCCGTATTTTGCGCAAAATTTAATACAAGTTCCTTGTTGCAAATTTAAATCCATTTCTAAAATTGAAAAAAATCGCCAACACACACAGAGATAGATGTACTCTTGGCTACGTAACTTTTGCAAATGTCAAGCTATGACGCTAAGATTTAGAGGGAATATCAACAACAGATGTACCAACTTAACAAATAGGAACGATGAGAGCGCCACACGATGGTTATTCCGGGAACTTTTTGATCAAGGTGGTATTTTTATACAAACCGTAATCTGTACGGCTTTTACCGCTTCACTGTCAGTGACGCAAGCGTGCATGTGTTTAAAACTTGCCACTTGTGCCCCTTAAAATAAATTATTTAAACATCCAATTGTTTTTTTTTTTTTTTGATTGACTTTAACTTTTCTGCCTCAAAATGATGGATTAAATTCATAAAATTTTTCAAGCTTTCAATCCGCCATTTTGAGTTTTTAAATTTTAATATCAAATTCAAAACTCAAACGTATGAGATTTTTGCAAAGACCTCAATTTATCAAAACATATTTGGCATTCAAATTTAATTTACGCGTGGCTGCAAAAAGGTTAAGAGCGCAAGAAAGAATCGGAAATCGAAATTGCCTGTAATTGTCAAATCTTTTACGAATTATAAAGAAAATTACAAGTCGCAACGACCGATTCTCACCAGCAAGCTTGATTTCTAAATTCAGGGACCCCGCTACATTTTACGCATAACTAATTATGGAGAATTGCCGATGACTAAACTCCAGGAATTTCAGCTCTAACTGTTTTTAAAACTCTTTAGCTCAAGACTTTTCGACTAGGGTATCTACTATCAATGGGGCTTTCGGTAACTTGAAAGCAGGTTATAGAAGGAACTTTAAATGTTTCTTCTAGGATTAAAATTGGGAAAGCGCTACTCTCTGTAGCACATGAATTGAATTCTTTGACCTGACCTTTCACTTCCTAACCTTTTTAAAACATCTAGCCCACAAACAAAAAAGTATAATTCTAACTCAACATTATTTTTTCACTTTATAACCTTTTAAAAACAAAACCAAATGAGCTCTAAAAAAAACATCGTTAGTTTTAAGTATTTTGTTAACGCTATTTTGCATTTAGAACTGCACGCTTTTCATTTTTTCTTTTTTCCTTTCTTCTTTCTCTACACTGTGTGAATGCATGACTGATTTCTCTCAAACAACAATTTGTTAGCATATTTATAGGCGTAAAAAAATAAACAAACAAACAAATTGCGCTTTTATAATATATTTTTACTACCTACGAATCATATTAACTTAGTTACTGTGGATTTCTGTGAATTGTGAAAATGCTTTGATCTTTACTGATTGCCGTAAACGAAAAATAAAATGCCTGAATGCATAACTGGAACTGAAACTCCCGCACTGCTTAAAAGTATGCTTCAAAAATATGTTTACAAATATTGATTTTCTGCACAAAACTTTCAAGTTGAACAAAAAATTAAAAGAATATTTTTAACTTTTAGTGAAACTCACGCACTTTTAATTCTTGCTTCGCACTTGATTGCTCACGCATATAAAATAAATGACTTGTTCACTCACACATAGAAGCGTGTACCAAGTTCTTGTGGCTGTAAAATTCCAACACGATAATACTGCCACAAACCGTGTTTTTGTATACCGCCTGACCTGGCCAGGCCCAGCCCATCTCCAGCTCACACCGCTACTTGTAATAAAACTAAACAGTCAGCCTTAACCCCTTTTTTGCTTTTTGCGCTGATGCTGACAAATGGCAAATACTTTCCTATGCTTAGCGCAAGGAGTGTGAAGGGAGAGTAGGAGGAAAGGAGGTGAGGTGAGGCAAAAAACTGCAAAAGTGATTAAAACGGAAATTTAATTGAAATGCGCACATTTGCGTAGGCATTTACGTTTTCCGGTAGAATGCTCAAGCAATTCTAATGCTATTGCTCGTCGGCCGTACAACAGCAAGCGAGCGAGCACTACTTCCTCAACCACTTCTAAGTGGTGACTACTACGACAAGCTAGCAATATGCAAGTACACAACCACCAAAAAAAAAAGGGTCATTTAGGAATGTTAGGAATGTTGTTGTTTTGTATGTGAATTTACATTTGCACAATTTGTAATAGCATCATTTTTTTTTTTTTTTGTATTTTCGGAGTAGACTAAAATTAGAGAGAGAAAGGGCTTATGACAACTGTATAAGTATAAAACAGAAGTGCCAAGCGTTTGAGTTTTAACTAAAGCTCTAAACATTTTTGTACTACAACGTACTCGTCTACTTCTCTAAAAAATGTTTTTTTTTCGATATGCGCCACAAAACGTGCTGCAATTTCAATTTCCCATGCTACATCGTATTTAACCCACTTGCGCCCACCATCCACACTCATCCATTTAATGAATTTGTTTGCTATGCATCGCACAATTTGTAAAATCTAATTGAATTTTACTTATTCGAAGTCAAAATTTCTCTACTGTGCTGTTTGTGATATTGGTCGAAAAAGGTAGTAGCTGAAATTTTTCATACATCTTTTCTATTTTAACCTTTTTGAATACGCTTTTGGATACTTTTTCGAATTTCTGAAAATGTCCTCGTTTATGAATTGACATTAAGCATTGATGGTGGATGTGAGGGTGGAGTAAGCGGAGGGTGATGGAAAGAGGCAGAGGGAAGGCTAAGTTTGTTGGTAGCTTTAGCCTATACATATTAACAATTCATTCCTTTTAAGTACTCTATAATTGCGATACTGTAAATTGTAGCACGAAAAGCTGATTAGTGCAGAAATGTTAAGTCCCGAAAGAAAGGGTCGGTGTATTTCCCTTATTTGAGAGGCATTCCATATTGATTACTTTTCTTTTCACAAAAATTCAAATTCAAGTACAGATTTATTCATTTATTTTGTTTATTTTCATCATTAGGATATCGAAATACTAAGGAAAAGGATTTAACTGATCAAATTCATCCCTGTATTCGAACCGAAATTGGGATCAAAAACCATTCCGATATTTGGACCACAATCCGGAATTATAATCAGACCAAATTCAGAAAAAACCAAAACAGTATACTAAAGAACTAAAGAATAATAGTAAAACTAACTGATCAAATTCATCCCTGAATTCGAACCAAAATTCGGATCAAAAACCATTCCGATATTTGGACCACAATCCGGAATTATAATCAGTCCAAATTCAGACAAAAACACCAGAACAAAGTCTTAACAAAATTGGACGGGATGTTTCAGGCCAAAAATCAGACAAGAATTCAAACCAAAATATGAACCAAAAATTAGATTACAAATCTATCCGATAATAAGACTAAAGTCTGGCTAGAAATTAATTGCAGATCAAAATTCAGAAACAAAATTAGACCAAAATTCAGACAAAAAACATGAAAATTTAAAAAAAAGTAGAGCAGAATTCAGACCTAAACCAAAATCATATTAAGGGGGAAGGCCACTGTGACGGGTCAACAAAACTTTTTTATCTTAAATTAAAGTTTATATATTCAAAAATATGTGTACACAATTTCAAGTCAAAATTCCAAAAATTGCCTGAGTTACAGTCATTTTAGTGATAGTAAGTAGACTGATAACTTAATGGACTGAAAACTTTAAACGCGTTTTTCTCGAAACGACTTTTTTCGAACTGGTCGCGTCGATAACTCGATCAAATATTAACCGATTTTCAATTTTCGTTTTGTTCGTGTTTGCAGTGGCTATCGTTAAGCGCACCCGATTTTCAAATTTTTGATTCATACTAATTTTTAAGCTCTTTTGAAAAAAAGGGTCGAAAACATGAAAAAATTTTCAATCAGTCGCCATTTTGTGGAAAATAATAAAAAAAAAACAAAACGCTACGTACGACGAGAATTATGCTCATATAGATTATTAAAAACTAAAAAAAAATTTTTTTTTCAGAAAATCCGTTCTTGAAAAATCGACGCAACCATGGAGGGGGAAATTTTTTTCGAGCTCCACGGCAACGCCCATATCTTCAAAACTGTTCAATATTTTTTAATAAAAATTTATGGAAATATTGTTGGAAGTGCACTTAATAAAATGAAAATGGAATATATATTCCATTATTTGACAGATCAAAAAATTCGCGAAAATCACTCATTTTTCCAGCCGTCACAGTGGCGTTCCCCCTTAAAATTCAAACTAAAAATCAGACCGAAACTTAGACTAAAAATCAGACCGAAACTTAGACTAAAAATCAGACCGAAACTTAGACAAAAAATCAGACCAAAACTTAGACTAAAAATCAGATCAAGATTTAAACAAAAATTGACGAACTTTAGACTCTACAAATCATCCTGATATTCAGATCCATATTTGTCCAAAACTTAGAAAAACAGTTGCTCAAAAATCAGACAAAAAGCCAGACCAAAATTCATACAAAAATAAATTCAAACCAAAGCAGAAAAAAATACAAGCCAAAAGCACACAAAACTCAAACTAAAAATCATCGTGATATTCAGACCACAACCCAGACCAAAGTTCGGACCAAGCTTAGACTAAAATTCGGATCAAACCTAAGGCCAAAAATTGAATAAAAATACAAAATTCAGATTAAATTTCAGGTCAATATTAAGATTAAATTTCAGGTCAATATTCAGATCACAAGTCAGAGTCAAACTCAGACCAGAATTCAAAACAAAATTCAAAGCAAAAGTTGCGTATTGTTCAGACTAAAACTCAGACCGAAATTCAAACCAAAGCAGAAAAAAATACAAGCCAAAAGCACACAAAACTCAAACTTAAAATCATCGTGATATTCAGACTACAACCCAGACTAAAATTCAGACCAAGCTAAGACTAAAATTCGGATCAAACCTAACGCCAAAAATTGGATAAAAATCCAAAATTCAGATTAAATTTCAGGTCGGTATTCAGATCACAATTCAGAGTCAAACTCAGACCAGAATTCAGAACAAAATTCAAAGCAAAAGTTGCGTGTTGTTTAGACTAAAATTCAGACCGAAATTCAAACCAAAGCAGAAAAAAATTCAAGCCAAAAGCACACAAAACTCAAACTAAAAATCATCGTGATATTCAGACTACAACCCAGACCAAAGTTCGAACCAAGCTAAGACTAAAATTCGGATCAAACTTAAGGCCAAAAATTGGATAAAAATCCGATATTCAGATTCAATTTCAAGTCGATATTCAGATCACAATTCAGAGTCAAACTCAGACAAAATTTAAAGCAAAAGTTGCGTGTTGTTCAGACTAAAATTCAGACAAAAATTCAAACCAACATTCAGACAAGAACCAAATCAAAACTCAAACCAAAAATCGTTCCCATGTTCTGACCAGAACTCCGATCAAACCAAATCTCGAACCAAAATTAAACTAAAATTCAAACTAAAATCAATATTTCAACTATGGAAAAACTTGCTGAAAAATCACAAAAGCCAATTTATAAATCTCACATAAAATTAACTCAAACACTTTTCCTGGAATTAGTAATTCCAATGTAACACTTGCATATATACAATTTACTATGCACTAAGTATTATTCACCATCACTATCATCATCATTAAATACCTTTGGCGCCAATAAACTATTTTATATGTAACTGCTACTAATCTACACATTTTTTTTCTGTTCTGCTCAACTAGATAAGGTTCATGTACAATTGCAAATATGTAGCATGCAGTAGAAAAAACAGTAATTATTCTACTACTATTACTTTCTTGCATTCCATTGAATTTAATATGAAATAATTTTAAAATGGATGTAGTTGGTATCTATTTGTAATTGATATGCTCCCATTACGAATTATAAAAACGTATTTAGTACTTAGGAGTTTAACAAAAGCTAAAAGGTATAAGCTGCTGCTGGTACTGCTGTTGGTGTTGCTAAAATGCGTTTGTAGTAAGCAATAGGTATGTAGAAGTAACTATCTATGTTTTCTAGTTAAATAGGTGTACTATTTATACCCTAACTTACATATTTACTAATACCAACATGTAGTCAAAGAACAATTTGTTATAATTTAGAAATTAATTGGATTTACAATTACCCAAGATGTAGCTGAAAGTATAAATCGATAGTGGGTACGAGCCTATATGAGGCATGAGGTTTTCATGTGTGGATTTAAATGAATGAATGCACTTAGATGAAAAGTTGCAAGTTTGATGTTTAGTAATAGTAAAAAATGTAGGTACAAAAAAGTAGTTTAAAAAATATTGTAAATTATTTAGTGCGTAACGAAAACTTACTACCTCTTTTATGACCCATACAAGGTTGGTTAAAGAGTATTTTAATCTTCTGCAAACACCAGTTAGCTGCAATTAAATAATTCTCCAATGTTTACCCGTTCACTATAGAATCAGAGGAGCACCGAAGCTAAGAACAATCCATAACGTGTTTCTGATCACTTAAGGGTTTTTGCAGAACCCATCAGATCCTGCCTTAGGCTTACAACTTATCGTATGGAAGCTGCAAATCAAAACTGATTCTGCATCATTAATAAACATGGATTCAACAACAATATATTACGGGTCTACAAGTGGTAACCTTGAAATGGAAAATCCACCCGCTGCGGCAGCAGGCACATCAGATTTGGAAATGCCAAATTCATGTTTTTTTGAAGGCGAACCAGCTGTAACCGAAACCGAAACAAATTTTCAGCAACCTATCAACTTAGTACTGGAGAACAACATCTTTTTCATGAAACACAACATTCTCATCGGTTCCTGGAACGTGAGGACACTCTATGAAGTCGGCAAACTACAAAAAGCCGCTAACGAAGCAAGAAGACTGCGACTAGAAATTCTTACTATGAGCGAATGTAGATGGAATGGTAATGGAGAGACCGTACTTAATACTGGCGAAAAGTTTCTATGCATCGCGACGGAGTTGGTATTTTTATCAGTAAGCGCATGAGTAAGTCTCTCCTCGAATGGAAACCTATAAAGGAGAGAATTATCTGGGCACGCTTTAAAACAAGAGCACGGGAGGTCGCCATAATCTAAGCCAATTACGAGCGATTGTTAATTCAGTGAGAAGAAAATGTATTCCTATGGTCATGGGCGACTTTAAATCTACAGCATGTGATTGGCAAACACGCCGTGAGCTTATGGAACGACAATGGAGAACGCTTAACAGAATTCTGTAGTGGTAGCAATCTAATGATTGGCGGATCACTATTTCCGCACAAATTATGCAATAAGACCACCTGTATTTCTCCTGACCACTCAACCGAAAACTAAATTGGCCATTTTTGCATTCAAAGAAACTGGAAAAACAGCCTATTGGATGTGCGTGTGAAGAGAAGTGCGGATATTGGCTCAGACCACCACCTACTCATAGCTTCAGTGAGACTCAAAATAGTAGCTATCCGCAAACCGGAAGGCATTCCGAAAAAATTCGCCATTCAGAAACTCAGGCTTCTTGAAGCACGCAATAGCTTTACAGGCGAAATGATACACTTAAATACTAACAACAAATCAAATGATCAGACGTTAGAAGGGAAATGGCTTAAATTCAAATCTTGTTTCAAAAGCGAGCGAAAAAGTACCAAAAGAGCGAAAAATACGGATGAGTGATGGAACATGGAGGATAATAGAACAGAGAAGAGACGCCAAGCGCAATCGAGGTGAGGTAAGAACAGCTCAAAAAGACATTGCAGAGAGGAAATATAATATGTACAACAATTTAGCCACAGAAGCTCAAACTGGGTGGGAGAAAATTTCGGCAAACTCGTCCAATTAAAAACCAAGCACGAAGGGTGCTGACAACAATTGACCAGGAACTTGATCGTTGGAAAGAATACTTTGCTGAAACTCTCAACTATGCGTCACCGTCACCTAATTCATCTACATTACACAACGACGACTCTCAACGTCCAAGTCGCCTGGCTAGCCGACCCCCATCGACAGGAGAAATTGCGGAGGTCATATCTACGCTAAAAAATTATAAATCCCCAGGAGAAGACCGTATTGTTGCCGAGATGCTACAACCCTTATTCGCCCAAATTTGGGAAGAAGAAACGGTACCAGCTGAATTGCTTATGGGTACTATTGTTAAAATACCGAAAAAAGGAGACCTTTCGCTGTCTTCCAATTACAGCGGCATAACATTGCTGTCAATACCATCAAAGGTGCTTTCCAAACTGCTGCTGAATAGGGTATATGAGAAGCTAGACTCGACGCTAAGGAAGCAGCAGGCTGGTTTCCGACCAAACAAATTATGCATCGTTTAGATAAACGCGCTGCGAATTATAGTAGAACAAACGAATGACCTTTTTATCGGCTATAAATCCGCTTTCGACAGCATTTTTCGTGAAGCTATCTGGGGCGTTTTAAGGCGAAGAGGTATATCATCTAAATACATCAACCTTATCAAATCGCAGTATGACGGATTCAAATGAAGAGTCTTGCATAATGACTGCTTATCGGAGAGCTTCAACACAACCTCAGGGGTTCGTCAAGGATGTATGCTTTCACCAATACTGTTCTTAATTGTTTTGGATAATATCTTGACGCAAGCAATTGATTCATCACGAAGAGGCATCCAATGGTTCTTAAGAGATCAGCTAGAAGATCTGAATTATGCGGATGACGAGAGCATCAAGAAAAACTAACCGAACTACATACGAAATCGCAAACAGTCGGCTTAAATATTAACACCAATAAAACTAAGAGCATGTCGATATAAACCAGTGCGGACAACACTGATCCGTTTAAAGTTGGTACTGAAGCCATAGAGAAGGTAGATGAATTTTGTTACTTGGGTAGCATGATCACACCTAATGGCGGCGCGGCAGAAGATATACAAAGTAGAATAAGTAAAGCCAAAGGTGCCTTCGCACAACTGCGGAACATTTGGAAGTCTCCGATTCTATCAGCTGTAAAGAAAATGAAGATTTTCAACTCCAACGTAAAAAGCTGTGTTATTATATGGATGCGAAACTTGGCTCACACCCGTGACATTAATGAACAAAATACAAGATTTCGTTAACGGATGCTTGCGCAAGATCTTGCGCATTTAGTGGCCTAACATTATATCGAACGAAGAGCAACATAGAAGATGCAACCAAGATCCAGTTGCGGTTGAAATCAAACGACGAAAATGGAGATGGATCGGGCACACTTTACGTAAACCACCAGCAGACATCGCCCGACATGCCCTAGACTGGAACCCTTAAGGCAACCGAAAATGTGGTCGACCCAGAATGTCATGGAGGTGATCTTTAGAGCAGGACATACGTAAAACGGGAAAAAGCTGAAGAGAATTAAAGGCGCTGTCACGAGACCGAACTAGATGGAGAAACTTTGTTGAGATTCCGCTAGGAATTAAAGGACAAAGAAGAATAGAATCAGTTAGTCACAACTAACTGTAATATTAGGTATATGTATCTAGGCTAAGGACTTGGTTATGCGGTAATTTATTTCTCGTTAGTAATTCGGGAAATTATATAAAACGAAAGAATTGGGTCAGTCTCCCAATTTTACGATAGGTCAAACGATTCGTGAAACCCTTCGACTAAATATAAAGGGGAAACCAATAACTATTGCAAGGAGAATATAGAAATGTTTTTGGTCTGAACCACTCCCATCATAAAGGTATACGACTGTAGAATTTCACTTTGAATCGGATGAATGTAGGAACAGTAGTTTTTCAAAGAAGATTACTAGATTCCTAATTAAATTAAACCCTCGACGATCCACAAGCACAATCGTCCAGAGAATTATCCTCAACTCTTTTTGACCTAGAGAAGAGAGGCGGTGGTGAAAGTAACTCAAAACACTAGTAGCTCCATGATGTATTTTTGGTAATTTTTAATATAACTCATGAAAAATTTATTTAAACCAACTCCAGCGCTTTTTAAATATTTTCTTTTCAAATGATTTCATGCAGAAAATCTTCAAAAATCTTCAAAAAAATTGAACAAAAGAATGATGAACAAAAAGAACTAATTTAAATGAAAGTACAAATTTTAAGCTTGCAGCAGAAAACACTTTAAGTACTTAAAAAGCATTTAAAAATGTATTAAATTTGAATTTTTTCTACTACTTACTTAACTACTTTACCAGTGAAATATTGATTTTACAGAGAATATCCAAAAATATAAAAGCTCCACATTTCTAAGTTAAATTTTTATAGCAGCAAGAGCAAACGAACTCAAAAAAGGAATCGAATTACACTCATGGGACAAATTAAATAAATTCATATGAGTTTTATTCCTTGCTCAATTCGTTGATTCGTTGCATATACATACTATACTACTAAAATTTAACCACCCTGCCTGCCAAAAAAAAAAGGTATCACATAACAACGTACTAGCAATAAAAGTAGGTCATTCAATAGAAACGTTAACGCACAAAACAGAAACAAACAACAATACATTCCTTCACACAAATCTTAGTTAAATGTTGCACAAACTTTTCAGCTATATATATATACACTTTTGCACATACATACATATCTACTACTATTTTAATGCTTTTTATGAGCAAAAGTACAAAGACACATACATAACATTTTCATTACAAGCAAATGTCGCCACCAAAAACAAAATTGCTTTACACCCAACCAAACAAAACAACAACAAAAAGCCACATAAACAAAAAAGGCTACCCTGGTTCTGGTTCTAGCGGTGGTTGGTTGTTAATATTGGTGTTTAAACACATGAGGAAAAAAGCCTGCCTAAAAGAAAAGTGTTGACTTAATTCTACTACTACTACTACTTTCTTTGTGTCAGCCATACTCCTGCTCCTCTTTTGCTCTCTTACTACACTTTTTTACATGCTGCTATTACAACGCAATCAACAGCGGGTGGTATTTGTTGCCACATGACGTGATGTTCGTTATGTGTTGGACAAGAAAACTTACTTTTCTTACTTTTTCGAGGGGGCCATAATAATCCAAAATAACAATACGGAGGGGGATAAAAAAAAACTCCGACAACAACCGCAGAATAAGTTGCTAAATGTTTTTTGATTGTTATTTTTCGTGTTCTTTCTTAAAATTACAATTATTACATTTGTTGTTACGCTGGTTGTTGTGTTATTGTAGTTCAGTAGAGAATGACAGAGAAAGTGGAGTATGAAAAAAAGGAGCAAGAAGAATAAGTTTTACTTCTCTTTGTTGCTCTTGTAATAGCTAAAATACAAAATCATGTAGCAAGTTAAAGCAATTTTAATAATTTTTTTCTTTTTGTTTGCTAATAATGAGCTAAAAGCATAAATTAGGAAATGTAGGGTAGAAAAAGTAGTAGAAAGGTAAGAAACAAAAAGAAAACAAAGCTCGAAGTAACAAAAATTAAAACATAAATATTACAAAAATTTCACTTTTGAAAATTCGAAAATATGTAGTGAAATAAAAATTATAAATTTGAAAGAGCAGCAAAAATAGTAGCAGAAAAAATTACAAAAATTGCTATTATTTGTATCAAACAAATGGTATAAATAGTTTATATGGGATAAAATAACAAGTACAAAGTTTTTGTTTTGCTTTTGGATAAAATTTGCAGACGGATAAATTTTATCCTAATATGAATTTAAATATATTTGCTTACAAAACATTTATTAAAAGCAATAATACCCAAACTGTCATTGCTTTCGATTTCGGATAAATTTCACATAACGAGTAAAATTTATCCGTTGTAACCGAAAATGAAGTTAAGTGCATTTACACAAAAATAAATAACATTAACCCATTTATGAGAGAAGATATAATTCTGTCTGAGCTTTTTGCAGTATTTATGAGAGAAACAGTTTGAGAGACCACAGTCTTTATTGAGTACCCATTTATGAGAGAAGATATAATTTGAATTTTGTTATATTTAACCCTTTCTTCGCAACTCTTTTATTTCAAGGTAAATTTTTTTTTTTTTTTGTAGTTTTAGACTCGTAGATTTGGACTTTGTTAAGAATAAAAATGGAAAAAAGATTGAAAGAAGTTTTTGGGAATGGCTGTAGAGTTTTTAGAATTTTGTACATTGTAATGACCAAAATGAATGCATATTTTTTAATTATTTCTTAATTTTTAAATATTGAAAAAACAATTTAAGTTTATTTTGCAACATCAAATAAATTTTTTGTCTTGAAAATAATTTTAAAGACACACTTGTTCACTGCGTATAAAAGGTGAAAATTTGAAAATTTTTGGAACTTGGGTTTATTTTTAGCAAAATCAACTTTACAGACTTCTGTTGTTTAGTGACCTATAGTAAAATTTGATGAACAACATATTTTTGTAACATATTAACCCTCTATCAACCCTCGTAATAGGTCAAAAAAGAAACTTTTTCGAAAAGAGCTAAAAAGACCTATAATTGTTGGTGCCAAAGGGTTAACATGTTCGAGGAAAATATTCTATTAAAAATTCAACTATAAATTGCCAACGAAAACAAAATTAAACTCAATTATTTTTATTCCCGAGCAAGAAAATAAAACTCAAAAAATAATTTATATTCCTAAGCAAAAAAATTTAACAGAAACCATAATTTTTATTCTCGAAAAAAAAAAATAAAAATCATAAGTTGATTTTTTTCGGTTGAGCAAAAACATAAAAATTAAAAAAATAATTTTTAAACCAGATTTAAAAAATAAAAATCAATAGATAATAATTATTTTCGATTTTTAGAGGTAATGCTCAAAAAATAAAAATCTTTACTGGTTTCAATAAAGCGTGCAACCAATATAATTTTGGTGTACTCAACTATGCCCTCCGATATTTAGAACATGTTAATTTTTATCATTTAATTTTGTAAAATAATCATTATTTTTGGTCCCTGATAATAACAATTCATCTATCATTATTTTTGCTTTCGGATAAAAATTACGCAACGGATAAAATGAATTTGTTTTATCTGAGTAAGGAAACTCAATTGTATCTGAAAAAAATAATAACAAAATATTTAATTGGATACAGTAACAGCAACTCAGCAATTATTATTTTTGATTTCGTATAAAATTTACACTTCTTCAGTATAACATTAACTAAATTTGTATGAAGACAATTAAGTTGCATGCAAAACAAATAAGCAATCATATTTTTTGATTTCGGATAAAATTTATAAAACGGATAAGTTTTTCTCCATTTTATCCGAGTACGAAATTACGTATTTGTTCTTAAAATGCTGTGCTGGATACAATAAAAACTATGAAATGATTTCGGATAAAATTCAGACAACGGATAAATTTAATCCTTTTTATCCGAATATGAAATTAAATAAATTTGTTTAAATACATACAATAAAAATCAATTGAATTCCACAAATATTTACCATCTTGTTCGTTAAAAAATATTAAATGAAAAAATAGTAGCAAAAGATTGTGAAAAAGCATAAAAATATAACTAGAAAAAACTCACAAAAAATATTTATAAACCAACAAAATCATAAAATTACAAAATGTTTTGCATATTTTAGTTTTCAAATAGTAAAAGAAGATAATATTAGTGGAAGAGTTTGGAAAATGTAGTAGGGAGATTTAACGCAAACATTTACAATTTGCATTTAAAATAAATACCTTCTATGTATATAAAACAACATTTTTAAGCATCATTTACTTTAAAGCTACTTTCACAGCATAAGCAATTTTAAGGAAAAGTACCCAATTTACTTACTACTATTTTTTATATTAAAAATTTTTTTTTTTTCGCTTCCATACTCGTACACTCGTTCATACACTTCAGTCAGCATTTCAAATGTGGCATGTAACGTGTATATTAGTTTCTTCAATATCATAACAAGGAAAACTTCTTCAGAGAAAAACGAGAAATGCTACTCCAACTTTCAACTACTCACGTATACAGAAAAAAAAAAAACATATCCCTGATGGCGTAGAGAGAGAGACACAAACACATACACCCACTCACACATTCAGAGACATGCATGCACAAGTACAAGAATATCCTTATTTGTTTGCTTACTTATTTATTATTATTTTTTTTCGACATTTCATATTTTTATGAGCCTTTTCATTTCTATAAATATTTTTTTTTTTTTTTCATAAAATGATGATTTTTTTTCATGTATGTATTTTCATACCCACGACATTTGTTTAGATTTGTTTGAATGCTTTTTCTTTTTTCATATCTTCTCATATTTTTTCTACTACTTTCTACTACTTTAGTAGAAAATATTACTAAAGTAGCTTTGGTAGCAAAAAGTTTTGCCTTTAAATACATTTTTGCTTCTATTTCTTTCATTCATTTTTCTGTGTGTGCATTAAGTTGATATGTTATTTAATAGGCATGCTTGCATGCATGTGTGTGTATGTGTGTGTGTGTGTGTATTCATAGTGTCATTGTGTTGTGCTTTTACATTTATTCCCTTTTTTCTTTGCAATAAAAATGTCTATATACATATTTGTGAACATATTATGCACCCAGTAGGAAATTTCGCTGCAGATTTAATTCCTTCAGCTATGCATACTTATGTAGATATAGCTCATGAAGATCAGGCGTGAGATCTAAAGCTCAGGCCAGAGTAGAGTACCCAAACGTACTGATTTGATCAGTACATGTCCTGTTTTTTTTTTTTTTTTTTAAATACTGACTTTTTGAAATCACGAAATCAGTACGAAAATGTACTGATTTTTGTATTTTGTACTGATTTTTTCCAATTAATATCTTAACAATTTTTGTGCTTAACCTTAATGGCTTTAAAATCGATTTTGCAGATAGTCTCACCCTGTTTGTTTCTTTTTCTCATTGTTTACAAAATAAAATACATACGCTTTGCTGCTATCGAGGCGAGAAAAGTAATATTTGCTTGAAAAAAAGTCGGTTATTGTTAGTTTTTAAATGAGTGAAGGAAAGTTGTTACTAATTGAATTTGATTATTGTCCTCAGCGCTCAAAATTCTGTTAATATGGAAATTGATACGTTATCAACATTGTCTACAGACGAAGAAAAAAAATGTAAAAGGAACACAGAAAATCGGAGAAAAAGTTCAGGGCGTTTATATCACTATATTGCATTTAAATTACTAGGTAATAAAAGCATTAAAAACTGTACTGATTTTCACTGATTTCCAACGTCTAATGTACTAATTTCGCGGTTCAAATATCTGGCTACCCTAGGCCAGAGTAAGGCAGAACGATAACACAGGCCGACAAAATTTTTACCCATAAACCAGACTATACTTATCCAAAGGATTTTGACGCGCTGAATTCGAATCAGGCCTCAAAATTGCTCTATGACGTCGAGATATCCTAACCTAGAAGTGCAAAAAATACCGTTTTTGCTCATTTTTAAGGCAGCTTAAAATACTATTAAAATATCTTTCTTTTTTTCGCTGAAATATCGCATTTTGAAATTTTCATGTACGTGGATTTTTCTACGTTTGAGAATTCATACACATTATAAAGTCTATTGATCTCGTTGCAAGTAAATACAATTTATGATAGAGCAATTTTGATGCCAGATTCGAGTTCAGCACGTCAAAATCCTTCGGAAAAGTATCGTCTGGTTTCTGGGTAAGAGCGTTTGTAAAATTTTGTAGGCCTGTGTAATTTGATTGCTCTATTGTTTACCATTACAATTCATTGTAATTAACAATTCATTGTATTAACACAAAAAACAGTACATAGAATATACAACTTAATTACCATTATTTTTGATTTCGGATAAAATTTACGCAACGCATTTAGTTTATATGTTTTATCCAAGTATAGCTTCAATTATATTGGGAGTATGAATGTATATATATATATATCATGTCAAACGCAACAAGAACTTGCAGAATCTTTAGGAGTTGATCAATCAACCATTTCTAAACTATTAAAAGCATTGGGAATGATTTAAAAGCAAGGAAATTGGGTGCCGTGCGAATTGAAGCCGAGAGACGTCAAACAAAGCCGAACATCCATGGATCCAAGCTCATGCTGTGTATTTGGTGGGATATGAAAGGTGTCGTGTATTATGAGCTGTTGAAACCGAATGAAACGATCACTGGCGACCGCTACCGACTACAATTGATGCGTTTGAGCCGAGCATTAAAGGATAAGAGGCCAGAATATGAGAATAGACACGACGAAGTTATTCTCCAGCACGACAATGCTCGGCCGCATGTTGCAAGGCAAGTAAAAACATACTTGGAAACGCTGAAATGGGAAGTGCTACCCCACTCGCCGTATTCTCCAGACATTGCTCCTTCTGATTACCACTTGTTCCGATCGATGACACATGGCCTGGCTGAACAGCACTTCCGTTCTTTCGAAGAACTCAAAAAATGGGTCGATTCGTGGATAGCCTCAAAAGATGAGGAGTTCTTTCGACGCGGAATCCGTATGCTACCAGAAAGATGGGAAAAGGTTGTGGCTAACGATGGATAATACTTTAAAGAATAAATTTATAATCACTTTTTCACAATAAATGTCCAAATTACGAAAAAAAAATACGAGTTTATACATTCATACTCCCAATAATTGCTCAAAACTAAATTGAATTGAAAATAATTCAGTATCTTTAGTTTTTATTTCGGATAAAATTTCCGCAACGCAAAGTTTTATCTTGTTTATCCGAGCTGTATTTGCAAAAAAAAAAAAATATGACAATGAATATAATAATAATTGAACTTTTGTTATTTTTGTTTTCGGATAAAATTTACAAAACGAATAAATTACATTCTTTTTATCTCAGTACCAAACTAAGTATATTTAAACTAAAAAAAAATTGTGCTGGATGCAATAATAACTAAGCAATTACTTTTTCTGATTTCGGATAAAATTTGTACAACGGATAAATTTTATCCGTTTTATCCGAGCATGAAGTTATGTATATTTTTGCACCTAAACTAGGTAAGCAAGTGTGAATAGTTTGATTTCGCAGCATTTATAACAAAACGCTGCTTTTTTTTTACCTCGACTTGCTGTATACTTATAAGATCCGAAATCATTTAGAGTATTGCAATGGAATTCATAACTTTAGCTTTCAGTTGGGTGATCTTTCTACTGGGTGATTTGTGTACGAGCTTATGTATGTGCGTTTTTGTAATACGTTTATATTATTAAATGTATTTCTACCAGATTTATTTTACCATTTTTTTTTTTTTTTTTTTTTTTGCTTTTTTGTTAGCTGTTCACAAATATTGCTTTAGAAATATTAGTGTAATTAAAGTGAATATGTTTGATTATAAATATGCTAAGGTTGCCATAGTTTTTCAGCACAAAAATAAATACAATTTAGACTAATATACCTACTTGTTCATATATAGTTAACTGTTCTGTGAGCTCTCTCTCTCTTTGTTTGAATATTTCATTGTTTATTTTAATGCTTTGTGTAAAAAAAAAAACAAATAAATAAAAAACAGCATAATTTTAGGCGAAAATAAGAGTTTTCATTACTTTTTTTCTTCTGCACTAATTATCACAAAGCATATGAATAACTTTGAAAAAGTTTTATGTGCTATTTTTTATACTTTTTTCCAGGTTTCAAATATTCATTTATTTCTTTCCTTTATTCATATAAAACTATTTATGTCTCTATTATACTTATGCTCTAATACGTTTGTGATATACTTTAATTTTTGTTTTTCTTATGCTAAAATTTGTTTTTATTTCAAATTTACTTCATAATAACCTATTTTTTTTTTCTTTCTTAAGATTTTATAATTTTAATTGCTTAACATAAACACAAAAACAAAAACCAAAAATACACTACAAATTACTTAAACCATTATAAAGCTATTTTTAAACTTTTAGAGAAGGTCTCACAAAAAAGTTTTTTTTTCTATAAAAAAGCCTTTCTCTTTGAAGTTTTTATGTAAGTAGAGGAAAATGAACATTGCTATTTCCTTATCGCAATTCATATCGCCTCAACAAACTTTCGTTGTACAAAAATTGCGCTTCTTTTTAAATTTTTCCTTTCATCCTTAGTACCAAGCAAACCTTATCAAAAAATATTACTTTATTGAACAATTTACCCAAAAAAAAATGTACACAGAAGACAAACTTTTAGCTTACAGTAATTTATTTTTCTACTACAATTGCTGCTTGGTGCGACTGTTGCAACTTTGGGTACAATCTTTTTGACCGCAATAAAAACATTTAGAGAGTTGCCTGCTTATATTTATATCAAACGCTTTTGAAAGTTCAAAACTGCTTAACTGCAATTGAAGTGCCGCGATTCAACATATTCAATAATAAATGATGCCAAAGCCAGGAAAAACAGTAAAAAAAAAGGGGGAAAATGTTCAGTGTAAAAAAAAAAAACAGCAACTAAGAAAACAAATACAAAGTACTTCCTATTGCTAGGTAGTGAGAAAAAGAGTATAAACCTGAAAATCCAATTAATGCAACACTAGTTAAAAAAACGTATGCATACCGTTCAGAGTATGTATAGAATGAGTATAAGAATGATGATGTTGACAATTGAGAATGGAATTGCTTGTTGTTTTACATATGTACAATGTTGTTCAAAAGTCAATATATTTTTACACGGCTGCAGGAACAACTCTACCTACTACTACAACCTACTAGTTACAACAACAACTACACTTTTCAATGTTGCAATAAATGCTTTTTCGCACAACACCGAGCAAACATACCAAGAAAAAGCCGGAAAAATTTGTTTTACTACTACTCTTCTCTGTTGTTTTTGAAAGACACATTTAAATTTCCCGTGTGTTGTTTGCATTGAAACCACAATGGCGGCGTAGGAGACAAAACAAAAAATGCAAAAAGAATATGGTGAAAGAAATACGCGAGCGATTTTTGGCATATTACACTCTAGGGAATAGCAGCATACACACTTATATGAGAGCGCACGCACAGGATAAATACAACAAAAAAAAAGAAAAATAGTAGGTACTAAAAGTTGAAGAATGCATCATTGAAATTTGTCCGCGTAGCTTTGTGTGCTTGAAAAAACAAATATCGAAAAAAAGTGTAGAGCAAAAACTCGTTATACGCAAGCAGGTGGAAAATATGTAAAATTCATTGTGCAGAAACTTTTTCGAAAAACAAAATGTACTTACAAATGAAAAACCTGCAATATTTTACTATAGGGTAAATGGTAAGCTCTAGAACCTTTAACAGACGGAAACATTTTGGATGGGTGGTATTTCGATAATAAAAGTCAATTTTCACATTTCAGCCAGAAAAAAATTGTTTGTGATTTTTCAAAACCTCGAGTAAGTAGAATCACCAGTAGCCATATCCCTAGGTTAAGGCCTACTAAAGCTTTGGTAAATTTAGAATATGAAAAATACTTATTTGCTGGCTAAACTCTATACCTTAATGGCTCAAATCTCTTGATTTGAAGACCGAAAATGAAAGAGTTTAAAAAAAAAACAATCAAATTATGCCAAGCATAGTACCTACTTGGCATGGGCTTCAATACTCTGCAGGATATTGCAAAAATAGCTACACCAACCAAAGCTAGAAATTTAGTAGACTTAAAACTTTTTAAAGGCTGTGATACCAAACTTTTAAACAAACTAGTTTAGGTTAGGTTGGAGTGACTGTCTAGAGACACTCTTAGGCCTGAACGGCTCATTGTGATGCCACATGATTGGGCCTATAATCGGTTTCGAACGGCGGTGTGGCAATTTATTAACACTTGGTGGTTTTGCTATTGCCTATCAAGATATGTACTTGTACGCTTTCTTATAATTTTCACACTTTTTTTTTTGTTTTTGGTTGGAACAGACAAAAGAAGTATTCAAGAATACAACACTCAGACAAGTTTTACGTCCATTGTACTATATCCTGTGTTCCCTTTTGATATTCTTTAAGTCTACCGGATTTATTAATAAATCTTAGCAGATCCTGCACCCAGAAAAATACCCATCTCTAAAACAAAGAAAAAGTTTCCTCAATTTGAATCCACGAAAATTTCTCTCGTTTAAGTAAATTTTCCTCAAAATGAAGAAAAATGTGCTCCTTTCATGGAACCATGGTGTTCAATTTGAAGTAAGTTATTTCTTCATTGTTACAAATTTAGTTGCATAGAAAATGTAAGAAAGAGACGAATATACCAAAAATTTTCTCCATACAAAATTTTGGTATACACAAAAAACTAGCTTTACTCTTTTGGCCTTAGCAGACAATCGCGTACGCTTTGTTTTTCTTTTGAATTTTTAAGTCGGCGTCTCTAGCGAAGTGGTTTGTGGCTATTGATATAATTTTTGAAAAAAAAAAAAATATATATATATATATATTGTGAAAAAAATAAAATATATTCAAAAGATATAAATTTCAATAAAGTTCAATTTATAATTTTTTGGTGGCCATAAGGATCTTTTGATCATTTCAAGGCGACGACGCCTGTAGTGTATTAAAAATACGTATGAATGTAAACCTTAATACTTATTAAAAATAAAATAATAAATGAATACAAGTAAAAAAAATATGATTTCTATGCCTTTTAATTAAAACAACATTGTAAAAAATATTCCATACAATAAATTGAGGATTTTTTTTAAAAAAGGTATTCCTTATTCCCCAAACTGAGGAAAATTTTACCTAAATTATATACAATTTTTCATATTGAAATAAAATATTATTCATTTGAAAAACGCAATTTTTACAAATTGAAGACATATTTCTTTAATTTATAGAAAACTTCCTTCTTTCAAAGAAATTTTTCTCTAAAATAAAGAAAAAATATTTCCTCAATTCAAAGAAATTTTGTATATCTAAATGAGGAAACCGTTTCTATGGCGCCAAATCATTCCCATTTTTCCTCAATTTGATAGCCGTTTTTCTTCAAACGAGGTAAGTATTTCTCTGGGTGTGCGCAGTTAGATAGCTCAGGTGTTCATATCCCAACACTCCAGTGCCAAATAAGCTTACTCTGATCTGGCAGAAAGCGGGGCAGACACTAAGAAAGAAGTCTGCCGTCTCTTCACATTCTTCCTCCAAACCACAGGAAGCACAGAAGGCACTAGATCATATGCAAATGTTTGGCCCAAGATAAGTGACCTGTATATAATCCCACCAGCTGCCTACAGCTCTTTCTGTTAAGTGATAACAGAAAGTCTGCTAGATGCTTCGAGATAACAGGTAACATGGTCTTTGTCTGTCTAAAGCCCCTCAGGTCCTCCCATTTACGATTGAGGGTCAAGTAGACCCACTCATTAATGGTGGTCTTGATGGCTGTAGACTACAAAGAGAGTACAGGTTCTGGGCCCACGAAACCAGTTTCCGAACCTTTTCTGGCCAGAAGGTCAGCCGATTCATTTCCTGAAATTCCTGAGTGTCCAGGAACACATATCAACAGCAGAGTATTGTATTTTCCAACATAATCAAGCCTGGATTTACAATGCATAACCAGTTTAGACGTGGTTAGAGGATTAAGCAAGGATTTAAGCGCAGCCTAACTGTCACTAAATACACAGATACTCCTTTCTCTCCAACCATTATCAATAACATGGTCCATTGCCTTGATGATTGCAAAAATTTCTGCTTGAAAAACAGAAATATACAACCCAAGAGAGAAGTGAAGGTGCACTCATCATTTTCAATGAAGACCTCAGAACCCGAACCGAATTCTGTTCAGGAGCCGTCAGCCGCTAACAATCAACTCGGGACCCAGGTCCCGGCAAAAACCAAGTTTGGGCCTCTGGAATTTGTATTGTATAGAGCTGTTTTAAAACTGGAATTGTTGGCATTGTATCGGGCATTGATAGAACTTTTAAGTCCATATCAGTACCTTCAACAATGTAACCAATATCCCAGCAAGTGTCGTACCAATAACCATTGCGTTTAAGCCTACAGATGACTTTGACAGCCTCTTCTTTAGCAAAAAAATATCAAGGGGTGGTAAGTTGAGCAATGCATCCAAGGATGGGCCAGGTGTTGTAGGAAAAGCTCCCGTATAGCAAATTGCCACAGTTCTTTGAAGTCTGGCAAGAACTTTCCTAACGCTCTGAACATTAAATCTGCTCCACCAGACTATGAATGCATAGGTGATGAGGGATCGAATCATAGCCTTATAAAGCCCTTTTCATACACTTGATATTGAATATAAGGTTATGAGAACTGACCACCAGACCAAGACGTGAATCGAACCCGAACCTCTCGGGTGAAAGTCAAGAGCATTAGGTTAGGTTAGGTTGGAGTGGCTGTCGAGAGACACACTTAGGCCTGAACGGCCCATTGTGATACCACATAGTTGGACCTACAGTTTAACGCCGATTCCGAACGGCGGTGTGGCAATTTTTTATCGGCTTGGTGGTTTTGCCATTACCAACCAAGGTGTTACTTGTACACTATCTTATAATTCTCATACACTTCATATTGATAGTGAATATAAGAAAGTAATGAAAATTAACCACCAGACGAAGACGGGAATCGAACCCGAACCTCCCAGATGAAAGTCTAGTGCACTATCCACTAGGCTATCGAGGTCGTCATTATTAAAATGATTAAATTAGCAACTTCCCCCCTCCCCCCCTACTCTTCTTTTCTCTTTAAAATTACCAACCAGTCCAGGATTGGGAGCATTTTACAGGTGTAAGGACAGCGTTTTGGGCATAAAATTTCCCACTTTTTTAAGACTTGAAACATTTGGTAGAATTTACCTGTTAAAGATTCCAATCTTTACGAAATTAAATTATTAAAAAAAATAACATTCCAGTTTTCTTCTTCTAGAATCCCATCAGGTTCCCGCAGTGTAGACATTTCGGAGCACGGTAAGAAGGCAAACAAAATTTCAGACTTTTAAATTAAAAGAATAGAAAACACAATTACTGCGTTTTATTCGACACTTGCTTCTAGTTATGTATAACTAGCAGCGATATTTGAATGGGAAAACAACAACAAAGCAGAGATAACACGTATAATTATAGCTGTTATGTATACTTAACAATTGGTTTAGTTACATCAAATTCTATTGTGAACTGCCAATAGTGAAAGAAGAGCATGACAGTTCGCAAAAAAACAAAAAACGAAAAGATTCAAAATTTCTGCAGTTGAAAATAAGTTAAAATCATCCTTAAATATTTTTATAAAGGGTAAAAACTAAAAACAATGCTCGCGATCCATTAAAATGTTTCACCTCTAGCTGTTGAGCAGTTTTATTGTGAATAACAATATAACGAAGAAGAGACCTAACAACTTGGTCGTTTTATTCGCACATGTTAAACTAGCTGGCGAATAAAACACAGCTAAAGATATCTTAACTGTTCTAGGTTACACTACGGCTGACATTCTGGGAAAGAAGAAAGATCCTGCATGTGGTGGTATATTTTTTGTAATTTCGTAGTTGTTGTTATTAAAAAAAAATCTGAATATAGGTAGATGCTGTAGATGAGGGCAAACTTTACTAGAGTCGGGATTACAATTTTTTTTCTGGTATAGACGACAAATCGATTTTATTTGAGCGGACAGAAATGTCGGTGAATATATTTTAAACAATTTTATTCACAGCGATGTGCATATAAATCAAAATCTCATTTCTCAAGCAAATCGTTAGTAGTTCACACGATTTACGCTATACTTCTTTAATTGAAACACAACTCTGCAATGTTGTGTTGTGGGTACAGCTACGGCAAAAAACAACATATGACACCATTTCATTATTTGCTTAGTTTTTAACAAATGTAAGGCACTTTTTTACATTTTCAGTATAAAATATTTCGATAAAGGTGAATTGATGAAAAGAAACAATAAAAAAGTAGCGAAGCTGTAACAGTTTAATTTTTAAGCGATTTTGTATAAAGAAAATAATAAAAATAGTAGCAAAGAAAATAACAAAAATAGTAGCAAAATTATATACAACCTATTAAGAAAATAATAAAAATAGTAGTAAAACTTCTAGATTAAATCAGAGCTCAGACACATATTATTGTACTTTAAGTTTTAGTTTAATATTTTGGTACCATTTGCTACCTTTAAAAGTTACTTCTTACATTAGTGTTGCTATATTTTTCTTTTTTTTTTTACTTTGGTACTTTTTCTTGGATACCAATGTAAAGCTAAAGAAGAAAGAAAAAAAGTTAAAATTTACATTTTTATTTTTATTGCATTTTGTTTCTTTTCCTAACAATTTCAACATATAAATTCTTATTTGTTTTTATTTCTGTTGCTTATTACCAATTTATTTCGTGTGTATGTGTGTGTTTTACTTGCTACTACACTCGGTACCCCCTGCCTCTCTTAATAGTAGTAGAAACTTTTGTACTTTTTATGAACATATAAAAAGGTATACGTTTATTAAGTTGAATATGCAATTTCCTTCCTTCGTTTTTGGTAGCATGAGGCCCGGCCTTCTTTGCTCCTTGATGATTTTCTTTCTGTTAGACAAATGATAATTTATGCAAATGTCTATTCTTCTGCTTTGGCTTCTTATTCTTTTAGTCGTCTTTAACTTCTACTACTTTTTTTGTTGTCTGTTTGTTTGTTTGGTGAGACTATTACTTTCATTGTTGTTGTACTACAGTGCCGTTTTTGTCAAAATGTGCTGAGTATAGCACAATTTAATACCATTTCTTTTACTTTGTGCCATGCCATGCCTAGCCATCATTTTGTATACTTTTGGCATTTGCTTTTTGTATGTTGTGCTGTGTTTTTGAAAGAAAAATAAGAAAAAGAGGAGTGAGGGTGTAAAAAGTACCCACTAACAGAGGGGCACAAAGAAGATTTCCTGATTTCCTTGCTGCATGTTCTTGTCATTTATTACGTTTATCTTTTATAACAAATTATCTTAAGGAATGTAGCAAAAAAAAAGAGAATAAAGAAAGCAAAACCAAAAAAAAAAAAAAAAAAGTTGATAAGTATGCATAAAAAAGGAAAGCAGCAAAAAAATTATGCAAAAAAAAATAGTAGTAGAAAGAGTATAAGTTTTAATACTTTTTTCACACAGTCTATACTCCTTTTAAAAAGCACGGTTTGAGTGTGGAACGCCGCATTGCCTTTTAATTAGAGCGACCTCCCTTTCATTTTCAAGAGCAGAGAAACCTGACTTATCACTACTCTTTCTAGTGTTCTCTTCTACCATCCTCTCCCTCGCTGCGTCTTTTGACTTTGATATGAATTTTTAATTATCTCCACTCCTTACTACTGCTACTACTACTCCGAACTATGTTTTTACTGCTTTTTTCTTTCTATTACTATCTACTATATTTTTACTACTTAATTCAATTCAAAAATATTCTACCACTTTTACATGAAATGCAAAAATTTCCCAACAAAACCAAGGAAGAATAGGAAAATCTCAGCTAATTAAAGTCAACATTAAATTCATTTGAAATTCAAATGTCAAAGTTTTCTACTTTTACAGTAATGTGGGTTGACATTCCTAGAACAGAACATACATAGCGCAACTCCTGCCAATCTCAATCTCTTTCTCCCTCTCTCTCTCTCTCTGACTGAACCCTTATCATTGATGATGGTGATGTTGATTTTGTTGCGTTTGCTGTTGTTGTTGTTATTGTTTGTTGGCATCGATGGCGGCAGTGACTGACTGACTGACTGTGATGGTATGCATACTTTAAAGATTCTTGATTAAGATTTAACCTTTTTATTTTGTTGGTGTGGGACTTTTTGTTTTCGGGTTAAACGCCATATCGGAATTTATTGACATTGTTGGTATTTACAATGTGCGTAGGCGCAGTGCAGCAAAAACAAAAAAACAAAAAAAAAAAAAAAAAAAAAAAAAAGGAGTTTGTTGGAGTTGAATATGAGGGTAATTAAGTAGTAATGCAAGGATTTGTATTGTGGAAGCATATTTAGCACTAGAGTGCGAAGTATTCACACTGTTTGATTTTTCTGTATGTAATTGAATTTGGGAACCTCTTCTTTTTTTTATTCTTTTCCCGTTTAAATGAGGGTGTAGTATTCCGGAGTTATAAATAAGGGTAGCAAGTTAAGGAATATAAGCTCTAAATAAACTATACAATGAAAGATTGCCATACTCTTAAATTAAATTTTGTTAGTAAAATTTTTTATTTACCCGATTCACAAAATCATATGACATTATTGGTCAATTTACAAGCTGCCTTATTCGACATCTGCCATAAATTCTCTCATTTTTGATGTCAAATTATATGACATTATGATTATACGACAGTATATGACAGCTTGTGAATTGGCCATAGATTATACTGTCGTATAATCATAATGTCATGTAATTTGACATCAAAAATGAGAGAATTTATGACAAATGAGAGGAATAAGACAGCTTGTGAATAGGCCAATTGAAACTGATTGTGTGATGTGAGATTGGTATAAAATCTCTCGCGAAACAAGTGAAAGAGAAATTTTCAAATTCAAAATTCAAGGAGCAGCAAAATTCTATTGGAGAACTCTTTCTCCCTCACTCTTTCTTCGTTTTGTGACACAAAGAGAGGAATTGAAAAAAATTCTCTCATAAAAAGCAGAAGTACTAACCGGTATATGAGCTTCCTCTTTCTACCTCTCCTGCCCACTTTTTTTTCTCTTTCTTTCGAATTGCGGCACAACTCAAGTAATTTGAATGGCCTAGTGCGAAGCAGAAATGATCGCACGACTTTTCGTAGTAAAAGTCCTTTGTTCGTATTGTCGCAGCAAATAAATTAAGAAAAAATTTCATTCGAATGACCAAATACACAAAGAGACGAATTGGCAGAAGTTCTCTCACGAAAAGCAATAGCGAAAATTGATTTGTTAATTACTGATTTCTTGTACTTGAATTCAAAGTACCTAAATCCATACACTCGCGCTCAAAAAATAAAGCCGACCTAAAATTTTTTTGTTGATTTTCATTTATTGCTGTTAACTGTTATTTTTCGAGTTTTTTTTGTTGATTTTCTGACTGCGTAACTCAATTTCTGATTTACAAATGAGTTTTATATCGATGAAGGTTAAGTGAATATTAAAAAATATGTTATGGTATTAACACAATAGCAAAAAACTGAAATTATTGGATATAAGCGGCAAAACTTGGAAAATGTTTCAATATCGAAAAAATTAGGCTGTCACGAATCTTCAGTAAGAAGATTCTAGAAGAAATTTTTGGGAACCGGGAGTCTGACACGCCTATCTGGCAGTGGACGTCCAAGAAAAACAAATGGACAGTGGAATAGTGGGTATAAGTTTAAAAAATCTAAAAAACAACTACACCAGAAATCTCTTCAGAGTTGAGAGAGATGCATAAAGTAAAAAAAGTTGAGAAATAATATAAACGAAAATGATCTGGATGCACGAAGAGCTGCGAAAAAGCCACTGTTAACAGCAAAGATGCGTTTAAATCGATTAAATTGATGTAGGGAAAAGAGAAATTGGTCGTCTAATGATTGGGCTCAAGTCAAGGCGATCGCCTCAGACCAAACGAAAGATACAGTGATGAATGCACCCAAAGTACTGTAAAGCACAGACCGCACATTATGGTCTGGGGTGCAATTACCAACTGTGATGTTGGAGAAATTATTCTTCTGGAAGGTTCTGTGAACTCTTCCGTCTACATAGACATAATAAACAGAGACGTATTACGTTCTATGGATATATTATTCGAGCGTAAATTCAAAGTTATATTTCAAAACGATTCTGCATCATGTCATCATTCAAATCGGCAATTACCCCTTGTTGAATGAACATCTGTTTAAAAATTATTTTTACAAATTTTGTGTTGTTACTTAATTTTCTTTTTATAGGTAGCGGAATATAAAAAAGTTTTGGGGATACAGTCTTTGCCATAGCCCGGAAACAGCCCAGACATGAATCATGAATTTTTATTATCGAATTTGTGAATTTGACTTTAACCCTTAAACGCCCAATACGTCTGATTTAAATTAAAAACATACTTAGAGGTAGTATTTGGGATTCCGAGCAACGTTTGATCTACGAGTTTTCAAATAAGTTAGTTTAAAGTGCCGTAATTTCAATTTACATGGTTGGCCACAGTAGTACCCTTTGGGGATTATTTGGAAAATAAGTTAAAATACATGAGCAATAATTTTTAAAAACAATTATTTAGTGTTATCCCATACCGTTTGACACAAATTTTTTAACCCGGCAATATATTTGTTATACAAAAATTGGAAAATAAAAAACCTTATTTTCTGTATGTGGTTCAAAATTTTTGCCAAACGTGCTTTCCGAGTAAAAAATAACTGTATCTATGCGACAGTTGTCGTTTTTGCATTCTTATTTGTACGTATTGATAAAGAAATCTTTTGTCAGTAAAATCAGATCATGTTGGTTGGTCACTGCAGTGATCAGTGGGTATTTAAGGGTTAACATATAAGCTTTTTGGTAGCGTATATTGTTCTAGAATGGAATACATGCTTAAAGTACAGTCATTTTTTGTTTAAAATTTTTAAAAATCTAACGAAATGTTTTTAATAAGTAGTGAGATTGAAAAAATCTTAACACACGTTTTACCTAATAATTTTTTTTGGGTGTAAAATTTTAAAATTTCTTTGATCTAGTTATCTTTGAAAAATATGTCAGTTGTTATTTTTAATGACAAACATGTTGATTTATTGTGAGTTTGATCAAAATGAGTGAAGAAAAAGAAGTACGTCTTAAAATTATTAAAAACTTTTGACCATCGATAGGAAACCTGGTTCGGGAACAAAACAAGGACCACATGATATTGGGAAAGCCCAGAAAATAGAAAGCATATTGAAAAGATCTCCAAACACATCTGGTAGAAAAGCTGCCCGGTTAGCTCAGTGCTCTGACTATTTGGTGCGAAAAGTTAAAGCCAATGCAGGTTTGAAAACATACAAAGTCCAAAAAGTTCCAGACTGAAATTCTGCAAAAAATTTAGACGCCAAATGTAAGGCTCGGAAATTAAAATCGAATTTCATACAAAAATATTCACGAAACATATGTACTGGCAGATTTTACGCAGCTTCCGGGTCAAAATTTTTATGTTGCTGATGCTCGAGGAAATGTCGAAGAACAATTTAGAATCCAAAAGCAGACAAAATTTCCTAAAAAATTCCTGGTATGGCAAGCTATATGCAGTTGCGGCAAAAGAAGCAAGTCATTTGTTACAGTGGGCTCTATAAATACCGAAATATACTACATCAAAGAATGTTTAAAAAAAAGACTTCTTCCTTTCATAAGAGAGCACAATGTGTCCACATATTTTTGGCCCGATTTGGCATCATGTCACTACGGCAAGAAAGCTCTGGAGTGGTACCAAAGTAATAACAAAGTTTTTGTACGAAGAGAGGCCAATCCTCCAAATTGTCCGGAGCTAAGACCAGTGGAGAGATATTGGGCTTTTGTGAAAATAAACTTAAAGAGCACAAAAAAGGTGTCAATCAAATAAAAAAAAATCAAAACTCTAAGATCAACCGTTTAAAAATTATTGAATTTTATATATGTTAAGATTTTTTCGATCTTACTCCTTAACATAATTTTAATAAACTTAAACAAAAAAAAAAAAAAAAAAATTGGTTTAATAATAAATAAAAAGAATAAGAATAATTTATCAAACCTAAGAATCGGCTCTTTTTTTTTGAGCGCGAGTGTACCTTCTCTCAAAAACTCAACAAACTGTAAACTTTTATGTGAACTCGCCATGCATAAAGACAGACTAATGGGACTAAAGACTTTCAAAAATATGTAGATACTATTTTTATATCTTTGAGGTAATTTATTTAATTGGACTAAGTCCTTCTCCTCCCTGTTCGTGACTTTTGATTTTAATTTATAGTGTCACTGGTGTACTAACTGAGAATTAGAGGCAACTCTAATTCCCTTTCCATCTCTCACGGGGCATTCAATTTCAACTGATTTGCCAGTCAAAGTTCTCATTGAGAAATAAGGAATACCAATAAATTATAGAGTGAAATAGTGGAGAGAAAGGGAGAACAACTCTCTAGCCGAAAATTATGTATGTAGTCTGTATATGAACATAAGGACCCTAATCTGGTCTGCACCTGACTCGAAGGTACACTCCAGCGTTCGTGCAGCAATTTTTGGAATAAAAATTAAAATTGTGTGATTTGTAAGTTCATAGGATATGTGCCCAGTAACCTTTGGACTAAGCGATCAAGTTTTTATGCACTTGCATAATGAAAACAAATATTTTAGCAGTTTGACATTACAAAATCTTATAAAATAGGAATATTTTTCAATTATAACAATAAAAAATTCTTCAAATTTCTAAGAAACATTTTAAGTATCTACCTGTAAAGTTTCATAGTTTTCTTGAATTCTTCTCATTTTATAGCCCCAACAACTATAGCAAACATTCTTCAGCAGCTTTTCTTTTACTTACTTCCCTACTTGTTCATGACTTTGTGCTACTTTTAGTTAAGAGTAATAACAAAAAAGAAAAAACTTCTTATGCAAAAGAATGTATTAAATTAAAAAATATTTTTATTATATATAATACACGAGCAGATAGTACTTTTAACCGCTTTTACTCTTGTGATCCCCTTTTTCCCTACACACTTTTGAAAAAATAAAAATAAACAAGTTGTTCCTCTCAATAAAACAAAAAGCTATTTCTATATATAACGCAACAGGAGGGAGTGGAAGAGGATTAAAAATATTAACGAGCTGAAAAAGTTTGAAATATTTTACCTTTTGTCCTATCCGTCCTTCCCCTTAAAAAAAAAGACGAAAGGAAAATGACAAGCTTCCTTTCCCAGTTGATTAAATGTTGATTACTTCTCTGGTGTATGCTTCATTTAATACTTTAAGTCTCAATCTACACATGGCAATTTGAATTCTTAACTTTAAGGGAAAAAAAGGAGTGGAGAGAGAAGAGAGGTGAGAAGTAAGCAGACAAATACAGTGTGCGTGAATGGCTTCAAAAACTTGAGGGAAAGATTGCTGTGTGTAAATCTTTTACTAATAGTAGAGAGGGAATCGATAGGAATTGAGCATTACAAATTGTCGTGTGTAAATTAAAGAGCTAAAGCGCAATTAACTAGGGAGCTATCAAGAAATTCGTTCTTTCAACTGATAACGCCAGGGAGAAAAGGGAGAGAATTAAGCAATGAAAACCGTTGAAACTAAATTAGGGAATTAAGAGAATTTGTCAAAAATTTTCATACCAAAAGTTATATGTACAACTTGAGAAAATGGGATACTGACCTGATATAAAGGCAGTGACAGGGCCCTGGCATTTTCTACGTCCCTGACTTGGATTGAACCAGCAGATCGCATACCAACCGAGTGCTAGTTCTGCGTAAATTACAATTTTGATAGAAGTAAAAAACTATTTCCTTGTATCAGCCGTTAACCGTTATACATATGACTTTTATGTCTTCAATGACCCCTAGTGAAATTTTCTGGCAAATATTTTTGTGGAATATTTTAATCTTTAAATGTCTCTTTTGAAAGGACTTTTAAGGTTTTCATAAAAAAAAGGGTCAAAGTGTCTCATAAAAAGAGGAACTAAAGGGTTAAAATGTTCCACAGAAATTACTCTTGTAAAATTCTACTGTACAACTTTGCAAATAAGATTTTCCTCAGACATAAATTTATAACACTTTTTGCACTTAGTATTCAGCTTCATTCGAACAAAATAAGAAAATTTTGACCCACTGTAAAAAAAAACTGAGACGTGCTGGACTTTATGTTTGTTTTACAAAAATGGTCTATACAACATTCCCTTTCAGGATTATAAGGTGGCTATTCTGTTGCAGCCAAAAAGTCTTAATTTGTTGGACTGTGTTATTAGAATTGAATGAGTAAATTGAGGAACTAAAAGGAGAAACATTTCTATTAATTAGCCAGAAAAAAAATTAATTGAGGATCAAAAAGCCAGTGGGTGCAAACCAAAAATAACTGTAAAATTAATAGTAACAAAAATCTTTGTATGTAAATTAAAGAGCTGCATAGGCCTCCGATCAATAGAGATTTAACTAATGCTCGAATTTAAACAATCAATGATTGAACGTTATGCATCACCCGTTGTACAACTAGGCATAGCCATGCATATGTATATAATCTAATATATTGTATATTTCGTGAACATATACAACAACAATAGAAATGATTTCTCTGTCATCCATATGCAATATTTTTCATCGTGCCTTGTAGTTTGTAAAAACCAAGAACACCAAAGGCTCCAGTAAATACAATATTTTTGTTGTGGTTGCAGTAACATTGCAAACATTTTTGTGATATATTCATAATATGTAATTTCATCATAAAAAGAAAGTAGTAAGGTGTTCATCATCTACTACAACATCATAACAAAGTTATGCAAAAGTTGATGGCTGGCAAGAGTTTTTGCTTGTTGGTTGCAAGAGCAAGAGCGTATAAAAATTAAAATTTTTTAAATGCAATTTTGTAACAAAAGTATGCAAACTTAACTTCCTTCTGATTCTTCTTCAAAAATGTGTGTACAAAATAACACAAAGTTACATAGCAAGAAACAAGAAAATAGTAAAAAAAAAATAGGAACATATGCAAAATTGTAGTAGTAGTAAAAGTGTTGAGAATGAATTCGGAGCAGCAAGAAGGCAGCACAGTGGCAGTAGTAGCAGTAACAGCATGAGGGTATCTCAAATGAGTTCATATAATATAAAATAAAAATAATAATAATTATGCCAGTAAGCAGTATTGCAGAAAACCAACACAACAACACTATTTCATCATCACCAACAACATCAGCAGCGCCATCAAAACTCTGCTGTTCTGTTCGTCATTATTTTAACTTTATTTATTGCAGACAGAAGGAGTGAAGGAAGCCTGAAAGTACGAAGAATTCTGCTTCCAAAAAGACGGGGGCATAAAAAAAAAGATTGAGAATGAAGAAGAGTTGTGACGTGCAATGAAGTTTATATGCTTGCATTTAACCTTTTTCCTCTTACCTTTTTCTATCTTCAAAACAATTGCTTCTATTAAAACTCAAAGGATTGTGATGTTGTTTAGCTCTCGGTTTTCCAACTGAAATCATTAAAAAACCAGGGAAAAATAATTTACGTAGAAGAGGAGCAGCAGTGGCAATATAGTAGACATAAGAATTCCCATTGCAACAATTCTCATCAACTCACACAGTAGACAGTCAGTCATCAGTCTGGGTGAGAGAGAAAACGACAAGAGTGACAAACAGAATGCAATGCAATTCAATGCAAAAGAAAAAAATAGAAAAATTCATAAATGAAAACAACAACAACAACATAAAGCAGGGAAATTATACAAATGCCACAACATGAAAAAGAAAAACAAAAAGCTGCTGCTACTGCTACTGCTGCATACTCATGGATATATACAAATATGCATGCAACATTTCATCACATACTTCCACATACAAACTTCACTTTTGCACAATTGTGAATGAATTCACTCACATTCGAAACCATACAAAACAAAAACTTCGCTTGTATTTGTTTTTTATTTTGCACAAAAAAAAAGTATGCTACATATACCACAAGTAGAGCGACCGTATCTTCGTTCTTGTTGCTGCTGTTGTTTTCCAATGTATTTTTCTTTCTTTCCCTGCTTTATTTATTTATTTTTTTTTTTTTTTGCATTGCTTTTAGAAAAATTTTGCATACATATTCATATAGTAGAAATATTCATAAACAGATATATGCCTACCCAGCTGGTATTCGCGCTGCGCTGTACGTGACTGTCACCAATAAAGTGACAAAAGGTATTCGTATACGTTAATGTTATACAATCAATTATAGTTTTGCTGACTTGGTCATGAAATATGTCATTAATGACATCTTTGATGACTTGGTCAATCAATATGTCATTAATGACATCTTTGATGACTTGGTCATGCAATATGTCATTAATAATATTTTCGCTAATTTGATCATTTAAATTAACATTAACGATATTTTCATAAATTTTTTTTATGCAATATGCCAACTGACTTTACCAGACATCATGTTCTCAATAGCATTTTCACTGAGTTGGGCATGCAATATTTTATCCACTATTTCTGCGAGCCAGAAGGAAAAGGTGTGTCCAAGCAGCTCAAACGCTCGCTTAACAGACATCATCTATACGAGTACAACCTAAGTAGTTAACCTTGCTGAAAGCAGAAACTTTCTTGACTTACCAATGTTCAAGCGAGATTAGATATTGAAATCAGAAGAGCAATCAAAGAATTACGGGTCTAACCACGGCATAAGGAATCTTATTAAGGATTTTGGCTCTAAGTTAGTAGTGACCCAGATATAGTGACTCAGATATATTTTCCTTCTACGAGTGAGAGCCCCGCAGTGCAGGAGGATTTGCGCAAGTGTTTTTTTAAAACTCTCTTGTTTAATGGCTAGATTTTTCAAGTGTTCGCTTAGTTTTCAGTGTCCTGAAAGAAAACCTGTAATTATTCTAAAGGTGTTTTTGCTTAACTGGGAGCATTAGGCTGCTCAAAGTGCATAATTAGTGTAGTAGCTTTGATAGCTACAACTAGTAGAATGATCAACAGCCACTTTCCTCTTCCCTTAGTTTATCATCAAAAAAAGGGTTCTGGACCAATGGGATTCCTGGTAGCTGCTTTCCTTGCTAAGCGGTCGCTTATTTCATTCCCATGCATTTCTGTGTATTGGGAGTCTTATAAAATGGTGACCTTTTCTCGATCGAGTTGAAGAAGCGTGAAAGATTTAAGTGAGATTTATAGTTATTTATAATAATATAAATTTAATAGTATTAGAGACATTGCAAATAATATTTCTTACAAATAATTCCTACTGGGTTCCTAACCCATGTTTCTACAAAAGCTTACATTATGTCTGTGTGACAGGAAAAATATCATAAGCGAAATACAAAAAACAACAAAACAGGAACAATAGCAGAGCAGCAGCAGCAGCAGAAACATGAACATAACAAGAGGATAACGCTTTAAAGTGGATAACGTTAGACACTTCATTCATGTATGTATGTACATCTACATATGTAAGTATGTATATGTTTACATATGTACATGTAGCGGTGTACGTAGCTAAATACATACATATGCGTGTTGCATTGATATTCTCATGGGGCAAAGGTAAAAAGTTTAAAACTCCATTTTCAAGTGGATAAGCATATATACTTTCAGAAGCATGGCATAGGTAGAAAGAAATATATGTGTACAATAGTAGGTAAGATACACGAGTAAGTTGTCATCCTCTTCATCATCATCTTCTCCAACATACCAGCTCGTTGTTGTCGTCGTTATCATACTCTGGTTCTCATCGCTGTTGTTGTTGTTGTTGTCATCTCGCTCTCAAGTGTCTCTGGTATGTGATTAAGGATTTAATTTTGAGAAATTTGTGAAATTCCTTTGGTAGATTTTCAAGTATATTCGTATTCCTATACTCCTTCTGTGTTTCGTGAATTTGTTTGCTGGGGTTTTCATTACAGTTTATTCTCTACTGCTCAAAAGAAAGTATTGAAGTTGAGAAAAAAGCAAACATACTAAAATATTTATAAAATATAAAAAATACTTTAAGAAAGTAAAAAAATATGATATTATGCGTTAGTTATTGCATGCCTAAAAGTATGCAATACTATATGCAATGCACTTAAACTTTTTGGGTACAACGTTATCCATTACAATATGAACTATAGCAACAAATGTATGTGCCTTGAAGAAAGCACACGATCCTCTTCGAGTGTTTCATAAAAGCTAACGAATCCTTTATTAAAAGCTCAAAACAAAGACACTTTAATAAGATTGCCAGGGAGTAACCTGCTGCAGTTAGATTCTAAAATCGACTACATGTTCTAAATGCAGTACGAAGACAAACATATACACTACATAGAATCTACGTCAAAAGTGTCTAGCCAAACACATGTATGAATATCTCTGTCTTTAACATATACACACACAGAAACACAGCCTCATAGACAACAATATAACATAACAAGGGCAACAACAAGAACAAACACTTTACAAATTGCTGCTGTTAGATTCTCACTTGTTTCTCTACATACAAAAATATCTACGTTTATGTAGAGAAGAAAAGTTGACTCAAAATGAATCAACAGAATTTTAATTGAATTTACTAGTGTCATAGTAAATTTCAAAATGTCTCATGTTGTCAGTTTGTTGCTGCTGCTGCTACTGTTGTTACATATATGTATGTCTAGTTACTTTTTACTTGTTTAGTTTGTAAAAATGTATTTTTTTCTTCTTCTACATATTGTAGCTGGAATGAAGCCTATATGTAAATGCTTGTTGATGCAACACTTTTCCTATGCACTAGCATCATCAACTCTACGTAGAGAAATGTTGACTAGTAAATTTCATATGATGACAGCATAAATGACAAATTGATTGAATTCTATACTGCAATCATATGCCCAGTAGGAAGCTATATGGATCAATGACGGATTGGTCTAACCTTGATGGTTTTAAATATTCTTTTGTTAAATCTGGAACAATCAGACGCTATAAGAAGCAGCCAGAGGCAGTTCAAGACTAATCAGCCAGATGCAGCTCAAGACTAAAAAAGGCAATCTGATGTAGCCAAAGGTAACTATGAACAGTCAAAAAGTCAAAAGGAATCAGAGGCAGTTAAAAGCAATCGGGGGCAGTCACAAGCCGTCGTGGTAGTCAGAAGCAACTAAGGACGATCAAGAGCTGGGGTAACTTAGGGCAGTCAGAGGTAATCAGGGATAGTCAGAAATAATCAGATGCAGGTAGAGTCAATCAGAGCCAATAAGAAGTAAGAGCTTAGCAGCAGTCAAAGGCAATGTGCGACTGTATCAGGCAGTCAGAAGAAACCAGAGACAAACAAGAAAAGTCGAAGACAATCAGAGGCAATCGGAATAATACCAAAGAAAGCCGGAAACAATTAAACCACAGGTTTGCATATTTCAAAAGAACTCATTGGGCGTGTGTGATCGTATTTTAATAGTTTATGAGTTAAAGCTTAAACAAAGTAAATGAGAATTGGCTCACACACAATTTTCTGCACAAAATTTGATTTAACCATTTAGTTCCCAAGCCCGCCTCTAGACGCGCTTCACCAACAGTTTGCCACCATAACAGTTTTCTGTTGCTACATTTTTTCATATCGCTTAGGGAATTTCCCAAACTTTAAAAAAAAATGCATCAGTTATGAGCTGTGATGCATATTTCAGAAGTTAGCGACAGTCAAAGTAAAAAATTCGTGAAAAATAGGAAATTAATTATTTTGATTGTATTTGAGGTAAAAGTGAAAAAAAATAAAATACTTCCCGTCACACTATCCAGATAAAAAAAAAACTAGCTATGGATAGCTGAGAGTTTTATATAAAATATTTAATTACTTAAAACAAATTGATAAAAAGCTCATTCAACAACAAATAATTTTAGGCGTTCAAGCTTTCCCACTTCATAAAACCACGCCCATTAGTTTTTTTTTTTTGTGTTTTAAATCAGTTTACGATTTTTACGCCAATATTAATCAATTCCGATTTTTTTTGTTAATCAAAAATTTGGGAACTAGAGGGTTAATTAGCTTCAGCTTCGAATGTTATTCACCGAAATATCGAAATCTATAAAGTTTAATCTAGTTTAATAGTTTTAAAAGAAACATAAATTTCTGCACAGCATCATTTCCTACAGGGATATTAATAAATATTGGGTGAATGTGTGTGTGTGCCTGCGTGTGCTTGTATATATTTGCAATAATTTCATTTATGCAGTTGATTGAATTTTAAGTGAATTTTACATACTCCAAAAACGCTCAAACTTCTACTGTTTTCATAGTCATAAGCTCAAAGAAAGTTTTTCCCCTCCCAGTTTTATATTTACTATCTTTATTTTTTAATTATGTAATTCTTACATTTTCAAGTAAAAGTAAATTTCATATTTCAGTTTTCTATTAGCGTCGATAGACTAATTGAATTTTCTATTACAGAAATTTAAAACTTGAAATTAATTAAGTAATACATATATTTTTTTTAATAATACTCATTCCTAATCAAAATATATTTTATTTAAATTGCCAATTTCCATAAATATTGTTAATTAACTTTTTAATAATAGCAAGCAAAAAGGAAGAAACTAAAAGAAGTGATTCCTCTTTCTTCCTTTTCATATTTGACATAATCATGAATATTAAATTACGCAATCATTTTATAACAGCAGCATATACTTATACAAAAACACGCCCACTTTTCACACATTTTATACCTAGTACCATCAAGTGCATGCATACATACTTCATTCATAGAGCACACTAATTTACTGCCTTTTGTATTTATATTTTCGGTGGCTACATAGCAGTTCAGTTGATAGACGATAGACTTTGCATAAATTAAAATCTCCACCTTCTACTTGAACTGAAGTCACCACCTCCCCAACTTCAAAATTTTCGATCTATTCTCTAGCAAGACTGACAGTGTCTGTGTGTGTGTCTATGCCAGTAATTAACTTTCAGCATTTTAGTCCTATCATAACCCCTATGCCCCCTTCCTATTCTCCATAACATGTAAATGATTCTATAGCATATTCAAACGTAGGTGGGTTGCTTATTTATTTCGGCTTGTAATATAAGATAGAGCTATGTATAGTAGAGAGCACTGTGTTATTACGCAGATTTTTTGTTTTTCTTTTTAACTTTTCTCATCATCGTCGTCATTGTCATCGTCAACTTCAGCTTTGTACTTGATAGCTTGGTTTTTTTTTTCTTTTGAAAAACAAATGATGCGTGAGTTTTCATTTACAGCTACAACAATCTTCTTCTCATTCAGAGCCAACCACATAATTCTCATGTACCTGCAGCTTTTTAAAATTTTTGTATTTCTATCTTTTTGACAGCATATGAAACTGCTACTGCTACTTCCTTATACAGTGAGACTTTCATAAGGTACTTTAGCTAAATAATTTACATATATACAAATTTACCGAAAAAAGGATATATGAGTTATGTGTTTTTTGGCATCTATCTTTAAAAAAAAATTTAAATGATGCCGTCATATTATGAAAACATGAAAGAAGAGCACATATTTCACATACACTGTTAATTGGATTGGATGCAGTAGCTGCTTTTTGTAAACCAGCCAGGTACGCAGGCTTTTATTTTGATTATAATCTCATTTATTATTATTGTGTTTTGATGAATTGAATTTAATTAAGTAATTTAAGTATCGCCTCATATAGTGCTTTAGACTTAAAAATTCTGAAAATAATAATTTTAATATTAGCAATCGCTATTTAAACTAAAGATGAGTGAGAACTCAACACATTAACCCTTTCGGCACTGTAAGGGAACACTAAGCTACAGAGTAACACCGAGTTTTGATTCATATTTGACAGGCTGAGAGGAAAAACGGGCTAAAATTTATATAAGAGCAAAAGTGAAATAATTTAGAGTGTCAGTGCAAGAATGGCATAAGTAATACGGTTTAGAGTAAAAATGAAACGCCTTAAAAGTAAGAGTAGAAATGGTATAACAATTCTTTCAGAGCAAGAACAGCATAGTTTTTTATTCCGTTTTCGCTCAGAAAATATTTCGTTTCACTTTTGCTCTGAACATATTTCGTTTTGCTTTTGCTCTTAAGTAAAATTATTCCACTTTTTTCTGAACGTAGAAGTTATACTACTTTTCCTCTCAGCCTCTCATTTGTTCTTAGTTCTTTATAAATTTTAAAAATTAATACTTTCCCCATCCCATTCATCCATCAGCACGTATTTCAAACACTTTGGCTTGAGAATGATTAAAGCTTTTAGCATGGTAGAACATGGGTTGGTATACGTACTATACATTAGACCAAAAAATTCGAACATAATTAAAATTAAAAGTGCATCAAAAAATTTATGTAGCTATAACTGGTTTGTTTATGGGATTAGTTGAATACTTCTTGGGCAAGAATTTAATGATTTTTCAAGGGTTTTAATTTTGTGAAAAATAAAATTGCATTTAGGGGCGGGTAGAACTTTGAGTAACAGGCTTAACTAGTGAAATATGACTTCGGAGATTGAATAAAATCTAGCAAGGAAATATTGTACTTGTGAAGACGTTTACAACAATGTAGTATTTATGAGTATCGGACATCAAATACCAAAGTTATGAAAAAAAATTCATTTTGGCTGTTTTTAGGGTGGTCCAAAAAAATTCTTTCTTTTGGTTTCGAGATACTCTCCACATAAGCTTTCAAATACAGGGTGGACTTTTCAAACTTTTTTCTTCGATCCACTCTACTATACATACCACCTCAGATTACTGGCATTACTTAAGTCCCTCTATCACAAAAACTGTCTTCAACTAGGCTTGTATTATTCCAATACTCTAAAATATGCAATCGTTTTAGCTTTATCATCTCGTTCTCTATTTTATTTTAGCTTTTTCTCAAGAAAACAACACACGACAAAAACAAAAAAAAAACATTTTATTTGATTTAGGTCGTCATTAAATTCATGTTTATTTACGCTAAAATTAATTTATCTTAATTTTTTCTTCGTTTCGTTTAGATTTTTACGAAAAATTACCAATCACAACAATTTAGACATTTGAAGGTTAACGATTTTGATGCATCTAACTGAAAATCTTTTTATTTTTCATGGCAGCTACTTCCAATGAGTTCACTGTTACTAACCTAACAACGTAACAACGCAACTAATACATCATTCACTCAGTTACGCTTAGCTGAAAAAGTAGGTCAATTGAACAATAAAAATCAGCGTTCAACTCTTGGCATTTTTTTTCGCTTTTGATAGCGGTACAGCCAAAGAAAACATATCGGGAGTAGTAGAATAGGATGACAAAGATATATATACATATATCCTTGTAGATAGTCAGACATATATTGAAACTTATATATCCTTGAAAAAAGTTAGCCTAAAAAAAAATAAAAAAAATAACAACCCCTAATGGCATAATCTTACAAAATTAGCGCTCATTAATTTCATTCATCGTCGTTTCAGTCTTCCCCTTTCCTTTTTTTTTTTTGTTGCTGTGTCCTATTTGTCTGTGTTATCATTAAAAACATAAACAATCTAAGGAAATTTATACGATGTATATGTAAGTATGCATTCCATGTTACTCAACAATAGATAATTGAATTAAAAGTGGACACCAAATGTACACACATTCAGCAGATGAAGAGAACAACAACAAGATGTAAGTAAGAAAAAAGAAATCATTTATTCTCTTTCATATCAAAATCATAAAAATCCACTCGCTTTTGAATGGAGCCCCTAACACTTAAAGAATCTTATCAGAAACTAGTAGTATCCTTAACATTTATGCAACGAAAGTAATTTTTAGGGCAGGAAGAAAGCAAGAAAAACGAAAGGAAGAAATCAAGGAATAAATAAAAGCTTTTGTGTGCTTTTATACTTTATTCTTTTTTGGGTTTTAATTGAAAGAAATAATGTAGTAAGCTTTAGTTTAACAAAGAATATAAGAGTGAAAAGGAAAGGGAAGCAACTTGGAGAACAAGCACAAATATCATCAACATGCACATTACCATTATTGTCCTTATAATTATCATCATTATCATTTGACATAACATTTCATAATTAAATATACAAAACATATTAGCTAATATCAACAAAATTCCACTGCGAAGGCAATGGTTTCTTTACAGCTCTATTCTTTATTTGCTGCTAATTAGAGATGTAACGAAAGTCAAAGCGTAATCAAAAGCTAAACTAAACTCAAAACCGAAACTGAAAGCGAAATGAAAAACGAAGCTGAAAGCGAAACTGAAACCAAAAGCGAAACCGTAAGCACAACTGAAAGCGAAACTGAAAACAAAACTGAAAGCAAATAATTTTGCAATATTTTTTTGCAGTGAAGAAATTTTTCCTACCAACTTGGTTTTGAAACTGAAAGCATAACGAAAAACGAAGTTGAAAGCGAAACTGAAACCGAAACGGTAAGCACAACTGAAAGTGAAACTGAAAACAAATAATTTCGCAATATTTTTTTGCAGTTAAGAAATTTTTCCTACTAACTTGATTTTGATACTGAAAGCGAAACGAAAAACGAAGTTGAAAGCGAAACTGAAACCAAAAGCGAAACCGTAAGCACAACTGAAAGCGAAACCGAAAACAAAACTGAAAACAAATAATTTTGCAATATTTTTTTGCACTGAAGAAATTTTACCTACTAACTTGGTTTTGATTTAATTTTTGGAGAAATTTTTCACACAGCGGAAAAATGTTTATTGTTTCTGCAGGGAATAGCGTTGTGCAGTAAAATTGAATTCATCCTTGAAATCAAACCAATACAGGACACGGAGCGTAAATCATATCTTACTCACGCCAGGTTTCGCTCACAGTCAAATCTTACTCACGGCCATCTTAAAGATGGGCAGTCACGCTCGATTCTTTTACAGTAATTTAAAATTTAATACTTAGAAAATTAGAAAAAAAAAATTATAGCCTCGATTTAGTTTCAACTAAAGTCAGATTTGGTATAAACTATTTTGATAGTAGCTGCGTTTTATTCGCCACTTGCTTCTAGTTATGTATAACTAGCAGCGATAATTGTATGGGAAAACAACAACAAAGCGGCAGAGATAGCACGTATAATTATAGCTGTTATGTATACTTAGCAAGTTGTTCAACTACATTAAATTCTTTTTTTTTATAAGCTGCAGCTACAGTATGGCAATTCATAATATTCGGCGTTAAAAAATGTTACGTGTTTTGTAAAGTTTTTTTTTTTCGTGTTTTTTTGTCTTTTGTTAATTAAGGACTATATTTTATTTTAATTTAATTACTTGACTAAAAACAATGCCCGCGATTGACCGCAATGACTGGGATCAATTAAAATGTTTCAGCTCTAACTGCTGAGCAGTTTCATTGTGAATAACATTATAACGAAGAAGAGACTTAACAACTTGGTCGTTTTATTCGCACATGTTAAACTGACTGGCAATTAAAACAAAGCTAGTATCATCAATGAGTTAATCTGGAAAATTTAGCGAGTGTTCTTTTAATTGCGCCCTATCTAATTAAAGAAGGCTTGTCTAAAAAATAGTTGAAAATCAGTGAACATACTCTTCTTTTTTTTAGTAAATATTCTACAAAAATTATTTGTGGCTTTAATCAAAATATTCTCAATTAACTCAAATGTGGCTTTAGCAAAATATGATAGCTAGAAACTGAAAAAAATTAAATTTTTTTCAAAACTCAGTCAGATTTAGTAAAATTTCTTTCATTGCAAGCAAGTTATATGCTTTAATAAAAATCAATTTCGGTTTAAACAACTTGGGTGTGATTCTAAAAATATATGGTAGCTACTGAAGTAACGCTTTAATAACACCTACCATAACAATGAACGCTGAACTTGTCTTTGACTGACTTTTATATCATCTTATTACCTGCAATTGATCTTGATTCCCGCTGCAATTGCCTGTGAATGTAATTGATTGCCCATGACTGCTCTAATCATTTCTGAGTGCTTTTGCTTGTTTTTGTTTTTGCGTGGCTACTTTTTATTGCCTGACAAATTCTTCTTATCTGTGACTGTCGTTGGCTAATAAAAAGGTTGACTGTCTTTTATTTTTTGTTTTTTCGTGTCTAACTTAGACTGCTTTCCATAGCCCCTGGTTAGCCCAGTTCTATCAAACGAAGAAATTTTGTCACGGTTGCTATAGACTAATTCGCATCTCTACTGGGATAAAAATAATTAACGAATTTCTTGATTTTTATCGTTCCTGCAATTCAAAATGTTTAGCGCTGGATATTATTCGCTAAAACTTTCGCAATAATAAACGAATCCGAAAGCGGATGCAAACTTGAATGGCTTTGGAATACTTTTTATTGTACTTTAATAGTTAATTTTTGTGCTAATCATATGCGTTTGGTATGACCAAAACTGCCGGCGACTTCTTGGATTTGATGTTTACTATCATTGAAATTCCTGAGCGTTACGTAAAAAGTTAAAAAAAAAAAAAATGAATTTTATTCTGTAAAACTTTCGCTATATAAATGGCGAAATTGAAAGCGGAACTAAAAGTCTATCGGAAAATGAATATTTCGTACATTTCATATTCGCATATATAAACATTCATGACAGCCCTACAGCTAATAGCACCATTCTCTCGCTCTCTTTCATTCTCCTTCTCTATGCTCTCTCCCTCTTTCTCTCTCTCTCTCTTCCCTCTTTCTCTCTCTTCCCTCTTTCTCTCTCTTTCTTCCCTCTTTCTTTCTCTCTCCCCCCTTTCTTTCTCTTTGTCTTTAATCAACATGACATTTGCGCTTATCATTTCTAATGGACGCACTTGATATTTAATTGTATATTTTCTTATACCACAGATTTGTCTGCCGCATCGCCTGTCCGTTCATCTGCGTATCTGTCTGTTTGTATTGTATCTGTCCGTCTATTTTATTTGTTTGTTAGTATTTTGGATAATTATTGTTTTCGCTGGCGTTCAACCACAAAGCAAAAACTTTCAACTTTCTAGCCATTTTCATTGTAATTAGATAAGTGTTCCTTCATGCTTTTGTTTTTGTTCTCGTCGCTGTATTGTATTTGGGTTGTGTGTACTGAGTGTTATTAACAAAGGATATACCTACCTACTACCCCGCCTTATCTCTTCACCATCTTCTTTTCTACCTTCTACAAGGATAATTTTGTCTTAATGACACAAACAAATAAAGTTTTCTCTTAATTTTGCTTGTTTCGCGTCAGCACTTTTTAATTGAATTTTATTGCTTTTGTTGGTTTGGTTAGTTGGTTGGTTGTTATTGTGAATGTGAATGGGCATTTAAGTTTTTATGAGAGTTTTTCTTGAATTCATTTACATTAATGCTGCGAATTCATTAATGGAATGAAGAAGAATTTGCATATTTCAATGATAATTTAAAATAATTATTCAAATAATTTAAGATTACTCTAGAGCAGTGTGGTGATTAAATTGTTACTTTGTCATACTTTGATTCTTCGTAAGTACTTTTTCACCAATTTTAGAAGAGACGACTAAATCGCAATAAGTTTGAAATAAAAGAAGTAAAAATAATTGCAAAAACATTTATTTTTGATTTAAAACTATTTTAAAATCAATTTGTATATAAGCATTATACATGTACTTTTTTATTGATTTTTTGTCATCTCAACCAAAAGTATTTTTTTTTGTGCGTTGGATGGTGGAAACCTTACATTAGGTACCGCAGAACTCCTGTTCTTGTCCGGTTATGTCGGATTCTTACTTCGCGGGGGATTAACGTATGATCATCGATTTGTAGTTTGAATCTCAATCAGGAAATTGATATCTCAACCAGGAATCTCAATTTTATAAGTTTTATTGCAACAGGTAATAACAAAGCTGAGAGAAAATAGATTTGATCAGCCAATAATGATTATTTTATTATTTTTCTCTCAACCGCCCCAAGAAAGGAGAAAAAGAGAGAGAGAGAGAGAAAGAGAAAGACTGACAGGGAGAGAGAGAAAGAGAAAGACTGACAGGGAGAGAGAGGAAGAGAAAGACTGGCAGGGAGAGAGAGAAAGAGAAAGACTGACAGGGAGAGAGAGAAAGAGATAGACTGACAGGGAGAGAGAGAAAGAGAAAGACTGACAGGGAGAGAGAGAAAGACTGACAGGGAGAGAGAGAAAGACTGACAGAGAGAGAGAGAGGGAGAGAGAGAGAGGGAGAGAGAGAGAGGGAGAGAGAGAGAGGGAGAGAGAGAGAGGGAGAGAGAGAGAGGGAGAGAGAGAGGGAGAGAGAGAAAGAGAGAGAAAGAGAAAGAGAGAGAGAGAGAGAGAGAAAGAGAAAGAGAAAGAGAGAGAGAGAGAGAGAGAAAGAGAAAGACTGACAGAGAGAGAAAGAGAGAGAGAAAGAGAAAGACTGACAGAGAGAGAGAGAGAGAGAGAGAGAGAGAAAGAGAAAGACTGACAGAGAGAGAGAGAGAGAGAAAGAGAAAGACTGACAGAGAGAGAGAGAGAAAGAGAAAGACTGACAGAGAGAGAGAGAGAAAGAGAAAGACTGACAGAGAGAGAGAGAGAGAGAAAGAGAAAGACTGACAGAGAGAGAGAGAGAGAGAAAGAGAAAGACTGACAGAGAGAGAGAGAGAAAGAGAAAGACTGACAGAGAGAGAGAGAGAGAGAAAGAGAAAGACTGACAGAGAGAGAGAGAGAGAAAGAGAAAGACTGACAGAGAGAGAGAGAAAGAGAAAGACTGACAGAGAGAGAGAGAGAAAGAGAAAGACTGACAGAGAGAGAGAGAGAGAGAAAGAGAAAGACTGACAGAGAGAGAGAGAGAGAGAAAGAGAAAGACTGACAGAGAGAGAGAGAGAGAGAAAGAGAAAGACTGACAGAGAGAGAGAGAGAGAGAAAGAGAAAGACTGACAGAGAGAGAGAGAGAGAGAAAGAGAAAGACTGACAGAGAGAGAGAGAGAGAGAGAGAGAAAGAGAAAGACTGACAGAGAGAGAGAGAGAGAGAGAGAGAGAGAGAGAAAGAGAAAGACTGACAGAGAGAGAGAGAGAGAGAGAGAGAGAGAAAGAGAGAGAGAGAAAGAGAAAGACTGACAGAGAGAGAGAGAGAGAGAGAAAGAGAAAGACTGACAGAGAGAGAGAAAGAGAAAGACTGACAGAGAGAGAGAAAGAGAAAGACTGACAGAGAGAGAAAGAGAAAGACTGACAGAGAGAGAGAGAGAGAGAGAAAGAGAAAGACTGACAGAGAGAGAGAAAGAGAAAGGCCGACAGAGAGAGAGAGAGAGAGAAAGAGAAAGAGAAAGACTGACAGAGAGAGAGAGAGAAAGAGAGAAAGAGAAAGACTGACAGAGAGAGAGAGAAAGAGAGAAAGAGAAAGACTGACAGAGAGAGAGAGAAAGAGAGAAAGAGAAAGACTGACAGAGAGAGAGAGAGAAAGAGAGAAAGACTGACAGAGAGAGAGAGAGAGAGAAAGACTGACAGAGAGAGAAAGAGAGAAAGAAAAAGACTGGCAGAGAGAGAGAAAGAAAGAGAAAGACTGACTGACAGAGAGAGAGAAAGACTGACAGAGAGAGAGAAAGAGGAAGACTGACAGAGAGAGAGAGAGAGAAAGAGAAAGACTGACAGAGAGAGAGAGAAAGGGAAAGACTGACAGAGAGAGAGAGAAAGAGAAAGACTGACCCAAAATTCATATTAAATAGAATAAAAGCTTCATAAAAGAATATATATGGGAAATGGATGGAAGTTAGACATGGGTATAAGTTGGGCCTACGAGGGAGTAGGGCGCCGACTTTTCGATATGTTACTGAACGCCAAAGGTCACCATTTTTTTGTGAGTGTGTTTAGAGAAGGTTTTCTCAATTTTTTTTTATTTCGCGCTACGAATTTAATGGCTTTTGATTACATGGGGAAAACGCTGAAATTGAGTTTTGTAAGCACTTTAAAGTTCATGTGAAAAAGATTTCCGCTCGTTGTTTTCACCTTTTTAAAGCATATCAATCCACTGCTGTAAGCGGTCAAAAGCATATTCAGTGATAAATAGAGTCGCTAACGCTTATGAAATTCTGAGAGCGAGTATTCAATGCTCCTATGAAAAGTTGTTAACAGAACTGAGTTTAATGGCGTTCAGGATCGTTATAATCGATCGCTCAATTTAATTTTATCCCCTCCATTCATTGAAATTTTAATTATTTCCTTATTTCACTTTTATTCACAATAATGTATCAATTTTTAGCCAATTTTTTGATGTTACATGACTTGCCGAACCTCTAACCTTTTATTTTAGGCAAAAAAAAAAAACCAAAGATTAGTAATTGTATTGGACCATTGTTTGTCCAATTTGCATGCTAGTAAACTCAATTTACACACATTTTTTTTTTTTTTAAATTTATGCCATAAAGATGAAGTCAAAGGTATCAAGTACCTTGGGCAGAAATTTACACACACTTCCCTTATAAAAATTAGATTACAGTAGTATAGGGTATGTTTGCTGTTGTTTGTTTGCTTAATAAGATAGCAGTAACTTTCGACCTTTGAGGCTGTAGGTAGCGTCGTATTAATTAATATACAGCACTTTCGATATAGCGAAAAATGTATTAATTTTTTAATCTATAAAAAAAAATAATAAAATAAATTATTAAATCTGAATCCCAGACTGAGACTTGCGGCCAAAGTTTACAGTGAGTGGTTATGAGAATTGATTGTAAGCGCATTTTCACTGACGGCTCCAAAACAGAATACAGTTCGGATTCTGAGGTCTTCATTGAAAATGATGGATTGCACCTTCACTTCTCTCTTGGGTTGTATATATCTGTTTTTCAAGCAGAAATTTTTGCAATCATCAAGGCAATGGACCATATTAATGATAATGGTTGGAGCGAAAGGAGTATCTGTGTATTTAGAGACAGCCAGGCTGCTCTTATATCTTTGCTTAATCCTTTAATCACATCCAAACAAGTTATACATTGTAAATCCAGGCTTGATTGTGTTGGAAAACACAATAGTTTGCTATTGATATGGGTTCCTGGATACGCAGGAATTTCAAGAAATGAATCTGCTGACCAGAAAGGGTTCGGAAACTGGTTTCTTGGGCCCAGAACCTGAACTCTACACTGAACTTTTACAGCTATCAAGACCACCATTAATGAGTGGGTCGACTTGACCCACAATCGTAAATGGGAGGAACTGAGAGGCTTTAGACAGACAAAGAAAATGTTACCTGTTATCTCGAAGTGTCTAACAGACTTTCTGTTATCACTGAACAAAGAGCTGTAGGCAGCTGGTGGGATTACTGTGTTGTATTCTTGAATACTTCTTTTGTAGTTCCAAAAAAACACAAAAAAAAAACAAAAAACAAAAAACTGATGTAAACTGAAGCATTGAAATCTTGAATTGTATAATTTTTACATTTCAGATTTCAACCTTAAAATTTTCTGTTTTTTTGATACATCCACCAATTTTTCCTTCTTTTTTCACTAAAGTTTTTCTTTTCTCGATGGTACCTACTGCCTTAAAAGTCAAAAGTTACTGCTACCTAATTAAGCATACAAACAACAGAAACAACAACAAACATGCTCCCGACAACGTCAAAAGTAACTCACTCATACTTTTTTACAACACAACTTTTTCTAACTTTTTGGTACTTTTTGCAATTCACTGCCCCTGTTTTCCCCTTCATGCCGCTTCCCTTTTTACTCCCTGCTCCATTACGCTATTTTCTCTAGTGTTCGTAAACATTTAACAGCAAAACCTTTGTGTGCCACCTTCGTTAATTTCTTGTTTTTTTTTTTTGTTGCTTTAGAACTTGAAGTTTTTGGCGTGTAAGATAAATACACACACATACAACACGATACCAGATACTTTTTATTTTTGTTGTAATTTGCTTAAATAAAACCCTCGAACAATTTTTACCTTTTCTTTTTGTAGGTTAAAATGTATACTCACTTTTTTTTTTATACTCACTCACTTAACTTTGACTACAGCAGCAATATCATTTATATTAATTTGTTAAATTTTTTGTGTTCCTCAAAAAAAAAAAAAAAATGAAAAAAATAATTTAGATTAATATGAAAAAGTTATTAAAAAAAAAAATAAAATAACAACACCTCAAACCTAAACCCAAAAAATTTTGGTACAATTTTTCCCCCATTATCAGTGAGGAAGAAAAACTAATTAAGTAGATAAAATTTCAGTAAAAATTGTGTTATGATTTCCTCTCCTCCTCTTTTTTCTTCTCAGTCTCCCACCCAAAGAAAATTGATTGTTGTTTTTTTTTTTGAAGAAATATAAAATTAATTTTCACCTAACGACGCCTACATTTTTTTTCTTACCGCTGCAATGAATAAAAATGTCACTTCTTCAACCCTCGAGCGTTAAGTTCAGAATTGTTTTTTTTTCTGTTTTGCTATATTAAAAAAAAAAAAAAAATATTTCGTTATTATTTTGTAGGTTAAAAATTTATTATTTATAAAGCTGCAAACATTTTTTGATTGTCACATCCAAGAAAAGAGAAAAAAAAAGGTCAAAGGTGATTGTGTTCCATGTTAAAGAAAAAAAAGTCTCATTTTTTATTAAACATTTTAAGTCTTGCGGAATTGTTTTTTCGAACTCCCTCTGCGCCTCGCTGTGTCGCGCCAGTAAAATGGTCAACTTAATGCTAAAGATTTTCTTTATTATTTTCGTATTTCTACTTTGGATTTTTCTTCTTTTTTAAAGATTTTGTTTTGTTGCTTGATATCTTAAGAAAAACCCCTAGAGGTATTTTTCTTATTCCTTTTTTGCTACATTTTTATTGATCTTATCTGTATTTCTTAAATTTTTTATAAGCACCATTTAAGAATGAAATCTTTTTCTCTTTGTACTGTGATTTATATAAAGGAACGCATTGATACAGTGTGTTTTATAAAAATATGTTCACCACTATAGTGTGACCAGGGTCATTCACAGAAAAACGAGACACGGAATTAATTACATAGACTTGTGAGGTTTAAGATACAGGTTTGAAAATATGGAATGCAGAGTTGTCTTGGCCAAAATTAACGTTTTTGCACTATTGGGGTTAAGATTTCTTAAAATTCTGACGTAATAGAAATGTTGTTTATGTACTGAAATATTAAAGTGTACTGAAAAACTACGATCGTATCGAAAAATATTGAATAATAATAATATTTGTGTATCAGCCTGAAAGTATGCTGTACTATAATTATAATAATAATACTTATACACCAACCTGTAAATAAATAAACGCTAATATTTTATATTATATTTTAGATATTTCATATTGCATTGTCATCCAGTTCTGCGCTATGTTTAAAGTTTCAAGTCTCTAGCTCATGGGGAAGTTAATTTAAAATCGATTACAAAATTCCACCCGAACAGACAGACACACAGACACCATTGAAAGCGAGTTGATATAAACGTGGTAACATGGTAAAAAGGAAGGTTGAAAGCAACTGAAAGTTTTGAAAACGAAACAATTCTCAAATGTTCCACCAGCATCGCTTTATATTTGGAACCATCCTTTTCTTTCGTTTGCGCTAGAAGCATAATTTTTAACCCGGATATCTGGCTACAGCCTTTACACAGTACAATGGTATATGCCGTGCGCAACGTTTTTTCCCGTTTACTAGTGGGATCAAGATATGATTGATTGCACTTAATGCATCGATGGCTGTGTCAGTGCTTTTAAGCAGCCAGTTGCCCTATTACAACAATTTGAACATAACTGCATGACAGACGTGTTTTTACATAATTTTGTTTTTCAACCCCTCAGTCGGCGATATTGGAAACACTGCTGTGGTCCTGGATATTGGTGATCTATCTTACCAATTCGGAGGTCGAAAAAATTAGTGCTTTCCTTTCATCGAAACTTGGTGGGAAAAGTTATATTTGAGCTCGCTACTATTGAATCAAAACATGAAATAACGCATTCTCAGGTTTTTACCTAATGAGCTTTAGGGAAGAAGATCCTTTCAATCAAAAACCAAATGGAAGTCGAAAGTAAATTCCCCGAAGTACACTAAAAACTATTTCCTCCAAAAATAGACTTGGACTTTCTCAGGTAAAAGTGTGCACAGACTTTAACTTAAGACTGTATTTATTTTTCGATTGAATTAACAAGACCTAAAAGCTCTAAAAACGGGCATTTTAGACAAAACAATTGTATGTTATACTTTCAGGGAAATTTCTAATTTAGTCAAATCTCTTCTTTTTTTTTTTTTTTGAGTCCGATTTCTTTGACACACAGTGTAACATGAATATTCAAAAATTATATTATACATTTTATCATAAGGATTTTAAAACAAAATGATATGCTGCTGCTACTGCAAGTGACTATCAATTTATGAAAATAATAAACACACAATATAATCTAGAATCAAGCTCCTTTTGCCGCCCTCATCCAGCCACCTCAAGGCATGCATACGATAGTAACAAATAATATTAAATTTGTTGCCAAAAAAAAAAAAACAAAAACGTTTTATGTTATACTAAACAGCAAAAAAGTAGGCAGAAAATATTTAAGTGCCTTACGGCTTAATATTGATTAAAATTATATACAGACATACATACAAAACATTGGAAAATAAAAATTTTGTTTTTGTTGCTACATATTTCGGTTGCTGCTGTTATTTTTGCTCTTTAGTGTAAAACATTGTTTCATAAAATTGTTGACAATTTTATAACCTGAGGGAACATTTTATTAAAACATGTACGTAGGCACTAGCGGATCTAGAAATTTCCTAAGGGGAGGCTTTAACTTTTTTGTTCCTTTAAAATTTTTTGTCAACATTGCCAATGATCAAAATTTATGAGATTTGTATCGGTAATGGGGGGTTTCAACCTCAAAATCCTCCCCTTAGATCTTCTAGTATACGTAGGTATATACAAATTTTCGAATACGGTGAATGTACTATGAATATAGATACACTCAAAAAAAAAGTGCAATGTAAAATTTATATTTTTGTAATGTTATTTTCAATGTAAAAACAAAAATGTTAGTTTTACGGCAAAAATATCAGATTGATCTGTTTTGTGTTGTATTAACATTCAAACTTTCATTTTGATAATAATTCGTTTTACATTGTAATGTCAAATTATAATGTTAAAATTTAAATTAAAAACGTTCTCATTACTTTATACGTTTTTCATGTAAAATTGATACTATTCTGTGTAAATTTAACATTCAAAATGTAAACGGGCTAGTATAGCATTGAAAATTAAGACTGGTAATACTTTTTGAATAAGCATAACATAAAAATTGAAACTGACAACACTTTTTAATTGTGAAATAGTTTTGCGTTTCGTCGGGTAAAAGTGAACGTATCTATTTATTTGTAGTCACAATAATAGTTAAAAACTAATTTAAATAAAAAATATTTTTAATATACCACGTTTTTAAAATGGACTAAAAAGTATAAAATAATTTCTCCTAATCCCATACAGATTCACAACCACATATAGATTCCTTATCCCAAACAGATTGTCTTGAAAATTTGTAACTGTGAATTTAAGTAGGACGAAAATACTTGTATGATTTAAAACAACAAACGTGGTTCGCATGCAATAGGAAATTGATGGATGAATAGTTCACCTAAATGGCTAGCAATTTTATCTCTATCCATATGCGTCCCGAACTTTTGTACCGAACAGACTGACAGACAGACAGACACCATTGAAAGCGAGTTGATATAAACGTGGTAAAAAAAACAGTGTGAAAAAAAATTTGTTAAAAAGTGTTCAAATAATAATAAAAGAGAATAATATAAACTAAAATGTGTTTTAAAAACTTTACTTTTTCGGAAATAAATTAAAATAAATAAATAAAATTATATAAAATGCAAAAAACTTATTTATTGTGTTTTATTTAACATTTTAAGTTTTCAATTCTACGTTAAATTTATATCAAATTTACATTTTGCAATATCAGTAATACATTGTTGTCTTGTCATTTCAACATTATTGTCATATCAATATTACATTAAAATAATGTATTTCTTTTACATTTTTAATGTTAAAATTGCATTGTTTTCGCATCATTTATACATTTTTTAGTAATGTTATAATTACATTTTGTAATGTCAATTTTGATATTTTTTAATGTTGGCTGAGTATTGTAAACAAAAAATGTTATTTTTACAGCTGTTTCATGTACGTTTTTTTTAGTGTACTTATGTGCATATGTATATGTAAATATGAGCGTATACCTACATGAATATTATAGCGTAGATACTAGAGAATGTAACGCTCACTACGAGTATTATTATAAAGTTTAATTAACGTAACATTTTGCATATATGAAAGCTCTGGATATAATGGAAACATTTTGAAATAAAGGGTGGTTTCCGATTTACAGGAGGCAAAGTTTTCCAGTAATTCTTTTCATAAGTATCTCCCGAAAATGTGAGATTGAATATATACATATTTCGGCTTCGGGAAGTCAAAGGTGAGCCCGCAGTTATTTTTCGTAGCGTTTCTAAAGACATCGGAATGAAATTTATCCAAACTCGCTTAACTTATTGAACTAAATTGAAACTTTCAGATACGTTCTCAAATGAATTCGGTAAAATTTTTTTTTTTTTTGATTCTTTTCACTAGTGTTTCTAAAAGATATCAGATTGAAATTTTTAACTGCGGAACATCGCCGGTGCGCCTAGAATCTTAGGAAACTAGTTGAATTAAAAATTTACTATATCGATTTGTAGTTAGTTCAAAGAGATTTATTGGTTTCCTTTAGATTACAGTTTCAATTCAATCTAAGGCAAATTTCTGCCACATATCTTGCCCCGAGTATTGCCAAAAGTATCAGATTCAATATTTTTCAATATTTTAGGCTGTCGGATTATGTTATTCACTCAAACTTTCCGCACATTTCTTCCGGTAGTGTTTCTCAAATATATCATATTGAATATTTCTTAACTTTGGACCACCACTGGTGAGCCCGAAGTCCCTGAAAATTAATTTAACCCAAATTTAATGCAATCAAATTATATTTTCTGAAAAAAATAATGCATTCACTCATTCATTATATTTTCTGTTTTCAAAACAGAAACTTTTGTTAGTCTACTCGTGGTATGGAGAATTTTTTTTCCAAATTTTGAATACAGATTTTGCTTTTTACTTTACTGAAAAAGGAAGCTACAAATTGGCAGAGTTTTTCATTAATTTGAAGCTTCATTTTATTCTTGTTTTTTTTTGTTTTGTTTTTTTTTTTATTTAGGGTTTGTTTTACCATTGCCTGAAGGTAAATGATATTTTTGTTTGCTTCAGCTTCTAAAAATATATATATACAGTGGCGGATTCAGGAAACAATTTTGGGAGGGAGGGAAATAAAAAATAAAAATTCTCCATATGAACCAAAACGCGGGCTGGAGCGTTACATCGTTACGTTTTTTTTTTTTTGCTTATTCAGAAACTTTATTTCGTTGACTAGCAATTTCAAAGGTATGGCCATGTGAAAACTTACTGGTACGTTACGCATTTTGGGGAAACCTGGTTTTTGTAGCAAAGCATTTCACAATTTCTATGATCTATTACCAAGGTAAAGGAGCGTGGAAAATATAATAAAAAGAAACACATATTCCGTTTTCGGTTTTAAATTGGTTTATAATGGGTCGAGAATTAGTGGAATTTTAAGAATAATTTAAGGTCGCTGATTCCTACCCTGTATTCAAATTTTCTCTTTCCCTTGTGGGATTTTCTTTATATCGACCCAAAACCTATAATTTTGTTTTTTTTTTTTTTGGTGGATTCAATTCTCTACATGAGAATAGAATCCGTTGAACTGGTACTTGAGTCACGTATTTAAGAACTAAATCACCGAAATGATCCATTTTATTAGAACAATCCGTTTGGACATTTTTTAAAAATAGGTTCACCTTTTTCCCTTTTAAGTTATCAAATTTTTAAGTGTTTGAAAAGAAAATTTTTTCTGGGGAAACTTCCCTCTGCCGCCGCCCCTCCCCCCTCTTGTATCCGCGCCTGTACATACATACATTTTTATTTAATATATTCACATTCACACACATGAATTAAATGAAAATTTTCGTATTGTAATTGTTAGGGATACATTTCCTTCTACAAAATATATTATATAATATTTACTTACATATGAAATGAAATAAAATTATTTCGGAAATAAAGAAACATAGAATTGCTTGGGTAGAAAATTAGCATACACACATACCTGTAAAGAAAATAAAAGGAAAAAATTAGGTTTTTTATATTTACGTTGTTAAGTTGTATGATTTCGGTGTATATTTAAGTTAATTGCTTTAAAAATATTTGCATATACTTAGTTTACTAAAGGGAGAAATGACTTACTCATGCCATAAATATCAGTTTCAGTATATCATCTACCAGCCCTTTAATTTTCATTATTTTTCCTGACAGACTGGCTATGTGTGTGTGTGTGTGTGTGATTATCACTACAAGACAATCACTACAAACTGCTTCAGTCGCTCGAGCCATTCAAAACAGTGTGTAATTTGTTGTCGCACACACTTGTTGTCATTTAAACTGTCTATAGTTTTAACTTTTACTTCCGCTCTGTCTTACGCTGACACTTGACAGACCGCACATGGCAGAGTCATGACCGACGTACGAAAACCCAACACAATTTTCAAATGATTTTATACTACATTTCGCTCTCTATCTTTTGGTCTGAATGACTGATTGACACCATTCCCTTTGAACATTGACACTTTTCCAATAAATTCAAAATACTCTGCTGTTTGTGGCCTTCTTCTTCTTCTTCTTCATCATACATCCATATGTGGCTTTGTCAACTACTTCAACTACTGCTACTATTATGAACTATCCAAATAAATCAAAACAACCAATCCAACCATTCAATCCAATCTAACCAAGCAAACAAACAGATACAAACATTCAACTTTGAATAGTTTATGAAGTTGTCACTGTAGCTAATAACAATTTAAGTTCTAACGCCACAAAGTTCAATTCCCACTTTCACAACGTCGTAATCCTAAAAACTCCTCTTCCTCTTTTTATACTTAATATAATAAAGTAATAACGGTACATTGAAACGAGAAAGAGAGAGAGAGAGAGAGTAAATAAAAGAATGACTGAATTTCACAGACCTCCCACATACACAAAGTTTCTTCTTTACATTTCTTCTGGCATTGTATTGTGCGGGCGGTGGTAAATTTTAATACGAGTACATACATACATACATATCTACTCAGTACTCCCCAATGATTTTTCACATGGGGTAACAAACAAAATATAAACAGCAAATATATGTTTGTAACATTGAGGTTATGTTGTCATGTCATTTCTTATTGCTGTTGTTGTATTCTATTTACTTCTACTGCAACTTCTAACATCACATTTCAACACCCATTTTTGCTTTTACTCTACTTCTGTCGTGTACTTTTCAACTCAAAACTTCGTGAATAGAGTGACGAATTGATTGACTGATTGACAGCTAAGTGTCAATAAAAATTGTAAGAAAATGCATAAAGGTAAAATGGAATTAATGGTTAGTAAGAGAAAAATAAACAAAAAGGGGAGAAAAAGTAGTGAAAAGTAAGACAAAGTATTGTACATGTATTTACTATCAAAATGTACATTATAATTTTAACCCATTTAAGTTCAGTTTCAGAATATTTTTAGGGTATTTCTGTAGAAAATCAGTCAATCTTTTGGAGACAATTTTGTAAAAGAGAAAGCTTTTGCGAAGTTATAATAAACTGAACTCGTCGTCGTTCTTTTAAGGCACAGCACATGGAATCAATAGTTGTAATCAAGGCTAATGCTTCATCAGCTTAAGACCGAACTTTAAAAATCTGTTTTTACGCATATCACCGAAATCTTCATTGTTCAAAACGATCATTAGCAGAGCCTTTAGAGCAGAGGTTCTCAACTGTGCTCATTCTACGACACCTTTTCGAATTCGTGGCAAACCCGCGCCTCCCCTACTTTGATTTTCACACAACAATTTTTTATGCTGGTTTACTATTTTTTAAATTAAATCTTACCCGTCTTTATAAGGCTCTGGATGAGGCTCTGGTTAGTTTGCGTCAAAGATAAACTAGGCTAGTAAATTTATTTAGTAGTTGAATTGTTCCTCGTGAGGAAAACTAGGATGGTGAAGTTTTAGTGACGTTTTAGTTGGAAATTCGCTAGCATAAACTAATCAAATAATTAATAAATAGAGTCAATCATGCATTATCTTAAGTGATTCCTAATATTAAAGTTTTTGATAGTAAAAGGTAGTCGAGAAATTAGCTAAAGGCAAAATAAAACACTGTTAAAATTTATTTGAACTAAAGTTCTTTGAAAATGGTATTTTACATTAGATTTTTTTTAATAATAGTTTTTAACAATTTGTCGTATTTTTGCAGTTTAAAGCTATTATCGATGCGAATTCGGATCATTTTCGATGCGTCTCTGCAGCACACATTGTTGCGATTTTTTCGCACTAAAATCGCAACAGCTGATTTTTATTTCTTTCTGCCACATACAAGAGATTTTTAGTTAAGATTTCTACCAGTTCAATTAACTATTTAAATATAAATATTAGAATAAAAGTATTAATCTACAAAATTCATTTGTTCACTTTATTTTGCTACTTGTCGGTATGAAAACGCAGCAGTTTGCGTTTTCGGGATGACAAAAGAGGGGAACTGTGAATGTTCGAAAAAAGCGATGCGTCAAAATCGCAGATGTGTGTGCACGCTCATATGAAGCAATGGGTTGCATTGTTGTAATTTCTTACATTGCGGATTCGCATCAATAAAATCGCAACTGTGTGTGCGTACCTTAAGTCAGAAATGGAAAATGTGAAACTAAAAGTTGCATATTGTAGTTTTTAACATATAATATGTAAGAAAAAAGAAATTATTTTGTTAAATACAAAATATTATGATAATGGTGCATTACAAAGTATTCAAATATTTGTTTATTGAAATATCTCCGCGCCTCCCTTCAAATCAGTCTACGCCCCACCACTTAACAACCACTGCTTTAGAGCAAATGAAAAGCCCATGGCAAATTATGGATGTTTTACAGATACGGAAGAACTTATTTTACTTATCTGTGAAAAAAAAATCATAATTTTCCACCAGGTTTAGCCCTCCCGCGCCCTCATTTCCTCTAAGAAGCAAAAGTTACAATTTTTGGCTTATATTGGGAGTATGAATGTATAAACTCGTAATTGTGACTAACTTCATATCTATCATACGCGCCATTTTTTTGACATTGACAGCTATTCTATCTCGAAGAGCGCCAAAAACACTATAAGAATTGATCTATCAAATAATTTTCATAATTTTACAAAAGTGTTTTACCATAACTGAAAATGTCGAATTTCGTGCCAACAAAACAACATTTGCGGGAAGTTTTAATTTGCTTCTTCCATTTAAAGAAAAACGCAACTGAAGCACATCGTTTACTCACTGACGCTTATCCTGACTGTGCTATAGACGTTAGAATGAGTCAGGTGTGGTATGCCCGTTTCAAAAGTGGTGGTTTTGATGTTGAAGACAGGGAACGTTCAGGCGGCCCGAAAAAGTTCGAAGATGAAGAATTGAAGGCATTACTCGAAGAAGATTCATGTCAAACGCAAAAAGAACTTGCAGAATCTTTAGGAGTTGATCAATCAACCATTTCTAAACGATTAAAAGCATTGGGAATGATTCAAAAGCAAGGAAATTAGGTGCCGTACGAATTGAAGCCGAGAGACGTCGAACGACAATTTTTCACATGTGAACTGCTGATTGAACAACAGAAAAGAAAGGGTTTTCTGCATCGTATTGTGACTGGCGATGAAAAGTGGATACGTTACGATAACCCAAAGCGTAAAAAAACATGGGGACCGCCCGGACGTGTATCAACATCAACGGCAAAGCCGAACATCCATGGATCCAAGCTCATGCTGTGTATTTGGTGGGATATGAAAGGTGTCATGTATTATGAGCTGTTGAAACCGAATGAAACGATCACTGGCGACCGCTACCGACTACAATTGATGCGTTTGAGCCTAGCATTAAAGGATAAGAAGCCAGAATATGAGAATAGACACGACGAAGTTATTCTTCAGCACGACAATGCTCGGCCGCATGTTGCAAGGCAAGTAAAAACATACTTGGAAACGCTGAAATGGGAAGTGCTACCCCACCCGCCGTATTCTCCAGACATTGCTCCTTTTGATTACCACTTGTTCCGATCGATGACACATGGCCTGACTGAACAGCACTTCCGTTCTTTCGAAGAACTCAAAAAATGGGTCGATTCGTGGATAGCCCTAAAAGATGAGGAGTTCTTTCGGCGCGGAATCCGTATGCTACCAGAAAGATGGGAAAAGATTGTGGCTAACGATGGACAATACTTTAAAGAATAAATTTATAGTCACTTTTTCACAATAAATGTCCAAATTACGAAAATAATACGAGTTTATACATTCATACTCCCAATAGTTTCCTAAAAAAGTAAGGGAAGTTTTAAGCCAAAGGTAGCGGAAGGAAGATAGGGAATTTTGAGATAAGTAAAAAATCGTAGGGTTAGAAAAGACTATGTTCAAAGCTAGTATGTATCTGTTAGTAAGAAATTTTTTACGAATTCGGAGCGATTTTTGATTTACTTTTGTTGTATCTATTTTCAGGCACTTGATTATAACTGCCAACGCAATCTATAATCTCTCTTTTTGCCAAGATAAATATTTAGAAAATCTGTTGTCGAATGGGTCTAGCATTTTTTTAACGATAAGAATTCCTGATTAGAAAAGCCTATGGAAAAGAAGATTTCACATCTTGGAATTAGTTTTGTACCTTCATTGTTCCTAGACAAAAATGTGCAAAATAATACTGATACTGAAACGATTCTGGTATCCAAATCGTCGCTGATCAAAAATACTGATGGGAAAAAACAATTACTCTGCTTAATTTTGTTTATAATTGAAAATGGTATAAATATTAAATGTCTGTAGTTATACAGAAAAATATAGGCATCAAATAAATAAAAATATAGGTTCTCGAAAGTTATGGCCCCCTTATGATAAACATTGATTAAATCTGTTTCGGCATATTTCTCAAAAATTCAAAAGAGGTTGAATCTAAACCCTAGTCTAAGAATAGGCTTAGAATCCCTGATTAGAACTCATTAAAAATCTTAATGTGCAAATAGCTGACAGAATTTTTCGTGTATCTTCAACGTTTTTGGTCAAAAAAGGGTTAAATCTTAACGAATAATTACCAGAAAAAAGCGCAAACAAACAATGCATGAAAACAGAAACTAATCATTGAGAGATTACAATTTTAATATTATTAAAGTTAAACGTGTTGACAATAGACGCGTATAGATGCGTAAAACTTAATGTAGTGGGAGTGCAACTAATGTTTGAGCAAATTTTATTTATTTTCTTTGAGATTTTACTAACTACAAACTCAATAAGTATTTGTAATTTATATTTGTCAAGCAATCAAAGTAAGTACAAGTTCGTTTTATAGTTATTGTTGATTATATATAGTTTTTTTTCGCCTTTATAAAGCCATTGCCTTTAAAAGTTCAATGTTGAACTACTTTTTTTTCGTATTATTACTTTTTTTTATGTACTTATAAGTAAGTAATAAAGATAAGCACAGAAGAGAGAGACAAAAATTAATATTTATTTTTTATAAGTAAATATAATAGAGGTTTTTTTTTGTTTTTTTTTTTTTTTGTACAAATAATGGTGATAATCAATACATTCCATAACCCCATAAGAAATAAATCCTCGTATTAATAATAACATCCAATGGTGCAAACAAGAAAAGAGCTTAAACTTATTGTCTAATACACTAAAAAAAAAGTGCAATGTAAAATTGATATTTTTGTAATGTTATTTTCAATGTAAAAACAAAAATGTTAGTTTTACGGCAAAAAATATCAGATTGATCTGTTTTGTGTTGTATTAACATTCAAACTTTCATTTTGATAATAATTCATTTTATATTGTAATGTCAAATGATAATGTTAAAATTTAAATTAAAAACGTTTTTCATGTAAAATTGATATTATTCTGTGTAAATTTAACATTCAAAATGTAAACAGGCTAGCATAGCATTAAAAATTAAGACTGGTAATACTTTTTGAATAAGTATAACATAAAAATTTAAACTCACAACACTTTTTAATTCTGAAATAGTTTTGCGTTTCATTAAATAATGTGTTGCAGGCTAAAAGAACTATATGTGTAGTCATCACAACAACAGTGTATACAGAGACGGGCAATCTTAGTGGTAGTTCTCAATCTTTCAATATCCTATATAAGCTACTAATATCATAACCAAGAATTACAGATATGATTCCAAATATGTTCGCGTTTCGTCGGGTAAGAGTGAAAGTATCTATTTATTTGCAGTTAAAGTAAAAACAGTGTGAAAAAAAATTTGCAAAAATGTTTTCAAATAATAATAAAAGAGAATAAAATAAACTAAAATGTGTTTTAAAAATTTTATTTTTTTGGAATTATTTACGTTTATATATTATTATTAATAATTATTATTATAGAAATAAAATTATATAAAATGCAAAAAACTTCTTTATTGTGTTTTGTTTAACATTTTAAGTTTTCAATTCTACGTTAAATTTATAACAAATTTACATTTTGCAATATCAGTTATACATTGTTGTCATGTCATTTCAACATTATAGTCATATCAATATTACATTAAAATAATGTATTTCTTTTACATTTTTAATGTTAAAATTGCATTGTTTTCGCCTCATTTATTCATTTTTCAGTAATGTTATAATTACATTTTATAATGTCAATTTTGATATTTTTTAATATTGGCTGAATACTTTAAACAAAAAATGTTTTTTTTACAGCTGTTGCATGTACTTTTTTTTTTTTGCGTGTATACTACATCTATACTTCCTTTTATTCATACAATCAATTTGGTTGTTTTCTATATAGTAAGTAATTGTAAATATGTTTAAACGCAGCAAATATATTCAAGTATTTAACCATCAATAATAAACTTGGATTCCATTGAATTGCTATTCAAATTATAGCAGTTTCGATATTTACCCAAAATGTATCACTGATAAAATACATATTGCATTTTTATTCAAAACTTCAAAAATATTAGGTATTTCCGATAAAATATTATTATCGATTATACCTTACCAACTAATCAGTTTATTATGTCAATCAGTAAATGTTTTGTTTTTTTTTTTTGGTTGTGTTAATATTTTTGCGAAAATGATAAGCGCAGCAAAACATTTGCCAATTTTCACAGTAATTGAGAATGACGCAAAAACAAAGTAAATGTTTATCTTTATAGACTCATTTACACTCTACATCGAAAAGCGAGCGAAAATTTCTTATACTTATTAATTCGATTTGTATGATCGCAAGAGAAAATCTTTGAACTTCTATCGCCTTCACTACTTTACGTAATTTATTACATTTTCTACTAGTAGATACTATACTATGATAGTATGGCATCCCGTTGAAGGTGTGGACCAAGCTTTTTGCATGCATTCATGTTGTATGATTTAAATTTGTACAGGGTCCTACTGTTTCTATGCTGAATCCGTACGGCGAAGTGAAAAGCTTTTCAAAGGCAATTTTTACTCTTTTATATTTCCCAGTTGTTATTTTACGTTTGTACTGAGTATGGAGCTGAAACATTTTTAAACCATTGTTTTCGAGAAATTTTAAAAATTTGTTGTAAAAATATTCATAATTTTTCCGGGCAGCAGAACCATGGCAAAGGGTCCCAATGAGGGGGAAAAAGGCACATTAGTGTGACCTAGGCAACAGCAACAGCATATGGAATGCCTAGACTGACTAAAATAGAGAGGTTCTCGTATCAAACTTATCTACTACAACTTCAACAATTGACTGTAGGGTGCTACTAAATTGGTGGGAGAAGGTGACTAGTTTATTTAAATCGGGAAATTACTCATGCAGTCAATTAGTTATGAAATATCATTACATTTACTATCGCCAAAAATATGATGATAATAAGATTACAGGTGCAGAATGTAGGAATTCTTGTAGAAATAGTAAAATAATCTAAACAAAAGTTAGATTCAACAAAAAAAAAAATGTAATAAAAAGCAAAAGATATTTTCCAAAAGATTTTTAAATTCGGTTGCAACTCCGAAGAGACGGAAATTTAGAATATTGTCAGTATAATATTCTGTTTAAAGTTTAAACCTGAGTTTTGTGATGTGTGAAAAACTTTTATCACGATAGGTTTTCGAGAGACTTAATACTAAAAAAGAACATGAAGCTATCTTCATATTTTGAAATCAGATTTAATTTAATGGGAACGGGTGTTCAAACTAAGATAAAATGGAGGGTAATGATACTTAAGAGGGACGAGGAGAGTTGATTTCGGCTCCAATATTGGTCCTATTGTCCCTGAGTGCTGTTCTTGAATAAATTCGTGTCTGGTAAGGGACATAATTAGTAACAGAGAGAGAAAACGATGCAAGAGTTATTGGGGCAGTCTATTTAGATTTAAACTAGGACAAGAGATTCACCAGGCCCTTTGAATAAATGTAAAAACGACATGCAGAGCATATCACTTCTTCCAAAATGCATGAAGTTCAGAGAAACAAGAAAAAAATATTGAATCTTTGAATCAAAAAACTTTTAATTCAAATATAATTAACATTCGATTTTTGATGAATTTTTAAACATTGCCCTCATATAAGTACTAGATTTATTGGAGTACTCACTCTAAAGGGAGGTTTAAAACAAAAAACAGTGAACAGTGATAGTTTTAGAAAACATCTCTACAATGCCAATTGCATATGGTAATGAGTCTGAGCCTGAGACTGATTAACCCTCGGATTAGTGGTAGGGCCCCTGTGAACCTTTTTGGTTTTTTATTGAAAACTGCTTATATTTCGGCCAAGGTAAGGTACCCTGGACCGACAATGTATTCCAAGAATATATTATTATGCTTCGTTTAAAGCCATTTTCAAAGCGATTCGTGAATTGGTTCAGATTTTATGGCGGTTTTTATGTGTGGATTAGTGATAAGGTCCGCTGGGATCTTTCATAACACTGTGCGATACCAAAAATATAAATGCAAATCTTTCAAAGGTTTCTAATAGCACTAGGCCCACTTAATAATATTGCCAATGCGTTTTGCTACTATTGGGTCAAATAAGCAATTTTTTCAAGATCAAAGTCTACAATAGAAGTCATAAATATAAATTCGCTTAACTTGTAAACCACAAGTAATTTCGTATTGATGTTTTCGGCAAAATTGGGTCTCTAAAACAGGTCTACAATATTGCAGAGCGCTCTAGCTGCAAAAAGTTATCACAAGGTATGCAATTTGAGACTAAATGCAAATTTGTTTAAGTGTAAACAATATATATGTTTTTCTTTTACCTGGCTTCAATTTTGCGGAATATAGGTAACCCCTAAAAATCAACTTAAACCGGTCAATTATTCCCAAAAAGTATAAAATGAAGAAATATTCATCAGGAACCACGCAGGGTCTTTAGATATTATTTGATTTCCTGCATTTATTCATTTTGGCAATTGGCAAAAAAAAAAAAAAATATTGCAAGCCGGACCACGAACTCTCGCATAACACGTTTTCCTCACATTAGAAATGCTATGATATGACAAACAGCTAGCACAAGGACATGTACCACGATTTGAAGAACGGTCCAATAGACCTTCATGCTATTTGTGTAGTGAGCAGAACAATCATCAACGAAAAACCAGAGCTTTCTGCTGTAATTGTGAAAAAGCGATTTGTATTAAACATTCAAAACAATTTGCATAGGTTGAATACTTGTACTTCAGCTCCAAGTATAGAGCAACAAGAATAAAAATTTTTTTTTAAATCTGATTTTTTTTAATAAAATAATGTATTAACACAATGAACAAACAAAAATATTCGTCTTTTTATTGATAATTCAATTGTACCCAATGATTTGAGTGCTTAAAATGAGCACCCCGCTTTAGCATGATTGGATAAATGCCGTCGGGTCCAGGCGACTTAAAGTCATCGAATGTCGAAAAGGCAAACCTTAATGTCTCTTCGGTGACTATCATAGAAGCTATAAACCAGTCGAGCCTTCTGGTACTGGAGCCAACCTGACCAGGAGTATTGACAGCGCTCTGAGGAGCAGCTACCTTGCAACCAGGGAAGTGCGTTCCAAGGAGTACGTCATTACATTAACTTCTGATCTAGAGTTGGTGTAAGAGCCATCGGGCTTCAGAAGTGAGTCCAGCTTAGCCGTCCGGTCCCTTTGAAGAACTTCGCATAGCCTTGCCGAACCCTTCTGAACTACCATTTCACTACAAAAATTTCTATAAAAGTCCAGTTTTAAATATTTTTCCTTCTTCTTATAGTCCTTTTGCAGCACGGTAGGCAGTCTAGTCCGCTTCCAACCGAGATTTAAGGGCTCGATTCAGAAGCTTCCTGGAGTTTTTCCGAAGTTTCGAAAGCGCAGCGTTCGACCAAGGGACCGCCTTACTTTGTCTACTCCTACGTTCCGGGCACACCATCTCATAGCAATCAACCAAAATTCGCCCTAATGTATTAGAGGCTTTCTCGATTGACTATATTGTCCAGAGTTTAGGAACGACGCGAATTCTTTCTTCGATCAGCTCACCGAATCCTGTACAATCCGCTTTTCGAGGATTTCGGCCGGCAGGAACCGATTCTAGCTCAGCTGCAAGCCGAAACTCTATGTAACGGTGGTTCGAAAGGGAGTCATCTCTGAGAACTCGCCATCCGGTGACTTTGATAGTGTCAGATCAATCACCTCCTGTCTCCTACTACAAACAAAAGTCGGGCTGGTGCCAACATTTTGAATTACCAGTCAGGATGACAGAATGAAATCCAACTGCTTATTCCCCCCGAAGTTACACTTGGTGCTCCCCCAGATAGTGTTCTGAGCATTGGCGACACAGCCCACTATTTGTCCTAAGCCATTTGATTCCGCGTATCGTACCACTTCCATCAACTCCCTCGTAGGAGGGGGCATAATAGAATCGTAGAGAAGGTAAGCCGAAACAACAATAGTCTCCACCACACCTCCCCCATAACTGTACTTTATTTTAACTGCAACGAGGTCTTGACAGCAAAATTGTCTTAACGGCGTGCTGTCAACCGCTTTGGGCACAATCATGAAAGAACGCGGACGAATTATTCCTCACAATAAAGGACGGAACCCCACTTAACTCCTCCCAGTCCGCATACTCGTCTGTCTAGAGCTATAGTTTCTCATAGAACAATATTAAGTCCCTCAAGTTTTTAACTAGTTCTTTGACTGTCTTTTAAATTTTGAAGTTCGGAAAGAAATGCAACAGGGGGAAGTCCCTAAAGTGGAAATAATTTACCAAAAGTAACACACATTTCTCGACTTTAATTGTATTTTAAATTGAACAAATATTTGAGCTATAACAAAAGTTCAAAAACATATTATTAAACTTATCAGTAAAATACTTATTTATCCCCATATATATAAACATGCATAGATATATAATTTATAATACACATAAACAAAACAGCAATAAAACGCACAATTGAAGTCAAACAACAATTTAGGTAAGGAAACGATAAGAAAAAACAAAAAAAAAAAAGCACTTAACCGCAAAAAAGTAAAAACAAAACAGTATGTTGACAGTTGGCATTTAAAAAAAGTATGTAGGTATATGATAATAAAAAGAGGCATGAAAAAATGCATTCATATATGCATATGTATTTATAACACCTTCCTTCATAGAGGGTGAAGTGAAAGAGCTTGGGGGAAGTGAAGCCAATAGCTAGAGTAGAAATATGGAAAATTACTGTACATATGTCACAGAAAGCGACAAAACGAGTGTGATAGCATGTGCCAAGCGTGTGGAGGAAGGAAGCTCACACACACACATAGCTCACATATGTTGCACATGCCACAAGAAGGGTGTTTTTTATGTCCATGATTGTGGTGCATGCAGAGTTAAAGTATGCTACAAGAAAAAACATCTACATATATTTGTTTGTGAGTAACCACAAAAAAAAAAAAAATTTTAAATAAAGTAATAAAAATGGAATAAAACCATAAACAATAAGGCATAAAATCATATTTTATTTGTACCCTACAATCAATCATAGATTTTTATTTGGTACTATGTAATTAATTAGAAGCTCCTATAGCATAAATTATGGGCTCCAACGGGTAATTTTAAATGCAACTATCAAAAAGCCTGATCTGGATAACAAAGAAAATTTTCGTCTTACCAGAGGAACCAGGTCATACGATATTGCTGCAAATTGCAAAGCCGATAAGCTAGCAAGAATTGGTGCAACATAGAAAACAGAGATCAGAAATCAGATATCAAAAACCAGCAACCAGAAATCAAGGACCAACAACCAGAAATTAGAGCCCAAATACTAGTAAGCAAAGATCAGAAGTCAGACTCTCAAAAAAATAGAACCCAAAATAAAAAAACCAATAAGCAGAAATCAAAAATGAGAGACCAGAAATCAAAGATTACAAACCAGAGACCAGAAACCAGTCTCTGTTCAGTGGTATCAGAAAAAAGAGACAAGCAACTTGAAAGGTCAGAAAATAGAGATCAGAAGCCAGGGACCAGTCAGTAGATACAGATATAAGAAGTCTTAGAATAGAAAACAGAAGCTGAAAATAAAAACTCAAAGGCCAGAAACCTGAAGCCAGATATCATAGGCGAACAATCAGAAGAGATTCAGAAGTTAGAGAATATATTAGAGAAACCAAAAATTCAGTAAACAGAGACCGGAAATGAGATATCAGGAAACAAAGAAAAGAAGCGAAAGACCACATCCAAAGATCCAGAAACCACAGATGAAACCGAAAACTAGAGGCTAGAAGCAAGAGACTAATATCAGAAATAGAATTTCGGGAACCAGATACCAGAGACGAAATTGAACAAGGCCAGAAACCTGAAGCCAAATATCATAGGCCAACAACCAGATATCTGAAGAGATTCAGAAGTCAGAGAACAGATTAGAGAAATCAAAAATCCAATAAAAACAGAGCAAGAGACTAATATCAGAAACGAAATTTAACAATGGTGAGAAATGCATATACTAAGTCAGGTCCGTGCACAGGACTTTCACATGGCCCTCCATTGTGAGATTTTAATATAAACATTGCCAATTGATTATGTCTGTCAGCAAATGATTTTTAACTTGTCTTGTTGTGGAGGAAGAAGAACTACTATTTATTACTATTGTCTAGCACTTGCTAAAGAAAAAAAGCTAGTGTCGGTCATCAGCACCTTAGTTAACCTTCACACACCAGAAATTTAGCAGAAGTGTGAAAACAGTACATGTGGTAATACAATGAACCGACTTTAATGGGACTAAGTAAGACTTCAATAAATGTACAACTCAACTACTTCAGTCTAACATAACCTTTGATTTGAAAACATTAGTGTTACGGAACAGCATACAGAGAAAAGAACAGAGAGAAAAAGGTGCACAGAAGAAATGTTTGTTGACTACCCAGAATTGGCATCTGTGTTGTTGACGTTATACCTTACACTTCAACCTATTCCCTTTAGCCGATTTTCTGGTACTCTTGAAATAAATGATAAATGAAAAGTGTAGCGCATCTACAAGCCAGTCATTATTTTATATAAAACTTTCAAATTCATTATTGAATTATATGGTTTGCCGAAATAAAGAAACTCAATATTCAATTTTCTCTCAATTTCTCGTTTTGTTATAATTATGTATATTCATTAATTTTGAAATTGAATTGATAACACTGCACAACAGAATTTACCAAAAAAAAAAGCTCAAGAGTTTTGAAAGTGGACCTTATAGAATTCAAGTACGCTAAACGTACTCTCTCCTTTTCTATGGTGCTTCGTGGTGGACTCCCTTTTTAATAATTTGCAAAGTTTTGGAGTTCACATCCAAGCGTATGCTGACGATGTGTGCATCAAAATGCATGAAGTCTTGGGCAAGATCGAGGTTTGGTGCGATCTGCAGGGTCTTTCAGTGAATCCTGGTAAAAGCACCTTAGTGCTCTTTACCAGGAAACGCCTGTTACTACCAACAATGAAGGGAGTAACACTGCAGTTGTCTTCTGAAGTTAAATATTTAGTGGTAACCTTAGATTGCACACTGTTATGGAAGACGCACGTCGAGCTGAAGGTCTCGCGTGCACTAAAGGTTTTCTGGCAGTGCAGGCGAGTTTTCGGCAAGACTTGGGGTCTGAATCCAGCTCTGGTATACTGAGTATCCGTTGCTCTTGTGAGACCTATTGCCACGTATGCATATGTATAATGGAGACCAACTTTGATTAAATCCACAGTATCCTCTCTGACCAGGCTTCAGAGAAGTGTGTGCCTGGTTATCACTGGCGCAATGTGTACTACATCTGGTGATGCCCTCAATGCCTTACTTGACTTGCTTCCTCTGGATCTTCAAATCCGTAAAGAAGCGATGAGAGCGGCCTGCAGACTCCGGTAAAATTCAGTCTGGCATGTCGAGGCGAATGTAGGGCACAGTATGATATACCACCAGTTGTCGGTACATTGCTCACTATTCTTGATGCCCGTGGACAATCATGTATCTTGCATCCACTTCGGAAGAAGATATGAAGTCAGGTGCCCGAAACGTGATCAATGGTTAAGTTCAGAAGTCGTACTCCGCGGTCTTCGTCATGTCTTCTATACCGACGGATCCAAAACCTCAAACGGTACTGGATCCGGTTGGTACTTGGACGATGAGACCAAGTACTCGTCTTCCTGATGGAGGTTTTCGCTATCCTAGACGTGGTCAGCTGGATAATTGAGAAGAGATGGGAAGTGCTTAGGTATCTGCAGTGATAGCCAAGCTGCACTGAAGACCCTTGCTAACCCTGTCAGCTCTTCAAAATTGGTCAACGAGTGTAAGGCAAAACTAAATAATGTTGCAAAACACAACAAGTTATGCCTTATATGGGTTCCAGGACACTGTGGTATTGCAGGGAATGAACTAGCTGATAAACTAGCTAATGAAGGCTCTGCAATTACACCGTAGGGTCCAGAACCTTTTCTTGTCGTAAGTTCTGGGGAGATCATGCGTTGGATCAACGATGTTTTGGGTTCTATCCATAGAGAAAGATGGTTCGAGCTTGACTCCGGCAGAAATCTGCAGAAAGTGCTTCGTGAGACAACTTAACAGGAAATCAGCGAAATTTCTTCTTAAACTGAGAAGAAAGGACCTGAGATTACAGGTGGGTGTCATCAGAGGGCACGACACATGTGGTCAGCATCTGACTAACATGGGCGTCATTACCGATCCAATTTGCCAATCGTGTCTTGAGGACGGAGATACTACGGAGCATTATTTTTGCAGCTGTCCGGCGTTCGCGAGAATCAGATTAAGGCTGTTGGGTAGTGATGTCTTGAGTATGAATAATGTCCATACTCTTTCTCTTCCTGAGCTTCTAAGGTTCATGAATGAAACAAAGAAGTTCGAGGTTGAGAGACCCTAGACCTTTCTTCTTCCCATTTATCCCCACATAACTTTCCTGCCTCTCTACTCTCTTCTATTGTTTCTAGCCTTGGGTATAGCACAATGGTCCTCGTTGACTGAGTGCTTTAGTTAAGTCCAGCTCACCCGCAAATCTAAACGCTAAACATGACGGCGTTTTCAGTTTTTCTCTATAATTTCTTCTAATGTTTAATTTTTTTTTATAACGGTTTAAAAAAATCGTATATGTATAAAAACACTGCACAATGAAATTGACCAAAAAGAAAAGCCCAAGAGTTTTGAAAGTGAATCTTATATAATTCTAGTACGCTGGCAATAATGGCGTTTTCAGTTTATCTCTATATTGTCTAATTATTTTATAACGAGTTGAATAAAAAAATCGTGCATAAAAAATATTGTTTGTAGATTTTATTTTGTGTAAAAATCTAAAAACAATTTTTTTATGTACGTTACTTTTTTAACCATTATAAAAAAAAAAATTAGACGTTATAGAGAAAAACTAAAAACGCCATCATATTTAGCGTACTCGAATTGTATAAGAGGCACTTTCAAAACTCTTGAGCTTTTTTGGCCGTTGTACAGTGTAATTGTTAGAATTAAATTTTCATTTAATTCTCTTTTGTCTACCAACTAGCACCCTTTACCCTACCACATCAACCATAAAAAAGAAAATACTACAATAAAAAAAAATTATTGACATTTATGGGATTTTCTACTTACATATTCCGTTTTACAAACTTTCAATGCCTGACAATTTGTCATTATTTATTACCTATTGTTGGATCTTTTTATTGCTATTGTTTGTAATGAGTAATTTAGATACGTAATTAGAGTTGTAAAACTTTATACAACGAAACCTGCTGGTAGGCCGAATATTTTATTTACAGTATTTTTATTTAAACAATTTAACAAAAACACTCAACACGAGTGCAAATTAATTGTTCACAATTCTCTGCATGGCGCGCTAGAATCACACATAAATCCTTTTTTTTTTTAATTTATTACTAAGTATGCAAAGTTAACACCTAAGTATTGGAAACCTAAAAAATAATCTCCAAAGTAATTTAATTTTAGAATTTATTGTAAAAATTTAATTTATGCATATATTTTTTTTTTTTAATAGTAGTAGTGAAATTAAAATTATCGCCGTTTTTAATCCTTTTTAAGCCAAACGACCATATCCATTTACGCATTATATGTAAATAGTATCCCTTCTCTGACATTTTTGCCATTTCTGTTTTATTTGTTTTATGTTTTCATTTGGCAACAAGTTTCTATTTTACAATTTATCTATCATGTTTTTATCGTTTTGCAATTGTTTATGGTTTGTATAAAATTTATTATGCTATTTCAATTTGGTTTTATAGGTATGTATATTTTTTGTTTTTGACATTTGTTTTCAATTATCTTTTTTTATTAAATGTTTGTTTGTTTATTTTTAATTTACATAAATAAAGTAATTTGAATACAGTTTATATTGAATACCAATTGGTTAAATCAAATGGTTTCAATTATCTTTAATAAGATTATAATACCAAATATCTTTATATATGTATATAATCATAGAGTTTTGTGTGTATGACATGGCGTAAATTCTGAACGACTGGACCGATTGAAGTCATATTTCCAGAATATATTTTCTTGGGCGGGAGGATGAAACATAGCTATTCATAATGGCTTTTAGGAAAGTGGGCGTGGCACCCCCATACAATCCTAATAGTTTTTTAGGTATATCTCAAGAATCATTTATAGCACAGTACAGAAATTTGGTACACAAACGAGAATTGACAATGCCATGCTACAACAAAAATATGAGTGGGATTGACAAAGAGGGTGTGGCACCTTCCATACAAACTGAATTCCCGTTATGAGATATCTTAGGAGGCATTTATGGTACGGTACTAAAATTTAAATTCTTTCAGTTTGTTGGGGGTGGCACCATGTTCTTTTTTATTTTCTACTACTAATTCTACTATTATTTTTTACTACTATTAAACTTATTTTTTTCTGCAAATTTTTATTATTTTCTACTACTTTTTCAAACAATATTTTCTACTACTATTTTAGTACTTTTTTCTACTACTTTTTTAATACATTTTTTCTACAATTTTTTTTTTTTTGATTTTGCACTAGTTTTTTACTACTATTTTTTCTACTACTGATTTTTATTATTATTTCTACCACTCTTTCTACTCCATTTTTACTATTTTTGTACTACTTTTTCTGCTACCTTTTTACTACTTTTTTACAACAATTTTAAATATTATTTTCTACTACTTTTTCACTGTTTTTTCTACCACTACTTTTTACTATTATTTCTACAACTATTTCCCTCTCCTTTTTACTATTTTTTACTACTATGTTTTACTATTTTTCTACAACTTTTTCTGTTGCTTTTTTACTACCATTTCTATCACTTTTTTACAACAAATGGTAATACTATTCCTTCTACTACTACGTTTTCCACTACTATTTCTACTGCTGTTTTCTACTACTTTTTTATTGTTTTTTTATTACTATTTTCTATTGCTTTGCCCATTCATTTTTTTAAATTACTTATTTCTACTAATTTATGAAATATCTCATGGAACTGCCTAGCTATGTCAAAATCCGATAGGTGGCGCTGTAACAAATTCTATAATTAATAGTTTTTGGCATTATATATAACTTCTAGAACGGTGTTTGACATTCTTCAGCAAATTAAATACTTTTAAAAATGCCAAGAATTTTTGCCAAATTCAAAGTACGTCCTTTAAGCTTGAATTGTCATTACCAAAGTTCAATTTTAAACACCAAGGCACTTCATTCAAATAAACTTCCATTTTCCTACTTCTTCGTATAAAGGACAGGACAACATCTTCCGGGTCAGCTAGTTTTTTTATAGAAAAACAATGATTGTCCAGTTTGTTTCCCCCAGTAATAAATAGAAAAACTTATTCAAATTACAGAGTAATTTCTAGTTCTAGTTCTGTTCTAGTGTAGTTTTGAAAATAACACTGTGGAACATTTTGAGGGATCCGATCATGCACCAGAGCAACTCTCAAAAAAACTGAAAGCAGACGCTCCTCTGAGCACAGGATGGTTTTTGGTTTGGTCGTAAGTTGTCATAATTTTGAGATATGACCTTGAGAACATAGTAATTTAACATATGCAGATATTTTTTATTAAGTACAGGAAATGAGGTAAAAAGTAGGTATCCGGGGGTTTTTGGGGTCAAGAAATCCATTTTTGATATTTATTTTTTTCTTCGATTGCCGCTAGAGGTCGCCACTGGAAATGTTTTTTTATGTTTTTGCATCCATTTTTGGTTAGGTTAGGTATCAGGGGGTTTCGGGGCCAAGAAATGCATTTTTGATATTTATACAAAAAAATCAAAAAATTTTTTTTTGTACAAATTGATGTTTTGGTGAAAAAAAATATGAAATGTAATTTTAATTTCTTTTTTCAATTTTAAAAATTTTGATGTCAATATAAAAAAATTGTGACGTAACAGAGCAAAACGGACCACGAATTCGGACTCAGTGACCCCCCATTACCCTAAGTGTATTTGTCCCGTCTCTGCTCGTTTTCAAAAGTTTCCATTTGTAGAACAGTGATATTACTTCCTGAATCGAGAAGGCTCTAGAAAGCGGAGACGCCCAAAGATCACGTGGGAACGCAGTCTACTGAAGGACATAGAGAAAACATGGAGTGCAGTGAAGGCACTAGCTAACAACCGAACACGCTGGAGATGCTTTGTAGAGGCCCTATGCACCACTAGGTGTTAAACGGAACTGATGATGATATTACTTCCGACTAAGTAATACGGTATTCAATGAAAAGTTGTTATGCAGAACAAATAGGAAATTTCTTAACATACGAATTACAAGTGGTCGTGGTGAAGCGATACTTTTCGTAAAAACGATGGCAGCATGTTGAGGAAAGAAGGGGTGTAAGTTTTTCATTCACAAGACTGAAATAATTGTCGAGAGGTGGGGAAAACGGGGGAGGGGTTATTCTCATGTCATGTAAGAAGTCTAAAAAATTTTATTGATTATCTAATATCATTGTTTCAAAGATATTTTCCTTGAAGTTCGTTTAAACCCGAAAAAATAGAAAACCTAAGGCGATCTCCATGGAAATACGAGAACTTATTTGAAAGTCTATTTTCTTAAAATTTATATGGGACTTTCTCTGTCAACGGGAGCCACCCCCTCCCCCTCTGTCCAAAATTGGGTAAAGTATTTTATGGCATGTTTGGACTCAAATGAAAGCTTACACATACTTTTAGCTTTACCCAGAAACAACGAGGTGAACTTAGTAGGTCTCTGTTTCCTTTGCGGTGCTTAATTAGAGTTTAAAAAAAATTATTAATGAAGAATAGTTTTTTTGGGAAGTTTTCTGATGACTTCGTGAACACGTGAGACACGAAAAACTGTTTTTTGAGATTTTTCATTTTTTGAGGTTAGGTACAACAAGTAATATTTCCCTTGAAAAATAATATTAGATTCATGTTCATTAACTGAAATTACACAAAAATAGGCTGTTCTCGTCGTTTTATGATGACTTGGGTAAGTGTAAGACCCGAAAAACAGTTTTTTTGGAGCTTTTTGAAGTTAGGGATAACACGTAACATTTCCCGTGGAAATTAATATTAGATTCATATCCAGCGAAAAAAAATATAAGAAAAAAAGGCTTTATCTATTCTTTTATGATGACTTGGGTAAGCGTACGCTTGATTAAACTATTCTTTCAAGATGAGGTGGTAGACTTGCAGCCTCCATATTGGTCCGCCATCATGCTAAATCAAAAAAGGCCTTGTTGCATTTGAAAATAAGCTTTCGTTTGAGCCCAAACATGCCCTGAAAAACCAATTTTGGATAGGGGAGGGGGTCTCCCGTTGTCAGAGAATGTTCCATATATATATTTATTATTCAAGCAGACAAATTTGACTCATACATCGAATGTGATGGCATAATTAACAACTCTACTAACTGTATTATTCAAAGTTTGATTTTAAGTATAATTTAAAATAAAAATATAATGAAAAAAATTACGCAAATTACGCAAAATAAACAAGCAATTAAAATGGCAATCACAACAGTGACCATTAAAAATGATGAATGTCAATATTTGAGTAAAACTAATTACAATTGTGTGAAAAACGCTGATTTATTTGTGCAAGAAAAACAGCAACAAAAATCCTAATTTTAATTATAACCAAATGTTAATTCTAATTTAGAAAATTTCTCATTTATTTATATAAATAATAAATAAACTTATGTCTGTGATTTTTCACAATAACGTAACTCAAATACATACATTCATAATTCTTTGATAGGTTCAATTATATTACATACAAACTAATATGGAATGTTAAAATTTATGAGACTTTTGGGATATAATTATTATTAAATAATAGTAAAAAAAAAAATTTTGAAAATCTAAATTGAAGCTGAAGAAAAGAAGAAAAACAAACCCATAAAACTTAATCAACAAAATTAAATTGAAATAAGCAATAAAATTTAAGTCATCCAAAAAAGTAAGTAAGAGAAAAACAAAAGTGTCAACCACTGAGTCACACTTTGACACAGCCGCACTGAACCAACCACATCATTAAAGAAAATCGAATTTTAAAACGTCAAAAAAAAAAAATAAAATAAATAGGAAAATTTCCTATATTTTTTCAATTAAAACTTCAATGCAAACACACTCCAAGTCACACCGCCCATGGATCATAAAAACAGAATTCCTATCAATCTCGTTCAAACAGTAAAATTACTTAGTAGGGGTCACTCAACCCCGCAACATTTGAAATTAATCTATCTGATGCATTCTGTTGCTTTCTATTCTTCTTGTTTGAGTGTCAATTACGTCTCTAGAGAGTGAGAGTGACTTTTATGATGGTCAGGCACTAATTAAATTAAATCAATGCTTTTTTTCCATCAAACTTTATTGAAATATTTTCATTTTCATTTGACAAATAATAATAAAAACTTGAAAACATAATAAAAAGAATATATAAAAATATGGAGACGATAAAGAAGGAGAGAAAAGGAAAAGTCAAAAGTTTTTATTATATTTTCAAAATGATTTAATACTTGAATGCAAGTTTACTCAATCAAAATGCCATAAAAAGTGTGCAGCAAAAGAAAACATAAAATTTACATACAAAATTTTTCAATTACAGCACAAAACAAATTACATTCAAATTCTGAAACAGTTTATGTAAATTTTTACATAAATACACATAAGTGAAGTTATAGTTTGTTTCTTTGGAAGCGAATGTTTCTTTTTTTTTTTACAAATGTTATTATAATTCTTAGTACTGGCATTTTATGCTTTTTTTAATTTTTCATGCCTTTTTCAATAATATTTGTCCGGTTTGTTTTTGCGCCCATCATTTAAAGAAATTATGTGTATGCAAATAAATTTCCATAGAAATACAACAAAGAAAGTTTTACTAGAAAAATGTTACAAGATATTCATAACCAAAAAAATAGTCCTATTACCATTGTACTTACTAGTAAAAAAAAAAGGTAGGTAATTATATCGTAAAGCATTTTACTGCATTCTGCATTTGTTTTCAAATTCTACTAAAAGTATATAACTAAATAGTTATCGAGAAAAACAAAATCATAAAAAAAGAAGAAAATAGTTAAAGTATTGTATGTATTAAATAAAAAAACTTTGACAATTACATGAAAACATGCAAAATGCGCATAAATTACAACACGTGAAATTAACGTAACGTAGTAAGTAGTAGCAGTAAAAAAGTAGTAGTAGCTGTAGTATTAAAAGCAACAAACAGTAGCATAAAAAGTGGTAGTGGTATATTGCTAGTTTATGGTCAGTGAGTGTATGACGTTAAGGTGAGTGTATGTATGTAATTATCTGATAAGCAAATATATAATAGCAAGTACTTAGGTTTAGTACTTCTGTTTTTTTTTTATAGTTGTTAGTTGTTGGTGAAACTATTATCATGGAGGTCAATATATGCAGCAGTTAATGTGTAAGAAGAAGAAAAGCATTTCTCTTTTCTTTTTTTCTGAAATTTTTGACCCAAATGTGCTTAGTTGATATAGTGATTACGAAAAACAAAAAACGGTTTAGAGCTTTACAATTCTTTTGTTTCAAGAGAAAGAAAATTCTTTGAATTCTAAGAGATTTTAGTAAATTTTTAGTTTTGTTTATTTGAAAAAAAATCGATAAATTTATTTTCTGAACCACCACCTTGTTTTTGCTTTTCAGATTAGGCCAAACTTGACTGATATTCATATAAAAAAAATTCAAGAAAACCTTTAAAAAAAAAAAAAAAAAATTTCGGAAAACATTGTAAAATGCTTCTAATAAGCCGTTACGAGAGAAGTGACCCAAATTTTATACGTAATGGCTTATTAGAAGCATTTTACAATGTTTTCCGAAAATGTTGTTTTCGGTTTTTGGAATTGAACTAGAAGGAAATCAATTACTTTTTAGGAATCATTCCAACTAAATTGGAATTTAATTCCAAGTAAATAATTGATTACACTTTACTATTAAATTCCTTTCTATTCAATTACATTTTCAATTCCTTTAAGGAATTGATATATTTTTAATTACAAAATACAATTCCTTGTAATGGAATCGAAAAATTTTCAATTCCATTACCTAGGAATTACCAATTACAGTTCCATGTAATAGAATTGAAAGTTTTATCAATTCCATTACTAAGGAATTGAAAACATTAAAGTACCAATTACAATTCCTTGTAATTGGAATGTAGACGGAATTTAATTTCTAAAGGAATCATTTCTACCCAACTCTGTATGCAACAGATGATAATCTTTTCCAATATTATAATACATTGAAGAGATTGCGGCGAGAAATTTTTGAGTATCAACAAATTTTTAGAGCGAGAAGCTGTCTGAGCTCCTAATCCGGTTCGATGCCCAGCTAAAGGAATTTACTGCCTAAAAATATTCATGTTTAACAATAAGTTACAGTTGACTTACCGAGAGAAAACAAAAGTAGTAAATCTGACGTTGTCTATTACCTTTGATTATGTAAAATATTGGAGCGAATCTCCATGTAACGGCATCCAGTTTGTAAGAACCCGAAATTCGGATCAATTTCGACCCCACAATTGTTATTATTGTATACATATTTTTACATTGAAATAATTAAATATTGAATTTATAAAAACATAATTACATATTTAACTCTAACAATACAATAAGCAAACGGAAACAGTACGGGACACCTACAGAAAGAATAAGTATAAAAGGACATGCATTACACAGAAGAAGGCACTTAGACTTAGACTGTGGCACAGGTCATTTCTTCTTCTCTTTGTTAGATTATATGAAATACTCATTACGGTTGCGTCAGCACGGAAGGATAAGGCTTAGACATTGGTAACTAATATCAAACGAAGCGACAGCACGTTTGATTCCTCATTAATTCTCAGAAATTGGTGAGGTATTTATTGGACCTTGCGAGTGAGACATCACACCAAGGTATAAAAAGATCAGGTATTTATTAAACACCAGGGTGTGCGACAGCCTCACCGGTGTAGTACAAACAAAGTTGCCACTGACCATACAGCAAACGACAAAGACTTAGCCATCGTGTCACGGGGACACGCATCGTAAATACAGGAACAGGAACGAGCGGCAACGAAGCCACGAAGCCAGTAAGAAACCCGAGCGCCAAGAAAGGCAAACAAAGTGAAACGAGCACCCACGAAGGCGCACGAACAAACAATATACGAGGTACCAAGAATAAAAATACTAACGAATCAAGTGTAAATTAAAACAACAGTGAAGAATTTCAATAAACAAGTGGACATAGAAAATCGAAACAAATTATCGTGAGTTATTATTTACGCACCCTGGTTACTCGCTGAGTATACCCTGACTAAAAGAAAAGGAACCAGAAAGGTTCGTTACAAGTTCTTACGCCTTCTAAAAATTTATCCAAATAAAACAATTGGAGAGAAAGCTTTGTTTCCTTTTTTCAGGCAAATTTGATTTCTATCAGGAAATTTTTGTGGTCTTTGCTTTTTTTGACGGCGGAATACCCGCGACAAGAAAAGAGCAAATAGTCAAAAATCCAACGCGTCCACAACTACATAATTTTTCGTGACATATGCAATTGACTGAGCAACAAAATCCTGTCTTAGAAACGTTTGTAACTAAAAGCAACAATTAGTTCTTGATGGAGGAAAAATTAAAGCGAGACATTTCTAAATATCGAATATAACCTTTGGATAAGTGATCTAGTTAAAATTTAATTTTATAATCGTTGCTGTAATATGAGAGTTGTGAACGACACCGCTGAACGGGCATCGGTTTGATTACAAAAATATAGCCAGCCGCTTTCCAAGGAACCGGAACAAAAACAGTTCATTGCTTTGATTTGTAGCAAACTATAGAAAAGAGCATCCTGTATCGTCAAAAGAAGCTCTTCTCTCATAAATATTAATTTTTCATACTAAGTATATGTACCTATATATTAACTAAATGCCTATGTGAAAACAAATTTACGTGGAGCGACCTTCAAACATGTTTTTTTTCACAAAATTATGATTTATGTATAATAGCATGAAAATAAACTTGTGGAGAAAAGATTTTTACACTTTTATTTTTTTGGGCCAAAGCTTTAGAAAATAGAAAGAGGAAGAGTGCAAAGGCTTCAAAAAAAAAATCGCATTTCTGTTGCACTCTAACAAAACCAGTAAGAAACGTTATTCGGCTACATACAATTAAGCAGAGACGCGACTTCTCGCAGTTTTGTCTTATGTGCTTTAGTGAGAGGCTTGATTGCATTTATACATTAGATGGCTTATTTTGCTAAAGTATTTCTGATCATTGTGACAGCAAAATATGAAAATAGGGTGCTAAAAACCAATTAAAATGAAAAAAAAATTTAAATTTGTGAAAACTGGATGCGCTACTCCGAAAACCGTGATTTTTAAGGATGTTTTACAATAGGTTTGGGATTTTGTATGGAAAAAGCATTTAACTTGCATATAAAAGATTTTCAGATATCCATATCTATGTAAAAAATGCCGCTAAAGCGAATGGCGTTGAATGAAGTTTTTTGATACAACTGAACCCTAAGCCACCCCTAGCGCCTAAAGTGACCATTTAGCACTTTTTTTTACGAATTTTTTAATTCACCCGTTAGGATTTTGAATATAGCGGTAATTTTTTTAAAATTAAAGTAAGTACGATTGTAAGTTATTTAATTTAGTTTATTTAAAGTTTTTAAAATTTTTCAAATCGAGTTATATTTGAACTAGTAAATTAACTTTTAGTGAACCCATGTCGAGTATAATCAAGTTCACCTTTGACAAATGTCAAAAATCCCAAACCTATTGTAAAACATCCTTAAAAATCACGGTCCACGCGCATCCAGTTTTCACAAATCTAATCTTTTTTTTTTCATTTTAATTGGTTTTTAGCACCCTATTTTCATATTCTGCTGTCACAATGAAGATCTGAAATACTTTAGCAAAATGTATGGAGCAAATAAGCCATCTAATATACATGTACTAAGTCGTGTTTGTGCCGATAAGTGTAGAGAGTATCAACAGAGGAAAACCAACAACAAAATAGAGAGAAGAAACTTCAAACAGAATGTTTTATAAATGTTTTCTAACAATTTTCTAATAAACAACATAGTTTCACTTCTACTGCGAGTGCTTGCAGACACATAAGATTTCCAATGACATTACTAAGTATCAGTTTCAATAAAACGAATCTCTTAGAGACTCATTCTTGAAATACTTTCATTGATATGAAATCTTAATCTGATATTACATATTTAATACCAGACTCAATCACCTCGCTGTTCAGAACCGGCATTAATTAAATTGTGGGTCCAACCATGTGGTATCAAAATAGGCCTTAGTGTGTCCCCTAGACAGCTACTCCAACTTAACCTGAAAAATATTCAAGATTAGGCTTTAAGCGTGTAAATTCTGAAAAAAAATTATCGAGATAAAGCAGGATGAGGGAAATTAACTTTACTTTTTTTCAGCTTACAACGCATTGCAAATTGGGCAAAAAATCGACTTTGGGATTCTACTTCCTGCTTAATCTTGAATTGGGTAAGATTTTTAATATTCAACGATTCAGATATTCCGTCATCGTTTGTAAAGCTTGACCTAAAACTATGCTATTCTATACATTATGAACAGAATTTGGGGCAATGTTTACTGTTATATTAAAAACTTGCAGCAATTTACAGCAGAATTATCTCTGAAACAATCTATAGTAATTACAACAAAGTTATGTAGTTATTGTACATATGCCTACATGTTATTTACTATTTTTAACAGATTTTTCATTAATATTTTGGGTGTGTTTTTCATTTTTTCTCTTTGGCTTTTTTTTTTACAAAAACTTTTCTTTGCATATTTATACATACAAAAATGTAGGTACAATTTTTATAAATATAAATTATAATAATTCTGTTTTTCTTTGATATTTTTACTGTTGTTACGTATTCATAAATTATAATGGTATTAAAAGGTATTTCATACCATGACGCATGTACATCAAATTTATGCTCCCCTCACGTCACATCCTTTATCAAAATGCTGTCATTGTTTATATTGTTGTTGGTGAAGTTGTTGTTGCTGCTGCTTTTGATATTGTGCTGACAATTCGTGCTGCTCGCAATTAAGTTGATTTAATCATACTTTCCATTCATTCATATATGAATGAATACATACATACATACATACATACATACGATACGTGTACATGTATCCTGAAGTTGTAGGTGTATATGAGTAGATATGATACGTTCATGTATATCCTTTTGTATGCGTGTGCGCTTTAATTTTTCGGCGCCCTATTATCCTTTTTATTTTAGTTGTTTTTGTTGCTGTTGGCGTTGATGATGTTGGCATGTCAGACTTGGTCGTTATGTGTGTGTATGTATGTGTGTCCAAAATGGGTTTCAATTAAGTTGCGTGAATTTATTAATTTCATAACATTTTCTTTTTATTTTTTTTTCTTTATGTGTGCTTGTTGTTTTTATTATTTGTTATATATTTATATTTGGGTATAATTTTATTCCTTTTTCCTTTTGTTATTGTGAATTCCAACACATACCATAAAAATTGTAATGAATTAATTTGATAAAATTATCATGTAAGAACATAAATATATTGTATGGAAAAGGGAAAAGTTGTACTCTTAATTATGTAAGTACTGATTAATTCTTAATTATCTACTGATTTCTATTCATAGATTTCTTTATTTTTAACCACTTATGTATTTCATTTTGGTATTTTCATGCACGAAACCTTTGAAGCTTTGTTATATAGAATATAGAAAATAAGTACTTGGGTTTATTTATATATTGGTAATAGCTGACCCGGCAGACGTTGTTCTGCCCTTTCTACGAAGAAGCGGGAAAATTGAAGTTTATTTCAATGAAGAAGAATGAAGTTTCTTGGTGTTTGAAACTGAACATTGGTAATGACAATTCAAGCTTAAAGGACGTTCATTGAATTTGGTAAGAATTCTAGAAAGTTTTAGAAAATGAGGCTTCAAAATTGGCATTTTTGAAGAATATCAAAGAACGTGCTAGAAGTTATATCTAATTCCAAAAACTATTTAAAAATATGGACCCATTGGCTATTTATTATGAAAATAGAATTTATTCTAGAATTTGTTATAGCGCCACCTATCGGATTTTGACATAGCTAGGAAGGTTTTTAAGATATTTCATAAATTTATAGAAATAATAGTAAAAAATAATAATAATAAAAAATAGAAGTAGAAAATAACAATAAATTATAGAAAAATGTAGTAAAAAAGTGGTAAAAAGTATAAGTAGATAAAGTACTAAAAAAATTAGACGAATATAAGAAGAAAATGTTGGAAAAAATAAATTAAAATAGTAGTAGAAAATAGAAGTAGTGCTCTAATCCAACGAACTGAGAGAATTTTTAAATCCGGTATTGACAAATAATACTTCCATTCTAAGATATTCCGTAATGAAAATTCAGGGTATATGGAAGGTGTCACACCCAATTTGTCAACCCACCCATATTTTTGTTGTAGCATGGTATTGTTAATTCACGTTCTTGTACCAAATTTCTGTACTGTGCTATAAATGATTCTTGAGATATACCCAAAAATATATTACGACTAATTTTTTTATGGTTCAGTTGAATTATAGAAACAATATTTCAGGACGCTCTATATTCATATCAAATACCATTCTTGAAATTATTTAAAATTTTGAACCAATTTCATATTTATTATAAATATAGAATTTTTTACAGCGCCGCCTATCAGATTTTAAGATAGCTAGGCAGGGTCTTAAGATATTTCATAAAGTAGTAGAAATAATAGTAGAAAAGGGAATGGAAAAAGTAGTAGAAAATAGCAGCAAAAAGTAGAAGAAAATAGTAGTAGAAAAGGTAATAGGAAAAAGAATAGAAAATAGTACTAAAAATTGTTGTAAAGAAGTAGTAAAAAGGTAGCAGAAAAAGTAGTAGAAAAATAGTTAAACATAGTAGTAAAAAAATAGTAAAAATGGAGTAGAAAGAGTGGTAGAAATAATAGTAAAATATAGTAGAAGAAAAAACTGTACAAAAGTAGTAAAAAATAGTAGTAGAAAAAACTGTAAAAAATAGTAGTAGAAAAAACTGTAAAAAAGTAGTAAAAAATAGTAGTAGAAAAAACTGTAAAAAAGTAGTAAAAAATAGTAGTAGAAAAAACTAAAAAAGTAGTAAAAAATAGAAGTGAAAAATAATAGAAAGTAGTAGTAGAAAATAAGAAAAAATGTATTAAAAAAGTAGTAGAAAAAAAGTACTAATAAAGTAGTAAAAAATATTGGTTGAAAAAGTAGTAGAAAATAAGAAAAATTTTCAGAAAAAAAAAGTTTAAAAGTAGTAAAAAATAGTAGTAGAATTAGCACTAGAAAATAAAAGTGAAGCATGGTGCAACACACACTAATTCAACAAACAGAAAGATTTAAATTCTAGTACCGTACCATAAATGCCTCCTAAAAGATGTCTTATAATGGAAATTCAGGGTATATGGAAGGTGCCACACCCCCTTTGTCAATCCCACCTATATTTTTAATGTAGCATGGCATTGACCATTCTCGTTATTGTACTGAATTTCTGTACTGGTCTATAATTGATTCTTGAGATATACCCAAAAAACTATTAGGATTGTATGGGAGGTGCCACGCTCACTTTCCTAAAAGTCATTATGAATAGCTATGTTTCACCCTCCCGCCCAAAAAAATATATTCTGGAAATATGACTTCAATCGGTCTAGTCGATCTGCAGTTACACGATGTCATACGCACAAAACGCTACGATTATATATATAAATTACTGACTACGATTCTTATTCGTTTCCTATTTTAATACTTTAGATTTTTAATCGGTTTCACTGGTGTAGATTGCAATCACTTTCTCTTTAAATAGTCCTTTGAATCCGCTTGGGGCATTTACATAGAATTTTCTCTACTTATTTCGTAGTTTGGTTGATTTTTTCTTCTTTTTTTTAGAGGTCAATGAGCAATAGCTTTATGTAGTTCAGCAAAAAAAAGTTTTCTTTTTTTTCTAAATCATAGTTTAGGCATAGTCCTTCAATTTTTTTGTGTTTGTTGTTAGGTGTCATCCAAAGTTTCTCCTCAAAAGCAATTGCACTACATTTATCATTCTCAGACAGGTTTTATTTCTTCGTTTCTTGTGTCACATTGTCTGTGGCTATATAATTCTTAAAATATAGCATATACAGTAGTTGAAGCTTTTCCGTGATGATGATGGTTATTTTCTAGGTATTTCAGGCATACAAAAATACTGATTTTTAGTACTGGATTCAAAAAAAATTTAAATTTACATATGTGAAGGAAGAACAGATTAAAGTTCCCTATTAGTAAGTACATTCCAAAAACGAAACTCTAATAAAACATCGTTTTGCCAAATGGTCATTTGAGCTTACATTTACTTACATCATTTCAATGAGTGATAAAATTCTGAAAAAATGAAGAAGACTCGTGTTATCTGAAACTACTTACAAATATATCAAAGATCCCTAAAGAAACTATAGATCATTCAGCTCGATAAGAAGAAAAAGTCTACAAAAGTACAAAATAAATAAAGGAGAATAACGTTCGTTGGGATTATTTACAATATTTCATAACAAAATTCAAAAAAATGAAGTATTTCTAGGGAGAAATAAATATACCAACGAAACAAATAAAAGATAACTACCTCTACATATATATGGGGCATTCTCTGTCAATGGGAGAACCCCCCCCCCCCCCTGTCCAAAATTGGTTAAGGTATTTTAGGGTTTGAGTTCAAAGGTTTGAGTTCAAATGAAAGCTTATTATCTCTAGTTTCGAATGCAACAAGGCTTTTTTTGATTTTGCATGATGGCGGGCCAATGTGGCGGCTGCAAGTCTCACCTTAAAATAATAGTTTTATCAAGCGTACGCTTACCCAAGTCATCATAAACAGATAAAGCCTTTCTTCGTATATTTTTGTTCGCTGAATATGAATCTAATATTATTTTTCACGGGGAATGTTACGTGTTGCCCCTAACCTCAAAAAGGTTCAAAAAGGCTGTTTTTCGGGTCTTACGCCTACCACAGCCATCATAAAACGACGGGAAAAGCTTATCTTTGTGTAGTTTCAGCTGATGAACATGAATCTAATATTATTTTCCACTGAAAATATTACATGTCGTCCCTAACCTCAAAAAATGAAAAATCCCAAAAAACTTTTTTTTGTGTCTCATGTGTCCCAAGTCATCAGAAAACTTCCCAAATGACTTATTTTTCAATTTTTATTCCTTAACTTGGCTGTAACATACTTTTAGCGTTACCCAGAAACAACGACGTGAACTTAGTAAGTCTCTGTTTTCTTTGCGGTGTTTTATTAGAGTGAAAACAAAATTAATAATGAAGAATTAGTTTTTAACATGCCCTAAAAAACCTTAACCAGCTTTGAACAGGAGGGGAGGGGGTCTCCCATTGACAGAGAATGTCCCATATATATTTTTTGGTATTACTTATCGGGGCTAAAAATAAATCTACCAAACTACGAAATTAATTAAAAAGTTTCATAAGAAATTCAGAGAGAATATTTAAAAGAAATTTAAAAATCTATTAAGGTACGAAATAAGTAAAAAAAAATATTCTAAAGAGTTTTTTTTACATGTAAGATTTTTATAATTATAAACTCGAGTATGATCCGAAAAAATAAATATACCATAAATAAAGATACTTTAAATCACCTGAATAATTCTACTATGGTAACGGGAGTAAAAACAAAATTTTATTGGTGAAAACAAAACAATATATAAATATATCATGAAGCTAAATAGCATCATTGTTTTTTGCTAGCATTTGTATTTGAATTATTAAATTCAGAGAGGGTTCAATAAGACAATATTGCAATTTCACAATATCAAAGTATTTGTGTAGCTAACTGCTGCTAACTCCTGGTGGTTGTTTCTTTTATTCCTCATGCTTATTTTCAATGAAATTGGTTTGCAAAACAATAAATACAAATTTGGTGCTATTGCATGGCAGATATGTACAAAGATAGGAATAAAAAAAAAACAAATGTATCTATGAGATACACATAGAAAAAGTACCTTCACACAAACAAACAACAAAGTAAATAGAAAGATATATAGAGATTTTTCGCAGTGGAGAAAAAAAAAAGAAAACATTTACAAGGATAAATTGCTTTGAAGCAGTAAAATAAAAAGTAAAAATAAAACGATAAATTAAAATGAATTATATACGTTTTTTTGGAATGCAGACAAGTGTACACTCAGATAGAGAAAGGACTATGTGAATGTATACAGAGAATACCTGAATGAAGTTCAAAGAGCCCAGCACACATTACAAGTACCTATCAACCTACACTTACTTGCTGCTTCCATGCAAAACCAACTACTCAGTTACTGCCTGCTGTTAGAGAATAAAATAAAGGTGTCAAAAATAATACTTATAATCACATAGTTTTGTTTAAGGTGTGAACTGAAGTCGGCAGGATAATTATCAGTAAGTCATAGATGCAATCACGTAATTGAGTTTTGAATATAGTAAACAAAGATTAGATATTTTCATTTAAGAAGCCATAGGATAAAAATTTTCAAAATATTTAGCTCTGTAAGTTCTGTACGCATATTTTGGGGCTTATCCTTTCCTTTAAGCTTCCGATGTATCATTGAGAGAGCGCCGAAAGAAAGTTTAAAAACAGAAACTCAAGTAAACCTTTATAAGAACCAAGACACGAAACGGAATACTTTCTTTCTAAATATTCCTTTCTTGTTTTTCATCTACTTTCAGTGTAGGTAGGACATTAGTTTATTAATGTATGGAGAGTCAGATTTCTGAACCTGATTGACTGAAATGCAATACAATTTAATTTAATTTCCTGAAACCCAAAAATTTTCTTTAAGATCTTCAGTTTCATATAACAATAAGAAATATGTTTAAAGCATCTTTATTCCCCCCTCATCACATTTCTTGGCATTGAAAAGTTATAATTTTTGACTTCGCATTTCTTCTAATTTTTTTTTTTTTTTTTTTTTCATTTCCTTGAAATGCCAAAATGTCAACTGTCAGCTGTCAGGTGTTCTTTTGTCTTTCACTTTTACAAATATTTTTGCATGTCATTTTCGTTTTTGTTTTTTGATACTGGTATTTAAATGAAAAGAATAATAAATTTTTATATATTTCTTTTCTTGTTTTTATTACCGATTTTCATTTTGCTTACCTTTTCTTTTGTTTTTTGTTTTTTTTTTTTTTAAATTTGTCACTTGCTTTTCCTTTTGTCATTACTAACTACTAACATTTTTATTTGCATATTTTATCACACTTTCATTTATTGCTGCGGGTTATTTTTTGTATTTATGATTTTCTTTTTTTTTAGTTATAAGTATTTCAAGGTGAAATTTAAAAAATTTAGCTAAAGGTGTGTGCTTTATTCGTTTTTAATATTCCATGAAAATAAAATATAAAAAACAAAGAGTGAAGACTTGTCATAATTAATAGTTAAACAATTTCATTCCAATGGTTTTAAAACCTTCTATGGAACGACATCTGTGTTCCAGATACCTAATCAGTATGCTTAATTGCAGGAAAATGAAATTTAAAAAATTAAATAAATTATGAATTATTATATCTGAATAGAGACCAAGAAAGGACAAAGTAAACAGAGAACGATCACTGACGATATGGAAGGACGTTATAAAGAGTAAAATATGAAGCTAGATAAACGCAGCACAGAAAAGTCGTACTGGGAAGGAACTAGAAGAAGCTTATTATCAGAAGTGTATGCAAAAACAACTACTTGATTATGATGATGAAGAAGTTTTTTCTCACAAACATTACTGAATTTACCTTCAAAATGCTAAAATTACCGATGAAAAACTTGTTAAAGGTGAAAACACACAGTACTTCTAGTTGGCAAATCTGAAAGAAGAAGATTTGTATTAAGATCACTTAAATTACTCTCGGTGTGATAACGTTGAAGAGATGAGGATACTTTATACCAGGCTTCAGATGAGATCGAGCTGCAGAAAAGACAATAATAACTCGTTGAGGAACTACTAAAACTAAGCAGAAGCACTAGCGGATATTCCACTTTTAAGTCTCACATGAGAAGATAAAAGTTACCATAGGTAGGTGTATTCCGGAAGAATTTGGCAGGACATTTTGTCTCTGTTCTTCATAAGCCATCAACACTCGGGGAAGATAGCCTTATCAATGCCACGAGTTGATTTAGGACAAAAAGGAATGATAGAATAGTAGAAAGAGGGAAAGAGAGAAGGAATTATGAACGTTTAATTTGAAACTGAATTAAAATATACACAGGAAACCTACTACAGATGAAAAAGCTATCCCTATAATTCGTGAGGCATGTGTGAGTTCTAGTGATATCGAAGGAGGGCGGTGAGGCTGCATGTTCTAATTATGGAGAGCTTAATAAAGAGTTATGCTCTGATTTTAGACATTTTTAGGTCTCTGTATGTCTGAGATTTCATCAGTTTTTGGTCTGAGTTTTTACCGGAATTTTGCCGCAATTTTTGGTTTAAATTTTAACTCATTTTTGGTCTGCTAAAATTTGATGTGCTTCCCGGTCTGAATTTTAGTTTAAAATTTGGTCTGATTTTCGGTTTCAGTTTTGATCCGATTTTGGTGTAACTTTTGGTTTGAATTTGGATTTGATTTTCGGAAAACAATTTGGTCAGATTTTGAGTGTGAATTTGCATTCGGTTTGAATTTTTACTTCATTGTTTGCGTTTTGGTCTTTTTGAATTGGTTTTCGATTATTTTTCTAGCCTGGTTTGATCTGTTCTGAATTCACTATTAAAAGTAGCAGTAGAATAGAGTTAAGCAAGCTATGATTCTACGATATTTCAAACAGTCAATAGAACATACAATCTAGAAAGCGAGTTGAACTTAATAGCGGCACGGATATAAATGTTGGAGAGCAAAGATCAGTCGGAAATATGGACTTTTTACATCGTTTTAGAAAAAGAGGAATCAATTGGTATTTATCCCCCCTTCATATTCATTTTAAGTATACAACTTACAGTGTCATCTGTGATTGATGGTTTAACCTCGGCATTTTCGGGTGACGAAAAATGTTCTAGTTTCCGGTTAAGGGGGTATTCTATCCGAGATGGTGAGAAATATCGATGTTTTCAAATCGTTGTAAATGAAAAGTTTTTCAATATTTTTATTCGAGTTTTTTTGCAAGTTTTTCTACAGGTTTTGAATAATAATTTTCGTTTTTAATGTTAAAAATATCTTTGTTAATAATAGTTCATTCGACGCCTCGAACTTGAGCCTGCCGAAAATAGTTGCTCCATGGTGGACATGATATTTCCGATTTAAATATTCTGAAACACAAAATGTAACCCATTTTGAAATCATGAGACTTCCTGCTATCGCCTCATCTAGGGAATAAGAAAAAAATGTTCTCTAATTTAAATCAGACGTTTGAAAAAAAACTAACGGTTTTTTGCCCTGTTTTTGTTTATATTTTGCATTAAAAGCATTAGTTAAACAAATGCTTTCGCCAAAATCCTAGATAAGGCCATACCAATACATTTGCTTAGTAGCCTTGTAAAATTTCAAATCAATTGGACAAGTGGTTTTTTGTGAATCGTGTCCACCGTCCCGAAAAAAATGGTTTCGAGAAAAACGAGTTACAAATTATGTAACTTACGGTTAATCAGTGATTCCAGGACCATACATTGCCCCCTCTTCTTTCTCATAAAACTCGTTGTCTACATCAAAAATATTAAATTAAAAAAAAAAACGATTTTTCGGACCATCTCGGGTAGAATACTCCCTTAATACCTTAATTATTGTTACTAATCACAAAAAACAAATTTCGTATCGAAAATCCAGCGAAAAAAATTATTCAAAATCAACTACATTTTTTGGTCTTTTTCAATATATAATAAAGTGAGAAATCTATTTAATTTATCACTCAATTTGATTGCAATGCCTTTAAAAGTTTGCATCCAACGACATCTGTCTGTAAGTTTAAATCACTCTTAAATCATAAACGCTTTCAAATAAATTTTAAAATAGTTACAGTGTATCTGTTTTTTTTTTTTACTGACAACTTCTTAGGTTTCTAAGTTTGTTTGATGACGACGATAAAGAAATTAGAATGATAAATGAACTATGCTCATTGGAAACATCACAAAACAAAACACTTTGTGTCAACAGAAATAAAAAAAAAATAAAATAAATAAGCTTAAATGATTTTGTGTAGACCAAGAGTTTATTTATTTATACTTATATTTTTGCAAAAGAAAATAATGTTAAAATAAATCAAATTATTGTAGTAAGTAACTCACAGAAGACCTTAACAAAGTTAGGGTATGCTCGCTTATGTTTTCACAACTAGCAACGAGTAGTTTTGAAAAAACAGCAGCAACAACATATACTCATAAGTTATTCAAATAGAAGAAAAAGAAGAAGAACATAAATAACCACTTTAAGATCGAGATATGCAAAGATTTTCGTTCAGAACAAGACAAAAAAAAAATAAAAGTAAATAAAAACTAAAGAAGATAAACAATTCAGAGTAACTAAATTGGCACACACAAAACCGGAAAAAGAATAACAAAATGGCAGAGCCAAAAGAAACAGAAGAAGAAAAAATAAATCAAAAGGAAATAACTTAAAACGTAGAAGAGGAAGTAAGTAAGGCAGTGAAAAAGACATAGTAGAATATCACGACACATAATTTTATACCAAATATTTACACAGAAAGACAAAGACCAATACGAAAGCAATCAGCCAGTATCAAAAAAAAAAAAACACAAAAATCTATACAAATAATTACCAAAAATTATCGAAATTCGCACCCACGCTCACTCCTTCTAAGCACTCCCTCCATTTCCTACACTTCTTCCTTCAAGACTTCTACTTCTGTGTATAGTTATGTTTAAATAACACAAGCTGTATACCTTGAATATGCTCGAGTGTAAAGAGAAACACCGCACAATCTCCTACTCCATACATGACAAATGCGTCCAGAGTCGAAACTGACAGCTTCAATGTAATAAATTCTGCAACAAGCTTTTTTCTTCTTCTACTTGAAGTCTTATAGTACGATTATAATTTTTCTCGTCTTCTTCTGGTTTTTGTAGCTTCTTCTTTTTCTCCTTTTTGTCTTCTCATTTACGGGCCACATCCAGGAAGCGGAAGTAATGGTTGGCAATAGGGGAATGGGTGGACAGCCGGGCGTGTGTTGCCGTTCAAAAGAACATGAGGTTTTAGGGGAAAACGCAAAGTAGCAAGAGTAAGAGCAGGTTGGTTGTGGTTATTATGTTGTTGTTGTTGTTGTTTTTTGTTTAGGTACATACATAGATTTAGTATTGGGTGTTAATTTTGTGGAAGGTGTTGTCCTTGTTATTTTGAGATTTTGTTCTGGTTATTTTAGTTGTTTTTGTTTATATTGTTTCTTTTTGCAAAAAATAAAAACAAGTAAAACAAAAAGAAAAAACAAATACAAAAAACTTTTTACGAATTTCTACAAGAACATTTCTTATCATAACGAGCAGTGTGGGAATTTATTTGCTCTTTTACACTTTTGTTTATGTTTTGTTTTGTGAAAGTATGGCAACTTGTTAGAAAAACTATATACAGGGTTCAGTTTAATAAATTTTATAACAAAATAAATAATTAATAGTGTGTGCTTATTGAAGCTCAATGGTAAGAGTTAGGTTAATGAACATGTAGACGAGCTTGCTAGAAAGGGGGCAGCGACCACTTTCGTGGTACCTGAACCCTTCTGTAGAATAGGAGTTAGAGTTTGCGCATATTAACTGGTATTCTGACTGGGCACTGTGAGCTCAGAGAACACCTTTGCAAAATAAAAGTTGAGGAAGCTCAATATGTAGGTTTTGTACTGAATAATCAGCTCTGAGCCACAAATGAATGAAATGTCTGGGTATGTACCAAGTGCCCAGCACTGAACTAGAGGGAGACTGGACTGGATGAAGTACTCTAGGCAGATCAGACTAGATAGAGAAAAGGGACGTACAATAGATCTTATAGGTCGCGGTAAAATGCCATAAACCTCTCTAATACAATATAATGCAATACAATGGTGAGAGCTGACATCGTAATCAAATATTTTCAATATGAACGTACGGGGATCGGCCGCATACAATGCAGAAGAAACGTCAGTGTCGGCTCTTTCTTTTTCATCTCATATGCTCTGGTCGGTACAAGCTTTACTGGACAGAAATTTTAGGGGAGGCCATTTTTTTGACAATAGAAAAAGTGTACGAAATGAGGGGATTCGAGAATTATTGAAAGAATTATATTTTTGTAAATAAAAAACTTTGTTTCCAAATACTCGAGATACAGAACGACGAAATCTAAGATTGTGCTAGGCCCATGAAACTGACCTAAGTGCTCAGTTTTAATTAAATTTATGAAAAATTTACCATGTCTACTTCTAAAGAGTACGGTCGGTAATCATACGTGGTTTACCTTTAAATATAGAAATATTTTTGGAAGTAATTCAGCTCCTCAACTTTACCCTTGTCTCTCCTAGACTACACCAGTGAGCTCTGAGGCTCAGAAAGCACTCTGCATATCAACCAATTACTTAAACTTTGAAAATAAAAAAAGCAATTATGTTCTCTTCACAAGAGTAGGGTTGTTAATCTTACATTGATAACCTTTGACTACAGAAAAAATAATTTTGGAAAGTAATTCAGATCTTAAACCTTCCTTCCGAGTTCCTCTCAGTCTCCAACAATGGAAACTGTTAAGCAGCGAGATTTTAGGCAACGAAATTAATCAGCATGTTAACAAAATGACTGAATTTTATACTTCTAAAGCTCGGATATGGCAAAAAGTTTAGTCAAACTTGGTCAAGAACCAACCGCTTGATAATAACCCAAGCCCTTTGATACTATTAGTTGAAAAATTTGAAGATTTTAAAATTCAGAATAGGCAAAAAAAAACGACAAATTTGTGTGGAATTCGATCCATAACGCGGATTCCAACTTCTGTAAATTTTATTTTTCTCGAGAGAAAAGTTCTTCAATTTACCCTTCGAATATGGGACTGGTAATTTCGAATTTCGCAATAAAGTAGGAATCGCGGCATAATATAAATTCATTGGCAGTGCCTTAGTCACTTTTGCGTTAAAGGCGGATATAAAGCAACCGCTGGAAAAGACCATGATATTGATCTTGCTTAACCCAGATTCCTTCAAGCGGTATACATCATTGATAAACAATGCAAGCTTTCGGAATAAATAAAAATCAGTTGCACCCTTTAGCCAGATGAATGCGATGGTTGTAGTATGATGGTGCCATTTAAGCCTACTGTACGCTAATTGGAGTTTTTTTATATTCAGTCAGATAAGCTAAACTCATAATAAGAATTACAGTTCTAAAGAACATGACGTTCAAATTATCTGGAGCAGTAGAGCCCTAGATAAATTTTCCTTCCTCCTACGTGTAATTGTCTTGCAATGTAGGCGAATATGCTCTGGTGCCATACACCCTGTTTACACCTAGAAGAAAAGAAGAAAAGAACAATTCTCTTTCATGTTCTTACTCTTACCATCTCTTTTTCACTTCAGTGAGGTTGCTATTTTTTTATTTGTTTTCTCTTCAATTTTTTTTTTCTGAGGTAAATAAATATAAATAAAGATTTATATGTTATTTTAGTGGACATGATGGTGGACGGGTGAGTGAGTATGTATTCGTGCGAGAGTATGAGAAACAAAGCAAGGATTTATTGGTTTCATTAGAGTGTTGGAGGAGATGGGTGTTCGCCTTTGTATGTATTTTGTCTAAGCAAGGATATTAAATTTCTTGATTTTCTAAGAAAAAGAAGAAAACTTAAAAGATGCTGTTGCTGCTTAATTAGACTTGTTGTTTTTGCTATTGTTAAAATTACAACGATATGATTTTAGATGATAGTAGAGGTAAAGATTAACACAAACAGCTCAATTTCAATCAATCTGAGAAAAAACTGAGGGAAAAGAGAACTAGGAGAATTAAACTAAAGTTAATTAAATAAATATTACATATTAATAATATCTAAAAAAAAACAAAATGCTTATGAAAATGTGTAGTCTTTGATGTGAAAGAGTTCAATCATTTGCTCCGGCACAATTAAGTAGTGCCTGAAAGTCATTGTTACCTAGAATAGTTAAGCTCAAAGCATTATATACAACGGCATATGTTTGTCAATGGAATCATATTTTAAAATCAAAACCTTCAAAATATTGAATCAGGCTTAAAAGAGTGATCCATCATTGACGAATAGAACACGGAAATCGAACCACTAGAAATATTTGCCATTATGAAAATGGTCGAACTCATCTTTATACTTAATATCAAAATCTTTTAATGTCTTTAAAACTTTGGATACAACGACATCGGTGTGTGAATATAATTCCTTGTTATGTAATCATCCCCAGTTTGTTTCGACTAATTTCCTGATTGTGGCATAAAATAGAGCGAACCCTTGAAAATACATCGACGTCAATTGATCACTTCTTTCGCTCAACCTAACATTATTGATGAGTGGTGGAGATTCTAAATTAGCTTTTCTCTCCATCTTTTTCATATTTTCCCCCAGAAAACGAAAAATTTGCAAAAGATGGCAACTTTATATTCTTCTAATTTTTAACATGCTTAAGAATAAATGTGATTAAAATGTAATTTTTATTTTTTTGCAAATAAATTCATCATTCAATTTTCCCACTCACCTTTTGTGCCTTGCAGGTGATACCAATCGACTGCACTTCGTGTCCCTGATGTCTCTGCTCGCCCATGCACTGTCCACAGGCAGGCATCTTACAATTCATGCAATACATCAGCAGCGTTCCCGAATGTTCACCGCACATTGATTCACGCAACTGTGCCGAGTTGCGTGGCTTGACCAGCGTATGTTTGGCCAGAGGGCCGCGTGCCGGATGACATAGTTCACGGCATCCATCGCAATAGCGTATCTCACATTGCTCGCACACAAGCGATGCAACTTTCGGATCAGTTTCACACATTTGACAGCGTAAAGCTTCGCGTGCACAAAAACGATCAACAATTGATTCCATAGCGCGATAAGGTGGCAAATTACGAACGCCACCCTCGTCAAAGAACACCAGCTTCCGACAAAGTGGACAAGTGAGACAAAAAGCAGCGCCAGGCGGTGCAACTGCAGCAGCAGCGGCTGCTGCGGCGGCCACAACACCTTGCAACAAGCCTTGAAGTTGTGCAGTGCCAGCGTATGAAACGGGGCGTGATGTATTTGAACAGCAAACGACACCGGAGTCGGCTTCACTTAAGATGCTAACTTTATCAGCTTGATCCTGATCGGAAGTGACACTTTCACTGCCAGTGGCTGAGCTGGCGGTGCTTGCTGCTGAGCTATTTGAAGAGTGGCGTGTTGATGTTGGATGCGAGTGGTGGTGTTGCGGAGGGGGTGTGGCAGTATGTGCATGTGAGCCAACGCCACCGATGCCGCCAACTGTGTTGTTGCTGCTGCTACTGCTACTAGAGTGTGAGTCTCTGTGTAATGTCGTGGTGGAGTGATGTATTGAAACGGAAGAATGTGCTCCATTAGCGGAAACTACTTGCTGTACATTAGCGCTAGCTGCAGCGGCAGCGTTGACCGCTGCCAAAGCTGTACCAGGTGTATAAGCGGTTTGTATGTCAAGCGCACATCCCAGGCAGAGGGCGTGAAAGCAGGGTAAAAGCACTGGATTGGCAAAGAGCTGTTTGCATGTGGGGCAGCGTAGTTCGTCCTCCATAATATGACCGTGGGGGTTGAGCTGTTGATGAGGATCACTGAGTGCAAAGAATCTCTTGAGCAATCACTGCAAAAAATTCGAGATTATGCTCTTTTTCATATATAATTTGATTTTAAAGTATTAAAAATTGGTTTTTATTTCACTTTTTTTGTTTTTTTTTTTTGGTTTACTACAAATTCTCAGTTAATTAATTATGCTTTATTTCCGTTTTCACACTAGCACTTCCGACAGTGATTTGGTGTAAAATTTTCATACTTTTTTTCTGTAGCGTTTACGATAAAATATAATACTGCACTGTAAATGTATAATTTAAACATTCCTTCCGGTTTTGGTAGCAATAACTTCCGGTTTGAAATTTTCAATTTTTTTGTTTGAAAATACATAGGAATTAATTTTCCTTATTTTGATTTTACAATATTATAGAATTTCGGAATTAAATGCAAAAATTAAAATTTTCTTTTAAATCATGCAAATCAATGTCACTTCCGGTTTCGCAGCAGCATCACTTCCGATATAACGATATTTGATTTTTATAGCAATTTTGAAATTCTACAATTTTTTTGGTATTTATATTCACAAATTTTTGTTTATTTTTTATTGCACTTTCACCAAAATTTCATTTTTTTCTAACGACCGTTAAAATTTGAAATACTTTTATGTATTATTTTTTATTTATTTATTTTTTTTTTTGTAATTTTTTATTTAACCTCACTCATGCTATTTTTGTTATTGGTTTTTTGTTTTTGAATCCCAATAATACTGAGTTACGCTTTAGTTTCCGTTTCCTATTATCGCACACACTTGCAAGTAAGCACCCGTTAATCTTTTTAAATTCTTATGAGAAAATTTTCTGTGTATTTTATTGTTGGTTTTTTGTTTGGTTGTTTGTTGTTGCGATTTAAAATTAATTGAGAAAAATTGCACTCTGAGATGGAAGTGTCTTAATTTGCGCCTTCACACTCACTCTCATTGACTTTTATTCCCCAAACCGCAAACTTCACTCCTATTTTAAATTTAATTCTTTTCTACACATTCATACACAAAAGTTTTTTTATTTATTAAATGCAATCACTTATTAAACTCTACGTGTATATAAATTAATATTTTTAATACTTTTTTTATTTCATTATTATACTTATTTTATTTCTTGCATGTACTCCTGCTTAAAACAGTTAAAAATGTTTTTTTTTTCTACTCTTTTACCACTGAGCAGTTTTATTACTACACTCAATTCAATCACACCCGTTTACATGACCTTTCTCCACGATGATTCAACGCCGACTGAGTTCGTTTTAAATTTGTAGCAGCGCGAAGTTACGAACATGAAGCAAAACAGAAAATTTCATAATCTTCTTTTTGGTATATTCTCTTTTGCGCTGACATTCGTATGCATTGTACTGGGGAGTTTAGTGTTGCCAGACTGTAACGAAACTGGTGTATGAAATGATATAGCAGAAAAATATTGTGAGTGTATTTTAGTGCGTTGAAGATAATTTTATTTAAATATATATATATATTTTTAAAGTGAATGAATTGAAAAAATAGAACATAAATACAAACAATCATTAATTTAATTATATAAATGAAGTGGTAAATTTATAAAAATTAAAGGTAAACATTGAATAAAATTGTTGATATTTTATACAGTACTTGTTTGTTTCGAAACCCTTTCGGGTTATGTTTCTACCATGGCAGAATAATTAAGGAGGAAGATGCATTTTGACAAGTAAGAGGAACTTTAACAATTGGGAAAACATTAGTTTTGATACTATTCTTCTTTTTGCAACAGAGTTGTATTGTTATAGTAAAATTTTTAAGTGAGAATTTATAAAAAAAAATAATTTGCATAGTATTGCATGTACATAGGGAGAATTAGTTGCGGCTTCTTATATTATTTTTTTAACACTTAACATGTTCAAGGTATTTGCTAATAAAGAAAACGAATTTAAATAACATTATTTATACTGTTTATATTATAAATAAAATTTATAATTTAGTACTAAGTAATAAAAGCAGTATTAATAATCTACTACTAACTCCCTCTTTTGTTCCCATTTCAAAAAATGCATCTCTAAAATGCTCTTCTTACATGCCAAAAATTCAAAATGGCTACTTTTTGAAAAAATGCATCTACCTCTAAATACCTCTACCATGGTTTCTACTATTCGATTTGCTCAAACCAAACAAAGAGTTTATAGCATGGTAGAAGTATTTAGAGATAGATGCATTTTTCAAAAAGTAGCAATTTTGAACTTTTGACAAGTAACAGGAACTTTTTAAAGATGCATTTCTTGAAATGGGTACAAAAGAAAGAGTTAGTAGTAGATTATTAATAGAACTTTTATTACTTAGTATTAAATTATAAATTTTATTTGTTATAAAAAAAGTATAAATAACGTTATTTAAATTTGTTTTCTTTATAAGCAAGCACTTTGAACACGTTAAGAGCTAAAAAATAATATAAAAAGCGGGAAATAATTCTCCCTATGTACATGCAGTACTACGCAAATTATTTTCTTATGAATTCTCACTTAAAAATTGAACAATGAAAATGCAACGCTGTTGTAAAAAGAAGAAAAGTATCAAAACAACTGTTTTCCCAATTGTTAAAGTTCCACTTACTTGTCAAAATGCATCTACCTTCTTAATTCTTCTGCCATGGTTTATAGCCCGTTCTTAACGTTTAAAGGGTGGCCAAAACATATAATTTAATGATATCGATCGTTTTTGGCGAAACGATATAACAGAGACTGATTTCTATCAAAGCCAAAACCAAAATACGACCCAGAAGTGTTACCTTGGAAAACTTTTCGAAGAAAATATTCATAAATAATTTTTATCAAACTGATTTTTAAATACAATAAATTAAATCAATGATACATTTGATGGACCCTATAAAATTAAAATTTTAGGAAAAATTTTCCGATTTTTTTTAATCTTAACCTCAAAAAATGGCCATAAGTGAAAAATTCACAGAATGATCAAATTAAATTTTTTCAAATAAATATTATTCAGTGTGCATTCTAATGCATTTTCTTTTATCGTGACCGACATATTTTCGTTAACTCATTGACTCATTGACCCACCACTGATGATGTACCCAACCTCAAAAAAATTACCAAAAATTGTAGAGGCTCATTTTTTTCAAATGATCATCATTGGGAATTTGAGCCATTATCAATGATAAGGAACCCGGATGAGGTTGGCTTATATTCCCTAAATTCGTGAAGTCACAGCATTGAAAGAGATCATTCTAGTCGTGGTGCTCTGAGCAATAATGCGTTAAAAAATTAATTTTAATATGAGTTTTGCTAATAAAATGCAGTTTTTGCGAAAGAATTTTTCACGTTGAACACGAATCTGAGGTCAAAAACTTCCCATCACGCCACGTTTAAGGAAAAAAAGGTTCAAGCAAGTCTTATTTTACAAGGATCCGATAATTTTTTCTATTTTTATTAATTTTTAAACTTTTCAAACTGATTCAGGACGAAACCTTAAATCAAAAACAGTTACTGACCCAGAAAAACTATGAATACAGGAGTGGTCAGAATCACCTTCTCTTTTTGAATCTGTAGTCAAACCTCATGTCGAAGAAAACAAATCGGATTTGATCGCATAGTGTAACTAAGATTTCAAATTTATTTTTTATATTTGACTTTTTAGAAAAAAAAAACCGATGGAAGTAAAAAATATCTTCAAATAGATTTTATTTTGACTTTTTTCCATCCATTGGCAATTAATCTCAAAAATTAGAATAAAGTTTCGACATTTCGGGGGGGGGGAGGGGGGTCAGAACCCCCCAAAACCCTCCCCCTAAATACGGCCTTGCTTCAAAGAGCTTTTGTTTAACCAAATTTAAATCCCTAACATCTTCAACTTAGTGCAAACTGATATTATGTAGAGACACTGCATAGTATATTCTAAAGCTTTTTTCGTATCAGTGTCATTATATTTCATGCATAAAATATTTTCTTCTAGACAAAGTTTTTGTAGTAATGTTTCACAAAACAATACTGGAAATCAGTAAATTGCATTATTTTCCCTACCTTATAAAACGTCTGTTCAAAAATCAATTTCAAAATTTCTAATACTGCATTTCAATGAAATGAGTCTGAAATGAAGAATTTCATTTGACACTTTTTGTATGGCGAAATTCTGCATTTCAGACTCATTTCAACGAAATGTTAAATTTGCCTGAAATGCACTCTCGTTTGTCCGCACTATAAACCAATACCTTCCTCTATATAAAAAACAAAGCCCTCCTCAAAGTCTTTGTTTCAAGAAACATGAGATTTTAGAAGCAAATTCACGCTAAACAGATATTTCCTTAAAGAAAAATGGATGTGAACTAAATGTGGGTTCCAAGGCATTTGTAAGATTCTTTTTTGAAAGTTAGATGCTTGCAAAGGAAACTATGAAGTAAATATTGGCCCAGAGAGTCTTTACAAAAATTATATGTGTGTTGGTATAATATAAAGTTTTATTAAAATTCATATGTCCTTTAGAATAGATCAGTACAGTTTTTTAGCAAGATGTTGAGCATGGAACGTACAGGTATATGCAGTGCATTCCCGAAGATTTTATCTCTTGTAAGACTTAGAATTAGGCAAGCTACAGATGATAGTCCTCTTCTCTCTTCGTTCTCTTCTAAACAGAATCTACAGAGTGATTCCTGACAGAGTTTTAATTTAATTACAAGAATATCAAAATTTCAGTGTATAATTCAGGAACGAATGTTTATATGCAAGTTATATTCTGTTAATCAGACCAAGATCTATTGAATTGTTCGAAAGAAGTTGTGTTTCCCGTTACCACAAAATGATGCCAAAGAAGAACAACTGACTGGCTTTGGGTTTCAGCTGGCCTAGGTTGTCCATGGGTTGTTTTGCCATAATAGCTGTAGTAGTATTTAATTGTAGATGAAGAAGGGAAATCTCTGCAATTAAAGTCAGTTAATTCAAATACGGTACTGACCCTTAAGACTTTCTTATCTGTTTTTTCTTGTTTAATTTTGGCATCCAATGTGGGGCGCCATTGGCCATTGCTTGTCTTTAGTTTTAAATTAAAAAAACAAATTTTCCCCGAAAACTAAATGAGAAAAATAAAGAAAATAATACTGACCTTATACAATTTATAAGATTGTCGACTGACAAGTGATTTGTGAATGATTTTTGTTGTTGATTTATTAACAAACAATATACAAAAATTGTATAAATAACTTACAATACATACATACGTACTAAGTATGTAGTATTTATATGAGAAATTGGAGTGAATTACATGTGCTAATAGCAAATATTTGCATATGGCGCGAACATAGATACACAAAACACATACACATATACACTTAGATATTACATACATGTAAATGTGTGATATCACACATACCTAAGGAGCAATACAAATATACAAATGCCCCCCAAAAAAAAAGAAGGTAAACAAGGTAAATAATCAAAAGCAGATAAAGAAAGTAGAAAACTATTAATGAAAAATGTATGTAGATACTAACGTGACAGTAGTTTGTGGATTTTTTCTTGTTTAAATTAGATTGATACCGCTATAGAAGAAAAGCGTAGTTATCCAAGTATCCAATAGATACAAATGCATACAAATGAGTAAAAAATAAAAAATACAGTATAATCAAATACGCATAGAAATGAGACGCAAGTATATGAAGATATCAACAGCTCCGAAATATCATCAATATCATAGAAATACAACGTCACATGTGCACGGGCATATGGGCAAACAGACGGACAGACAGAAATTATTTTGGTTAATAAATAGAGTCATTTGAACAACTTTGACTGTGTTGATTTTGTACTATTTGCTTGTGTGTCGTTTTTGCTTTTTATTGTTGTTGTTGTTGATTGTTTTTGTTGTTATTTAGCTGGCCAGTTATTTGACAAACATGTAACAAAATTGCGTATAGATAGATATGTATCTCTTAGATAAACACACACACACACACACATAAACACATGTAAGGCCCACGAGATATTATGCTGAGTTGGTTGGTGTCGGTTTTGATGCCACCGAACAACACTGACCACAACAGCAGCGGCGAACGATAAATGCAATTCATGTATATTGAATCAAGCATTTAGTTTTGCTTATTTAGCGCAATCGACGCATGAATTTGTGATTGAAAAATATCACACAAACTCAATTCAGGTACTCGTAGATAGTTACATATTTGTATCTAACACCTTTCTGCTCTAACGCATTTTGTTTTATTTTGTTTTTTTTTTCCGTTGTTATCAGCTAAAACTGAAAAAGCAATAACAACAAATTGAACTGGACTATCTATCTCTATATGTTATAACTTTATTATAGACTTGTAAATCAATATCAGAGTAAACAAGCAAATAACTTAAACAACAACAGAATAATATCTAGTGTTATTTTTTTATCATTGGTAAGATAATAAGAATCGAGTGCAACTAAACTCAAAGTTTAAAAATTTTTTTTATATATCTACATTTAACGAATTTCAAAATACTTTACAGTGAAATGATTGTCAGCATCTTTAGTCCCTATGGAGGTGCAGAATAACTGTTCTTTCAAGGTCGCATTACAAAGTAATCGAATTTGTGCATTTAGCTGCGCTTTAATCCTGGCTTAATTCTTTAAGTCAGGATCAAAACTGATTCTGCATTATGAATCGAGGCTGAATTGTGTTGGAAAATATAATAGTCTGTTGCTGATATGGATTCCTTGACCATCTGAAATCTCAGGAAATGAATCCGCTGGCCTCCGTGCTAGAAAGAGTTCGGAAACTAGTTTCTTGACTCAGAACCCGTACTCTCTTTGGAGTCTACAATTATCAAGACCACCATTATAATGAGTGGGTCGATTTGATCCACGATCGTAAATGTTGGAAACTGAGAAGCAGTAAACAGACAAAGATTATGTTACTTTTTATCTTGAAGCTTTCTGTTAATACTTAACAAGAAGAACTGTAAGCAGCTGGTGAGATTATATACAGGTCACTTCTCTTGGGTCAAACATTTAAATGTGATTGGTTTAGAACTTTTTGTCCTACTTGTTGTTTGGAGACCAGATGACAGATTTTCTTAGAGTTTGCCCGTTTTCTGTCAAACGAGGAAACAATCTATTTGAAGAGAAGTAACCTACCCTAATTGGAGTTCAAAAAAGGGAAGGAAACTACCTGGGCCATGCCAAGAATTTAATCCACGATGCGTCCATACCAACTAAAGTGGACTACATTTGCTCTACCTCTAATTTAAACCACACGTTCGTCACCCATATCGTCAGTAGAGAGGAATGGGTTAATGACGATGTGGTCACTGACAATTCAATTGACATCTATACAGATGGATCCAAATTGGAGGAAAGAGTCGGCTGTGGGATCTTCTCTAGTAAGTTAGATCTCAGACTCTCTTTCCGACTTCCTGACCATTACAGCGTGTTTCAGGCGGATGTAATGGCTATCTATCAAGCGTTCAAATGGCTTATTCGCAACGATTTATTCGATACGAATATCTACATCTACACGGACAGCCAAGCAGCAATCAAGTCCCTTGCCGGTGTTTTCACTACATCAAAGCTTGTTCTTGACTGCCGATCTTCACTCAACATTTTGTCGAGTCACTCGCAGGTCCACCTATATTGGGTACCTGGACATATGGATATTTCAGGTAACTGCAAAGCCGACGAGTTAGCAAAACAGGGCTCGCAGCTTCCTTTCTGCACCATTGGTGTCCCTCTTACGTCTATTAAATTAACCATTAAGCAAAACTACCTTGAGGAAGCAAAAAGATCCTGGGTAGCGGAGCATACCTGTGGTATTACCAGGCTAACATGGACCACTATGGACAATAAACGTACTAGACAGCTACTCAACCTTAGCAGAAACTCCATCAGCATTACGGCTTCGGTGCTCACGGGACACTGTATAATGGGGATACATGCTGCAAGACTAGGACTGCCATTCAATGTCTTCTGTCGGGGCTGCGGCTCTGAGGAGGAGGAAGAAACAGTCCTTCATTTCATGTGCGAATGCCCTTCCCTGGCCAGGAGGAGATTAAAACTCCTGGGCTCACCTTTCTTCATTAGTCTGTCCGAGCTATCACCCATAAATATTAAGGACATAGCCAGATTCATTATGGAATCCTTATGGTTCTCCAATCCGTAAATGGGGGAGTCGCGCCGTACTGTGGTATCACAATGAGCCTAAATGTGCTTTCAAGCAGAAGGCTGCCACTCCAACCTAACCTAACCTAACCAGTATTAATTTCGAACTTTAAATAACGTAAATTTTTGAATTTTTAATCATTTTGAGCTAAGAAATATCTCCCCACAAGCGAATGCAGAGGTTTCCCGAAGGTTTCTTTTTTCATCCCTTTAAAAATTTTATTTGAAAATGAGATGATTTTCATCGATAAGCGGAAGCTTGTATCCCAATTACTGCAATTACTTGCATTCTAATTTATTTTTAATGGCCGCTATAATTAGTAATTGGTCAAGTCTGAAGTTCTGAGTAGCACAGCTACATTTCGGGCAGTAAGAGAGTATAAGTTATTTCTCAAGTCACCAAACAAGGCAGAAGGTCTCTGAGGAAATCAAATTTCATATTACCCATTATAAGAAATTTGGATTTTTAGTACTTAATTTTACTACTTAAAAATCCCTACATTTCTAATTTTTGCTAGTATTTCGTTTACCACATATTATAATTTCCGATCCGAGTAAGGCGCAGGAAATAATTGATCAGTTACCTCGTAAATATTCCACACTTGGAAGGAAGTACCCAGTAATTTGTTATACTCAAACTAGACGAACTTCGACAATCTTCAAGTCATTTTGAAAATATATAGGTAAAAAAATAAAAATTATTTCCAAACCAATATTTAATATGCTTAATTTTCGATATGAAGCGTTATTTTTATAAGATAAATACCAGAAATTTCGATATAAATAAGTTACAAAATTAAACGAGAAATAATTGAATTACAAACGCTGATTTCATATAATGATTATAAACATTCTCGGTATAAGTAGGGAACAACATGATCGATATTGTCCATAAGTTTTGTTTTTCTATTAATGTACACCACTTAAATCGCTTAGAATGAGAAGACAATATTACATTTCTATTACAAAACGTTCAAAGGTTTTATTTTACTTATACAGAATATTATTTAAAATTAAGTTCGGTAAGCTTTTAATCACAACTTGCATTTCGGAGAATGTTACATTAAAATTGATGGGCTTGTTTTTAAACTTATATACATATATTGGATAGATAGCCAAACCGTTTACAGTGTAAATATACTTACAATCAATTGCTTAATAGAATGGATGGACAAATAATAATGTTTCTACTAAATAAAATATATATACATTATTATGTTTCTACAATAATTGACAAAAAAAAAAAGTATTTAAAGAATGTTTTATCGGTAGTATAAAGAAAAAAGTTAATAAGGAAGACCCGAATCTAAAAAATTCAGCAAAAACTTAGGCAATTTTTTGTTCGAGCATTTTTTTTACCATATTCGTTTTAACTTAAAAAAACACATGAAAAATTACTACTGGGATTTGGAAAAAAGCAAAAATTTTGCTGGCCTGAGCAATTCTACTGCTCATATTAAGATGTCTTCAACCAGCGATGCCAATTACAGCTATAAAAGGTGGTTTTCAGCGCTTCACAGTTAAATCTTTAGTAACACTGTGCGACAAAGTTGAAGTTTGTGGATGGGAATGGGATGAAACCAAAAACAAATCAAAGCTGACGTCTTCTATAAAAAACCCTCCAAGGAATTTTTCTAGTTTAGTGCGTAATTTTTTTTTATTCACAGTTAAAGTTGAAAATGGCAGAGGATGTTGTACTTCCCCTTCAAAACCCTTTTTGATTTTTCTTCCTAGCTTGTTTGGTTTTCCAGTAATTTTTCCTATAGGCTCCGCACTGAATTGAATATCTCGAAAACTATGACATATATTGGGAGTATGAATATATAAACTCGTAATTGTGACTAACTTCATATCTATCATACGCGCCATTTTTTTGACATTGACAGCTATTCTATCTCGAAGAGCGCCAAAAATACTATAAGAATTGATCTGTCAAATAATTTTCATAATTTTACAAAAGTGTTTTACTATAGCTGAAAATGTCGGATTTCGTGCCAACAAAACAACATTTGCGGGAAGTTTTAACTCGCTTCTTCCATTTAAAGAAAAACGCAACTGAAGCACATCGTTTACTCACTTAAGCTTATCCTGACTGTGCTATAGACGTTAGAATGTGTCAGGTGTGGTATGCCCGTTTCAAAAGTGGTGATTTTGATGTTGAAGACAGGGAACATTCAGTCGGCCCGAAAAAGTTCGAAGATGAAGAATTGAAGGCATTACTCGAAGAAGATTAATGTCAAACGCAACAAGAACTTGCAGAATCTTTAGGAGTTGATCAATCAACCATTTCTAAACGATTAAAAGCATTGGGAATGATTCAAAAGCAAGGAAATTGGGTGCCGTACGAATTGAAGCCGAGAGACGTCGAACGACGATTTTTCACATGTGAACTGCTGATTGACGACAGAAAAGAAAGGGTTTTATGCATCCTATTGTGACTGGCGATGAAAAGTGGATACGTTACGATAACCAAAAGCGTAAAAAATCATGGGGACCGCCTGGACATGCATCAACATCAACGGCAAAGCCGAACATCCATGGATCCAAGCTCATGCTGTGTATTTGGTGGAATATGAAAGGTGTCATGTATTATGAGCTGTTGAAACCGAATGAAACGATCACTGGCGACCGCTACCGACTACAATTGAAGCGTTTGAGCAGAGCATTTACGGATAAGAGGCCAAAATATGAGAATAGACACGACGAAGTTATTCTTCAGCACGACAATGCTCGGCCGCATGTAGCAAGGCAAGTAAAAACATACTTGGAAACGCTGAAATGGGAAGTGCTACCCCACCCGCCGTATTCTCCAGCACTTCCGTTCTTTCGAAGAACTCAAAAAATGGTTCGATTCGTGGATAGCCTCAAAAGATGAGGAGTTCTTTCGACGCGGAATCCGTATGCTACCAGAAAGATGGGAAAAGGTTGTGGCTAACGATGGACAATACTTTAAAGAATAAATTTATAATCACTTTTTCACAATAAATGTCCAAATTACGAAAAAAAATACGAGTTTATATATTCATACTCCCAATAAAAAAAAATTATTTTAAACCTTTTTTTAGGAAATCACTCAAGCTTTTTTTTTGTTGATGTTTTTGATATCTCTAACAGTTAACCAATTATTAGTAAAAAAAGGCTTTTATCACCAAAGGAGGGATTTTTTTGGGGGGGTCGCTCTGCAACCCCAGGACTGATTTTTGTGGTTTTTTAATCTATCGTACTCCCACTAACAATTACTGAAGAAAAATCTCAGTTTAGAATTTTTATGAGAGTATATCATGGCATAAGCTCTCTCTCTCTCTCTCTCTCTCTTTGAGCTCATGCTTAAAATTATAAACTCATTTAAAACAACTTTCTTTGTCTTCTGGTATTGGCCGAAAACTTTCTTATAGTCAAAATGAAACTCTCAATAGCAAAATATCTTACATTTTGTATTTCAAATTAGAAAAGAAAAAGTAGAGATTCATTGGAATCTACTAATACAACCAAAACAAAATGGGAAGAAATGTTTCTTTCCAAAAAAGTGTGAATTTTGTTAAGCCATTGATCAGAACATTTGCGGTTTTTAAGTGGAGTTTTGGGGATAAATTGCTCCAGTCTCAGTTTTATGGTTATCAGAAATTGTATCTGCATTACAAATTTTTTCCAAATTCGGAGAAGGTCATCCAATGTTAGTCGATTTGATATTGAAAGGCTCAGGATAAGCGACTTGAAGCCAAGAGAGAAAAAAGATAGTAATATGATAAAACGAATATCAATTCAATTGAGGAAAAATCTTAAGACATGTATTTACATGAAACCCTTTAGTCTGAAACTTTTTATACAGTCATGTTCTGAACTTTACTTTCGGGTGAAATTAAAATCGAAACAGTGCAATTCATATTGCTGCCATTTCAATTTCACTCGCTTAATGCTTATGCTCTCTTGAGGGGTTAGAGAGATTGATGATGAATGAAAGAAAAAGTAACCTTCCAACCCACCTAAAAAACAAACATTATTTACTTTACCTTTGCAGGCAATTAAGAAAACAAACTAGATATATTGCCCGCAAACTGTTTTTGTTTAAACCTATATAAAGATAATTCCTAAAGATACTTACTTGTTTCAGAGAAGTATTAAAATAGTTTAAAAAACACAACAAATCAGGTAATGTTACATTCCCAAAACAAAAAATTGTACAATTCAATGTAAAATTGTTTTTCTGGTATTTTAAAAAAGATGAATATCTTTCCAGCTTTCCTCTCTTTTTTTGCATATACGGATTTACTCGTACATCTCCTATTATCGCTTTTGGCTGAATAAAAAGCAATTATGATGTCCTCAAAATGTTTGCAGAAACAATACATATACAATATCATACAAAATTGTTTCCATAAATGTATGAAAGCAATTTCAAAATGAAAAATATAAAGTTCATTTCATATTTTCGACTTTTATAAGCGTATCATATTTGTACGAATGTTCATACCCAATGGGAAAATTTTGAGTGCTACCCAAAAAAGCTCTTAGGGGCGTTCTCTTTGTGCTCTTGTGCTAGTAAAGAAGCGCTAACATTAAGCTTCTTGAAAGCGCTTTCAAGTATGAGAAAGAGCGTTTCCAAGGAAAGCTAGTGGAAGCACTCAAACGAATAGAAAAAAATTATAAATGCTTTTTGTACTTTGTAATTCTCATATGGTTAATATGAAAGTAAATATAAGTTAATTTGGTATTGGTACATTTTCGGGTACCACCAAACACCAATGTCTGGTGATAATGATGTATGTAAATATAATAAATATAAATAATAAATGTGTCTAGTACATGTAGCTAATAAAAAAAACGGAAAGAGCACACAAGATTGTTCTTCCCAAAGCGCTCCTTTTGCGTTTCCTACGAGCGCTCTTTCAGCGCTTCCAGGAAGCTTGATGTCAGCGTTTACTTCCTATGGCATGCAATGTAAAAATTATATGAGCTGTACTATAAAGAGGGAGTGCTTAGTGCTGGCAGAGGAGCACTCCATAGTAGGCACAAAAGTGCTTTTGGAGCGCTTACTTTCCCGTTGGGTATGTATGTGAATTGTATGTATTGTATGTATTGTATGTATATATGTATGTGTAACAATGCATATTCTATAGACAAAACCAATTGCAATGCCTGCTGTGCTCAAATAACAAAAACAACAACAATATCAGCAGTAATAACAACAGGATATCCTCCTGACATCGTTTGAAAGTCATCGAGCAACCCAACCAACGAGGAGAAAAAGTAACAATGGCAAGGAGTAAAAAAAAAGCAGAAAGCTTCACCAGTGGTACACTCCATTTACGAGTTAAATACACACGAATGTCCTTCCTAATCTCATTTTCGTTTTCGACATTATCTGTTGTTGCTGCTGTTATTATTTTCTTTTCTTTTCCAAACTTGCTTTATTATTCTGTATTCTATAGCTGCTGCTCCTTTTCACTTTTTGTTATTTTTGGTTATTTTTATTTTGGAAAAACATTTTTCCCTTGAACACTTTTTCCAAAAATTTTTCATTTATTTTTGCAAAATGTGAAAAAAAAAACGTATGCATATTGTTTGGCGTTTTGTGACAGTGTCCATGGATATTATAGCATATTTTGACAGCAGCATGCTTTTCGCAACTTCTCCAATTCCTTCAACTCCTTCTGCTGTTCATACACACAAATTTTTTCACTTATGAGAAGGGAATGCAAAAACCACATGCTACATGCCAAAGCATATATGAAAAATCATCAATGGAGTAGAGAGTGAGAAATGGAGTAGGGAATGGTAAAGTGTGGGGGGGGGGAGAGATGTTGTGAAACCATAAGCGGATGAGGGAATATGTAACCATAGCAACCACAAAATCTGTAACAGAAAAAAATATTCGTTGAAACGAAAATCTTCTCACCAGCGGTGACCACAACGCTCGGAATTCGGCACCCCTTTTTCAGTTCAATTTTCGGGAGGTAAGCAAGTGAGGCAAAATTTTTAAAATGCAAGAAAATAAAAGAGTTGGGTGTTAGCTTCCTAAAAGGATGTAAGGATATATTCATGTGTATTATTATTATCCTTTTATGCATACTTTTACGCCTCTTGATATTCTTGACCGTGAATTGGGGGCAGCAATATTCGTATAACTTCTGCCTTTCTGTGTAACAAATTTTTTTTTTTCTTTTTTGATAAAATTCAATGGTTTTTGTTTTTGGGAGGGGGAAGGAGAGAGTTTGGTGTTGACTCTGAAGCGAGTAAGTTTGGTGTTGATTCGGAAACGCTGCTTTTTGTTTTGAAAAATGTGCGCGATGATGGTATTTATCTGCACTTTGTTTTGGTTTCCCTATTGAGCTCGCAATTTAACGCTTTATGCTTTATCTTTGTATTTTATATTCTCTCACTGTGACGTACTGCACAACTGGCGTTATACGCTGCTGGAGTGCAATGATAAATTCTTTTTTTGTTTTCAGTTTATTGAGAAATTTATGAGTATTCAAATTTTAGTGTTCTTCTTTTTTAATTTTGACTGACACTGCATTGTTAGTAATTTACATGGTAGAATGGTGATTCATATGAAATATACATATACAGGGTGACAATTGTAAAGTGACGCAAGTTTAATACTCTGCAGCAAGCTTTGCCATTTACCGTTACTTTAATTTAAAAAGTAAATTCATTCATCATTGGCTTTGCTTTTAATTTCATTTGAATTTTTGTTATTACATTTTGAAATTTCCTTAAAAATGGACAAGGAAAATATTCGTCGTGAAATTATGAAATTTCATTTGGCAAATTATAGTAGCCGTCAAATTGCAAAGGCTTTAAATTTGTCAAGTCGTACGGTAGACCGAGCTATTATTCGATATAATGAAACTGGGGGTTTTGGAGATAGAGACCGGGGAAAATTTTCAACAGTTGCCACTACTGGTTTAACAGAAAAACTTCGTAAACGAATCAAGCGAAATCCAAGGCGCTCAATGAGAAAAATCGCTAAGGAAGTGGGAGTAAACCGTGAAACAGTGCGAATCATTGCAAAATCAAAGCTAAATCTTAAGCCGTACACGCTCCGAAAAGCTCAAGATCTGACACAAAAAAAGAAAGATTTGCGACTGCAAAGATGAAAGGCGTTGCTACGCTCCTCCGTGTTAAAAAATGTTGAAAATATCTTGTTTACAGATGAAAAAATTTTCACGGTTGAACAACATTTCAATGCGCAAAATGACCGAATGTGGCTAACATCATCATCGCAACAAAATAGGACTGTTGGCCGAGTTCAAAAGCCAGCTTCCGTTGTGGTATGGGCTGGAGTTTCCGCTAATGCCAGAACCCCTCTAATATTCGTTGAAGAGGGTGTTAAAATTGACCAGGTTGTTTATCGGAGCATTTTAAATGAACATGTTCTTCCCTGGGCTCAAGATACATTTGGAAATGAAAAGTGGACTTTCCAGCAAGATTCTGCACCTTCCCACATGGCAAAATTAACGCAAACATGGATAAAAGACAATTTTTCTGGATTCATAACATCTCAAGAATGGCCACCATACACCCCAGACTTGAATCCAATGGACTACTCTATTTGGAGTATTTTAGAGAGTAAGGCTTGTGCATCTCAACACCACAGTCTGGAGTCGCTGACAAATTCATTAGAGAAAGCCTGGACTGAAATTTATCAGGAAGTCCTGCGGCGAACAGTCCTACGATTTCCGGATCGATTGAAGGCATGTGTGCAGGCTAAAGGAGGTTATATTGAATGAGGTGGGGTTCAAATGAATGCTTATATATTCAGCAATGTTAACACTTAATTGTACTTAATGGAAGTACGTCCTTTTGAAAATAACTGCTGAAATGTGTGCGTCACTTAACGATTGTCACCCTGTATACATATTTTAAAGCATAGTTTTAGGCATTTATTTTTGTTTGATGACAAAAATTGTAAATGTGTGTGTGTTATAAGTCTTTAGTTAATTTCAACTTCATAAGAACTATAGTTAGTAAGCTTAAAGCCGCACTTCTCACTCTATACGATATTAAGAAAACTTATTACACGATAGTTGGCAATTGAGAAAATTTAAAAGAAAAACCGTCTACACGTCTGGTCTGGTTTGGTTTTGGCAGCATTAGAATGGAAGATACTTAACGAAAGTCTGCAGTAAAGTGTTTCGTTTTGGAAAGTTTACCTCCTCTATGTTCTCTTTTTTTCGGTGATTTTCTGCAAATATTTTTTCTCAAAGTGATCATTCTTGCGCAAAAATTCTTGATCATACAAAATTAAAGGAGATGCCCGAACATCAAAATTCCTGACACTTATACCAAAAATCCTCTAATTCATCGACGTGAAAAAAGCGGTGTTGCATTGTGTAATCGGTCGTATATCTCATGAGACAACTTCTCTTATTTGCATCTGAAAACGCTGCACAGCTATTGAGTTTATTTATATTTTGAAATTGAAACTAGAACACATAGTTTACCCTCGCAATTAAATTAAAAATTTCATAAAAATATTTGAAGTGCCATTAAAATTTAATGTACTACATTGTTACAAACAAAAGCTAAATATTTTTACTATTAATACACATACATTTTTCTAACGAAATTTGAGCTTAAAATTGAGATGGCTTCAAATTTGGTTGCAGCAGTATCATCAACAACATGCCATACGAGAGTCCACACTTATAACTTGCAGCTTATCATTTAACCACAAAAGAACAACATACTACACAATATGAAACAAAATGAACTCAAACCACAATGTTTTAACAATAATTTGTATAATTTTCTGGGGTTACCTACCCCTCTTCTTAATTTTTCTCTATACTTGTATAACAATTGATATTAAATTTCATAATTATAGTTTTTAGTTTAGTTCGAAAGAAGAATTGCATAGCAATTTTGGTTGCAACAGGATACCATGTTGCATATTTATACTAGTTCATGCCAGGATTATAATTAAAGTGGAGCGAGTGAGAGAGATTGAGGAAAACAGAGAGATATAGAGTTAGAGAGAGAGAGAGAGAGTTTTAATTATTACAAATTTTGAAATGATAGTAACTTGAGCGTTTTTCACATCTTTTACAACATAAATATTCTAGATATACAATGTATGCATATACTGGCTACGGTAGGGAAAAATATGCAGTACTTTAATTTAGCTTAGAAAAAAAAAAAAACAAAACAAAGAAATCTGTAAAAAATTTAATTGAAATAACAAAAGTACAGCAATTCATCATATAGAATTCCCAAACCAAAATTATTGTATGGCGAAACAATAACAATGTTGCCAAATATTTAGTGTATAGAATTGTATAATTATATTTGAATTTACACATATATTTCCTGCACATAACAATATGAGAAATACAAACAATATTTTTGTTTAAGCGATACTAAAAGAGAGTTGAATGAATACTGGGGGTGACTGCCCAAAACAGTTGGATACATTTTGCATTTATTTGCCATATACGAGTGTCTATTTGGTAAATGGGGAAAAATTTATATTTTCCATTATCAGCGCAAATAAAAGCATCACTCATCAAAATAAAACATAAACAAAACCAAACAAAAAAAAAAAAAATAAAAAAAAACTTTTATTGCTTTGTTTTAACTCTAACTATAAACTAACTATGTACATACTCGAATATTCCCAGGAAATTCCTAAAGTATTCATACGAAGCACAAAGGACATTTGCAGTATGATAAAATCTTATATCATATATTCACTGTGTATGGTACTGCAGTTTATTTTAGTTTAATTTGTTTTGTTCAGAAATATAACTAGTAACACTCTCATCCTTTCTCTGATTGTCACTTCACTTCAAAAATGTTTTTGGAATTTTTGACATTTTAATTACTTCAACTAGTCTGTGTAGTGCGGTGCGGTGTGGTGCTGCTAAGCGGCCAACTATCTCCAGATTCATCAGTAAAGTTATTAAAATTCTTCTTTTTTTATTCTATTGTTTTTTTTTTTAACATTTCGCTCATTTACTAAAAGACTGTACTAACTCAAAAAACGCGATTTTGCAGAAAACGCGTTTAAAGTTTTCAATTGGTTCCCACTTTGAAGAAAAAAGAAGAAATCTTATAATTCTCACGCGCAGAGTATACAAGATATTAATATGAAATTTTTACACAATATGAAGCGTGATATAATGAATAATTCTGCATCATTAACTCAAATCGTGTTTTTTGACTTATGACAGTCTTTTAGTAAATGAGCGATTTGGATAAAAAATTATGTTTTTTGATAATTGCACATATTTATGGTACTTTAGTGATAAGAATGTATTTAGTATATTCCCAAAATGTAGGTAACTAATTTTTATACATGGTTAGGGATGGATTCAGAACTTTCAAAGAAGGCCAAAAATTATTAGCGTACAATTAGCATCCGCACCCGCTAAACACACATCCGTTACACAGTGGCGGAGACAGGAAACATTTTGGGGGGGAGGGGCAATAAAAAATTATCCATATAAACCAAAACGCTTAAACGCGGGCTGGAGCGTTTTTTCGTGTATCGTTTTTTTTTTTTTTTGCATATTCATAAACTTCATTTCGATGACTAACAATTTGAAAGGTATGGCCATGTGAAAACTTACTGGTACGTTACGCATTTTGGGGAGACCCTGTTTTTATAGCAAATCATTTCACAATTTCTATGAACTATTTCCAAGGTAACGGTTCGTGGGAAATATAACAAAAGGAAACATTTATTCAGTTTTCGGTTTTAGATTGGTTTATAATGGGTCGAGAATTAATAGAATTTTGAGAATAATTTAAGGTCGCTGATTCCTACCCTATATTCAAAGTTTCTCTTTCCCATCTGGGATTTTCGATATCGATCCGAAACCTATAATTTTGTTTTTTTTTTTTTTTTTTTTGGTGGATTCAATTCTATAAATAAGAATAGAATCCGTTGAACTGGTACTTGAGTCACGTTTTTAAAAACTAAATCACCAAAATGATCCATTTTATTAGGACAATCCATTTGGACATTTTTTTAAGAATTTAACCCCATCTGGAAATCGAACCTGAGGCAGATGGAACTCCAGTCAAGCACTCATCCTCGAAGTAACCATTTTTGAACGTCGTCGAGCTGTTTCTGAACTAGGTTAGCAGCTTCTGTAGGAGATTAATTTGACGCTAAAATGGCAGTATCGTCTGAATAAGTAGCTATAGTAACACCATCAGCTTCAGGCAAGTCGCAGGTAAAAATCGAATAAAGAGCAGGACTCAGAACACTGCCCTGTGGTACTCCGGCTTTCACTTGACATTTGGCTGATGTTTCATCATTTACTTTGGACTTTAAGACCAAATGAAATGGAGCGGGAAGTAAATTTTTTAATTTGTATAACAGCCGTTGATGCCAAGCTTTTTCGAACGCTTCTTGAATGTCCAAAAATATGGCAGAGCAATATTTTTTTGCGTTCCAGAAAGTCAGTGACAATATTGATGATATTGCTCAGGAGTACCGTGCTTATGACGATTGGTGATTCGGAACTATATTCTTATTTTCTTGTATTATTAGCAATCTACTACTTCGAATATTTTCGAGAATATTGCTAGCAAACTTATAGGTCTATATGAGGGCACTGAGTTTTCAGGTTTATTTGGTTTAGGTATTATTATTTCAGCACATTTCCATAGAGAAGGAAAGTGGTTTAATGAGCAAGATTATTCCTTATTCTAATTATGTTCACCTTTTTGCCTCTTTAAGTTATTAAATTTGTAAGTGTTTGAAAATCTTTTTTTTGGGGGGGGGGGGGGGGGGGGGGGGGGGGTGGGACGGGAATTTCCCCCTGTTCCCCCCTCCCCCACTCCCTTGTATCCGCGCCCGCGTTATATCACCACTTTACAGCAATATTTTTATGCTGGGGAAAAATTTAGCATTGCATTGTTCTGGCGACTGCTGGGTCGATATACCTGGAGCTGCAGCCGCTGACTTTTTCTTTGGCCCTGCCAGAGTTATCAGCACTTTCAGTTGTGATTCTGAAACTACTTCTAAGTCTCCTTCACAAATACTAGGGTGATTCTATAAGTCTAGTATATGCCCTTGCACAGTGCAAGTTTAGGAAAAATTTTAAAACTTTCCAACAGGAGAGTTTCAATCTCTTTCTTACAACCTATTTTTACCTCTACCTCTCTCTTTCAGACAGGCGTTCATGCTTGCCCCCGTGTGAACTACCTCTTATATACTACATTTCGGCGTTAATGTGCGTTCTCGAATCGTAGTATAATTTAGTATAGAATTTTTCCATTTCGTGATATCTTATAATTATACTAGACTTAGAGAATAGTCCTACTGTGTTTTTTGAAGTAATAATTTAGTCACCGATAAGAGATGGTCCAGAAAGCTCTTGAGATCATTCCCTAGAGTTGAAACATTGGATCTGTGCTGTCGTCTCCCTTATAGTTTCACAATTAAAATTTTATATTTTCTAAATAGACGGTTTCAAAACTATAATTGAAATAGGGGTTAATTGGTATCTGGATGATGAGATCAAGCACTTTTTCGCTACAGCAGTAAAGGCAACTCTAAATAAAGATGCAAGCTTATTTGAATTTAGTTTCTTGGATAATTGAAACCCGCTAACGAGCAAAATAAACAGAAGTCTGCAGTGACATCCAGGTTGCACTAAAAGCCTAGAATCCCCGACAATTTTTCGAAGATTGCAAGCAATTGTAATGCAAATTTTTTTTTTTGATATGGGTTCCTGGACACTCAGGAATTTCAGGAAATGAATCGGCTGATCTTCTGGCCGGAAAGGGTTCGGAAACTGGTTTTCTGGGCCCAGAACCTGTACTCTCTTTGTCATCTACAACCATCAAGACCACCATTAATGAGTGGGTCGACTTGACCCACAATCGTAAATAGGAGGACCTGAGGGGCTTTAGACAGACAAAGACCATGTTACTTGTTATCTCGAAGCGTCTAACAGACTTTCTGTTATCACTTAACAGAAAGAGCTGTAGGCAGCTGGTGGAATTATATACAGGTCCTTTCTCTTGGGCCAAATATTTGCATATGATTGGCCTGAGAGCTAATGCCTTCTGTGTTTCCTGTGGTTTGGAGGAAGAATTTGAAGAGACGGCGGACCACTTTCTTAGTGTCTGCCCCGCTTTCTGCCAGATTAGAGTAAGCATATTTGGTACTGGAATGTTGGGAGACGAAAACCTGAGCTCAGTAACACCGCAGGATCTGCTAAGATTTATTATTAAATCTGGTACATTTAAAGAATAGCAAAAGGGAACACAGGATATAGCACAATGGACGTAAAACTTGTCTGAGTGCTGTATTCTTGAATACTTCTTTTGTCTGTTCCAAAAAAAAAAAAAAAATGCAAAATTTATGAATGTCCTTATAGCAGGAATAGCAATGTGTCAACGACTCAGTGAGTCATACTGAAGTTCTTTGTGAAAGAATCGAATAGAAAAATAGCAAACTAATTTCTATCTTTGTCTGAGGGAAAAGTATAGTTACGCGTATTCTAATAGGTGCAAAAGATGTGGTCAGCGTCCGACCAATATCTGTGTTTTTGACAATCCGGCATGTGTATCCAGTCTTGAAGAGAAAACTGTCACTAGATAGCATTATCTCTGTTTTTGTTCAGTCTTTGCAAAAAGAAAGAGCCGGCGTTGTAGGTTAGTGATACTTGAGGATGAGTTCTGCTTATTTTATTCGCTCTACTTGAACTATTTAAATCCTCAAATAAACTAAGAAGTTTATGGAGTTGTCTTTCATTCATCTTAGATGTTTTCTTTTCCCTGTACCATTTATCTCTGCCGCTATATTCCCTATTGATAGGCTTTGGTCTTGCTCATGGCATATAATTTCTCCTGAAAATACAATAAAAGCTTATACAATAGAGAAATAATAGCAACACCAGCCAGAGCAGCTAAATTTTAAAATATTGAATATACATAAGTATATACCCAATCACTTATTTAGTTGTATCAAAAATGTTTCAAATATAAAGAAAAGAAAAGAAAAAAAATCACAGAAAAAAAGAAAATTCATAAGATTATTTCTGTTGACAACAAGTTTCACGTTGAGACATACACCTAAGTAAAATCACTAGACGATATTGTGGCCACAAAGGTGCAGCATACATGAACACAACACAGGAAAAAGGATATACGAGTATGTAGTTACTACTACGAACAAACAAGTGAAATTTTGATATGCTAGACTCAAGCTTAAATTTCACAAATCATCATCATCATCATCAGGAACTTCATTCTGATATTCCTTAACATCTTCAACATGTATGTTGCTAATTGAAAATAATTTCAAAATCATGTAGAGTAAATTAACAACAAAAAAAACACAAAAAACAAAAACAAAAAAGAAGCAGCAGCAGCAACTAACAATAATTGCACTTCATCAGCAGAACAAGTAGTAACAGCAACAGTAGCTGTAATAATAATTGCTACTACATACTGATATTATAATAGCAATAGCAATATGTAGTAGCAATTTGACCGGAAGTACTTACAGTAAAAGTTTACATATACACAAAAAGATGTAGGTATGTGTATTATGTATGTGTATCAAAAAGGATTGCATGAAAGCGAAAATCTTAAAATAAATGCTTGAAATATTTTTCGAAAATAAATACTTCAATAAACTTTACTCTTTACAAAAGTAATTGCAAGCTTAAGTTTTGATATTTGATAAATTGATAAAAGTAATAGCATTATTGATAATATTGATGCATGTAATGATGTTACACTCCACATATAAATAATTTTGTTTAATGTTGCATACATCCACACACACACACACAACTAAAAATTTTTATAAAAACAATCAAAGATTTTCCTACAATTTTCCTCTACCCTTAACCCTTCATTTGGCACCACTTTTGTTTGTCACATTGCTACCACCACGGTCCAGCCAGAACGTCATACATTTATACTGCGTTTATTTGAATTTTCAATGTAAACTGTACGAAAACACTACATATTATGTAAGAATCATGTATTTATATGTATATTTATTGAAAAAAATATGTTTTTAATTTTTGAAAAGTTTTACGTTTCGAAACAGCAATGAAGAAAATAATCTAACAATATATATAAAAGTGAAAATCTGTTTGTATGTCCGATTATACTTCCTAAATGATATAAAAACTTATATAATATTGCATTATCTCTTAACAAGGCCGTATTTAGGGGGAGGTTTGGGGGGTTCTGACCCCCCGAAATGTGGAAACTTTAATCTAATTTTTGAGATTAATTGCCAATGGATGGGGAAAAAGTCAAAATAAAATCTATTTAACGATATTTTTTACTTCTATCGGTTTTTTTTTTCTAAAAAGTCAAATGTGAAAAATAAATTTGAAATCTTAGTTACAAATCCGAATGGTTTTCTTCGACATGAGGTTTGACTACGGATTCAAAAAGAGAAGGTGATACTAAGCAATCCTGCATTCATAGTTTTTCTAGGTCAGTAACTGTTTTTGGTTTAAAGTTTCGTCCTGAATCAGTTTGAAAAGTTTAAAAATTAATAAAAAATAGAACAAATTATCGGATCCTTGTAAAATTAGGCTTGCTTGACTTCATTTTTTTTCCTAAAACGTGACGTGATGGAAAGTTTTTAACCTCAGATTCGTGTTCAACGTGAATAATTCTTTCGCAAAAACTCCATGTTATCAGCAGTTTAAGGAGAAAATCTTAAAATGTAATTAATTTTTTAACCCATTATTCCTCAAAGCACCACGACTAGAAAGATCTCTTTCAATGCTATGACTTCACGAATTTAGGGAATATAAGCCAACCTCATCCGGGTTCCTTATCATTGATAATGGCCCAAATTCCCAATAACGATCATTTGAAAAAATGAGCCTCTACTATTTTTGGTAATTTTTTTTAGGTTGGGTACATCATCAGTAGTGGGAAGTCAATGAGTTAATGAAATTATGTCCTTCGCGATAAAAAATGCATTAAAAAATTAAAAAATTTAATTTGATTATTCAGTGAATTTTTTTGTCGCTTTTGGCCATATTTTTGAGGTTAAGATTAAAAAATTCGGAAAATTTTTCCTAAAGTTTTAAAACATTTATCTACTTTTGTCCTTAGTCTGATAGGGTTCATCAAATGTATCATCGATTTAATTTATTGTATTTAAAAATCAGTTTGATAAAAATTATTTATGAATATTTCGAATGAAAAACCCCCCCTCCCCCCCCCCGAAAAAAATTTTTGGCTACGGCCTTGTCTCTGACCTTACTATTAACATGGTAAATGTTTGTAATTACAAGTGGGCAGGGTACCTCCCACTTTTTTAAGTATACCATTTATAGTACAGTACTGCAATTTATTGCGTCCTGCGTGCAAAGACGCTGGCTGACAATACCACAGTACCTAACATATAACCTGAATATCTCAGGCACCATTTGTTGTATGGAAATATTATTTGCCGATACCGAGCTTATACTGGAGTTTCAGATCTGGATTTGTGTTCAAATGAGCGTGGCACCTCTCATACAATCTTAATGCTATTTTGAGTATATCTCCGAAACCACACATGTTATTGTACTGAGATTTTGTGCAAAGCAGTTGGTTGACAACGCCATGCTCCAGGAAACATGTGTATGAAATTGAAAACGACGGAGTGGCGCAAAGTTTTGTGTGATATTTTTTGGGCAAGTGGGCACGGCAGCTGTTATACAAAGAAAACATTTTAAACGGTATAGTTGAGGAACCAAAGTAAGATAAAGGTTTTCTTTTCCATAACAACACTAGTTTACAGCCAAAATTACCAATAAACACCACTATCCAATTTCTAAGTAAAATTTCTTGATAATTTACTTAACTGTGCCAAAACTATTTATTCAATCGAATCAAAATGTGTAAACGTGAGACGAGAAATTTTAATATTTTTAATTTCATATACTTTTTGTTCAAATCAAGTTCATAGTTTCCAAAATATTTGTAATTATGAGGACAAACTTTTTTTCTCCGATAAAAAAAATTCAAGTGGTGATATCTTCAAAACCACACAATAGAATTAAAAATACTTGATTTTCGGACTCAGCGATCAATTTTACATAGGAATTGGATAGTGGTGTTCATTGCCTAGAAAAAAAATAATTATTTATAAGCTAGTATAATTTGAGACGCTGAGAGGAAAAGTGGTATAACTTCTACGTTCAGAAAAAAATGGAATAATTTTATTTAAGAGCAAAAGCAAAACGAAATATGTTGAGAGCAAAAGTGAAACGAAATATATTCAGAACGAAAACGGAATAAAAAACTAAGCTGTTCTTGCTCTGAAAAAATTGTTATACCATTTTTGTTCTTACTTTTAAGGCGTTTAATTTTCACTCTAAACCGTATTTCTTATGCCATTCTTGCACTGACACACTAAATTATTTCACTTTTGTTCTTATATAAATTTTAGCCCGCTTTTCCTCTCAGCCTGTCATTTATCAGTCGAAAGTGATATAAACCCGAATCGTCCTCATTTAAGAGGCTGAGAGGAAAAGTGGTATAACTTCTACGTTCAGAAAAAATGGAATAATTTTACTTAAGAGCAAGAGCAAAACGAAATATGTTCAGAGCAAAAGTGGAACGAAATATGTTCAGAGCTAAAACGGAATAAAAACTATGCTGCTCTTGCTCTGAAAGAATTGTTATACCATTTTTGTTCTTACTTTTAAGGCGTTTCATTTTCAATCTTAACCGTATTACTTATGCCATTCTTGCACTGACACACTAAATTATTTCACTTTTGCTCTTATATAAATTTTAGTCCGCTTTTCCTCTCAGCCTGTCATTTGTGGTTTCTAATTTTCAATAACAATTCCAATGGTCGTTTGTGTTGATTCAAAACTTTTGTTTTCATAGTGAAATAAGTTTTTATTTCAAAAAGAAAAGATGCTAATGTTTATATACATACAAACAACATGTACTAATGACGAAGTAAAGCAAAAATATTGGAAAAACTATGAGAAAATGCATACGGTCTGGCCAGACCGTGGTGGTACCAATATGACTAAAATTTTGAAGTCACCAAAATCTCGCTCGCCTCATACCTCAGGACTCCGATTTTTTTGTAAATCTATTTAGAAATAGTCATTTAAGGATATCATGGATTTTGGAGATCATAGTGATATTAGAAATAATAAAAAAATGTTAACAAAGTTGAAAAAGGTCTGGCCAGACTTTCTTTGCTATAATTTAGTCATTCATCTTTCTAACATACATACGTCTACACCCTTTATAATTTCAATATCAGTAAGTTTAGGCAAGACGACACAATGCAAAATTTACCAACATGTTATTTGAAGTTCTAACTGAACTAAAACCAAACAATAAATACCTACAGCCAATTTATTATTTTTATATTTCTATTTAACGCATAAAACAAAAGGAAATCACTTCATTTTCATTTCTGTTCTAGCTATTAAAAGTTTCACATACTTTCACATACTCCAATACCAATACAATTTTATAGAAAATACATATATATAAATGCAAGGAAAGTAGAGGATTTTAAGAAAGAAGTGTATTTGTTTTTCACATGAATGCATGCCAATTGAATTCGTTTCCATTTCTGCTTCGCTCTCTGAACAAAAGTTCAATTTCATCATCGTCGTTCAATTCTAAATCTATTGTATTTTGTTGGCAGGCAGCATATGATGTGATACCCTCACATGCCTATACAATTCCAGTTCAAGTATAATCACTTGATATTCAAATTTTTGTTTTTATTTTTTTTTTTATTTTGTTTTCCTAGTTGAAGATAAGCAACAACAACTATTGAAAAAATATTTTCTCTATAAGAATGCCATTTTTCTTTCTGGTAGGTTATATGTATGTACATATATCCTTTCAAAAATTCCAAAAATTGGAAAAGACGTAATTTAAATTTTTCGCAATTGCACATAAGGGAAAATATTAATAGATAATAGGAGACCCACAAATTCCCGAATTTCAAAACTGGTTTGAAATTTGAGAGCGCTAATTATTTTTGGAATTTCGAGAACTTTTCGAATATTGGAAATTTTTCGACTTCTTTTCGTGGGATTTCGGACAAGTGGTAATTCTGAATTCGGAGTTATGGCTACTTGGAATTTTTTGAGGTTTGGTGATTCGGGCTTTTGGAGCTCAGAATTTTGTGCCCAACCCAGAAAAAATAGTTGGCTTGGAGGAATGGAAGGTTTAAATATGAAAAAGAAATGCCGAAAAATTTGTGGATTTAGAAATTTTGTTTAAAAAATGTATGACTAGATCGACGTGGTCTGAGTACCTAAACCAACGACCGGCCTCAAAACTTACATCAATACCGAATCTATCCTCAAGATTGCATGTCAGTATCAGGCCTGATTAAATTGGCATTATCATCGCTGATATCTACTGACGTCAAATACTGACAATTAATACCGATCCGCTATGGAGACGGTCGTAAGTTCATTGCATTATTTACGGTTCCCTGAATTTTTCAACATGAAGCTATGCCAAAAAAAACTTGATATGGATGAACTGAAGAAGCAGTGCCATAAAAATAGTTGATTTGAATCAATAGCAGCACTCATAATGGCGCTATGCCACAAAATAGTTAATTCGGAGAAAAGAGAAGGCCCCAATATTGCACTAGGCCGAAAAAATAATTGGTTTGCATAAATATGGAAAAAAAGAAATGTGGAACCAGGTCGAATATAAAACTCTGCCAAAAAAAAAACTGATTTGACTAAATGGAAGGTCTCAATTTGAAACTTTGCCGAAAAAATGGTTGATTTGAATGAATATTGAACTAATCTAAAAAAATAAAAAAAACGTATGCTTAGATTGCTTATTTTTGAACATTTTACGCTGAGCGTATTCCATTCATACATGAGTAGCTTTTGTTATTGCTTGCAGTATACCACTATTCATATAAATGGCAAGGCAAATGTCAGCTTCTGTGAGTTGGTCGTCATTGTTTTATGTTTTGTTTTAACATGGTGTCACTTCCGTCAATGTACGAACGAACTATGTATGAATGTCCGTTTCCTGTTTGTTGCTCGAAATATGATTGATTTAAATTACAGAGTGAATTTTGCTGAAGCATATAAAAACAGACAGAAATCAAAAATCCCATGAACAATAAGTAAAAATAAACCAATAATACAAATATACCTTATAGGAAAAGTTCTGCTACCGTCATGTCATCGAAGTTATCAACAGAATTTTACAAAAAACGATTAATTTCTAACTCTGATAATGAAGAAATTATCTAGCGAGATTCTGTGCTGTGTAAATCAACCCTTTTATAACATTAACTTTCACTACACCAGTGACACCAAAGATTACAGCGTCTTGTGTCATCAACACTGGTATTTCCTACTGGGTGTTCTTTTTATTTCTATGAAGGTATATTTAGTACTTTAGACTTTTCTACATACTACTTTAGAGAGCGTAAAGTGTGACAGAAAAATGAAAACTTGTTCAAGATTTACTTGAAATTTTCGATTGGTTGTGAGTGGTTGGTTTTATAGATAGAAAGTTGAATGAATGAATGGAATTGAGATTTTGAGTAAAAACTTGTTATTTTACTGATAGGCTTAAATGATTTTCTCACATACATTTTTTTTTTGATGCTACATAGTTAATTGAATTTATGATAAACCAACAAAATATTAAATATTCAAAAATAACTTGAATGCATTTTCTAAAAGGTTTTTATAGTTTTTTTCTTGAATACTTAATAAAATTCAATACTATTTTATCTTTCAGTGTTTTTAAGTGTACCTATATGTATTTTCTTTGTCTTGAGTGGTTTTGATTTGATTAAGTTGAATTTTTCAAAAATGAATGATAAATGTGGGGAAAACTCTACTACATATTTTTCATATATGTTCAAATTGAATCACTGACTCATAGCTGGCATACGCCTTTTTTAATCCTATTCTAAGGTGGAAAAATGCCCTGACTGTCTGATTCATTTGCTGGTTCAGCAACGCTTAGCCTAACCATTAAACCCAAAAATATGAAAATCGGGCAACATACCACCTTAATCAAAAAGTTCCCGGAATAACCACCGTGTGGCGCTCCCATCGTTCCGATTTGAGTTCTGTTTTTTTTTTTCGTTTAGTTGGTACATCTGTTGATATTCCCTCTAAATCTTAGCATCATAGCTTGACATTTGCAAAAGTTACGTAGCCAAGAGTACATCTATCTCTGTGTGTGTTGGCGATTTTTTACAATTTTATTAAATTTTATTGTTTTAAATTTTGCGTAAAAAACGGATATAATGGTGCGCGAAAGTTGGAAATGTTGGAAAAGTGGTTCGGTCGTTTACCAGTGGCACGAACGGTTCAAAAGTGGTCGTGAGTTAATCGATGATGATGAACAGTGGCAGACCATCGACATCAACTGACACCGACAAAAACGTTGATAAAGTAATAGAAATTTTGGTTAATAACCTCAAATTAACCATCAGAAAGTATTATTTGGGCGTTCTGAGGCGTTTGCGTGAAGCAATTCGCCGAAAGAGACCAGAATTGTGGACAGAAAACTCACAATGCCATCATTGTTCGTAACTTTTGGCGAAAAATGCAACAAATACCATCCGACAGCCACCGAATTCACCTGATTTGGCTCCTTGTGACTTCTTTCTGTTCAATCGAATTAAAAAACCATTACGGGGAACGCGTTTCGGCAGCCGAGAGGACGTAATGGAAAAATCGCAGGAAGCACTAATGGACATACCGAAAACCGAATATAAAAAATGTTTCGAGGGTTGGATCAAGCGCTGGCATAAGTGTGTTGCAGTAGATGGGGATTACTTTGAAGGGGACAATATAGATTTAGATGGATAAACTTGTATTTTTAATTTTCTGAATAAATTTGATCAAGGTGGTATTCCTTACTAAGTAGATTTTTTTTTTATAAATTCCAACTATTTTTGTCGTCACTGACTCACTAACTTGTTTATTGACCTAACACAGCCAAAATCATTTGTCTCAGAAGCATAGAACTAGGGCAGTACATTCCTCATATACCAAATATATTTCTGTACATACTAAGAAAGACTTTCTTAAAAATCTATATTTCCTGCAATAGCACACTTTTATTAAGTAAAAATTTTTCGAAGTTCCATTGACTGACTCATTGAAGGACTTATAAACGCTTAGCTGAAACTATCGGTCTTAGAATATAAAATGTGGGCAAAGAAGATGCATGCCTTTTATATTTAGGGATTTCCTCATCAAAGCCTAACTAAACGGAACATTATATTTGGTCAAGACTTTTCTTCCATGACATACACATTCAATAAGAAGAGATTTCTTAAAATTCTAACTGTATTAAGACAAAAAAAAGCGTTGCCTTTAGCATTTTCGTGGAGAACAGAACTGACGTAATAATTTTTAAAAGACATCATTACATTTTTGGTAATTTATGTAACCAAAACTGGACTGGAACTTTTTCTAAATGCACCGGTTTACATGGCACTTATTCAAACCGGTTTAACTTCTAAAGTATACCAAACAAGGAACTCTTGTGAATAGTATCAGATTACCAGTTACCAGCTTGAGAATTCTACTAATGAAACTATAGATAAAAATACAGGTTCACTGAATATTTCTTTTCATATCCTAAAAGTAATACGAATAGAACAACAAAATTGTGAGAGTAGATGAGCGTTACCTATAGTGCTCGCCAGGCGGAAAATGAGAGGCATTGAGTGCAAAAGCTGGCACCTGTCATTCAAAAAAACAAAACAAAAAAAAAACAAAATACTAAAGGTAATTATTTCACCTCCAACATCCAAAGCAATTCGAGGTCGCTGGTTCCGACCATGTATTCAGATTTTCTTTATCCCTTCCCTGATTCATAATTTTGGTGCATACGTATTTTTAACTTTAACTTATTCTTATTTTGTAACTTTGGGACTCTATAACGGGAAACCCAGAGATGACAGAGAAAATCTGAGAACAGGGTTGAAACGAACCTTAAAGGACAACAGATCGCGACGGATCTAGCTCATCCAGCCGACCAAAGGACCCACAGCGAAACTAGCGACATAAATACTCGGGCAACGCCAGGTACATACTCACAAACTACATAGTAACTATGCAATAAATTCGAAAAATTGTTATTTTTCGTAAAATTTAAATGCATTCTATGTAGTATTTATCAACAACATGTTAAATTTTCTTTATATTTATTTATTTATTATTCAATCTCATTTTGCATTTATTTATATCATCAATGCAAACAAATAATTTTTATTTTACTAGTAGTTATTTGCATAACTTTATAAATACATGGAAAATATGTTTTAATTGCTACTAATGAATAGCACTTAATAAATTTTATAGTAGTAGCAAATAGAATTTTGCATTTTAATTTATATTATACAACAAAATAGTTTAAAAGTATTTTATTTTTATTTACCTATATACAATTACATATATATAAAATACAGCATAAAAATAAGCATTTTATACAATAAATAATAAACTATGATTAACTATTTATATATAAACTAAACTATAATACCCATATATACATATACATATATACTATATATATAGAGATGTACGTTGATATATTTGTAGCACTCGTAGCTCCTTTCTTCTATATACAAATATACTAATTTAAATTATTTCTCCCTTCCTCGAGCTATCTAAAATTCACCACGTTCCACTAAATTCATTAGTTTAACAACACGATTATACAATAATTCTTTTGCATCAACACCCCATACAAAATCCAAATGATTGAAATCTGGATAATTCACCAAAAATTTTCCAATAACATTGGGTAATTGTTGATGTAATTTTTCAACATCTTCTGGCGTTGCTAACCAATCATTTTGTGAGTAGTGTAATGCAACTTTATTGCGTACATTTTCCATTTTATAACTTGGTGGTGTTATTGAATCATAACGCCAGTGGTTTCTTAGCCAACCATAATCATATTGACGGAATGCACCGGATCGTTTAAGTTGGCCAAAATGTTGCATTTGTTTGGTGGAAGCACCAGCGGGAGAGTGACCCAAAACCACGGGCAGCATAGTCTATAGAAAGATGAAAAACATTTAGTTAGAAATTGCGTTAAAAAGAAAAATATTTATTCAAACTGAGTGGATATTTATTTTTCTCATATTGAGAGTATTGAAAGTATATTGTGGAGTATTTTCGCTTTCTTTCTCTCACTTTCTGCGCCTACTGATAACTCCAACGTTCTGTTTATACATACCTCATTCATTTGTGCTTTATCAAATCCTGTTATTAAAAATATCACACTTGAGCATATTTCTTTTGTTATAGTATCATCATCGCAAATCATTTGACTGAACATAGTTAAAAATTCATTACTGGGTAAAAATTCATGAGCGCCAATTAGCTTCAAGAGCATCTGTGAATAAAGAGAATAATGTTAAATATTTTCTCATTTCCGAGTAAAATTTAGTTTTTAATAAAGCCCATTCGCCATTAGTTTTTTATTGGAATTCTCAGCTTCTGAAGGAAATCGTTTATAAATTTTTATTAAACAATTTAATGTTTTTCAGAGATTTTCCCACACAAAATTACGAACTTATAAAAAGTTTTGTAAAATTTCAAACTTGTGTAAATCTTTAAATCAATGTGGAAAAAGAAAATTTTTATGGGTATGGCATTTTTGTAAGAATTTTCTGCTTCGATGGGAGATTTTTCTACCTTGAAAATTGTTATTGAAAAATTTAACTTATTCAGAAACATTTTTGAGAATTTTTGAACTCCTGGAAATTCTATGGAAATTTTCGAAGCAGAATTATTAAAACTTAGAAATAATAATTATGAAAATTCCAATAGGCAACTCTGTTTCCGAAGCTATCTTTTTTTTCTCAATACTTACAGTCAGTGGATCTTGAAAGAACGCCAAAAAATCCACCACCGGACTCTTACAATGTTTTATAAAAGCTACGGGTGCCAAAGCTTGCATCAGCATAACCTTATCACTATATTCCGGTCGTTCACTACACATAATCCAAAATGTCATTGTGCCCTGCGAATGGCCAATGTAGTGTAACTTTTCATGCTTTGTCGCATTCAGCACATAATCTATTGATGCTGGCAGATCATATTTGCCCATTTCATGAAATGTGAAATCCCAATAGACTGTATGTTTTGTACTATATTTGGTGTGATTGCGTGAATATGTATTACCGCGCATATTGGGCATCCATACGTCATAGCCCAGATCGTATAGAAGATATGCTGCAAAAAAAAAAAGGGAAAATTGTAGATTTAATAAAAATATTCCCTTTGAATTTATAAAATTTTTTGTTTATTATAAATAGTTGGTATGTACACAATTTATAATCACATTCGAGATGATGTGCGTCAGTAAAAGTTTAATTGATAATGAACTTAACCTAATTATGAATAATAGAGGCTAACGAGGTTATCATTGCGCGTACACATAGTTTCTTAGTATTTTTTATGGGGGTTCTATGAATCTACGATTTTTATAGACAATACTACGTGATGTGCTATGTGCGATATGTAACTTTGTTTAAAAAAAAAAAAAAAAAGAAAAGATTTTACAACCCAATTTTGTTATCTACGGGTCATACACACTTGTTAATTAATTGCTACTCTGAAAAGAGGTTATCATAAAAATGTGTAAGTATGTACTATAAATAAATTTAGCCAATCCAAACAAAACAAAAAGTGGTCGTGAATTTCCCATGAGATTGTCCAGTAGGTTGAATTAGGCTAAATAAAAAACAGCTCTCTAGACCCCAAAAAAGTAAAGAAAACAATTATTTTTAACTAAGATTGTGCAAAACACATTCAAAACTAATCTCTAACAAAAAAAATGTTTTCAATAAAGTCTTAGATTTCTAAAAATTCTACCGTGAGTAAATCGGTTGTGTTTCCTGCTAATTGAGAAGTGGGCAATGCATACTACAAGTACACGTACTCATTTAAGATGTATATCTTCTATAATGCCATGACTACTTCAAAGATTAACATATTTCGTCTCAAATGAAATGCCCAAAGAAATACCCACAAAAAATTATCTTCTTATTTTAAAATTCGAAAATATCTAAGTAAGTCTCCATGAGAAACTCAATTCCATGCCTCTTGAAAATTCCATTTTAATTTCCCAGAAATATTTATATTTTTTACAACAGGTCTGGCCCATAATTTTCAACTGAAATACTCATAAAACTTATTTTGATGCCCACAAAAATTAACTGCTTACCTCAAAATTGTGAATTTTCAAGTAAATTCAAGGGAAAATCCGATTTCTACCTCTCTTGAGAATTTTTGGTAATTTTTGAAAATTTCAAAGCGATACACCTACAAAACTTAAATTTTTTGACATCAAAGTTTGAAAATTTCTACGCAAAACAATTCCACGTCTCTAGGAAATTCCATCAAAATTTCCCCCCATGATTTGATATTTTTTTTAAATTTTCCGAAGCAAATTTTACACCCAATTGCTAAGCGATATATCAACACAACTTATTTTTTTCTGAAATCAAAATAAATTCACATGGAAAAACCAAGCTCAATATCTTTTAGAAATTCCTATCTGAGTTTCCCCATAGATTTCATATTTTTATGTTTTCGAGTTTAATTCTGTTTCCATAAGCTTCAACATCTATCGGTAAAGATTCGCAAATATTCTACGACACACTGTACTTGCTATAAATTGAGCTCAATGGTATATCAAATTGTGATGAATGAGATTTAAATAAAGTAGAGACTCGAGAACGGCTGGTGATTTTTAACAAAAATAGAAATGTGGTTTCAGTTAACAGATTAAGTCATGGGATAATTTTTTAATTTAATCCAAGTCCACAAAATTTGAATCTCACTGAAAGCCCTTTTTGGAAGATTTAAGGTTTAGGAACATATCAAAATTTTGACCAAATCTGTCAATTTTCATTGACTTACAAACTCAAAAATTTAAACAAAAATGTAGTAAATACGAACAATGGAAAATAATTTAACTGTTAATAGTATATTTTGGGCAAAATTTCAATATATACTATTTTCTTTTCTTGTTTTCTTTAATATTGTTCTTGCTTTCGAAACATTTACTTTTGCTGTGATTTTTTATTTTTTTCTGACAGAATTTTGAAACTTTAGCATATTTTTTTTTTGTAGTTGTCAAAATTTCAATATCTCAATATTTTAACACTTTTTGTGATTTTTCTTTCTTGGGTTTTTGATCATTATTTGTGATTTTTTCGGACAAAATTTCAAAATTCTCGAATTTTCTGTTAAATTTTTCTTCTTTCTTGGTTAATATTTCAATATCTTAATAATTCCTGTAATTTGTTTTCTTACTTTTTGGTCAAAAATTTAATACCATAGTTTTCAACATTTTCTGGGGGTTGCTCTGTAGTTCGATTCGAAAGAAAATTTACTCGAATTCGAACGACTGGTACTCTAGAAAGCATTTTCGAATAATATTTGTTCGATGCTCAGATTTTATTTTGTGCCTTTTCGAATCGAATTCGGCATTCGAATAGAACTGCCTTTCGAATTGAACTACAGAGTAACGCCCCTGTCATTTTTTTCTTTTTTTCAGTAAAAATTGTACAGCTTTAACATGTTTTATTTTTTTTTTTTTGGTTAAAATTTCAATACCTCAAAAAAATTTTCATACTATACATTCTCAATATTTTCTTATTTTCAGTTAAAATTTCGAAACTTTAACATTTTCCGTGATCTTAATTTTTCGCTAAAAATTTTAATGTTTCAACATTTTTGTTGATTTTTCTTCTGCTTGTGATTAAAATTTAAATACTTTAATGTTTGCTGTAAAATTTTCGTCTTTTTTTTTTCAAAATGTCACTTTATTTTAATAATTTTGGTCACTTTTTCTTTTCTTTTGATTAAAATTTCTATTAATAAAAATTTATATAAAAGTTTCCGTTGATAGATTTAAATACTACAGTACTTTATGAATTCAAACTTACCAAAACCTCTATTCGGCCCCATCATAACCCACGTAGACGATGAGTCTAATAAACCATGTGTCAATAGTACGGGAATACCATCCTTCTTCGGAATACGATGTAATTCCAATATATAACCATCATCGGTGGTAATATGATGAATTTCAATAGGATATCCATATTTCTTAATTAAATCAGGCTAGATAAAATGAAGCACAAACACAAAATTCACATTTAGAATTAATTAAGCACAAAATTCAACATTTTAAACACTTTCAACTAACCGTTTTCAAAAATGAATCTTCAATAATATCCGGATCCACATCAACTTCATGTGAATGTTCTAAGGAATTTAAATCGGTGTTGCGTTTGCTTTCTTTGGTGCTACCACCGATACCACCGAACAGTGAGCGACCAAATGAAGGTATATCAAATAATTTAATGCCACCTAAACTAAATGACCATGTATTTGGTGATTCAGTGGCCGCATGAGCACCCTGTATATGAGTGCTGCATAGTAGAAATGCACAAAGCAGGGTGCTGAGCAAAAGTCGATGAAATCGTAAAACACTTGGTTTACAATTTTTTAAATTGCGATTGCCGTTAATTTGTGACATGTTGCTTTAACGTACGAATGTGTACTGATTGCAAAAATTAATTTTCAATCTTTATTATTACTTTTAGTTATTCTACAGTAATTTAGATACACTCGTGTCGTATAAGGAGGGCGCGGCTGTTGTTCTTTAGTTTCGAATTCTTAATGTTTCTTTAGAACTTTTGCTGTAGAACTTTATGCGTAAGTGAATTTCATATAAATGTATAGCGTTTAATTAACAGCCGATTAATAATCAACTGTTATTAATCACCAATGTTTAATCACAACAAACAAATATTGGTCAATATTTTTCTGTTTTGATAACCCTCAGTACACAATGTTGATAATTACGAATTTTTAATAAAAATGTTCACAAGAAAGTGTTGATATTTCATTGAAATTTGGAGGACTATTTGGCTATAATCGGTGAATATGCCGAAATTATGCTTATCATAATTTTGATGACGCACAAAACCCTAACAAGTAGTTCTACGTTATTCTCTTTTTGCTGTTTTAATTGTTGTCTACTTTGTACTTTCGTTTTTTCTACATTACCCTGTACCAAGGGTCATTTATGAAATGATAAACACACGACAACGACGGCAGTGCCTGTGACTGATTCAAATTGCTACTTTTAGTTATATTAAAATAAATTTAAAAAAAAAAATCTGTAGCGTTAAGTTGATAGCTATTTTTGTTTTGTTTTTATTATTTATGATTGTTGCTGTTTTAGTTATTTATTTTTTTTGTTTTTCTGCTACTGATGGCGTAAATTATGCATTTAACTTATTATTATATTAGTTAATTCTGTTTTGTTTTTTGTGTTTTTTTTTTTTCATACACAATTGTTTTTGCTTTGAATTTTTTCCAATACTTTGTTGTTTTGTTTTTAAATTTTTATTTTTTATTTTATTTTATTTTTTATTTTTTTTTTTTTTTTGCGGTTGTACACACAAATGCACACTTTACATATTTCCACTCCAGCGTTAATTGCTTAGCAACATTCACATGTATATAAACATTTCGACATGTTGCTATGGATTTAAGTATACAATTTCAGCAGCTGAAGATGATGATTTCTGTTGAACTTTTTATAATATTTCTTTTTCTTTAAGTAATTTTTTTTTAATTTTTACTGTTTTCCCCTCAACTAAACTCAACTCACACCGAAAAAAGCACACAACAACTCACGTTTGTTTATTAAAACCAACTGATTTTTAGTTATTTTCTTTGCAGCACTTAAACTCAGTCTCATATAAGTAGTATACGAATGAACGTCCAACTTGTTTTCTTTTTTTTCACTACTAACTACTATTAAAGACAACAACAACAACAACAACAAAAATCACATTAATAAAATTTAAAATGCCCTACTGTGATTGTGATTGTGACTTTACAACATATGATATGATGTTATGTTATTTTTTTTTTTTTTTTAGTAGTGAGTAGTAGCACAAATTTTTATATTTCAATCAAAATAAAAAAGATTTCAGACATAAACATATCATAAAATAATCAAAAGCAAGAAAAAAAGATAGTCTATTTTTTTCAAACTAACTATTGTCTTCAATTCAACTATAAACAGTAATCCCTTTTATTATCGGTCACCTTGATTTACATTTCTGTTTTTTTTTCTGTTTTCAATCAATCAACATGATATTAATATTTTTGTTTTTATTATTTTTTTATTTTTTTTTTTATATAAATAAATAAATACATAAATATGTAAATATTTTGATTATTTACCTTGATTTAGTTTGTTGGAGTTTTAGTTTATCGCTGCATTTTTTCTAACCATCATCAGGTTTGATTATACCTACATTCATACACAGTTGTGTTGAGGTTGATGTACTCATACAAGAGACTACTGTATTTCTAATTTTTCATTTTTATTTTTTCTGTTTTATAACAAGAAAACATTTTGCTGTTAATGCGTTTTTCTTTTTGTTTTTGCACATTCATTTTCGTAAAAATTTTTAGTAATTTTTTCCCATTAGTAACAGCAAAACAAAAAAAAATTAAATTTTTTACATACTAAAAATGAGCTTGACTCTAATTTCATTATTATTTCTTTTGTTTTTGCTGTAGATGTATAGAAATATTTTCGGCTCAAATTTATTTGTCTGACATATTAGTTTAACTCACAAGATTTTATGTTAAATACATGAGAAGTCAACACGCGCTGCTCACAAAAAAGGGGAACAGTTTTTTTTTTTTTTATTTGATATAATTGCTAATTTTTAGGGCATTCTAATTGGAAGAGATGAGCACGTGAGTCAATTCTCACTCACGCTCAGGTATGATTTCAAGAATTAATGCGAATTAAGACCGAGAAATATTGGTCAACACACAAAATGACTCAAGAACCGCAAAAAGATTTTTAATAGATTTTTCATCATCGAATCCATGATCCGTCAACAACCGAGAAAATTAACCATCACATCGAGTTTTAGAGAAAATGGCATATATTGTACTATATATGAGGAAGAAATTGCACATAAAAAGAAAAAAAAATTCGTGGTTGGTTCTAGACTTTTGTATTGAAATTTTATAGTTCAGGGTCCATCACGAATCAAGCGACAACCTCAATATTGATTTTTTCGAATATTATTGAAACAATGCATGCCTGACTTTATTTTTTCGATATTTTCATGGTAGATATTTTGCAGAGATACGTATTTTAATGCCATCTGATTGTGAAACTATTTGAACCGCAAGCAAGACACACACCATAGTGACCTTTTTTCTGCATAACTCACGTTTTTGGAATAAGCTCTTGATATTTAGAACCTTCTCAAATTCAAAATGAACGTTTTCCAAATGCTAATCCTACTTTTGTCCTCCCCTTTAGCCCCTCACTCTCTTCTCTCTTTATATAGCTGCAGGATTGTGCCCCCTGATCTAGAGAAGAAAATTTCTCCGCAGACCCAACTATATCCGCCCAAAAATTAAGTTTGATTCGGAGTTATGCCCACGAATTTTACAACCTAACGATAGTATGATTTCTAGCTCGTATAATAGCTTCATGATACCACCGTCGTGCTTTTAACAGAACTATTCAAACCGCAAACAGAGCTCACGTTTTTCACTCGGACCATTCGTTTCTCTCTGTCATACTGCGGATACAAATAAAATAAACGCCTTAACACGTTCGCGGACACTCAAAATTGTACCGAGGTACAAAAAGAGACACATGGCGGCTCTCTTAAAGTAATCTTAATATTTAAATATTGATTATACACGTTTCTCCCAAGTTTTCATACACTGAATACTAAAGCATTTACTTCGATACACAGATCAGTTCAGTTGTGGTTTATGTGGATGGTATATAGAATTTAATGCCGATATTTGTATTATAGATTTGAATGATATAGCATTCATGATATATTGTGACACCATGAAAATGAATGTTATAGCATTCACGTCCGCTAACATGTTAAAAATAGTTTTCCAAGTATTTGAGACCTTCCTAAATTCAAATCAATACACTTATCTGTTTCTTCAATAAATACAATGCTCTGCAGGAGATTCCCTGTGTGCTGAGGAATTATTTAACCCTCCTAGATAGAAATTTCAAACACTTTCAGAAAAATTAATCATCTATATTATTATTTATTTATAAAAAGGAACATAATAATGATAATGAGAGGATACCTGGCTACCAAGGCCTTCGGCCAATAGTCTAAATAGTTTCCTTTTTCTTTGTGACTTCTCTCCATCTTCTCGGTAATTTTTCGATAAGTTAGGCTTGGCAAACAAATCTTCAACTATGCACTGGACCTTATTTCGAGATTGAAAAATTTAGCTATCAAAAAAGACTTGGAGACATCGAAACAAACAAAAAAAATCTATTTCTAGAGTACTAGTCTGTTTTGTGTTATAGAATCTTTTTTCCTCCGTCTCGATAGTTCTTCAAAAAAAAAAAAAAGTTCTAAATAATTCAAAACTTGGTTTTGGTCGTGGCGTAACCCATTTCCCAGCCACCCATTTTACAAGTTTTATGATTTTCTCCAGATTTACCCAGTGCCAAAACGTGGTTGAACGACTTGTTTGCAGTTCTATCGTGTTTTCTTACCGTTACATTGGGGCTTTATTCGACTGTGAACTTTAGCAACTCATCATATAGTTTTTTGAGCCTTCTTGAACGAGGGTCATCTCGTAGGCTAAAATTCTAGAGGCTTTCAAATGACAAACGCTAAAAAATATAAGTTAAACAAACAAACCGTCCAGTGATATAATGGGCCTTATTGACTTAAGTAAGTATTATATATAGGATAACCACTACAATCAAATATAGATTTTGCCAATAACCTAATGGGTCAGGGCCGTAGCCAGGATTTTTTCGGGGGGGTTTTCATTTGAAAAAAATATTCATATCAAATTTTTATGAAACTGATGTTTAAATACAATAAATTTAATACGATGATGCATTTGAAGGGTTCCTATCAGACTAGAGACAACAGTGGATAAATATCTTAAAGCTTTAGGAAAAATTTTTGCTTTAATCTTAATCTAAAAAAATGGCTGAAAATGACAAAAAAATTCACAAAATAATCACAGTAAAAGGCGAAAAAACCCCCAAAACCTCCCCTCTAAATACGGCCTTGTCTGGCAGACTCGAAAAAGTTATATGATCGGGCAAATTAAACTAAATTTTGTATGCGCATTTAATCTTCGGTACTTGCGTTGCTTAGATATAGAGCAATAGAAGGTTAATTGTGTAGTGTAAATAGTTAAATTCCCACAAAGTCAGATAGTTTGGATGGGTCCCTTATACTATATTGAAGGGACTGTGAACGCCCAAAAATATGGCTAAAGTTTTATGGAGCAATTGCTGTAAGTCAATTGTGGTAAGCTTTCGCTTATTAATGACGTTTTTTTTCCGGACGACTTCTGCGGAATATGATCACGCCAAATTGGCAAGGCTTAGTTAGTAATTAATGCCTGATGTATGATAACTTTAGAAATAGTAAAAAAGTTAGATTATCCTTATTTGTTTGCAGATTTAAAATGTTTTCGATGATATTAAAATTTACTGGCGGGAATGATCAGGTAGCTCGCGTGGTTTATGTCCGATAAAGCACCTCTGTCATATAACGAAACGGAATGTTGCTCAAAACATGCCAAAGAATAAAAAAATCCTTGTTGGAAAAAAGTTTAGTATTAATAACGTAAATAACGAATGATATCCTTAAAGTCCTTGCCGACTCTATTCCATTCACGATAACGGCCATAAGAAAGGCTAAGAGACGGGCACCATCAAACTAAACAATTTCGCTTGTGACGCTATTATGAAGAAAATTAATCTTAGTTTACACCTTCAAAAAATAACAAATATTTTTATTTTTACATACTTTTAATCAATACTCTCAAAAACGTGGAATTTTTTTATTTAACTAAAAAGTAATGAAATTTGTGTATACCATATGTATGATGTTTCCTTCGCAATTTTGCTCATTTTGTTCCCGAAAATAAAAAAAAATTACATTCACTAAAACAAAATCAGGTTTAGGTCCCATTTTAAACGAGTTTCTTGAAATTGGTGGGTGGTGCGGTATGATGCGCTAGCCAAATAGATACGCTTTAGCCATTTAATATCAAATTTGGTAACACTGAAACATTCGTGTAAACTTTCGAGATGCGCGTAAACTCTTTTCCATAGAAAATTTGACAGTTCATTTTCGAGGCTTGCAAACTTTCGAGGTTTACGCGTTTTCGAGGCATTTTCGCGCTTAGATGAGGACCCATACTAACTTTGAGAGCAAGCTCATAATATTTGTAATAACTATTGCTATTGCAACAAAAAGACAATATTGACCTATTAAATTCAATGCCATACATTTCCTACTGGGAGGGCACTATATATATGCAAATTCGTTTACAATACTTATTTGTATTGATGCTTACATATACACAATTAAAATATTCAAATAAAATAGATTGTAGATGCAACCTGTTATCAACAAAATATTATAATAAATATTCAATATTAAAACTGTGCAAATTATGCAAATGCACTCATCGCTGCCATGCAGCTATATAGCTTTGTACAAATTTAACTTTGAAAAGGTTGAAAGATTCATAAAATTTAAATTTAAAAACCAATACAAAAAAAACTGGAAATATTAACATAACATTGGCATGACACTAACGTTCAAAAAAGTCAAGAATATTTTATTTCCTTTTCGAGAGCACGTACTACTTATAAAAATCTACTTACCTAATTATAAAGAAACATTAATATTTATACACATACAATATTAATTATCATAAAATAACATAGCTACGAAAATATTAAAATAAATTGATATTTTGAGTTAAACATAAAAAATCAAACAAACTCTGTGAGTACTCATGTTGATAACAGCACGAAACAGCATTTTATTCTCTGAGCATGAGGGGAGAGACAAATGTTTATAAACATATGTTATTTGTTTATATTTGTTGCCATTTTTTTTGTTTCTATGTGAGCAAAGATAAGACAGCGCGTAATCGCATTTAAATTTAAATGCAACAATGGCATTTTTTGTAGAAAATAAATCAATGCCCGATTGAATATGAACTAAAGACCAAATAAAAAATAAAACTATAATTTCTTTTCAATATACAAACAATAATAATATCAGCGGAGAAACATGTGTCAGCAGTTGTAATAACAGTAGCCGCAGGAGAGCATTATCAATGCATGAGTATGTCGCATGCTGTGAGTGAATATGAGCACAGTACTCTAAACACATTTAGGGCGACAGCGACAGGACCTCATCATTCAAAATGTAAAGCTCAAGTATTCCTATGAAAGAAAACAAATTAATGGCAATAAAACGAAATGTCAACCCAACGATAATTGACGCTATCACAAACTGCAATCTTATTCTATGTTGAGAAGTGGCAGAGTGAAAAGAATACTTATATCTTTTGGTTGTTTTCGAAGGTAAATAAATAATGAAAATAAAAGTTTATAAAAGGTTTTATTAAAAAATAGAAAAACTACTATCCGTTTTTCTATTAACTGAAAAATTGTATTTAAGTTGTTTGATCGCCGGCGCGTTCTGTTGTCCTTTGTCGCCGATGACATGAGAATGCTGCAGGTGATATTTTTGTCGTCGGGTTTTTGTGTTTAAAGCATGAGTGTATACAAGTGATAATATTTAATATGACCACAGAAATGTGTTCATATGAAATAGAAATATCGCACGAATACACAAGTATGCACAACAAAAGCTACATAAATATCCACATAAAAAAACTGTATTTCATACACAAATTAATCATACAATTAGTAATTTCTCGATTATTTTTGTTTTCATTTAATTTTCATTCTCACCCTCGCCATTTCTAATGTCATGCAAATGCACCGCAGTTGCATTATTAAGACTGATAACATTCTAGCTTTATCACCATTAAAAACTCGTTAGATTTTTTGTTTTATTTCCATTATTTTTCTTACTAAATTAGCAAGAAAAAATCACGAAACAAAATTTGCACTTTGAATTGACTGTATCCGCTAGCAAAATTGATTATATTGTTAGAAAAATAAAATAATTAAATAATTAAGTAGAAATAATAATAACAAAAAAAAAAAAACACAGTTTTGCCTTTGTGTGTTATAGATGAGTAATTTATTTATTTTTTTTTTCATCGATTCAGACGTAAAACTCACTAAGTGCAGATTTAGTAAAAACACGTTTCGCTCGGTTTCGGCAATTTTTATTAGGGAAAAGTAATGTTTGGCCATAGATTCCTCAACTTTCTGCACAGTACCCACAAAAACTCATAAAATACGGTGTTTTAATATGATATTTAAAACAAATAATTTTAAAATTTAATTTTCTCTGTTTTTTTCAAATTTATTACTTAATGAGTTTTACCACTGAACCGACGATATTTCTCTTTTGATTTTTTTTTTTAATTTTAAAAATTTTTTTTTTTTTTATGTACCTAGGAATAATAAAAGAATTTCGTATATAAATTATATTTGATTGCATGTCTCTCAAAAAAATAATAATAATGGAAAAAATATATGTATTGAAAGAAATTAAACTTTGGCACCCATACAAACATTTCTCTGTCTAGTCGCTGGTGAAGCGTTACTAATTTGTTTATGAACACTTAAATTAGTTGTTATCTTTAATGTTTTAGTCATTAATTTATAATTAAGAAAATAAATAGTTAATGAAGAAACTTTTTTTTTCGTTTTCTATTTGGATAAATAGCAACTTTTAATAAAATATTGAAAGAAAGAAAAATAGAAAAAAGATTATTATAGTAATTTTTAATGTTCTTTTTATAGACTTTGATATTGCACGATTTTCAGATTATTGAACTTAGTTCGAAAATTTAATAGATATTCATGGATAGTTTTAAACAAATGGCAAGAGACTGCTTTGCTTTCAAATCACAGCAGTTGGTTTTCATAAAGTGAGCGTGAAATTCTCACAATCTGAGCAGTAAAAATATTAAGTAAATTGAAATTAACTACAAACATAATACGAATTAATTTACAAACATTTGTTGTTAATTTATCTTTACTAAATTTTGATTTCCTTTTAGTTGTGCTTAAAACTTTGCGTTGGGGGGCAATGTCCGGAAACGTTTTTTGTGAAGTTCAGGAAGGGTGTCTATAAAAAGTGAAGTCTTAGGGCTGTTTTCTCAATGTCCGGTTAAGTACTAATCAGAACTGACTACTACTAACCGTTGGCTAAAGTTCGGATTACTGCTTAACCGGCCCTAAACTCTTCTTTTCCCCCTTTTAAATGACTTACCTGATCTTTTTAAAGTTGTGTATCATAAATTTTGCAACCTTTAAAGTATAAGTATACCACAAATCCATGCCACTATGCTTTAACCACATTATTGTTACTGAACTACACTGCACTTCACTGCATTACAATTGATAACATTTTGAGCTAATGCAATTGTTTTTTGTTTGTTGTTATTGTTCATGTTGCTTACTTACTGCTGCTAATGTGGCTTATTCAGTATACAAAGCTTTAGTCTTTTGCAACATCGAACGACCGACCAACACCTACAAAACAAAAGGAAGCAATTTTAATCCTTAAATAAACATAATAAAATTCAATAATCGGTAAATTGCTTTAGGGTTTATAAATGAGTGAATATTCATAGATGCATACATGCAGATTTAGAAAATTTTAAATACTAGTACAAATATCAAAATAGCATATTAATGAAAGTAACTATAATAGTTCATATTTATGTATGTATGTATTTTCAAATCTTTGAAAAAAAATTTCATAGATTTAAGATTATTTTATACTCAACAAACGGATACAATGTTAACAGCTTAAATGCAATCATGGAAAAAAAGAGAGTAAATGCATTAACATTTACATAATCACATATATCTGTATGTATGTGGTATAAATGTTTGCAAACACAAAACTAAAAAGGATATGAAAACTGCTTTATGCTGTAGAAGAACATACATAGGCAATGTTTCTCAAAACAAATATATCCTGATGCATAACTCAGCCTCAAACTAATTACACATATACTACATAGAATATTGTATACTACACTACAAAAATGAGTAGAGAAGTTAGAGAAGGATATAAGCTAAGAATAATCTTTCATACCACAGTACATTGAAAATACTGAAGCGAGACTTTTTGGTAGCACATAAAAAATGAAACCCAGTAAAACATTTTATAAACTTTGATAATTCCTAACCAAAGTGATAGGAACCAGAATCGATACTAAAAGGTAGAAAGTTAAGTTAATGTCTTTGCCATTCAAAAAACTTATATAATCAGACCAACAGCAAACCAAACTTAGAACAAAACGGAGATCAAAAGCAGTCTAAAAATCAGACCAGAACTTAAAACAAAAGCAGTCCAAAAATTATCCCAATATTTAGACCAAAGCTCAGATAAAATTTTGTATCAAAAATCATTCCGATATTCAGACTAAACTTCGAAACAATAATCATCTTGATATCCAGATCAAAACCCAAGCTCAATTCAAATCAAAGCTCTGAACTCAGCAAAACCAAAAAAAATTTTAAACCAAAATTCAGCTTAAAATTTAGAGCAAATGCAGAACAAAATTCAAACCGAAAATCAGGCCAAATTCAGACTACACCCAGAAAAATACCCATCTCTAAAACAAAGAAAAAGTTTCCTCAATTTGAATCCACGAAAATTTCTCTCGTTTAAGTAAATTTTCCTCAAAATGAAGAAAAATGTGCTCCTTTCATGCAACCATGGTGTTCAATTTGAAGTAAGTTATGTCTTCATTTTTACAAATTTAGCTGCATAGAAAATATAAGAAAGAGACGAATATACCAAAAATGTTCTCCATACAAAATTTTGGTATACTTTTTATAGCTTTACTCTTTTGGCCTTAGCAGACAATCGCGTTCGCTTTGTTTTTCTTTTAAATTTTTTAGTTGGCGTCTCTATTTCAAGCGAAGCGGTTGTGTTTGTGGCTGTTGATATAATTTGTTTAAAAAAAATATATATATATTGTGAAAAAAAAATAAAATATATTGAAAAGATATAAATTTCAATAAACTTCAATTTATAATTTTTTGTTGGCTATAAGGATCTTTTGATCAGTGGTGGTAGTGTATGTAAAAATACGTATGAATGTAAACCTTAATACTTATTAAAAATAAAATAATAAATGAATACAAGTAAAAAAAATATGATTTCTATGCCTTTTAATTAAAACAACATTGTAGAAAATATTCCATAAATTGAGGATTTTTTTTTCCTAAAAAGGTAGTAAATTGACTTCAATTTATGGAAAATTATTCATCAAACTGAGGAAAATTTTATCTGAATTATATACAATTTCTCATATTGAAATAAAATATTATTCATTTGAAAAACGCAATTTCTACAAATTGAAGACATATTTCTTTAATTTATAGAAAACTTCTTTTTTCAAAGAAAATTTTCTCTAAAATAAAGAAAAAATATTTCCTCAATTCAAAGAAATTTTGTATATCTAAATGAGGAACCCGTTTCTATGGCGCCAAATCATTCCCATTTTTCCTCAATTCGATAGCCGTTTTTCTTCAAACGAGGTAAGTATTTCTCTGGGTGTAAACATCATAGTAAAAGCATATTAAAACATAAATCAAAAGCAGATGAAAATTCACACCAAAAATCAAATCAAATTTTAAACCAAACACCATTCCAATATTCAGACCAAAAATCAAACTAAACTTGAACAAAAATTAGATCAAATGTCAAGCAAAAATTCGGATGAAAACTCAGACCAATTCCAGACTAAAATTCAAGCAAAAACTGAGATCTAATTTTAATCTAAAAACAACCCGAATTCAAACGAAAAATTTGGATCACATTTAGTTATGCAGACGTAAGGTGATCAAAATTTAGTCAAAAAATCAGAGTAAAGGTCAGATAAAAATTCTAACAAAAATTAAGACCAAAACTCAGTCCGAACTCAGACCAAAAGCAGACCAAATTTAAACCAAAATTGAGACCAAAACTTAAATTAAAGGCAGATAAAAATTGAAATCAAAAATCAAGTCAAAACTTAGATATAAAACAGATAAAAAATTAGGGTAAATTCAAGCTAAAACTTATACAAGAACTTAGATAAAAAGCAGATCAAAATTCTGACCAAAAATCATATTAAAACTTAGACTAAAACTCAGACCAAAACTAGACCGAGATCTTTATAAATCTGCAGAAATTGTTATAAAATTTTTTAACTAGAGAAAACCTTGTACAGTTTTGAATATTTTATTATTATTATAAAATAAAACATTCAAATTTTTATGCAGAAATTTAACAATTTCTAAAAGGAGCTGGAGCACCCTTTGTATCCTCCACTGCTGGCAATCGCATTAAAAACCGATTGTTTTTGTGATTGCAGAAGCGATTTGATTTATTTCTGAATCCTAAACAAGATTGCCGAGCAACGCAGCTGGTGATCGCATAAATGACGAATAAAGTTATCGCAAAAATAATAAAAAAAAAACTGTGTGTTCATTTTAAAATCGCCTTCTCTTTACTATTTGATTCATAACAGATTAAACAATTTCGTAAATTTCTTACTGGGTTACTATACAAAACAAAATTTCAATATCATACACACATAAATATGTACTGAATAACATGCTCTATGCCCAGTTTTAAACTTGGTTAGCAATTATGTTGACACTTTGCCTCCTGATTTTTCAAAAGTAGTAGGGAAACCTCACTTTTGTTTCGTTCAGTTTTCAAAATGACCAAAGTATAAGAGACAGAAAATGGACATAGAAACTGAAAATTGTTTTGGGGTTTTTCTGCACAGAGCTCTGCTCTTCGCATTGCTTTTATATGTACATGATTTTTGTGAGGAAGTTACGTTTTGGCTTAATGTCCTTTGTGGCTAAAGGAAGCTAGTGTTATTATAGTATTTGCTACTATTGTGTAGTTGTTGTTGCTGTTGTTGTTGTAAACAGCAATTAAAGATGTTATTGTTGTTTGTTATAAAATTGAGTTTATTTGAATTATGGTTGGATTTGCGGTTATTTTGAGAACTTAACAAATTTTGTTAGTTATTCCAAGCTATGAACTACGAACGAATATGTGCATATAGTTGCAATAGTTGAAATTTAATCAGCTTGAATTAATGGAGAATTAAATACCTACAATTTTGGTACTACTGAAATTTAGACACTCTAGAAAGTTCTTGTTGAAATTAATTCTGAAGCATTAGTATAATTTATGATATTTATCGGGATTGTCCGGATTTATCGTTGATCAGAAATGTCAGTTTCAAATTACGATGCAAAGATAAAATTCTAAGATAAAACGACAGAATTAGTAGGTAATAAGTCTGTGAAGCTCATGCTATTTATAAGGCACGTATATGCAGTTGAAAAATAAAATTATTTATTAAGGAAGTTTAAAATATGTCAAAATATGAAAGTACATACGTACAATTTAGAAAGTGTTTTGGTATAATATTCCTGGAATTTGAAATGTATATTTTGTTAGAATATAAAGTTTTTAACCTTGCATGTATGTGTGGTTTCAGCAATATTTTGAAGTACTTTTAATATGTATACATTCATGTATGAATGAATCAGTGTTGCCATATTTTTTTGGGCAAAAACTGTAAAAAGTCAAAACAAAAACTATATTTTGGAAAAAAAACTGTTTCCTATAAAAACGAAAAAAACAAAACTAAAATTTTTAATTTGAAAAGTTTCTCAATCACTTGCCCATCATTCCACCATACTTTCAAAATTGAATAGGTCCAATAATATTATAGTTTCCGCATGTTTAGGAGATGCTATGCTCTCTTGAACGGGGCAGAAATTTTAAATCCTATAACTTCAGGGAAACCTAATACAATAATTGTGCAAAATTTGGAAAAAAAAATTTGGCTCATTAGGCATGACTCGGAAATAAAAAACAAACGAACATACAAATTTTGTATTAATATTAAACCAGTTTTTATAACACTTTTACACAAAAAAAAAAAATTAAAAAATTAAGTTATTTGATTTGCGTTATTTATCATAACGACAACAACAATTAGCCATCAGACTGTTTTTGTTTGAAAAAAAAATACTCGCAAAAATGCTCTGATATAGTTAAAATTAATTTATTAAGTAAAGTAAGTCAATAAAAAAAGAAACAAATTCATTTAAAATTGTATAAAACAAATATATGTTATTATTATTAATAAGAAAAACGAAATAACATTCTTGTTTTGAATAGTTAAAAATGAAATGAACATTCCTGGGTCCGATTTTTTGAGTATTCATAGTTCACCAGTAATCAATACAACAATTCTAAAAGCTCTCAAAATGGTTTCATCAAATTTCTTGTACATTTCTCTTGCCACAAAATTTGACAAATTTTCTAATTTTTTTAAGTAAGTCTTTTATTCTTTTCAGCTAATTTTCGAATTTTAGTTTTGTTAGTATCAATTTGGGGAAATATTCTTTCCACATTCGCTACCTGCAAGTACTACCCTGAAATACAATTACATTTTTATGATAACCAAAACATATTTATGTCTATTCTGCATATTATTGCAAAAACTGTAAAAACTGAAAAATTGGGGAATAAACTGTAATATTTGAGGGAAATCTGTAAGACTGCATGACAACCGAAAAAACTGCAATTTACAGATTAGTCTGTCAATATGGCACCGCTGGAATGAATACAATGGTGGATTCAATGGGGCTATGAGAGTTGGAGCTCTTCTCAAAAATGGTTTTGATCTGACTTTATTGCCTGGTTTTTAAAATTTTTTAGGTCCTCCTAATACCTTTAAGTTTTTTTTTTTTTTTCGACGAATCCCAACGGACCCACTTACCCACCCAGCCGCACGAGGGGCGCATTCGCATAACGAACGGATCGGTGCCCGAAACAGACACAGTCCGAACTGCTCTGTTACTTAGTTTAATCGTAACTGGATACCTTGTACAACCGTTTGGTATGCTCAAGTTAACTTCATTTAATAAAAATTGGGAATTTATATCACCATTTAGTAGTTTGGCCAAAAATATGACATTCAGCATTACTCTTCTGCTCTCTGGAGTTGAGACGATGTGTGTAAGGTGGAAGGTTTTGGGATGGATCTCATCGAAAAAATTTGAACGCAAACAAAAGAAACTGTTTCTGAACAGATTCCAATCTATCCCTGTAACAGTTATATTGAGGACTCCAAACTGGAGAACCGTATTCCAAGATTGGTCTTACCAGAGACTTAAAAAGTGTTTTCGTTACATGCGGACCATTCAATTCTTTTGACCATCTTTTAATGAATGCAAATATTCTCTTAGCTTTATTTATACACATGTTAATATGTAAATAAAAACGTAATTTAGGGTCCATCACAATGCCCAAGTCAGTAAAATTATGCACAGTTTCCAAGGTGTAATCATTTACACAGTATTCTGATGCGATTGGTCTTCTCGAATAGACCATTGATTTACATTTCCTTAAATTTAAAGACATTCAATTAATCTGACACCAACTTGTTAACGCATCAAGATCTGATTGAAGCAAGATTTGTGCCTCTTCAGAATAATGTGAAGTAAAAAGTTTCACATCATCTGCATATAATAAAATTTTTGAGTGACTGATAACAGATTAATATATATAAGGGATAAAATCGGACCATTATACAACCTCAACTCATATGGCATTACCCCCTGAATTTAAGCATATTAATGAGGGGAGGAAAAGAAACTAACAAGGGTTTTCTTAGTTGCGGCGTGCAAAAAGAAAATAGTTTAGCACGAAGTCACTTTGTTTTTATGGCAAATGTGAGATGCAGTGTATGGAATATCTTAAATCTGGTATGAGAAATTAACGATTTAGCTCCTTCCTAAATGAGGCCATTTGTCCATAGAGGGTGCCAGGCCCGTATAACGTTAATGATTACTAGAAGATGTTTCCAAAGAGTCGTGTTGCTTGATAGTGCAGCACTAAGTGGGTGGTAAACTCCATCTAAAACTAAATATAACCATGAGACCGATAGTAAACAAGTAAATACCGTGAGGGAAAGTTAAAAAGAACTCTGAATAGAGAGTTAAATAGTACGTGAAACTGCTTAGAGGTTAAGCCCGATGAACTTTAATATCCATTATGAAAAATTTATCATTATATCCTATAATATATTTTTTTATATTATGGTAATAGTGTGCATTTTTTTATATAAGGACATTGTAATCTATTAACATATATATATTTATTATAAGATAATTTTCTTAAGTTTATTTAAATTAATTTGCTTGCATATTAACATAAAATAAATGTGAATGATTTGATAAAGTGTTGATAGATTTATTATATATAATGCTTAAATTTATTTGAATTTTATAATAATATATTAATCTTTAATTTTTATATTTATTATATGCATTTATATGATTAACAATGCGAAAGATTCAGGATACCTTCGGGACCCGTCTTGAAACACGGACCAAGGAGGAGTCAAGACTACCCTGAGGAACTCCAGATGGAACTTCAATACAAGATGAGATAGAGCTCTTGAACAGCACCTTCTAATTTCTGTTACACACATTCGTTCATACGAATCCATTTAACAAACAATGGAATTTCGGTTTGGGTTTTGGTCAACTTTATAGTTTTAATCTTATCAGATTTTTGGTGCGCTTTTGTTGTGAATTTGTTCAAAATTTTGGTCAGATTTTGTGTCTGCTTTTGGTCTGAGTTTTTGCATGAATTTTAGTCTGTGTTTCGCCAAATCGTCGGTCTAAATTTTGAACAAAATTTTGGTCTGCTTCTGGTATAGTTTTAGCCTAAATTTTGATCTGGTTTTTGGTCTAAGCTTTTACCGAAATTTTTGTCTAAGTCTGGCCTAAATTTTATTCTGCTTTTGGTCATATTTTGAATTCAGTTCTTGGTTTCAATTTTGTTTTGGCTTTTATGCTTTTACTGCTTTCCCTTAAATTATCAAAATCAGGTCCCTCAGAAGCAAAATCCTCAACCAGCCACTGAATGCATATACATATTTAAAAGTATAAAATAAATTGTTGAACAATAAAAAAAATTGCACCATGCAACCAGAAAGAAAGAATTAAACGCTAAATTAACTTTTTTGTAGCATAAAAATATGTGAAGCATACAATTTTTAGCTCTCGAAAAAAAAAGCAAAAAAGAAGAAAAAAACACATCACGTGTTCACACTCTAAATCACATGCTACTTCCACTGCGACTTCCGAGAAGTTACCTACTTAATTTTTCCTATTTTTTTTCGTATGCATGAATGAATGAATGTACTACCGAAAAAAAAAAATTAATAAAAAAGAAGCAGGCAGCAAATTACACAACGGCTTTATGACTTTACAATTATAAATTGGTTGACATTTATAACGAAAAAACTAACGCAAACATATACATACATATCTATGTATGAGTACGCACACCTACAAAGTACAAGTCGAAAGCGACACATGAGCCTCTTTCTCTTTTATAAAATTGTATCTACAGACGATAAAAAGGGAGCTAGGGATTTTTACATTTAAAAAGCTGAAACCTGAAATACTTTGTTGCTAGTGCAAATGACAATCATGCGAATATGAATAGGTTAAATGTTTCACAGAGTTGAAAATTAAAAAAAAAATACACACATTTGTGTAATATGTATAATGAAAAGCAAAGAACAAATATGCTGCACGCTTCCATGCAATTTAACTCAAGTGTGTGTTTTTGTTTTGTTTTTGTAAACGTTAATGACTTAAGCAGCTGACATTTTCATTGAGCCATGCAAAAAAACAAAAAGCAAAAAAAAAAAAAATATATGAAAAACTCCTTTCTCGAAAATTGCAGCATAAGTGAAAATTTTCATGGTTGTCATGATTTTCAATGATGCGTAGGCAGCACACACTCACACACGCACATTCATGTGAGTGAGTTGGAGTTGTTGGCTATGGAGAGGCAGCTGGAGTGGTTGGCAGGTGATGAAACTGGTAAAAGCTATTTACTTCATCTTTGCTGCTGTTCCTGTGTCAATGCTGATGTGTATGTAAATACGTTAAATATTTATTGGGATATGTAGTAAAAAATACTTTTTTGATTATTTTAATTACTTTTTATTTTAAATTTATGTTTCTGTAACGAAAACGTTTTTTGAATTTTGTAGTACAGTATATTTTTAAAGAACTTTCACAAAAATCTAAAAGTCTTAAAGTCACTACTAAAAAAGTTGAGAATATTTACATACTCAACCAAGAATCTCTTTTATCTCCAAACTCTTGTCTCAGAAAATACATAAATTTCGGTGAGTTTAAAGGATCACAATAAATAGTGGATTTAGAAGAGATAGGATATGGGGCTGCCCCCTGAAACTACGAATGATTTCAACTCTTTATAGCGCAAGTGTTTAACTACTTATTCACATTGAATACAATTATTTTGAAATTTCAGACTAAATTAATAGATGTCCTAGATTTGGAGAGTTTAATAAAGATTTTGGTCTGATTTTTGGTCAAAGTTTTGGTCTGAAAATCGACCTGATTTTTTATCAAATGTTTTCACTGGCTTTTGCTCGGTTCTTGGTCAGAACTCTGATCTGATTTTTTAGTTTGGTTTTCGCTTTTCTCTGTAGTCTAGTCCATTTTCTGTAGTATTTTTTCCACAATTTTAAAATTTTACTGAATTCTCATTTTTGTTGCCATTGAATATTAGCTATTATACCAATAATATTTGCTTAGGTATATTCCGATGACATCTGGCACATCCGTGAATGCACCTCCAAAGGAGAGGTACTCAAATCCTGCCATACGCTACAACGTAATGGGTATTGGTATGACACTTGCTGGGGTATTGATGGCATTGTTGAATATACTAGCTTAAATCTAACGGGTTTATCAATGCCATCTGATGGAAATCCATCTATTCCATTATTAAAACAATACTATACAATACAAATTTTCGAAGCACAAACCTGGATCTTGCCAGGACCTTGGACTGGATCGATTTGACAGAGTATTTTAATGGATACCTCCAAAACACAAAACATTTCAGGCTACTTGATAAAGTAGATAAAACTCATCTTCATTTCTCATTTGGATCACATGCCCCTATTTTTAGGCAGAAATTTTTTAAATCATTAAGGAAATAAAATATGTTATTGATAGTAGATGAAGGGACAGTCAGACTACATTTAAGTCCTAACTTTACTCTCTAATTATGTCAAAGCAAGTTCTACAATGTAAATCCAGGCTTAGATGTCTTGGAAAACATAATCGCCTGTTGTTGGTATGGGTTCCAGGGAAGGATTCCAATGACCTCCTGGCTAGAAAGGTTTTAGGAACTGATTTCTTTGCCCCAGAATTTGTTCTTTATCTGCCTTTTACAGCCATTAAGACAACCTAGTGGGCCGATTTGGCTTGCAATCGTAAATGTAAGGAATTGTGGGGCTGTAGACAGGCAAAACGCATTCTAGTTTTTTAGGAGATGTTAATCTAGATGTTAGTTTTCAAAGTCATGACTTAAGTTCATGCCAATTTCGTTATTTGAAGTTATATATAAACAGGTTAATGAACAAATGTAGTCATCAGAACAACAATGTATATAGAGACGGGCAAATCAGACGGCCGTTTCGGAATCCGCCACAATTCCTCATTAGTGATCTTAGTGATAGTTCTTAATCTTTCAATATCCTATATTAGCTACTAATATTTGAAATCATAACCCAGAATTACGGATTTGATTCCAAATATCTTCACTGAATAGAGATATTGAAAGAAACTACCACTACCGTTCTATACACTTATGTTGTTGTTTTTTCCCCATTGTAGCTAGTCTGCATAACAGTTCGTTAATTGAAAGTCTAGTACATGAGAGTGTGTGTGTGTGTTTGTGAGAAAATTATTCTAGGTGTCATTTTTTCTGAACGGTCCCCATTCGATCAGTTCATGATAGTTTTTTAGGAGACTATGAAAATTAAATCTAGAGGTTAATTTTCAAAGTCATGACTTAAGTTCATGTCAATTTCGTTATTTGAAGGTATGTATAAACAGGTTAATGAAAAAATGTAGTCACGATTCCTCATCAGTGATCAGCATTTGCCTGCCATCTTGAGGCGTCAAGTAAACCTTTTGTTATTTCTTAACAGAAAGGACTGTAGACGGTTGATTACACAGGTAACCTTTTCTAGATTCCACAATCTGATAAATAGTTCCTGTTGAGGTACTTACCAGTGTGGCCAACACAGTGCTTTTCCCGCTAAATTTAGTGCTTTTTGAAAATTAAAACGCGGGAAAAAAGTGATTTAGCGGTCAGGGGGTTTTTTAGCGCGTTTTTTTTTTTTCAATTTAAAAGACACTAAGTGCTCCGTTAAATAATCCATTTCCTGAATAATCCTAACAACATTTTTTATCGAAACAATGAGCAATGAACTTATTTAAAACCAAAGTTCGTAGCCGTAAATCACTCAATTCAAAAAATTCTTTACTTCATATAAAAAATGGATTAAAACACGAAAATTAATTTAGTAATGAAGAGAATATAGACTTTGAGATCGATATGTGATAGTTATAAATTATTACTCTGTATATTTTTTTGTGATCAAAGTGTATAAAATACTCTTTTTCCATTATCTTGTTTTAGTTTTTCTTGTGATTGTATAACTTAGAAATGCTTTGAATTAAAAACTTTAAAAATACATGTATTTAATTAATTTTCTTTTTAATACAGCAGAATCCCGATAATTCGTAATCGCAATTGATCAGCAATTTTTTAAGAATTACAGAGGTTTTCTATTTAACGAGATTTTGATTCAACCCTTTCATCCCCGGGTTTTTCCTCAAAATCTGGTTGAGTCTCTTCAACATTTTATGCAAATATTAAAATAAATTTGAAAAATAATGTGTTCGGGACTCTTACTCCTTAAGTTTTCCAATGGGGCATAATGTTTGCTATAACCTTTGTAACCGTATTTTAAAGAAAACTTAAATGAAATGGAAACTATATCTCATTTTTCTTAATTTTTCGAACATTATTGGGATATACAATCCCAGGGTTAACGAGGCTAAAATAAAACAAATACGAATTTTTTGTTTTGTAGTTTAAGTCTCTTCTCGCGTACCTTATCATAGTTCCATAGAATTTTACTTTGCATTACGAATTATAAGAAGTTGTCAACAACCAATTTCGATTTATAAGACGTTAAATATATCTTGTATTGAAAAAAAAAAAAAAAATACGAATTAGCGAGGGGACCAAAATGTGTAGAATTTTGGCGAGTTAAAGCGATTTTTTCAAGGGACCCGCAGTTTGTTACACATTATCGCGATTCTACTGTATATACAAAAATTTATGTTTAACACTTTTATAAGGAAAAAATTTCGCGATTTTTTAAAGAAAATACGCGTTTTTTTTCTTCATTTTAGCGGATTTTGAAAAACAAAAGTTGGCCACACTGGTACTTACGGTTCGGAGGAAGAGTCTGAAGAGACTGCTTAGCATTTTCTTAATATCTGCTTTGCTTTTTAATGAATCCGAATTAGCGCATTTGACACCGGAGTGTTAAAAGACTAGGAATGACAAAAAGGAATTGGGATGCAGTGCAATGAACATGATCATGTCTGAGTGCTGTATTCTAGCATACTTCTATTGCTATTACAACACACACAACAAAAGATGTGTTAGACAGAATCTCTCCGAATTCTTCTAATTCTCCAAATAGCCGTCTCCTAAGAAACGGAGTCGATTAATCTGAAAATTAGGAAATTCACAAAGAAGGTGGTGGGTGATTTCTATTTTTTTTTTATTTATCTAATTTGTTATTGATGACATGACAACTTATAAATACTCTAGTTAGAATTCGAGCTTGGTTCTTCTCGAGAAGAAGAAAACTCTGTGTTTTATCAGAGAATGTGCATCATTTGCCAAGATTTATTGATTGTTTCCTTTATTGTCTCGTTTTAATTTGATTTCACTGTTTTTATGAGTATCTTGAGGACCTGAAACTGCTCTCAAATCAATGGATAAAGTTTTTAGTGTTTGACTGGAATACTTTTTAAAAAGGAGACTCTCGGCAAATTCAAGTTAAAACATCGAAATGTAAATGTATTTAATAATTTTTCTACCATGCCAGGAAAAGGGTTAATAAAAAAACCCAAAATTTACCCGTACTCGTTTATTTTTGTTTGTTTTATTTACATTTTTATTTTTATGTTTTCCCATCATCAAAATGAAATTTTCTTAATCAACATTTGATATTGTTGACCAAGAGGGACTAACTACCAAACTGGCAGCCTTCGCCTGCTGATTGTTCAACTGTTTGAGTGTCATGCATGAAGAAATGAACAAAATAAATCGTAAATACATACATATTTACATTTATTCCAGTCTCTAACACAAAAATTTCATTGTCAATTTTAAGAGTTGCCATTTTATTACGAATTACAATGTTTGTAGTCACATAAAAATATATAAAAATACTTCATATGTTAAACAACAGCAGAAAAGGACTACATAAAAATATATATGCAGAGATATAAAAGAAGGAAATCAAACGGCCACACATCCTTTCCTTTTTTTTTTTAAGTAAGTATATTTTTTGTGCTTGATTTGCTTGTGACATATTTCCGGCGGCCATTTTCGTTTTCGTGCTGACTGACAACTTGTAACGGAAGTAGCATATACAGTGATGTGAAAAATAATAGGGACAGTTTAACTTTCAAAACTACCTAAATAAGAAAATATTTACTTTTATAATACAATAACATTTTTATTAGCTTGCTCAAAACAAAATTAAACGAAAAACAAAATATATTTTCATATTTGAACTCATAATTAATTATAATAGTTAATACTAATTAAACATTTAAAATTATGCTTAAATTGTGTGTGCAAAATAGTAAGGATAGCATATAAACTTCAGTGGAATATAAACTGAAAATGGTTTATTATAAGGAAAAAGTTAAAGATTTCATTTAAGGATATGATAAACTAATGTATAATTACTATAATATTGTGTTGAATATCCTTTATTGTTTATTACAGCCGAACACCGCCTCAGCATAGAATCGAGCAGTTTCTGGCAAGTGCTCACCGGAATAACCTCCCATGAATCCTTTACAAATAACGAAATCTGATTAAAGTTTGATGGGTTCTTATCTCTAAAGGCTATTTTCACTTCCCACCATACATTGTCTATCGGTTTGAGGTCTGGTGATTGAGAACGCCAGAATGAAAGACTGCAGTGTTTCTCTTCAAAACATTATTTTGCACGCTTCGATGAGCGTTTCGTATCATTATCTTGCTGAAACACTCACCGAAAAGGCACTTCCAGTGAAGTTTATAAGCAGAATTTGAAATGTTTAATTAGTATTAATTATTATAATTAATTATGAGTTCAAATATGAAAATATATTTTGTTTTTCGTTTAACTTTGTTTTGAGCATGCTAATAAAAATGTTATTGTATTATAAAAGTAAATATTTTCTTATTTAGGTAGTTTTGAAAGTTATACTACTCACTGTCCCCATTATTTTTCACATCACTGTATATGCGGGAAATATATAGTATAAGCTATAAGGACAAGACTTTGGTACATAATCTTTTAGGAGTAGATTTGCGTTGAGCGTTAATATTTGTGTACATATTCTAAGATACATATTTTATTAAAACACCCTGATATATCTTTCATTTTGTTTGTTTTGTAAATGTTTATATGAGGTTATGTTGAAGTTTACTTACTTACTCACTTTACAATATTAAAATTTTACTTTTTATTTGTAATAATCACAAAATTGCAAAATCTTTTAATGCATTTTCAAGTGGACTTTTTAAATTGGTATTAAAATTTTGCTTTACTTTTCTACATTATTATCTTCAGCTTGTGTACATACCCCGGTCTCCCTTGATTTGCTTGCATTGCAAAAATTTCAATAAAATTGCGTGTGAGTGTATGTGTGTAGCCTGCTGAAATATTTGTTCCTTATTTGTTTGTTTGTTTTCTTATACAATATATTTACTGCACTGCGTGGTTACATGAAAAAATTTGTTATCAACATTTTTCTTTATTTGTTTTATGCACGCTCCCACTTTTGAGCTTTAAGTTCACCCAGCCCAATCTCAACCCAACCCGATTCCCCAATTCCACATATAAATTTTCAACCACCCTCATTGATGTGCAAGAATTTAACGTGTGTTTGCAGTTTTCCTTAGAAGAAAAGGTTTTCCATTTTAAATGTTTCTAATAAGAGAAAATTCTTAAGAAATTTTCCTAAGAAATTAAATTCAAACAAAACGAGGGTGAAAGAGAAAGGGCGTGTTGAGGGCGCAAATCCGGCTGAGATATTTGAAACTGATAGTATCATTGTATAAGTTCAGCAGACGACTCGACAGGTATTGAATAAGGAATTGATTTACTTACTCCGCACAGTATTGTTTCTTCTTTCGGGAGCAAAAAGCAGGGAAAATAAAGTTACTCCGGGAGAAGTGGAATTCCTTTGGTACATTTTCAAACATTTTTGTAACAAGCAAATTATTTCTCCCTTTTCTTAAAAATTCTATAAGCGCTCATAAATTCTAATTTAAATAAATTTCCCCAAAATTCAAGCTATGAGTAAATATCTTTAAGCAAATTTGAGCTACTTCGCTACTTTTTCACTTTGTTTTCCTCAAATTTCCATTCTCTTTCCACCTCTCCCTTTTCTTTCTCAAATGCCAATGCATTTTTGGGTCTGAAAAACTTCGAATGCTTTCAAAACAACATCAACTAAACTTTTTTTATATTTTGTTTTTTATTTTTATATGGGCAAGTGATAACACCAAGCTGTACACTTCTTCCCTTACATTTCTCTTTTCTTTACTTCCCACTTCCACACTACTACACTCTCCACCACTCCCTCTACTCCCACTTCGGCTGTCTATCGCCTCCCTCTCAAAATGTCATAAAATGTTGCGCTGATGCACGCAAATTATGGATAAATTTCTTTACTGTTAGTTGTTTCATGTTATCAAAAAGCACAGTGGCAGTAGCACAAAACAGCGGGGAAAGCATGAACGCAGGGAAGTTAGGGGGAAGAAGAGGGTGCTAAAAAAAACAGCAAACTTGAGCTTGTTGTTTATAATACAAAATTTTTTAATATGCTTTTGCCCAACAACAAATGCCAAGATAGCATTTCCATTCCAACTGCATTTATTTGAGTATATGAACTTGTATATGTGCTTTGTGTATGGGCATTTAATTTAGGGGGTGTGGCATGTGTATATACCCATATTTTGCTACTTTATTTTTCCTGTTTTGGTATGTTGTATGGCATACTATGTAAAATGCAAAAATGCACCCCTTGTATTTTTAATTTAGTTGCAAAGTAAAAATTTGTTAGCCATTTCCATGAAGCGTTCGCTGTGGGGAAAACGCGACTTTTTCATATTATTAGTCTCTCAATTTTAGCCGTTTCCACCTCCTTTCCCCTTCTTCCTGCTTCTCTCCACCTCATCTACGTTTTGCATGTAATGCTTTGATAAAATAAATTTTGTCTTGCTCATACCGGTTAATTTTTGGAGGGTGCTGCCTGCCTGCCTGCAAATAAACTCGCGTCTGTTGATTAGCCATAAAATGTGCTTGCTGCTACTGTTTTTATTGTTGTGCCAGCATTTTGATTTATTAGATTTGATTACGTTTTTGCTGCATGTAATATGCATTTTTGATGACAGTTAATGGAGTTTTTACTACTTTTGAAGCACTTTATTGATGTCGTATCTAACCCCAAACTTACAATTTCTACAATAACTCCAACCCAAATTTTGCTCGCAGCCTTAATTTAATCATTGATGATGGGGGAGTGATTTAAATTTGGTGGTAAATTTGAATTGATTTTTTTTTATCTTTTCGGGAAGATTATTTTTTTATGATATAAATTATAAGTGGCAATACTAACGCAGCCAAAGCAAACTTTTGTTTGGGGAAGGGGCTCAGGTTCGGGCGAGGTTCAGATTAATTTCACGTTGGTTTTAAATAGATTTTCACAATCCTTAGTTATAATAAATGTGAATGCTCACATAGATCACTTGTGCTATTAATACTGCCAGGTAAAAAAAAATGTCTGGCTACGGCCCTGTGACTACGTAGTCTGCTTTTAGCTTAAAACTCCTAATAATTTCGAATTATGGAATTCAGTATTAAATCCAACCAAAAAATAATAATGTAAAAATATTAAATAGTCATTATTTTGAAATAAGTTTTAAATGTGTTTTTTTAATGAATTTTCGTAGTTGCTGTACGAAAAATCATAAAGATATTCAAAAAGGGTTAACCGGGAGAGTCAGCGCATTTTATTAATACGTTTATATCAACTTGCTTTCAGTCATGTCTGTCTGCCTGCCACTCTGTCTGCCTGCCACTCTGTCTGCCTGTCTGTTAAACTCTGTCTGTCAATATTTATAGTGTAGCATACTTTCATGCTGTTATATAAATATGGAGTGCGGTCTCAACTAACAGATGTCGTATCTACAATATTATAACTATTATTATACAAGATAGTACAACATACTTTCAGGATGGTGCATAAATATGAAGTGTGATTTGACCTAACAGATGACATAACCAATGTATGGTTTGTGTCGAGGATAATTAATATATGTTTTGGAAAGTATATATTTGTCAAATAAGAATCATAGATCAAAGCATTGCATACATCGCTGTAAAAATCATTTTTCGATACGATCGTATTTTTTTCAATTAATGCACCACGTTTTTAAAATGAACTAAAAGTAATAAAATAATTTCTCCTAGCCGCATAGAAACTTTTAACCTCATACAGATCCTTAACTCCATACAGATTGTCCTGAAAATTTTTAGTTGTGAATTATAGTAGGTATAAAAATACTTAGGAGAACTATTCTTCCATCAATTTCCTATTGCATGCGACACATGCTTTTTGCTTAAAATCATGCAAGTATTTTCATATCTACTAATCTGTATGGGGTTATAAATCTATATGGGGCTAGGAGAAATTATTTAATACTTTTTAGTTCATTTTAAAAACGTGGTTTTTTTTATTTAATTTTTTAGCATTATATCAGATTAGTGGCAGTTTAAAATTATTTTCACATTAAGCAAAAAAATAAGGACACATTTTTTTCATGTGCATTTTAAAACCCACAAAACTGAGATTATTTATTTTTTAAGAAAATACAAAAATTTGACTCTTTATAAAAATTTTGACCTTTATCATTTCAAAAACAACCTACTGCTACTCTCCATTCCACTCAAAATTGTATAAGTATTTTATACTTTTACCCTTATAACATCAATGTAAACATTTTTCTAACCTTTCACCCATATATAAATATACAAATAAATACGCACATACACAGAGATACGCAATCAAACATACACATACACTCATACATTCTAAACCATTCAGCGCTTACATTTTTCAAATCAGTTTTCCGTTTGTTTTGTTTACATTAAACTTGTTGTTATTTTGTTTTTTGTAATTTTGTGGGGAAAGGAACATAACAAAAAAAAAATAATGAAAATATTTTCATTGATGAATTTTCTGCGTTGTTGAATTTTTAACTCACTTTTCAATATATAATACTCAAATATTTCCAAACTCCCCCACATAACCAATACAAATACAAAAATGTACGTAATAATATTTTAGCCACAAAGCGTAAAATACGCAATCAAACGGAAATGATTTCATGAATATTTTCCCCCTTTTTTTTATTTATGTTTTTGTTTATTCTAATATTGTTCGACTATTTGTGGGTGAGAGTGGGAGTGGCATATGCCCTTGATTTTTCCTGTGTTTTACTTCCTTCTTGTTGATTTTCATTTTAGTTTTACTTTTTACTTATGATTACTTGATTTTTTTAGTTACATGTATGAGTATTTACTAAATATAAAAATTAATTATTTTATCAATAGAACAATATTTTCTACTATTTACACACACATACATATGCAAATCAACATTGCAATATTTACATTTATATGCATCCATTGCCAAAAATCAAATCAAATATAAAATTTCCTCAAAATTTTTAATAGATTTCTATTGAATTTCATTTGTTGGTAAATATTTACCAACAAATTTTTTTAATTACAAATTTAATTTTTATTACGTTTTATTAAAAATTTCTGTATTAAATTTTTATATTACTTATTTGTTTATTTGTAAAATTGCCTTTATTGTTTATTTGTTTGTATAAGTATAAAATTTTCCATAAAGTGAAACAATTTCATTACTTACTCTTTTGTAATTTTTAGTTTACTAGGGACATATGCTTTCTCCTTTTTCTTTTGTATTTTAATAAAGTTATATTAAATTGAATTTACTACATTTGTTTCAATATGATTTCATTAAGTACTATATGCAGAATTACCTTTGTCTTTGGTTATTTGTTAGTGGTGGAGGGGGGATTTGGAAATTTTCTTTTGACGATTCATAACTATATGAGTTGATTACATAGTATAGTGTAAAACTTTATTGAACATCAGAAATTATATGATTTTTTACCTGGTAGTGCACTTTGCGCTTATAACGAACCCAACCCTTTCAAAACGAATTTTCGATTACAGCGAATCAGTTGCCCTCATAAGAAAATAAAATCAAGCAGAAATTGTGTATTTGTTTTAACAGCAGATTTTTAAGATTTTAAACGAATGAAAAATAGCAACAAGCGACAGCAGTTTAATATGTTTCCCAATTTTCTGGTTAACCCACCCAACCCCTCGTTACCGGCAAAGAGAACATTTTAAACTATAAATCCGGATACTTTGACGAAAATTCTCTATTTAACATTTATTTAAAATTATTGTCTTCATACGAGAATAAAATCTATGGAAGAAAAAATTAGGTAAGAATTATATATTTGACTAGTTGACCCGGCAGACGTTGTTCTGCCCTTTCTAAGAAGAAGCGGGAAAATTAAAGTTTATTTGAATGAAGAAGAATGACGTTTCTTGATGGTTTAAATTGAACATTGGTAATGATAGTTCAAGCTTAAAGGACGTAAATTGAATTTGGAAAAAAAATTAAAATTAAAATTTATATTTAAAAATGAGGCATCAAAATTGATATTTTTAAAAGTATTTAATGTTCTTGAGATATTTCATAAATTAGTAGAAATAATAGTAAAAAATGGAAAGGGCAAAGTAATAGAAAATATTAATGAAAAAACAGTAAAAAAAAAATTATAGAAAATGGTAGTAGAAATACTAGTGGAAAAAGTAGTAATCAAAGGAATAGAAAATAGTATTACAAATTGTTGTAAAGAGGTAGTAAAAAGGAAGCAGAAAACGTAGTAGAAAAATAGTTAAATGGAGTAGAAAGAGTGGTAGAAATAATAGTAAAAAATAGTAGTAGAAAAATTGTAAAAAGTAGTAAAAATAGTAGTAAAAAATAGTAGAAAGTAGTAGTAGAAAGTAAACAGAAATTGTATAAAAAAAGTAGTAAAAAAAGTAATAAAAAAAGTAGTAAAAAAAAGTAGTAAAATAGTAATTGAAAAAGTAGTAGAAAATAAGAAGAAATTGTAGAAAAAAATAAGTTTAAATGTAGTAGAAAATAATAGTAGAACTAGTAGTAGAAATAGTAGTAGAAATCAAAGTGAAGCATGGGGCCATACCCACTAATTCAACAAACTGAAAGAATTTAAATTTTAGTACCGTACCATAAATGCCTCTAAAGATATCTCATAATGGAAATTCAGGTTATATGGAAGGTGCCACACCCCTTTTGTCAATCCCACTCATATTATTGTTGTAGCATGGCATTGTCGATTCTCGTTATTGTATGAAATTTCTGTACTGTGCTATAAATAGCTCTTGAGATATACCCAAAAAACTATTAGGATTGTATGGGAGGTGCCACACCCACTTTCTTAAAAGCCATTATGAATAGCTATGTTTCATCCTCCCGTCCAAAAAAATATATTCTGGAAATATGATTTCAATCGGCCAAGTCGTTCAGAAGTTACACGCTTACATACACACAAAACTCTACGATTTTATATATAAAGATTCATTATTTATAATTTAACAATAAGATTCTAAGCTATCAAATTAATAAAAAAAACACCATGTGGCAATTTTGCAAAATAATACAATGCTCAAATCCTCTAATTCAATTCCAAGAAGTAAAATAAATTCGAGGTCTAAATTTGATGTAAATTTGATTTTTGGCTAAGTTTTTAACTGCTGTCTCTATATGAGAAAAAATCCCTAGGATAAAAATTCATTGAATAATTGCTCTATATCTTCATAGAGACTTCTAGGTTTTAAATGAAAAAATCAGCATCCAACAATAGTTGAAAATGTACCCAAAATTTTAGGTTTAATCCTCAAAGGACAATTTCCTAATCGATTGGAACTTCCTGATCCACTCTCAAACAAAACAAGTATGCCTTAAAAACTGAAAAACTTTGACCTTTTTTGCGAATTTTTAAACTATTAACTTCAATTCTCATGGAGGATTAGCAGCGAACAGCAAAATAACAAGACATATTTGTCCTAAATTGGGCAGGTGACGAATGAAAGAGCTCCTGCTATTAACAGCAAGACACTTTATTAGTCCAGTGATTAGGGTGATTATAGAACATTGTTTGTTCTACTAGAAAACAAGCAGAAAGATTGCGTTTTCCATGAATCATTGCAGAAGCTGTGACTAACAAGAAAAAACATGAAACTATAATTCAACTTCTATACAAATACCCAGCACTGCAGTAGCTGTGGCAACGGAGAAAGCTACGAGACTGTAACTCATTTTCTATGCGTTTGTATTTAGATATTGTTGGGTTGTTATGGTCGAAGTTTTCTGGTACCCTCAGGCGCCCATAAAACACTCATCTAACATTTGAAAAGTACTGACATAGGGATGAGTAATTTGTTGTTAGTAAAGCAGAATAGTTCTTGCTCACTTTTAGTATTTTCTCAAACCAGCCATGCCATTTGTGCTCGCTCAACAGATGACACTGTTTATTTGACTTAGAGTTGTATTATTGATCATATATAATTTATATTTATCAAAAGTAGTATTAATACAAAATTTTTATGATGTTTCCTTATAGTAACTATAATATATAATGCTTTGAAGAAACTTAAGAATATTGCTAAGAATAATAATAATTTTTGAATACCTATTTACTTTATAAATAGCTTCATGAAATGCAGAAGAACAATATAAAATTCTTAAAATTTTTGCATCCATTACTTTTTTATCGGAAGTTTTATGGGTTTCTTTTGAATTATAAATATGTATATGTGCATATATTTTATATAAATATTTTTCCCCCGATTACTTTGCAAGGTATCAAATTACAAATCAATCCAATCCAACATAACATCTTTAACGATATACGGCATCGGAACGAAAGTAAAAAACAATAAATATTTCATAGAACGTTGAGCGCATAAATCAATTTTTGATAAGAAAAAACATAAAGAAAATTATGAAACAAATGGTTACTTAAATTAGAAGAAGGGTAGACTATAGCGTAAGCGTATAGCGTAAATAGAAGACATGCAGGGTTGTTCACAGCAAGGGGATGTTAAAGTAGCTGTGCTTTTTTAGTATTGAGTGTAAGTATTGGATTGAAAATGAAACTCATTGATTTTTGTTTTTAGTTTAGTATCAATAGCAATTGGTTCACACACTTTGGCGCAAAGTTTTTATTTGCATTTTTAGGTAAACCACACGAGAGTTAAGTAGACGAGCATGTGTTGATATATAGGCAGTTAGTATTTAGATGTGTTGAAAATCTTTTTGTGGGAAGAAAAAAAAATTTATAAAATATTTATGTAAATGAGTAAGCAACCATCCCTTCTCGATTTAATATTAAAAAGTTATGATGAGAAGGAAATGGTAGTGATACTTCAAAGAAGAAATATATTTAGCTCAAGGCCAAAAGAAATTATACGTTAAACTTAGAGAAAAGTTTAGATCAAAAAGAAGATTATGCTCAACAACAAGAGAAATCGTACATACATACGATATTATAAAAAGGTAATCATCTATACAATAAAATATTTTGAAATTGAATAAAATCAACAATAATGATTGATTTGTACAAATACAAGTTTTATAGATATAACCTGCAGATATTTATCATCATCATCTACAGAAAAATCATAATTATTATGGTCGAATGCATTTAAAGCCAAAAGTCAAACAATAATCACAGTCAATATTACACGAGCACACATAAGAAATACATAAATTAATATAAAATGAAATCAATTTAAAATTTTCATTTTGAAATATAGAAATTCACTATGTCAACTGCATACCTTCAGTAACTTTACATCATCATCATCTTAGCATCACTTCACCATCTTTACATCAACATCATCATCTTGACATCATCTTCAATTCAACATCATTACAATTTCATCATCTCTAACTTCATCATCAATAGTATAAACATCATCAGTTTCCCCCCCAAAAGATCAAAACGAATCATAAATGCAACCATGTGAAAAATGTAAATACACTTTTGCTTGAAAAGTTAAAAGTTTCTTTATTTTTTTATTATTTCTTTTTTTGTTTTGTACGAATGTTACGGTGCGCACTTAAATGCCACAGGTTGAGTGGTCGGTTGTTTGGTGCGCTGGTTGAATGATGGTGCTGCTTTACAAATAAAAATGATGAGAAAAAGAAAAACGTAAATGTAAAATATAATAGCAAAAAGCCAATTTCAAGGGTGAAATAAAGCAATAAATAAAACAAGCAAAAGTAACCAAGAAAAAAAAAATAACAAAAATAAAAAGCAAGGGAAGATTCTTTAAATAACATAAGATTTGTGGTCAATATTTGCTGAAATTTACTTTTTATAATGTGTTTACATTTCTGCTGTAGCATAATGTAATGCCATCCATGTCAGTAAGTAGCAAGTACATGACATTTGTTACTTGTAAGTATTTTTTAATATTGTGACAGAAAATCAAAATGTTTTGCCATGCATACCACGTAAAATTATGTATTTATGCTATAAGCTAAAGGACGAAAACGATTTATTTATGCTTGTTTAGGTTAAATTGTTTCCAACATAGGGAACGGAAATGGATGTTACATTAGCGACATCTATTGAAGAAAAAAAGTAGCTGGATTGATGGTAATTAACTGAAAATATTCAGCGACCAACGTCAAATGCGATCGCGTTCGTGAAGTTGTCCAGAGCTTAATAGTTCTGACACAAATAAAGTTCGCTGGGAAACCTGCGTGCTTGATACATTGTATTCCATTAGCAGAATTAGCGTAATTTAATTTTATAATGCGTAATGCATAACGCTCGTATCTTTTTTCGGACCAAAAACTGTATATTTCTACCAAAAATTTTTAAAAAAACAGTAAATCGACTTGAATTGTATATTGTGTATTGCGCGGTATTAATTTTATTCAAAAAAAATTAACAAGGAAAGCAAATTATCCATCATTTAAATCGTCTTCGTTTTCAATATCATATTCTGTTGTTGTTGCTTTGTATTTATCTTTTGAAGAAATTCGACCATCCAATTCCGGCTTTATTATGAGGTATTTATAGAAATCTACGCATGGATATTTCAAGTTGCATATGACAATAAGAATTGCTTTCAATATTTCCAATTCCATCAAAAATATACTTGCACCGTGCTGCCATTCTTCTTTCTTAAGTTTTATATTTTTTCGCGGTATTTTATAAAAAAAAGAAGCAGTATGCTATTTTAGAATCTAAAAAACTGTATATTGCCGTGAAAAACTGATAAATACGAGCGTTAGTAATGCATCGAATTTACGTTAAAAAAATTTTAAACATATCCCTCTAGATATTTTGCTTTTTAAGGTTGAAACTAACAGATCAAAGCAGAGGACTTTATCTCCAAGAATCTGTCCTCCTAGTAGTTTTAATCAAATCCTTCCTTAGTAGTTTTAATCAAATTTATGATTTCTAGTATGCCAAAGCGTTAGACAAGGATTGCGTATTGTTCGATTCTTTTTTTATTAGCTCAAAAGAACTTATTGAAATCCAATGGACGGGCTTTGGGCGACCTACACCTTTTTCTACGGTAGTTTTGAAAATTTCAAATTGATTTCAGAATGTTCCATTGTAAATTCAGAAAATTTAAATTCGATTTCAGATTATTCCAAATTGATTTAAAAATATTTCAATTGTACTTTAGATTATTCAAGTACTTCAAAAACTTCCAAATGAAATTGAATGAAATTTTCTGAAAAACATTTAGAACTTTTTGAAGTACATTGATATATTTTTCTGATATACATTTGGCATTTTCTGAAGCACGTACATTTGAAACTTTCTGTAGGCCAAAAGCTAGGAGTTATCGTATTAATGTAATGCTGCCTTAGTAAGAACAACATTTACGCAATAGCAATGTTTAGGTATGTACATTCTGGTAAATAAATACTGAAAACTACAGTACTCATTTAAAAAAACCGCTTAAAATGTATAAAAAAGTGAAAAAATTTTGAGAATGTTTAAAAACATTTTGATTTCGACTCGTTATCGATGCGCATTTTCGAAGTTTGTCGGCTTGTTTGCATGTAAAACTCATAAATTCACGTTTCGTCACGCTTTATGCTGCGTTTCATGAACTCGATCATTTCAAGTATGTCTTAAGCAATGTTACATGCCAAAAACATGAACTAAATTGGTCCGAATTGGTGAGACATGTACAGATCCCGAGTCATCTCTCTTATGCTCAAATGGTAATTTCCCATCACCATATCGTTCATTCTGGTGATATTTTCGTCAGTCAAAGACGTTGAAAGATTGACCAGGGCGAGACAATTGAAGATTTCGTTCACTTCTTGTTCTTCTTTGAATGCTTTCGAGTTTTCGATAAAGCTGACACGCCGCAGGCTTTCTTCAACATATTCAGCGAACCAGCACAATAAAATTTTGCTGATAACATTAAATTTGAGGCAGGCAGAAATTTTGGTCGACAGATATTTAAAAAGATTAACTTACAATAAACAAATTTTGTGCATAACTTTTACGTGAGATTTTTAAATGAACAATTCTGGTATTTATTTTACACAATGTACTAACTTCAAAGCAACCCAATCAGAACTATTTAAGTAAGGACTATACAAATTCATTCCAAATTATTTACGATTTTAACAAATATTATAAAAACTTGAAATGAAAGTAAAAATAAAATTCAAAACTTTTTATAGTACCAAGTATCAAAAAAAGCACAAGTACTTAACAATACGAAAGAAAACCTAACCCAATCATCAAACGCAATTCGTTCTGCGATAGCAAATTTATCTATCAGATACTTGTAGTTTACATCTCCTAACAAAATTAAGTTGCTGCTGTCGAGTATTCCAAGTACATATACTCGTGCATACAATTATCTATCAATGTACATATGTATATAAGATAATCTATTGGAAAATCATTTCAAAGGTTTATGACGCACAGAAAAAAACAACACAGAAATAAAGTACATTGAATGCTACTACCATTTCATATGTTTTGTTAAAACTCAGAAGTTCCAACCATCAATGCTTCTGTATGTAGATACATATGCATGTATATCCTTTATCGCAATGGTTCATCTTCAACGCATATTCGAGGGTCCTACATATACCCAAAGATGATGCCTTTTATTTTGTATAGTTTGTGTATTTACATTTGGAACTTGGTTTTTTTTTTTTTTTTTTTTTTGAATGACCTTTACAAGTTTTTTACATCTAGTATCACCAGTAACTAGGAGTATGTAAGTTTTTTTTGTATGTTTTTTTTTCTTTCATACATTCACAATGCTTTATACAAATTAATCTATGAACTTTTAGTACTTAAACTTCAATTTACTACTATGTATACTACTTTTTTCTTTGCAATGCTATTGGCAGCGTTTAAAATATACTCAATATAGAGATGTTGTCCTTTTTTCAACTTTTGTTTGTATTTTCATCTGAAATGTGGATGGATAGTTAGGGTATAAGAAAATCTAGCATTGTAAGTATACAATGAAAGAGAAGTTTAGTAGTAGGGCCCTATCTATTGCTTTGCTTTTCATTTTGTTTGTGATTTGGTCTTTTTGTGTATAATTTTTCCTTTTGTAAATCAAATTGGTAGCAAGTTAAAAAAGTTAACTTGAATTTTTCTTCTTTTTTGAGTTTATTTTCAAAAGAATATAGTTAAAAATGAGTTTAATGATTTGTATAATAGATTTGGACTTACCTTTTATTATATTTTAATTATGGGAAAATATTATTTGCTTCAAAACATTAGGTCTGTTCGCGTACAAAAAATTTGTAGGAGAGAAATTGTGAGAAAAAAAAAATTTCTTTTTCTGATAGAGCATGCAAGTTTTTACAAGTAAAATTTCTGCTTGTAAAAATTTGTATCACAAAAACTATTGCCAAAAGAAAAAACAAACAACTGTCAAAACAATAAATGAATGAAATTTAAATAGCAGCCAAAGCATGCAGACTGAAAAGGAATTAAAAGCAAAAATAATTGCGTATATGGTATTTTCTCAAAATACAGATAAATTTTATTTTTGACTACGATTATGCGCCATTGCATTTAATCATTTAAATTTTTCTATTTTCTAAATATGCATGTTACTTAATGAGTTCCCTCTCTAAAATGACAATATTCAGATTCGACTTTCTAAAATTTATTCAGTTCTTGTACAATTCTGTTGGGGCCGGTTTTAAGGGAGTAAAATCTACTACTTTAGACATAAGTACTTCTAAACAAATTCAAACATAAAAACATAGGGCTTTTCAAAGGAAATGATTGATCCAGGAAATAAAGCAAGCTACAAAATATATACTCACATATTCTTCTTCTCAATGTCTTCTAACATCTTGAAAAGCATTTATCTATTTATTTGAAATAAGACTTAATTCCTAGAACAACATTTGGCCTAACAAGCTTCTGCCTACTGCTAGTTGTTTCAACTGGAGCCATGTTTTACCCTGGGATGTTGCTCCAGCCAATGCTGTTGAACAGCAGATAGTTGGGTATAATTCTCCCAATTCCACGAAACTCAATTCGAATGCCTGTTCAACAACACCACTGTTTGGTTTTCTAGATGTATTGCCTATCCACCGTCAAATGAACAAATTAATGAAAAGAATAACATGAGTATTTTTCAAAATTCTCCTGACTGAAAATATTTGAGATTTTTTACATTAAATACTAGGCAATTTCTCACTAAACTAAAAACTTTACTATATATTTAATTTTCAAATATTTAAAATTTAATAAACTTAGAACACACAATTGTACCTACTAAATTTAAACTCATCAAATATGCTTGACTATGTCTCTTTATACTTGACAAATTTATTACAAAAATTAAGTCACATATCCACACACACATGCGTAGCGCATACGAGCACACATATACATAACCATGTATTTTTTGTTTTGTTTTTTAATAAAAATAAACAAGTGTAATACTCATCTCTTCTACTGCGAAAAACACAAAAAATGTGTTTTATAAACAATCATAATGCAATCATTACTTTTCATTACTTAACAAAAAAGAAATAAAGAAATGAGAGAGAGTGTCCTTGATGATGATTTTCTTGTTACACATACAGTATAACATATACCAACACAAACCTACATACTTACATACCTTAGATTCACAAAGTCGGATCAAAGATTTAGGTTTGGGGCCTCTGATTTTGCTAAATTATAAAATAATTATCCAACTATGTTTACAAGAACTAGAGTAAAATCCATACCAAAACCTACGCTCAGACCAGAAACTATTTTAAAATTTTGATGAAAATTCACACGAAAACTCAGACCAAATTCAGATTGGAGTTCGGATCAAAATTTAGGCTTTTTTAAACCAAAATTTAGACCAAAAAGTGACGAAATTCAGACCTAAAATCAAAATAAAATTCAGATCAAAAAGAAACTAAATTCAAACCATAAGTATTCGAAATCAGAACAAAAATCTAACCAACCAATTCAGGCCAAAATTCAAACCGAAAAGAAACCAAAAACAGGCGGGTTACTCTGTGGTTCGATTCGAAAGACAGTTTTATTCGAATGTCAAATTCGATTCCGAAAGACACAAAAATTAATCTGAACATCGAACAAATATTATTCGAAAATTTTTCTAGAGTATTAATCGTTAGAATTTGAGTAAATTTTCTTTCGAATCAAACTACAGAGTAACCCTCAGAAAGGTAGTCGAAAAAAAAATCGTATTCGGACTACAACTCAGACCAAAAATCAAATGGAAGTTCAGATTGAAATCAGAAAAAATGCAGGTCAACATCAGATCGGAAGATAGACCAAAAATCAGGCACAAATTCAGATAAAATTTAGACCAAGGGACAAAAATTAAGCCAAAAACAAGGCCAAAATTTAAACCAAAATACAGACTAGAAATTACATTATAAATCAGGCTAAAATTTGGAGCAAAAAGACAAACGAGAAACCAAACCGAAATTCAGATCAAAAGGAAAGAGGCTGTAATTTCCATCGCCGTACCTCTGAATCTGCCACTGAATTTGTAGATTTGTCTTTTGTATTAAAATCTTTGTGGATATGTGACTTGAATAATTTTCTGTACATTAAATAAAAAACTTCAAAATATCCTTTCTTTACTTACTACGTATATATTTTAGCTTCGAATAAATTTTTATTTTCATTTTAATTCACATAAGAATTTCGTTTCGTTTTGCATAAAATTTATACAACACAAAGCAACAGCAACAAAAAAATGGAGAAAGAAGGGCGATCTAAATAGCACCCAAAAGAATGTAAGAAGCTCTGACTGACATTCCACGAGGTCCTATATGCTTGCTTACATATATAGACACATATGTATGTATGTGCTTATAGAACCTTTAAGTGTGTGTGTGTGTTTTTCAGTATTTGCTCGAAAACTCAAACCTTCTGCTGATTTAGCACATTTATTTAAACTGAGCAACAACGTTTTTGACATTTTAGCACAAATATTTGCAACTTTAAATGTTTATTTAATCGATGTCCTTTTTTTTGCTGCTTTCTGCGCTTATTCTTCGTCTTGTTATGCTTCAGCTTCAAATTCAACAACTTGAAAACTCCAGATTTAAGTGTCATAGAGTTAGAGGAGGATGGAATGCTTCATTGCATGCATATATATATATGTACATATATGAATTTAGGTTTATTTTTATATGTAACTTTATCGGTATGTGGGATTGTGTTATGCTATGTGCAAATTTATACTCTCCTTTGTAAATATTAATGTATTTACATTGATTTCTTTTTAAAGAAAATTTTTTTAATCCTTTTTAAATCATTCTACATTTATGTAATTACAATTTAATAGAACTTTAAGAGCATAAATTAATGTTAAAGGTAAAACACTGATGTGAAGCAATAAAACTCTCAATTCGCAAAATATTAAATGCAAAAAAATCTTATATTTCAACATGTCGTATGAGTGATACTTTTCATAAATTAAGAAAATGTGAAATGTAACAAAAAATTTAATAAAAAAAATACAAATAAGCTCAGTCCTCCAACTCTTACTCCTTCTGGTCCCACGTGATTACGTGCCCACTTGTTTACGTCCCGCGCACGTGGCCCCGCACAGCACAATATCTGCATAAATCAAACGATCACGACTGAATATTAAATTCTTGACATTCTCAAAAGTGGACATGGCAGCACGCTCTAGAACAGCGCCAGCATAGCACAATTTTCCACAAGCACATTTTGGTGATTCTGCCAACACATCAACGAGCACCCATGGCAGTGTGGCAGTAGAATAAGGCAGTTTATATTGGCAGACAGCACGTGAAGCTTGCAGCCATAGCGGGGCAGGCGTAGAAGATATTATACTAGCCGTAACAGAAGAACAAGCAGCTGCTTTCGTCGCTTCTAATTGATGTTCGGTGTGTGGTTGAAAATTATTACCCCATACATCTAGCAGCTCTAAACGTGTATGATTGAAAGCTGAAGGCAGTGATTCTAAATTATTCGAAGACATATGCAAATAACGTAATGGACGCATACGACGCACGCCAAATGGTATACGTTTTATTATGTTATTGTTTAATTTGAGAGTGACTAGTTGTTCGAGTTTTATCAGTTGTAGAGGAAAGTATGTGAGTTTATTTGCTGATAAATCTAAATCACGTAATGATTTTTGTAGCTGACGCCCCTGCAGCCATTGCCAGGCGTTCAAATCACCCAGGCTATTGTCGCTCAGGTGGAGTTCGGTGAGTGACAAGCGTCCCAACTCAGAGGGAAGCTGAAAATGTAATTAGAAGCAAATATAAGATAACTGAAGAGGAAAAGGCTTCTTTTTCGCTACCTTTGTTATATTATTATCGCATAAATCCAGTGAAGTTAAGTTCCTGAGTGAACATATTTCAAATGAAACTTTGCATAATTGTATGCCTGAGATCTTAAGGGTTTTTAATGAGCGCGGAAATCCTTTTGATGGATAATCTTCACGTTTCAACACCGTCAGCTTATATTGTGGCTGCAATTTTTGCGGTATCGCTGTGGCGGCTGCAATATTTAAACGCAAATGCGCTGAATCTTTACCCTCCAACCCAAGTTTTAATGTTTGCAAGAAACCCTTCAATTGAATGGGATCACATTTAATCATTAAATTTTCAGCAGGCTGACGAAAGCTTATTGTAGCTTTACCGTCTTGCAAGAACTTCGTGAACATTTGCTCGATATTATCGCGTACCTTATACCGTTGACCAGTTTTATTCTGTGGCGTGAAATGAATTATTTCCAGTTCTTTGTGGCTATTACCATTTGCATCTTTGGCGCTTGTGTGAAAGCCTACGCCAAGCGTTGCCTTCACGGGACGTGGAGACCTTTTCGTTTGTGTTTGACGATTTACTACTTGAGTTTCACAAAGAATTTTCATTGTTGTGCTGTTTATTCATTTATTTTTAACTTTTTAATGTTTTTTACATACAAATGTAAATCTCGCGTAAGATTTATAACTTGTTTGTTGTTTTTGTATTGCTACTAGTTGTTTTTGTTTCTGTAAATGTCAAACAGATGTTTGTTAATATTTACAATGGCTTCCAAACTTTTTGCAATCTGACACTGCTACCATACAAGGTTGCATTTCTTGCAAATGGAGGGCAATGCCCGAATTTAGTTTACAAAATATCCAAATAAAATATATGTATGACAATATTCGAACACAGTAAGCCCACACTGAACTGGATTAATTTTCCCAAATGTGGCCTAAATATATAACAAAAGTGATCATTTTGTCATATTCTGTTTCAAAACAATTTGGGCCGAATTTACTTAAGTTTTTCTAATGAGGACTTAAAAGCAAGTGTCTGTAATTCTTTTTTTTTATATGGCTGTCGAGAGACACACTCAGGCCAGAACGACCCATTGTGATACCACATGGTTGGACCTCCCGTTTAAAGCCGATTCCGAACGACTAAGACTGTAATTCTTAGTTACATTTATAATGTAATTTTAATATTTTGAAGCGTTCGACACATTGGAGCATAATCATAGTAAAAAAAAACTGTAGTTTAACTACACTATACTTTGAGGCTGTTAGAAATGAGTGGCATTAAAGTGTATTTTAATTAAATTACAGTTTATTATTGACTATTAATATGCGCCATTGATTTCATGAAGGAATTATTGAAAACAGGCTTATTTTTCGATTAAATATTGTAGTATACATTAGTTGCGGCCCCATTTCATCCATTTTGGAGAAGAATGGTTAAATGCAAGAACATCATTGTTTTCTAAAACATTTTGTATAAAATCAATGCTAAATAGCAATATAGTAGTAAATTAGTGGCCAAAAATTAGTTCCCTAGACTGAAGTGTATTCCCTACAAAATTCCTTGGTATGACGATTCAGTCTTGTCCTTAAAACTTCTAATATTTTAGAAAACCTGCCAAGGTATGACTGAGTTCAAGCAAGAATTTTTGAGTCGTTGTATTCAAATGTCTCATTACATACATACATTAAAAGGAATGTGTTAAAAAGAAACAACAAATCATTTATTTCATTTGACACAAGTGTTTATGCAATCTCTAAAATTTCTTTAACTACTTTACTAATATTCGACATCAATTTTGTTGCAGTTAAATCATAAATTACACATTTATTTTTTGTTTTTTTGTTATGCTTCTACAGACATTATGAGCGTAATACTAAGAAATTTAATAATAAAACTAGGGATTTTACTAAACATATAGAAAAACATATACATTTATTCAAAGAAAAAAAAAAAACTATCAAGTTCTGTTTGTTTTTTGTAAATTATTAGGTAATTGTTGTGTGCGTTAAGAACAATGTGCGCCAATTATAGAATGTAAGTAAATAACATAGACAAACGTACACATTAAGTACCCAAGATGAAGTCTTTACCCCGTAAGAAAATACTGCACAATTTCACAAATTTTGATGTAAATGCAATAAATTAAGTTTGAGGCGTTTTGTGTGCGTATGTGTTGGTTTTTTGTTTTATAAACTTAAGTAACAAATACTTAATTTATTTCTTTTAGCAATTAATTTAATTGCGAATAGGAACACAAATATTTTTGTTTTTCTTCTATGTGAAACAAATTTAAAATAAACGCAAAACTACAATAAATAAAAATCAAAAGATAGTACAAGAGCAGTCTGAAAATAGTAACTAAATTCTTTTATAATAATTATGCGTTATGCGCTAAACACATAGACAAACAATTAGTAAATGAAAAAACTTAAATTCTAATAAATTGTGGTAACACCACAGTTCATCATTATATAAAAAAATTAAAAAAAAAATCAAATGAAATAGTACTAAATAAAAATCAAGAAGGGATAATAATAAAAAATAATCACAACAATTTAATAAATAAACGCCCGCGCCCGTTTTTGAAAATGTCTTTTGTTTCTTCCTCACAATCATCATCAACACTACCAAACGCTTCTGCAACGCATCACAATTTGCACAAACAAAATAGCAGCGGTATAAAGGCGCCAATGGCAATGAACACTGGCAACATAACCGATGATTCATCCATGGTATAAGGATTTGGCTGACGTGGTCCACTTGTTTTACGCACTTTCTGTTGTGCTGATGGTTCGACATCTTCATCAAGATCATCTAGCGATAAAGATGATGCTGGTGTTGGTGGTGTAGTGCTACTGCTAGGACTTGGCATTGAAGTTGTTGCCGATGGTTTACTACGTACAACTTTGGCAGGCACTGAATTTCCCGCACTGCCATCCGCAGAAACGCGGTCATGAAATACTGCCATGTCAGCATCCATCGGTAGAATATCATCCGAAATGGGAGATAAACGTGGTATATGTTCAACGTCACCTTTGAGCAGCGCGAAGGCGTTAATTTTTGGATTATCATACATGCCTTTAATGAAATCCAAACGTACAAAGCCGTTACGTACTTCAGATTCTTCACCCTTGTAATAGAGCCGCTTGCCGGCTACAGTAAAAAACGCATATTCCTCATGTGCAGTGCCACGTCCAACCTGATGGAAAATATCTAGCTCATGTATGATGGTGTGTTTATTATTTAGAACAACGTCGAAAATCTAAGTACAACCCAAAGCAAATTAATTGAAACTTGCAGATTTAATTTGAAATGTATATACCACATACCTTCATATTTGGCTCATTAAAATAAACCTCACAAAATTTCAATATTAACGCATAATCGCCTTCGCCATCGATGGGCAAATCATAACCAAAAGTTGCTGTATGATATCGTTCAGTGCGATAGAGCACTTCATCTTGTTCGGGTACACGACCAATTATTAGCAAATGATTGCCATAATCCGATGCGGTACCGATTTTATTAGGATCTGCTTCATAGTGTATGCCATTTTTGTCGGTGTGATCGTGGCCACCAGCATTCACGGCATATATTACTTTGAGACTGCCTTGCGCGCCACGGGGATAGCTGCTTGCAAGGATGAGGCAAATAAAGATTAGTGTTTTTGAAAAGCTCGCCATGCCGACCATTTTTACACGTAATTTTTAGTCTTTTTTAGATTATTAGTTTTTATTTGATAGCGGCAACAATTTTCACTTTTTTATTCCTCAGCTCGTTCCACTGTCCTTTCTTTATTGTTGCTCTGCTGCAGTCGTATGCATTTATTTTGAACACAGCACAATATTGTGCTACCAACTTTAAGCTAGTTTTCAATACACTTTTATGTGAGAATTCGGCTTTAATTTTAAGATTACAAGAGATAAAAAAGTTATTTTGCTGCGTGGCCAACGGCCAATGAATACTTTCGCAAACGAAGTGTTTGGAGGAGAAAAAAAACCGAACTAATCAATTTTGTTTATAGAACAGCTGATTCTCATTGTGCAGTGGTTCTCAAAGTGTCCTACTTTTTGGAAGAACAGCACCGTGGTTAGTGCCATATACCATTAATACAATTGACACGACTGAAAGCGAAATCGTTGTTTTGCCAAATAAAAGAAAACAATTTCCTTTGGTTTTTCCTCGAGGAAGCAACAAATAGCCCTTGGGCCATTTATTTTTTAGTACCAATTTGTAGTCAAGTTTTAGCAGTTCTTATTTTTATTTTTTTCAATGAAAAATAAAAACAATTGTGGTGACATCTTCTATAAAATCAAAAAAATCCAGTTGTAAAAACTATGATTTGTATTTATTTATAATTTTTATGAAGAGCTTGGCCACTTTTCTCGGACAGGTCAGGAAATAGTGCTTTCTGTGCTACTCGAACCAAAGTTAGCGTGTTTGGCATTGGAGTGTTGCAGCTTCGCTCTTGGGCACCACAGGATCCAATCAAATATATTTTTAAATTTGGTAGATTTAAAAATAAGAGTGCAAGACAATTGGTGGAATCATGTCTGAATGCTGCATTACAGCATTCTTTTAATGTTCCAATAAAAATGTGTCAGGTTTGTCTCTTTTGCCAATTTAACATTTTGCATACTGATGCTATCTCTTCAACTTTTCAAAATTTGAGCAAAGCTGTCATCGAAATAATTTTGATTAAAAACGATCGAACTTGGGCAAATTTTTTTATTTCGTTGAACCTTTAAACCTTTTCCACACAACCGATCATACACTCATTTTAATGGCAACATAAAAGCAAAACGATCTGGATTTCAATTAATTTAAGTTTGACACTGCAAGAATATTATGGTGTAAATTAAAATATATAAAAAATTTTATCTTATTGCATTGTTTGATTATTCCAACACTTTTCAAAGTGTTGAAATCTTTCGCATTTATCTTTGCTGCGTATTTCTTATCAAAAATGCAACCATGTACGTGAAATACATAAAAATTTGACAATCACACACGTGCGAACCGTTAAAGTACACTGACGTTTTTGTTTTAGAAATGTAAAGCAATACGGTGGAAATCTTAAAATTCACAAATAGTTAATAAAATCATTAACATTTTGATAAAATAAAAGTTAAACAACATAAAGCAAAAGTTTTCGCATCTGGAGGCACCAGTGCCCATGCAAAAACTACATTGAATACCAATAAACTTTAAGGGAATTAAGAATCGCGTGCTAATCTGCAAGGAAGTGAACTTGAAATTCGCTAGAAAAAATACACAAGACAAGACACGCTAAAATGGATTACGAAGATGAAGATCGTTTGCAGCTGCAACATTTGGCAGGCTCAGATGTCATCTCTCAACCGCCTTTATATGCGCCAGGCGGGGCAGAGTAAGTAACTCATTCAATCATAATCAGATGAATTTTACACAACAAAGTCGAAAGCTAACACATTTTTTCAGGTTTCTCTTTGTAGTTAGCAATAAAATTATACAGGTGTTTTCCACCAACACTGGTGAGCACACGCATCAGCTTTTGGGTGCTACATCCAAACTGATTGCAATGGAAATTGAGCTACAACAAGAGGATACACTAGTAGCTTGCTCTAGCACAGGTGAAGTGCTACGTTGGAATTGGGCCAGTGGTGAATTGTTGAGCAAATTGCAGTTAAAATTCACTGAAGGCGAGCAATTGTCGACATTTAATCTAATAAATTATTATGGGAATTCAAAAACTGCATGCGCCTTTATCACAGTCAAACGTGAGGCTGTAGCGCGAGTTCAATGGTTTGTGGTAAATACAAGCAACGGGGCACGTTTAAACATTGTATGCAGTTTACAGTTGGGGTAAGTTCTCCCTTCTATTTTTATTTGGAGTAATGATTTGTATATAAAAATTTAATTTTTGATGTTAATTATAGCAACACACAACCGCTAGTTTCAGTGGATACTAAGAATTTCAATTATATTGCTATTGCACAAGAAGGTTTCGTATATTTTGTGAACTACCAAACATGGAAATGGAAAAGGTAAGCTTAAGTTACATAAAGCGGCAGAAGTACTCGAAATCAATTGCTTTTATTTCTTTTTAGACTTTTCAATGCCCACAAAGTTCCCGTTACCGTAGTGCGTGTACATCCCACAGAAGAACTTGTTGCCACTGGCGATAAAATGGGTAAAATTTTCTTATGGCGTCAGTTTATGAATCAGCAGACTATAAAAACAGTAAATATCTATACCAATTTGTAATTTATTTCAATTTTGTTTAATTTTCTTCACTTTTTTCACTAATTCCATAAAGTCCCTTTATCACTGGCATCACACTGAAATTACCAGTCTCGCCTTCTCGCCCAGTGGTGTTAGTTTCTATAGCAGTGGTTTAGAAGCTGTGCTTGTTAAATGGACTATTAATAACACTGAATCGAAAGATTTTATACCACGCATGTGCTCTATTGTACAGCACATTGCTGTTTCTGATGATAATACACAAGTAGCTGTTTGCACTGCAGATAATGGTGTACAAATTTTGGGCAATGATAAGAAGTTACTTTGCACCTTACAAGAATTCACCTATATCGCTAATGATAAAACTGGAAAGAGTAAATTTCCCATTGGTTTACGTTTAAATCCACGCACAAATACGTTGGTGTTGAATGGGCGTACTGGACACTTACAGTTCTATTCGGTTTACACCAAACATCTGTTATATAACGTAAGTATTAATGAAGTAGTCAAAATATTAGAATAATTCGAAAATTAGTAGAAGAAACTAAAATTTATCTGAAGAGCTTCATGGTGCGAGTGCAAGGGAAAAAAAGGATTTAATGAGAGCAAAGAAATTATTGAGAGCATTGTTATCAAAGCGGTTTAACGTCAGAATAAGAGAAAACGATGCTTTTCACCAAACATTTTTTATATGTATAATGTAAGTATTATAAAGTATAAAAGGAGATTCACACCTAAACTTTGTGTTGTGAAGGGATAGCAAGACAGAGGAAACAAAAACAAAATAGTATTAATGAGAGCAATTTTGTCCAATGCTGTGTTATGTCAGAACAAGTGCGGAAGATGTGAGCAAAAGCGTAATAATTAAAAGCGTGTATGAATTTAGTTAATCAAATGTTACAAAAACAAAACTTTTTATGTTTGCACATCTATAGTACATATATAGTATAAGAAATTTCATAATTTTCCGCTATTTTATTTATTTGTTTTTTTTTGTTGATTTAATAAATTTCTTATTTTTAATATATTTGCAGATGGATATTATTCAGCAAAATCAACTTTCTATGGAAGCTCAAAAGATTTTGTATAATATACGCGTAACAAAGGCGGCTTTTAATATTGATTGGATGGCTACGGGAGAAGTTTTCAACGATGAAGAACATTTGCCCGAATTGCGTTTAAAATTTTGGCAGTACCAAGATAAGACACAAAGGTATTTGATAAATACTGCTGAACCACTATCATATCTACATATTTCCATATTTTTCAAAAGTTTTAATTTAAAATCAAAAGTCACAAAAACTCAGATGTTCATCGGTTTGAAGATAATAGCATTAACTTTTCATGGCCATATGCAGCAAGTGAGAATCTAGGCCCCGTTTAGTTATAGGTTTCTTAACATTATTCTGATTTTTTAGTAAAATTTTAATATGTTCTTACGATCTTAGAGAACCAATTCCACGCTACTCCCAGCTCCCTTGGACAGGAACTCGAGTAGTGCATTGGCATTGATTTTTCATTATTGAATCTTTTGGTTCTATGTTTCAGTGGCCACAAACTATAATGGCCTAAACTCGAGTTAAGAAAAAATTTAGTTTTTACTTTTTACCGTGTTTTATGTGTGTAAATCTATTTGCTATCAATATTTCAGGTTTGTATCTTTTTTAGGATGGCAATTATCCATCAAGAAAGTTAAAAAAAAACCGACTAAGTGAGGATTTGAAACTTTAAACTGATCTCCTCGAAAAATTAGAAAACAGACAGGCAGTTATGAGTTGTGACCACAGATTTAGCCCCTCAAGTTTTCCTCACAATCTCATCTTTCTATCAAATGTTTTTCGAAAAGCAAAGCAGTTAAAATAATTTTGAGTGCATATTCATTCAGAATCAGGAGATCTAGTTAATATACCTTATAATTTTGATTTTTCAGGCTGTGTAATGAAAAGAAAACTTCATTATAATTAAATAAAACTCAATGCTAATGATCGCTAACGTAGAATTTTAGTTTTCATAGCTGTGTTCATTCATAAGTACCCAACAAATATATTCTTTTGACCATTTATCTTCCACAATACTCTGACGATTCTTCCCTTTTATAGAATTTGCATTTAGCAAAGGTGTTTTCTGGACCTTGTAATGCCTAGTCAGGATACCAGCTAACATAAGTAATCTGGTTGCTTTGTTTCCCAGTGCAGAGAAAAAGTTCTGAATGGGAAAGCTGCCCCTTTCTCCAGAAGCTAATCTGCTTGATCATTGCACCATTTCTAGATTGGCGAGCAGGCCTCAAACCAGACTCATTGGAACAAAGCTTCTTATGTACTAGTGATATGGAATTAATATTAGTATTAAATTTGTAATAATATTGAAATTGAACTACCATTAGAATTAAATTTCATTAATTTTCATTGCTTTTAACTTCAATTAGAATTAGATTTTTCAATGAAAATTAAATTTTCTTTTCAATATTATTACATTCTTCAATGGTAATGAAATAATCAATGCATTACTATAATATTGCATTATACACAACACTTCAAATAATGGCAAAGCTGACGTGTTGTATTTATTTGAAGATTTTTGTGCATTTTCTCCTATTTTCCTTAAACAATTCTTTTGTAGCGTCCCAGTTACTTTATTATCTATTAAAATCCTTATTTCTTTCATTGACAGCTACATACTGAACACAAACGTTGAGCTGCCACATGAATCTGGCTTTAAAGCCATAGAATTCTCCAATGACTATCAAGTTGATAATCTCCTGTGTGCCACAGTGGGTGAAGATAACATAATTAAAATGTGGTCACTCGAAGAATCTGATAATATTTATAAAAAAGGAAAAGTTTGGTATTGCATTGCTCAAACAAGCTACAAGAATATGCCAATTGAATCGATATGTTTCTCACAAGATGGTTCATTGCTTGCTGCTGGCTGTGGAAATACATTGTGCATCTATAAAGCTGATAGCTTAAAACTAAAAGCAGCACTCACCGGAAGCGCTGGCATTGATGGTTGCATACAGAAAGCACAAGTGCGTGTAGCCAAACATACGGTAAATGGTTCAAAAAATGAATATGCCGAGCAACGTAAGAAACTAATGCAATTGTTTACCAATCTCCTGGAGAACAACGATGAAACATTGATTAAAGAAATAAGAAAATCATTAAAATTAAAATATGGCCCGCACACCCAACCTAAACCTCTCGAGACCATCAATGAAAAAGATAAAGCACAAATTTACAATAAAATTATGCAAATGCATGAGTTGAATTTATTTCAAAAAGTACTGCTCTATCAAAAGTTGAACATTAGCGTTAAAGTTCATCCACAATGGCAAACAAAGATGGTTACCTATCTGCGAGATACTGTAAGCAAGGTGGGTCTCAAAGAAAAGCAAAAGAAATTGCACTCCCAAACGCATCGTTTGAATATACGTGATCGTTTCAAAGCAAAATATCGCTTGCACCAGTATGGGTCACGTTTACGGAATTATGATGCAGAAATCACTGCAAATTTAGTGCCAATTATGAGCGTTTTGAATTTGCATGAGAATTCGACACAAACGCAGTTAACTAATGGTTTAAGTAGCAGTGAAGAAGGAGCTTTTGTTGCAACTAAACAACAAACACAAGACTCAACAACAGACCCAACGGGAAAGACTCAGCGACGTGTAATCCCGCCACTGCCGGTACTAGCTGAAATATCGCGCGTACAATTTGCCGCAGGCGAATATGCACATTTGGTAAGGGAAAAGAAGCAAGAGTGGGATTTGATTTGTAGATTATTTGAAGAATTTATATGTATTAATTTTTTGTTTTTAATTTTTTTTTTGACATCAGGTCATTGTTTGCACAGACACACGTGTCCTCATCTGGAATCTGTTAACCTTACGCTTGCAATCTGTGCTCAAGTTATCGGTCAGGCATTTGTCATTCGATGCACAAACAAATTTGGTTGCAGCATTTACTAAAGGCAATGAATGTAAGTTAACTTGTAATTCTTTTTTCTTAAGTACATTTTGATTTGATTTTTATCTCTCTACGTAGTGCATGTATTTCAACCGAATGTACCACTGCCCATCTATCAGCGTCGTAATTTACCGAATCTGTATGGTGCTGCTTGGTTGCCACGTCGCACACCCAAACAACGTTCAATCAATTTAGATTGGCAGGCCCAATCGACTTTGTATTTCTTGACAGAAGATCAAGAAATTTTATATTTGGGTTCAGCTGATAAGTTAAATGTTGATGCACCTCCTCCTATTAACTTCAGAAATGCTGCTGCTTCAGATAGTTTACAATATTCAACATTTGGCACTTATGCTACGAAAACGTATACAGATAAAAAAAGCATTACGCGACAGCAGTGTGGTCCCTTGGTGCTGGGCAATACAGGGAAAACCGCGGTGAAATCGGTGAGTGGTTTATATATTCATTAAGTATAATGGTGCGAACAATACAATGATAACGAAAGCTTGACTTCGTTGAATGTTAAAGCTTTAATAAAATTGAACTAGCTTTAGCATTAGGAATTATAAATTATTGTTAGTGCTGATGAAGATGAACTGAGATTGGAACTAGCATTTCCAATGAAATTTAATTAATATTAGTATTCAAATTTTCCATGTTAATAAAATTCAGCTGATTAAGAAATTGAACAAGCATGCATTGCATTGATAAATTGTCAGTGCAAATGAAGATGAACTATCATTGGTATTGAAATTTTCAGTGCCAATGAAATTGAATTAGCATTGACAATAAAAATTACAATGCTAATGGACTAGCATCGCCACTAAAATGTTTAACCCTAACATTGGTATTAAAATTGTTAGTGATAGAGTTTTGTGCAAAATTTAATCTTGAAAGCAATTGTAAGGGTCAAGGTGTTATAATACACTCAGATAGTCAAGCTGCAATCACAACACTAGACTTTTTTTGAGAAATCCTCAAAATAAGCAACCGAATGAAGTATAATCACCATATTCTTGGTGACTGGATAAAAGATAAACTAAAAGTGAACAAAACGACGGTAGATCATCCTGCTGAACTCAGAACCCTAGACTTAACCCGTCAAAGCTACTAATTGGGGCTTTATGGAAAATACCTCCGCTTGAAAAACTCCTTAGTGTCTGGCTCTTTTATCATACACTTCTGCTCTAGTTCTCTCTGCTGTTCTTGATCAGTATTTATATGTGTAGCACCACTTTAATGTGTGTATATTGATTCCGTTATTCTTCTTTAATATTTTTAATTAAATCCTCTCTAACAGCGATACCTAAATTGAAGCATCAACGTCGTTTATCTGTCAAAACTCTCTCATGCCCATACAAAAAATAAAATTTTTGACAGACGCGACTCTCCAATTTAAGTATGACTGTATCATAGTGAAATAAATAAAGTGGAATAAATAGAAGTGACGCCCTCTTTTCTATTCACTGACGTCTGCCAAATTTGAAAATTATTCTCTTACTTCTCCCGAAACATTTGATATTATATTTGAGAAGTAAATATAAAAAAATATTAACCCATTGGTACCAGCACAATATAAAAATAAAATAAAATTTTAAAAGCCAGAAAAATTTTTAGACATTGGTAAGAACCATGTGCATAATGTGAACCAAGAATTTAATCCAAAACCTAAAGTTTTTTTGTTATGTATGCCATTCAATTAAGAAATCTACCTCTCCGAAATTTAAATAAAATTCTTTTGAATTCGATAAAACTATTAAGAATATAAAGAGGACATTTTTGAAGAAGATAATTGTAAAAGTATTGTATTTTGCTTATTTAAATATTTTATAGAACCACACTCTACAAAATATTTTGAGAGCTTTTATTTCAGAAAAAAAAACAACAAATGAAAGGTTTCTTGTTTTTTTATACTTTTATTTCATTTATTTATTTGTGTACAGCTGACGAAAATGGGTTAAGAGAGTTTTCTCTCATAAACAAAATTATTTGTCAAAATTTATTGAGCGAATACATGTCATAATTGTCAAATCTCAGAAGACCTGAGAATATTTCAGATTACTTTCTGCCATCTGGCGTACTGTATACTGTGGACTGTATGACCAGTGGTGTTTTTACTCTATTGCTCTTAATTAACTCTCTCTCTCTCTCTAGCACTTTCTAAAACTCCACTGATCTTTCTAGCAGTCTGTTGCTGATCAGAGTCGCTTTTCCTTGATTCCCCTGCTATTAAAAGTTACTCATACCACATGTTGTGCACTGATCATAGAAAAAAAAAGTACAATCAAATATTTTATTTTTTTATTTTATTTCTGTTATTTTACATTCAATACAAATAGTGTACAAAAATTGTTATTAAAAAACTATGAAGTACATGGGCATATAATGCTTAAAAAAATTGCTAAAAATAATAATTGAATATCAAAGTAAAATTTAAACAAAAGAGGAAAGCATTAAGTAACAGTTTTTCTTTTATTTTTCACATATTTATTATTTATAGTTGATAGTTACTCGTATATACTAAATTAAAATATAGTGAATATAAATTAATATTAATTAATGAATATGTATGAATATTTGTTTTTTAATTGTATTCAGTCGTGTATATTTTTTTTTCTGTTTTGTTTGGTTGCTGCTTTATTTTATTAGAATTTAGTTAAATGCATTTTGAAATCATTTAATCATTTTGTAGCAAATGCGTAAATTTTCTGCTAGCTGCTCTTCTCAGGAAAGGCATGAATAGTATTCGCTGTTGTTCATCTTTCCTTTTTATTTTGGATCATTTTTTAACATTACCAGAACGTGGTGCCGTCGGTACATGAACATGTCGACAACGACGCATCATTAGTAGATCATGTTTAAAATAACGTAAACAATGCCATTGTGGAATTTTGGAAAGTTGTTGCTGTAAGTAGAAATAGAAAGATATGATTAATGTTCTTTTTGAAAGTTTAGGTGCAGTTGCACTTAGACTATGGGGCAGTACCCTCAAATAAAAACTATATATATGTCTACTAAATCTACGTGACACATCGCATATGTCTGTTCGTTCATCTTGTCCACCCAAGTACAATACACAAATTGCTGCAAATTTATTAAAAAAAAAAAGCTGGACTTGTAAATTATGACGTTTTGTTTTTGTTTTTGCTAGCCTTCTATTATCTCTATGCGGATTACATATTGTAGATGACTGACCCCTTACGTCTACGTACTACTTTTTTTTTTTTTTTCTTTTCTGCGTCGTTTGTATGCTGTTGCTTTTTCTATATCTTGCTTCACATGGCATCAATTGTATTTATTGAATTATTAAAATTGCCATTTTGTGTTGTAGAGTACAGCTGCCTCTTTTTTTTTTGGAAACTTGTTTTGTGCCCTACACTAAAGCAGTGGATTAAGGTTTGTTACAAAGAAATCGAGTTCCATAGTACCATTTTGACTCTCGTTTTTAGACCATAGCTCTTACCTAATACTTATTTATTTATTTATATTTGATTTCCTAGTACAACAAGATATAATAATCTTATAAACACTATAATAATTCTAAATTTACCTTCAATTTAAATTTATAATATCTAACAGTTGTCATAGGGTTAACCATAAACTCATATGAGCCTATAACTATTTGTGTTTGTTTGTTTCTTCCAAATTTCTTAAAAGTTACTCAACTTTTGCCTTTTATTGTTGTGTCTATTTTTAAAGAGTAATTTGCATAATATATTATAAATTGTATCTATTTTAAAACGCATAAATATTTATTGCTTTTATTATTATCTAAAAGCATGAGTTTCTTTTTTTTAAACTAAGTTTCATCTTATTCTCCAATTGAATTTTTGCTAAACATTTTTTGACACGTGTTTCTAATTTCGTGCTACCGCTGTGATTTAAATCAAAATCATAAGACAAAATCACAGCTAAACAACACATACGACACGGGGTCAACTTAATTATTTTTTGTTAATATTATGTATGTACAATTTTGAGACGATAATTTGAATCTAATTTAATAAGCTTCAATTGAAATGGTAGAGGGTGTTGTTTGTAATAAATTTTTCTGTTATGGATATGTCGTAAAAGAGTTTAAAATATTTTAAGTTTTGCAATAAAAATCTAGAAAATTTCAGTAAGAAAAAGATGAAGTATTAAATTTAGATTGCCTTTGACTACTGCTTTAGATATCGTCGGACTTCTTTTTGATGCTTTTGATTATTTCATACTGCAATTAAACAATTCCTGACTTCCTTTTGCTGGCTCATTTTGCCTCTGGTTTCTTCCTATCTCTGACTAACTCAGATTGCATATGATTGCATACAACTTAGATTGCTTTCGACTACCTCATATTGCTTCTGACTATCTCTTCATATTACCTCTAACTACCTTGGATTGCTCTCAGCTGCCTCAGGTTGTTTCTGAGTTTCTCTGGTTGTATCTGACTATCTCTGATATGCTTACATACTGATGTCTTTGAGTACCTCAGATTTCCTATGACGACTCCACACTGCCATAAAATGTGACCGTGTTATTACCTTTGACTTCCTCAGATATTTTCTGATTATCTCAGACTGTTTTTGGCAATTTTAGATAGCCTCTGACTGCTTTAAGCTGTCTTTGAATATTTCACACTGTTGTTTCTGACTACTTCCGACTGCTTCTAACACCCTCAGATTACTTCTGACCGTCTCAGATTGCCTCACCTCAAATTGATTTTATCTACCTCAGATTGCTTTAAATTGTCTATGACTATCTCAGATAGATGTTTCAATGAATTTGTTATCTTTTTATAACACGATCAACTTTCGGTTGAAAATCATCATCCTTTCTAGATAATTTTTTAATATTTCCTGAATTTAGCTTCAGCACACAAAAATAAATAAAAAACCATATCTTATAAGAAATACCACCTTGATCAAAAAGTTCCCGGAATAACCACCGTGTGGCGCTCCCATCATTCCGATTTGAGTTCTGTTTTTTTTTTTTTTAAGTTGGTACATCTGTTGTTGATATTCCGTTAGTGTCATAGCTTGACATTGGCAAAAGTTACGTTGCCAAGAGTACATCTATCTCTGTGTGTGTTGGCGATTTTTTACAATTTTATTAAATTGTATTGTATTCAATTTTGCGTAAAAAACGGATTTAATGGTGCGCGAACGTTGGAAATGTTGGAAAAGTGTTTCGGCAACGATTCTTTAAAGAAAACGATCGTTTATCAGTGGCACGAGTGGTTCAAAAGTGGTCGTGAGTCAATCGAAGATGATGAACGCAGTGGCAGACCATCGACATCGAAAACCGACGAAAACATTGATAAAGTAAAAGAAATTTTGGTCAATAACCGCAAATTAACCATCAGAGAGATTGCGGAGGACTTGAACATTGCCTATGGATCCGTCCAAAACATTTTGGTTAATGATTTGGGTTTCCGTCGTGTAGCAGTAAAGTTGGTGCCAAAAGACCTCAATTTCATGCAAAAAATAGACCGTGTTGACGTCACAAAAGACATGATTTGCGAGGCTGAAACCGCTCCCACTTTCATCAAAAGGATAATTACTGGAGACGAGACGTGGGTTTATGAGTACGACACGCAATCCAGACATCAGGCAAGTGAATGGCGTTCAGCAAATGAGCCGAGACGAAAAAAAGACGTTGTTTTCAGTCAAAAAAGAAGGCAATGCTCACGGTTTTCATGGATTACAACGGTGTAGTGCATCATGAATTTTTGCCAAAAGGCCAGACAGTAAACAAAGAGTATTATTTGGGCGTTATGAGACATTTGCGTGAAGCAATTCGCCGAAAAAGACCAGAATTGTGGACAGAAAACTCGTGGATTTTGCACCATGATAACGAACGTACCGTCGCACAGTGCCATAATTATTCGTAATTTTTTGACGAAAAATGCAACAAATACCATCCAACAGTCACCGAATTCACCTGATTTGGCTCCCTGTGACTTCTTTCTGTTCAATCGAAATCAAAAAAACCATTACGGGGAACGCGTTCCAGCAGCCGAGAGGAAGTAATGGAAAAATCGCAGGAAGCTCTTATGGACATACCGAAAACCGAATAAAAAAATTTTTCAAAGATTGGAACAAGCGCTGGCATAAGTGTGTTGCAGTCGATGGGGATTACTTTGATGGGGACAATATAGATTTAGATGAATAAACTTGTATTTTTAATTTTCTGAATAAATTCCGGGAACTTTTTGATCAAAGTGGTATGGTAACTATGATTTTTTTTCAATGCAATATTGAAACTTAAGACTCATAGAACGAAGGATGTTGATCTATTCAAAATAAATGTTTTTTTATGTGTAAAACTAAAGAAAAATCGTCATAATATTTCCTCTATGCATTTTCTTTTTTCCTGTTGTTTTTTACTCTGCTTATTAATAAAAGTAAAAAACCAAAATAGTCTTAGATTGAGTTTCGGTGAAGCATCTAGTTTGAAATAATTTTCCTTTTTTTCTTTTACAAACTTTTAAATTTTGTTCTTCATTTTTTGTTTCTAAAAGTTTCAAACACAAAAAAAAACTAAACTACGAAAAGCACGAAAAACTCCACTCATCATTCATATATAGTATGTACGAGCATGTATATTGCTTGTATTCTCCATATCCTCTTACCTCATCCACTTTTGGCACTGGTCCACATTGTGCAGCATGCATCAAAGCAAAAAGTATTAAAAATATTGTAAAAAAAATATGAAATATTTTTGGCAACATTTTTCGGCTTTAGTTTTTATTTAATACAAAAACACTCCTTTACTTTAGTATTTTTTTTTTATCTATTCGGCTTTTTGCTCGTTGATTTTTTGGTTCTTTATTTTAGTTGTGTTAAAGTTTTAACTAATTTTTCACTATATGCAATATTAAAATGTTCTCCTTTCTTTTAAATACTATTCACTTTTCTTCTTTTATTTAAAATTTTTGTATTTACTTTTTTCTAATAATTAAATTTTATAATTTTTCACTTCACTGTTCACTGTTTGTTTGTATATTTTTATGTGCGTGCATTTTAAAAAATGTTTTTAGATTTTTGTGTGTTCTTCCTGTAAGCGCGACGAGCTTCAATTGAAAATTGTTAACCGGAATCTGGTGCGCGCTTACATTTATACTCTACGTACGTGTATGTTTAAATGTATGTATGTATTTCCAAACAAGCGAATGTACGAACTTCTTGACTTCTCATATTGAAACAGATTCTACTTCAACCTGCTTGCTGCTAATACTGCTTCTCTTACTGCTGATTTGGTTCGTTCTGTGTTTGTGTGTCACACACGCGCGCTTCCACTCTCTCTCTTTAGCTTGTGTAGTAACGGCATACTTCTTTCAATCTCTCTCTTCTCTCTCTTTCTCTCGGGCTCAATTCAATTCTCTTTTCAATTCAGTTTCAAACTTTTCACCATTTTCGGCGTGCACCATAAAAATAAACTTTTTCCATTTATTTACTACTTACTACATATTTTATTTATACTACTAATGTATGTATGTCAAAGTGTAGTTTAGAAAGCAAAACAAAATAGAAACAGCGTAATAACTAAGCAGTTATTTTTTTCTGTTATTAGAGTAGCAGTAGTTGCAGCTACGCAATTGGTTCAAGTCTCTGGAGAGTTGCATTTCCATTTCATATTGTAATGTTCTTATTTTTTTGAATGAATATATGAATGACTGTGTGCTTTTTCTGTCTGTGTCTGTCTGTCCATTTGTCTGTGTCATATTTGTCAATTTATTCTTTATACTTTTATTTTTGTTTTTGGTCTCTGTTTGATTGTACAATTTAATTTGCAGAATTAGTATAATTTGTAATATATTGTTTTTCTTTTTTCTTGTTAATATCTTTTTTATTCGAGTAGTAGGGTGCCTAGGGTCGCTAGTGTAGAGGGAGGATGGAGGGGGTGAAAGGCGGAAAAAGCTGGGTCTTCATTATGATTGTTCCTCAATTAAAATGAATATAAAGAGACCCAATTGTCAGACATTGCGACCTAACCTCTGTTTCTGAGGATCTATAAATTCACCCGATCTTAAGGAGTGAGATCGAAAAAATCTTAACATATATAAAATTCAATAATTTTTAAACGGTTGATCTTAGAGTTTTTAATTTAATTGATAATATTTTACAAATTACACAAAAATATAACTTTATAGTTCTAACCACTATTTATGATCTCGTGGACCTTTTTTGGTAAGCCTTCCATTAGAGATTTGATAGTTGTTTCAGACACCTTTTTCGAACAGTTTGCCCATCTCCTTTTAAAATCTTCTTTTTTGTGCTCTTTAAGTTTCTTTTCACAAGAGCCCTCTCTTGGTACAAAAACTATGTTATTACTTTGGTACCACTTTCTTGAGTAGAGCTTTCTTGCAGTAGTGACATGATGCCAAATCGGGCCAAAAAAACATTTTCAAACATTCTTTGATGTATATTTCGGTATTTATAGAGCCCACTGTAACAAATGACTTGCTTCTTTTGCCGCCACTACATATAGCTTGCCATACCAAGAAATTTTGTCTACTTTTGGATTCTTAATTGTTCTTCGACATTTCCTCGAGCATCAGCAACATAAAAATTTTGACCCGGAAGCTGCGTAAAATCTGCCAGTACATACGTTTCGTCTTCCATCACACAACATGAATATTTTTGTATGAAAATCGATTTTAATTTCCGAGCCCTACTTTTGGCGTCTAAATTTTTTGCAGCATTCCTGTCTGGAACTTTTTGGACCTTGTATGTTTTCAAACCTGCATTGGCTTTAACTTTTCGCACCAAATAGTCAGAGCACTGGGCTAACCTCGCAGCTTTTCTACCAGATTTGTTTGGAGATCTTTTCAATATGCTTTTTATTTTCTTGGCTTTTCCAATATCAAATGGTCCTTGTTTTCTTCCCGAACCAGGTTTCCTATCGGTGGTCAAATTCTCCTGAAACTGTTTAATAACATTGGAAACAGTTTGACGGTAGACCTTCAATTCTTTGGTCAATTTTTTATAGGACCAATTTGGATTTTTTTGAAATTTTTTAATAATTTCAAGAAGTACTTCTATTTCTTCACTCATTTTGATCAAACTCACAATAAATCAACATGTTTGTCATTAAAAATAACAACTGAAATATTTTTCAAAGATAAGTAGATCAAAGAAATTTTTAAATTTTTTCACCCAAAAAAAAATTATGAGGTAAAACGTGTGTTAAGATTTTTTCAATCTCACTCCTCATTACTTTTCCATAGAAACACACTGCTAGAACTTTTTTTCAAAACTAATTATTAACATTAATTAGAATTAAAAGCACTCCTTTATCTATGCAGGTATCGCTCTCGCGAAACCTTTGCTCTAATAAGTTTAAAAAATTTGAAGAATTGCAAGTATTGATCATAAATAGACTTGATCGTGAATCACATGATTTTCACACAAAATGTTCTTTATCAACGATCTGTTTATTAGAAAATGTTCTAAAATCATTTCGTTAATGATTTCACTGGTGTATCCCTCGACAACTATCACAGTTATATTTAAATTTTGTTTTTCATTGACATCTGGAACTCGCACAAAACTACGTGCAATATAACTACCCAACAAATATTTGGGTTTGAGATCAACTTGAGGTGAAGTTGATATCAAATACCTTTCTCAAATCTCCAACGTTAATTCTCAATAGCACCTCCATTGAAGTACTATAGCATTCTCAACAAAAAGGCCATTTTTTTTTGTATGGTAATAATTATAGTTATCAACTTGAGAAAATTGTAGTTCTCAACTTGAGTTCTAACGTAATTCTCCAATTGGTCTCAAAGGAAATTTACAGTATTGCCATAAGCAATTATTATTTCTATTTAATTCAAACACAAAAAATAAAAGGAAATTTTAAATGACTTTTTTATTTCTTTGTTTTTCACTTCGAAAGCAACTTAAAATTTTAACAATTTCATATCACAAATTTTCCGCGATAAATTCCTCTTCTGAATTATCTTCCATATCGTCATTTTCCTCCTCGCTCATGTCAATATCATTTGGTAGCATTGGCGTAACTAGGTAAGGGCCTGGGGGGGCACGGCCCACCCCAGCTGGCTCTAGCCCCCCTCCCCCCCCAGAAATAATATGGCAAGAAAAGTAAAGTCCAAAGAAAATTATTAATTTAAAGATTTTATAAAAACTTACATTCACTAAAAAAAAAATTTTAATATCTATGAAAAAAAGGAAATTTGGATTGTCCAATCAAAATTTTTGATGTGTAAACATCTTTTCACGTACCCGGGGAAAAAATAAGAGCAACCATGTTACAGAAAAGGTTTTCAAATGAATCGATTATTAACATTAAAACAAATTTGTTAAAGAAAAACTTACAGCCGAAAAAGTGTTAAATAGATTTTTTGAGGGGGCCTCAAACTCATCCTCAACTCATCCTCAATTTGAAAGCCAATGTTGAGAAAAATATTTGATATCCATTTGAGAATCATGTTGGATATCAACTTGAGAATTATAAATTTCTCGAAGGTAAGAGAATTTTTTTTGTGCTTGTTGGGTACAAACTTTTTTTTTGATGCAAAAGATTGTACGCCTCTTCAATTACATATTTTATATTGAAAATCAATTAATTTCATACTTCGTATTAGTTCTTAATGAAGTTGTTTGATTCGTTTGGGGAGAGGCAACTTTCACCCATTAATGCTGAATGAATTTCATCAAATAGTTTAATAAAATCTAAAACCATTGGGAATCGAACCATTATCAGAGATTTTACCAGTTTGAACCTACGGTGTAATACTGCAGAAAAGTGATGTTGTTGGTTTAGGAAACAACTTCTCTCTCTACCAGAGTTTCTTTTTATTAAAAAAAAAACTAATATCTTAATGCAGGGTACGCTTGCAACATCTAGATTGCCATTTTTGCTAGTTTCATTTTACGTGGTCAATAGTTCAAAACACTCATTGCATATTTCGTTCGTCTGTCCATTAGTTTGTTGGCATTTAATGTTGTTTTCATTCCTTGTTGTTATTATTACATACCAGTACTAGGTAATTTGCATAGGAGGTCAATAATTTTTCATCATAATAATATCATATTTATGTCATAGAAAAAGAAGAAAATGAAGAAATAACGATGATGACAACGTCATCAATTTGTAAAATGAATGCAAATGTGAGGCAACAAGCTTTTGGTTTTTTTTTTTTTTTATTATGATCACATTTCATAGAAATAAAAAGAATTTTCCATTGCAAAAAATGAATGCTTATTTTTTCATCATGTGCATTTAATTTCCGTAAGTAATGTCCAGTTTTTTGCGGTTTTTTTAGAGCAGATTTTATTTGCTTGGACTGGTTCGTATGAGAAAAAAATTTGTATAATTTCTGATTGAAATGATTCATTATCAACTTAGAGAGCTCAGCTTGAATTGTTTGTTTGTTGCTGTTGATGTTATTTTTGTTCAATATTTCTTAGATTTCCTTAAATCTCATTAGCTATAAAATTTTAATCACATATTTAATTACTTGTTTATTTTTTAATTAAAAAAAAGACATTGGTTTCAACTCGCAAGCTTTTGATTTGTTTATTTATTTTTGAAAAAAAAAACTAAATTTTTTTTCTATTTAAAAAAAAAAAAAATCTTGAAAAAGTATAATTTTTGACTTGTTGATTAAATGCTTAACCTCTTCGGCTATTTTTGTATGACATGTTGTTTCTGTTTTTCCACGGTTTTAACACGTTGCCCATATTTTTGGTGATTATTCTTGCTTAGTCTATATGCATACATAAGTATCTTCATCATATTGCTGCAATATTTTCTATATATTTTGTTATTATTCTCTTTTTCATCATACACATAGAGACATAAAAGACATAAAAGACATCACAACCACCACCCCCACTTCTTGCCTTAATGTCAAGGTTAAATATAAGTAGTGGCAAATATCATTTTGTATGCATATTAAGAGTGACAGTGAAAATCAAAACATTGGCGCTGCTTGCCTACCTTCAGCTACGTCGTAGTAAATCAAAATTAACTACATATCACATGAAGCTACTTATATTTCTTGTGATATCTACTTGTCATATGAGTCGGTTATGTACATATATATGTCTATCACATAAGAATGTTTATTTTAAGAAGCTCTTAGTTACTACCCACCCATTAAATAATAATTCATCATTGTGAAATGAAATGATATGCTGCTGTTACTCCTGTATAGTATAATAAATCAATATCAATGACCATATAAACATTACAGGAAATATGAAAAGAAAAAGCATATCACATTAGTCTAGGTCAAAAGTAAACAAGAAATGTGTAAATAAATTAAATGCGTTTATTAAATATTAAGTTTTTTATTTACACTTAAATTGTACTTGAGAAATTTAATCATTTGCATGAAGAAAATGAATGAATGAACTCTAACAAGGTTTACTGCTTTAAATATACACACTTAAATAATAGAAATTTAAACTAAATATTAATAAATAAAATTAATGGAATTACGCATGTTGGAAAGCTAGAAACTAGAAAAGATGGCGATGCGCTTTAAAAATAAGATACGCAAAATTATCAAGAACTTAGAAAAATGGTAAATTATTAAAAACAATATGGCCACCATGGTGAAATCATTCTGTAACCTAAAAGGAATAGCATGAACGACGCGATCTGCAGCATAATTTTTTCAGAAATAGGGTTGGCTTCTAAGGCATTAATCGTAGCTGGTTTAAAGCGCGGTTCACGCAAAAATTGGCACGAAAGAAAATTGCTGTATCTTTTAAACCAGAACACTCAGAATAACAAATAATGCATTAAATGATAAGTTTAATATTGTGTTTTAATACTATAATATTAAAAGATTTAAGTTTCTTTGTTGTGCAAAAAGTTCCGGGTATTCTATTTAATGGACCCCATCAACCTTTGAACATCAGCTCTGGATACTTTTGCGGCTATTTGGTTCCATTTTAGTAACATTGAATTCACATTTTTGATAATACCTGCAGTTTTCTTCAATTTATATTTTGTAATAGCCCAGTATTTTTCGATCGGTCGAAGCTGGGGGCAATTGGGTGGATTCATATATTTGGGCACTACATCTACTTTATTTGTCTGATACCAATCCATGGTTTTCTTATAGTAGCAACTGGCTAAATCAGGCCAAAACTTCACTGGCGAATAGTGGTGACGAACAAATGGCAATAGTCGTTTAGAAGTGCCTTTCTTTGATGTAAATATCAGACGTCATAGAAGAGGATGTCACAAATGCCCTGATTTGAGACCACAGCTGCAAATAGCCTGCCACACCATTGCTTTCTTTGCAAATTTATCCATTTTTATGTACTTGAATTTTGAGGTTACATTACCACGATTCGTTGCCATATAAACTTTTTGACCTGGAAGCTGTTTAAGATCAAATTTTACGTATGATTCGTCATCCACAATAATGCATCCATTGAATTTGGTCAAAACATTATTATAAAGAAGACGAGCACGTTTTTTGGCCAGCAAATTCTGTTTGTCTGTTCTATTTGGATATTTTATAGCACGATAGCACTTGAGCCCAGTTTTTATGCGTATTCGTCTAGCAGTAATTTTGCTGGTATTGAATTTTTTGGCACGATCGCTATCCGATAGTCCGGGATTGCTTTTGATGCACCTCAAGATCTTTGCTTTTAATTTTAGGTTGGAGGTTCCCGTTTTGTTCACAACTTTTTTAACTCTTTCAACACTAAGAGTTTCTTTATATCGTTTTATAACTCTACATACCGCTCTTTTGGAGATATTTAACACTTTCGCAATCTTTGAACCAGATCACAATCAATTTTCTATTTGCAGCTTCCATTGTGCACACAATCACCAACTTGCGATCAATTAATATGAAAAATTTATCAACTAACGGTAACGGTATTGTAAACAAATCCCAGTAAAAAATTTGTTGTTCTTATGACTAGGGGCGACGTGGTGACCACAACACAGCGTGCCAATTTGGCGTGAACCGCGCTTTATCAGCATGAATCAGTGACTTCATGTAGACAGAGCTGAGTAGTAGTGATTATGTTAGTAATAGAATAACGTTCCAATTCCTTGTAACGGAATCAATTTTTTCCATTATTGGTATTTGTAATTGGTAATGAATATTTTAAATTCTATAATGGGATTGTAAAAATTTTCTTATTTAACCCTCTAGTTCCCAAGCCCGCCTCTAGACGGCCTTTACCAAACGCGATGGAATTGCCACCATAACAGTTTTCTGTTGCTACATTTTATCATCTCGTTTAGGGAATTTCCCAAGCTTTTAAAAAAATGCAGCAGTTATGAGCTATGATGCATATTACAGAAGTTAGCAACAGTCAAAGTCAAAAATTTGTAAAACAAAAAAAATAGGAAAATTAATTATTTTGATTGTATTTGAGATAAAAGTTTAAAAATAAAAAAAAAATTAATAAAATAAAGGGTTTTCCATTAAGGACATAACAATTTTATCTATTAATAAAACACACAATTTTTTGAGATATTGAGTTCAAATTTATTGTGGGTGTGGTGCAAGCATTACATTTTATGAATGAAATTCGATTTCGGTCATATGACCACCACGAGCCCGTTTACAGCGATCGATTCTATGGACCCAATTTTTCATCACTCTCGCACACATTTCGACCGGAACGTTGGCAATTTCGCGTTGGCAATATTGTCTTTGAGCTCGTCTAAAGTTGTTGGCATAGACCAGTGTCTTGATATAGTCCCATAAAAATAAATCCATTGGCTTTAGATCGCATGAACGAGGCGGCCATTCCACCGGACCATTTCTAGAGATAACACGTTCACCGAATTCGCCTTTCAATAAATCGATTGTTGAAACCACATATCGTTGATGTCAAGTTCATCCAATTCTGGCCACAAATAATCTTCCAACATAACACGATAGCGCTTTCCATTGACGGTAACATGACGATATTACGACCGAAAATTGGAGTAAGCGCTCTTAAAGTGAAGACCACCGACTCAGAATTTTATTGGTAATTTTTAAAAATATCCAAACGTTGCTGGTTTGTGAACTTAACCATGATGTTAATGTTGACTTTAACTAACCTTTTGACATTGACAGTTCATTAAAAAAGTTTAAAGGTGCGTTGATATAAAGATACGAAATTGTTATGTCCCTAATGGAAAACCATTTACTTCCCTTCATACAATCCAGATAAAAAAAAACTAGCTATGGATAGTTGAGAATTTGAATTTTTTATAAAAAATATTTAATTACTTAAAACAAATTGATTAAAAGCTCATTCCACAACAAATAATTTTAAGCGTTGAAACTTTCCCACTGCATAGTTTTTTTTTTTGGGCGGTTTTTAAATCAGTTTACGATTTTTACGCCAATATTAATCATTTCCGATTTTTTTTATCAATCAAAAATTTGGGAACTAGAGGGTTAAAATATTAAATTCCTCAAAGCAATTAAGTTCTTACATACTTGAAAACTTAATTTGTGAAAATAAATTCTAAAAAAGTTGGAATAATTTTCTGAAAATAACTAATTCCTTTTGGGTTAAATTCCAAGAAGTTTTTTGAATCCTTTCAGAAATTGCATATTTTACAATATAAATTACAACTCAGTAATGGAATTGAACATTTTCTCAATACAACCAAATCAGTTTATGATTTTTACGCCAATATTAATCAATTCCGATTTTTTTTATCAATCAAAAATTTGGGAACTAGAGGGTTAAAATATTAAATTCCTCAAAGCAATTAAGTACTTACATACTTGAAAATTTAATTTGTGAAAATAAATTCTAAAAAAGTTGGAATAATTTTCTGAAAATAACTAATTCCTTTTGGGTTAAATTCCAAGAAGATTTTTGATTCCTTTCAGAAATTGCATATTTTAAAATATAAATTACAATTCAGTAATGGAATTGAACATTTTCCCAATACATTCCTTTACTGAGGAATTGGAAATTTTTATTCACAATAACAATTTTTATTCACAATAATAATTTTTATTCCTAAGCTAAAATAATTACGATTTCATCGAAAAAATAAAATTGATCATCACATTCGGGTCTTGGTCCATAAGGGGTTAATCAAAAATATTTTTAAGAGCGATATAAAGAATTTTTAAGAACATTGAGAACAACTGCAAGAATTTTTGAACGCATTAAGAACAATCGAAAAATAATTTTAAAAAACATTCTGGAACGTTTTTCGAAGAGTTTCTCCCGCAATCAATGCAACATGAATCGGAAATAAAGCAAGTTGCATGCAGCAATTTTTTAAAATGGTTGCATTAAAACAAGTTCTTGTGTTCTCCCTCTTTCATGTTAACACTTCACACAGATTTTATTGCGTCAACTTCATCTTTTGCCTTTTCATTTCATCTGGCGAAAATTAGAAAAAACTGTCATGAAACCAACTTTTTAAATTAAAACAAAAAAAGTTTTGTTCACATAAAACTTCATTTTTCATCCAACTATGATTTTTCTCAGTGTAATATTGAAGAAAACATTTTGTAAGACCGAGACTATTCCATCGCACCCCGAAAAAAAAGGTTTCATCTCTCCCATTTGTGAGGAAAAATGAAAAATATAATAAAAATCAAAAAGCATTCCCGCATAGCATACAACTTGTACATATCTTTCGAAAGATAAACAGACTTTAAGGTAAGCACTCAAGCTGCATCTCAAAGCGATTAAATGATGACTAACTAGGTGACAAACTTAGTGCGAGAAAGGTTTTGGCTCTCACAGCACTTACTCGGACAAGCGATTGACGAAAGCACGCTCTATATTTTGCCCCAGTATGAATCAACGCTCGCACACCTAAATTCGTAATTGTTGATAAGCATCTTAAAAGGATAGCGCAAGGGTTCCATCTCTCCCGAAATTACCCTATTCCCATACAATTTCAAACATAAGCGGCTTGGAACAAGTAAAGGATAATAAATCGAATACGCATTTTTTTTATAAATAAAATAATATTTTCGCTTTTTCTTTTTCTTCACACTTTTTACCACATTGTTGGCCATATTTTTTCTTCTTTTATATTGAAGATTTGTTTTAATTGAAAAGAAAAAATGTACATTTTCTCTTTAATTTTTGTTTTCTTTCTTTTTTCTTTACAGTTAATGGAAATGTCCACCCACACAATGCCGCAATTGAGTTTACTTTGTAATGATTTTGTTAAATCATTGGTAAAACCAGCTGAATCATTATTTGATGCAGAAGCGAAAAGAAGCAACAATAACGACGACAGCAACCAGCGATTAAATGGGCCCATCTATAATACCAATCGTGGTGGTATTGGTGTTAGTGGTAGCGGTAGTAGTACACTATTTATGAATGGCAATGCTTATTCGACGCATACAGATGACGAATTGGGTGGTGAAGAAGATGATGTTTCGCCCACAAATGACAAGCGTAAAACTATTTTAACCAAAACTGAAGAATTAAGTCAAAAACAAATGAAGAAAACTATAAAAAATCCAGCGATTAACGTGGAGACACTGCTGCAACGCATTGCAGCACAAGATGTGGAGGTGGAATTTTAAATTATTTTAAGAAACTAAGAAAAGGCAATATTTCTTTTTAGTAAAAAAAAAAAAACTATATAAAAAAATAGACTAAAATTTGTACTTGCATTTTCTGGCAAATTGAGAATTTCGTTTCCTTAAATTGTTATACAAAAAAATAGTTGTGTTTTTAAAGCTAAAAAATTTGTTAGTTAAAAAAATAAATTTATTCAAAATGAAACCACATAGTTAGAATTGTTTTTTTTTTTTTATAACTTAATGCTAATGACTTTTTGATATTTTTCTTCTTTTATTATAACTACACAGTTGAAAAGGAAATAATATTTTTATATAAAAAAATAAACTACTATATGAAATATACTTGTAAAAAATAAAAACACACTTTTTTTTTCTTAAATGCAACAACAAAATTATTTACATACACTGCTACACTTTTTAAATGTAATTACTTATTATAATAATATTAATAACATATATATCTATAGATGTTAAACAAATATATATATATATATATTTTAGAACAAATTTCTCAAAGAGTAGTTTTTAATGTCCTAAAAGAATTTTCCATTTTTTGCTAATAGCCCAGCATGTGATAGGACATTGTAGATTTCAGAGCGTGATATTTTTTCAGCTTGTCTCTCGAAAACCTGCGAAAAAACAGTGTTTAGATAAATTTTAGCATCATTAGGTTTACGAAGAGAGGTAAGGAGCGAAACGAAAAAAGGAACATTTTCTTTACCTTGTATCAACCGGTTTGAAAATTAAATTCGATCGAAACGATACCTTCATTTTTAAAACAAAATTTCGAATCGAGTCAAGTTTTCATGCTAACATAAAAGAATATTTTTACAAAAAATTTTACAGGCTTAGAATGAAAAACCAAAATTTTAAATTCTATCCGTCGAAAACATTCCGCTTGGAAGTTTCTCATCTCTTTCAGAACTTTTGCTTTCTTTATTGCTCCTTTTGGAATTATAGTTTTGTTTTCGTTTCGTTCTTTATCTCTTGCTTTATGGTCCGTTCCATTTCGTTCCGTTTAATTTCGTTATATTTACTTACTGGCATTTCACCCGGACCAAACCAACTGGATTTCGCTAATAATTCACGTACACGCGGTGTTTTATAGAATGGATTTCTTAATTCCTGTGGTAACATTTGTTCGTATGCCTCATTCTCAATGACTGCAATATGTTGCAGTGAATTGCCACGTTGTGGGCGTGCCGTGATAGTAGCAATAACAACAATTACTAAAAGTAGGGTAATATGGAGTGTGAAAGCCGACCTGGAAGGTTGAAGAAAAAAATTAAAAAAAAAAAAAAAACACATTTGATTGAAAAGTTTGATCGGAAAGAATTGATAAAAAAAATAAAATAAACAGTGGGAAACAATTCCATTCTGACAATATGTAGACTTACTTGATTTGAGTTAGTTTTTCAAAAGAAAAATATGTGTACTACACATTTTAGCACTCTGTTTATGGTTAATAACACAATGCAACAGTAAATTTCAAATGTTGAATGGATAACTTTTTAAAGGTAATTCGCGGTTGCTAAACCCGATCCTTGACTTAGATTTCTGGGAAAAAGTTGGACTTAGGTGGTTTTGACCCTCAATGACTTCAACTACTTTTTGATGGATAATATTTTTTCCGAAGAATCTTCATTACTTTTTCCAACAATTAACACAGTACAAAGGGATAATGAAAGAAATGGTTAATTTTTTTTAAAAAAGTTGAACCTAGATAATTTTGACCTTCGGTGACCCCAGCTACTTTTCGATGGGGAACATATTTTACCAAAACTTAATGGTAGCTTTCGCTTTATTTTACGCGGTATAGTCATATATCGGGTAGAGGCTTCATATAACACCCAAAAGGGTGGGTAAGACGGGATGGTGGAGTGTTGCTGTCTAAGTAATTTTTTTCCTTCCTTCCATGATAAACAACTTTCTCTTAGCTATGAAATATGTACAAGGTAAAACAAAAAGAATTTTATATTGGTCTTGCGCATACCAAAATTATGTGTTGTCGGGACTATGCCTTCATGTAAATTATAAAAGATAAAAGTTTCCTAGGCCTCGACCTGGATGATTCTCTCAGGTAATCGAACTACAAGTTATCGACTTTAGAGTGCCTGCAAATAAATTGGTTGATGGACTCTTTTTCCTTTGTTGTTGTAGCTGCAACAATACGGAATGTGTGGAACGATAATTTTCACCGAATATGATCTATCTGACCAGTTTCGGTTACCAAGAGTTGAATCCACTGTTTTCCATCCTCTCAATTCCTATACCTCGCAGTTCCAAATGATAGCTCTAGTGAGGAGGCGCTGCACAGTGATCGGACTTGTATGGAGTCAGCAGCCAAAATACTTCCAGTTGAGATAAAAACGTGAAACTTTGGTTACGGCTTTAAAACAATGTGAAAATAGTATATTAAAAAAATTGGCGTTGTTGAACACCTGCACACCCACCCCCTACCACCGCATATAGCAAATCAAAAACAGATTTTAATATGGTAATTTTCTATATCCCGTTATAGGAGGATCCGAACTTAAAAGTAAATACATAATCAAATCCGTATTAAAGCGCGGTTCACGCCAAATTGGCACTCTTTGTTGTGGTCACCACGTCGCCCCTAGTCATAACAACAACAAATTTTTTACTGGCATTTGTTTACAATACCGTTACCGTTAGTTGATAAATTTTTCATATTAATTGATCGCAAGTTGGTGATTGTGTGCACAATGGAAGCTGCAAATAGAAAATTGATTGTGAACAAACTTATTAAAAATCCATCGTGGTCTGGGTCAAAGATTGCGAAAGTGTTAAATATCTCCAAAAGAGCGGTATGTAGAGTTATAAAACGATATAAAGAAACTCTTAGTGTTGAAAGAGCTAAAAAAGTTGTGAACAAAACGGGAACCACCGACCTAAAATTAAAGGCAAAGATCTTAAGGTCCATCAAAAGCAATCCCGGACTATCGGATAGCGATCGTGCCAAAAAATTCAATACCAGCAAAAGTACTGCTAGACGAATACGCATAAAAGCTGGGCTAAAGTGCTATCGTGCTATAAAATATCCAAATAGAACAGACAAACAGAATTTGCTGGCCAAAAAACGTGCTCGTCTTCTTTATAATAATGTTTTGACCAAATTCAATGGATGCATTATTGTGGATGACGAATCATACGTAAAATTTGATCTTAAACAGCTTCCAGGTCAAAAATTTTATATGGCAACGAATCGTGGTAATGTACCCTCAAAATTCAAGTACATAAAAATGGATAAATTTGCAAAGAAAGCAATGGTGTGGCAGGCTATTTGCAGCTGTGGTCTCAAATCCAGGGCATTTGTGACATCCTCTTCTATGACGTCTGATATTTACATCAAATAGTGCCTTTCGAAACGACTATTCGTCGCCTGAGAATTAATTTTGCGTATAGGCATAAGAATACTTATACACATACTCCAATTCAATTCTCAGGCGACGTATTGCCATTTGTTCGTCACCACCATTCGCCAGTGAAGTTTTGGCCTGATTTAGCCAGTTGCCACTACTCTAAGAAAACCATGGATTGGTATCAGACAAATAAAGTAGATGTAGTGCCCAAATATATGAATCCACCCAATTGCCCCCAGCTTCGACCGATCGAAAAATACTGGGCTATTCCAAAATATAAGTTGAAGAAAAATGCAGGTATTGTTAAAAATGTGAATTCAATGTTACTAACATGGAACCAAATAGCCGCAAAAGTATCCAGAGCGGATGTTCAAAGGTTGATGGGGTCCATTAAAAGGAATACCCGGAACTTTTTGCACAACAAAGAAATTTAAATCTTTTAATATTATAGTATTAAAACACAATATTAAACTTATCATTTAATGCATTATTTGTTATTCTGAGTGTTCTGGTTGAAAAGATACAGCAACTTTCCTGCGTGCAAATTTTGCATGAACCGCGCCTTAGTTGAAATAGAACAAAAACACCGCACAAAAAGTTACAGTTGCACAGTAAAAAGCGGAAGCAAAAACAACGGTCTTGCTTTGGTCTGTGGGGAATAGCACACACGGGCAGAAACGGGCAGCTGATATTAACAGATTAGAATCTTAATACGTTGACTTATATTAAGAAAAAATGTTTTCCCCCCTGGGAAGATCAGGGGGGAAAACAACTAAAACTCTAGCTGAAATTTAATTTTATAGGCAAGAAAATACTAGTAATGGTATTAGCACAACATTTATTTTATTAAAAATACAGAAAAAGTTAAGAACATTAAAAGTATTTAAAAATGAAGCTAATACCTTTCTTTTCAATATTCATTTTGATTTGTTTCAATACAAAATTGATTTATATTTTTTTAATTTTTTTATGTTGCACTTCGCTTTTAACCTACTCACACTGTAGGAACAAACTTATTGCATGCTCTCTCTTTTGAAGCTATTTTTAAAGAGTACGGTTATAATAAAACAAAAACTACTATACTTTCGAAAAGTTTTTTCGTATAGGAATTAGGGATGACACATTTGGTACCAAACTTTTGACTTCGATTTTTTATTTTTGACCTATGGCAGCGACCAGTGTGCGCGGGATCAAGTAAATTCTTCTCTACCGTCTTTCATCAATTATAATATTTGTTTAACTACTTCAAGTGAATGCCTAAATGGCAGCCCTGACTGTTGATGAAAAAACCGGAACTTTTTCTTGTTGAAGATGGTTGTTTTGTAGATTTCTGCAGGCCTGCTCAATTATGAAGAGGTTCTCCTTGTGATCAGGATTTATATAACTTTCATAATCTTATTAAATTAAACCCTAACAATTGCCATCTGAATATCATATAATTTTTACATTACGAAGTCATCGATGTATAACAAAAACTTTAAAGTTACTTATTCCAATTCTGTATGCAATTGCATATTCCTAACAACAACAACAAAAACAAATTAAGCCAATTGACCTTTTGTGATTAGTCAGACAGGTCATCGTTCACCACTCTGGAATTTTATAAATTGCATAACTTCGCTGAGTTTTAAATTTTTGTATGTAATAATTTTAAATTAATAAATTTCAAAGCACGTAGTCTTTCATTATTATTAATTTACTGTCACTGTCTGCACTTACATACTCATCCATATTTAGCTCATGCCGCCGTAATATTTTATGGTATAGTGACCACATTTGGCCATCAACTTCAACAGTTTGTGGTTACCTCAACCTCATGTACACTTTGGCCGCCCATTTTTTTTTTTTTTAGAGAAAGTGTTTAAATTATTTGTTGTCTTATTAACATTGAAATTTTAGTGATATTGAGTAATGTACATTCATGTATTTAATTGAGGTCTTGTAATTTTTTATTTTGCACAACCGGAGGAAAGTTCCGAAACCGCGTAAATTCTTCGACTTGAGGTAGAGAAAATTCATATTTATCAAGAATTTAGTTCTTCACGGAATCGGCATATCAGAACTAGCGGTAAAAAAGATCTAAGCTAGTACGATTTTCTCAGAGCCCAAGCTGGATCGACATGGAATCGACCGATCAGAATAGGCGATGAAAAGAACATCTGAGCTCAAGTTGAACCGGAATGAAATCGACTGATCAGAACAGGCAGAAAAAAGGACTTAATGGGCAAAGGATTGTAAGATTCACTCTGTCCTCAAGTTGGCCGGGGTAGAAAAAAGAACTTGAGGACGTAGAATTGAACAGTTAACTCTGAGTTTAAAATTGTCCGGCAAGGAATCAACCGATAAGCACAGGCGGAAAAGATAGCTTGGGGCCTAAAACATTAAAATTTCAGTTCAAGTTGGATCGAAAAAAAACGATCAACCAGAAGAAGTAGAAACTAGAATTCGCTTTGAGCTCATGTTTGCCCGACATGGAATCGACCAATCGGAATAGAGGAAAGAGAGAAATTGAAAGTACAATTCACTCTGAACTCAAGTTGATTTGACCGATCAGAACAGTCGGTAAAGATTTTTGGCGAACTTAATACTGCACGATCAGTGGCGGGTCTAGGATTTGGGTTTGGGGGGAGGGCTGATTTTACTAAATCAAAAGATAAATATCAGACTCACTATCGACCAAAACTCAGACCTAGAGCAAAAACTAGTGCACAAATTTCATCAAATACAGGTCAAAAATTAAAAGATAAGTGGAACAAAACTGAGACCAAGATTCAAACTAAATCGTATAAAAATTTAGGCGGAAATTTCGACCAAATTTCAAACTAAAATTACTTTAAAATACTTTTTTCAGATCGAAGTTCAAACCAAGAAAAGAACCAAATTCAGATCAAAAATCTAGATCAAAATGAGACCAAATTCAGATCAAAATCTTGATTATGACTTTTCTGATGGTGTTATATTGGTAAATTATCTATTTTGAGAAAACAATTTGAAGGAAATTTTAATTTCCTTTGAGGAAACATTTTGATATTGTACATCTCTATTTTTTGAGTCATTCTTGGTCGAAACAAAAACCCGAAAAAAATTCAATTAAGATAACAGTTAATTTGGATAGTACTTTAAACGAATTTTTGAAATATATATCCATATCACTCTTAGCATCGACATCACTATTAATATCGGCCTGGTGGTGAGTTTACGATCTTAAAACTCCATAATCAAGCACATCATTTTTATAAAAAATTAAATACGTTCTTAAAGCCTGTTATACATTACTTAAAATGTAAATATTTCTTAATTTGACCAAAAAAAAACAAAATACATTTTTAACTTTAACGAGATCCGTACACGCTTTCGGATACCGAGCAACAACCGGTTAAAGAAAAACAATGTTCAGATCACGAATCGGAATCGGAGATTAAATTCAGGTCAAAACTCAGACTAAAAACCCAAAATTCAAACCGAATCAAAACCAAAAACAGTTTTAAAATTCATTCCAATAGACAAAACTTTATTCCAAAAGGACATCAAATACCGAACGAAAGTAACCCAAAATTCAGACCAAAAACTAGTGGGAATAACTGATAAATATTTACATCAACAAATTTTAACTTAAATTAAACAAAAACTGGACCAAAATTCCAGACGAATTCAGACCAAATTTTAAAACAAAATTCAGACCGATTTCGGACCGAAATTCAGACCAAAATAGTAACTCAATTAAGCCAATTCAGACGAAAATATTAACCACAACTCAAACTAATAGTCATATTAAAATTGAGGCTTAAAAGACGCCAAATACAAATTAAAAGCAAACCAAAATTTAGACCAGAAGCCAGATCAAACGCTGGAAATTAAATCAAAATTTAGACCAGAAGTTAGGTCAAACGCTGGTCTGCAAACGCTGGAAAGCAAACCAAAATTTAGGCCAAACATGGATTAAAACTCAAACCAAATTCAGATTAAAATGCAAACTAAAATAAAACAAAATTCTGACTTACAATCAAATCAGAATTCAGATCAAAAACCGGAAAAAATGGGAAAGTTAAACCAATATCGGTCTAAAGTTCGGTACAAAATTCAATCCAAAAACTAGATCATTATCAAGCTTTCTAAAAGTAAGACATTTATAAGCTGGCATTGAAATTGTATATTCAATGTAGTCTGAATGTATTTAATAACCAGTTGCACTGTAAGGTGCATCCTATTGACAACCGCCCAGCATGGCGGCTAATCAGAATTGATTCAAATATATGACCCCATTTTAATACTTATATTAAATTATTATTATTAAAATGAAATATAATATAAAATAATATTTTAAATCCTTAAGTTTTTCGTTTGTTGAAAGTATATATTTTTCACTGTTGATGGCTTTTTTTTTTGGAACAATCTAAATATTTTTGATTTCTCAAAAATGACTGTTTACTATAAGATTGTCGGGTTTAGAAGGGTGGCTTTAGACCCTATAGACGCCTCCGCCCCTTCCCCCTCCCCTGGATACGCTACTGTGCACGATCAACTCTGAGCTCAAGATAGTCCGACAAAACAGGATCTATGATTTACTTTTAATTCAAAATCTCATTGATCGATGGTCATAAATCAAACGAAATTGAAATAGACGAACAAATTAGAGCCCCTCTTTAGTAAATTTCTGGTTCCGTAAGTGACTCTAACATTTTATAAGCTCTACATAATTTTTAAACAATTTTCTATGCTGGTATTTGTTAATTGTCTATTGTTTTATTTATGGCTAATTTTTTAATTTAGTTTTTTTCCAACAAACCAAAAAATCAAAAAAAAAAACAATTGTGTTTTATTTTTTATTGTTTAACATTATTGAAATAATGTTAAACAAATACTTATTTAACAGTGGGGTGTATGCAAATAACGAATAAACAAATAAACAAAGAATTAAACAACAAAGAACAACAACAACAACAGCAACAACGATAAAAAAAGTATTACATTACAAAATTGCAATTTAAAGTTACAAAACGTCGGACCGATCGGCATCATGTTGGCGAGACAGCAATGTGAGAAAATGACTAAAAAATTAAAACATGCAAACAGTCAAATGAATAGATACACAGATATACCAACAACAATGATGACAATGCTGACGACGGTGATGATGATAATGATGAAAATATTCATGATATGGTCACTCAAGAAAAATCGCATTCAATTGAAAGACAACGAAACAGAAAGTGAGATTGAGCGAAAGAGAGAGAGATAGTGGAAGGTAAAGAAAAATGACTGCAGCACGTGATAAACGCTTAAACTGTTGTTTACATTTATTAAGTTGTTTAGTTGTGGCCGTTATTGTCATTGTTATGTAAATACATTCATTTTTTTTAGTGTGATATGCTGCGGTTTTTAACTAACTAGTACTAGTAGCTTGAGTGACAATTTCAGCTTTTTAGTTTTCATTTATGTGCACATATTTTTTAGGAATTTAATTACAGTTGGCAACACTTTTTAATTTAATGCACACATATTAAATTTTCCACTGCATAGAAACGCACACATTTTATATACTTCAAATTTCATTTCCGCCCAAGTTGTTTGGGGAGTGTATGATCATTTAACTTCCCTTTTTTGTTGTACGCGCAGTTATGACTTTGAGTTGATTACGAGCTCGAGCTCAACGCTGCATTGAGTTGAGTAGAGTGCTACTCTATACAACTTTCATTTGATATAGTTAATTTTTTTTTTCGTTGCACACATTTTTGTATTAACCTTCCTTTTTTGGCTATTTTTGGACCCATATTGAACCGGTCGCATTTGGAATTTCCTTAATGTCTCGCAGATGCGATACACAGACGACACAGACATGCTGTAATAAAAATTTTTCTTGTTACTGTGTTTTTTTCTCTGAGGCATTGGATTAAGTTAACTGGACCGGAGTTTAAACTTTTTCTTGAAAGTTTTTAATTGGTAGTTTTCTTGTATATGCTGCATACTTTTTAATATACCCTACACTCAATACTTAGGTATTTCAATAACGTATTCAGTTCAGTTCTCGTAAGAAATTAGAGATATTCAAACAATATCTTCATAAATTTACACCAGCATTTTCCAAAAAAAAAAAAAAAAGAAACTATTTAGTTCCCAATTTAAATCCATAACAAGATTTGCCTGTACCTAAAATAGTTTACGAGTTATTAGGATCTCAATTTAAAATAACGCAGGTAGTGTAACGCCACACTACCAAAGCGAAACTTTCAGCACCGAAAAAATCGATAGAGTGTGAGAGTGAAAGCAGCTAGAACTGAGTAGTACCTCAATCTTAGTTGGAACAGTCATTTCATTTCAGGCTCATCTGTTACTAGAACAGCACCAAAGTCTGTTAATCCTGTTTGAAAAAGCATAATTGGGAAAGTGAGATGGTAGACATGTTGGTCAAAAAAAAATTAAAAATTAGGTTATATTTTTTGGGTTTGATCCATTAGCGGTCGAAAACGTTTGCTGAGTCTTTAATAAAAGGTAGTCCCAAGGATCTGTTAAGTCTTCGAAGGTATGACATCAGATTTGTTATGAGTCCGTCCACCGATATCGTTTTAGTGTCGAACTAACAAAAAATTGGAACTGATTACAATATATGGAAATTCAAAGCCATATCTGTTTAGAAGTGGTAGCAGAACCAAGGAACTTAAGGGGTAGAGTTATGGGTGAGTAAATCCCGACTTGATGGAAATTAAAATAAAATACTATAGAATTAAACAAAAAATTTCGTTAGTGCATGAACAAAACAAATCTATGCACGCGCTAGTTCATATATTATACACTGGCAGATTAAAGGGGGTAAATATGGCATGGCGTATTACCGCCTCCCTTGTAAACGAGAGTGGAAATGCGAAAAGAGACGAGCGCTAACTTGCCTCTACCAGCATATTGGATATTATTTTTATTCTAAGTGTAGAATTTCTGAGGAAAACTTCCCTAGTAGAAATAGGGACTGATCGATTTAGTATATACATTAGGGTGGCCCTTATATTTCGACTTTCTAAAAGTTTAGCTCCCAGGCCCCTATCTTGTTTCAATTAATAAAGAAACAATATGTGCAAAATTTGAGTTCAATCGTACAACTGAGATGGCGGCCATCATCGACCATGAAGTTGCACATTGTTGTCCGGTTATTTTTTCAGATAAATCAATTTTTAGTTCTTGGATTTCTTCAACAACACCTTTCCATGAAGAAATATCACCGAGATGATAAACCAGAATAGTTAGAGTCAGGGCCGTAGCCAGGATTTTTTTTTTGGGGGGGGTTTCATTCGGGGCTGCGGCTCTGAGGAAGAAGAAGAAGAAACAGTCCTCCATTTCATGTGTGAATGCCCATCCCTGGCCAGGAGGAGACTAAAACTCCTGGGCTCACCTTTCTTTACTAGTCTGTCCGAGCTATCATCCATAAATATTAAGGACATAGCCAGATTCATTATGGAATCCTCATGGTTCTCCACTCCGTAAATGGGGGAGTCGCGCCACACTGTGGTATCACAATGAGCCTAATTATGTGCTTAAGTGTGCTTTTAAGTAGAAGGCTGCCACTCCAACCTAACCTAACCTTCATTCGAAGAAAATATTCATATAAAATTTTTATGAAACTGATGTTTATATACAATAAATTAAATATGATGAAGCAGTTGATGGACCCTTATCAGACTAGGGAGAAAAGTGGATAAATATCTTAAAGCTTTAGGAAAAATTTTAAATTTTTGTTTCCGAGTTTTCTTAATCTTAACTTAAAAAAATGGCCGAAAATGAAAAAAGATTCACAGAATAATTAATTTAAATTTTTTCAAATAAATACAAATTATTCAATGTGGATTCCAATACATTTTTTATTGTGCAAGACATAATTTCGATAACTCATTGACTTGCCATTACTGAGAATGTTACCAACCTCAAAAAAAATGATTAAAAATGCCAAAAATAGTCAGAGACTAATTTTTTCCAAATGATTATAAGTGGGAATTTGGGCCATTATCAATGATGAGGAGCCCGGATGAGGTTGGCATATATTCCCTAAATTCGTGCAGTCACAGCATTGAAAGAGATCTTCCGAGTCGGGGTGCTCTGAGCAATAATGGGTTAAAGGATTAATTATATTTTAAGTATAAGAACTTTAAAACTGATTCAACAACACTGCCCTGCATGGGTTTGGTGAACAATATGGTTCCTAGTGTTTGCAAATGACTGAACACGAATCTGAGGTCAAAAACTTCCCATCACGTCACGTTTTATAAAAAATGGGGTTGAAACCCCTGAAAATACCATTTTTGGCCATGACTTGGTACAAACTTCGTACGATTTCAATTCAAATTTATTTTTCAAATTTTTTTTTATATTTGACTTTTTAGAAAGAAACCGATTGAAATAAAAAATATTTAAAAATCGTTCAATAGATTTTATTTAGACTTTTTTCCATCCACTGCCAACCAATATCAAAAATTAGAAAAAGATTTTCACTTTTCGGGGAGGGTCAGAACCCCCAAAACCTCTCCCCTAAATACGGCCTTGGTTAGAGTTAACAATGATTTATGCATTCAAGATATACTTTCTCAAGACCACTTTCAGTTATTTTTTCTTGCTCGGGTGTAAGTTCGAGCTTGCTTTTTGTCACCAGATGGAATTAAATCATTCCTTTTTGTTCATGCGTCAATTGATAAAGTATCAGGATATTGATCGAGAAATCTGCAGACAAATTTCTCACCCACCTCGAGTACTTAACTCTCCAAACAGTGGCTCTATCCTTATTTGATAAAAAGTTTCAACAGCGGTCAAAACAAATAAAGCTTAAATTATATTGGAAGCAGGCTACAAAAAAAAATCAATTTTCTTCGTTTATAAACATCGAGTTTATGTCTTTTGTAACTCCTGGTACAAAAATTTTCTTAGCGAAGTCTTTTATCAGCACCAATTTCTTCAATAAAGAATTTTCAACATGGAAAGATGACCCAGGTTACAGAAATGGAATTGAAAAACTTGAGAAGAAAGCTGTTGCCGATGACGTTGCAGAAAAAATGTGAAACTCATTCAGGAATACAATAACATTTTCACAAAAAATGAAGCTGAGAAACAATTTGTTGCCGAAGATCGACAAAAATACCTAACTGCTACTAAATTCCCTCTTATAGTGCGAATACAAGGGAGTAAATTTCGTTGAAATTTTGAATTTCAAATTTAGGCGGACACAAGACAGAAAAGAAGAATTTTTGTACGCTATTATTATACGTGTTATCTCTACGGCTTTGTTGTTGTTTTCATATACAATTATCGCTGCTAGTTATACATAACTAGAAGCAAGTGGCGGTTAAAACGCAGCTATTGTTTCAAATGACTTTATCTTCAAATTAAAGATCATTTTTAAAACGATATTTAATTCTAAAAATTATTTAAAAATTCGCATCAGTTTATTATTCGTAGTCAAAAATATGCGATAAAATATTTTCCATATTAATTTCAGTTTTTCATATTCACCACAGAAATATTGCAAGAGCAGCTGTAATGAAAACAAAATGCAAAATGTCTAAAAAATATATCATATTTTCCCTGTTTTGTACAACCATGTATTTGAGGGTTGCTGAGTTATTTTCAGCATTTCAAGTGAATAACGTTGAAATTCTTGTGAAATTCACAATTAATTCCATAAATATTATTCTTGTAAATAAAAATACATTTCTCTTATAGAAGTTGTGAGCGATTATATTTTTCATGTTGTTTCAGGAATTGTGCGAAATTACTTTTAAAAAATTTGATTCAGAAGGTTTTCACACAATTTTCTGGATGTGTCCAAATAAATTTCTCTAAGATGAAACAAGAAAATGGTTAAGATAGGGAATACCGTTATACCGCTTTTGAACGGAGTTAATAGTTGCGTATACATACTATGTTTCAACTTCAAGACTTTTGAGGGTCACCTAGAAGTAGTCCGATGGAGCTGAAGTTTTTTTCTAGATTGGAACTAGATTAGTGGAAGGGAGTAGCAACATTTTTACTTTTGAAAAATGGCCTATAGCTAAGGGTCACCCTAATATACATACATTAGCAAATCCAAGAAGGGGGAGAGAAATAGTGATACAAAAAAAAAAAAAAATTTAAAATAAATGTGTTTTGCGTGGAGCTTCCGCTATTCTCCAAACTCTGGATCCCCCACTTATGCATCCAATAAAGTTGTTCATAAAGTATTTATGTTTGTTATAGGGTCGGATTCAATTCGTTTTAGATGATACAAAAATATAAAATTGTTTTTACTTATGGGAAAATTTGTGCGTATTTGAGTTTTACTTTCAATCTTTATTTCACTTAAATTTTCAGCTTTTTTTTAGTCTTTTTTATTCAAGCTTCTGCATTTTTGTCTTTACGGTTAATGCTTCTGGCTTATTATGCAATTGTATGAGTAAGTGAATATAGTAAAGTAGAGAGTTGAGTTGCAATATTAAGCAGAGTTTTAGTAGTGGTAGTAGTTGTGGTTCAACTAGTGACTAGTAATATTAAGTTGCTGCTGTTGTTGTTGTTGTTGAGGTTTGTTGATTAACCATAGCTTAACTTGTTCTCCTTTCTTTACAGAGTATCAGTTTATCGGTTTGTCGCTATGTTTGTCTGACTATGTGGTTATTACAGTGTGATGAGGATGATGATGATGATGATTTTTGTCTGTTGGCAACATTTTGCAAGTACCTATGTATATAAATATTATGCAATTCCACACTTTCCACATTTCATTATTGCTTTATTGCACTGAAATTTTTGCAATGTTTTTTCTTTTTTTTTTATTGTGATTTTTCTTACATTAACTACAGTATGAAAATTAGGTCATTGATGCATCTTGAAGATTGGAGAGTCATGGATAATATACAAGGAAAAGAATATTGTAGTGGATTTCTTTATGGTTTAAGTAATTTGTGTTGTCTTAAGCTTTATAAAAGCTTGGTACAATTATTACTTAACATCTCAATTAAGACCTTGACTTCCTCAATTAAAAATGTTCACTCCAGCGTGAAGAGATTAACATAACTAAATAATGAAATAATACATGAGCAGCATTAACAAAAACCAAAAGTACATAACGCTGCTCATTGTCATAAACTTTTAATAGCAGTAACAGCAAAGTGACCACGAATTATCAGAAATAAGTAAAAATATATATAAAACAAAACGAAGATTCAAGGTCACCGAGGGGGAAAAAAACCTCCTCTTCAAAAAAAAACCAAAAAAAATACCTATTAAAAAAATTACTTTAATAATAACAAGAATAGCAAAAAAAAAAAAAAGAAAAAAACCAAAATGTAAACGCACCATTTAACATGCACTCGAGAAAACAATAGCAGCTTATATACATACATCGTATACTTTGATTATCATAGAGCAAGTAACAATAACAACAACAAACAACAATTATGCATAATAAAACAATCACAAACAATAATTTAAAACAATTGTTAAAACAAATAAAGTACAAATTCGAGTGTTGAACTCTTCACAAGTTTTTTGTTTTTTTTTTTTTATCTACTTTCAAATTGGTATGCAAAGCGTGTCAGAGTTGCCAACAATGCATGCATAAATAATATGGGCGTATTGCATTACAAATGTTGATTATATAAAAATTCATCGATTTTATTGCGTTTTAATATTTTATTTCATTATTTCTACATTTCGATTTGAGTTCAATTTCAAAATAATTTCGTAATTATTTCCATTTTTTATATTTATTGGTATTTCCTAGGAACACATGTTTTGTATGATAATATTATTTGAATTTGAGGTAAGTTCAAAATTTCAGTTTTGAGAAAGAAGTAAACAAACTGCAATGATATTATGCCTAAAGAAACAACCAAGGATTGGCCTCTCCTAAAGTTCTATCCTGTAAGACAGTTACTAGATATAGCGACTAGTTTTAGTTTCATTAACTTGTTAGTTACCATCTAGACAGGGGATTAGTCTACCGCAAGCAGTTTTCTATACCGTATAATCAAGTTTGTGTCAAGGTTGACATTTGGATTGCATTTAGTGAAGAAGGTTGGGGCCTTCGATATTTCATGGTTGTGCATATATGCCAAATAAGAGGATGTCGTTGCTGTCATTTGTTTTTTAATTAGTCGGTTGCCTTGATCTTCGATCTGAGGAATTTCGTGAATATTGCTGATAAGTAAAAAATAAATAAGAAAATGGTTTTCAAAGAAACACGTACGGCAATGCCGGCTATGAAACACGAACCCCAGGCCCAAGGGAAACGCATTTACCCTTTTTCGCTTTCCTTATAGAATAATAACATTTTACAACGGCCAAAAAAGCTCAAGAGTTTTGAAAGTGGATCTGATATAATTCAAGTATGCTGAACATGATGGCGTTTTTAGTTTTTTTCTATCACGTCGAATTTCTTTTTTATAACGGTTTAAAAAAATCATAAAATATGTATAAAAACACTGCGCAATGGAATTGACCAAAAAGAAAAGCGCAAGGGCTTTGGGTTAAAAAAGAAACGTCCATAAAAAATTTTTTTGTTGATTTTTAAACAAAATAAAATCTACAAAAAATATTTTTCATATAAGATTTTTTTTTCAGCCCGTTATAAAATAATTAATTGTACTCTAGTTTCTCTAGAAACTGGTTTATTTATCTATAGTGATATTTTGAAAAATTTAGTCGCAAAGGACCAACATGTTGGGTGGCTTCCTGTCTATTATCTGTTCTCCATAGACCTCTCAGATTATGTTTTTTATGTTGTATTGCAGCGGCTCTTAACCATTTTTTTTCGCGTACCATCAATGTACAATGTAGATCAAACGCGTACCACAGATCTGAAACAACTGTGTATTTTAGGTCCACTAAAACTTGAGCGTATGAATAAATACCGATTAACATGCAACGGATTGTAAAATGTAAAAAAATGTGCAAAAATACAGATTTTTAATAAAATTCGACGTCTTTTATCTGATAGCGTACCACCTTTGGACGCCTCACGTACCACTGGTGGTACGCGTACCACAGTTTGAGAAACCCTGTTGTATTGTGTTTGTATTAGGAGTCCAATTGTAGTCCAGAGTATTGAACAATATTAGAGCCACTTAGACACAATAGTCTGTTGTACTCCTCCATTAAGAGGGGAACTTACCTAACGTAGTTAGGCTTCAAATTCATCATAGCCAAGAATTTAGATTCAGTTGATTAAAATCTCTTTTGTGGTCAAGAAATGTTTTGACAAGTAACTCACATCTCGTCCGAGAGAAACTGGACATTTGTAGATGAAACGCCCGTTCAACACTTTGACAAAAAAATAAGACGTTTATTAAGCTGTTAAAAATTAATAGAAAAAAAATACATGAACTAAAACGTTACTAAAAGAAAATAAAAACTTCGAACTCATTTTCATAGTCTCCAGAAATGCCTTGCAGTTTAATAATTTCTTAGATATGCGTCATGTCGAATCTCTCATTGAATGTCTTTAGAAAATTATACACGGTCAAGTAGCCTGTAATGAGCCTTGCGATTGACCTCAAGCCACAGCTTCGCAGGCTGGGCAGATTCTGCGATATACTAGTTAGCAGATACCAGAAATCGAGCCAGTAAAAATCCTCTTCCGCCCAACATGTTTGTTTGGCCATAGTCAGGCACCCATACTAGCGTTACTGAATTTCCGCCTGCAAGTCTGTTGAGTCTCATCCACGATTTTCGTAACAATAGTGTGAAGCATTCGTGCAAATGAAAATTAATTTCCCTTTAAACTAAACGGTGAACGCAATAGTATCCATTTCAGCTTGAAACACCGAGTTGGAGCTACCTAATCCAATTAAGTATCAATCGATGTAGAAGATATTATACCTTAGATGTAATCTGTAATATTTAGAATTGCATTTCTTTATGAGCAGAAAATGTTTTTACTCTATATAATAAAAGGCCACGAATCTATAGGGAAGACTACCGTCCTGTCTTTTTGATCAGCAGTCAGCCAACGAAGCAAGTTTAAAATTAAAAAAAAGTTTTCAATTAAATGTGACATACCACCTTGATCAAAAAGTTCCCGGAATTTATTCAGAAAATTAAAAATACAAGTTTATCCATCTAAATCTATATTGTCCCCTTCAAAGTAATCCCCATCGACTGCAACACACTTAAGCCAGCGCTTGATCTAATCCTCGAAACATTTTTTATATTCGGTTTTCGGTATGTCCATCAGTGCTTCCTGCTACTTTTCCATTATTTCCTCTCGGCTGCTGAAACGCGTTCCCCGTAATGGTTTTTTAACTCGATTGAACCGAAAGAAGTTACAAGGAGCCAAATCAGGTGAATTCGGGGGCTGTTGGATGGTATTTGTTGCATTTTTCGTCAAAAAATTACGAATAATGATAGCACTGTGTTACGGTGCGTTATCATGGTGCAAAATCCACGAGTTTTCTGTCCACAATTCTGGTCTTTTTCGGCGAATTGCTTCACGCAAACGTCTCATAACGCCCAAATAATACTCTTTGTTTACTGTCTGGCCTTCTGGCGAAAATTCATGATGCACATTTGGTGAACGCCATTCACTTGCCTGATGTCTGGATTGCGTGTCGTACTCATAATCCCACGTCTCGTCTTCAGTAATGATCCTTTTGATGAATGTGGAATCGGATTCAGCCTGCAAATCATGTCTTTTGCGACGTCAACACGGTCTCTTTTTTGCATGAAATTGAAGTCTTTTGGCTGCTACAACTTTGCTGCTACACGACGGAAACCCAAATCATTAACCAAAAAGTTTTGGACGGATCCATAGGCAATGTTCAAGTCCTCCGCTATCTCTCTGATGGTTAATTTGCGGTTATTGACCGAAATTTCTTTTACTTTATCAACGTTTTCGTCGGTTTTCGATGCCGATGGTCTGCCACTGCGTACATCATCTTCGACTCACGACCACTTTTGAACCGCTTGTGCCAATGGTAAACGACCGTTTTCTTTAGAGAATCGTTGCCGAAACACTTTTCCAACATTTCCAATGTTCGCGCACCATTAAATCCGTTTTTTACACAAAATTTAATAAAATACAATTTAATAAAATTGTAAAAAATCGCCAACACACACTGAGATAGATGTACTCTTGGCTATGTAACTTTTACAAATGTCAAGATATGACGATAAGATTTAGAAGGAATATCAACAACAGATGCACCAACTAAACAAGAAAAACAGAGCTCAAATCGGAACGATGGGAGCGCCACACGGTGGTTATTCCGGCAACATTTTGATTAAGGTGGTAATACTAAATTTTCGCGAAATTTTTTGTAAAACTATCAACTTTCTGGAACAAAGTGATTTCTTAAATTGTGCTTACAAGTTTATATTACTACACGGAAAAAAAAGATTTGTGAAAAATAACGTGTGATATTAAAAAAAAGCAGAATTATCAAGAAAAATTGCCATTTCGCCCTGTAATTTAGAAATTTCATGAGATTCTCAATATAAATTTATGGATAAACTGTAAACATTACAGCCCAAAACTTAATTATTAGTTTCAGAAAGGAAATATTCAAAGTGACGCGGAAAAAATTGAGTTGATAAAAAATACTGAATTATTATTGAAAGATTCAATGATCGGCGATTAAAAATTACGGCGCAAACTGTAAAAATTTTCGAAAATATTTTTGTTTCATTGCTTTCATTTTTTAAATCACACATTTACTTTGTTTTATATATCAAATATTTTTCTATATATTATCATTCAATAAAATAACTTTGAAACTGATACAGTTGGTACCTGAAGTTTCGTCTTTCTGTAATGAGACATTTTGGATTATTTATCCGGGACCTTTTACCGGAAGCTACTAAGATTTGGGATGTTTACTTTATATTAAATGAAAGTTTTATCATTTTATTAGCAAAAGTCTTTAGCATTGGATCTCCATTTCATAATTGTATCGAACAGTTTTTCAAAAACCATTGAAACTGAAACACCATCTCTTTTTGAATTACCCTAGAATCATGAAGATAGCTGGTCGAGTTGTTTGCTTTTGATCAATGCGATTTGAAGGTAAATATAGGGAAGAGAACAAAATATTCTACAACTCTTCAATTATTGCTTTTGATATCAAAAGTATTATTATGCTTAGTAAAAATTCAATTTCCAATTTGATAATTTACAAAATCAAACTGTAAAAATTGATTTGAAACTCCAATAATTGTAACTGTATTGTGAAGTACAATGTGCTTATTCATTCGTAAATTTTATTGATTCATTGTGGATATTATAAATTAAACTCAAGGGAATTATTGTTTGATCGTAATCAATTATTACAGTTTTTCATTTACTATCCGGGCAAGACAGGGAAAACTGTAGTTATTATCAGAAATCCAATGAATTATTACAGAATATTTTTTTCCCGTTTAGATTACTTATGCAATTAAATTTTGAGAATACAAAACTCTTTGTAGTTCTACTTTCAAAAGCTTGAAGCTCTTATTTATTGGTTATTAGAGAGTAATGCATAAAACTGGGTTCTGGATACCAAGGTATCTTTTTAGAAACGAATTTTCGCACAGACTACGGTTCTTTTTTTACTTTTTTTTAATATTGAAATATTTTTTTTTTATTATTAAATAAAAGTAGCTAAGTTTATTGCACGATGTTATCAGTTTTGAGTTTATGTAATAACATTTAAAACAAATAGTGGAATTCTCTAGGTACACGCAAGAATGATTTCGATGCTAAAACATATTGAAATTATTATTTTAGTGATGTCGTATTGAAAAGACTTCAGGTGTAGTGCTTCCTTCCTATAACAAGGAAGCATTGTATTTTCCATTAGGTAGAAAAATGAGTTAAATTTCAAACTTCTGTACTCATACTTCATCACTAAATTAATTTAAATTGAACACTGAATTTTGTAGCTAGATGATCTGAATTATCTGTGTATGTCTAATTATTGTAGTATTTATAATCTGCACCGTTTGCTGCTAGAACTCACATTTTCTGTAATTTTTTTTTATGTTTAAACGAAAAACTTTAAAAATTCGCTTAATATATTTTTAATCTTTTCCTTAATATTTTAAAAATATTTTTTTTTTCAAACAAATTGAAATACACTTTATAAGCGCGCTTAATATCAGTTGTTTAATTGAACGCGGTCAATTGGTAACTGATGTTGGTCAAAAAAATCAAAACATTGAGTCAGTAACATTGCATTGCACAGCTACAATGAGTTCACAAGAAAAACAAAACCCACTGCTTGAATTGCAGTAATGGAATAATTGGTTGTTAAGTAAAGTCGAAGAAAGAAGTAAGACAACAACAAAACCAAGAAAAAAAAAGAAAAGCAGTTGAACGTAAACAAAAACTAACTAGCAAGAAATTAAATAACAGCAAAACAAAAATAAAAAACTGCAATGTGCGTATTAATGTGATACTAACTGCTTTCAAGACCGGCTAAAATTTAAGAGGACGAGAAAGAGAGCTTGGAAATTGTACTAAATAATGAAGTTACTAATAGAGAGAGAAAAAGCTTGAAGTACAAACCAGGGATGCCAACTGATTTTTTCTCTCTCCCCGATAACCCTCAAGAAATTCCCCGATTTTCAATCGAATTCCCCGCATTGGTATAATTTCATATTATAATAGCGCTACACGCACTTTCCATATAAACATTTTACAAAAACGAAATTGACCTCAGTGAGTATTATTTTAAGGCAACCCTGAACTTTCTCGGTCCAAAACTTAACAAATTTTTATGGGACTGGTAGATTAATAGAAACGGAACGGGATTTCTTTTGACTCAAATAAAAAAAAAAACGGGTTCAAAGTTTTGACTATCGGTTTTTAACATATAAAATATACTTCATCTTCTTTATGATGGCTGACCGTAATTTGTAAGTTTACAGATTAGTCAGCAATGATTAAGAGTTAATCAGGAGGTGCTGGACGAAGGCATAGCTAAGCCTTTCTGAACGGCCGAAAGGGAAATCGAAGAGCCGTGCGACTATTTTGTCCTGACTGACACTCGCCGCTATAATCATCTATATCTACAATAGCACTCTGCGTTCTCTGAAATTTTTACAAAAAACTTTCGAAATATAATACTTTCAAATAGCATACTTTTTAAAAATCGATTTCTCCAAACCAATAAATTACAGGGCCTGCTTAAGAAAATATGAAGATTTTAAGACCCAAAATATGAAATATTTCATAAGTTAAACGTTTTACATTACATAAAATTTGACAAAAAATATTCTACAGACTTTAATTACTAAAAGAGTGAACGACTGCAAAAAACAGCTCATTCCCCGATTCCCCGCACCAAGTAAATATCCCCACAAATCGGGGAATTCCCCGCAAGTTGGCATCGCTGGTACAAACAGAGATGACAGATGGGCGTTTTTAGCAAAAAAACATATTTCAAATTTGTTTCAGAATACTCCTATTTGGAATCTGAGTGTTTCAAACTGGTTTTGAATATGTCAAACTGATGTCAGAATATCCGAAATTGGTTTCATCCGATAGAATATTTTTAATTGATTATAGAATATTCCGTTTTTCTGAATAGTTCCCCAAATAGTTTTCATATGGATGAGTATTTCAAAAAATTCCAAATTGGCTTCAAAATTCATCCATATTCATTCATACTTTAAGTTGATTTCAAAATATTCAAAATTGATTTCAGAATATACATATAAAAACCGTTTGGAAGAATACTTTAAATTGATTTCGAAAATATTCAAAGAAGTTTTCTGATTATTCAAAATTTATCTGAAATTTCAAATTGAATTCAAATTATTTCAAATTGATTTCAAAATATCCTTAATTGGCAGTGTAGTATCGAAATTCTTTCGGAATAATATTAGAAACTAATTTCAGATTACTTTAAAATACTTTCTGAGTATTCCAAACTAATTTGGGAGAATATTTCATACTGATTCAGGATAGTCCAAATTGATTTCTAAATATTTCAAATTGTTTTAACAGAAACTGATTTCAGAATATTTTAAATTGGTCTCTGAAAATTTCGAATTCAATTGCCGATTTTTCTCCAACTTCATCTGGGAACACTGTAAGTGTTTAAAGTTAGAGAAAAAAATTAAAAGAAAAGCTACATAAGCTATATTATTTTATTAAAAATAATGCATACACATGAAAATTAGTTTTTAATTTTATACTCCTTGCTTCAATATAAATCTATCTATGAAATCCTCCAGCATATCTGTCAACCGCTCACGATATATCTGATCAGTATGAAATGCTTTTAAGCAAATCTCAACACGTTTACATTTGAAGAAATCACTGAAACCATCGGCGGATCCAGTAAGATGCTGTGTCGCTTCTGGTGGCAGTATTACCAAATGACAGAATAGACAACTTTCAATTAAACCAGCAATACGGAATTCTTCTACACTCTCATAAAATTCTTGTTTTGGTAGAAAATCCTCCACCTGCAGTCCTTCACGTTTCAGAAATTCCGTTATAAACAAATAATAATCAGATACCAACTGTGGCAAGTATTTTTCGCGAAATTCCCGACTGGTCGGTATAGTCAACACGGTTATAACATCTAATATAGGCGGAGCATAACGAGACAGCTGAAAGTCCACAAACCGGCATTCTATTGGCGACTCTCCATATTTACCATATTTAAACATAATATTATTCGACCACAGGTCAGCATGCAAAAATACATTTTTATATTTCTGCGAAACTTTCGCCAGTTCAAATATGCGCGCCATTTGCTTGGGAAACTCTTCGAGAATATAATTTAATTGCTGCTTATATTTGGGCATTAAACTTATAAATTCTTTCAGCACTTGATTGGCATTATTGAAATTTTGCATACGCATATGTTCTGGACCGACATCTGAAGGATATGCATTTTCCACCATTGCTTCCGCATAAAGTTCATTAAAATTTTTACCTGCACTCACTTCATACACAATTGAACTGGCATGCATTGCGGCTAATGTCTTTAATGTACAATTTAAATGCTTATAATTAAGCAGACCCGAACGTCCTGCTGCCATTTTATAGCCTTGTGCCACAAGATTTTCAAATACCAATAGGTTTTTATCGGCATAATAACATTTGGCTGCTACACCTTTAAATATATTTTGTAGAACTGGCAAAACATCACGATATATTATAATTTCCTTTTTGAATACACCAAACTCTTCAAGATATTGATTATGTGAAGCAACTGCAGTGGGCGCTGATTTGGTAAAGAAACGTAACTTTTCTAGTTTTTCATGCCCCTCAGAATTTTTGATTAATATTCCGACAGTTAAAAATTGATGACGTCCTAGAAATCCGGCAGGTGCATCGGAAGTGGCTTTTAATTTATAACTTAACACTTGAAAATTATATTCTTTATTATTGATTTCGATTAGTTCTGGATCTTGTTGCAAGTAACGTTGACATAATCCCTGTAGCTCGTGGGAGCTTAGTTCAATAGTTGTAGCGGCCATTTTTTTAAGTTCGTATTATTTTAAGTTCAGCCTTTTCAGATGAAATCTTTTCAGGATATGTATTTTTTTTTTTAACTCTGATTGGATGAGTATAGCGTTAAGTAAACTCTAGATTTCGCAAACCGTCTTTCTATGTAAATTTATTTCAAATGCGCTGAATTTGCTGGTTTGTATTAGCTTTAATCTAAATTTTCACACACTTTTCTGAAATGAATATTTATTTATTTAACTTAGTAGTCATTTTGATTTATAACTTGTTCACTTAACTTATCTGTAAAGATTCAACAACAGTATATTCATATCTCATGGGGTTCGGTCCTATTTCATATCACACAAGTAAGAATTGTAAAAAATCACACAGTTGCGACATCGTAATCTTAAAATTAATCTTAGAGACATAATATTCATTCAGGGCTTCTGAAGAATTTGTTTTCAAGGGGGTGGGGGAATGATTGTTCGAAAATTTTTAAATATAGGCAGATCAAATGGCAAAGTTTCTAAATTTCTCAATGGAAAGAGAGTGCAATAAATCTATACATTTATTAGTGTAACTACAATTTTATTCCAGAAGATCCAGAAATGCTACACTTCCAAAATATTAGCGTTGGAAGTTTTTTAAAATTCGCTTATTGAACAAAGCATTGCATTCATCGTTGTAAAAATCATTGCTTAAGCGGGAGTAAATAATAAATAAGAGAGAGAGAGAAGACATGAGTAACGGCATCTCTCAGAATTACCTAACGAATTATCTGCATACACGAATAACAAAACAAACACCAACGAGTAGTTTGGTTCTCTTTTGATATTTGTTTTTCATAAAGAGATTTCTTCTGAAAAAACATAGCCCCAGTTACTGGGGCCTTACCGACTAGTAATATATTTAATCTAGGAAGATGTAAATGCCCTTTTCCCTCTCATAAAAGATTAGAGGAATGCAACTTTTTATAAGGTGGTGTAATCAAAAAACCGAAGTTGTTTTTTATTTTAAAATCAAACCGTGGGGTATAATTTTTGGAAAGAATACCTACTCAACAATATTTCGCATCGATCCGTATGAACGACTATGTCCTGTAGTTTTTTGGACAGCCATATCAATGATTTCCTGCGATGAGTTCGATTTCTTTCCACGTCAATCCTATCTCTTTGCCATCATCATCGAATGTATGTCTGGTTAAAAGTTTCTTCTTTTTTTTCTACTACCATGAAGGTTCTACTCTAGGGTTTGTTCGCAGAGATCGATGAGTGTTATTTCTTTTTTTCGCAATTGAGATTGGAATATGTTGACACCTTTCGTAGAGATCTTCATTTGAAATGATATTCGGCGACCAGACTTCCATTAACGGAGCATAAATGGATTTATAAGCTCTTACGTAGAAATGGAGTCCGTGACAAACCAATGTCAGCACACTGGTCGTTGTCGGTGTCCAACCAAATAGGTGCATAAACAAAGTAGTATGAGTCTATGAAGCTCCAAAAACTGATCTAGCATTACAAATGTTTCTCATTATACTTCACCATTTTTGCAAGATAAGCAATGGTTAGGATTTTGCAAGGTGTTCATATCTTAAATTATGTGATTGATATTTTTTTAGGCTTAATGGTCTCATTTTGGGTCTAATTTATAGCCTAAGTTTTGATTTTATTTTCGGTCTGGTTTATGGTCTCTTATTGCAGGTTTAATTTTTGATTTCGGTTTTATGTTTTGATTGAGTGAGTTCACTCTGTACCTTCAATAACATGGGGTTATACGTTTCAACTCCGTTAATATCCCGTCCTGATGAATTTGCTATAAAACCCTCAACTACGAAGTATTTATGACTCTGTTTTTCCTCAGTTTATACTCTGTTTCAATACAACCGTTAATTATAAAGTTCAAAAAAAGTTAGAGCTGTGCGAATTTGTAGCTCTTCTTCACGTAGTAAAAAAATACTTCAAATAATCCCAAAGAAAGGAGTCTGGAATGGCCAGCTTGAGGGGCGTAACGATCCAGCGTTTGTTTACGTGTATACTGTTGCTATTTATTTCTCTAATGTTAAAGTTTGTGAAAACAAGAACATGCTCCAATACGGTGATCTCCACCTTATATTTAGAGGTCCCTTTCGTTATTTGTTTCGTTGGATGACTCTGGACCCAAGCTTTCATCACCTTCCAAACCTAAATCCTAGATACACCCCTATATCTCTTAATTGTATGTTTATTCAGGGGTAGATTCAAAGGAATAGAGGGGGATATGGAAAACCTCTATTATTATGATCCGCTACCTTATCTATTATTATCTTGAGGCAGAATCAGAGGGGGAATATAGAGACTGCAGCCGCCTCTCCCCCACACCCCCGCCAAAAATGAGAAGGCTTATAACCTTTTGAAATTTGTCAACACCGCAATCGTTTTTATACACCCTTGGATTACATTAAATTTGAAATTTCAGGGTCAGTTTATAGTTTGGTCTGGTTCTTTATCTGTTTATCGGTTTTATCTTATTTATTTTATTTATTTATTTCAATTTCATCAATTAGAGTACATGCTCTTAAAGACTACTAGATATTCTAAATGCTAACTTAAATAATAATTAACTTGGGTATTGCAGTGTCATAATTCAACGATTTTTAAATTTACATCGATTTGAATGATTATAATAATCTAAGTAGCCGCAGACTTCATTTGCTTCCCTTAAACAACGTGTTATAGGCTCATTGCGGCAGTAGTTTACTCTATGATAAGGTTCATAAAAAAGACTTCTAGATCTTAAGTTACGAGTAGGACAATAAAAGCCAATTAATTGAAGCAGAGGTGGGCAATCAATATGATTGTTAATAATGTCTCTTACAAACATAACAGAGAAGTATTTACGCCTAACTTCAAGAGATTGTATACCAAGCAAGAGACATCTGATTCTATAAGATGGCATATCAGTATTCCAGCGCAATTTATGAATGGCACATCTCGTAAATTTTCTCTGTACCCTTTCAATTCTTAACGACTGAACAGAATAAAAAGGATCCCAGATAATGCTGCAATACTCCAATATAGACCTCACAAATGAAAAATATAAAGCTTTGAGAGTATAAGGATCTGAAAAATCTTCGGAGTTCCTTATAATAAATCCAAGCATAGATCTAGCTTTAACTATTAAGTAGTCAATATGCTTGGAAAAACACATTTTGGAATCAAAAAGAACCCCAAGATCACACTTTTCGTTAATCCTAATTAGTGCTGTATCGTTTAAAATATACTGAAATCTAACTGGAATCAAAATTCTGTGAAAAGATAAACTTTGGCATTTGGAAATATTAAGGGATAACTTATTTTTTTATGGTCTTTTTATAAGTCTAGCTCTTGGGATGAATTTTGTCCAAATTTTAGTGCGCTTTTTGGTTTGAATTTCGGTCTGGGTCTGGTTTGTTCTGGCTTTTGGTCTGGCTAGAGGCTGTTTTGTCCGGTTTAGTCAGGTTTATGATAAGTAATTAATATGGTCTGATTTTTTTTTCATAAAGATTCCATAAAATCGAGTTTTCCTGAACAAATAAGTTTTTATTTTTTCTTTGGAGATTTTTGTTTCTAACACGGTCCCTTTTCTTGAATTATATAGATATTCCAATCAGTTTTCTAAAGTTATATCGTATTATCGGATTCCACTCAGTTTTCTATACGACAGAACGGCACTGAAAAAATTCGCTGTGCTCTTAAGCTTTTACGTTTTGCAATTTGATTTAGTGTTCCAAATGATTTTTTTACTATACCGTTAAATCATCCAAAAAACTAATTCGCTGCTTACAATTTGTTTGTACCATTATCAATTCGAAAACGAAATGATGTAAGAAACATCCTGTCACTATTTTGATGCTTTCTCCATAGTTGCAAGTTACACTATTTGATAATGAGTTTTTCAAATATGAATTTTAACCCCACACCTAATAAAATAGGCCGAACTGTGTAATATCTAACAAAGTTAAGAATGTTTACTTTGTTTATGAATTAATTTATATATCTAAGTATAAAAAATATATTTATTTATATATGATTAAATGTGTGTCTTAAGCTATTTTAACTATTTATGTCATAAAGTAATAACTGATTCACATAAAAAGTAAATAAATAAATATGAAAGAAGAAATTTGGGCGAAAAGTTGGAAAATTGCATCAGTTAAATATGAAAGCGCGTGAAAACCATTTTGTTTATTGTTAACATAAAGTGAAATAATTTTACCCATTAAGTTTTAAATTCATAATTCATCGAAATGCATGCACTCAAAGAAAAATCTGAACTTCTCATAGACAGTTACGGATAGAAACTCTATCGACCTTTTTCTATAGAAATAATATCTCAAATTGAAATCAGTAATAGCTCAAGTTCTGTAGAAAATCTTCGATAGATAGATCTAAAGAGTTTTCCATTAAGGACATAACAATTTTATCTATTAATAAAACACAGAATTTCTTGAGATATTGAGTTGAAATTTATTGTGATTGAAATTCGATTTCGATCATATGACCACCACGAGCCCGTTTACAGCGAAAACGACCGTCATGTTACCGTCAATGGAGAGCGCTATCGTGTTATGTTGGAAGATTATTTGTGGCCCGAATTGGATGAACTTGACATCAACGATATGTGGTTTCAGTAAGACGGTGCCACTAGCCACACAGCACTCGTAACAATCGATTTATTGAAAGAAAAAAATTCGGTGAACGTGTTATCTCGAGAAATGGTACGGTGGAAAGGCCGCCTCGTTCATACGATCTAAGGCCATTGGATTTCTTATTATGAGGCTATTTCAAATCACTGGTCTATGCCAATAAGCCAGCAACTTTAGACGAGCTCAAAGACAATATCAAACGGAAATTGTCAATGTTCCAGTAGAAATATGTGAGAGAGTGGTGGAAAATTGGGTCCAAAGAATCGATCGCTGTAAACGGGCTCGTGGTGGTCATATGACCGAAATCGAATTTCATTCATAAAATGTAATGCTTGCACTACACCAACAATAAATTTGAACTCAATACCTCAAAAAATTCTGTGTTTTATTAATAGATAAAATTGTTATGTCCTTAATGGAAAACTCTTTAATTTCAATTTCAATTTATTAACAAAAAATATTAGTACATTAAGATATAGAATCTTTACCAGTACTTGAAATAATATATATAAATACAATAAATAGTGGATTTACAGAAGTTGTGGATTTATAAATTTCTACAACAAGAATTCAAACCGTTTAACGTTGTTCTCGCTGAAGAATCATGATTCTGAAGCTGCGTTGTTTTGGTCTGCTGCAGAGTAGTGAATTGAAGACACTTTGTTTAGCTTTCTAAATAAATCAATATTCATTTTTTTCTTAGTGGAGTAGTGTAATAAACGAATAGAATTTACTCAACTAGATTTCGAGATATACGAGGAAGCCATTCATGCGCGCTCATGCGAATTTTTGATATTAATTTTATAACTGATATGAATTATTATGCATCAACCTACATTATAAAGGGTAATTTGTAAAGCGCTTGCTTTTGAATTCTCGAAATAAACAAAGAAAAAGTACAAAAGTGTAAGAAACTTGCCGTTTAATGTTTAAACATTATTTTATGCGACTAGGTTACATGTGATCCACGAGTGAAGTCCAATTTGAACCATTTTTAAAGTGAAACTTCTTTTCTCTTGTCCTAGAGTAAAACCAACCGGATGTGACGTCGCGCGTATGTTTGCAATGCGACATAATTTTGTCGAGCAATGTGCATGAGGGGCTAAATATCAATATTCCGTAACTGAATTCACTAGCAAACTATATAATAAACGATTCATAAATAGTTTTAATTCAATATAACACTTTAATTACACACACACACACACGCCTATGGCAGAAAGAACAATGTGTAGCGTCGCCATCTTAAAGTTTATGACAGTTATACATTTCACATACAGATGGCGCAAATGTCCAAGGAATTACATGAAGATGTCGCACACAAAAAGAGTTCTTCTACAATTGTCAACAATTGTCATCAAAATTACCGGTACAGAGTTGCAATTTTTGTTCTAGCATTAATCCCAAAAAAAAATTGGTTGTGTATTAACGAACACAAGGCAGAAGTGAAACTTCTGGTGAACTAAACGAAACGCAAGCAAATGAAATTAAAAAACACAAGCCAATGAAGTAAAAAATTTAATTTCTTGTGTTTCGTTTAGTTCACAAGAAGTTTCACTTCTGCCTTGTGTTCGTTTTTCAGGCATAACGGCTGGTAACTTGTTAATAACACAGGTAATGTTGGTTTCCAAGGCTGCAATTAATGCCGAGTTATCGGCATAGACGAGTGACTTCACGTAACTCCACAAAAAATAGTCTAATCGCATGTTCTAAGTGGTCGGAAACGTTAGATAAATTGCTCACCGAACTCGTCTCTCAATAGATTCATTGTTTCACATGTGTTTGACGATGTGGCAGGTCGCCCGGCTTTAGTTCTTGAATGGACTGTATTTTATACGCTTTTAGATAAAATTTTGATAATAAAATTCAATCATTTTTAAGTGTTGTTCGGGTGCAAGTCTTTCCACAATGAAATGACAATGCCAATGAGCAGGTTTGACTTTGACACATGTCACAAATCTCAAGGGAACTGTCAAAAACTCTCCATTGAAAAACCGAACAGCAAAAAAATCACCCTTTATTTATTTATATAAGTATACCAAATAAAAATATGTTAAGCTTAAACTAAAATATAAACAAAACAAATGCCAAATGGCTTAATTAGACAAATGTAAGTAAATATTACAAATCTCTAGAAAAACAAAACAAAATCAACATAGAAACAAGTGTTTTTCCTTGTTAATAAATAATATTCATGTGAATTTTTACAGCTGACGTATGGCATAACATGCAATGATAAGTGATCAGAAAAAAAGAATAATTATCCTTTCTCCAGCAAACCTATGCTCTTTTTTAATGATACATTAGTCAATTCGAATACAAAACTGAAGGACCTAAACATTCATAATCGGTGAAAAAGAATGCGCATTAAAAAAATTGTAGAGGAATATCTCAAAAATTCAACGCTACATGGCGCTAGGTTTATTGTAGATGAAGATGCTTCATGGTTGGAGCGTTTATTTTGGATAATTTGTTTAGTGGTCTCATGGATAGCTTCGTGGCAATTGATAAGAGTTTCATTGGGTAATTATTAGGGTACCTAAGAAAAACTGACACAAAACCGGCAAGATTCTAGATAATTGAGAACAAAGTGAACAAGTGATTTCTTTGTGCACTACATCCTAATCTGACAGCGAAATTTCGTTTTCACGCCAGGATTTCAAGAAGCCTTGACCAAAAAGTGCGAAAATGACCCAAAAAGGCACTCCTTGTTTTCAATCGTATTTTAAAAACCTTAATTTCGTAAGCCTGTATACAAGTTTCTCAGTAAAAGAATTTCATTTACAGATGCCTTTGAGAATAATGCCATTAGTTTTGGTGTCGAAAGTTCATATCGTGATTGGGATACAAATTTTCCTGCTATTGTCATATGTGAGTCGAAAAATATGGATCGAATACAAGAGGTAGCAGAACAGTAAGTGAATCACGAATTTGGCGTCCGTTACATTTATTAAAAATTGATCTTTTTCGGATTTTTACTTTTGTCTGCCTAGACTTTGGGGTGCTGATCACGACTTCACTTTAGAAGAAGTACTCAGCGAAATTGCTTTCTTTCGTGGTGAATCTTATCACACTGTGCATGAGTGTGGTGGCGAAGAACCTGCTGAAAATTGTTTCTATTCAAATTTTTCTTATTATGCTCAGTTGGTGCGTAGCAGCTGTGCCGATTCCATACAGAATTGCATGTGGAATGATAAACCTTTCGAGTGTTGTAAATATTTTCAACGTATGGATACTGAGCTGGGCATTTGTTATGCTATAAATTCATTGCAAGCGGGGTGAGCGAGTTCCTTGTAGAATAATGGAAAGAAATAGTTGCATTAATATCTTCTTGATTTATTTTTTAGAAAAAGCAATAGCCCTAGATTGAATATGTATTCGAATCGTTATACTGGACCGGGTTCACTAAAAATGGAGCTACACACTGAAGCAACAGTAAATATGTGGTTGCTTTTTAAACTTATTGTACTAATTTGTAAATTTTTCAAGGTTTTCATATTGGGCGAAGAAGAGGTACCAACTTTGGTCACACCGAAAACTGATTATCTGCTAGTGGGTCCATATGTTTCGTTTGTGTAAGTAGAAGCTTAAAAAATTTGCGGAGGGTAAATATCTCATAAAAAAATTTACAATCGGTCAGGGTTGGCTGCCTGTATCCAACCGTTCTGAATATTAGGGATATAGATAATTCCTTACTGGATGAACAGAGAGTAAAAGCCTTATTTTTCTTAGGAGAAGAGAAGGACAGAGTGTTTTCAAAGAATGAAACGTAAAATTGCTAAAACAGTATAAAAATCAATGGCTTTTGTAGAATTTAAACTAATCATTCTGTAAGAAAAAAACTAAATTGTGTATTAATGAACACAAGGCTGAAGTGAAACTTCTTGTGAACTAAACGAAACACAAGCAAATAAAAAGCAAATGAAATTTTTCAATCGCTAAATTTTTTACTTGATTGGCTTGAGTTTTTTTAATTCATTTGCTTGTTTCGTTTAGTTCACAAGAAATTTCACTTCTGCCTTGTGTTCGTTAATACAGAACTAATTTTTTTTTTTTTTTTTTTGGGATTAATTCTAGAACAAAAATTGCAACTCTGTACCGGTAATGTCGATGGCAATTGTAGATGAACTCTTTTTTTGTGTGCGACATCTTCATGTAATTCCTTGGACGTTTGCGCCATCTATGTGTGAAATGTATAACTGTCATAAACTATAAGATGGCGACGCTGCACATTGTTCTTTCTGCCATAGGCGTGTGTGTGTAATTAACATGTTATATTGAATTAAAACTATTTAGGAATCGTTTATTATATAGTTTGCTCGTGAATTCAGTTAGAGAATATTGATATTTAGCCCCTCATGCACATTGCTCGACAAAATTATGTCGCATTGCAAACTTACGCGCTGACGTCACATCCGGTTGGTTTTACTCTAGGACAAGAGAAAAGAAGTTTCACTTCAAAAAAAAAGTTAAAATAGTATAGCCAATGATTTTTGCAGGATTCAAAATCGTTAATCTGTTCCTTACAATTGATTTATAAAAAAAAGGAAAACAAAAAAGTATAAAAACCAATGACTTTCGCAAGATTCGAACTCGTCAATTTGTTCCTCATTTATTTTTCTGTTGTGGCACAACAGCTCATGAAGGGCCTAGACCGAGCTTCGCTGTTACATTTTGTAAAAACCCTAAAACAGTATTAAAAACCAATGACTGCAGGATTCCAACTCGTCAGTCTGTTCTAAACTCTGTAAAATAATATAAAAATCATGGACTTCCGCATGATTTAAACTCGGCAATCTGTTCTTCACACTCCGAAGAGAAATAAAGCAGTAATTGTATAAAAATCAAGAACTTTCAATTTGCTCTTTACACTTTGTTCTCGAACTATAAAGTCAAATTTAATTGGTCAATTTAAAATAAAGACCGAGCATCTCTAACAAAACTCTTCCAGCTGGCTGTTTTAAGAAACACTTTTCCCAAAAAAAAAAAAAACGTTTCTAACCAAAATTCTCTTACCTTCAGACGCCACATCTCCAAGCGTGACATTCAGAATGATGAACAAATTCGTGGGACTAGCGTAGCGCAACGTAATTGCCGCTTTAGTGATGAAAATATTCTCGATGTACATCGTTTCTACTCTTACTCAGCATGCACGGTACAATGCCGGAAAGATCGTCAGTTGGAATTGTGCAATTGTTCCAGTCATCTATCACCGAACACACCTGATCATAAGTTATGCAATATGGATGGTTTAGAATGTTTAAATCGTAATTATGAAGATTTATCAGTTATTATTGCTAAATGGTCACGTGGCCGTAAAGGACTCGTATGTGATTGTTTGCCATCGTGTACGGAAGTTGATATTTCAACGGTGCATGATAGCAAAGAGAAGTAAGTAGATTTTTATGAGTATTGTAGGATATTAAATTAATTTCTTTTTATTAGCATTTATGATCATCAAAATCCAATATCAAAAATTGAAATCTCACTGATAGAACTGCCCACAGAACGTTACAAACGTAATGTTGTGCGTGGCAAATTGGATTTGGTGGGTGAGTTAGTTTTATGGTATTAAATATATGCCATTAGTTTTTGCTCAATTTTTTTTTTTTTTTTTAAATCATAGTATCGATTGGTGGCACTACTGGTCTCTTTGTTGGCGCTAGTTTACTTAGTTTTGTGGAAATTTTTTATTATATTACTATACGTCCGTATGGCACGATGTTGGAGGAGCAGCGTCAATTGCATCAACAATTGCAGCAGGTATCTTAAATTTCATTTGATCTCGTATGACAACAGAGTGATAGTTATTGCAATATTTCAAAGTTATTATCGTTTGTATTACAACACAAATCTGTTTATCTTGTTGCTCTTTCCTAAATAAATATTATGCGCTTATCTATTAATTTTTATATTTATTTTTATTTACGTAGTTTAGCAATGCAGGTGAAAATTATGATTGAGTTAAACTTTTAACTATCAAGGAATCCTGAACTTTATAATGGAATAAGTTTCGAATGAAAAATGGGAAAGATAGCGCTAGTCGCTTTCTTCGGAAGAAGTTGAATTCATTTAGTACTTCAGTAAATCATTTTGTATGGTCTCCTCTCTACAGCACTTACCTTAACTACCCAGTGATTACCAATGCAAAGCTGTTTGTTGCAGCAACCATATTTACTCTAATAATGCTTCAGTTGGTGGATCAAGAAATCCCTTTCAAGTTACCCTTATATCTACATTCATGTTCGGGGGTATGATCGCCATGTATTGTTGTGCACTGGCTATGCAAATTGAACCATCTATCGGTTTACCAGGAACATAAGGTTGAGTGAGTCTTGGTTGTGTGGTTGGATCTTCAACAACCAACATTGAAAGTTCGAGCCTTTGAACTGCCAACCGAGTTCAGGGTCTTACTTTTGCGAGAGTTGAAAAGAGTTGAAGACGTTCCATGATGGGAGATTGAAATTATCGATTAAAGTATTTTTGTTTATTTTGGAAGCTTAGCCAAGTCGAAAGATAAACCAGAATTAGAACTCAACTTTCATACAAAAAAACTCGGGGAATGCTCGGAGTTATTCAATATACACTAAAGAAATGAAACAAACTATCAGTTGTCAGCTTTTATTATGCAAATAGGATGTATATTTATAGAATGTACCAGACGTTGTTCTGCCCTTTCTACGAAAAAGCTAGAAAATTGAAGTTTATTTCACTGAAGAAGAATGAAGTTTCTATGTGTTTAAAATTGAACATTGGTAATGACAATGAATTTGGTAAAAATTCTAGATTTAAAAATGAGGTATCAAAATTGGCATTTTTAAAATTATTTAATTTGCAGAGGAATATCAAAGACCGTTCTAGAAGTTTTATCTAATTCCAAAAACTATTTAAAAATATGAACCCATTTGCTATTTATTATAAAAATAGAATTTATTACAGCGGTTCGGTTATGGTTCAGTTGAATTATAGAAACAATATTTCAGGACGCTCTATATTCATATCAAAGACCATTCCTGAAATTTTTTAAAAATTTGAACCAATTTCATATTTATCATAAATATAGAATTTATTACAGCGCCACCTACCGGATTTTAAGATAGCTAGGTAGGGTCTTAACCCTTTGTATCACGATGTTGCAGATCTGTGACATACCCAATTTTTTCTTACAGGCACGTTATTTTATTTTGTTGTGTATCAGAATTGATAAAGTAGAAACTGATGCAACTATTTTATGTTATTTGGAAGGTATTGACAACTGCTAACGTAATGTATTTTGCAACCAAACAAAAATGTGCACTCACTTGATATTTACGGTTGCAAATTAAAAAGTAATAACTTTGAAAAAGCATAATTTACTCATATATTTATATATTGTACTGCGGTTTTTTGTAAAAATGTGATAGCTAAATTTTCAAATAATCGATATTAATTGATAAATAGTGATAATTATGCACAAACAACAACAAAAATCGTGTTTTTGAATAATCAACATAACCAAATTTTTGTAAATAAAACCTTTTTATGAACAAATTTGCAAAAACAAAAAAATATGTGTTTGTTTATTTCTTAATACGAATCGAACTAGGTACTAATTTTAAAAATCCATGCTCTTGAGTCACAATGGGCTTAGATATTTTATAAAGTAGTAGAAATAATAGTAGAAAAAGGAATCGAAAAAGTAGAGAAAATAGCAGCAAAAAGTAGAAGAAAATAGTAGTAGGAAAAAGAATAGAAAATAGTATTACAAATTGTTGTAAAGAAGTAGTAAAAAGGTAGCAGAAAAAGTAGTAGTAGTAGTTAAACATAAAATTTAAATTTTAGTACCGTACCATAATGGAAATTCAGGTTATATGGAAGGTGCCACACCCGCTTTGTCAATCCCACCCATTTTTTTTGTGTTGTAGCATGGCATTGTTAATTTTCATTATTGTACCAAATTTCTGTACTGTGCTACAAATTGTTCTTGAGATATACCAAAAAAACTATTAGGATTGTATTGGAGATGCCACGCCCACTTTCCTAAAAGCCAATATGAATAACTATGTTTCATCCTCCCACACAAGAAAATATATTTTGGAAATATGACTTCAATCGGCCAAGTCGTTCAGAAATTACACGCTTACATACAAACAAAACATCTCTGATTTTATATATAAAGATATGTATTGGGTTAACTCGAGCCAGGAATAAGTAAGGGTCTAATGTACATGGGCTTCGACAATCTACACTGAAAATTAGAGTTTTTCACACTGCTGACCGAGTATCCAGGGGTTTGTTGGCAAGAAAAGAGTCAAAAAATGTACATAATGGTATTCACTGTGAAAGGAAAGGCTTTTAAAAGAGATGGGATGTGTTAATGGGCTTTTCATTGACTGTGCGAGGTCTTTGACAGCCAGGACTGAAAATTGCTCACTGAATCCAGGGGTTTAGAGGTAAAAAAAGAGCCAAAAACTGCCCCAGATGGGATCTTGGAAATATTGGTTCAGGCTTTTTTAATCTTTTTTGGAAGTTTTACCGGGCAGAAAGGTAAACTAGAATTGAATTTTAACTTTCAATAAGATTAACTCTTTCCTTACCATAGTAGCCATATGGCTACTTCGTTTACATTTCAATATTTTAGCTTGTATTTGTCAAATTATTTTCATTTAAAATTTATTTCAGTTAAACGGCAATATATCGCTTAAAGTTTTGTACCCAAATCTTAAAGCTTTCTTATTGGCAACACTCAAAATTTTTTCGAAATGTTTAAAAACGATTATTCGAAAAGTTATAAAGATTCCGTTTGGTTTCATAACATCACAACGTACTAATATGGACTCATTCTCCTACCACCCACTGGGATATTGAAATCACTTTCAGTTTAATGTATTATCACTTTGAATACTCTCCTCATTCAAAATGGCCCAATTCCAACTTTTTTTTATGGTTCCTTCATAATTGGGAAAGGAAAGGGTTAAAATTAAAATAAAAAAAAATTTTATTTGTTCAGTTTCTCTCCACTCCCATCAATTTTGCCCTCATCGATACACTTCGAGTCATAGTGTAGAACAAAGAACCCAATTCAGCCCTCCCGTTCCCATTGTCTTCTTCAAAGTATTTTAAATCCGCCCTCAATCACAATGTACTGCAATACCTTACCAAAAATAGAGAACTCAATCAGGCGTTCCAGGTTTTTCCTTAGTATAAACAGTAATTCAATAATTTAAATAAACTTTTAAGATAACAAAACATTTTAAAAATAATAAGTAAACAACAAAAATATACCTAAATATTTCTTACGCTCATACAATGTTTTTATCAAAGCTTATCTGTAATTATCATGCCCAATAGCAATGCATTCAACTTAATTGAACGCTAAACTAAAAATTAAATAGAAATAAAATATCTAGAACGCAAAAAAAAAATAAATAAATAACAAAAATACGACAAAAAACATTTGAGCAATTAGAGAAAATTCAAAAACAACTGCGTCTAATTCACAGTAGAAGAAAGAAGGTGGCATTTTATTGGGGCAGCACAGCAATATGTAGAATAGAAACAGTGCCAAACTGTGCCCAACAGCGCTAAAAGCGTTTAAGAAAAAGTTCGGAAAATTATTATTTGGACATTAGCCAAAAATAGAACAGAAATTTGTGTTTACATATTAAAGTAGCACAAGAAAATGTGGCAATAATAAAAAATATAACAAAAAATAAAAGTGTTTTGTAGTAACCATACCGAAATGTCAAAGAGTGCAGAACTTTTTACGCGCGCTGAATGTATAGAAATACTAAAGAATGCACTGGGAGAAGAGAAGGAGGAGCAGCAACAGCAGCTCATAGTAGAACTGAAGGATTACAAAGTGGAAATAGCTTTGGATGCTATTGGTTTCTTGGGCGAGTATTTTCATTTGACTTTAAATTATATTAAAAAACTGGAAAATGGAAATGTATGAGATTCAACCAAAAATACATAAGTAGAACATACTTTTAGGCATACTTTTTATTTCTAGTATATGGGAAATGAAAAGCAGTTGCGGTTATTTGTAAAGTCAATACCAGCAAATAAAGCAGAATCTGCTAAAGAAATGATATTTCAAAAAGAAGCAAAGTTATATGAAACGCTGATTAGAGAATTGCAGTTGCTATGTAAGTAGGTAATAAATATTTAAAAATATCTGATTTTTTATTTAAATTATAAATATTTTCAAACTTTTTTCTAGCTACAGTTAACTGGTCACCGGCGTGTTATTTCATACGTACCGATCTTTTTGTAATGCAAGATCTGAAAACCCTAGGATATAAAGCTACGGATTCAGCAGAAACTCTTAATGTGTCTGAAATGCAACAAATTCTGCGTAGCCTCGCTGCACTACACTCATCCAGCATTATCTATGAGCAGAGAAATTCAATAAATATTGGTTCAAAATATCAGCATATACTGCAAGAGATAACAGTCTCACCAAATGTTCCATGGTTCACTACAGGTCTGCGTGTTCTTCTAGCAATCGCTAAATTACATCCAAAATATCAAACCAAAGAAATGCAAAATTTTATGGCAAATGATTTAGTTAAACATATAGAATTAGTTTATTATATGACAAATACTTCAAAGAAATATTATAATGTCCTTTGCCATCGCGATCCTTGGCGTGGCAATATTTTCTTTAAACCTAGTATAGCCGAATGGAAAAACAGAACTGCCATTTTAGTTGACTATCAAACTTCTCGTTATTGTCCACCTTGCATTGATGTAATTTTTACAATCTTTATGAATTTAACTAAAGGACAACGTAAGTTAAAAGAAATGGATTATCTTCAGTGGTATTATGAAAATTTTAGCAATGATCTGAAATATTTTAATATAAATTCTATTGATTTTATAACGCAGCAGGAATTATTTGATTCATATGCAGAATTTCAATTATTTGGTTGTGTTTATTGCGCTTTAGCTAATACAATACTGAAAGTTCCCAAGGAGTTCGTTACGACCGCTTACAAAAATATTGATAGAACTGATAAGGTTTTGGAATATATGAAAAAAAATTCAAATTTCCGTAAATGTATGGAAGATTGTATAGAAGAAATTATGGAATTAGTGAAAAAAATGAATTCGTGCGATGGTCAGTTACAGAAATGACAAAAGGTAACTAGATTTTTGTACGCTGAAAACGAGTCCTTCTGCAGAAATTGTCTAGCATGTCAGATTTTAGAGTAACTATAGGTTAAAAATATGATAATTTTAGCTGAATTTATTGTTGGGGGTTTTTTTTGTATTTAAATAATATCTTTAAAGAATTGTTAGAAAAAATTATTATCATTTCCAAAAACCATTTATCTATTCACTCAAGTAAAAAGTTTAAGGATTAGGTTTCTATTAAAAACTTTCATAAGTTATTATCATAGCACTAGAATCAAAAACTTGTCAATGGATTTTTTAGGACTTTTAATTTCTTCAAAACTTGATATGATTAGAAAATCTAAATTTCCGATTCCAAATTTTTTTCGATCAAAAATTGACTATTTTCATTGAGATGAACTAATCCAGAGGTAATGAGTTTGGGAAGGTTAAACTTTAAATTGAATGGTTACAACATTGTGAGTCTTTAAGATCATTACTTTTCACCATAGGGTTAAACCATTCAATAATAATAATATCTCAGTTTTATACTAAAAACATCAGTTGATATACTTTTATAAACAACATTTTAGTTGCAAATTTAAACTTAATATTATTATAAAATTATTTGTTAAATTAGAAATGAAACAATAAACATACGTAATAATGATAATAATTACTAAATCAACTAATTCAATTGTGTTTATCTTATCGTATTCCACTCTCACAATTCATTCACATGTGTATAATATAGTAATCTCATAAATAATAATCTACTATCTATTGTTAATCATTAATGCTCACAACACAATCGGGTTATACTAGCTACACAGACTCAAATGAAATTAATAAGCAAACAGTAGTGCAAAGACTGTCGTGAAAGCTAAGTGTGTATAATTGTTTTGGTTAAAAAAAAAAAAAAAATAAAAAAAATGCATTGATCTTGAAAACTACAAGAGTTTAATAAATAAAATAAAACAGAAAATCACACACACATTGATAATGTGTGAACCAATTTTAACGCGTGCCAATCGTTTTGATCTCTTTACACCTGATGAATGTGTAGAAATTTTACAAAATTTGTTAGGTACATCGAAGCAAGGAAAATTAATTGAATTTACAATTGTACAAGAATCTACACCTATTGGTTATTTGGGTGAATATTTTCATTTGCATTTGAAATATCAAATTGATAATGTAAGTTGTTCTTTAAAACGCTTTTTCAAATATATGTGATCAATATGATTTATTTTTTATTTGTTGCTATAGCATGACGCTATGCATGAGACGCGTCTGTTTGTTAAAACAATGCCGTATCAAAATGCCGATATGAGTTTATTCATTGAGAAATCGGGCATATTGAAGAAGGAAGTTACATTATACGCGACTTTGTTGAATGAGCTACGGAAATTTAGTAAGTATTTATAGTCGATTATAACAAAAAAGGTAGAAAAAACAGATAGATCATTACAAGCGAATTCAAAGATTAGGAAAGGCGCGGTTTTAAATTTTTTCCTGCACTATTCCCAAATGTTTATTTTTTAGATCCGCCAGTGATCATAATTCTGCTAATAGTATGGCTAAACAATCTAGAAATGCACAAAACTGTAGAAATTAACAAAACTCAGTAGTCTCTAAACTTTTCCAAATAAAGTATTTCTCAAAAATTGAAGCACCCAGTTAATAACTTATAGTTGTAAAAATTTCAAAATTTCTCATTTTCTTCAATTTTGAAAATTAACTTTTGTTAGAAATAAGAATTTTAACCTATTTGCAAAATTTGTCAGGCCTTAATTAATTAATTTTGCTGTCTATACTTTAGAAGTTCTTGGAAACGTTTTAGTGGTTAAGCTGCTAAGCTTCGATTCTTAGATTATTTGACTACTCTAAGAAATCCAAAATTGAATAAAACTGAACAGTGTTTTAATTTTGTTGCCTGTTGCTGAACATTTGCATTGAAATCAATTTAAAGTTTTACAAACTGTTTATTTAGCTACACTGTGATTTCAAAAATTTTAGATTTGAATGCCCGTTGTTGAAAACTTAATAAAAATCACTAAGGCTAGAAACTGCTTAGATCGAAGGTAATGATTAGATTATTAAGATATATTATGGATTGAAGAAAAAAATGGACAAAACTCATTTGTTTCCAATTGTGTTCTAGCAATTGACAGAAAATTCTTAAATTTTGCTGTCCGTTGTTGAAAATTTTATCGCAATCAGAACTACTGTGCTCTGTTAATTTTTCGTTATTTGACTACATTGCCGATCGTAGCTGCTACTTATTAACTTTGTTATCAGATACATATGGTTTACTAAACATTCAGTTGCCATGCTTTATAAAGTTTAAACATACATACTGCATATATTGCTCGACAATAGTTATCGTATATTTTATTAGCTCACATTATAATCTCTCATTACAAACGCATATTATAAATCTTTTTTTCTCCCCAGCTAAAACCATATGGTGTGCACAATGTTATTTCGTACGCAAAGATCTTTTTGTCATGGAAAATATTGTTGATTTAGGTTATGAGCCACTAAAATGTACCGGCTTTTTGGGGATAGCACAAGTAAAAGTACTGCTAAAAGGTTTAGCCACAATGCATGCATGTAGTTTAGCATATGAAATTAAAAATAACATAAGTATTGGCGAGCAATTGAAGCATGTGCTGTATGAGGTGACAGTTTCGCCCACTGTTGATTGGTATACAGCAGGTGTCAGGGTAAGTAAATACGAAAAAACTCATACGATTCGCCATTTTGATACAATTTGTTTTTTTTTCAGGCTGTTTTAGCGGTAGCTAAAGAACATCCCGCATATCAAAAGCCTCATATTCAAAAATTTATTACAACCACACTGCCACTACAACTTGATACCGTTTACGATATGGTTAATCCATCAGCGAAATATCGTAATTTCTTTTGTCATCGCGACCCATGGGGTGGTAATGTTTTCGTCAATAAAGAGAAACCTGATGAAATTGCATCTGCTTTCGTTGACTTTCAATTATGTCGTTATTGTCCAGCCGCCATCGATGTTTTGATGGGCGTTTATATGAATATGAAACCAAAAGATCGTAAACCTTTGATGCGTGAATTCTATCAAAATTATTATGATTTTCTTACCATCGAACTGAAGATAATGGGTTTTGATGTGGAGAAGTATATGAGTTGTGAGGAGTTTGAAAAATCGATTGTTGACTTGAAACTTTTCGGTGTACTCTACAATTGCATTTCTGCAACAATTCTACGTGTGCCTGGTGATTATTTGAAGAATTTAAAACTTAATCATCCCGTTGAATTTCATCGTTATACAAATGTTGATCGTACAAAGGAAGTTTTAGAATTAGTGCGTACGCATAAGGATTTCAGAGAGTATATGTTTGATTGTATTACAGAATTGTTGGAATTTGTGTTGCCTTGAGGATTAATAATTATAATAAAAAGAAAATGGTTGGATCACTTACATTCATTCATTATTTTGCATATAAAAATGATAGCGCCAAAAACAAAATGAATTCAAGTCTTTTTATTTTTTTTTTTTTTGTGTTTTTAGTTACTTCGTCTGCTTTCAAGTCTTTTTACTTTTTTTTTAGGAAGGAATTTTTTCTAGTTTTCTTTTCACTGTAATAAGTTGAATTGCACTTTGGTAATGATCTTGTTTTCACTTCCATCTATATCACTTATCACTACACAGTTTTATTTAATAATTTATAAATTTTATTCACATAAAAACACAAAAATCTATTTCAATTTTTAACAAACAAAATGCATTTAGTACAGCAGCGAAAAATCAAAAGCAAGGAAAAATTAGTAATGAGTGATGACAGCTAATTAGAGTTGCCAACTATTCAGTAGGGGATAGGTGGAGCTTTATAACAAACATGCAAAATATCGAACGATGTTTGTTTGCCGAACGTTTATCTTCGCAAAAATAAATTTTAAAACGACTAAGCTCAAGCGCATATATAGGTACAAAGACGAAGTAATTGATAAAAACTGTTAGCTGAACGCTTAAATTAAAAATGATTCCACAGTTCTTCTGTATTTTTTATGTGGATTTGCAAAATAAGTTTGAGTTTTGCGTTAAAAACAGGACACCTTAGTCTTCCTCCATTAAACATTTCTACTAGAAATTCGTTTGCTTCAGCATGTGAACAGATTGATAACAACTTTAAATTTAAGAAATTTCCTCTAGACTACATTCTAGCTGACTCACATTGAATATGTCGTCTTCCTTATGCGAATGTGCGAATTTGAACATGTTGTGAAATAGATTTTGAAAGTTTTCTTTCAACTATTAAAATGCATGTGTTATTTCACATTCATCTAACAAATATGCCCCGAATCACGTACTTCAAGAGGAGATAAACATTCAAAAAACAGATCCGACTAAACAATAAACCGAAAAAGTAAAAATTTGTACATTCATGTTTTTTTGAAGCAATCATGAGCACCGTCACTAACAACGAGTTTTTATTTACTATGCGATGCGCATAATTATTATTTTTAACAAAACCAAACAGCGGTGCATTGCATTGCATTATTGAAATAAAGTGGGGATCGAATTCACAGGCGTTACGCTGCTTTTAGACCGCCCGAATGAATGAAGATTCTTTCTCGTAGAAATTGTATCTAATAAATTATCATTCACGTAATCATTTACACCAGCCGAACATTGACGCCGAGCAAACATCAGAAGCCATCTTGTTCGCTCGGCCCGTGTAGTGGCACAACAGCCACACTAGATTCGCACTAAAAATCGAACTCAGTCCGATCAGCCCGAAAGAAGATTTTATCACTCGTTCGGCTCAGGTAACCATTTACACCGTCTGAACATTGCTCGTGAGCATTTTATAGCGAACCAATGTTCAACCTTGGTTTAACGCTGCCCCTTTTACACAGGCCGAACGAATGAAGATTCTTTCGTTCGTTCGGTCGGTCTAAATGAGAGTACACTTTTACAAATATAGGAGATACGCCATACCTTTTCCCTCTCTGTATGTAACCAAAATCTTTGTTTGGCCAACTCTCCCCCCAAAATTACATTTTTATTTGAACCAGTCTATCCCAGATTTCAGTGACCATAACACATTGCAGACTATTCGATCTAGCAACGGATATAAGTTTGAACTTACGAGGTAAGACTATCCTAGAAGTAGTGTGGAGATTTAACAAGGCTTCAGGTATGACGAATGGCGCAAACTTATTTTCTACATATAATTTTTGATTGGCAACTCAACCATAAAATGAAGGTGACAGAAGAAAGAAAATAGTAAAAGTAAAGTAAAAAAGGCCGGGAAAGGATATATTTTAGTGTACTTAGATTGTATTATGAAATTAAAATTAACTTTTTGATAAAAGAAAAGAAAATTAATATGATAAATAAAAATAAAATGTAGTGCTGCTATTTTAAACTGTGTTCGTTTCCAATTTGTTTAATCGTTCACCAAAAAATTAGTGCAAACAATTTTAAACGTTTTCCTAAACTTTATGCTTCCTTAAATTTTAGAAAAGAGCTGAAGAGAATTTAAAAACAATTAAATTGTTCCCTCTTTTTATCAGCTACACCGTAAGGTAAGTTATATATAGAAATACAGAAGAAATATCAGCCAATTTTAAACTATTCTAATTCTAAACTCTTAAATATTGATATTTCCTGCTAACTTTTTTCTTCATCTTCACTTTATAGTGTTTTGCTTTTCCCAACGATTTTCTAGATCATGCACAGCTTTTCTCTTTTGAATATCTTTAATTGATTAAGAATCACAAAAAAAGACTAGACTTAGCTAAACATTTCACAAACATCCTCATTTTCCAGCAAATATTCCACCATTTCTTCGATGGGTGCCATAATAGTTTCCCGATACTCTGGACACATTTCAATTATTCGAGTAAACATTTCATTCCGTTCTTCATTCATATAGAAGTCAAATTTATCTGGTTCCTCAGCACGCATTTTATTTGCAAGCCCCTTTGGCATTTTCATCAATGGCTCACAAATTGCCAAGAGTATCATTGCAGCTAGACGTGCACGCCTACAATCCGCTAAGAATTCATTTTTCGTTATTAGATTGTCATCAATATTTAAATTACGCAAAGCTGAACGCAAAGATTCATGATAGTAATTCAAATATGAATCATAAATTTCTTCACGCTGTGCTCTAGTTGTTGTAACATAAAGAAAGAAGAGGACATCAATGGCTGGCGGACTATAGCGTGTTAGTTGAAAGTCAACAATGCGACAATCTATTGGCATGCCAGCGCTATTAAATTGATAGAATATATTACGATCCCATGAATCGCGATGGCAAAGTACATTACGGAATTCCTTTGAAGGCATAGTTAATTGCTCAGTATTGCATAGAATGTTGTAGAGTTTTTCAGTTATAAATTGTTGTATCTTTGGAGTCTGGAACTTTGTGTGGATTTGTGCAAGAAATATGATACCCTATAATAAGAGGTATTAATCAAATTTATATACATTCGGTTTTTGAGATAGTTCTTGAGCTGGCTTACCTTAATACCGGTGACGTACCATTCATTATTCATGGTGAGCTGCATTTCGAAGAGTACATCTTTGAAACGCTCGCCAATATTTAGTTTTTCATCTAATTCCCAGGCAATACTTGCGGCATGTAGTTTCGATAAATGCTTTAGCATTACTTTATAGTGTGCTTCAGTATAGCGTTCATGTTCCTTCAATTGGCGTAAACCCTCAGTGGATATTAAAAGATCTTCCATTACTATGAGATCAGCTCGTGTGTAATAGCATTCAGCAAAAAGTTTAGACGACGCTGTAAAATTTATTCAATTATAATTTTATAAAGTTTGCTAAAGGTTTTTTTTACCATATCTTTGAATATTTGGTAGTATTTCCGTATAAATACGCGTTTCTTTCCCAAAAAATCCCTTACGTTCACATTCTTTCTTATGATATTCATTGGCAATGGGCACAGTTTTTACAAAATATTGCAATTGCTTGATACCATCACCACCATTAGCAGTTTCAGTTGTTACCAGCTGTAAGATTAATGATTTTTTTAACAAAACGATTTCACATTCTATTAACTATTTAACCTTTTCATCTTCTAATTGCACATTCAGTTTATAATATTCGCCCATGAAACCCAATAAATCATTTGAGCCACGTTCCACTTCATAGCTATGAATTTTTAGTACTTTTTCTTTATCTCCTGTTAATTTCAATGTGTTTTTTACAATTTTTACACATTCTTCTAAACTGAAAATATTCACTGCTCCGATATCCATAACTTTAGGTTGATGACTACTTGAATCTAGCTCACTTAAGATACTAACTACAGCATTTTTCTTTTGTGTGAGCTTTTTAAATTATTTTATTGTTGATAATAGTTTGAGAGCATCCGCATAATTTTAATCATAGAAATTTCAATTATGTTCATACTTCGGTGCGTATCTCTCTTTGTCTGTCTCTCCTTTGAGAAACGTGATTTGTGTTATCAATTTTTGGATTGTAATGGTTTATTTGTGACTACTGTGTGATAAGCATTCAAATAAATTAATCTCTGTATGTGGAATTAAACATTTTAGCTGATTATATCTTCAGACTGATAAGATAGTCTTTGTAATCAATATGATTTGTTTGAAACAAAGTGATATATTATATTTTAGATCTGAATCTTTTAAATGCATTCAGACAAATTTTTTTTTATATTAAATACCCTCGATACAATCAGATGCTCTCCCTTAGGTACGCCAATCCCTTGTAAGTAGGTAGATATCATAGCTTCTCCTGTTCGAGATGATTGCACAGTGTGCCGTCCGTACTGGCTATATCCATACGAGTGTGGTAAGGCAACGTAAGTTCTCAATTTTGACCACAATTTCTTGATTACAGAGCGGGTTATCTGCAAGCAAGAGAATATTGGAGAGTATTTTGCTTAGGGAAATCGCTACTGATCCGGAGCCATACCTAAATCTGATCCTTGCCTCACTAGTTTGTTGGCACATTCATTGCCATTAATACTTTTAAGGCTCGGTTAGGCCAAAATTAGGCCACAGAAATTTTTATAAATTAGAGAAGGGATACATTGATTAACTAATTTAGAGGATATTAAGCTGAGGCTAGAGGTACAATAGCCACTTAGCTGTCTGTGAATATATCTATTTTATCCATTTAGAGGCACTAAGTTCTCTAAGGACCTAAAGAGCTAGAAGTAAGTCTCTCTTTAAAGTTTGTTTATTAACCTGTCGGTTTTCTACCATATGGTTGTCAGAAGTTTGACCTGAATAACACTGTATTCGTCTGAAGTTCACTTTTAAACCCGTCAGTGTTGAATTCTATTTCTATGCTTGTTCCCGAACGATTTCTTTTTAATCTGGTCTTGTTTTTGGAAAAATGTTTCGAAGTCCTTCGTAAAGTTTAGTTTGACTTGTAAGATTACTATTTGCTTTGGAATTCTACTTTCTTCGTAGTTCTGCCTGCACTTAAAACTGCGATAGTTTTAGTATTATATAGTTGCTAAGATAGCGGATGAACTAACCTCTTTAAATTGTTCATTGGACATGAACTAACAGCTGCATGGGTACACGCAGGTACAGGCGAAGAAAAGGAAAGGAGGAGGTGGGGGCAAGAGTATGAAATTTCCTGACATCTCAAAAACATACTAAAAATTTTACTGGTCAATACAAATAATGTGAAGAAACCACTCAAGAAGCTGGAGTTCTTTGATTGAGTGAGCGACTGACCATTCAATTTGGGAATTAAATAGAGAGTTTAGTATCTTGGTCTTTGTAGTGAACTGCATCAGTTTTGTTTTATTTGAATCTACTCCCAAGCTACACCTGACAGCCCAGTTATTGAGTAAGGAGTAAGATCGAAAAAATCTTAACATATATAAAATTCAATAATTCTTAAACTGTTGATCTTAGAGTTTTGATTTTTTTTATTTAACTGATAATATTTTACAAATTACAGAAAAATATAACTTTTATAGTTCTAATCACTATTTATGAACTCGTGGACCTTTTTTGGTAAGCTTTCCATTAGCCACTGGTCTTAGCTCCGGACAATTTGGAGGAATGGCCTCTTTTAGTACAAAAACTATGTTATTACTTTGGTACCACTCCAGCGGGCTAAAAATATGTGGACGCATTGTGCTCTCTTATGAAAATTAGAAGTCTTTTTTTCAAACATTCTTTGATGTATATTTCGGTATTTATAGACTGCTTATATTATGTATTTATGGCAACTGCATATAGCTTGCCATACCAGGAATTTTTTAGGAAATTTTGTCTGCTTTTCTGCATTCCTGTCTGTAACTTTTGGGCTTTGTATGTTTTCCAACCTGCATTGGCTATAACTTTTCGCACCAAATAGTCAGATCACTGGGCTAACCGGGCAGCTTTTCTACCAGATGTGTTTGGAGATCTTTTCAATATGCTTTCTATTTTCTTGGCTTTCCCAATATCATGTGGTCCTTGTTTTCTTCCCGAACCAGGTTTCCTATCGATGGTCAAATTCTCCTGAAACTGTTAAATAACAATGGAAACAGTTTGACGGCAGACCTTCAATTCTTTGACCAATTTTTTGTAGGACCAATTTGGATTTTTTGGAAAATTTTTAATAATTTTAAGACGTTATTCTTTTTCTTCACTCATTTTGATCAAACTCACAATACATTAACATGTTTATCATTAAAAATAACAACTGACATATTTTTCAAAGATAACTAGATCAAAGAAATTTTTAAATTTTACACCCAATAAAAATTATTAAGTAAAACGTGTGCTAAGATTTTTTCAATCTCACTCCTTAGATTCGAATCCCATTACAGAGTCGCCTTTTTTATGGTTGAGAACAGAACTGAAGCTACAACAACCACAGGATTACCAAACGGTACGCCCTTAATCCCCGTTTTATTGAATTTAGAAAGTATAATGTCTTTGAAGATTTGTCAAAGTGAAGTTCAGCTTCTTGCTTATTGCTTGGAACATGTATCAGAGACTTCGTTTATAAAACATTTAACAACTATAAAACTAAACGTTGTTCATTCAATCGTACCAACTCTTACTGTCTTTCAACCACTACCCCTCATCTGTGATCTGACGCTAAGTTCCTAACTATTTGATCTGTCAGCGTCATAAGTATACATGCCTAGACATTGCTAGACTGTTCCAGGTTTTCTTAAAATCTCTAAAACTGGATAGTTTCTAACTCAGTCTGAGAATAATCTGCCAGGGTTTTGCTCTAAACTTTTGACGTATCCTGCAAGATGTCACAAGTAAAGGAACCGTTCCCTTTCCATCAAGATAAATACATAAAATAAAACCACAATCAATTAATATTTGAGACTAGCATCATTTGCCTTTTGTTTTTTATTTCATTCAATATATTATTCAGTAATACTTTAATGGTAGCACATAAATGTCTGTATGTATGTATAATAAACTTTATAATTTCTCATCATAAATAGTATAAGCTTTAAAGTTTTCATCAAAGACTTACAAGAATATACAATTCACTAGCAAATATATAGTTAGCTTTTGATTAATAAGAGCCTGGAGCGTCGCGTGTACACAGCTCGAATAAATATTTTTTAAAAATTTCATATATAAGTACCTAGGCTAAATCAAAATAATATTATTAAATTCATGGCGCGCTCATTCCAAATGAGCCAATTATTTTTCTTTAAGCAAACAGGCGGTACTTCTTCATACAAGACATAAGTACAAAATAGAAACCCAATAACAAAAAACATTTCGCTTCTTTATTACATAGTTCAACTTATTCAGTCCAACAATCATCATCATCGTCCACATCGTGATCTTCGTCAAAGTCATGAACGTTAAAGTCCTCATTGAACAAATCCTCGCCCTCTGAGGACTCTGATTGTCACCTATGGCCGCTGACACGTGTCGGTATTGTTACAATACTTTTGGGTGGACGTGGCATACGTATTGTTGTGGTTTTTGCCGAAACACTTGGTATCAATTGTTCTTTAATTGTTGTTGTGTGGTTGAAACAATTGCAACACCAATTATCACAACGTAGCAACATGATGAGACCAGCTATTAACCAAAATATTACAGCAGCCCAAGAATATTCTGCACACGCAGAAAAGAGTACAATAGCCAGCATAATTTGAGTGCAACATAAAACCGGACTGACATTGATAACACTGCCGGTATATTTGGGTATAAAAGTCATCATGATACTAATAATGAAGACACCTGTAATTAATGAAGATATGCAAATGCATTATTATTCATTTGGTATAAATATCGGTACTTACCAATACTTCCAGTGAGTATCGCAGGCGCCCATCCTATTATAATGCCCGCCACTGTCAGAGCTATGCCAAATCCTATAACAAATATGGCAAAAATTGTAACACGCCATGAGGCTACTGAGGGTACTCGCACTGTACGCTCCATAGGTCCTGCTGTGGTAACTTTGATTTTCTGGCGGTACTCATCGACAATGGCGTCGATATCGGTTGAGGTGTCTGAGTCGGAGTTTTCAAATTTCTCGGGGTACTCGAAATCAGAGGGCTGGAATGAGGGAATTTATAATAGGTTGTTAGTAAATATGTTGTATACCAAAAAAAAAAAAACAAAAAAAGGCCTTGTCAAGCTTTCATTCATGTCTCTAACGTATCTCTCTCTAAGAAAATCTGTCGGGGGTTTATAAATATCAAATACAAACATTAACATTAACGGGATTTGGAAGGTTTCTAAAACTTTTATAGGTCCACCTCAATTTGGGGGTTGCTGTAAAGAGCTTGTTTGTCTTTTCAGTTTCATCCGATTCTCTCTTTTATTCTATGACTGGCTCTTTCCTTGCAAATCCCTTTAACCTTTCAAGAATTTTCCCCATTTAAATTTGTTCTTCAACCCGCAAATAACTCACCGGTGGCTCACCATCTGACAATATTGTCGACTCAACATCCCTAGGTTCTCGTTGAGGGCACGGCGATGTTGGCTCGCCCAACAGCAACCATTCTTTTTCCACCTCTTTCTTATTCTTCTGTTTACTTTTTGATTTCTTCATAGTTGTTTGCTTTGGTAAACTTATATTCCATAAGCTACGTTTAATACGGCTGCTACTAGCTGATGAACTACTCTTGACCATAGGTGCAGTAGATAGGCGACTATAGGATAATGAAGAATCAGAACCTGTAACAGAAGAAATTGAAACTAATTTTGAAATGCTTCACACTTTCATATCTCAAGAACTTACTACTTTGTTGTATAAACTTTGGCCTAAACGGGGTATAGAGCAAATAGAAAGCACGAAAAAATCCAGCACTCAAATGACTTGCAGCCAACATATAACTGAGATGTTGCAAGGGGCAAGCAAAAGCGAGCATGGCGCAGAGGCTTCCTGAAAAATAAATATAAACGTTTAGAACGAACTGCAATCAATAATTACATAAGTATATAACGATTATTATTAGAGACTATGAAACTGAAATCTAGTTGTTCATATGCCATAGTTTGATTCATTCATACTTAACAGTTCAAGGTTTGTTAACGGGCTTAGATGAATTGTAATTCTGGGCAACGTTTTCAATTATTAAGCAGTTATATAGAATGTCGAAATGCTAGTAAGAACCATCACAAAGCTCACTGATGAGGAATCGTGGAGGGTTCCGAAACGGCCGTATGATTTGCCTGCCCTTTATATATTGTTGCGACTTAGTCACTTTGACAAAAAAATGACGTTTCATCTAAGCCCGTTAATGAACCTTGAATAAGTATATAACTTTACTTACCGCCTATAAATACTGCTAATACCGGATTACCACTATCTGAGCTTTCATAGCTAATTTGCTTTGATAGTACTTTCCATTCAGATGTTGCAAATCGAACTATAATACCATATAGTTCAGGAAATAGTTCCATAAATGCGCCTGAACATGTCAACATGAGCAGGCATGCAGCTGCTGGTATTAATTTATGAAAATTATTCTCATCGAGTATTGTAAATAATGGCACTGCAATATACTCTGGAACGGATCTTGTAATTAAAATGTGTGATTAATCTAAGTTTTCGGGAATCAATTTTTTTTCTCACTTGTAATTGGTAATTGTGGAAAGACAAACGGTAGCCAATATTAGTGAAACGCTCACTAATATAATTAATATTAATCCTGTGAAACGTTGTAATCCTGTTCGTTGTGTTGGATAATCGCTGGGATATGAGAAGGTGAGCAATGCAGTAGCGGTTAGAAACTGAAAGCAGTAAATTTATTACTTATTTTATAAGTTTAAGTACTTAAGTATATTACAAACTTTAAAAAAGAAAACAATTGAGGGCTGATTGAGTAATGGGGACTACTTAAATGATTTAGTATCGAAATTCAAAGAACATTTCTTCTTTGTAAATAGACAGAAAAAATGTATTCTCTCCTTCCTTTCATATTTTAACAAGGCCCAACAAGGCCGTGTTTAGGGAGGAGGTTTTGGGGGCTCCGAACCCGCCCCCCGCCCCCTCAGAAATGTAAAAACTTTATTTTAGTTTTTGATATTAATTGCCAGTGGACGGGGAAAAAAGTCAAAATAAAATCTATTGAACGATTTTTAAATATTTTTTTAATCGGTTTCTTTCTAAAAAGTCAAAAGTAAATTTGAATTGAAATCGTGCTAAGTTTGTAGCACATTATGGCCAAAAACGGTATTTTAGGTGTTTAAAACTAATTTTTTCTAAAACGTGCCGTGATGGGAAGTTTTTGAACTCAGATTCGTGTTCAGCATGAAAAATTCATTCGCAAACACTAGGAACCCTTTTTCTTCGCCAAACGCATGAAGGCTGTGTTATTGGATCAGCTCCAAAGTTTTAAGGCACAATCTTAAAATGTAATTAATTTTTTAACCCATTATTGCTCAGAGCACCGCAACTCGGAAGATCTCTTTCAATGCTGTGACTGCACGAATTTAAGGAATATATGCCAACCTCATCCGGGCTCATTTTCAAGTCAATGAGTTATCGAAATGATGTCTTTCACGATAAAAAATGTAATAGAAACCACATTGAAAAATATATATTTTTCTCTTTAGTTGTCGAATAAATCTTTCGCCTTTTACTAATATTTATTTGAAAAAATTTAAATTGATTATCCTGTAAATTTTTTTGTCATTTTCGGCCATTTTTTTAGATTAAGATTAAGAAAACTCTGAAGCAAAAATTTTTCCTAAAGCTTTAAGATATTTATCCACTGTTGTCCCTAGTCTGATAGGGCCCCATCAAATGCATCATCGTATTAAATTTATTGTATTTAAACATCAGTTTCATAAAAATTTGTTATGAATATTTTTTTCGAATGAAACCCCCCCTCCTCCTCCGAAAAAAAATCCTGGCTACGGCCCTGAGGCACAATATGGAAGATTCAAGGCCGAGTGAAGACTTATATACTTGTATGAGAATACTAGGGACATTTCATCACTTTTGTTCGTTAAGAATGTTTTGATTACAATTCTTTTCTCAAAAAATTCAAATTAACCGAAGAGAAAATTTTCTACTCAGATCAAACGATGCAAGTAGAAGTAGATTGACAACTCTCTCTCTAATCTTCCCACAATAAGCCGCTATTCGTTGGAGGTTAACCCGGAAGGAATCAGAAAATGTGGACTTGGAAGCATTTAATGAACCTAGAAATCTGCTAATCGAGGAAAAGACCAAAAACGAGAATAGAGGAGTTTTATTAAAACTCTATACCCCGTCCAAAAAGAGAAGAGAAAAAATGAAGAAAATTATTGAAGGCAATTCTTGAATCCACAACTGCGGATTATCTCTAACAGAAAGCTAAGTTTTTTTGGTTTCCCCCTGAATTCAAGGGCTAGATTGCCACCCTTTTACCCTTTCATTTTACTGGCCAAACATTAAAAAGAATGTCGAAGCTTGGGTCTGATTTCGACCAACATTTTTTTTTCTAAACAAATTTCCTCGGCTTGATCAATCTCATAGAAACTTGGTGCAGACATTCTCAATATCCAATCAATTTATGAAATAAGCTAAAGCTGTCAAGTGGGCGTGGTACCTCATATACAAGTGAAGTTTACAAAAGTGATATCAAGTTCAACCAAACGCGGTACACTTCGCTGAAATAGTTTATACAAGTGAAATTTTCTGTCTATCCATCATCAAAACAATCTAAACCAAACTTAGTGCAGATATTCCTTCTATGTAGACAAAAACAGGTTACATTCACAAATGAGCAAAATTTGGCAAGTGAACGTATTGCCTCCCATACAAGTGAAAATTTCAGAAAGTGATCGAAAATTTTTAGCAAGGGCAATATCAAAAAAAGTATAAATTATATATTCTATGCAAGAATCATCAAAACCAAAATAATCACTCTCACCTACTGTTCAATGCAAAGATGTGGTATTACCTGCATTGAACTTGATTTCGTTTTGTTTGTATTTGATTTTGTTATAATTAAAAAGACTTCAGAGGCTTCAGAACTTTGATACATTGTATTAGGGGTGCACTAATTTCGTTATATTTGGTGTTTACTGTATAATTTGTTATATTGAACATTTACTGTATTCACTATATTACAGCGGGGTTGAGTTCTTCTACTCTTTCAAATATTCCATTCACTATTAACATCACAAGTTGAAAATACCTAAACATTTAGCACATATCCTTTCATGAAACTTGATATAGACTTTAAAAGAAGAATGAGTAACATATTCTATTCAACTTTAGTAAAAGCTTATTTCCGGTGCCTGTCATAATGCTAATTATATTTGTCACGATATATTCATGATTTTTTGCTTCAATTCTTAAATAAGAAAATATTCAAGAGATTCGCTAAAGGAAACAAAGCACAGGAAAACATATAACAAAAAACTTAAATATTATTATTATTATTATTTTTATTACTATAGGAACAAAAGCTTCAAACACACACTCATACACACATTCAAACCATTCCGGACAGAAAATCGATATTAACCCATATAATTTTATAAGAAAACACTGAAATGTGGAAAGTTAAGTAGATTCTTTTCAGTTCAGTGACCCAGAAACGTGTTGCTATTTTACAATTTCCATATGTTGTACATGAAAATTTTTTCAAAAATTTATTTTCTTAACCTTAGAAGAAGACCACGGTAGGGGATGAAGGAGAGGGTGTGTTAACCATTAGTTACTACTTACACTTCCAAAACCATTTGGTAAGAGTAAATTATGTTTCCACTCTTGTATATCGCCATTCCACCAGCCAACAGCGCTCAAGACCGCATTCAAACCGAACATGCTCAGCGACATGATAAGGCTGAAAGCTTTCGAATGCTATTTATTGTTGTTGTTTTTGTGCGGCATTGAAAAAGATTAAAAGGAATAAAAAAATATATGGCAACTCTAAACAGAATATAGTATTTGAAAAAAGTATAGCATACCTCTAGGCCAAGCATAAACATCCCAGTGACTAGAAATACAACAGCAACACCCAAAACATCTGGCCATGGTTCATTTGCTGGCGAGTTACGTCCTAAGCATATGCAATAAATATTTTTAAATTAAAATTATATTACAGTGAGTTTGACAATTTTACTCTACACTTACCCAAAATTAAAATACGCGCCAAACCGCCAGTCATTGCATCCAAGCAAATACTTAATGTTCGCGCTAAAGCTCCACAAGCGCATAAAATCGCCATTACATCCATCCATGTAGCAAGAAAAAGGCATGTAAAATCGAATTTATTACTAGCGCGTATATAAGGCATTTGTATTGAACGTAAGCTGGATTTGCAACTTGCTATCGAGAGGTAGAAAGTGTCGGGGAAGAGACGAAAATAAATAGCTATCATTACACACGACGCTAATTTGCATTTAGTTTTTGGGCTTTTACCTGCCATAGATCCATAAATTGTTGCCAGCAATGTGGCAAATAGTACACTGGGCGCACATGCTTCATTATAGACAATCAGGTAAACCAACACAGTAGAGCCCAAGGCTAAACGTCCACCGCTGCCATTACAGAGGGTATCGAAAAAACTGAAAAAGATTCAAGATAGAGAGAAAATAAGTAATAGTTGATAAAGTGAGATTTTTGACACCTTTTATGTTTTTATTTGCTTTTTCTAATTCCTTTAATTGCGTTAATAAACTTCACAGCAATAAAACGATTAACAAATACATTAACCTTTTTTAGGACATACACTTGAATGCACATGAACAGAGACATTTTTTTAAAAGCTGTAATTTAGTTATTGAGTTGGTACGAAAAGTCCATAACCCTTCTACCCAGCCCCAAACAGTAGTAAGTTCAGGAGAAGTCTCGAGACTTATTTTAGCACTCCAATTAACCTTAAAAGAGAGGGAAAGAGGGAGGGAGGAGAAAAGAGAGAGTTTACATATTTTGTTTTTTGACTGGCAAAATTACTGATTTATATTCACTCTTACGTATAAAACTCTTAAGCTTATCTATACTGGTGATAGTGAGGATTGCAGGGGCTATATTCTAAGCAAAAAATACTCGGAATTTTGGCGTGCTCTGGTTCCATATTAAGGGCTTTACCTCCGAATAGAATCGATTCTGGGTGTAGATCATTATTTGGAGCTCAGTTTTTTCACCATTTTACTTGGACTCGTATTGATTCCATGCAGAGTATATTTTTCATCGGCAAGATGGGGTTTTGATCGACAGAGCTTCAATATAAGTGATATCCTAAAATTGGTGTTATATTCTTTCCGAGAAAGAATGAGATGAAGATCATTACTCATTAACCACAGCTCTCTGATTTGATTCGTTATAAATGAAACGTACACATGTACTGATATCCTTAAGGCAGCTTTAAACTACGTTTAAATATAAATATATTTTTCTGAAGAACTCACTTCAATTTAAAGCAGATACCGTCATTCAAGTGCACTGTAGTGTAATATATATATATTCAAAACGCACACACCACAAGTCAAATTTCTTTGACTTGACAATTTAAATTGACATGAACAACAACAACGAGTGTTTTGAGCCTTCTCCATTGCTTTCATGTGTAAAATTTCTACGTCAACATTTTTTTTTTTTTATTATATTTTTGCATTTATTTTTGTTGTTTATATTCTATGAAAGTCAACACACGTAATACCCACGTGTATCGTTAAAAATAAACCTCAAACTAACGAGCATCCGCCCACTTGTAAGTAAAAGGTGGGTAGACATGTGGTATGAGTGACAAATATTAGTATGTCTATGCATGTATAATACATGTATGTATACATATGTATAGGTATATGCTTTATCCTTTCTCTAGGTTGCTGCTAGTCTTCTCGTTATATCAAACTTTTTCTACTAAATACACTTGAAATTTGGCGCCAGTTTCATATTTTCATTTAACTTAATTTTATATTTTAATCTTTCAATTTTGCTTGTTTACTACTTGCAAAAGGACCTTCAATTTATGTAATATGAAATCTGTGTCGGTTAGGTTTGTTTTTAGTTTTTCATATATTCATATATAGGTGTATGTATATTAAGTTTTCGTGTTAGCTTTTAAGCAACGTTTTAGATTAATGCCTTTAATATAATTATGCTGCCAACGATAATGGGATTTTTTATTTTTATAATTGATGTTAATGTCATTGTCGGGCAAATAAATTAAAAAAATTGTGGCTTATTTGTTTAGAACATAAGTGTGTTTTTAATGGAATTTTGAATTTAAATGAAATTTTTTCAATAATGGGTCTGCTCGGCATTTACCTATTTGCGGAATTCATGATTTTTTCGGTTATGTTTGAAATAGAAGGAGGTGTGATAAACTCGATTATACCGGTTTGAGGTTTTCACTATTTTAACGATGATTCTTCATTTCCGAAGACTCCAGTGTCTGGTTGACTGGTTGACAAATCCAGGGGGTGGATGAGGAGTTAAAGATTATCTTCCTGATGAAAATTAATAAATTTATGAGTTCCGAAACGATCGTCTGATCTGCTAGTTCTATGAACTTTTTGGTATCCTTTTTGCAAAAATTGCATCAAAAACAGGCCTAAATTAAAAAAAAAAAAAAACAGTTTAAAATTCACACTAAATACCGGACCATAAAATCAATAGAAATTAAGATCAAAAACTAATCAAGAAAACATCAGAACTTAGATAAAAATTTGAAAAAATGTCAAACCGAAATTTAAACACAGTTCGGACTACAAATTAGATAGAAACTTCAACCAAAAGTGAGAGTGAAATTCTGCCTAAATGTCAAACCAGAAATTCCGGAAAAAATTTATGCCAAAAGAAGACCAAAATTCAGAAAAAGCAGTCTAAATCAAACCGTACTTTAGATCAAAAACCTGACCATAAAATCACTGAAATTCAGGCTAAAAATCAAAACAAAACTGAGACAAAAATTCAAATCAATATCAGACCGAACTTCAGACCAAATATCAAACATAGTTCAGACCAACAATTAGACTGAAATTCATACAACAAAGTTCAGAACCAAAAATAAATCCAAATTCAGTCCAGAAATCAAACCAGAATTCATACAAAAACTTAGAGCAAAAATTCAGGTCAAAAATTAGAAGAAGCAGTCCGAAAATAAAGCCAAGAGGTTCAGACCAAAATCCAGACCATAAATCGAAAAAACCAAAAAAACTTTAAACCAATATTAAACCAAAACTGAAACATAATTCAAATCAAAAACAGATCGAAAGACAACCAAACTCACACTAAAAATATGGAGTGAGATTGAAAAAATGTTAACACACGTTTTACCTAATAATTTTTTTTGGGTGTAGAATTTAAAGATTTCTTTGATCTAGTTATCTTTGAAAAATATGTCAGTTGTTATTTTTAATGACAAATATGTTGATTTATTATGAGTTTGATCAAAATGAGTGAAGAAATAGAAGTACGTCTTGAAATTATTAAAAACTTTCAAAAAAATCCAAATTGGTCCTATAAAAAATTGACCTAAGAATTGAAGGTCTGCCGTCAAACTGTTTCCAATGTTATTAAACAGTTTCAGAAGAATTTCACCATCGATAGGAAACCTGGTTCGGGAAGAAAACAAGGACCGCATGATATTGGGAAAGCCAAGAAAATAGAAAGCATATTGAAAAGATCTCCAAACACATCTGGTAGAAAAGCAGCCTGGTTAGCCCAGTGCTCTGACTATTTGGTGCAAAAAGTTAAAGCCAATGCAGGTTTGAAAACATACAAAGTCCAAAAAGTTCCAGACAGGAATGCTTCAAAAAAAGACGCCAAAAGTAGGGCTCGGAAATTAAAATTGAATTTCATACAAAAATATTCATGTTGTATAATGGACGATGAAACATATGCACTGGCAGATTTTACGCAGCTTCCGGGTCAAAATTTTTATGTTGCTGATGCTCGAGGAAATGTCGAAGAACAATTTCGAATCCAAAAGCAGACAAAATTTTCTAAAAAATTCCTGGTATGGCAAGCTATATGCAGTTGCGGCAAAAGAAGCAAGTCATTTGTTACAGTGGGCTCTATAAATACCGAAATATACTACATCAAAGAATGTTTAAAAAAAAGACTTCTTCCTTTCATAAGAGAACACAATGTGTCCACATATTTTTGGCCCGATTTGGCATCATGTCACTACGGCAGGAAAGCTCTGGAGTGGTACCAAAGTAATAACATAATTTTTGTACCAAGAGAGGCCAATCCTCCAAATTGTCCGGAGCTAAGACCAGGAGAGATGTTGGGCTCTTGTGAAAAGAAACTTAAAGAGCACAAAAAAGGTGTCCCAAAATATCGAAGATTTTAAAAAGAGATGGGCAAACTGTTCCAAAAATCTGTCTGAAACAACTATCAAATCTCTAATGGAAGGCTTACCAAAAAAGGTCCACGCGTTCATAAATAGTAGTTAGAACCATAAAAGTTATATTTTTCTGTAATTTGTAAAATATTATCAATTAAATAAAAAATCAAAACTCTAAGATCAACCGTTTAAAAATTATTGAATTTTAAATATATTAAGATTTTTTCGATCCCACTCCTTATCGACTAGAAATCAAAATGATCAACTACAGATCTCTGTAACTCTTGATTCTTTAGATGATACCAACTTTGAGGACAAATATCGTAATGACAATTCAGAATGATCATCGTGGAATTACTCATTTGTTTGGTGTATGCTGTAGGAAAGCCACCTTCACTTTGCACTCTCCTTTCGCCTCTCATTTTTACTAATATTTTCTATTTTTATTTTGTATAGAATACAAACTTGCAAGGTAACAAGACTTAAATTCTTATGATCGTCTTCCGCTTCACATAAAAATAGTAATTTCAAAACAGAAAAGTTTATTTTATAATGAGAACAGGCAATTCGAAATCAAAAAACATAATTTTAAAATCAGAATTTTAAAATTACAATATCAGAAAATTTCAAAGAGCTGTATTTAATAATTTCGCCTTTAAGGGGGTGTCCTTCAAGTTATATTTTGTATAGATTTAAAGCATATAAAAAAATTAGTTTGGCAGTGAAATAATAAATTACAGCTGATTTATTAGTCTATTTCATGAGCGCTGTTGCCGTTGCAGTCTTCATCAAAAGGCGGGAAAGATCCAGCTCATAATTCTTGACTAAAACAAAAAAACCAAAAGAATTTTTTTTTTTTTAGTTCACTTATAGTGCGGACACACGAGAGTGCATATCTTTGAAATTCTTTGGTTTCTATTCAATAGCTCGTTTAGTTTTTTAGCTTTCACGCCCGTCAATTTAGAAAATTCGTCAAAATAAAAACAGGAGAGTTTACAATTGCACCAAGAATCTGAACTAAACATAACCGTTGAAAATATTTAACTATCTATATTTCGCTCATTTACTAAAAGGCTGTCATAACTCAAAAAACGCGATTTTGCAGAAAACGAGTTTAGAGTCTTCAATTGGCTCCCACTTTGCAGAAAAAAGAAGAAATCTAATAATTCTCACGCGCAGAGTATACAAGATATTAATACGAAATTTTTACATAATATGAAGCGTGATATAATGAAAAATTCTGCATCATTAACTCAAAATTCGTGTTTTTTGACAGTCTTTTAGTAAATGAGCGATATGTTCTTGAAGTATATCTATCGATTTTCGTAATATCAAAAACGAATTTTTTTTACCTCCTAATTCAGGACACCCCTTTTATATAATTTTATATTACATCTGTTTTAAATAAAGTTTATTATTCATAGAACTTTGTACCATATTAACAGTTGTTGCTTTCTGATTGACTATGACGTATTCTGATTTCAAAACGACTCTTTCTGACTTAAAACTTGAAAACCTACAGTCACTTATTTACTAATATTTTATATATTTTTATCTATTATGCCAATTGCTAAAACTTTTATCTTCAAAATTTGTAATTTAGTTTATTCTGCTCCCTACTTTTTAGTTTAAGTTCACATAGTTTTAAAGTTGAGAACTTAAATGCTTACAAAAATTATCCTCTCCTCACATTCAAAATTGAAAAAATCAAACGCAAAGTCCTGTAGGAAAAATAATCCTATGATTTCTGAAAATTACCACGAAATTTTCTACAGACTAGAGGGTTTTAAATGATTTTTTCAATGAAAATTTTCAAGAAACACAAATTCCCACCTAGTTGAAAATTCTCATGAATACTGGAAACTCTCAGGAAGTTTTAGGTTTACGCGAACCTTGAAAAGTTTTTATTTTACTCTATGAGTTTTACTCTATAATATGCAAACTGTGCATAAATCTGTTCACACTTGGTTTCAAAAAAATTTCAGGTATTATTTCGATAATTTCACATATTTTCACATAATTTAGGGTTTTATGAGATGAGTGAGTGATAAGGACTGATTTCGTATATAATTTTGACTTAAGATTTCCCGAAATCCTAACATAATAGAAAAATGTTGTTGGATTATATGGGAAACTACCTCAATTATCTAAAACTTCACGATCTAGTGTTTTGGAACTAGGTTAAATCTGTGGAAAGACTCGTGTAGATACACCTTTGTCTGTTATTTATATTATTATTGAATTATTGAATATAACTATAAAAATATGTAAATACTTATCAATAATATCTGAATGAATAAATAAAATTAATGAACGCGTGTCTGTAAAAATAGATAGAAATATCAATAAACCATAAAAGTGAGAGATGGTATATTGAAAATAATAGATGACAAACAAATGACAATTTCAAGAAATAGTATATGAAATAAATTATATGCAATATTAGTTATAGGCAAGGCCGTATTTGGGGGAAGGTTTTGGGGGTTCTGACCCCTCCCCCGCCCCGAAATGTGGAAACTTTCTTCATTTTTTTATATTAATTGCCAGTGGATGAAAAAAAGTCAAAATAAAATCTATTGAACAGTTTTTAAATATTTTTACTTCCATCGGATTCTTTCTAAAAAGTCAAATATAAAAAAATAGACTTGAAATCTTACTTACACTATGCGACCAGATCCGATTTGTTTTCTTTGACATGAGGTTTGACTTTGGATACAAAAAGAGAAGGTAAAGAGAAGGTGATGCTGAGCAATTCTGCATTCATAGTTTCTCTAGGTCAGTAACTGTTTTTGATTTACAGTTTCGGTTTTAGGGCTCATTGGAAGGGCATGATTCAGCATATAATTTCTGGATTTCGAAATTTGTAGCACGCCAGTGTTCAGCTCTCCAATTTTTAAAAATGGCCAAAAATTCTATTTTAGTGTTTTCCATACCATTTTTTCTAAAACGTGGCGTGATGGGAAATTTTCGACCTCAGATTCAGTTCAGTATAAAAAATTCATTCACAAACACTAGGAACCGTTTTATTCGCAAAGCCCATGTAGGGCAGTAGTAGTGGATCAGCTCCAATGTTCTAGGAAACAATCTTAAAATGTAAATTATTCTTTAACCCATTATTGCTTAGAGCACCCCGACTCGGAAGACCTCTTTCAATGCAGTAACTGCACGAATTTTGGGAGTATAAGCCAACCTCATCCGGATTCCTTATCATGGCCCGAATTCCCACTGATAATCATTTGAAAAAAATGAGCCTCTGACTATTTTAAGTATTTTTGCTAATTGTTTTGAGGTTGGGGTCATCATCAGTAATGGCAAGTCAATGTCAATTTTCTTCGAATGAAAACCTCCCCCTCCCCTCCCCCCCCCGAAAAAAATCCTGGCTACGGCCCTGGTTATAGGTACAAGCAAAATACAAAGAACTAACTAAATGAAAACAAGTTAAAAAAAGAATGCTATATTGAATATGGTATATTCAAGAATGATGAATAGTTAACAGAATAGAGTTAGATATTGAAAACTTAATTATGAGAATAAAAGAAAAAGGCCAGATAAGAAATGGAATTGTTAACAAACAAGATGATTGAATAAAGGTTAATCGTATCTTAATTATACTTTGCGATATCCAACCTCTACTCTGTGGAAATCCTGCACTGCAGCAACGGCGTTTTCGTTTACTGGCAAACATATCCGGGGTAAAGATACCGAATTTACTGAAATTTATACTGGTTTCAGTTTAGTTCCATGTGAATTTAAGTTTGTGTTAGTGTTTCAAAAACACAAAACGAAGGGACTCACAATTAATATGCCTATCTGAAAATGGAATAATTAAGTTATGTTCTATTTCAATCAAAGTTTTACTTATTTCAAATTCATTTTGCAATGGCATTCATTTTATTATTCATTAATTTATATTCGTTTATATACCTACAAATATTAATTTATAAATACACCCACATCTATAAATTAACTTGTTCCAATTTCGTTTATTTTTTATTTTTTCTCTTCCAAAAAAAAAAAAAAACAATATTTATTCTAATTATTTCTTTATTTGCCAATTTGTTTATTCATTGATATAACCAACATTATATGAATTTTATTCATTTATTCTTCTGTTAGTTTAAATATTTTTTCATATTTTTCTTTTGATTCATTTATTCAACCACACAAATCTAGAATATATGAGTCTCTTAATCATGATTACATAAATATGCATGAATTGTAGACAAGTTGTTTATAGGGTATGAAAAATCTTAGTAAGATGAAGTAGTAAGTGTACTTAGGAGATTTCATTTCTTTTTATACTTTTTCTTTATTCAAATCTACTTGCTTGTTATGTTTTTTTTTTTTTTAATATTATCGTTTGTCATTTTGTGTGCTTTGACATTTATTTTCTTCTTACGCTCCAATAATAAATTATTCATATGAATTTTTTCTCATTTTCACTTTGACATACAAAATGAAAAAATCCTTTTGATAATTTTTTCCGTTTTTCTTACATACAATTCATATAGAGATTTATATGTATGCATCAGGGCCGTAGCCAGAAATTTTTTCCGGGGGGGTTTTCATTCGAAGAAAATATTCATAAATAGTTTTTATCAAACTGATTTTTAAATACAATAAATTAAATCGATGATACATTTGATGAACCCTATCAGACTAAGGTCAAAAGTAGATGAATGTCTTAAAACTTGAGGAAAAATTTTCCGATTTTTTTTTAATCTTAACTTCAAAAATATGGCCAAAAGCGACAAAAAAATTCACTGAATAATCAAATTAAATTTTTTAATTTGTTAATGCATTTTTTTATCGCGAAGGACATAATTTCGTTAACTCATTGACTTCCCACTACTGATGATGTACCCAACCTCAAAAAAAAATTACCAAAAATAGTAGAGGCTCATTTTTTTCAAATAATCATTATTGGGAATTTGGGCCATTATCAATGATAAGGAACCCGGATGAGGTTGGCTTATATTCCCTAAATTCGTGAAGTCACAGCTTTGAAAGAGATCTTTCTAGTCGTGGTGCTCTGAGCAATAATGGGTTAAAAAATTAATTACATTTTAAGATTTTCTCCTATAACTGCTAATTAGATGGAGTTTTTGCGAAAGAATTTTTCACGTTGAACACGAATCTGAGGTCAAAAACTTCCCATCAGTTTTTTCTATTTTTTTATTAATTTTTAAACTTTTCAAACTGATTCAGGACGAAACTTTAAACCAAAAACAGTTACTGACCTAGAAAAATTATGAATGCAGGAGTGCTTAGTATCACCTTCTCTTTTTGAATCCGTAGTCAAACCTCATGTCGAAGAAATCAAATCGGATCTGATCGTATAGTGTAACTAAGATTTCCAATTTTTTATATTTGACTTTTTAGAAAAAAAAACCGATGGAAGTAAAAAATATCGTTAAATAGATTTTATTTTGACTTTTCCCCCATCCATTGGCAATTAATCTCAAAAATTAGAATAAAGTTTCTACATTTCGGGGGGGGGGGGGCGGGGGGGGAGCGGTCAGAACCCCCAAAATCTCCCCCTAAATACGACCTTGGTATGCGTATTCTGTATTCATTGCAAATAAAAATGTGATATACCATATATGATTTTATATAATAATATTAAAGTATGGATTTTACATAGACCCATTCAATTTATTCATACATATTCATAAAATAAAAATCATCATAATAAACTGCCATCACCCTCTGAAAGCTTTTAGTAGGAAGGTTTTCTGAAAGAATAATTTCGATGGGAACACATTCATATATGTAAAATGTATATAGCAATTTTAAATGTTGACCTATTTTAAGAGTAACAAAAAAGTGTGACCACACCCATTTTTTAGTAAAAGATGTATCTTAAATACGTACATAATTTAATTCGAAATTTGAAGTCATATCAATTCAAATGCACTAAACACTAGTGAATCCAAAGGTTGGGGGAGAGATGGAGAGTCTATGCTGGATGCAGAAGTTGGTTACAGCCACTCCAAAAAAGTAAATAGTTATAACATTTAAAAATCTTTCTAAAACGGAATTGGTTATTACCTGAACTTGAACTCAATTACATCTGTTATTTCAGAGTCAGTTTATATGTAGATGCCCTACTTGTCGAAAATTCGATAGTGGTGTTTGGCATGATTTTAAAGCCTAATTTTATAGTCTGGTTTTTAGTTTTAAATCTAAAATTTTGGTTTGAATTTTATCCAAGGAGCGAGATCGAAAAAATCTTAACATATATAAAATTCAATAATTTTTAAACGGTTGATCTTAGAGTTTTGATTTTTTATTTAATTGATAATATTTTACAAATTATAGAAAAATATAACTTTTATAGTTCTAATCACTATTTATGAACTCGTTTACCTTTTTTGGTAAGCCTTCCATTAGAGAGTTGATAGTTGTTTCAGACACCTTTTTAAAATCTTCGATATTTTGGGAGATCTTTTTTGTGCTCTTTAAGTTTCTTTTCACAAGAGCCCAATATCTCTCCACTTTTCTTAGCTTCGGACAATTTGGAGGATTGGCCTCTCTTGGTACAAAAACTATGTTATTACTTTGGTACCACTCCAGAGCTTTCTTGCCGTAGTGACATGATGCCAAATCGAGCCAAAAATATGTGGACACATTGTGCTTTCTTAAGAAAGGAAGAATTCTTTTTTCAAACTTTCTTTGATGTATATTTCGGTATTTATAGATTTATTATATATTTATATTCTTTTGCCGCAACAGCATATAGCTTGCCATACCAGGAATTTTTTAGGAAATTTTGTATGCTTTTGGATTCTAAATTGTTCTTCGACATTTCCTCGAGCATCAGTAACATAAAAATTTTGACCCGGAAGCTGCATAAAATCTGCCAGTACAAACGTTTCGTCGTCCATTATACAACATGAATATTTTTGTATGAAATTCGATTTTAATTTCCGAGCCCTACTTTTGGGGTCTAAATTTTTCGCAGCATTCCTGTCTGAAACTTTTTGGACTTTGTATGTTTTCAAACCTGCATTGGCATTAACTTTTCGCACCAAATAGTCAGAGTACTGGGCTAACCGGGCAGCTTTTCTACCAGATGTGTTTGGAGATCTTTTCAATATGCTTTCTATTTTCTTGGCTCTCCCAATATCATGTGGTCCTTGTTTTCTTCCCCAAATCAGGTTTCCTATCGATGGTCAATTTTGCCTGAAACTGTTTAATAACATTGAAAACAGTTTGACGGCAGACCTTCAATTCTTCGGCAATTTTTTTGTAGGACCAATTTGGATTTAAATTTTTAATAATTTTAAGACGTTCTTCTTTTTCTTCACTCATTTTGATCAAACTCACAATAAATCAACATGTTTGACATTAAAAATAATAACTGACATATTTTTCAAAGATAACTAGGTCAAAGAAATTTTTAAATTTTACACCCAAAAAAAATTATTAGGTAAAACGTGTGTTAAGATATTTTCAATCTCACTCTTTATTTGTCTTAAAGTTAGGTAAATATTCACTGCACAAGTATGAATTACAGAGATAAGTTCATTCATTCTGAGTTCCCGTCAATATTTGTATTGAAAGCTTGTATTTGTTATAGAATCTGAGAGTTTTTAAGATAGTTGATCGTCTGAATTTGAGTCAATTTATTTTCAAAAAATGAGCCGTTGCGTGCAAAAGTGGTGTAAGTCAAAATCAGACTTTTGAAAATACATTGGTTTTGTTGAAGTGCTGTGCAAAAAAGGGCTCTTATAAAATTTTTTTTCCCCGATATAAAGGCAGCTTTATAGTACACATGTTGAACCAAGATGCACACCTTTTTTGTAGGAAACTAAATGAGGCCAAAATTATTGCCTGAAGGTGAAAATCCAAATAATAAGAAAACCTGACTTACGCCACTTTTGCACGCAACGGCTCAATTATATCCTTTACAGAAAAAAGTATAAAAGTGATCGATTATTCCTAATTTTTTGTTGATATTTTTTTTAAAAGTTTCTACAATTTGCAAATAAATACTGAATAACTACATAGACGATCATTCTGAATTGCAATTGGTATAAGTTTAAAAGTTGGGACTACAACAAAAATAATAATTTTAGAGATTAGTAGGTGTTCCCATTGATATTTGTCTTAGATAAATAAATGATCATTTGCATTTTAATAAACTTTTTCCCAAAAATTTAATACTCTAAATGATTATTCTTAATTTTTCTGAAAGAATAATCAAAGTGTCTATTCTCTGTAGAGGAAACAATTCTAGCCAGATAATCAACTGAATATTTCTATTGTCTTAACCACGCTCTTAGATAATCCAGATAATTTTTCGATTGCTCAATCAAAAAATCAAACATTAGTTAAATAATTAATTAGATGAATAAATTTAAAAGCCTAATTTATGTTGGGTAAATCTATTATTTAGTGTATTACTAAAGAGATTTTCTAGATTATCGGTATATAATTATCTACAGAAACGAACTGAAATAAACTCATGTTTTCATAAACTATTGCAGAAATGTTATCTAAAAACGCTTAAATTTATTAAAATGATAACAATGTTTGCGTAGAGGTAAATAAACATATAAATGGAAATTAAAGCACAAACCAACTAAAAATATATACAAGTATGTGGCCTTGGAAAAAATAGAATTATAAACAACTAAATACATATTCGTGCAAAGAGATAAACCAAAAAAGTGAAACTAAAAGGGGATAAGAAGAAAAGGAATGAAATGCGACGATGAGGTTTAATTTAGACATACCACAGAAGAGAGCAAAATAAAGCTGAAAATGTCGGCAAAGAAATTTACACCTCAAATAAACTAAAAATATACATAGCATAAATAATGTAAGGTAAATGTAATGAAAAGATGCAATTGTATTATAGCATGCAATTTTGTTAAATAGTTTTCTTTTTTTCATGTAGCATGCACACAATAGAAATTATCGCTCTTTTGGTGCAAAACTGTCATAAGTAAAAAAAAAAACTTTGAGAATATTACATCTTAAGTTTTCAATAAACTACCACTGCGTAGAATGCAATAACGACACATACTCTTCACATAAGGAACGTTTGAAAAATTGAAAAATATCTTTACGATCTTTTTACGCAAAACATTAAATAACAGTTATTTCTCTATTTCTATATTTAATTATTTTATTTTATTTATTTATTTTCAAAGCATTCCTAATGACACAAGATTTACATCTTAGAATTTATTTATTTATTTTCTCTTTTTGGACTTATGACAGTCTTGCAGCAAACGAGCATTATGTGAAACATTTAGATTTAGATTTTAGATTTGGGAAGTTGCGGAGTGTTGAGAGCTGGTTTCGGACATTTTACTACAGTCAAAAGAGTAATGCCACAATGATATTGTAGAGCGCGCTATCTATACAATACAATAGACTATTGTCAAATATGTAGCTCGTGGCTAGTGGCTGGCTAACTAAAATGTAGTAGACAGAATACAATTCACAAAAAAAAACGACACGACAAATAAAAAACAAAAATCAATTTATTGATTGAAAATATATGTAATAAAAGAAAACCGCATAGAAAAACTACAAAATATACAGAGGGTTGAAGGCGGTTAATAAACATGTTTCAAGTGTGTTCAAGTGATAGGCGTAGGTTGGTAGTAGCAATGGTAGGCAGGCAGACAGTCAGGCAGGCATGTATAATTAAATGGTAAATATAATATGTCAATCATTTTGTAGCTACTAGAACTTTATAGCTAATCATTATGCAACATAGACTATGAAATACAAATCGAAATACTAGTGGAGAAACATACAAGGAAAGAATTTTGGGGAATAAAATCGATCTTTCTGATAAAAACAAATATACAGTATTATTTAAAAATAAATTTTGGTCACTATTGGAACAAAGAACCCGAAAACTGGAATCTCTAGGTCTGTTCGTTTACATGGATTTATAGGCACATAAAGGGTTTTCCATTAAGGACATAACAATTTTATCTATTAATAAAATACAGAATTTTTTGAGATATTGAGTGCAAATTTATTGTAGGTGTAGTGCAAGCATTACATTTTATGAATGAAATTCGATTTCGATCATATGACCACCACGAGCCCATTTACAGCGATCGATTCTTTGGACCCAATTTTCCACCACTCTCGCACACATTTCGGCCGGAACGTTGGCAATTTCGCGTGTGATATTGTCTTTGTCTTTGTAACTTGAAATAGCCCCATAAAAAGAAATTTAATGGCGTTAGATCGCATAAATGAGGCGGCCATTCCACCGGACCATTTCTCGAGGTAACACGTCCACCGAATTTGCCTTTCAATAAATCGATTGTGACGCGTGCTGTGTGGCTAGCGGCACCGTCTTGTTGAAACCACATATCGTTGATGTCAAGCTCATCCAATTCTGGCCACAAATAATCTTCCAACATAACACGATAGCGCTCTCCATTGACGGTAACATGACGGTCGTTTTCAGCCACGAAAAAATACGGCCCAATCACACCTGCGGCATGAAAACCGCACCAAACAGTAACTTTTTGCGGATGCAAAGGTGTCTCAAGAAGCACATGTGCGTTTATTGCTGACCAATAACGCATATTTTGCTTATTAACAAAGCCATTGAGCCAGAAATGAGCTTCATCGCTGAAGATGATTTTTCGATGAAATTCTTCATTTTCTTCAAGCTTTGCCCAATTGGAGAAGTTTCGGCATTTCAAATAATCAATTGGCTTTAGTTCTTGAGTCAATTTCATCTTGTAAGCATGTGTGCCAAGATTAGCTATACGCCAAAGTGTCGTTCGAGCGATGCCCAATTCTTGAGAACGACGTGGAATCGACTGATTTGGGTCATTTTGAATCGATACACTTACGGCTGCGATATTTTCTTCACTTCGAGCGGTACGACGTTTTTTTGGCACCGGAACATCCAATAGTGAAAGTGTGGATTCAAATTTATCCACTATAGCACGCTCAGCCTGTCGGGTGGGACGATTACTATGACCGAAAATTGGAGTAAGCGCTCTTAAAGTGGCAACCACCGACTCAGAATTTCGGTAGTAATTTTTAGTAATTTCCAAACGTTGCTGGTTTGTGAACTTAACCATGATGAAAATGTTGACTTTAAATAACCTTTTGACATTGACAGTTCATTAAAAGAGTTTAAAGGTGCGTTCATATACAGATACGAAATTGTAATGTCCCTAATGGAAAACCCTTTATAAGTACATATGTGCCATGGCTAATATAGGATTTGTGTTTAGCTGAGAGGAAGGAGGGCTGAATGTGGTAAATCGTCAAAAAAAAAAAAAACAAAAAATACTGCATATAATTTAGCATTTTTAACCGCTTGGGTAGTTGGAGCCCCATATCCCCTTTTTCAATACTATGGGCCCTATTGCGTATCTCGATCGACTGTAGTCGATTAGATCGACATATTTCCATTTTGTACTGTATAACTTAATCGACGAAGAATAACACTATTGTGACTTCAGTTTAAATATTTCGATGCAGAAGATTTCTTACAAAATAAATTAATTAAAATACGATTTCAACCAAAAATGTATAAATTTATTTCGTAACTACTTACATTTTACTTTTACTGCACAAAAATCAAGCGGTTCTATCAGAAAATTTCAAGCGACTGGCAGTCGGCAGTTGATCGATCAAACCGATATTCACAATAAGCAAATCAAAATTAGTCGATCGTTGATTGACAGCAGTTGATAGTTGACAGTCAATCGAGATACGTAATAGGCAAACTAAATTTAGTCGATCGTTGATCGACTGCAGTCGATAGTCGACAGTCGAACGAGATGCACAATAGGGCCCTATATAGATGTACAGCACTCCCAGCTTAATTGCATCGTTGTTCAATTTGATAATATTTTTTAATAAAAACGTAAAATTTCTAGCGCGATTAAATGGGAAAAATAATTTTGCGGGGATCAATTGACCTAGGCCTACTGCACTAACTATTAGCATATATATAGAAAATTCACTACATATTGCAGGAAAATTTTAATCGTTTAAGGAATCTAGAACCCCCAAATTCCCTCCCCTGTTTTAGATTAATTACTTAATATATGTTCAGTAGTCCCTTAAACGGGCATCGTTGATTTTTGTGCTAAAACTCTAAAGCTTTGGGCAGGAAATGTAATTAAACGACGGTCAATTAACAGGGGATTTATAGTAATCCTCATATAGCTAGCAGTTTCAAAGATTACGGAATGGTAGACCGGGGTTAGGGTCTTTTAGTTGCTTCAAAAAATGGTTGACTTCATGAGTAGCCATCACAAGGGCTACGAAAATTTATTTTAAATGCAGTTAGGGGAGTCTAGGTATCCCTAAAACTCTCCCCTTGATCTACTTAGTGATATTATCTACTTTTATCTTTATATCTATGTAAATACCAACCTTGTGTTTGCCATTTTACTTTATTGTTTTTCTACTTTTTTGCAATTCAGCAATATAGCAACAAACAAAAAAAAAACACACACAAAAAAACGTAAATGGCAAATATCCAAATATAGATTGGTTTCCGAAAGTTAGCGACTCCTCAAATTAGTGCCAAGTTTTCGTGGCATAACAACATTTTGCTGATTTTTAAACACTTATTTTTTTAATTTTCTTGTTACATTTTGCAGATATTTAATAGAATTCTCTTCACTTTTCACATTTTCATAGAAGGTTCAGCTGTCAATTAACTGGTTTACTTAAATCGCCAACGACGGCGACACATTTTCGCTTATTTTACTTTATGGCCAATTAATTTTGTTTTATTTTTTTTGTACTATGTTTTTTTTTTTTAGTTTGACTTTTACGTTTTCACGTCTTTTTTTGACGTCTTAACGTCTCGACTTCTAACCCTCACACTTACGAACTCTTCTTTCATCTATAATTTAATACCATAGTTTTATATTACACACATGCATATGTGGGCAAGTGCGACGCGCCCCGCTGTATATAAAAAAAACCTGCCACGCGGCCTCAACGCCTTTAAACCACACGCTCGTAATATTCAGAAGTAACTGAATTGTTAGAATAATGAGTGAACTTTCTCCACACTGTACTTGCACTCGCCTCGAAAGTTTGTGAAAGCATATTTGTATTAGCTTTTAGAGGCCAAAAGAGTATCAGAATCAGCTGTTGATTGATTTGAATTGAGTCCTGCGCAATGTTATTTTTTACGCTCTCTTAACACTTTTGTTTACTTTATAAATGTGCGTTTTTTTTCTCATTTTCTTTGCTGTTTTGTTTATTTTTAAACTGTTACTAGAAATGTGTGTACGCTATAGAAAATCACCGCTTTGGCAACTCTGTTCTCATGTTTATCTTAAAATCTCTTCACTTTTTTTTTCGTTTTGCTCAATGATGACACTCAATGTTAATTAAATTGCAGTGCTGTTTTTGCAAAGTAAATGCAGCAACGGAAGTAGCAGAAGTGTAGCAAGTGGTTCTGAAAAGCTTTTATGAAAATGAAGAAGAAATGTACAACAGTGTGTAGCAAAATTGTAAAGAATCTTTTATGTGTTTGCTGTAAATGTATATATGGAGAAAGGAATATTTAAGTGAAATTCTTTTCAAAAAGAAAAGATGAATATTGAAGTACGGTTAGATGTTTTGAAATTAATGAAAACTTTTGGCTTTAGTTCATTTCGACGCCCAAAAATACTAAATAGATTCAGAGGTTGGGGAGAAAGACAGTATAAATATGTGCTCGAATTTAAAAAAAAATTTTTGTAGCGGACGGGAGACATATCGTTTCTAACTAATTCGGGGTCAAGGAATTCAGTGGTGATAACAGTTTTTTCCCCTATCGGTAGCATTTCATACAAAATTTTTTTATTGAAGTTTTAATTTGGGGGTATACTACGAAGTTACATGTTCCCCTTCTCATTGCGGTGAAAATTGGTATTGAGGGGTTTTTTGGCATGAGAAAACTGAATCTGACATTTATTTGCAGAAAAAAATAATTTTTGACATAGCTCCCATACAAAAAACAGTCAAATATCCCCAAAAAGTGGGTAATTTATATGGGAGGCACCCTTATTTTACTTTGAAATAGCTTAAATTTTTGCACACATAATTTTTTTCATTAAAAATAAGGTTCTGAAAGTTTTAGAACAATCGGCTAAAAAATAAGTGACCTATAGTAAAATTTCATGGGCAACATATTTCTTGAACATATTAACCCTCTTTCAACCCTCGTAATGGGTAAAAAAAGTAACTTTTTTCGATAAGGGCAAAAATGACCCGTACTGGTGAGCGCTAAAGGGTTAATATGTGGGAGGAAAATATTCTACAGTAAATTCTACTATAAATTGCTGAATATACAAACAAGCTCCGAACTCAAAACTAACAACTTGTTTTATGGTTTATTTTACTTAATCTGTTTGAAATGGGTAAACTTTAGGCCCGCGTACAAAAAATATTTGAGGTAAACTTTTAAAACGCAGAGACTCGTATAATTTTTTCTCCCGAGTTCTATCAGAATCCACTTGCAGAACCTTGTTATTTTTGGAAAAATTTATTTTTGTCGTGCAATTTTCGTTTAGTAACGTTTGATCGCTGATGATGAGAAGAGGATACTTATTTTTTAGCCGATTGTTCTGAAACTTTAAGACACAATCTTTTTAACAATAACAATGATATGTGCAAAAATTTAAACTATTTCGATGTAAAATAAGGGTACCTCCCATACAAATTTTCCACTTTTTGGGGATTTTTTTCGGTTTTTTGTATGGGAGCTATATCTAAAATTATTTTTTTCTGCAAATAAATATCAGATTTAGTTTTTTCATGCCAAAAAACCTCTCGATACCAATTTCCACCGCAATAAGAAGAGGAACATGCAACTTCGTAGTATACCCCCAAATGAAAACTTAAAAAAAAATTTTTTTATGAAACGCTGCTGATAGGGGGAAAAACAGTTATCACCACTGAATTCCTTGACCCCGAGTTTAGTTAAAAACAATATGTCTCCCGTCCGCTACATTTTATGACTAGCACAGTGTAATTATACTGGATCCTGGATCCGCTAGTTCATAAAAATAATTTTTTCCCCCTTGCGTTTGATCGTTGGTTATGAATCAAAAAACATTTTAGAGGGAAGAAAACTTATTTTTTAATCTTTTGAATCGTTTGAACAAAAATTTGTTATTAAATTTGAACGAACTCCACAGAGTACTAGCCCCCTATTAGGGACTTTCTATCCAGATTAAGAGTGATTGCAATTATTTTCGAAAAATACAATTTCAAAAAACAATTTATTTTTGAATTCTGGTACCAGAAAATAAAGCAGGCAACTAAGGAAATTCGTTAAACAATAAATTCGTCAAACCTCAAAAAAAAGTAAATTTTCAGACCTCATGTATTTATCCTCTCTTTTCAAAAACTGCTGTTATGAAAACCGTAAACCTTCATTTACATAACTGGTAATTATTAAATAATATTTTTCGTAAAACTTTTTGCGTATTTTCAAATTTTATTAATAAAACTAGAACTAGAACGCAGCGCATAATTGTTGTTTTGATCTAAATTCTAACTTGAATTCACATCTAAAGAATTCCATTTCTCAAGGTAAAGCTGTTCCATTCGTAAACAAGAAATATGTAGTTCTAAAACCAAAACATTATTTAACCTTGAAGGAATAAAATAAACATCCACGAATGAATCATTAACCCTTGTCAGTCGGGTATTCATTTTATTCCGATTCTACATATTTTTAAATTTTATTAATCAGTAAAAACAGAACTAATTCAGTGTTGTCAGTTTTAGAACAATATCTGAAAATTCTAAATTCTATTCAGAATTCATAACTAAAAATTTCGATTACTTCAAGGCGAATCGCTTCCAATCGTAAACTGGTAGTATAAAAAAATACGTAGTTTTATAATCAAAACAAAATTTAACCTTGAATCAAATAAACATCACATGAATGAATCATTAACCCTTATCAGTCCGGTCCTAATAAAAATAGTTGCAGCATTTGTTTTTGTTATTATTATTGCAACAAACTTGTCTAAACTTCAAAATATTTTATAAATACGTATGAAAATACAAGAATAGACAAATAAATAAAACAGTTTGAATATAAAAAATTACAATAACTTCTAGATTCTTAGGTTAAATTAGAACCTGATAAACTTGCAATAGACACAGAAATAAAAAAAAAATAAATAAAGAAAAAATTTGAATGAAACAAAATAAAATTTGATTTAGCATAATATAATTAAATAAAATCTTAAAAAAAAAATTCAATTGAACTCAAACAAGTTTCAATATAAGAATTATTAAAAAAAAATACAATTTAAAAATTTCTCGAAATAAAAAAATTAGTAAAAAAAAAAATTTACTTAGTATTAAAATTTAACAATAAATTAACGTATACAAAAAGATTAAAACAAAAAAGTTAAATTCTATAATTATTATTCAAAAATTTTTTCATAACCTAAAAAAAATAAGAAGAATTGATTTGGGTTTTTTTTTTTTTTTTTTGAATCAAACAATAAATTATCGTTATATATAAACAAAAATAACTAAAAAAATTAAACAAGAATTATGTATAAAAAACTAATTAAATGTTTAAAAATTAAAACAAAGTTATTAAATTTTAAACCGTAATTTATTAAATATAATGCAATTTGGTTATATTTAACTTGGTCGTCGTTGCCACCGACATCGCTGTCGTTATTGTCGTCTTTTTCGTCACGGCTTGAAAGTTCATTTCTATGTAATCTTATGCCACAACAGCAGCGACCTTCCTCGTTTTCTTTTAGTTGTTTATTTTTAATTTATGAAATAATCAAGCACAACATCATAAAAAAGACTTATAATATTAAACAAAACAAACATGGTTTCTGTTTAGAATTGTCAGTTTTTCTGCAACATTAAGTTTATTATTTAAACCTTAACTTTTTGCGCTGTACTGTAAAACAGAAAAACATAACTCAATGTAACACCCTACAATATTTTAACAGGTAAACCAGAGTGTTGGAAAAAGCAAATTTCTAAGCGATTCAGGGAATTTCTATAATAATTTAACCACTAATTTACGGTCTCACATTAAATGTGATTCCCTGCAGTCGATTCTGAATAATCGAGAATCTGTTTGAGACCACTGTTTTGACTGAAATTTTTTTATAAACATATACCTTCATATTGATTTTTCAACAATTAGTGATTTATTTATACAAGCAATATAAGAACCTTGATGCAAGTACTCTTCAATTGGGTCCAATGATGCACGACTTGAAAACCTTTCAGAAATACATAGAACTTCTTCTTAAGTTTTGAGTTGTTTGCACAGCTCTCTTGATATCTAATACAGATATTTAAAATCAGTTGGAAGGCGCAAATTTTTGCAAATTTTGTAACTAATATCTATTGAACATACTTTATTCAAGTGGAAAAAACCTTTTATTTGTCCAAACCCAAACCAAAAATCAGTCCGAAAAACTGATCAAAATTTAAAGCTAAATTCAGTCCAAAATTTTGAAAAAAAAATCTAGAACAAAACTCAGACCGAAATACATAACGAAAATTAAACCAAGTTCATGCGAAATTCAGACCAAAACTTAAAACCAAACTCAGTCTAACAATCTCTTCGAATTCAGATCAAAAATTAAACCGAAATTCGAACCAAAAATCAGACCAAATTCAGATAAAAACTCATGCCAAATTCAGAATAAAACTTAGAAAAAATTCAGGCGAAATTCAGACCAAAAATCAGATTAAATTACAAATAAATAAAATTTAGACCAAGATTCTAACCAAATTCACACAGAAATTTATGCCGGATTCAGTTAAAAATTTAAAGCTAAATTCAGTCTAAAATTTTGAAAAAAATTCAGAAAAAACTCGAAATACAGAGCGAAAATCAAACCAAGTTCAGACCAAACTTCATGACAAATCCAGACCAAAACTTAAGACGAAATTCAGTCCAACAATCACTTCCAATTCAGACCAAAAACCAAACCGAAATTTCAACCAAAAATCAGAGCAAATTTAGATCAAAACTCATGCCAAATTCAGAATAAAACTTAGAAAAAATTTAGGCGAAATTCAGACCAAAAATTAGAATAAATTACAGATAAATAAAATTTGGACCAATTTTCTGACTAAATTCATTCAGAAATTTATGCAGGATTCAGTTAAAAATTCAGTTCAGAAAGTAAACCAAAATCGGATCAACTTTCAAACTAAAACTCATGCTGAAATTCAGACCATAAATCAAAAGAAAACGCAAATCAAAATTCAGACCAAAACTCTGACGAAAAATTCATGACAAATTCAGACCAAAGCTCAAACCAAAACTCAGAACAAAAATTCAAAACGAAATTTATACCAAATTGACTACAAAACTCAAACGAAATTCAGACCAAAAATTTTAACTAAATTCATACCGAATTCAAATCAAACTCAAAACGAAATTCAGACCGAAACTGAGACCAAAATCTTAACTAAATACAGTCAAAAATTGTAACCTAATTCAAACTAAAAATTAGACTGAAATTTGGATCAAAATCAGACCCAAATCGAGACCGAACTAACACCCTAACTAACACTAACAACTAACACTAAAGTCAAACCACAAAGTATATTAAAAACAATTATCAGCCAACCCTACAAGAGTATCATAGATACGAACTGGCAATGTCCAGGTCCAGTAATACAGTCTCGCTGTAAAAATTTGTTTGAAATTATAGGCGTTCTCATTTGTGGGAGCCAATGAGACCAATTGCTCTATTAATGAAAATGAAAAGTTTTTTGAAAGCTCACGTTGTGATTTGGGAAAGTTTAGGTGGATATCGTTTTTTTGATTGGAAAAGACTTTTAGTTTAATCTTTTATGGTATCATTAGCACAGCTAGAAAAAAATTCAAGGGCTTTCACCAAATTCGAACTTTATAATGGGAGAAAATAATTACATGAAATTTTTTTTTTCAAACTCTTTAACCTTTAACGTCGTAAATTTTTTGAAATGCAGTTGAACTCTTTCCGGATTCCTAAACCTAAGATAATTTTCTTAACTACTGCCAATTTTTCTGGTTCTGTTGTCATTGGATAATTCAAAGCACAAAAGAAGACAGGTACCGAATACTTTATTGGAAAATTATCACTTTTTTCATGAGTTCAATTACCGATGCCAATCGGTGGGTCCGTCATTTCTTTTAACAACTTTGGTGTAAGGTACTAAATATTCAGTGATTGCTTAACTTATTTCATTTGCTCATTTCATTCATATTTCTTATAAATTCAATTAAAAAGGCATTGATGTTGTTTGTTTGTTTTTTATGGTCAGCAACCGGCCAAAAGGTACTTGTAAGCAATAAACTTAAGCTAAAGATTATAACAAGTAATAATTTAAGTTCAACTGTGTGTTGCACTATGTATGTATGGTCTCTCGTCTTCTTCTGTTACTCATTAATCGACACTTCTCTTTTTGTTAGTTTTTTTAGTGCAATTGTTTCTAGTGCCTACTTTTTTATGAGAAGTTGTTAATCTTGGCTAAAAAAAAAAGTTCCCCTCTCAGGTAATGGGTGAATTGAAGTGTGTTGCTTTAATGTTTATTTTTAACACTATCTTTATTATTTAATTTCAACTTCTTAATGATTTTTTTTGTTTTCACGAATGAAAGGTTTTTTTTTGTATCTCATTTAGAAGTGAGGTGTTAATTTTCTATAAAGTTTCAAAAATTTAATTTTTTCAATAAATAGATAATACTCGTAATAATTGTGTTTTTTTTGTTTTGTTAATTCAGTTTTTAATTGTTCGATTTGTTTGTCTATTTGTTTTACTGCAATCAAGACTAACACCAATAAACTTAACCCAAAATTTTTCTGAATTTTTCTGATTGTTTATAATTTGAATAACTTTGACACTATTTTTGTTCGGTGTTCATACTTTTTTTTTCAAAAACAAAAAGCCTACAATCACAAATTATTTATTATTGATTTAATAAAGAAGTTTATATTTGCTAAATTAGTTGTTTCAATATAAACAACATTTATGTATAGGAATACAATTTTTGCGAATATGTTTCAGAAGACACCCTCCGCCGCCGCTTTTATTTGTCTGCACTTGTAATAATTTTGTATAAAAAGCCGCGTTTTATTGACTTGCGTTTTATTGATATAACAACTTCAGTGTGCTGTGTAAATATGTATGCATACATATGTATATTTATATACAAATATAGATAAAATCATATCTTAAATTGAAGTGATTAACAGTTTGAAGTTTATTGCGAATTTTTTTCAACATATTTTGCGATTCAAATACTTCGTAAAGTTTTTTGAACCCTGATTAGTCTAAATCATGCCAAAGATACAAAATTATCTCTAGATAATGTATCTGGGTTTCAATTTTGACCTCTGAAGCCTAGTGATTTGTTATAAAAAGTCAGCCTCCTTCTTTTCGGGGGTTTTCGATAAAAATGCCTTACAAAATTTTCAGCTAAGCTAGTCAGAAGGTAACTTTGATGCTTAAGCGCTACTTTTACTTTTTTATAAGAAACATCTTTGTCATCATCTCTTTATGAGCATTTAAAAAAAATGGATTCCGGTGAAATAATTCCTTTCTGCGACAATAAAGACAGTTCAAAGAAATGGTAAAATCTGAGGTTAAAGAATTCGGGAGAAACTCAGTTTCATTTTTGGAAAGTAAAAATAAATCAACAAAAAATTTCAGAACAGGAGTTAGAGGCAGAAAAGGGACGAAAGGCTTATGTGCTGAAACGCCCCCAAAAATAATTATTGCATATATTTATTAAATATTTATTATTTCACATTACATCGAAATTGGTCCGAGTTGTGTTTTTCGTGTGCTAGTTGGACCCTATGAGATCAAATTGAAAATCTTTTCCAAGCGAATAAAAATATTGCCTATTCTATTGGAGTATGAATGTATAAACTCGTATTTTTTTTCGTAATTTGGACATTTATTGTGAAAAAGAATTTATAAATTTATTCTTTAAAGTACTGTCCATCGTTAGCCACAAACTTTTCCCATCTTTCTGGTAGCATACGGATTCCGCGTCAAAAGAACTCCTCATCTTTTGAGGCTATCCACGAATCGACAAATTTTTTGAGTTCTTCGAAAGAACGGAAGTGCTGTTCAGCAAGGCCATGTGTCATCGATCGGAACAAGTGGTAATCAGAAGGAGCAATGTCTGGAGAATACGGCGGACCGAGCATTGTCGTGCTGAAGAATAACTTCGTCGTGTCTATTCTCATATTCTGGCCTCTTATCCTTTAATGCTCGGCTCAAACGCATCAATTGTAGTCGGTGGCGGTCGCCAGTGATCGTTTCATTCGGTTTCAACAGCTCATAATACACGACACCTTTCATATACCACCAAATACACAGCATGAGCTTGGATCCATGGATGTTCGGCTTTGCCGTTGATGTTGATGCATGTCCAGGCGGTCCCCATGATTTTTTACGCTTTGGGTTATCGTAACGTATCCACTTTTCATCGCCAGTCACAATACGATGCAGAAAACCTTTTCTTTTCTGTCTTTCAATCAGCAGTTCACATGTGAAAAATCGTCGTTCGACGTCTCTCGGCTTCAATTCGTACGGCACCCAGTTTCCTTGCTTTTGAATCATTCCCAATTCTTTTAATCGTTTAGAAATGGTTGATTGATCAACTCCTAAAGACTCTGCAAGTTCTTGTTGCGTTTGACATGAATCTTCTTCGAGTAATGTCTTCAATTCTTCATCTTCCAACTTTTTCGGGCCGCCTGAACGTTCTCTGTCTTCAACATCAAAATCACCACTTTTGAAACGGGCATACCACACCTGACACATTCTAACGTCTATAGCACAGTCAGGATAAGCTTCAGTGAGTAAACGATGTGCTTCAGTTGCGTTTTTCTTTAAATGGAAGAAGCAAATTAAAATTTCCCGCAAATGTTGTTTTGTTGGCATGAAATTCGACATTTTCAGCTATAGTAAAACACTTTTGTAAAATTATGAAAATTATTTGATAGATCAATTCTTATAGTATTTTTAGCGCTCTTCGAGATAGAATAGCTGTCAATGTCAAAAAAATGGCGCGTATGATAGATATGAAGTTAGTCACAATTACGAGTTTGTACATTCATACTCCCAATAGATACAATTCTCCTCTCATCTCTTCTTCTCTCGCTTTTTCTCCTCTCATCTTTTCTTCTCTCTCTTTTTCTCTTCTCGTCTTCCCAGATCTCGCCACTTCTCTCGCCTCTCCCATTCCCTCACTTAACCTCCCCTTTCTCTCTCTACGCCTTCTCACACTTCCCTTCTCTCTCTTTACCCCTATCGTATGAAATATACTCTGACAAGACTGCACTTGAATGAAAAAAGATCAACGCTTAGATTTATCCAAAAACGAAACTCTATCACATATACTATATCGTAATTTGGTAGAGTTCGACGAGGAAGGCCCAAGTTATTTTGATAAACGTTTTAAAGTGCACTAGATTTTGTTATAACTTAAAAAATTCGGGAATATTTGGTACCCATGTACTTAAGAAGGAGAGAATTGGAGAAATCTGCAATGCAAAAATACCTTACATCGGCTTTGCTAGAATGTGGTCCATATCTTTGGATATTACGTTACTAATTTTACTGAATATACTCGAACCCCCGTAGCTATAACGAGCTCATGACCACAACTGCAGTTTTTACGATCTTCTTGCTTGCGAAATCTATAGAAAGTAAGTGAAGCAACGTTACTAATGTTTTAGTGGTCATATATAGCTCTAAGTGTTCTTGTTACGATTCTCAATGTTTTTTTAGTCCGGAACACATACCAGAGTAGCCTTCACTAGCTTATCCAAGGAGTTTGGGGCTTGGCGGCAAGCATTTTTATAAGAAACTATAAATAATTTATGATTCTAATATGATATTCTCAATAATGAATTTATGAATTAATTTTTGGTTCAATCAAAGCTATTAAAGTTAACCCTGACTTATAACTTTTCAGAGCAGAATCTACTGATCAAACTTGTATAAGAACCATTAAATAACATTTTAAGAGCAGAGTACTAATGTTGCCAGTATATTACATGAAGTAGCTGCATACTGGTCACAGATTTGTAAGGGCCTTGAATGTTTTGTTACAATTTTTTCTAAAAAGTTTTTTTTAATAAAATTGGAAAGTTTGCATTCAGTAGTTTCTATTGATCTCTTCTTATGGACTTTACATTTGTATTCAACTTGAATTTTAATTATTCAAGGTAGATTGGTATCTACTTGGGTAATGCAACAGAATATTGAGATATTTATTTCAATACATTTTATCAATATTCTCAAGTTTATGTGAAAAAGGTTTTTAGTGCCTACTTCAGTTATTGTCTTCAAATTTTAAGACCTTAAACAACCATACTTCAATATTCTAATGAATGCATAATACTCAATAAAAAAAATAAAAAATTAAAATAGAAGAAAAACTTATAAGTAAATATCAGAAATATAATAAACCGTGAAGGTTATTGCGTTATAAAAATCATAAACTTAATATAAATTTACGTACATAAATATATTAAATTTTTGTTTTATTTGTTTAATAGCAAAAAAATTTTGAAACTAAATTTAATATGCTTAGATTTTAGTGGGTATTTAAATGATTTTGAGATGGCTTTTTAGATGCTAATGAAATGATATGCACTTATTGTTATTATTATAGATATATTTTTTTTTTTTTTTTTTTGAGAAATGTGAGAATCTTAAAGCCACACGTAGCTAATTTTAATATAACGGTTATTGCGTTTATTTATCTATTATTTCTTTTTTAAACTTGAGCTTGAACTTGAAAATTAGTAGAAGCTAAAATTAAACACACTTTTATACATAAACATTTCCAATTCTAAAAAGAATGTGCATACATAGAACCAATAATTAAGACTTTGAACAAAAAATTTTAAAGTATTTTTTTTTTTTTGCTTTTCAAAAAATTCAATAATACCAAATAAATTAATTATCTAATAAGCATAAGAATTAACCATAATTTAGTTGGTAAGTTAAACTTGAAAATACATTCACTTGCAAATTAGATAGCAGGGTTATTTATAAAAAACTAAGAATTTTTTAAATGTCTGTTATAAGAAGAAAAAAAGACAGAAAGACCGAAGGAATTTGAAAATCAATGTCAATTCTATATATATATAGAGCTCTGTTAAATGTTTAGTCCTAATAGGTTTCTATATTTCGCAACGGATTGTCATAAAATTTAGTATGTAATTGCTTTGGACATTTGTCGAGTTAAGTCGATATTTATTTTAAGTTAATTTCAAATAGCTTCTTAAATCAGCTACTTAATGCAAAATGCTGCTTTAACTATAAGAGGTACATAAAAATTATGTAGAGAAAGATTATAGATCTTATCGTTTGCTAAAATAAAGTCAGTGGTGGCATATATCTAAAGTTAATAGTTTACCTGTAAAATGCATTTTTATATTAAAAATTTTTTCCTCTTACATTTGTTATTGTAAATATTTATGTTTTTCCTAGAAGCAAATCCAAAGATTTTTTTACTTCGCTCCCTGTGATTTCCACCACCACCACACAAACACAAAGCAGAAAAGAATGGGTATGAGCTTTGCGTTTGAAATTCCTTTTCATTTGCATGAATGTAACTACATATTACTAATTTGATCACAATATTTGATAGTGGTGTGTGAATGAGTTGGTTAGAAGGGAAGGGAAGGTAAAGTAGTAGTGGATGTGGGAAAGAGTTGTGGAACAGTTCGTTCGAATCCCACTTGAAGCGGGACCAAATGATTTTTTTTTTTCAATGTACAATATTTGTTTTTTATCGGTGTGGTGGAAAAAAAATAAATATACAACAAAAATCAAATACCGACAAAACCTGCAAACACACAAAAGGCATTATTATATATTACTAATGTGATCACGTTTTTTTTTTTTTTGTAAAGGTTTGTGGGTTAGTGAGTTAAAAAGGAGGGTAAAGTTGTGGTTGTGCAAAGAAATTGTGAGTTTTTTTGGTGTCATGAGTTCAAATCCCACTACAGGTGAACCCACCAACTGATTCTTTTTTTTATACAAATAATCAATTTTTTTTATACCATTATATAAAACTGTAACTTGATTTCATGGACATATGCCCATCAATAACTCAGATAATTTTTGGGTATATCTCCACAACCAGAGATGTAGTACAAGGATGTTAATTGGCAATGTAATGCCGCAGGAAAAAGGTCTGTGAAATTGAAAAAAGGGGACATAGCATCTCCTATATAATTAGAGTTTTAGCTATGGAATATCTCAGTATTCATTTGTGACACGTCTCTAAAAACGTTATTTGTCAATGGCATTCTATGAAAAAATATGGATAGGCGTGGCCTTTTCCGTTCAACTATTTGTAGTGTAGTACTTAGACTTGGAAAGATAATATGATTTGTCAATGGAATTTGCTGGGTAAAGTATGGGTACACTTGAGTTAGTGACTGTTCCACCTCGGCTTTATAAGGTATATTTCCTAAAGTATTTGTGGTTAGAGAATTTTGATTGCCAATGTAAAAAGCTAAAAAAAAAAATGAAGGAAATAAATAAAAAATGCGTGGCACCTCCCATGCAAAGAAAATGTTTGAAACTGTATACCTGAGAAACCATTGCAAAGAACACACTGTCAGTTTGTGTGTAAAAGCGGATGGTTAGTAGTAGATGTTAGGCAGAATGTGGAAGTGTTTTGGCATACAAATGAAATGCTTCTAAAGGTATATATGTATCTCTGCTCTATTTTGCTAAGGCCCTAAAATCAGTTTTTAAGTATAGAGTTTTCGAAGGATTACAATAAAAAATGTGCCCTGTACCGAAAATTTTAGAAACCTACACTGAAAACTTTGCAATCTTTTCTTTTACTTTAAATTACAAATTCTCGAAACAGTACTCCAAATACAAAAATGGTTTTTGCTTCTCCTGTAAAATTTGAAAAATGCTTGTTAGGGCTTTAGCAAATTAAGGCAGCGATATGGGGAACCATAGTAAGGCAAGCAATCAAAATTTAGTTGTAAAGGATGTATGTTGATAGTTATTAGAGAGCCATAGTAAGAAAGATGATGAAGGTTTGTATGTTAAGATGGGATGTTGATAGCAATAACTGAGAAGAATGTTGACACCATTAAACACGTGGAAGTGGAACTACTCATGTAAATGATATGAATGATTAGTGCAATGATTCGATTTTGATCGGAAACTGGCACGCTCATATAGATATATCTCTTGCAAAAGTTTTATTTGTTGTAATTTTTGCATTACCTCTACTTTTTCAGGTCCGGACAACGAAAAAATCATCAGTTTTCGTGCGGGAGTACAGGTTGGTAATACAAATTCCTAAACGAAAAGCGAGTGATGTTGGTCGATTAGGCGAGTAACCTTCTATAGATAAGCCGAAACGATTTTTCTTGGGTTTCATCTACGATTTATATATAAAATTATGAAATTTTCGACGTGGGGACTTAATTTAATTCAGTTTAGTTTAGTTTTAGTTTAGTTTATTAAGCCAAATAGATAATAATCTTACTGACTAGATATATAATTATAAAAATTTTAAAATAATATGTTATGAATGCATATAATTATGAATATATACTACAAATAAGTTTATAAAATTCAGTTCTGTGCACAGGAAAATCAATTAAGTGATTATTGGACAGTGAGTTATACACTCTTAAGGTTCTAGTTATTAGATTGTTACAAGCATAATTAGATCTAACAGGTGATAAGAATCATTCTCCGATTTACTAAAGAGTTTAAACAAATAAGCAGGCATCGGGATTTATAAGATGGAATTGGTTCTTCGAATCTTAAAGAGGAAAGAGCATACCTCAAAAATCTCTTTTGTACTTTTTCCAGGCGTTGTGAATGGATATCATAGAAAGCAAGGCCGTATTTAGGAGGGAGGTTTTGGGGGTTCTGACCCTCCACCCCCCCCCCCCCCCTCCCCCCCACGAAATGTGGAATATTTATTCTAATTTTTGAGATTAATTGCCAATGGATGGGGAAAAAGTCAAAATAAAATCTATTTAACGATATTTTTTACTTCCATCAGTTTTTTTTTTTCTAAAAAGTCAAATATAAAAAATAAATTTGAAATCTTAGTTACACTATGCGATCAAATCCGATTTGTTTTCTTCGACATGAGGTTTGACTACGGAAAAAGAGAAGCTGATACTGAGCACTCCTGCATTCATAGTTTTTCTAGGTCAGTAACTGTTTTTGGTTTAAAGTTTCGTCCAGTTTCGTCCAGAATCAGTTTGAAAAGTTTAAAAATTAATAAAAAATAGAAAAAATTATCGGATCCCTGTAAAATTAGACTTGTTTGACCCCATTTTTTTCCTAAAACGTGATGTGATGGAAAGTTTTTGACCTCAGATTCGTGTTCAATGTGAAAAATTCTTTCTCAAAAACTCCATGTTATCAGCAGTTTTAGGAGAAAATCTTAAAATGTAATTAATTTTTTAACCCATTATTGCTCAGAACACCATGACTAGAAAGATCTCTTTCAATGCTGTGACTTCACGAATTTAGGGAATATAAGCCAACCTCATCCGTGTTCCTTATCATTGATAATGGCCCAAATTCTCAATAATAATCACTTGAAAAAAATGAGCCTCTACTATTTTTGGTAATTTTTTTTTTGAGGTTGGGTACATCATCAGTAGTGGGAAGTCAATGAGTTAACGAAATTATGTCCTTCGCGATAAAAAAATGCATTAAAAAATTTAAAAATTTAATTTGATTATTCAGTGAATTTTTTTGTCGCTTTTGGCCATATTTTTGAGATTAAGATTAAAAAAAATCGGAAAATTTTTTCTAAAGTTTTAAGACATTTATCTACTTTTGTCCTTAGTCTGATAGGGTTCAATGTATCACCGATTTAATTTATTGTATTTAAAAATCAGTTTGATAAAAATTAGTTATGAATATTTCGAATGAAAACCCCCCCGAAAAAAATTTCAGGCTAAGGCCCTGATAGAAAGGATTCTAGACAATTGCCGCGTATTCTAATTTAGATCTTACAAAAGAATTATATAATATTTTTTTTGTATAGGGATCGGAAAAATCGCTGCTATTGCGTTTAACGAAAGCTAGAAGAGAGTAGGCCTTAGGAATAATACAATTAATATGACTTGCAAAAGTAAACTTTGTGTCAAAAACTACTCTTAAATCCGAAATCTCAGATAGTGTCCTATCTCAGATGTGTCGCCACAAACGTTGTACGAGAAAGGAATTGGGTGGTGAGACTTAGAATAAATCACATGAAAACACTTTTTAATGTTTAAGACAAGTTACAAGTTACGAGAGGACCAATTAGCTAAATTATTGAGGTCCGATTGTAGATTAGATTAGCTTGAAAGGAAGGTGGGCATTAAGTTCCCAGATCACTGCAGCCATTTAGGGCCAATTGTGATAGAGGTCCGATTGTAACGAATTCACGTAAGATATCTCGCGCACCTCTGCAAAAATCTTTAAATCGTCCGCATAAAGCAGATACTTAGAAAAGTCGAAACATGAATCAATGTTATTTATGAACAAAATGAAAAATAAGGGTCCCAATATACTTCCTTCAGGAAACCAGATGAGGCTTGAAAAGATCGTTTAATGCTATTTCCTAATATGTTAACTATGCTGAGTTGACCAAAATCAATTACATTATTCACAAGAAATTTTGACAAACAATGTGCTAGATAAACGGGTATGACTAGATTTTTTTCCTGTCAAAAAAAAAAAAAAAAAAACTTACCAGGAAGTATCGAAAGTGATGTCAGATCTTTAGTGTAACTCTCGTTCAAGGTTATTTATTAATTTTCGTGAACCACCCAGTACAAGTAATTGTAACTAATAATACATTAACATTAGATTTGGTAGACTTAAAGCTGAAATACAAAATTTAAAAAAAAAAAAAAAAACTAGAAATATTACCAAAATCTTAGATATTAAGAATTTTATCCTACACTTAAGAACATGTGAATATAATTAAATAACTAAAAAAAGAAAAACAAAAAAACTAGAAAACTAAGGAAATTCTATAGTTAACATGAAAAATTAACATCAAACATCCAAATAAACTACTTCATGTGATGTTAATTTTATTAAATTATTACGCAAAAAATAAATAACTATTATATATTAATATTAAAATAATATTCTAAAAATACTTTATACTGACTAATAAAACTACTAATAAAAAACCCCCTGAAGCCATGACAAGGCAACTTTGCAAAACCGTCTTAAGCGTTTTAATTTTTTTTAGCTTTGCTGTTCCTCAATATTCTTTGTGTCTTCGATTTTTATTTTTATTCTTTTTGTCTTCTATTTTTTTATATTCTTTTTTTTTGTAGTTTGCCAAATTTTCGTCGAATGAATTTTTTACGCAGTAGCACATAATTGAAGATTAATTACTGGATGTTGGGGAGGTTCCGGTATATTTAAGATTATAATGCCCGTGTATTTATTTTAATTTTTGTTGTTTTTTTAGTTTGTCATGTTCTTTTTGCAAGTATCTGGTAGAAGTAGTATGTAGAGTTTTATATTTGTCGTTTTAGACCTTGAACAAAAAAAAAAAAATAAACAACAAATGTGATGTGATAAATGAAAATCTTCAACTACATAATATAACTTCATTGAAATAATAATAAACTAATAAAAATAAGTTAACATGAGGCGCTACTGTTGGTCTGAAGTGAACTAAAGTGTACCAATTATTAGAGGAACAAAAAAAGTAAAAAGAATAATTTAAAGTAAGTCAGAAACTAACATAATCTCTTAACTTCAACTTAATAACATTTGGGAAAATTTGTTATTATGGCAAAAGTCCTCTAGAAAATTATGGCGTACAAAGTAAAACGATTGTGGTTAAAATATATCAGTTCTTTAGGGATTGTCCAAACTACGATCAGATTTCTGTTCGTTTTAAATCGCAAGTTTGTCAGAAACTAATTTGAAACTCTTAAATATTTCGTTTTTATAACCGAATTAAACTTCATTGGTTATCTTGCCATTACGAAATAAGAGCAGTGAGACGCCGGAAGGCGTCTCTGAGGCCAAAATAATCAGTCCAGCAATTTTTTTGTTAGTTAATATAGGTATGGTTTCTTAAAAAAATAGGGTGGGCGTGAGAATGTTTTCATTTCAGCAAGTCCAGCCACACTCGTTACTCTTATGAAACTCGTTTCTTGGGAGAACTCATTACTTAAGAACATGGTACTTTAAAAAAAAAAAATCCTTAGAAAACTCGATTTTCTATCGTTCTTTCAGCCCTGAGGTTTTCGGCAACAAAAGAATCTCGTTACTTTTTCAAACAAGGCATTAGAAATATAGGCTTTCTTTCGGATGTTAAATTAATCGGTCTGACAAATATTTTTTTTTCTTTTTTAATTTTCTATTAGACCAATTTATGCATTGTTAACGAGATTATAATGACAGGCTTTTTGGTCGAAATTTTAATACGCAAATAGTTAACTATTTCATACTTTTTTCCCTATTTTTTTTTCTTTTTTTTTTGTATTTCAAGTTTTCGGCAGGCCAAATTTAAGCCGTACTCGCTTTTTTATTAAGGTAAACTCTTTAATTCTTTAAAAAATACATTATAAAACGCGGCTAGCGCTCTTTTGACTCTGAGAATGAAACCCATGGAAAACTGGGGATATAGACAATAAGACACCTGAAGTCTGTCGAGAGCTAACTTTGTTGCTAAGCTAATCGACTCTGGCATTTTTTTCTTGTTGAATAATTTTGGTAAAGGCCAATGTCTCGGTTGGCAATCGAGAAAATGGTGGGAAAGAACATTTTCCAGATTAAGAAACCCGTAACTGTTTCAAACAACAAGAACGAAATTCGTGTTTCTTTCGTTTATTCAGCCCTGAAGATGAGACGCCTAAAGAAGTCGAGAGTAATCGATATTCGTTACTTCCTAAAAGGAATACCATATTTCTCTTCAAACAAAACAGTGGAAAATTCAATCTATACATTTAATAGTGTAACTACAATTTTATTCCAGAAGATCTAGAAGTGCTCCGAAATCATATATATCTGTGACAATAAGGAATAACAGCTAAACTCAAAAGTCGACTAAAAACCTGTTGCGTATTTTTCATTATAAAACCCAAAATATTGAAAGTTCTTAAAAAATTATTGGAGTTTAATTAGTAAAAAACTATGGAGACTGCTAAATTGAAAACTTTCAACATTTTGGGATTTATAATATAAAATACGCAGCAGGTTTTTATTCGACTTTGGGTTTAGCTATTATTCCTTATTGCCACAGATATATCAATTTAAAGAGCTTGACGAGCTTGACAAAAATTATCAGATTTAAAATCGGTTAAGTCAATTCCAAAATATTAGCGTCGGAAGTTTTTTAAAATTCGCTCATTGAACAAAGCATTGTATTCATCGTTGAAAAAATCATTGCTTAAGCGGGAGTAAATAATAAATGAGAGAGAGAAGACATGAGTAACGGCATTTCTCCGAATTATCTAACGAATTATCTGCATACGCAAATAACAAAACAAACACCAACGAGTAGTTGGGTTCTCTTTTGATATTTGTTTTTGCATAAAGAGATTTCTTGAGCAAAAAAAAAATACCCCAGTTACTGGAGCTTTACCCACTAGTTTTCTTTATTGAGGAACTAGAGATGGTCTGAATAATCACCCAAAAATAAACTTCAAACTCTTAGAGCTGACGTAGTTGCTAGGTAAATCAACGACTATCGTAAATATTTCGGAAGCGTATTTTCTCCCAAAGTCCCTTGAACTTAGAGGAGATTAAAAATTTCGCAATTGATTTTGGTGAAAATTTTGACTTGAAATAATTTATAAAACGATAAATATTTATTGGAAAAATAAATCCTTCGACCAATTACTAAAAATTAATTTATTTGTAAAGCTTGTGTAGAAATTTGAGACTGATCGGTTGACTGATCATTTAATTTTTAATACTATTTTTCTCAAAAAAATGCTATTCTGGAAGTAGTAATGTATTGGAAATAACAAAATATGCTTTGTAACATTATTAGATATATATTTTAGAATAAAACGGACATCAAAAATAAATTTCGGAGCCTCAAAAACAATAAAAATATCACTTTTCCTATGAAAATATATAAAAATAGAAAAAGTTGTACGACAGCGTCCTCTAGCGTTGGTCCTATGCAAAAAAAACACAAAAATGAATTCCTCGACCCCAAAAATAAAATAATTAAAAGAAATAATCAAATTTTTACTATTTTTTTCTATTGAGACAAAGTTCTAAATTCATCAACTTTAACTGTGAATAAAAAAAAATTACGCACTAAACTAGAAAAATCACTTGGAGGGTTTGTTATGGAAGACATTAGGTTTGATTTGCTTTTGGTTTCATCTCATTCCCATTCACAAACTTCAATTTTGTCGCACAGTGTTATCAAGCTTAAGATATGAAAATGTAGGCATCCATCATTTCAGATTCCAGATTTCAGTTGTCTATGAGATTACAATAAAACCAAGAGGAGGTGTTTCGTTTTTCGTTACTTCAAAAAACCCGCTATAAAAGTGTAGATGTATACCATGTTTCCTATCTTCTTTTATGGCACATGGAGGATGTAGATCAAGATTTTCGCACCCAATCATCTAATAACAGCCATATTTGACAGGCTGAAAGGAAAGCGAGCTAAAATTTATATAAGAGCAAAAGTGAAATAATTTAGAGTGTCAGTGCAGGAATGGCATAAGTAATACGGTTTAAAATTATCTTAAGTAAAATTATTCCATTTTTTTCTGAACGTATAATTTATACCAATTTTCCTCTCAGCCTCTCAAATGAGGACGATTCGGTTTTATATCACTTTCGATTGATAAATGACAGGCTGAGAGGACAAGCAAGCTAAAATTTATATAAGAGCAAAAGTGAAATAACTTAGTGTGTCAGTGCAAAAATGGCATAAGTAATACGGTTTAGAGTGAAAATGAAACGCCTTAAAAGTAAGAACAAAAATGGTATAACAATTCTTTCAGAGCAAGAACAGCATAGTTTTTTATTCCGTTTTCGCTCTAAACATATTTCGTTTCACTTTTGCTCTGAACATATTTCGTTTTGCTTTTGCTCTTAAGTAAAATTATTCCACTTTTTTCTGAACGTAGAAGTTTTACCACTTTTCCTCTCAGCCTTTAATTTATGCAATATGTACGATATTACATGTGATTAGATATAGGTTAGTGCGCATACTTAGTTCCTGGTATGAACACATTTCTCGTTGTACAACATGTGCGAAAGTTTATATCGAGGTTTGATGACATTTATTTGTTCATACCAAGTGTGTATACATGTTCTGATATTATTTGTTTAGAGACTTTACAAACTACATAAGTTGGTTTTTAAACGATGGCAGTCATAGGCATACCTAATAAAACATACTTAACTTTCCGCCATTAACCTCCCTTCACCCTCCAGTTGCCAGTCAATTACAAATTTTCATATTATTATAAATTTTCTTATGATAAATCTCTTCAATTGTTGGCAAATTTGTTTTTTATCTCTAAATGAATACACCTCGACCTCTTTAAAGCAGAGTAGGGTATAGAGATAATCAAGTGTTAATTTTGTGTCATATTTCAATTAACGCATTTGTCTTTCTTGCTTCATAAAGGTGTAAAAAGTAAATATCGTTTTTCTTTTATTTTCATAATAATTAAATTTGCATATGAGCAAAAAATTATTTACCTTAGCTAAGTTCTAAAATGCTGCTAGCTTATGTTAACCGGAAGCAGGTTACGCTTTTTTGCTTTTGTTTTCTGCAAATACTTAAAACCTGAAATCGTTTATAGTTTATTTTTGTTGTTTTTTTATGAGAGCACGTCAGCATTTCAAGTGGCGCTAATTCAGATTTTAATCATTTTATCTTGAGTTCTGCGATTTTTTTTTTCTAGCCGTTTCTTTTTTCTGTTTTTTTTTTTTTTTGTGGATAATAGTAGGAAGTAAAATAGGTTAAAGTTCGTTAATATTCCATGTGTTCAACTAAATTTTAGATAGCTACATTTATGCTTTAATTTTATTTTATTTTATTGTGAAATGTTTTGCAATTTATTTTTTCTTCTACAAACCTCAAGGTTAATATTTAGTAGATTCTTGATTTGAATTTGAATATACGAGTTCAGTTGTTGGTCTACAGGGCATTAAGATTATATGATATGATGGTAATGGTGATGATGATGATGATTTACGGAAGTCGATGATGATGATCATATGTTTTTTTTTGTTTCTGTTAGGCAGAATTATTAAATATTCATAAGGCCGGTATTTTTAGCTAGAATTGTTATTGCTTTTGATTTGTTGTTGTTGTTATTGTTTTTTTTTCAAAGGGGTTAACTGTTAGGTTCAACGTAACTTTTGGTATTTCAAAGATATTCTATCAATATTTTAATTAGAATTTTGTTTATGACGGAAGATTATTACTACATAAGTTAATTGAGTATGTGTGTCTGCTTGTGCAAAGTTCATTGCTGGTTAAGTTGTGTAACCAAAAGAAACCGATAAAAATTCATGACATAACACTGTAGTTATTTTGAAACTCTAACTGTTGATGACGTTGATCATTCAGATGTGTTGACAGTTCATTTGGTGGATCTCTTTAAAAACCTTTATTGATAGTAGCATTGTCTTTTTGGTGATAAATGATAAAAAAAATCTTCTTGGTTTGAACCCCTGTAGGTAACCTACTGACTGAGTTTTTTAAATCAAAATAGAGCTGATGACTTATTTGTTTTTTTTTTATAGACGATGATGATGTCTAAATTATATCAAATTGGATTAAGAATTCAGGTCAGAAAAGAAAAACGTGTTTGCGATTTAAATAATAAATCATTGACTGAGCTCTTCCGTGTTATTTGTGATTTATATTTATATTCCAATCATAATATAATTTAAATTCAGTTCTGATAATCATTTGATGAAATCCAAATAAAGTTTCCGTGGGTTGCCAACGAACTTTACGCTTTTTAGAAGCTACTGAGTCTACTGGGTGTTCGTTTTGAAACGTCATAAATATTCGTTCTTAAGCGTTTTTACTTTCTCCGTTTATCGATTAAAAACTTGTGATAGTGGCAGCATGATATTTGGCAGGCTGAGAGGAAAAGCGGGCTTAAATTTATATAAGAGCAAAAGTGAAATAATTTAGAGTGTCAGTGCAAGAATAGCATAAGTAATACGGTTTAGAGTAAAAATGAAATGCCTTAAAAGTAAGAGCAAAAATGGTATAACATTTTTTTCAGAGCAAGAACAGCATAGTTTTTTATTCCGTTTTTGCTCTGAACATATTTCGTTTCACTTTTGCTCTGAACATATTTCGTTTTGCTTTTGCTCATAAGTAAAATCATTCCACTTTTTTTTGAACGTAGAAGTTATACCATTTTTCCTCTCAGCCTCTCATATAGAGCTTGCTTAAACGGACAGGGTACATTTCCATATTAGTTGATTGTTACCTCATATCTTTAAAATCGTACAGTATATTTTTGAGAAACGTTAAATTTGCAATCAACGGCGAATTTCACTTTAAAAACATAACAAATAGATCAAGATTTTGAAATTTCTGATAAAAATTTTAGTAGTCAGTCCTAGTTGTAACCTTAGGTACCAAATCTTTCTTCAAAGCATATTCTGGTAATTGGAGATTTCGAAGGGTAAAAATTATCATAACCTGTCAGCTAATAGGATTCGGCATAGACTTCCTTCAGTTCTCTTCATATTTTCCAACTAACATATGCTTGTTTGTCATACCGTTTACCCTACCCAAAAGCAAGAAAGAATATTCAAGTGAGTGAGAGTGTTGGATAACTGAACTCATATTGTTTCATGATTGGGTTTCTGTATGGATTTTCAGAGAGGGGAAAGAAGAGTTTCTTATTTTTATACTCCTTTATATTTTTTCTCGATGATGCATTTTTATTCAGCAAAATGTGTCATAAAATTTAAATCTTCTTTAGAACTTTGTTTAGTATTTACCTACTTTCATTAATATTCATAAATACAACACTGCAAACAGCTGTTTGATTTATACCGCATAACCTGCCAACTATAACCATAAAAAACAACCCTCATATTTCATAAGTTTCACTACTTCTACTGTGCTACATGATGTCACTCGCTCACATACTCATCACTACCACCACTCACCCAAAAGCATGAACTGCGCATGTTAGTAAAATGTCAAACATTTCTATGCGTCAAGACAAGCCAAACATAACCCAAAAGAATTGAAGTTAAAAAAGAAACCAGTTAATAGCGAAAAATTCTTAAAATTTAAATTAAAGAAATTAATAACAAAGAATAAAATAAATAAATAACACATTAAAATTGATTAAACAGCAAAATGCAAATATGATCTGTATTTAATAGTGAACCAAAAATAAAACAAACAAAAACAGAGAAAATAATTATGGCAATCATACAATTTGCGGCGATACCATGAAAAAGTAAGGAGCGTAAGGAAATCAGTCAAACAGAAGTTTGCAAAAACAAGCTAGCATAATAAAACAAAAAGCTATCAGATAAAAACATAAGCGTAAACGTAAATAGTTATGCATAAATATAATAAAATAGAAGAAATAGACGAGGAGTTGATGAAGTTGAGTCGAGTTGGTCAAATCATCAGCATCATCATCACCATCAGCTGTTAAAACGAAAAGAAACGGAAGGAACTTAAAATTGACCTTAACTTTTTTTTTTTAAGATTGAACTTAAGCATCATTCATTCACATACTTTGGCAGATAAATACGTGGAAAAATATTGAAAGCGAAGAAAAATAAATAAAATTAAATAAAATAAAAGAAATACCTACCATTAAAATTCTTAAACCAGAAAAAGACAAAAGAACTCAATCAACACGCTAAACTAAAGTAAAAATAAATCGAAATAGTATTTATATGACAGAAGCGTGTGTGATTATTTTAAATAATTATGCAAAAAAACCAAAACTTACAAAAAAAAAAAAAAAAAAAAAATAATAAAAATAAATAAAATACAAACAAAAACAAATAAAAGTTAATAAACAAAATTGTTGCAAAAACAACAATCGAATATAGAAAAAGATCGATAAAAGTAACGTCGAAAATGACCTTAGCATTAGAATCGAGTTGCTTGACCCCAACACCCAATGAGCGAGTGGACTTTAGAGTAAAGAGACCACTACTAGCACACAGGTTTCTCAACAACGCAGGCTGAATGCTTCCATCCCTGCCTGCCTTCTTGCCTTTTCAACATTTATTTATTATAACTATGTAGTTGTTGCATTTGTTAGCTGTTATTCTGAAGTGTTTAAAGTGGCGTGGCTTCTTCGATTTTAAACACCATTTGCATAACTCGCTTGCTTGCAACATACAAACAAATTTTTTAGCAAATTTTTTACTGAATGGTATGTTTCTTTTTATTGCCAAATCATTTGTCTTTTAAATAAACGTCATCGCTTTTGAAAGTTATTGCGTTTCAAATATTATTTTTAGAAGAAAAACTTGTTTTAGATTTAAAACAAATTGCATGCTGGTGATTGTTATACCAGAGCTTAATCACTTTATTCTACTGTTTGATTTTGAAAATCATCATAAAGATTCTTAAGTTACATCAGCCTTAGGTTTATTTTTTGGTAGCCGGCATTAAAAAAAAAAAAAAAAGGCCGGCAATCCATACATTCAACATACTTATATATGATATGTGCATATTTATTAATTATACATAAAATTTTCATATTTCTGTCTTTTTGTATTATTTATACAAAGCAACAATTAGTATTCAAGCTTGTTCTGTATCGACTACCATTAGCCAATATTGTTTGGTCACGTAGCGTAACTTTTATAAATACATATTTTTTGAGGATAATGAACTCTTTAATTTGCTTCAATTAATTGCAATCAGTTGTTAACAAGAAATATGTAAATACGAAATATCTTAATAACTGAAAAATTTCCCTTACTGAAAATAAAGCATTTCAAGGTCAGCCACATGATATATTTTGAGAGCGGCCAGAGACTGTGATCCTTCCCAGTGACGCATAACTGAACCTATAACTTCGACAGGAAAGACCTGGCAACCTAAACTACCGGTTTTTGAATGAATAATAATTTTGCGAGAAAATTGAATATACTTAAATTATTTGGGAAAACTCTTGTTAAAAATGGGAAAACAATTGTCAAAAATTGAAAAATGCGTTTTAAAAATTGGAAAATGCTTGTCAAAGGGTAAAAAATGCTTGTGAAAAAATGCACTTAGAAAAAAATCACCTGGAATCAATATGAAAATCCTACTATTTCAATAAGGTTTGGTCAATGGTATTTTCCCATAATTTTAATAGTTTTTAGACTATGTAGAGAAGAGACTTTGTTATTATTGTCGATGGTAGGATTTACAGTGGTCCAGGTCTGTCAGCTTAAGCGACTAGACCTGTCCTCACAACTTTTATATAACAATTTCGAAAAATCTAGAAACAAGCCTGAAAAGCCAAAAATATTTTCTTCAGTCTTAATTGCCGACTGTAATTTGAAGAGGGCGAAAAAAAAGAATAGCGAGTGTAAGATTTAGTGATCTTTATTTCTTGACGTCTCGATTGAAAAGAATGTTAGCACAATCGAGCATGACCTTATATATGATTGAAAAATGAAGTTACACTTTGAGTATATACATTACATTAGGTAAAATTGAGAGAACTAAAATAAATAAATAATCCCAAATATGTATTTAATTGTTCTTAGTACATTTCTTATGAGATTAGTAAATTGAGAGTTTACACTGATGGCGAATAAATTAATACAATGCATGAGTAAATGAATAAAAAAATATAATATTTAATAGGGCTCGCTACAACCATCATTTTTTATATAATTTAGCTATATTATGGTATATCTTATTGGTTTTATGGTACAGTCCTATTGTTTTCATGCTGTAACACTATTAATTTAATGGTATAAAAAGTAATGGGACTTTTTCGTGATTTATGGGATATTTTTTCTGAGTGTGGGAAATAGCTTGTCAACAGTGAGGAGAAAATGCATTGCAAAAATGGAAAAATGCTTGTCAAAAATGAGGAAAATACTTCAAACTTGTTCCATAAATTTTATGCTTTTCTTCAATTTTGTTCGAATATTTTATTACATTTACGAGTATTCATGACCTAATTCAATTTCATTGATTTTTATAGAAATCAAGAAATCCTTTTCCAGGGCCTATCCCACACAAATTCCGATATTTGTACTGAAGGAACCATATTCTATTGATTACACAGTGCAACAAAATTTTTATGCGCGTGATGTTCGAACGGTTTTATAGTAATTAAGGGTTGCTGATCACGACTGCGTACTTAGTTTTTCTCCTTCACATCTAGTTCTCCTACAATATGGACCTGAAGTCGGAAAAATCAGGTCTTCAGGGGCTATTAAAAAATTTCTTTATTTCAACAGATAGGAATTAGATGTCTGAAACAAAGTTGTTAAGCACAAGGAGATCAACAATTTTAGCTTACACATTTTTCCTCCATCTCCTACCCTTCCTCTTGAAAATGAGGGCTTAAACCCTCTTTTTGATAAATAGCCGATAAAACAAAAACCGTTGCGAAAACTATTATACTGTCTTTGGAGAAAATGATTTTTGTAAAAAATTATGATGGGTCTTAGAACATTAGAATGACCTACGAGGTGCAATTTTTCCGGAATAATGAGAAAACCTGATTTTTTGCGTTAAAACCAAGCCACATAAGTAAATAATGGAATTGTTTGCTGTTGTAATCACATTAGGCTTCCATGCGGAGCCAGCAAAATAAAAAAAATAATTGATTTAAAAAAAAAATTTTTGTTGGCTCCACATGGGATTGAACCATGGGTCAAAAAAAAAATTTTTATAAATCAATAATAATTTTTTTTTTTTTTTATTGGCCCCATAAGGAAGTCCAATGTAATTTCAACATGAACATATTCCATTATTTACTCACTTATGTACTGTGAGTGGCTTAGTTCTAATGCGAAAAATTCAGTTTTTGCAGTATTCTGGGAAAAGTGTATCTCGTAGGTCATTCTAATGTTCTAAGGCCCATTATAATTTTTAACAAGAAACATTTTCTCCAAAGACAGTATAATAGTTTTCTCAACGGTTTTTGTTTTATAGGCTATTTATCGAAAATGAGGGTTTAATTCCCCGTTTTCAAGAGGAAGGGTAAAAGATGGAGGAAAAAATTGTACACAAAAACTGTTTATCTCTTTGTGCTTAACAACTTTGTTTCAGACATCTAATTCCTATCTGTTAAAATAAAGAAATTTTTTAATAGCCCCTGAAGACCTCATTTTTTCGACTTCAGGTCCATATTGTAGGAGAACTAGGTGTGATGGAGCAAAACTGAGTATGCAGTCGTGATCAGCGACTCTAAGTTCCAATATCTTGCGCATAAGACAAAAGTTGAAAATTTGTTGCACTGTGATTTCAATATAACAAAAAAAAAAAAAACTGTTGAAAATCATTTTCTTGTATCTGGACAAGCATTTTCCCATTTTTCACAAGCTTTACTCCATCGCCCATTAACTACTAGCATCTTTTGATATACTCAACCAGTAATGCATAAAATGTTTAATTATAAAGGGTGCAGCTTTGTTGCCCTGATGAGGAAATTTAATAACAAGACTGAAATCGTACAAAAAAATGTTCAGACTTTTGAAAAACACGTTTTTCAGATAATTTTCCTCCGAGAATTTTCATTTTCGGATTTTTCGGAATAAATTTGGTTGATTTGTGAGAGAGAACAACATGTAACTTTTTTTTGTTTCAGATTTACTGTTTTGGAGATTAACTGTAAGCCATCAGGCTCTACTTTTTTTTAAGGCTCAACTTTGGTGCCCTCTTTAATTTAAATGTAATATTAAAATTGAGAAAATTTAATTATTATTTACTTAAAATCAGGAGATTTTCGTTTGCCGAGAAAGTTACGTCCAATGCTTTAAAAGATAACCATGTTGCTATTTTGTCAGCCTTTAAAGATTTTGAAAAATTGTTTTGTCTAATATTAGGTCTTTCGTTTTTACTTCTAAATTTTATAACAGTATGCACAATGTTGCCAACATTTGAAATCTCGAAAAGTAGAGCATACTTCAAAAAACTGATAACGAATCAAGCCTATCGAAAAACGTTAAAGAACATGGTTCATCAGTTCCCGATGTACCCAATACATTCCTTTTACATACGTTAAAAGCATTTAGCCCTTTTTTTCTTATCTCTTCCACATTCCGGCTTCATGGTCATTTGCAATCTAGAATGATTTCAAATTATCTGACCACAATGGAGAGGTGGATATTATTTTTATGCCTTAACAGTGATCAACAAGATCTTTTGGCTTCTTCTGGTTGAAGTGTTATCTCTAAAGTAGAATCGATTTTCTTTTGTTCCAGTCCTATGAAGTTCTTAACTATTATCTATGGAACGAATCACAGTGTCAAGAAATTTGTTAGTTATCCTTTTTAATTTTTTCCGATTGTGTCGCCATTCATTTTGTGCTGCAGTTCAGCAATCACGTTTATAAAATAGCGATTAGAGATTATATTAACTAAAATCATAAACGATTTCGATTTATGTGTGCGTGAGCTACTTAAATCTCGAATTGCTTCCTTACAATTTTCCCAAAAGAAGCAGAGAAGAAGACAGAGAACACACGCCGAATCAGTGAGTAAATTGCTGGTTTGATTTCAGCTTAGCTTCCTCATCGCTAACGGTAATCAATCTAAAATAATTATAGACGTGCCAAAAATAACAACAACAACAAAAACATACAAATTTGTGTGGTGTAGAAAAGTAATTAAGTTAAAATTAAAACAAGAAGGTAAATAAATAAACGAAAGCAAAAGTGATAAAGAATAAATATAAAAAATTAATAATAAAAAAAAAACAATACTCAATGTGCATCAAAATAAAATACGAAAAATTATAATAATAACAAAAAAAAAAGAGAAAAACTTATATATATGCATATACAAAAAAAAAAGCTAAAATCTTTGAAGGCCTTCCGTGGCAACATGCAATAGCCAAAAGAAGCCAAAACTAAATACAACAACAACAAAAAGAAGAACTAAAAACGAAAGTTTCTTTTTCTTTTGTTTTTGTATTTTTGTTTCTTTTGTTTTGCATGGTTTTGGCGCGCGCATCTCAAGCTCAAACTAAAAAAAAGCGAAATCAATCGGGAATCAGCTGTAGAGCTATAATGCTGGTGTACAGCAGCTTGAAATTGAAATTTAAGCTTGCTGACGTCACAATCGAAGCTTAAATTTATAAACACAACGACAGCGCGGTCCGCTGAGACTGTAACTGCGACTGCTGTGAACTTGTGCAGCTTCAGAGATTAAAGCTCTGCTCCTCGGCTCACAACATACATTCGACTTTGCATGTAGGGGCAAAAACAAACAAAGAAAAAACACAAAAAACACAAAGCAAAAAATCAAAAGTAGTGAAAAAGCAAATACAATAACAAAATCAAAATTTTAAAGAAAAAGAGCAACGCAGCGCAAAAATTCGAAAGAAGCATTTCGACGATCGACACAAAAGTTTATTACGCTCACGAGAGAGGACGTACAGCGCGGAAAATTATTAGCTTGAGCTTGAGTTTGTTGTTACTTTTTATAATATTTACGAAATTTTCTTGTTTCTTTACACAATTTTGCAGTAATTGATTTAAAGAATTTTTTTTTTGGACTTTGTAAAAAAAAGAAACAAATAAAAACAGTGTGGCGAGCCTTTTACAAATGTAGTGCAGGAATGTGTGAAACTTTTTTACAACCAGAATAAAAAACAAACCAAAAAAAAAATAGTGCTCAATATTGTATGATTACAATTGGAAAAACTAACAAAATAAAATTGTGGTGCATTTATATAAGTAAAAATTAAATTCAATATGGTGAAGAATAATAATATTACGGGTCAATTATCAAATGGTGATTTGCTGAAGCATCAAGGAAGCGCTCCATCCAGTGTTGACATGGTGCAATCATCCTTTATTGAGAGTATCAAGAGTTGGTGGGATGCTTTTGTTGATTTCGGTTGGTTCATTATATGCTCCATTGGTTATATTCTTCAGGTGAGTCAGAAATAAAAGATAAATTAGAGAAAGGTCCTTCCTATATATATATATATATATATATAAAATAAATTCTATAATCAATCGAAAAAAACAAGGTTAGGCTTTCCTCCTACAGAGATGTTATCCTGGCTTCGGCAATCCAACTGTTAAGCAATACTCAATCATAATTTGAATCCGTTATGTGCAATAGAAAAGCAGGACTTTATGCTTAATTAATTAATTTTGTCTATTAAGTACAGTCGAGTACACAAGCGAAAGAATTTTAATATAAAATTTATAAGTATAAAGAATATATAATTTTAGGTGTCAAACGTAAATGAAAATGAAAGGACTCAACAGACACGGTTCATATTAGATGTCAGAAAATCTGATCAATATGCAATACAAGTGTCAAAGAAAAATGGCAAAAAGTATATAGAACGGTAGTTCCTTTCAAGAATACTATTCAGTGAAAATAACTGTCTTTGTAATTCTCATTTACTTTACAGTGCAGTGTTTTCACTTATATAGATTGTTGAAATTTGAGAATTATCACAAAGATCACTGATAAGGAACAGTAGCTGGTTCCGAAACGATCGTATGAACTTTTTGATATTCTTCTGACATCATGGTTCATTCAAAACCTAATAATTTTAATAATGATGCATTTCCATTAAATGTTTTTAATACTAAAAGGATTCCTGTAGCATATATTGCAATTTAAAATAGTTTAAAACTACGCAAAGCTGTTGAGTGCCCAATTTTCTGAAACTAGATCTGCAAAGAACTACTGTTTATCATTCCTTTCTTTAAAAACGCATTTTAACTTTAATGACGAGATCACTCAATTTTACTTCCCTTTTAATTCTTTACAAATTTTAACTTTTTTTAAATTTATGGTTTAAGTTAATGTATTTTGGGTATGTGCTTCTTTACATCTATTCTTTTATTTTAACAAATATGAAAAGTTGAGGTTGAAATTTGAGAGGACATATTAATCTAATTAATTAAAAAAGTAAATAATATTCGATTTTTTTTTAGATAAATATACATTAATCTCATTATTATTTATATTTGGATTAAGGTTTGTTCACTCCAACAGAAGAAGTTCAATCTTATTGCGAAATATTCTTTAATGTTCTCAGTTTATTATACTCTAAACTCGTTAAGGCATTTGTTTGAGGAATTCTTGTCTCATACCCGAGATACTCAACGTTTTTAGAATTTCTATATTTGGTTTATTTAATTTAGATTTTTGACTTCAACTGAAAAACTCAACCTTTTAGCAAAATACTCTAGGTTTTCATTTTGATTGCACATTAAACTTATTATTTCATTTGTTCGATTAAAATTTTCGACTCATTTTGATTGTACTTCAAACTTATTATTTCATTTGTTCGATTAAAATTTTCGACTCTTTATAAGAAACTTAGCGTTTCCTTCAGGGTTTCACTTTGTTGTACTCTGAAATCCTAGTTTCATTTATTTTATTCAGATTTTCGATCCCAATCCTAAATTTCTATAGTATGGGCTTAGATTTTTTTTTTGTATTCAATCGAATCGAATCAATTTAATTTAAAGATTTTTGCAATACAAAGGGCCACAAATTACCATTTAAAATCAATTTTGCTGGCTCCGAACTGAAATTTTATTATTACATAAATTTAAGCATTACTGAATTGAATTTTTCTATCGTTTCGTTTTAAAAAGTGTTGCTTAAAAAACGTCAGAAACCATGCCAATCAGACCTATGATACCAAGATAAAATTAACAATAGAAATTTCTAATTTAGCATCAGTTCGACTGCTAAAATTCTCAGGTCTTCCAAAGTTTGGACGACAGAGAACAGCCAGGGGGAAGAAAATATGTCGGAACAGGGTTAGTTTAAATTTTTGCATATGATATGAGAAAATGTTAGGAAATTTATACTTTCACCGGCAAAAAATTAGCCAGCCCAGACCCAATGTTGTGCTAGTTTCCCTATCTGATAATATTCAACAGCATTTTTGGGTACATTACAAAGAGAGAGAGAGAGAGAGAGATTTTCAATTTAGCATCAACTCGGCTGATACATCTCCCAGGTATTCCACTTGAACGACAAAGAACAGCTAGGTGAAGAGAAGATTAGAAAAAAGGGAAGAAGGGGGAGGGGAGTTAAAGAGCCTCTCAAAATTAAAGTTTCCGCTTATATTATAAAACAAACCCTTTCATAATTGGTTTTATTATCAAAAAAATATGGATTGAACCTCTTCAGATCTACCCTCTGCTCGTGCCTCCTGATTTTTGAAATGATATTGAAATTCTTCTTTGGTATTTTATGCAAACTTTTAATAATAGAAGATATAGTATTTTTATTACTGAAACTACGTTTGAAACTAGTGATCGTAACGAGTTAAATATGTAAATTCTTTCTTCAGCTCTTCAGTGGGGATTTGAAGATGAGTTTTTTGTATTCATAATACATTTGCATTGAAAAAGAAATGTTTGATGTTTCTCTGTTCCATTTTCTTCTTCACCTGCGATCACTGATCCAATATAATAATGATCTCATATTTCTATGAGAGACCGTAACGAGGTTTTTCTTTCTGCAGCCTTTTTCGATTTAATATACTTATTAATGTTCTGATTCTTCTCTGAGAAGTCATATACCGGATTATTTTTCTTATACTGTAGTTATCTGATGATTCTCTCTGAAATCTAAAGTAGGTTTCTCATCTACATTCGAGTTTCGATCAAATGCTTCTCTGGGTTATTTTATGTAGGTTTCTCTTTTAGCTGCTATCAGCGATCTAAGTTAATAATGGGCCGATGCTTGCCTGGGATCTTCAATTTATTTATTTATATTTGGTATAAATGATCTTATGTTTCATTGTTAAGTCATATGCAGGTCTACATCTATGATTTTTGATGAAAGAATTTTTTCTCCAAATAATTATATTAGATCCTTATTGACCATTGACAGGCTTAATAATGAAATGATCTAGTGATTAGTCTGATATATTTGTTGCGAAGACTATTAATAAGAATATTTTACAAAATAGCATTACGATTTCTAACTCCTTATGAAAAATGAACTAGAAAAATAATTTATGGTAAAGAAAAGTCCCAGGTAAATTAACTTAAAATCCATAAAAACTTGTGGTTTTTATGGCTGTATTATAAATTAGAAAAAGCTTCTGTTTTGATGACTTTCATTTACTACAACAATGATTTTATAATAAAATAGTAAGATTACAATTAAATTTTTTTGAATAGAAGAGAATTTAAGTTGATTTGTGGTTTTTGAGAATAATTTAAAACTCATAACTGCCAAGTAATAATGTTAATAAAACTAATGACTTTCAGTTTTTTTTTTTTTAAGTTGACCAGTTAGAATAAATGAATATAAAGTTAAACAAAATATTAAGTGACTCTTTGTGCTACTTACAGGAAATAGAATTTATGCTAAGGGTTGGGACTTGTTTTAAAATTAAATAGTAAATGAATAGTTTTCATTTAGGAGCTTGAACTTTGAACATTTAAACCAATATTTCAGCTATCATTTTATAAAAAAAAACACACACACACACACATACAAAAAACATATATTGAATCATTCTATGAATTTAATTAGAAAAAACAGGATTTACCACTTTTTTTTCTACAATCAAAATTATCGCAATTTCCAATGACAGGCATTTTTCGGTTTTAAGAAAAAATATATATTCAATTAGATTTAAATTTGCTACTAATTTATTCTTGATCTAAATTTTTTTTCTGTATTTCCTGCTTTTTCTGAATTTTCGTGAGCCAAAATTTCAAGTATGTCAAGTAAAAATTAAAACTAAATTTGAAAAGCATAAGATTTGTATTTATTAATAACAATGCAATAAGTTTAATACAATTTTTTTTTTTACCTTCACGAAGTCGTTGTAATTCCCACAGCACCTAAAATTGTCCATAAATAATTTGATGTTTTATTTTATTTTTTAAATACTAATTACAAAAAATTACCCATAAATTAAAATTGTCGAGACTGATCAAAATAAAACGCAAAACTCAACCAATAAAATTTAATGGTTTTGTTTGTAATAAAGTGTCAATGTCATTACAAAAAAAAAAGAAAAAAAAAATCAACACATTTTTATTTTAATTGAAATAATTTAATTAATTACATTGAATTGTTAAATGAACCAAAAATTTGAACTACATAATTTGCATTAAAACATGCATGAGTGCATGGGTTAAGGTAAATTTTTGTAAAATAAATTAGTTCAATTTTTTATTCATTTTATTCATACGCATTTTTTACATATTTTTGCATTAATTTTATTTATTTTTAATTACTAGAAAAATCAAAAAAAAAAACAAAAAAAATAATAATATGCAAATAAAAAACTATGTAGCTGACCTTTCCTACTACTATGTCTGTTAATATTGAAAAAACTCATAAATTCATATGTAAAAATAAGAAAATATAAACCAAATATTTGTGCCAGCACAAAAAATAAAATCCATTAATCCAAATATCCGACGCTCAAAATTCATTCAAAATTCATTCAAAATTCACACTTTCGTTTAAAAATATAATATTGCGAAAATGGCATAAGGCCGGATTTATTAATTTTTTTTTTTTTTTTTTTAATAAATTTTTTTCATTTTTTCTTTCTTTGCTAAATTTGAGTAGATACGAGTATTCAGTAAAAGATGCCAATGTAAAACTTAAAAATACCTACATATAGTGAAAAAATAACAACTTAACACTAAAATATTTACCAAAGATAAAAAACAACAATTAAAATTTTTCAAAAAACAAAACATTTAAAAATAAAAAAATAAATAAAAATATTGCTTTCATCATTCATATTATTATTTCTTCTATTGTTTTTCGCTTCTTTGCTTTTACTCTTTTTATTTTTCTATATGTAGTCGTAGTGTCCACTGTGTATGTGCATAAGTATGTAATAGTGTTGGATGGTCCATTTCATTTTTTTTTTTTTTTGTTTAATCTGCGTCATTTATCTTTTAGATTGATCTTTAAATTCGTATAATAATAAATTTCTTGTTTCTTTTTTCGTTTTCGATTGATTATCGTTTTGCAGTACAGTAGCTTTAAAAAGTTTGACAACGCTATGTTTTCCTACCATTTAAATATTTAAAAAAAAAAACTTTAGACTTAGAAGTAAGATAAAAACCTTGGGAATCTGCGTATTACAAAATGGTTTCTGTTTGTAATTAATTTAGTTCCTCCAGGCCAAAAGTGCCGAACAACATTAAAAAAGAGTCGATTGTTCTAAAAACTACGTTTCTTTTACCTACAAAAAATTTCGTTTCAAATCAAAAATTTGGATCATTTCGAATTTTTTCTCTAATCTTTCCTGAACAGCTTAAGTTTTTTAACCCATTAAGGACGAGACGGCCGCAACTTCAAAGCTTATTTAAGTGTCTCCATTAACTATGAAAACGAACTTAAAAAAATTTGAGTCATATTATATTTTATGCAAAATTTTATGAACTTTCGAAATCTAAAATAAAAAAAAAAAATTTTAATTTATCAAAACACATGATTTTTCGATTACACATTTTTTTTCTTAAATTATTTTCGGAATGAAATCATCAAGAAATACCTCTATTTGATAAAATTCCGGCTTTCATGCATCCTCAACTTCAAAATGTGTCACTTGGTGTTTCAAAATTTAGCGTGTAAATATGCAAAATGGCGTCTTGAACGTGAAAAGTAGCTTTAAAACTTTCAAGAATTTTTTACATAAGACGAGTGAACTTTAGAAAACAATTTTATGTAACAAAAACTTTTTAAAATTCATCAAAAAATACGTTCTAATTTTTTTTAGAATTTTCGAACGGATTTTTTCATTTTTAAAAATTATGAAATTTTAAAAATATCAAAAGTTTTTCAAAAAATTCTAAAAAAATTATAGCATATTTTATGATTCATTTTAAGAGGTTTTTTTGTCTATATATATAATTTCCAAATAAAAGTGGTTGTAATTTGACACATTGCTTTGCAGGTGTTTTCATTTGTTTTTGCTTTTATTTGGAAAAAATCTTTTTTATAGGAAAAATTATTGCTTCGAATCAAAAGTGTCAATCAAAACTAAAGGCAGAAAAAACAGATCCAGATGTGTAATTTTGGTCTAAGTATTGATCTGATTTTTGGTCTGAATTTCAAACCGCCATTTGATCTAAATTTAGTTAAAGTTTTTGTCTAAATTGAGGTCTGATTTGTTGTCTGTGGTTTGATCTAACTTTTGGGCCAAGTTTTGCTTTGATATCGGACATAGTTTTGGTTTAAGTTTAGTCTATATTTTTGTTTGACTTTTGGCCTATATTGTGGCCTGAATTTCGGTTTAACTTCTGGGTTAGGTTAGGTTTGGTTAGGTTAGGTTGAAGTGGCTGTCGAGGGACACACTTAAGCCTGAACGGCCCATTAACTTGTAGGTTAAGTTTTGTTCTCAATTTCGGTCGAAGTTTTTATATATGAAGGCCGTATGCCATCAGGAACATAAACTGTTTAAAGCTGTCTCTATTTCGTGCCAGATGTCGAAGTTAGTTGAAGATTCTTTCAGTTTCATTTTTGGTCTGCCTCTGCATCCTTGAGGATTCCATTTAAATGACATGGTACGGTTTTCTCAAAGTGTGACGGTTTTCTCAAAGTGTGACTTGAACTTTCGTCTGTATGTTGATATCTTCCTATACTGTTCTGTTATTTGTAGCTGCTCTTCATTTGAAATGATTCTTGGTTACCATATTTTTGAGATGTTCTGTAGGCAACGGTTGGTGAAACTCTACAAATTTCGTTTGATATAGATATTAACCAGCCAGATTTAAGAACCATAGCCTGGTCTCAGAACAAATAGTAGGGTTTTCACGCAGGCGTTAGATATGTGTATCTTGGTTTTGAAGGATAGATCGTTTGCTCTCCATATATTACGCGATTGACAAATATTACTCGGGCTTTCATAATTCTGCTGTCGACATCACCGGAGGCACCTCCGTATTTAGCAATGAGACTTCCCAGGTAGCAGAATTCTCAACATTACTAATAGGCATGTTGTTAACCCGCATCCATCGTTTGCATCAAATCGATGCAAATTTCTGATACACATTGATATTTAAATGACAAATATGAATATTTTGATCTGGATTTTTGGCTATCTTTCCAAAATTTCAAAATACGCAAGACAAATAACTCAATAGATCTCGCTAGTTTTACGTTAGTGCTGTGCAAAATTTGTCACACAACCAACGTAATGCATCAAATTGATCAAATTGTAGTTTGTTCTTGTTTGTCATTGATCATATGTTTATATGTTTACAAAAATGCGTGCTTGTTATACATATACATATGTATATTTAGGCGTATGTGTGTATGTATGAATGTGTGACTGAGTTGTGGGATGATAAGAGTGGACGACCTATATTCAGAGCAACGATGTCATTGGAAAAATTTCGGCTCTTGAACTCCTGCATTAGATTTGATGACAAGAATGACCGTGCTGAGCGAGGGGAGAGAGACAAGCTTGCTGCTATTCGCAATGTGTTCGATAAATGGAATCAAAATCTAAAGTCGTTGTGGACGAACAACTAATTCCATATCGCGGCAAATCGCCATTTACACAATATATCCCATCCAAACGTTATAAATATGGCATAAAAGCATGGGTTTTATGTGATGCACGTTAATACTATGCATACAATATGCAAATCTATACTGGGCGAGACAGAAATTTCGCTCCAGAGACAAATTAGGGTCAACGTGTGGTTTTGGAGCTAACACAAGGTTTATGCGATAATTCTTTTATGTCTCATGAATTGGCAAAACAATTGGAAAAGCAGAAAATGACGATTGTTGGCACCATAAGGAAAAATCGCAAAGAAATACCACCAATCCTTTTGGATATGAAAAAAAAAACAAATTTCTATTCAGAATTTGTGTTTGACCATACATTGCATCTTTTAATGGTTTCATATGTGCCGAAGAGAAATAAATACGTTACTTTACTTAGTATATTACATACTAAAAAAGAAATTCGAAATTCCCATCAGAAGAAATCAGAAATAATTCACTACTACAATGAAACAAAAGGTGGTGTGGATGTTTTGAACGAAATAATCGGTACGTATCGCTGTAAACGCAAAGTTAATCGATGGCCAATGGCTTTTTTTCCCAATATGATCGATGTTTCTGCTTTCAATTCTTTTGTCATATTTACTGAACTGAACCCATTATGGAAAGAAAAAGAAAAAAATATCGTCGTCGTCTTTTTATCATTGATGTTGCTGAATCATTGATGGTTCCATATATTGAATCGAGGAAGTGTTTACCGAAGTCGGGCAATGCAAATGCACTTGCAAAGCAGATAAAAGGTATCACAGATGACTCAAATGAACCTTCAAGTAGTCGAAGTTTGGTAAAATTTCCAAAATCAAATCAAAGATCGCGTTGTCATATTTGCACATAAAAAAAAAATCGAAATTCCTACATAAATCGTTGTAAGAAATGTAAAAAATGTGTGTGTCCTGAACACCATTTCATAATATGCGACAAATGCGTATAAAATTTTCATGAATTGTTTTTTGTTTTATTCTAAAATCAACAAATATTATTCATCAAAAAAAATAAAAAATATTTCCAATTAATTATATGATTTTTTACTATTTGCTTCAAATTGATGCACAACGTGCTTTTTGTTTCTAAAAATATCCGATGGATACGGGTTAATGTTGAAGACCATTGACTGTGTGCCCTTAGTCGTTATTAATTTATATTTATTTATATGCAGCCCTTGGTCTCACTTTTACCCTAAATTTTTATCTGACTTTTGGCTTGAATTTGATTTGCTGTTTGGTCTGTGTTTTCGTCTGCTTAAGTCTGATTTTTCCATTAAGTTGAGGTCTGTTTTATTATTTTTAAGTATACTTATATCTCAAATAATATGCAATATTTAATGCTTTCCCATAATTAAAAAAAAAACAATCGCCCGCAATTTTGTTTTTCTCGTTTTGCTCCATACTCCTGGCAGAAAACATACCACGCTTATCTCTTTTCAACATTTAAAAAATATGTATATGGTCTTTACTAACTCACTGTACATCAACATATCTTTCTTTATGAGATGGTTTTAATTTTGAGATTTATTGCAATTTAATTTGTAGTTTTATTATTATTATTTTTTTTAGAAATTACTAAAGCTACTTTTTTTTGTTTAGTTGGTAATTTTTTTGTTTTTATTTTTGTGATTATATTTTCGTAATATTTTCTGAACAAATTTTTTATGAGTCTAATTTGTGTCAAATTTACACACAATTTATATAATAATTTGTTTATATACATTGAAGATATATTTATCTATATATAAGGGTAAACATGTCTAACGTAAAGACTTAGGCCTAAAAGCCCACAATAGTCTGCCTCTCTTGTGCCAATTGCATATACAAAGATACATTAATGGAAAGCTGATGAAAGTTGCACCCACTACAACATTTTTGTATTTATTAATTATGTAAGACAAATGAATAAATATTTATGAAAAGAAATATTTTAATTTATTTTATTTTTTTTTTTTGTTTGTTTTTGTATTAATATTTGCTACTAAAATTTAATAGTTTCAGATTTTTATAAATAGATAATAATTGCAGCAATATTCTTAAACGATATATTAATTTTTGGCAATTAATTATATACAAATAAAATTCCCATTAAGTATCACAAGCGCTCATAAGTTGTTTTGCTTGAGTCTATCGTTTTTTTTTTTGGTTCGTGTGGCATTTAATTAATCAGTCAGTCAGCTATTGATTTGAAAAAAATGAAAAATTAAATATTTGTTATATGTTTGAAAGAACATCCGCCTAATTAGACAATATTTTGTTTCTATTTAATAATAATAAATTAAATGTTAAATTTATTTCCTAATAGCGACATTTGCCGATCAATTTGTTTGGTTTATTAAAAGATACTCCAACATAGGCACACTTACGGTATACTTAAAGAAAAACCATAAAAACGATATAAAATAACTGCATAAATTTATTGTTTAAAATTTGTTTGAATAATTTTAAATTCACACTTCATATATTTAATATACAAAATGAGACACGTAGCAGAAACACAAAAAAATCTAGAAAAAAAATAATTTTGCATTGTTTTACTCTTTTTAATTTTTTTTTTTGTTTAAATTGATTTATTTATATTTAATTGAAGTTGCTTGTGTGGTTATTTTTTAATTTTTAAACTTAAAATTATTGTTCGCAACTTATACTCTGAGCTAGGTTAAAATAGCTACCTGCGGAAGCCAAAAACCATTGTGAACCAATATGATAAAGAAACTAAATCTCCACCCCTTTCTTCTTTTATGAAGCTAATTAAGTATTCAATCTGAGAACATCACCGATGCCTTTATGCTTTTTTATACTCTGAGTTAGCTGCATCGAATAAAAAATGTATATGCTTAAACTTTTTACTTAAAATTTCGGTTTAATTTGAGTTTAGTATTTTAGATATTACATCAAAGACAAAGTTTTTGCATGTGAAATGTAAGCATTCGAGCCTTTAAGTTGCTCATAAATTATTTTAGATTTTATTGTAGCACTACTAAAATTCAATCTCTTTATCAATCTTACGGGACTGAGGCAATCCAAAGCGCTTTTATGTAATTATAATAAGAGTAGATACGCATTCTGCATTGGTCTCAGCAAAAACAGTTTGCGCATATTAGCTGGTATTCTGACTGGGCATTGCGTGCTCAGAGAACACCTTTGCAAGATAGGGGTTGAGCAAAGCTCAATTTGTAGGTTTTGTAATGAGGAAGACGAATCATCAGTACAAGAAGGAAATGTCTGGGCATGCACCAAGTGCCCAGTACAGAACTAGCATCCATAGCTCCGGGCGCAATACTCAAATTCTTGAGGGAGACTGGACTGGATGAGGTACTCTAGGCAGATTAGACTAGATAGAAAGAGGGACGTACAATAGATCTTATAAGTCGCGGTACAACGACAGAAACCTCTATAATACAATACAATACAATAGTAAAATTCATTATTTTTTCAATTCAATTTTCATTTGATTTTTAAGTGCAATTATGAACCCTTTGCTTTATTTTTTTCTTTATGTTATTTTGTGAAAATTTCTGTGTATGTATATTGCTACCAAACTTTCAACTGGCTATTTTGTTATTATACGAGTACATTTTCTTGTATGAATATCATGTAATTATTGATTGCAGCAATTGGAACAGCAGCAACCAACAATAATCACCTAAATATTTTGTGATTCATGATATTAAAACAATTTATCAGCATATGCTGTTGTCGTGATGAAAAGAAAATGTATAACAATTTGAAAATAGGCAATTCTCACACCTCGCCCCTAGCCTCCCTCACTCCTTTGGCTGTGCTATGCATTTCTGTTAGAAAAATAAATTTCAAAGAGTATTGAACGTTTATTGTTATCCAATCAGAGCTAGTTGTGGTAACTACTGTACTTAAGTCTCAAAAAGATCTGCTTGCTCAATGATCAACAATAGTTGAATTAGATTCAGCTTATAATTTCAGCATACATAGAGTAGTCTACTTTTTGGAAATGCTCCACTTTGCTCCTGTTTCATTATTTTTACTACTAGTGGATCCAGAGATTTCTTAAGGAAGGGAGAATCCCCCTATAATTCCGCAATTATAAGTGCTGAAATTTAGAATTTGTCTCGTTCACAGTTCTTCCCTTCTTACAGTACTCCACGCTAATGACAGTAGTTGCTGCTTTGGCTTAACCCATTAAGTACGGGACGGCCGTAATTTCAAAGCTTATTTAAGTGGATCCGTTAACTACGAACTTAAATGTTTCAAATTACAGTCATTTTCAGTTGAAAATTATGGGCTTTAGAAAACAAATGTATAGAACAAAAACTTCTTAAAATAAATCATAAAATATGCTATAATGTTTTCAGAATTTTTTGAAAAAGTTTTGATATTTTTTAAAATTTCATAATTTTTAAAAATTAAAAAAGTCGTTAGAAAATTCTAAAAAAAATAGAACGTATTCTTTGATGAATTTTAAGAAACTTTTGTTCTATAATCTTTTTTCCTAAAGTTCACCCGTTCTATGTAAAAATTCCTTAAAGTTTTGAAGCGACTTTTCGCGTTCAAGGCGCCATTTTGCATATTTACACGCTAAATTTTGAAGCACCAAGTGACACATTTTGAAGTTGAGGATGCATGGAAGCCGGAATTTTATCAAATAGAGGTATTTCTTGATGATTTCATTCCGAAAATAATTTAAGAAAAAAAATTTGTAATCGAAAAATCATGTTTTTTGATGAATAAGTGAGCATTACTTTTTGAATTTTATTTTGACTGAAGATTTCGAAAGTTCATAAAATTTTGCATAAAAACTGATATGGCTCAAATTTTTTTAAGTTCGTTTTCATAATTAAAGAATCCACTTAAAAAAGCTTTGAAATTGCGGCCGTCCCGTCCTTAATGGGTTAACAAAGAAATTGGTTGGGTGTTCTCTGGCTCTCTAATTTGGTATTCTTTTTTCCAGGTTCATCTTGGATCATCCTTGTACTGAACAATCTTAATCTTTTAGCACATGTGTATGTTCAAGAATAAAAAGTCAAGTGTTCCACTCGTACACATTAAGTGCTGCCAACTGTTCACATTTGTAAACGAAAAATAAATCATTTTTATGAAAATGAAATAACCCTTGAAAAAACAATTCACAACATATGTGGCTCTCGTAATTGAGCATGTACATTTCACCTTTAACTTTTAAGCATGTTCACCTATGTTCAGTACATGAGTGATCAAATATGAATACTAATGTTCTAGAACATGCGTATGCGAGGAGAGTTCAACAATGTTCAGTAAACGAGTGGCAAACCACTCATGCTATTGAACATGAACACGTGCAAAGAGATAATGTTCAGTAGATGAGTGAACACTCATATTCTTGAGCAAACAACGCAATGCTTTGCATCGACAAAAGTTTATTTCTCACGAGTGTTGCCTACATAAAAATAAAAGTAAAAAAATGATTTGCAGAGAAACCAAGAATAAGGCTATGAAAATGGAGTTCTAAGAGCTCATTTTTATGGTTATGATTAAGAATGCTCAGTTTATAAGTTCAGAATGTCCAGTACCTGGGTGATCAAATACAAACGCATTATGTACTGAAAATTCGGTACTCGTACATGTTCATGTATGTACATAAGTGAAATATGTTCCAACAGCGTACAGTTTTATGAGAACAAGGTAGCTGACAAAACACTGTACAAGAGCATAAGTGTGACTAGTAAAGCCCGGTTATCTTTCAAGGTTTTCTGGAATTACCACTCAAGCAACAGATTGCCCCAAAACCTGAGGTTATAGATCGTTGTTAAGAGCTTCGTTCGAGCTTCGTTAAGAGATAATCGGATATTTATTTTGACAGTTATTTGCTTTCTGAGAATCAAACCTGAGGGAATTGGAACTCCAGTCCAGCAGTCGTCATTTTTAGTTTGTATAGAGTGAATATAATTTTTACCATTAGATATCGAAGAAAATTTGTTCTTGAAATATTGATTAATTCATATCCACAAAATGATTTCAATATTATTAATACCTCATGCTTTTGAAAATAGGTAGATACAGCTGAAATTTAAAGATTAATCAAGTATTTTAAGCCTTGAGATTTATGTCGTTTTTGACCTGAACGTAATCTGTATTCAGCAGAAAGAATAACCATTAAAAAAGCGCTTATCATTATCTCTTTAAAATACATAACAATTTTAAATACAGACTAAAGAGACATGTAATTAAAAGTTCATACCATAAAACTGGACATTACAACAACTATGCGATTATTGTCAATTACTTTGTGAAATTATTCTGAATGGAAATGTGTGGTGAACCTTGTAAAAGTGCATAAAACCATGCAAGCAGCTAAGTTATAGGCTAAAACCAGTTTACAAAAACGTTTTTATGCAAATTTTTGCACTTTTAAGAACGAGGCCTTAAAACTAGCAACGTTCCAAATCATTTTCAATTATCTATTGACTACGATAAGCTATTGCAAAATGGAATAATATCAATCAAAGTTCAGCGGAATTATTGATTAATATTCAGAAAAGTTGTTCATAAAATATGCACATTTTTTGTTTTGAAATAATAAACTGACTTTTCAGTTTAAATTGGCTTACTGAAGTATTTGCGGGAATCCCAATATTGTAATTAGAAAAATCTATAAAACTTAATGATAAAATAGTTCAAAAAGTTGATAATTTCCTTTTTTTATATTTTAATTAAGATAAATTGATGTTGTGTAAGCGTTCATCAACACAATGCAAGTTGTTAATAGATTCTATTAACAAAAGAATTAATGTAACGAATGCTTTAATTAACCTAACCAGTTCAAGCATTTTATGAAAAAAAAATAATTGATCAAACTCCCCAATGTATTCATGGATTCTGTGAACAAAATAATTGATGTTATTAATGTTTTCATTAATTTAATGAAATCTGTGCATCAATTCGATGAACGTAATAATTGATGTTATACCAATTAAAGCTGTTCGCATAGTTATTTTTAGATTCTATGATCGATAACTCTGTTTGATAAAATTAATGCGTGCATAAACCCAATGAATGCCAATATTTAAATTCAGTAAACAAAAAAAATTATGATAGGTTAATGCTATGAATAAGTTCATAAATCCAATGAATAGCTTAGCTTATAGATTCTAAGTATATCGATGATATAATGATATAACCAATTCAATGAAAATTCTTGAACGATTTTATAAACAGAATTATTGGTGTTATGAATGTGTTAATCAATCCCAGCTGTTCATGGCAGAACAGCTTGGATTGATTCATAGAACAGCAGCAACCAATAATCAATTTATCAACATATGCTGTTGTCGTGATGAAAAGAAAATGTTTAACAATTTGAAAATAGGCAATTCTCACACCTCGCCCCTAGCCGCCCTCACTCCTTTGGCTGTGCTATGCATTTCTGTTAGAAAAATAAATTTCAAAGAGTTTTGAACGTTTATTGTTATCCAATCAAAGCTAGTTGTGGTAACTACTGTATATTAGTACGTATGTCTCAAAAAGATCGAGCTGTTCATAGATTCTATGAAAATAAATCATTATTATAATGAATTCGTTCAATAGAAAACACCAATGAATATCGTTTATAAATGCCATCAAAATATATTCATTGGCGTGCAGTTATAAATGGATTCATTAATTTAATATAACAATTCATCAAACCAATGAACAAATTTGTTGACGAATACTGAAGTTGACACTTTTATATATATATTTTAACTATGGCACATAAAATCCGTGATTTTCTTATTAACAATATTCGTATTACTACTAAATACTAAAAGTACTTAGTACAATATATTAAAGATAATATCCATTGCCAATTGCATAAGCTTTTTTGTGTGTTTCATGCATACTTTAACTTAAATTAATATGAGTATTGTGTGTGAGCATTATTATTTATCATTAAATTGCTGTTGCTGTTGTTGTCTCTGGTGTTTGTTGATGCTTGAGCATCTCTTAAGTTTGACTCTTAACAAGCAACGGTAACAGCAAAAGCAACAACAACAGAAGCAATTTGCTGCCTGTGGCTTGAATTTTTTTCTACGACTACATACTTCTTCGCTGTCTACGTTTCATGTATGCAGGTTGTCGCGGCAGCAGTTACTAAAAGAAAACCAAACAAAAACGTAATGTCATGTTGCTGCAACAACAAGAAATTAAAAGTAAAAAAAAAAAAACAAAAAAAAATTCATACCACTAAAAAACACACAAAAACAAAAACGGAAATGCAGTTGAAAAACCAATGGCGAATCAAAGGTTTGCTTGGCTGTCCGTCTGTTCATATGCACACATACATACATATATGCATACCTGCGACATTGTGCCAACTATTATATATTACCTATACAAATTACAATACTTCGTTGCTTGAGAATTGATTTAGCGTATGTGTATAAGTATTCCAAAACCATTCTCAGGCGACGACTTGCAATTGTGTTTTTAATGCTTTTTTCATTTTTTTTTTTTTTTGGTTTACATTTAGGCATTGACGTTTAGTCATGTTTTTTTTTTGCATTGATTTACTGCATTTCAATTAGATTTGTTTGATTTTTTTTTTGTTGCAGTTATGCATGATTTGACAACTGCATGCATGTTTGGATTGTTTTTGCAAAGGTTAATCTATTGGCTTAAAACTGGTAGATAATTGATTTTTTTTATTTTAAATAAATGTGTTAATTAGTTACAGTTTAAAAGGTAACCTGCTACCTAGCTACTTTAATTAAATAAACACTCGAAGTTACACACAAGAGTTTGTTACATACTTATGAAATAAAGTAGGTACTTAGAATATGTCCGAATTTAATACCAAGTAGTTTTTACATAATAGCTACCTACTTGTATCTCCAAGTGTCAAACAAAAGACTTGTGAAACAAACTCATTCTTTAGTATTCATTCATAGATGTTTTTACTTTCAATTGAACTATGGTTCTTGAGTATTATTATTATAAACGTAACATGGGGAGCCCAAAGTAGCTTTCACGGTGACCCGAACATATCTGTTGGCCAGCCTTCAATTTAGGACAAAAGACCTTCAACTGACCCAATGAAGGACAGTAAATCTTTTATAGAAGAGAAATGGCTTTCCGAAAATTCTCCTTCTGAGCCAAGTTAGAGCCGGACATTAGCACAGAATGTGAGTTGTCATCTCACCATCTTGAAAAAATAGAAAATAAAATGATAGAAAATATCTCACTAGGGAGACATATCTTATTAGGTGATATCTGAGCACATAATGTCTAGACATATGATGGCAACTTTTATATGATGTATGGCCAAAGTATATTATATTATTTCTTTAGTTCTGAGATATCTCTAACTTTACAAGAAGTGTTCTGTAGACTTCCCAGTTTTCCTTCTGGAATGTTGGCTTACATATTTCCAGAAATGGTTCAAAACACTTCCGAATGAATTTCAAATTCTATTCGTATATGATGGTAGGGTATTTTTAAAGATCTTTTTAAATCTATAGATTTGATTTTCTTAAAATGATGGAAAGAGAGAAAAAGAGAAAGATTGAATATACTGGAATTCTTTCAGATATGCTACCGAAATGCAGCTATTAACTCTGAGCTACTTTTGCAGTAGTGGGTCCAGGCGAGAGAGGCGGTGATATAAAGGTTATAGTTTTCCAGAACATTTGAAACGCTGAATACAAGATTTTGAAAATTTTGTGCAATATGCAGACATAAACAAAATCAGTAGTTTGGCAGCAAAGGGCTTTGGAACGGTGTCCGAGGTCCTTAAGTTGATTTCCGGCAAGGGCATTATCTCTTACCTATCTTCCTTTTTTAATCACCACAAGGTCATAAGATTATCCCCTATGTGTTCTTAGGGCTTACAAAATATACATTCTACAATAGTTTTAAATTTTTTAGGGTCCACCCCCCGCCCCCCCCCTCCCCCCCTTCAAGGACCACACTCAAGATTTGATACTTCTAAATTTCCTTCTATTTTCGGTCAGTTAAGTGAATTTATTTCTAAAATAAACCAAAAATTATTTCAGGAAAGGTAGAGTGAGTCCCTTAGGCCTTTTCACTCCTGGTTTTAGTACTAATTATTACATATAATGTTTGCTTTAAATTCAGAATTTGGATCAGAGGGGTTTACGTCTTTTCGTCCCTTCAAGAAGTATAAATCATAACACCTATGATTTATATTTAAATGGAATTAGGACATTTTATTGAATTCAAACCTGCCCTTACCATCTTCTTCCCCCCTTGGATCCGCCACTGCTTATGCATATATGAATATAATTTTTAATATGTTTTTTATATTCGTTTTACAAAAAATTTTTAAAATTCCTTAACCACTTTTTTGGTATTTTTTTTTTATTTTTATTTTATTTTTATTTTAATTATTACCAAATGATTTTATCACAACATTTAACAATATATCGCTAGCTTTAGTTTTTAGTTCAGTTGTTTTGGCTTTTGTTTTTGTTTATGTTATGTTTTGTTATTTATTTTTATTTTTTTTATGTGTCAAAGTGTCAAATCGTGAACTCCGAACGTGATGCCATGACATCGTGGGTAATATTTAGATATGAAGCTAATGCAGCTAGTATTTATTTTGGTTGTGTTGTTGTTGCTATGGTATTTGTTGTTGTATCTGCTGCTGCGACATTACAACCAGCGAACTGCGAAATTAAAACACATTCGCTTGGAATGGCTCGTTGACCTAGTTCAACTTTTGTATTTTGCCGGCTTATACTATATTTTCAAGTTAGTCAGTCCGTCAGTCTGCATATTTGTTCGTTTGGCTTTCAGGCAGGCAGTTAGGTAGTCAGCCAGCCAGGTTTTTGTGTTTTGTTGCCTCTTTTTTGATTTTGTTTTTTTTTTTAATTTTCCTTAGCTTTTTGCTCACTCACTCACTCACTTATTTACCGACACTGGCCAGAGCTCATTGGCTCACTTACACTCTCTTTTATATATTCGCTCGTTCAAAAATCAAAACAATATTAGTCAGTCAGCAACAACAACACAATAACTATTCAAACAACATTTATAGAAAAATCAATGCGATGTGAATGCTTAAAAAATAAATTTCAAAAAAAAAAAAATATGTAAAGCTCTTTTGTGAAGTGCGCCTGCCACAGGCGCAGTCGAACAGTCAATGCTGTGTAATGAATACATAGATGCATACAACTTCATGGTATTAATGGCCAATAGCTAACAATAAAAACATTAAAAACCTAAAAAAAAAACCTAACAAAAACTTAAAGCAACAACAAGAAGTAAACACTTGAAAACTATAATTGAAACAAATGAAATTGAAAGTTTGGTGCTGTCTGTCTCTTTTAGTGTTTAGCTGTCTATCTGCCCATCTCAATGTCTGTCTATTCATCAATATTTTTTTTTTTTATATATGTAAGTGTATCTGCGTTGCGTCCCACTGTTAGTTTGTCTATTAAGCTGCTTGCTTTTATAGCACAGCTTGAAAATAAAAACAAGTTGTATTTATTTGATTTATTTTGTGTTATTTTCTGTTTCCATTGCCTCTGCTGCCACTATAGAGAGGAAGGAACCTGCATTTTTGTTGTTGTTTTTCTTCTAGTAACCGGCATATATTGCATTTGAGAGTATTACATTATGTTTTTATCTAGCACTTAAGCTTCTAGCCACTCAATTGCATGTAGCATATAGCAAAAACAAAAGCTTTTTTCTTTGCATTTATTTAATATATTGTTGTTGTGGTAATTTTTATAATACATGTATACATTTTTAAGTAAATTGATTTTGCGGCTTAACACTCAATGTTTCTATTTCCATTTTTTGTTTTTTTTTTGTTTTTTTTTATTTCTGTATATTCGGGTTCAATTTCAATTTCAGGCTGCATTGCTTGCAATAAACAGCGTTGAATCAACTGCTGCAGCAATTGCTGACGTCGCAGCTGTTTAGTTGTTGCATTGCACGATATTTTGTTGTTATTGTTTTTTTCTGTTTTGCTGTTGTTATTGTTTTTTTTTTATGTGTTGTTATTCCATATTCACGTTTTTTAAACGAAGAAGGTCAGGCGAGCAGTTGTGCAGTAGTAACAGTTGGAACAGCAGCGTAGAGTTGCTGTTATTGATGTTAGTGATGGTGGTGGTGGTGGTAAATCAAGCTGTTGTTGTTGTTGCTATTGCTGCTGCAGTACCAGATATGACCACACACTACAAAATCAATTGCATCATATCAATGTAAATATCAATGAGAATGTATTTGTATGAATGTGATTTTTTGAGTTTTTTTTTATTTTTTGTAAGTATTATTGATTTTTTGAATGCACTGTGCAAAATTTTTAAGGTGGAAGTAGGGAAATATTAATGAAATGTAGGTAAAAATTAAAAAAAAAAAACATATTTTTAAAAATTTTCAGAAATCTTTTGTTTGAAGAGATATTAGTGAATGGATTCAGGAATTTATTTTTTCACAGACGTACATTTTTAATGAAATAAAAATTTTCATTAAGAAAGTTTCAAGAATAGTTGAGAGAAAGGGGGAGAAAGAGTATTCCCAAACTGCTTTCCTTTCAACCGCTTGCGATTTGATTGCATTTTGTGATTTTAAGGTTAAATTCTTTTTGATTAAAAACTTTATTTGTTTGCATATTCATCTCAAGTCTGTTTCTTTCTGTGTCTTTCGTTTTGCCAAGTTCGTTTTCTCAGCCTTTCACTTAAATAAGGTTTGCATATTTAATAATGAATTCTTTTGTGGAAATAGATTGCAATACAGTACTCCCCCGTTAATTGATCCCGACTTAATTGCGCTTCCCGTTTAACGCGCTAGAAATTTTACGTTTCTAGTTCCAAATGCACTCAAATTTCTCAGTTAATTCCCCGGTTAATTTAACCAAATATTTATTTATTTAAATTTTCATCCACTCAATTAAGGAGGCATTACTGTACTTAAAACTTTTTAAAATTATTGAAAAATTTTAATTTATCGAAAGTTCGTTTCTTGAATCTTTTGTTCCTAAGTATTTGGCTCTGCCTAAATTTAATATTCAAACAAAACATGTAAATTGCTTAAGCTCCTTACTTGGAAGAAGAAGAGCGGTTGTTTTCTATAGTAATATAGTGAAACTTCTTTACAATAATTTGTATTTCCGAAATTTTCGCAGTTGATTCGTAGAGCTTAAGGACTAAAGAGACATCTTTAGTACTCGAATAATTTAGCTAGAGAAGATTCAAACTTAATCCTAGAGATAAAGGAGGAGAAAAAGACGAAAAAATCTCTTGTTATCATGTCTAAATATTTGGCACGAAGTTGTGAACGACATGCACTTTTGAAAATTTTCAGTTGATTCGTAGAGCTCAAGGGCTGAAAGGTTGTTAAACACCCAAGATGGCCCCACTCCCTCCGTTGCAGGCGACCCTAAGCTTGAAATTTTGAAAAACTAACCCGAGAGAGGTGAGTGGAATGATTCTCAAAAGGGGAAAAAAATCTCTTGTATTATCGAAATTTTTGTATTGGTTCGTCTAACTCAGAGAGAGGAAAAGGGGAAGAAAGATTTGTTTATCTTAAACTGTTTTATTTTGACTGTTGGTGCATACATATTTAGTTTAAAGTACACAAAACTATTCCTAAGGAAATGAAAACAAGTTTTTTTTAACAAAATTCTAATTTCAAGATTTTTCTATTGTCTCCTAGAACATAAGAGAAATTGTGTGAAGCATTCTATTTTGAAAACATTATTGAAAAGAATTTCTAAAACCTTGGATTTTCTAGTGTATGAAGCTAATACTGCATTTTAAACTCTGGCTCTTAAAGTTAGTTAAGTTTCTACATGCCAAGTTGCATAATAAATTTAAGCTCATATACTTATACATATCAAGTTTGTGCCTTAAGTCTTTTGTGTTAATTTACTGAATATATTTTTAAATTTTCTTTAAAGTAATTGAATTTATTATTATTTTTTCACAACTTCCTCTCTACGGTGTGTTATAAAAGTTCTAAAAAATTATAAATTTTATTTTTTTTTGTTTTTTGTTTTTTTTTTTGTTCATACCCCAAACATGCTGCCGTCGCTGCTTATGGAAGCCAATTAAAATGCAATGCATTACTGCTACAGCAACTACAAAAAAAAAAAAAAATAATCACTTAAACATTTCATTGGCGATTTCGTTTTCATTTTAGGCATTTGTGTTTGTAATTCTTTATGTATGTGTGCGTGTTGGTTACATACATGCATACATATATGTGCGGATTTATATGACAAACAAAGTTGGAAGTGCAACTTTTGTATTAGTATATTTTGTTTTGATTTTTTATTCCACGTATTTTGCGCATTTATGGCTTAGAATATCTATGCATTTTGCTTTTAGTTTTAAATTTTCTTACGTGCTTTTTTGTTATTGTGCATGGCGTTGAAAGCGTATTGAAGTTTAGTTTTTTGTGCAATTTTCCAATTCTCGCAAAACGACAATTTTTTTATGTATGTTTTTATTTTTTAAATGTATTTAATTTTCTAAGAAAAATTTAAACGAGCTAATGTATGCAACTCATTTTATGTTTGCAGAAATATATTTTTATATATATATATTCACATATGTATATGCATTCATTTTCAAAATACGTAGGCGTTTATTATTAATTATTGTTAATAAATTCTGTATTTCGGTCATAGAAAGTAAATATTTCATTCAACTTAAGGCAGAATTACTCATAATTTTCTCTAAATTCTTCTAAAAAAAAAATCTGAGAAATATAATTTTTCACCAATTACTTAAGTTAAGCTTTCCATTTTACAGAATTATTCGTATAGCTACCACTTCCGCTAAGCAGTTTATTGTTTCAATTCAATAATCTAAACAAAAGTTAAATAAATTATTTAAGCTTATCACGTTTATGTTTAAATTCAATGTATCTATCCATCATTGTATTTTACATAAAGGTGTTAATATTTGTTTTACAAAAACAAAACTTACTGTTTGCACGCTACTGTTACCCTTTTTTTTATTTGATATCACGCGCGCATCAATTTCACAGTCATCAACCTGCAATGCTTTTTTTTTATTTATTTACCTTTTTTTTATATTTTATGATTTTTTATTTGTCAACTCCAAATTGGTAATTGTCAGTCATTTTATTGTTAAAATATGCACATCAATACGTCAGTCAGGCATGCCAATTGTTTACTTTGGTTTTTTTTTTCTTTGTCGTTTATCAATGTGTAAACCTTTTTAGGTGTCATGTTTTTGTATTGTCAGAATGACTCAACATCAACTCAAAAGTTCACATATGCTTCCGATGGAATTGACTTGTCGGCGAGTAATTGCTAATTGTTTTGCGAATAAAGTGCGAGTTTCGAATTTGACGATAAACAAATATATAAAACTAAATTTAAAATAAAAACAAAAACTAAAAAAAATATTCAAAAATCATTTACTCTCTACTGATCTTAAGGGGATGAAAATAGGACTTCTTTCCCCCCGGACCATTATGTTTTTTGATTTTTTCGTATCAAATTTCTTATTAGCTATCAGTACGGAAACTTTTTCCTAGCTTTTACATACCACATGCTACTTTAAAGTTATAAAATTTACTGCTAAAATATCTTTAATAGTGACGAAATTCTAAAATTCTTTAAACTTTGATTACTTCATTTAAAATTTGTGTGTGACAATGAAAGACTATTAAAAATCGAACCAATCATTGGCCCTCTACAGCAGAGACGGAAAATAACTGTTACGAAATTTTTTGTGATGGAAAACGTTGCTTAAAATTAAAAAAATTTTTATAAAAATTGGTTCATAATAATTATGAGCAAGAACAATTTTATTTATTATCGATAACTATTATTTCATAAGAAATATTTCTTACGTTAATAAATAAGTAACTTTTAATTTGTAAGAAATATTTTTTACGCTACTTTTTTTACGTCATAACTTTTTTGAGTGAAAAATATTCAATGTTGTCAATGAAAATGATATGGAGCACTTTTGGTTTGTGGCCCAATCAACTTTTTGAAGCCATTGTTTTCCGGTCTTTTGATATCAAAGAATGTTGATTTTGAGTTATCTCCGCGTTCGCCAGATTTTACACCACCGAACTTATGAAGTGAAACTTCTTTGCTCTTGTCCCTAGAGTAAAACCAACCGGATGTAACGTCGCGCGTAAGTTTGCAATGCGACATAATTTTGTCGAGCAATGTGCATGAGGGACTAAATATCAATATTCCGTAACTGAATTCACGAGCAAACTATATAATAAACGATTCCTAAATAGTTTTAATTCAATATAACATATTAATTACACACACACACACACGCCTATGGCAGAAAGAACAATGTGCAGCGTCGCCATCTTAAAATTTATGACAGTTATACATTTCACATACAGATGGCGCAAATGTCCAAGGAATTACATGAAGATGTCGCACACAAAAGGAGTTCGTCTACAATTGTCATCGAAATTACCGGTACAGAGTTGCAATTTTTGTTCTAGCATTAATACCAAAAAAAAGGCAGAAGTGAAACTTCTTGTGAACTAAACGAAATACAAGCAAATGAAATTAAAAAATACAAGCCAATGAAGTAAAAAATTTAGCGATTGAAAAATTTCATTTGCTTGTGTTTCGTTTAGTTCATAAGAAGTTCCACTTCTGCCTTGTGTTCGTTAATACACAATTTAAATTTTTCCTCCGGGGCTACTTTAAGTCACAGGTGCTTATGTAAGCATAAACTTAAGGCGAACTTAAGGCCAACATCCGCCAGGAAATAGCCAGCATATCGACGAAACATTGGCCAAAACGATGGAAAATGTGAAAAAAGAGCACATTTGGCCGTCAAAGACAAATAAATGATAATCCAAATGAACACCAAACAAATTTTTTTTTAGAAACAAATGCTTGCACTTTAAATGGCCTTAATAAATATTTGTTTATTCTTTATTGTAATAACTTTTTTTATACAAGGAGAAAGCATCGAAAGCCACTGGTGGTGTGAAACTTCAACACACTAAATCACCTCGATGCCAAAACGCTGTAACCCTCCTGGGGCACCTACTAGTACTACGTCAGGAGGTTGCTGTGAGCACTAACGCTCAAGCGTCAGTCAATTGTCATTCTGTCAAAATGCCTGCCTCTTTCTGACCCTTTATTTATCATTTCCTCACCGGCAACGTAAAAAATGTTGCTTATAAAATAAAAATTACTGGCAACGTAAAAAATAATTTTTATTTGTAATACTTATCAAGCAACGGAAACAATATTTCTTATAAAATAAAAGTTACCGGCAATGTAAATAATAATTCTCTTTCGTAATACTTATCAATCAACGTAAAAAATATTTCTTAGTAAATAATAATCATGGTCAATGAAAAATATTTATGTTATATTGTAAATAAAAACTTATAACTGTTACGTCCCTGCTCTACAGACGTAAAGCGGGTGAAAATAGGACTCCTCTCCCTCCTCTCACATATGATTTTTTAGTTTCCCTCTAGCCCCTTTCGTATTGACCATCGCACACTTTTCATAATTTCTTCCCTAGCGCTGAATTTCTCAAACAAATGAAATACTAAAGTCTCTTCAATTTTGAGCTCATATAATCAACCATCATTTACAAATTTTCAGTGAAATAAAGCATCTGTCCTATGTGTTAATCCGAAAACCTACCGATAAAGTGCATTTTCTATATAAAGAAAATACTAAAGTGTCGGTAGCTTTGATTTGACCTATTTCTAAGATTTTTCCAGCAATCGACAAATTTATTTGTGGGCAAACGTTAGTAGTTATATGAAAGGCCAAAAATCGCCACTAGGTGGTACCTTTCTTACAAAAAAAAAAAACACTCAAATGCGAATAGCTTTGATTTATGTTGACTGATTTCTAAGATTTTTCAAATAGTGGAAATATTTTTTAACTGCAAAAGTTACTTGATATATAAAATTGTCCAAGTTCACCTTCCTTTTGGTGTAATTTCACCGGTTTCCAAAATTTTCCAAACAATCAAAAAATATATTAGCTGTGCACTTCAATACAAGATAAATGCTCAAAAATAGCAGTAACTTTATTTTAACTTAACCAATTTCTATGATTTTTCAATCAATAGAAACTATTTGCTGCAAAAGTTAACTTGCTAATATGAGAAAATCAATACTCAATGCTAAAGGTCACTCTCCATAAAAAAAATCTTTAAAAATAACGTTAACTTTAATTTAATTTAACTGATTTTATAGATTTTTTAAAGAATGTGTTTCAGAATGCCAAAACTCCCCGCTAGAGGTCAGTTTCCATACCAAAAAACACTCAAGTAACAGTAACTTTGCTTTAATTTGACTGATTATTAAGATTTTTTCAAACTATCGGAAGCTTTATTTCCTGTGAAATTTCCAAGTTATACGATAGTACTAAAACTCACCACTAGAGGGAATTTTTCATACTGTCTAAATATTCAAATGATGCTAGCTTTGGATTATTTTAACCGATTTCAAAGACTCTTTAAGAAATTAAAAAAAATTTATTTGGTGCAAAACAGTCGGCTAGAGGGCGCTTTTCAGACAAAAAATATTACTGAAATAGTAGTAATTTTACTTCAAACTGATCGATTTCGATAAAAATGCAAAATCTATTGGGAGTATGAATATAAAGTCGTATTTTTCGTAATTTGGACATTTATTGTGAAAAGTGACTATAAATTTATTCTTTAAAGTATTGTCCATCGTTAGCCACCACCTTTTCCCATCTTTCTGGTAGCATACGGATTCCGCGTCGAAAGAACTCCTCATCTTTTGAGGCTATCCACGAATCGACCCATTTTTTGAGTTCTTTGAAAGAACGGAAGTGCTGTTCAGCCAGGCCATGTATCATCGATCGGAACAAGTGGTAATCAGAAAGAGCAATGTCTGGAGAATACGGCGGGTGGGGTAGCACTTCCCATTTCAGCGTTTACAAATATGTATTTACTTGCCTTGCAACATGCGGCCGAGCATTGTCGTGCTGAAGAATAACTTCGTCGTGTCTATTCTCATATTCTGGCCTCTTATCCTTTAATGCTCGGCTCAAACGCATCAATTGTAGTCGATAGCGGTCGCCAGTGATCGTTTCATTCGGTTTCAACAGCTCATAATACACGACACCTTTCATATCCCACCAAATACACAGCATGAGCTTGGATCCATGGATGTTCGGCTTTGCCGTTGATGTTGATGCATGTCCGGGCGGTCCCCATGATTTTTTACGCTTTGGGTTATCGTAAAGTATCCACTTTTCACCGCCAGTCACAATAAGATGCAGAAAATCCTTTCTTTTCTGTCGTTCAATCAGCAGTTCACATGTGAAAAATCGTCGTTCGACGTCTCTCGGCTTCAATTCGAACGGCATCCAATTTCCTTGCTTTTGAATCATTCCCAATGCTTTTAATCATTTAGAAATGGTTGATTGATCAGCTCCTCAAAATTCTGCAAGTTCTTGTTGCGTTTGACATTAATCTTCTTCGAGTAATGCCTTCAATTCTTCATCTTCGAACTTTTTCAGGCCGCCTGAACGTTCCCTGTCTTCAACATCAAAATCACCACTTTTGAAACGGGCATACCACACCTGACACATTCTAACGTCTATAGCACAGTCAGGATAAGCTTCAGTGAGTAAACGATGTGCTCAGTTGCGTTTTTCCTTAAATGGAAGAAGCAAATTAAAACTTCCCGCAAATGTTGTTTTGTTGGCACGAAATTCGACATTTTCAGCTACAGTAAAACACTTTTGTAAAATTATGAAAATTATTTGACAGATCAATTCTTATAGTATTTTTGGCGCTCTTCGAGATAGAATAGCTGTCAATGTCAAAAAAATGGCGCGTATGATAGATATGAAGTTAGTCACAATTACGAGTTTATACATTCATACTCCCAATAATTAGAAATTAGCTATATACCAGATAGTAAGTGATTTCTATGATTTTTTCATCAATTAAGATTCTTCTTCATAGCAAGCGGTATTTTCTACCATATGAGTGTTCCAGGGTATGAGTTTAACTACAATTTTATTAATATTGAAAATATTTATGTAAAAACTACATACAAATAAAAATCTAAAATTATCATAACCGCATTGACTAGAGCATAAAACACTTCTTCCTTATTGTCTAAACCAGCAATCTGTCTAACTGAATAACAATAAGAAACAAGACTAGTGATATATTTTGAGCCCTGAATAAAAAAAAAAAATTATTTGTTCAATATATGCCTGAGAATGGATTTGGCATATTGGCATACGAATTTGTACACACATACGCCAAATCAATTCTCAGGCGACGATATGTAAATTTTATTAGTGAAAATATTTGTATTCATTTTTTTTTTTTTTTTTTTTTTTTGAGTTTACAATGAAATTTTTTCTATAATTCCTATAATAAATACCCAATAAAAAAAGAATAGAATATTTTAACGATTTTTATTACTACATAAGTAATTCAAGCTCTCTATCATTGAAAATAATTAAATTCATTTATATTTATGTATGTTTGATTGAATAGACAAGTCTACCAATTAAGTTTTAACATCATATTTACTAAATTAAATCAGTTTGTTGCTTAAGACTTTTGTTTGTGAGGTTTTCATAGTTTGAGACACGCATGCATGCGTAATAAAATTATAGAGATAAGACAAAAAAAATACATACTTCAGTTGATATTATGCGTATGCATACATAATTTAAATATTTATTGTAATTTATACAATCGAAACGAGACCCTCCTTACACATTAATTGTACTAAATTTTTCTATTCGAATATATGAAAAATTATTTACATAATTCGATTCAATTTAAATGTTAAGGGCAAAGGGCTTTAGCTAACCTTGAAAATTTAGGAAAAATAAAAACATAAAAAACTTGTTATGTTAATATGCAACAATTGCAAGTTGACTGGACTGGCCTGGTCTGCTCTGGTGTTTTCATTTCATTATAATTTATGACAGTGACAAATATCTGTCAACTTTTATTATAAATTTTATATATTACCATCAACGTCATCGTGTTGATGATGATGACAATGAATGTCATTGTGTTTAGTTTCCAGTTGAGCTTTTGTCTCAATGTGATCTTAATTTTTTGGCAACCATAATGTGTAGCAATAATATATTGCTACATTTTACGAGTACATAGTCCCAGTAAGTGGCCAATAAAATCAGTCAAAAAAAAAAAAAAAAAAAATGTGGTTAACATAATTTTTATGTATGTTTTATTCATTGTTAATGTCAAAATAATTGGCTAAACAACAAAAACAAAAAAGAAAGAAAAAAAAAACAGTTTACCAATGTATGCTGTAATACAAGTGAAATATAAAATAATGTGTGGTAGCAGAAGCAAGAGCAACAGTGACAATATGTAGCGTGTTGCACGAGAGTTAAAGTAAAAGAAAACCCAATAGCAATGAAAAAGTTGGTAGTACACAAAAAAATTTTATGATACAAAGGAAATACTTACGAAAAATAATACTAAAATTATTTTTATACAAAAAAAAAAAAAAAAGTAAAAAATTAAAGTACAAGTTTGTTTATTTTGTAACAAACATAAATTGACATGTTAATAATTAAACTAGCAAATGTACGCGTCTTTGCCCGCACTAATTTGAATATTTGCATTTAAGAATAAATATTTATCTCTTTTTATTTATATCAATATATTAATACCATTTTTCTTTTTGTATTTGCTTAATTTCAGGACTTATACTATTTAACCTTTGGTTATCCCGAAAAAGAACTAAATACTGATATAGCTTTGATAACTGGAGGTGGCAGTGGATTGGGTAGATTGTTGTCGCAACGCCTTGGCAAAATGGGCACAAAAGTTATCATTTGGGATATTAATAAAGAAGGTAAGAATAAATGCTTATGCAGAGTTAATTTGGTAATAAAAAATAAAAAATAAAAAAGAAAGTTATTAACTTGTGTAAACTAAAAACATTGACTGACTCTCATTAATACTGTGGACGCTATCGAAGCACAGATTGTTATCGAATTTTTAATTGCTATTAAGTTTTTTGTTTATATTTTAGGCCATACTTCCAATATCTATCTGCATTGAATATCAATCTAAATCAAATTGAGGCTCTGGTTTAAATCAAGACTTTAGCTCTCCTTGAGACTTTAGTTCTCATTAAAATCCTTGATACAAATTGGAGTAAAGTTCTAAGGCTTTACCTCATATTGATTCATTTTGAGGTTTCGGTAAAGATCTAGGCTGTGATATAAGCTCGCAGTTTTGACTCGCATTGCAGACCTAACAGATGCTTTACTTCGGATAGAAACTTTGATTTTTATTCACTCCAGCAAGTCATTACGTCTTCGACTTTTACAAAAGCTTTCGTTCACACTGGTGCTAGTTCGTTTTAAATTTTTGGCCCAGTTTGAACTTGGGGCCAGTTAGAAACCCAAACTCAAAGTGGGGCCAAGACTCTGAATTAAATTTTTACTAGCCATGAAGCCTTTTCCCATTATGGAATCATTGCGAACAATGAAGCCCTGACACGCTGTGAAAATATGATTCCTTGAAGTACTGGCTTACAGTGAAACCTTGACTCACTATAGCGCCCATGCTCAATGAATCATTGACTCGCAATGAAGCACTGTGTCACAATGAACCCTTATTTACAATTAAAACTTGACTCAAAATCAAGGCTTGACTCACAATCAAGGCTTGACTCACAATCAAGGCTTGACTCATTAGAAAATCCTGTCTCATTAAAAAACTCTAAATAGGACTGAACTTAACTTGAATTTTCAATGAAGCCCTGACTTACAAAAAAGCTTGTATCACAGTGAACACGTGGCTTATAATGAAACCCTGCATTGTAAGAAAAACCCTGAATTACAATAAAGGCTTAATTTACAGTGAAACCCTGACTTGCAATGAAACCTTTAGGCACAATGAACCTCTAATTCACTCTAAAGACCTGATTCACAGTAAATAATTGACTATGATTGCTGCTTTGGTTCATATTGAATCCTAAATCCAGGCTCAGCTTGAAGCTCAGATCAACAATGAAGTTTTGAGCCATAGTAGAGCCCTGTCTCACAGTGAAACCTTGGCGCGCAGAGATGCTCTGACTCCCAATAAAACCGTGAATCATAACAAATTCCTGGTCATAAAAACTGATTCAACTGACTTACAATGGAGCCCTGATTTACAGTGCAGCCTTAGCTTATAATAGAACTTTAACTCACAATGAAGCTCTGACTCACAATGAAGCCTTTACGCGTAATAAAGCCCTGACTCACAGTGATACGCTGACTCACTGAGAAGACCTGATTAACACTGAAAACTTGGCTCTAATTGTTGTTTTGGGTCATATTGAATCCTCAATCCAGGCTCAGCTTGAAGATCAGACTCACCGTGAAGTCTTGGCCCACAGTCAGCTCTGACTCAGAATGAAATTCTGACCCATTGAAGCTCTTAGTCACAATGAAACCCTTACTCACAATGAAGTTTTAAAAATAAAAATCTGACTTGCAAATCAAATTGAGATTCTAGCTCTAAGTAATAGCTCATCTTGAAGCTCTACTCTGCCTCTATTCAGTTTGCCCCATTCCTGTTTGAAAGGTTTAAAATGTATACTCCTCATCAAGTTTTTTACTTAAGTCTTTCGTTTTTAAGTTTTTTTTTTTTTTTGTATTCAAAAATTTACTTTGTTAACTTAAAAAAAACATTTTTCATTTCCAACATATACATTTCATATTTCTTTTTCTTTCCCCGCAGGCATCAAAGAGACAATCAATATTGTCGAAGAAGAAGGAGGATACTGTAAAGGCTATGTTGTTGACATTTCCAAAAAGGAAGATGTCTATAAAGCAGCAGATGTTTTAAGGAATGAAATTGGTGATGTAAGTACAGTAAATATTTAATAATAATAGATATTTTTTTACTCGTACTATGACAAATGTGTGAACTAAACCATGAAATCGCATAGACTGTCAAATTGATGAAGCTGAACCAGCGAAATTGTAAAATGAAATAAGCTTATGTAATTGACTGGAAAAAAATGAAAAGCTTAAACCAAACACACATTCATTTCTACCTCATATAAAACAATTAAATTGCAATGGATGAGTGTGTTCCACAAGAGTTGTCTGAAAATGTGAAGCGATTCATTTCTACATCTATATTTATTTATATTATACGGCACCACTAATTAAATATAAAAAAAAAAATGAATTTACCTGAAAAAAATGGAGATACGTAAAAAAAATGTGGCAAATGCAGAAAAAAAACTTAACTTAGTATTTTGTAAATATTTTTCTTGTTTTTTTTTTTGCTATCGTTTTCAGCATGAAATGTCAAAGTCAAAATAACTGAGTCAGTCTCTAGTGTTGCACGCAAATAAAAAGTGTCGTAATTCAGTATACACATTTAAATATGTATGTATATGTATGTACCTATGTATACTCGAGTGTCTACTTACTTGCTTCTTTATTTAATTCTCGGTATTATCAGTTTTGCACGTATGGTTATTCATTCATTCAAGCAGTCTCTGTTCACCTCCATCTATCCATCCATTTGTCTGTTCATATCAGTTCGCCTGTGTTTATGTCATTATGCCTGTCTGCTTTACCTACCTGCCTTACTCCTCATGCCCTGCATTCCTTTTGCTTGCCTTGCCGGTCTGTCTTTCTGTCTCTGCGCTGTGTATGTATGTATAAATTGTAAACAAAATTCTTTAGCGTGTCAATGTCTGCATGCCAAACTCACACGCCTTTCTTGACCAAAATTCAAGCCATGCTCTGATGTTGTTGTTGTTGCCATTGCCTGCCTGCTATTTGTGGTCACTTTGAAAATCAACCATGCAGAAGAAGAAAAAAAAAGAAGCAACACTTTTCATTGTAACCTTGAAATTGTTGTACATAAGTTTAAGTTTGTTTTTTTTTTGGCACAATTAAAAAACTTGAATTTTAGTTCATTCAAAAATGGAGCAATTTTAAAAGCATTTTAACTCTGAACCTTTGTATATGTTTATGCGCTTTGGTCACACGTTGCTGCAATTAAATTTAATTAAATACAAAAGCAACCTACTCTTATGTGTTTTTTGCAACATCATCAAGATCATAATTTTTGTTGTTGACTACCGAAATACGTTGAGTGCTTTATGAGAAGATAACTAAATAATTATCAATTCTTATTTTCAAGTTTTGAACTTTAACTTTTCAACAGGTTTCACGTTGTTTTTTGTTTTCTTTCATTTTCCCCTCTGTGCTTTTGCTGTGCACCTAGTATCAACCGAACAGCATGACACTGTCAATAATTTGAAGGATTGTCATAATATGTTTTGAAAATCAGCAAGTCCCTTTCAATATGTCCACTTATTCGCTTATTTTCATTATACAATTCATACGCATAGCCAAAAAAAAATGGCTATAGATTATTTTGAGTTTCTGCCTCATTTTGAAATGATGACTCACATTGAAGTCCTAAGTCATATAGCTCAAATTCGATATATTCTACTATACAAATCAGTAGCGCAGCCAAAAAATAACTGTGACTCATTTTGAATTCCTGCCTCATTTTGATGCCCTGATTACATTAAAACTCTAACTAAAACTATATTCATTATAAAATTAGTTTAATTTAAATAACTGGTTCATTTTGAAGACTTGACTCACACTAAAGTTCTGAATCACGTCAGCAAGTCCCTTTCAATATTGATTCACACTAAGACACCTGATTTCGAGTAGGCTTAGATTTTCGTGGTTCGCACTGTGGCATCTTAAGGCTTGTATTTACTTGGTTCACATTAAGACTGTGATTTGCATTCAGGCATTAGCTTGCACTGAGACTTTGAATCACATTGCGGTATTGATTCACACTAAGACTTCTGATTTCGAGTCATCTCAGATTTTCGTGGTTCGCACTGTGGCTTTGATTCACATCGAGATTTTGATTCACATTCATGCATTAGCTTACATTGAAGCTCTGATTCACATTCGGGCATTGATTCACACTATAACTTACATTCACACTAAGACTTCTGATTTCGAGTCATCCAGATTTTCGTGGTTCGCACTGTGGCTTTGATTCACATCGAGATTTTGATTCACATTCATGCATTAGCTTACATTGAAGCTTTGATTCACATTCGGCCATTGATTCACATTCAGACATTGATTCACACTACATATAACTTACATTTTGAGGCATTGGCTTCCTTAAAGCCTTTGGTTCATATTCAGGCTTTGGCGCTATTGGATGCATAGAAGAGCTAAAATCTTCAGCAAAATTTAAATTTCAAGTACATAATTAGTTCCAATAATCATTAAGTCTTGGTTCGCTCCGGATTTAAAAGATTAGAATAAAATGAAGTCCTAAAAGCTTTCACGTTAAATGATATCAATGTATAAAAGAATCTTGGATCTAAATGCGCAACAGATCCTTCAAAAATAATGATCGTTTGCCGACAGCTTTGCCAACTTTAACAGTTAAAAACTGAAGAAGGCCATAGTCTTGAGATCATCCTCAGTTCATTGTACATTGCCCAAATACCAAAAAAAAAGACAATTTGAAAAGGAAGTACAAAGAAGGACAACAGATTTAGGAAGAAGGAAAGAAATTTCTTAGCTACCTCAAAGAACCTAATAAGTTCAGGTTAAGAAAAAATCAGATTGCTCCTGTTTCTTGTGAAAGCTGGACTGGGCATGTTTGGTCGTTGATAACACCCATTTTGGAAAAAGTGCATATAAGGGGCTATTTTATATAAAAAATTATTTCATTTACCTAACACAGTGCTTTGAACTGCAGGCCCCCTTCATCCCCTGGCTGCAAGACTGTTCAAACAAAAAATGAAATTCTTGCATTTTTTTTTTTACTGCATTTGAATTGTTAGTTGCTGTTATTAGAGATTCGTATATTTTTTCTACACTCTTTCAATTACAACATCATCATTTTAGTTAACAAATTAGTTGCGCATTTAACAACTCCGCAAAATCTTGGTTGATGTTACCTGCTTGCTTGCTTGCTAATTTCATTAACAACTGAATACACAAGATGCACAAAACAGAAAAACTTAACTACCAAATGCATATTAATATTTGACACACTTTTATTTGTACTCCGAGCTATAGAGTGCATCTTACCTCAAACCATTGACGGATTTCTATATGTGTGCCTTGGTTAGTTGCTTGAATCTATAGAATCTGTTTCATGTGCCACAGACTAAACTAAATCCAGCATAAGGGAGACTTGAGCTTATTATTATTATTATTTGAAGGAAGGACGACTCGAAAGTCAGGCACTGCGACCTATAAGATCTATTGTACCAAAGCCCCAAGAAAGAAAGAAAGGCAGAGAGAAAGAAAGATAGATAAGAAACATACCCAAGCCGAGAATCGAACTCAGGTCTCCAGAGATAAGAGTCTGGCACTCTTCCACTAGACCACAGTGGCAATGGTAGGACCTACAGTTTAACGCCGATTCCGAACGACGGTGTGGCAATCTTTTATCCGCTTGGTGGTTTTGCCATTACCAACCAAGGTGTGTACTTGTACACATTCTTATAATTCTCATCCACTTCATATCGATAGTGAATATAAGAAGTTTATGAAAATTAACCACCAGACCAAGACGGGAATCGAACCAGCAACCTTCTGGATGAAAGTCTAGTGCACTATCCACTAGACTATAGAGGTCGGCTAGACTTGAGCTTGGTGTATCAAACAATTTGAGTCAGACTAGAAGAGTCACATACTAAGTAAATTTATAAATGTTCCCTATGGTTTCGATAGCTTTTAAGTCTGCTTTTTAGATGGACAGCACTTGCACCTTCAACTTTTTCTGAGCCTTATCAAATTCTCAAGAAGCAACTCTTCCAACATCTATAATCAAATTATCATCGATAGAGTAAAGAAATTTTATTACTAAAATCAAAGAACTAGGAGTAGTGTTTCGCCCTTATCAATGCTTTAGCAATACCTAAATCCCTGAATACGGCACTGTTTTCAGCATTGCATTGAGTTGCAAATTTTAATTACATTTATTTTGTGGCTTCAAATATTTTCAAAAACACAACAACAACAAACTTTGCTCAATCTTGCTAATGCAAGATTTTATATGTATTACTTAGTTTATTCATTTAATTGTAAAATATATATTGCATATTTGAAGGCGTTTTAACGCTCTGATGTTTGAGTTTGTAATTGTTACTGAATTCAGTTAATGTGTTAAGTAAATTTCCTAGTTTTATCGTAGATACAAAATGAAAACTATTCCATTAACGAAGCTTGTATTGCAAATGTCAGTAAAGTTTAATGTTTCAATTGTTTTTTAATTGTAGATTTTTAAATATTGAATAACGAATCGTTTCTGAAGATTAAATGCATATAGATCATATTTTTCACTATAAAGTCCACTGCCATTTATTTTTCCATCATATGATTAAAAAAAAGAAACAAATTAAAATAATAATACTAATAAACACTTGTACAAATAAATGAGTTATTAAAGACACATGTTAGCTTTAAAAACTCCCAGGTTGATGTTGCTAACTTGATTAATTTAAAAATATGCTAGAAGCAATTAAAAAATTTTAAGTGGCAGCCATGACGCAAATATTGTTAATAGTTGTGTGAATTGAGGTGCGTAAAATACAAAAATTCATTACCATAGGTCAAATAAAAGCATTCATAAATAAAATAGTTAAGAATAATTGTGATGAATGAAATAGTAGGAGAGCCTAACTTAAGTAGTGGAGTTTGAATTAAGTATGTAGATTTAATTTGTCTCAAATAGTTTATTCTGAGTCAAGGAGTGGAAAATAGTCTGAGTTAAGCAGTAGGATCTGAGTCTAGTGGTAGAGTGTGATTCAAGTAATGGAATCTGACTCAAGTAATGGATCTTGAGTTCAGTAATGAAGTTTGATTCAAGTAGTAGAGGATCTGATTCAAATATTGAAGTCTGAGTCAAATAGTAGAGTCTGAGGCAAGAATTGGTGTATAAAACATGTAATGTAGTCTGAATCAAGTAGTGGAGTCTGAGTCAAGTAGTAGACTATGACTCAAGTAGTGGAGTTTGAGTCAAGTAGTAGAGTCTGAGTTAAGTAATGGAGTATGAATCATGTAGTGAGGTCGAAATCTAATAGTAAAGTCTAAGTCAAGTAGTGCGGTCTGAATCAAGCAGTGGGGTGAGTCCGAGTCAAGCAGTGGAGTATAAGTCAAGTAGTAAAGTTTGATTTAAATAATGATGTTTAATGTCTAGCAATGGAGTCTAAGTCAAGTAGTGGATTTTTAGTTAAATAAATAGGAGAAATCGAGTTAAGTAGAAGAGACCGAATCAACTATTGGAGTCTAAGTCAAGTAGTGTGGTAAGAATCATGTAGTGAAATCTGGGTCAAGTAATGAAGTCTAAGTCAGGTAGTGAAATCTAAGTGAAGTGGAAGAAGAGACCGAATCAACTATTAGTGTGGTAAGAATCATGTAGTGAAATCTGGGTCAAGTAATGAAGTCTAAGTCAGTTAGTAAAATCATCTAAGTGAAGTGGGAGAGTTTGATTTAAGTTTTGGATACTGAATAAAACAGTTGAATCTGATTTAAATAATAAAGTGAAGTTAAGTAAGAGAGTCTGAGTTAAAAAGTGGACCGAAGTCTTAACCCTCTCAGGAGAATGTGTACTTCCCGTGGTAGGAAAAAATCGAAATGTTGATTTTTGTGTTTAGGAGCTCCCAAATAGTAAATAAAAAAACAATTCACTAATTTTTACCTGTACGTACGAGAGGTATACAAATATGTACAAAAAAACGTTTAGGGAGCTTTATGCTATAAACACAACCAAAGCAGCCGGCCTCTAACCGCTAGCTTCTTGTGAGAGAATAAACACAATAAGAGCGTCAACATCTAGCGTCAAGAATATGTAAAGAAAAACAAAACAAAAGCAGTTGGGTTTGATTATTGTTTTAACAGCTCAGTTTTTTTTTTTATTTACGTTATCAATTATCAAAAAATAATAGGAAAACTTCAATATTCTGTAATTTGAAAAAATTTTTGTATAAATTAAAATTATTTACATCGTTTATTTGTGCAAAAATCATCAAAAGAATGAAGAAACTAAAAGGAAACTCGAAAAAAAACATTCATTTTCGTACTAAAACTTGGCAGCACATGGCTTTTTTTTTTTTAAATATGGCAATGTTTCCCCTCTCACAAGAGAGAAAACATTGTGAAGTTGAGAAAATTTGAATAGAATATAGTGCAGCGTCGTTGAGGCGGCAGCTAGCCTCAGGAATTCGTTCCCATATAATTTCATAAAATTCTGTGTGTTTGTTGTTGAAGCTGAGGCCGGCTGCCTTGGTTATGTTTATACCATTAACCAGTTAAAACTTCACAAAATCACAATTATTAATACAATAAATTTCACATTTATGTATATATTATCATTTATTTATTTTATTTTTGAAAGATTCTATTTGTGTTTGCATTTGAAATAAAACACAAAGCAAAAACTATTGTAATTTTGATATCGAACAACAGTTTTTGACAGAATAAAATTGGTTCTCCGAAGTGACTCCACCCTATTTAATACGCCTTGGCGGCAGCTAGCCTCAGAAATTTATTCCCATACTAATTTATAAAATTCTGTGTGTTTGTTGTTGAAGCTGAGGTCGGCTGCTTTGATTGTGTTTATACCATTAAAATATTCCGACTTACACAAAATGTGTCTCTATCGACAGAGAAAGGTTCTATCTACATTAAAAATTTGTTTTTTACACATCTTTCTATTAATTAGTATTTTTAATAAATTTTTGAAATTGACGACACAAAAAAAAAAACAGAGCCCAAAAAAAACTGAGGTTGCCCCACAAAAGTCACAATAGTTTCGAGGGGAATGATTCAATTGTAACAAAATAAATTTCAAAGGATTTCAAACAACAATGACGTCAATATCAAAATGTTTTGGTTGGCATTTAAATCAAAGTCAGGAAAAATTTTCAAATTCATGTACATGAATCTAAATTAAGTAATTTGATCTGAGCCATGTAGCGGAGTCTAAGTCAAGTAGTAGAATTTGATTCTAGTATTTAAGATAAGTGAAGATAATCGAATTGATTCAAGTAGTGTTGTCTACGACAAACAAAAAATGTAGGCTATATCAAGTAGTAGAGAATAAGTCAACTAACGGAGTCTGATTCAAGTAGCGTTGTCTGAGTCAAGATAGTATGATCTGAATCAAGTAAAACGGTCTGAACCATAGAGTCTAAGACAAGTGATGTAATCTTATTCATGTAATCATATTTAGTAATGCCTTAGTAAAGTTGTATAGTCTGAGTCAAAAAGCTTCAAAGTAACAGTTGTGCGTTTGTCCTATAGAGACTTAAGATCTTTGTACTAAACGTGCGGCTGTGCTTAAGACAAGCATATACACCTACATTCACTGTCTACTGTTACCTACTATTATCGTTTTTATTATTATTTAAAATTATTAAAAACTAAACCCGAAAATTGCCAATGTTAGGTACTTAATTTCTGGTTTTTTTTTGTATTTTTTTGTACTTTATGATCTAAACTCACATCAAACAACACAATTTAATGCAAATTTAATGCGTGCGCAAGTATGTAATATGCACGTGGAGCATGTCAAGGTCTTTTGTGTGAGCGATTAAGCAATATGAAGTATGTAATTTAAAATGAGTTAATCACATACAACACAAATACATTTTCATATATTGCACACATACATATGTAGTTAGATTTTCTTATTTTTTTTTTTTTGGATAATAAATGATTAAGTAAAACGTACATATCTCAGACACATTGAAATTCAACAACATTATCTTCTTTTTTTGTGCATATGTGTGTGTGTGTGTGTGTTGTAGACAGTCGCATTTAATTTCCAAAGTAACAAAAAAATGAAAAAAAAGTTCAAATTTAACTCAGCCATGACTAAAAAGCAAAAAAACCTAAAAAACTAAATAATAATAATAACAAATGCTTATAAAAACATATCATTAAATACAATTTTTCTCCATCCCTGCCCACATTTCTTGCATGTCATTTGTCAATATTGTTGACTTTTGATTTTGAGATGAAAGCTGTTATTAAATCGTAACACCAGCAGCAAAACCAACTAAACCAAAAAATCAGCAACAATATCTCAGACAGATAGTGAGCAATATGACATTAATAATGACTGACATTAAATGAGACAACGGAAATCAAATGTCAACACATACAAAGTAGAAATTCACTCGAATTTATAAAGACGAGAGTGCATAAATTATGCTACATATTTATATGTATATAGACACAGGTAGTCTATAGTTAGTTAGGCCAACTCGAAGGCAACTGGTGGTACCAAGTTCAATTTAGAGTATTGTACTTCGTAGAAGTAAGGAAGCTGTTAAATTTAAGTGTGTGCCAAAATTTTTTAGTTTTAGTTTGCTGCTAACCAAAAAAAAAAGATTTTTATTAAAGTTTTTTTGGTGTTTTAGATATTGAATTTGAAATATGCGAATTTTATAGAAAAAAAAAGGCAAATTGCATGTCATTCATTCATTTAATCATTCATTCATATCGACAATGAAGTAGATATCTAAAGATACTTCAATCCAGTGCTTAAGTTGATTTCATGCTTGAGCTTGCAAATTTTAAACAATTATAATTTTTTTTATTTTCATTTTTGACATTTGAACTTGTCAGTTTTGAAATTTTTCGTTTTTTTTTTTTAGTTTTTATTTTTATATTTGCAATTTCATTTGAAATAATTTGGCATAAACAAACTAGCGTATTAAAAAAAAATTATTACAATGTCATTTATGTTATTTAATACTACATTTGATTTGGTTATAGCTAAGCTAAAAAGTTTGTATGAATGATCAAAGAAATAAATCAAAGGAAAGAAAATACTATAGTTATTAATGCAATGCCCCTGAGGGAGTAGAAGTTCAAGGTAAAAGTTCCAACTGGAATGTTTCTTCTCAAAATACTTTTAAACGTTCCTTAGCATATTGAGATCCTTAAGGGCGATACCGATTTTTAGGGGTTGAAGTGTTTTTTTTTATGGATTCTTACAGTCTTAAGAATGTGCGTTTTAGGTGATTTAGCTTTTAATCGTTCCTTAGCAGATTAAGATCCTTAAAGTAACAGCAGACCATATGCTAAAGAGATGGCCAAATGAGGATCTGAATTAGTAACTTATAAAATTAAAGAAATTGCCCTAAATATTGGTAGTATGAATGTATAAACTCGTAATTGTGACTAACTTCATATCTATCATACGCGCCATTTTTTTGACATTGACAGCTATTCTATCTCGAAGAGCGCCAAAAATACTATAAGAATTCATCTGTCAAATAATTTTCATAATTTTACAAAAGTGTTTTACTATAGCTGAAAATGTCGGATTTCGTGCCAACAAAACAACATTTGCGGGAAGTTTTAATTTGCTTCTTCCATTTAAAGAAAAACGCAACTGAAGCACATCGTTTACTCACTGAAGCTTATCCTGACTGTGCCATAGACGTTAGAATGTGTCAGGTGTGGTATGCCCGTTTCAAAAGTGGTGATTTTGATGTTGAACACAGGGAACGTTCAGGCGGCCCGAAAAAGTTCGAAGATGAAGAATTGAAGGCATTACTAGAAGAAGATTCAGGTTAAACGCAACAAGAACTTGCACAATCTTTAGAAGTTGATCACTCAACCATTTCTAAATGATTAAAAGCATTGGGAATAATTCAAAAGCAAGGAAGTTGGGTGCCGTACGAATTAAAGCCGAGAGACGTCGAACGACGATTTTTCACATGTGAACTGCTGATTGAACGACAGAAAAGAAAGGGGTTTCTGCATCGTATTGTGAGTGGCGATGAAAAGTGGATACGTTACGATAACCCAAAATCATGGGGACCGCCTGCACATGCATCAACATCAACGGCAAAGCCGAACATCCATAGATCCAAGCTCATGCTGTGTATTTGGTGGGAAATGAAAGGTATCGTGTATTATGAGCTGTTGAAACCGAATGAAACGATCACTGGCGACCGCTACCGACTACAATTGATGCGTTTGAGCCGAGCATTAAAGGATAAGAGGCCAGAATATGAGAATTGACACGACGAAGTTATTCTTCAGCACGACAATGCTCGGCCGCATGTTGCAAGGCAAGTAAAAACATACTTGGAAACGCTGAAATGGGAAGTGCTAACCCACCTGCCGTATTCTCCAGACATCGCTCCTTCTGATTACCACTTGTTCCGATCGATGAGACATGGCCTGGCTGAACAGCACTTCCGTTCTTTCGAAGAACTCAAAAAATGGGTCGATTCGTGGATAGCCTCAAAAGATGAGGAGTTCTTTGGACGCGGAATCCGTATGCTACCAGAAAGATGGGAAAAGATTGTGGCTAACGATGGACAAACTTTAAAGAATAAATTTATAATTACTTTTTCACAATAAATGTCCAAATTACGAAAAAAATACGAGTTTATACATTCATACTCCCAATATGGATTCTTATAGTCTTAAGAATGTGCGTTTTAGGTGATTTAGCTTTTAATCGTTCCTTAGCAGGTTAAGATCCTTAAAGTAACAGCAGACCATATGCTAAAGTGATGGTCAAGTGAGGATCTGAATTAGGAACTTAAAAATTTCATCCTACAATCTCATGACATTAAGGAATTGCCCTAAATAAATAATAAAATTTTCTCACAAAGAAAAAAAAACTCTTAAGGGAACTATAAAACATCTTCTTTCCTCGGGGGAATATAAAAACAAATTCTACTACCTTTATCGATCTAACCAAATCCAAGATCTTAAAAAATTAACAAAATAAATTCGCTACCTTACAGCAAAATACCTGAAAATAACTCGATGGAATTCAAATTTTTTCACGCAGAATTTAAATTTTCTGAAGAATATTTCTGCCGGAACTTTATTTCATGCAAAAAAAATTACTTAAATTGTAAAATGATTAAACATTTTGAAATTTATCACTTAGTTCGAAGTAAAAAGGTTTATGTTATGCGGGGGCGGATGCAAGGGGGGAGGGCGGGAATAGAGGGGGACATTTCCCCCCCAAAAGATTTTTCAAACACTTAAAAATTTAATAACTTAAACAGGCAAAAAAGTGAACATAATTTGTTATTGTTGTTTTTAGTTATTACGATTTACTTTCAATTATAAGAATAAGGAATAATCTTGCTCTTTAAACCACTTTCCTTCTCTAGGGGAATGTGCTGAAATAATAATGATACCTAAACCAAATAAACCTAAAAACTCAGTGTCCTCATATATACCTAAAAGTTTGCTGGCAATATTCTCGAAAATGTTCGAAGTAGTGGATTGCTAATAATACAAGAAAATAAGAATATAGCTCCGAATCACCAATCGTCATAACCACGGTACTGTCCTGAGCATTATCATCAATATTGTCACTGACTTTCTGGAACGCAAAAAAGTATTGCTCTGCCATATTTTTGGACCCGTTCGAAAAGTTTGGCATCAAGGGCTGTTATACAAATAAAAAAATTTACTTCCAGCTCCATTTTATTTGGTCTTAAAGTCCAAAGTAAATGATAAAACATCAGCCAAGTGTCAAGTAAAAGCCGGAGTACCACAGGGCAGTGTTCTGGGTCCTGCTCTTTATTCGATTTTTACCTTCGACTTGCCTGAAACTGATGGTGTTACTATAGCTACTTATCCAGACGATATTGCCATTTTAGCGTCAAATTAATCACCTACAGAAGCTGCTAATCGAGTTCAGAAACAGCTCGACGACGTTCAAAAATGTTTACTTCGTAGATAAGTGCTTGACTGGAGTTCCATCTGCCTCAGGTTCGATTCCCAGATGGGATTAAATTCTTAAAAAGTGTCCAAATGGATTGTTCTAATAAAATGGATCATTTCGGTGATTTAGTTCTTAAATACGTAACTCAAGTACCAGTTCAACGGGTCCTATTCTTAGGTAGAGAATTGAATCCATAAAAAAAAAAAATCCAAATTATAGGTTTCGGATCGATATAAAGAAAATATCAGATGGGAAAGAGAAAACTTGAATACAGGGTAGAAATCAGCGACCTTAAATTATTCTTAAAACTCTACTCTATTCTCGAGACCCATTATAAACCAATCTAAAACTGAATAAATGTATCCTATTGTTATATTTTTCACATTCCTTTACCTTGGAAATAGATCACAGAAATTGTGAAATGCTTTGCTACAAGAACAGGTTTTCCCTAAAATGCGAAACGTACCAGTAAGTTTTCTCATAGCCATACCTTTATGCAATTGTTAATCATCGAAATAAAGTTTATGAATAAGCAAAAAAAAAAGAAAAAAAAAAAAAAAAACGATATAGGAACGTGAAAAAAAAAACACTCCAGCCCGCGTTTTTGTTCATATGGAGAATTTTCATTTCCGCCCCGCCCCTCCCTCCTCCCCCCAAAAAAATGTTTTCGGTATCCGCCACCTCTGTGTTATGAACTGCTCTTGTCACGTTTCGTTCCGTACTAAGCCAGATTGTTTTCCAATTTATTTTATGATAAAGACTCCTTAAACGTGGCACACCCATTTTCGTCCCATTTTTCTCGAAACAAACGAGATCGAGTATCGTTTAAAGATCTCTTAAGACCGAATTTTCTCGTTTTAGTATCCATTTGAAAAATATCTTAGAAGCATCTGCAGACGTGTTGTTGTTTCAATAAGGCATAAAAGCATTGCATGGGCCAATACTTATTGTCCTAAGTAAGCCTCGATTTTTGGAAAACAAAATTACAACCTAATCTAAAAACACTGAAAATCTAAGTCTGCACTAAACTTCCACCCGCTGGAATCTCTCGTCTGTATGGGTATTGCTCTAGGAACCGCCATTATATATTGTGGCGAAAGAGGGGAGAGGGGAAATGGAGGGTTCCAAAGAACAACACTGCGCAATCGTTTATGTTTATCTTAAGTCTGTCTTCCTTCTGTCTCATTCATTGAGGGCTTGCTAGAAGTGGTACACTCGTTTTTTTAATTACACTCTTCGTGTCATGTGCGTTTATTTACGTAGCGTGCGTTCATTTAGCTTGAACATAAAGTTAATTGCTGCTGAGCATTTCGTGACCCATTTATCGCTCGTATAACACATGTGCGCGGTAAGGTTGAAAATAGCAGGCGGCTCACCTACGGTATTTATAAGTTCGTGTCTGTTGCTGATGAAGCGCATTAAAAAAATTACTTGACCCATAGGACTGACTACGGCCGATGAATGAAAGCCAACCTACAACTGACTAGGACGAATGGATATAACTTATTAGATTCAATACCAGTCTTGCTGGCTTTTTTTCTCTCCACTGTGCTGCGCCATGTTGCTCTTGTCTGACCCGTTCAGCATTGCATTTTTCGCAAAGGAAGTGCCTACTTAGATAAATCATTAATTTTATCTAGTATCTAAAAACATTTTAGTACTGTATGTGTCCATTCAGCAATTAATTTAACAAATTTACATTTTAAATATTGCATAATTTTATTAAGAACTCAAATATTTTTGCCAAAAATTTCGTAATACCAACACCACAAGGTTGGACAAGTTATGGTCATTAGATACTACTCGTATGTAGATGTAGATATTTCGTAACATTCCATGAATGTTGCGAAATGGTGCTTTTTAACATTTATCTTACAATATAAATTCATTAATTTAAGTGTCAAACCACAATTTATGCAAGCTGAACAACATGCAATACAAAACTACAGCATGCAACTTAAATTCATATATCAACAACCAAACTGTGCAATTGCGAAATTTCTCGCTATGGCATATGATTACAAAAATCTTAACGAGCAAAACTCAAGAACATTTTGCAAAATAAATAACGATTATCAGAATTTGCCAAATAACCAAAGGCCAGAGAAACATGTGTGCAGATCAAGATATAATACTTGCTAAAAAGAAACTGAATTCAATTAACTAATAAAAAAAAATGTTTAACCAAAAATCGTAAGATACAACAAAATTTTTAAATTTATATTCTTTATTTATCGCTTGCAGGTGACACTGTTAATCAATAATGCTGGTGTTGTATCAGGTTTACACTTACTCGATACACCAGATCATCTAATTGAACGCTCATTCAATGTGAATGTAATGGCACATTTTTGGGTAAGTTTCTAAACACGTAGGACAAAACTATTTGCTTGGCATAGACCACACAAACAACTTTTCCATTCTAAATAACTCAATGAAAACTTAAATTTTTGTTCTCACCTCTTCATCTTCTTGTTCTCTATCTAACTATAGACAACCAAAGCCTTTTTACCAAAAATGATTGAACATGATCGCGGTCACATTGCGACAATTGCTTCGCTGGCCGGTCATGTTGGCATTACAAAATTGATTGATTATTGTGCTAGTAAATTTGCAGCGGTAAGTACTTAGTTGAACATTTTATTTATTTATTTATTTTTTTTTTTTTTTATTAACATAAATTTTTATTAATTATATATATGTATATGCTGTTGCAGGTTGGTTTCGATGAAGCGCTACGCTTAGAACTGGACGTCCTTGGACACAGTAATATACAAACCACATGCATCTGTCCATTCTTTATACAAGCTACAGGCATGTTTGACGATGTAAACGCCAGGTGAGTGTGTGCTTTTTTCTCTTTCAATATTTATTTGCCTTTATATATGGAGGAATGTACATAGGTATGCGTGTTAATAGTTGTTGAAACCTACTGCTATTGATATTTTTGCCGAAGGTGTATTTAGTAATGGCGGTAGCTCTTCAGACGCTAGGGGGTATAACATTTTATTACACTTTTGTTGCCACTTACCTGTCACTTATTATTCATTTATTTCTTTTACGAAAGCGTGAAAGAATTTTCAAGAAATTATTCGTCTAGATACATATAATTATATATTTATTATGCAGATTATTAACTTGTTGCAGGAAGAAGGTCTATCCGTTTATGATTCGTATGTTTTTTTTGTAGACCAACAATTTTTTTACATGTCTAGTTTCTAGTTATTGACCTAGATAAATCTTGCTGTACTGTTATATTTTGAAATATTTCAGAAATCCAACTCTGATATGACAAACTCTATCGAATCTACTGGACTAATTGTAGAGCAGCTGTGGAGACTATTGAATTTAATTGGTTAAAATCACTTTGTCTCAAAAGCCCAGAGTACTCCTTCCCTAAGTAGTTTCATTTTCTAGATATAGCTGCGTTTTATTCGCCACTTGCTTCTAGTTATGTATAACTAGCAGCGATAATTGTATGGGAAAATAACAACAAAGCGGCAGAGATAACACGTATAACTATAGCTGTTATGTATACTTAACAAGTTGTTTAACCACATCAAATTCTATTGTGAACTGCTAATAGTGAAACAAGAAGCATGACAGTTTGGAAAAAAAAACAGAAAAGAAAAATATTTGAAATGTTAAAATCATCGTTAAATTTTCTTATAAAAAGTAAAAACTAAAAATAATGCCCGCGATTGACCGCAATGACTGGGATCCATTAAAATGTTTCAGCTCTAGCTGCTGAGCAGTTTCATTGTGAATAACATTATAACGAAGAAAAGACTTAACAACTTGGTCGTTTTATTCGCACATGTCAAACTGACTGGCGAATAAAACACAGCCTATGTATCACATAAGCTCTAATAATTAATTTTTATACTATTATTTTAAAGTGCAACGGTGCAACCGAACTCAGTATGGCATATTAAGGAACTTTGTTGTTAGATGGGGCAAAACCACAAACAGACTATATGTCAGATCAAAAATTAAACTAAAATTAAGATCAAAATTCAGACCGTAAATCAAATCTGAATTCAAATCAAAAATCGGACCATAAATCAGATTTAAATCTAGACTAAAAATCGGACCATAAATCAAATGAAAATCTAGACCAAAAATCGGACCATAAATCATCAAAATTTTAACATAATTTCGGAAGAAATCCTGGCCAAAAATCCGAACTTAAATCATATCAAAATTCACACCAAATTCAGATTAAAATTCAGACCAAAAATCAAACCAAATTAACACAGTAAATCGGACCATAAAATTTAGACCAAAGAAGTCGAAAAAAAATTCTGACCGAAATTAGATAGAAAATCAGATCGGGTCATAATGCAAACTAAATTTAGATTCAAAGTCGAAAGAAATTACGACCAAAACTCAGACCATAAATCAGAAATTCAAAACAAATTCAGAGCAAAAGTCAAACCAAAAATCGGAAAAAATTCCGACTAAAATTTAGATCAAGGATTTGGTCCTGTAGTGTACAAATCATAGACCAAAAATCGGACCATAAATCAGATGAAAATCTAGATCAAAAATCGGACCATAAATCATCAAAATTTTAACATAATTTGGGAAGAAATCGTGGCCAAAAATCCGAACATAAATCATATCAAAATTCAAACCATATTCAGATTAAAATTCAGACCAAAAATCAAACCAAATTAAGACAGTAAATCATTAAAATTTAGACCAAAGAAATCGAAAAAAAATTCTGACTGAAATTAGATAGAAAATCAGATCGGGCTATAATGCAAATTAAATTTAAATTAAAAGTCGAAAGGAATTACGACCAAAACTCAGACCATAAATCAGAAATTCTAAACAAATTCAGAGCAAAAGTCAAACCAAAAATCGGAAAAAATTCCGACTAAAATTTAGATCAAGGATTTGTTCCTGTGGTGTACAAATCATACCAAAATCATAAGAGAAAGTCAAACCAAAATCTACAACGGGATGTGTCTACTCTTAATCTTTTTCTTTTAACAATAACTATGAGCATATTGAAAAAAGTAAATATAATAAAAAAATTAAAGATAAATCATAGTTCTTGTATAAAGATCTCTCAGTTCTACTTTCTTTCAGTTCAGCAGACTTTATGATAGAAATTATAGATTCTTAATAAACTTATAGACTATAAAATATAAATATAATAACCATCAACTCCTCTAACCTCGTTTTCACTTTTGAAACAAAATCCTTTCTCCAAAAAAAAAAAAAAAAACAAATAAATAAAAACAATAACATCTAAAACTTATTTATAGATGGATGCCCACTTTAAATCCGAATGATGTGGCCGATCGTATTATATCAGCGATTAAGAAAAATGAGAAAATTGCCATCATACCAGGATACATAAGATTTTTATTATCACTTAAATGGTAAATATATATAAAAAAAAAAAATGGACTCAAAAGTATATGAACAAATAATTAAACTGCATATTTTTCTTACTTTTATACCAGGGTCTTCCCTTGGGGTTGTGTTGGAGGATTGCTGCGTCGTCTTGTGCCCGATGCTGCACCACATGCTGCAGCAGTACAAAAGAAACCAATGGTACCTGTAACAACGAATATTCCAATCGCAGTTACTGCCGCAGCTGCTACTACAGCGGCTGCTGCTGCTGCTGCAACTATAAAAACCAATATTATCGAAGAAATCTCTAATATTACTGCTAAGCATAATACCACCGATTTATGCGCTGATTTTGGTGAAGCGCTACCCAAGTCCGCATCATTGCTAGTACAACGAACACCGTCGCTGGGTGAACGTGTTCTCTGAGATAGTCTAATACATTTCATATTTAATTTATTTTGTGTTTTTGGTATATTCAATCGCTATAATTCTTAGTAACAGCAGCAGTAGTAGTAAGAGTAGCTACAGCAATAAGGGAAATAGTAGCACCAGCAACAGCAGCACCGGTAATTGAAAGTTAAACAAACAAAAAATACTTATTTACCTTAATTTTTGATGAGTTTTTTCTTCTTTTATTTTTGGTTAGTTTTGTTTTTCTTTTAGAAGTGAAATTAAGTAATTATATAGTTAACTTTATACATACTTACATACGAAGAATTCATTCATCATACAGTGATATTATATTAAGCTAGTATTATTGTTTCTTTTCTTCTTGTTAATTTATAATCAGGGGCGTTAACTTTACTTTAAAAAGGAAAAAAAGAGCGCATATATATTTTTTCTTTAATTTAATAATAAATAATATGTTAATTATTTTTTTTCCCTGGGTGTAAGTCTAGCTCAAGCAACTTTGTTTAAAGTGTCTTTAAATAGTCACTCAATTTATTCAATCATTATAAATATACAAATCTTTTTGTTTTTTTTTTTTTTTTGTTTCTAATGATATATTTGTTAAATGAGAGAAATCAAATGAGAAATCACATTAAGCTTTCGATTGACGAATCACGTTCGTTGGTTTCCATTTCGCTCAATCATTTCAGAGCGCAGAAACGCAATCCATGTGCATAGTTCTTCACTATTTGTATCATAAAGAAAGAGAAAGTCTTTATTTTTTTCATTCAATAATAACTATATATTTATCTCTCTTTTTCACATATAATCTCTCTCTTTAAAATTCGAGCACAATTATTTACAAATTAACTTCAATTATTTTCTATAACTGAAAAAAACAAACAATAATAATAATTGCAATAACTTTAATTTTAAATAAAAAAAATGCATAATATTAAGTAAGTAGTAATTTAGTGGAACTAATTTAGAAAAAAAAACAAAAAAAAACATTTTACTGGTACATTTATATACAGCAAGAAAAAAACTACCATTTTTAAGGTTATGTTTCATAATTATCAAATTGTGAATTCAAAATAAAATAGAACAATAAAATTTGTACTGTAATTTATAAATAAATCTAAAAAATATTCAAAATGTTAAATTGCTTTTTAAATTTCTCACACTCTATATAAGTCATTGTCAGCTCATTCAAGTTAGACTACATTCAAATAAATAATCAACTTGTAGATATATATTTTCAACAGAATTTGATAACGGAACAAAATTTTAGGTCTAGCATATAGAACTACAAGAGGGAGTTGAAGATTTTAGAATAGACGCCTTAAGTGTTATTTATTAAATGGATTAGCTTTATCAATTAAAAAATGGTTTTTTGCATTTTTTCTTTGAAAGGAGCTGCCCATAGAAACTCTGGATTTTTAAAAGCATACCATCGTGAACCTATCAAAAATACTTTCCTTGAGCAGGAGAAATACACACTTTTAGCAAACTTTATGATAGAAATGTTAAATCTGTGTTTTCTCCCTCAACATCTCGAATAGGAGATTCATAATTGTCCGATCCAAATAAAATTGATCCCAACTGTCATCCGTCCCCGTCCTCTTCTGTTCACTATTCGCCATAACCTCCTACGAATTTCTGTAGCCTACATAAAAAATAATCAATCTTTGTTGTTTGCTGGAACAATTCATATTACAAATTCGTAATGGCCCTATTCATATATACTTTTTACTCCACCAGAAACTATTAGACGAGGTAAGGGATTTTCTCGTTTTCCTCTCTTCTCACTTTCTTATCATTTCTGTATTTCAAAAATTAACCAAATGCTTTGCATCAATAAGGTTGATTGCCTATCTGCTTCGAGATATAGAAAATGCTTTTCTTCTAGAAAAAATCAAAAAATAGAGAATTCGGAAAAAAATTGTCAAATATCTTTATTGAAGTAAAAAAAAAAAATTATTTCTTAAATTATAGAAATACTAAATATTAAGTAGCTAAACATTCTATGAAATATTTAATTGAATATCATGGTGCTTTACTTAAATACTATTGAAATGGATTGGTGACACTGCCATTGGTTTGCTCATTCATTTCTTTAGGAACTTCATAATGCGTTATTGGATTCTTAAAAATGGGGCTCTCCATAAAAACCTTGTTTTTTTCACTCTCTTTCTCGAATCGAGCATATTCACGTGAATCCTTAATACTGACATAAAGTCGTATGAGAAAAATTAAAGCTAACCCTAACAAAAACGTTATAAATCCAACCATGCCCACGAGAGCAAGATAATTTGGAGGCAAGCAGTCATTCACTTGTATAAGCAGATAATTTTCCGATTCACCCAAACTTTGATAGGTAAAATAATTATCACATTTCAAGCCTTCATTATTTACAACACGTGCCAAACATCGTACATCGGCATCTGTAAATTAGAAAATTTTCTTTAATTGTTTTGAATTTTGAATTTATCGAAGATGTATCTCACCTATTTCCTCTGTAACGAAAACATATGTGAAACGTTCATTTTGCTCAACGCTCGAACAAATCTCCGTAATATTCTCACATATTCTCATGCCCTGCTTTTGTTCGATCAAACATATAACACATGGCTCATAGAAAGTACATAACTTATTCTCATTCTCTGAGCCGATTTCACAGAATTTCCCATAATAAGGTTCGTCACACTGGCACTTCCCACACTTACAATATCCTCGTTCTGAGCATTTTTCACCCGTTGGCCCAATACAATCATCGGTGGAAACTTTACAATTGCACCGTTCACCTGACCAGCCTGTCTTACATACGCATTGACCACAATGGCATTCAGCTCGTTCCTGATCAGCACAATCCTCACAATTGCGACACTCACAATATTTGCTGGTGTAGCCGGGAAAACAAAAGCATGTACCACATTCACATTCGCCCTGATTCGAGCAAACTGGTCCATATTGTCCGGGTAAATCGAGCGGTTGACTGCATAGTTTTTCGATAGCTTCGTTGGAAGTGGCATTGGAAGGGTCGGTGGGGCAATTGCAGAAAATGCCAGCCCTGTAAAGAAATAAGTAAATCAGTTACCAGTTTATGAGTTAAAAAAAAACTTAAGCAGCTTTGTCAGGAAGTAAAACTGTAGTCTGATTTTCATGACATGACACGATTTTTTTCATCTAAACATTGCGTGAATTCGACTAGTCTGTCTGTCTCTACAGCTTCTGGAGAATTATTCCTCTGAAAAGAGGTTTACTTTTTAGCTGAATTTCGGTCTGATTTTTGGTGTGAATTTGAACTGTTTTTATTTGGGCTGCTTTGACTCTCAATTTTGGTAAAATTTTTGGTCTGAGTTTTGATCTGAATTTAGTCTGAATATTGGCCTGAAAATTGCTCTTAGTTTTGATCTGAATTTAATCTGTATTTAATCTAACTTTTGATTGAATTTTGTCCTAAATTTGACCTGATTTTTTTGTGGACTTTGGTTTGAGTTTCTGGTCTGGGTGAATATAGTACGATTTTTAGTCTGAATATTGATCTGATTCTTGGAATATTGATCTGATTCTGAGTTTTTGTCTAGATTAAGTTGTGAGTTTTTGGTTTTGATCTGAAATTTGATCTGAAAGTTTTTGGTCTGAGTTTCGGACAGATTTTTTATCTGGTATAAATTTTGCTCTGAGTTTTCGTCTGGATTTTGATTTGAACTTGATCAGAGATTTAGTCTGAGTTTGATTTCAGTTTCGGTTCGATTTTTAGTTTGAATTTTGGAGTGAATTGTGACCTAAATTTTGGTCTGAGTCTTGATCTGAATTCGGTCTAAATTTTGGTCCGAATTTTGGTCTGAATTTTTGGTCTGAATTTTGGTGTGAAATTTGATTTGTATTTTGGTCTGAATTTTGACGAAATTTTTGGGCAGGTTTTTGGTCTGATTTTTTGGTGAGAAATTTGGTCTGGTTATTGGTTGGATAATATTCTGTTATCTAGTGATTGAGAAAAATCAGCTTTATCCAAATCGAAACCACTGCTTATGCTTATTACCGTCGATTAAACGAGTATTTAAACGGCCAAAGACATCGACAAAGTGGACAGTAATCTTGTGTATTATGTAGATTTACCAACATGTTCATGAAATCAGTACAAACTCTTTAACACTCACCAGCCCTTATTGCATATGCACATGCCACACTGCAGGTAACCATTACCCGTACATTGAAATAGGCCGTATTCATCAGTCGGATCGGGTTTTTCATTACAGGTACAAGGTTTTTGCACTTCTACTTCGATAACCATATGTTCATTCAAACTGGATTCTTCAATACGTATTGTGTGTTTCTGAAATATACATATGGTATGTATGTGAAGTGAGTAAAATTTCATTTTGATATACCCATACATACATAGACTCCATCGGTTGGATAATCAGTGAGTGTGAGATCAATATAAAAATCGGCTTCCTCGCCCAATTTCAAGTTGTTGCAGTAATTACGTTTCCTCAAAGTGGCAAATTGCCCACCACAGTTGGTTTCATAATCCACTTTTATATATGAGGGACTATTATCGGTGAATTGTGAACGCTTGATGAAGCTCTCATAACTGAAAACATAGAACGTACATATATTATAGGTACAGATATTAAATTTACCACAATTTTACCTCTTCTTAATCAATTCCAATATATTCGATGAATCAGCACTCAAAATTCCTACATTACTAATCTCTTTCATCAGGTTACTCATCTCATGATATGTTTTCACAACACCCTCAGTTACAGCAAAGATAACATTAACCTTACGACGTACTAGCTCACGATAAATCTCTTCTAACGATGGGTAATCATATTCCAATGAACCCAAATATTCGCCAGACTCACTTAAATGACATTGCTTATCATTAGGTCGTATTATACCGGCCAGTAGACCATCACCAGCAAAATGCATGAAACCATCTGTAACTAATATCACCACCTTACGTGCTTCATCCTTCCAACCTATCTCCTCAGGGCATACTAACACCTGCATCAACGCATCAAGACCACCTTCCAGATTATCTAAATTGGCGGTAATTTTACTTTCATTCACTGAACGCACAAACTCGTCAATATCATCACTCAACGCTAAATGATGACGAAAACCATAGGTCGGTTCGCATACCTCGTGTTCGGAAGCGCAAGGATTTTCATTTAAATGTGGCATAATCATAGGCATGGTAGGTTTATCAGCATAACTTCCAAAGCCCAAACGATAATTATCGGTTAAAGTATATAAAGTTTTGGTGAGATTGGCGCCCAGTTTCGTAAGAGTCTCTTTATCATCACGCATTGTCCAGGTAAGATCCATAAGCATATAAAGATCTAGCGGGTTATTACGTGCTGGACGATAGGTTAATTTAATGCGTTCCGGATGGGCTAAGAAAATAAAATAAGAAGAGAAAGAATGAATCAGAAAGATTGAAAGAAGGAAAGTATAATATTAAGCGCGTTCTTTTCACTATTCCCTAATAGTTTCAAATCGTTTATTTTTAAATTTACACTGAAAGCAACAACAAACGGAACACAACTCGCTATCTATTCGTTTTCGAGTATTACTATAAAAAATTTAATCATAGGCGATTTTAAGCGTGCAAAAATTTTTGAATTGAATGCTTCAGTTATTGTGTTGTTAATTAAACTTTAAATGCATAATTGTAGCTTAATAATGCCTGACCTAATTGACCCCTTCCTTCTGCATTGCACTTAATGATCAACACTTTTCAATGTTAATCTCAAACCTGTTTGTTTTATTTCTTTAATTTTCTTCAGCAGTAGTCGCTTCATATGTAGAATGATGTTTGTCTGTCCGTCTGCCTGTCTATATGTCGTTCGAGGCATAAACGCATTTGCGTGATGATTTCGAAGCTTATATACATACATATATGTAATTATGCTTGTATAACTTAAGGCGTTCACACCCTCTTTTCTTATCTTCGTGCACATTCTTTAATTTAAATGCATGTAAACGTTTTACTTTAATATGAAAAATTATGCATAATGAATATATATTATATGAGAATTATTGGTTATATGTGTGGAAGGTATTAGAAAAGTACAAATATTTGTATTTAATTTACGCTAAAGAGAAAGAGCCACAAATTTTTATGTGGGAAAAACGAAAGTGAAATAAAAGTGCTTACTAAACTTCTGCCACAGGAAATGCATTTATGATCGCCCCAGAATCGGTACGCGGATTCCGTATTTTAATGCCATCTGAATGGCATGCGTGAAGCTTTCTTTCTTATTAGCCCTGACCTAAATTCCCACAGAGGTTATTTACTCTGTCTTCATTTAGGTTACTCAAGTTTTCAGAGTAAATCAGAGTGTAAGTGAGAGAAGGAATGGAAGGAAATTTACTCCGATAGCAGGTAAAAAATATGGAGTATCATATGACCAACGATTAAAATGTATGAGATTTTCATCGGTAAGAAGATCCGCTGGAGCGTCTATTAGCCCCACTGAGATAAGGACGATGTTGGGTTAGTCAGCGCTGATTAGCGCTGATAAAATTAAAAATTATTAATTTACTTCTTTCTTTTTTTTATTTCTTATAGTTTCAACAAATTCTGTATCTAATTTCCCACGAGATTATTCTATCATTTGTTGATAAGATAATTAAAAAATATGAGTTTAAACAAACTGTTGGCGTGAAAATGTCAGAATTTACTGAAACGTAAATAAACAATAACACATGATGACATAATTTTCAACAGAAACAAATTAATAATACAACTTTATTGGAATAAAAATAAATAAATAGACGATATCTTCTTAATACCTTTTATTTGGTTATATACATAGATAAAAATTATTATCTTATCACATTTTTTGAATAGAAAATGTTAGCCTAAATACGAGGGGGCTTACAAATGTTCGCCAAGTTGATAGCATTTTATTATTTTTTGAAAAATTCAAAGTTGATAAACGATTTGTAATAATGACAATGACGGTCAAAGAGAGGCACACGTTAATTTCCTTACAAAAACTTTAAAACCGATAATCTAGTACTTTTACTTAATAAAATCGTTTTAACTAGTTCAAGAATCTTGCTTCTGGTTCTACAAGTACGACCCAAATACCAAACAGCAGTCCATGATTTAGAGCCCAAACAGCGGCAGATCTAGGATTTGGATTTGGGGAAACCTGATTATGCTACAGTATAGGGTGATTATGAGACCAACAACTGAGGCAAAATCCAGGTCAATAACGAGACCAAACATTAAATTATAAATCAGACCCAAACCCATCCCAAATTAGTCAAAAAATTTGATCAAACTTCACAGTGAAATTTAAATCAAGACTCAGAACTAAATCACAATAAAATTTATATCAAATTCTGAAGTTAGAGCAAATTTGGATCAAAATTCAGTCAAAAAGTCATGCCATTCTACAGAGCAAAAAACCAAATTCAGACTGAAACTCGAATCACTCGAACCGAATTCAAAGCGGATTCGAAACAAAATTTAAATCAATGATATATTGAGGCAGACTAAAATTCCAACCAAAAATCCAACCAAATTCCAAACAAAATTTATGCCGAAATTCTGACAAATTAGACGGAAATTCAAACCAGATTTCAGACCAAAAGCAGATCAAAAGTTCGATAAAAAGCAGATCAGAGCTCACACCCAAACTTAAAACAAATTCACTTAAAAAATAATCCCGATATTTGGACCAAAACTAAGATCAAAATTCACATCCAAAATTCACGCAAAATTCACACTACAATTCAGGGGCAAAAAAATTTGGATATTCACACTAAACCTGTTTTAGTAAAGTCTTTAGTTCTTGTAGCCAACCCTTCTACCTGTTCTAGATCCACCACTGACTCCAAAAGATGCAACTATATCCGTCAAAGCAAGTCAACACGATGATGACGTCGATTTAAGTACTCCACCAGCTCTCAAATTGTTGCTACTCTTCCACTGAAACTGGTGAAACGGTAACTGTTCATTCAGTGGTATACAGAAAATTGATCTAAAAAATTTGCTGGAAAAACCGAAAAAATGGGAAAAGCGCCGGTTTTTTTAAACCACGATAATCCGCCAGTTTACATTTCTTAAAAAACCAACAGCTTTATTGGATTTTTAGCAAAAGTAGAAAAAATTCATCCAGCACCATATTTTCAGGATCTGGTTCTCTATGAATTTTATTTGTTTCCCAAAAAAAAAATTCAAGCAGAAAAGCCTTGCGAAAATGGTTAATTTAACCAAACAGAAGAAACGATTCAATTATTCAGTTAATTAATTATTTTTGGTTTGCACCTCTGTCTTTTTGATTGTTAATTGAAAACGTTAGTTTTCTTCGTCTTTACCTCCAACGTCTCGCTGATTTATTTTCAGCATCTTCTGGTGTTTTGAAAAATGAATCTACCGACTTAAGCAATGTATTGTAGTTAATGGAAAGTACCTGGGCGACCGAGCTTTGCTCACATCCTTCTAGTTTGTTCAACACTATTACTTTGTCTCCAAAAGGTAAACCCGGACTTGCAATGCTGCGCAGAAGTCAGCCCATATTATTCAATCCATATTTAGGAAGCATAGGCGCTTCACCCATAACGAATATTTCTATTTTGTATGCTAGTCCCCTTGCTGTAGTCGATTCTGGTTTAATGCTTGAAACTAATTCTGATGTAAGTGTTACTTTAAGCCCGAAGATTTTATTATTTTTTCAACCACAGTCTGAAGTTTGATTCCCCTATTTTTTTATTTTAATTTTTAAAATAAAGTATTAAATAGGCTGTGTGCGTGAAAACACGCTAAAAATTAATTTTTCCCAGAAATGAAACCTAGCTAGATCGATTTTTCGCCCCTCCTCTGTAAATTTCATTGAAATCGTTATAGCCGTTTTCGAGAACACGATTGCAAACAAATATATAAATATTGCTCGTGTAATAGTATAAGATTATGTTGAGAATATGATGAAAATTAAAGATATAAAACAAACATCTTTTTTTGCCTGTTTTTCCTAACCAACTTAACGACCATTTTTGTTAGTCCCTCTGTATATGAGTATGAGGTAAGCTTGCACGTATTGAAACTCATAGCTGTGTAAAAATAACTACTTACATTTCACCAATTTCATATAGACATTCTGTGGTTGCACCTGCACCGCATGATCATAAACCGATTCATAATCCTTTACCGGAATATCGGTGATTTTATGCGTTTGCGGATCATTTTCATAAATATGACCAGCATTGCAGCCAAAATCTTTTAATTTCTGACTGGTTAAACAGCGATAACGTCCTTCATATGTCTAGATAGATTTTCAACAAAAAACAAAAGGTAAAACTTTGCGATTAAATATAACTTTTGTTTTCCACGGTTACGCACCTTATCCGTACACCAAGAACATTTAATATCGGTGGATAAACAACGTTCGCATGTATCTTGATATATGCATTGATTATCTAATAAATAATAATTTTTTTTTTTTATGTATTATGTAATATTCTTTAATTTACAAAAAATCCACACCTGTTGATATTGCATTGATTTGTTGAGAAATTATAGCAATCAGCACAAGTCGCACAAAATTCCAATACATTTTTATTATTTATAAAATGTTTTAATTATGGGGTTTTGAAACTTTTTGGAATTTTAAATTTATTCATTAACATTTTATATACCAATATTTTTTATTATTTCATTTTATTTGATTTTACTTAAACAATTTACTTCTTTCCTTTAACGTCTACGAATTTGAACTAAAAATTTCAGATCTTTTGACGTCGTATTTTTGCTAATCAAGCAGACTTTTTTTTTTATTTCTTATCTGTTGTGATAAATGCAAACAACAAAAAGCTAGAACTTTGCGCGAATACATACTGACAACAACAACAAAACAAAAATTATAGAAATGACTTTTACAACTAAACATTTTTATAACTGTTAGTCATAAATTGTTAAGGAATTTCTTTGTGCCGCTATCATTTGAGTCGAAACTTTTTGGGAGGTAACAATTGATAAAAATTTCAATTCAATATAGTGAGTTTGAAAAGTACACCTTAAAGAAAGCAATGAAATTAACGCGGATACACACCTTCAATTAGCACCATGTAGCTATGGCTATCAAGGAAGGTACAAACTCTCCATTTGAGCCACAGCTAAGGAATCTTATTAAAAATATGTTTCTAAGCTAACGCCTGTTGTCACCGAGCACTGGTGGTGGTTGTACATCCTGCCAGATTTTGTATCCTCCACAATACACACATTGCACAACATTGTAGAGACTTAAGCAAAGCAAAGAAAACCTCACATCTGCCCAACTCTGGCTAGAATGAGACTTCACATTTTAAAGTATCTTTTTTACTTCGTCTGTTACATACTATCTTGAGCATCCCATTCCAGGGACACAACCTGGTGGGTGGCTCTCTGACCAACTCACTCCATTTTTGAAATTTCATCTCATTTGCAATCGGAATCTGCTGGCACCTTTCGTAAAATCTTCATTTGAAATTGTATTCCGCTACCAGATTTCTAGAATTTGTGAATTTATTTATTAAAGTATTCATCCATCAATCATGTTCATGAGTAATACTGAAGACTTCCAGATTGGATTGAGCCAACGCGTTTATTTTTACAATTTATTTTAGAATATTAATAAGAGGCGTTCAACTTTTTGTATTAAAATAATTGAACTTTTTGTACAGCTTGAAACGAATACAGTTTTTACTGTACCGTAAACGGATTCGTCGTCTCTGAATTCCGTAATTTTGTTTGTTGGGGAATTTAAAATATTTTTCGGTTGAAATTTTTTAAATCCAAAAATTAAAATGGAAATGTTGAAACTCTCTGTTCTTGCAATTTCATATGCTTGAAGCGCCATCTAGTTGTGAGGGTTCAATAAAAGAGAACAGGGTTGAATTGTATGAGACTGCTATAAAATCAAATGTGGAAAAAGTACTAAAAATAATTAAATTTATTTTACAAATTTAAACAAATCATATATATGCATATAACATTTAAACAAATATATGAATGTAAAGTAGAAATTTGCATTACTTACAAGAGAAATACACACATATTTTATATGAATACCTAGGCGTATTTAATAGGGTGAAGTCATCTCTGAGAACTCTCTCATTTTATTTGAAAATTCAGATTTTGTAGTGTCAAAATAGTGCAAAATGTAAATAAACAAAGAAGTAGTGCCAAAATTAATATTTTAAATATTCACAACGGAAGCTGTTTTTGACACTATAACTTTTACTCTCTAAAATGACTTCATCCTTTTAAATACGCCTTGATGAATACTATTTATTCAAACATAATACCAAACTAGCAACTCTGTTTTATGATTGCTCTTAAACCGAATTTACAACATTGTATTAACATCATATATATCCATCTCCCTTACACTAACCACTCTGAATGCAAATGAAATGACAACTCCACTACGAACAACGCGACAACGACGACAGGAATAATGCAGCAAAGGAGAAGAGAAAAATTAGACGAAGGCAAGCAACGAAACGAAAAAGTCGGCGGAGCTACGGACGGATTATAAAAAAAAAAAACATAAACGAGTGTGAATGCGTTAAAATTAAAGAAGAATTTCTTCGATAGTGTAATATAAATTAAAATAAAGTGAAAATTTAAACAAGTTAAAAAGTGTTGAAATAATAATTGCGTTTGCGCGAATCAAATAAGCAATGCAAATAAAAGTGTTTAAAAAAAGAAGATATAAAAAAATAGAAACGCGTCGATGCTAGCGAGCAGAAATTAATTGAAATTGTTAAGGTGAAAAAGTCATTAAGCGAAAGAAAAATAAGTAGGTATAAAAAAAATTAAAGAAATAACCACCAATATATTAATATATAATAATAAAAGAAGAAAAACCCGAATAATAATAATAGTGTAAGTGAAGTGTAGTAAAAAGAAATAGAAGAAAATAGCAAAAAATACAAGAAAAACGCGAATCAAGTGTGAGGAAAAAGTATTTTTTTGTGTACTCCACCGCAGTGAAGTTATTAAAGGAACGACGGTGAAGTCGCAGTTAAAGTCGGCGTAGACGTTAACGTTGCGTAGTTGTGATTTTCTTGTTTTTTTTTCTCTGGTTATTGTTGGTAAAGTTATGAAGTTGAAGGAGAAAGGAGGAAAGCTAGTTACAAAACAAAACGAATAAAAAGCAGAAAGTATATAAAAATTTGTAAAGAAATTATTAATAAATGAATAATATGTGTATTGTTTATAAATAAAAAGTGAAGTAGTTTATTTTATTTAATGAGGAAAAAGTTGAATACTACTTAGAGAATAAGAAAAACATTTCTTGTTTTTCCATCCAAATATTTTCTTCTACTATTGTTGTGCTCTCTGTCTGCTGCTTCTGCTACTCTGCTGCCAGCACCAATTCTCGTCAGTGGCTGCTATATCTACTATTACTACTACTTACTTTTTTTTTTGTGGATTATTGGATTATCTCACTTCCTTTTTTGGGATTACTTCGTCGTCATCGTTGTCGGCGTCGACGTGAACGTGGCTTGCTTCTGCTGGCTCCTTTTCGTTGTAGTTGTTACTCATTGGAATTTTTGGAAACCTGCAGACGCTGCTGTTGCCGCCTCACTCGTTGACTTTAAAGGTAAATATGTTTTACTATTTTGCATTCATAATATTTTTTAAAGTTCTACTTTTTTCATTTATTATTTATTTTTAAAACTGTCTAAAACTGTCTGTTTTTGGCCCATTGTTGTTTAACTCGTCGCTGACGTTGCCGTAGCCGCTTCCTCCCCTTACACTCCTTCGTCCATCTGCATTGCAGTCTAGTAGAGCAATAAATTTTAAAAAATTGTGGCAATTTGAAAATTTATCGCTTGTCGATTGTCGCCGATTTTTTTTTGCTCATTTTGTTGATCGTGAATTAGATAAAATCACATTTTTCAATTTATGAGATTTCTGGTTGCTTGTGTGTCGTTATACAAATTTCAAATGAAGAAATCTTTTTGCAGAAACTTTTGTCTATGCAATGCAATGAAAAGTTAACAACTTTTCTATTTTGAATACTTATAAAAATAATTAAAATTTCTTTTTAAGTTGAAATTATACACCGAGAAATTGTCAACTCCTCTCTCCTGTGTCGCTAACTCAATTGTTGTTCCTATTTTGTTTTGCTCTTAAGTCATATAAACAAAATTAGAACAATAAATGAGATTTCATTTTGATTTCACACGACAGAATTACGGTCTGTCCCTCAATCTTACATAGAGTTGCCAAAAGATTACATTTTCTGTCATAAGTATTTAATTTTTTGACGTAACATGTGCAAATGTCACAAAGACTTTTTTGGTTAATTTTGGTAATTCTCATATAAATTTAACTAAATTTCAACATTTTAAAATTATTCACTTATTTTTTCTTCAACTTTCAATTAGTGATAATATAAATTAAAATACTTATAGTTCTACAATAAAATCAAAAAAAGGTCAGCGCGCTTAAAAATGAGATTAAGAGATGACAAGATTTACCTACTCTAGGATGCAGCTTTAAAAAATTTATAATTAAAAAATTTGTTTATCGGTTTTATGAATCAGTGTAAATTCGCTGCTACATTCACAAATTTCATTCTTCTTTCTCATCTACTACCTCAAATCACAATCCTCCTAAAATCAAGATCCAAGATCCCAGAAAAGTCAGTTCATACTCTCTAAGCTATTTCCAAAGCTTCAAAAAAACTTTGGCTTTAGACAGAAACATAGTACAGTTCATCGTATTTGTCATAAAAATGCGATCCGCATTTTAAAAGTAACAGTTCATCATAACTCAAGCCTTTTACAAAGTACAGCACATAAGACTTATTATATCAAAGTTAAATGTTGAGCAATTTTCATTTACTGTTTGAAAACTACTTATCAAAAAGATAATTTATTCTTTACAAAGACTTTACATCCAGATCGCTTGATGTATTAACTAGAGTTTTCTTAGGCAGTGTCTTAAATCTTTAACTTTACCTTGTCCTTGCAATCACACAACTTTTAAAATATTCGTAGACGACACTACAATCCATCCTAATCACATTCTGGCCTCAAAATATCTTTAGGATCATCTTAATTCCGTGAAGAAATGGTTGACTCATACCTGTAACACAATTACTTTATGAAAAGACGCTGCTAATCTCTCTAAAGACAGATTCCAAATGCACTGACAAACATTTCAGTGCTCATCTCGATGGCAGATTTACGTATACAAAACGCATTGAAACTGAAACAGCAAAATTTAATATTGCGCTGACTTATAAATAAGAAATCTTTTATTACGCCCATATGAACGTATGGTATTGAACTCTGGGGTTTCGTGTCCACTTCAAAAATTCAATCTAAAAATCTTCCAATTGTCTCATTGACCAATAAAACAAAAAATTGCAAATGAAAACATTAGTTTCTAAGCAACTTCTTTGAAAAACTTCTTTAAATTTGTTGTTAAATTTAGTAAGAAAAAAAAAATGTTGTTGTCCTGATGTCAAATGATCTGGCAACCCTAAACTTCTGACAAATAGTGCTTCAAGACTTTTCTCTCAGCTTCTTTCTCAGCCTTGCACACATTCTCAGCGTTTCATTTGTGGTGCCGTTTTCATAAAGATATTTCGTCCTCTGAATAAAGCCTCATTTACAATAGAGCGAGGGCACAAGTCGATTTCAGAAACAAGAGCACTCGTCGCTATTCTCGATGTTCAATTTTCAATTAAGCGAGGCGCGATTAATATGAAACAGCTGTTTAAAGTGTGTTTACTTCATTAAGAGTTATTGTCAAAAATTGTGTATATATTTTAAAATCAAGTTATTTTCAGGAAAATTGAATAAAAAAGATTATTCACTGGTTTAATAACTGCTGCACTAAGGATTATTCAATTTTTCTACTAATTTACTTTATATTTTATTTAATTTAAACAGTATGTAGTACATCTGGCAGCTCTACATGTATCAACATCGCGTCTCGCTCGCGAAGTTTTTTCAAATTTTCGAAATTCACTGGCGAGACGAGAGCTCGCCTCGCTTCATTGTATATGAACACATTGAATGAAAATTTGTTGACGTCACGCTTTCAAACATCGCCTCGCGTTCTCGCTCCATTGTAAATGGGACTTAATTCAGGCGTTGCACAGTGGTCTGGAATCCCGAAAAGCTGGCCATAAGTCGAAAAAATCGTTCTTGTGTAATGATTATTTGTGCCAGGGGGTTTTTAGGGTCGGTGATTACAAATCCGATCTTAGTTTAAAAAAAAAAACAAAATGGTGGACCATTTGCAAAAAAATTTATCGAATTTTGTCGAAACCAGACATTTGGGGGTTTGGAGGATGGCTAATACAGCTAATGTAAGCTCAAGGAAATATTAACAGTTATTGGACGCAAAAATCTTTAACCTTCCTCTCCCCCCATCTATACGAATTTTACACACAAAAATTTCTATACAAATACTTTTTTGATGTTACAATTGCTGGGACATAGAATATAGCGCATTTGTACCTTGCATTGAAAATATTGTGTAAAATCCATTCCGGCAACTTTCGGCAACTGATATTTTTATATGTTTTACAAAAATGAATAGTTAATAATTTAAAACTAAAAAATCGGCGGGAACCCTTGGGAATTTTTTTAAAACCCTTTTTTTCTCAGCATTGAAAACAGCTTACATGATAAAAACACCGGTGAATTCATTACTTATTTATTGTTTTGATTATAGTTAAATAATATTTTTACTTAGATATATAAAAAGTACTTACTTACAAGTTGATTGCATGTTGTCCCGTTTAAGTCGGGGAAACAGTTTAAAAACTACGCACTTTTTAATAACACACTTTTTCCACATGAAAATTCCACACGTTTCAACATTTATTTTTACCTAGACTTGAAAAGCCAACAATTTTTTTTGAAGAATAGCTGTACTTAAAACGCTGCTGAGGTTATCACTGCAACTATTTGAAAAGTCAGAACCCTCCCAAAAACTTTATTTTTCGACTTATGACCAGCTTTTGGGATTGCAGACCACTGTGCGTTGTATAGGAGTTAATGCAGCATGTCGCAAATAACGTAGCGATATTCGCGAATTACAATAGAAACAATATTCAAGTTCACGAATAATTTAAAATTAACAAAAGAAAACGGACAATAAATATTTTTCCTTTTATTTTTGTTTGTCATATCGTCGCCAGAGAATTGATTTGGCGTATGTGTATAAGTATTCCTATGCCTATACGCCAAATCAATTTCTCTGATTCCAGTGTTCTATATAATGTATGACAATTCCAACCAAAAAGCTAAATTAAAATCTGAAAAATAAAAACTTTTATTAATAACACAGTGTGACAAAAAACCAAAATTTAAATATACTTTTTTCGAGGTTTACACCTTTCGTAGGTCTAGTCAAGCAGAAAAAAACTGCATATTCATAACTTTCAATTGACCCTCAAAATCTGGGCTTAGGCCCAAAAAAACCCATTTTTGATAAATGAAAGCATATACTTGCTCGTAACTTTATTTTTATTTATCCCAGGAGTAAGTTTTTAAATTCCAATGAAAAGAGCTGCTTACAATGATACATAAATTGTTAATATATCTTAAGGAATACCGGAGTTAGAGGGCAAAACATAAGGAAAATCGAGAAAAATTTTATATTTTTTCATTTTGAATGGCGTTTTAAAAGACTATTTTGTTTACCAGTGTATATATGAGAGTATATGAAAATAAACTGCATTCAATTCTATTTCCAACGTGCTATAAATTTTCAAAATCCATTGAGGTGTAGCTGACTTCTTTAACTCTTTTATTTGACTACTCAAAAAATTTTAATACGTAAAATGTAAGTATTTGTATACGAGTATTACACCAACTAAGTATTTAAGTATACAAAACAGCAGCTTAAAAATGTACGTATTTTTTTCCAGTATATGGTGCTTGAAGTCGAATATCTCAATCAAACCTCAATGGATTTTAAAAATGTTGAAAACAGAATTAAATGCAGTTTAGTTATTTATACCTTTATATATACACTGGCATACAAAATGAAAAAAATATAAAAAAATTCAATTTTATGCTTCAAGTATATGCTTCAACCTGCTTAAAATGGGTTTTTCGTCCCTAATAGGGTCAATTCGAAATTCTGAGTATGCAGTTTTTATCTGCTTGACTACACCTACAATTTGAGCTATGTCTCGAGGCAAGTATATTTTCACTGTCACACAGTGTAATTTGGTTTTTATGATTCATTAATATTTTCAGATTTATGGTGTTTCAACTTGAGATACAATTTCTTTGTTTTAAACCTGATTGCTTAACTTCATTCTGACATGAGATTACAATTTGCTACAGTTCAATAAAACAAGAAAATTGATATTGTTTTTTATTAACTAAAATTAGCTGTGGTTGCTAAAAGGTATTATAAAATTCATTTGAATTATGTAATTAAATTTACATACGTAAATCGGAAATGAATTTTTGTCATAAAATTGGAAATTCCCTTTTTTTATGATAATAAAAATATATGGCATACTCAAGAAATTTCACCCTTGAGCTTGCATGAAGCTTTTATTTATCGCACAGATAATGGAATACACTTTCTAGAGGAGACTATAGTGGAACTGGTGGTTTGAGTCAGCACAGAAATTACGATGAAGTCGCCATGAATTGAATGTGTCGTTTGGGCATTGAATAATTGGATGACATTGTTAAGAAAAAGACATTGGCCACAATCTTAAGATTAAAAACCTTTTATGCAGGGCAACCATGAAGAAATAAGGATGAGGAATAAAAAGAAATATCAACGAACGAACAGCACAAAAGAAAACTTGCCGGTACGAGCAAGTCTATACTTGTCTGCTCTCGCCTTTCCTATCTTGCCTACAAACTCGACTTGCCGACAAGAAAACTTGCCGTGTGGGAAAGGGGACTAATAATTTCATATTCACATTATAAAAATATGTTTAAAAAATGCACTTATAATGTATTTAAATAGAAAAATATCTGTATTAAAAAGACACACTTATTCCTTCACACTGGTTCTTCTTTTTCACTAAAACAATACCAGAGTACCGTTCCTAGTTTACTTTCCAGTTTAAGGAGTGAGATCGAAAAAATCTTAACATATATACAGGGTGACAATTGTAAAGTGACGCAAGTTTAATACTCTGCAGCAAGCTTTGCCATTTACCGTTACTTTAATTTAAAAAGCAAATTCATTCATCATTGGCTTCGCTTTTAATTTCATTTGAATTTTTGTTATTACATTTTGAAATTTCCATAAAAATGGACAAGGAAAATATTCGTCGTGAAATTATGAAACTTCATTTGGCAAATTATAGTAGCCGTCAAATTGCAAAGGCTTTAAATTTGTCAAGTCGTACGGTAGACCGAGCTATTATTCGATATAATGAAACTGGGGGTTTTGGAGATAGAGACCGGGGAAAATTTTCAACAGTTGCCACTACTGGTTTAACAGAAAAAATTCGTAAACGAATCAAGCGAAATCCAAGGCGCTCAATGAGAAAAATCGCTAAGGAAGTGGGAGTAAACCGTAAAACAGTGCGAATCATTGCAAAATCAAAGCTTAATCTTAATCCGTACAAGCTCCGAAAAGCTCAAGATCTGACACAAAAAAAGAAAGATTTGCGTCTGCAAAGATGCAAGGCGTTGCTACGCTCCTCCGTGTTAAAAAATGTTGAAAATATCTTGTTTACAGATGAAAAAATTTTCACGGTTGAACAACATTTCAATGCGCAAAATGACCGAATGTGGCTAACATCATCATCGCAACAAAATAGGACTGTTGGCCGAGTTCAAAAGCCAGCTTCCGTTATGGTATGGGCTGGAGTTTCCGCTAATGCCAGAACCACTCTAATATTCGTTGAAGAGGGTGTTAAAATTGACCAGGTTGTTTATCGGAGCATTTTAAATGAACATGTTCTTCCCTGGGCCCAAGATACATTTGGAAATGAAAACTGGACTTTCCAGCAAGATTCTGCACCTTCCCACATGGCAAAATTAACGCAAACATGGATAAAAGACAGTTTTTCTGGATTCATAACATCTCAAGAATCGCCACCATACTCCCCAGACTTGAATCCAATGGACTACTCTATTTGGAGTATTTTAGAGAGTAAGGCTTGTGCATCTCAACACCACAGTCTGGAGTCGCTGACAAATTCATTAGAGAAAGCCTGGACTGAAATTGATCAGGAAGTCCTGCGGCGAACAGTCCTACGATTTCCGGATCGATTGAAGGCATGTGTGCAGGCTAAAGGAGGTTATATTGAATGAGGTGGTGTTCAAATGAATGCTTATATATTCAGCAATGTTAACATTTAATTGTACTTAATGGAAGTACGTCCTTTTGAAAATAACTGCTGAAATGTGTGCGTCACTCTACGATTGTCACCCTGTAAAATTCAATAATTTTTAAACGGTTAATCTTAGAGTTTTAATTTTTTTTTTTTTATTTAATTGATAATATTTTACAAATTACAGAAAAATATAACTTTTATAGTTCTAACCACTATTTATGAACTCGTGGACCTTTTTTGGTAAGCCTTCCATTAGAAATTTGATAGTTGTTTCAGACACCTTTTTGGATCAGTTTGCCCATCTCCTTTTAAAATGTTCGATATTTTGCGACACCTTTTTTGTGCTTTTTAAGTTTCTTTTTACAAGAGCCCAATATCTCTCCACTGGTCTTAGCTCCGGACAATTTGGAGGATTGACCTCTCTTGGAACAAAAACTGTGTTATTACTTTGGTACCACTCCAGAGCTTTCTTTGCCGTAGTGACATGATGTCAAATCGGGCCAAAAATATGTGGACACATTGTGCTCTCTTATGAAAGGAAGAAATCTTTTTTTCAAACATTCTTTGATGTATATTTCGGTATTTATAGAGCCCACTGTAACAAATGACTTGCTTCTTTTGCCGCAACTGCATATAGCTTGCCATACCAGGAATTTTTTAGGAAATTTTGTCTGCTTTTGGATTCTAATTTGTTCTTCGACATTTCCTCGAGTATCAGCAACATAAAAATTTTGACCCGGAAGCTGCGTAAAATCTGCCAGTACATACGTTTCGTCGCCCATTATACAACATGAATATTTCGATTTTAATTTCCAAGCCCTACTTTTGGCGTCTAAATTTTTTGCAGCATTCCTGTCTGGAACTTTTTGGACTTTGTATGATTTCAAACCTGCGTTGGCTTTAACGTTTCGCACCAAATAATCAGAGCACTGGGCTAACCGGGCAGCTTTTCTACCAGATGTGTTTGGAGATCTTTTCAAAATGCTTTCTATTTTTTTGGCTTTCCCAATATCATGTGGTCCTTGTTTTCTTCCCGAAACAGGTTTCCTATCGATGTTCAAATTCTCCTGAAACTGTTTAATAACATTGGAAACAGTTTGACGGCAGACCTTCAATTCTTTGGCCAATTTTTTGTAGGACCAATTTGGATTTAAATTTTTAATAATTTTAAGACGTTCTTCTTTTTCTTCACTCATTTTGATCAAACTCACAATAAATCAACATGTTTGTCATTAAAAATTACAACTGACATATTTTTCAAAGATAACTAGATCGAAGAAATTTTTAAATTTTACACCCAAAAAAAGTTATTACGTAAAACGTGTGTTAAGATTTTTTCAATCTCACTCCTTATTTTAGCAGTTGGGCTCATTGAAGGAGTTCGAAATGATAAATATTTTATTTCAACTGATTAATATTCAAGATTATAGCACATATACGCAAATATTTGACCCATAAATGTAAATGTTTATCATATCATACATATGCATATAGATAACTAAAAATCACATATGTATATGCACCTACCAAATAAATGATAAAAATTTTTACTTATTAGTACACATGCATTAGCATAAAACTCTATGAAACCACAACTAAGATATGAATATTAATAGAGCACTTCTATCTATGTTGCTAGGAAAAAAAAAATCCTCTCTTTTGCATATGAATTTTGACAGGCTTGAGCATTTGTTTAACCCATTAACGAACAAAAGTGTATTTCTGTGAGGGTCATGTGTGCCAGTACACTCTGAAAATTTGATCGTCCACATTTGGATGCCAGACTAATTGTGCACTTAAATCTCACCAGGTCACTTCAAACAGGTGATGGAGTGTCTTGATAAACTAAATACGCTTGGGTTGAATAATCGGGTTTGGATCCTTTGGGTGCCGGGTCATAACGGGATTGAAGGAAATGAAACAGCGGATACACTAGCAAAGAAAAAAGCATCAACTCCTTTCGTAGGTCCGAAGCCGAATTAATTCTAATGAATCATGTAGGTTTTGCAGAGAAGATAGGGAATCTGAGAAGCACATAAGAAATCTAACAGTTTTCCCTTGTTTACTATGGTCATCCGCCCAAAGAAAAAATTTAAGGTCTCATTGCATGTACAGGGTGACAATCGTAAAGTGACGCACACATTTCAGCGGTTATTTTCAAAAGGACGTACTTCCATTAAGTACAATTCAGTGTTAACATTGCTGAATATATAAGCATTCATTTGAACCCCACCTCATTCAATATAACCTCCTTTAACCTGCACACATGCCTTCAATCGATCCGGAAATCGTAGGACTGTTCGCCGCAGGACTTCCTGATAAATTTCAGTCCAGGCTTTCTCTAATGAATTTGTCAGCGACTCCAGACTGTGGTGTTGAGATGCACAAGCCTTACTCTCTAAAATACTCCAAATAGAGTAGTCCATTAGATTCAAGTCTGGGGAGTATGGTGGCCATTCTTGAGATGTTATGAATCCAGAAAAATTGTCTTTTATCCATGTTTGCGTTAATTTTGCCATGTGGGAAGGTGCAGAATCTTGCTGGAAAGTCCAGTTTTCATTTCCAAATGTATCTTGGGCCCAGGGAAGAACATGTTCATTTAAAATGCTCCGATAAACAACCTGGTCAATTTTAACACCCTCTTCAACGAATATTAGAGGGGTTCTGGCATTAGCGGAAACTCCAGCCCATACCATAACGGAAGCTGGCTTTTGAACTCGGCCAACAGTCCTATTTTGTTGCGATGATGATGTTAGCCACATTCGGTCATTTTGCGCATTGAAATGTTGTTCAACCGTGAAAGTTTTTTCATCTGTAAACAAGATATTTTCAACATTTTTTAACACGGAGGAGCGTAGCAACGCCTTGCATCTTTGCAGTCGCAAATCTTTCTTTTTTTGTGTCAGATCTTGAGCTTTTCGGAGTTTGTACGGCTTAAGATTAAGCTTTGATTTTGCAATGATTCGCACTGTTTCACGGTTTACTCCCACTTCCTTAGCGATTTTTCTCATTGAGCGCCTTGGATTTCGCTTGATTCGTTTACGAATTTTTTCTGTTAAACCAGTAGTGGCAACTGTTGAAAATTTTCCCCGGTCTCTATCTCCAAAACCCCCAGTTTCATTATATCGAATAATAACTCGGTCTACCGTACGACTTGACAAATTTAAAGCCTTTGCAATTTGACGGCTACTATAATTTGCCAAATGAAGTTTCATAATTTCACGACGAATATTTTCCTTGTCCATTTTTATGGAAATTTCAAAATGTAATAACAAAAATTCAAATGAAATTAAAAGCGAAGCCAATGATGAATGAATTTGCTTTTTAAATTAAAGTAACGGTAAATGGCAAAGCTTGCTGCAGAGTATTAAACTTGCGTCACTTTACAATTGTCACCCTGTAATGACAGGAAAAGAAGCAACAACTGGTAACATTATATTTATGCTATGTACTTCTCGGCATATATAAAAATAAATATGTATACCTAGTTTACCGGGAAGTAACTAACAGTGGCCGAAGCCTCAAAGTAACAGACGTACAACGAAAGTAATTATTTTGAGGGACTCCTGTAATACTGAACTCGTTCGATAATATAACGAATTAGTGTTTTAATTGATTTTGGTTGTTGTTGGCATTTTTCCTTCTGATAAAAATCAGACAAAAGTCTGATAGTTCAGGGTTGACCATACAAGTTAACAAAAAACATCAGATCGACTAACGGCAATACGTTTTTGAATCCTCAGTCTTAGGAGATTTTTTCTATAGAGTAGTACACACCAATAAAACGCGCTGAAATGTTCACTTTTACATTAAGAAGCTGGCTTTTGATGTTTTGAAGCTGATTATTCATGAAAATGGTATGGAACACTTCTGGTTTCAACAAGACGACAGATTTCAGACAGCTGGACTTTTTCCTCTGGGGCTACTTGAAGTCAAAGTTTTGTATCAACAACCCAAGTATTTAAATGAATGAGTAAATCTAATATGGCCAACCCTGTACATGTTACTCTTTATTATTCACACCTAGATCTTGCAGAAATGATTTCGAGTGACTTCAAATGATTTCGAGTGACTTCAAATGAATTCGAAGGAATTCGACTAAATTTAGTTAAAAACTGCAATCAAAAGATTGCGTTTAAATGATTTCAAAATTATGATTTAAAATATGAATAATTATTCGCTGGTGGCAATATGATTAAGAATAATTTTTTTAAATTCTTAATCAATGAATACAAAAAATGAATTAGTCGCAAATGATTGCATTCTTTTGCAGCCCTGCCATCAAATACCAAATGATAATTTCAACTCCATAACAATAACTCCGCAACAATAATAATTGTGGTAGATACAGGCCAGATTTACCTTTCGCATGCTGGTATTAGCATCTTGAGACATAAAGTGCACGATCTTGATAGGTTTTAGGAACCTATCCTGGCGGTAGAGTCTTCAAAAAGGACTCTGAACATTTAAAATGGGCGAAAAAAGACAGTTTTTGGGTCGAAAGTTCATTTTGAACGGTTCAACAGGTTTTAGATAAATTCCTGGTGGCACTATGTAAAAGAGCATCAACAAAAACATATAATCTATTACATTTGACTTAATTTTTCGACAGTATATTGGAGTATATTGGAACACACAAATGGGTTAAGAGCATACAAAAAATTTTTGTTAGATGATAATATATTCCAAAAATTTATATGCACATTTGAATGACAAACAATAATGGGAAACTTTTTCATACAAGCTCAGTAAATATTCTTTGAAGTTTGAAACTTTCGAACGATATAGAAAATTGGAACATAAAATTATATGTTTGCATACCAGTAAAAGTTTTAATGTTTTCCTTTAACCAAGAAAGGAAAAACTTATATCAATTTATTATATAAATAAATTGAACACAAGAACACAAAAAAAAAAAGAAACAAAATTCTAGCAACAACTTCTTAATTTGCCAATAAAAATTAATCAAATCAAACATATGAGAATTGCAGCTTGTGTAAAGCTTTTACTCCTCAAGCGCACTACTACCTTCTTTTAAGCCACCCTTTATGTCTCTTTTTATTTATTTTTTTTTACCTCCTTTCACACAGACACATGCTAATATGCACACAGGCAAGGCATATTCTGCAATGGGGTCAAGGTATTTTTTTTCACACAGTTAACATGTTGCTGTTGCTATTCTTGTTGTTGTTGCAGTTGTTATTATTGTGTTATAGTTGCATAATGAATGCAACAACAACAGCAACCAGAACTGTATCAACAACAACATGAAATGGAGGAAAAAAGAAGAAATGTGAAGTGAAGAGTCCATATAGATGAAAATTCTTTTTCACATTATTCCACTAAAACACACACACACTTATACACATTCATTTATACTCTTGTATACAGAATGATGATGCCTGCCACCAGTACACACACATACATGAATACAGCAATAATAAAGAAATCAATAAAAAAAAATTTTAACTTTTGCCATTCTGCCCGCCCTCACCCCCGCGTTCCTTAGCTTTTGTTAGAAAGCAAAAAAGAGTTTAGTCAGTTGCATGCTCTTCTTCCTCGTTCTCCCTACATAAAGAGAAAGAGAGTAAAAGAGTCTGAAGAGCGAGAGTTACAATAATCATAATAATGCATAGTTACATATTAAATTGATCCTTTTTTGGAGTGTATGAACGTTGTTGTGTGCATGTGTGTGTGTGTGTGTGTCATTTTTCTCAATTTAAACTTTTCTTCTTTTTTTTTGTTAACATTTTCCTTTATGAAGCGTTCAAGTGCTGATGTTATTGTTGTTACTGCTCTGGCTGCTCCTTATTGTAGTTGTTAAATTTTGCTTTTGTTGCACACTTGAGCGCACAATGAATTTCCTTTCTTCATCCTCTTGCCTTTTGTCGTAAGAAGTGTAAAGTGCAAAAAAAAAAGAAAGGAAGTTCCTTACTCGCTTGCTTGGTTGCTTGTGCTCACACTTGAATATATCGTATGTGCATATGTAGGTACATATGTAACAAAAACAAAAAAAAAAAAAAAAGAAGAAGCAGTAGTAAAAGCTCAAGCAGAAGAAGAAGAATACATTTAACCAAACGACGGCGAACGATACTGATGACAAGGATATATGCCATGGAATACTGTCATCTTGTCATCATATCCCAACACTTGAGCGCAAACGAAACGAAATGAAACGCAATGGTGTTGAGTCTATTTTATAACAAACGAATGAAAAAAACAAAACTTATATGAAACCAACACATATTCTCACACACACAGAAAGACAAATAACATAGAAATGTGTTAAAGTCGGTCATGAACGAATATGAGACATACACCTGGAATTTTGAATAGGTACACCCAGAAAAATACCCATCTCTAAAACAAAGAAAAAGTTTCCTCAATTTGAATCCACGAAAATTTCTCTCGTTTATGTAAATTTTCCTCAAAATTAAAAAAAATGTGTTCCTTTCATGCAACCATGGTGTTCAATTTGAAGTAAGTTATTTCTTCATTTTTGGAAATTTAGTTGCAGTGCTGCCCACCAATTGCAATAAAATCCCAAATTTTAATGAGATTGTTAGAACTAAAATTAAAGGAGAGTAAGATAAAAAAAGTAGACGACCTCGATAGTCTAGTGGGTAGTGCACTAGACTTTCATCTGGGAGGTTCGGGTTCGATTCCCGTCTTCGTCTGGTGGTTAATTTTCATTACTTTCTTATATTCACTATCAATATGAAGTGTATGAGAATTATAAGATAGTGTACAAGTACACACATTAATTGGTAATGGCAAAACCACCAAGCCGATAAAAAATTGCCACACCGCCGTTCGGAATCGGCGTTAAACTGTAGGTCCAACTATGTGGTATCACAATGGGTCGTTCAGGCCTAAGTGTGTCTCTCGACAGCCACTCCAACCTAACCTAAGATAAAAAAGTAAGTAAAATACAAGAAAATATGGGTGTGGTAAATGGGCATCTACACATATCATTTTTTTCTAAAATTTAGTCCTTACAACGGGTCGCTGCACAAAACTTTAACTCAATAGCTTTTACGAATTACTTTGTCTATTGCTAACACAAATGCGTATAGAACAATGGACATTTCTATAAATCTGTTTCATCCAAAATTTAGTCGCATCAGCATGTAAAAATTCAAGCACCAAACAAAAGTATCAAAATTCCATAAAGAGACAAATTACCTTATTTAGAATAAAATAAGGTGGCACCATTAAACTTACAGATTCTTTGTGCATAGAAAAATGTAAGAAAGAGACGAATATACCAAAAATGTTCTCCATAGAAAATTTTGGTATACACAAAAAACTAGCTTTACTCTTTTGGCCTTAGCAGACAATCGCGTACGCTTTGCTTTTCTTTTGAATTTTTTAGTCGGCGTCTCTATTTCAAGCGAAGCAGTTGTGGCTGTTGATATAATTTGTGAAAAAATTTATATATATTGTGAAAAAAAAAAACAAAATATATTCGAAAGAAATAAATTTCAATAAACTTCAATTTATAATTTTTTTGGTGGCCATAATGAAATTTGAAAAATCATTTGATAGCCGTTTTTCTTCAAACGAGATAAGTATTTCTCTGGGTGTAGACATGTCACAGTAGTAAGAGAGATACAGTCAAAGTAAATTGTCTTTTCAAATCTCTCTTTGAATTTGTTTCATTAATTAAATAATGCTTTATTTTAACTAAGTACTTATCTATATCTAATTCAATAAAGTTAGCAAACATGCTGACTATTTTATATTGAAAATTATCTCTCACTCTGCCATTTGAAATGGCATTATGACAGAAGAGCCTGCATTGGTGGCCACTTGCACCTACACAATGATCGACTAAGCTCTTTGGCTAAGTACGCCTGTGGTTGCAATGAAATTTTATTCGGCGGACGTACTCAAGAAAAACCAGTACGGGACAAAACTTTTATTTGTTAACCGAGTATAATTCCCAATGTGTCTACAGTTTACGTGAGAAATTACTTATACTCTTGGGCTCGCGTGCTATGATTTAAGCATTTTTCGATTATGCCCCCATACGTTGCTCTAGTTCGTCTGCCTACTACCTATTTTTATTCAATGGTATTTCCTCACTACTTAAAATTCGCTAATGCAAGATGACACAGACACTCCACTTGTATCACAGCAAGGAAAAGCTAACCAACATAATTCAGCCTTACGAGGACCAGTCGGCAGAAAAACTGCATGCCTATATTTTATTTATGTTTTTAGATTGATACTTGTCCTTATTGGGCACATAGTCCTCGATAAAATCAACAGAACTGAAAAGATCCAATGAGAGTCTCTTGTATAGTATACTGATGGCTCCAAGATATACAAATGGATTGTGTACAAGTAACTCAGTCTTCCTAACCAATGTGCATCCCATTGAACTTTCCTTACTGGATTACGAAAACAGAAAAAATCTTCGCTCACTTTCTTCGTACCGTTTATTAAAAGTTTATGTAAAGGCTTCAAATGTAATAAAATATCTACTTCACTTCATGTGACAAGGCAAATTTGCATCTGTTTATCTTCACCAGTCTGTGTAATAAGCATGAAGTACCATCCTTAAATAAACAGTCCTTTTAGTGGTGACAAGGTCACCTATATCTTGGATGCCTTCTAAGTGTTATCAAATTACAACCGATAATCGGTTTTGGCTGCCTCTAAACAGTTTCGCCAGCCATCTCTGGAATGCTGGCACTGGCATCTGTTAGTAAGACTAAATGCAGTCAGGGTCCCCTGATTCTATTCTTCCCAACGGAAATTAATTCGTTCCTCAAATTAAATATCTTTCTAATCAATCGCTAGATAGTTTCACTGATGTGAAAACGTATTTGAGTTTGAGAGTGGCACTGAATAGGTCATAACGAGTCAAATCGGAAAAGCTAGAGCGCTGTTAAAGGTCATATGGCGTTAAAACAACCTGAACTCCAGTTTAAAAGTTTCTGTTATTTAACCCCAATGTTTTATCCGTGCTATTGTACGGCTGATGTGCTTGGTAGACAACGCAAACAGTAGTCAAGTGGCTGTGGGTCTCTTTGAGCCGTTGTCTTTACCATTCTCTGGCTTAATACAATGTCTGAGTCAGAAAACAGAAGCGGATAGGCCGCATTCTCCGTTTAGACGACAGCAGCTACACAGCAGTAGAAAGATTGCAGAGCGTATATCTAAGGATTAAAAGAATTGATGGAAATATGTCAGCGGCATACATTAGGAAAGGTAGTAACTACTATTAACAACAGTTATTTTTCGCTTGATCTCGAGCCTGACGTCGTTGTTGCTGATATATAAATATATGAAATCCTGAACAACCTCAAATGTATAATTATCAACTGCGGCATTTTGTTGAAGATATCGAGGTTCTCTAAAGTTAATATAAGGTTTTTTTTTTGTTCACATTGATTGCTAGACCTATTCAACGAAACTCCTTTTCAAGACTACGCTAACTGCTACCTGTATTGAATACTGGGAACATGACACTGTTATTTTACCTGTAGCTCGAAATATTTTCTCCAGCATAAGGCATGGCCTTTCTAACTAATCCCATCCGAGTGATCGGATTTATTGTATGCCAGTCGTATAGCTACACTAAATATCACTCGTATTGAATTCAAGTAGGACTTATCGTAAGGTTAAAGAAGTCCCACTTTAGGAAGTCATCTTTTCCGAATCATATTCAAAATCAAAAGGCTTGGAAAAGTCAATGCCAATTTTCAGACAGTGATTTGGCAAAGTCGAATGAGTCTCCCAAGGATGTCAAAACCAGACAATGCGGCGTACAAGTCATCTGTAATAGAATGGTTGACGATGATGGATGCCGATCTATTTGTTGTGTTTTTTCGCGAATACCGAATAGTTGAAGTTTCGATGTTCTTGACTCTATCAGTTACGCGTTTGAGCTTATGTAATTTATGATCCATTTGCACAGATATAGAGCTATAGATTTTACAGAGTTTTTCATATTTACAGACATCATCTTCACAGACAAGGCAGTAAATTATACGTAGTGTTCTTTTCTTTAGAAAGCTAGTAAAATTGTGCTATTAATATTTAAATGACACTCACATGTAGGGCATAACTAAAAAATCTGTAAAAGGAAAAATCTGTAGTAGTTAGCAGTAGCAATTCAATTTTACACTTTGCATGTGTGTGTATATTTGTTCGGAATGTGTGCATATGTGTGTGTGTGTTAATTGCAATTACGCAGTGTGTTGAGGCTTCTTCAAGTGTGCAAAATTATTGTGACACATTTTTTTTTCTTTCTTTTTTTTTGAGCTTTCTTTGAAAAATTTCTCTATTATGGAGTATGATACACTCTTCGTTCACCGCTTTTCCACTACTCTGACTACATGCTTCGTTCACTTTTCATTCATCATCAGCATTTCTATAGTAGAGTAGTTAACTAGTCTTTGTTATTGTTGTTGTCGTTGCCGTTGCGTAATGTCGGAAGTGGAAATGGTAGTTAAACTTTGTTTCGTTTGTTGTACTAGTAGAAGGCAGCAGTAATAACAAAATTTGCTGTTGTTATAGTTCAAGTTTTGGTTTTCGGAATTTTGACTTGAAAATTGCTTTGGTTTTTTGTTGTTGCCTGCCATGGCTGTCTGTCTGCTCCTTACATGACTGTAACTTTGCATTTAAATGCATTAAATTGCATAATATCTCTTCGCCCCGCGCCCCTATGAATAAAAGGAAACATTTACATTTTGCATCATATTTCCCCACCAGCAGCAGACAAATAGTTAGACAAACAAACGCACAGCCAGCCAGACAGACAGTAACTAAGTGCTGGATCTTTATTTTTTCTCATTGTGGCATGCTGCCAAAGCTACTTTACACACTGAAATTTTAAGATACTTTTGACTTGCTGCATTACGCTTACGCTTTTCTGAATTTTTGAAACTATTGTGGTAAAATTAATAATTTAAATTGCATAAAAATATTTCGTCTTTATTTTTTGTTTGCTTAGTTTTTGTTTTAAATTTTGAATTCTCTGTTACGAATGTCAGACTCGGCGTTCAGTCGTCCGTCGGGCCGTCTTGCCTGTCAATCTTTTTATAATGCCTGAATATCTTGTTAATTGGGTTAAGTAGATTTTGGCCAATGAAGAGAAGTTTTAAAAAGTGAAAAGATTATATGATTTCAAAAGTGAATTATATAAGGAAAGTAGAGTAAAGTTGTTTAGTAGTGTTCGTTATATAGCAATTTGTACTGAATTCTACTATGAAAGTTGTAGTTTAGTAGAGTGATGCATAATTGAAGTTAGTTTCTTTTGGTAAAATTATATTTCATGCACTTGAATGCATATGCAGAGTTAAACTATTTCAGCTGTAAGTCATAGAATTTTGGCAAAAAAAAAAAAAATAAATTTTAGAAGTATGTATTCGTAGTTGATGATTTTATATTTAAAATTAAACTTATATAATAGTTGAAAAATTCATGAACAATTTCAGAAGGGTGTTAATCATATAACTTTTGAAGTTTATAATGTATTCACGTGGAAGTTGAAATCAATTTTCGTTGCCCAAAATTCGATTTTCAGAAAAGTTATTCAGACGGCATTGGATTTTTCATCTGTCAATTTTTATTTTCATTTTTTTGAGATCATTTACTTTTCTCACACTTTTTACAAATAACTAATGTCATCATGTTTGGTAGATACCAAAAAAAGTACTATATATTGTAATAGGTGGAATATTATAGTAGCATTCTCTCAATTCTTTCAGAAACACAGAGTTGCATAGCGAAAGATCATAGCCAAAAAACTTTTTTCGTTGAAAATCGGCTGAAAATCAGATTTTCGTTTGACAATTGTTCTATGACGAAAATTAAATTTTCAAGGGATTTTCATCCAAAATCGATTTTGAGCACAAAAATCAAATTTTCAGCCGCCATGTAAACATACTATTAGTTTGCGTTTTTAATACTTCTAAACTAAAAGTTCTCCATCAATTTCTTATTGACTTTTTAAATGAGTGGGTTGGCTACTGTACATACAGAAAATTCCAGGTTTAATTTTCGGATCAGATAAAAGCTAGAAATAGAAAAATGTTGGACTTTCTATACAACATCGCTTGGTAAGCAATGACCCAAACCTCCAAGAGTAAAAATTGTTTATGAAAAACTATTTACTTTTCAATTCCACATAAAACAGAAAGTCCCTCCAGTCCGCTCGTGTACAAATATATTACTCTTAAAACTAGGCTTATTACGACAATAGCCTTTGCGTTTGGGGTATTGGATGAGGTTTTTCTCGAAACAGTATTCTAAGGGTGTTCCTCGAGGCAACCTACTTTTGCGATTCGCCTTTCTGAACAAGAAAAACTACATAAAGGATGTCCACCTAATTGTTGGATAAGGCTGCAACAACCTGATTATGCTCGGCGTTATTGCATGGCAGATCCATTAGTCTCGTTTCTCAGGTTAGGTTAGGTTGGAGTGGCTGTCGAGAGATACACTTAGGCCTGAACGGCCAATTGTGATACCACATAGTTGGACCTACAGTTGAACGCCGATTCCGAACGGCGGTGTGGCAACTTTTTATCGGCTTTGTGGTTTTGCCATTACCAACCAATGTGTACTTGTACAGGGTGACAATCGTAAAGTGACGCACACATTTCAGCAGTTATTTTCAAAAGGACGTACTTCCATTAAGTACAATTCAGTGTTAACATTGCTGAATATATAAGCATTCATTTGAACCCCACCTCATTCAATATAACCTCCTTTAGCCTGCACACATGCCTTCAATCGATCCGGAAATCTCCAAACCCCCCAGTTTCATTATATCGAATAATAGCTCGGTCTACCGTACGACTTGACAAATTTAAAGCCTTTGCAATTTGACGGCTACTATAATTTGCCAAATGAAATTTCAGAATTTCACGACGAATATTTTCCTTGTCCATTTTTATGGAAATTTCAAAATGTAATAACAAAAACTCAAATGAAATTAAAAGCAAAGCCAATGATGAATGAATTTGCTTTTTAAATTAAAGTAACGGTAAATGGCAAAGCTTGCTGCAGAGTATTAAACTTGCGTCACTTTATAATTGTCACCCTGTATACTATCTTATAATTCTCATACACTTCATATTGATAGTGTATATAAGAAAGTTATGAAAATTAACCACCAGACGAAGACGGAAATCGAACCCGAACCTCCCAGATGAAACTCTAGTGCACTACCCAATAGACTATCGGTGTCGCCTCGTTTCTCAGACTCGCATTTATTCTGTTTCGGGCCTCAATTTCAAAAGCCGCAGCTGAGCGACGCTTAAAATGTCACTTGGAAGGTTTGTCAAAAGCGACTTAGGTCGTTGCTGAGAAATCTTCCACAAAAAAGAATGACACTTTGGCGCGGAATTGGTCTCACAGGGACCAAAGTAGTCTTAAACCTTTAATAAAGGCAACTAAAAATATTTTTTATTGCATATTCTAAACTTCTCTTTAATCTGATATGGCCTGCCAGTGATGGCTTCTCACATAATTATGGGATATGGGTAGAACGATACTTAAATTTACTCAAAAGGTTTATTATTCGGTTTTGTTTTCAGAAACTTAAAAACTTCTTTTTATGCTACATCCTCTTGCACATTATTATTTCTTTTTTATAGTTTTTGCTTTGTTTTTGGACACTAATGCACACTTGATCAATTTTTGGCCATATGCCAATTTCCTAAATATACCTGTCTGCTGCTGAAACTAAAATTTTCCAAGTATTTGTTGTATATATATGAATGAAAATGGTGCTGCAAATGTTACCAACAAAAAATGCTCATCTTTTTTCTTTTTTTTTGTTTTCTTCTACTTGCAGGTATGTACATCAACAAAGCAACAATAGCATAATAACGTCAATTGGGTCAGAGCATTCTCTTTCTATTCCAACTATTTGCTTGAATATCTACTTACAACACTATGCACTCCCACACAAGCACGCACAAACACACTAATGCAGATACACACATAGTTTGTTACATGCCACGAATAGACATAAAAGTTAATTTCAAATCGTTTTTAAATTAGCTTAATTCGCATTAAGTAAGCTCAAAATGCGCCTACGATGACACAAAAACAAAATGGGTAAAAAGAAATAAAAAGAAAAAAATACATATATCTACTTACAATAGTTACGACAAAATACTAGCAACAGCAACAACAAAAACAGCTGAACGAAACTGAAGAGAAGAAGAAAAAGCAGAAAACCACATTTAAAATGTTGAATCTTCAACAACAACACCACCATCATCATCATCACCATCGCCATCATTCACAACACAACTTCACTCCATTTTACACAGTATAAAATGCCATCCATTTATGAAAAGACTAAAGCAAAAACAGCAACTACAAAAGCAAAACAGCAACAACAACATAAAACTATGGCTTAAATGACTTTTAATACTTTATAAATTTGTTTTTTTTAATATTTATTTTTGTATAAAAAAGGCATACAATTTGAAATGCTAGAACGCCTCTTCACAACACTTTTGCTTGCTGCTTTAGCTGGCTAATGTTGCTGCTTTTGCTGACTGCCGTTGCTTACTGCTTCTACTGCTGTACCTATGCTGTTTTGTTTTTCTTTATTAATACTGTTTTTTGTTGCTGCTGTGTTCGGCTGTCGCATAACGTTGACTACCGCTGCGCCTGCGCACATATTAACTTTTTTTGTTGTTGGTGTTGTTTCGTTTGGTTTTTATTTATTTTTTGCGCTACATTAAGTCAGCAATAACACAATTACAACAACAGCAGCAGCAATATTAAAATAAAAGAAAAATTTAAATTCAGAAATTCCAATTATCAATTAAGTCAACGTTAAAAATGTAATAAAAATACAACAACAATACTGCGGCAGCAACAGTAACAAGAACCGGGCAACATATTGAGTGGCAAAAGAGCAGCCAGTCAACAACAACAACAACAGCAGTAGTGGCAATAACAGCAACAACAATAATAATAAATAAATAAGAACAAAAAGATAAAACATTAATTATTATTAATTGCTTTTTTTGTTTTTACTACTTCTTTCTCTTGCGCTCGCCTTGCGCTGTTTCTTTTTTTTTCGTTGTACATTTGTACATGTGTTGGTGTGTGTGTATACAAATATCTTTATATTTGTCTGTCCATTCATTCATACAGCTATGGCCAAAAAAATAGTAGTGTCATAAGCGAAAAGTTTCACTCGGCTATTACCAAACTAAACAATCTGCAAAGACCTTTTCATCACAGGTTCTATGCGACTTGTCCATCCCCTGTTGTTTGGTCTTTCGTCAACACAAAGCTAAAAGTGGAAATTGCTCATCTAAACATATTTAGTAAAACTCCTACTTTAATCTTTTGCAATGGATTTTACGATTAAAGATCTATGCTTCGAAAGGAGAATCTATATTGTACTTCCTTCCACGTCCGCTTAGATTGGCCAATGCTCTTACGCCGGTCTGTTTGCTTTTAATTGGTATAGACACGGCTCAAAATGAATTGTGGTTCAAGTGCTGGCGTCGTTGGACTTAACATTATGATCTTAATTTAATTGAGCGTTTTCCGCCCGAAATATACGAAGTTGAAACCTGTGGCCGAACAAATCTTGAAAAGGGGTTAGTAGACGCATTATTATCATCATTATTTTCTCTGGTGGCCAGACAGCGTTCTCGTAGAGTTTCCCTCGAAACTGGTAAAAGAGTGTTTTGGTAGTCTCCAATGCTTGGCATAAAAGATTTCTTAGATTGCAGTGCCTGGTTATTGGGTTGAAAAAAACTATTATTTTGACCGCAGCTGTAAATATTCGTTATATGTCTCTGTATATTATTTTTTCGGGTATATTTTCATTGTTTTTGCCCCTGCTGCTGCTGCTATGTTTTTCGGTTTATTTTTTTTTTTTCTTTCTGAATTTTCAAAAATTTGTTTCGCTTTTTGAAGTTTGTAATTTGTTTTATTTTTTTCTTCTCTAAAAAAAACTTTAGCTCACCTTAGCAGCAGCAGCACTTACTGTTCGTTGTTTTTGTAGTAATCTTGACTTTTCGCTCTTATGCACACTCTTCATGCTCTCCTTCCTCCTTGAGCTGCGCAAAAACTTTGCTTCTTGTATAGCTTTATTGCCGGCATTACTACTGGTGCTGTTGTTGTTATTCTTGATACCCTTTTCCATGCTATTTGTCGATTGGAGCTCCCGCTGCTGTTGCTGTGTTATGTTGCTGTTGTCCAACATGAGGGCCGTACGACAGTTGTTGAAATTAAATGCTCACATGTGGGATTTCGCTTAAACAAAAACAACAGCAACAACAACAAAAGTGTAGTGAAGTCAACTTAACTTCACCATTCCATTCCAATACATTTTTGTATTGTTTTTTGTTTTAACAAATTTTTAAATTTCTTTTATTTATTTATTTTTTCATGTACGTGTTTTGTTGTTGTTTTGCTGCTGTTGTTTTTTGGCATTGGTTTGATTGAAGAATTTATGTGATTTTTCAAGCATTTAAGTAATTTTTTAAATCTTATTTAACAACGACATCGAATTGAAAAATATTGTATTTTTTTCCTCTTTGCTCCTTGTTTGTTGTATTTTGTTTGGGCATCAGAATGTCATTGAATATCTTAAACCAAAAACTTTTCCATTTTTTGTTTTCTGTTTGTGTCTGAGTTAATTAAAAAAAAAAACTTAATTGAGGAGCAAACTACTTTGTAGTTTGAAATAAATCATTTTGTTCTGAGTATTGTGTGTGCTTTGTGTTGTTTGCTATTAATAAATGTCTGTATGGTGTATACAAAATGCTTGACATTTTGTGTATGAAATATTACAAGAAGTTTTCCCATAGGTTGATACCTACTACTACATATTTACATATTAGCACACGTATGCCCATGATACTAGTTTCCATAGTTAAGTGGGTCACGTGTCGAAAGGTTGGGGGCGTGTGTAAGACAAAGTTCTAGTGAAGGTGACTTTTAGCAGAATAATGAGAAATTAATTTATTGTGCACTGTGCAAACTTATAGTAAAAAGAAGAAAACTTTTGAGAACTTAAATTGTAAAGGTTTTATTACTCATTGATCGGATCCGGCAACATCTTTATGTCTTCACTTTTATTGAATTATAAATCTAACATTCTTTTGAAAGCAATGTAATAGGTTATTTCATTCCAAATGATGTATTTCACTATCCAACAGGGGTATCCTTTTTTAGGAAGCTAGGTAATAACAGGGAAAATGCTCTATAGTGTCGTTTTTTCCTCAGGGCAGATTTAATTGCACCCGAGATTTTTTCCCTCCAGACTGAGAAGAAAGCTTGCTGTTCTTCCATACGGTTCATTCGTAAAGCACTTCGTAGTTTTGCATACAGTCGTTGATACATTGCTTAATTCCTGCCAAACTGAAACCAAAAATTATATTCAGATTTTTTCATCGATCAACGGTTGGCAGCTCATTAGCCCTTTCGTTGTCAATCAGGCTATCATGTGCTGAAATCTACATTGGGTTTAGTCTTGACATCTTGCAGCCTGCCTATCACTGTTGACGTCTTTTCAGTTTACTTGCCCATCGTTTTTTGTTATCCAGCAAACTCCATTCCAAACGGCAAGGATCTCTGTTTGGAAATTCGTCGCCATTTGTCCTGTAGCAAAAAAGTAACTACTCATTTCGTCCAGAAACTGGTTAAAATTATTGTTTAGAAACCATCTGTATTGAAAGCAGATTCAGGTCAGGATATTTCACAGAATGATAAATATGTTGACTAGCTAATCGAGAAGGGGGAATTACATTTTTTAATTCCTTTAAAACGTCTATTAATTCAGATGAAACTATTGTAATGGCTGAAATATGTTGTTTTTATCGCCAAACGCTCTTACAACCCCCCCCCCCCCACATATAGATCCTTACTAAATTTACCTGTGCTCTGTATCACCTTTAACGTGCCAGGCTTTCGTTTGATTTAATAGCCTTAATTTCTTTACTCAGGTTAAATAAATCTAGCGGGTTTAAATCAAGTTAAACATTGAGATCAATTGCATCGCCGGTAAACACTTCTCTGCACTCTATTTAGAGTAGAAATAGTGGTTTTAACCAGGACTTTATGTTACCATATCTCAGATATTTATATATTTGACAATTAGGACTGTGTGCAATTTGCCATCTTTAGTCCCACCCAAGTCTTGCCGAACGTCTTATGGCCTTACCAGAAAATCTTAAGTGCACAATATACTTTCTGCTCGACATGAGTTCCCCATGAAAGCTCGTGATCTTGGGCGCTTCACTTCCGAAAACAAAACCAGGTTCACTCTTGTCGGTATCAGGAGTTGAAGCCCTCTCTGTTTGCGTCTCCGAGTAAAGAGCATTAAGGGGCTTTTATGCGGATTGCACAATGAGGCGGTCATATCTAAGATTGTATCGGAGTGCATAACCATCGTTCGCGTAGACATGACTGTATACTAAGTGTAGATATGAACTCTAATCGGACCCAAAAGTATCGATCGAAAGAAAAGTATCATTTAGAAAAGAGAATGGAAAGGAAAATACTGATAATTCATTTAACACTTATGCAGCGCTGTAAATCGCTGTTTAGTGTTCCATTTTCAATGCGTTTTTTGTATATCGATACTGAAGGCAGTGTCCTGATATGAGTAAAAGTATCGATGGCTTAACCACTAGATCCGAATCCTTTTATGGCACAACAGCCCATGGAGGGCCTAGATCGGCCTTTTCGCATCCATTCATGTTATATTTATACGTCTCTTCTATGAACTACAGCTTTATGTCGAATACGAATAACGATGCGAAAAGCTTTATTTAGGCAATTTTTACTTTTGGAGGTTTGCCATTGCCAGTCAAGAGGTGGTGCCGTATGTATTAGTATTTTCAATTTTTGATTTATGACTGCGCCAAGTACTAAACTCGCACAGAACTAGCCTGCGGTGACTACGTACTGGAATCGAATTCAAAATACTAATTTGATCAAAATATCGATACTTTTTTCCTGTCCCTAAGAGCAAATGTGGAAATCATTAAGCGTCAAGTATTTAATAATAACGCGTTGTTTCGCTTTGTCGGTTTTACCTTGCGCAAAATTTTCAATTGCCCAGCATTCACATTTAGAAAAAAGTGTACTCCCTTCTTATTTTTTAAATTAAATTTCATTTTAAGTCACTCACTCATAAAAAGTCACCTTGAATTCAGTGCTATATACGTATTCAGATTTATAAATTGTGAAATTTTGTGCACTTGCACACACTTATTTTCTTCTTCAAATGACCCCTAATGACTTCGTATTGAACTCAATTTAAAACTCAAATAAAATTCATAATTTAAGAACCATTTACTTAAGCATTTATTGTAAGGTTTTTAACAATATATATTTTTTAAAAGTATCTTTAAGTACAACAATTTTCAAACTCATAAAATTGGTTGGTTGGTTGGTTGGTTGGTGTTGCTATTCTTGCGTTGCTGCCAAACTCTTCATATACCTAAGATTGCTGCAACTAAATTGCACACACATACATTCATAACTACAACTATGCATGTATGTAAGTAAATTGCTCTACGAGTACCTACCTACCTACCCTACTAGCAACAGAAACGGCAACACAACAGCAAAAAATACAAAACGTAACGAAACGAAAATTGCAACTTTCGAGCAGCATTTAAGCTTCTTTCTTTCCTCTACACGTTTATTTTTTTCGCTTTTTTTTTGTGTACCTTTTCATTATTTCGCTTTAAAGTGCAAACAATTTTTTCTGCTGCTGAGTTTTTCTGCACATGCATACGTACATATTGTATATATTATATTTCTTTATAATAATTTCTTTTCATTTCATATGAAAAACCAAAAAAAAAAAAAAAAAATTTTCATATGTATATAAAAAACAAAAGCAACAAAAAAACATAAAAAAAATGAAATGAAAATTGCTTTGCTGTTTGCTGCAATTAGAATGCGTGTTAAGTGGAGAGAAGATACATAAATTCATCGTTTGCTCAAAAGGAACATGACGTACACACACGCAAATACACATAAGCACAAATACAGACACATATTTACATTCCCTCACACACACATGCACACATATGTTTCACGTATCTACTAAAAAATGCATTAAGTGCAATAGCAACAACAACAGCAACAAATTTGAAACAAAACTTGATTCTTCTTTTACTCGCTGGCTACATCTTTAAGCTGTGCCGCGCATCAACTTGCGTTAAAAAGAGTAACAGCAAAAATAACAACAACAGCTGTAGCAGCAGCAACAGCAACAACGAGAACAACAACGTCGAAAAAAATATTTTTATATGAGAAACGAAAAAGTTTCTTTATTTTCTTCTTTCTTTAGCTTATTTTACTAGAATTTATAGCCGCGCAGGTTGTGCTGTGGTGTTCTCTAATACTTGCACATGAGCCAAGCGAGTAAGCGAACGAGTGTAGACCACCACTCATTTACTTACTATCTGCTACTTCTAATGCTCTTCCCATTGCTGCTGCTGCTATGTACGTGCAGCAGCTTCAGCCGCCAACCTCTATATGAAAATGCACTAAATCTCTGATAACCGAAAATGCATTAGTTGGTTGTTTGGTGTTGCATATGCTCTTTTTCTTTTCTTTTTTCAGTGAAGTTTTTGTTGTCCGTTGTTGCCTCAAAAAACAAAATGCATTAGAAATAGAGTTACCAGTATTAAAAACAAATTAAAAACTTCAAGACGACAACAAACTTTGGGAAATGATTCAATGAGACTAGTCACTGACATCGGCTAACAAACAGAACATAAGAGATCAATAGTACTTTGTCCTACATGGTTAAATAAGGTTTACATAAAAAAGGTTTTCCATTAGGGACATAACAATTTCGTATCTTTATATGAACGCACCTTTAAACTTTTTTAATGAACTGTCAATGTCAAAAGGTTAGTTAAAGTCAACCAGCAACGTTTGGAAATTAATAAAAATTACTACCGAAATTCTGAGTCGGTGGTCGCCACTTTAAGAGCGCCTACTCTAGTTTTCGGTCATTATATCGTCATGTTACCGTCAATGGAAAGCGCTATCGTGTTATGTTGGTAGATTATTTGTGGCCAGAATTGGATGAACTTGACATCAACGATATGTGGTTTCAACAAGACGGTGGCACTAGCCACATAGCACGCGTCACAATCGATTTATTGAAAAGCGAATTCGGTGAACGTGTTATCTCGAGAAATGGTCCGGTGGAATAATCAAACGCGAAATTGCCAACGCTCCGGTCGAAATGTGTGCGAGAGTGGTGGAAAATTGGGTCCAAAGAATCGATCGCTGTAAACGGGCTCGTGGTGGTCATATGACCGAAATCGAATTTCATTCATAAAATGTAATGCTTGCACTACACCCACAATAAATTTGAACTCAATATCTCAAAAAATTCTGTGTTTTATTAATATATAAAATTGTTATGTTCTTAATGAAAAACCCTTTATATACCTACATTATAAAAAAGTGATTCGCAATGGACTAGGAGTAAGAAATATTTTCTAATCCTAATAATAGCTTTCCTCAATAAGTCCCAATGAAACTATGTTAGTCGTTTTAAATTCCAATTTACGGTCTGTAAAACACTTGAAACGTTCGAAGTTTTATAATAGTAGTGAGAAAGAATCATTATACTCCAAGTTCCAGTGCAGACTCTTGCACAATTGCTTTTGAGCCCAAATAAAGGCTGAGAAACCGATGATGCGACTTAACGCCGTTTTTTAGAGGTTCCATTTTCTAAAGGCTGCAGTCAAGCACCGGACTTGAAATCTTGTCTATCCTTTCGCAACATATGATTGTGAAAATTTTATCAATATTGCATAGGTATAATTTTTCGTTCTTGATCATATTTGACCATCTAAATTTCAGTTTGCGACACAAGCAGAAATTTGTGAAGAGTTATATTTTATTGAACAATGTATCTGTCATTGACCAGATCTCCAGTAAAGATGAAGTTCTCCAGATAGCAAAAGAGTCCACAGCTTCGATATCATCCAATCCTGATATATTTTTGTTTGTTCTGATCCTCATGGCTTTTGATTTAGTAGTGTTGATTTTTTTTTAAGTCCTAACTTCGTTGACTGGGACTTCAGATTGTCTGCTTAGTGAGTTTATTGACTGCCTGATATGTCGTTGGCGCAATCACGATCTGTCAAATGGTGCACGGATTTGTTGAGTGTTATTGAGAATGTAATTTATAATTAACATTCATGAAAAGAATACATAGGTGACGTCAAGCAATCATGTCTCACTCCTGGGCTAAAAAACTCTGACAGACATTGACATTGTGCAGGATTATGCACTGGAAAAGTGATTCTTTTTCATTACTACTACAAAACGTTGAGGGTTTCAAGTATGATCCATTTGAGTTCAGATTCTTGTCTTTTAAATAACTTACTTTAACCCTCAGTCACTCACAAACACAGACTATTTTTTTTTTTTGATTCGAGATAAAAAAAAAATAAAATACACGTATTTCTATATTTTGAATTTTTTTTTATTATTTGTGAAAAAATTACAAAAGTAGGGTGTGTTGCCTTGAAGCAACACTGAGTCAAAATAAACAAAATAAAACACAAACATAAAAAGTGATCAAAAATCGCCAATTCTTCAAGATAATTACACAAAATACATGTAAACCAATATTTTATTATTTTTTGAAATCGCAGACGGCTGACACTCGTAAATACCTGTTGTCCAATAACTAATTTCATTTTGTGACAAGCAGTGTCATCTAGTTGCTTCCTTTGGTACCAGTTCGTTAGTTCAGAATGCAAACCACGGGCTGCAGTGCGTAATTACGCTATAAATTCAGTTCGGTGAATTTGGCAGGCGATTGAGCGGTGTACTGCTTACAGGCTACACTATGCTACAGAGGGTTAAGATTACTCAAGCAAACTTTTTAAGTAGAGATTTCAGACGAATTGACTAGGTACCATCCAACACCTTCGAACATTTGCGCTGCATCAGTTAGTGCAGCCTTCAAATGTGTATTGAAGTGCACATAGAAATTTTGCGCCAAGCCACCGAAGTACCACTAGGCTACCGAGGTGGGCATTATCTTCAACATCATCTCAATAGCACTTACAGAAGTCAATGGAAAAGAAAGACACTTTTTTTTAGTAAAAAACAGTAAAGTTTTCTATTAAGACCAAAGAGTACTTTCATCTGAGTGTGAAAAACTGAAATAAAAACACGAGTAGATCTACTTAATACGTACAGAACAAGCTCCTCAAAACCCTGAAATCAGTAGGTAGTACAGCTTTGCGTCCGACTATAAACTACGGAGCTGCTTGCAATTATTCTTTGTCTAGATTTGAAGTGTTGCATTCGAAATATTTCCGGCTAATTTCACAGCTACCCCTGTGTGAATAGAACCTTGATATGCCTAAGTGTATGTTCAACGTCCTTAATCATTCAATTGAATTTTCCCGTGATTATCACTGATTTGGCTGTGAACTCAAAAATCCATAAAATCTTGCTTTAAAATTTGCATAATCTCCCTACTTGCAAAGATATCCAAGAGGCTTTAAGGTCACCACGCTTCAGATCAAAATAGAAACCTGAAGAGGTAAAGAAGCAAATAAAAACGACCAAAAAGGATCTGCTTAATATATGAGCAGAGGGTAGTAAATATAACTGATGTGTCTGACATAAAAACTACAAATACTAGATTTCGAGTTGTATTTAAATTGCTTCTCACTTACCATGATTTCCATTTTCTATAGACAAAATATAGGTATCTGCTTGAAGTTAGCCTGAGAGTTCCCTGATATATCTCAGAGTCATGTCCTTTAAACTTTAGTCGGTAACACTGATTTGTTATAAAGTTATACAAAAGTAAATGTATTCGAGGTCTACTCGCCTGACAACTAAAAATTAAAGTGGCCATTCCACTATCCCTACATGGATTCAAAATAATTCACTATTCCGGAATTCCTGCATGAATTAAACCAAAATATCAACACATTTCATGAGCTTAAAAGAAAGTAATAACTAACTGCATATCATCTGAAATTAACTCTGCCAATTGTCCATTCAAATGTCTCTATTCAAGTTAACCTTTTTAGAAAGATCGTTTCGTTCATGTTTTTAATGTCAGCTAAATTCAATGCAGTCATTCTAACTGGTATATCCTTACAACCAAAAAAGGCAAAATAAATACAATAATCCTTATTAGCATGAAATATACTACCATTATCATTTATTGTTTAATAATTTCTACAGACATGCTGGTTTTTTTTTTTTTTTTACTCTTCTTCTACAACGAAACTTAGTTATTCAATTGTGTGTATAGTAATTTAATCGTCAATTATTCTTTGACATTAAAACGCATTTCCGATAACTTCATCATATACATACCTACCAACCAACCTACGTATGTACCTACTACTTTCCATTGCCTTGGATTGTATTGTATTTCTACATACATATATTGTATTATGGGCATGTGTGTATGTGTATTTTTTCTCACCTGGTCACCCTTTAGCATCAACAACGGCACCGCACATTACTCACACGAAAGAATGCCGAAATACAACGTGTGTCGTTGAGCCGCTTTACTTGCTTTACTGCCACTAGTCTGCATGCCTGCCTGTGCTAGCCTGTTTGCCTGACTGCCTTGCCTGGCTGGTCATATTGTATTTTTTATTTAAAGTATAAGGCGAGTAACAAAAATATCTTGTTTCATATGTGTGTATGTACACATATTTATGCATGTTCGTGTATGTATGGATGGACGTTAATAGCCTAGTAAAGTAAAAAAAAAAATAAAAAAGAAAAACAAACGAGAGCTGTATAGTAGCAAAACAACCAACAGCGTATGAACTGAACGTAGAATGTATGATAAAAAGTATCAACGGCTGAACGAACGGATAAACAGAGGGACGGACGAATGAACGATACGGGAAGGAACGGACGAACGGTACGGGATGAGATGGGATGGGATGGCACAATAAGCTCTCTTCTCGTATGCAGGCGTTTTGTACAGCAAACTTTCTGAGCTGATGGTACTATATCGCCGCATCGCACTGTACCGCACCTCACTCTACTTACTTGCACCTTATCTCTTACCTTCTTCTCCTCTTCCATTTTTTACTATCTTATGGATATGAATGTGGATAATAATACTCGTATGTATGTAGTGCTGGGCAGTGTTGTCGAGTGGAGTGCATTGTGGAGCATTATTCACTGTTGTTGTTGCTGCACATGCATGCATGCATTTTCATATGAATTGCAGTTGACGATGATTCTACATATCGTTTCGTTTGTATCGAATCGGTTAAAGTTAGGTTCATTGGTGATGTGAGGAGGTTTCGATGGTTAGTTGGTCGGTTGGTTGGTGGGTAGGGAAGGTAATATTGCTGGGATTATTATCTGCTGCATTATCTGTTTTTCTTTCTTCTTTATTTTGAGCGATGTTGATGATGATGATGAAGACGACGAAAGTACAAAATCGCTTCGCTGCATCATCATAGTCATCAGCAACACGGACAAGCGTACAAACACTTAAACATGTTGCAGCAGCAGTGTCTAAATGACTGGTCGTCCGTCGTTCCAACGAACGTTTGTGGATTGCGGTTGAAAGTTTTGCGGTTGCGGTCGGTCAGGGGCTTTTTTTTTTTTGTTTTTTGTTTTTGAATTGACTTCACTTCAATGTTATATATGTATGTTAGTTACTTACTTTAATTTTTTTTGCTGTTGAACTTTTTCTTTCTTTCTCTTTAACATTTCTTCTTTCTTCTGTCTTTGTTTTTTTTTTTTTTTTAGCAACGTTAATATGGATCAAGATGAAAATGTATTTAGCATTAGCTGGCCTGGTGTGTCAGTGTTTATGTGTATGTTTTAATACTTGAATGCAGTATCTGTGTGTAAAAGAGAGATAAAAAGAAAAAAAATTATGAGAAACTAGTTTATGACAACATTATATGTGTGTGTACACCCGAAACGAATAATGTTGTTTATGATCAGAGCGAAAGCAAATATGATGACAGCCAGTAGCGCAGTGAAGATTGTGTGCTATGGGGATATGGAAGTGTTAAAAAAGTGTTTCTTAGATTGTTGCGGAAATGGAGAGATAGATCGGACATATTCTTAGAAAGGCACACGCTACACTGAATGGAATCCTAAAGGCAGCAGGAGGCATGAAAATCCAAAAACGACTTGGAAACCCACTCTCAACAGTGACGTTAAAAAATCGAGATTGACGTGGAAAGAAAGTTTTAAAAAAGCCCCTTGTCACCAAAGGACTACAGTATATAGCATTAGTAGTTTTTTTCAATAAAATGAAATAAAGTCTCGTCTCACAGCTAAGTTCTAGAGATACGAAGTTAGCACACCTCCTGGTTAAAGTTTTACGATTTTACCCATTGGAAACAAAAGTAAAATTGTCCCAAAGTTATTAACTGCATGAGTGAAATCCTGTTGAAGCGACTTTCAGGTTGATATCACAGTTGCTTCCGCCCCGATTAAACATTAACGAACCACTACGTTCAACATCCATTGTCATTTAGAGCAGTGACTTGGCTCTCATAAAGTTCTACGTCAATATTAGCGGGAATTTTTTGCTTACAGCCATGAGGAGAACCCTTACTAACAGTCATGAAAACAGCGAGCAGCACTGCGAACGAACTGTAGCGTAAATTGAGAGATAATTAAACATTGAGAAGATTGGTTCCTTCGTGCTTCCTAGGTGTCGGCGGCCAAATAGGCGCGGTCGGACTCCTCGTCACTCGATCTAGCGAAACCCTATTCACAGAGGACTCTTGCGACTAGTTGGGGAAGAAACTCGGTCAATCGAGAAAAATCTGGTAAACACCCTGATTATTTCTTATGAGCTTGCGACACAAGGGAGAAATGTCAAGAAATCCCGCCACCGCGGAAGTAAGAATTGAAGAAATAAAACAATACATAAATCCCCATCTCTGTAGAAGAAATTATCTTAGAGCTGAAAAAATGAGAAAATTCTCAGTGAACAGGTAAAAATAATGGCCTACGCTAACGAATGACTAATGTATATCAAGGATGTAAATCTGGATGACATAATCACAAAAGAAGAGATCGTGGATAAGACACTACTAGAACTAAGGAACCTAAAGATAGGCTCAGAACTTTACATGCTACGGAAGAAGAAATCCTTTACCAAGTTCCATAGGTGCCTGAATTTTGCTCTTAATGCAAAATTATGCAAAATCGAAGTAGATGTAGGTCAATGCAAATCGAGTAGTTCTGGGGTTAGGCCCAATCATTTATGAAATCAGGGAAGTAAATCGAAACAAGCGCTGTTCAAGATGCTGCCTTCATGCAATACTTCTTAAGTTAAAATACCTAATCCGCCCAACAATCAAATTTAATCGGCAGGTCCATTAAAAACTTAGAATTTGTACAGTCTATCCTTTAAACCACTCAGTACTGGAGCGCAGTGTGGCCAACTTTTGTTTTTCAAAATCCGCTAAAATGAAGAATAAAACATTAACGATCTTACCGCTACGTTCAACATCCATTGTCATTTAGAGCAATGGCTCTATAAAGTTCTACGTCAATATTAGCGTGAGTTTTTTGCTTGCAGCCATGAGGAGAACCCTTACTGACAGTAATGACAGCACGGACCCTTCGTGCTTCCTAAAAAAAGCGTTAAATATTTTCCCTTATAAAAGTGCGGGAAAACTCAATACAATTAAACTTTTTCACTAACACAGGCACACATCTAATACTTCTAGTCAATGAAAATTTCTTTGATTTTTCGGATATATTTTAAATTGAAAAAAAGCACTAAAATCAGCGGGAAAAGCGCTGAGTTGGCCACACTGCTAGAGCGTGCTCTAAAAGGTCACTGTGATTTGGTCATAGAGCTTCCACTTTACTCCAAGTTGAAATACTTGGGCCACCACTGATTACAGCAACAACAGCAGAGGAAGGTAAGAAGACCAAGTTGCCAAGAACATTCTCGTTGTTATTGTTGTTGTTGCTGTACTGTGATGCAATGCAATTCTACTGCACTGGCATTGTATCGTAATTTTGCGTCTTTGCTGCTGAGTCTCTTTGGTGCAACATATTGCGTTCTTTCGTTCGTTTTTGCAAAGTGATTCCCATCGCAAACGATAATAATGCTGCTCTATTGCTTGCTGTTCTTCTTCAACTTTTTTTTGTTATATATTTTTATATTCTTACTGTTGTTGTTTTTTCTTTTTTCAATGATGAAGATGACAAAATATCAACAAAAAACCATAAGCTGCATGTTATTTGTGTTTTGTGAAAATAAAAACCACCAAGTTATAAAGAAAGAAAAAAAAATAAAATGAAATAAAAAACAGTGAGCCAGCATTATGTCGTACTTATTTAGTACTTCTATTCTGCTTTTGCCTCCCGTCTGGTCCTCTTCTTCCTAATTCTTTTCTCTTCTACTCTAATTTACTCATGCTCATACTATCTATTTGTAGAGTATGTAGGTACTGTTTTTCCCATTTTATTTTTTTTCATTACGGCTTATATCACGTCACAATCAGTTGTTGGCATCATTCAAAGCGTGTTTTTATCGTTTATATGGTGTTTTTAGCTATTTTGCATGCAGTTAAATTTGCTTTTTTTTTCTACCTTTGCTCGCAGCTTTAGCTGCTGCTGCTGCTGCTATGTTAACTGTTTGTCTGTCGTTTTGTTCTGCTCGTTGTGTTGTGTGTTCGTTTGCATTGAATGAATTGTTTGGTAGGTAGCTAAAGCTCTATTCCTATATTCCTAGTTTGTTTTGAAGGGTAATTTATGCGTTTCGTATAACAACATTTTGTAAATTTTCAATGCTTTGATTTTATTTTTATATTTTTTTTTATTGTTGCTGTTGTTGAATGAAAAGAAAGGAATAGCAGGATTACATTTGTATAGTATCGATTCGAGATGGGCGTGAAATATTTAGGAGTCTTTAAAATGTTATAAACGGTTAATTTTTAAGGAAAGTTTTAGTATTTTGTTAGGGGCGATTGTTACCTGTGAAATCAAATGAAATGCAGTAGTGAATTTAATTAGGCTTTTTGTATATGAGTTTTACGTTAGCAGATTCCGATCCAGTGCGTATACGATCCCTAACATCTACAATCTAGTCCTAGCTAGTTTTAGACAGTAACAAAAAAAATGTGGATCAATCTTTCTTTCATATCAGCTTAAATATAGTTCCTGTAAAACTCGTCGTTTTCTACCAGACTAAGTTTTTTGGCGTATTGCAATGCCTAATTACCACGCCAATTAGCAAATTGCATTCTTTACAGGGTGGTAGTATCAAAAATTCATTTTTAGAACTAAAATGTTGAGAAGAGAATAGTTTTGCTATTCGGAATACGTTATGATTCCTGTGAACTGGGAAAAAACGTTCATAGAGACTTTATAGCTTGACTCACTAGTGGATACAGAGAATTCGGAGGAGGCGAGTTTAGATTTTTCGTTCCATCAAAAAGCTTCGTAGTCCGAAAAAATTATCAAAATGCCACGATATTTATCGGGAAGGGGGAAGGGACTTATCTCCAAACCGAACCTTCTGGATCCACTAATTGTTTGACTTTCCAAAATCTTCGAAGCAACCTAGGGTAGCCAGACGTACTGATTTGATCAGTATACATGTCCTGATTTTTTTAAGGGGTTATATACGTTTTGGTACGAGAAAATTAGGGCATATTTGTGATTTTTTTGGACTATTTGAAACTAGAATAACAGGTATACATAGTACATATTCTTACGAAAAAAAGAGAGGTCGGATATGAAAAAATATTGGAAATTGTAGAAGTTGTAGCTCTTGTCCTGATGCGCGTTTTTTCTGCAGAGTCTGGCGGTGACCACGATTGAATGCTAACAACTCAACTCTAATCAAAAAGACAAAAAATTTACAGTTGTGTACTACAGCGCCGAGTACTTGAACGAAAAATTTTGAAAAAAAAAAACTTTTTTCATACGGAAACCATGACGCAAAAAAAAGTCGATTTTTTGAGTCTCAAAAATGTATTTAAAAAAAATTATTAGTTAAGACAAATACTGCACATGAAAAAATGATCGTTCAAGTACTCCGTTTTGTAACTAGGAAAAAAATTTAAAAAAAAAATTAGGTGAATTGGTAAAGTACAATAGTTTTTGAGATATCGCAGTCACCGCAAAGGCATTTTATTCATGAACAGTAGCGCGCTACAAATCGAATTGCTACTTACGATCTACTGCTCGGATTGACTTGAAATTTTGAACATAAACTCTTGAACGTATGTTTGTTCGAAATAAGTCATAAACATTTTTTCGATTTTTTGACTCATGAAAACGTATATAACCCGTTAAATACCGATTTTTTAAATCTCGAAATCAGTACGAAAATGTATAGATTCTTTCTTGTATTTTGTATTGATTTTTTCAAATGAATGTCTCAAGAATTTTTGTGCTTATACCTAAAAGGTCTTAAAATCCTTTTTGCAAAAAATTTCAACCCATTTGTGCTTTCTTTCTGATTGTTCACAAAATAAAAAACATACGTTTGAATTTTACAGACTACGTACTGCTGCTATCGAGAGGAGAAAAGCAATATTTGCTTGAACGTAGGTTTTTAAAAGAGTGAACTGAATTTGTTATTAATTGAATTTTATTATTGTCCTCCAAATATGGAAACTAATAAAAGTTTCAGGACGTGTAGATAACCAGCTGTCATTAGATACGAAAAATTTGAATGTTTCTACAACTTTTTTTACATAGAATTACTAATAAAATGCACTCAAAATTGAACTGATTTCGCTGATTTTCAACATCAAATGTACTGATTTCACGGTGTAAAAATCTGGCTACTCTAAAGTAACCTGACTTTCTGAGTTGATGATTATTCGCAGATCTTTTGTGCCGCAATAAAGCTTTCGGAAGCTATATAGATTGCCTCGATTTCTGCTTGAAAAACACTACAAACTTTAAACGATTCCTAATATTTGTTCTCGGCAACAAGACGCTGTGCCTGCGTTTTAGTTGATTATAATTATTGAGTCAAAAGTCCTATGAGCCACAGTAATTTTGATCGAGTCAAAAATCGTTGATCAAGATATGGATTCTCTACTTTCCTTCAACCCACTAGTAATTTGGCTTTCATACGCCATCAGTGTAGCTTGGCTGAGTCTGAATAAGTACTTATTTGCATATCATTTCAGTTGCCCATTAGGCTTTCAGAAGCCTCTATTTCTGCTTTAAAAAGACTACAACCGTCAGGAAATTGAAGATTTTTGAAATTAATGCGGAGTAACAAGAACGGTAAACCTATCATATCATCAATTTTGGAGTTATCACTACTGTGTCATCGGTCTTACAAAGTCAAAAGTCTGTTGACCAAATTTTAATGAAAGATTTTCTTTTTTTACGAATCCGAATGGTAAATGTATCCAGTGTGGCCAACTCAGCGCTTTTCCCGCTGATTTTAGTGCTTTTTGAAAATTAAAACGCGGAAAAAAGTGATTTATCGAAAAATCGAAGAAATTTTCATTGACTAGAAGTATTAGATGTTTCCCTGTATTGGTGAAAAAGTTTAAATGTATTGAGTATTTAACGCTTTTTTTAAGAAAATACGCGTTTCATTCCTCATTTTAGCGGATTTTGAAAAATACTTAATGTATCATTTAATTAATTTTAATTTAATTTTACTTAACTTCCTGAAACGTACTCAATGGTTCAAATGGCCTGAATTAGAGGGATAGGGACTTCGCTCCTTTTGTATGGTATCGCAATGGGCCTGTCTGGCCTGAGTGTGCTGGCGCTCGCTGGCAGCCATTTTAACCTAACCTAACCTAATGTATCATTTGTGTGTGAAATAACTCCTAATTACTGTGGTATATTTGAAAATTTGGTATAACTATATAATTTTCATACGGATTTAGGAAATTTTCGGCTTTTTACCGAATCCTAATCGTTAATGCTTATATCGTGCCATGTTTATATGTAGCTAGTTTGCTAGGGCTGTGTAATTTTCACTTGAATCTGGGAACATTGCGGCTTTTGCTGCATCTGAGTAAATATATATCTTCCTTATAATTCTCATTCACTTTATATCCATAGTGAATATAAGAAGGTTATGAGAACTAACCACCAGATGAAGACGTGAATCGAACCCACAACCTCCCGCCCTGGGTGAAAGTGGAGTGATCAACTAAGAAAAGTAATCCTTCCTTACCACATTCAACTTATCCCTTCCCTGTCGATAAGTTTTTCTTTCACACATTAACCAAATTGAATATTTCTTTCTCAAAAATATTTTAGCACCACTCATTGAAATTTGTTTAGAATCTAGGCCAAGATACTTTATTGTTATGGCAGTAATCAAATTTGTTCACTTCAGTTTGATTGAATTTCTGGCATATCAAGAAGTTGTTGAAGTTCAAAAAATTTTTTAATGCTCATGAATTTTTGAAGCTTTTTCTTTCAATTTTTTATTATCTATTTAAAACATATTCAATATGTAAGTTCTTTAATCACACAAATGCATATTGCACTTGTGTGTGTGTGGCTGCGTGTACTTCAAACACATTTTTTATGTGTTTCGTTTTTTTTCTGCTTAGTTTTTTTTTTTATTTATTTTTTTTGGTGAATATCTAATAGTTAAAAATCCCTCAAAGTCTGGCAGCAGCATTTAAAAAATATTTACAACCACACGCAACTGAATGCATTTCAATGCTGCTGCATACTTCTCAACACTTTCCGCATTTGACTGTGTGTGCCTGCTTCCTTCTTCCTCCTTGCTCAATGTTATTAAGTAAGCAATGTGTAGGAAAAACTATAAAATTAATATCATTCACACCCGTAATACTCACTCGTACATACATGCACCGGTAACGACGATGTTGCTCTTGATGATGACGATGAACCCCAATGTACGTGTTGGAAAGAATAATATTTATTTAAAAATGTACTATGTATACCCAGGTATAAAAAAAAAAAATATTGATAGGAGAACATACATACACTCTACATGAAAAAGTAGAAAACGTTTACTCAACAATTGAATTGAACAACAAAAATTTTCCCTTTTATATTTTTTACTATTTTCATACATATTTCTTGTGTTCGTTCTGTTTCCTTACCAAATGTTTTGAATTGCATTGATATCAACGCATTGCTGCAACGTATGTTTACATTTGTTTCTCTCTCGTTTGTGCCGACAACGACTGACTCTGATCCCTGAGCTCTACGTGTGTGCCCATTACCATTAGTAGCAGTAGTACCAGCAGCAGCAGCAGCAACGAACGAGCGAGTGAGCGTATATTTCTTTCTGTCGCTTGCTGCCTGCCCTCTCATGTCAATGCGCTTTGCTTTGCTGCTACTATGCGCTTTGGGATTTCAACTTTACCTTTTCCTACCTCATCTACCTACCTAGCTAGCTAGCTACCTGTCGCTTTTCGTTGTCGTGCTTGCAACCCCTGAAAATGTTATTTTGGTGTTGGAATACTTATGTACTTAGTTATACCTTAGCGTTGCGTTTACACTCTCTCTGCTCTTCCTTTGTCTGTGTGTGTTTTTTTAATAGATAGATAGATTCTTATTGTTGTTCTATCTATGTATGATATTGCTGTTGTTTGAGGAAAACTATCTTTTAACACGCACGCATTTATTTCCACAATCCCAATCGGAATTGATATTATCTATGACCATTAAAAATCGTTTATTTAGGCCACTTGAGTAAATTTCAAATGTTTCTTCGGACAGTAGGGTATTTCTCTTGCTTTCTATTACCTATTGTTTAAGAAGTTTTGGCGTTACTTTTTTCAATAGAGGAAGAGCGTGCCCCAGGGGCCTTGAAATTGACTTCCAGGGGATTTCTAAATATGAGAATATAAAAGGCGTGCTTTTAAAAACCAGACATCTTTCTTTGTATCCAGAAATAATATTAAAAAGTCGTTAAAGCTTCCCAACAGTTGTTGTATTTTCAATCTGAAATTTAAGTAATATATACGGTTTCTGATAGCATCATAGGCAGCCCAAAATACTGGCCTGCGAGGCTCTAGATGGTAAAAAAAACAACTAGTACTAAACATATTTCAAAAAAGGAAAATCAAATCGGATTGTATCAAACAAAAAACTATTCGAAAGGTTCGAAATGATTGTATTTGTTGATCGAAAAATATTGTTATTGATAACTTACTTTCGGGTTAAGATTTCGCAAAATCTTGATGCGTTGAAAAAATTCTATTGCCAGTTTCAGATTGCATAGAAAAAATGAGAACAGAAAACTTAAAACAAACAGAGCTTGGAGTCACTTAAATACCCTTGAACTCAAATTCAGTCATTTGGAGTCAATTGCAATTTGCAGTCAATTGGAGTCAATTGGGATTTTGAAGTCAATTGGAGTCAATTGAAGTCTTTTGGAGTCAGTTGGGAATTTGAAGTTAATTGGAGTCTCTTGGAGTCAATTGGAGATTTGAATTCAATTGGAGTCACTTGAATTTTTTTGGAGTCAATTGGGATTTGAAGTCAATTTTAATATATGTGTTATTTAACATTTAATTTATATCTTCTCTCATAAGTACTCAATAAATACTCAGGTCTCTCAAACTGATTCTTTCATAAATACTCAGTTTTAAACAAAACGCACGCTACAAAATAATATATAACAATATCACAAATTATTCACTTCAAAAAGGCTTGCACTTTTTGTGGTAATTCCATGCAACTCGCGTTTCAGTATAATAATTAACTGACATTCGAGTATTGTAATGAAATAACAAGGTGTATTACTCTAGAATAATGGTGTATTACCCTAAAAATGTATTAACAATATCTAAGCTATAACTCGTAAAAACAATTGACTTTAAATTCCCAATTGACTCCAAAAGACTCCAAGTGACTCCAATTGACTTCAATTTCCCAATTGACTCCAAAAGACTTCAACTGACTACAATTGACTTCAAAATCCCAATTGACTGCAAATTGCAAATGACTCCAAACGATTGCATTTGAGTTCAAGGTTACTCAAGTGACTTCAAAGCAGATATGATTTTGGAGTCATAAGATTTGCAGTCTCATGATTTCCAAAAAAGACTGCACTCCCTTGACTCTAAAAAAGATTTTCTAAATGAATAACCAATCGACGACTCCAAAAAAGACTTCCAAATGCATTTTTTTTCTGAAGTCAAATATGTTATTCAGTAACTGCAATCATGAATTGTCGGTTATTAACTGTTACTTCAAGGTATTGCAATTAAATTGATTGCACTCTTTTACAGCTCTGAAAACAAAGTACGCTTGTATTATTCAAACAGCCAAAGCTGCTCTGAAATCCTTAAAATGCTAAAACCCCCTCACCTCACCTCCTACCAACAATAAACTTTAACTAATTTGGGTTCCTGGCGAAGGTGGCGGGTAATCTTGTTAGGTAGGATGCAAGTCTTGGAACAGTGCCATCTAACATCTCGGCTCGACCCATCGCTCAGCCTTCGAATCGTCTTATTTCAGTCTCAAATAGCAGATAATTTAACCAAAATTAATCTGTTGTAGGAAAATTTTTCTTCAAAACTTATCTGAAATTCATCTACAGAAAACATTTCTTTCCAAAATTAAAATATGATGGTCACAGAACAATTTTAGAGAGAACCCATTTCTTGATTTCTGAGAGAGTCCTCTTTATTTTTTGCTTCTCAATAAAGTGTGAGAAAAAATATCTTTGTTGCAGTTACTTTCCGAAGCCTGTTTCGATTGATTTTTGATTGCTGAAGCTCTTGAAGTTTATTTGTCAGTAATTTGTCTCCGAAGAAAATCCAAAACGGTATTTTGCTGCTAATCTTTTAATTTTCCACTTTTCATCTACGGCGTCCATTGTCATTCTAATGGTCTGCTGCTGGTTGCCTTGAGAACATTTCCTACTGGGTCTGAATATGTGTGTGCATACGGAATTTGTTCATTTTCATTCAGTTTTTAGTGCGTTTTAGATTTGGTTGTTTTTTTTTTTGTTCCTTTTATATTTTTTAATGTTGGCAATAAATTTCTGAGTAAGTGAATGTATGTTTCTTTTTTGTTTTCTAATTTTTATTTTGTTGTCTCTGTAGTTTTGTTTTTATTTGTATTTTTTGTTGGTGGGTTATTTTCAAATAGATAAACAGACAGACAGATAAACATTAGTAGAATCATCATCATCATGCATAACATAACACAAGATACCCTAGGTGAAAAGTGCCAAGGCACTTACCAAAGAACAACGAACATTGGCTCGCCGCCGCTGTGGACAATTATAATTTTTTCCCCCGAGTGCATTTTTCCCCATACAAATATATTCTTTGTGCTATTTTTTTTTTCTAATTAGTTTTTGTTATTTTTGTTTATTTGTTTTGTTTTTTTTTTTTTTTTGTAATTTGAGTCTAAATCTCTAACTGAAAAGCGTAAAATTGTTGATGAATTTTATGCTTTTTGTACTTTTTTATTTTATTTTTTATTTTTCATTTTAAACAGTTTTTGGCATTTATTTATTATTATTACTTTTTATTTTATTTTTTATTTTTTTTTTTTTGGTTAAAGAATTCTAATAATTTTTTTTTAATTTGCATTTTCTTTCGTTTACTGGATGGTCTATGGTTTTTTATTTTTTTTTTTATTTATTTGTTTTGTTTCTTTGGAAAGCTTTTTATAAATTTTCATTCATTCAAATATTTCTTTCTTTAATTTTCCATTTAATGTTTTATTTGTTTGTTTGTTTTGCTATATTAAGATGTTACTTGCTATTCTCATCATTCCAAGAAATTCTCCTCCTCCTACGAATAGAGTCCTCCCCAGAATCGTCATTATCATCATCAGACTGACGTACTTTGGCATGTCTCTATATTTCTTCTGCTGCTGTTGCATGCCACTGTCTGTCTATTCTTTGACAAATATATCTTCATATCTGCATGATGCTATGCTCTCTCACTCTACAGTTATGTCTCATTTTGCTCCTGTCTATATCTATCTATCTAGCTGTCTGAATGTCTGTCTGCTACTGGTAGCTGCTGTTGGCTGTCGTGTGTTTTTTCTTCTTCTTTTTTTTTTTTTTTTTGGCTTCTGTATATGTGGCACTAACTGTTTGCTGTGGATGGCTTCATATTTTAGGTTTGTTCTCATTCCTCAAGTGCGATTGCGACTGCCACTTGAAAATTTGGCATCAAATGTCATCGTTCGCTCGTTCGTTCATTTTTGGAATCTACTGAAGAGATAGATATAGATATATATATTATTAAGTATTTTTGTTTGTTTTATCCGTCAATTTTCATTCATTTTGTTGTTTTTATAGTCGGCGGCAGCAGCCACATTCTTATGCTGGGATTGGGGTTTACTGTTGTTGTTTTTGTTGTTACAGTTGTTGTTTGGCCTGGTCGGGGTGAAAGTGTGGATTTAAATGAGTTTTTGAAATACTTGTGCACGTTCTTCATTGGTGTTTTATTTGTAAATGAATGAATGAAATCATATTTTTTTATTATATTTGGCTGCTTGCTCGCGCCCTTTAGCTGCCAGTTTTGTTTTTTATTCTTACCCATTCTCTCTATTACAATTTTTAATGAATCACTTACTTAATTGTTGTAGTTGTAGATGAATGTATGTAAGTATGTAAATTTGAATTTTCAAGTGGAGGCAGCTAAAAGCGCAGAAGAGGACAGAACAGAACTCGCTGCGCACCACTTTGGCGTCAATCTTCAATTGAAAGATAGAAAAATTCTTTACATCTTGCTATCTTTTCAATTGCTTAGCGGCAAAGTGCGCTGCGTGCCATTTCATTCCTTTATAAGAATTTGTGTGTGTTTTATTATGAGAAAGCAAAACGTTTTCAAATTTTGCCCAGTTTTTTTTTTTCCTGTTTTTTTTATTATTGTTTTATTCTCGTAATAAACTTGTGAATTTCATTTTGAAATAATCCACTTTTGCAAACAAAAAACAATATTGTACTTGAGAATATTCATTTTTAATAAAAGAAATGTATGTACTCAAAAGCTTTGTGTAAATTATTAACTTATGTTAATTTTCAAGGCACTGTTAGTAAGAACTCAAAATTCTTATGTTTGTTGATGATACACCGAAAGAAAGCAGTAATAAATTTAATGCTGACAGTAATAAATTTAATGGCATGAGAAAGAGTTAAATTCAATATCGAAATATTTTGAGACTTTTGCTGAAAATCTTGACATTTTTCATGAAAACTATTCAAATATGTTTTTCGAGATATGCAGAAATGTTTTGTTCTTTAGGGGCTATAAAAATGTCTGCTTGTTGCTTTAAGTTCTGATGCTCGTTTTTATATAGTTTCTTCCTTATAATTGCTTCGTCTGTTGTTACATTTTCCCCCCAATGTTATCGTTGTTTTTCCTTATTTTAATTGGATTGAATTGTTATACAAAAACTTTTCAGATCTGTCTGAAAATTATAAATCCTTCAATTTCCAAATAGTTAAAAAAGTATACTTTCCTTTTGATCCTAGACCCTTCATATGCGTGATTTGTTGTTGCCAAATTTATTACATTCTGTATTCGGTTTCAAGCTGAAAATATTTTGTAAATGAAACTACTTAACTCTACTGAAATATTGGGAGTATGAATGTATAAACTCGTATTTTTTTCGTAATTTGGACATTTATTGTGAAAAAGTGATTATAAATTTATTCTTTAAAGTATTGTCCTTTGTTAGCCACAACTTTTTCCTATCTTTCTGGTAGCATACGGATTCCGCGTCGTAAAAACTCCTCATCTTTTGTGGCTATCCACTAATCGACCCATTTTTTGAGTTCTTCGGAACTGTTCAGCCAGGCCATGTGTCATCGATCGGAACAAGTGGTAATCAGAAGGAGCAATGTCTGGAGAATACGGCGGGTGGGGTAGCACTTCCCAGTTCAGCGTTTCCAAGTATGTTTTTACTTGCCTTTCAACATGCGGCCGAGCATTGTCGTGCTGGGGAATAACTTCATCGTGTCTACTCTCATATTCTGGCCTCTTATCCTTTAATGCTCAACTCAAATGCTTCAATTGTAGTCGGTAGCGGTCGCCAGTGATCGTTTCATTCGGTTTCAACAGCTCATAATACACGACACCTTTCATATCCCACCAAATACACAGCATGAGCTTGGATCCATGGATGTTCGGCTTTGCCGTTGATGTTGATGCATGTCCGGGCGGTCTCCATAATTTTTTGCGCTTTGGGTTATCGTAACGTATCCACTTTTCATCGCCAGTCACAATACGATGAAGAAAACCCTTTCTTTTCTGTCGTTCAATCAGCAGTTCACATGTGAAAAATCGTCGTTCGAGGTCTCTCGGCTTCAATTCGAACGGCACCTAATTTCCTTGCTTTTGAATCATTCCCAATGCTTTTAATCGTTTAGAAATGGTTGATTGATAAACTCCTAAAGATTCTGCAAGTTCTTGTTGCATTTGACATGAATCTTCTTCGAGTAATGCCTTCAATTCTTCATCTTCGAACTTTTTCGGGTCGCCTGAACGTTCCCTGTCTTCAACATCAAAATCACCACTTTTGAAACGGGCATACCACACCTGACACATTCTAACGTCTATAGCACAGTCAGGATAAGCTTCAGTGAGTAAACGATGTGCTTCAGTTGCGTTTTTCTTTAAATAGAAGAAGCAAATTAAAACTTCCCGCCCTTCCCTAATGTTGTTTTGTTGGCACGAAATTCGACATTTTCAGCTATAGTAAAATACTTTTGTAAAATTATGAAAATTTTTTGACAGATCAATTCTTATAGTATTTTTGGCGCTCTTCGAGATAGAATAGCTGTCAATGTCAAAAAAATGGCGCGTATGATAGATAAAAATAATTGCCAGAATATTTCATTAGGGGTCACCAAAGACATAAAAGTCATATATATAACGGTTAACGGTTACTAAAAGGAAATAGCAGCTTAGACCCATAAACAAAATATGCTATCATGTGATTAACTTAGATAACTGTAACATTAATTTTGACTAACAAAGGGACGTTCCCAAGTGTCCGGCGGCGATTTTTCGGATTTTCATAAATGTTGTGTTCAAAAATTTTCCTCAGTTTGACGAACAATTTTCCATAGATTAAAGTCAATTTACTTTTTGGAAGAGAAATCCTTTATATTTTATTCTAAATAAGGTAATTTGTTCTTTTATGGTATTTTGATACTTTTGTTTTATTCAGCGGTCTGCCGAGAAGTTATTGAAATTGAATGAATTAATCCTATATCATCTTTGATGGATCAATCGAATTTATCTGCAATTAGTGTCTATTTCTTTTGGGGATCCCCAAGATTTCTGATATTTTTATTCAATTAGAGATTTATTAAAAGAAAAAAATAGCTTAAAAACTCTACCATGTCCTTGTTATGACAATCCTGAAAAAACATTTTTTCGGTGTAGTAGAAGTCTGTTTCCGCAAGTGAAGGCGGGCTATGAATCTTTCAAAAATTTTAAACCTATTCCCCTCACTCTGTCTTCGTGCTGAAAACCCTGTAAATATTTTGTTTGGTTTGTGGTTTCATTGTCTTAAATCGTCTCCATTACGTGATCCGTGAGCAATACAAACCTTACTATACTTCGACCACGATAGAAAAATAATTTTAAGCCGGCTTTCGATAAATGTTACTACAGAAACTTCAAGAGGTAGTGATACTACCCTGCCAAAGACCAATAATTTAATTCCAATGATTATGATTTCCTGAACCAGTTATTCTATTGGATCAGTATTTAAACAATCAGCAATTCTATAGACCTGAAAATTAATTGGCCAATGATTCCATGGACCAATTATTCTACAAACTAGGGATTTTATGAACCAACGATTCTATGGACGAGAGATGTTCTGGGTCAATTTCTGTGAACCAGTATTTCTGTAAACCTATGACCATGGACCAATTATTCTATAAACTAGGGATTTAATTAACCAACGATTCTATGGACGAGAGATGTTCTGGGTTAATTTCTGTGAAACAGTATTTCTGTAAACCTATGACTTCATGGAACAGTAATTTTATAAGATTAATTCTATGGACCCAACAATTCTATGCACCAGTGATTTCACTGAACCCATAGATCAACAATTCTATTAAATCGATCACGGATGGTTCTATAGACCAGCAACTCTATTAAACAGTGTTTCTATATTCAATTGACTGTAATGACCAATATTTTCAGCAACTAATGATTCTGTGCACTAGACATTGCAAGTTAGGCTTTGAACTTCAATGACCTTGCTCATATAGCATTGACTTCCTTTTTTTTTACGCTGATTCTTTGGTTATATTAAATTTTATTAATAAAAAAGTTTCGAATAAATTGAAATCCTTGTAATAAATATTCTACATACATGTAATTTACGCTCTTAGATTAAAGCTAACACTACGCATTTTGCATCTAATTACAGTGTGTTTATGTGTGCGTGTGTGTGAAATACACACGCGTATAGTAATATGTAGAATTTCACAAAATGATGTTTGCCCGAAAGCTTTAATTTAACGCATTATTAGCATGCAATGCCGCATGTAAACATCAAATTGAATGCAACATTTGATTGGCAATAATTGAAAATAGTTGTTGTACGTATATAATATATATGATACTTGTAGTTGTTAATATTACTGTTGCTTCCACTTCTACACAAGTACAACACAGACACACACTCACTCACTCAAATGTATTAATGTTGTGTATTATATTAAATTTACACCCACTTGGAAATAAATGAAAACAATAGAATCAACAGCAACAGCGGCGACAATAATACAGTAAAGCAATTTCCAAAAGAACTTCTTCATTCTACATGCAGGCAAAATATAAATATCTGCAAAATAAGAACAGAACAGAACACTAGTATCTATCTGTTTAAAATATACATATTTTGTACTTAAGTAAGCAGTTTTTTTTTTTTGTTTTTTCTGATGTTTTTTTTTTTGTGTAGTTCTATAGTTTTCTACACATGTTTACATATTTACAGCAGCACTTTGTACTTAGTTCTCAGTTTTCAATTTCTGCTCTGTTCTGTTTCTATATTTGCAACTATGTATGCTGTCATGCACCACTCATACATATGTACATGTGTTATTGCTTACTTGGTTGTATGTTGCTATTGTTTTTTTGTTGTTGTTGTTATTTGCCGTTGTTGCTGTTGCTGTTCCTGTATTGCACATTCCCACTCTGTCGCTTTGGCTGCGCTTCTGCCTCTGATGATTTTATATTGATAATTTGTCTTATCAAAGACTTTCATTCTTTCTTCAAACACTATGTAGATACACTTACTTGAACACAATTTTCACAGTGTTCTTCTTTCTGCACTTACCATACATAGCACATACGATGCACAGTGTGATAAAATTGTTTACTTTTATTTTAAAAAAAAGCTTTGGTGTTGATTGATTGATAGATTTAGTGCATGAATATGTTAAGTTAAAGATTAAGTTGTTGTTTCTCCTTAAGCGCAAAAAAACCAAAAAGCCCGATAGTTCCTTTTAGATGCGATTGTCTAATATTTAATATTAAAAAAAAACTTCAGTTTGGCTTCACAGGCCTCCTCTATTCCTCCGAGGACTGGTTTGTCAAAGACTTTGAGCAACTACACCGGAAGTCAGGAGTTTCGCTGAGTTACAAGTTTTCTAGAAGAATATTTTAAGGACTCTTAAAATATAATTTTTTTCTTCGAGTATATGTAATAAACTTCTACATACTGTTAAGTTTCATGGCCGAATTGCTGAAACACCTTTCCTAAGGAGTTCATGAGACACCATCATACTAAAAGAAATCCCATAATTATTCTTAGCATACTTCTGCTGTAAAATAAAATATCCAATCCCTAGGTTTAGAAATCAGAGCCCAGTGGGGTGACCTTCCTTAGCTCTTCCTTTCCCCCCTTCTTACCTAATTTTTAATATGTCTAAAAAGGATACCGAACCAGGGTATGTTTTAGCCAGTGAATTCTGTGACAATTCACTGCTTCTTTTCGATTCCCTCTTTTTAAGGTAGAAGAAGTGAATACACAAGTAAATACTCGATACTTTTCATTCGATTCAAGTACTTTTTTTACTCGATGCTATATCATAAGTATTGGAAAAAATTTATTTAAAAAACTGAAATATTGCTATACAATATTTAAAATTGAATATTTTACAGCAATCAATATTATATTTCCAAATGTTACTCTAGAATTATTCAATATCCATATTTAAAATATTTCAGTCCATATTGCATTATATTCAATAAATATTTCAGTCCATATTGCAATATTCCAATGTATGAAAATATTGCACTACAGTATTATTATTATTATTTGAAGGAAGGACGACTCGAGAGTCAGGCACTGCGACCTATAAGATCTATTGTACCAAAGCCCCAAGAAAGAAAGAAAGGAAGAGAGAAAAAAAGATAGATAAGAAACATACCCAAGCCGAGAATCGAACTCGGGTCTCCAGAAACAAGAGTCTGGCACTCTGCCACTAGACCACAGTGGCGATGGTAGGACCTACAGTTTAACGCCGATTCCGAACGGCTGTGTGGCAATTTTTTATCAGCTCGGTGGTTTTACCATTACCAACCAAGTTGTGTACTTGTACACATTCTTATAATTCTCATCCGCTTCATATCGATAGTAAATCTAAGAAGTTTATGAGAATTAACCACCAGACCAAGACGGGAATCGAACCCTCTACCTTCTGGATGAAAGTCTAGTGCACTATCCACTAGACTATCGAGGTCGTCCACTACAGTATTGAAGTTCTAGAAAATATTGCAGGCCATGCATGTAGAACATAATGTTTGTTGAAACCTTTTCATTAAAATAAAATATTTTTAACAAGCTTTAATCTGTTGATTAGTTTTCCTCTTATTGTATTATTCTAGCGATTTCCTAATATCATAAACATAAGTTAACATAATTTCTATATAATTCATATGTTTCAAGTAGAAATATCTCAAAACCATGATATATAACCTAAAAACTTGTGTTGAGTAGTGTAAACTGTAGGCTCAACCATGTGGTAATGCAATGGGCCGTTCTGGTCTGAGTGTTCTCCTCGACAGTCACTTAAAAAAAGGTGTAATTTGTTTCTTTAAACGAATTTTCGATACTTTTTTCCGATATTTTCGGTAGCATTGATACTTTTATTCGTTACAAGTAATGAGTAAAAGTATCGATACTATGTGGATATCGAATCAACACTAGGTAGAAGCGACAGAGCTCTTTTCTATGCCCAAACTCCTTCCCTCTGCCTTCTTAAGCTATTCCTGTTTGATTCAGACATTGAGCTGGTAAACTTTCTGTTTCCTAGGCTTAGGAATCTGATACAAGTAGAATGGCCTGCTCTCCCTTGCTTTAATATATTGTTAACCTATTGAGTTCTTATGCTGAAAATGAGATTGAGACCAATTTATGATATATCTTAACCACTGAGTTCTTAGCCAATTTGTTTTTTCATTTACCGCTCTCTCTTCTTTCCAGCAAAAGTGTCTGCATGTTGTTCTCACTTAGTACCCTGTGAAGAAATCTATAATTCTTTTGGTTTATATTCACACATTGAACTGAATTCCGGTAACCTAGGCTTATGGAGCTATCCAGTATACATGCCCCTTTCCCCCTTCACTAAGTCATAGTTAATCTTTAGAATTGAAATAGGGTCTGCTTGTGCCGATTTGTCTGCTTTTTCTTTTAGACTGAAGCGTAATGTGCTGTCCAGTTCTTCAGACACCCCTTTTCCCCTTCTTCCAATTTCCCGTAATTATTTTTAAGTTTTTTCTACTTAAATTAAACATTAAACCTTCTCGTTTACGGCTAAACAAATTAACCATAACTTTGGCTGTCTAACCCTGAGAATTTGAACCTAGTAGGATAACCTGCTGAGTTTCTATGAGTAAAATTAGATCGGGACCGATATACTATATATCTAAGACAAACACTAAATTTATTTCGTACCAATTTGTATCAATTTCTTCTGGCAATGGTCTCTGTACTTAAGAACCTAGGACTAGTTTGCTCTGCTTCTAGTTGTTATCTTCCTAGTTAATTTAGGTTCACACGGTTTCAGACTAGTGTTGAAAATATTTCAAAGGAGTAAAGTTCTTAGAATTCGATTATTCAAATTTTGCATAAGTGGCATTTCATGTGAAGCGGACAATGTAAAAAAATGTGAAGTTCTGAAATTCAATTAGAACTTCTTGAAAATATGAATGTGGACACACAATTTTACAATAAAATATTGAACATGGTAATTTAAATAGGAAATTTGCTGTTATTTTCAATTTTGGAATCAGACCGGAAATTAAAATTTTTTTTTGTACACCAAACCGGAAGTAAAAGTTTAAAAACAGAATTTAAATAACTTCGACCATTTAAAAAAAAAAAAATTTATTTTTAAAAATTTAGCTTAAAGTTTTTAAGCAATGCCCTTAAAATTTCAAAATGGGATCTACATTAGTTTAGGGGATAGATACATAGGTGTCGCACTGAGCGTGGTAGCTATGTACTTTAATTCATGTATCTCCTAAACTAATGCAGATCCCATTTTTAAACTTTAAGGGTATTATTTAAATACTTTAAGCTAAATTTTAAAAAATAAATTTTTTTATTAAAATTCTGATTTAAAACTTTTACTTCCGGTTTGGCGCATAAAAAAAAAATTTTAATTTCCGGTCTGATTCCATAGTTGAAAAGAACAGTAAATTACTTATTTAAATTACCATGTTCAATATTTTATTGTTAGTTTGCTTAATTCTAAAAATTATTTTAAAAATCCATATTTCAATTACGTCAATTCTTTAAAAACCCATAACTTGGCAAATAAGCTTCATACAAAAAAAAATTGTGTGTCTACATTTATATTTTCAACAAGTTTAATTAGGCCGAATTTCAACGAATTTCAGAAAATTACTTTTTTTTCGTTGTCCGCTTCACATGAAATGCCTCATAAGTAAAATTTCACTAGAAATTTTGCAAAGAAATATTCGCATTTCATCACACTGTGCAAGTGAGTGTTGCTGTAGAGCGAAAAAGGAAACAGTTTTTGAAGTTTTCTCTAACAAAACCTAACAAGAGTACAATACATCTTTAAGTACTTAACTATTTATTGTTTTTTATGTTTATATAATGAATTCTTTTTAAATAACTACTGTTTTTCTTCTTTGTATTTGTGTTTTTTTTTTTTTTTTGTTATAATAAAACTATCTTCCAAGTAAGAGTAGCAGCAAACAACAGCAAACAAAAAAAGGAAGTAATTAATTAAAAACATTTTGCTACTTAAACATTTTCACTTTTCTTTCATTGTACTGTGCTTTTACATTTTCAAGATGATGTTGTTGATGAGTATGATGATTTTTTTTTTAGTTCATTTACTTGCTGTTAACTGTAGGTTGTTGTTGCTGTTAATGACTATTGCTGCTGCTGCTGCTGTTGCTACTGTGTAATATTTTGCAATTTCAATGAAGTTTATAGTTTTTCTTTTATAATAAATTAGCTGTGAAAGTTTTAAGTGTTAAATATACACGTTTTTGTTTTGTTTTTATTTTTTTTATTTCATTATTCTACATAAAGATATTGCATGTTATATCTTTTGAATTTAATGCGTTACGCATGCATGAGCGCATTAACATGCATTTAATAAGACGTTGAGAGTTACCTTTGTCTACTGGGGGAAGAGAGAGAGAGAAAGGCATGAAAACTAATGAGGGATAACAGCGAAGTTTTTTTGGTTAGGTACTAAATCAAAGATAATGAAAAGACTAGTTTAGTTCTAAGTATTTTTTTCTTAATATACTTGATTGGTTTTATGTAAACAGAAGTTTCGAAAGGGGTTTTTAGTCCTACTAGTGCGCTTTGTAGTTCTACTAAATAACAGTGTTTTAAAAATAAATGGATTTTGTTGTCTTACTAAAACAGAGAGTTTTGAGAAATGGTTTTGATCATATTAGATCAGAGAATTTTGAAAAATAATTGGTTGCCTGGCTCATTTATTGTATTGAAGTTTGTTTAGAGTTCGACAATTTCAACTTCCTTCCATTCACCATTCACCTTTGAAGGTCTTTAATTTTTTCAGCTATAAAGAAAATGTTCCATAGAAATAGCTATTGAAAGTCTTCATTGGCTGTTTTAACTAACTTAATTCGATTCAAATTAACTGCAGTTCAGAAATCTTTAAGACCTATCCTAACGATAAAGACCTTTCCCCCTTAGCACAACATATTGTTTTAATTTAAACTCAAAACGGCGCTAACTACAGCTAATCTATGATCATCTAATGAATAAATGTATACATTAATTTCTGAAATAATTAGCTTCCCTTCTTATGCTTATACAAAACTGGAATTACCCTAATTCCCCCTACTTTTTTTTTTTTTTTTTTGTTTTTTGATAATTACTGATGCGTATCTATTTATGTGTGTGTTGCTTATGAACGGTGTGAAGATAGCCACGCGTGGCTATCTTAGCAAATACACAAACCACAAAATGTAAAAATTTCTATGTTAACTTAACAGAAAAAATGTTAACCGAAAAATTTTATGTTAAGCACAACATAGAATATTCGTTCGGATCCTGACGACCATTTGGAGAACTGACTGTGACCACCAGACATACCATTCGATAGGCATTGAAATGTTGTTTAACCATGCATACACAAATGTAACATATTTATTTCAGATTATTTTTAATTAATTTATGAAAAATATCAATTTGAAAAGCGAGTTGGAGGAATCAGGTGGTCATATGGAGCACTTGTACAACTTTAGCCGACATCACATGGGTATCAGTGGACAGGTATTGAAGAGTAGATCAATCCTGCATTTTCAAAACATCTAACAGAATTACCGGATTGCCGTTAATTTCCGTTTGAAAATATCATGTTGGGTGCAGTTGGGTGGAGGAATCAGGTGGTCATATGGAGCGCTTGTACAACTTTAGCCGACGTCACATGGGTATCAGTGGACAGGTATTGAAGAGTAGATCAATCCTGCATTTTCAAAACATCTAACAGAATTACCACATTGACGTTAATTTCCGTTTGAAAATTTTCATTTTGGGTGCAGTTGGGTGGAGGAATCAGGTGGTCATATGGAGCACTTGTACAACTTTAGCCGACATCACATGGGTATCAGTGGACAGGTATTGAAGAGTAGATCAATCCTGCATTTTCAAACCATCTAACAGAATTACCGGATTGTCGTTAATTTCCGTTAGAAAATTTTCATGTTGGGTGCAGCTGGGTGGAGGAATCAGGTGGTCATATGGAGCACTTGTACAACTTTAGCCGACATCACATGGGTATCAGTGGACAGGTATTGAAGAGTAGATCAATCCTGCATTTTCAAACCATCTAACAGAATTACCGGATTGTCGTTAATTTCCGTTTGAAAATTTTCATATTGGGTGCAGCTGGGTGGAGGAATCAGGTGGTCATATGGAGCACTTGTACAACTTTAGCCGACATCACATGGGTATCAGTGGACAGGTATTGAAGAGTAGATCAATCCTGCATTTTCAAAACATCTAACAGAATTACCACATTGACGTTAATTTCCGTTTGAAAATTTTCATATTGGGTGCAGCTGGGTGGAGGAATCAGGTGGTCATATGGAGCACTTGTACAACTTTAGCCGACATCACATGGGTATCAGTGGACAGGTATTGAAGAGTAGATCAATCCTGCATTTTCAAACCATCTAACAGAATTACCGGATTGTCGTTAATTTCCGTTAGAAAATTTTCATGTTGGGTGCAGCTGGGTGGAGGAATCAGGTGGTCATATGGAGCACTTGTACAACTTTAGCCGACATCACATGGGTATCAGTGGACAGGTATTGAAGAGTAGATCAATCCTGCATTTTCAAACCATCTAACAGAATTACCGGATTGTCGTTAATTTCCGTTTGAAAATTTTCATATTGGGTGCAGCTGGGTGGAGGAATCAGGTGGTCATATGGAGCACTTGTACAACTTTAGCCGACATCACATGGGTATCAGTGGACAGGTATTGAAGAGTAGATCAATCCTGCATTTTCAAAACATCTAACAGAATTACCACATTGACGTTAATTTCCGTTTGAAAATTTTCATATTGGGTGCAGCTGGGTGGAGGAATCAGGTGGTCATATGGAGCACTTGTACAACTTTAGCCGACATCACATGGGTATCAGTGGACAGGTATTGAAGAGTAGATCAATCCTGCATTTTCAAACCATCTAACAGAATTACCGGATTGTCGTTAATTTCCGTTAGAAAATTTTCATGTTGGGTGCAGCTGGGTGGAGGAATCAGGTGGTCATATGGAGCACTTGTACAACTTTAGCCGACATCACATGGGTATCAGTGGACAGGTATTGAAGAGTAGATCAATCCTGCATTTTCAAACCATCTAACAGAATTACCGGATTGTCGTTAATTTCCGTTAGAAAATTTTCATGTTAAGTGCAGCTGGGTGGAGAAATCAAGTGGTCATATGGAGCATTTGTACAACTTTAGCCGACATCACATGGGTATCAGTGGACAGGTATTGAAGAGTAGATCAATCCTGCATTTTCAAAACATCTAACAGAATTACCGGATTGTCGTTAATTTCCGTTAGAAAATTTTCATGTTAAGTGCAGCTGGGTGGAGAAATCAAGTGGTCATATGGAGCATTTGTACAACTTTAGCCGACATCACATGGGTATCAGTGGACAGGTATTGAAGAGTAGATCAATCCTGCATTTTCAAAACATCTAACAGAATTACCGGATTGTCGTTAATTTCCGTTAGAAAATTTTCATGTTAAGTGCAGCTGGGTGGAGGAATCAAGTGGTCATATGGAGCATTTGTACAACTTTAGCCGACATCACATGGGTATCAGTGGACAGGTATTGAAGAGTAGATCAATCCTGCATTTTCAAAACATCTAACAGAATTACCGGATTGTCGTTAATTTCCGTTAGAAAATTTTCATGTTAAGTGCAGCTGGGTGGAGGAATCAAGTGGTCATATGGAGCATTTGTACAACTTTAGCCGACATCACATGGGTATCAGTGGACAGGTATTGAAGAGTAGATCAATCCTGCATTTTCAAAACATCTAACAGAATTACCGGATTGTCGTTAATTTCCGTTAGAAAATTTTCATGTTAAGTGCAGCTGGGTGGAGGAATCAAGTGGTCATATCGAGCACTTGTACAACTTTAGCCGACATCACATGGGTATCAGTGGACAAGTATTGAAGAGTAGATCAATCCTGCATTTTCAAAACATCTAACAGAATTACCGGATTGTCGTTAATTTCCGTTAGAAAATTTTCATGTTGGGTGCAGCTGGGTGGAGGAATCAAGTGGTCATATGGAGCACTTGTACAACTTTAGCCGACATCACATGGGTATCAGTGGACAGGTATTGAAGAGTAGATCAATCCTGCATTTTCAAAACATCTAACAGAATTACCGGATTGTCGTTAATTTCCGTTAGAAAATTTTCATGTTAAGTGCAGCTGGGTGGAGGAATCAAGTGGTCATATGGAGCATTTGTACAACTTTAGCCGACATCACATGGGTATCAGTGGACAGGTATTGAAGAGTAGATCAATCCTGCATTTTCAAAACATCTAACAGAATTACCGGATTGTCGTTAATTTCCGTTAGAAAATTTTCATGTTGGGTGCAGTTGGGTGGAGGAATCAGGTGGTCATATGGAGCACTTGTACAACTTTAGCCGACATCACATGGGTATCAGTGGACAGGTATTGAAGAGTAGATCAATCCTGCATTTTCAAAACATCTAACAGAATTACCGGATTGTCGTTAATTTCCGTTAGAAAATTTTCATGTTAAGTGCAGCTGGGTGGAGGAATCAAGTGGTCATATGGAGCATTTGTACAACTTTAGCCGACATCACATGGGTATCAGTGGACAGGTATTGAAGAGTAGATCAATCCTGCATTTTCAAAACATCTAACAGAATTACCGGATTGTCGTTAATTTCCGTTAGAAAATTTTCATGTTAAGTGCAGCTGGGTGGAGAAATCAAGTGGTCATATGGAGCATTTGTACAACTTTAGCCGACATCACATGGGTATCAGTGGACAGGTATTGAAGAGTAGATCAATCCTGCATTTTCAAAACATCTAACAGAATTACCGGATTGTCGTTAATTTCCGTTAGAAAATTTTCATGTTGGGTGCAGCTGGGTGGAGGAATCAAGTGGTCATATGGAGCACTTGTACAACTTTAGCCGACATCACATGGGTATCAGTGGACAGGTATTGAAGAGTAGATCAATCCTGCATTTTCAAAACATCTAACAGAATTACCGGATTGTCGTTAATTTCCGTTAGAAAATTTTCATGTTAAGTGCAGCTGGGTGGAGAAATCAAGTGGTCATATGGAGCATTTGTACAACTTTAGCCGACATCACATGGGTATCAGTGGACAGGTATTGAAGAGTAGATCAATCCTGCATTTTCAAAACATCTAACAGAATTACCGGATTGTCATTAATTTCCGTTAGAAAATTTTCATGTTAAGTGCAGCTGGGTGGAGAAATCAAGTGGTCATATGGAGCATTTGTACAACTTTAGCCGACATCACATGGGTATCAGTGGACAGGTATTGAAGAGTAGATCAATCCTGCATTTTCAAAACATCTAACAGAATTACCGGATTGTCGTTAATTTCCGTTAGAAAATTTTCATGTTAAGTGCAGCTGGGTGGAGAAATCAAGTGGTCATATGGAGCATTTGTACAACTTTAGCCGACATCACATGGGTATCAGTGGACAGGTATTGAAGAGTAGATCAATCCTGCATTTTCAAAACATCTAACAGAATTACCGGATTGTCGTTAATTTCCGTTAGAAAATTTTCATGTTGGGTGCAGCTGGGTGGAGGAATCAAGTGGTCATATGGAGCACTTGTACAACTTTAGCCGACATCACATGGGTATCAGTGGACAGGTATTGAAGAGTAGATCAATCCTGCATTTTCAAAACATCTAACAGAATTACCGGATTGTCGTTAATTTCCGTTAGAAAATTTTCATGTTAAGTGCAGCTGGGTGGAGAAATCAAGTGGTCATATGGAGCATTTGTACAACTTTAGCCGACATCACATGGGTATCAGTGGACAGGTATTGAAGAGTAGATCAATCCTGCATTTTCAAAACATCTAACAGAATTACCGGATTGTCATTAATTTCCGTTAGAAAATTTTCATGTTAAGTGCAGCTGGGTGGAGAAATCAAGTGGTCATATGGAGCATTTGTACAACTTTAGCCGACATCACATGGGTATCAGTGGACAGGTATTGAAGAGTAGATCAATCCTGCATTTTCAAAACATCTAACAGAATTACCGGATTGTCGTTAATTTCCGTTAGAAAATTTTCATGTTAAGTGCAGCTGGGTGGAGGAATCAAGTGGTCATATGGAGCACTTGTACAACTTTAGCCGACATCACATGGGTATAAGTGGACAGGTATTGAAGAGTAGATCAATCCTGCATTTTCAAAACATCTAACAGAATTACCGGATTGTCGTTAATTTCCGTTTGAAAATTTTCATGTTGGGTTTATGTATATTTAATCTAATAACATATAAGTCTTAACAATAGATGATACCCATGTGATATCGGCTAAAGTTGTACAAGTGCTCCATATGACCACCTGATTCCTCCAACTCGCTTTTCAAATTGATATTTTTCATAAATTAATTAAAAATAATCTGAAATAAATATGTTACATTTGTGTATGCATGGTTAAACAACATTTCAATGCCTATCGAATGGTATGTCTGGTGGTCACAGTCAGTTCTCCAAATGGTCATCAGGAACCGAACGAATATTCTATGTTGTGCTTAACATAAAATTTTTCGGTTAACATTTTTTCTGTTAAGTTAACATAGAAATTTTTACATTTTGTGGTTTGTGTATTTGCTAAGATAGCCACGCGTGGCTATCTTCACACCGTTTTGCTTATGTATGATTAACTATTTCATTCCAAAATTTTGCCAAATACTATTTATTTCTTATGTAGTAGTCATAATGGGTAGTATGAGCTGATACTTACATACATACGTACAATTTAATATTTCAAATTAAATAACTTTAATTTTTGTAAATTCCTTCCGGCAAAATGCTCTGCTATTTGAAATATTTCACTATTAGTTATTTATTCATTGTTCGTAAATGGTTACAATAGATTAAAATAGGTTAAGACCAGTAGTAGTATTAGTAGCAGCAATAGTAGTAGTGGAAAGAGTAACAGTAGTAAGAGTAGTAGCAGCAGTAGTAGTAGTAGTAGCAACTACCATTGTTCTCATCTTATTAATACAGCTTATATTGCTATATCTACTAAAAGTTTTGTTGTTGTTATTACTGTTGCTGCTGTTGCTTTTGCTACTTACTGCCTCTGCTTATGTATATTAATGCTGCTTATTATTGTGTTTTGTTTGCTTTTGCTTTCCTTCTTTCTTTTTCAAAAAATTTGTTTTGATATGTAAGTTTTTATGTATGTTTTGTTTGTCTCGTTTGTATATGTTTATTTTTCGGTTTTATTACCCCCTCTTTCCCCTTTCCTACGCTGTGCATATATCTCTTTGTTTTCATATCCCAGTTGAAAGTTATGCCATCGATGAATATGTCAAGCAAACATGTGGCATAACTCAGAGACAAAACAGAATTTTTTGGTTTAAGACTTCGAAAAGTCATACAGAGATATAGTATTCTTGGTGATGATAGCGTTTCATCAAATTCCTCTCTTTCAGTGTTCGAACAAGAAAGATTTAGAGTCCCGGTTGTGATCGATTTGATCCTGTTCTGGTCCACTACAGAAAAATACCAAGTCTCCAGATCTATCTCTGATTTTTCTATATCATTAAAATATTACCTTTACAAGGTAAACTCAGACCTTCTTAAGTTGTTCTAACGTGTAATATTATTGTGTTTCCATTTAGCAGTTCCCCAGACTTATCACAGTGGTATAACAATGGCCCGTTCAGGCCTAAGTGTGTTTCTCGACAGCCACGCCACTCCAACCTAACCTAACCTTCCTCCTACCGTTTATCTATCTTTTTTCCCCAATCAACGCAATGCTTTGCATTCATAGGGGTACCCCTGAGTGTTGAATGCTTAATTAAAAAAAAAGAAAAAATGGTAAGGGTTTCAAAGCTTTGAAAGGTTTTTCCTTGGAGGGATTGGTAAAAAGTGTGTTCAGTGGTTTGTTTTCGTTTCATTTATTCGACAGAAGAGATTTCATGGAATACCTAATAACATATATTCAGGTAAATTCAATTGATAAACTTAGAAGAGGTCATACTATTGGACTCTACTTTTGATATTATCGGTTGAAGTTGATTCAAGTTTCACCTAAGCTGAATGCCCTTATGGTGAAACTATCCTTTATTATATATATAACTTTATTCTTGATAATGTCGATTGAATTCAATTCAAAGTTCATCTAAACTGATATACCTCCCTGGGAAGAGGTTGAACTACTGAACTGTTCTTGATATTGCGAAGAGGTAAAACTACTAAACTGTTGATATTGCGAATTGAAATCGGTTCAAGATTCAGCTAAGATGATTCTATGAAGGAGGGCGATTTTTGGTTGAAGTAGTTGTAAGGGTAATAGTAGGAAGTGCTTGATTGAAGGAAGTTATGTGAGTGCAAGATTTTTGTGGCGAAGGAGTTTTGTATATTGAGAAAGTTCCTTGGATAAGTTTCTGCTTCCTTAGTTAAAAGAGTTCAGTCATTGGTCGTTTTTTGGATAAAGGAATTCGATGATTGAAGAAATTATTTGTTTAAAGAAATTCGGAAAGTGAGTTCCTTGGTTCGTTGAGTTTTGTAGATGAAGAAGTTGTGATGGTGAGTGAGTTTCTGAGTGGAAAAAGTTTTGTGGTTTCAGAAGTTTTTTGAATGAAGAAATTCTGTGGGTGAGAGATTTCTGTGGCTGTCAGAGTTCTGTAAGTGAAGAAGTTCTCTGGGGAAAGAGTTCTAGTTTGAAATAGTTCTGTTATTCGAAAATTCGTTGAATAAATGAGTTTCGAAATGGAGGCGATTCTTTTACTGAAGAAGTTATATTTGTTTTGGGATTTCTGTGGATGAAGTAGTTCTGTGATTGAGAATGTTGTATGAGTGAAGGATTTCTGTGTTTGAAGGTTTTCTGTGAGTGACAGAGTTCCATAGTTGAAGGAATTCTTTAAGTTAATGTTCTCATAATATCAATTACTTCCCTACTGGGATAATAATACTATACCCACACTACCCAAGTACAAGTAAAGCTTAAAATCCAAATCATTGTTTGTTTTTGATTTTGTTTATAGAATGCATTAACGTATATTTACCCACATACTCACATACCTGCATATAGATGTATGTATACTTATTATTGTTGAAATTTCGTATTATTATGATTATTATTATCATCTCCGGATTTTCTAGTTACAAATTACCATATACTATACATACATACCTACCTACTCGTAGTATGTTCATACATGCATACCATACAGCCAAGCATTCAATAACTTCTCTATCCCTTCCACTACAGAACACTAAGACTGTACATAGTTATAAACTTTTGCATATTATAATTTCAAGTAGTCGAGTTACTTAGTTAAGAAAATTTATAATTAGTTATTCTCCTTAATACGATTAATATGATGTACTGAAGCAAAAGAACAATTATTAGAATTATTATTTGTGGCAAGCTGATGTAACCTTAATTATCTTTCAATAAGATTTTCTCCGAAAGTTTTAAAGTATATTCAAAGTGTGTATATAGAATAAGCTTTTGTTTGTTTGCTAATGCTAGAACTTTCCTTTCTTCTTTCGTATATAAATACAATATCTTCCACTTGGCGTTTATTATATTACATTGTGAATAATAGAGGATTTATTATTATTAATAAAGAAAGCCAAAAATTTCAAAAGGTTGATTGGTTGGTATTTTCTAAGTTTTCAAAGTAAATCTATTTTACTCGAACTTAACTGTCTCGTCTCTTTCCTCTTCGTCTTTATTCCACCATTCAAGTAAATTTTCTATTCAAAATAACAAAAACAAAAAAGAAAAAAGGTCAACGCATTGTTATGGAAAATTCATATTAATTAAAATTTAAGCATAAATTAATAAGTTTTTTTTTAGTGATTTTAAAAAGATTTGTTAATAAACAAAATTTGATTAATATTAAAGTAAAATACTTAAAAGATTGATTTCAAATTAAAGAAAGTGCCATCGCATGAATGCAGATGATGTCTAATTCATTAGAAGAGAAATTAAATAAATGTATGTATTGGTTTCAAAAGAAATCAGCTGTTGAATTGAATGATTGAAGATTTAGTGTAAGGGAAAGCAATGTTAAGGAAACACCGGCTCGAATGTTTAGATAAAGTATCGTAGATGGTCTCGAGACTTTTGTTCTTTAGTGAAAAAATTACACTAGAGAATAGGATAGCCAGATTTTTGAACCGCGAAATCAGTACATTAGGCGTTAGAAAGCAGTGAAAATCAGTACAGTTGTTATGCTTTTATTACTTTCAATGTAATATAGTGATATAAACGTCCTGAAACTTTTCCTCAGATTTTGTGTGTTCATTTTACATTTTCGTCTTATGTTGATTACGTATCAGTTTCCATATTTAGAGAATTGTGAGAGCTGAGGACAATAACCAAATGACATATTTATTTCACTCATTTAAAAACTTACGTTAATCGATATTTCTTCAAGCAAATATTGCTTTTCTTCTCTCAATAGCAGCAACGCGTATGACTTTTATTTTGTGAACAATCAGAAAAAGAAGCAAATACGGTGAGACTGTCTGAAAAAATCAGTATAAAATACAAAAATCAGTACATTTTCGTACTGATTTCGAGATTTCAAAAAATCAGTATTTAAGAAAAAAAAAAACCATGTCCATGTACTGATCAAATCAATACGTCTGGCTACCCTACTAGAGAAGTACCTTTTGGAAATATCGTATATAACTTTGAAACTCTTTCGTTTCTTGTTTCCATGGAGAAAGCATGCAAAAAATGCTTTCTATTTGAATAAGTTTGGTTTGGTGGATGAGAGTTTTATGAGCAGCAGAACACTGTAGGCGAAGGAGTTTAGAAAATTATATGAGTGATGTAGTTCTATAGGTGATAGAGAATGAATGTAGAGGTTGAATGTCATGGACGATTTACGATAGAAAAACACTTCTTCGAAAGTTGGATGAAAAATCGTAAAGAACCCCAAAAGATTTTTTCATTCTTTTGTGGAAAATTACCAGAAGAGAAAACTTTTTTCAAAAGTATAAAAAAAATACTCTTTATTTCATATTACGCTAGGGTAGTCTATAGTCATATTAGTATCGTTAGATAAATTCGAAATTCCTCTTTCCTTAGTTCCATAGATTGAGCATGAAAGAAAATGCAATACCGGGGGGGAGGGGGGGATAAAAGAAGGGGGAAATTACCCCCAAAAGATTTTCAAACACTTAAAAATTTTATAACTTAAACCAAAGGTGAATATAATTAGTTCCAAGAAATTAAATAAATTACTTTCAATTGTAAGAATAAGGAATAACCTTGCTCATTAAACCGCTTTCCTTCTCAATGGAAATGTGCTGAAATAATAATGATACCTAAACCAAATAAACCTGAAAACTCAGTGCCCTCATATAGACCTATAAGTTTGCTGGCAATATTCTCGAAAATATTCGAAGTAGTAGATTGCTAATAATACAAGAAAATAAGAATATAGTTGCGAATCACCAATCGTCATAAGCACGGTACTTCTGAGCAATATTGTCACTGACTTTCTGGAACGCAAAAAATATTGCTCTGCCATATTTTTGGACATTCAAGAAGCGTTCGAAAAAGTTTAGCATCAAGGGCTGTTATACAAATTAAAAAATTTACTTCCAGCTCCATTTTATTTGGTCTTAACGTCCTATCATTCTATGTCAAAGTAAATGATAAAACATCAGCCAAATTTCAAGTGAAAGCCGAAGTACCACAGGGCAGTGTTCTGGGTCCTGCTCTTTATTCGATTTTTACTTGCGACTTGCCTGAAGCTGATGATGTTACTATAGCTTCTTATCCAGACGATACTGCCATTTTAGCGTTAAATTAATCTGTTACAGAAGCTGCTAATTTAGTTCAGAAACAGCTCGACGACGTTCAACAATGGTTACTTCGTGGATGAGTGCTTGACTGGAGTTCCATCTGCCTCAGGTTCGATTCCCAGATGGGGTTGAATTCTTAAAAAATGTTCAAATAGATTGTTCTAATAAAATGGATAATTTCGGTGATTTAGTTCTTAAATACGTGACTCAAGTACCAGTTCAACGGGTTCTATTCTCAGGTAGAGAATTGAATCCACCAATCGGGTCGATATAAAGAAAATCCCAGATAGGAAAGAGAAAATTTGAATAGAGGGTAAGAATCAGCGACCTTAAATTATTCTTAAAATTCTACTAATTCTCGACCCATTAAAAAACAATCTAAAACCGAAAACGGAATTAATGTTTCCTTTTGTTATATTTTCCACTTTTCTTTACCTTGGAAATAGATCATTGAAATTGTGAAATGCTTTGCTACAAGAACAGGGTTTCCCCTAAATACGTAACGTACTAGTAAGTTTTCACATGGCCATACCTTTGAAATTGTTAGTCATCGAAATAAAGTTTATGAATAATCAAAAAAAACAAAAAAAAAAACGATACGCGAACGAGAAAAAAAACGCTCCAGCCCGCGTTTTGGTTCATATGGCGAATTTTGATTTTTTATTTCCCCCCTTCCCCTCGAAAATATTTCCTGTATGCGCCACTGCAGTTGAAAGAGTTTTATTTTTAAAAACAACAGAGTATTGAGGTTGAGGGAGTTTTATATTTTTATTTTATCCATGAGTGAAGGAATTGCATAAGCATTAGAGTTCCATAGGTGGTAGAAAATTCTAAAGGTGGAGGAGCTACGTGGCTGATGGAGTTCAGTGAGCTAATGGTTTCAGTGACTGAACGAGCGCTGTGGTTGATATGTAGTTTTGTGATGATAATAGAGTGCTGAAGGTAAGCAGTTCTGTTGGTAGAGGCTAATGGTAGTGCAGTAGCTAATGGAGTTATGTGAATGAAGGAGTTTTATACGTGAATTTATTTATTGAGTTTTATACGCATTTTCGTTGGCTAAAAAGATTTTGAATTCTCGAGGTGAAGAAAATCGTTGAATCTCGTGACAGAGTTCAGTGGGTATTAAAACTTTCTCGAATCTAATCAAATGAGTACACTCTGAATAAACCAATTACTTAATAACACTACTTGCGGATACGAGGCAGGTAAGGTTTTAAGAATAAAAACCCCCTTTCGTCGATAAATAGCTGAGCCCCAAATCAAAAGTCTCTTAAAGCAACGAAAAAAATTTGTGTTTTGAATAGGTGAATCAATTGTATAGAGTTCTATTGGCGAAGCAGTTCTGTGTGTTGTAAAGTTCTGTTGGTGAAACAGTTCTGTGAACTGTGACAGAGTTCAGTGGGTTAACCAATTGTATAAAATCCGAAAAAAAAGTATTTACACGCAAATCTTAGTGATTCTAATACAGTTCTTCAGTACCCTAATTATAATCTAAAACTATAGACATTTTTAACCCTAAAATGTTTCGTTGTAACCAAAAGTTGTGTTGTAGTGGGTTCGTTTTAAGCTAAAAGTACTGTATTTTTTCAATTTCATATTCCAAGAGTTTTATGAGAACTCAGTTGATACTTTCCAATTAGTTGGATGTAACCGAAAGTTCGTTTTCAGCGAATTCGTTTGAAGCAAAAAAAAAAAAAGTGCTTGGAATGTCATAAAGCACGGTATAATTCTTTCATAATTTCCGAACTATACAATTGCAACAACAATATAAAGTGCTTATACATATATATTATTTAGAAAGTTTAAATAATGGCTTAAAATTTGAACATTAAAAACTTGAAATAAAAATATTTATGAGGTTTAGGTAAACTTACTAGTAACTTTAATATTTTAATGGTTTTTTCATTAAAATTTTCTCAACCTTCTCTCCAACCTTGGATAAGCAATTTTCATACATTTTGTGGTATTACCATAAAAAAAACTAACAAAGTATATTTACATATATTGTTATATAATTATTTGAAATTGTTATGTCTAAAGCATACAAACATAACTCTAAGACCTTTTCAATCCAAATCTTACACTTCAAAGCACATTAAACTAACTACTTTATTACAGAACTTAATATTAAAGAAAAATTATGAAACTTACTTTACTCTTCTTCAACTTGAGCATAAATATTGTTTGCAATTTAATACGCTATTTTTTCATTTTAGCATTTTGTTGCCGTTGTTGTATTTCTTTATATTTTTTTTTCTTAGTTTTAATAGAGATTTGTTCCACTACAAAACAAAGCAATAATTTATTACAAAAATTCTATACGCTTCTTACGGCTCACTCCTCTTAGTATATAATTATTAAACATTTTACAGCGATTATGAGCTTAATTCCCCTTTTACCAATTCATGTTTTACTTGCTGGCTGTTTGCCTCTTATTTTTACTTATTTATTCAGGTTTTATTTTTATTCTTCTTTACATTTCTTGTATGAAATTCTTTTTGTATTTTACTTCAAAGTATCTGTTTGTATCTTGCGCTTTATACTTAGATACTTTAAGAGTCTGTAGCTTCGTAGAAGATTTTCAATTTCAACGGCGAATATTAGAGTTGAGTTGAGTTTTTCTCTCTTTCATATCCTTGTGTATAAAGTATCTTACAAATGTGCAGTTCAGTTCAGTTCAGTTTTCTTCTTTTTTTTTCATCATTACTCCACCTTTTCTCCACCGCTCTCTTCTGTTTTCTTCGACATACATACAAAGTGCCTACATACTTTCTTTTATCTATCTGTCTGCCTTCTATGCATAATTATATTTTATTTCACTTTATTTACACAGCATGAAATTGTAGAAGAAGAAAAAGAAATGAAAAATAAAAATTTAATTCTTTTTTTTTTTTTTTTTTTATACCAATAAATGTGTTAAGCTTCGAGATATTTCAATTTTAATTTTCTTTCGAAAATTTATTCTGATTTTATCTGATTCATTCGTTCGACTCAACGTTCGACGTACATCGGTTGTTTCTACTTTTTTCCATTTTTTGGAATAATTTTGTTTTTCATCATCATCCTCATTCGTTCGTTCGTTTGCACACATTTCATATGTACTATGTATCTAATATATCGTATTTAATATCTCAGTCAGTCACTCATTCCGTCATTTTTCACTCATTTGCTCGTTTTCAATTTTGGATTTTCAATATAGATTTTCTATCATATTTTCCTTTTATTTGATTTTGTTTTTTTTGTTTATGTATTTTACTTCACAATATTGTTTGCACATATATTTATTGATATGAATACTTTTATCTAAGGTTTTGGGTTTTCACGAGTATTATTTACCTGGGTATATGGGTACCTCAAGGCTCTAGGTGGCATTGAACTATGTTTGTAGGTATTTAAGATATCATATACTAATTTTAGATAGTTTCAACTCCTTAATAGCGTTATGAAATCTAGAGTTTTTATTTATCCGAATACACAATTATTTAATCATTATTTTTATATAATTATTAGCTGACCCGGCAAACGTTTTTCTGCCTTTTCTGTGAAAAAACGCTAAAATTAAAAAAGAATGAAGTACTTGCTATTTAAAATTGAACATTCGTAATGACAATTCCATTGAATTTGGAAAAAAATTCTAGATTTAAAAATGTAACTCATTATTGACACAATTGACATTTTCAAAAGTATTTAACTTGCAGAACTGTACATTAAAAACAGAGAATCATTATAAATGAAAATCTCAAATCAATATTGCGTTAATTAAATTTTAAAAATGAAAGTTTACATTGCGTCTGGACGACCAGAAAATGACGCATTTTTATTGTATTATTACCGATGTGAACTCAACGACGAGTACGAAAACAACTTAAGTCTAATAGCAAAGAGCATAGTGGATATTTACAACAAAAAAAAAGACCGTTAGACGTGAGTGACCTTCGACAAAAACAAAGCTATATCGGCTGATGATACCATTTGAAAAAAATTATTAACCCGGTTGATGCTAAAGGGGTTATTCAGCAGTTAGATAGAAAATATCTGTGTAGTAAAAAGGTATTACTTTTAAGTGTTTTTTTTTTGTTGAACAATTTTATTAGAATTCAGTTGAAATGTAGAATCAATATTTCAAGAAGCTTTATATTCATATAAAAGACCATTCTTGAAATTATATCTAAAAATATATATCCCAAAATTTTTTTTTTAACAATTTGAACCAATTTGATATTTACTATAAATATAGCTTTTGTTACAGCGCCACCTAACGGATTTTAAGACAGCGAAGCAGGGTCTTAAGATATTTCATAAAGCAGTAGAAATAATAGTAGAAAAAGAAATGGAAAAGTAGAAGAAAATAGTAGTAGAAAAGATAGTAGGAAAAAGAATAAAAAATAATATTAAACATTGTTGTAAAAAAGTAATGAAAAGATAACGGAAAAAGTCGTAGAAAAATAGTTAAACATAGTAGTACAAAAATACTAAAAATGGAGTAGAAAGAGTGGTAGAAATAATAAAAAATAGTAGTAGAAAAAATTGTAAAAAAGTAGTAGAAAATAGTAGTAAAAAACTAGTGGAAAGTAGAGGTACAAAATCAAAAAAAAAAATGGTAGAAAAATGTATTAAAAAGGTAGTAGAAAAAAGTACTAAAATAGTAGTAGAAAATATTGGTTGAAAAAGTAGTAGAAAATAAGCAATATTTATAAAAAAAAGAAGTTTAAAAGTAGTAGAAAATAGTAGTAGAATCTGTAGTAGAAGTAGTAGTAGAAAATGAAAGTAAGGCATGGTGCCACACCCACTAATCCAACAAGCTGAAAGAATTTAAATTTTAGTACCGTACCGGAAATTCAGGTGTGGAAGGTGTCACATCCCCTTTGTCAATCCCACCCATATTTTTGTTGTTGTAGCATGGCATTGTCAATTCTCGTTATTGTACCAAATTTCTGTTCTGTGCTATAAATGGTTCTTGAGATATACACAAAAAACTTTTAGGATTGTATGGGAGGTGCCACGCCCACTTTCCTAAAATCCATTATGAAAAGCTATGATTCATCCTCCCGTCTAAGAAAATATATTCTGGAAACATGACTTCATTCGGTCCAGTTATTCAGAAATTACACGATGTCATACACACAAAACTCTACATCTCTTTATATATATAAAGATTTAATAGAAATTTCTGATAATTTGTAAATTTATCCAGGTAGCTGGAAGGCTACATAATACTAGAAACTATGCCAGATAACAGATTTTTTTTCCAAATCTAAGAACTAAATTCTTAAATGTATAAATTTCACAAAACCCTCCGATAACCGATAACTTTGAAATGGTTAAAATTGCGTATAATTGTTTTTCTTTTTGTTCAATATTTTTGGTATTGTGTTCAAAGAATCGTGTCGAAGCCGATTTTAATCGCTTCTAAACATCGCATTTATAGAAGTCACGTAGGATGAAGCTGTTTGGTCTAACCATATTGAAATATCGCTTCGTTTAAAATGTCATAGATCTCTAGGGACCCTATCAGCTATTTGGAAGTCTAATTTTCCGAGACTGCGTTGGTTCCTGGTTCTATAAAAGGTCCGTTTAATTGGCGTAAAATTTAAATTCTTGCTCTTCTGAATTTTTGCGAGCTCGGAAGTAATATTTAGGCTATCTTAACTCGAAGCTAAAAAAGGTATTTCGAGTAGTGTCGTTTTCCGCCTACATATGTAAAGGTATTCGAATTATTAAAAAAAAATAATTCGAATTTTCGATAGCTCTATAAAAATATTTAAGGAATCCCCAAATGATTTGGCTTCAGCCAAGTTATTTAAATATTTTATTATTTCCATATCCAGGCGTCGCAATACTCGAACTATGCGGAATGATCAGACTAAATATTATTCGGTAGTCTTCCGCTGGTTGGCTGATCCATAGCAATACATAGCTACAGTGGGTCACAATTAGTGCAATAGCGCTATTTTAAAACCACTTCCTCACCACTGAACATTGAGGTAATGGAATTGAAGTAGCTTTCTGACTTTTTTTATGTATTTTGATATTTGTCGTATTTTCTAGTGCTTGCAAAAGTTAGCAATACCAGCTGGAATTTTCGAAACCATTTGTGGGTATATATATGTCTACTTATAGGGGACAGTGGTGAATCCAGAGAGGGGAGGATGGAAGCTGTTTTTATTTTTAGTTTTTTCTTGGTCAAAATTTTTGACCTTTTTTGGCTTATTTCTTAACTTAAATTTCATTCTGAGTTTAAGTTTTGGTCTGCAATTGGTGTAAGTTTTGGTTAGATTTTTAGTCTCGTTTTGGTTAGATTTTTAGTTTTAATTTTTGACGGATTTAATCTCTTTTTCGTCAGGGGTTTGGTCTGAGTTTTAGTCGGTCTTTAGTCTGATTTTCCCTAGAATTTTGTGGTCCTTTTGGTCAGAGTTTTAGTATGAGTTTTGGTGTATTTTTTTTACAATTTTTTTTTTATGTTGATACTGGGTCTGAGTTTTTCACTAATTCGACCAATTAGGTAAGCATTCAATAAAACTACATATAAATTTCTTCTTATTATTAGAGACTTTCTGAATAGTGGGGAGCATAACATTTTTTTCAAGTATTTTTAAAGAACTAGGGACTATCGTTATGTATTTCAAACGAATCTGGTATTCAATAAATCCAACGCTCTTAATTTACCATTTGAGTTTATTAAAAGAGGTGAAAAATTCTAAATACTTTCAAGTACTTTGAGAAAATTGGGTATTCATTCAAATCCAATTACTTGCATTTTCAAGTACTTTAAACAAACCGGCTACTCAATAAATCTAAAGTATTCTCTGCTTACAACTTGAGGCTATCTGGATAGCTGAAAATATTAAAATATTTTCAAGTATTTTAAGCGAACCGAGTACTTAATAAATCCAAAGCTCATTCTACTTATAATATTATATGTTTACGTTGTTGTTGGTTGGTTGGCTGGATGGTTGTGCATTGCTGTTGTTGTTTATTTGTTTTTTCAACGTTTGTTTGATGACTCTTTAATCAAACATTGATGTCAGAATTTAATATTCTGTATAAAGCATACATACTATTCAACATATTTATATGAGGAGATTGTACAATAAATACATACAGACATATCTCTTATTTTTTTTTCTCATACACACACACACAGACACTAATACATATTTACTTAAATGCATACATTCATACGAGTTATTTTATATTTTTTATTTTTTTATTTTCATTTTAATATAATATTTTTTCACTTTTATTACATTTGATATCTCTCTCGATTCACATTTCCACATACTTCACCAAAACTGCACTTTAATATTAAATAATAAAAAGCAAAAATATAAAAATATATGAATGTGTATGTATTGGTTGCATGTTATTGTGTATAGTTCTCAAAAGTTTCTAGAACTTTATATTTTATTTTATTTATTTTTCTGCTTTTCATATTTTTATATATATGTTTTTTCTTTATAATTTTTATATATTGAATTTTTTTCACTGTTATTTGATATTTGAAATTCATTGCATGATTTTTGACTTTGGATTTTACTTAAATTTAAAACTTTACTTACGAATTTTTTACGTACATAACTATTATTATTTTATTATTATTTTCTTTTTGCATGTTTTTGATATTTGAAAGTTTTTGTGTTTTTACTTTTCAATTTAAATGGAGCAGAATTCTACTTAAAAGAATGGAAATTTCGTATTGCATTTGTTGTTTTTTTTTTTTTGGTTGTTTGTGTGTGACTCTTACTTTTTACACTCTCTCTATTTATAGTCAGTTTTTGGGATTTAATAGAATTTTTAACTATATTTTTGAAAGTGTGTGTGTGTGTCTACTTTAATGTAAAATTCTATAGAAATATGATGAGCTGTGCAGGATTTGTAGTTACAACATCAAAAGACTTAAAGAAGTTATTTGGTTATGCTTTAGTTATATGTAAATTAGTATTTACGTATTTGCTTGTGAGCAGGCTGGGAGTTCTTGATAAGGAAATTTTAACAGGGAGGGAGTTCAATGCATCCATAAGAATCGGTTTCAGTATTAACAGTAAATGGTACTCAAACTTTTTGTACGTTAATTGGTTCGATCGCTACCGAACCCAGAAATTGTGGAAAGGATAAGAGGAAAAGAGGTGTAGGTAGTTTCAATTCTTTAAAAATAGTCGATATACTCAGAAGAAACGCTTATAGTGCTTGAGATATTCATAAGGAAAGGATTTATCTTAACCAGTCCAGTTATGATTCCAATAAGAACTGTTATCTGTTTGAGGAAACGATATGAGGTCCACATTGCCACCTCGAGTTAGAGACAGAAATGGACTGCAATCACATTTTCATATAGAATTTTTTGAGACGGTGATTACCCTGTAGCATTTGTTAATGCAGTTAGAGGTGTACTTCTTTGCTCTTTAAAAAAAAAAAACACACTGGTCTTACACGCTAAATTATTTCCCCCATACCCAAGGCATCATAAAAGGTGGAGGAAGACATAAATGTTTATAGTCATTGCACTTTTAAAGAACTCAGTTATCATATTAAAAACGATGTGAGGTTTCACTGCCCATATCGATCGATATTCGAGTTCTAGACCATTTGCTCGAATCAGATTTCAATAAGCTTATCTAACATTTCTCACTTGAAAGATCAGATTTTAATTGATCAGATAGAACTTAAGACCCAAAACTGTCATATTTTCACGGATGGATCTCAAGGCTATATCAAGGTTCTGAAGCACTTGCTTGAATCAAATAGAGTTCTGCTTTGTTTTCGGTTTTTCAGAAATGCGAGTTACTATAGAATACCGAGTAATGAAACTTTGAATAGTCTGAAAGTATGCGGAGGGATATAAATGAGTTTTTATGAAAGCCAAACAACACTTATGGCCTGATTAATCTACACATATTCTAGACTAGTCTCACGTAAGTTAAGACCTAATTTTGTCGGCGGAAGGAATTCATTTAAGATCCGAAACGTAATTTTCTGCTTCAAAATTAAAAAAAAATTAGTATTTATGGACAAAATTTTGAGGCTTGAAAGTCTGACCCTGTTTGAACTTGAAGATATTATCTAATTTCGATAATTTTTTTCCACTTTTATTCATTTGGATGAGTAGAAACTTAACTACGCTGATACCTTTCGGTTTGACGCCATTCTAGGCTATTATCGTGTAAAATGTTCCATTCTTTTGATTGCTTTTGTGACTCACGGTATATTCATGAGCTGAATCTAAGGAGTTTTGGGGGATAACTACCACCCCTGACGCACAAATTAAATTTTTCACTTCTTCGGAAATGTCTGTATCCGCTAGTGAATATAGGCATATGGCTTGTGATAGCCAAATAGAACTTATGACTAATCAATCCAGTCAATACTTCTTTCTGAACTAGTACGTTGAGGGTTTAAACTTAGCTCCGTCCAAAAAACCAAATAGATTACATTTATGTAGGACGCAATGCCCTAACCAATCCCTTCACTAGAACCAGAATAATCTTATGTCATAAGTCCAGGTTCAATCCCGTCAATATACGAAACTGTCAGCAACTAATATAAGTTTTGAGCCATAAACTGTTACCAGGCAATAAAACCTGGAAAAGTGCGACTTTTGGAATGTATCATAGAAAGTGGATGAAGGAATAATTGTTTGTAATGTTGGTCAGATCTGGTCCAAAGCCCTGATCAATCTCCTCTCTACTTTTAAATTAATACATCGCTGTAAGTTCAAACTTAGGTCCATCTAAAATTCAAAATAAACTGCAGTTAATATGGGACTCGAGATCTTGATCAATTCTCTCACTATTTTTAGGCTAGTCTAGTATTAACTCTTAACTCTATTGAGCACTATTTCTAGCCACTGATTAATACCAGGAATTGTCGGGCTTGTTGAGTATATCAGAAAGCACATAAAAAGGCTGATATTTATAGCTTATAGTGAGTGATAGCACTTTTGGCCCTGATCACCCCGCTCACTATTTCTAGTTTAATCGTAGGTTGTTAGTTTAGACTGCAACAAATATGGAACTCAAGTTCCTGATTAATTCTTTCACTTATTCTAGACTAATCTTACGCTGTTAATCCAGTCTTAACTCCGTTAGAAAGCGATATAATATGCAACTAATATGGGATTCAAGGTCTAGATTCCCAAATGGGACTCAAGCCCATGAAACCATCTGTCCATCTTAAGTTAAAATGTATTGATGATTTAAAGAAAAAAACATTTCTAACAGGAAGTTTAGTATTTTGTTCTAGTTAGATAACAATAGTGTTCACATATTTAAACAGCTTGCTATTTGCTTAAAAAATATCAAATTTTTATACACAATCCACACTCGAAAGATACAAATGCATAAATGATTGATATCGAAAAGAGTGTGAATAATGAGTGCGACAATAATTTCAACAAACTCTTATGATAAAAAGTTTTTATGGGTTTCTGTTTGTGTAACTAACTACTATCTGTAAACTAATATCTCACATAAATGCAAATAAAAGAAAGAAAAAAAAAATGTTTCAAATCACCGATAACATAATCCAACAATTTTACTCATACTCATGCGCCGCCGATGACTGCCTCACTGCCTGCTAAACATACAAACAACTATCGATCTATGTAGTATATCTATCTAGCGGCATAGCACTTATCTTCCAACCTCCCTACCCTATCTCATAGTATGCAATGCTATAGTATTACTAACCATTACTATTACTTCTACTACTACTACTACCTTAACTACTATATATATGTATCTAGAAGAAAAAACATTAGCATATATCAATGCCAGTGCAAATAAATCATCAATAACATTTTCTCCACTTATGCTTTTATACTTACAGATACGAGAAGAAACAACATTGCTACACCACCACCATCGCCTTCACTGCCATCAGCCAGCTGCATGCAACAAGCTCTGCTTGAAAGAGGGAAAAGTAAATGCAAGTAGTAGAAAAACAGAATCTATTTTTGAAGAACGACGAAGGACTGGTAGAAAAAACTGCAGGCGCGCATAAATAAGAAAAAAAAAAATTAAATAAAATAAGTTAAAGGAAATATATGTGGAAAATAAAAAAGGGAACGCCGAGGAAGGAATGTAATTTTGTGCGTTTTATCAGCGTGAATAAATTCCGAAACGAAATTTTTATCAGCTCAAACAGAAACAACAACAGCAATACAAACAAACAACAAATTGTATAAGAAATAAGGAAACTCTCAGAGTATTTTTTACGCGCTTTTAAATGCATCCATAAACAAGAAGCAGAAAAGCAAAGTAGTCGAAATGGAAGATGGAAAAACAAAATGCAAGCACGTTGGAAGGAAAAACTGCAAAGGACTTGAAAGGGAAAATAGAATTTTAAATAAACAAAAACGCTAAAGAAATAAATAAAATTCAAAGAAAGAAAGATTGTAGCTCTCGCTAAACAAAATTTCCAAGAAATTGATGCTCAAACAGAGAATTTTTTATTTATATTATTTTCTTCTTTTTTTTCAGATAAACAAATAAATTTAATCATAAAGACACAAAAAAGCTAAGAAAAATACAATAAATGCTACAATTTCCAACCCAACAATATTTTTTGTGCCACACATGTGCTTACATTTGAAATTTAACAAATTGACATTTTTACGGCATGCATTACATTGAATAAACACCAAAGATACATTTGTATCTGTGAGCTACTTGAGTCTCGTTTGCCGTATTTAAGTAGAAAAACATTAAAAAAGTGAAAAATAATTGTAAATAAACAAAAGCAAAGTCAAAAAAAATAAAAGAAAATATTTTAAGTAAACAAAAATTGCCAGCAACACGCAAACACGGGGTTGAGTTCACGCTCATACACATCGTCAGCGTCATTGTTGGTCGCCGGTTGTTCGTTGGGTTATTGTCCTCCCCTGCCTGCTCACAAGCACAAAGAAACAGAGCAACCAGGCAAGGCAATCTGTCTGTCTGTCTGCCAGTTGAGTCTTGTCTCTCGTCAATGCTGACAATGTCTCCTGCTGTTTTTGCTGTTGCTGCTGATACTGATACTGTTGCCACTACTAACATCATCTCCGTTTGTTGTCATCGCTGTCTTCATCATCATCATCGTCGTCATCGATGTACTACTGCTACTGCCAGTGCAATCTTGTGGTAAATTTTCAATTGAAACAAAAAACAAACGAAACGCTTTTATAACAATACTATAACAGCAAAAAACAAGATTCTCTATTCCTCGACCTTTTCCGATTTCTTGTTCTTCTTCTCCAACACCCTCCCCAAAATCCTGAAACGCCCACTCTCATTTACACATATAAGAAAGAAAAAAAACTGAAAGAAAGACCGAAAGAAGCGTTCGTCTCGTGCTGCTGCTCTAAACGATGTCATGTTATCATTTTATCACAAACGAAAACAACAACAGCAACAACAAAAGAAAATTACTACGACAAAAAAGACAAAGCCGATACAACAACAGCAACAACAACAATATAAAAGAAAAACATTTAAAACAACAACAGCGAATATTGCTACGCTTTTACAACAACAACAACTGCAACAACAACAACAAAAAGAAGCTGCCTATCAAGCACAAAAACAACCACATTTCATTTAAAAGGAAATCCAATGGAAAATGATGTTTTACGCAAACAGCAACAACAGAAACAATCAAAATTACAACAACAAAAAAAACAACAACAACAACAGCAACAGCAATACAAACAAAAATACTAAGAAGCTGAACACCCCAAATAAAACGAAAACAGCAAGAACCAAAACAAAATCACCGCAAGCAATTTCAGTAGCTAAAGTGTTGGTGGTTACTTTTTGCAGCAAATTCACATCGTCGTCATCATCAACGTGTAGTAGTAGTAGTAGCAGCAGCAGTTGGAGTAGAAGTAAAATCGCCACCCTTCCTTCACCGTTACATCAGCGATCTCTACTTTCAACGCTACTTTGCTGCTACACCGCCGCCTTCACCACCATCATTAATAGAATCACCGTTACTTTATTGCCTTCATTGCTGTTATCTGTGTCGCTGCTGCTGTTGCTATTGCTACAATTGCCACATGCTGCAACGGGTCTAGTTGTCGGTGGCGGCGGTGGCAGCAACATTGGAGTGGATACAACTAATGCCAATATCACGGATTTGGGTAGTCCCGGTGTGTATTGAAATGCTAAAAATTTACTTCTTTTTTGTTTTTTGTATTGTTGAATATTTTTTTTTTTTTTTGTTTTTTTGTTTGTTCATTCATTGCTGTTTTCTTCTTTTTCCTATTTCTATATCCTTCCTTCCTCTCTAATATTCATTTTCTTTTTCTACTACATACACTATTCCCTGAATTGCAAAGTACATTTTTGTTTGATTTTTTTTTATTTTTTTTTTCCTATTTTTATACACCCTGCATTCAAGTGGTAAGCGTATATTGATTTTGTTAGAACATTTTTGTTGATAGCTACATGCCTAAGGGCAGGTGTTGTTGTGTGGAAGTAGAGCGTGAGCGATGTAGCTGGCGGGAAATTTTTTCCCTGGGTGGCATTTTAAATACTAAAATTTAAAAAATTTGTTAACTAAATAGAAAAACTGTAATATAGATTTTGCAAAACCGTTTTTGCCGTTTCCCGAATTTCTTAAGTTCTGTAGGTGAGTCTGGAATTGATGGGCTGACTTAAGAGGTTACATGGGTTTCGAGGACTAAAAAAAGTCATATTTTCTCTAATTTATAATAAATGAAATATTTTATTCAAACTTTTTAACATATCAAAGATAAACATTTGACAAATATTTTGTGAAATTTTTATTTCAAAATATTGAAAATTCAGCCAGTGGGGCCTCATTTCTTGTGATCTCTCAGAATAAAGTTCCCTTGGCGTTGTCAGAATAACTCATGATAGATTCATCTGAAATTACAAAAAAAAAATAAATTATTTCTGTTAGTAGATATGTATAGCTCGTGGTTGAATAAAGGGGATAAATAATTAAAATTTGGGTTTTTGGCAGAGTTGTGCACAGAAAGTTACTATTTTCGATATAAATTGCATCACATATTGCCTTGTAAAATTAGTTGTGAAAACAAAAAAACAAATACCCTTCGTTCAAGCACTAGGTAATCTTGAAGAACTGTGCAAACTTTGAACAATATCGGGTTATTTTGTTTTGAGAAATCATGTCCATCGACTTCAAAAATAGAATTTTGTGAAAAACGCAATTAAAGTTTTCAGTTGGAATAGCACCTGGCCTAATGAGCGGAACTTCCTAAGGTTCTATCTGTTAGACTTTTACTCCAATTGACTTAAAACATTAGGTGATTATTCTAGACATATGCATGTGATATTGTACTATTTAATAATATTTTTTGAAATTTTCAAACCCATGTAATCCCTTATGCCAATAAATTCTCCGCTAAAACTATTCTTATCTATTCGGACCAGTGTGGCCAACTTTTGTTTTTCAAAATTCGCTAAAATGAAGAATAAAACGCGTATTTCCTTAAAAAAAAACGTTAAATTTTTTTCCTTAAAAAACGTGCACAAAAACTCATTACATTTAAACTTTTTCACTAATACAGGCACACATCTGATACTTCTAGTCAATGAAAATGTCTTCGATTTTTCGAAGATATTTTAAATTGAAAAAACGCGCTAAATCACTTTTTTCCGCGTTTTAATTTTCAAGAAGCACTAAAATCAGCGGGAAAAGCGCTGAGTTGGCCACAGTGATTCGGACAGACTATCTAGCTGCTTTCAAAGTTTTAAATCCCTGTACTTTTAGTCTTAAGCTAGACGACCCACTAGACTTTCATCCGGGAGGTTCGTCTAGTGGTTAATTCTCATAACCCTCTTCTTATATTCACTATCAATATGATGTGTATGAGAATTATAAGATAGTGTACAAGTACACACCTTGGTTGGTAATGGCAAAACCTTCAAGCTGATAAAAAATTGCAACGCCGCCGTTCGGAATCGGCGTTAAATTGTAGGTCCAACCATGTGATATCACAATGGGCCGTTCAGGTTTAAGTGTGTCTCTCGATAGCCACTCTAACCTAACCTAGTCCTTAACTAGTTTTTGCGGTATTAACAGCTTGAAATCAAAAAGCATCAGTTTAAAATCACAATTCAGAGCGAATTTTATATTTAGCGATATTTGTGTACAAATTCAATTTCGATGCAGGGTATATGAGTCAGTCGTGCACGACCGATTGAAGACTGCAATACACAACTACCTTACTTTGATAGTCTTCCTGATATTTCTTTTATTTTTTCATGTTCTACGTTCCATTGCTCTTGTGCTCCCTCCGTCTGTCTCTCTCTTTCTATATTGCTGTACATTTCCGCCACCCTCTTCCTATTTGTGTAAGCATCAATTAACCCAATTTTCGAATCCATTTGCACCTTTTTTTGCAGTGCTTTTTTTTCTATTTTGTTTTGCATAAAAAAAAACAGCAAAAATAGCTAACAAAACAAAAAAGAAGAAAATAAATAAAAGTGCGTGATGTTTTCGTTTATTTTTAATTTTTTCTGTGTTTTATGTGGTTTTTTTCCTTTTTTTTTTTGTATTTTCCGCTTAAACTTGTGCCACCAGCGCTAACAGCGTATTAAACTGACGCTTGGTCATTTTTAGCCAAGTGATTTTCATTTATTTTTTTTTTTTTTTGCAACTTTGCACCCACATTTTCCACTCCTGCTCTTCTATACGTTTTTTTTTTTTTTTTGGCTCTCTCCCTTCAGCAATGCATCACTGCGCTTTCTACTCTTACTCTTTCCACTCTTCCCCTCACATATATATACACTTAATTTCAGTATTTAGTTAAGTCTATTTGCAGAGTTTTGTAGTTGATTTGGTTTTGTTGGAATGGATTGGATTGGACTGGATTGCCGCGCAACAATGTTGGCAACATCGAGCACCAGCAGGCAACAATGTGTGAAGAGAAAAAGCGTTCGTTCGTTCATTCTCAACACCATTCATTGCTCTGCCTGCGTTTATATTTTTTAATTAATTATTGATTTCTCTCTCTTTCTCTAGCTCATCACTCTCTTTTTCTTCCCTAGCATTTTTATAGCATTTTTAAATAAAAAATATTTACATTTTGTTTTTCAGCATTTTAATAATAAAATTTGAAATTTTGTTAACATTTCAATTTTCTGCATTTAATTAATATTAAAATTTCTTTTTACAGACATAATTCTTCTATTGTATTCAAATTTTTTCCAGTGATTTTTTTTTTTTTTGAGTTTTTTTTTTTAAATCATTAATAAATAATTATGCAATAATATATTTTTTTTTTTTTTTTTTATATTCCAGGTTACGTTGTTTACCTAATTTTATTACCTTTGGCTTCTGCTACTAATTATGCATAAATAATTTATCAATTTAATTTAATAGGTTTTTTCGATTTTGTTTTTTTTTGTTTTGTTTTTTGGTTCGCTAATATTTAATTAAATTATTTTAGATTTTTATCATATGCCGTTTTTTTTTTTTAAATTTTTTTTTGCAGGTATTTTATCAAATTTTTTTTTATGACCAATTTAGAATCGCACTCTCCGTGCACACATGCCGCCATTTGCTCTAACGCGCCTCAGGGCATTCACGCTTTATAGCGTGTTTGTGTGTGTGAATATATACGAATGATGTGTATGTATGTGTTTGTAATTTAACAATTTCAAACACACCACAATAATTCATCAAAATTTTCGACGTGTGAAAAATACAAAATTTTTAATAATTTTATTTTTATACTTCCTACTTTTTTCAGCACATACCTACTTATAATTTAAAATAATTGTTCATAAAAAAACTAAAATTGTTAAATAAATTTAATCTAAGCTCTAAACTATAAAATTTAGTAGTTATTTTATGTTAAAACATGATTTAGTTAAATATTTTAAGTCTTTCAATAGCTTTGAATCGCCAGCGGCTTAACTAGTAAAGTTGAATGAAATTCATGTAATGATTTTCAATTCCGCATAGAACTTAAAAGATAGAAATATTGCTCATTTTAAAGTATACGAATTTTCATATGACAAGTCGCTGTATAAGTCCGTTGTCTTTTTTTGTTCTCATTGTTAAGGGTCGTTCAAACGATCGTGCGTGCTCGAATACCGCAGGTTATCTCACTATAAATCTCATCATGTGGACGCAAAAAAACGGCGGACTTCTGGAACGAATGCCCGAGACATTCTATGTTTCTTCTTTGAATGTCGCAGCAATCTCCACCGTTTGAACACAAAGCTCATTTTCCCATCGTACATATCTTCGAGCATGCTCGATCGTCTAAACGGCCCTAAAGGGGTTACATTGATTTCGAGAACTAAAAAAACATGTTTTCTCAAATTTTTTAGAGTAAAAAATGCACCAAATTCTTAACTGCAATTTTTTTTCAGTAATTGTTAGTGGGGTTATGATAGATGGAAAAACCACAAAAATCAGTGCTCGGGTTGCAGAGCGACCCGCCCCTCCCCCCCCCCAAAAAAAACCCCCCTCTTTGGTGAAAAAAGCCTTTTTGTACTAATAACTGGTTAACCGTTGGAGATATCAAAAAATTATCTAGCACACATAAAAAGCTTAAGTGATTTTCTGATAAAATCGCTAATTTTGAATTTTTTTACTTCTATTGGGAGTATGAATGTATAAACTCGTATTTTTTTCGTAATTTGGACATTTATTGTGAAAAAGTGACTATAAATTTATTCTTTAAAGTATTGTCCATCGTTAGCCACAACCTTTTCCCATCTTTCTGGTAGCATACGGATGATGTGTCATCGATCGGAACAAGTGGTAATCAGAAGGAGCAATGTCTGGAGAATACGGCGGGTGGGGTAGCACTTCCCATTTCAGCGTTTCCAAGTAAGTTTTTACTTGCCTTGCAACATGCGGCCGAGCATTGTCGTGCCGAAGAATAACTTCGTCGTGTCTATTCTCATATTCTGGCCTCTTATCCTTTAATGCTCGGCTCAAACGCATCAATTGTAGTCGGTAGCGGTCGCCAGTGATCGTTTCATTCGGTTTCAACAACTCATAATACACGACACCTTTCATATCCCACCAAATACACAGCATGAGCTTGGATCCATGGATGTTCGGCTTTGCCGTTAATGTTGATGCATGTCCGGGCGGTCCCCATGATTTTTTACGCTTTGGGTTATCGTAACGTATCCACTTTTCATCGCCAGTCACAATACGATGCAGAAAACCCTTTCTTTTCTGTCGTTCAATCAGCAGTTCACATGTGAAAAATCGTCGTTCGACGTCTCTCGGCTTCAATTCGTACGGCACCCAATTTCCTTGCTTTTGAATCATTTCCAATGCTTTTAATCGTTTAGAAATGGTTGATTGATCAACTCCTAAAGATTCTGCAAGTTCTTGTTGTGTTTGACATGAATCTTCTTCGAGTAATGCCTTCAATTCTTCATCTTCGAACTTTTTCGGCCGCCTGAACGTTCCCTGTCGTCAACATCAAAATCACACCTAACACATTCTAACGTCTATAGCACAGTCAGGATAAGTTTCAGTGAGTAAACGATGTGCTTCAGTTGCGTTTTTCTTTAAATGGAAGAAGCAAATTAAAACTTCCCGCAAATGTTGTTTTGTTGGCACGAAATTCGACATTTTCAGCTATAGTAAAACACTTTTGTAAAATTATGAAAATTATTTGACAGATCAATTCTTATAGTATAGATGTCAATGTCAAAAAAATGGCGCATATGATAGATATGAAGTTAGTCACAATTACGAGTTTATACATTCATACTCCCAATAACTTTTTTCAGAACTAATGTCTTAAGCTAAAAGATAATACATTTATAACATATAGTGAAACCAGTTATTTTTATTAAGCCTGCAAATAGTAAAAGTAGTAAAAACCAACAGACAACTATACTATATTGTTATTTTTGTATACAAAACATTATCCGTTGTCAATGAAAATGACAGAGGATTTTGAAGTTTATATCCTCTTCAAAACACTTTTTGATTTTTCTTCTTAGCTTGTTTGGTTTTCGAGTAATTCAATTTTACCTATAGGCTCTGCACTCAAAAATTCTACATCCAAAGTACTAAATTTGCTATTTCTTAAATATTAAATATCTCGAAAACTATGGCATGAACAAAAAAATTACTTAAGACCTTTTTTAAGGAAATCAGTCAAGCTTTTTTTTTGTGGCAAGTAATTTTTTGATATAAAATACTTTTTTCACCAAAGAGGGGATTTTTTGGGGGGATCGCTCTGCAACCCCAGGACTGATTTTTGTGGTTTCTGAATCTATCATACCCCCACTAACAATTACTGAAGAAAAATCTTAGTTCAGAATTTTTATGATGATAATCTTTATAATGACTGGACTAAAAGATAAACATTTGACAAATATTTTGTCAAATTTTCATTTCAAAATTTTTAACATTGCGACCTCATTTCCTGTGACCCCTCAGAATAAAGTTCCCTTGGCGTTGTCAGAATAACTCATTATAGATTCATTTGAAATTAAAATAACTAAATTATTTCTGTTAGTAGATATGCATAGCTCGTGCTTGAACAAAGGGGATAAATAATTAAAATTTGGGTTTTTGGCTGAGTTGTGCACAAAAAGTTACTACTTTTGATATAATTTGCACCACGTATTGCCGTGTAAAATTACTTGTCCTTCGTTCAAGCAGCAGTCAATCTTATATTGAAGAATTGTGCAAAATTTGAACAAGATCGGCTCATTATCGTTTGAGAAATCATTTCAACCGACATCAAAAATAGAGTTTTCAGTTTTTAGGCCCATTATTTCATATTAAATTAATACTCTTACGGAAAAAGACTGCCCAAAAACAAATAAAATCTTAATTTTATAATTAAATTGAATAAATAGAATATTTAATCGTTAATTAAATATTGAATAAAAGTTAATCTTTTTCAAATGTCAATAAAAATATTAATGAGTAAACAAATACAAAATTTTTGGGAAAAATATTTCCATAAGCTCTCAAATCCATTTAAAGTTAGAAGGTCACTGAACTGTAAGCATATATGCAAATATAAAAAATAACAAAATTAACTAATTTAATTCATAAATAAAAAATCCTTTAAAAATTTATAAGCGCACACATATAAAAACCTTCCATTTTTAATTGTTTCGAAAAATCAAACAAACTTCTGTAAATAAATAACATTTACGCTCCGTTTCGTATTTCTCAGTTTTCATTTTTTGAATTATTTTTGCAAAATTTATGTCCTGATTCATTTATAACAAAAACAAAAAAAAAAAAAAAACTTTTTTAATGCAAACACATTTGAACTTACCTTAATTACTTAACTTTCATTGCTGTTGCTCCCGCTGATGCTCACAATATAAAAGCACAAATAAACCATAGCTGCTCATCTTCACAATCCATAAAAGAGGAAACTTAGGAATAAGTAGGAGGAAGAAGAGCATAGCAAAAACATTTGAATTGTTCATAGAGAGAAAGAGAGAGAGAGAGAGAGAGAGGGAGAACTAAAGAACGAATGAAACTGAAAAGAATTGCTTGTAAATTTAGCTGACAATTGCAATTAATTTAAAAACAACAAAACAAACGTATAAACAATATCCACAGTAACAGAAATAGCTATAGCAATAATAACAACAAAAAGATAAATTAATAAAGTTTGCGCATTTTAGTGAAAAGAGCGTAACGTAGCAGCAGCAGCAGCAGCAATGGCAGCAAAAAGAATCTAAACATTAAAATTGTGCTGCTGCAGCTGATAACCCAGCTTTTTTTTAATATGAATGAAATGTATAAAAAACAACAAAAACAGCAGGAATAAACTTTACATTTGTGCTTAGTATGAGAATCGTAGTATCTAACTGTTAATAGTAAATCATAAAAACAACAACAACAAACAGCATTGCAATAACATTTTCATTGCTCAATGGAATCTTTAATATGGTAAAGAGATAGGTAACGAAGGCAAGAGAAAGAGAGAGAGTAAAAAAAAAGTACTTAATGCAGATATACTTACTATTTTTCTCTAAACGGCAGATTCACGTTTATAAATAATTAAAAATGTAAAAAAAAACAAAATTACTAAACAGTTTTGTTGCTAAAACAGAAAACAGTAGAAAATATTAAAAAACTAAATAAATTTTCATGTGTTCAATAGGGGTATTCACATTTACTGTCGTACTCTGCATATTTTGCCCTACAAAATGGAATATTAAAAGGCAGCATTTGCAGTTCGGCAGTAAAATTTATAGCATCAGTCAAGTCTACAATACTAAACTAGTATCTATAGATCCAGCTTCAATACTCAAATTATTGAAGGAAATCAGGCTTAATGAAATATCCTAGATAGAGAAGAATTACAATAGATTGTATAGGTCGCGGTACTATCAATGAACAGTCATTGGTTCAAGTCCTTCACGCTCCGTCCTCCTATCTTGTTCGTCAATATTACTTGATTTTGGTAAAGGTGAAGAAAACCCTAAATACAGTTTCATATCTCCCGACGACCTCGATAGTCTAGTGGATAGTGCATTAGATTTTCATTCAGAAGTTTGCGAGTTTGATTCCCGTCTTGGTTCGGTGGTTGATTCAATTCAAATTTCTTATATTCATTATCGATATGAAGTAGATGAGAAATTCTTATAAGAATGTGTACAAGTACACACATTGGTTTGTAATGGAAAAACTGATAAAAAATTGCCACACAGCCGTTCGGAATCGGCGTTAAACTGTAGGTCCAACCATCGCCACTGTAGCCTAGTGGCAGAGTGCCAGGCTCTTGTCTCTGGAGATCCTAGTTCGATTCTCGGTTTGCGTATGCTTTTTTTTTTATCTATCTTTCCTTCTCTCTTCCTTTTTTTTATAACTTGGGGCTTTGGTGCAATAGATCTTATAGGTCGCAGTGGCTGACTTTCGAGTCGTCTTTCCTCAAATAATAATAGTTCATATCCCCCAATTGCGACCGAAATAAAACAAATTTAAGTCTCTGCAAAGGATCGTACTCGATGAAAACGTTTTGTGGAGACTCTATGCTATTTAGAGGACGAGAACACATAAGTGGTTAAAATTCCATTTTAATATTCTCATTTCGATTTGATTATTCTAAAATCAATTTGACTATTCTGAGTTATAATTGAAGATTTCTAAATTTAATTTGACAAATGTGCATTCTATTTGAATTTTTTTCTATTCAATTTCACTACACAGAACTCAATTTGAATGTTTCTGAATTCATCCGTCTGTCTATTCGCTATCAAATTTTACTACTGAACAATAAATTTGACTTTCTAAGTTCAATTTGTCTGTTCAATTTGAATTCCATTCAGTATCTATTCAGAAATCAACTTGATGATTCCTAAATTCAATTTGATGATTACTGAATTCAATTTGAAAGTTTCTAACTTCAATTTGACTGTGCTGAGTTAAATTTTTTTTTTTTCAGAATTCAATTTGTCTACTCTAATTGTCCCATCCAATTGTAAGCTACTTATGAGGACACTATAGCTCATCAAATGCATTTAAAAAATGTTTAAATCGAAATTGTTTTCTATCTACAATTTCTCACTATTTACGGCTTTGCGTGAATACCCTTACTTTTCATAAAAGTTCAAAACTTTTTCTTGTTGTTGTTGCATTTTTGTTTTATTTGTGCTTTGGGCATTTTTGTTGTGCTGCATATTATTGTTGCTGCTGTACTGCGCTAATGTTATTGTTGCTTTTAATGTTTGCAAACAAAACTTTAACCAACAACAACGTCAAACAAATAAACAAACCAGCAACATACAAAACAACGCAAAAAAAAACTGAAACAGGAATAACTTGTTGCTATACAACTTCCTGTTGACGTTGCAGCAGCAATTTGCAGTTGTTGCTATTGCTACTATTACTAACTTCAGTAGCTCCTTCTACTGCTATTTTGCTATAGCTGCCGCTGCCGCTGCTCCTGCTGTGTTACTACGAGCATTACTCTCTTCTCTTCCTCTCTTTTGTTTTTTTTTTATTTTTATTGCATAAGTCCAGCAGTAATTAAAGTAGCACGATGATACTTTATAAATTAAATTCTTTTTTTATTGTTGTTTTTGTGTTTTTATTTTTTCATTACATTTTTAATGTTGTTGTTTTGGTTTCACACTCCTACTTCAAAACTCTTGCTGCAGTTGTTGCTATTGCTATACAGCTTTGCTACTCACATAATTCTCTACAGCTCATTCCACATGAATGAGTCACTCTCTACTCTATTCTCCTCAGAGTTTGAACTACTGCTATGAAAAAAATGTCGCTTCTCATTATTGTTGTTCATTGGTTTTTTAATACACTAAAGGACATTTTCATAAGATAAGATAAACAGGATTCTTTTTTTATACTTTAAAATGCAGTAATACGATTCCTTTTTTTTTTCTTCTTTTTTTTTTGTTTTTTTTTTCGGTTTATTTAAAGCCAGTTGTTGTTTTATATACTTGAACAACATTAATGACCTAAGCGTTTTGGCTTTGTATTATTATGCTTGCTGTGATTGTTGTTGTTGCCGCTGCTTAGAGCTCCAAGTCTCTAAGTGCCTTAAACGACAACTGAACGCAGTCATCTGACTTTGAGTTGGACAGCAGGCAACAACAAGCAACAGAAAGCAAGTAAGCAACAAGCGTAATTATAGTTTGTTTTTTTATTATTGTGCACTTCAGCATCAGTTTCATGTGCCGCATGCAGGCAGTCAGCTAGAAACAATAACAACATCTCACTTTTAACAGCAGGTATCCTGGCTGGCTTGACTGTCTGTTTTACAGGCTGTCTCTCTGTCTGCTTGCCTGCCAGTGACTGTTTTTCCGTGCTGTCTAAATATCCTTCTTTGTTTGTGTTTATATCATAATACCATAGAGATTAGCTTCATTTTTCACAGAGTAAAATGTAAAAAAGTAGTTGAAAAAATCATAAAACAAAATAAAAGGAGAAGAAACTGAAAAGTGTCCCGTTGCAGGATACTTCTCTACTACTATTACTACTAATACTACTTCTATCCTTCATTATCAACACAACAACGTCAATGTTAATCATGGTTGCATAGGCCTACAGGGGAAGCCCACCATGACAAAAAAGAAAAAAAATTAAAGTGGCTAACGCGCCTCATGATGCACTACCTCAATGGTGGCGTGGAAAGTTGCATTGTCTTTGTTTCAGTATTTTTTTTTATATACCTTACTTTACACAAAATATGTATAGACATATATTAAGCGTTTACATTACAGGTTTATTAACTTTATTTTTTTTATACAAAAAAAAAAAAAAAAAGGATAATACTCGAGTGTTCAGTGTGACTGACTCATTGCCTGGTGGCCTCGATACCTAGCTGCCACTGCTTACCTTTAATAAGTACTTGTTGCTTATTAAAAAATCGCGCTCGCTCACAGGTTTCAAAAAAAAAAAAAAAAAAAGATGGGTGGAGTGAAGGGAGTATGCAAGGAAATAAAGCATAATTGCGGCTGTAGCATGAGCAACAACAGCATCATCTTCAACAACATCATCAGGAGCAACAGTAATAGCAACAACAAAACACACACTCACTTTGACGCTTGATTGATCAAAGGCGCCAATGTTGCCATTCATTCAATCGTTTCATTCATTTACTCTCGTGCTCATTGCTTTTTTAAATTTTTTAAACCGCGCAGTTAAAAAAAAAAAAATGTTTTTGCTGCAAATAATAAAAGAAAATCGATTTTATTTTGTTTTTTTTTTTTTTTCAATGTACTTAAACTTTTTATTGTAATTTAATATTATTTCTTTCAGTATTTTGAAAGTTTAAGTGTAATTTAAGTTTGTGTGTTTGAAGACCCAAATAAAAATTCACTTACCTGCTCATATGAATGAAAATTATCAGCATCAGCAACATCATTATCAAATATCTTAAATTTCAGTGCTACAGCAGTCAAAGAACAGTGAAGTAAATATTCGAAATACTCAATTAAAATCACAACCGCACAAGGTAAGTACTTACTTTTTTTATTTATTAATTTTTAAACTTATACCGTTGAGAGTTAACACGAGGGTTCAAGAAATTATTGAGCGCATTTGTTTTGTAAGTTAGACTGTAAAACTTACCTTTGAAATAAGGTTTACTTAAGCCTGCTAGTATTTGGATTGCCTTTGTATTGAGACTTACTAGGGTTGTATTTAAATGGCCCCTTGTAGTACTGGATTTTCAAGGAAACCTTTACATAGACATTACTTAAACAATTCAATGCTTATGATGAAACTTGGAAGGTAAAAAATTCACAGACAATATTGGCTGATAAAACTGTCGTCAGAAGTGTGGAGTACTTCTTTCTTTCATTCCCTCTATACAGAGAAAGTGGCAGATCGATTCTATCTCAGTTCTGATTAGAACCTGATTTGCAGAAGTTGTTCTTCTAGATATTCAAATCAAAAATATGCAGCGCAGGCAGATCGGAGTAAATCAATCCTACTTCTACCTTATCTTTGAGTAAAAAATAAGTAAGACTTGCTGCTTCTCTAACTTCGTTCTTTCCCTCTTAGAAAGCCATTAATAAAAAAAGATATCTGGTATGTTTTAGAGTTTCCCAAAATTTTTATTACACCTGGTATTATCTATATCGGAGTTCTATCTAGAAATTAAATCATTGAATCATCTGTTAATAGGCCACCCTCGTGGCCTGGTTAATGAGTGCTAGACTGGAGTTCCAGCTACCTTAGGTTCGATTCCAAGATGGGGTTAAATTATTTAAAAATGTTCAAATGGATTGTTCTAATAAAATGAGTCACTTCCTTGACTTAGTTCTTAAATGCTCGAAGTACCAGTTCAATGGTATCGATTCTCAGATAGAGAATTGATTATAAAAAAAAAAAAAAAAACTTGTGGTTTGTCACTAGGGTTCAGAAAACGGTTCACTATTGTTTGTTTGTTTGGTTAGGGTGGTGACCGAGTTTAAAAACAATGAAGACTCGGTCCAATTAGCACGTTAGAACCATTTTGATACCACAAAACCCTGGTACATCGGATGTTTAATTTCGGGTAAGGATTAGTTTAGGAATATGATTAGTTTGTTAAAGTCGACTGTGGAAAAATCTTTCAAGTCGTTGAAAAACGGTTTTCCCAGCACACAGAGTCCGGGTTTTGCGAGCGCCGGACACTTACAGAGTAGGTGTTCGACTGTCTCTTTCTCACTGGTTTCGTTGCAGTTGCGACAGTGGTCGTTGAAGGGGATCCGCATTTTAGATGCATGAACGCCAATTGGCCAGTGACCTGTACTGACGGCAGTTAGTCTTACCACATCAGTTCGGGTTCTTTCACTGTACTTTGTACTATTAAATTATTTTCTTGTACATAATCAAAAACTTCCGAAGATTCTTACAGGTTTTAGAGAATACTAACATCGATGTGATTAAACTGTCGAGAAAATGCTATTAACTCTACCTTTCCTGCAGAAGTCATTTGTGGGCAGGGGCACTACTTTAGCTTTTCGCAAGCACGGCGATCGTATACATGTTAAAGAGTTTAAAGCTTTTAATTTTCACTAAAGCGTACGTTTGCCCATGCATTCGCGCATTTTCAATTCCCATAACATGCGTGTATAGGCAACAAAATGCTGCTAGCGTAACATCGACACACGTATGCTATAAAATTCGGTCGAAAGTAATCAGACCTGGTGATAAAGTTTCAAAATTAATATGTACACCCAGAGAAATACTTACCTCGTTTGAAGAAAAACGGCTATCAAATTGAAGAAAAATGGGAATGATTTTTTTCGCCATAAAAACGGTTTCCTTATTTAGATTAACAAAATTTCTTTGAATTTTAGAGAATTTCTTTGAAAGAAGGAAGTTTTCCATAAATTAAAGAAATATGTCAATTTCTAGAAATTGCGTTTTTCAAATGAATAATATTTTATTTCAATATGAGAAATTATATATAATTTAGGTAAAATTTTTCTCAGTTTGAGGAATAATTTTACATAAATTGAAGTAAATTTACTACCTATTTAGAAAAAAAATCCTCAATTTATGGAATATTTTCTACAATGTTGTTTTAATTAAAAGGCATAGAAATCATGTTTTCTTTACTTGTATTCATTTATTATTTTATTTTTAATAAGTATTGAGGTTTACATTCATACGTATTTTTACATACACTACAGGCGTCATCGCCTTGAAATGATCAAAAGTTCCTTATGGCAATCACAAAATTATAAATTGAAGTTTATTGAAATTTATTTCTTTCGAATATATTTTGTTTTTTTTTTTACAATATATATAAAAATTTGTTCATAAATTATATCAACAGCCACAAATACAACCGCTTTGCTTGAAATAGAGACACCGACTAAAAACTTCAAATGAAAAGCAAAGCGTACGCGATTGTCTGCTAAGGCCAAAAGAGTAAAGCTAGTTTGTGTATACCAAAATTTTGTATGGAGAACATTTTTGGTATATTTGTCTCTTTCTTACATTTTCTATGCACAAATAATATGTAAGTTTAATTCTAAATAAGGTAATTTGTCCCTTTATGGTATTTTGATACTCTTGTTTCGTAGCAAAATGGTGCTTGAATATTTATATGGTGATGCGACTAAATTTTGGAAGAGACAGGTTTATGGAAACGTCCATTGTTCCATGCACATTTGTGTTAACAATAGACAAAGTAATTCGTAAAAGGTATTGAGATAAAAAAAATGATATACATATGTTGATGCCCATTTGCCACACTCATATTTTCTTGTATTTTAAATACTTTTTCATCTTATTTTCCTTTAATTTTAGTTTTAACAATTTCATTAAAATTTGGGATTTTATTGCAATTGGTGGGCAGCACCGCAACTAAATTTCCAAAAATGAAGAAATAATTTACTTCAAATTGAACACCATGATTGCATGAAAAGAACACATTTTTCTTCATTTTGAGGAAAATTTACATAAACAAAAGAAATTTTCGTGGATTCAAATTGAGGAAACTTTTTCTTTGTTTTAGAGATGGGTATTTTTCTGGGTGTAGATATCCATAGTTATATTAAATCTAGAGGGATAAGATAAATGTTGGAGTAAAAGAATTTCCTTTCAGCTGTTGTGATCGCCCAACTCTCAATTTAATTACTAGTACTAGATTTGATAATCCAATTCAAAGTAAACATACTTTAATTATTACGTATTTTGGGTGTCCTTTGAAAGCTTCAAGTTAATTCAGAAAGATGTCAAAGAAGGGCTTCTTATAAAAACACGAGGGGAGTGGATTTGTTGGGCATTCAAAGGAGAAAAGAAAGGATTCTCTAAAAACGAAAAATACTTCAGTTAAGTTTGTCTTAACTGGGACGACTTAACCAATCGACTGAAATGAGAAAGCCACAGTAAACAAAGTTCAATTCACACTTACTGTTGTGCCAGATTATTCTGTAATTAATTTACTGTTTAGGTCACACAATTTTCTATAGTGTGCAGCCTCAGCTTTTGGTGTTGAATCAGGGCAGGGCAGTCGTTGATCGAAACATGTCTCAAGTCGTTCTGCGGAGAAAGCAACGACTGCCAATAGTCGTATTGTATCATATCGTTTTTCCAGTTATTTTTTGTATAATTTAATCTTTTTTAAAAACCACAAATAATTTAAAATCTCTCTTAAATCTCGATACAAAAAAATTGACGCATTTTTACACACTGTAGCTGGTTTACACGTGTATATTTGATTTGGCATCGTTAGTGTTGCTGCTGTTGATGCTGCTGCTGCCACAAAAGGTTTCATTTCGTATTATCACTCAAAAGCCTCAATACTAACGTGTCCCAAATATCAACAACACAAACACACACCCAAACAGTCACAGAGAAAATATACTAAAAAAAAGCCAAATAAAAAAAAAGCTTGGCAAAAAAAACCGAAAAGAAAAGGAAAATATCCTTGAGAGCAGCAGCAACAGTAACAGCAGCAGAACCATTAGTTGCAAATGAGAAATGAAGATTGCTCGCTGGTTCACACAAAAAAAAAAAGGAAATACAAAAATAGATATAGAAGAAGATAGTTTTTTCTTGGATTTTTCATTTCGGGGATGCTTTATTTTGTGCATATGTATGCACGTATGTATGATTGTAGGTGGATCTAAATGTGTGTATGTGTATCTGTGTGTGTGTGCGTTAGTAATGGTGTCTTGCTTTCGTTACGCTGAATTTAATTCATGTGAATATTAGAAACAGTAACAGCATCCAGCAATACTTGCGTATCCTAGATACAATTGTAACTGCTGCTATACAATATTCCCCTATTGTTAGTTATTTATACAATAGAATACAACAACAACAATGACAACATAGAATGCCAACGACATTCAACGACAGCTTCACAGTCAGCTACATTTTTGCATAATTGTTTTATTAACAATTTCATGAGCCAAATCCTCCTCGCAACTGTTTCAGCTTCAGCTCTCATTTGTAGTTGTATTCTCTTCTTTTCACACCCACTCTCTTCCTTCCTTCCTTCCTTCCACTCTTTTACTCCCTCTTTCCTAGCCTTTCACTCTCGTCTCCTATTCGAATTGTCGCTTGCAACAAAAAAAAATACAGAAAAAGATTAAACTAAATCAGTTTCGGCACACAAATATAAATACAAAAAAAAACAAACAAAATAAAACTAGAAAGTGTGGGAGGGGAGAGAGAAATAGGAGAGAATGGCTGATGCGGGGAAGTCAAGGAGTCGCATGAATAATAAAAAAAAAAAAACAAAAACGAATCGTCGTATATTCCCAAAAATTGTTGCAAAATTTAATTTGTAGACAGAATGAGGTCATCATCCGCCAATGATGCTGGCATTTGGTGTTGTTGCTGGTTGCTGGCTGCTGTCGCTGAGCTGAGCTGATATTTTTCTGTTGCTAGTACTGCGTGCTGCTGTTGTTGTTGTTGTTGTTGTGTGTTGCTATTAACTCGAACCCTTGCCAACGTTGTCAGGACATCCACATGTGTTTGTACAATGTGTAATTCTCTTTGTATGTGTGAGTGTAGTTGCTGCGACAAAAAGTTTTCGATAGCTGCTGCCGAAATGTATAAAAAAAAAACAGCAACAACAGAAAAACAGAAAAGAAAAGATTTTATTCTAGTGTTGGTAATAAAAATGTTAACAACTGTAAAAGACATAGCATCAGCAGCAGCAACAACAACAACGACAACAACCAACCAAAACTGAAATGAAATAAAAAAGGAATACAAAGCAACAACAGTAAAGTAGAATGAAAATAAGAGATTGCTGCAACAGCAAAAAGCGTAAAGCGAGAAGGTAGCAGCAGGCAACAACAACAGCAAAAAAAGTTAAGGAAGAAGCAAGCAGAACTTTTCGGTTGCTTTTGTTGAATTTTTTTCTTATTCTTCTTTTTTTTTACTTAAGCATTGAAAATGAATTTTTTATCAACAACCAGCAATCGCCGTCGACGTCTTCAGCAGCGTCATCGTCATCATCATCAAATTCAAGAACGCATGTAAGTGAAGGAGTTTTATGTGTGTGCCTTTGTTGTTGTCGTCCGCCGGTCGGAAGAGTAAAGAGTAAAATAACAGCATAAGTAAAATCGGGGCCAGAAGGTGACGTTATAGGGAAATTGGCTTTCTACCATGGAGCGGCAAAGCATATGAGCGAAGAGAGCAATTGAAGCACCACCACCAACAGCAACAGCAGCAGCAGAAGGCAATTGTCACTACTACTGTGCGTGTGTATGTGTGTGTGTGTGTGTGTGAGGTGAAATTTTAACGCTTCTGTTGTTGGTTCTGCTGTTTGCGACGTATGTGTCCGTCTGTCTATTTGTCGGTGTTTTTATTTGTATGTATGTATGTATGTATGAGTATGTGTGTGCGTGCGATACGCTTGTCAAAAACTTTCAATTGCATATGCATATATCTTGATATTTAACCCTTTTTGTGCTTGTTTTTTTCTTCTTTTTTGTTATTTCTCGGTATGAAATTTAGATTTCGCTTATTTTTTACTAGCAGGGCAGATTGCTTTCTTTTATTGGGGAGGATTGGGGAACAAAGACGAGAAATGCCACCTAGTTCCAGTGATACAGTGGTCCATTTGCAATATGTCTCAGTCAGCTAGGCTAAAGTAAGAACGAAATCCATTTAATTTTACTCCACTGAAGCATGAACTCTTTCTTTTTTAAGAGAAAGGTCCAATATGGAATGGTGGGCTTTGGATCTTGAACATTTTAATGCAATATTTCAAATTAAAGGTTCGAGCTTTCGACTCTGACTAAAGTTTCAACAATGATAAATAATAATAATAAACCTCACGACGGGAAAGTATCGCAAAGGGACGTAAAGGAGTAGAAAAGGAGGGAGAGAAGAAAGAAGAAGAACAGAAAAAGGAAGACAAGGAAAGGAAAAGAAAAGGGCAAAGAATTGCAAAAAAGAGATAGATAAGTCGTGTAAAAAAAAGGAAGGTAAACATAAGGAGCAAGAAAAAGAAAGGCAAAGAAGAGAAAGTCGAGAAAAAACCATCCATGTCAAGGAAAGAGAGGTAAAGGTAAAGGTAAAGGAAAAGCATGAAAATACCACGGAATGCAAGCAAGAAAAGGAGAGACAAGAAAGAGTGAGGAAAGGAAGGTCATGAGAATATATCTAAAGAAAGGGACAGGATGGAAAGACATGAAGACGCAGAGATAGACAAGAAATCGCAAGTTACTTTTCACTTATTAGTCAACTTAGTTACTCCCAACACTGATTAAACGGTAAAACTCTTCTCGTCCGTCAAAGATATTTTCTCCCAGCGCCTAAATGCGGTCCATTGTACCAATCAATGACATCATTGTAGCTAGTTCGGAGCTGGCTCTTTTTGTCAATCAAGAGCCGACCCTTTCTTTTGGTTTTATAGCTTGAAATCAAACTGCTTTTTTCGCATTTTTCGAAGTGTTTCGATTTTGATGCTAGTTTTGCAGACAAATTGCCTTCGATTGACGCAGGAAGAATAGCAATCTGCAAGCTAGCTTAAGCTTGCACCTAATGGGTTAATATACATGTTTGGATGTGCTGCATATGTATATTAAATTGTTATGTTATGCTGTTATGCCTGTATGTGTGTGTATGTGACCCTTTAAATGTTACATGAGTTCATTTATATTTCTTTGTAATTTTATAATATTACATTGTAAAATTATTATGTATGCTTATTTTGTTGTTTTTGTTTTTATTGTTCTTATTGTTGTTCATTCATTCATTTTATAAACATATACATACATACATACATACAGGGATATATGTTCAATTTAATGTAGGTTTGTATGTATGTACAATATATTATTCGATTCCTGTTTCAATTTATCATTTTTTGTCATTGACATTTATTTTACTATATTGTATATGTACATATTTTTAAGTTTTATTAACGTTTATACTATTGTTGTTATTGTGTTATTGTTGTTGCTGCTCCTGCTTCTGTTCCTGCCGTTGTTTTTGTTCTTGTATTATTGTTTTGTTGCCGTTATTGTTATTGTAAGTACGTACTTTTGCACTTACAATCCATTTGCTGCTGTATGTATGTATGTATCTCTCTCTCTCTCTCTCTCTCTCTGCATGAGTATCGAGTACCTAAGTACTTCATTTATTTATTCTGGTCATTCTTTATTCGAATTCAATTCAGAATTGGGATACGAAACTTTTCTCCGACTCTTGAATTTGATTTCTACTTCGACTTGCGTTGGTCCTTCTCTTCTGTTTTTTTTTTTTATTTTAAATTCACAAAATAAATGTAATTTATATCTATGTAGTTGTGCAGCTAACACAATAACAGAGAGAGGACAAACCACAGAGAGAGTACCGGTAACGGTAGTAGTAGTTGTTGATTTTATTTTTATTCTTCTCTTTTTGTTGTTGTTTGTGTTTTTGTGTGTGATTAATGATTTATTTATATTGGAATTATTGATTGATACAAAATTAGAATATCAAAGATATGCAAACATCGTCATTTTTTTCCATTTTCTCTATTTTCCTCGTTCCTCATCGTCATTTTTTTCCATTTTCTCTATTTTCCTCGTTCCTCCCATTAAAAAAAATGTTATTTTGTTATTTTTAAATTGAAAGTTTTTCTTTTCCTAGTAAGTGATAGAGAGAGAGAGAGAGAGCGCAGAGTTCACAAAGCTGAATACCCAAGTCTTTGCCTCCATTACTTAATGGTACTTAAATTAATACTATTACTTGCTTTTTATAGTTTTTCTTTTATTTATTTTTTTAGTAGCACATATAACATAGTATTTTAGTATTTTGGGTAGTATAGCATAAAAGTTCAACATTTTCTATTGACATTTAGTAGTTAATGTTATTCAGTGAACTGGAAACGAAGAAAAAATGTAAATGTTTAAATTTATTGAGCATAAAGATCTTAGTGGACCACACACACACACAACCACTTTCATAGTGTTTCTGAGAGCATTAACTTAAAAATTTTGACCACGAGGCAAAATGAAGGGCATTTCATGTGGAAGTAAATAGTTGGGAATGAGCTTCTTTTTTATTAATTTAGTAGACTGAGCCATAGGCAGACAATGTGGTCTTTTTGTGTGACTGTCTATAGATCTATAGATAGGCAGTTACAAATCAGTCGTCAGAATTAGAAGCCCTTCAAATCGTTAGTGCCTGGTTTTTACTATGACAAATTCCATCAAATTTGTCAACATATTGCCAATTTCATAAAGTGGAAACCAGGCAATATGTGATCATCGAGCGCTCCAATATTCTTTTGATACAAAACCTTTGCAGCTTGTAAATACATAGAGTGAGAAATCGTTTTGACCGTCAAAAGGAGTATTAAAGGAGGCCTCGATTGTTGTTTAGTTATGAGCAGTAAGATCTCTCTGTCTTTATCTCTTTCTCTGTCTCTCCCATAGCTTAATATTTTAATGCGATTATCATGACCATAGAAAACAAAAAAAAATTAAAGAATAAAAGGAAAAAATGGTCAGCTTGATGAGAAATTTACTGTTATTATTCGTTGTATTGTTGTTGCAAGAATTAAGACGACTTCTTAGTATTGTTTTTTTTTTCTCACATCCGGCAAGAAATCTTCCTTATTGTTTTTTAAAAAGAGAGACCATTTATTACTTACTGTCTGGCTCTTTTACAGAAATTACCATATAAGCGTGGCAACCTCCGATATCAATCTAATTTAATATCCAAACCTTTATATAATTTTTTCGATGTGGTTCACCTAAAGCATTTCCTTTATGTTTGATGTGCCATGCCAAAACACCATATACATGCTTATCTTAAAATGCCATTAACCAAGCCGAGAATCGCACTCGGGTCTTCAGAGACAAGAGTCTGGCACTCTGCCACTAGATCACAGTGGTGTTGGTTGGACCTACAGTTAAACGCCGATTCCGAACGGTTGTGTGGCAATTTTTTTATCAGCTCGGTGGTTTTGCCATTACCAACCAAGGTGTGCACTTGTACACTTTCTTATAATTTTCATTCACTTCATATCGATAGTAAATATAAGAAGTTTATGTAGATTAAAAACCAGACCAAGGCGGGAATCGAACCCGCAACCTTCTGGGTGAAAGTCTTGAGCACTATACACTGGACTATAGAGGTCGTCTATTTTTAAAGTATTCTATGTACATAAAATCGTATAATGTTTGCCGAAAAATAGTAATATTCATTACCTTATCTTCTTTTCTTTTATTCTTGCCTGCCAGCACAACTTTTCGGTCGCATTAATTAAACATTCGTATACGAATAAAAGTTTTACAATTTATAAATTTTTATATCAAGAAAATGCACAAATGCATTGCAAAATGAAACCAAAATTAAAAAAAATTACCCATAAAGGTTTGTTCGATTTTAAAAGTAGCGGAAAGTAACGCCATCTGTATGTCAGATTTCGCACAGATGGCGCTGCTGCTATTCCTCATTCATATTCGCAGTTGGATATTTATAATTGTATTGGAAGAGAAAGCCATGGGCGAATAATACTTCCATACTAAATCTTAGTACCGTTCTTCAAATTGTTCCTAGGACATTCCATAATGAATCTATACATTTATTAGTGAAACTATAATTTATTCCAGAAGATCCAGAAGTACTACAATGTTTTCACAAATGTGCTACAATTATATATCAATTTCAAGAGCTTGACGAGTAGGTTAAACAAAAATGATCAGATTTCAAATCGGTTTAGCCAATTCCAAAATATTAGCGTCGGAAGTTCTTTAAAATTTACTCATTGAACAAAGCATTGCATTCATCGTTGTAAAAATCATTGCTTAAGCGGGAGTAAATAACAAATGAGAGAGAGAGAGAAGACATGAGTAACAGCATTTCTCAGAATTATCTGCATACACAATTAACAAAATAAAAACACCAACGAGTAGTTTCGTTCTCTTTTGATATTTGTTTTTCCATAAAGAGATTTCTTGAGCAAAAAAAATAGACCCAGTTACTGGGGCCTTGCCGATTAGTATTCAGATAATATGGGAGTTGCCACACACTATTTTCCAATCCCACTATTTTGCCTAAAGTATGGCATTGTCAATCGACGTCCTTGTGCCACACCTATTTGTAATTTTGAACTCTGACTATGCCTTTCTTATGACTAGAGACATAATGCATCATTGTACAAATTTGTGTGTCAATCTGTGTTGTAGTTTCGGTGTTTTTTCGAGACATACACACATAATTTCATTTTTATATATACAGAGAAGAGAAGAGACTTTAGAAGCATTTCAAATCTGTACAGTTGAATGACGTCATACCTTACACTCTAGCTATGGTAGCCTGTGGATTTAATAGTACCCTCACCAATATGATTATTTTCTATTAAACTTAAGGATCATTTTAAACTGTCCTGTGTTTTTGCTATTGCAACATATTTTTCTCTGTAATATATCTAAAATAACACTGTTATTAAATCATAATCGCGCAATATTTGCACATAATATTTTATTAAATTTTTGTTTTTTTTTCTATTTTTTGTTTGTTTTTGTTTTGTGTTTTGTTTTATTTATTTTTCATTTGTTTTTTCTGTACATTTCTCACGCTAATTCCAATTGACAGCGAGATTCATCATATGCAAACAGCAAACATATATGCCAAATACCCAACAGGAAGGGAAGCGATCCAAAAGCGCTTCTTTATCTACACTGGAGCAGAGCGCTTTTCTGTCTTTTGTGCTTTTCCATTTTTTTAATTGATTACCTATAAAATATATATTTATTATTTTTATTTATTATATTTACATACTTATATGAAAATATCATATTATTAATAAATAGTGATGATTTGATACAAGTAAATACAAGTAAAAACTCGATACTTTTCATTCGATTCAAGTACTTTTTTTACTCGATGCTATAACATAACTATTTTACTTGGTATCGGAAAAAAAGGTCAGTATCGGATACTCGATACTTTTGGAAAATATTTATTTAAAAAACTGAAATATTGGTATACAATATATAAAATTGTGGATCATTTTACAATATTTTACGGCAATCAATAATATATTTCAAAATACATCTGCAGAATTATTCAAAATATTTCAGTCCATATTGCAATATTTCAATGTATGACAATATTGCAGTACAGTATTGAAGTTCTTGAAGATATTTCCGGCCATGCATGTAGAACATAATGTTTATTGAAACCTTTTCATTAAAATAAAATATTTTTAACAAGCTTTAATCTGTTGATTAGTTTTCCTTCTATTATAAATTTTCTAGCGATTTGCTAAATTAAATTAACGTCATTTCTATATGATTCTCGTGTTTCCAGTGGAAATATTTCAAAACAATGATTTATTGGCGAAAAACTCGTGTTGAGTAGTGTAAATTGTAGGCTCACAATGGGCCGTTCTGGCCTGAATGTTTTCCTTGACAAACACTTAAAAAAATAGTAATTTGTCTCTTTAAACGAGTATTCGATACAAGTACATATTCGATACTTTTTTCCGATATTTTCGGTAGCATAGATACTTTTATTCGATACAAGTAATGAGTAAAAGTATCGAAACTATGTGGGTATCGAATCAACACTATTAAAAAAATCAAAAATTATGATTCACCCAACATTGGTGTTTGTTGAACCACGAAAATGTGTCAATAACAAATCAACTTATATTTACTTTCATATTAACCATATGAGAATTACAAAGTGCTAGAATCATTCACTATTTTTTACTATTCGTTTGAGTACTTCGCCTAGCTTAATGCAAGCGCTTCCTATTTTTCTACTTATTGGCTTCTACGAAAGCACAAAGTTAGTGCTCCAAAAAAGCTCTTTTAGGCAGTGCTCCAAATTTTCCCGTTCGGTATACATATGTATGTTAGGGTATAGCATTTTTCGAAAAAAAACATTGCCTATGGCCACAACCTTTGCAGAATGATCCCGTGATTACGAATTAACTAAAGAAACGCTTTTAAATGACGGTAACTACTGCCAGTATGACAAAAACGACTTTTTGGTGGCAAGTATGAATGAAATTAGATTTGCATGTAATTTTCAAATCTATTGCGACAACGATTGAAGTGGGAATGCCACTATCAGCTACAAAAGTAATGTTAGCAAAATTCAAAAACTTCACAATAAGTACAGAAAGGCAATCTTATTTTGTTAATATCAGCGAAATTTTAGATTCAAAAATTTTCAACCATTTCACCAATTTGGATCAAATATGCCTGAAAATTTACTGAATTTTATTTACTAGTTTCAATTTTTAGAGGGTACTTTTTATGTTTTCCCTAACAAATATTAGAAAATCGACGATTTATTCATAATTGCCTTCCAAAAACTTTTTTTTGTCAATGTGGCAGTGGTTACCGTCATTTATAAACCGTTCCTTTGGTCACCCACCACGTGGTCACGGAGTCATTCTGCAAAGGTTATAGCCATAGCCAATGCTCTTTTATAATTTATTCATATTTTTGCTACACCCTAATGTACGTATATATGTATAGAAATAAATATGTACATAGGTATTTATGCATGTACGATTTATATGGTAGTCGAGTACATCGACAACATGTGTCGGAACAATAATAACAAAAAATAATAATAACAGATTTATGTATTCAACTGTCAATAATATTATGAGTATTGCTGCTGTGCGGCTGCTGCTTGCCACTGCCACTCGCTGCGCAGTGCTTCCCATCATATTGAAAGATAGAAGATTGTAAAAAACGATAAAAAATAAAACATATACATTCATACGTACACATATTTATAAAACCAAACCAAATTCAACAGATGCAATTCCATGAATTTGAAATGAGTAATTAAATTAGTACTAAGTATTAACTTAGCTTACCGTCACTACAACTTATCAAAAGCAGGAGGAAGAGAGCGGTTTACTTACAGTATGCACTCTACATATGAAACCAAATATTCAAAGTTTTTTTTGTTTTCTAGATTTTGCTTTGGAAGACGACGCTAAACTTGTATGATTTTCGAGATTACAACACAAAAGCAAAAGTCCGGCTAGCAGGAAGGGTTGAAATAAAACTAAAATTAAGTTGAGTCGTGTAGAAAATTAAGCTAAAAATGCAAAAAGGCAAGAAAAAGTAAGAGAAAGAAGAGAAAAGAAGCAAAACCCAGCTTCAAGTGTAGAGAGAATTTCAACTTGCAAAACAATACAACATAAAATAAAAAATAAGATGATGATGACGATGACGCTGAAGACCAAGGAAGAAGCATAAAATTTGGGTCAAAGATCAAGAGAGCAACAACAAGAAAAAAAAAACAAAACAACGACGACTATGACGAGCAAGCGAAAACCACCAAAACTCAAGCGCAAACAAGAAGAATGCACATGAATGGAAATTGCTTGACAACGAGAAGAGTAGAGAGTTAAGAAGTGAAGGTGCATGATGGTTGCAAAAGTAGCTGGCTGCCTGACTGTTTGCTGGAATTCAATGTATGTTTGTGCGGTGAAACAGTGCGCGCATCCGACCGCGGAAGAAATTGAAGCCAGAGGCAGCGGCAATGGCGGTGGTACTGAAGGCGGCAGTGGCGGCATGAATTGAAGAAGCAGCAAACGTTGAATAAAGAAGCCGTAAAATTTCGCGTGTACTTTACTTTTCAGGCAAAAGAAAATGAAAATGAAGTCAAGAGGACGTTGATGTAAATGCTGTACATACATACATAGATGTTGCTGATGATGATGATGACGATGACGCTGAATGTCGAACGAACGAAAAAACGAACGAATGAGTGTAACCATGCGAAACTAGTAGCAGCTATAAAGTAGTTTAGAAAACAATTAAGATTCAACGTCGTCGTCGTCGTCGTGGCTGTAATCTTGAAGGCAAACAACCAACGCAACATATAGGCAACAACAAAACTGAATCAACACAATCTAAAATGAACCGAAAATTCAAAACAAAAGTGAAATCTGTGAATTTTGGTACATTCTATACGCTATAGCCAGCGAGGACACTCATTTATAACATACTCAAAGGTAATTTCATATAGAAGTGAATTGATTTTGTCAATTCTACATATACATATATTTTCCTTTCTCTTGTTCTTACCTCTTTCAAAAATCTTGCTTTAATATTCTATATGAAAATGATGATATTTATGGAAATGTTAATAAAAAAAATTCCCTGGAACTCATTAATCTTCATATCGGTATTTCTTTTTCCACCAATTTAATTGATGTTGCTGGTGCTGTTTTCCATTATTGTATTTCAAATTATATTCACGCCCACCTTAAATTCAATATGCAAACATAACGGCACACACACTTTTTTATGACTGAACTTAACCTTTAAATACCCACTGGCCACTGCAGTGACCAACCACTTTAGCGGCTGCCTGTGCCGCCATTTAAAATAAATATCTGATTTTACTGACAAAATATTTCTTTATCAACACATACAAATATGACAACTGTCGCATAGTTACAGTTATTTTTAACTCGGAAAGCACGTTTGGCAAAAAATTTGAACCACATACAGAAAATAAGGTTTTTTATTTTCGAATTTTTGTATAACAAATGTATTGCCGGGTTAAAAAATTTGTGTCAAACGGTATGGGATAGCACTAAATAATTGTTTTTAAAAATTATTGCTCATGTATTTTAACTTATTCTCCTGATAATCCCCAAAGGGTACTACTGTGGCCAACCATGTAAATCAAAATTACGGCACTTTAAACTAATTTATTTGAAAACTCGTAGAACAAACGTTGCTCGGAATCCCAAATACTACCTCTAAGTATGTTTTTAATTTAAATCAGACGTATTGGGCGTTTAAGGGTTAATAAATTTTTAAGGCGACTTTTTAACCCATGCATAACCATAGCCTCAGTGGTTGATTTTTCCATTGTAGAAAGTAAAATATGAGTCTAATCTGTACTCTCCTTATTCAGTCATGATCTACATTTCGACATCGATTAAAATTAAAATTTTAATTTCAAGTTCTGTTCTTTGATAGGCTGCCCTTTGCTCTCCTAGGAGGTAAAAGATATAGTAGAAGTCGGACTTCGATCGATGTATGCAGAACACACGACATGAATGATAGTCAAACTGATATCCTCATATCGAAAATTATGAAAGTCTTATGATTGCAAGTAATATTCAATCAATCCAAGGGAAAATTAAAATTCTCATAGTAGTTTCTCTTGATTTCTTTCAGCACCTTGATCAAAAAGTTCCCGGAATTTATTCAGAAATTTAAAAATACAAGTTTATTCATCTAAATCTATACTGTTCCCTTCAAAGTAATCCCCATGCACTGCAATACACTTATGCCAGCGCTTGATCCAATCCTCGAAACATTTTTTATATTCGGTTTTCGGTATGTCCATAAGAGCTTCCTGCGATTTTTCCATTACTTCCTCTCGGCTGCTGAAACGCGTTCCCCGTAATAGTTTTTTAACTCGATTGAACAGAAAGAAGTCACAGGGAGCCAAATCAGGTGAATTCGGTGGCTGTCGGATGGTATTTGTTGCATTTTTCGTCAAAAAATTACGAATAATGATGGCACGGTGCGTTCGTTATCATGGTGCAAAATCCACAAGTTTTCTGTCCACAATTCTGGTCTCTTTCGGCGAATTGCTTAATGCAAACGTCTCATAACGCCCAAATAATACTCTTTGTTTACTATCTGGCCTTCTGGCAAAAATTCATGATGCCTTCTTTTTTGACTGAAAACGATGTTGTTTTTTTGGTCCCGGCTCATTTGGCGATCGCCATTCCCTTGCCTGATGTCTGGATTGCGTGTCGTACTCATAAACCCACGTCTCGTCTCCAGTAGTGATCCTTTTGATTAATGTGGGATCAGATTCAGCCTCGCAAATCATGTTTTTTGCGACGTCAACACGGTATCTTTTTTGTATGAAATTGAGGTCTTTTGGCACCAATTTTGCTGCTACACGACGGAAACCCAAATCATTAACCAAAATGTCTTGGACGGATCCATAGGCAATGTTTAAGTCATTCGCTATCTCTCTGTTGGTTAATTTACGGTTATCAACCAAAATTTCTTTTACTTTATCAATTTTTTCGTCGGTTTTCGATGTCGATGTCCTGCCACTACATTTATCATCTTCGATTGACTCACGACCACTTTTGAACAGCTTGTGCCACTGGTAAGCGACCGTTTTCTTTAGAGAATCGTTGCCGAAACACTTTTCCAACATTTCCAACGTTCGCGCACCATTAAATCCGTTTTTTACGCAAAATTGAATACAATACAATTTAATAAAATTGTAAAAAAAATCGCCAACACACACTCTTGGCTACGTAACTTTTGCAAATGTCAAGCTATGACGCTAAGATTTAGAGGGAATATCAACAACAGATGTACCAACTTAACAAAAAAAAAATCAAAACTCAAATCGGAACGATGGGAGCGCCAAACGGTGGTTATTCCGGGAACTTTTTGATCAAGGTGGTAAATTAGTAAAGGAATAGCGTTGCAGAAGTGAACTATACCCTTGCCATGCTTACGATCGGGCAAACTAAAGCATCCTCGAGTGGCTATGCAATCTGCCAAAATTTGCACAAGGAGGCGTATTATCAACTGCACTGATTTGTCTCTAGTCACTTCTCGTAAAATTAATAATATTTATATTATCACTTTCGGTTCAAACTTGATATTTGAAATGATTTTGCGGGCTGGTGCTGGTAACTCGGGAAGGCAGAGTTGATCCTGTTCACAACGAGAAGGATTCTGCCTCTAAGTGCGGTGGCCAACCTTCTTCGGCACGCAATATGGGCGGACTTGGGGCCTAAGGCCCAAAATAACGCATTATTTACCGCTGTATTTATTCATCAAAAACGTGTCATCGCTTGCAAGGAAAGTAAACTTTGACGAGGACGGTCAGAAAAAAATTAGTTTTACTTTTTACTGGCCCTCATGAAATGACTATTATCGGACACTAGACTTCAGCCAACTTTCTAAAGTGCTTACTAACTCTCCAAGACAAAACAGGCCTAATCTATTTGTGAAGTCTGTGGAGGTGTTCTCCAATCTCTGGATTTAATAAAGAGTAAAAGAAAGGTTGATTAGTCTTGGCCACTAACGGATCCCCTCCTTGCTGATGTAAATCTTATAAATTTTCTACATCAAATCTTAGACGATCAATTTAAAATCTCATGGTCCTAGTGAATCCGCCCATATTTTTTCACTCTTTCGATTAGCTGAAATGATATTTATAATCTCAGAATGGCGTCATGGCGCAATTACAAAAGGTGGCGTTGGCAGTAAAACTGTCTGCTTCTTCTTTTCTTCAAAGATAGCTTTAGCTGTCAAAAGTATGTGTTGACATAGACAGATTTTGACATTTAATAATGCAAAGAATCAACAAAGCAGCGAGTTTTTTAATGTTATACCTAATTGTTGTAGTGCTGCCAACACCTTAAATTGCCATTTTTTAAAAACTTCTGCGACCAATCTAAAACATTGGTCGACTGAGCTTTTTTCCATTCCCTTTCGTATTCGTGCTACGACATAGCTAACATTGATATAGAGTGGATTGGTCCAAAAATGGGTTAATCGTTTTTTTTTTCACTTGCTTCTTTCTTCTTCTTCTTCTTTTAGTATTTTAAGTGGTTGATTTAAGTAGTTGATTATTACTTTATAGCTATGCACATTATGCATTATTATTTTTGTAATGGAATGCTACCAACAAAAATATACATACCTACATATATATGTATGTATTTATTTTAAAATACTTATTTAATATTCTAATCGCTTACGAGGAATGATGACGACGACGACGACTACGAGCAATATGTAATTATGTGATAACATGCTCCCAAATGGTACATAATTTTCAACTAAAATCAAATGCAAATACAAAAAAAAAAAAAAAGAAGAAAATTCATATATATATACATACATACATACATACCTACAAATGTATATTTTGATTTATTTGAAGCTAATTGCTTCCTCTGCAACAAAAACAACCACAACGGCAACAGCAACAATAACGAAACTTGTAGGGTCTCTGGAGTCAACATTGTCCAATGTCGTTGTTGTTGTTGTTGTACTCGTCGTCTCTCTTTGGTTCGCTCTCTGTGGCCTCTGTCATGTTTCGTATACGTATTTACTAATCGTGTTGCTGTTTTTGTTGTTGCTCAAATGCAATGTTATTGTTATTATTAATATTGTTGTTGTTGTTGTTATTTTTGTTGTTGCTGGTATTTCTGTTGGTGTGTCATTTTTGGTTTAATTTTGACTCAATCTCCATTTCGTTGGTCTCTTGGTTGCTTGCCTTGCCGCTTGCTTTGGTCGGTTTGGGTTTGATTTGGTTTGGCTTCGTTGGTCTCTTATCACTGATAAGCGAAGCATTAATTTGTTGTCCCAACGCAGCATTGCGTGCATTTGCGAGTGTGTGTGTGTGTATGTGTTGTAAGTGACTCCTCTGTGGCATACATATTTCTTGAACAATTTACATTTTTTTTATTTTTTTTTGGTTTGCTGATAACAACGAAAGCTGCTGCTCACCGACGCCGTCATCGTCACCGTTGTCATTCAAATGCATTTTTTGAAACTACGCTCGGTACCTAAATATTTTCTGTTTTTTTTTTTCTTTTTTTTTTTTTTTTTGTCGGTCAAAGGCCCCCACTCACTCACTCACTCTCTGTCATATTCGTCATTTAGTTTTCTTTTTTTTTAGAAGGTATTTTTTTTTTAATTTACATTTTATATTTACCTAAGCATGAGTTATCGTCGCATCGTTGCTTTTTTGCTGTTGTTGTTGCTGGTGTTAATTAACTTAGTGTTAAAACGTTGTTTTTTTTTTTTTTTGGTTTTGGTAAAAGTAAAATCGTTTTTTTCTATTTTTTAATATTGTATGTAAATACGTGAGATAATTTTTATCTAACGTAATTTTTACGAGTTTTTCTTTCTTTATTTTTTAGTTGGGCGTGTACGCATAGTTTATGTAGAACGTAAATGTCGCCAACGGATTTAATGAATCAATGTTTGCGGTTGGATTTACTGGGAATACTGAGAAAAAAAAACAACAATTTGTAACATTTATTTTATTGCGTTTTTAAGGCGCGATTGTAAAATAATCTTGAATCTAAGTAAATATGGCATAAATAAACAAATATGTAAGTAAATTCTGAACATAAAATTTTAAAAATATGGTGATGTAAATACATATAACTCAACGACTTAACTTCGATACTTAATTAATTTTTCATGAAATCAAGAACGAATTTTTTGGATTTATTCCCTGTGAAGATTTCTGGTATACTGGTTAAGTTTTGTAGTACACCCAGAGAAACACTTACCTCGTTTGAAGAAAAACGGCTATCAAATTGAGGAAAAATGGGAATAATTTGGCGCCATAGAAACGGTTTCCTTATTTAGATATACAAAATTTCTTTGAATTGAGGAAATATTTTTTCTTTATTTTAGAGAAAAATTTCTTTGAAAGAAGGAAGTTTTCCATAAATTAAAGAAATATGTCTTCAATTTGTAGAAATTGCGTTTTTCAAGTGAATAATATTTTATTTCAATATGAGAAATTGTATATAATTTAGGTAAAATTTTCATCAGTTTGAGTAAAAATTTCCCATAAATTGAAGTAAATTTACTACCTTTTAAAAAAAAAAATCCCCAATTTATGGAATATTTTCTACAATGTTGTTTGAATTAAAAGGCATAGAAATCATGTTTTTTTACTTGTATTCATTTATTATTTTATTTTTAATAACCCAATATGCATTGAAAAATTATTTCTCCAATGTTGGAGAAAAGCTTAGTTCTCAAATTGATTTCCAATGTAATTCTCAGTTTAAGTTCAAACATTTTTCTCCTTGTTTACTTTGAAGTTGACATCAAGTTGAGAATCAACATTTTTTCAATGTTTGAAAAATATTATAATTCTCAATTGGATATCAAACACTTTTCTCCACTTGAAACCAAATACTTTTTCCAACGCTTGATATCAACTTGAATACTTGATCCACCCCGAAATGCGGAAACTTTATTCTAATTTTTGAGATTAATTGCCAATGGATGGAAAAAAAGTCAAAATAAAATCTATTTAACGATATTTTTTACTTCCATCGGTTTTTTTTTTTCTAAAAAGTCAAATATAAAAAATAAATTTGAAATCTTAGTTACACTATGCGATCAAATCCGATTTGTTTTCTTCGACATGAGGTTTGACTACGGATTTAAAAAGAGAAGGTGATACTGAGCACTCCTGCATTCATAGTTTTTCTAGGTCAGTAACTGTTTTTGATTTAAAGTTTCGTCCTGAATCAGTTTGAAAAGTTTAAAAATTAATAAAAATAGAAAAAATTATCGGATCCTTGTAAAATAAGACTTGCTTGAACCCCATTTTTTCCTAAAACGTGACGTGATGGAAAGTTTTTGACCTCAGATTCGTGTTCAACGTGAAAAATTCTTTCGCAAAAACTCCATCTTATTAGCAAAACCCATCTTAAAATTAATTTTTTAACGCATTATTGCTCAGAGCACCACGACTAGAAAGATCTCTTTCAATGCTGTGATTTCACGAATTTAGGAAATATAAGCCAACCTGATCCGGGTTCTTTATCATTGATAATGGCTCAAATTCCCAATGATGATCATTTAAAAAAAATTAGCCTCTACAATTTTTGGTAATTTTTTTGAGGTTGGGTACATCATCAGTAGTGGGAAATCAATGAGTTAATGAAATTATGTCCCACACGATAAAAAAAATGCACTAAAATGCACATTGAATAATATTTATATGAAAAAATTTAATTTGATTATTCTGGGAATTTTTGTCACTTTTGGCCATTTTTTTGAGGTTAAGATTAAAAAAAATCGGAAAATTTTTCATAAAATTTTAACTTTATAGGGCCCATCAAATGTATCATCGATTTAATTTGTTGTATTTAAAAATCAGTTTGATAAATATTATTTATGAATAATTTTCTTCGAATGAAAACCCCCCCTGAAAAAAATTTCTGGCTACGGCCCTTCATCCACACATATTTTTACAAACACTACAGGCGTCCCAGTGTAGCATCTCCATACAACCGCTGGACAAAAATAGAAGGAGTAGTGGTAGGCCAATGAAATTTTGCACAGATATTTTTTAAGTAAATATTAAGAAATTTTGCCAACTTCAACTAAATCGGTTAACGGACACGTCCACTTCCCATATAAGCTGAATCAAAAAATTACAATATCTTAAAAACTTTTGAAGTAATAAACTTGAATTTTTGTGCAGTGGCTACTGATATTGTAGGCATTTTTTAAAACAAAAATGGTTTAGATTGGAAATATAGGCCTGGCACGTCCCATACAAAATAACAAGCGCTTAAATCAGTTTTTGGATCAAAATTGCCGTAGAACCCAATGTCATGCCTTGAAAATTGGAGTACGATAACAATTTATAAAAATTATCTAAATTGAAAAAGTAGGCGTGGCATCTCCAATATGGTCAAAGTATTTTACGGTGTATATGCAATGATTTTTTTAATGATTTTTGTGTAATTCATTCAATTGATGTAATATACATAAATAATTAGGTATTATTAAACTAATTTATTTCACTCATTAGTTAATACAATTTTTTAAATAAATAAACTTATGATTTCTACTAAAATGAATTAAATTGCTTAAAATTTATTCGCTTTCATTTCCTCCTTCATAGTCTGACGACGAATCTGATGAGAAAACAATTTCTAAATCTATATCTTGACCACTATTTACTGGTTCTAAGAAAATTAACTGACTAATATATTTTTCGTTCATTTGTTTATTACTGCAAGTTATTCGCTTAGCTGAAATAAGTGGCTCAGAAGATAGTATTAACCGCGCTAACAAATCCCTATTACACGCTTCTCTAGAAGTTTTTCTTTCCAGGCAAATTTAACATTCCGTTGAAATGCGTCTGAAATGCAGAATTTTGATATATAAAGAGTTTTAAATGAAATTCTGCATTTCAGATTCATTTCATTGAAATGCGTCTGAAATGAAGAAATTAACTAGCAACCCTCAAACGCAAGGTTGTAAAAAACAGGAAAAATTTAAGATCTATTACATTTTTATAGACATTTTGGTTTTTTTTTTCATAAGGCTGATGTTACACGATTAATCAGTGTGGCCAACTCAGCGCTTTTCCCGCTAAATTTTGTGCTTTTTGTAAATTTAAACACCGAAAAAAAGTGATTTAGCGCTCAGCGCGTTTTTAACGTGTTTTTTTTTTTTTTAATTTAAAAGACATTAAATGCTCCGCCAAGTAATCCATTTCATGAATAATCTTAACAGCATTTTTTATCGAAACAATGAGCAATGAACTTATTTAAAACCTAAGTTCATAACCATAAGTCACTCAACTCAAAAAATTCTTTACTTCATATAAAAATGGATTAAAACACAAAAATTCATTTTGTGAAATACCAGATGGCATAAATGTTTGTATAAACAGAACTTCTGAATTCAAATCAAAGAGTGTGTTGTGGCCAGAAGAAGCTGATAGTAATGAAGAGAATATAGACTTCGATTGTATAATTTATAAATGCTTGTATTTAATTAATTTACTTTTTAATACAGCAGAATTCCGTTAATTCGTAATCACAAGGGACAGCAATTCTTTTACGAATTACAGATGTTTTCGATTTAACGAGATTTCTATTTAACCCTTTCGCCCCCGAGTTTTTTCTCAAAATCTATGTTGAATTTATTCAATATTTTATGCAAATATTAAAATAAATTAAAAAAAAATAATATGTCCAGGACTCTTAATCCTTACAGTTATCCTTAAGTTTTCCAATGGGTCATAATGTAACCAGGAATTATAGCAAAGCCACTTTAAGGCGATGACACTGCATGTATACAATCCACTCATTGACAGCCAGCAACCGTATTTTAAAGAAAACTCAAATAAAATGGAAACCGTATCTCCCATTTTACTTAAGTTTTCGAACATTATTGGGATATACAATCCCAGGGTTAACGAGGTTAAAACAAGAAAAATACGAATTAACGGTTTTGTAGATCAAGGCTCTTCTCGCGTATCTTGTCAACCACGAGAAACACTAAAAATCCCTTAAAAAAAAGTGAACGTAGCTATCTACAATGATTGATTTTTGTCGCATCATAGTTCCATAGAATTTTGTTTTGCATTACGAATTATAAGAGGTTGTCAACAACCAATTTCGATTTATAAGAGGTTAAACAGACCTTGTATTGAAAAAAATGCGAATTAGCGAGGGAATCAAATTGTGTAGAGTTTTTACGAATTAAAGTGATTTTTTCCAGGAAGCAGCAGTTTGTTACGAATTATTGAGATTTTCGAATTAACGGGTACGAATTATCGTGATTCTACTGTATATAAAAAAATTTGTGTTTAACACTTTTATAAGGAAAAAATTTAGCGCTTTTTTAATGAAAATACGCGTTTTTTTTTTTTCTTAATTTTAGCGGATTTTGAAAAACAAAAGTTGGCCACACTGCGATCAATGTTTTCCTGTCAATGTTTTCTGTTTTTACTCTCTTTTCATCGTTTTGTTTGATGCCCAGTTACACTATCAACTTTTTTTTGAATGTTTTTTTATACTTTTATCTGCAACTATGTTTTTCCAACTAAAAAGTATTTAATTGTATTTTAGAGTGAATGAAAATTCAACAATTTGAATGGAACTGGATGGAAAATAATTATAATGACAATATTAGATGAATATGAGATAATGTTGGTGAAAATAGCAACAAATTGTACAAAAAATATTGCATTTATATATGAAAAACGCAGAAAAATAATTTTTAAAATTTGCGAACTATTAAAATAAGCTTTGTAACTTTGTTACTTGGCCATTGAATTACCATGTTTTTATAAAAATTATTAAGTAATTTTTTAAACAGCACTCATTTTCACAAGCAAACAAAAGCCAAACAAAGCAAAGGGTGGCAAAGAAAAAAAAATTATTTATAAATTAGTAAAAAGTTTAGTATTTTTCATAAAATATTGGTATTTTCCAATAAAATGCAACAGTGTATCTTCAACAACCCCATTTTATTTGAAGGGATGCAGGTTTTTTTTCGTCAGTAAAAAAATTTGAAGTGAAATGTGTTCATTCATTCTTCAGCTCAGTGTTCATTTTTCAAAACAACAACGATTTCATTGTTTAACAGCAAATCATTGATCGTGTAACATCGCCCTAACGGCTGCTCTTGTAATATTTATTAAGCGAAAAAATAAAATAATAAGTAACTCTTTGACATTCCTCCAATTTTCCATAATTGTTATATAAATTTTTGGTATCCAAATCTAATTGAAAGTCAACATTTTTATTTATTTTTATTTGCACAAAACACACACAAAAATTCTTATTCTTCTTCAAACTTGTAATTTGTAACGTGTGTCCACCTAAACTTGAAATGCAGAATTTCAATGATGTGCACTCTCGTGTGTCCGCCTTATTATGGAAAAATTTACAATGGTGAGTAATTTAACAAATGATGCTTTAAAAGCAGAAGTGCTGCTACGCTGAGCTTGCACAGTTTGTAACATTGGTCTGGCTATAATCATTTTCTCTCATATTGTCCGTTTTAATACAGGAACCAACTGTAGATCCAAATTATCCACTCTTTTTTTTGGTTCGTCTATGGCTTTCATATTTTTGATTTACTTTACAGCGCCATCTAGATGTCATAAACATCAACATTTGATTTTGACAGCTTTTTCAGTCTGACAGCAAATTTAAATATAAAACCAGCAGTACAATGAAATACAACACTACGCTCTCTCAATACTCGCTTTTGCTCTCTCTTTATCTCTCAAAATTTGTCATCGTTTTTGTTTTTTTTTTGGTAGTTGTTTCTACGCTGTCAAGTAGAAAAGTATATAGTGGTGAGGGAGTGTGGTTGCAACCGGCATAATTTGTTGTTTATCTCATTTTTGACCACCACGATCAAATGAAGCAAAGGAAATATTCTTTTACTTTAATCATTGAAATAAATTAATAATAGCCTGGGTACAAAACGAAAAAACGCCGATATTTGGGTGTGCATATTTGTGTTATCATTCGAAGTGTGTTCTATTATATTAAAATGTGCGGCTACGGGCAATTGAAGCAATTTATGTTGCTATTTTGTGCTTTCGGTATGTAATAACTGCATATAAAAAAATATGAAATCATCGATAATTATGAATTCCAGACATATTTTCATTACTAACATTAATATTCGCTAAAAACAAAGTTATTGCCTAAGTAGAAGAAAGTGAAGTAAGAACACCAAAGTCGAAGTTTATTGAACTCACACTCCAGTGGCCGGTGCCAGCAGCACAGCAGACATACACACACACACACATTGGCATTTAATTGGATGCTCGACTGATTTGTTATTAATGAACAGCAAGCAACAGAGCTTGCATTTACTTAAGCTGTTTTGCTTCTAATTTGCATTTTTCCACTTTATTAACTTGGCCTAATTTATACTCAATTAATTTTTGTTTACCTTTTTGCTCATTTGTAAACTTGTTAGAGCTTACACCGGCTTTAGATGTTTCGTATCTTTTCTGATTTGATTTGCTGCTCTCAGCTGTTTTCTTTTTCTGTCCTTCATGGCTGAATTTTTCGTTAGTCTTGTCTTGGTTTTATTGATAACCTTATTCTAATCTTTAGTTTTGAGGTCAGTTTTTGTTTGTGTGATTGGAGAAAGTTTTCGTTTTGTTATCTCGTTTAGTTTGAATTATTTTTAAGTTTAATTGATCTCCGTATGTATTTAAAATTTTGAAGTAGCAACGTGTCTCGTTGTTTTCAGATAAGATGATTTTGATTTTCTCAAATGCATGATGTGGCTTTGTTGGTAAATTGCCGATTGAAAGTTTGATGATTTTGCTATCAGTATTGAAATATTTACTTTAGTTTTATAAACCATGTAAATTTAGTAATTAATTTTTTTTTTTTTGATATACCGTGACTCAAACAAGTGTTCATGTGTTTGCACAGTGGTAACAATTCTACTGATAACAACAACAAAAAATGCTCAATATCAATTGAGTTGCAATTGGAACATTGGAACTTCAACTAACTGTAGCTATGTTAACTTTGTTGTTGCTAAAAAACTGTTCTTGTAATTGAAAAAATATTACAAAAAGTACACGTGAACGGTTTTCTGTGTTCAGGAGAGTATGACAAATTTCTGCACTACTATCACAGTTACTTGTTTCCTTGCGTCCTAACTATTAAAGTAAGAGGTTCAAATAATATAATTGTGCCAAATATAAATTTGTATTTTCGTTTTTATTAGCTGAAAATGGTTTATTCTCTGGCTGACAGCGTCACCCAGAAAATTTACTGGTTTTTACGTGAAATTTTAACGTAACTAAAAGTTTCAATTGGTTTCAATAGTAGATAAAATGAGCAAAAATATTGAAAATTTGACTATTGCAAGTTTAAGGTGGCAGAAAAAAAATGGTCTCTCAAAACACTGAACGCGGCTTGAATTTGCCAGACAGCATGCAGATTGGACCAGTGAAGACTGGTCGAACGTCATTTGGTCGGATGAAACAAAAATCGTTTTGGGTGTGACGGTCGCCAATGGGTGTAGAAAAAACGTGGGGAAGCTCTTCAGCCACATCACGTCACCCCAACTTTAAAATTCGGTGGCGGATCTATCAAGGTGTGGGGGTGTATGATGACACAAGGAGTTGAAAGCAACCATAAAATTATAGGTTACATGACTGCTGAATAGTATATAAACATTTTGCGTGAAAATATCCCGAATATCGTTGACAAATTTGAGCTTCAAGGGTCGGATGTCGTGTTCCAACATGACAATAACCCGAAGCACAAAGCCAAAATTACTACTAAATGGCTCGATGACAACGGCTACAAGGTGCTTCCCTGTCCCTCTCAATCTCCCGATTTAAATCTCATAGAACACCTGTGGAGTATTCTGAAAAGGGAGGTTGTAGGGGCCACTGGAAGCATAGATGACATGTGGGCCAAAGTGAAGCGCGCATTGAATAACATCGCCCCGGAGGTATGCAAAAATATTGTGGACAGCATGCCACGTCGAATTGTTGCAGTAATAGAGGCAGCCGGTAGTTATACGAAATATTAAAATATTTAAAAAAATGTTCAATTACAATAAAAGTTTTTTAGCAACAACAAAAGTTAACATAGCTATCGTTACTCAATTGATATTGAGCGTTTTTGTTGTTGTTATCAATCAAATTGTTATCACTGTGAAAACACGTAAACACTTGTTTGAGTCACTGTATCTATCTCAAAATAAGTGAATGCTCTCGATTTTCAAACCAAAATGGCTGCAATTGGGCTTTCAAAGAGCACTTAGACAATTTGATAGGGACCAAGTGCATACTCAGAGCAAAGAATATATAATACATAGAAGGCGCATCTCTCAAAATTTTTCCAAAATATGTTTCTTTCGTTTCGGGTGCGGGCGGTCGCAGTAAAGAGGAAGAGCAAAACTCTACACTCTCCCATGCATGCTGTTTTTTTTTTTCTTAGGCTCTCGCATATCGTTACAGAGTACTGCCAAGTGAGACTGCGTATAGTTTCATATGAATGGGTTTTTTGCGGAGAATATATAGGTACATGTGGTTGTTTTTTTTTTTTTTTGCGTTGTTGCCGAGTATTAATATTGCTTTCAAACCTAATTAATTTTTTTGTTCAATTTGTGACATAAAATTATGGTCTTAGCTAAATTTCGTTTTAGTAATATTTTTCTTTTTATATTCGAAAAAGCATAAAAACCTGAAATCAATCGATTTAGAAAGTTTTTAAGGGGTCATCTCCCGTTGTAACTTTTAAAAAATCTAATTTTTTTGCATTTTCTTAAAGTATATGTTTTCAAAAATATGTCTACAAATTTTTAAGTTGATCCGGAGAAAATTTTTAACCCTTTATTATTTGCAAACAAATTTTCTTCTTGACATTAAAGTAAGTTGAAACTTTAAACGCGTTCTTCTCAAAAAAGTCATTATTGAAGTCGGTGACCACGATTATTCAATAACTTCTAAACCAAATATATTCAGTTTTTTAAATATATAGTAATCTAGATTGATCGAAGGAAAACTTTTTTTTACTAATGAAACAGCGTTTTTTAGTTAAAATTGAACTGTTTATTTTGACAGTCGGCCATTTTGTTAAATATGCATATTTTTTCACATCCTTCGATTTTTTGGATTTTTGGATTTCAAATGTTCTAGATTTGGAAAATATTGCTCATCGCAAAAAATGTTTTCCAGAAAGGCGTCGACGGGATCGCTCATTACTCATAAAGTTTTAAATATTTTTGAATAGAGATTTGTTAAAGTTAAGTAAAAATACATGTACTTTTAGATAATAAATAGTTTTTATAAAAAACTTTATTAGTTTATCTGAAAAAAAACTGGAAAATACCTATTTTTTCGAGTCACAACTTGGGATTTGAATTTTATAATCTGTGCCATACATAAAAGAACACCGGCTTTACGATGCAAATTCTGCTAAATAATGAAAATACCAACTCATACTTTTTTACTTGTAGTACGAAAACCAAAAAAAAAAAAAAAAGAAACATGAAAAAAAAAAAAATACAAAACTCTCTTTAAAAAAACCCTCTCATTAAACAAAGCCGACAACAAAGAGAAACAAACTATTTCAATCACTCATTGGTTTTATGAGAGCAACTGAATTTTGAGTGTAAACTGGAGGCAGTTATGGCTCCATAGAAAAAAATTTTTGTGCAAATAAATTTGTTCGTGATGTGCCTTCTATGTATTATATATTCTTTGCTCAGAGTCTGTCGAAGTAGAGCTAATAACACAGTGTTACAAAATTTAGTGAAGTACAAATACCTGGGAAGTCATACTATTTTTATTGTAGGTCTTGTCGAGTAAAACAAGAGTCTGTACTTGAAATTTTCCAAGCACCCCTAAAATCTTGATTTACCGTTAATAAACTGGTTTTGGGTACCTTTGGGCACTTATAAGCCTGTGTAAGCCGTATGGTAAAATGAGCTGGAACATGCCCTTAAAAATTAATTTCTTCCATTCGCATTTGGACTTCTTCTCAGATAACCTGAGCCAGTTCAGCGGTGAACAAGCCAAACACCAAGAAATAGCTACAATTGAAAAGCGCTTTGAAGGAAAAAACGAAATAAAAATGATTTCAGAATATTGTTGGTCACTTCAACGAGAAACTGATGGTGCTGAATCAAAAAAAAAAAAAATAACGGTTAATCACACAACCAAAAATTTTGTTTTCATAAAAAGTTTATTAACTCAGTTAATTACTTACCGATTTTTAAAAACAAACTTGCGTTGTACTCGTTAATAAACGCGTTTTTAGAATAAATCCATAAGTAGTATAGCTCCTTTATACAAACACCATCAAAGTTGAGAAAAGGCAAAAAAGTGAAAAAAATTGTGTTTGCCTAACAAATACACACAGATTTCTCAAATCTTCTAAAATCAAATATATATCGTTCGAAAGGTCTAAGTTTATTTTTTCTAAAACCGGTAAGAAACTGAAAATTTGTTGATAATCCACCAAGTTACAGGCTTATAAGTGCTCAAAGGTACCCAAAACCGGTTTTTTTTAACGGTATATCAAGATTTTGGGGGTGTTTGGAAAATTTCAAGTGCAGATTCTTGTTTTACTCTACAAGACCTACAAGACAATAGTATGACTTCACAGGTATTTTTTACTGTCACACCGTGTAATTGCAGTCCTGTGAAATTCAAGGTGAAGCCTCAAGTCCAAGGTGAAGTTGCCAACAACTCATTCTTCTTCTTTATTTGTGGTCAATACCATTGGCTGTTAAAATAATTGTTTACTTTTAATTGTTTGTATACTTTTTTCTCCATTTTGATATTCACTGCATGCGGCCATCATGGTCACAACAACAAACATGCGTTGTTATTGTCTTGTTGTACGGCTGATTTTGACATTTAATGGTATCCGACGCAACAACAAAGATGTGTTGTTTTTGCCAAGGCAAAATTGTTTTAATCTTGCTATCAACTTATACATGATTTTACCATGAATTCTGCTTTGGCTTCAGTGAGATAGAGAGAATCCTTAACGTTATGCTCCTAATTAAGATTTTTATTGATTGTTTTAATGTTCTGATTTAAAACAAAATGGAATGACAAGATCGGGTGAACTTTAAATAACTACATACCATGTCCAATGTTTTTATTTTTATTAGCTCAACTTTTACGATTGAAATCACTTTTTGAATATTTCCGTCAAATGGGAAGAACCACGTCCATTTGACCACTTCCGTAGCCTAGTGAATAAGTGCTAGACTCAAGAACCGGCTACTTCAGGTTCAATTCCCACAAAGGGATAATCTTCTATGTTATAATAATAAAAAATGTTGCGCTTTTCAAAACAACCTATATCTGGTTATGACGAATACCTGTGCTAAGTTTGGTTGAGATTGCCCTGGTCTTACTGGGCGTTACCAACAAAAGTTATTCGATCAAGGGATCTAGAGATAGTTTGCTAGACTAGACTATCATCTTCGATTTAATTTGGGTTAGTTTTCCGGAAAAGGTATGATCATAGAACATAGGATATAAAATTGAAAAAGTTAACGTTGGGAACGGGTTATTTTTGTATGAAAGTATGAGAATCGGCAGTATACAAACAAGCAGAGATGTCGACGTCGGTTTCTAGACATACTTTGCGAGAATATGCCAGAATAGATGAGTTGGAAAATTGGAAATTTCATTGAGAGCAATGCCGTAGGCAGGAGGTAAAGGGGTGTATCCCTAAATTGTAAGATTTCTTTACATCTGATCCAAAAATGTATGACACATCAATTAAATTTAATTAATTTCTGTGTGAAAGACAACAATAATGCTATCATGTTTCAGACATTTTTTAACTTGATAATTGTATATATCGTTTCAGTCTCCGTGGTACATTCATATCAACTTATTCCCTATGATAGTCAACAATTTTTTGAGCTTATCAATAAAGTAACCATAACTGATTTGAAACATTCCGACAATAAAGAGCAAGATGCAAGCTACACTTTCAAAACACAATTGAAAGTGAACTCCGTATGGAATACCGATAATCGTCAAATACTACAGGTTTATTTCGAAAAATCTTCAGTGAGTGTGCCTGCTAAATCAAGCAATAAGATAATAACACACGATATCACCAAAATCCCTGATAGACCATTCTATATACTCATCATCAATGGAATAGTTAAGAATGTCATAGCGCACACATCACGTGATCAATCGCTTTTAAATTTGGAACGTGGCATAGCATCACTACTGCAACTCCCCGTGTATAATGTGCAAAAAGGACATGCCAACGAGCAAGATGTTTCAGGTGATTGCAGTGTTTTCTATGCACAATCTTCAACAACACAAGTGGAGAAAACAAAAACAGATTGCACTCATTGGGATTTGCGACTGAGATCGCGTGCAGAGAAACCGTTGAGTAAGTTTTAAAATTAAGTAAGTGAATAAGGATCTCTCTTAAATAGGCTTGTTATTTCTTTCTCAGGTGTTTCCAAACATTCACGCTCTAATGTGCACTTCACCTTAAGTGCTGAGGGTACTTTGCTTAATGCTGAGTCCACAGAAACACATCGGGTAGGCTTGGAGGCTAACACTAATGTGGGCAGTCAGGTGGATTCATATCTTCTCTTGAAACATATTAAAGTAGGAGCTGTAGAAGGTATGGCGCCTTTGAACTATGATACAGCAGAAGAAGCTATTCACAGCCTTATGGAATGGTATCGTGTTTTTGAGCTTCAAGCAGATGTAGACGGAGCTTTGAGCGAAATTAAAGGTGTAAAAGTGAGTTTGAAATTATTCTTTTAATCATATAATTTCAGTTAACAGGTTTTCTTCTCGTTTGCAGTTAATTGATAAGATCAAAACTCATGCCAAACACCTTACCAATGAGCATGTGGGCAGCGCCGAACTTTCACGCATTTTCACAGAGCTAGTTCCCATTGCACGCATCTCAGAGCGCGACGAACTTGTAAAGATACTCAAGAAATACAAGGAGCAACGTGCACAGCTGGTAGATTTGCTAGCATCAGTCCAAACTCTGGATGCTTACCATGCCATATTCGAAGTACTTGATTTCAATACAGACTCTGACATCGATTCAATTGAAAAATATTTACAATCTCTCGCTGTTGCCACACATCCAGAACCGGCTATTCTCACAAAACTTTTCCAGCGTTTACAAAATTCCACAGATCCCATTAAAAATGAAAAACTACGTGACTCACTTATGCAAACGGTGGCGGCACTAACACGGCAAAGTGGTTTTGAACCCAGTCATGAAACACAAACTCAAATACGTGCCTTCGTACTTGAAGAATTGAACTCAAATTGCGAGGAAGTCAAGGATGTAACAGCGTGTAAAACACGTGCTATACGCGCTTTACAGAATCTACAAGACTCGACTACTATACCAATTTTAATTACCAATGCTTTGGAGGGTGAGACGCCACTTTCGGTTGCCTCAATGCAAGCTCTGAAAAATTTTCCAGTTCTTTATTTTCATGAGACACAACGGAAAGCATTTGCTCAACTGTTCTATCAATGTAAACGTAAATATGATTCATCAGCGCGTACTTTAGCTCTTGACATCTTGCTGTCGATGAAGCCCAGCAAGGAACAATTAGGAGATTTACTTAATTATCTCACTTCAAATGATCGCCAATTTGAAATTAAAACTTATGTTATACAAAAATTGAATATGCTCGCTGAAAAGTGTTCCAGATTTAATGCTTTACTACGCGCTTGTCTGGTTGAACGGCCTGCTGTGAATAATTATGATGTTATAGCGCAGAAGGGGCTTACTACAGTGCTGTCACGTGATCTCTCGCAGGCGCCTGCTTTCAATGAGAGTCTGTTGAGCATACAGGAGATTTATCAGGGAGTGCTGAAACGTGGCTCGGTGGAGTTGATACTCAATGCGGGGCGTGATGAAATTAGTACATTTAAGGTGGGTTTATTTAGTACTGGAGGAGGTAAATGGGGGGAAGGGGGACTTGGGGCTGAACCCGCGTTTTTTTTTCGTCATAAAAGTGAATAAAAATAAGTATTAAAATAATGAAGTTGTGTCAGTGATGAAAGGATAATCTCAATCAGAATTGCCTATTAAAGCTCAAAACTTTTCATTCGCGAACTTAAAAATCGGTATCACTGATCTAAACCAGTGACGACCAGAAGGAACAACAAAATATCTGCGAAAAAAGAGATAGCGACAAAAGAACAGCTTTTTCCAGCTTTGAACCTAGTTTCAAAGCTCAAAACTTTTGACTTTCAAGCAGTAAGTTTGGAATGACTAAGCTAAAATTAAAAAAAAAACTAAAACATGCTTTTCCCCCTCTCATAACCTCTGAATCCCCTAGTGGTATTAATATAATTTGAAATAATTCATAAATGAATTTTATTCTCTCTTCAGATTGGCATGTACACCAGCGGTTTGAGTTCATTCGTCGGCGATAGCGATTCAGATTCTGATAAAGATTTTGCTGATGATCCGACTGATGATGATGATAGTCCTGCTACAGCAGGCATGGAAATTTCTACACAAGGTATACTCTTACGTCCACTCGTCTTCTTTACCGGACAGTCAGAGCTGATGGGTCATGTATGGAGTGGAACAGCATCAGAATCGACTCCTGCCTTCCAAGCAACGATGGTAGCACAAGATCATGAAGAATATGTAGTACTGAGCTCAGGTGCAACGGTTTATATACGCGTTATAGGTGCTAAGTCTGTAGATCTAAATGGCAAAGTAGAACTAAGCATTTGGAACCGTAATGCCAATACAGAAATTCAACAAAAGTTAGTTGCAAACAAGAAACTCATATAAAAGTAATATTTATTCATAATACCATTCTTTATTTATAGTGCTGGTGATGCTATTGTTGGTCTCATGGTCGCTGGATTTACCTATGCCAAAGTAGAGAATGAATTTACTCTTTTACATGAGCCTCAGATTAAATTACAAGCTGATATTGATTTCTATTCGGGCATTAAGTTGTGCATTCAGCTACAACGTCCAGAAACGGAGTTAACGTAAGTTTTATTCGAAGTTCGTAGCTCTCAACTTTTTTAAAATTATTTTTCTTTTTCTTTGTTTTTTTTTTCCAGGCACACAAAACGCAAATCAATTTTCCTAAATACTGCGAAACCCTATACTAAACATATACGCTCTAAATTTACGCACAAATTAGTAGGACGCACTTTAGCTTTAAATCAAAAGAATAACGAAATGTGTAATATGATATTTAATTGAAAATAATTTAAATTAGGTAATTAAATACTATTATTGCACAGTGCTCAAAGAATATTGTTAGATTATAGTTGTAATTTATAAGACTACTGCAAAAAAAAAAAAACAAAACAAAAAAAAAAATAGAAATAGAAAACAAATAGAGCGTTTTTTCCTTAATACTCTAAAATACTAAATAACTATATAAAACTTATACATAAGCTTTATAGAATTGAATGTACAGCAATATGCTTTTAAAGATCTAATTTTTAACTATAAATAATTTGTTTTAAGACCGTGTGATTTTTACACAGAAATGTTCAGAGAGATAAAAAAATGTTATTAACCAATCGTAATCGTTGGTTTCCACTCAGCATAAAGTCTCTCTCTCTCTCTCTCTCTTACACAATTATAATCAGAGATTGAGAGAATATTGACCAAACATAGTTTTCCACTGAGTGTGCGTAAAAGTCTCTCTCTGTCTTTGAATATATACTACAGAAATATCAACTCAGCTGAAATGGAATTATATGCATATATGTTTGTTTTGAATGAAATCGAATATAAAAAATAGAATACTCAATTATCAATGAAGTAAATAAATTTTTTGTACATTATTTTAAAACTCAATACGAGGGTTGCCACTTAAGTTTTGAGATAATGGCAACACCAGTGTAGATATGTCAAATCTGACGTTAGCATCGTAAATTTTTACGTTTTTAATGCTAAACGTACCCAGGACGTTTTGTCATACGAGTGCTATTTGTGTTGTTTACAGTGACTTGAAAAATTCATCTCGGCCAAAAATTGGATTTAAATCGTGAACATTTTCGTGCGATGATTTTCGACGTGGATTAACTCAACAAAAGTCAGCCGATCAGCTCTCTTCTATTTTTGGTGATGAAGCACCATCCCGAGCCACCGTGTTTCGCTGGTTTTCGGAATTCAATCGTGGTCGTAGTTCGCTCCAAGATGAATTTCGTGAACGTCGTCCAAAATCGGTTGTAGTGCCAGAAAACATCGATATTGTGCGTGAACTGATATTGCGGCATAATTGCAGCATGTGAATTATCGTGAGATTGAGGCATGCTTGGGTATTAGTTCAATATTGTATGAACATTTAGCGGCCAAAAAGATTCGTTCGCGTTGAATACCGCATAATTTGACAATCGCCCAAAAAAAAGCTCGTGTCGATGGGTGCAAAGAATTGTGGAAAAAATACAATCGCGGTGCTTCAAAAGACGTCTATAAGATCTTAACAGGTGACGAATCATGGATATATGCATATGAGCCCGAAACTAAACAACAATTTACTGTATGGGTCTTTCAAAGTGAGCCAAATCCAACAAAAGTTGTTCGCGCACGAAACACTTCGAAGCAAATGGCTGCATGTTTTTTCGGAAAAACTGGTCATGTGGTCACCGTGCCAGTAGAGCAACGTAGAACAGTCAATTCTGAATGGTACACCACCATTTGTTTGCCAGATGTGTTCGGAAAAATAAGGGAAACCAGCCGCCAAAGACGAATCATTCTCCACCACGACAATGCGAGGTCTTCCATCGCAAACGAAAGCCTTTTTGAGCACTCAAAACATCGAATTGTTGAGTCATCCTTATTTGAAAGCCAATGTCTTCTTTTTATTCCCTCACATTAAAAATAAAACGTTGACCTCGAAGTCAACGTTTTTCGTCGTCTGAAGAAGCGGTTGATGCGTTCAAAACACATGTTTTAGAGTTATCCCATTCGGAGTGGCAAAAGTGCTTCGAAAATTGGTTCAAACGCATGCAAAAGTGTATTGATCTTCATAGAGAATATTTTGAAAAACAATAAAGCCATTTTCAATGTTAAATATTTGTTTTTACTTGTTCTATCTCAAAACTTAAGTACCAATCTTCGTTCAATGTTTTATTTTTGTTTTCTGGTATAAATTAATCTTTAAGTGTCTAGTTTTAAATAAATGTCGATATCTACGAATAGATGTCTATAAGTTGCGTAGGTATCAAAGCATATTTTTTAGAAGGACTGTGTGCTATCTACGGCCTTAAAACTTTCAAAATTAAGCTTGTAATGGTATAGTGTCTAGAAGTGGCACATGTCTATCAGCCTAGCAACTTTATCGTTTTGATTACTGTTGCTCAATTGACCTTTAAAGTTCTTTTACTGTTCCAAGGTAAACAATTTGGTCAGATATTGCATATCCATTTCTAAGTGATTAAAAACCTCGTCTCTTTTAATAGAGTATTTACCTTCTCAAGCTGTTTCTAACAGACTAATAATGAAAGTCTAGTCTCAGTACTTTCTTGTGTAGTAAAAAAGAAGAAACAGGATCCAAGGAACTCACAGATACTGAACTCAAAACTTTTTAAATGATAATTTGATAGTCGCATCAAAGATTTAATGAGTGTTTAACCTATAATTTCAATTAAAAGAGTCCCTATAGATCATTCTAAGACCGGTTTTTTAAATGAGTGGCTGCAGTAGGCTTCAGGAATGCTTGGTTATCTGAAAAAATGTTTAGTTTTCCTTTTGGTATTTACTGTATTATTTATTTATTTTATTTTTATCTCCCTGTATTACAAAATTCAGAATCTCAATTTTAAAAGCACGAGCTATACACGTACATACCTTACAGAATCTATTACCTCGAATATCATTTTCTTTTTGGGGTACATAAATATAGAAACTGAGTTTCACTATTACTAGGCCACACATATCTTCAGTTTTCTTTCAATCAGTATCAGGGAGGATCTTGTAGCACCTTACAGGGCTTTTGATATTTAAGTTATTTCTTCTAGCAGTTTTGATTCAACCCCTTCAAAATCCATAACGATTTAAATCTAAAATTACAAAAAATCCAGATGAAAAAATACAACGAAGTGGCAACACAAATAAATTCTTAGAGAAATGTCAAATTTTGACATTTCTTTGCTGTCATTCAATTTTATTTTCGCTCTCACTCTCAATGTGTTTGTGTAGCGTTCAGTGTTGTCTTGCTTAATTTGTGTAAGTACATACTAAATGAATTTCTTTAATTTCTTAGAAAATAAAAATTTTACAGCTTTATGCCCTTACTTAATATTAATTTTGTTACAAAAAAATTTTAAATAAGGAAATAAATTTGCAAACAACTATTTACTTCATTTATTCGTGGCGGAATCTGTTGCAAAATACTACTCAAAATACATTTCCCTACCATTCAATACTATTTAGTACTACTCTTTTTACTTTTTACTAATCATCAGCATCGAGGATTGTTTACAATGCGCCATTATTGAGTATTTTAGTATTGGTTAAGAGAACGTTAGTGCTCAGTCTAAAATTTATGTTGTTCGAATTTGTTGTAGTAAAGTGGTGAAGTATCGAAACGCAAGAAGAAGAATTGTTCGTGCATTAAATAAATATAAAATTTTAATATAAATTGTATTAAAAAGTGCATAAATCTAAAGAAGAAACTGTTTAAAGTATTGAATATTTTATGGTATAGTTAAATTCATTAATTTATGTTTATGGAGTGTTTAAAAATGAGGCAACGTCTGTAGTTAAAGAAAATCGATTTTTCTTGTGAGATAAAATTGGGGCACCCAAATTTTGATAAAATATTTGCATGGTGTTCGTTGTTGTTTTTCTTACGCACAGTAAGATTTAACCGTTATTAGCAAAAACAAATATGTTTACATAAGTATAGAAATTAATACTAATATAATTTTACAATTGTGAACTTACATTTTACCTCAATTAAAAAGCGTAGAACAAAATAATTTGGGGGGAAAAAAATTTGGGATAAAGTGTGAAAAAATCGCAAATTATTTACTTTTCTCTTTAAATTTTTCCCTTTGCCACGCTCATTGCGGCACCCACACTTTTCGCTTTCACACTAAAAAAAAGCTAAAATTATAAGTATTAATAAACTCTTATCACGAATAAATTATTTTAGTTTAGTATTGCAAATAAAAACAAGAATTAACATAAATTGGTATTAAGTGGTAAAAAGTGAAATAAGGAACAAATAAAATATTGTGCAAAATTATAATACAAATTCAGATAGAAAATAATGTACTAAATAAAAACGCACACATTTCTTCTGGGTTTTGGTATTTTTGATTTGCTGGTTTTGTTTTTGCGAATTATACACAGAACATCTGTGAAGAGGAAAAACTCATGACACAGATTAAGAGAAACAATCGGCAGTGGTTGTTGACGGTAGAAGAAGGTGCAAGAGGGGGCGAGAAAATGTAACAGTATGGAAATGCCATCAGTTCTCGGGAGGGGGATGCGGACGGGAAATGTGAACAATACGGATTGTTGTTGTTTCTTTCTGATAAGCTGCAGTTTTTGATTTAGTTTAGTTGTGCGAAGGAGTGGTGTGTTTGTATGCAGGTAAAGGGAGGTGTGGCACATATAGAAAATGTATTATCCAATGCAAAGGTTGGCTGGTTGGAGTGGATGTCCTTTTGATTTTGTGAAAAGACACATTTAGGTAAGACGTATTCTGACACCAACATAAGCTTTTCTGGCACCCGTATTGAGTTGTGCTAAACACAGAAGGGACCTAAAGTTTTATGCCGAATCTGAACGAATTCAAAAAGGTTTGAGAAATAACGACCAGTCTGAAACGGGAATTGAACCCGCTACCTCACGAGTAATATTCGAGTGCGCTACTCAGCTATCGAGGTTGACAGCGTCACTACCAAGAATATCCATCTTTATCTCAGGTTCTTTCAGACTTAACCGAGTATTTACATCCATTTATGTTGTGCGTGTAATATTCATACACGAATTAGAGAGACCTAGACCAGATTAAAACCAAACTTGAGCAAAAACTTTCATTAAACCTGATAAAATCAATCAAACATTATTAAGAGATATGAACTCAACTATAAACTTAAAAATAAAAAATAAGGCACACCCACTCTTATGTAGTATCGCTACACAATCTAAAACTAACTGTTCTGGTGATTAGCTGCAATGAGAAACAATGAGAAGATGAGTATACGTCACGGCTTAACAGTATAGAAAAATATTTATTTTAAATGTAAAAGTGTAAATAAAAATTATCTAACTTCTGAATTGTTAATGCTTTTTGATATGGCACCCATACATCTATATTCTTTAAAATTCATCCCCGCCAGGTCTTTTATGCTTGTAAATCATACATGGGCAAGAGTGAGCTAAATTTCGAGCAAGTTAATTTACATTGAACATAGCTTCTCAAATGCATTTTTCGGGGAGAGGGAACCTCTTAAGATTCCTGAGTTTCAACAGAAGCTTTGAATAGTTCGAATTACTAGCGAATCCAATGGGGAGTGAGGGTTTTGGGAATGAGAAACCTCTCTTCCCGATGCTTATCTCAAACATTTTCATAGTTGCTCATTAATCGAAAAGCTTTAAAGGAAAGTTACCGTCGAGAGGCATGAAAAATGCATGAACTTCGGGATTTTTTTTTAAATATAAAATAAATATTTTTAGAAATGAGTTTCAACGTAATTTATTCTTCTATCAATGAAGAGGAAGTTCCCGTTTTATGTATACAAAAAAAAATCCAAAATGGCGACACAGCTTCCATAAAATAAAGCCATGCACGGTGTATTTAAGTCTGCGTGGGGTGGTTCCAAGTCTAAAACGTAAGTTCATCTACAACAAAAACGGTTTAAAAATTAAACTAAACTTAATTTGGGATGCTTGATTTTCTGATTTCTGCAGTTTAAAAAACGCCATATTTTTGCCCGCTTTTATTTTTATTTCAATAGGCAAAAAAATATGAATTAATTTTTGGCAAAAATTGCTTTCAAATGCGCTGAGATTCTTGTGAATCGGTTAATCCGCTGAGGCTGTAGAATTTCTAGAAACAACAACAGGCTATAAATTATGAAATACTTAAGATATGAAAAATCGTCATGAACCCCTTAAGGGGACTAATAAATTAACGCATATAAATATGAGTATAATCCCAAATCAGTCATACACAGACAAACCTAATGATTCTTATTTCAGTGGTAATTGCAATAATTTAACCTGTTCTATCCGTCACTGACAAACACATAAATACAGTTTTATTAGATTAAATTTTATATACACATATTTAGTTTGATAATCTTTAATGCAATGATTTATTTCCGCGGTAAACTAAATAATAATAAAATGGCAGGCAGGCAGACAGGTTGTCTTTTGAATTACCCAATGCTTGATTAGATTTTGTGCCACATTTTTGGCAGTCTGTATTCTCTTTCTCGCTATTTTCAAATTTCTCTCTTCCGATTGTCATAATTTATTGAAGAGAGCCGTTCAGCCGCGCTCTCTTATAAGAAAATTGCACAATTTTTCAAGTAAATAAAAGTTATAAAATACACAAAAATGCAACCCTACACACTGAGAATGAGCCCAATGAACAGTTTGTAAACTTCTTCGCTGCACAAAAATTTAGTACTCAAAAATACTCGAACGCTAGTAGACGAAAAATATAAGAAGTGTTTGTTTTGTGAATGTACGGGACAAAAATTGCGTACAAAAAAAAATAGATAAATTTTCGAATAAGAAATTTCAAAATAATAAATTTTATTTCTTCAAAATTGTTTTAAGAAAAGCAAAAACGAAAAACAACAAAGAAAAGTCTAAATTGTGGTAGTAAATAAAAACAACAACCAACAGCATTAGGAATAGAAAATCTATTGTTGAAAACGAAAGGGCAAAATTGTAAAACAGTCAAAAGACAAAGAGGAAAAAGAAGATTCCCACAAACTTGTGAAAACAAAACAAGAAAATATACAAAAAAAAAAAAAACAGGATAAAAAGAATTGCATGAAATAATATAAAAACGTGCATTTTTGGTTTTTGAATTTCAAGAAAAAGAAAACAAAATGAAAAAGTAAAGACAAGCGAAAACAAAAAATAAACAAAGCATAAGACAACAAAAAAGTCAAAAAAGAAAACAAAAAAAATAAAAACAAGTTAAAGTGTGTAGTGTTGAAAAGTAAGTGCAAAAAAGATACACAAAAATCGACAGAAACAAAAACGCTCAAAGCAAAAAGAAAAGACAACAATCAGAAAAAATTGGTCAAAAAAGAAAATAAAATCACAAAACAAAAATAAAAATTAGTCCCCATCTAATTTTCTTTCTAAAACGTTAGCAATAAAAGAAGCAGCGCAGCAACAGCGGAAGTGAACGACAACAAAAACAACAACAAGTATTTTAAAAGGTAAATGGGCGATCTATCTCTCTTTTTTCACTCTTTTTTTTCAGAAGAAGCGCAGTCATTTAAGCCCGTTTTATTTTTCGTCTTGTTTTTCCAAATTTTTCTAATGTTTTGTAAAATTTTGCAAAAATGTTTGCCGCATTTTTTTAAAATTATTTTTCTCATTCTATTTTTAACGTTTTTACTTTAAGTTGATTTTATATTTTTATTGCTTCTCAAATAAATCTTATAAACTCTTATCTTATCTGGAACCTGATAAAAAGCGTAAATGTTCATTTTTTTTTTTACCAATTAAAGTGTTTTCGTTATATAATAAATACTATACATCTCTTTTTTTAATTTAACAACACAACTGTGCAAGGGGACTTGAGGGGCTAAAGTACCCTTCAATATTATGTATTTTTTTTTAATTGTGAATTATAAAATATCAGAATATTCCCTATGTAACACTTCGTAACAAATTGTCGAACTCCCCCTCCGCCCCCCTCCCCCTCCCTCGCACGTTACGTAATATGTGAACGGCCCCTATGCATTTCCTCTATCTGAAATATTCTATTTGTATTTAAAATACCATATTTTCGCCTTTCACCGGCAATTCTTACTTTTTTTTAGTTTATGTAAACAATACAACTTTAATTTATGTAGATACATTCTTTTTCATTTATTTTTTGTTATTGCCTTTTGCTTTTTTTTTTTTTGGTATTAAATTTCTTATTTTTTTTTTATTTTATTTTGTAGTACCTATAATAAACGAGAAGATTGCAAAGAGCATTTTGGTTTTTGCTTTAAATTTGATAAATTGTATAAAGTTATACAATTTTTTTCTTTTTTTTTGCATTTCAAAGTTAATTTTGACTCGGGATATTATAATTTTTCAATGTAATTGAAGCATTTGTATTGGAAACGTTTACCTCAAGTTAGGCACATGTTTTCTAAGTAGTTTTCCCCTTGAAGGCTAGAAAGTTAATGCGTTGATTACGCATTTTTGCTTGATTTGGAATACTGAATAGGTTACACCAATTTTCTGTGTTTTCATATAGTTTTCTTGGTGAATTTATTTTTCGTAGCCCTCTGTCTCAATAAACATCAGCTGTTCGACTGCTTTGGATTATCGGTCACGAGTTCTAAGACCGCTGAAAGACCACTCTGAACCGCCAGTTCACAGTACAGAAAGTACGTATTATTTTCAATAAAATGTATTTCAGCTTTTCCCATGCCCTTCAATTGCTTCTACTTGAAATTGTTATCGTTAAAGATTTTTCTCAAAAAAGTTCCTTTCTGCAGGCCTGTGTAGATTTAACCCTGTTCAATGAACATCTCATAACTTAATCTGTATCATCTATAGCTTTGAAGTGGCAGTTAAGATCAATGAATGCATATCCTGTACATCATCTTCAATTTCTTATCAATTGCTTCGGTCTGTGATAAAAAAAACTGGAAAATTTTCTAAGAAAAAAAGAACATTTTATGTAGAATAAAATTGTAGTTAAATCACCCTTTTTTCAATCTTCCTCAATCGCTTCTAGCTCTGATCTGTGCTCTGATACACTTTTCTCGGAAACCTTATTTGTAGTTCCGTGCATATTTAAACCTGCTTTATTAAACATCTCTATATACCTAGATCGACTAAAGCTTTAGACCGGTAGTTACGAATTCTAATATCAATCTCCACAATTACATCTCAATCGCCTATACTAGTAGATTGTCAGTCACGAATTTTAAGATTACTGAAGAATCACTCTAAACAGCAGAGTTCACATACAGAAACTTAGGTATGCCAGTATGTATAGTTCCTACCGAATCGGTTCTTAAATAAAGTTTATGTGGTAAAGAAAATAAGTTTTTATAGAGAGACGATTAGTCAATCAGTTTTCTGATATCAATTGGGATTTGAGGCTGCGTCAAACAAATATCGGTCAAGTGTTGAAATTCAGACCTACCAACTTAATGTTAATCTGAATTCTTTGTAGTCTTAACCGAATTCTGGCTAAGTGAATAGAATTTTAGGCTATGCCAACCAAATATAAAAACAATTTTCGGCTACAATAACTGAACTTAAGCATTTGTTCAGATATAACAGATAGAGCAAATAAACTTAACCCTTATCTATGCCTATTCGTTCATTTCGTTACTTAAGAAAAAGCATTGAAATATGACACAACGAAGTAAAAAACTAAAAAAATCTTAAAATTTCTTTAATAATTACACTGTTCTACAAATGGAAATTTTTGAAAACGAGCAGAGACGGGACAACCCCCCATTACATAGGGTAATGGGGGGTCGCTGAGTCCGAATCTGAGGTCCGTTCTGCTCTGCTACGTCACAATTGACAATTATCATTGACATCAAAATTTTTGAATTGAAAAAAAAAAAAATTAAAAATGCAGTTCATATTTTTTTTTCATCAAAACATTCATTTTTCAAAAAAAAAAAAATTTCGATTTTTTTTTTTAACTAAAAACTTAAAATTTTTTTTTTTAAAATTAATTTATTTATTTAAATTATTTTCGTAATTTTATTCATCCTCGTTATCATCATTCACTTTTATCTCGTTGTTATCTTAACCCAGTAATGACTAGCGGTGCCATATGGCACCTTGTCGCTGAGCCGTTCCTGAGGCAGGTTTAAAACAAGTTTTTTCTCAAGTTACTTTCTTGATCTATCTACTTTGGTTCCCGCTCGTCCTTAATGGGTTAAAGCAAATATGGCCAAACGTGTACTTAAGTGCAAAATGAGCGAATACGTATACACATACGCTAAATCAATTCTCAGGCGACGATATGTATGTAAGAATGCGATTGGCGTACTTGAATAACATGTTCAGTACGTAGTTAGAGAAAGAAAGCAACTAAAACAGCATAAGTTGTACCGTATTTAGAATGTTTAAAGGCCACTGCGTTTGCAAAACTACGTCTCCGCAACGATGCCTTCGTCTTCGCTGAAAAATGCCGTGGCAACGTTCAAAGGCAGAGCAGTATAAAAGTTTGACTTTAATTTAATTTGCTCTTGAACAATTAAATCGTAAAAATTAAGTTAGATTTTGTTGTTAAATTTCGAAGCAAGCTTGGAGTAGGTTGTCACCGGTTTTATTTTTATACAAACTATTTGTTTCCGATTAGTATTTTGAGAGTCGCGATGTGTGCAAAAATGGAACCCAGCGTGTATGAACCTAAAATAAACACCTTCGGGCAAATTATGAATAAAATTTAAAATTGAAAAATAAATCTTCCTCTTGTGAAAAACTATGTTCATAGGTGCTTACTTACGTACGATGTGCTCAAAAATGAATACGTGAACGTGTCAAAAAGGAACAACAATATTTAAATTTATTTGTAGGTATACACTAAAAAATTTTTAGGATTTAATTGTTCAAGAACACAAAGTAGATAGATCAAGAAAGTAACTTGAGAAAAAAAATTTGTTTGAACCTGGCTCAGGAGCGGCTCAGCGACAAGGTGCCATATGGCACCGCTAGGCATTACTGGGTTAAGCTAACAACGAGATAAAAGTGAACGATGATAACGAGGATTACAAAAATTACGAAAAAATAAATTAAATAAAAAAAAAATTTTTTTAAATTTTTAAAATTAAAAAAAAAAAAAAATCACAAATTTTTTTTTGGTAAAAATGGATGTTTTAATGAAAAAAAATATGAACTGCATTTTTAATTTTTTTTTTTTCAATTTTAAAAATTTTGATGTCAATAAAATTGTGACGTAGCAGGACCACGGATTCGGACTCAGCTATCTCCCATTACCTTAAGGACACTTGTCCCGTCTCTGCTCATTTTTTTGGCTGTTGTATAGTGTTATGTATTAGCAAATATAAATAATTATTCTTATCATACCATACTTCAACAAAATAGTTTGGTTTAAACTTGATTAAATCAGTTTGCACTAATTTATTCTATCATCATGAATAATTTCTTATAACTCTGTCATAATCTATATTCATCATGAGCTAAATATATATTATTTTTATATTTGAATATTGTACAATTAGTTATCGATTAAACGTTCAGTATCATCTTCGGGTAAAACTATTAAATGACAACAAAAATGTAAGCATAAGTTAATTCTATAAAAAACTTTTATGTGTAATTTTTACTTATAAATGCATAGTTCCCAAGACTTTAATTGTCTTGCATTTATTTATATAGAATCGAATCTGAACTTGTGATGATTGCGGGTTTTTCGCAATCGTTTGTCAATTACATTCATGCACACATACTCGTATCTACAGTTACACATTTCCAAAGAATTCAATTAGTTTTTCCTTTTTTGTTTTTTGCTTTTATAAAATTTTTTCTTTTGTAATATCCCCAAAAAATTAACGTTTGGTCACGTATACCAATATTCGGTATAAAAAACTTTTTCTTAGATAAAGTTATACAAAATAATGTAAATTGTGTTTAAAATAAAATTTTCACTTATTTACATTCTGTCAAATAAATACCTGGAATAGTTCATTTAAAAATACCATGCAAGTTTGGTAATAATATACCTAATTGTAAATATAATTTTAGCGCGATTTGGTAGCCAGTTTCTATACAACTATTCAATTAGTAGTCCTCAAGTATACTTTCCGACTTTTAAAATGAATTAAAAATTATTGTTTTGGGCTCGTTATCGAAGCGTAATTCCGTACCTTGTTGGCTTGCTTGTTAAACTCATAATCCACGTCTCGTCACCTGTTGTGACGCCTTTCATGAATGTAGGGTCTGGATTCGTTCATTCAAGCATGTCTTCAGCAACCTGTTTGTAATACACTTGTTGAAGAGAATTAGATGTTCCGATTTCGATTCGATTAAGCTGGGCTTAAATGACGATTTTTCATCACCACTATCTTTATTCTAACAACATTTTCGTGGAAGCGTGGCAAGTCTTTTACCTCTTCTCTTTCTTCCTTGAATGATTTGTACCATGCTCATGTTTTTGATAAAGCTGAATCGCAGATTGAACACCATGAAAAAGTTCAGCCTTCAGGGTATCGAGATGTATGAAACTGTAGTGCTTCTTCAATATAATCCATTGGTTCGTAATTACAGACAAAATTAATAACTAGGAGTATGATTTATGCTCTGAATACTAGATATTAAAACGACGATCTCAGTTCATTAGCGAATCTGATTCTAAAGACAGGCTATTTTAAGTAATGGGCAAAAAAAAAAGAGAAGAAAAGTGTGCTTTCAGTATCTCCCTCAATCTACGTTGTTTCGAATCAACCTGTATGCAACCAGCACTGCACGAATGAAAATGATATTGCTTGTGTACATATTAACGATATGTGCACATAAAAATGATGTATTTTTATGTGGCGAGTAAAGCAAAGTATAAACGATACAACATGTGCGATATACTTAATATGTAATTGGATGCAAGTTATATTGAGTATTATATGCTGGTGCGCATGCTCAATTTCTAGTTTGCACATCGTCGCCTGAGAATTGATTTGGCGTATAGGCATAGAAATACTTATACACATACGCCAAATCAATTCTCAGGCGACGACATGTGCGAAAATATTCACTCATATTGTTTCATACCAACTAAGAACACATGTTGTATAGTGTTCGGCTGATTCGGTTATTTCCGTCGTTTCACTATTTTGAATATTACATAGATTCTATGCTTTAACACCTATCAAACGCGCTTAAAAAAGTTCCCGTTTAAAAAAATTTTAATGATGAAAAGTTACTACAAAAACTTTTTAAAGCTTATCTTAAGAATAATGCCTCTTTTTATCTAATAAAACAAACAAACTATTAATTAATTTTGTATTTTTTTCATTAAACTTAAAATAAACGTAAACCTTTTTCACAATGCCTGAGAAACTATAAATAATACACAATCAATCGATAAAAAGCACGTGATCCAAACGACATTTGCACGTTACTTTTTTTTTTTGTTTGCATTTTCATTTTGCTTTTGTTTATAATTTGCTGTATATTTTTTGTTTTGTTTTTCGTGTGCGAATTTACTGACTTTGATTTCAAATAAAAACAAATTCCAAGCTTTCAACAAAGACAGAAAAAAATCCACTTAAAAAAAAGAGGCAAATCAACTATGAAAATTTAGCAACAGCAAAAAGGCTATAGAAAAATAAATTCAAATAGAAACAAAAAAGAAAAAAAGCAATACAATAATAAAAAGAAATAAATACAAATATAAATATAAGTGAAAACAAAAAAAAAAAAAAAAAAAAAAAAATAGTCAATAAATTGCGTGCAAATGTCACACACACAAATAACAAATAAACCGGCAGGCAGACACAAAACGAAACATTATCAAGTCAAACATGTGGTCAGACAGAAATATACATATTTACTGAATATTTTTCTATATATTTATACACATACATAACTATATAAATAACTACTTGCTTCTGGAGTGCAACAATTTCACATTAGAGCCGCTTCGCTTCTGGCAGTGCGACGAATTTCTGTATGTGATTCATCAATATTGGAAATATGAGTCTCTCTTCAATAACTAATACTCGTATTTTTTAGTATTCCTTTTGCATTTTATTTTATTATTGATAAATATAAATATACTCATGTATATATGTATATAATATATCTAACTTTGCCACTATACTGCGGCTGCTGCTGGCTGTGCGCTAACAAGCAATTAAAATTGCAAAGTCATCATGGTTCATTGGAAAAATTAGATTACAGGAAGAGGCAGGAGGAGAGTGTGAGTGAATTGAGATTGAAGGAGGAGGAGTAGCAGTAGTGAGATTTTATTTTAATTGGCACAGTCCTCGAATTTAATATTTTTTAATTCTGTTCTTACGTAAAAATTTTAATTGTTTGGTTTTCATATTTATTAACTAGTTGTTGTTGTAAATAGTAGTTGTACTAGAAATCCTTCAAAATATTGTGTACACAGCTTTTATGAAATCGGGTAATTAGTTATTAATAAAAGTGTCGTAATATTTTATAAGATATTTAAATTTCAATAGAACAAGTAATTTTTTTCACTCAAAGTACCTGAATTTGTTACTGAATATAAAAACAATAGAAGCGTTCACCATTCTCTGCTTGCTTGAAAGTAATCTGCTCTCGGAATTGTCAAATTTCAACCGATTCAAATTGTTGATAGCTAAATTATTTGTACATTCTATGCTTTTTTATTCCCCAAAAACATTTAATTTCACAATCGAATAAAACGGATAAATATTATCCTATCGTAAATAAATAAGAAAATTTTACACAAATACATTTAATGTCACAAGTGGATAAAACTAGTAAATTTTATCCGGCATGAGAATTTTCATCCGGAAAAAAATATATTATTGTTTTCGACAAAACGGATAAATTTTATCCAGTACGTAAATTTTTATCCCAAACTAAAAATTCTTAATTTCCACTAATAAATGACAGGCTGAGAGGAAAAGCGGGCTTAAATTTATACAAGAGCAAAAGTGAAATAATTTAGAGTGTCAGTGCAAGAATGGCATAAGTAATACGGTTTAGAGTGAAAATGAAACGCCTTAAAAGTAAAAGCAAAAATGGTATAACAATTCTTTCAGAGCAAGAACAGCATAGTTTTTTATTCCGGTTTAGAGGAAAATGAAACGCCTTAAAAGTAAGAGCAAAAATGGTATAACAATTCTTTCAGAGCAAGAACAGCATAGTTTTTTATTCCGTTTTCGCTCTGAACATATTTCGTTTCACTTTTGCTCTGAACATATTTCGTTTTGCTTTTGCTCTTAAGTAAAATCATTCCACTTTTTTCTGAACGTAGAAGTTATACCACTTTTCTTCTCAGCGTCTCAAATGTAGTTCAAATATACTCAATTACATACCTGCATAAAATGGATAAATTTTATCCGGCTTGTGAATTTTATCTGAAATCAAAAATTTTCAATTGCCATAAATAACTAAAAATTTACTGTCCTCGATAAAAGGGATAAATTTTATCCGGTACGTAAATTTTTATCCCAAATAAAAAAATTCTTAATTTCCACTAATAAATGTAGTACAAATTTACTCAATTTCACAGTCGGATAAAACTAATAAACTTTATCCCGTTTGTGATTTCTTATCTCAAATCAAAAATTATTGATTCTCATGCTAAAAATATATGAGCGTCAATGGATGCCAGCCCCTATTGACCTTAAACAATTTTACTCATTTGTATCCATCATAAAGTACCATAATCTGGCAGGATCATTGCCAGTGCGTCTAGTTCTTCGAATAGTTTACCTCTTAAGAAATAAAGTTGATAAATCCGAAAGTTAACGCATTGGCATATTGTGGTAGATAATCTCAATTTTTTGATTTTTGCAACTTTACAGGTGTTTCAACCATGTCAAAAGATTTGTGGACTTTCGAAAGAATTCGAGCTTGTTTCTTCAAAAGAAGAAGAAAGCTTTGTGTTTTTCCTTATCAAGAAATACAAAACTTCAGACTATCATACAGTCGTTCCTGATTTGAGAAGATTTGTATTGCTTTGGATTTCTTTATCTATACCAGATCATTTTCAAGACCAAAAACTGCTCGCACTCTAACTAGTTCATCTGTTTGATTGATATATCGGAGAACGTAACAGGGTGTTGTTTCTTTGTTAAGTGCGTTGAAGAAGCTTAAGATTGTCTTGAATCTTTTGATTATGTTGTTCAGTGCTTTAATTGACTCTTGGGTGTCTACAAAAATAGTGTTCCTTGAAGGATGGATGTTCCTTGTGTTTATGCCTTATACAGATTTATCAATAGCGAAGATCTCTGTTTGCAGAACATTGCAATTGGTATGCGATAATACATGTATTTCATACCCGAATAAAACGGATAAATTTATATAAAATTTAAAGTTTTATCAGAAAAAAATCATTAATTTTCTTATCTTAATATATGCAATTGCCTCCAAATTGAATCAAATACAATCACACAATGGCTGGTTCAAGCTATTGAAATGTTTTTACTGTATAGAAACACTCAATTTCATACACATATAAATTTTATCCAGTATGCAAATTTTATCCGAAATAAAAAATAATTAATTTTTTCAACAAATGTAGTTTTACTGTAAAAATATACTTAATTTCACAGTCGGATAAAACGGATAAATTTTATCCGGTATGCAAATTTTATCCGAAATCTAAAATTATGCAAATATTGTGGTTTTACTCTTCAAATATGCTTAATTTCACACCCGCATACAACATCAATTTAGTCCGTGATGCAAGCTTTTATCCGAAATCAAAAATGATAAATTTTCATATAAAAAGCATATCGTATCAAATTTCTGCCATCAAAACTAGCTGACAACGAAAACCGGCACTAAAATTCATCATCCCAATCTATACAACACCATTATACATTTACGAAACATACATGATCATAAATTCCATATTTCTATACCTCTTCAAATAATTAATCCTTACAAAAATATTTATATTTACTATCCTTACGTAAAAAGGTAAATGCACTAATTCTAATCACTTTGCTATCTAATTTATTTAAGTATGTATATATTTTTCTATCAACAAAAATCGCAAACTAACTAGAGTGAGCTACTTACCACTTTTCATTGTATGCACTAAGTAAATCACAATTTCCTGTTATTGCTGTTTGTTTCTAAGTTCTGATAAATATTTTACAAACATAAACATTCACCTTGTTAAATATTATCAATAATTCCTTATTGTTGTTGATATTTTGGTTTTTATTTTGTTTTTTCTTTGATATGACCTATTTACACACTTTTAAACACCGAAAACAATTTTAGGGTGGTTGAAAATCTTTCAACAAAAAATAGAAATAATCAATAATTTATTTGTGTATACTTCATTCTATGTGTATGTGATTTGATTTGTGGTGGGGCGCGCAGCCTTCGCACATCACATGCTTGCTAAATATTGCAGCACTTACATTGACATTTACAATAAATGTACATAAATATGTATCATACATACAAATGTACATACATAAGTGTGTTTGTATGTTAGCACTATTAAACTTAAATATAACATACACTAAAAATCATACGAGTATAAAAATATAATATGAATGAATGAATATGAACCAAGCAGCAAACAGTTCAACAAAATATTTATTTTCTGTGAATTTTATATACGACGCAATTTGATCATTGAAGTCGAGTTTAAAGAGAAGATTCACCCTTCTCCTCCTCACTTAATCTTCAATCTTCCTTTTGTATTTGTTCCATATTTGGTTTATATACAAATTTCTGTATTCTGTATTCTTGGTACATGTAAATTTTTCTTTGCTGGTGAAACAAATGAATGTATGTTTGGTTTTATTATTTTCTGCGTAAATTTTAATATAACCCTTTGGGCTCATAAAAAAAAGCGCATAAATATACAATACAGGGTATTTTAGTGAGAGTGGTAATACCTTTTTTTTGAATCATATTTATTAAGGTTAAGTATACTTCATGTTGTTGAAAATGTTTGGTGCTTTTTATAATATGTTACTACTCTCTAAAACAACAAACAAATTTTTATTATTATTATTTTTATTTAATTAGGTGTTTTTTCCACTTAATCCTGAAAGTATTATTTATTAATTAAAAGTGACTTCCTGTTTTACATAAATTATTTAATAGCAAAGTAGAAATTGTTTCGTTTGTTCGTATTTCCGGGTAGACCTGTATAAGTTGTGTAAAAATATAATACTTACTACAGCGTGATTCTTGTTTAACAATATTTGCTAACAAAAGTTTAAGGAACTTGCAAATAGTGGTGTTTGATTGCCTTCTGTACTGTGTTCAAGTCACGAACATGGTAAGAGATATCTAAGCAGTTTTTTGACTATTAAAATACAAGTGACAGTCTCTGTCATCAGTTTGGTTCATAACAAATTTGTTTCAACACTGACTACGCAGAGTCTGCTTACTATCGTTTGTTCGAAATATAATCATTATAGTACTCAGCAAACTTAAGAATCTACCTAAAACACAAATTCTCTAAACCTAAGGCAACACAGTCCTTGTTAAAAAAAAGTTTTCAAAAGGTAATTTTGAGAACAAATAATGGTTTTCTTTGCATTTTTTTATACTAAATCTGAATCTGGTAGCAAAATTTTTACACAATTTTTAAAAATGTTCACCTTGTTAAATATTATCAATAGTTCCTTATTGTTGTTGATATTTTGGTTTTTATTCTGTTTTTTCTTTGATATGACCTAACCCAAAAGTTCAGAAAATGTCGACTTTCCCCATTTTCTACCTTTTGTTTAGGTATTTTATTCATGAAAGGGGAAATCTTTTGATTTTATATAAAATATATACGAGGGATAAAATTTGTCTGTATTTGGAACAGAGCTGTAAAAGAGTGCAATCAATTGAGGATATAAGTCACAAATGAATAATAATTTTTGATTGCAGTTATTGAATGTATGTATTTGACATTTAGAAAAGTCTTTTTTAGAGTCAAGGGAGTGCAGTCTTTTTTTGAAATCATAAGACTGCAAATCTTATAACTCCAAAATTATGACTGCTTTGAAGTCACTTGTAGTCACTTGAGTAACCTTGAACTCAAATGCAGTCATTTGGAGCCAATTGCAGTCATTTGGAGTCAATTGCAATTTGCAGTCAATTGGAGTCAATTGGGATTTTGAAGTCAATTGGAGTCAGTTGAAGTCTTTTGGAGTCAATTGGGAATTTGAAGTCAATTGGAGTCACTTAGTCTTTTGGAGTTAATTGAAGATTTGAAGTCAATTGGAGTCACTTTGAGTCTTTTGGAGTTGATTGAAGATTTGAAGTCAATTGGAGTCACTTTGAGTCTTTTGGAGTTGATTGAAGATTTGAAGTCAATTGGAGTCACTTTGAGTCTTTTGGAGTCAATTGGGATTTGAAGCCAATTTTAATATATGTGACATTTAATATTCTCTCATAAATACTCAGGTCTCTCAAACTGATTCTTTCATAAATACTCAGTTTTCCACAAAACACATGCCAAAAATAATACAACAATTTCATAAATTATTCACTTCAAAAAGGTTTGCACTTTTTGCGGTAATTCCATGCAACTCGCCTTTCAATATAATAATTAATACTTTTTACTAATTTATTGAATATTAAAAAGAAAATATTTTGACAATAATTTCTGCGAAACTGACATTCGAGTATTGTAAATGAAATAACAAGGTGTATTACCTTAAAAATTTATTAACAATATCTAAGCTATAACTCGTAAAAACATTGACTCCAATCGACTTTAAACCCCCAATCGACTCCAAATGACTCCAAGTGACTCAAATTGACTTCAAATCCCCAATTGACTCCAAGTGACTCCAATTGACTTCAAATTCCCAATTGACTCCAAAAGACTTCAACTGACTCCAATAGACTTCAAAATCCCAATTGACTCCAAAAGACTCCAAGTGACTTCAATTGACTGCAAATTGCAATTGACTCTAAATGACTGCATTTGAGTTCGAGATTACTCAAGTGACTCCAAGTGAATTCAAGTGACTCTAAGTGACTTCAAAGCAGTCATGATTTTAGAGTCAAAAGATTTGCAGTCTCATGATTTCAAAAAAAGACTGCACTCCCTTGACTCTAAAAAATACTTTTCTAAACTAATCGGCGACTCCAAAAAAGACTTCTAATTGCATTTTTTATTCTGGAGTCAAATACGTTATTCAGTAACTGCAATCATAAATTGTCGGTTATTAACTGTGACTTCAAGGTATTGCAATTAAATTGATTGCATTCTTCTACAGCTCTGATTTGGAATCAAGATTATTGACATATCTTATTTATGAAAATTAATTCGTTTGTATTTCTGATAAATTTTACACAGCAGATAAAAGTTATTCGTTTTATCAGAGTATAAAATTAAGTTTGCTTGCATATTTTATAAAATTTATCCGTTTTATCCAAATATGAAATTATTTTTATTCTCGTATTTCGGATATATGAAAATTTATTATTTTGAATTAAAGATAAATTTTACATAACGGATAAAATTTATGCGTTTTATCCGCATTTTTTTTTTTTGTATTTCGGATAAAATGTTTTCATAGGACAAAACTTATCCATTTTATCCAAATATGAATTTGCATATTGCATTCATACGTATTTCGATTAAATTTTTAAATGCTGATAAATTTGTGTAAAAACAATTTAGATACCATCAATTTAAACTGTAGAAAGGTTTTAAAAAGAATAGAGTCTGCGCTTGAGGTCGACGTTTCACGTTGCAGAAAAAGTCAGAAGAAATTTATTCAGATTGCCTTTTATCCCAGAGGTTATTATCATGCTTTCCTGCTTCTATTCAAATTTCATTTAAGAATGTCTTAACTTCAACGTACATGAACAAACTTGCTTGAAGTTTACTACCCTTTTGCTTGTATATGAGTCATGAGCTCATCAGACTTATTAGCTGTGTTTTATTCGCCAGTCAGTTTAACATGTGCGAATAAAACGACCATGTTGTTAAGTCTCTTTTTCGTTATAATGTTATTCACAATAAAACTGCTCAGCAGCTAGAGCTGAAACATTTTAATCGATCTCAGTTATTGCGGTCAATCGCAGACATTGTTTTTAGTTTTTACTCTTTATAAGATTTAACGATGATTTTAACTTATTTTCGCTGCCAGACATTTCAAATATTTTCCGTTTCTGTTTTTTTTGCCAAACTGTCATGCTTCTTATTTCGCTATTAGCAGTTCACAATAGAATTTTATGCAGTTAAACAACCTGTTATGTATACATAACAGCTATAGTTATACGTGTTATCTCTGCCGCTTTGTTGTTGTTTTCCCATACAATTATCGCTGCTAGTTATACATAACTAGAAGCAAGTGGCGAATAAAACGTAGCTATTATCATCTTGGAACTAGAAACTTGTTAAGCTGTTTTTACAGTTCTCAGCTTAGTGTATTTAATTTAATCAAGTTTCATAAAAGTTAACGTTTTGTTTGATAAATGGACACAAGAATCGCATTACTCAAGAGTGGTCCATTGAATACTCTCTAATTTACTACCTAGTACAGCTTTTGTATTTATTTTGTTTTTTTTTTTTAAACAAGATGTGTAGGTCCAAACTCTTCCGGATACTGAGAGTATAGAAGGAGTGATTGTAGGTTTTTTTTGTTCTTTCAAAAAGATTTTAAATTCAGGATGTATTATTTCGCCATCCTCATAGCGTTTCCAGTTTTCTTAACGATTATTATGCTTAGCTCTCATTACATTTAAACTTATCTAATTTCATTAAACTTAACTCAAGCTTAGTCAACTTAATTTGAAAGAATTTTATCTATAAAATTTAAATTTCTGATCTAATGCTGCATTTTTCAATTCATTAAAAATGTATTCAAATTTGAACTGACAAGTTAGTAATTTACTTGCTGCTTGCTCACTTGAATTGAAATTAATGAATGAAATTATTGGATGAATTATTATTGTTTTCTGTTGCAGCTTCTTAATTCTTTTCTTTTCTACGGTTTCATTTAATTCACTTTCAAAAGAATTTAAACAATTTCACTGCCAACGAAAGCGAATAACATTCAATTTTGTCTACTTAAATCTCATATACATATATTAAATTATATACATATATAAATACCATTCAGACATATGTGTGTATGTATGTATATTTATTTATTTATTTTCTTTTCAAAAATATTTTAACAATGCGTACGTGACCGTTTTTTTTTTTCGCTTCTAAATTGAATTTTATCTAAAAATAAATCCGGCATACGGCAGCGTATTGTCGTCGTCGTCGTCGTGCGACAAATGGAACGGCTGACGCGAAACGGAAACCTATGCTAACTTAACTCAATTTAAAACGCCCACGTCTATCCTGATTTGAAGCACATACTGATGAAAGAATCAGATTCATATGCTTGTAAACGAGTGTACACAAATGGGAAAAATTAACATACCTTCATAAAGTTGGAAACAAAAGAAATACAATATATTTAAAAAAAGAAATATTTCTTTTTTTAATTATATTTTTTCAATTTGGCTTATTGCTGAAAAATACGTAAATAAAAAAATTCAATTAAAAATAATATATAGAGGCGCATTTAAGTACTTTACGAAAACAGAAGACAAGCAACAAGAATAAGTACGAATGCTTGAGGTACTCAGCACAATACATATTATATACCCAGAAGACCAGAAGAAAAATTGTATATAGCCAGCCGGCCGGCTGTTCGACCGCAACCAGACATTTTTTTCGACCAACCGAAACTCATTTACTTACTAGCTACACATAAAAATAAGAATTGTGGTGATATTTTTGAACTTGCGCGCGCGATCGCGATATCGCGATCACATTCACTTTTTTGCTGCGCGCGATTTATTCAATTAAATTCGCACTTTTTTTTTTGTTGTAATTTTTTAATTTTTTACTATGTATTTATATATTATTTTCTTTGTTCAGCGACGAACGAAAGAAAGAACGTTTTTTTATTTACTCATATGCAAATTTAAATTCCTTAAAAGTACTTAAAAATGATCGTGTGATCGTGGCAGTTAATTATAATGATGATCATGATAACTGACCATGATCATCATTGTATGTAAACAAAAAATCCAACCGAACGCTCCAACAGTGCATTCATTCTTCAAGCTGAGTTGTTATTCTTCTTGAATTGAACTCAATTACCGGATGTTTTTATCTGCTTTAGTTTTTAAAGATTAAATATATGAAAAGAAAGTGATTTTCACAAAGGCATAAAATACAAAATTTACATTTTCTGCGATGCTTTTTCCTTCTTTCCTTTCTGGCAATATGGAAACAACAACAATTGCATATTGTCACGTAATCAAGGTTAATCAAGCGCAAAAATTTTATTCATACAAACAAACATATAAACAGTCAACAGTCATAATAATAAAAACCTAAAAATAAAAAATGAAACAAAACAGTGCCATATTAATTTATTTATTTACTATTATTATTAATATTAAAACATGAAGCGCACAAATTTGTGTATCGCATGCACTCGCTACTGCTCTTCTTTGCTCTGCTCCTATATGGTAGTTTATTTACTCCATGTACTCGTAGCTATGAGTAGAAATGCCGTGCAGGAAAAAGGCAATTGTTGTCGACATTCTGCTTAAATTTTTTCAATCTTCTCGTATTTGCGATAATAATTGTACTGGTATTTAGCAGCTATGTGGATATGTATGTATGAATGTACATCTGTGTCTCGGTCTCTTGTACTCATTCGTATATTTATGAATTTTGTGGGCGTATATTATTTGATTTCATTAATTTGATTAGAATTTATGGAGAATGCATGTTTGTGATATGAAGGCAACAATGTTCAATGATTTTGTCTGTGATGTGATGTTGTTGATCGAGATGATGTGACTGAGTGAATTGAATGCAAGCGAAATTTTTTTTCAAAACATAATTGTGCGCATTGAAATTGTTTTTATTGCTGTTTTGGTTATTTTAATTTAGTGTTGTGCTGATAATTAGCTGCAATTAATTATTTTTGATTTCGGATAAAATTTTATCTAACAAATAAATTTTATCCGTTTTATCTGGTTATGAGATTAAGTCTATTTGCATAATAAACATAAAATTTTTTAATAATTTTTGGTTTCGGATTGGTTTCGGATAAAATTTTGCATACCGGATAAAAATTATGCACTTTATCTGGTTGTGAAATTAAGTTTATCAACATACGCAATAAATTTACATTGTTTGCATTAATTATTAAGTTATTATCAATTTTTGCCGTGTAGTAAAAAAGAGAAAAATTCTGGGGTTCTTACATATCTCTCAAAGAATTTTCTAATTTAATGATATTTCCTTGAATAATTTATATTTTTATGTTAACAATTTAAAGTTTCGTCTAATTTATTTTTGATTCATTATTTTTTATTTCGGATAAAATATTGCATACCGGATAAAATTTATCCGTTTTATCCGGATACGAAATAAAATGTTTGTGCGAAAAAATGATATTTTCTAATAAAAGTTCATTATTTCCGATTTCGTTAAAAATTTTACATACCGGATATATCTCATATATCTCATCAATACCATATGAAATCACACTCTTTTGCATATAAAAATAGGCCTCAAGACTCACATTCCAACTTTATGAACTTAATGTCCATTCCCTGTTATTTTTGAGTTATACCCCTTTTAAGGCGGACTGTTACGTTACATTTTTTGGAAGTGATTTCGGAGGTTGCCTTAAATGTAGCATTATAATTGTGCGCATTGAAATTGTTTGTGTTGCTGTTTTGACTATCAAAAAGTTTTCTTTGAATATTTTGGTTGAATTAGCTACAATTTATTATGTTCAACTTTCAATAGCGAATGGATATTAAAAAAACATCAAAGATTGTGTATAACTTACCTTTTAGTTGTGCTCTGTGTTTTTACAAGAGGCAACAACTTTATAGGCTCAATTGTGCTGATATTCATATTGCTCGATACCATAAGATACATATTAACTAAAAATAAGAACAATTGCTTGGTATTTGGAAAAACTAAATTTTTCCATTGGTTCCGATTTACAAATTTCGGCCCATATGTTTTATCCGGGCATAAATATAAGTGTTATTGTGCAATATATTTGCATTGGTTGCAATAAAGGATGTCAAACATTTTTGTAGTTTAAAGTGGCAAAAAAAGAGACCTTCAGTTATTTTTGATGGAATTGTGCATTTTATTGTTATTTGCTTGCTATTGTGCTTTTTGAAGCTGAAGTATAAAAAGTCGTCCAGGATTAGAATCAAATATTTTACTTTTCAATACACAAAGTAATCTTCAATGCAAAAATCTCCAAAGTCTTAACAATATTTTTTATTTAAATACACTGAAGGAAAACTTCCATTTGAGGCATCTCAAATATAGAATCTATAAATGTCATAGCCTGCTACAAAGGGGTGAGGATATTAATCAAAATGATTGATTAATCAATTATTCGATTAATCAAGATTTTGATTAATCCAAATTGAAATTATTCGATTAATCAAGATTTTGATTAATCCAAGTTGAAATTATTCGATTAATCAGGCTTTTGATTAATTGTAATAAAATTATTCGAACAAAATATTGTAACATTTTTTTTTTATTTCCAATTTGTTGGATTTTTTTCAATACTTCACTTTGTGCTTTATACTCAACCATTTTCTGCAACGGTGGCACTTTACCCAACCACGCTCATAGGTAACATCAAATAACTGGAGATCTAGTTTCCTTTGGTTCGATTCCCAAACAGTGAATAATTGCTATAATACATATTGAATTAACTATTTAGAAAGCACAGTATGTAGTGATCGTAAGCAAAAAAAAATTTCCGGCGCGGCACCGTGGTTCAGAAATCAAAAAAGCTGGGCAAAAGATGGTGCAGAGAAAAAAGGATTGAAAAAAAAAAATTCAACAAAAAGAAATTGTTTGAATGATTTTATTCCAATTAATCAGAATCTTGATGAATCGAATAATTTCAATTTGGATCAATCAAAATCCTGATAAATTGAATAATTTGATTAATCAAAATCTTAATTAATCGAATAAGTGAATAATCGAGCATTTTGATTAATCAGATTTCTTGATTAAACGATTAATCGCACAGCCCTACAATTTACTTATTCGGTGACCATGTTGCATATTAGTTTTATTTCATTTGAGAATACAGAGTTTTGTAATTAATATTTAGAATGTGTGTGTTTTAATTTTTTTTTTAAATAAATTTGTTTGTTTCCAATATGGCATCAGACAAAAATAAAGAAGAACTTAATCAAAAAATTATCCGTTTTATCAATTAACCGTTTCGTCTTCAATTTGAAAGAAATCTTACTTATTTCTGCCCCTATATCTTAAGTTTAAGTTACCACTTCACCAACGTTTAAATCTCATCTGCTTTATCCCTTTCATCCGCCTTTTCTCTCAAAAAACCAATTCAAATTTATTTCATTATATATTTAAAAGTTGAAAAACAATCTATTTATGAATATATTTGACATGTCTGCCCTCATTAAGTATATTATTGAATATATCTACTATACACACGTACTCTTTTTTTTTTTTTTTGATCTGCTTCAACGCTATGAAATCAATATATTCATTTTAATTTCATTGATTGCTTTTACTTCTTCAACTCATTTTGTTTTTTTTTTTATTATTATTATTTTTTTTTGGTTTACGACAATAACAATTTCAACAATTCTTTTCACTTTCATTTATTAAAATGAAAAAACAAGAAGAAAATATATTAAATTGTTTCAATGGAACAATTCAATTTGCATTTTAACATGTCACTCACACCAACACACTCATTTACTGATTTTTGTGACATTATCATTGATGTTGAGTTCTTTTGAGCGCGTGTGTGCACAAAATTCATCTCTTCTGTAACAGCCAGGCACTTCTTATCAACAAACATGTTTGACATTATTTTTTTGTCACTGATATGACTTAATACCGCATTTATTTATTTTATTTTTTTGTTTTTGCTTTTCTGTTATTGTTTTTGTTATTTTACTGATAAGATACGTGTGATTTGCACTCGAACATATAGACCGGAGAAAAGAAACATAAATTATTGAATAACACAGTTGTTAATTTTTTGTTGAATGCTTGCTAAAAGTATTAAATCTTCTGAAGAAATAAATTAAATAAAGAGATACTTTGATTGCCATTTGATTTTTACTGATTTAAAATTGATAAACGTTTTTTGCATAATAAATTATTATTTGCTATTTGAGAGCTTTTACGTTTGTCTTTGCGGAATTTATGAGTATGCTGCATTTTTTTCTGATAAGTTCAATGATTTGTCTGTGTGGTGAAGAGCAAGAGTATATTTCTTTCAAAACAGCTATGTTTTGAAGTAGTTTTGGTTGCTAAATTGATCATTTTCTGCAATTGTACGGAAAATTTTCTATGAAAATTACAATTTTTTTTATTTCGGATAAAATTTATAGACCGGATAAAAACTATCCGTTTTATCCGGGTACGATATTTAGTACATTTTTACTTAAGATGTAATAATTTTTGATTGCCAACAAGTATTATTTGATTTCGGATAAAGTTTATCCATTTTATCCGGATAAAAAATTTTGAGTTTTTGTATATCGTATGCATTAATTTTTAGTGTGAGACAATTTTACAGTACGTTTTATTGGAGCATGAAATTAAGTGTATTATTATCTCGAATGGGTTTACTTTTAGTTTTGGATAAAATATATGTTACGGATAAAAATTATCCGTTTTATCCGACTATGAAATTTAAAATATTTGTACAATAAATCACTTTTTATACAGTAATCATTCAATTGGCATTTATTTTACAAAAATACAAAATTTTCTTTTTATCCGGTTGTGAAATTTAGTGTCTTTGTACACCCATCGTTGTTGGTTTCGGTTAAATTTTATATTCACGGGTAAACATTACCCGTTTTATTTAGACATTTACGTATAATAATCAATAATCGTGTAGCTGTCAATAACGTCCCGAAACAATAATGAGGCAATGAGGCTAAACATAAAAACTTAAATGCCGACACTTTCCTATGAATATTTTTCTTTTTTTGTTGAAATTACAAAATGCCTTAAATGAATTTAAGTGCTATTTTTGGAACTGTGAATAAATGAATGAATTGGGCGCGTTTTTTATGGCAGGCACAGCAATATAACTCAAACAAAAAGTTGAAATTCAATTATAAATCATGAATTTATTTTGGCGAATCTAAACGAAAAAAAAACTCCCCTTAATTTATTTTTCGCTATTATATGCTAAATTATTATTTACGCAAATGCTTTATGAGCTTTTTGAAAATTTAATTAATTAATTAACTTATAAAATAGTAATAAAGTTATTTGTAAATTTTTTATTATATATTAATGAATAAGAGAGTGAAATATATCAAAATACAATAGTTTAAAACATTATGAGCTTCTTTTTAAGTCATGATTATTGTCTTAACACTTTTTTTTCTCCCTATTCTCTCTTTTATTAATTTATACATATTTATGCGGTTTACTGACACTCTAAACATTTTTTTTTAGCAATATTTCGTCATTATTTAAATACCAAAAAATATTAAAAGTAAACAACGGAAAGAATCATCCAATGATATGTGTTAATGAAGTATCTCTTAACAGGTTTCTTATTGCGCTCGCTGTTGCCGGCTTTTGTATTTCACTTGCTTGTTTCTTCTTTTTTCTTTTACACATTCTATATGCTTTTTTTTTTTTTTTTGCGTTTTGTTAATAATAATTTCATCATCCGCGTCGTTTGCTCGCTTTTATTGACTTGTCTTTCATGTCGCCTGTCTGTGAGTCATCATTCAGCCGAAGCAGCGCCACTTACCGCCAGCTTACAAGACGATGAGTAGCAATTGTTGTTGATAGAGTAAAAACAACAACTACGACACTTGTTTGGAATTCCAATGAAATTGAATATTTCGGTGCTTTCGTCTCCGTCGTCGTTTAACTCGCCGTGATGAATTCCATTTCAACATTACACCAACACCAATATATATATTTACTTCACTAAAGCATATCACGTGCTTTTCTGTTTTTAGATTTTCGTGCTTTTTCATTAAAACTTAAACACATCTCATCTTGAGTGTATCGTAACTATATTTGTGGGGGCTTGTTTCGGTTCTTCTTTTTCAACGTTTTTTATTTTGATTTTTACATAATTAATTTTTTTTGCTTTATTTCAAAAAACTCTAATTAAGTTTAAGAATTTTTCTTTTTTTTTTGTTTTTAATTAAGTAATGAAAGTAGTTGCAGTAGTATAAGCAGTTACTAATTGAGGGTGTGTTATTTTTGTAGCTATCGATAAGGAAATGAGCGTAGAAATTGGGTGTGTTTTGCTCTTTTTGTTACAAAATTTATGTTTTTCTTGTTAGAAGTAATTAATGAATTGTTGGTAGTAAACTTATTATCGTATAAAATATTTTGGAATATTTTATAGATAAAATTTTATGCAGGACTTGCTCTCCTGTGGTTTATTTTATATTTGAAACATTTATTTATTTTTTTTAAAGGAAATTAATGATAAATATGCAAAGGTAGGTTTCGTTGGTTAGCTTTAATTAGCAGGGTTGATGAACAACTACAAACAGTATTTGTAATAAAGGAAACACGCACTCAATTCTCAATGCAATGACAAATCTACGATGATTTACCAAGAGTTGCCCCCAAATTCCTTGTGCTCTACGCTCTATCTTTTGGTGGTATAATTTTTGATTACCATTACATTTCTTGTAATATTACGATCTAATTTATTATACTTATTTATTATATATTAATTAAAGTACCTACTAATTAATTATTTCAGTGATGCTGTATTTGTATACAGGAGAAAATGTTTACAACCGATACTGATAAAATTATTTTCGAGTATCTACCTAGTAAAATCATCGGAAGTACTACAAGAAAATGCACTCAAACACCAGAAGCGTGTACAAATGCTTCTGGTGCTTGAATATAACATTGAAATGAAGATGCCATTTTTTCTAGTTACTAACATTCATATTCTTTTGGGAGCACTAGCAAGTAGAGTCAAAGTAGAGTGTAGATGTAATGCAATTTCACCTGTGTACGTGATCTGAAGTTATGGTGACAAATTGGAATATATATGTCTTAAGTGAAATTAAGAACCACAATTATCACTTATGAGATACCATCAATTTAAACCGTAGAAGTTTTTTAAAAAAATTAAGTCTGCGCTTGAGGTCGACGTTTCACGTTGCAGAAAAAGTTAAAAGAAATTTCTTCAGATTGCCTTTTTTTCCAGACAATCATCACTTATGAGTTAGAAGACTTAAAGATTAAAGCAAGAAAATTTGGATGACAACTTCGTCTTGTAATTTATTTACGAAAATTAATAATTTTTGATTTGGGATAAAATTATTCGTTTTATCCGGGCATGAAATTAACTGCATTTTTATGATTAAATTATATAAGAAGCAATAATTTTTGGATTCCCGATAAAATTTACACAACGGATAAAATTTATCCGATTTATCCGGGTATGAAATTCTGTGTATTTTCACAATAACATTGCATGAAAAGCTATAATTTTTAGTATCGGATTAAACTTATATAACGGATAAAAATTATCCGTTTTATCCGGATATGAAATTAAAATATTTACAGAATAAAATTATGTTATAAGCAATTAGTTGCCATTTATTTTAGCCTATTCTATGGCTCAAGAAGCAGTGAAACCTCAACTCAATTACTCCATTACTTGGGAGAATTCGATTTAACAAAAAAAAAAATGTTATTTATCGCTGCTCCTCATTTCAAATTATCGATTATTTTAATCTCAATTAATAATTTCTTTAGCAAATTTTTTTATCTATCAGTTATGTACATATATTTCTTATAATGCTTTATTGACTATAAAAGAAACACATTAATCCTAATTAATATTCCCTAATAAAGTAGAAAAAAATTTCATCCCATGTAATGAGTTAAAATTTCTTTTACTTTTCTTCTTTCATTCTTTCTTTTTACGCACAACAAATTTTATTTCAAATTGATTTAAAAATATAAAGTCTCAATTAATTTGATGGAGCGACATTAATAATAAATACTCTAAGTGCTAATGCTATGCATAAATATTCGAATCCATATTCAGGCTCAAACAGGCAGGCAGTGTCATGCAATCGTAACAGTTGTATAGTGTTTGATAACGCGGAAATAGGGAGGAAAAGCAATCATTGTATAATACTAGTTATGCTCATATAAATTGTGTTCGTTTTTCTTTTTATTATATACTTATTTAATATAATGTAATTTAATTGAAGACACACTAGGAAGCGTAATTAAAATTTAATTGGAATTTTGTTGCCGTCAAAAAAAAAAAAAAACAAAAAAAAATACTATGAACAATAGCAACAAAAACAGAAATTCAACAAAATCCGCAATATCCACAATTTGTAACATTGTGGTGTGTGCTACTTGCCAATTTTTTCATTTCCTTTTTGGCAAATTGATATTTGTGCACCAGAAAATAAAAAATGTGCACATAACTATATTTTATATATGAATATAGTGCATCTATTTATATATATGTATGTATGCATGCATTTGCTGCACACCTTGAACTAATAGAGGGAAAATTTATGGCGCAAAATGTCTTTATAAATTTTTATTATAGAATTTTTTTTTATTGAAAAAAAATTTATTGTATTTATTATATTGGGAGTATGAATGTATAAACTCGTATTTTTTTCGTAGTTTGGACATTTATTGTGAAAAAGTGATTATAAATTTATTCTTTAAAGTATTGTCCATCGACCACAACCTTTTCTCATCTTTCTGGTAGCATACGGATTCCGCGTCGAAAGAACTCCTCATCTTTTGAGGCTATCCATGAATCGACCCATTTTTTGAGTTCTTCGAAAGAACGGAAGTGCTGTTCAGCCAGGTCATGTGTCATCGATCGAAACAAGTGGTAATCAGAAGGAGCAATGTCTGGAGAATACGGCGGGTGGGGTAGCACTTCCCATTTCAGCGTTTTCAAGTATGTTTTTACTTGCCTTGCAACATACGGCCTAGCATTGTCGTGCTGAAGAATAACTTCGTCGTGTCTATTCTCATATTCTGGCCTCTTATCCTTTAATGCTCGGCTCAAACGCATCAATTGTAGTCGGTAGCGGTCGCCAGTGATCGTTTCATTCGGTTTTAACAGCTGATAATACATGACACCTTTCATATCCCACCAAATACATAGCATGAGCTTGGATCCATGCATGTTCGGCTTTGCCGTTGATGTTGATGCATGTTCGGGCGGTCCCCATGATTTTTTACGCTTTGGGTTATCGTTACGTATCCACTTTTCATCGCCACTCACAATACGATGCACGATGACCCTTTCTTTTCTGCCGTTCAATCAGCAGTTCACATGTGAAAAATCGTCGTCTCGGCTTCAATTCGTACGGCACCCAATTTCCTTGCTTTTGAATCAATCATTCCCAATGCTTTTAATCATTTAGAAATGGTTGATTGATCAACTCCTAAAGATTCTGCCAGTTCTTGTTGCGTTTGACATGAATCTTCTTCGAGTAATGCCTTCAATTCTTCATCTTCGAACTTTTTCAGGCCGCCTGAACGTTCCCTGTCTTCAACATCAAAATCACCACTTTTGAAACGGGCATACCACACCTGACACATTCTAACGTCTATAGCACAGTCAGGATAAGCTTCAGTGAGTTAACGATGTGCTTCAGTTGCGTTTTTCTTCAAATGGAAGAAGCAAATTAAAACTTCCCGCAAATGTTGTTTTGTTGGCATGAAATTCGACATTTTCAGCTAAACTCGACACTTTTGTAAAATTATGAAAATAATTTGACAGATCAATTCTTATAGTATAGATGTCAATGTCAAAAAAATGGCGCGTATGATAGATATGAAGTTAGTCACAATTACGAGTTTATACATTCATACTCCCAATATCACATAGAAAAGCGCCCATTTGTTTTATATTGAGTAAGCACCAAATTAGCTAATTAAAGGCTATAATCAGTAGCTTCCATTTAAAATCTGGTGCTCGAACTCGATAAAGTTGATTCTTAGGTACTTGACTATTTATCTATTCGATTATATGTTTGACTGGGATTACCAGCTTTACTCTTTTGAAATGAACGTGCATTTTTTTATTACCTTCAAACTTTTTGTATTCACCCTTTTTTTCATTCACTACATTTATTTGAGTACGCATCAGATTATTTATATGATTGTCTTTTTTTTACTATTTCTTTGGATGCTTATTTGAGCATTTATTTGGCAACCTATTTGACTATCTGACAAGCTTTTTGACAATATATATGGCTGTCTGACAACCTATTCAATTTTTTGTTTGTATCTAGTAGAGTATCTATTTGACTGCCCATAGAATTACTTATTTTATTACCTGATTAGCATTGACAGATTTGAAAACGTATTTGACAACTTAATTGACAACTTATTTGACTATTTTGTTGATTATATATTAAACCAAGGCCGTATTTAGGGGGGGGGGGGGAGGGGGGTTGGGGTTGTGGGGGTTCTGACCCTCCCCGAAATGTGGAAACTTTATTCTAATTAATTGCCAATGGATGGAAAAAAGTCAAAATAAAATCTATTTAACGATATTTTTTATTTCCATAGATTTTTTTTTCTAAAAAGTCAAATATAAAAAAAAATAAATTTGAAATCATACTTACACTATGCGATCAAATCCGATTTTCTTCGACATGAGGTTTGACTACGGATTCAAAAAGAGAAGCTGATACTGAGCACTCCTGCATTCATAGTTTTTCTAAGTCAGTAACTGTTTTTGATTTAAAGTATCGTCCTGAATCAGTTTGAAAAGTTTAAAAATTAAAAAAAAAAAATAGAAAAAATTATCGGATCCTTGTAAAATTAGACTTGCTTGACCCCATTTTTTTCCTAAAACGTGACGTGATGGGAAGTTTTTGACCTCAGATTCGTGTTCAACGTGAAAGGTTCTTTCGCAAAAACTCCATCTTATTAGCAAAACCCATGCAGTTTAAAAGGCAATCTTAAAATATAATTATTTTTTAACGCATTATTGGTCAGAGTACCACGAAAGATCTCAACCTCATTCCTTATCATTGATAATGGCTCAAATTCCCAATGATGATCATTTGAAAAAAATGAGCCTCTACTATTTTTAGTAATTTTTTTTTAGGTTGGGTACATCATCAGTAGTGGGAAGTCAATGAGTTAATGAAATTATGTCCTTCACGATAAAAAAAATGCATTTGAATGCACATTGAATAATATTTATTTCAAAAAATTTAATTTGATTATTCTGTGAATTTTTTGTCACTTTTGGCCATTTTTTTGAGGTTAAGATTAAAAAAAATCGGAAAATTTTTCCTAAAATTTTAATTTTATGGGGTCCATCAAATGTATCATCGATTTAATTTATTGTATTTAAAAATCAGTTTGATAAAAATAATTTATGAATATTTGCTTCGAATGAAATCCCCGCCAACCCCCACCCCCCCGAAAAAAATTTCTGGCTACGGCCTTGTATTAAACTATTCATTTGACTGCCTATTTGATTTTCAAACTAGCTATTTTGATTTCCCATTTGACTATATGAGTAACTATTTGATCCACCGTTTGCCTACTTATTAGACTATCTGACTAGCTATTTAGCTACCCGTTTAACTATCAATTTGACTATTTTGTTGAGTATTTGGGTGTTCATTTGGGTATCTGACTAGCTATTTGACTATTTGATGATTATTATCTCTTTGACTACCAATTTGGCTGGCTATTTGACTTTCTGGTTAGCTATTTGACTTCTCATCGAACTACATATTTAACTTTTTATTTACCTATTTATTTGAGTACCAATTTGGCAATCAATCTGTTTGCCTTTATATTTATTTGTTTGATTATTTCAGTCAATCCGATAATAGGTGCTGTTTTCATTTAAGCTTCTATATTCTCTTTTAATTGTCTGTTAAATATTGATTATTCTCTCCTATTGCCTATTTTTATATCCTGCCATCTCACCGACTCTGCTTGATTATATTATCTACTTAAGTATTTGCATGTCACATTCATACCTAGATTTCTTTGAGTGTACAAGTGCTTGTACCTATGTATCTAAAAATTGCTGACTGTAGCTGCTGATAAATCAAATGAGCTCAAAATCTAAAATTCATGCTTACATAACTTTGCAAAAAATATGTGGCCATATTTCTTTGCTAGTTTTTATTTCTCACTACATATACTAGTTACATATTTATATGTACAGATGTGTGTGTGTGTGTGTGTAGTTGTGTAGTATATTTTCTTTGTGGCGTTTCCTACTTTTTTTTTCTGCGTTACTCGTTGGTGGTTTCTTGATTTCTTTTCTATACCGTGGCATGTCATGCGTGTGTGTATCACATAAAGTCACACACGGATTGAAGACATTGAAAGGCTTGAAAGAAAGAGAGAGAGAGAGAGAGAGAGATAGCTTGCGGATTGTTGTGGGGTAATCCATATAATAACCCATAAGATATACACTTGCACATACCTATGTACTGCAAGATATGTTGCAGCTACTTTTGTGGTAAGCAGCAGCAACTATTTTTATTGTTGTCTTTCTTCAATTAACAACTTGTTTTTGTTTTTGTGTTATTTTTGGATTTTTAGTTTGTTTGTTATGAAACAATTTTAATGTATTTCTTTTTTGTTGCTCATACGATAGTTTTTTTTTTTTTTTACAGTTCAATGACCCAAGTTTGCTGTTGCAGCAAGTGCATTCGTGCACATTATCATGATTTGCGTTTTGGCGTTTTTGTTTTTTTTTTTTATTTTTATTTATACTTATTTAGTTAGTAACTCTGGTTTTATTTTTTGTTGCTTGCTTGCTCTTCAGTGGTTGGATTCGTTCAGCTATTGCACGTGTTAGTCGTCGCAACGTCTATAGTGGAATCGGTCTTGCTCTTTGGTGATGTTGCTGCACTTACCAGCGCAACTCTTTATATAAAAAGTAGTATGTGTTCGCTACTGTTTTTACTGACTAGCTGTATGTAACTAGTATGAAAAAAAGAAACTTTCAGCGCGCAAGTGCAGCTTAAATTGGGTCAAACTACTTCGTTTCACGTAAATACATATGTATTCAAGTTGAGAGTTGAATTTGTTCATTAGTTTCTTTTTCATTTTTGCTTTTGCAATTTAAATGTAGATTTTCGTGATAGTAACTATACAATATTTTATTTAATAGTATTATCGTAGTTATTGCTATATTTGAGTTGTCTGTTTTAAGTTTTTTGTAAATTTAATTAATTTATAAATCTGTTTTTTTTTTTTTTTTTTGGTTTAAAGAATTAAAGAAAATTTTTTGAAAAATTTTGATCTTTTGATCTTCTCCGGAAGTTTTAATTGTCACTGATATTACAAAAATCTCGAAAAAAGAAATCGTTTTGAAAACTGATAACGCAACCCTGTAGGATTCTAGGTTATCGAGAACAAGCAATGGTTTCTTATTCTACTTTGGGCACGGAATTTTAATCTGTTGGTGAAAAATGCAGTAAATTGTTACTTTCTGCCTTTAGGGGATTAAGATTTCTGGAAATACTGTTGTGGTAATGAAATTTTTTTTCCAGTGTAACGAAGGCGAAGTGCCTTGAATAATTGTAAACTTGATAGTAAGCTTCACGATACTTAAACAGCAAAGGTTTAGTCGACTCAGTTTCTCTTTTAAGGTAGGACTACAGTTTCTCATGTGAAAAAATCGAAAATTTAAAATTTTTTTTTTTACCTTATTTTATTAAATTTTATTAAATTATTGGGAGTATGAATGTATAAACTCGTAATTGTGACTAACTTCATATCTATCATACGCGCCATTTTTTTGACATTGACAGCTATTCTATCTCGAAGAGCGCCAAAAATATAATAAGAATTGATCTGTCAAATAATTTTCATAATTTTACAAAAGTGTTTTACTATAGCTGAAAATGTCGAATTTCGTGCCAACAAAACAACATTTGCGGGAAGTTTTAATTTGCTTCTTCCATTTAAAGAAAAACGCAACTGAAGCACATCGTTTACTCACTGAAGCTTATCCTGACTGTGCTATAGACGTTAGAAGGTGTCAGGTGTGGTATGCCCGTTTCAAAAGTGATGATTTTGATGTTGAAGACAGGGAACGTTCAGGCGGCCGAAAAAGTTCGAAGATGAAGAATTGAAGGCATTACTCGAAGAAGATTCATGTCAAATGCAACAAGAACTTGCAGAATCCTTAGGAGTTGATCAATCAACCATTTCTAAACGATTAAAAGCATTGGGAATGATTCAAAAGCAAGGAAATTGGGTGCCGTACGAGTTGAAGCCGAGAGACGTCGAACGACGATTTTTCACATGTGAACTGCTGATTGAACGACAGAAAAGAAAGGGTTTTCTGCATCGTATTGTGACTGGCGATGAAAAGTGGATACGTTACGATAACCCAAAGCGTAAAAAATCATGGGGACCGCCCGGACATGCATCAACATCAACGGCAAAGCCGAACATCCATGGATCCAAGCTCATGCTGTGTATTTGGTGGGATATGAAAAGTGTCGTGTATTATGAGCTGTTGAAACCGAATGAAACGATCGCTGGCGACCGCTACCGACTACAATTGATGCGTTTGAGCCGAGCATTAAAGGATAAGAGGCCAGAATATGAGAATAGACACGACGAAGTTATTCTTCAGCACGACTATGTTCGGCCGCATGTTGCAAGGCAAGTAAAAACATACTTGGAAACGCTGAAATGGGAAGTGCTACCCCACCCGCCGTATTCTCCAGACATTGCTCCTTCTGATTACCACTTGTTCCGATCGATGACACATGGCCTGGCTGAACAGCACTTCCGTTCTTTCGAAGAACTCAAAAAATGGTTCGATTCTTGGATAGCCTCAAAAGATGAGGAGTTCTTTCGACGCGGAATCCGTATGCTACCAGAAAGATGGGAATAGGTTGTGGCTAGCGATGGACAATACTTTAAAGAATAAATTTACAATCACTTTTCACAATAACTGTCCAAATTACGAAAAAATACGAGTTTATACATTCATACTCCCAATACATTTAAAGTTTTTTTTCTTGTGACGTTATTTGGGCTTTCAAAAGCACAAAAAAATTTAATTTTTCCAAAGTTGAGTCTTAAAAAAGTTCAGTTTCATGGCCGACAGTTATAAAGCTTTGTCTTAATTGTAAATTATTTTTGCTAAGCCAAGCTATACTGAACTAGAGTAACCATGGCTTAAACGATACTGTATGTTATGGCTAAGCAAACTACTGTCTTCTCTAGGTTCCTCTTGCATAGCCAAACTACAATTAACTTGAGTAGCCATGGCTTAATAAATCCTTTAAGTTCTTGTTTAGCCGAGCTTCACTGTACTGGAGTAACTTGCTGAGCTCAACTATTCTGTATTCCAGGAACTATGCCTTTATACTATATTATTATACTATAGTTTTGTCTTCCTAAGAGGAAAACCATATCGCAAATCCACTAGTTATCCAGCTTGCTTATTCTAATTTTATTTTTTCTTCTCTCATATATTTATCTAAATTTAAAATTTACAAAATGAGCGTGATATTTTTACCAAAGAAACAAATACAAAATATGTATTTATGATTTCGTTTCGTGTCGTTTTTCTCCTCTTACATTTTTTCTCTAAAAAATATACATTCTTATTTTTTGTTGTTGTTACAAAAAACGCATCTTTCCATTCACTACATTAATTTCTATTCTTGCTATATTTTGCTTTCTTTATCCTATTCAAGAAAATAATTAAACGCACGCAATCACCATTTACTCTGACTGTGACAAATCTATCAACAATAGTAGCAAGCAACAGCAGCAACCACACTTTTTCTTTCTACACACTAAAAATAGTAAAAAACTGTTGTTGTTGCTTGGTGTTTGATGAACATCATTTCATGCCAGTAACAGCAGCAGCAGCAACACACACACAAAAAGACAAAAAAAAAAAAACAAAAAACAAAATGATTTCAACTAGTTGCAAAATTTGCTCGTGTGAAACACACCCACTTTTTTTTATTATTGTGGTTGCATGTTGCTGACGTTAAAAACATTATCCTTTTCATATACACACACTCACACTCGCGCACACATAATTCTTGCCCTATATTTTTATGAATGTGCGTGCCTGCGAGTGAAGTGCTCTACAGTTGTGTATAGCACTCGTTACGTTCTAAAACCCCCCAAATATATATGTATGTTTCTAACTAAGTTGTCGTCGTTTCATCTTCGTTTTTGGTTTCGTGTGACTATTCGTTTACTATACATTTTTTGTTAATAATTTTTGATAATACATAAGGATATTGTGTCATTGAATAGAATAAGTCATTGTCCTTTTAAAAATTGTATGTCTTATATACGGAACACATACCAACATAAACTAAGCCACAACAAAAGTATTATTTCCATTTTCAATTTCTAGTCACAAGTTTCTTTTTTTGCTCTTCGCTTTAAGTACGTATTTATCTTAATATTTCACCCAATACTTGATTTCTGCTTGTTGTTTCCCTTTTCTCGTTTTCAACCCATTTCTCCTCTTTCTCCTTTTGTTGTTTTTTTCGACTCTTACATTGACGTCAATATGAAAATTGTGTAGTGTGTTTGTGACAGCACCACTCGAGGTGGTGTGGAAGTGACATGATTTTTTTTCTCCCTCGTGCTAACAAGTTTCACACAGACTTTCGGCGTAGACGAAATGGAAATAAACTACGCCGCTCACTGCGAAATCAAAACTTACGTATCACCTCGAAATTTTATGTAATATGGGTCTATAAAGGCCCTTGTGATTAAGTTAGTTAATTAAGTTAGAGGTCTAGAGCACACTATCTTGAATTGTTTGATGATACTAACTGCAGATACGAAATCCAGAACTTCTGTGCAGCTATTTTCAATCAAGCAATTTCAATTAAGATTTATATTAAACTTTTTAATTTTGACTTTATAATAGAATTCTATCAAAATAATATTGTAAACCAGTTTAGGATTTAGTTTGTGAGAATTTTCTTCAATAAATTCCTGGAGATCAAAAGGAAAATAGATTCATGAGCATACAAAACAAATTTGAGTAGAACGTAAAAAAGAACAGAGAATATATGCTCATGGGCACCCAAATAAAGATCCAACCTCAAGCTTCCTAATGGATGAAATAAAAAGTCAGTATTCTCTAAAATAATACTGAATTATTTTTGAAATGATCTGAAATGATTTGAAAATGATTCATAAATGATTAGAAATAATTCTAAAACAATTCATAAGTACGCCCGTCTCAATCGACTCACAAACAATTCTCTAATGACTCATAAATGATCCTTGATAGTTTCTAGGAGACTATAAAAATTAAATCTAGACGTTAATTTTCAAAGTCATGACTTAAGCTCATGTTGAATTCGTTATTTGAAGTTATATATATACAGGCTTAATGAACAAATGTAGTTATCACAACAACAATGTATATAGAGACGGGCAAATCAGACGGCCGTTTCGAAATCTGCCGCGATTCCTCATCAGCGATCTTAGTGATAGTTCTTAATCTTCTCATATGATTCAGCAATGATTCTAAAATAGCTCTAAAATGATTCCTATATGGTTTTGTAATAATTCATATATGATTTTGAAAGAATTCATCAATAATTATAATGCAATTCTGTAATGATTCATAAGGGATTCTTAAATGACTCATAAACGATTCTGAAATGATTTTGAAACTATTCATAAATGATTCTCAAATGTTTCTTAAATATTTTTGAAAGGATTCTCAAATGATTCGTAAATGTTTCATAAGTGAGTCTCAATGATTGTAAAATAATATAATTTGTACTGGATTTTGAAATAATTCTGAAATAATTATTCGGAAGATTTCCTCTAATACAAGGCTAGAGCCTTGTGGGAGAAATTGGTACGCGGTTCCGTTAAAACTGGTCCCTAGCTGAAGCATTTGATAAGTACCTAACTAAAAGAATAAATTCAAAGTCTTGTAGCTCTTCATAGATATACACTGGGTCAATAGCTTATCCTTTACGTAGATTTAGTGATAAGGCTATATGATTTCCATTGTACTCAGTTCGTGGGCCCATTGTAATTTCGAGATAAGACTGATTCGTTGAATAAAAAAGGAAATTCTGTAACTTTTGCAAATACTTAAGATATTAGAAAAGTTGTAGGTCTACTGTAAGATCACTTTAGTCTGAACTTTCTGTTTAATAAATCTAAACAACAAATTACAAAATAATGTCGACATTATCTTTAGAATTGACTTGACATTTATCATATTGGGAGTATGAATGTAATAAACTCGTAATTGTGACTAACTTCATAATAATACGCGCCATTTTTTTTGACATAGACAGCTATTCTATCTCGAAGAGCTCCAAAAATACTATAAGAATTGAACTGTCAAATAATTTTCATAATTTTACAAAAGTGTTTTACAATAGCTGAAAATGTCGAATTTCGTGCCAACAAAACAACATTTGCGGGAAGTTTTAATTTGCTTCTTCCATTTAAAGAAAAACGCAACTGAAGCACATCGTTTACTCACTGAAGCTTATCCTGACTGTGCTATAGACGTTAGAATGTGTCAGGTGTGGTATGCCCGTTTCAAAAGTGGTGCTTTTGATGTTGAAGACAGGGAACGTTCAGGCGGCCCGAAAAAGTTCGAAGATGAAGAATTGAAGACATTACTCGAAGAAGATTCATGTCAAATGCAACAAGAACTTGCAGAATCTTTAGGAGTTGATCAATCAACCATTTCTAAACGATTAAAAGCATTGGGAATGATTCATAAGCAAGGAAATTGGGTGCCGTACGAATTGAAGCCGAGAGACGTCGAACGACGATTTTTCACATGTGAACTGCTGGTTGAACGGCAGAAAAGAAAGGGTTTTCTGCATCGTATTGTGACTGGCGATGAAAAGTGGATACGTTACGATAACCCAAAGCGTAAAAAATCATGGGGACCGCCCGAACATGCATCAACATCAACGGCAAAGCCGAACATGCATGGATCCAAGCTCATGCTGTGTATTTGGTGGGATATGAAAGGTGTCATGTATTATCAGCTGTTGAAACCGAATGAAACGATCACTGGCGACCGCTACCGACTACAATTGATGCGTTTGAGCCGAGCATTAAAGGATAAGAGGCCAGAATATGAGAATAGACACGACGAAGTTATTCTTCAGCACGACAATGCTCGGCCGCATGTTGCAAGGCAAGTAAAAACATATTTGGAAACGCTGAAATGGGAAGTTCTACCCCAACCGTCGTATTCTCCAGACATTGCTCCTTCTGATTACCACTTGTTCCGATCGATGACACATGGCCTGGCTGAACAGCACTTCCGTTCTTTCGAAGAACTCAAAAAATGGGTCGATTCGTGGATAGCCTCAAAAGATGAGGAGTTTTTTCGACGCGGAATCCGTATGCTACCAGAAAGATGGGAAAAGGTTGTGGCTAACGATGGACAGTACTTTAAAGAATAAATTTTTCACAATAAATGTCCAAATTACGAAAAAAATACGAGTTTATACATTCATACTCCCAATATTTAAACATTTTTCAATAACTTTACTAGGTCTACATTATCATGATGATCGCATTTAAAAAAAATTTCAAAAACCCGAAATTATTAAAAGTGTCGAATATATTTTAGGTAGAAACTATTTGCAGTGATAGAACGTCGACTTTATATGGAAGCGATAAAAAATATGGAGTATATTTTATGTGAATGTGTTGTACTAGTATAGGTAGAAAGGTTAGCCATGGGGAGCAGGAAGCTTTGAGTGAAGAAAAAGTTAATTTATAAAAAGTTAATAATAAATTAAATATTCGTACATATTTATAGTGAAGAAAAGAAAATGAATCAAAAAGGAAATCATAATGTACACAATAAATGTCTAATATTGATTGATAAGATTGTAATGCATTCAAAATCAAATTATTAAAAAGTAAATAAAAGTTTGATTCAAAGTTAGTTGAGTGTAATTATATTAAATGTCAAATAAAGAGATAAAAATCCGACAACTAGACAATCAACTAAAAATCTATTGAGACTAACATACAAACCAAAATATATCCAAACTTCTGAGTGTAGCGTACAAAAAGGAAAATGAAAAGGATATTCTATATAGAATACATAGAGTAGATGTAATGAAAATGTGTGTAGTGGTATTGGTGTTGGTGCGTGGGTGTCTAAAACATTTGTCACATGAATGATTTTACGTAGTCATCGTCGTCGTCGTCGTTGTCGTTAGTTTAGTTTAGGGTTCTATTGTATAGGGTTAATGTATAGACAAATTTTATTTCCATCCATATATTAAGCCAGTGACTAAAAGTAGTTGAGATACACACATGTTTGCATGTATATTTGTGAGCATATGTGTACTTTGAAATAGGTTAAGTGCTGCGAGTTTTCAACATTTCCCCACCCAATCCCTCCCACTTTTCGTTTGATCGATTGTTGGTTTTTCTTTTTTCTCGTCACCTTTTACCGCGTAATTTCAGAGTCGCGAGCCAAGTGTTTTAACTCATTTTTCTGTGTGCTGAATGGTAAAGCTTTTGTTTTAAATGTTTTTTGTTTTCTCGGTTTTTTGTATACATTTTTATTGTTGTTTTGTGCTTGTTGTGTTGGTTTCATGTTAATGCCAAGTCACCGGTACATAGCGCATTAAATAAATTAAAAATGACACTTGATTGCTGGAAGTTAAATGAATATTGTCAGGAATTTTTTCGAACAACATAAAATAAATGATATTATTGTCACTTGATTATCATGTTCATTTTCAAATTAATTTTTCAAAAGACAATTTATTTTATTTGTTTATTTTTTTTTCGTTTATTCACAAATTAACAAATTATCAAATTCTTTTTAATTGAATTTATTAAAATTCTTTGAAATATTGCGAATTTTGCTTAAGGCGCAATTTTAGTTTCAATACGCTTTGAGTTTGTTGTTTTTTTTGTTTTTGTTTTTTGCTCTACTCTGTTTAACCTCACTCACTTCATTCACCAACTTATAAACACAATAATCTAATTGACATGTTTATATCACATTTGTGACATTTGTGTGCAATTTCGGCGCTAGCTTATGATTCTGGCTCTCACTGGCTGCTACTGTTCAGTTTCATTTGAATTTTATGGTTGCCTGCTGTTACTTGCTGTTTGCATGCAATCTTTGTAGAAAAAAGCAACAAATTTTTAAACAAACACTCACTCATTTACACACAAATTGACAACCAGTAGCCACCATGATTCAAAATAAACAAAACCAACGCCCATGGGTCCATGGTGCCCATGTTAGTTTTAGTTTTGTTATTATTGTTTTTTAATTTTGTTGCATGTGTGCAGTTTATTTTTACAGCTGAACAAGCGTTAAATTGTTTTTTTTTTTTTTTAGTTAGCAAGTAGTTGTATTTAGTTTGTTTGTTTGTTTTTTTGCTGATGTCTTTCTAACAGGATGGGTGCATACCCTACAGTCCTACAGCTGGTGAAAGGTTAAGGTTATATTTATTTTGATGGAAAGTGATGGTATATATTAAGTGCAGAATGAAATTGTATTTGTTATGTTTTAGGTTTTTGTGTTTATCCAGTGGCAAATATTCTTCTTGTTGTATTTCGTTTTAGTCTAAATTAAATTTATCCTTTTGTTTTCTTTATCGTTGTTTTTTATAAATTGTTGAAAGATTAGGCATTTTAAGTTTTCAGTAAAGTGATTTTATATAAAACTCTTCACTTAGAGTAAGAATTGTTTTTATCCTTGGAAGGGCAGGAAAAGGAAAGCTTGCGAATATTAGCAGACATCAACAAATAATTTCAATTTAGTGACGAAGGGAAGTATTTTTTGTATTCCTCACAAAAACGCAAAGAAAGAATAATTAACCTATTGGACTATAGTCCGTTTAAACCTAAATTTTAGAGCTGCTAGTTTAGGCTGTCACTCTATATGGTTAACTTTCTCATGGTGGGAGTGATACACTATTGGTCTTTGAGCAGAAACATGCAGTAAACAGTGTTATTCATAATATTATTTATGAGTAACCCCCCACCCCGTTGCCCCGTTATCTTCTCCTCTTTTCTCTTCTAGCCATTACTCTTTCTCTCCCTAACCCTTGTACATTTTGTTGAAAACAGCGGTTTCTCTTTGAAATAACATCTTTTGCATACTATTTATTAATATGAAGTTTTTGTTACGTATACGCACCGTTGAACTTTGCCTTTCAATTAGCTCGTCCAATCTTCTAACTAAGTCAATGTTTCTGAGCATTTTATTTCAAACGATTAGGCTTAAAACTTATATAAAATTTTTCATATTCTAAAAATTGGCTTGCATGGTTTTTCTTAGACCCACCGATATGCAGTTTGAGGCTGTTTAAAAGTGCTGTGATATCAAACTTCTTAGTTTAGATAAATTTCTTCCATTGTAATATACTGGAAGTTCGTATGACTTAAAGCCCCAATTAATTAATTTAGAGTCACTATATTTTCATTAAAATTTTTTTTTTATGAATGTGCGAATAAGAATGAAGGAATAAATTGGATTCCTTTCAAAGATATAAAATTTCGGTAAATTTTTACTATTATGTTATAATTAGAGTTCGAAAATTGTCACCCCTTACATCTTATACCGCGGCTCAATGGTTTATCCACTAGAACCGGAACCAATTATTGAAGTTAGTTTGGTAAAAATAGAAATGCAATGGATCAACAACTCTATGAGTAATAGCAAATTTTCTTCATCGGTGGAGAAATAGTGACTGTTCGTATTAGGTTAGATCACCTCGAATAAGGAAAACATTTTTTCTGTTGTTGTCCAACTTTTACCAAAAGAATAAGACGTCTGTAGGGTAGAAATGTCTTAACGATGAACTCCTCTTATTTTTTCCTGAATTTCTTGAAGAAACTCAGAAGTTTATACGGCGTTATCTTTTTAAATATTTTCCCATCTTTGTATATTCTTTTCTTTAAAATTTTTCTGTTTTTTTTCTATCTGTATAAAGTACAACGGCTCAATGGACTCCTGTGTTCCTTTAAATCAAATCTCATCTAAGTCTATAAAGAAAAACTGCGACATGAAAAAGGGATTATTTAAAAAAAAAAAAAACAATTAAAATTTCTGGATAAAATGTTCTTAAAATCTTAAAACAAACTGTGAATTTTCATCAACCAAAAATCGAAAGGGGTTAAAGGGGATAAAGAGCCCCAAAAATGATTAGTTTTCCCTACATTTGGATATCAAATCAAAATATCTATCTAGAACTATTGTTTTTCTATTGCTGCTTCCCTGCAAATGAAGCGAATAGAAATGAGAAAAGTACTTACCTCAGAAAACCTGGAAATAAGACCCTCAGCAATGTTGAACTCAAGAGGGAAAACACGGTGTATTAAATTGAAAAGAAAAACTTTAAAATTTTTTTATAAATCCCTTAACAGCCGGAATAGAGAGGGGATAATCTGTTTGGCTAAAGAGCTTCAATAATACAGTCCAACAAATTAAGACTTTTGGGCTGCAACAGAATAGCCACCCTATAATCCTGAAAGTGTAGGCTGTATAAATCAGTTTTGTACAACAAATTTATAGTCCAGCACGTCTCAGTTTTCCTTTATAGTGGGTCAAAGTTTTCTAATTTTGGTCGAAGGGAACTGAACACTAAATGCAAAAAGTGTTATAAATTGATATCTGAGAAAAATCTTATTGGTGAAGATTCATAGTATAATTTTACAAGGGTTCCTCTTTTTATGGGACAATTTGACCCCTTTTTTGATGAAAACCTAAAAAGTCCTTTCAATAGTGCTGTTGGACTGTGCTTTTTTATATCTTTATATATAAAATCGTAGAGTTTTGTGTGTATGTAAGCGTGTAACTTCTGAACGACTTGTCCGATTAAAGTCATATTTCCAGAATATATTTTCTTGGGCGGGAGGATGAAACATAGCTATTCATAATGACTTTTAGGAGTGGTCGTGGCACCTCCCATACAATCCTAATAGTTTTTTGGGTATATCTCAAGAACCATTTATAGCCCAGTATAGAAATTTGGTACATTAACGAGAATTGACAATGCCATGCTATAACAAAAATATGGGAGGGATTGACTAAGAGGGTGTAGCACCTTCCATATAACCTGAACTCCCATTTAAATTTTTAATTTTGTTGGATTAGTGGGTGTGGCACCAGGCTTCACTTTTATGTTCTACGACCATTTCTACTACTATTTCTACTACTTTTAAATTTCTTTTTTCTGCAAATTTTTCTTATTTTCTACTACTTTTTCAACCAATATTTTCTACTACTATTTTAGTACTTTTTTCTACTACTTTTTTAATACATTTTTTTTTATTTTCTACTATTTTTCACTTCTATTTTTTACTACTTTTTTACAGTTTTTCCTACTACTATTTTTTACTATTATTTCTACCACTCTTTCTACTTCATTTTTAGTATTTTTGTACGACTATGTTTAACTATTTTTGTACTACTTTTTCTGCTATCTTTTTACTACTTCTTTACAACAATTTGTAATACTATTTTCTATTCTTTTTCCTACTACCTTTTCAACTACTATTTCTACTACTGTTTTCTTCTACTTTTTTGCTGCTATTTTTTACCACTTTTTCCATTCCTTTTTCTACTATTATTTCTACTAATTTATGAAATATCTCAAGAACCTGCCTAGCTATGTCAAAATCCGATAGGTGGCGCTGTAACAAATTCTATAATAAATTTATAATAAATAGCAAATGGGTTCATATTTTTAAATAGTTTTTGGAAGTATATATAACTTCTAGAACGGTCTTTGATATTCTTCTGGAAATTAAATACTTTTAAAAATACCAATTTTGATGCCTCATTTTTAAATCTAGAATTTTTACCAAATTCAATGTATGTCCTTTAAGCTTGAATTGTCATTACCAATGTTCAATTTTAAACACCAAGAAACTTCATTCTTCTTCATTGAAATAAACTTCAATTTTCCCGATTCTTCGTAGAAAGGGCAGAACAACGTCTGCCGGGTCAGCTAGTATTTTTCTAAAACTTGATACTATCCCGAAATTGGTCCAATTTGGTTAACAATTAACTGTGAAAACTCCAAATTATTTTTTTACGCTTGAGGTGATTTATTAAATGTGGGCTTAAAAATTCACTGTCAGAAAATTGGCCCCCTAAATTTTTTTATGGCTGGCCTGAAAAATTCACATCAAAGAATTTAAAAATGATCGACCCAACGCAAAAAACTGCAAGTTTGAAATGAAATAAAAATCTTTTGTAATGTAGAGTATAAAAACGCCGATCTATATCAGCCATATCATTTTGTGTTCTGTTTTTTTTTTTCTCTTGCTACTTTATTTTAAACCAATGCTTGCCTGAATTAAACGAAACGTCCTTTACTTTGTGTGGTATTTTGTAAAACCAACTGAGTTGCAGTGTCAACAGTTTAGCTAGTTAGTTTTCAGTGTTTGTTTTTTGTATGTCGATGTGGTTGTTTGAACGATATGCACATATGTAAGCAGCTTAAGTTTTTTGTCATGCTAATGACAACATTTGTGTGATACTTTCAAAAGGTGTAGCTAGCTACTCGTTTTATACATATGTACTGTATGTATTTTGTATTAAATAATGACATTCTGTATAATATTTACACGACATTTTGTCATGCAGTTCAAAAACACAAATGCTTTAATTAAGAGTATTGTATTTTTTTTTGTTCTTGACAAATTTTGCTTATAATTTGTATTTAAATATTCGTATTTAGCGTGTTAATTTATAATTTATTAAATTAAACATTAAGTAGTTGTTTTTTTTTTACTTTCTTAGGTTATTTGGGTTGTTTTTCATTTTGGCTCTTTGTTAAAATTGCTGAAATATTAACGTTACGCCCTATTATTACGTTGTCAATAAGTAACATTTGGCGGAATATTTTCTGTATATAAAACAGTGTCATTTCGTAATTACTGGGCGGTCGTCATTTTTTGATGAGACACGCACACATTAAATACTGAAGTATAAAAAAAATCAACTATGCACAGAAGTAAAACTTTTATTATAATGATGAAATGGTGTTTTTTTTGTTCATTCTTTCCTTCGTTCTTTTATTTGAAGCGTTAATACTTAATTAATTGAATTTTAGTAGGAAGACAGGAGGAATATTGAACGCCATAAAGTGAAAGTGCTATTGGAAAGGGAAAAGTGAGTAAAAGTGATTTGCACTTTTGTGTTCTAAAATATGTTTCTGAGTATGTGCTAATGAATGGGCACCTTCTTTGATCTATAGTGTTTTGCTCAATTTATTGGAAAACCTTTTTGCTCATAAAATAATATTTCATCAATTTAGCTAGAATTTTTGGTTTCGAATGGGTAGGAAAATTACAAAAAAAAAAAAAAAAAATAATAAAAAACAAATTTTCAAGAAAGAAGTACCGTGTGAGCATAGCTATACATTTGCAAACTTAATACAGGCTGGATTTTATTTTTTTAGTTATTTCCTTTGCGATTCAATTTTGTATTAAAAACAACAGCAAAAGTTTTATCAAGTTGAAATACTTGCAACAGAAATATACTTTTCTCAATCAGATGGGCATTCAAGAATTGTTTTAGATTAATTTTGAGTTTTTTTTGCTTTCTTTAACCATTAGTTAAATTAAAATATTTCGAGGTATCTGATAAAAAGTTTATCATAAAATTACCTGTGCAGTACCAACCACTCCTTATTTTGAGCATCTTTTTTGCATTACTCATAGAACAAATGGTTCAGAAAAGTAAAAAAATATTTTTCGAGAAGGACATTCCTCATAACGAATTAAGGACGGTGTCCACACAACAAAACTATCCCAGCCGCTTCATTTTGTAGTTAATATTTTCAAAAGTTAAAATGTTCCCTTATTTTCTGAGAGATATTTATTCATAAGAAATTCGGTTTCCTCACAACAAAACTTTCCCAGCCCCTTTATTTTGGGGTTACAGACCCCAAAAGCCAAAATTTATTTGTTTTCATTTATTTGTTGTTTTTTTTTTTATAAATTTGATAAATAAAATATATTCAAATAAAATACCGTAAAACAGCAAACTTTCCCCAGATGAAGATTTTAAGATTAGTTAGATGGCACAGTGTTATGAGCGCTTGATTGTATGTATTAACTGTGAGAGAGAGAAGAAGAGTGCCCAGCTGTTTCTCTTCTAGTATTCTTTTTTAAGTGTAGCATTCTAAAACATTTTTGAAGGTAACCATGCAAAATATACTTGCACTTGAAAATACTGAAAAATAACACTGCCCTGCATAGGTTTTACGAATAAGATAATTTCTAGTGTTTCCGAATGAATTTTTCATGTTAAACTCGAATCTAGGGTCAAGAACTTCCCATCACGTCACGTTTTCGAAAAAAAAGAGAGTTGAAACCCTCAACAACTGCGTTTTTGGCCATTTTTCAAAAATTATGGGGCTGAACCCTGACGTGATACAAACTTGCTAGTATCAGAAATTAAAAGATGAACCATGCCCTTTCAAATGAGCCCTAAGCCAAATTGTTCGGATGCGCCCATAGAGCAGGGGATGTGCATATGTCTAGGGGTGCAGGTAAAAAATGTACGAAAGACTGATTTTATCTTACTTACACCCACGGCCAGACATAATGAAAAGTGTAGTGGTCCGAATTCTTTTAAAGGTCGCTGGTTGCATCTGCAGTCAGATTTTAAACATTCAAAATGGCGGGTCAAAGGTGGTGAACGGAATTAATCTTACTTATACCTACGGCCAGATATAATGAAAACTGCAGTGGTCCGAAGTATTTTACAGGGTCGCTAGTTAAAATCTGGAGTCAGGTTTTAAAAATGGCAGATCATATATTGCGGACGAATTTAGGGTGTAAGAAAAAATCAGTTCTGCGTACATTTTTTTCATGCTCCCCTTGACATAAGCACACCCCCTGCTCTAAGGGTGCATGCGAAATTTGGCTAAGGGCTTATTTGACAGGCCCAGAGGAAAAGCGGGCTAAAAATTATATGAGAGCAAAAGTGTAAGAACGGCACAAGTAATACGGCTTAGAGTGAAAATGAAACGACTTAAATGTGAGGGCAAAAATGGTATAACAATTCTTACAGCGCAAAAACAGCATAGTGATTTATTCCATTTTTGTTCTGAACATATTTTGATTCACTTTTGCTCTGAACATATTTTGATTCGCTTTTGCTCTGAAACATACGGTATCAAAACTGATTTCAAATAGTAATTTCAATCTCACAAAGATAAACAAATAAACCTATTTTATGTTTCGGAATTTATTTTTTATTGTTCAGTGTGAATTGAGGACGATCCGGCTTTATTTCACTTTCGATTTTTAAATGACAGGCTGAGAGAGAGGAAAAGCGGTATAAAATTTATATGGAAGCAAAAGTGAAATAATTTAATGTCTCAGTGCAATAACGGCATAAGTAATACGGCTTATAGTGAAAATGAAATGATTTAAAAGTAAGAGCAAAAATGGTATAACAATTCCTTTAGAGCTAAAATAGCATAAATGATTTGTTCCGTTTTTGCTCTGAACATATTTTGTTTCACTTTTGCTCTGAACATATTTCGTTTCGTTTTTGCTCTTAAGTAAAATTATTCCACTTTTTTCTGAACGTAGAAGTTATACCATTTTTCCTCTCAGCCTCTCATATAGAGCTTGCTTAAACAGACAGGGTTCATTTCCATATTAGTTGATTGTTACCTCATTTCTTTAAAATCGTACAGTATATTTTTGAGAAACGTTAAATTTGCAATCAACGACAAATTTCACTTTAAAAACATAACAAATAGATCAAGATTTTGAAATTTCTAAACTACTTTTCCTCTCAGCCTCTCATTTGAAAGGGCATGGTCCAGCTTTTAAATTTTGATGTTAGCAAAGTTTGTAGCACGTCTGGGTTCAGCTCCACAATTTTCCAAAAATGGCCAAAACACTATTTTTAGGAATTTCAATCCCTTTTTTCTCGAAAAAAAAAATTTTATGACCACAGATTCGTGTTCAGCACGGAAAATTCATTTGGAATTACTAGAAGCTATCTTATTCGCACAAGAAAAGTTGAAATTTGCAGGGCAGCGTAATGTTAAATTAAAAAAAAAACGGAATTTTGCTAAAACTTGAATTAGTATAACTCTTTCTGATAAAGAATTATCAAAAAAAATATTATTTATTTAACTTTTATCAAAGATAAACTTACAAATTATCAACATTTTGTAAACAAATAAATATATATAAATATATATACTAAATACTTCAATTTTGTTTTTATTTATTTACAGGTGGATTTGACTACTACGAAAATTTCAAAGAAAAAAGGTAAATAATTTATGAGAAACATTTTTCAAATATTTTTTTTTTCTTCACAGAGGTTACAACTTTTTTCAGAACTTCAAACATTATTAAAAAGCAATTACATTTATTTTACAATAGTACACGCAACTCATAGCAAATAAAAAGAGTTTAAGTTCAATTTATTTCTTTTTTTCCTTTCCGAAAAACGCTTCTGTTTTTTCCCAACCAATCTAAGCACTTTTTAAATAACAACAACAATTAAAGAATTAACAATTAAAATTTACATAAACAAAAACCGGTCTTGAAAACTTTCAAGGTTGTTAATTTTAACAATGTGTCGTCATAAAGAATTTATGTATAAAAAAAAAATAATTGTTGGTTTTGTAAAACAAACAAAAAATGAATGCATTTTCATTCTTAAAAACTGCAGCATTAGTATTAGTTAGTAGTAGTAGTGCATAAAGTGGTAATAAACAATGCATTAAAATTAATGTAAAAACATACCTTACATATGGCACTGCCATGCCGCAAATTGTTGTCGTTTTAATGTGTACCTATTATTTTTTAACACACTTTTTCATTCATCTGTATGTGTATTTGTGTGTTTTAATGTATGTATGAATGTGTGCTTTAATTTAATTGAATTTTTTTTTTGCCAGTAATTGGACTGTGAGGGACAATATGATAATGAAATAATTTAATTTCTCTTGAGTATTAATTAAGTTCATGCATGTCGAATTGTAAATTTTGTTTGTGTTTTGTGATACAAACTCGCAAAAAATGGTTAGTGTGCGAGAGTGCGTGCTAAATTATAAAGTTTAAAGTGTTAACTTTTAATGTGTGAAAAGATATTTTATAACTTTTATATTGAATGTGGTCTCCTTAGTTAGTTTTATGTTGTAGGTAATTTTTATGAGAGTGGATATTTGAAATCAGTAAGAGAGAAAGAGAGAGAGAGAGCAGGAGAGTTAATGTATATTCCATTCAGCGATGCCAACTTGCGGGGAATTCCCCGATTTGCGGGAAATTTTACTGCGTGCGGGGAATCAGGGAATCAGCTGTTTTTTGCGGGGAATTTGAAGTCTTTCAGCATTTAGTCATAAAAGTCTGTAGAATATTTTTTGTCAAATTTTATGTAATGTAAAACGTTTAACTTATGAAATATTTCATATTTGGGGTCTTAAAATCTTCATATTTTCTTAAGCAGGCCCTGCAATTTATTGGTTTGGAGAAATCGATTTTTAAAAAGGAGTGCTACTTGAAAGTATGATATTTCGAAAGTATTTTGTGAAAATTTCAGAGACGCGGAGTGCTTTCGTAGATATAGCCGATAATAGCGCCGAGTGTCAGTCAGGCGAAAACAGTCACGTGGTACTTCGACTTCCTTTTCGACCGTTCAGAATGCTATGCCTTAGTGCAGCACCTCCTGATTAATAACTGTTAATCCTAGCTGACTAATCTGTAAACTTGCAAATTACGATCAGCCATCATAGAGAAGATGAATTATATTTTATATGTTTATATCTCAAAATAAGGTTTTTGCCATTTTTTATTTGAGTCAAAAGTGAGCCCATGGCTTTTCGTTTGAGAACTTTAATGTCCAAAGGTGAGCTGAACGTCTAGTAACTCGAAACACCCCAACTCATTCAAATTTGGTGTGGCAACTACTACCCAATAGGATTAAATTTTGTGCAAGCTTGAGCCGGATCGATTTTGAAAGTGGACTCCCTTGAAGTGAAATCTCCCATGTGCCAAAAGAATTCCGGAGTCAGAAAGTACATTTCTATTAATCTACCAGTCCCGTAAAAATTGGTTAAGTTTTGGACGGAGAAAGTTCAGGGTCGCCTTAATATAACACTCATTGATGTCAATTTTAATTGTTCGTTTTTGTAAAATGTTTGTATGGGAAGTGCATGTCGCGCTGTTATAATATGAAATTATATCGATGCGGGGAATCCGATCGAAAATCGGGGAATTTCTCGAGGGCTATCGGGGAGAAAGAAAAAATGAGTTGACATAACTGATTCCATTACTTACAGTAAACTTTTGAACTTCAAAACGACTTTCGTCATAATAATTTCTAATTAAAAAAATATAATTTGTTTGGGTTTATTTCTATTTAACCCATTAATGACGGGACGGTCGCAATTTCAAAGCTTATTTAAGTGGCTCCGTTTACTAGGAAAACGAACTTAAAACAATTCGAGCCATATCAGTTTTTATTCAAAGTTTTATGAACTTTTAAAATCTGCAGTTAAAATAAAAAAAAAACAATTAAATACAAAAAGTCCAAATCCCATAAATAAAATAAAAGCAAAAGCAAATGAAAACAACTGCAGAGCAATGTTTCAAATTACAGCCACTTCTATTGGAAAATTATGGGCTTTAGAAAAAAAAATGTGTTTAACAAAAACTTCTTAAAGTGAATCATAATTTTTTCAGAATTTTTTTAAAAAGTTTTGAAATTAAAAAAGTCCTTCGAATATTCTGAAAAAATTAGAACGTATTCTTTAATAAATTTTAAGAAGTTTTTGTTCAACAAAATTTTTTTCTAAGTTTTGAAACGACTTTTCGAGTTCAAATCGCCATTTTGCATATTTACACGCTAAATTTTGAAATACCAAGTGATACATTTTTAAGTTGAGGATGCATGGACGCCAGAATTTTATCAAATTGATGATTTCATTCCGAAAATAATTTAAGAAAAAAACTTTTTAATCGAAAAATCATGTTTTTGAAGAATTAATTTTTTTTTTTTATTTTGACTGCAGATTTCGAAAGTTCATACAATTTTTAATAAAAATTTTTTAAGATCGTTTTTCTATTTAACGGAGCCACTTAAATAAGCTTTGAAATTGCGGCTTTCCCGTCCTTAATGGGTTTAACCAAATTGTTATTTCAACCAATTCTACAAAGCTGGCGTATTTATTTTTCAATTTTGATTTCATATGTGTTTTTTTTTTGTAGTTTCACAAATTTATTTTTAAGCTAAAATAGCAAATCAAAATATAAACTTAAAAATGCTAAATGAAAGATAATAAACAGCATTTCTACACAAAACAAAAGCCAAAAAAAAAAATAAATAAATACAAATTCTAAATCAAATTAGAAAATCCACTTAATAATAAATGAACAAAAAATTTTTGATCACATACGTCAAAATTGCACTCGCAGCATATTTTTGGCATCGATTGATTTCATGGAAATGTAATTTTTTGTATGTTCTTAGAATATAAGAGACTGGTTTGAACTATGAAACCGCAATGCTGATGATGCTGTTTGGTTTGAATAAAATACCCAAATAATTTCGAATTGTGGTTAGGTAAATGAATGAAAATAAAAATAATAAATAACAGGCTTAATGAGCAAATGTAGTTAAAAAGCATGCACTATTGCTTTTTAGAGATGGGTAAATTAAATAATTTTTCTTATGTGAATGTAAAATAGAAACGAAATAAAAAAACAAAGAAGAACCAAAAACAATTCTTTAATTTTACAAGTGCCAAATAAACTAAAATTAAAATACTCGTTAGCTTACCCAAGATAACCACCGCCTACATGCTGTTCAAATGTCAGCTGCAGTCTAGTTTCATTGCTAATTAATTTCTCCCTAAAGTGTTCTCTCTTTCTCTTTTCCTCTTTGTCTACTTAGGTTTATTGCCACACAAATTATTTGTCATATTACATTAACTATTCGTTATGAAATATTAAATTAGTTTGTTGAATTTGTAATGCTTTTGCGTCTAATTTTCAAATAGTTTTCAAGTCAAACTTATTTAGATATGTATATTTCCTTCACAGATGTCTTATAAGAAGAAAAATGTAACTATGAAATACTATTGTTGAATAGTTCATACAAACAAACAAAACAAGAAAAAATTAATTATTTATATAATGTAATAGCAATCGCAATTAGTTTGTATTGTCGTTTTTGTTGATATTTTCTCGCCGCTAATGAGTTCTATAAAGACAGGCGCACCTGCTGGTTGGAAAAAAACTGTTTTCAGCTTTACATTTAAGTGCAAAGGTACCAGATGAATCTGGTAATACCATTTTAATAGTGCTAAATATTGAGCGATTTTTACTCTATTTCTTATCAGAATTGCATTGCAAAATGGCAGTTCTCTTGTAAGAGTTATTTTTGCTAGTTCTCACTAAAAATGAGATAGAAAAAAAAAAGTAAGAAAAACCACGGTCGCCACTTTGGTACAATTTTACCAAAACTGGTAATTTTTTTCTATTTTTCTGCGTTTGGTACATTGGTACATGTTTTTAAAATTTGGTACGTTCTGTGGGCAAAGTTAGCTTTTATAATAATTAAGAATTGTAAACCTATGTTCAAAATATTTTTTATTAAAAAAGGTAAAATTTAAATATATATAATATATAATGCTTTCAAAAGAATTGTGTGTAGGACGTTAAGAGTCTCATTATATCTAGTCGGCCAAAAACTATTTTTAAAATACAAAATATATTTCAATTAGTGTGTTACTTTTTATTAAGTCTGGTGTTCCGGCCTAATATTTAAGGTTATTTCGGGAATTTTTTATTATAACAAAACAAAATGCGATCATTTCTTTTTTTTTATATGTTATTATTGGCATATTAAACTATAGAAAAATTTTGTTTTTGAGTTTATTTTACGATATTTTTGTAGTGTTTTTTACGTTCAAAGTGGGCACCTAAAAAAAAATGTAGAGCTGGCCCGTACTTGTAATCTTCTTAAACAAAAAATTGAAATAGATTATGGTTTTGTAGGTTTGTCATTCTATCAGGTAGTCGATTTAAACATTCAGATTAAAAAATAAAAAAATGGCGGGCTTCCAATTTTTTTTTTTTTAAATCGCGTTGTGTTTTGTTGAAAATCGTTGTAAACAGACATTTAATGTTATTTATTATTTTAGTACATTTTCCCCCCATTTGGTACATTTTTTTTTGTAAATATTGGAACAAAATAAAATGAGTAAGTGGCAACCGTGAGAAAACCTTAACCCAGCAAGGCCTAGCGGTGTCATATGCCATATGGAATCGCTGAGCCGTTCCTGAGCCAGATTCAAAAACAATTTTTTTTCTCTAGTTACTTTCTTGATCTAGCTACTTTCGTTTCCGTTCGTCCTTAATGGGTTAATAATAAATGAAAATTTTAAAAATCAAGAAAAATATTTGTCCTAAAGTTGCATATTCTTTCAGTGAGGGGAAAGTATTTCAGAGCAATGAAAAATGCAACCATGCTTTTGGTTTCGTAAAAAATAAAAGTTTCACAACTATTAAACGCCTGTTCTAGCAGTTCTCTTGCGAAAAATATTGTAATATCCTCTTTCTGATCATAGTTTAATATGAAGTAGAAACGAACAGAGATAATTTCACAATTGAGAACATATAATAAATTATTTTTTCTATGAAAATGACAATAGAAATCATAAAACTCATTTCTATTTCTTTTTCCACGAAAAAATTGCAAAATAACTATTGCATCACAACTTAAATTTTTATTGTTGCTCATAATTATTATTTTTTCGTGCTAATTATTTTTTACGTCAACTGAAAATTATTATAAGTGGAAAATATTTTTTACGTTGCCGATAACTTTTATTTTATGAAAAATATTTTTTACGTCCACTTATAATTATTATGAGTGGAAAATGTTTTTTATATTGCCGATAATTTTTATTTTATAAGAAATATTTTTTAGGTCCACTTATAACTATTATGAGTGGAAATATTTTTATTCGTTGACGATAACTTTTATTTTACAAGAAATATTTTTTACGTCCACTTATAATTATTATGAGTGAGGAATTCGTTTTTTCATTGCTAATAACTTTTATTTGATAAGAAGTATTTTTTTAGAACATTTTTAGGCAAATAAATTTGGGTAATTCTTTTTCTTTTTTGCAGGATTGCATGGTGCTACAATAGCAGAATTACAAAACTTAGTCATTCATGCAACGAAAAATGAAAATGTTTTTTGTAATTCGTACACCATGCAAGGGCAAATGCTAGACATATAGAATCCCCCTAATGATATCTCAGCGCAAGAACGTCATAAGCTCTTAACGTATTTTGTTTCACTTTTACTCTGAACGGTATTCTATATTTTTTCTGAATTTATATTTTGTACCTAATCAGCCTCTCATATGATCCAAAAACAAAACATGCGTCATATGGGTCTGGGTGTAGAACGCAGATCTTAGAATTGGGGAATGAGAGTTCGAGCTCCGGAGGAGTTGATTTTTTGATTTCTTATTTACCTTTGACGACCTCGATAGTCTAGTGGGTAGTGCACTAGACTTTCATCTGGGAGGTTCGGGTTCGATTCCCGTCTTCGTCTGGTGGTTAATTTTCATTACTTTCTTATATTCACTATCAATATGAAGTGTATGAGAATTATAAGATAGTGTACAAGTACACACATTGGTTGGTAATGGCAAAACCACCAAGCCGATAAAAAATTGCCACACCGCCGTTCGGAATCGGCGTTAAACTGTAGGTCCGTAGGTCCAACTATGTGGTATCACAATGGGTCGTTCAGGCCTAAGTGTGTCTCTCGACAGCCACTCCAACCTAACCTATTTACCTTTGAGTTTTTTCATTTTTTTTTTTATACATAAAAGAAATAAATGAAAAGAGAAATGCTTATTTATAAAATTTTGCGTATTTCCCCAGGATCGGTTCTACACTACCAGATTTAAAATCTTTTGCATTACCTCCAAAGAAATGATTTCTGGATCCCTGAAAGAAATCAAAAAATCAACTCCTCCGGGGCTCGAACTCTCATTCCCCAATTGTAGGATCTGCGTTCTACACTCAGACCTATAGACTTGTTTTCGCTCCAATGACAAATTTCTTAATTAAACAAAAGCAGGCCTAATCTATTTTTACCTCTTCCAGAGCAAAAGCGGTACAACGAATTAACTGGACGCAGTTACTTCAATTGTATTTCATATTTTTTAATGTTATTTATTGCCGCTCATTGCGTTTTTCTGGGTTTAGAAACTTTAGCGCTTTTAACTCACCTAGTGATGGGAACTATCGAGTGATTTCATCTATCGATAGTTTGCAACTAATTTATTTTGATTATAGAAATAATATTTATTATCAATATTAATAAATTTTTTTTGCTCATAATTATTATAAATAAATAAAAATTGAATTCTTCACTCATAATAGTTACAAGTGGAGGTAAAAACCATTTCTTGCAAAATAACGTAAAAAATATTTTCCACTCATAATAATGATAAGTGGACGTAAAAAATATTTCTTACAAAATAAAAGTTATTGGCAACATAAATAATTTTTTCTTATTCATAATTATTATGAAGCAATATTTATTTAAATTTCCAAATTGTAGGCAATTTTTTCCTTCATCCAGAGTTAAATAATAATTATTTTGGGTCCCTGCTTATAACTAATCTATGATTTAATTATAACGATAATTTCTAACTAACTTTTTAAGTGTATTTTTTGCAATTTTAACACAATTTTGAGCAATTTTTTAATGGCCAACAATTTAAAGGCGCTAATGTGCTGAAAGCTAATTTGTTTTTTGGTTGTTTTTGTTTTGAGTGTTTTTTTTTATTTTTGGTATAATAAAATCATAAACTATAAACGAAAATACATAAAAAAAATTTTAATTAAATAATTCAATATATAATTAAGAGTTAAATTTAAGTAATTTAAAACCTTATAAACTTTAAATAAATAATTTCTCAATTGAAAAATTACAAATTAGGGAATTTTGTTTTATTTTATCGTAAATGTCAAAGAAAATGTATTACAAAAAAGCAAGAAAAGAAAAATTCACTGAACTGACACCCGTGACAAACCAATATAAAGTTGAAGTTTTATGGTCGATGACGTGATTTTACGAAAGACCCACAAATACACAACAGTCAGTTAGTTAGTCCAATGGTCTGCAACCACCCAATAACAAAACAAAAATAAATTATGTAAGAAAAGTAACTGTAGCTGTACTGCAAAAGTTGATTTTATTTGCACATGTGCTGCTTAAAGCTTTGATCTACTTTTGAAGTCATGAGGAGATAATCTAGGGTAGCGTTAGTTCACTCGCTTATCCACGTGATATTCCAAAATCATATGACTTTAGTTTTTGATGTCTTTTTGCATTGCAAGTAAGAGCTAACAAACAAAAATGGAATGAAACTCACACTGTTTAACATGAAAAAAAAAAACAAAAATAAAAAACTTGTTAAAAAAATTTACATAATTTTTGTATGGTTTAGAAAAATATTAACAAATTATGATTTTTTTTTAATGTTAATTTGTTCATCGTAAACAATCTTTTTCACTAATATTTTTAAAGAGTTGTTGAATAAATTTTATAATTCAATTATGATTACTACTTTCCAGAAGCGAGAATTCTAAGGGAATTAAACATTATTCATGAAGTCTCTCTCTTATGTGACTTAAGGAAGGCTTCTTATTAACTATCTTCATGTTGCGCCATTCGAAGCCAGACGACTTTAGTAGTAGTTGTTTTGTTATTATTTGCATATCTCGAAAACTATATCTCATCCCACTCCGAAATTTTTACACAATTTTCCTAACACATCAATAACATTAATTAATGCAGACCAAAAAAAAATTTAAAAAAAAAATTTACAAGTTTGGAAAATTCAATTTGTTTATAAAGTTTCTAGAATTCATATATAACAAAATAATTTTTTTTTCTTCATATTTTTTCGATAAGTTTGTGCGATATATGTACTTTTATTAGCTGGAAATTTGTTCCTACAACGGTTAGTTTTTGAGTAATTAGGGATTGAAAAACGTTCCATTTTTACAGCTCCAAGACTTTAAAATATCGTAATTTGAAAATAAAAAACATCACATTGAAATAAAAAAATACGTGACGATTAATTTCTTCTCAAGAGTGCAAGAAATTTTGGTTGAAATTAAAATTTTAATTGTAAATCTGACATGGAACGTCCCATATAAAAAGTAATTTTTCTCGAAAGGATGATTTTCGACTTAGGCTGTTATTGGTTGTGACCACAGATACGATTTTGAATCACGGCTGCAAAGGGGTTTGAGTTCAGTTGCTGGTGACAGTGCCTTCTTTCTAAGTCTACTAGAGCTGGAAAAGGACCTGAATACTCTGAGCTACCACAAGAGCTAGGGAAGCCCTATTCTACCTTGACTTGACCTCTTTTTATATAAGCCTCTACTATTTAGAATATGGCTCTTACAATCCTTATTCTATTCAAATTTCAAGGTATTCCTCTCTTGAAGAGCAATTTAAAGGTTAGGCAAAGTATCGTAAAGGAAACTACTACTGATAATGTTACGACTACTGTGAGTACGAGTGTTCCGGTGTCGGTTTCTACTAACGCCGATTGGCAGCTGTATTGGATTGCTAAACATCTTCTCAAGTTATTTTCGTATCTTTTCAAATTTTGTTGTTTAACCTTTCGGAGGGCACGCCGCGGCAAATTAGACAAATACAAATCATAGTAGCCGACCGCTGCCACTCAAGTGAATTTGTAAGTTTTGAGATGCAGCGTGGTTTACCGTTACCCCGTTGGTTTCTGAGTTACATCGTTTAGCTGCTATTTGTGTTTGAAAATTGGTATCCCGCTTTTGCGGCTATTTTGCCGCTGCGCGCCCTTTCGTGTAGCAAAAAAATTCAAGGGTTGCTTGATGAAAATTTTTCAAAGTCAAAATGATGAGAAATAAACATTTCAAAATAAATGCTTAAAAAATAGTTCAACATCACTAGAAATCAATCAATTGTTTTATTTTAAAGATTTTTTTTTGCTATAAATAAGAAAAATTGCAGTCGATACTTTGAAATTTACCTTGCGCTTAAATTGCCGCGCCCTCTCGTGTAATTTTTAAGAGCGCGCCTTCTGAAAGGTTAAGAAGGGAGTTCGGCTTGGCGACTTTGACCGGAGTCCGGCCCACTTCGTGAGGCCATGACTACAATGTTGCCTGTGATCCTTATTAGGGAAGGATAGGAGAAATCGTAAACTTAATCAAGCATATAGCTTTAGCACTGCAAAACTACCAAAATGTGACCGGGTGATTACCTCGAGTTCTGGCGGATCTATTTTAATTTTTAATAGTTGGAGCAATTCCTCTTGGAAGCTTAAAGTTTGATCTCCGACTCAACTTATTATAACATAATGGTTGCCTCTAGTCCATATGTCAACTTCAAGTCGTGAACCAACGTATTCAAGGTAAACACCTTGGGTAAAGATAAACCTTTCTGGTTATGTTGGTGGATAAAAGATCAGCTGATGTATTTCCTTCTAATTACAACAACTGCATGAACCTGGTTTCTTTTCGAAACTCGAAACTTTTTGCCTGATTTTCATACGATCTTATAAGAGAATCGGACCGCGAACTGACCCAATTATTGAGGCACTTATTCGAGGAGGGAACTGGTGTAAAAAAGGAAGATAAGGTAGCAACGATAAATATGCCTGTCAAAAATCGCCAATTCTCGGTTTTTAGAGGAGAATTTCTACAACTGCAAGATATATTTTGAGTTTCAGCTCCCGATCTGTGTACATCAGAGGTGACTGCATGCGCATGAGCTTTCCATGAGATCTGAAAGAGGGGGAAGTGTTACACAAAATAAAAAAGGAACCAAGTGCATTTTTAGTTTTTTTAATGGCCAATGGCACAGCTTACAGAATTGATGAGTAAAACAATTGCCTGAACTTTTTTTTTCTTCGGAAACGTTGACCAAAATAAAAACTTGTAATTTGTTAAACACTGTAAGTTGGCTTAAGTTTTTTTTTTTTTTTAAACAATGACAAAAAAGTTCACAAGAATATGTATAATTCATAGAATCTATAATGGCATCTTTTTGTACATACACAGTGGGTGTAACAAACAAACAATCGTAAATCGTAGAATGACATAAAAAATATACAAGTTTTTTTTTTTTTTTTTTTTTGTGCGCATATGTAAAAAAAAAAGTTCTTGTGCTAAATTCTAAACTCGAGTATATACGTAAACGCTTAAACAAAAAAATAATAAAGCTGCTGTGCGTTCACTTCATATTTAAGTGCATTTTTTTCAAACTTACAGTTGCGCACAATAAAAATCCAATGACTATATGTATCTTGCATTTTTTTACTCGCTCTTTTTCTGTGGTCTATTTATTTTTGAAAATCAGAAACCTAACTCAATTCCAAATAAGAAGGTAGACCGCGTTCAGTCTCACTTAGTGAGGTTGTTAGCCTTTATAAGGTTCGAACATGTGAGATCGGCACTCAGGTATCAAAGATTTCGACCAACTGTTACTATAAACTTATAAACAACCGAATCAAGAAAAATACAGAAAAATTTAAGGCATGAAATCTTAAACGTTTGAGTGATTAAACCTTACAGTAAAAGTCATTGCATTTTTATTGCTCCCAACTGTATGAATTTATTTTTCTTCTTTTTTATTTTAGCAAAATACAAAGTATCAATTAAATGTTTCTTTTTAATAATAATGAAATGTGAGCACACACTTGATGCTTTCGTGTTTTCCTACATATATGTGATTCAAGTGCACTTGAATAATAACTTTTAAAAAAGTTATTAAATAAAGGGGGCAGCTTAATCGTTTGACATATGCCAGTCAGTTTGTAGTCACTTAATTTCAATTCTTTGTAGTTAATTCAGACAACAGATAATTCAAATTTCGTGTTTCTTTTAAGTTTGAGTCTTGAGAAAGAAAATTATTAAGAAAAGAATAAAATAAATTTAAGCAATTTTTGATGAGTTCAATAAACCCGGATACTTTCAATGTAATTTTCTTCACTTTCTTGCCATGACTATTCCGTGCATAAATATTTCGTCTAGCTACTTAAATAAATGCATAACAATTATTTAGCAAATACATACAATGAACAAATAAAATTGAATTTAAATAAAAAAATACTCAATTAAAATTCTAAACGCAAAACGCTGAACGTTTCGCAATTCAGTTTTTGCAATTCAGTTTTTGTTCTGATTTATGGTATAGTTAATTTGTTTTCCTTTTTCTTCACTCACAATTCAGGTTCATATTCAAAGTACTTTCAATAGTTTTCATATCAAAACATTTTTCTGGTAACACAACATTTGAAAATTTATTTGCATTTATGACATATAGTCAGCTATGTCAGTGTCAGTTAAGGAGAAACTCATGCAGCTGTGAATCTCCGCAAGTCTATGATTTTTTCTACTGTTTTTGGCGTACGTGCTTAAATGCTATTTGCAATAATTAACTTTAACTAGTTTGTTAAATGTTTTTGTTGTTTTGTGTTTATAATTTCGCATTATACTCCTTCAATAAAAATTATATATTAATGATGTTGTGGTGATGATTAAATTTTTTGTTCTTGTCGTCAGTAAGTCAGAATTTTATCGGAAGTTTAGAATTATAAATTTATGATTTGGTTTTAACACATGATTCACACTTATATGCAACACCTTACTCATTTATTATAGGGAATCACATACAGGAACTTAAGAACTAGTAGATAATTTTTTATTGTTGTTTTTATTATTTTAATTGAGAGATAACATTTTTTTCTTTTTATAATTTTATAAAGTATTTACTTAGATTTTATGTAGAAAATTTTGATTTTCTTGTGCTGACAATATAATTCGGTCATACATGCATGACATTGTCAAATTCAAATCAAATGACATTTTGATATTTTCATAGATATGATAAGCAAAAAAAAAAAACACGATGTCTGGAACTGGAAATGTCGTTGCTTTCTAAATAGGAAATTTAATTAATAACAACAACGAGCACTTTTTATTTGTCTGGCTGATAAATATTTTCTAGGGTTTGATATACAGAATAGTAGAGAAATATAGGGAAATCATACTAGAGAAAATTATTTCTTTATTAAAAATAGAATGGCTAAACAATTTCTGCGACTTTTTTCAATAAAAACAATTTCTAACCAAATTAAAAACCATATTGAAAATAATTGGAAACCGTTCAATTCCCATTCCCAAAACAGATAAGTCCTTTTTTCGTATATTTTTTTTCGCTGAACATGAATTTAATATTAGTTTTCACGGGAAATGTTACGTGTTGCCCCTAATCTCAAAAAAGGTTCAAAAAGGCTGTTTTTCGGGAAACCCTTTTTTTTAGTGTAGTTTCAGCTGATGAACATGAACCTATTATTATTTTCCACGAGAAATGTTACATGTCGTGCCTAACCTCAAAAAATTAAAATCCCAAAAAACTTTTTTTCGTGCCTCACGTGTCCCAAATCACCAGGAAACTTCCCAACAGGAAACATAACAGGCAACATTGGGTCTAACGCGCGTTGAATTCAACTTTGTTTGTAGGACCCCATTCGGAGATTGATTGGAGATCATTATTGAGTGAGTCATTCATAAGGAGTGAGATCGAAAAAATCTTAACATATATAAAATTCAATAATTTTAAACGGTTGATCTTAGAGTTTTGATTTTTTTTTTATTTAATTGATAATATTTTACAAATTACAGAAAAATATAACTTTTATAGTTCCAACCACTATTTATGAACTCGTGGACCTTTTTTGGTAAGCCTTCCATTAGAGGTTTGATATTTGTTTCAGACACCTTTTTGGAACAGTTTGCCTATCTTCTTTTAAAATCTTCGATATTTTGGGACACCTTTTTTGTACTCTTTAGGTCCAATATCTCTCTACTGGATTGGCCTCTCTTGGTACAAAAACTATGTTATTACTTTGGTACCACTCCAGAGCTTTCTTACCGTAGTGACATGATGCCAAATCAGGTCAAAAATATGTGGACACATTGTGCTCTCTTATGAAAGGAAGAAGTCTTTTTTCCAAACATTCTTTGATGTATATTTCGGTATTTATAGAGCCCACTGTAACAAGTGACTTACTTCCTTGCTGCAACTGCATATAGCTTGCCATACCAGGAATTTTTTAGGAAATTTTGTCTGCTTTTGGATTCTAAATTGTTCTTCGACATTTCCTCGAGCATCAGCAACATAAAAATTTTGACCCGGAAGCTGCGTAAAATCTGCCTGTACATATGTTTCGTCGTCCATTATACAACATGAATATTTTTGTATGAAATTCGATTTTAATTTCCCAGCCCTACTTTTAGCGTCTACATTTTTGCAGCATTCCTGTCTGGAACTTTTTGGACTTTGTATGTTTTCAAACCTGCATTGGCTTTAACTTTTCGCACCAAATAGTCAGAGCACTGGGCTAACCGGGCAGCTTTTCTACCAGATGTGTTTGGAGATCTTTTCAATATGCTTTCTATTTTCTTGGCTTTCCCAATATCATGTGGTCCTTGTTTTCTTCCCGAACCAGATTCCCTATCGATGGTCAAATTCTCCTGAAACTTTAATAACATTGGAAACAGTTTGACGGCAGACCCTCAATTGAGAGGGTGAGAGGAAAAGTGGTATAACTTCTACGTTCAGAAAAAAGCGGAATAATTTTACTTAAGAGCAAAACGAAATATGTTCAGAGCAAAAACGGAATAAAAAAACTATGCTGTTCTTGCGCTGAAAGAAAGGCGTTTCATTTTCACTCTAAACTGTATTACTTATGCCATTCTTGCACTGACACTCTAAATTATTTCACTTTTGCTCTTATATAAATTTTAGCCCGCTTTTCCTCTCAGCCTGTCAATTCTTTGGCCAATTTTTTGTAAGAACAATTTGGATTTTTTCTTGAAAATTTTTAATAATTTTAAGACGTACTTCGTTTTCTTCACTCATTTGGATCAAACTCACAATAAATCAACATGTTTGTCATATAAAAAATTTTCATTAAATAAGCTTTGCGATCCCTAAATTTTGTAGAGCAACTTCCATCCTATAATGCGCAATGCTTCCTTTTGAGCTTAAAATCGCTTGTAACTAGAAGAGCAACTCTCTCATTAATGTTTGTATATGGCATTATCTGTGGCAATATTGACTGCTCGTATTTATTAGAATTGATTACTTTTAAAGTACCTGCACGGAATTCGCGTCTATGTCATATATTTAATGTAAATCTCCACAAAGTTAATTATGCCTCAAATGAACCCATTACCAGGGCTTTAACGTTATATAATAGAAACGCTGAAGAACCTTTTTTAGATTTTTCAATTCCAAAAAAAAAAGTTTTAAAATGCTTCTCATAGAAATTATCTAGCTTTAAGTCTTAATTATTGTATACAATTTGCATTTCACTTTAATTTATTATTATTAGTTGAATTGTTATACCTAGTCTGTAAGGATGTAAATTCCATAGACTAAATAAATAAATAAAAACACGAAATCATACTAGAGAGAATTATTTCTTTATTAAAAATAGAATGGTTAAAAAATTTGTGCGACTTTTTTCAATAAAAACAATTTCTAACCATATTAAAAATAATTGGAAACCATTCAATTCCCATTCATTTATAAATAAATATTGTTTACTTTCAATCAAATCACTGGAATTAGTAAAAACTACTTTCGCAATCATTTATTTAAGTTCAAGTTCTTTACATACTCCTTAATCATTTTTTGGAAAGTGATTGCATTTTTTCAATCAAATAACAAATATTTGGGGCTAGAAAATCATGTAACCATCTGAGAAAAAAATTTTCAATCAAATCACAGTGACTGAAGATTTGAAGAAAATCGCATTTTCAATAGTTTTGTAAATCAATCGTTTTTCATCCGGTATACATTTGAATTACAAAGTCTGAGAATTACAAAAAATTCCATTTTCAATTATTTTTTAGAAAAACATTATTCAATCAAATTATAAAGACTTAAAATTGAAAACGATTACATTTTTTCAATCAAATTAGAAAGACTACAAAGATTTATAATTAAGAGGAATCTTCTTCCCACTCATAATTTTATTTCTTTCAAATGTATTCTTTCAATCAAATCAAAGACATAAAGATTTGAGAGTTTTTGGATAGTTTTGAAAAAAATCTAAAAGCCCCTACGACCAGGAGTCGATGATTTATATTCATAATATAATAATATAAAATTAAATTTTTGAACAATGATGCGACTATTAATTTATCAATAAACTGATATAAACTTTATTATTAAATTTATTACTCTAGAAACATTTTATCTTGATCATAAAAATAATAAAATTTTTTTATTCTCCTCTTTCTCTTTACAGTTATTTTCTACATGCACTACTAAAATTCGCCATAGCAATAAATATGCTCTTTGAAGATTTAACATAAAAATTTTAATTGTTATAATGAATTCAACACGTCATCATCGTATTGGAGTATTTCTGTCTCCAAAAACATTTTACTAAAAAAAAAAACAAAAAATAAAAAAATTAAAAGTATATAATAAGAATTAATCAAAAAAACAAAAACAAATTGGAAATCTAAAAAATTATTAACACAAAACGAAAATAATTACAAAAAAAAAAAAAAAAACCAAAAATCTAGTCAAATTTTAAGCAACGAGCATAAATTTTTATGAAAAAAATTTTTTTTTCTTGAAAACTGCCATCGTGAAAAATATATAAATATATTATTATTTTTTTTTTTTTTTGAAAAATCAAAAGCGCAACCAAAGAATTAAATTATAATTAAAAAAAAAATTATATATTAAATTATAAATTAATAATTGCTATTTACATACAATAAAATTTGAAAAAAAAACACGCTACTCAACCTAAGAATCACACAACACAATCACACAATTAGAAACGAAACGAAACGGCTACTTCAAAAATGCCATACAATCGTGATACAGCATCGGCGCAAGCCGATAAATTGAGCGGCATCGAGGAGGAGAGCGATTTGTATGAAGGTTTCGCACCGCATGTCGAAACCTCTGAAATTAAAGTTTTAGATTTCTACAACATACCGAAGCAATCAGGTGAGTGCAGTAATTGATGAATTAAATATTAAATAATTAAACACGATTTCTGTTTAAAGTTGTTGTTCACAAAATCAAATTGCTCAACTGACAGAATCGAACTGTAATGTTATTGATCATTCGTTCTATGATGAACTGTGAAAATTTTATTATGGTTTTCGAAAATTTTAGTTTAAGATTAAAGAATTTCTGGTTTGTCTGCTGTTTGTTTGATTTTTTTTTTTTTTAACTGAAACTTAGATCGCCATAACTGATCTTTGCCAAAATCCAGATTACTGCTTATAAGTTTTATAATATCCGTGGCCACTTCAAAATCTGTTCTCTTTTTATTTTTAATTTTTCTCTCATGGTTTCGATTGTCTGATCTCAGAACTATGCCATCAAAATATTTTGTCTAATATTTTTGTACTATGTTCTCTACCATCAACATCTGAACTGCTCTGTATTTTTGACCATTGATCTTTATCGTTGTATTAGGTCTCGTAAAGGAGCTGATCTTTAAATCAGTAATTCGCATTTGAATTCATATTTCATGATCTAGATTCTGTGATGTGAAATTTATGCCATCAATATAAGTAGTCGTAAAAATGTTTATCTTTAAATGAAGATCACTGATCTTCACTTTTAAATAATAATACGTTTGCAAACACCATCAAAAGTAGTATGGGTCTACAATTTTATTACTAATAATAAAAATAAACATTATTTTCAATCCTTAACAAATAAAGAATAAATAACTCAAAATTTTTACGCCCACATTTTTGTATCTACTTGCAAAATTAAGAAAAATTTCAATTTGTTTCAAATCACCACAAATACATTTTTAATTTTCACTCAACATAAAAATTATTGACATTAATCAAAAGTAAGAGAAAGAAAAATAATTAATTTTTGCATGAAAAATTATATAAAATATTGCTTTACAAAAACTTTTTGGTATTTTTCCCCTTGTTCATTCATCAATAAAAATAAATTTTCAAAAAACAAAATATAACTAAGTAAATAAATAAGTATAGAAAAGAAATATACATGCTCATGTTCTGAATTAAAAACAGCATGCGTCGTAATTAAAAATTCTTTTCTGTATTTTTAAGTATTTGAAAGTAATTATTTGTGTTTATGTTGCAATCATAAAAAACAAATTCAAAATATTCTAAGTAGTTGTTGAAAGCGAAGAGAATATTTGCTTATTTTTTTTGCAAAGAAACAAAATATTTTTATTTGAAATGTCTGCTCAAAAATTTTATTTAGTTTCTTATAATTTTTTTTTTTAAATTTTTTTTTGGGTTTTTGGATCTCTGTTTTATCATAAATTAATCAAAAGCAAATCACATGCTTCGTTTTGTTTCTTTCTTTTTGCTGCTGTATGTGATTAATATTAATTATGCTTACTTATTATGGGTATTCACGGGTTAACCCTTAAATACCCACTGGTCACTGTAGTGACCAACCACTTTAGCGGCTGCCTGTGCCGCCATTTTACGTTCGCTATTTAAAGTAAATATCTGATTTTACTGACAAAAGATCTCTTTTTCAATACGTACAAATAAGAATGCAAAAATGACAACTGCCGCATAGTTACAGTTATTTTTAACTCGAAAAGTACGTTTGGCAAAAATTTTGAACCACATAAAGAAAATAAGGTTTTTTATTTTCGAATTTTTGTATAACAAATATATTGCCGGATTAGAAAATTTGTGTCGAACGGTATGGGATAACACTAAATAATTGTTTTTAAAAATTATTGCTCATGTATTTTAACTTATTCTTCAGATAATCCCCAAAGAGTACTACTGTGGCCAACCATATAATAATCCAACTAATTTATTTGAAAACTCGTAGAACAAACGTTGCTCGGAATCACAAATACTACCTCTAAGTATGTTTTTAATTTAAATTAGACGTATTGGGCGCTTAAGAGTTAATGCAACATGCCCTTGCGATGTTGCGAAAGTGCGAATTGCGGAAGTTTGACACCTTTCTACCTTTAAATTCGTAAGAAGAATCCAAAATATTTTCATTATTTTTCAATGAGATGGTAACATTTTGACAGTTAAACTATTTCTCATCTCCAATATTTGCATTGAACGCTTACATCTTAGTGCTTTAAGTCGCACTTAATTAATTGTAAAATACAAAAAAAAAAAAAACTAAATAAATAACAAATAAGCCGATGTTGATGATGTGAAATGTAAAGAATGAATGTTAAAAATGCGAACGAAATGCAAAAAAAAAAAGTTTCAGAAATAAAAACAAAAAAAAAGTAAAAAAAATTGGTGATCTCGCATTAAAATACACCGTACTTCGTACTTGCCTTTTTTAAATGGACGATATTAGTTATTACATCTGTCTGGTCTATATATATATATAGTTTTTGATGGCCATTTATTGCATCTACCTTCCTTTAATTACTGCTGGCTGTTTTTTATTTCCTATGACTGCGTTTTCTGGTTTTTGTCTACCTCGGACTGGTTCTAACTGTGTCCAGTAGCGTATCCAGAGAGGAGGATATAAGGGCTGAAACCCCCCCCTCTCCCCCGCCCCCCTAAAACACGACAATGTTATAGTAAACAATAATTTTTGAGAAATCCAAAATATTTAGATTTTTTCCAAAAAAAAGCCATCAGCAGTGAAAAGTATATACTTTTAACAAACGAAAAATTTTAGGATTTAAAGTATTATTTTAATTATATTTGTTTTTTCATAATAATAATTTAATATAAATATTAAAATGGGATCGGATATTTGAATCAATTCTTTAAATACATTCAGACTACATTAAATCTACAATTTCAACGCCAGCTTATAAATGTCTTACTTTTAAAAAGCTTGATAATGGTCTAGTTTTTGGATTGAATTTTGTACTGAATTTTAGTCTGATATTGGTTAAACTTTTCCGTTTTTGCCCGTTTATGATCTGAATTCTGGTTTGATTGTAAGTCAGAATTTTGTTTCATTTTAGTTTGAACTTTAATCTAAATTTTGTTTAAGTTTTAATCCATGTTTAGTCTAAATTTTGATTTGCTTTCCAGCGTTTGCAGACCAGCGTTTGATCTGATTTTTGGTATAATTTTTGGATTACTTTTAATTTGAATTTGGAGTCTTTTTAGCCTCAATTTTAATCTCAGTCTTAGTTTGAGTTGTGGTTAATATTTTCGTCTGAGTTGGCTTGATTTTGATACTATTTTGGTCTTGAGTTTCGGTCCGAAATGGGTCTGAATTTTGTTTTAAAATTTGATCTGAATTCGTCTGGAATTTTGGTCCAGTTTTTGTTCAATTTAAGTTCAAATTTTTTGATGTAAATATTTATCAGATATTCCCACTAGTTTTTGGTCTGAATTTTGGGATACTTTCGTTTGGTATTTGGTGTCTTTTTGGCCTAAACTTTTGTCTAATTATTGGTCTGAGTTGTGTTCTAAATTTTTTTGGAATTTTGGAATGAATTTTAAAACTGATTTTGGTTTTGATTCGGTCTAAATTTTGGGTTTTTAGTCTGGGTTTTGACCTGAATTTGATCTCGTTTTGGTCGATTTTTGTTGGAATTTTGGTCCGATTCGTGGTCCAAAAATGACTCAAAAAATAGAGATGTACCAAATTGTTTCATCAAAATTTTTCCTCAAAGAAAATTAAAACTTCCTTCAAATTTTTTTCTCAAAATAGATCATTTAACAATATAAATCCATCAGAAAAAAAAGTATTTGAATTTTAGTTTCGAAATTTCCGCCTAAATTTCTATCCGATTTTAGTTTGAAATTTAGTCTCAGTTTTGTTCCAGTTATCTTTTAATTTTTGACTTGTATTTGATAAAATTTTAGCACTAGTTTTTGGTCTAGGTCTGGGTTTTGGTCGATAGTGAGTCTGATATTTATCTCTTAATTTAGTAAAATCAAGGCCCCCTCCCTCCCCAAACCCAAATCCTAGAACCGCCACTGGTTGTGTTCGACTACTTTTTTTTTTTTGTGCATCTAACTGCTTTGGATTGTTTCCGACTGCTTTTTTCCGCGCTGGCTGTATTTTTTACTCTGTCTACTTTAGACTATCTCGAACTGTCTCTGGCTACCTTTAATTGGATCTGACTGGCTTTTAATGCTTCTAGATGCTTCTTATTTCTTCTGACTATGTTTACTTGCCTCTGTTTACCTCACACCAACTTGATTTGTCTCTCATTACCTTCTGACTGCCCTTTATAAGCACTGATTACTTTAGGCCGCCACTGATTAACTTAGGTTCTGATTTTTGCTGACTATCTCTGAATATTTCTTGTTGCTTCAAGTTACCTCTCTGTCTACTTTTGGCATTGACTGATTGCTTTCCTAGTTACTTCGGGATTTATAAAGCTTGTGATTACCATTTATTTATTTATTTCTGACTTCTAACAAAAATTTTGTGCGTTTCTCAGTCTACATCAAAATATCTCTTTATTTATTACATTGCATTGCTCTTTTAAAAAATTGATTGCTTTTTTTAAATCTGACTATTTTGGGCCACCTTTGATTGCCTCAGGCCGTTCTGAGTGTCTTTAAGATAGAAATTTCTTGATTTCAGATTAGAAAATTTTATCAGAACATGGAGTAATTACAACAATCCAACATAATGATTTATTTTTTCGACTAATCTCAGCAAACCCACCTGCGGCATATCCATATATCGAACAGATCGTTGACCGAAACAGACACTGTCGTGACTGCTCTGTATAACGAGACACGTGGGTCGGTAAAGTAACATATCCAAATAATTTTCAAACACAGCTACATATAAAAATATAAACCTGTTTAGACATAAAATTAAATAAAAAAAGTATATCAGATTATGGTTTAATCGTGTAAATAAACCCAAAATCTAGAGTGAAAATAAAAATCTCTAAATCTTAGATTAAAAATTTAAATGAAAAATAAACTAGATCATTGATTGAACAGAAAATCTAAAAGGAAAAACGCAAGTGATCTTGAATTGGATTACAAATTAAACGTAAGCTAAAACGAAAATTGAAATCTCCAATATAAGATCAAAAATGTTGGTGGAATATAGAACAGGACATAAATCTCTGTGCCTAACATTAAGGGCTTGGTGAAAAATATATTAAATCATGGATTGATACAATGAGGATACAATGATTTAAGTCTAGAATGAGTAATGAAATCTTTAGATTGTGGACCATAAAAATCTACACAATGATTTTGATTAATAAATCCATCATAATGATTTAGATTGAAAAGAAATCTCTAGATATTAGATCAAAAATTAGATGAAAAATATGAAAAATAAATGTATTGATCTTGGAAATCTAGCAAAGTGATTTTGATCTTGACTTAAGATTGTTAGCTCTTAAATGTTAGAGGAAAATAGACCAAATCAAGGATTGACCATAAAAGTCTGATATAATCATCTAGATATGTATTAAAAATAGAAGCCTCTAGAAAGAGATAAAAAATGAATTAGGCCGTTGAATTATTCAGGAAAATCCTGAGACTGAAATACGAAGAGGCTTTTTTCAGTGATCTAATGCCATCAGGAAGTATGAGAGCAAAGCATTTGCAGACATATGGACTATGAGATTCCCATAAGAATATATAGATTTCCTTTAAGAGTTTTGAATAATGAGAATGATATCCTTAGCTTTATAATTTTTTTTTTTTTAAACCGTAATGAGAATAATGAAATGTTTAAGGCTTTCTTAACTTTCCAACAAGCTGAGTGTAGGGTATAAGAAATTCACAAAATTGAATAAAGTGCAAGCCAAATTACAACAATTAAAATAAAAAAGCGAAACGAAAAAAGGAGGGCATCGAATGCAAACACAAACTCGTGTACACAGAACCAATTATGAACTCTTTGCTTAAATATTTTTATTAACAAAATATTGGAATTTTTTAAAGCTTTCAATAAAAGTAAATAAATAAATAAAAACTCGGGAATAAATGTATTTAAAAAATAAATAAAAACAAATACATGAAAACAAAAAATATATAAAAACAAAATAAAGCAAAACAAATAAATACATAAAACAGGCTTAAAGCGCCTTAAATTCATATGAATCATCAGCGTGTAGAACAGAAATTAACAAATAAACATTTTATAAAGCGAAGCGGAAAAGAAATTATCTGAAGAAAAGTTATTTTGCCTGAAACATTTTTCCTTTTCAATAAGCGAAATAACAAAAATCATAAATGCAAATGTAAATAATTTTAAATAATTACAATATTTTGCTGTCGGTTTTCAAGCTGTCAAATTAAAAGTGTAAATTATTCGCTTGCTGGCTACTACACTTTAAAAATCACCTTAAATAATTTTGTAGATAATAAAACGAAAGAAATAAAAAATGAAATCAAGTCTTATGCTGAAAGAAAAAATAAATGTAAAAATGCTTAAAGTAAAAAGTAAAAATAAAAATAATTATAATAAACACACGCATATACTCGTACCTTGGTTTCATTTGCATTAATTAACAAAAGAGAAAAAAAAAATATTTAAAAAACAAAACCAAGTAGAATTTTTATGCAAAATTAAATACTTTTTTTTTTGCTTGTTTTTGTAGCCAGCCTGCACATGCAACAGCACACACATTAAAAAAAAATAGTCATAAACACGTTTCGCCTTCTTCTTTTTTACACAATTTTGTTTATTTTTTTTGGTGTTTTGTTTTTACACTTTTTTTTTGTGAAATTCTTGTTTATTATTTCATTACAAAAAACTACAAAAAAAGAAAAAAAAAATTAATTCAAAATAAAAACGATGAAAATATGTAATAATCACACAATAACAAGGGAAAATTTTTGCGTTAATGCAAAATTTTTATAAAATTTTATAAAAAATACATTGCAGATATAAATAAAATGATAGATAATAAAATTATTATAAAAGACTGCTTTACAAATATTTTATTATTATCAATTAATATAAACAGGAAATTACCAACATTATTATAAATGAAAAACAAACAATTAAAAAAAATTATTAAATCTAAAAAAGATATAAATACCATCCCACATTATTATTATTTTTTTTTTGTTTTACATTCCAGAGCTCCCAGTTCTATACAAATTTTTTTTTTTTTTTTTTATTTTTATCTACTTACTATTTTAGTTTCATATACATTTGTTTTATTTTATCTTATATTTTTAATTTATTGTTGCAAAAACAAATATTGTTTATATTAATTTCATTCAAGAAAATAAAAATTGCGTAGCTTTGTTTTTGTTTTTTTTTTGCTCCGAATTATTTCTCATTTATTTACTTAGTTACGCTTCAGTTGATTCAATATAGACATGAAGTACAATTATAACTGAAGCATAATTTTTAAAAGTATTACTGCCAATTTAATTGTTTTTTTCAGGATAGGTTGTTTTTGGCTGTTTATACATATGTCTGTTTATTCAACTGATTGACACTTTACTGATCCGATACATATGTAGAGTATTCACTAAAATATTATAAATAGATACAAATTAAGAAACTCTTGGTAACTGTGAAGTTGATGGCTGTTGATGTAATCTAAATTCTGTAAATGTTGCTTTCAATTTTACCTACGAAAGATGGTGGAAAAACAGTAAACTGTGTCTCATTTTCTATGCAAACGCCCAATTCTGATTCACGTAGAAAAGAAATATCTAAACAGTGTGTTCTTTGATAAATAATATGGCTGATATTAAGCTTAGACACTTACTTAACTTCATAAAAAGTACTCAATGGTCTGTAATCAAAGTTTCCTTAACTAAGTTCAGCCAGAATATGCCTCGAATTCAATTATAGTTAGTCTTAGCCAAAGACGACCTCGATAGTCTAGTGGATAGTGCACTAGACTTTCATCCAGAAGGTTGCGGGTTCGATTCCCGTCTTGGTCTGGTAGTTAATTCTCATAAACTTCTTATATTCACTATCGATATGAAGTGGATGAGAATTATAAGAATGTGTACAAGTACACACCTTGGTTGGTAATGGCAAGACCACCGAGCTGATAAAAAATTGTCACATAGCCGTTCGGAATCGGCGTTAAACTGTAGGTCCTACCATCGCCACTGTGGTCTAGTGGAAGAGTGCCAGACTCTTGTTTCTGGAGACCCGAGTTCGATTCTCGGCTTGGGTATGTTTCTTATCTATCTTTCTTTCTCCCTTCCTTTCTTTCTTTCTTGGGGCTTTGGTACAAAAGATCTTATAGGTCGCCGTGCCTGACTTTCGAGTCGTCCTTCCTTCAAATAATAATAATAGTCTTAGCCAACCAAAACCTGAGTCAGAACCAAAGTTAGAACCCTCAGTTTGCATTTAATACAGATTTTTACTCAACCTGAGTCTAAGTCGAATTTTTACTCAAATTCTGAAAATATTCTCAGTGAGGTTCTTAGTTACAGTTTTACTTACTTAGAGTCGTAGCCGAATTTTTAGCTAGTTTAGAGATTCTCAGTCAGTGTTTCTCATTAAGTCGGATTCAATTACAGTTAGCTTTAGCCAGCCAGAATATGTGTTAGAACCATAGTTAGAATCTTTGTCAGAATATCAGTTAGAACTTCAGTCCAAATCTCAGTCTCAGACTCACTCAGAGTCTAAGCCAAATGATATGCACAAATTCTAAATCATATTCTGAATCAGAACTACAGTCATAAAATCAAAGTTATTCACATATTCAGTTGAATTCTAAGTCAGATTCTCTGTTGCACTCTCAGTCAGATTTTCAGTCAAACTCTCAGTCAATGCCTCAATTAGGATCTCAGCCATAGTTTCAGTAGGATCCTCAATTACAGTCTTAGACAAAGACTCAGTCGAATTTTCAGAACCTCAGTCAGATTCTAAGTCAAAATCACAGTCAGGTTCACCACAGTTTCAGTCAAAATCTCAGACAGAATCTCAGTTAATTACTCAATTATAGTTTTAGGAGGAAGGTCACTGTTGAATTCTCAGTCAAGATCACAGTGAATTTCTCAGTCAGAAATACATTCATAATTTAAGTCAGGGCTATAATCGGAATCGTATAGCAGAGTTGTAAAGATTCAGCTCCTTTTCACATAATATCACAATGCCACACATCTAATATGGTATGTGCTGTCCGGGTCTTTCACACCGAATCTTCGTGCTTCCATGTTTCATAACAGTATATTCATTTAATTCGTACTACCACAATTTTTATCTTTTTATGAAACCCGTTTTTAGTTAGACTTTTTGCTAGCCTCTGCCTAGGAAGTGATCACTCAAATGCTTTCTGTTTGGGTCGCCTTCCCATTTTCTGTAGTTTTGTAATATTTTCTTCAAAAGCGTTTTTGCCTGTTCTAGATAAGTTTTCAGTCACTGATTGTGATGATTGTGGTCGGTCCGGTAAAAAAATTTTTTCCTAAATTACTTATTAGGGGCTCTGAGAGAAAGTTATTCATTATGAAACTCTGTCTACTTTTGACCCTTGCACCACTGAGCTCTCTGGCTCTATTTCGCCTCATTTTAGGGTTTGTTTAATGAGTAATTTTTGTTTAGCATAACCCTAGAGAAGAAATGGTTGAGAAAAGGGGGGTGACCAAACAGAAAAATTATCCCAGCCCCGTCATTTCTTCACATATTCTCTTTTTTGCTCTTTAAAATTCACAAATAAAATTATTGGGGCTATTTCAGATTTGAAGCAATGATTTTTATTATTGGGAGCAATTTTTTAAAAAAAAATAATTTAATGTTAATTTTTTTTGTAATAGCTTGCCCGGTAATGATTATCCAGCGAGTTTTATCTATACCTTACTTAAAAAAAACTTATGTAGTAAGTTCAACTTTTCGCTCTTAATAAAATTCACATAATCAGTTTTATTTTTTGCTTACTAAACAAAACTTATGTGGTGAGTTTTATTTTTTTCACTCACTAAATAATAAGTTATATAATGAGTTTTTTTTTTCTTTCTAATGATTTTGTTGAACGTTTTTTTTTTCACTTATTAAATAAAACTCATGTGACGAGTTTTATTTTTTCTCCTGCAGTTTAATAACTTAATAATTACACTGTTCAACAGCCAAAAATGAGCTGAGACTGGACAAGTGTTCTTAGGGTAATGGGGGGTCGCTGAGTCCGAATCCGTGGTCCGTTTTGCTCTTCTACGTCACAATTTTTTTTATTAACATCAAAATTTTTAAAACTGAAAAAAAAAAATTAAAAATGCAGTTCGTATTTTTTTCATCAAAACATCCATTTTTACAAAAAAAAAATTTTAGATTTTTTTTTTTATTTAACTTTAAAATTTAAAAAAAAAATTTTTTTTTTTAATTAATTTATTTTTTCGTAATTTTTTTCATCCTCGTTAGCTTAACCCAGTAATGCATAGCGGTGCCATATAGCACCTTGTCGATGAGCCGTTACTAGGCCAGGTTCAAAAACAGTTTTTTACTCAAGTTACTTTCTTGATCTATCTACTTTGTGTTCTTGAATAATTAAATCCTGAAAATTTCTTTGTGTATACCTACAAATAAATTTATATATTGTTGTTGTATTCATTTTTAAACACATTGTAAATAAGTAAGTACCTATGAACATAGTTTTTGACTAGTAGTTCAGTCATTATAAAGATTTACATCATAAAAATTCTAAACTGAGATTTTTCTTCAGTAATTGTTAGTGGGAGTATGATAGATTCAAAAACTACAAAAATCAGTCCTGGGATTGCAGAGCGACCCCTCCAAAAAAATCCCCCCTTTGGTGAAAAAAGCTTTTTTTTACTAATAACTGGTTAACCTATCACACCCCCACTAACAATTATTAAAGAAAAATCTCAGTTTAGAATTTTTATGCACTTTTTGGTGCATTTTTTACGCTACCGACTGGCCTATAAAAAAAGATTTATTTTTCAATTTTAGATTTTGTTCATAATTTGTCCGAAGGTGTTTATTTTAGGTTCATACACGCTGGATTCCATTTTTGCACACATCGCAATTCTCAAAACACTAATCGGAAACAAATAGTTTGCACAAAAATAAAAACGGGGACAGCCTACTCCATAGAAAGTTTAAAGCTCATTTTGCACTTAAGTACACGTTTGGCCATCTTTGCTTTAACCCATTAAGGGCTAGCGGGAACCAAAGTAGATAGATCAAGAAAGTAACTTGAGAAAAAAACTGTTTTTGAACCTGTCTCAGGAGCGGCTCAGCGACAAGGTGCCATATGACACCGCTTGGCATTACTGGGTTAAGATAACAACGAGATAAAAGTTAACGATGATAACATGGATGAAGAAAATTGCGAAAAAATAAATTAATTAAAAAAATAAATTTTTTTAAAAATTTTTAAATTTAAAAAAAAAAAAAAAATCGAAAATTTTTTTTTTATAACAATGGATGTCTTGATGAACAAAAAAATTTGAACTGCATTTTTAATTTTTTTTTTTAATTTTAAAATTTTTGATGTCAATAACAAAAAACTGTGACATAGCAGAGCAAAAAGGACCACGGATTCAGACTCAGCGACCCCCCATTACCCTAAGTGCATTTGTCCTGTCTCTGCTCGTTTTCAAAAGTTTCCATTTGTAGATCAGCATTATTAGTAATAAGTAAAACTTATGTGATGGAGATTATCACTTGTTGGTACTTTATAAATTTTAAATATGTATATAAAAGTTTGGTCAGCTGATTGTATTTCAATATTTGAGTACCTATAAAGCAACTAAATAAATTTTTTTTTATCATTTTCAAACATTTCTGTGAAATATTACAGTTAGTAAATTTTATCAACATAATCGCAGCACTCAAAATTTGGCATAATTTTGATAATTTAATTTAAAGTTTTTAATCGCTGTGACGACTCTGCGTTTACTTGGCTGTTTATTTTTACTTATTTTTTTTGGTATTAATTTTAACTTTCAAACACGACAAGGTTATGTGATAACATGACGATTCGACGCGTCGCTCTATTAATTGACATTAATTATATTGATTAAATTATAGAATTAAAAAAAAAAAAAACTCGTACTCAAATATTTGTGCATTTGTTGTTATGCAATAAATATATGATAAAAATTTTTATCTGTATCGAAAAATTGATAAATTTTTATTTTTTCTAATTGATTTATGAATTTAGGTATGTGGTTTTGATAATTGAACTTGGCTTAATTTAAATCACGAGTTATCATGAATTATGCTACTAATTAGAATATATTTCTTTGCCAAGTGCTCAAATTAGTTTCAGATAAGAATTTAGTTGAATTTCGACTATTTTCGTGAACTTTGAGGTTTTGATTCGCAGTTTCTGTGATTTCCGTGTAGAGCAGTAGTTTTCAAGCGAAAATCTTAAACTATGGTATTACAATTCAGTTTCCGTTTTCTTTTCAAAATTGGCATCATTGAATACCAATTAGCAATGCATCATAAAATTCACACACGCCCACACACCAAAAAAAAACAGCTGCCCGCCCCATTAGAAATTTATACAAATTCTTATCTGCCAATTCGCATTGACGTTTATGTTTTTTTTTTTTTGCGCTCACTAATTTTATATCTAATGCTGCAATTTTCTTCACGTGAGACTTGAACATACTTAAGCTAATTATGAGCGTATTTTTAATTTATGTGCCCCTTCCTCTTCAAAAAACAAAAAAACAGAAATTTTGATGCATTTCTTAATGCTCACAGATGTCAGACCTTAAAATAAATCACATATTTATTTAAATCTACTTCTGCATATTCTATGTTATTTTTCATTAATTTTGTTTATTCTCAGGTATTTGTTTTTGTTATTACTCGTATGCCAGTAAAAAAAAATAAATCAACAAATAATATGTAATAATAATAAATAGACGTATAAATTCTGGCATTAAAACAAAAAATATATCCCCTATACCTATATATGCATATATACATATAATAAATATTTATAATAAATTTCTTCGTTTTTTTTTCGAATATAATTCCATGCTTATAAATTTTGAAATGAAATTTTTGTCTTATTGCCAAAATAAATTTATTAAAATTTATTAAAATATTCTAGTATTTCTTATTTTGGATTTTGTTTTCCCAAATAATTTTCAATATATTCGTGGTTTTAAATTTGTTTTTACTCTTGAGTTAATGAATTTTAAAATCATTACATTTTTTCTAAATTGAATTTTTTTTTTTTTGATTATTTTACTAAATGGATTATTTTCTACTCAGCTGTAAATTTTTGTTGATTTTTGCTTTCGTTCCCTTCATTTTAATATTCGATTGGAAATAAATAATAAATTTTTTGGCAGAAAAATTTGCTGTGTTGGGTTTGTTGCGAATAAAAGAAATACTTGGTGTGAGGTCATGAAATTAAAACTACCGAATTATTTTTAAAAAGCAGCTAAAATAAATGTTTAGGTTGAGTTACATTTGACAGGCTGAGAGGAAAAGCGGGCTTAAATTTATATAAGAGCAAAAGTGAAATAATTTAGAGTGTCAGTGCAAGAATGGCATAAGTAATACGGTTTAGAGTGAAAATGAAACGCCTTAAAAGTAAGAGCAAAAATGGTATAATAATTCTTTCAGAGCAAGAACAGCATGGTTTTTTATTCCGTTTTCGCTCTGAACATATTTCGTTTCACTTTTGCTCTGAACATATTTCGTTTTGCTTTTGCTCTTAAGTAAAATTATTCCACTTTTTTCTGAACGTAGAAGTTATACCACTTTTCCTCTCAGCCTCTCAATTGCGGATCTGCTGTTTTGGATCAGAAAGTCAAATTTCTATTCCAATCTTGAGAGTTTTGCTTCCATAAAGTTTTTAGTTCAGCTGACGATCAATTGTATCTATATCAGTTACTAAGATTCCTTAGTAGGATTGGCCTATCTGAATGCTTTTGATTAACCTATTATTAAGGATACAATAGACCTATTAGTCGGAGTATATATCCACATTATATTTTTATTTAACTCACGCTGTATAAAAACATTTTAGTTATATTTTAATATTAATGGAAAGAAGATTTTTTTTCTTCACGTTTAGCTATAAGTAAAAATTAAGATAATATTTCTTTAAAATAAATTGAATTTTGAAAATATTCCGGTATAAATATTCAAAAAGCTTTTTAGTGTTTATGAATTTTAAATCTATATTTATTTATAAATTTGATTGGAAAACTAATATAGTATATTACAGAAACTAAATTTTCTTTTCTTTGTATTTTAGTTTTAAATATTAAAGTATATTTTGTTTACGCAAAATTAAGTATTATTATTTTCATTTTTATTATCTTTTCTGATTTTTTTTCTCCTTTTTCAGGTAAACTTGGTCTTTCTGCTTTTAATTTTACGAGTGAGTAATTGTTTTTTTTGTTTATTATTATTTTTTACATTTTTTTTTACAATTTTTTTTTTCTAGTTTTAATTAACTGTGGGTATTTGATTGGTTTTGGCTTATAGTTTTTTGTTTTGGTTTTTTAAATTAAAGTAAATCATTCCATTAATACAAACATTTAAACAAATTGAAAAACACTTGATCACATGATCTCGTCTCACATATCCACAGTCTATTCATAAAATCATGTTATACATTAATCATAAATTGTAGTGTTGTAGATTTATTACATCATGCGAATACTTCTATTAAAGTAATTGGTATTTTTAGTAATGAAAAATCGTAAAACTTTACAAGAAACTGAGGATACATTCTTTTTCTGAATGAGTAATCGTATTTCTTTTCCAATCAATTGATATTTTTTGCTCACTCACATGAACTCAAAATGATTGTGATTGGTCATTCAAAAATTAAATTCATAGCGTGAGAAATCTTCTCTCTGTGGAAAAATCTTATGCTCATTCAATAGAAAATCAATGATTGTGATTGGTTAAAGCTTAGCATGGAGTATTTTCTCATTGTGTGCATGATATTAATTCTTCTAAAATTTTTTTAAATGTGAAAGTTCCCTACAATTTCGTTGTAAGTACTCATTACTCATATGTTTTATCCATCACTACTTTTTTCTCTTTGTTGATCGTGTACTTGTATTCAATTTTTTTTTTTCTTCATAAATCTTTATAAAGGCCGATTGCATATTCACTCATATGTGCATTATTCACACACGAAGCGGTAGAGTGGAGTGGAGCATTATATTTAACACACATACCCCCACCCACTAAACTCTTCTCATGCTACTATTTCTAGTTATACTCTGTACTATGCCGCTGCACTACTCTCCCCTCACTTCTCTCATTGCGTTTTATTGTTTTTGAATTCATTTATTTATGTATATCGTTACGCGCGATAAATATTTCAAATAATAACATAATTAAATTTTTTTTTCTAGTTGTTATTGTTAGTATATGCTGTTATTTTTGCTTCGTTGTATTTGTTAATCAAAAATGTTTTAAGTAGAAAAAGAAAAAAATTAAAAATATATCTTTAACATAAATTTTGAAGAAGAAAAATATCAGAAAAAATAAAAAGAAATATGTAGGTATAAATATTTCTTAAACCATTTCACAAAATGATTTTTTTCTATTATAAATTGTTTTTAGCTTTGCAGCTTAAAAATAATTTGAGTGTGTCCAAGTTTTCTGTTTTCTGCTTGTGCCGCACACTCAAAAAGAAAATGTTTATTAAAATTTGTTTTCAAAGAGATGAAATTTTGTAACATTTATGCAGAGAGAAAATAGCTCACAAATATGTTACCTAATTCAGCAATCGTAGTTGTTGGTTCCCATGTGCCAGCAATGCCAATTCGCGGGGAATTTCCCGATTTGCGGGGAATTTTACTGCGTGCGGGGAATCGGGCTGTTTTTTGCGGGGAATTTGAAGTCGTTCAGCTTTTAGTCATAAAAGTCTGTAGAATATTTTTTTTTTTTCAAATTTTATGTAATGTAAAACGTTTAACTTACGCAATATTTCATATTTTGTCTTCGTCTTTTCTTAAGTGGGCCCTGAGATTTATTGGTTTGGAGAGATCGATTGTTAAAAGTGCTAAAGTATTATATTTCGAAAGTATTTTGTGAAAATTTCAGAGAGAGACGCGGAATGCTTTCGTAGATGTAAACGATTCTAGCGCCGAGTGTCAATCAGGCCAAAATAGTCGCGTTGCGCTTTGACTTCCCTTTCGACCGTTCAGAAAGCAATGCCTTAGTCCAGCACCTCTTGATTAATAACTCTTCATACTTGCTGACTAATCTGTTAACTTACAAATTACGATCAGCCATCACAAAGAAGATGAAATATATTTTATATGTTAAAAACCGATAATCAAAACTTTGAACCTGTTTTTCTCAAAACAAGGTTTTTTCCATTTTTTTATTTAAGTCAAAAGAGCGCCCATGTCTTCTCCTTTGAGAACTTTGATATCCACAAGTTGGCTGAACGTCTAGTAACTCGAAACACCCCATCACGTTCAAATTTGGTGTGGCAACTACCACCCAATAAGAATAAACTTTATGCAAGCTTGAGCCGGTTCGATTTTGAGAGTGGGTTCCCTTGAAGTGAAATCTCCCATGTGCCAAAAAAATTACGGAGTCAGAAAGTACATTTCTACTAATCTACCAGTCCCATAAAAATTGGTAAAGTTTTGAACCGAGAAAGTTCTGGGTCGCCTTAATATAACACTCATTGAGGTCAATTTTATGTAATTTTTTGTTTTTGTAAAATGTTTAAATGGAAAGTGCGTGTCGCGCTGTTATAACATGAAATTATATCGATGCGGGTAATTCGGTCGAAAAACGGGGAATTTTTTGAGAGCTATCGGGGAGAAAGAAAAAATGAGTTGGCATCCCTGCCATGTGCGCACAGTGAAAGAGAGAGAGAGAGCGATTCTCTCACGCTTAGGCTTAAACTGTCCAATCACTACTGTTGATTTCAGCGATGCCAACTGGCGGGGAATCCCCGAATTGTGGGGAATTTTACTTGGTGCGGGGAATGAGCTGTTTTTTGCGGGAAATTTGAAGCCGTTTAGCTTTTATTAAGTAAAGTCTGTAGAATATTTTTGTCAAATTTTACGTAATGTAAAACGTCTTAAAATCTTCATCTTTTCTTAAGCAGGCCCTGCAATTTATTGGTTTGGGGAAGTCAATTTTAAAAAAAAAGTATGCTATTTGAAAGTATTATATTTCGAAAGTATTTTGTAAAAATTTCAGAGAACGTATCGTGCTTTTGTAAATTTAGACGATTATAGCGGCGAGTGTCAGAGAGGCCAAAACAGTCGCGCGGCTCTTCGACTTCCTTTTCAGCCGTTCAGAAAGGCTTAGCTATGCCTTCGTCCAGCACCTCCTGATTAACTCTTAATCATGGCTGACTAATCTGTAAACTTACAAATTACTGTCAGCCATCATAAAGAAACCGATAGTCAAAGCTTTGAACCCGTTTTTCTCAAAACAAAGTTTTTGCCATTTTTTATTTGAGTAGAAAAGAAATCCCATGTCTTCTCCTTTGAGATCTTTGTTGTCCAAAAGTGGGCTGAAGCTAAGGATTCTGCAAGTTCTTGTTGCGTTTGACATGAATCTTCTTCGAGTAATGCCTTCAATTCTTCATCTTCGAACCTTTTCGGGCCGCCTGAACGTTCCCTGTCTTCAACATCAAAATCACCACTTTTGAAACGGGCATACCACACCTGACACATTCTAACGTCTATAGCACAGTCAGGATAAGCTTCAGTGAGTAAACGAAGTGCTTCAGTTGCGTTTTTCTTTAAATGGAAGAAACAAATTAAAACTTCCCGCAAATGTTGTTTTGTTGGCACGAAATTCGACATTTTCAGCTACAGTAAAACACTTTTGTAAAATTATGAAAATTATTTGACAGATCAATTCTTATAGTATTTTTGGCGCTCTTCGAGATAGAATAGCTGTCAATGTCAAAAAACTGGCGCGTATGATAGATATGAAGTTAGTCACAGTTACGAGTTTATACATTCATACTCCCAATATTAACTAACCATTTTGAACAAACATTTCCCTTTGAGCGTAAATCTATTCCTCACATGTGTGTAGAGGTACCTTCTTTCTATGTTTCAAATATTTCAACTAAAAACCGCCGATTTTGATTTCGCCGACGTTTTTGTGCTTCGTTTGTTGTTATTTACGTAAATAACATAAAAATACACATCACACATACATACATATTCGTATATGTTTGTATATACATATATTGTATATCTAAAAAATTAAAATCTGCCTCTTCGACAATTTTTTTCTCTTTTGTTTTTTGCGATTTATTTTTGTTTATTAAGAAATATGAAATATGTATGGGTACCCACAAATATACTATACTACATACGTATATTTAAACATTTGTTTTTGTATATTTATATTTGGAAAAAAAAAAATGTAAACGTCATGTTTAAATTATGTCAATTCTTAACAAATTGTCAATCACGTTACCACGTTACGTTTGTTATTGTTTATGCTTGAGTAACGTTCACGTTTCTGAAATAGTTGAGGTTAAAAAAACACTTAAAAACAAAAGTTTTTTTTCTCTTTCTCTCCATCTTTTTTTCGTGTTTTCTTCTTCTAAAAATTTATGATTTAGAAGGTGAGATAGCTGTAAAGAAAAAGTTTATTTTTTTCGAATATCAATTACCGGCACACAAAAAAAAAAACCTTAAAAGGCATTAGTCAAATGATTTGTTTATGATAAAAACTTACGAGTATTATGTACTATAGGCATGTATATTTTTGACAATAGAATTGTAGAAAAATAATATTATGGAAATTTTTTTGTGTGAAATTAGTCATAAATGAATAAATTACAATTTATATGGTAATTTCTTTAGGTTGTAAATGGATTTGATTATTCTTTTATTTTCTTACGCATAAAGTTGATATAATCTTTAAATTTGAAATATCAAATAGAATAATGGTGAATTTTCTTAAAGTCAGTAATGAGATTTAGTTTTTTACTGAAGATCGTTAGTTATCGGATGAAGACTTCCAAACTTAGTTCATTTCATAGTTCAATTTACAATTCACTTCTTTCTAATTTGTTAAAGGTATTGAACTTTCTCGTAATTTCTTTGATCTTGATATTGTTTTTCCATAAACTTCACTATTCCTTTCATTTATAAAGAAGGGACTTAACTCTCTTTATTGATGATCGTTTTCGAAAAATCGCATTCGACAGAAATGTTTGTTTGAAACGTCTTTCCCAAAAGAAAGTATAAAATTCTTAGTTCTTCAATCATTTCGCATGATCTCTGCTACTTAAAAATATCAAAAAGAATAGTGATACAAATTCTTTTAGTTACTGCAAATCGCCAGCCCTCGGATGAAAATTATATATAAACGTTGCGTGCAAAAGTGGGGTGTAAAAAGAATTGCTTTCTAAAATTGAGCTCTTGTAAAATTTATTTTCTCGATTCACAGGCATCTTTATAGAACACATGTTCAACCTAGATGTACACATTTTTTTGCAGAAAACTGAATGAGGTCAAAATTATTGCCTGAAAATCTAAATAATAAAAAAAATATTGACTTACACCACTTTTGCACTCAGCGGCTCATATGTAACTCAGTCTTGTTCATAATTCCGTTCACCGGTCAATAATCGTTTTAGTTCAGCACATAGTTAAGTCCTCAGTTCAGTCTTTACGTTCAGTTCTCAGTGAGATTCTAAGTTTTTATTATTACTACAGTTCACAAATCAGTCTTCAGTGCGGTCCCTGGAAGATCACCCCTTACTCCAGTTTTTAGTTCAATCCTTTCTTCAGTGTTCTGTTCCTCAAAGCAATACTTACAATAAGCGAATTAGCTATAAGGGACAGCTATAAACAGTTAAATATTTTATTAAAAATTTATACGATGTTGAAACTTTTTATATTAAAAAAAGGTAACAAAAAAAGAAAGCAAAAAAAAAAAAAAATATTTTTTGAATTTTGGTTTTGAATTTTATTATAAAAATTAAAATATTTTCAAAAACGTTCAACGAAATAGCTATAAGGGACAAAAAATAATAATGATCATTTATAATTCATTGTTGAATAAAAAAAAGTTCAGTAGGTTGTGTGTCCTCCATTATTTATTGCAACGGATATTAATCTACGTGGCATCGAATTTACGACGGACCGAAGGACCGAATTTCGCCCATTCTTCCTGTATAGCTTTCTTAAGTTGCAATGCGGTATCAAATTGGCGACCACCTTTATAAATCTGTTTGCAAAGGATGCTCCAGAGATTCTCCATTGGATTTAAATCCGGACTAACAGCAGACCATTTCAATATAGGAATATTTTCCCGCGCAAAAAATTCCTTAGTATGTTTTGCGCAGTGGATTAGAGCATTATCCTGCTGATAAGTCCAAGTTTCTCCATGAAATTCTTCCGCAAAATTTAACAGCACGTCATCCAAGAGCTCTACATATTTTTCGACATCATTCATGTCTTTCCACGATAGCTAAGAGCAGCCAATCTCATAAGGGACCTACATTGGAAATTACGGGAGTAGCGCGTTTGACTTGGCTCTCGAATATCTCTCCAATACTTCTGGCAGCCATCAGGCCCATCGAAGTTAAATTTTTTTCATCACTAAATATAATGGATTGCCATTCATCGTCCCAGAATTTATAATTTTCGGTAAACTCAAGCCGTGCTGCTTTGTGACGTGGCATAAGCTTCGGCTTAGCCAACCGATTTTGATATTTTAAATTCGAATCTTCGCTCAAAATTTGCTGGATTCTCCTCTTCGTAATATTGAGAGGCAGTCCGCTTCTTATTTGATTAGGACTGATATTTTTATTGACCGCCCGGCGCCTTATCTGTCTTTTACACCTTTCGTCGACCTTCGGTTTTGGACCTGTTCTTTTAATTGTCGCATAGTTTTCAGGATTTTTCAAAAAGTTATGCACAACATTTTTGCTTCGCTTTAGTTTAAACGCTATATTTCGAATTGAAACTCCAGATTCACTGTAAGCTAGAATCTTAGCACGCTCTTCAGTGGATAACCGGGTTCCTCTTGGCATTATGTCTAAAAAGTTATGTTCTCTGCGTGAAAACTATTTATTTTGTGATAGATAATATTCAACTTGGAATGAGCTATAGATTTAATATTAATTCCCTTTGAGGAATAAAATGCTCACCACCGCGCTTGACCCTTATAATTATTTCCCTCTAAAAACTAAACCGACAAACAATTTGCAAAGATGACGGTACCTGGAAAGAAAGGCAAAATGAATTTAAAACTACCGCTAGTTTTAGCATACATTGGAGTATAATATGAAGCAACTTAAAAAATTTTTTTTGTAATTTTTAAAGAAAAATATAGCTATTTAGCTTAGTGTAGTTTAGTCCTTACTGCAGTCCTCAGTTCAGGGTTTAGTTTAATCTTTATTGCAGAATTATGTTCTTTCTTCAGTTCAGCCTTCAGTTCAATTACTCTGTCTTCAGTTCGACCCTTACTTCAGCCTTCAGTCCAATCTTTTGTTCAGTCCTTTCTCTTACACTCACTTCCTTGATGCAGTTCCTTATTACAATCCTTACTATAGTTTTCAGTTCAATCCTTTCTTAAGTCGTCAGTTCTATCCTCAATCGTTACTACCGTCTTCAGTTTATTAGTTCACTTATTTACTACATTCTCCAGTGCATGCCTTAGTTCAACCATCAGATAAGTCTTTTGTTCAATCTTTACTGCAATTTTCAGTTCAGTTTTCAATTCAATCTGGAGTTTAGTACTTAATTTAGTGGTTCGTGTGATTCCATTCTCTGTTTGCATAAAAAATACTTTACTTTTACTCAACAAAATTCCCAATACATACCGATATCTCGTAAACCAAATAGAAAATAGTCAGGCTTTTAAAACAACAGTGCAAAAAGCTTCGATACAAAAATTACATGCTTTCACCTACGAGCGTAGCTAACCTTAATATGTCTAAATTACTATATTTTTTCCATAAATTACTGCCGTACTGTACTGGTGGCTCAAAATTTCTGTACGGTGGTTAACACATCTACAGTGCACTATGGGGCCGATGAAAAATCTAGCTGGCCAAAATTCGAAAATTCGACTATCTCGGTTTGAATCCAAAAGTAAATGGGCTTACTCTCTACTTGGACCCCTCATTATAATCCACACACAGGACATTCAAATTAGACGAAGAATTTGGCTGTGCGACCGTCCAAAGTTGCAATATCTTGTCGATAGTCTTAATATTGTTGAAAATGTGTTGCACATAAAATGTCATAACTTAGCGAATTTTAAAGCTAGACATTAATTTTTGGTCTCATTTTAAAGAAAAAACTTTACTCTATTAATGGTAATGATAAAAAAAAGGATTTACCATTTTATTATACCCAAAAATGTCATGGAAAAATAATAATTTTTTTTTTACACTTTATGTTTTTAATGCTCCGATTTGCTCCGAGCCAAAATAACAACCATCATATCATGTGAAGCATCTACTTCAGAATAAGATATGAGTGCTTTGCAACTTTTTGCCACATCAAGAATAACAAGCAAAAATATGATATCACGTAGCATTTTATTAATCATAGGTAGTTTTTTAAGGTGTTATATATAATCCATTTTAAATGGTAATCAGACGAAAATTGGTATACGAAATCAGTCTTAGGCCTCATTCACTCTGTATGAAAAACTTTTTAATCAGACAATTGCAACGCCTACCACCAATATAAATATATGTTAAATGTAAAAAATGAAATAACTTTAAAAAATCCATTACAGATATAATCATTAAATTACATATGCTAATATATATTGTCTTGAACATAAGCTATGCCAAAAATTAGAACTATCGGACCATTATCACGCATACCTCTCATATAAATATAATCACAAAATACTGATATTTTATTTTTATTTTTTTTATTATATATTTTTAAAGTCTCACATGTATGAGAAGTAGGCGCAAGAACATTCTAATCGTGATAATTTTTACCCGGATATATAAATATGCTATTACTTACCAGCATATGCAATTTCACCACTATGTATGCAATGAGTTCCAAGTTATAGAGTTTTAAAATTTTCACATATATGGGAGATGAGCGTGGTAATAACCCAATCTATCCCATTTTTGCAATAATATATGGCAATAATAATGTTTAAAAGTATATAAAATTTCATGATCATATCTATAATATATACCAAGTTATACTCTTTTCGCGGTTTAATTTATATGGTAGGTAGTCGTGGTAATAGTCCGATCGTTATAATTTTCCACGCAGCGATTGCTAATGACCCCGTGAGCAAGTGAGCCGAATTTCAGAATTTTGGCCAGCTAAATATGGATTTGGCCCCATAGTGCTGTGTTGTTACATTTATAATTTCAAATTACTGTTTAGAAAAAATAAATTAATGATTTCTTTGTTTAAATTACTGTACGTTTGGAAAATGAAATAAAACTACTGTTTTTACCGAAAAAAAATCTTATATTTTTATTTATTTATTTTATTCGACCATTTTTGGAACAGACGACTAAAATACAATAAATGTACAATATATAAAAAATTATAAAAAAAAAAATGCTTTTGGAATATTTTTCTGATATATTGTTTATAGAAATTATTCTTTTGTTTAGTATTCCTTTGCTTTCAAAGCTGTAGAATTAAAAATAGTTTAAAAAAAGTCTTCAATGACTCTTATGATAGAAAAGTCTTTGAAGACTGTTAAAAATAGAGGTAACCTAAGACTTTTAAGCATAACTTTCAAAAATAAAAGTTATTAAAAGTTCAAATTAAAAATTTAAAAAACAAGTTATTTCAAAACTCTTACTTCTGATCATCACTTTTAACTTTTATAAAATAAAAGTTCATCAAAACTCTTATTCTGAAAACTTTTTGACAAAAGTTAGAATAGTCTCAAGCTCTGATAAGAAGTGTTTAATACTTATCACTAGTGCCGCTGTTGTGACCATTAAAATTCTTAATGAAAATATAACAAGATTTCATTTTTGTATGTTAAATTGCTAAAATATAGTTTCTATCCCTGTTTTTTTTATTGAGAAGTAAAATGCAGAAATTAAAATAAAGAAAATTCAAAGCCTTTTTACACAGTGAAGGCTAAAATAACAAAGCGCACGAAAACTTCAAGGTCATTTGCATGTACTGTTTCATATTTGCCTAAAAGTATGCAATTAGTTTTGCTTTCTTTATTATTTTATGCACATATAAATACAAAAATGCTTATAAACATTGTTGCTAATGGCTGCTGCTGCATTGCACGTGTGCGTGTTTATAAACATACCAAAAGTTTTCTGTTAAAAAATTTTGTAAGCAAATGAAAAAATGTAAACAAAACTTAAATGTGTTGTTGTTGTTTTTTCTAACTATGAATTATGAACGCATTTACGCAGCACTAAATAACCGCAATTGCAGAAAAATTAAGCATATAATATTTATTTATTTAATTAATATACATAAACTTGTACATACAGGGTGACAATCGTAAAGTGACGCACACATTTCAGCAGTTATTTTCAAAAGGACGTACTTCCATTAAGTACAATTAAGTGTTAACATTGCTGAATATATAAGCATTCATTTGAACCCCACCTCATTCAATATAACCTCCTTTAGCCGGCACACATGCCTTCAATCGATCCGGAAATCATAGGACTGTTCGCCGCAGGACTTCCTGATCAATTTCAGTCCAGGCTTTCTCTAATGAATTTGTCAGCGACTCCAGACTGTGGTGTTGAGATGCACAAGCCTTACTCTCTAAAATACTCCAAATAGAGTAGTCCATTGGATTCAAGTCTGGGGAGTATGGTGGCCATTCTTGAGATGTTATGAATCCAGAAAAATTGTCTTTTATCCATGTTTGCGTTAATTTTGCCATGTGGGAAGGTACAGAATCTTGCTGGAAAGTCCAGTTTTCATTTCCAAATGTATCTTGGGCCCAGGGAAGAACATGTTCATTTAAAATGCTCCGATAAACAACCTGGTCAATTTTAACACCCTCTTCAACGAATATTAGAGGGGTTCTGGCATTAGCGGAAACTCCAGCCCATACCTCAACGGAAGCTGGCTTTTGAACTCGGCCAACAGTCCTATTTTGTTGCGATGATGATGTTAGCCACAGTCGGTCATTTTGCGCATTGAAATGTTGTTCAACCGTGAAAATTTTTTCATCTGTAAACAAGATATTTTCAACATTTTTTAACACGGAGGAGCGTAGCAACGCCTTGCATCTTTGCAGACGCAAATCTTTCTTTTTTTGTGTCAGATCTTGAGCTTTTCGGAGCTTGTACGGCTTAAGATTAAGCTTTGATTTTGCAATGATTCGCACTGTTTCACGGTTTACTCCCACTTCCTTAGCGATTTTTCTCATTGAGCGCCTTGGATTTCGCTTGATTCGTTTACGAATTTTTTCTGTTAAACCAGTAGTGGCAACTGTTGAAAATGTTCCCCGGTCTCTATCTCCAAAACCCCCAGTTTCATTATATCGAATAATAGCTCGGTCTACCGTACGACTTGACAAATTTAAAGCCTTTGCAATTTGACGGCTACTATAATTTGCCAAATGAAATTTCATAATTTCACGACGAATATTTTCCTTGTCCATTTTTATGGAAATTTCAAAATGTAATAACAAAAATTCAAATGAAATTAAAAGCGAAGCCAATGATGAATTAATTTGCTTTTTAAATTAAAGTAACGGTAAATGGCAAAGCTTGCTGCAGAGTATTAAACTTGCGTCACTTTACAATTGTCACCCTGTATATAAAAATATGTAAATGCTTATATTGATTGTTATTGTGCACATATGTATATTGTTGTTTTGCAAAAAAAAAAACTTGAAAATCGATAGTCGTCAACATATTTATAATCAAATCTCTAATGATATTTGTAAATGTTTTATTTTTTTTTGGATATGTTGAAAAATAATGAAAAAATATTGCATAAATAAACATTAAAAAGTTTTTAATTCAGAAGTATTTTGTTTATTTTTTTTTTCATATAAATCTGTGTGCCTAGTTTTTATTCTTGTTTTTGTATTTTAATTTACATTAAATAAATAAATAGTTGAGTAGCGTTCAAAATTTATAGACTTTGTATAAACACTCAGCCGCAATTTCTTTGAAAATATAAAAATAAATGAAAGATAATGGCATATAATTTTTTTATTACTCGATATATGTGAAATGATTCATAATTTTACGGCATTTTTTTTCTTTTGCTATACACTTATAAAAATAAAAAATAAAAAAAAAACAAAAAAAAAAAAAGAACAATTATAAAGATATCTGCATGAATTTCATACCGAAATAATTTATAAGTGTCATATAAAAAATATATGGACAGCAAAGAAAATTTGTAATTTATTTTTCGTTATTTTTAAAATCGGGTTTTCTTGAAAATTATTTATGCACATTTTTATGTTAGTTTAGTTAATTAGAAGAATGCATTTCATAAAGCATAAGCTAATCTTGGAAACATTATAAATTTTCTTTATTGCAGCTTATAAACCTATGAAAATTTAGGTTGTATTGCATAATTCCGAGTTTCTCATAGACAAGATTTCCCTGTAGGTTACTGATCTCTACTAATCAAATCTGACTTTACACTTTCATTATTTACAAAATATGTGATTATAATTAAAACAAAACCACACGCTAAAGTAGAACAAAAAATTATTTATTTCCGCTTTTGAAAAAAAAAAAAAACAAAAACAAAATTACATACATTCAATTGTTATAAGAAAGACAGCGAGAAGGGAAATGTCCCATAGAAAATAAATACCAATAGCAAAGTGCATTAGCTCAACTTCCTCTCTCTCTCTCACACACACACTCACACACTCATTTGTGCGTATAATTTACTGTATAGTTGAGCCTAATCAGCTGTGAATAGTGCATGCATAAAAAATTAAGAAATTGCAATAGACGAGTACTTCTCTCTCTCCCTCGTGCTCTTTAATTTTACCTTCGTGTATTTATGTCTATCTGTTTACGCTTGTTCCTGTCATTATCTTTTTTGCAAAATGGATTTGAGACAATCTTGTTTACCATTTTTTTTTTCCTTTTATTCAATTTTTATTTTTTTTTTTATTTGTGTAGTAGAAAAACATACAAAGTTGATATATAATTAATTAAATTAAATTGTATTAAAAAGGAACTAACTAAAATAAGAGAGCGGAGACTCATGAGCTCTTTTGATGTGCTAACATTAGGGTTACCGTAGAGTAAATACTATATTGAGCGAAAAGGAGAGAGGGATGGAAAGAGAGTAAATAAATTCTACACAATTTTCGGCAGGTAAAATGGCATTTGTCACTGACGTCATACCCAACACTAGTGAGTTCATTCTAAAGCCAGATAATTTTCTAGCGCCTTCTCGTATATGTATATTGAAATTTCTTGATTTGATTTGACACTGGATTCAGTGGAGACAAATATTTATATTAAAAAAAAACACGTATTAAAAGAGTGTTTAATCTTAGATTGTAATTGTATTAAAATCATGTATTGAAGAGAAAATTGCGGTAAAAAAATTATCTGTAGATAAATCTGAACGAAATGGAAAGACTGTGAGTGTTGTAAATGATATAATGCCATAAGTTATTTTTTATAATAGATATTGTAGTAAAGGTAATTAATGCAAAGAAAATTGCTCAATTAGAAATAATTTGAATGAAGTCTTGCGTAGTAATATGAAGCTGATGTAAGCGAGAAGTGAGATATAAATGATAAACTACTTTTGTTGGTAATTATTAAAGGTAACCACATATAATAATTTTACACCATTCACGCTAACATGTTCATATTTCGTCAAACATAAATTATAGTACGCTCTGAACTGGAATAAAGCTATGCCGCACAAACTCAGCTTGGGTTTGGGTCTTTGATATATTTTTTACGATATTATTTCATCTGAACAATGAAATAAGAAAATCAATGTTTTAGATATTTGGGTTCTCAATGTGGTGGATGAAAAAGAGAAGGAAATACTTCGTCAGGCTTTGCCTGGTTCCTGAACAATGTGGAGGATTCAAGCGGAGAAAGGGGGTAGAAGGATGTTTTTTAGATCCAGCGCTTTTTTAGGCCATGCTATGTTGACTCAAGCGATATTATTTCATCTAGCCAATGAAATAAGAAAATCATTGCTTAACCCTCTAGATCGCAAGCCCGCCTTTTGAAGGCCTTCACCAAAAGGGATAGAAATAGAATCGGCACCATAATTGTTTTCTTTTGCTACTTATCATTTCGTTTAGAGAATTTCTCAAGCTTTTAAAAAAATTCATCAGTTATGAGCTATGATGCGTATTACAGAAGTTAGCGACAGTCAAAGTGAAAAAAAGGAAAATTAATTATTTTGATTGTATTTGAGATAAAAGTCAAAAAAATAAATAAAATAGCTATGGATAGCTAGGAATTTGAATTTTTTATATAAAATATTTAATTACTTAAAACAAATTGATGACTAACAACAAATTGATGATTAACAACAAATACTTTTGGGCGTTCAAACTTTCCCACTTCATAAAACAACGCCCATTAGTTTTTTTGGGATTTTAAATCAGTTTATGATTTTAACGCCCATATTAATCAATTCCAATTTTTTTTAATCAATCAAAAATATGGGAACTAGAGGGATAAGAAATTTTGATCCAGATCCAGTACTTCGTAAGGCAGTGTTCGATTTCCGGGAAAGTAGCGTGAAGAGAAAGAGAGTAAGAAGAGTTATTCCAGATTCAACACCTCGTCAAGCTTTGTTGGGTTTCCGAAAAATGTAGAGAATTCAAGGGTTGGAAGAGGGTGCTAGGAGGTGTTCTAAATCCGATACTTCATTAACCTATACTGGGCTCTCGGGTAATATAGAGGGTCCAAGGGGGAAGGGGAGGAGGCGGTATTTAAAATCATTTCGTCAATCTATTCTTGGCTGTTCATGGTCAATTCGTTTGGTTCAAGGAAGGGCGAGGATTAACAAACCATCAGAATAGGTTTGTTTCTAAGTTCTGGTTGGGAGAGTTTAATTAATTTGGGACATAAAGGCAACACGATAAGTCTAATAGAAGAGAAAAGGAAGGCTGTGGGATCGGGCTCTGCGACTTTAGTCGCTTATTTACTGGGGTTGTCTTTTTTTCCGTTGGAAAAATACGTAATATGTCCATCCAGGAGCATTTACCCAAAAATATTAGCTTTGTTTAAAGGTGAAGTAGAGAGGGTAAGGAGGGAATAAGAAGAGTGCTGTCTGTGGTCATGCGGTGGCTTCAATTTGTATTCATAGGGAATATTATTTATTTATCTGTTATAAAAATACACAAATTTACTCGGAGCTCTAGGGTTGCCCTAGATGGAAACACCATTAGCCCAGAAACCATAGTAGATTGTTTTTTTTCTCTCAAGGGGAGGGGAGAAGAGCTATAAGCCTTTCGTAGCACTCTTGATATACTAAAAACTGAATTGTATTATTAAAAATATATGGTAAATAGCGTTATAAAAATTATTTTAACGTTATAGTTTTTATATTGAACTACAATAAACTATTAAAACTCACAGTTAGTAAATGAAAGGATACTCCCTTTAGTTATACAAATATAAAACATTCTTACCCGTCTGTACTAATATAAAAATTCACAGCGTTATGAAGACGTTTTATTGTAGTTATATAAACGTTATAACTTATAAATTGAACGGTTTCAACAGTTATTAATGAAACTCTCATTTCAGTTTTTATAAAAAACCAAAATGAAGCTTTCGAATATTAAAAACGTTTACAAACGTTTTAAGCGAAAAATCACGTTGTAAAATGTCATTATCATGCGAAATGACGAGCTTTTCCGAACTTTGCTCATTCTACTCTAGAGAAGAAAACAAAAAGCTCATTTGACACACAAGAAAAACCAAATGCATGAATGCATTTCATCTCCCATATATTTAAATTGTTTCTTGTTGTCTGTCTTGTGAACGTTGAATTCAATTTCAATTATATTCGAGAAATGCATTTTATATTAGTTGTTTTCTTGTTGTTGATGTAGTTGATTTTTTATAATTTTTTTTTTTTTTTTGATTTTATAAACGCTGATCATACTCACGTCTGTCTGCTTTAAATGCTCGACGCTCTCTTAATTTAAAAATTAGTATCATTTTACCACTGAAACAGTGTAGTAGTACGCCCCGGTTTTGTTGGTTTTTTTGTTTTTGGTTTTGAAAACTTATGAAATTACACAAATCAAATTAAAGCGAAAATTATTCAAAAATATTTAAATGCAAATTTTAAACGTGCGTCTCTGTTAAACGAGTACTGAAAAAAATATCGAGCAAGTGCAACTGGCGTAATTAATAAAATTCTTATGTGCAATATAAATAAAATATTCTATATATGTTTTTTTTTTCTTTCTTTTTTTCTTACAACGTCGTTATTTATACCATATCTTTCAATTTTTTCGTTTCGCAAACAGTGTGGCTGAGTGACAGTGAATGAGGCAGGCAGCAAGTCTCGTGCTTCATAATTGTGCGATCAATCGATTGATCGATCGCGTTTGTCGTGTGTGTATTTGATAAATCATGCTTCAGCTGTTGCTGCTGCTCTGTTGCTACTGCTTCTTCTTCGTCTTTTTTTCCTTCTGCTGTTCCCAAGCACTGAATTGATTGAATCAATCGATCTCGATCGATCGCTCGAACTCGTATCTCAAATATCCGATATTGAGAAGTAACGTTCAATGATCGATCTATACTTTATTCCATTTTTTTCTTCTCTTATTATAAACTTATTTTTATCACAGGTTTTTTTTTACGGTATTTAGTTATTGGAGCAATGTGTAATACTTGCATTTTGTCAGTCAATAATATTTTATAATTAGTTTAAATTTTAAAAAAGTGGCAGAGAGCGAAAGATAGAGAGAGAGTTAGAGCGAGTTTGAATACCTAATGTTTATTTTATATAATCGCAGCTCAGCGCATTTCATCATTGAAACAATGAGAACTTGATTTACAAGAGTGAGCGATCGTAGCTTAATTAAAAATGTAAATTTCAAATTCGTAATTGTTTTAAATTCGATTTTTTTTTTATGTTGTTATTTTGAATTTAATATTTCAAGCACAAATGCTCGTTGGTCGTGTAGAAATTGTGCAATCTTTGGTTTATTTATTTTTGCAGTTTTTACCTATAGTAGCGACAAATATCAGAAGTATTAAGTGCGTAGTTTAGCTTGTAGGAAAAATTGGAATCAAAGTGTCTAGAGTTCGTTTCTAATAGATTGATAAATAGAAAGAAACGCAGAAGAGATCATATTCTATCATGATGAAAACGAATTAAAATAATTCATTCCTGTCTTTCTTTTTAATATCTTTTTCTGCCAACTCCAATTGATTTTTCTCTAGATTTGCGTCTATTCAATCCTAACTACTTTCTCCCGCTGATGTCTTGACATATTTTTGTGTGATTGAAATTTATTGAAACCCCAAAATAATTGAATATCTCGCACACAAATATCATTATTTATTTTTGTATTTTTTATTTAGTTACTACGATTCAGATTAAATTTAATTGTACTCAAATCTTTTCACGCATTCATTTTATTTATTTATTTATGCATTTATTTTTAAATATTTGCTTACATTTCATTCGCACATCGTAAACAAATAAACAAAAAATTATCTCATTGAAATTCAGCTGATTTGTAATTCTCAAACAGTTTATAATTATTTCAACAAATTGGCACATTAGAATTTACGTGCAATTCGTCATGTGCTGCTGCGGTTTCTGCTGCTGCTTCTTCTTTTTTCAATTGATATTCTAATTTTATTCCAAAGAAAAATATATAAATATACAAAAAAAAAGAAGAAAATGTGAATACAATCTTGTTACTTATTTTGAAGTTAGCATAGTTGAATATTTATTTGCACATTTATTTTCAGTCTCACTCCCCTTGCAATTTTTCCCTTTCTCTTTTTCACTCCTTTATCATAATAAAAACAACAATCATGCATAACAAAAATAATAAAGAAAAAGCACAAAATAAATAATAGTGATGTATTTTTAACGTGTTAATTACAGTCGGTGTCAATTATAATTTGAAATTCGTGCGACATTTATTAACAAATGTGCTAAAAATCATATCTTTAAAATACTCAACATTCTTTTTTTTTTATTTATTTTTTTCTTTCATTCTAATGCTCAAATTTGGTTTTTGGTTTTTTTTTTTTGTTTTTGCAAACTATTCCACTGCTTTTATTTTGTTTTTATATATTTTTTTTTTTAACAATTTTCTTCATCATTTGCTTAGTTTTACTCATATTCTATTTAAAGAGGCCGGTATGGGCAAATTTTTTTTTTTTATTTTTTTCTCGTTTTTTTTTTTTTTTAATTTAATTCGATTGAATATTAAAGTCCAATTGTATCTTTATTATTTTTATACTCTCGTGTGTTTAAAAAAAAAATAATTTTCTTAAAAACATACAAATAGAGAACTATAAAAGAGGAAAGCAAGAGACAGAGGAAAGAAAGAGACAGTTAAGTGAGGAGGCAGAATTACTGCAATATTTTTCTTAAGATAATTGATCGAATTGTTGTTGTTTTTGTTTTAGTAGTTGGTCATACATATATTGAGTTGTTGTTCGTATATTGATACATACATATGTATGTATGAACAGCTGAGGTAAAAAAATAGCACTATGACAAGAAACGTCATTGATCAAGGGAAAAAGCCTAAATAAATTAATCAGAGATCGAAAATAACTCTTATTCTGCATTTTTCATATCAAAAAGTCACACAGAAAAAATAGTCGTAGGAACTTTCAAATGTATGGTTATGATCCTGACTGACTAAACTTCAGTTATATCGTATGCCTTTTAAATTCATGACTTTTATAGTAATAAGCTAAATATAACTCTTATTAGTGACTTTTATAGTTTTTGGCCATAAATAATAGTTATTTTTGACTTTTATTTTGTCAGGCAAAAAATAAATAGTTATTATCGGACTTTTATTTTTCCTGCAAAAAAGAAGAAGTTATTTTCTGACTTTTATTTTTTGAGACAAAAATAAATGGCCAACTCTATTTATAACAAAACAGCTTAAGCCACTGGAAAAGAAATGGTACCATTCGATTCAGCTTTTCCTGAGCATATTTTAAGTAAAAGAAAAAATTAATTTTGGAGTCCCGAAAATAGGGATACAATGGCAACTAAAAGTCTTTGAAAATAAGTATAGCTATTGGGCATGAATTAAAAAGGTAACCAAATCCCTAAAATCTTTAAATCATTCGAAAGGTCTTGTCGAGCTCTTTTCAAAAATGTATGACATGACATATCGCCGATGTCCCTATTTAAAGTTATGACGAATTTTGCATTTGAGCTTTCATCCATATATGAGCGGAAGTCATAAAATAGTATACCGTTGAAAAAGTTTCATCGAGTACTTTCCGAAAATATATAACATCATGTATCTGCGGTGTTTCGTTTTCAAGTTATAAGTAGCCAGTTATATGCAACTACTTTATCGACTTGCTCGTACAAAACCAACGGTTGCGGCTAAAAATTATTTTCTTGCTTCAGTAGCCTAGTGAGTAGACATCTGGTCTTTCGCCTCGGGTGCCACGGGTTCAAATCCCAGCAGGACCCCAACCTCTACGTAAATTTATTTTATAATTTATTTATTTTTTTATTTATTATGAATCGAAATATTTTTATAAATCTGTAAATTTAAGTTCAAATTAAATAATTCCTAATCATTCATATCTCTTCTTCTAATGGGTCTTATTTGGAGTAGAAACCGGATATGGATTTGTGAGAAAAATATGTTTGTTTTTAATTCGTTCATACCCAATGTTGCGTATATGCAATATTTACTATTATGTGGCATAAATAAAATGTTTAACAAATTTTACTATTAACGCTATTTGTATTTGGTTCTGTTAGATATTCTTCACTTTTGCTGATTGCCGAATAATTGAAATTTCTTGCTTAAGTAATTTTATTTTAATGTTTTGTCTTTGAAGTCCAGCAAGACCAGATGTCTACCCATTAGGCTACAGAAGCAAGAAAATCATTTCTTTTCCAGTGGCTTAAGCCGTTTTGTTATAAATAGAAATGGTCATTTATTTTTGTCTGAAAAAATAAAAGTCAGAAAATAACTTTTTTTTTGGCCGAAAAAATAAAAGTCCGATAATAACTATTTATTTTTGCCTGACAAAATAAAAGTCAAAAATAACTATTATTTATGGCTAAAAACTATAAAAGTCACTAATAAGAGTTGTATTTAGCTTATTACGATAAAAGTCACAAAATAACTCTTAATATCTGACTTTTACCATAAATTACATAACCGTTAGGGTCCCTGAAATTAATTTTAAAAATTTCCAAATATATTTGGAAAACAAGTAACTCCAATGTATAAGGCCCACTCTATAATAAAGCGCGGTTCACGCCAAAATGGCACGCTTTGTTGTGGTCACCACGTCGCCCCTAGTCATAAGAACAACAATTTTTTTACTGGGATTTGTTTACAATACCGTTGCCGTTAGTTGATAAATTTTTCATATTAATTGATCGCAAGTTGGTGATTGTGTGCACAATGGAAGCTGCAAATAGATAATTGATTGTGAACAAATTTATTGAAAATTCGTCGTGGTCTGGTTCAAAGATTGCGAAAGTGTTAAATATCTCCAAAAGAACGGTATATAGAGTTATAAAATGATATAAAGAAACTCTTAGTGTTGAAAGAGCTAAAAAAGTTGTGAACAAAACGGGAACCACCAACCTAAAATTAAAGGCAAAGATCTTAAGGTCCATCAAAAGCAATCCCGGACTATCGGATAGCGATCGTGCCAAAAAATTCAATACCAGCAAAAGTACTGCTAGACGAATATGCATAAAAACTGGGCTCAAGTGCTATAAAATATCCAAATAGAACAGACAAACAGAATTTGCTGACCAAAAAACGTGCTCGTCTTTTTTATAATAATGTTTTGACCAAATTCAATGGATGCATTATTGTGGATGACGAATCATACGTAAAATTTGATCTTAAACAGCTTCCAGGTCTAAAATTTTATATGGCAACGAATCGTGGTAATGTACCCTCAAAATTCAAGTACATAAAAATGCATAAATTTGCAAAGAAAGCAATGGTGTGGCTGGCAATTTGCAGCTGTGGTCTCAAATCCAGGGCATTTGTGACATCCTCTTCTATGACGTCTCATATTAACATCAAAGAGTGCCTTTCGAAACGACTATTCGTCGCCTGAGAATTAATATGGTGTATAGGCATAGGAATACTTATACACATACGCCAATTCAATTCTCAGGCGACGTATTGCCATTTGTTCGTCACCACCATTCGCCAGTGAAGTTTTGGCCTGATTTAGCCAGTTGCCACTACTCTAAGAAAACCATGGATTGGTATCAGACAAATAAAGTAAATTTAGTGCCTAAATATATGAATCCACCCAATTGCCCCCAGTTTCGACCGATCGAAAAATACTGGGCTATTACAAAATATAAGTTGAAGAAAAATGCAGGTATTGTCAAAAATGTGAATTCAATGTTACTAAAATGGAACCAAATAGCCGCAAAAGTATCCAGAGCGGATGTTCAAAGGTTGATGGGGTCCATTAAAAGGAATACCCGGAAGTTTTTGCACAACAAAGAAATTTAAATCTTTTAATATTATAGTATTAAAACACAATATTAAACTTATCATTTAATGCATTATTTGTTATTCTGAGTGTTCTGGTTAAAAAGATACAGCAACTTTCCTGCGTGCCAATTTTGCGTGAACCGCGCTTTAAGAGAAACAAGCCCATATCATCATGCTTAACTGTTTTGACCGCAAATTTTGGATTGTCTTCTAAGGAGGTCTTCTAACATAAGAACGAGAGCCTTTGCCGCCAAACAAAACAATTTCTCCAACTTTCTATTGGCCAGTGCAAATGGTCTTTTATAAATTTCATACGCTTAGTTGCATGCTTAGAAGTTAAGAGAGGGACTTTTCTTAGACTACAAGCGTTAAGGTTATGCTCTCTAAGTCGGCTGCGCGCTGTTTCGATGCATGCTTGTATACTTAATTCTTTTTTAAGCTCCGTTGCAGGCTTGAAGGGCTCTTTTTTGCTCTGCCGAAATTAAGCGTTTAACAAACAATGGCGACATTGTGCGTTTTCGTCCGCGTGTCTCAGGTTTTGGTGCAAATGTTATTGCATTACGGATCATTTTGTTTGAGCAGCCGACGATTCTACTTACTTCCGCATATGTTTTGCCTTCCGAAATCATTTTTTTTATGATTTCTCGTTTCTCAACTACAATGCTTTCCACGACCCATTGCTGCTAAAATATTATTCAAGCTCAAACTTTTTGTACGAATTTAAAACGAAGTAATACACACCTTACCAGTTTGGAGCCTTATCTGGGAATATTGAAAAGAAAAATGTGTTTTTTTAAGCAATCGCAAGCAGTGCTATTATTTTTACCGCACCAAATTGTACATTGTCTAGAAATTAATTAATATAAAAAGTGCCGTTATTGTTATGAGAGCAATGATCTTTCTTTCACAGTGTGATCCCTTTGTGTAACGGTATGTAACAGCAAAATTCAAAAAAATTGTGCAACGCGCATATATTTTATAAAAATAGTTAAACTATCGTCCTAGTGCTATTTTTTTTGCCGGCCCTGTATGTATGTATGTATGTACGTATTTTGTAAAGTTAATATGTAAAACAGTTTTATTTTCAGTAGGTACATTGTCACGATCACTTATAATTTTTGTTTTTGCACTTGCATGACAACAAATTGCGATGTTTTATTTTTTATATGTTCATTTGAAATTGACACACTATTAGATATTTACTTTCAGAAATGCCTCTTTAATAGTATAGATTGATTAAGAATTTAAATCAAATATAATATTTAAGTTTATCGCAGTTAGATCAGTTGAACTGTTATGTCAAAAACTTAAGTTCAATCCTGAGATCACGCAAAATGTCATGAAGTAAAAAAATACATTTTTAACCGGAAAACTTCTTTGAGTTAAAAAAATTTCTATGAAAACGTTTAATTTTTGTACCTATGATCTTCTCAAACATTGTAACTCTTTCTCTTTAATCACTAATCGATTTTGGACATTTCTATGATTTTTCGCACAGCAAATTCGTCAAAAATAAATTTATAAAATCAAAAATGGAATTTTCCACATCGGCATCACTTAGTTTAGTTTCTATGACTAGCAACTTTTGTAGTAGTTTTTGTAGTTTTTCTACTTTTTCGTTTTCTTCAAAATGGGTTGAATTTCGTTGTAATGGGTTTGAAGGCTTGTTTCACTGCAGCATCAACGAAGCTTTCTCTTAAGCATTACTACCAAAATAGTGGTACCAACTTGGCACTATTTGCCATTTTTTCTTCACACTTAAAAGGAAATAACCACTAAAACTAACCTTACTCCAGGTATCAATGTTTTAACTTTCTTCTTTTGTTTTTCTGCCATTGATCTTCCATTTTTGGTTATCAGTTCTTTTTAGAAGATTCTGGAAAAGATGCAGCAATTTTCAATAAGGAAAGCTGAAGAAATAATCAGTTTTTTTTAAACACTTATTAAACTTGGGGAAAAAAATATTTGATTAAGTTTAAATAATTTCATTAATTCAAAGGTTTTAAGTTTTTCTAGTATTATTTTCCAGTTATATATACTGGTCTTACTTTATTTACGTGCAATTCTACGTCAGCTAATATTTGTTTATACTTTGCCCTCAGGGTAGTAAAGAGAAAGAGGGTATAATTAAATAATTATTTGCATTGCTTCGCAGAGTCAAGCCCCTCTGAAATACACTCTTGACTCTCCCCCGCTTTAGTTGTTATTCATTAATTTATGATGATATAAACACATTCAACTTTCTAAGTCTTTCTAAATTACATTAGTTCATTCAATAGAATATTACACTATATAACATATAATTTCATATTGTAAAGTGAAAAAAAAAACAAACAGGATTTGAATAAAAAAATTCAGAGAGAGAGAAAGAGAAAGACTAAAATTTAAGGTTTTAATGGTACTTCGGAGAGTAAATATTTCATGACATGCCTTGAATAGTCCAACCATTGTTCGTAGGTACAAAAGAGATTAAAATCTCTGAAATGAGCAGTAAAAATACGAGAGCGAGCCTAGGAACTTGAAAGAGAAAACATCTTGCTCTATGCTTATAAATAGTGTTCGACCGAAACCGAATTTCGGTCATTTTTCTAATATTCGGCCAAAACCGAAACCGAAACCGAAACTTTTTAATATATATGTATATATCTGTGGTCACAAGGCATAACAGCATAAGTGTGTTTTTTGTATTTTATAGGGGAGCACTTCAAAGGTTCAAGTGCTAAGAGTAATTGAGTTGTGTTATTTTTCCGCCCAAATATCTCGTAAACCACTGAACCGATAGTCATAAAATTCTGACACAATATGAAAACGGATATGAAAATTCAAATTATGATAATAACTCGAATTCGACAAAACTCGAGTTGTGTTGTTATTGCTTGTGACCACAGATATGCTAAAAACAAAATTCAAATCATTTTAATTTTTTTTTAATTAAAACTCAAAAAAAAAAAAAAAAAATCCATGTACCGTACGTACCAATGCCGCATTGGCAAATTGCTTGCCAAACCATATATTTATTTGTAAACTTGTCCACTTTAGCTTAAATTTAAGCGCAACATCACCTCTCTTTTTTGAAGTGTAAAATAGTTGACCAGGAAGCTGATTAAAGTCTGCTTTGACATACGTTCCGTCGTCCATGATCATGCAATCAAAATTATGTACAATTTTGTCGTATAGCTTTCGTGCGCGAGTTTTTGCTGTTGCATTTTTTTTTGTCATTCCGGTTTGGGGCTAGCGGAACTTTATACGTCTTAAGTCCTTTTACTCTGCGTACTTTTTGAACATATCCGGGTGACATATGGACTTTTTTCGCAACAGCTCTGGTGGAAAGGCCTGGATTTCTTTGAAACAAGTTTTTCACTTTCTTTGCTTTTTCCTCCGAGATGAACCCCTTCTTTCGTCCACTTCCAGTTTTCCTTTCGGTAGTTAGTCGTTCACTAAAGTTTTTAAGCACTAAAGTTACCGTAGATTTTATAATTTTTAAACTTTTGGCAATGTCTTTATGTGACATATGTGGAAAATCTTGATTTTTGCGCACAATTATATCGTGCGTGCTCGATTTCGATGAACTCATTTTGCGTAATGTAAAAAAATCAGAAAAAATAATTATGCAAAAATGTAAAACGGAAAATTCTCTACGAATTAAAACCAGTAACATTTGCTGTAACTGTCATATTTGAATTAATACAACATGTTTACTGCGACCAGTTTTTTCGTATACATACCATGTTTGGTTCACGTGTGATTAAGGAGAACGATAAATATGAGAACTTTGGGGCTTGAGTGAGAAAATATCCTGCTGCATGACTTCATTAGAATAATTGCTGTTTGGCTTAAGTGCAAGACAAAATCGCATGAATGCGCAGCTGAAATAAGAAAGCTTAGGAACTTGAGATAGAAAATATCCAACAATATGCTTGTTTGGTGTAATCGATCGTAAAAATCTCTCAAATTCTTAGTAAAAATGTTAACTCTTTTAATCGAACTGAAATGATGAAATGAAATTAGATAAACGTATTTGGAAACAGTTTGTTGTACAGTGTTATTCCTATTTAACAATTATTAGCTTTAAATAAAATATATTCAAAAGATTTACAAATTTATCTGTAGTTGTAGTAATTGTAAATTTTAATTATGTATATTTCTTATGACGTCAAATGCTAAAGTGTTACAAAACAAATTTAAATAAATATAGGTACTATTGTTGAAAGATCTCTCTATTTATCTACCTACTATTGCAATCTACTTGTGATATAAGTATTAGTTACTGAAACAAATTTTGCTTATTGCCATAATTTTTAATACTTACTTAATATTGAATTATTGATGCATTGTTATTGTACAGAGCAAAGCTCTAAAATTCAATTATCACTTAGATGCATATACTACAAATTACAATGATATTCTTTGTTTTTTTTTTAATTTTTATTCTTAGAAGTAGCACGTCAAATTATCATTTTGGGCAAATGTAGCTGCAATCCAATATAATTTTTAATGACGTGGTACCAAAAAAAAAAAAAAAAAATTCAATGAAAATGAGAAATCAAGTGATTCGATTGTAAGATTTAATGTGAAATATAAAGGAAGAATTGAATAAGAAGAAACTGATGTTGCATGCCAAATATTTTGATAGACGTGTTTTTCTCTAATACTATATTTAGCATACTTTCGTAATTTACCAAGAAAACGTAAAACTATAAAACAACAATAATAATAATAATAAAAAAAATAAATAACAATAAAAACAAAATAATTAATTGCACTTTAAAAATAAAATTAAGTGTGCACTACAAAATTGTCACAAAATGCAAATAAAAAACAAAAAAAAAGAAATGGGTAGAAGAAATTAAATAAATAAATATTCATAAGTGATGAAAAAACAACAGATCAGCAACATCTGAAAAGCAATAAATAGCAGCAATATCGTCGTTTCTGTTATTGCTAGCTACAGTGTTGATGTCGTCGTTGTAATCTAAAAATTTATTGTTTTTTCAATTGGTTGTTGTTTTCTGCAATTTATCTACATATTTATTTATTTATTGTTTGTTTTTTTTTTGTTTTACCTATATGAATTTATATTCTACGAACTGGGGTTAATATCAAGGAGTGATACCAAATCAATATAACGTTTCGGAATCGGTTACGATTTTGTCAAATGTTTCGGTTCCGGTTTCAGTTTCGTTCTTCAGCATTCGAATTTCAGTTTCGGTTACGGTTTTGGAGGAAAGTTTGACAATCATACATGAGATTAATTACCAAATAAATAGTAATCTTCTATAGTTTGCAAACATTGTTTTATATTAATAAAGCTATGATTCACAAAAATATAAATAAAAAAACTGCTCTAAAATCCAAGTACATATACGTAAATATATATGTTAATCACATTTGTTTAGGACTCCATCATTTTAAGCTGATATCGAACCGATTTGAACCGGTTCCAGTGTATGAATTGGCTTCGGTTTCATTTTTTAAGATGAAAATAATGGTTTCGGTACGGTTTCGCTTTCGAAAAATGAAACGGTTTTAAACAGTTACAGTTTCGGTACCGGAACCTTGGTTAATATACGTACTTGTGAAAATTCTTTCAGACCTTAAGATTTTTCCTATCTCTGCTTTCTAAGTCTGACCAAAGATTGATTGAGTATGATTTTTAAAAAAGAGCAAGCTAACGAACATTTTCCCCATAAATCGCGCTATGAATCACTGTGCTTTAACACTTTCATCCTCTGTAAAAACTTAACTGCTAAATGACATTATTCATCTTGAATAAATCCATAATTCAGAACGTCTAATGGTTTTAAAAAATTCATCTTGTTTCCCCCTTTTTATCTATTGAACATTTGACCCAATATTTTTATTTTTAATTCAGTGACAGCCTTTTAACTTTTTCTTCACTTCTTTATGCTGCCATTATTTGACGACGACCATCATCATCACCGTAATAATAAATTAAAAGCAAATGCTCCTCCTGCTGCTATGGTTTTTTGCCAACAGATTGTGTCTCACTTTCATATATTTATCTATGTATCTTAAAGTTTGTTGTTCTCTTCTGTGGTTTTCTTCATGTTTTTTAACATTATGAAATTTTTTCCTTCATTTCTTCTTCGTTTCTATTTTACTTTGTATGCTTTTTTTTTTTTTTTTTTGTTGGGTGCTATTTTCAGTTGAAATATTTCAGCGCCATGTTTTTGTTGTTTTTAACATTTCGAAAACAACAAATGTTTTCGAAAAAAAAAAAAATTGAAAAAAAAAATATTTATCACCATGTTTGCGGAATTTTGTGAAAAATTTATTTTTATTTGCATGAATAAATATTTAAAGAAAAAATATACCTAATGTTATACCTACAATTTTTGTAGATTTTCTTCCTTAAATATTTACGTATTTATTTATCAAAGCTTTTTCTTGACGCAGTGAAAAAGAGGGGAAGGTAGTGATTGTTAGGTGCATTTTTAAATTGAATTGAACAGATGTTTACACCAAAAACCAAATAGTTTATAAAGAGATCAAAGCAAATGAATATTTTATTTTGATTATGAAATAAGGTAAATTGAAACTGTAAAATGCTTTCCTCATATGTTATAGTTAGGGTTTCCAAAGTTTATTGTTACTTTGGATTGCAAAAATCGAATCGATTATTTAATTATTTCGTTGAGTTTTCATTTTTAAAGGGAAATTCTTTATTTGTGTACTCTACTCATAGACATTCGTACTTTACTAGTATTTCACTACTGCTTAACACTCATACCTAAATTGGAAAATCAGTGTCGTTTATCTGACATAACCTTTTTGTTTCCTGACAAAAATAGAAGATTTTGACAGATAAGTGGCGAAACGCTTCAGTTTAGGTATGACTGTTGCTTGTGCTCTACTCTACTCCTGATCTACTCCTGTTCTACTCAAACTTTACTCATATTTTACTCCTGTTCTACTTATATTTTACGAATGTATTACTCCTATTCTACTTATACTCTACTCATATTCTACTCACACTCTACTCATACTCTACTCATACTTTACTCATACTCTACTCATATTCTACTCACACTCTACTCATACTCTACTCATACTCTACTCATACTCTACTCATACTCTACTCATACTCTACTCATACTCTACTCATACTCTACTCATACTCTACTCATACTCTACTCATACTCTACTCATACTCTACTCATACTCTACTCATACTCTACTCATACTCTACTCATACTCTACTCATACTCTACTCATACTCTACTCATACTCTACTCATACTCTACTCATACTCTACTCATAATCTACTCATACTCTACTCATACTCTACTCATACTTTACTCATACTCTACTCATACTCTACTCATACTCTACTCATACTCTACTCATACTATACTCATACTCTACTTATACTCTACTCATACTCTACTCATACTCTACTCATACTCTACTCATACTCTACTCATACTCTACTTATACTCTACTCATACTCTACTCATACTCTACTCATACTCTACTCCTACTCTACTAATACTCTACTCATACTCTACTCGTACTCTACTCATACTCTACTCATACTCTACTCATACTCTGCTCATACTCTGCTCATACTCTACTCATACTCTTCTCATATTCTACACATGCTCTACTCATGCTTTACTCATACTCTACTTGTATTCTATTCCCATTTTATTTATGTTAATACTCTACTCCTTAGAAGAAAACTTATCTATTTGGATTATACTTTACATTGATAAATCCGTGATTTGCAATCACTCATATGAATTGAAATTTGACAAATTATAGTCAAGTTGCTATCAAAGCATTAATATCCAAATTCGAAAACTACTTAGTCTCAGGACCCATAAGAAGTTCAGGAAAGGACTTCTACTAATTTTGATGTACTTAAGCCGTTGGGTAGAATGTTTGAGATCATTAACCTACTGCTTAGCAATAGATTTCCTAACTACTGAGTTTTAGAACATATATTCAGAAAGAGGGAAAATAGAAGTCAGGTACTTAGGAACTTTGTCCTTTAATTCCTAGCGGACAATAGGGCCTCAACATCATAGGGTTTCTCCATCTAGTTCGGTCGCGTGACAGCGCCTTTAATTCTCTCCAGCTTTTTCCGTTTCACGTATGTCCTGCTCTAAAGATCGCCTCCATAACATTCTGGGTCGACCACGTCTTCGGTTGCCTTGAGAGTTCCAGTCTTCCAGTCTAGGCCATGTCGGGCAATGTCTGCGGATGGTTTACGTAAAGTGTGCCCGATCCATCTCCATTTTCGTCGTTGGATTTCAACCGCTACTGGATCTTGGTTGCATCTTCTATGTAGCTCTTCATTCGATATAATGTTAGGCCGTTAACGAAATCTTGTATTTTACTCATTAATGCCACGGTGGTGAGCCAAGTTTCGCATCCATATAATAACACAGCTTTTACGTTGGAGTTGAAAATCTTCAGTTTCGTTACGGCTGATAGAATCGGAGACTTCCAAATGTTGCGCAGTAAGTCAGGAAGTCAGAACGAGCAAATAAAGAAAGCAGTTGAGAAAGAGAGCTTCATCTCTTTTTTGTTTGGATCAGTACCTTTCTGTGGAATATATAAGATCGTGAAAGTATAACTCATCGAAACAGCACTTCACTGAAAGCTTAAAACTACTGGGTCTTTTCACATATACTAGAAGTCGATCTAGAAGAGAAGGTACTCAAACTGGGTCTCATTGCTTTTAATATATGAGACCATAAAAAAATGCATCTACTGAAAATGAAAAAAAACACTGACAGAAATAGATTGAAAATACTAGGTTCTTTCCCACAGGTATCTGTGCCAAATAAAATAGTGTCAGAAAAAATTTAATTATAAATAATGAGCTCTGTAATTTTTATGTACTGTGGTTTGAGTGAGCTATGAATTTGAAAGTATCCTTATTTTTCACAACAAATTAATATTTTCAACCTAAAAATGTTTTACTTCCTGTCACCAGATGCCATCATTATAATATCTAATTAACAGTAATGGAATGATTCAGTTTTATATGACCGAATAAAATAAGTGTATCAAAATCAATTAAAAGAAAATAAATTTAAATTAAATTTTCATTGTTCCAATCACCAACAATAAATAAAACAAAAAGGTGCACAAATTAGCAAGTTTTATATTTATATAATTTAACTAAATAAGTAAACATGAAGCTGCTAAAAGAGTTAATTAAAAATAAATGAAAATTAATGATGAGCCATACCAAAAAAAAAAAAAAAAAAAAAAAGACTATATTTTGTTTGTAAGGAAAATATTTTTTTAGTGAATAATCACCGAATTTTCCAATATACAAAAGAATTATTTTTGTGGGATCAAATTCTTTTGGTTGTGGGTTTTTTCAACTTAAATATTCTAATAAAATTAATTGGAAATTCAAATGAATAAGACAAAGAAAACATACATATGTAGTTATGTATGCAGATACGTTAAAAAAAAATCAGCACATATTGATCTATATTTAGTATAGTAATAAATGACGAATTTTTTTTTTCATTTTGGCGCTCCATTGAAATCCAACATTTTTTATATAATATTTTTATTGCCACGCGCTTTGCAAAAAATATATATAAATATTTATGTCGCTGCCGAAATATCTCAACTAATCGTTAAGATATTAAACAGCAAAAATAATGAACACAAATACATTCACAATGACTGGAGTAGAAGAGAGGCATCTTCTTTCTTTCTGAATCACGTGAGACATTGCTACTCGTACTTCCAAAATTCAGATACCTGAACAACAATTGGCTACTTGAAAGATATGAAAGAAGAATTCTTCTTCAATTTGTTTGTGTGTGTTCATTAATTTTTCTACACCTTTTTTTTATATTTTTCACTTTCGTCATGCAAAAGTTTGTTTACATTTTTTTCGTATTCGTGTTTCTTGCTGCCCATTTTGTTTTTCTATTTTTATTATTTTTATTGGCAAATTTCAGTCTCGATATACAAAACCACAAATTGATTTATATTTAAAGTGTATTTATATTAAAAAAACAAAAAAAAATACTTCTAAACATATAAAAAAAAAGAAAAAAAATTATAATAATTTACATAAATGTGAGATTTTTAATTTTCTGCAACGTAAATTTTCGTTATTCTTTTTTTTTTATTATTTTTTCCCCCCGTTTAATTTTTTAATACTTTTTTTAGTTCTTTATTTTTTTGTGTGCTTATTGAAATAAGATTTTTGCAAGCAAATAATAAGTTGAATATAAATGTTTTCGTTTTGTTGTTTCTGAATTCTTTATATCTATTTTTTTTTGTATACAATTAAAAACAAAATATTGTTATATTTACAAAAAATCAGCTTAAAAATTTTTTGTATGTATATTGCAATACTCAACAATATTCAATATTTTTATGTCTTTAAATAATTAATATTTATGGGATTAGGAAGGTTGAAGTTTGAAGGGAATACCGCAATATCAATGAAAAAATATTTTTTAAAAATTTAAATTTTACATGATTTTAACATGATATTTGGCATAAAGGTCAAAAAAAAAATATGTTGAGCTTTTCCCTTAATTACTCTTCGCACACATACATTTCGTCATGCATTTATTGTTTATTTATCCTTTAAACAACCTTCAAATTTCACTTGTTCATTCAATTTTTGTTTTTTTTTATGATTTTCTGTGTTGCCAAGTTCACATACTACAAAAAAAAAAAAAAAGAAAAAAAAAAACAATTTTATTATAAACAAATACTCAAAAGCAGTTATCAAGAAAATTCTAGAAATTTTCAATGAAAATGTCTTAAAATATGTGTACAAAAGTGGATGTTAATGTAAAGGAATGCGGGGATTCAGATTTTTGGTTTCTTTAAAAAGTTTTTCAATTCGGGAGAAGCTCATAATAGCTGAGTTTTATTTAATCATCCAAAAACTCCGCTCCTTCTTCTTGATTCCACTGGGATTAGTACGAGCAAGAACTGTAGGGCTTAAGAAAATATATATTTGGTTTTAAAACACTCAATCGTGCGTATTCCATTTTATTTTTCCAATCAGCCAATCACAATCTTTGGTTCTCTCAGAAAGCAATTATGCAGTACTCTGTTTTCAATTGTCTGTCGTTGGTTTCCATTAAAAAAGAAGAGAATCCTCTCATAGAGAGAAATGATTCAGCGTTACGTTACACTGATTTCGACGACCTTGATTGTCTAGTGGATAGTGCACTAGACTTTCATTCAGCAGGTTGCGGGTTCGATTCCCGTCTTGGTCTGGTGGTTAATTCTCATAAACTTCTTATATTCACTATCGATATGAAGTGGATGAGAATTATAAGAATGTGTACAAGTACACACCTTGGTTGGTAATGGCAAATCCACCGAGCTGATAAAAAATTGCCACACAGCCGTTCGGAATCGGCGTTAAACTGTAGGTCCTACTATCGCCACTGTGGTCTAATGGCATAGTGCCAGACTCTTATCTCTGGAGACCTGAGTTCGATTCTCGGCTTGGGTATGTTTCTTATCTATCTTTCTTTCTCTCTGCCTTTCTTTCTTTCTTGGGGCTTTGGTACAATAGATCTTATAGGTCGCAGTGCCTAACTTTCGAGTCGTTCTCTTTCAAATAATAATAATACACTGATTTCCAGTGAAAGAGGGTAACACCCTTTCCCATGGAGAGAAATGGCCATAGATTTTTACCCAATTGCAACCAAATTATTTTAATCTTCAACTAATGATAATTGATTTTTACCCAATTGCAACCAAAAGATTTTAATCTTCAACTGATGCTACTCATCCTTTTTCTTAATCGTCTTTAAAAAACATAAATTTCACTGGTCCTGCGTAAACTTGGCTACAGTCTTAGATTTATTGAGTTACAAAAAGAGAAGAGCTGTTAATTTTTGGGGTGGTGAACATTTTTTTTTTAAGAGAAAGTAAATGAATAGTCTTACAATGTCTATTCTTACACTCTCTCTTAAAATATAAATCTGAGAAACCAAAAATCTCAACCCTATATTTCAAGAATCTTTACAATTTGCAAAATGTATGCACAATTTGGCAACCCTAGTTTTTGAATTATATGGTTTTTTATAAGTGACACAAATAAATGTTTATACAAATTCAGAAACAATTTATATGTATCACATGCCTCATAAAATACACTTTCTGAAAAAAAGTAAGTGTAAGTAAATTCCTACCTGCTTACTTTCAACAATAAACACACCTTTTAATTTGGCACGCCCACGATCACCTGTTTAGGTTTTTTTTTTGCTGTTCATATTAGTTTAACTAGAAAAAAACAAAATCTGCTCATTTGGTCAGCAGCGTTCAAATTTTTATTATTAAAATTATATTTTTATCAGGGAAGATTAAAAAGAGCACATAAAAATTATATCTTAGCGTATAAGATCGTGATCGTAGATGTGTTCATCGCTTCACTAAAAATTTTTTATAGCTATATGAAAAATAATAATAATTTTATTTTCCTTTCATTTATTTTGCGGAAAATTTTCTAAAGTCATCGTCATATAATAAGTTCAATGCACCAACGAAATATTGTATTAATTTTTAATACTTATTCACAAAAAATATTTAATTATTTGATTAATAAAGCTTCAAAGTAATTCTTGCTAAATAAAATGTCCTTAAAGTGTTGCGGAAAAAAAGCAAATAGTGAACACATTTTTTGTTGACTGCACGTATACTTTTTGCGTGCACTTTAATTTATTTATACTCCCTCAATCCTCTCTCGCATTGACATATACCTTTAGCGCGTATGATAAGCAGAGAGGAAAAGTGAGAAAGTATGTGTGCGTCTTCATACTTATAAACAAAATGTATATCAAGACAACAACAACCAGTAATCTGTTGTTAAATAATTTCTAAATATTTAAAATACATTACAACAACAAAAATCTTAACAACAATCATCAGCTGCTGCATGTGATGTTTACATATAAAAATAATAATAAATATATTAATGTATACAATTGTAATAGAAAAAGTTTCGCTCTTTATATTAGTCATTTTTAGACAATCTCGCTCTCTTTCATTCTATCTCTCCCTCGTAGTTTTAATGAAGAGTAAATGTAAAATACTCGTTTGTATTCTCTTTGGTTTGTATTCTCTTTGATTCCAACAAACAAGCAAAAAGCTCATGAATACTTTTCATTTATGAGTTATATTCCTATAGCAAACTTGTATCTTTATCTTCTTAAATACTGTTCTCGTTGTCGTCGCCTTCGTTGTTGTTGTCGTTTTTCATCATAACGTATTATAGTTTATAGAGACGTAGCAGCAACAGCAACAGAGCAGCAGCAACAACAGAATTTCAGCAGCAGCAAAAAGAAATGCCGGTGTTGTCGGTGATCGACATTTGATCGTTGGGCTAGAAGGCGTAAAGAACACAATTTATAATTGTTGCAAGCGCGAAATAAATCAAAGAAAAACAAATCGAAAGAAAATTATCGGCATCGAAGTTGAATTTTTGCGAAAGAATTTTCTGCTTTTAGCTGAAAAAAAAAAGAATAAACACTGTATAATTCTGTTTCTGTTTTGCTTGTTTTCCTCGTTGTTGGTGTTTTATCGTATTAGAAAGAAAAGCTTTTCCTTTCTTTTGATTTACGCGCAGTAGAAAAATAACGAAAAAATAAAAATCTTCTTAATTTAGAAATATACAAAAAACAAGAAACCACAACAACTAAAACTAAAATAAAATTTTACAAAATGTGTAAATTAAAATTTTAAAAAGAGAATTTTTCGATTAAAGAAATAAAACTAAAAACCAAAAAATAATAATATTAAAAAAAAAAACAAAAATATTAAGCATTAAGTGATAACAATTAATAAAAAAAAAAAAACATATGTGATAAAGCATCTATGTTAATTTTAAGTGTTTTCTTTCAAATAAAAATTAAATAGAACATTTACTTAGCTTGTAATTCTTCGTATTTAAATTAATTGTTTTTTTTTTTTTTTGTTTGGTATAAATAATAAAAACAAAATTAGCAAAAAACCAATTTCAAAATGGTTGGCAAAATTTTAACCTTACGCGATTTTGATAATTTTAGTCGTCGTAGCAGCGTTTACGTTGATCCCGAATGTGACAAATTCTTTGAATTGCCGCTTTTTATAGCGGCCAGCTCAAATGATATAACAACAAAATGCCATTGCTGGCAATTTAGTCCAGGTAATACTATTTAGTAAGTTATTATACGAACATGACCTTAACTAACATGGGTAGTGTGTGTGCGCATTTTTCAAATTACACAGGCCTACGAATTAAACTTTTTTTTGTTCAGATGATTAAGAGCAAATAGTGATTTTCTTTGTAATCTGTGTTTGACAGTAGAAATTTTCTATCACGTCAGGATTTTGAGAAAATTTAACCTTAAAGTTCAGAAAATGTCGCCATCTAAAGATATTTTCAAATTTTTCTATTAGACTCGATTTGCTACATCACCAGGTGGGGATAAGTGGAATTAGAACAAACTAAAATCTATTCAAAAGATGAATGATTGTACTATTAAAAATACTCGAAAAATATTATTATCTGGGCTGAAATAGACCAAAAACATTATTCATGTGCTTACTGTAATTTTCAATATTTCAAATTTGCATTGAGTCATTAAGTCAGAATAATATAGGAATGCCAATTTGTAGTATATTTTTTTGAAAACTCTATTCTTCAGCCGAATTTATAATAATATTCCATGAAAGCTGAACGGTATTCAAAAAGAAATCTTTAAACTTATTCTCTTTCATATCTCTAATTTTTATGAGAAAATTAGCTCAATAAAATTTAGTCATATTAAATGATAAAATTTCAGGCTAGCCAAACAAGATAGCACCATTTTCCTTACTTGCTTTTTTCTTAAGAGCTCTTTCCTCTTTTCGGTACTTTTTGATAACCAATATAATGATATATATATTCCTTCCTATAAGATTTATTGAAATTTATGTCTTGAGCCGCTAGGTTTTTGATTCTATATAGACACATATCTGTTGTTTGTTATTTTAGAAATATTGTCCTTTCTATCTATACAAAAAATCTTAATTTATAAACATAAAGTAGACAAACCTCGCCTTTATCTTTATCTGTCAGACTTTCGTTGATGTATGCGCGTTCAATTCGATGACGTTTAAGTGTCACTCTAAATTGCTATCTGTAAATACTACAATTGTTATAAAATGTTGTTTTTGTCAAAATAAATTATTTAATTTATTAGTTTATATTTATATTTCTAGTACATAATATAAACTAGCAGTACTGGTACTAATATTCTATATCTTTTTGACTTGACTTGATCTTTATATTTAATATTTGTTATTGAAAGCAGCAGCCATTAAAATGTTAAACGTATTCAGGTTGTTTGACATAATTTCCTTTGTCTTTTTTCATATAATAAACTCATAAATTTTGATGATTTTCGATTTGTTCTATTTCTTTTTCAAGAGGTCAATAAATTTGGGAGATAATTTAGAATTTAAAATTTTTTTTTTTTTTATTACCACTGTACCTATTGAAATTATTTTTTGGTTTGTTTTTTCGTATTACTCGTAATTTTCCTTTCTGATTAGGAATTTATCATCGAATCAATCATATACATACTTAAAATATGCAAAATTTTGTCCTGATTCCGTTTGATTCGAAAATGAATTTTTAAATTTAAGATAGAACACAGCTTAAAATATTTAACAATTGAAATAAATTAGTTTGAGGTTTCGATCCTCAATTTGTGAATAGAAAAAAGAATTTAGAAATCGTCTGTTTGTCAGAGAAAATATGGTAGTAATAGTTACTTTCTTTAATGCTCTCTTAAGATTAATTTTGGCACTGGTATATTTCAGCCTGAAAAACAAAGGACCCATTGGAATTGAGGTTCGTGGCTCTACGGATCCGTCCGGGGTGAAAAACTTTTGGATTTTTATTCCAGAAATAATTCACTATAGTCTTATCCATAAAATTTGTTTGGCAGGAAAGACCCTCCCTTACCGTTGGTCAATACTCCCCTTGGAAGTGTTTCAATTCACTCAAAAGTTCTCATGATGGGAGTTGAGGGGGTGAATAAGTGGGCTTCATTGGTTTCTTAAAGAAACTCTTGCTATTCGAATACCCGACTTAACCGGATAGGAAATGACTCGGCTATTAATATCCGGTTTGAGATTTTCGACTATTCGATGAACCATTAACTTTTGACTAGTCGGTTAACCGTTGCTGAAGAAATTTATTTCTGGCACTCAATTGTGCAGCTGTGATCGTTATCTTGCTTATTTTTCCGTTTACGACTGCTTAAAATGTCAGCGTTTTAATAGCTTCAAAAATGTTAAATTAGTACTAAAAGTTTATATCAACATTTGCGTCAGTTTGCGCTTCCATGCTGAGTTTAAGAAAATGGTTGAAAGGTGTTAGCACAAGACTCCATCGCTTGTAGTTTGTTGCTTTTTTCTGCTTTGATAATTAAAACTTTCAAAAAACGAGTGTTATGGAAAGCGTGTGACCCTTCTGTCCATCTCCACATCTAATTTTAACATGTTATCTCTATCACTTTGGAAATTTCTAGATTCGCCCTTGATCTCGCCTGCATATTATTCTATTGCAATTCGTTTCAGATAGAACGTCTCTATCTGCATTTCTCTCTCTTTCTCTCTCTTTTTCTTTCTCTCTCTCTCTCTCTCTCTCTGTCTCTGTAGCTCAAAGGATTATTTGATTTCAACAAATTTTTTCTCTTTCTTTCTCTGTCACATTCTTTCGCTTCATTTATTTTCTTATAACCAAGCCACGAATATTTTTGTTTAACAACAATTGTTTGCTAATTCAACAAGTTTAATTTTTATTACGTGGAGGATATTTTTAGATGCAATAACTATAATTTATTCAGCGTTCTCTTCACTAATAAAATTGTAAAATGTGCAATTAAACCGCATTTAAGATAATAAACAAATACCTGTAATGACATAATAAAACAATAACAACAACAAAAATATATATGTAGGGGAAAGGCTTGCAGGTTGAGACACGGGTTTTGTTTTTATGTCCAAAATTTGTACTGAAAAAAATATTACAGAAAGCTATATACCATTGCAAACGTACTGTTTTGGGCTACAACTTTACATTGCTTAAAAAATTAAAAAGTTATGGCCAGTTTTCTGAACATAGGTTTTTTGGCAAAAAATAAATTAATGACATGCAGGTTGAGACAATTTTGGAACAAAAAAAAAATAATGACGATGAATTTCAAAGTATTATTGTTAATTTATTTATCATAAAGGCCTCAGCCATGAAGAATAGAAAAAAAGATAAGAAATTTCATTAATTTTCGTCCGAAAGATCGGCATCAGAGTCGCAATTTCGGCACGTGAAATAATTTCGCGTTATGTTGGCACACTTTAAATGGAATGGTTGTTGACACTTGTTGCATTCCACGGAAACGGAATTTGTGATAGTTAGTTTGGCTGGTAAATTCTTTATACATAATCGGAAATCATTATCTTCATCTGAAGACGACGTTTTCTTTTTTTCGACTGCCCGTGTTCGCTAATTATAAAAGTTCAATAGCAATTCCGAACATAAACAAGCATTAAAATGAGGTCTCTGACGTTTTCCCTCTAAAACATATAACGGCACATAGTGTCTCAACCTGCAAGCATCGCCGATATTTTGAAATGATGTAATATTTTTTTCATTATGCCAGATATGTTCAGAATTCCTTCGGAACATTAAAATAGAGCTAAGACTGTGGTACGAATGTTATATTAAACTTTTTGTACGGCCTCAATAACTACACTTTTTTTACGTTTGGAAAATTCTCAAATTAATTTTTTTCACAAAAATTGTTTGGATACTCTGTTTGAATCATAAGGAATGGCAACAAGTAGATCTTTCTTTAATGAAAAATTTACTTCTGACTACATTCGTACCGTTAGAGGAAAAAAAACCAAAAATATTGGACTGTCTCAACCTGCATGCCTATCCCCTATATATTTACAAGTATTTATCTTACGAGTATAGTTCTAGTTGCATTGTTTTTGTTGTGTTGTGTTTTGTTGTTAATGTGTCATATTAATTTCACTTGGCATTTTAATGACAATTTTCATTTCAATTCTGTATTTTTTTCCAAATGAGTTTACAAACAAATTAAATATAACTAAATAAATCTAAAAAAAAAAAAGGAAAAAGATAAAATCGAGTGTATTGTTTTTTTAGACAGAGATTGTAGTAGTGTAGTATGTAGTTAAAAGTGCATTTTGTGTAAATTAATAGTATTAAATTATCATATTGATTGTTTGCATACGTATGTATGTAAACATGTACATATATTCAGTCAAATGGGAAGGAAAACTACTTTTAATTGTTATATACTACAATAATAATAATAATAATAATAATATTTCACATATTGTTGTATTTAGCGATAATATTCATATCTATCAGATAAATATCACATTCATGCGAGGAGTACCTACCTACAGTAAATATTAATGATAATAATAGCAAATGTAAATTTGTATCTATTATAGTGCAACAAAAATATTTAAATTTTCTAGTTGTTATTTTTTGTTTTGTTTTGTTGCTTTGCTTTTATGACGGCAAAACAAATTAATAATTAAAATTTTAATATTTTTTTTATGTTGGTTTTCTGAAATGATGTAGAAAATATGATTTTAAATGTATTTACCATGGAAAATTAGTGCATAATGAGAAGTTGTAATAGAAATTACAATTTTTCAATATTTTTTCTTATATATCTGAAAATCTATATATCCTTACTCGCTTAACTTATTTTGATCGGCGCCTTCAATTGAGAATTATTATCAGCCAATATGGGTTAAATCGGGTTATTCTCTTTTAAAAACTTTATTAGAAATATTATTTTTTAATTAAAAAATAAGCGACTTCAAACAAAAATAAAGTATTGAATCGAATGCGCTTGATACACTGGCGGTCACAAAAACCGCACCACCCACCAATTTCAAGAAAATCGTTTAAAATGGGACCTAAACCTGATTTTGTTTTAGTAAATGAATTTTTTTTTTTTTTCGGGAACAAAATGAACAAAATTGCAAAAGAAACATCATAAATACACACAAATTTTATTACTTTTTAATTAAAAAAAAAATATATGGAAGAAATTTCACGTTAATTAAAAGTATGTAAAAATAAAAAGATTTGTTAGTTTTTGAAGTTGCAAACTAGGATTAATTTGTTTCATATTAGAGTCACAAGCAAAATTGTTTGGTTTGATGATGCCCCTCTCTTATGGCCGTTATCTTGAATGGCATGGAGTAGACAAGCACTTTAAGGGTATCATTCGTTATTTTTTAATACCAAACTTTTTTCAGAACTCCAACAAGGCGTTTTTTATTCTTTGACATGCTTTGAGCAACTTTACGTTTTATTATATCGTCGCCTGAGAATTGATTTGGCGTATAGGCATAGGAATACTTATACACATACGCCAAGTCAATTCTCTGGCGACGATATGTCAATGGTTAAATCCGGCGAGCTTCTTGATCATTCGAGTCAGTAAATTCTAACATCATCGAAAACATTTTGAATCTGCAAACAAATAAGAATCAATAATCTAACTTTTTTACTATTTCTAAAGTTATCAAACAGTAGTCATTAATTACTAACTAAACCTTGCCAATTTGGCGCTATGATATGCCGCAGTGGTCGTCAGGAAAAATAACGTCATTAAGGAGCGAAAGCGCTCCACAATTGGCTTACAGCAATTACTCCATAAAATTTTAGCCATATTTTTGGGCGTTCACAGCCCCTTGAATATAGCATAAGGGACCCTAGATATATTTTTGGGGAATTTGACTGTTTTTGCTACAAAGTTATCCTTGTATTGCTCTATATCTGAGCGATGCACGTACCGAAGATTAAATGCGCATAAACAATTTGGTTTAATTTGCCCGATCATATAACTTTTCTCGAGTCTGCCAGAGTTCAATTGCTGTAGTTTTTAGTCCATGCCAGGCGATTTGTTTCCATCCATTTCGTCAACAACGACTTTTTGGCTGATCGTCTACCATACAGACCGAACTTTCGTTTCTTTCTGCGTAAGGTTTCGACATTTATATTCACGTTGTAATAGCTCTTTAGCTCAGTCCTTATTGTGACTGCACTTTTGAATTGATAATTTATGGTTCTCTTTCAGGTTATGCCATTTTCTCTCGTATTTGTCTTCCATAGTCTTCTTGATCCTTTTGTCAAGCACTCTTCTTTTCGCCAAACAAGCGCAATAAAAAATGATACATTCCGCTTGAATACATTCTTCAAACATAAACAGGGGAATCTCCTTTACAAAGGAAGGGAAATTTGGGCAAAGTTAGGAAATATTACCGAAATTGTGGCAGTATTTGCAAGTGGTGCGGTTTTTGTGACCGCCAGTGTACTTCACTGAAAGTATTTTTGTCTTTTTTTCTCCTTCATATTGCAAATTAATGTGCCCATTTTATACACTTATCTTAATTTCATATTTCTACTCGCATGCTCACCATTTACTTTTTTGTTTATATTGTAAATAATGAATATCAAAAATTGTAACCAAATTCCAATCGATCATCAGTTCTATAATAAACTAATTAGCCTTAATCATATGTGATTAATTAAATAAAAATATATTAAATAGAGAATTTGAAATGCACAAAATGATATAAGAACGAAATTTTATATTTCTATTTGTATTTTTACTTGGAATACTCTACATTAATCTAGTTGTATTTAATGACGTCTACCGCTTGAAAACAGAGATTAATTTGTTACTTTTAGTTTGCACTATGGTATGTACGTAGATTAATATCTTGTGGAGTGAAGTTTTTGAAGTGCTATATTTTCTTTAAAATAGTTCATAGTATTAACTCATGTGATCTTGAATCTTGAATGAAATATGTCTGGTAATCTTTTTAGTCTAAGATAAACTTTATTTTTGATATTTTATATCGATCTATTGCCTGTTCGGGAAAGATTTTGTTTGTCATCCTGCGTTCCTTTTAACTCTCTAGTTCCCAAGCGTGTCTCTAGACAGCCTTCATCAAAACGGGTGTAATTACCAACTTGATAGTTTATGGAATTTCCCAAGTTTTTAAGAAAATGTATCAGTTTTGAGTAATAATGCGTATTACAGACGTTAGCGAAAGTAAAAAATTTGTGAAAAAAATAAAAAGAAAAATAAAAATAAATAAAATACTTCCAGTCATACTAGCCAGATAAAAAACTACCTGCGAGTAGGTAGGAACATAGTGAAATAAATAGAAATGACGCCCTCTTTTCTGTTCACTGATGTCTGCCAAATTTGAAAATTATTCTCTTACTTCTTCCAAAGCATTTGATATTTCAGAAGTAAATATAAAAAAATATTAACCCATTGGTACCAGCACAATATATAAATAAAATAGAAAATTTTGAAAAGCCAGAAAAAATTTTAGACATTGATAAACGAGATCTTCGAAGGCGTTTGTAACAACCATGTGCATAATGTGAACCAAGGATTTAACCCAAAACTTAAAGTTTTTTTGTTATGTATGCCATTCAAGTAAGAAATCTATCTCTCCGAAATTTAAATAAAATTCTTTTGAAATCGATAAAACTATTTAGAATATTAAGGGGACATTTTTGAAGAAGATCATTTTAAAAGTATTGTATTTTGCTTATTTAAATACTTTATAGAACCACACTCTACAAAATATTTTTAGAGCTTTTATTTCAGAAAAAGAAACAACAAACGAAAGGTTTATTATTTTTTTATACTTTTATTTCATTTATTTATTTGTGTACAGCTGACAAAAATGGGTTAAGAGAGTTTTCTCTCATAAACAAAATTATTTGTCAAAATTTATTGAGCGAATATATTTCATAATTGTCAAATCTCAGAAGACCTGAGAATATTTTAGATTACTTTCTGCTATCTGGCATACTGTATACTGTGGGTAGGAATTTGAATTTTTGTATACAAAATATTTAATTACTTACAAAAAAGTTTTTTCAACAACAAATACTTTTAGTCATTAAACCTTTCCGGTTTCATAAAACCACACTTATTAATTTTTTTGACATCAGATTTATGCTTTATACATTAAAATTTATCAATAAAAAATTTGGGAAAAAATTTGAAAGGGTTAATGCCTCTGTAAAGTGGTTTTAAACAGCGGGAACCTAGCCCGGTTTGTTTCAGATTATGCCACCCAATTCAACCTATCATGATAATGAATTTTTTTTTTAGTATATTTTTATTTGCAATTAGAAAGTCACTCTCCTATAGTTTTCTGATTATTGTCGATTTCAGGCAATAAGATTTAAAAATTTATCTACCTGGATGAATTTGTCTTAGGTAAAAGCTTTGCTTTAGAAAATATCCAATGTAGAGGTGTTGAGTTACTCTTCCAAATCAATCACTTGCTTGCCGCAATTAAGTTACTCTACAATAAATTTCTGGTTAGCCGGAACTGCTCTTATGATTTATTTACACAGATTTCTCTTATGAGATTTATTGAATTTTTGTTAAGAGAATTCGTTCGGAAAAGATCGGATTTCGGTTAATTGGGTTAGTCGTTCAAGTCATCAATCGCTTGCTTAATTAATTCACTCGGAAATAAGTTCCTAGTCGTTTGGTGTACGTCAAATTTATTTTACTTAAACATTTTTCTCAAAAATACACATACTAAATGCAGCAAAAAAAAAATTCCCCTTGGCGATCCACTCTATTGTGAGGTGCTAGTAAAATGGAGTGAGCCAATTTTCTTGAATAATGTTAACTATGCCCCAGAGCATATAAAGCACATCTTGATCAAGAACATAATGTAAAATCAAACATATTTATTATAAAATCACTGTTGCCTTACTGACGTAAATAAACTTGTCTTCAATGACAGAATGTCAAAAGGTAGAAACTATAAAACTTATTTAATGCATCGATTGCATGGATTTTTCGGGCTAGGGAACTTATTTTGGGAACGAATTGCTAAAAGATGTTTCAGTACAAAAATTTTAATGAAGCTCGAAAATTTTTGTATCTGTGCGGTTTCTGTCAATGTAATCGCTTTAATTTAATAATAACACTGTTCTACAAATGGTAACTTTTGAAAACGAGCAGAGACGGGACAAATGCACTTAGGGTAATGGGGGGTCGCTGAGTCCAAATCCGTGGTCCATTTTGCTCTTTTACAATAAATTTTTAAGAAAGTAATTTGAGAAAAAAATTGTTTTGAACCTGGTTCAGGAATGGCTCAGCGACAAGGTGCCATATGACAACCCTGGGCATTACTGGGTTAAGCTAACATCGAGATAAAAGATAACGAGGATGAAAAAAATTACGAAAAAATAAATAATTAAAAAAAAAAATTTTTTTTAATTTTTAAAGTTAATAATAAAAAAAATGGAAAAATTTTTTTTTGTAAAAATGGATGTTTTGATGAAAAAAAATATGAACTGCATTTTTAATTCTTTTTTTTTTTTAATTTTAAAAATTTTGATGTCAATAAAAAAACTAAATTGTGTATTAACGAACACAAGGCAGAAGTGAAACTTCTTGTGAACTAAACGAAACACAAGCAAGTAACAAGCAAATGAAATTTTTCAATCGCTAAACTTTTTACTTCATTGGCTTGTGTTTTTTAATTTCATTTGCTTGTGTTTCGTTTAGTTCACTAGAAGTTTCACTTCTGCCTTGTGTTTGTTAATACACAACAAATTTTTTTTTTTTTTGGGATTAATGCTAGAACAAAAATTGCAACTCTGTACCGATAATGTCGATGACAATTTTAGCGAACTCTTTTTGTGTGCGACATCTTCATGCAATTCCTTGGACATTTGCGCCATCTGTATGGGAAATGTATAACTGTCATAAACTTTAAGATGGCGACGCTACACATTGTTCTTTCTGTCATAGGCGCGTGTGTGTGTGTGCTTGAAAATGTTATATTGAATTAAAACTATTTATGAATGGTTTGCTCGTGAATTCAGTTACGGAATATTGTTATTTAGCCCCTCATGCACATTGCTCGACAAAATTATGTCGCATTGCAAACTTACGCGCGACGTCACATCCGGTTGGTTTTACTCTAGGACAAGAGAAAAAAAATGTGACGTAGAAGAGCAAAACGAACCACGGATTCGGGCTCAGCGACCCCCCATTACTCTAAGTATACTTGTCCCGTCTCTGCTTCTTTTTGGCTATTGAACAGTGTAATCATTGAATTAATGAATATCATTTCAATTAACAAATTTTGTTGTTTTTTTTTTTTTTTTAGTGCAAAATAAATATTGAATATTTTATAATCACTAAAACTTCGGGGGGAATATATTTGTATTGGAGTAGCAAAAATTTCTATATACTTACCTATTCCTACATTCAAATATTTTAAAATGATGATACTTATGTTATCTCTGTTATTTTTTTAAATGTATGTATATAAGTTCTAGAAAAGACATAATGATAAATTATTTTTCCCACGACCCCCTCCTACTCACTCAATAAATTTTTTATATTTTAAATCTAATAAAAATTCTCAATAAACATTTATAAAAAATATTTTATCGCGCCACTTCAAATGGAACAAATTATATTTATATTTTACAAGCAATTTTCGATTGTAGTGTCACGTTACTATCATATCACATCAACATGAAAAAATAAATTATGATAACCATAATGAAAAAAAAAAAAAAAACATTTTTTATACTTTATAAGAAAAAAAAACAACTTACCACGGACCTAATTAATCTAAACAATAATAACAAATTTCCCGGTATGGTGTTGGCGGTAGGTGGTAGCTGTTGTTGTTAAACATACGAGTGGTGACTTGTACAGTCAAGTTTAGAAATAAAGAAACAAACTAAATTGGAGCATGCTGTATTAAATATAAATATATTGTATTATACTTATAGATAAGTATAAAAGTTTGTTGCGAAAACTTATCGTATTTAAATATGAACGAGTGTACCTACCCCCCTCTTAGTTTACTGCTGCTGCAGTCAGCATAATACAACAGCCAGACATAAAATATGCCATACACTTGTGTAATAAGTGTAATAATGATTTATGATAACTTGAGGTTTATTTTTAATTTTGCGTGTTATTCGAAAATGCTAGTAGGTACTTAATTTAAACCTAACCTAACTCAATAATAATAATAATAATGCTTTGTTACTAAACCTGCACCATTACTTACTTACTTACTTACTTAGTTAGTTATTATTTATTACCTATCTATTTTTAAATATTTAAGAAATACATTTTATTAATTTATTATTTAATATATTTGTTTTGTTTTGTTTTTTTCGCTCTTTGCTCTACTTATCATTCCAGGAAAAGAGCCCGCCTTGCGTTCTTTCACCGAAGTACAACAACTTTTACAGCAAGGCAAAAAACGTGAAGTTAAAAATATACTAAGAGAGAATTCATGGCCGATTAATTCACCGATACGGTCACAGTTATGGCCAGCATTATGCGCACAACATCAATCTAAACAAAATATGTTAGATGGTTTCTATTGGGAAATGGTGCATCAGGTGAGTTTACATAAACATTTACTTATACATATAAAACATTTCAAAAGAGATTGTAGCTATAAACATGCAGAGATCCATATTGCAAATGATAGCGACTGACCAGTGCCTGGAGTTGATCCCCGTATCGCTAAATTTTTGATTCCTTCATTCTTTTTAATGTTGCTATATGTTTCAGATAAGACCAGTGTCAAGCCTTTGACTTAGGGAATCCAGTAACTCCTTACATTAATTAAACAATTTAGAGGAGGTCTGAGTTTGAGCTTTAAAAACCGTTTATCTATCAATGACAATAGCTATCTTAGCTTTAGTTTAGTCATTGTTTTGCAGGTTTCTCTGATTGTCAAAAGTTCGACCTAGAACATAGTGGTTTCGTCCGGAACTCGACCTTGGGAAATCGAGAATATTTTGTTCCACTTTAATATGGATTTAACCCCCTACGGGCTGATAAGGAACCCGGGTACCTAAATGTTTTTTAAACTGTTTTATTTCTTGAAATATGGGTTTTTAATTTGGGAAATTGCTATGAAACTGATTTCAAAATAAAATTGATACATATTTGAAAAACGTAAACGTAAAATTAGATCAGATTCAGCGCCGTAGCCAGAAATTTTTTTCGGGGGGGTTTTCATTCGAAGAAAATATTCATAAATAATTTTTATCAAGCTGATTTTTAAATACAATAAATTAAATCAATGATACATTTGATGGACCCTACAAAATTAAAATTTTAGGAAAAATTTTCCGATTTTTTTTAATCTTAACCTCGAAAAAATGGCCAAAAGTGACAAAAAATTACCAGAAGTATCAAATTAAATTTTTTCAAATAAATATTCAATGTGCATTCTAGTGAATTTTTTTTTTATCATTAACTCATTGACTTCCCACTTCTGATGATGTACCCAACCTCAAAAAAATTACCAAAAATAGTAGAGGCTCATTTTTTTAAATGATCATCATTGGGAATTTGAGCCATTATCAATGATAAGGAACCCGGATGAGGTTGGCTTATATTCCCTAAATTCGTGAAGTCACAGCATTGAAAGAGATCTTTCAAGTCGTGGTGCTCTGAGCAATAATGCGTTAAAAAATTAATTTTAAGATGGGTTTTGCTAATAAGATGGAGTTTTTGCGAAAGAATTTTTCACGTTGAACACGAATCTGAGGTCAAACACTTCCCATTACATCACGTTTTAGGAAAGAAATGGGGTTCAAGCAAGTCTTATTTTACAAGGATCCGATAATTTTTTCTATTTTTATTAATTTTTAAACTTTTCAAACTGATTCAGGACGAAACTTTAAATCAAACAGTTACTGACTTAGAAAAACTATAAATGCAGGAGTGCTCAGTATCACCTTCTCTTTTTGAATCCGTAGTCAAACCTCATGTTGAAGAAAACAAATCGAATTTGATCCCATAGTGTAACTAAGGTTTCAAATTTATTTTTTATATTTGACTTTTTAGATAAAAAAAACCGATGGAAGTAAAAAATATCGTTAAATAGATTTTATTTTGACTTTTTTTCTATCCATTAGCAATTAATCTCAAAAATTAGAATAAAGTTTCAACATTTCGCTAAGTAGAAATTTTGTTTTTACAATATATTTGTAAAAGAAAAAAAATTAAAAACTCGAAAATTGTAGAAAAATCATGAATGAATTTTTGTCTATAACGTCAGAAGGATATTAAAAGTTGAAAAAGGTTGCTCAGACGTGTGAAACTTGTTTATATTAGTTTTAGAAGTCCTAACCCTCTCAGGGGAATGTGTACTTCCCGTGGAAGGAAAAAATCGAGATGTTGATTTTCGTGTTTAGGAGCCCCCAAATAGTCAAAAAATAATATTCACGAATTTTTAGCTGTACCTGATGTACACATATTTTTACAAAAAAAACTTTCAGGGAGCTTTAAAATACTCCGACTAACACAAAATGTGTCTCTATCGACAGAGAAAGGTTCTATCTACATAAGAAATTTGTTTTTACACATCTTTTTATTATTTAGAATTTTTAATAATTTTTCGAAATTGACGACACAAAAAAAAAAAAAGAGAGCACAAGAAAAAAGTGAGGTTGTCCCATAAAAGTCACAATAGTTTCGACGGTTTTGCTTCGATTGTAACAAAATAAATTCCAAACGATAGAGGAAAAACCGCAAAGATGTCAATACCAAAATTGTTTGATTGGCATTTAAATCAAAGTCAGGTAAAATGTTTAAATTCATGTACACATATGTGCACGAAAATGCTGAAAGGGCTAAACAATCTTGAATTTCACCCAAAACTTATCTATCGTCCCCAAATAAAAAGATGGACTGAATGCATTAAATAATCTTTAGAAACTTTTAAAGTTTCACGAAAGGTCTTTGATTTGAAGATAAAATTTTCAGTTAGTATCTTGAATCCGCTAGTGATTGTTTCTATCCCCTTGAATTTGCTACAGTTGCCTTGTAAAACTTAACTTCTTCATACATCACTTCAGGTTTATCTCTCTCTCTCACACTTTCATGTTTCTATAATTTTTCTCATGTTACTATAATACTAAATTTTTTATTTTATCATCATTTCACTCCAGGTCTTCGGTACTACCGAACTCTCCGAGAAACCAATTATGCTGCCTGCTTTTGTCGATGCGGCTCACTGCTTGCCTTATCATTTAACGCGTACAGGACGCGCAGTAGCCGATCGTATTGTGAATGTATTGGGATATGATTGTCCCGATATTACATACAGTCCAGTATTGTATCCGATCACATCGATTTTATTGCATTTCATGTCGGGTAAGTGGAAAATTTCCCCCAAAAAAATTGATTACATTTTTTATTGTTATTTAAGTAGATTAGAAAAAATAACTAAATTGAGATAAAAAACATACAATGAAATAAAAACAATGACGTTAAAGAGAGCGTAAGGCGCGCGAATTCACAATGACCTTGCGGGTGCAATAATAAGTGGCGGATCTTGTCGATCTGATGGGTGTATGTAGTCGTTCATGTGTATGGGAGTATTGCATAAATAAATATAGACTACACGACGTATGTAGTGCTATTTATTTGCATAAATTTTTCTTATTTGCATATAGTTTATATTTGTAAACATAAAAATTTAAGCTCATAAAATTTACTTTATTTCCTTTTTTTTTTGTTTTTTTTTTTTTTGTTTATTTGCTTGTGCTTAAGTTCTAAGTTCCTTTTTTATTTTTCTCCTCACTTGGTTTTTTTTTGTTCTTAATTTGTTTTTGACGTCATTTGTTGCGTGAAAGATATACACAAACTTATTATTATTATTATTATTATTAGTCGTATTATTGTGACTGAGTTGTACTAATATAAAAATTGTATAATTATTTTTATCAAATCATAGGCAGATAATATTTCTCTACCCAAACCAACCAACAACGATCATTCTAAATGTTTGTTTTTAAGGTAGTTATATTTAGCTGTGAGTGCTCTGAGTTGGGATTGGATTGGAATGTGTTGTTGGTGGTGGTGGGTGAGATTTTCAATCGTGATTTTTGCGGTTGATTTTAGTTTTATTTTTATTTATTATTCTGTTGCACATTTTATTCTCGTGCTTCTAATTTTTCATTTCAAGTTTATAATTGTGTAAAAATTATTTTTTTTATTTTTCAAAAAAAAAATGTATACAAATTTAAATCGCTGTTTTTTTTTATACTGTTTTTATTATTTCTTTATTTAGTGTTTTTTATAGCCTCTCTAACTTTATTTCGGCGTTTTTGTTGTTAGCATTTGTTTGACATTTCCACATAAATACATAAAATTGTCACTCAAATATAGATAGTTTTTTATATTACTTTTATTTATACTTTTACTCATATAATTTTTTTATTTTTTTTTTATTATTTCAAATTTCTTAAAGGTATGCTTTAGTATTTTTATATATAAAAAATTTATATTTTTTTTATTTATATTTTTTAATCTTATATTTTGCAAAAACAAAACATTAAATATTTTTGTTGCCTTTTAATATATATTTTTCGCTTTTGCAGCAATTAAAACATTTTAATTTATTTATTTATTTTGTGAATAATTTAGTCTTCTCTTTATTTCTTGTTCTGTTTGTTTATATTAGCTCACAAGAAATTGATTTTATAAATAATAATTTCATATTAACAATGAAGAATTTTTTTGTTTTGTATAATTTTTTATTTGGTTTTTTATTTTTTTATTTGCATTAAATTTATTCACACACGTGATATGGTGTGATTTTCTTTTGGAGATAGCACTAAATGGTAGAATTCTTAGGTGGTTTGAGAAAAGAGAAAAAAGTTAGTTAAAAAAATTGTTATTTTACTAGTTAACTCTTTTTTAACAGTAGGTACTACAGAAACTTTCAATTCGATCTCAAAATATTTCTCCATCTTTTCATCTGTACTTTATACAAATAAAAGTTATTTCAAAATGTTTCATTTGTACTTCTGCGTAATCACATTAAGCTCAAAATATTCCAATTGCACTTCCGAGTTTTCCATTTGTTCGCCAGGAGTAATCTAATTTACTGAAGAACATTTCAATTTGTTTGCAGAATACCACCTTGATTAAAAAGTTCCCGGAATTTATTCACAAAATTAAAAATACAAGTTTATTTATCTAAATCTATATTGCCCCCTTCAAAGTAATCCCCATCGACTGCAACACACTTATGCCAGCGCTTGATCCAATCCTCGAAACATTTTTTATATTCGGTTTTCGGTATGTCCATAAAAGCTTCCTGCGATTTTTCCATTACTGCCGCTCGGCTGCTGAAACGCGTTCCCCGTAATGGTTTTTTAACTCGATTGAACAGAAAGAAGTCACAGAGATGAATTCGGTGGCTGTTGGATGGTATTTGTTGCATTTTTCTTCAAAAACTCACGAATAATGATGGCACTGTGCGACGGTGCGTTATCATGGTGCAAAATCCACGAGTTTTCTGTCCACAATTCTGGTCTCTTTCGGCGAATTGCTTCATGCAAACGTCTCATAACGCCCAAATAATACTCTTTGTTTACTATCTGGCCTTCTGGCAAAAATTCATGATGCGCTACACCGTTGTAATCCATGAAAACCGTGAGCATTGCCTTTTTTTTGACTGAAAACGGCGTGGTTTTTTTGGTCTCGGCTCATTTGGTGAACGCCATTCACTTGCCTGATGTCTCGTCTCTAGTAATGATCCTTTTGATGAATGTGGGATCAGATTCAGCCTCGCAAATCATGTCTTTTGCGACGTCAACACGGTCTCTTTTTTGCATGAAATTGAGGTCTTTTGGCACCAACTTTGCTGCTACACGACGGAAACCCAAATCATGAACCAAAATGTCTTGGACAGATCCATAGGCAATGTTCAAGTCCTCCGCTATCTCTCTGATGGTTAATTTGCGGTTATTAACCAAAATTTCTTTTACTTTATCAATGTTTTCGTCGGTTTTCGATGCCGATGGTCTGCCACTACATTCATCATCTTCGATTGACTCACGACCACTTTTGAACAGCTTGTGCCACTGGTAAGCGACCGTTTTCTTTAGAGAATCGTTGCCGAAACACTTTTCCAACATTTCCAACATTTCTTTTTTCTAAAACCGGTAAGAAATTGAAAATCTGTTGATATTCAACCAAGTTACAGGCTTATAAAAGTGTCCAAAGGTACCCAAACCCGATTTTTTAACGGTAAATCAAGATTTTGGGGGTGTTTGGAAAATTTCAAGTACAGACTCTTGTTTTACTCGATAAGACCTACAAGAAAAATAGTATGACTTCCCCGGTATTTTTTACTGTCGCACCGTGTTGTTCATGTAATTCAATTGAACAAAGAAAATTTCAATTGTACTTCAGAAATACCATTTTAATTTTTAAAATTTCTATCTGAAGTACTTTTCGATTTTTTTGAAGTACAAAAGAAATATTCTAAAGTTCATTTGTAATAATCTGAAATCTCTTAAAAGTATAAAGAAATAAACTCTAATTGACCTCAACTTAATTGCATTTCCCGTTTAATTGGGCCATAAATTCTAACTTTTTGGTTCAAAATTTTCTCAAATCCTCGGTTAATTGAAACCAAAATTGTATATTTTATCTTGACGCAATACCAAGTATTTCTTTGTTAAAGCGTTACCAATTTCTGGAATTCACCAAGCCTTGAAATGAAAGTTGCCTCATTTTTACGAGAGCCACACATCTGCCGAGAATATTTTCTCTCTCATTTTGTGAAAACTATGTACATATTTCAGAGAAATTATCTTCTCACATTCATACAAAATGTTTTTCTTTCCTTAGAAAACATTGAGATAAAACTTATCTCAGTATTGCCAGTGCTACATATTTACAAAGAATGCTTTCCACTTTTCAAGAAGCCTTGAAAAAAGTTTGCCCCACTGAGATTGCTTTCCTCTATTTCGGGAACCTAGAGAGAGAGAGAAGTAGCTTAATTATTGGGTTCAAGAATTTGACATCTTATAAAACCAAAAAAACGAGTGATTACATTATAAGTGTTATTTAGAGCCGATGGTTTTGACCTTGTACTCAGATTTTCTGTATTACGTCTAGGATTTCCATTTTGGAAGTCCAAAGCCCATAAGTTTGACATCTCAAACTTATTTAGGGTCGCTTAAAGTTGAAATAAATTTAAGACAACAATTTTTTTACAATAAAAAAAAAAAAATAATATTGAAATAATTCATTGAAGAAAACTTTGCTTGAGATTAAAACCTCTTAAGTCCAATTGTTGTAAGAAATATTCCCTAAGAAGACATAAATTGCGTATTTTTGCAATATAGTGGACGGTGGGAATCCTTAAGTAGTTTGTCCTCGGACTACTTAAAAATTCGGAATTCTTAAGATTTTTGGAGATTTTTAAAATCAACTTTTAAAAAAAAATTAAAAAGTTACCTTTTTTTTACAATGTTACACAGCCGATTAGGTAAAAGCACTGAAAGTGGGAAGAACAATCGAACAAAAATTAAATTTAAGCCTACCTAAGTTTTCTGGACAATCAAAATCTCCGACCTTAAGAATTCCGGGCGTACACTGTGTTATCTTTATACAAGGTTAGCCGTTAAAAAACCCAATTAACTATACTTGAAGAAAGTATTTCTTATTGGAAAATACTTGGGGTCTCTTAAAAATATAACCCATTAAGTCAAAATAACATTTTTTTTTTTTTGCAATGATTTCTTTAAACTGGATTAACAATTCGAACATATAACAAATGACAAAATAAAGTTTAAGTTTAAAACATCCTTTGAAATTTACCGTAGCACTGTTTATTTTATCAGAGTTTTATGTATATTCGCAAAAAAGTTACAATTATTTTTTTTTTTTTTTTTTTTTTGCATTCTTCAAACATGTAGCTCCTTTTTTGTAATGATAACAAAAATAGCTTATCAGTGCTGCTGTTATTTTTTTATAATCATTAGTACATTTTTTGTTTTGTATTGCAACAACAAATAAGTAATTAATAATTTCTTAAATATTGCAATTATTTTCATTCAAGTGTTTCTATAAAATTAGTTCCGCCTTATTTTATCATGCTATAAATTAATAACATGAAAGTTTATGAGGCTCAATAATAATTGCATTTAAAATCTTTAAATGAAATTATTACTGCATTAAAAAAATTTTTATTTTTTTTTTATTTTGGTCATATGCTCAAATGATTAGAATAGAAGTTTTATTTTTATACTAGTGGCAAATGTGTTGATTTTTGATTTTTATAATATTTACCATATAATATTTTCCAACCGGAATTCAGCCTCAGATTTTTTTTCGTATTTTTTTATTATTCCTTTAATATGTACCTTTTACCATTTCGTTGTCATAAGTTTAATCTAAATTTTTCTGGATTTTAGAACAGTTATAAAAAAATTTACGAGTTTACGCTAGACGGATTTCAATTTGATTTTGTTATTATTTTTAGGGGTTAAAAATAAATGAATATAATTTAGCATGGCTGGCGCCTTAGGCAATTGCGGAAATGAATATTTTAAAGTATTGTTTTTAAGAGGAAAAGTGTTTAGTTCAAAAAGAAAATCTATTTCTGCATTCGAAATCCTTTTCAGAAGCGAGAATAATGCCATAATGATTTCTAGACTTACATATATAGTAATACCTAGTTTTGATTGACTTACCTTTTAATTTCGCCAGAAGTTTTACGTTTTTTATTCAAATCAGTGACGCAATTAAACGGAAATTATTGAATTTCAAAATGAGTAATCAAATTCTGCGACCTTTAAGGATATTTTATAGTAGAATAATATCATAATGACTTGTAAACTTATAGTATAATAATATCACAATCTCATAAAACTTAAGTTCGAGGTGGAAAATCATATAAGCAGCAAAAACTGCTGAACATTTTTCTCATTCTCTGAAAATATAAGATTCTAGGTTCAGGACTGTCAATCATCAGGATTTTTTTTCCAACCATTTTTATTTCTATTTATATTAAAATTATTACATACATCAACACATTTATTTACTTAAAAAATTAACAACTTTAAATAATTATAATTAATTTACAACAAATAATATTGTAAAATATTAAAGCAGCAGAGATTTTCAGTAGGTAGGTTATGATATGAAAAAAAAAGAAGAAATACAAGAAAAAAACCCCAATAATTTTTTTCTGTTTAGATAACACTCTAACTTGGTATAACATTTTTATGATATCTCAGCAAAAATCAGTGGAGCATACAAGGGCGTGGGCGGGTATCAAATGAAAGTACACACATTTATTGATATATTTAATTTTCGCAAAAAATTGTTTAATCAAATTTTTCATGTCATTTCAATTAACGTACTTGCGACTTTGCGACTATGATTTTTGATTTTTTTTTTTTGCCTTTCTATTCTATTTCTATTCTGTGAGCACTACTTATATGTATATAATATATGAGATACATATATATCAGGGCCGTAGCCAGAATTTTTTTTCGGGGGGGGTTTTCATTCGACGAAAATATTCATATACAATTTTTATGAAACTGATGTTTAAATGCAATAAATTAAATAGGATGATGCATTTGATGGACCTTATCAGACTATGGAGAAAAGTGAATAAATGTCTTAAAGTTTTAGGAAAAATGTTTGTTTCCGAATTTTCTTAATCTTAACCTAAAAAAAATGGCCGAAAATGACAAAAAAAAATTCACAGAATAATCAATTTGAATTGTTTCAAATAAATGTTATTCAATGTGGATTCCAATAAATTTTTTATCGTGAATGGCATAATTTCGATAACTTATTGACTTACCATAACTGATAATGAACCCAACCTCAAAAAATGATCAAAAATGCCAAAAATAGTCAGAGACTAATTTTTTTCAAATGATTATTAGTGGTAATTTGGACCATTATCAATGATTAGGAGCCCGGATGAGGTTGGCATATATTCCCTAAATTCGTGCAGTCACAGCATTGAAATCTTCCAAGTCGGGTGCTCTGAGCAATAATGGGTTAAAGGATTAATTATATTTTAAGATTAAGAACTTTGAAGCATATTCAATAACATTGTCCTGCATGGGTTTGGTGAATTGTTCCTAGTGTTTGCGAATGAATTTTTCATGTTGAACACGAATCTGAGGTCAAAAACTTCCCATTACGTCACGTTTTTGAAAATACCGTTTTTGGCCGTGTAGCACAACTTCGTACGATTTCAATTGAAATTAATTTTTAAAATTTTTTCTTTTGACTTTTTAGAAAGAAACTGATTAAAAAATATTTAAAAATCGTTCAATAGATTTTATTTTAACTTTTTTTCAATCCACTGGCAATCAATATCAAAAATTAGGAAAACATTTTCACATTTCGGGGGGGCGAGGGGGTCAGAACCCCCAAAACCTCCCCCTAAATACGGCCTTGATATATATAAACAAATATACATCAAATGTCGTCAATATATTTTGAATATTATAAAATCCAATATTGATTTTATAGTAGTTAGTAGTTTCTAATTATGGGCTAGTTTCTTTTTGCCTTCATTTGATTAGTTTTATTTTTTCAGATAAACTTGTGATAAAAAATTATAAAATCAAATTCAAGCAAAAATATTTTTATAACTAAAAAAGTACCTAAATATGTAAATAGTGATTACCTACAAATTGAATTTATTTTTTATTAATTTTCGTATGAAAAGTACACAATGTATTCAAGTACTCAGGTGCGTACAAGTGTTTTCCAGAGATTTTTGTCAAACATCAATTTCATTTTCAAATCAACTGATTACAAGTTCATACATAAACAAAAATATTAGTGATAAAATTCTAAAAAAAAAGAAGAAAAATAGAAATATGGTAAATATAACACGATTTACATATATATGTGTTAAAAAATAAATATTTATTTAGAAGTGAATATGTGGGAGGGTGGTCTACTCATGTATGCCAAATGGCATGTATAGATGATTATATTAGCTAATATAATTTTATGTCACCCATAGAGACGAATTGTCGGTCGAATATGCTGTGTCTGGAGTGAGGATAGAGTGAATATGGAGTGTAGAGTATGTATGTAGAGTGAGTGCTGAGTGCGTATACGTGTATTTATAAGCGTACTCTGTGAACTAAATTAAATTATCAAAGAAATGTATAAACATTTTATTGTTTTTTTTTTCTGTTTTTGCTAATAAAACAAGACATTTTTATATAAGTGCTCTGTCCTGGTTGTCTGGAGCTAAAGTAGATAACATCTCCCGATGACATCATTTGGCATAGCTTTGCCATAACCTTCTTAAATGGCATACATACATAAATGTCATTGTTTTAAGGTCTTGCTTATGATATTAAAGCTTACATGTGTTTTTAGCTTCTTTTTTCTACTACTGCTAGCGAAATCTATGAGACGAGAATTACTAAGATGTTTGACAGTAGAATTTACAGAATTTTTGATTGTAGAATTTATAGTAATCCTCGCTTAATTGCACCACCACAATCCAGGAGTTTAATTCATATTTCACTCTTTCTTCTTCCCTCAAGCGATATGATTTCAAAAACATTCTGTGATTCGATTTTTTAGAAAGGGTATACCATGGATTAAGGAGTGAGATCGAAAAAATCTTAACCTACATAAAACTTAATAATTTTTAAACGGTTGATTTTAAAGTTTTGATTTTTTTTTATTTAATTGATAATATTTTACAAATTACAGAAAAATATAACTTTTATAGTTCTAACCACTATTTATGAACTCGTGGACCTTTTTTGGTAAGCCTTCCATTAGAGATTTGATAGTTGTTTCAGACACCTTTTTGGAACAGTTTGCCCATCTCCTTTTAAAATCTTCGATATTTTGGGACACCTTTTTTGTGCTCTTTAAGTTTATTTTCACAAGAGCCCAATATCTCTCCACTGGTCTTAGCTCCGGACACTTTGGAGGATTGGCCTCTCTTGGTACAAAAACTATATTATTACTTTGGTACCACTCCAGAACTTTCTTGCCGAAGTGACATGATGCCAAATCGAGCCAAAAGTATTTGGACACATTGTGCTCTCTTATGAAAGGAAGAAGTCTTTTTTTCAATCATTCTTTGATGTATATTTCGGTATTTATAAAGCCCACTGTAACAAATGACTTGCTTCTTTTGCCGCAACTAGTAATGATTCGAAACAAGTAAATGCAAGTAAATACTCGATACTTTTCATTCGATTCAAGGACTTTTTTTTACTCGATGCTATACCATAAGTATTTTACTTGGTATCGGGAAACTCGATACCTTTGGAAAATATTTATTGAGAAACTGAAATATTGCAATACAATATTTGAAATTGAAGATCGTTTTACAATATTTTACAGCAATTAATAATATATTTCAAAATGCTACTCCAGAATTATTCAATATCCATATTCAAAATATTGCAGTCCCAATTGCAATACTCCAATGTATGAAAATATTGCAGTGCAGTATTGAAGTCTTAGAAAATATTGCCGGCCATGCGTGTAGAACAAATTGTTTTTTGAAACCTTTTCATTAAAATAAAATATTTTTAACAAACTTTAATCAGTTGATTAGTTTTCCTTCTATTATAAAGTTTTTGGAGATTTCCTAATATCATTAAATTAACGTCATTTCTATATTATTCACGTATTTCTAGTGGAAATATCTCAAAACCATGATGTATAGGCGAAAAACTCGTGTTGAGTAGTGTAAACTGTAGGCTCAACCATGTGTGGGCCGTTCTGGTCTGATTGTTCCCCTCGACAGACACTTAATTGTTCTTCGACATTTCCTCGAGCATCAGCAACATAAAAATTTTGACCCGGAAGCTGAAGCTGCGTAAAATCTGCCAGTACATACGTTTCGTCGTCCATTATACAACATGAATGCCAAATTTTTGTATGAAATTGGATTTTAATTTTCGAGCCCTACTTTTGGCGTCTAAATTTTTTGCAGCATTCCTGTCTGGAACATTTTTGGACTTTGTATGTTTTCAAACCTACATTGGCTTTAACTTTTCGCACCAAATAGTCAGAGCACTGGGCTAACCGGGCAGCTTTTCTACCAGATGTGTTTGGAGATATTTTCAATATGCTTTCTATTTTTTTTGGCTTTCTCAATATCATGTGGTCCTTGTTTTCTTCCCCAAACCAGGTTTCCTATCGATGGTCAAATTCTCTTGAAACTGTTTAATAACATTGGAAATAGTTTGACGGCAGACCTTCAATTCTTTGGGCAATTTTTTGTAGGACCAATTTGTTTTTTTTTTGCAAATTTCTAATAATTTTAAGACGTACTTCTTTTTTTCTCTCATTTTGATCAAAATCAACATGTTTCTCATTAAAAATAACAACTGACATATTTTTCAAAATTTTAAATTTAACTCCAAAAAAAAAAAAATGATTGGGTAAAACGTGTGTTAAGATTTTTTCAATCTCACTCCTTAATATGTATCTACGCAGTATAATTTGATCTAATATCATCTATTACATTCTCTGGGAACAATCTAAATAAGTAGTAGTTAATTAGCTCTAATAAGGAAAAATATAGTACAACCACTTAAATTATTGTACTCCTTTCTACTTATTACATTAATGTAATGACATCTACATATCTATTATAATGTGACTTGAGACATCTGCTCGTTATTTACAATACAAAAAATATATTTAAATCACAAAATATAAATAAATAAATACCTAAATAATGCAATAAATGTGAAAAATAATAACACAGTCCAACAAATTAAGACTTTTCGGCTATTCTGTTGCAGCCACCCTATAATGCTGAAAGGGTATGTTGTGTAGACCATTTTTGTAAAACAATTTTATAGTCCAGCACGTCTCAGTTTATTTTTACAGTGGGTCAAAGTTTTCTTATTTTGGTCGAAGGGAGCTGAATACTAAGTGCAAAAAGTGTTATAAATTGATGTCTGAGGAAAATCTTGTTGGCAAAGTTGTATAGTAGAATTTTATAAGGGTCATTTCTGTAAAACATTTTAACCCTTTAGTTCCTCTTTTATGGGACAATTTGGCCCCTTTTTTTATGAAAACGTAAAAAAAAACCTTTCAAAAGAGACATTTAAGGATTAAAATGTTGGACAAAAATATTCGCCAAAAAATTTCACTAGGGGTTACCAAAGACATAAAAGTCATATATATAACGGTTAGAGGCTGATAAAAGAAAATAGTTTTTCATTTCTATCAAAATTGTAATTTACGCGGAACTAACACGCGCCTGGTATGTGATCTGCCGGTTAAATCCAAATCATGGACGTAGAAAATGCCAGTGCCCTGTCACCGCCTTTATATCAGGTCAATATCCCACTTTCTAAAGTTGTACATATAAATTTTGGTATGAAAATTTTAGATAAAAGTCATGTTCCAAAATAATAAAAATACGTAGGTATGTATTTTCCTTCAGTTTTGATGATGCGCTAAATTTCCATAAATAAGACAAAACCAATCCTTTACTTTGCAAACAGCTTCTGGCATCTTTAATTTTTTCCTAATTTGGGTTTATTATTCAAATTTGTAAATTCTTAATTTTCAAAAATATTTAATTTTTGTACGCCACTACTCACACTAATTATAATCCGTATACGAGAGTCGCTAACCACGGAAACCCAGAATACAACTTACAAGGGAATGTCCCCTGGTTTCTCACATTAAGATGAGGATTTTTGTATCTGTCTTTTTTTTTTTTTTAAATTTCCTACTTTTAGAACCCCTACTTTGGCAGATGGAACTCAACTTCAACCCGTTTTCCGCCAATAAAAAAATACGCGTATGTTCGGGTATGCATTACTGCAGCATTTGCAGAAACAAAAACGTTCAAAATGTACTGGCTGCTGGTCAAGCATTAGCGGCACCAAGGAGTATCGCTGCAAAAGTCCCTTACTGTTAAATGCGTAATCAGCAGACAAATATTGGCGTTTTTAACACTTTTCTTTCTGCAAATGTTACAGTACTGCATGACCGAATGCACCCTACGTGTCTATTAGATTTTCGTCCCCTACAACATTTATGAAAATCAGAAAAGTCGGTGCCGGACACCTGGGGACGTCCCCTTGTTGGTCAAAATTAATGTTACAGTTATCTAAATTAATCATAATGCTGATTTCGCATTATAGTATATTTTATTTATGTGGATAAGCTGCTATTTCCTTTTAGTAACCGTTAACCGTTATATATATGACTTTTATGTCTTTGGTGACCCCTAACGAAATTTTCTGGCAAATATTTTTGTGGAATATTTTAATCCTTAAATGTCTCTTTTGAAAGGACTTTTCAGATTTTCATAAAAAGAGAGGTCAAATTCTCCCATAAAAAGAGGAACTAAAGGGTTAAAATGCTCTACAGAAATGACCCTCATAAAATTCTAGTATACAACTTTGCAAATAAGATTTTCCTCACACATCAATTTATAACACTTTTTGCACTTATTATTCAGCTCCCCTCGACCAAAGTAAGACAACTTTGACCCATTGTAAAAAAAAACTGGGACGTGCTGAACTATAACTTTGTTTTACAAAAATGGTCTATAAAACATACCCTTTCAGGATTATCGGGTAGCTATTCTGTTGCAAAAATGTTGGACTGTGTTATTTGAAAAAAAAAAAAAAAAAAAAACAAAACATACTTAAATAAAATAAAATAATCAAGCACATTAGTGTTGAATGTAGTAAAGTGTGAGTGCAAAGTCACATGCCTCTTCTTCTTTTTACATACTTGCAATACTTGTAGTGAGATTGTGATAAGCCAAATCAAAAAAAAAAAAAAAAAATAAATTGTTATTATTTGTGTGATGTGTTGATGATAATGGAGGTCAATTAAAGTTGTTGTTTATTCTTGGTATATGAAAAAAAATCTGAAAAAAGACCGTCTTAATTATAATATAATTTGAAATAAAAAATAAATGTATATGTTGTTTTGAAGTTAGTTGTCAGTCTACTCGTATTGACAATAATTTTGCAATTTTTTTTGTTTAATTTTGTATTTCTGTCTAGCTTTCAACAAGTTCAGTAGCCAGTGACTACCAATGAAAGTGTTTCAAGAGAAAAACAAAGCTATAAAATTCTGATCTTATGTCCATACAATGTCAACTACTCCATTTCACTAGGGAGAACAGCAAGGTTACTGAAATTTTAGTGTCTTGTTTTGTTGAAGGTGTTTTGATTGGTGATAAATAGTCGCCTTTTTGGAGTCTACCAATTTTTGCCGTGAAATAATCTTATTCAAACCAGTTACAAAATTTCTCTAGCGCTTTTACAATGCCAAAGTCTTCTCGTTTAAGCATATGTGGTGCCAAACCAATGCTCAAATTCTGTCTACTTGCTGGAGGTGATAAATAGTCGGCAATTATTTTGAATCGGTTGGATTTTAATGCATCTAAAACATTACCGATCACTTACGAAGAATATTTCTCAGTTTCATAACAGATAAGGCCTTTATTTCATTCATTTCATTGTGATTGCTGTTGAAGCTTAAAGTATTGCTTCTGGGTTTAACTTACACCAGAATACTTATAGGCAATCAACTTTGTTTCCGAAAGTCATTTTTCTTAATCAATTTCACTTCAGTTTTGTAGCTATGGATGCCATAGGCTACTTAAAATGGAATGCCGAATGCAACCCAAATCAGGGTGACAAAGCTACTCAAATTTTTTTTCAACTTTTTGAAGATGGAAAGTATTCAACGATGCATTGCTGCTTAGGTGGAATACCGAATATTTACGAAAAATATCTCCGATTTCATAACTGAAGAAGTTTAGTTCTATTTACAAAGAACTAATCTGAACTCTGTCGTCATTATAATTACTCGCGATTAACTTGATTAGTTTGTAGCCAATTAAGTAAGTCCTTATAAACCAATCTCTTTAATCAATTTTAGTTCAGTTTTATAACTATTGGGAGTATGAATGTATAAACTCGTAATTGTGACTAACTTCATATCTGTCATACGCGCCATTTTTTTTGACATTGACAGCCATTCTATCTCGAAGAGCGCCAAAAATATAATAAGAATTGATCTGTCAAATAATTTTCATAATTTTACAAAAGTGTTTTACTATAGCTGAAAATGTCGAATTTCATGCCAACAAAACAACATTTGCGGGAAGTTTTAATTTGCTTCTTCCATTTAAAGAAAAACGCAACTGAAGCACATCGTTTACTCACTGAAGCTTATCCTGACTGTGCTATAGACGTTAGAATGTGTCAGGTGTGGTATGCCCGTTTCAAAAGTGGTGATTTTGATGTTGAAGACAGGGAACGTTCAGGCGGCCCGAAAAAGTTCGAAGATGAAGAATTGAAGACATTACTCGAAGAAGATTCATGTCAAACGCAACAAGAACTTGCAGAATCTTTAGGAGTTGATCAATCAACTATTTCTAAACGATTAAAAGCATTGGGAATGATTCAAAAGCAAGGAAATTGGGTGCCGTATGAATTGAAGCCAAGAGGCGTCGAACGACGATTTTTCACATGTGAACTGCTGATTGAACGACAGAAAAGAAAGGGTTTTCTGCATCGTATTGTGATTGGCGGTGAAAAGTGGATACGTTACGATAACCCAAAGCGTAAAAAATCATGGGGACCGCCCGGACATGCATCAACATCAACGGCAAAGCCGAACATCCATGGATCCAAGCTCATGCTGTGTATTTGGTGGGATATGAAAGGTGTCGTGTATTATGAGCTCTTGAAACCGAATGAAACGATCACTGGCGACCGCTACCGACTACAATTGATGCGTTTGAGCCGAGCATTAAAGGATAAGAGGCCAGAATATGAGAATAGACACGACGAAGTTATTCTTCAGCACGACAATGCTCGGCCGCATGTTGCAAGGCAAGTAAAAACATACTTGGAAACGCTGAAATGGGAAGTGCTACCCCACCCGCCGTAGTCTCCAGACATTGCTCCTTCTGATTACCACTTGTTCCGATCGATGACACATGACCTGGCTGGACAGCACTTCCGTTCTTTCGAAGAACTCAAAAAAAGGTTCGATTCGTGGATAGCCTCAAAAGATGAGGAGTTCTTTCGACGCGGAATCCGTATGCTACTAGAAAGATGGGAAAAGGTTGTGGCTAACGATGGACAATACTTTAAAGAATAAATTTATAATCACTTTTTCACAATAAATGTCCAAATCACGAAAAAATACGAGTTTATACATTCATATAAATTTTAAACAATGTCAACTTGTTCCCATTCAAATGGGAGCCAACGTCTATTCTTATATTTCTGTCTACTTATCAGTTAGGTCTGAATGTATCATTCTTTAAAACGAGTTAACTGATTCATGGATCACTTATGTAGAATGTCTTAGCAGGTGAACTCCGCGCTGCCGTGCTTACAATTACTTTTAGCAAGGTTTAAGGTATTGCTTGAACCAGAATGCTTAGAAATATTCAACTCAGTCCTCCAAAATCATTTCCTCCTAATCAATTTTAGTTTTGTTCTATAGCTACTGTGAATTTTAAACTTTGATTTCATAAATATCACTTCAAAATTCATTTTCTTATATGACAAAAGATCGACATACATGAATGAAGTAGAAGATAATTTCTATTGTAATATTTACACAAATGTACATGCATTGGAAAATTTATAAATCATTGAACTAAACGCTCTAGAAAATCTTTAAACTATGTGATTTAATTCCAACATTCATTATATATTGTCTCTTTTAAAAACTTTCAACGTTATCAGTTGATTATACAGCCAATGAGTAAGTAAAAGTGCACTGCCGTGATTTAATTATTACCGCTTTAAACCGGTAGAGGGCAGTTTAAAACTGCCCTCTGTTATCAATTAAATTAATCAATTTCAAAGTACTGAGAGAAGATTTTATTATTATTTAATTTTTTTTTTTCTTTTTACATTTTTTTATTAAAAAAATTTCTCTATTTTTAAATTTGTTTAATAAAGTTGCTGCGTAATAAAAAATTTACAGTAATCCCCGCTTAATTGAGCCAAAGAAAATGCACAATTAATCGAGAAATGCAATTAATCAAGGAATTTGACTACATTTTGAGCTGAGAACATAAAATTTCTGAAGCAATTAAACGAAAAATGAAATTTCGCATAGGCCAATTTACTGGGGATTACTGCTTTGTATTCGAGAACTATACTAAAATTTTACTGACATGATTGTTTCATATACCATTTAGTAGTATCACTTTTTTGTAATAAAAAAAAAAAATATTTTAATGACAAAAAAATTGTAGAATTATACAAAGTGAAATTTTGATTAGAACTGCATTTTAGTTATAAGATTTAATCTTTAAACTGAAAAATTAATCTAAGCATATGGCGTTAAATATTCATATTTAGTATTATAAAAAAAGTGTCTATAACTAAATTTTTTTTATTATTTTTTTTGTTATTGTTAAAATTTTTATTTTTTTATTAAAATTTTTTCATTTTTTCTACTATAACTAAAAATGCCTAGCTGCTCTCTAGACGATTTCGTTTGTATATGTGATTATTGTTTTTTGTTTAACATGCACTTTACACGAATAGTTTTACTCGCTCGTTGTTGTTGCATTTATTATTTTAATTTTTTTTTCTTGTTTTCATATTCATAACATATTTTGCTATATTATTTTTTTTTTGTAGTTGTTGTTGCTCTATATGAATGCATATGAATATTTGTTTATATACATAGTAAAACTATTTTGTTTTACTATTGCAAATATTAATGGAGGCCATAAGTTATTACCCACTTTTATGATGTTGATTATTATTATTATGAATATTATTATTTGTACATTAATCTATTTTAAACGTAATCAATTCTCGTTTGAGTATCTGCGAGCGGTATAGGAGGAAGAAAGCATAAAGATCTCCACCTCCAAAAAAAAAATAAAAAATGCACGTAGGCAGTTGCAGTAGCAGCTAAAATTGTATGTTTAATGAAAAATTTTTAGTAAACAATAGTTTATAAAATATTTATTTACATACTTTGTATTCAATTGTGATTTATTACTTCATACACTTGAAAATGTCAGATATTGGAGCTCAGTTTTAGGTATTGTGGCAGTCAGTCTGAATGACCAACTCACTTAGACCCTAAATGGGTCCATTGTGATACCACTGCGCGACACGGAAACCTCATCCACTACTTATTCTTGAAATCATTTCGAAGCTCTAATAAAGCACAGGATTTCTTTAATATTACCGCCAGATACTTCCGTAAGAGAATTAAAAGCATATTTGCCTAGAAAACTCGCTCTGCTTCTAGCTAGAGAATTCAATTCAATTGAATTTAATTTTGTAGGTATTATTTCTACTACCCAATGACGTCATGACGTCAGTGTATTATATTAAAATTACAAAGTAACTAAGTTTCATTTTACATTATTTTATTCAATGCACTCATTCATTGAATTTTATGGTCTTTTACTATTTTTCCTTTGAAATGATGTGTTTTTGCTGTTGCGGTTGCTGCATATTATTTTCCTTTTACTCCTCATTGTAATTTTTCATCTTCTTCCCCTATTACTTTTTCATTTTTTTCTCCTCTTACTTTTGCATCTTCTTCTCCCGCTGTTTTTTGCATCTTCAGCCTCTACTTTTGCATCTTCTCCCTCTACTTTTGCATCTTCACCCTCTACTTTTGCATCTTCTTCGCCTCTTACTTTTTCACTCCTTCTCCTCCTCTTGCATTCCCTGTCGTAATAGCTTTCTATCCATTATTTTTTTGCAGCTTGTACTTAGCTTTCAAGTTGCAACTATTAACCTCGTAAATGAATTTTCTTGACCTAATGCTATACAAAAAGCATTAGTAATATACACGTGTGTGAGTATGAGAGTGTATGTATGAACATAATTGTGTGTGTGTGGGAGATGGAGAAGGCAAATATGATGAGTGCAGCATGTAGAGTGCGAGCAGCATGAAAAAGTTCACTACTTAGTAATGCAGGTTAAGTTTGTATCTACGAAAACATTCATTCTAAGGTTTTTTTTTTTTTTTTTAAATCGTCTTAAGCTGAGGTAATGCTATAAAATACGTAATCAAAATTTTTCTATCCACCTCCCAGAGATTCAAAATGCGACTACGCAATACAAACTAATGAATAAAATTGGTTTTTAACTAAGCGTGAGAGTTAGAGTGTTGCTGTAATGTTGATGACAGTGTTCTCACAGAAATTGCTTATGACATAGTATCGATAAAGGGGTAAAATTTGTGAGTATAGTTTGTAAGTATTTTTTCGAACGGGGCTTACTGCTTTCTAAACTGAATCAAAAAAACAACATTAACTTATTTCAAGATACTCCGATCACATTTAGAAAATTCGTTCCTCTTTGGCTTCGGTTAGTAATTTTTGCGTTGAATTATAATTAACTGATCGCATAACATAAAACCATGGTGTATTTGAAGCAAGTTGAGAGAATTTTACTCTCACGCAAAACAAACTAATGCTTATGATTGGTCAATTGAAATCATAGGGTAGAATATTTGCTCACTGTGAACTACTATATTTTTGATAGGTTCGACTTAAGCTTAAAATTCTAATTAAGTTTGTTTTCTGTCAATATCTATTAGAATTTATACATATCACTTTGTGAGAAACTTGGATAAATTAATTACTGATTCTTTATAGTAGAATTAAAAAGTAAAAATTAAAATAAAAAAAATAAATAGGAAACACCAATCAGATTCTCTTATATTCACATACTGAGCACTAAACTGTGCAAGCATATACCAGTGCACAGAAGAAGGGTGTGGGGAGAAACAAATGGACACTACTGTCGGTGTTGAAATTAACATGAGATTGTTAATTGATTAATCGATTGCAAAACGCTGAACTTCGCACAATTCTGAGGCACACAGGCAGCCATTCAGTCAGTCAGGCAGGCAGGGCAAGCTCGCTGATGTAGAATAATTGAATTGAATATGTATATGGAAATATAGTATTTAAATAAAACGAAAAAATTAATAAAAACTACAAATAAAATAAACGAAATAAATAAATAATATATAATTCTAAACGACATCGAATAGCGTTTTTTTTTTTTGCTAAATTCTCAAGTGTTTTGCAATAATTTTTAGAATTTAAACATTTTTCATTTTTCCAATATAATTTATTAATTTGGGTTTGTGTCAAATATTTTTTTTCCTAATTTTCTGTTCTATGAAACTTGTATTTTTATTTTATTAATTTCTTTATCAAATATATCACTCATTTACTAAAAGACTGTCATAACTCAAAAACGCGATTTTGCAGAAAACGCGTTTGAAGTTTTCAATTGACTCCCACTTTGCAGAAAAAAGAAGAAATCTTATAATTCTCACGCGCAGAGTATACGAGATATTAATTAATTATATGAAATGCACAATATGAAGCGTGATATAATGAATAATTCTGCATCATTAACTTAAAATTAGTGTTTTTTTTTACTTATGACAGTCTTTTAGTAAATGAGCGATATGTACCTACACATTTATTTTTCATCTGGCTTTTGGCCAAAACTTTTTAATTTGAAATTAAAATTTTTGTCCGCTTGCAAATAATAAATTTTATACATAATTTTTGTGTATTTGACTTATGTAATTAGGTCAAATCAGAACTTCTCAATGCCATCAATTTTAGTATTCTATTTAGTTTCTGTTAGTTTATTAGCAATACTAATTTGTAAGTGTTCTTCTCTTTCTTTACAGAGGAAGAAGCCTATCACTGTTTGGCCGCATTGGTACATAGCAAGGAGAAGGTCTTTATAAATCAAACAAAATTACTGCATGAAGTTACTTGGAAGACGGTTATGCAAATAGCAAAGAAGCATGTTGTAAGTGAATCGAAAAATCGAAAATTATGTGAAGAGGAATTATGAGCTCTTCTTTAATAAACAATAATTTTTATTCCATAGAAAAATGCTGTTACATATTTTCAACGCATATGTCCTGGTGTTAAGCTAGAACGTGTTTTTATGGATTGGTGTTGGTGGATATTAGCTGGTCTACCATTTCAACATCTTGTTCGCATAATGGATTGTTTCTTTCATGAGGGCATTAAAGTTCTATATCGCACTGCATTGGTCATACTCAGTCTCTTCCATAAAGAGTGCCAATCGAACAACGAATGGAGTCCGGATAATATAAAGAATGATATCGGTAATGCGCTGATAAAATTCTGTAAGAAAATCCCAGTGTCACCAGCAAAGCTGTTGAATGCCGCTTTTAGTATTAGGGGATTAAGGTGAGTAATATACATATAATTATTATGTAACATGATCTTGATTTTAGAAATACTATAAAGTATAATTTTTTCCTTTGTAGTTCCACATATATTTCTAGAATATTCTTGAAGACTGAAATGTTACTAAAAAGCCGTTCCGTATTGAATAGCGGTTCGAAGCAATTAGTTAAATCGCGTTCCAGTGATAATTTACCAACGAGTCAATCACAAGTCAATATACAAATGATGTCGCACACATTGACCATTAGAGAGGTGAGTTGTTTTGGATTCCTAACTGAATATTGGTACTATATAATGTATAGATATTAAATTATAAGTTATAATTAATTTAATAAGAATACTTGAAAATGAATTATTATGAATAGAATTATTTAAAAATAAGTAATTATTTTAATTTAAACTAATAATTTGTAATTACGTACGCGCACTGTGCAGCAGAAACAATGTTTTTTTTTCTTTAATTTATCAGTGGTACTTGAACTTAATTTAAAAATGGAGTAAAACTCTATGCACAACAGTTTTTATAATTGTACACCTTAACCGAACAATATTGAATTCGATTAGCATTAAAATTTTCAATTGCAGTTAAATTGAATTCGCCTTAGTTTGAAAATTTTCAATCATAATGAAATTGAATTGGTATTAGCATTAAAATTTTCGGTGCGAATGAATGGCATTAGCTTAAAAATTTGAAATAGTAATGAAATTGAATTAGCATTAGCATTTTCAATGACAATGAATTCGAATTAGCTCTAGCTTGCAAATGTTCAATAGTTATGAAATTTAATTAGTAACAGCATTAAAATTTGCAATGGCAAAGTGATTAAATTACAATTAACATTAAAATTTTCAATGGAAAAGAAATTGATTTGATTGAAATGAATTGAGTTGGCATTACCACGAACATTTTATTTTAATTTAATGAAATTGTATTAGCATCAAAATTTGCAAAATTGGATTGGCATTAGCTCGAAAGATTTTCAATTATATACACAAAATTATATTAACACTAGCTGACCCGGCAGACGTTGTTCTGCCCTTTTTACGAAGAATCAGAAAATTTTAAGTTTATTTGAATGAAGAAGAATGAAGTTTCTTGGTGTTTAAAATTGAACATTGGTAATGACAATTCAAGCTTAAAGGACTCATTTGGTAAAAATTCTAGATTTAAAAATGAGGCATCAAAATTGGTATTTTTAAAAGTATTTAATTTCCAGAAGAATATCAAAGACCGTTCTAGAAGTTATATCTACTTCCGAAAACTATTTAAAAATATGAACCCATTTGCTATTTATTATAAATTTATTATAGAATTTGTTACAGCGCCACCTATCGGATTTTGACATAGCTAGGCAGGTTCTTGAGATATTTCATAAATTAGTAGACATAATAGAAAAAAAAGCAATGTGCAAAGTAATGGAAAATAGTAATGAAAAAACAGTAAAATAGTAGTAGAAAACAGCAGTAGAAATAGTAGTGGAAAACGTAGTAGTAAAAGGAATAGAAAATAGTATTAGGATTCGTTGTAAAAAAGTGATAGAATGGTAGTAAAAAAGCAACAAAAAAAGTAGTAGAAAAATAGTAAAACATAGTAGTAAAAAATAGTAAAAAAGAGTGGGAAATAGTATTAGAAATAATAGTAAAAAATAGTAGTAGAAAAAACAGTAAAAAAATTGTAAAAAATAACAATAATTGTAGAAAAATATAATAAAAAAGTGGTAGAAAGTATTAGTAGATAAAGTAGTAAAAAAGTAGTCGAAAATAAGAAGAAAATGTTGGAAAAAAGAAATTAAAATAGTAGTAAAAAATAGAAATAGAGCATAGTGCAACACTCACTAATCCAACAAACTTTCTATCAGGACGCTCTATATTCATATCAAAGACCATTTTTGAAATTATTTAAAAATTTGAACCAATTACATGTTTATTATAAATATAGGATTTGTTACAGCGCCACCTATCGGATTTTAAGATAGTTAGGCAGAGTCTTAAGATATTTCATAAAGTATTAGAAATAATAGTTGAAATAGAAAAAGGAATGGAAAAAGTATTAGAAAATAGCAGCAAAAAGTAGAAGAAAATAGTAGTAGAAATAGTAGTAGAAAAGGTAGTAGGAAAAAGAATAGAAAATAGTATTACAAATTGTTGTAAAGAAGTAGTAAAGAGGTAGCAGAAAAAGTAGTAGAAAAATAGTTAAACATAGTAGTACAAAAATAGTGAAAATGGAGTAGAAAGAGTCGTAGAAATGTAGTAAAAAATAGTAGTGAAAAATATTAGAAGGTAGTAGTAGAAAATAAGAAAAAATGTATTAAAAAATTAGTAGAAAAAAGTACTAAAATAGTAGTAGAAAATATTGGTTGAAAAAGTAATAGAAAATAAGAAAATTTGAATTTGAATTTGAGTGCGATATAGAATTTGAAAAAAATAAGTTTAAAAGTAGTAGAAAATAGTAGTAGAATTAGTAGTAGAAATAGTAGTGGAAAATAAAAGTGAAGAATGGTGCTACACCCACTAATCCAACAAATTGAAAGAATTTAAGTTTTATTACCGTATCATAAATGCCTCCTAAGATATCTCACAATGAGAACTCAGGTTATATGGAAGGTGCCACACCCCCATTGTCAATCCCACCCATATTTTTGTTGTAGCATGGCAGTGTCAATTCTCATTATTGTACCAAATTTCTGTACTGTGCTATATGTAAATGGTTTTTGAGATATACTCAAAAAACTATTAGGATTGTATGGGAGGTGCCACGCCAACTTTCCTAAAAGCCATTATGAATAGCTATGTTTCATCCTCCCGCCCCCAAAAAAATATATTCTGGAAATATGACTTCAAAATGCCAAGTCGTTCAGAAGTTACACGCTTACATACACACAAAACTCTACGATTTTATATATATAAAGATCTGTTGTACAGTGCTGCCATATATTTTAAATAAAAACAAAATTATTAAACATTTAATTTATTGCTTATAATTTATTTTCTATTTATTTTTTCATATCTACAATAGACTTAAATTATTTCTTATTAACTTTAAAAACAATCTCGACAATGCTTCAATTTTGTTCTTTTTTTAATCTCTTTAAACTCATACATTTTTATTTAAATTACGTACATGGTTTTTTTTGCAGCAATATATAATTATTTAAGTTTAGCTTTAGCAAAAACTAAAAAACCGAAATGATTTTCATTTATGTTAGAATTATAAATGCGGTAACTAACCACTACATTTAATTATTATAGTTTTAGAAAACCAGAAAAAAAACAGTCATGTGTTGAAATTCGATTTTGACATTAGAGTCGAGCGTAATCAAATTTCAACATATGGTCTGAAAATATCAAAACAATTATTAAATTTATTTTTTTCTATATTTTTTTTTTTTTGTATTTTTTCGAATTATTCTGAAATGTTGAAAAAAACCAAAACCGAAAACATTTCAGCAGAAGGTGCACACCGAAACCTGTCGCAATTTGGTATGGGCCTCTCTCTTTCAATCACTCTCTCACTCTCTATCTCTCTCTCTTTAGTTTTAATTAGTTTTTAAGTGAAATAAAAAATTAAATATGAAAAATTTCTTGCTTCTTTCTTGTATGAAAAATGTTTACGTTAAAGTTTAATTATTAATTTTTTTTTTTTCGTTTTTTTATGAAAATATTTTTGAATGTTTCGTTTTGTTACGTTTTTTGTTTACGTTCTGTTTTTATTTAAAAAAAAAAACTAACACCAACGCTGCTTTTTGCTCTTTATCTTTCTCTCTCTCTCTCATTCCTACTAAAGTGAAATGTATGGTGTTCTCTAGCAAACGTTTTCATTTTTTTGTCTCTTGAGTATAATATTATATAAAAAAATGCTTCTGATTGGCTTAAAAGTTTTCACTTATTTACTTACTCTTTTTTTTTTTTTTTTTTTTGTAGCATCAAAAACCTTTCGAGATTGTTTCTAGTTTATAACAAATAAATCCTTAAATGAAAATAAAAAAACGTACTTACTTTAATTTTTTAATTAATTAGTGAAAAATAATAAATTAATTAATGTTTTTTATAATTATTATTTAAATATTATTTTTCGTATAATTTTAACTGACTCTAGTACAAAACAAAAACAAAAAGCTACATTTAAATTGCATTTTCTTTTTTCTCTTTTTTTTGAAAATGCTGCCTTAAAAAAATAATCAAAATAAAAAAAAAACCAAACCAATTGTGAACGAAATATACATTCATTTCATTAATTATTTGAATAATTTCTTGTATCCCCTTTTTACTTTGATTTATTTTGTTTTTATTTTTAAACGTCTTTACTTGTTCCTTGATAATTTTATTTCTTGTTTCGTTTTCCATTTTCATTTCAAAATTGTTTCCGTTAATTTTCGTTCTGTCAAATGTTTCATTTTATTTTTAAAAATAATTTTTTCGAAATTTTTTTTCTACGTTTTTCTTTATCCTTTCTTCGTTTCTGATGATATTTTAATTTCATATGTTTCATTTCGGTTTTTATTTAAATTTGCTCACTTTAATGCCGGTATAATTTCTGCTCGTTCATGGATAATTATTTCTTATATATCGTTTTTAATTTAATTTCTTTTATATCATTTTCAACTCTTATAAATTTTCGTTGTTATTTTTTCATTCCCTCCCCCTTCAATCACTTTTTTCTTGATCTCTCTTTCTCTATTTCTTCCTCCTTGCTCATTTACATATACATTTCATTTTCTAAATTATTGTACTTTTTTAACTGCATTCAGGGCGAAAAATCGCCCGGTCATAGAGCAATTGCCATGGGCGTTTATCCCATACACAATTTAAAAAGTCTAGTTTGTCCCGGCGAAGATGTAAGTGTGATTTTTGTAAAGATGAAATTGTTGAAATTAATTTTTTTCATAATTTTCTTTATTCATTATCCTAATTAATAATTGAATTAGAGTCGTTTTTTTTATAACTTTAGCTTTTTGCACTCATTCTTCGTATATCATGAATTGTTGTTTTTATGTTTTTTCTTTCGTTTGAATACATATTTAATAGCACATTTTTTTTAGTGTTTTTTGCACTATTGCCATTTGCAAGAAAAAAAAAAATTTTAAGCTTGAGAATAAACAGATTTTGCTAATTTATTTTTTGTTTTGTATTTTTGAATACTTTTATTTTGCAATACAATTATGGAATGAAACTAAGGAACGAAATGGAATGAAAAGAAATATGAACTAAGAAGAAACTTAAGTTAATGCAAGTTAAATACTCTAAAATGAAATAAAAGAATTAAAATCGAAAACTTTTTTGATAAATTTTAACTTGGCAGGTCTACTTTTATAAAAATTCGTACAAAATTGTTAACAAAAACAAAAACAGAATCAAAAGCATGGGAAAAGTTTGGAGGAAAGATTTCTGAAAAAACTTTTAGTGATGGTGGTGAAAAACTTTAAAAAATAGGAGAAGTTCAAGCTCAAGATTTCTGAAACAAGGAAAGGATCAAAATAAATTTTAAATAAGAGAAAAGTGATAAAGTTAGAAAAAATATAGTGCAATGAGTATTACTCTTTCAGATAAAAATGTATGGAAGAAGTTCAAAGTAAAGATTGCTGAAATAAATTTCAGTAAAGGAACTGTGAAAACCTTAACTATAAGGGAAGCTCGAAGCAATGATTTCTGAAATCATTTTCAGAGCTGGTTCTGCCATTTTGAGAAAATTAGTAAGAATTCAGTAAAACATACATGTTTTTTCAATCCTTTTCTACTTTAAAATTAATGAAACTCTATAAATTTTCATTGCTCAAGAAGCTAAGGCAAAAGATGTCTCGAATAATTTTCAGAACCAGTCTGAACATTTTAAAAAAGCTAGAAATAGTGTGTATTCTTAATATTCTAATTTAATCTACAATATAGGAGACATTGAAGCCACAGATTTATTTACTTTCAGTAGAACTAATGAAATCATTGCTCACTAAGCTCAGACTAAAGATTTCTGTACTAATTTTTAGAACTGATCTTAATATTTTCGGAAATTTGAAAGAATACCACCTTGATCAAAAAGTTCCCAGAATTTATTCAGAAAATTAAAAATACAAGTTTATTCATCTAAATCTATATTGTCCCCATCGACTGCAACATACTTATGAAAATGCTTGATTCAATCCTCGAAACACTTTTTATATTCGGTTTTCGGTATGTCCATCAGTGCTTCCTGCGATTTTTCCATTACTTCCTCTCGGCTGCTGAAACGCGTTCCCCGTAATGGTTTTTTAACTCGATTGAACAGAAAGAAGTTACAAGGAGCCGAATCAGGCGAATTCGGTGGCTGTTGGATGATATTTGTTGCATTTTTCTTCAAAAACTCACGAATATTGATGGCACTGTGCGACGGTGCGTTATCATGGTGCAAAATCCACGAGTTTTCTGTCCACAATTCTGGTTTCTTTCGGCAAATTGCTTCATGCAAACGTCTCATAACGCCCAAATAATACTCTTTGTTTACTGTCTGGCCTTCTGGCAAAAATTCATGATGCACTACACCGTTGTAATCCATGAAAACCGTGAGCATTGCCTTCTTTTTTGACTGAAAACGGCGTGGCTTTTTTGGTATCGGCCCATTTGGTGAACGCCATTCACTTGCCTGATGTCTGAATTGCGTGTCTTACTCATAAACCCACGTCTCGTCTCTAGTAATGATCCTTTTGATGAATGTGGGATCAGATTCAGCCTCGCAAATCATGTCTTTTGCGACGTCAACACGGTATCTTTTTTGCATGAAATTGAGGTCTTTTGGCACCAACTTTGATGCTACACTACGGAAACCCAAATCATTAACCAAAATGTCTTGAACGGATCCATAGGCAATGTTCAAGCCCTCCGCTATCTCTCTGATGGTTAATTTGCGGTTATTAACCAAAATTTTTACTTTATCAATGTTTTCGTCGGTTTTCGATGTCGATGGTCTGCCACTACATTCATCATTTTCGATTGACTCACGATCACTTTTGAACCGCTCGTGCCACTGGTAAACGATCGTTTTCTTTAGAGATTCGTTGCCGAAACACTTTTCCAACATTTCCAACGTTCGCGCACCATTAAATCCGTTTTTTACGCAAAATTTAATACAAGTTCGTTGTTGCAAATTTAAATCCATTTCTAAAATTGTAAAAAATCGTCAACACACACAGAGATAGATGTACTCTTGGCTAAGATTTAGAGGAAATATCAACAACAGATGCACCAACTTAACAAAAACAAAAAACAGAATATCAAATCGGAACGATGGGAGCGCCACACGGTAGTTATTTCGGGAACTTTTTGATCAAGGTGGTATAGTTAAAATCGAAGTATTAAGTAATAAGACAAGCTTCGATTAAAGGTTTCAGAAAAACTTTTCCGAACTTGCCCGATCAGAATGAGACAATTATAAAAAATGTAATGGAGAGTATATTTCTATTCCTCATAAACATATATGTATATAAGTATGTGGCGGTGAAGGACCGAAAGAATTTTAAACCACAGAAGAACTACAAACTAATGATTTCTGAAAAAATTTTCAGAGTTGTTTTTTTCATTTCGTGATAGTTAAAAATAAAATATATTTATTCGTCTGTTAAAACTGAATGCAGAACAAACTATAGTTTTCTGAATCAATATAAACCTTATGCACACGAAAAGCTGAGGCTCAAGATTTTTGAAAATTTTTTCAGAACTGATCTGATTATTCTATAAAAGTATGAAAAATCCAGTAGAATATACTAAATTTCTAATCTCTCTCTCTCTCTTTACTGTTGAAAACTAATAAATAATCTTTATATAATTTTCTATTTATTACTCCACCACCCCATTGTGTATGTTTTTGAAAGTTTCCAGTATAAAAAAATGTCTTTATGTCAATCAAAATAACTAACAATGTTACACTAAATGTTAGTATTCCACATAGAATATACTATTTTATTTTTTTGTTATTTTTTTTTTTTTTTAATAAACACTTTTTATAATTTCATGACACTATTTTTCCCCTTTAGAACTTCAGTTTCACGGGCATACAGAAAATGGCAAAAACATTACAAGAAAAACGTGTTGTAAGCTTTCAGTTTCATTTTAAATATAATTTTTTTTTCAAACCATTTTGTTCCAAATGTTTTAAAAATTAATGAAAAATATAAAAAGAAAAAATAAATCATTTCTTGTTTATTGTATATTTCCTTTTTATATTTTTTGTTGTACATTATTTTAGTTTAACCAAAAATAAATAAAATACACAAAAATACGAAATACAAATTGAAAAAAAAAAGTTTTTAACAAAATCACACAAACATCCAAAAACCCCAACAAATAATTACAATTACAGAACAACAACCACAACCTTAAAGTACACAAAATATTATGTATACCTACCTACCTACCCTAAAACTTTAATTTAAACATTTAATTTTTAAATACATGCGCGCTTAAGAAGCTAATATTTTCTACCCTGTGAAAAAAATTAAGCCTACATAAACCTAAAATTGTATATATTTAATGCATAAATAATTTCGCTGCTAGTATTTTTATATTAAATAAAGCATATTATTTTTTTTTAAGTCCTACTTAATTTTTTTTTTAAAGAACTGTTTTTTTCAAACATATTTATATGCTCTTGATATTTTAAATAATATTTTTTTATTGTATTTACTACTTGCATGATTTTCGTTAAGCTCGTTTTGTTTTGCTACTACATCTTTTTTTTTTTTTTTTTTTTTGAATATTGTTATGCATACATAATTGCAAATAAACATATGTAAATGTTAATGTATAATAATTATTGGTTTTATATAGAATGTTTCTGATAAATAAATGCCTATAAATTGATCATAACGAAGTTATATTCGATAGTGGGTATTGAAGAAATGTTACCGAAATATCTGAGGCATAAATCATCTGCTAATGAGGTAAATCTCTGAAACATTCAATCGTATCAATAGAAAAATTCTTCAACCCAAATTTCCTAATACAATAACTGTACAGTATGTGGCCAATGAATTATGAACGAGGAGGAATTTTATTAAAAATTTGGTTTAACCGTAAATAAAATGCAAATATATGTACAACAACAAATTTGGTTGGATTTCCTCAAATTGGTATTATTGGTTAGTTAAAGGTTTACTCAGCATTATATAAAAGAACAATATTTTAAAATTAGTATTAAGTGCTCCCTCTTTTGGATTTTATAGCATCTCGTATGAGCTTCGGAATATTTTCAATATATTTTTGTATCATTTGTTTCAAAAGATCGTCGTTTTTCCACACATTTTCGATGTTTTCCGTTAGCTGTTGGATTGTATTATTTCTACGACTGTAGACAACTGATTTAAGATAGGTCCAGCAGTTCTCAATAGGATTTGGAGGTAGAGAATTGCCAAGCCAATGCAAGACCCAAAAAATTTAATGAATTTAAGCGATTAGTACACGCTCGGGGCGTATGGCATGGCAAGATGCTGTAATGCACTCAAATATGCATTGCAAAACATTGGTCAGAACTTCCACGTATTGACTAGAGTGCATTATTTCAACTGTAAAATAAATTATATCGGGACCTTCAGCTATGATGCAGCTCTAAACCATCACTAATGATGAATGCTTTACAATTGGAACCACACACTCATCTAAATACTGCTAATCAGACTTTCTGCGAACTAATTTTTAGTCTCAGTTACCGCTTCCTACTTCCTTTAGATTTAAAACAATTATTGAATTTACTCTATCTGCTTTAAGATGCATTTAAAAAAAAATGTGCAGAGAAAAATAAACTGACTTTATTCGATTAGTCATTGGAATAGCTCTGATGAAGCTGGGCTCAATGTAGTCTGCGTTGGTGCATTACCTTTGTTAGTTTTGGTAGTTTTGTGCAGTACTCCTGCTGCATCGGCGCAATGTTCTACGTGATATGTCAATAATACCGCTATCATTTAAATCTTTTAAAATACACCCAGAGAAATTCTTACCTCGTTTGAAGAAAAACGGCTATAAAATTGATGAAAAATGGGAATGATTTGGCGCCATAGAAACGGTTTCCTCATTTAGATATACAAAATTTCTTTGAATTGAGGAAATATTTTTTATTTATTTTAGAGAAAAATTTCTATGAAAGAAGGAAGTTTTCTATAAATTAAAGAAATATGTCTTCAATTTGTAGAAATTGCGTTTTTCAAATGAATAATATTTTATTTCAATATGAGAAATTGTATATAATTTAGGTAAAATTTTTTTCTCAGTTTGAGGAATAATTTTCCATAAATTGAAGTCAATTTACTACCTTTTTAGAAAAAAAAAAATCCTCAATTTATGGAATATTTTCTACAATTTTGTTCTAATTAAAAGGCATAGAAATCATATTTTTTTACTTGTATTCATTTATTATTTTATTTTTAATAAGTATTAAGGTTTACATTCATACGTATGTATTTTTACATACACTACTTTACTTTTGAAATGATCAAAAGTTCCTTATGGCCATCTAAAAATTATAAATTGAAGTTTATTGAAATTTATATCTTTTCAATATATATTTTTTTTTCACAAAATATATCAACAGCCACAAACACAACCGCTTCGCTTAATATAGAGACGCCGACTAACAAAGCGTACGCGATTGTCTGCTAAGGCCAAAAGAGTAAAGCTAGTTTTTGTGTATACTAAAATTTTGTATGGAGAACATTTTTGGTATATTCGTCTCTTTCTTACATTTTCTATACAACTAAATTTGTAAATATGAAGACATAACTTACTTCAAATTGAACACCATGGTTGCATGAAAGGAGCACATTTTTCTTCATTTTGGGGAAAATTAACTTAAACGAGAGAAATTTTCGTGGATTTAAATTGAGGAAACTTTTTCTTTATTTTAGAGATAGGTATTTTTCTGGGTGTAGCTCCAGATGGTTATGCAACATTGTAATAAAGCATTTCTAATAATTTTTCGACTTGTTCAGCCGTTGTTTTTCTTTTGCCGCAGCAGTTATCGCGCTTGTTCATAGGAATACTGTTGGATGCCTTCAAATTATCCATAGCTTTTGCTATATTTGTGACAGAACTTTTACATATTCCCACTATTTTTGAAGTTTTGGCATAACTGAATTTCTTCTCCGTAAAGCAGCAACTTGTGCTTCCGCGAATATCTCGACTTTTTTTTTTCAATTTTGTAAAAAAGTATCAAATCAGCGCGAAGACCGAACCAAGGGATAAAAATGTATTTTTTCAATATGTGACGCCCCATTTACATTTTCCGCATTAAACTAATTTTACTTACATTCCAACAATAGCGACAAAAATTATGTATTTTCATATTTTCAATTTTTTCAACAAGGTATGTAAACCCCTGCTCGCAGAATGTAGCAGGTCCTATGGTTTCCCAATTCCTCAGTATTGTTGACATAAATACCCATCCAATATATATTTGGCTCATTTGACTATACAAATTAAGTAAAAATGGTTTACTTATCCAAAATTTAAAAAATTTCTTAAAAAATGTTTGCATTTTTAATTCAACACATACTGTAAATACAAATACTGTAAATACAAAAAAAAAAAACAATATAAGAATCATTACTGAAACTCTAGCAGAACACTGTAGTTTGAATTGTCACCTTATAAATCTGGTCTTTCTATGTAAAGGTCTAGTTCCGGACGAAAGCGAAACTTGTAATTTTATGATCCAAAATAGTTTAGGACCAAGAATCGTGATCTCATAAATGGTCACTTTAGAATCAGAAATTTTCATTTTAAAATCAGAAATCATCATTTGTGAAGTGAATTCATTTCATTGTAAATTAAATTTTATCAGAAACAATCTATATAATCTAAAAATAATGCTGTTTTTTACTTCTCGATAAATATTGTATATTTATTTAGTAATAACATTTTTTTTGAAGTTTTTAATGTTGTTTTTATTCGCTGCATTATTTCAATATCTGAATATTTCTTATTTAATTATTTTTATAAAACAAAACGATTTTAATTTTTCAACTTTCTCTTCATCCAGCTCTTTACACTCTGGTCATGGTTGCCAGTTAGAATAACAATGTATCAACCTGTACTGCTTTATACAACTGAAGAGCATGGTTGTTCATTGACAACATTCTATGTGCGTGTAGAACAACATGAACCAACATTGATGATGATTAAAACGTGCAATAATGAGGTAAACTAACTAGAAGACAAAGAAAAAAAAATTGTATTTTTTTTTATTAATTCGAATTTTTCTCTTTAGGTGTTTGGTGCATACTGTTCAACACGTTGGTTTGAACGAAATGTCAAAAATGACAAAGGTCAACGTCAGGCCTACTTTGGTACCGGTGAAACATTTCTATTCTCTTTATATCCGGAACGTGCTAAATATCCATGGGTAGGCATTGAGAATGATAAAAATTTGGGACATGCATCGGAATTATTTATGGCAGCCGATTCGAAAATGATAACAATTGGTGGAGGGTAAGTGTTAAGAGTTAGAAAATATACTCAAGTTTAACTAATAAATGGAAGAATGTTGGCATTATTGATAGCGCGGATGTGAAAGCTTAGGAGGCAGAAGGAAGGACAGGGTAAAACCCCTTTCCCTTTTTGATAAATATTTCATATATTGTGATAGTTGCTGCTGAATATTCAATGTCCAGATCTGATAAAGAATTTTGAATATACTTTTTTGTGATTGTCAAGTCGACTCTTATGATAATGTCGAGATTATTTTGTTATTTTTTAAGCTGATAAAATGCTGCTTTGTAAATCTGTTTTTTTTTTGTTTCAAAAAAAAAAAAAAAAAAAAAAAAAAATCATTCACATTCATTCATTGTTTTCAATATCTGATTTTTATATAATTTTTCTACTTACAGTGAGGGTCAAGCAATTTGGATGGATGAGAATATACGCTTTGGCAAAACTGACGGTTGTAAGACTTTCAATAATCCTCCTCTTTGTCCATCGGGAGATTTTGAAATACGCGTACTGGAAGTATATGGATTTGTGGGTGTTTAAGCAAACAGCTGAAATACAAAGCAAACGAAAATTTGGACAAATGGAGTTTGAATTTAGAGACTCTAGTTTTTTTTCTAAACGCTTTCTTTTGTTTCGTTAATAAAACCAATACATATTAGTAATAATAATTGCCCGCCGAGAAAAGTCTTCGAAGAAAAGGATATATGGCGCAGCAGCTTCTACTAAAAAAAAAAAAAACAAAACTAGCAAAAAACAAAAGTATAAAAACTTATACTGCAGAAATATTGGCAGAAAGCAAGAAAAGTTTAAAACGTAATACAGAAAACAAGCAAACAGAAACCAGAGAAATTGCTTCGAAAAGCGAAAATGCAAAGAAATTATTAATTTTAAAAATAACTGCACCATAATTATTACCTATACTTTAAATTTATATAATGGTTAAATAATAAAATAACAACAAAAAACAGCAACAAGACAAAACATTTAAAATACTCTACGAGTTCATCATCAAAATATTATACATCAAACTAATTATTAGTTTTCAAAAAAAATGAAAAAGTGAAATATATGAAAGAGACAAACTAACATCTACAAAACTAAGTAAGTTACACGTATCAAGTTATTTAAATAATAATTATAGAAAATGTTTCATTGTTTATTGCATATTATCATACAAAGATCAAATGCATATTTCTATTATATACCTACAATATATATTATGTAATGATATCCGATATACATATATGACTATAGTAGCTGAATATGACAAATTGAATTTATAATTCGAAACTGTTCTGAATAATGAAAAATAATGCTTAAAACAATTGGATCAAAATGATTGCAAAAACTGATGCCTAACTGCGTATATGTAAAAATGGAAACATAATTTCATTTAATTTAAAATTTTTTGTTTAAAAAAATTAATTTTGTTAATCTAAATAAAAAAAAAAAACGATAAATAAATACCTAATGAAAAATATTTTTCCTGAATTAAAATATGTATTAAATTACAAGCTAAATCATTAATTTTTGTTTTTTGTTTTGTTTTTGTAATTGTTTGTTTTTCTTTCTTCTATGCTTTTATTATTTTATTTCTATAATTCCTATGTAAGCAAAAACTACCGACTGATTTCTTTTCTATTATAAATACATATATATATAATTTTTGATTTAATATTTTTTAATTTAAAATATTTAACTTTGCTAAAAATAAATGAAAACATTAAAGCATAGATTAATTTTGTTTTTTTTTTTTTAGAATTTTTTTTTTTTTGTAAAATTATTTGAAATGCTCAATTTTTTAGAGCTTCTTATTCTCTTTCTTTTTTATTTTGTTTTTCTGCTATACCATAAATTTTTGTTCAAATAAGCAAAAATTTATTTTACAATATAAAAAAAAAAAATCAAAGGAAAGCAACAAGAATTAAAATTTGAAAAACTATATACAATAAATGGAAAACAAAACACCACATTAAAATAATTAAAAAAAAAAAAAAAGAAAAAAAAAAGTGAAGAAAGAAAGTTGAAAAACAAAACAATATATTTATGTATTACTTGTAAGTGTAAAAGTTTACTTCATAGCCTTATATTATATATACCGATTTTTGATTAAAAATATATTTGAATATGTATGTTGTTTAAAAAAAAAAAACGAAAAAATTAAAAAAAAAAAATCACACCAACTACGTATATCTACAATATAATGAAGTTTCATGTTTTAAAGTGTTGTTAATTTTATAATCTGAATCTAAACATTTAATTTTTTTCTTTCAATTTTCTTCGATTTTTGAGTATTGTTTTTTTTTTTTTTTTTTGTATATATTCTGTAATTGATCTCATATTTTATTTAAAAAGTAAACTCATAAAAAAACAAAAATAAAAAAAAAATATTTTATTTTATGCACACAAAAATAAAAAAAATCTTGAAAAAATTTCATTCCACTGTATGTAAATAAATTAAATTTTGGTGTAGCACGCACTTTTTCAAGCAACACATTTTCAAAAGTCGTTTTTTAGAACCTGTTGAAACTTAAACTGATCCATTAAAGTTTAAACTGCTGATGTAGGTGATTTCTTTTAAGCATTAGAGACGCAAAGAGACCATAACAGCACTGACTATAGCAGTTGTGTGGGTGGACAATAGTTATAAGCCCCAAATAATAGCTTCTGTCTATTTTTTTTAGTTACAGAGCTTCGATGGAGCCTATAGGTCGGTCGATCTTTTAAAGTATGGAATTATACGCATAATTCTGAGGCTGTGCTTGATTATTGGATATTAATTATTCCACGCCCCCCCCCCCTTCCTCCCCCCGTGACTTACTCAAAACTCAAAGTGTTTGAAATTTTTACTCTTTTTGACATATTTTCCATGAAAATGTGTTGCTTTCTCAAGTTATATACACGCTTATAAAAAAAAACACATTTCGAGTTTGGGACAAGGGACTTATAGTTTGAGAAAATTAACCAGGACTTTGAGAAAAGAAACTTAAAAACCGAAAATATAAATTAGATTCCGAGAAGTCTGGGAAATGAAACATGATGTTTGAGAAATAGAACTTGGGTTGAATTTAGAGTTTGAGAAAAAAAACTTGGGGGGGAAAACAAAAAGTCTGAATAAATAAACCTGAAGTCTGAGATAAGTAGCTAAGAATTTGATGAAACGTGAAAAAGCTTACATTGTGAGAAAAGGGACTTCGAATCGGAGAAAAGAGGCTATGACGTCAAGAAAGCAGACTTGGAGTCTAAAAAAAGTGAGCTGGTATCATAGACTAACGACTTGGAATTAAGAAAAGAGCTTAAAGTTCAGAAAAAACTTAAATTTGAGAAAATAGTCTTAGAGTCAAGGTTGAAGTAGGAGTTAAAGGACTTGAAGCTTGAAAAAGGGAGCTTAAAAGGACTAGGTTTAATATTTGGAGGAAAAAAGAAAAAGATTTAGAGTCTGAGAAACCGAACTTGAAGTCTGCAAATTGAAGAGTCACCTTAAATCAGTTTATTTTGATTTCCTATGCTTACTAAAAAAAAGTAATCGCAAAATAAGTTCCGAATTGTATGAGAAACCAGATTCTATTGTCAACTTTCTGGCTTATTTGTTTCTTACAAAACTTAAAGTCTGACACCACCGAAAAACCCTTGATTTTAAAAAAGGGCTTTAGAGTCTGAAAAAACAATTTAGGGTTTTAAAATTTAGACTTAGATTATTAAAAAAATGGCCTTGGAATCTAGGAAAAATAAACTTAAAATCATAGAAAAGAGACTTTGGAATCTGGAAGAGAGCTTAAAGCCTTAGGACTTAGAATTTGATAAAATATACTTGAAGTCTAGGAAAAATATATATGGATTCTAAGTAAAAGGTCTTAAAGCTTAGAGCCTAGGGAAAGAAACTTAGAGTCTAGAAGAAACTGGGACTCGAACCTGAGTAACTCAGAAGAAGGAACTCCGAGTCTGTGAAAGTGGCTCAGCTTTTGTGAAATGAGACTTAGAAATTCAGAAAAGGGGACTAGACTTTGGCGAAAAACAAACAAAGAGTCTGAGTAAAGAAACTTAGAATCGGTGACAAATAACTTTTAATATGAAAATGGAACCAACTTCCCACACCTTGCTATACATACTTAAAGTTCACAGCACACATTTAAAGTTTGAAATTGTGTATATGAGAAATTAAATTTTATTGTTAACTCAATTTGAAGAATAAAAATAATACAATTTATTTTATTATAGTTTTTCAATTTGCTCACCATTTTCTTATGCTCAGTGAAAACTAGTAGTAAAACTAGTTTCTTTTATTTTCTACATTCAACGACATAATCTTCTAGTCATTACTTCAGTGTTTTTTTTTTTTGCTTTTATTTTTTTTTTAAAGGTTTTTAAATTTTTTCACAAAAATTCAATTATAATCCATTCGACAAAATTAACAACACTTTTAACTAAAACAATAAATTTCAGAATTGGTAATTTTTTTAATATGTATACAGCCCTAGCAATAAACAAAAATAAAGTCGACTTTTAAAATCTTATGCTTTTGTTTTTATAAGATAATTAGAAAACAAAACGAATTTATATGAAAAGTCAACTTTATGTTTATTATTAGTAAGGCTGATTCAAATCTACACGTACTGGAAAAATTAAAGTCAACATTATAGTATGAGTAAGAAAGAGTAAAAAGTATTTAAATTGTTCAGCTACTTACGTTTTGCATACAGTAGAGAAAACTTGAATTTCTTTTGTTGTTTTACTTGCTATCTTCAGCATACTCATTTCCTCCTTCTCTGCTTTATTCAAATTGGTTTCATTGTTTAAAGAAAGTATCATCAGCTTTAGAAATTCAATGGCTGGACCTAATCAGTATGGCCAACTCAGCGCTTTTCCCGCTGATTTTAGTTGTTTTTGAAAATTAAAACGCGGCAAAAAAGAGATTTAGCGCTCAGTGCGTTTTTTCAATTTAAAATATCTTCGAAAAATCTAACAACGATGTTTTTACAAAATTATCCGTTCTTGGAGATTTTTTGCGACAAAACACTTTGAAAGTAAATTTAATGTCGTGTCGAATGACCTTTTTCTTGAATGAAATTGGGTGAAAATTAACGGAGATGTGTGAGTTTTAAGATTTTAGGAACATTTTATTATTTATAATCATTCAGTGCAGTGCACAGTGCAGAGTGCTCTTTTTATTTCAACGACTAGAAGTAATCAGCCAGCATGTTGATGGAGCTCTTGTCTTGGAAACGTTTTTCAATGATTCCTATTTTCTGGTGGAGTCATTCACCTTATCCCGGTGTTCTTGCTGAACCTTTACTAACAAAAGATTGTTTGTTTTTCGACCCGCTTCATTATTCAAAGTTTCAGTGCTCAGTTTAAAATTGTGATATGCTATTATTTACCAGAATATATAATTTCATCACTATATATACAATGGGTCCAAGATATAGAGTATTAAAAATTTCGCATATATGAGAGGTGGGCGTGGTAATAATCCAATCTATCCCATTTTTGCAATAATATATGGCAATAATAATGTTTATAAGTACACCAAATTTCATGATCATATCTATAATATATAACAAGTTATACACTTTTTGTGGTTTTATTTGTATGGAAGGTAAGCGTGGTAATAGTCCGATCGTCATAATTTTTCACACAGTGATTGTTAATGACCTCATAAGCCAACAAACCAAACTTCAGAATTTTGGACGGCTAAAAACGGATTTGGCTCCATAGTGCACTGTACTGAATGATTATAAATAATAAGATCGTAAAATTCACACAACTCCGTAAATTTTCATCTAATTTCATTCAAAAAACAGGTCATTCGATACGGCATTAAATTTACTTTCAAAGCGTTTTGTCGCAAAAAATCTCTAAGTTCGGATAATATCGTAAAAACATCGTCCAAGCCGAAAAAATGATTAAGAAATCGAAAAAACGAAACTACTTTCAACTGCAGTTCTCATTAGTTTTCAATTCATGAAAATGGTCGGAAAGAACTATTTTTCCCCTTTCAAACTAAGAAAAAAAAATTGTAAAACGAATAAAAATTAGCAAAGTTATGAGCGATTGTTTACATGAACCTACCCAAAAACGGGTTTTTGACCATAAAACGAGATTTTGGGGGGGTATGGGAAATTTCCTCCATACCATTTTTCTTAGCATTACTAGACCAACAATTTGTGCAATCTCCATAAAAGTGCCTGCAATTTTTTTATTTGTCACACAGTGTAATTAATAGGTGAAAATAGTACTGAACATTAGGGCGTTCCAATTTTTTTTTTTTTTTGAAAAGTACTCTGACAGAAAAATTTTATATTCGATTGTGATCAACTTTGCCGAAGAAAGAAAGTATGGCAAAAAAATGGATCCTAAAATTCATAGAAGTTTCAGTACTAAGTACTGTAGTTGTTTGAATAAAAATCTATAGTTACGTTTAATATCACTGTAACTTCTACGCATTTTTCGGGGGGGTAGTCTCCATTTTTTTGCCATACTTTCTTCAGCTAAGTTGATCAAGATAGAATATAAGGAGTGAGATCGAAAAAATCTTAACATATATAAAATTCAATAATTTTTAAACGGTTGATCTTAGAGTTTTGATTTTTTTTTTATTTAATTGATAATATTTTACAAATTACAGAAAAATATAACTTTTATAGTTCCAACCACTATTTATGAACTCGTGGACCTTTTCTGGTCTTTTCTGGTAAGCCTTCCATTAGAGATTTGATAGTTGTTTCAGACACCTTTTTGGAACAGTTTGCCTATCTCCTTTTAAAATCTTCGATATTTTGGGACACCTTTTTTGTGCTCTTTAAGTTTCTTTTCACAAGAGCACAATATCACTCCACTGGTCTTAGCTCCGAACAATTTGGAGGATTGGCCTCTCTTGGTACAAAAACTATGTTATTACTTTGGTACTACTCCAGAGCTTTCCTGCCGTAGTTACATGATGCCAAATCGGGCCATAAATATGTGGACACATTGTGCTCTCTTATGAAAGGAAGAAGTCTTTTTTTCAAATATTCTTTGATGTATATTTCGGTATTTATAGAGTCCACTGTAACAAATGACTTGCTTCTTTTGCCGCAACTGCATATGGGAAATTTTGCCTGCTTTTGAATTCTAAATTGTTCTTCAACATTTCCTCCAGCATCAGCAACATAAAAATTTTGACCCGGAAGCTGCGTAAAATCTGCCTGTACATACGTTTCGTCGTCCATTATACAACATGAATATTTTTGTATGAAATTCGATTTTAATTTCCCAGCCCTACTTTTAGCGTCTACATTTTTGCAGCATTCCTGTCTGGAACTTTTTGGACTTTGTATGTTTTCAAACCTGCATTGGCTTTAACTTTTCGCACCAAATAGTCAGAGCACTGGGCTAACCAGGCAGCTTTTCTACCAGATGTGTTTGGAGATCTTTTCAATATGCTTTCTATTTTCTTGGCTTTCCCAATATCATGTGGTCCTTGTTTTCTTCCCTATCGATGGTCAAATTCTCCTGAAACTGTTTAATAAGATTGGAAACAGTTTGACAGTTTGGCAGACCTTCAGTTCTTTGGCCAATTTTTTGTAGGACCAATTTGGATTTTTTTTTTGAAAATTTTTAATAATTTTAAGATGTACTTCTTTTTCTTCATTCATTTTGATCAAACTCACAATAAATCAACATGTTTGTCATTAAAAATAACAACTGACATATTTTTCAAAGATAACTAGATCAAAGAAATTTTTAAATTTTACTCAAAAAAAAGAAAAAAAAAAAATGATTGGGTAAAACGTGTGTTAAGATTTTTTTCAATCTCACTCCTTAGAATTATTCTGTCAGAGTAATTTTCAAAAAAAATTCATCCATACAAATTGGTGCTTGGTACTTACTGAACATGCAAAAAAAGAAAGAAAAAAGAAATACTATTTAAAAAGTCGACTTTCTCTCCCTCTCTCTCTCTCTCTCTCTTTCCCTTTCTCTCTTTTGTTGATAAAGAACTGAATGCTGTTTATAATATTGACTTTATTTTTACTATACTTACGTGCAAGCTACTACTTGGTATAATATTGAAACGAATGCAAAAATATCGCAATTTAACAACGAAAATATAAAGTAAGAAAGTTTACACACACACACACACACATTTTAAAAAAATAAAAGGAAAAATGTTTTAAATATTGTATAAAAACAAAATAATACAAGGCGATAAATGAAAATTAATGAAAAAATATTAAATATTTTGCAAAAGCAACAAATTTTTTGCGTTGAAAAAAAAGAAAAGAAAAACAAAACGAGTAGAAAACAATCATTTAACATTAATTTAAATATATTTAATATTTTCAAAATATACATACATATACCTACCTAATCCAACTATATTAATTTTTTAATGTAGTAGTTATGAATTTATAGCTTTCATACGATATATAAATTAATAAAAGGTGTTGTAATATGTATGAAATCGATCGTGCCAGCTGCATTAATTTGGCAAGCGCTTTCATTTGATGCCCATAACATTCCATTTTAAATTATTTGTAATATCCAAAATCAAACAAAAATAGAACTAAATTAAATGCAAATATTAAATTTATATCAAATGCACTAAATGCAGTTTATAAAAGTTTAGACAGTCTAAATATAATAAATGAGAGTTGACTTGACTTTTTCTCTTCTCTTCTCTTCTTCTTTGAAGTTTTCACAAACAAAAATGTATCAAAAAGTTTGTTTTGTACTATCACTATGGCTGAGTGCTTAAGGGTAAAGAGAATATCCAGAGGGAGGGAAAATGTGGATTAAGTTTTTGAATTAAGGTTTATCTTCTGCGAGGGAGGGAACATAAATTTGGGCATCAAATGCAAATTTTTGCCAAACAAAAATGTTTGGCATGCTAAAATAGTTGAATACTTTTGAGTGGAAAACAAATATTTCATATATTAACACACACACACACTGATGAAAAATGGCTTAAGTGATATGTAGAAACGTATATATTTAAGACTTTTTGTTTCATTATGTTGTCGAGATATGTAATTATGAAAAAAAATTACACAAAATTTGTAAGAAAGAAAGCGTGAATAGAATTCCATACCAAAATACTAAAAAAAAAAAAAAAATTTATTTCGCCTTGTAAAAGTTTTTTGTTTATTTTTTTTTGTTACTTACAACTTTCAAGTTTAGGTGTATTCAAAATCTATAAGCAAACTTACATACTAAATTGAATTAAATGCAAAAAGAAAAACAGAAAAAAAACATATAATCAAATAGTAATAAAATAATAAAATTAATAAATACATAGAAACATTTATTTGTTACTACATATAAACAAAACGCAAATTAAAAGAAAAACAAAAAAATAAACATAAACTGTCTGTGTGGTTATTTCATTGTTGTGCATAAATTTTTAATACAAAACTATATATTCTCTTTATGTACATATTTAATTATTATTATTGAAAAATCAAAAAAAAAAAAAAAAATTGAAAGAAAAATGAAGAAATTTTAATTTTATAATTATAGTTATGTTTTAAGTAAACGTGGAAAAAATGAAATGAAATTTTTATTATTATTAAAAGTTGTTAATTTTTTGCATAAACAAACAAAAATTTTGTAAATTACTATTTCATTACATTTTACTACACAAAACTGTGAGAATTGATTATTTTTTAATTGTTACGTTTTATGCATAGTATATACAAAAACACATTCATACACATATATTTATGAGATTGAATGGATTAATTTACGGGCGCGATTAAATTATTACACTGCGTTTAAATGATTTGGTGTACTCTAAATGCATAAAAAACCTTTCAAAACCACAACTAAAGTCAGGCAGTAAAAGTTCTCAGATTAAGTTTTACGACTGAATTGAAAAAGTAATTAAAAATGGCAAAGAATTAGCTCATCCGATTTGACTCTATATCATCAATTTCTCACATTTATAGATGAAACCAAAACGTAAGAAAAAGCAACTAAATTCCATATAAAAACATGTAAAGAAGAAACTTTCCACTCGGAGCACAGGTTAAAAAAATATTTGTTCTCTGAATAATGAATGAACACTTTTGAAGTGAAACTTCTTTTCTCTTGTCCTAGAGTAAAACCAACCGGATGTGACGTCGCGCGTAAGTTTGCAATGCGGCATAATTTTGTCGAGCAATGTGCAATATTCCGTAACTGAATTCACGAGCAAACTATATAATAAACGATTCATAAATAGTTTTAATTCAATAAAACATATTAATTACACACACACACACGCCTATGGCAGAAAGAACAATATGTAGCGTCGCCATCTTAAAGTTTATGACAGTTATACATTTCACATACAGATGGCGCAAATATCCAAGTAATTACATGAAGATGTCGCACACAAAAAGAGTTTGCTACAATTGTCATCGACATTACCGGTACAGAGCTGCAATTTTTGTTCTAGCATTAATCCCAAAAAAAAAAAATTTATTGTGTATTAACGAACACAAGGAAGGCAGAAGTGAAACTTCTTGTGAACTAAACGAAACACAAGCAAATGAAATTGAAAAACACATGCCAATGAAGTAAAAAATTTAACGATTGAAAAATTTCATTTGCTTGTTATTTGCTTGTGTTTCATTTAGTTCACAAGAAGTTTCACTTCTACCTTGTGTTCGTTAATACACAATTTAGTTTTTTTTTTACATTGAATTTAGTTAACGTAGAAGAGCGAAACAGATAGATCTACGATATTGTGAGAGTAGAGAGGAAATGGGAAATCAGAGTATAGAATAAATTCGGGGAAAAGAGTAGGGAGTGGAATAAAAGAGCAAGTTACTCTTTTTCAATGTTTTTCTGCCGATTGTATTTTTATATCAAAGAGAAGAGATTAAAAAAAGATGTGGGAAAAATCGTCGAAAAATTGTGGTGCATATTCGTAAATGCAATTGAAAGCTATTCCCTGGGCTTAATACAAGACGATCTATTAAATATGTGATGAAGAGAAAGTAACAGCAGAGCACATCTTATGTCAATGTAAAGGTCTTATGACTAATCGGTTCCTTCCTATAACAGATTGCAAGGAAAAGGCTTTTTTAGGCGAATTTTAAGCTTTACATATTCTTTAATCGAGGAGCATCAGAAGAGGCCCTAGCTGTCCGCAGTGATCCTATAATAATTTAATCTCAGTTTGAGTTTTTGTTAAATAAATCTCGTGCAATGATTTGGTAAGTAGACGGCAAAAATAGTTTAGTATTTGGCAGGGGTTGTGGGTTAGGGCGGGACTCGCTTTAAAAAGTATTGAGCATTTTGCGGAAGAGAGACTCTAAGAAATTTTCTAATCTAGTTGCACTTTAAATACTGACTTGACTTTCAATGAACCAGTCCGTTCGAACGAAGCAGTACAGACATCCGAGCAATTGGCGTGGGTAAAGAGAGAAAGGGGCACTAAAGCTCATTGTGGAATGTTTTTAGCACATTTCTAGTACTGATATTTTTAGAGAAGTTAACAGCTTAACAGCCAAATATTCTATGCTCATGTTCTTATTAGCATTAAATCATTTAAACGCAGTATAAAACCGACTAGAATTTCTCAATACCCCCTGTGCGTATATTGAAGAAAGTTTACTAAAAACACGAACCCGAACAACACGAGCATTTCAAACATGAATTTCACATGTAGTTAGCACATGTAGTCTAAGTAAGTGTTACTTAGCTCTAGGTTAACTCTTTCCACACCGAATTTTTCCGTGGTTCGAATGTTTTTTTTTTTTTGTAATTAAATAATGAAATACTTATCCTAGGAGTGTATGAGCCAAATTGGAAGTCGCCACGCACGGCAAAAATGTGAACTTACGCTCAGGCAACTTCGGGGCTTGATATATTTTTAACTACACGTGTAGTTCGTGTACGAAATGAGCGAGTAGTTCGGGTTTGTGTTTTTAAAGGATAGCTACACGGAAAACTGAAAGCTCTAATAACAACCGTACAGTAAATGACGGATACAAGAAAATCGAAAAATCCTTAAACTTCGCCAGTGTGAACACAGAATAAAGAAAAATTAGTACGGAACGCCTAGCTATGCTATCTGGAGTATCATTTATGTAGCAAGTTTTTTTTTATAAGCGACTTCCTTATATCCGATATTTACTGCATACATAAATAAACACTTTAGGTGCGTTTTGCACTAGCTCACCAATGAGTTACTTTGTCTTCTGAGAACCAACTAACTTAGCAGACAAGTTTGATAGATATTGTAAACACAGATAAATTTCTTTAGCTAACAAATTTATTAAGAAGACAAATAACTAAATTGGAATTAGAAATGTCTTTGAGATACCTGACTAAGTCATTTGACAAAATTACTTCCAATTTGTATCCAAATTAGTAGGCAGATTAGGTTACTAAATCAGCAGACAGGTCAGCTAATGTTAAAGTAACTTTATACGTTAAGCGGTGAAGAGTAAGAACTGTCAAGAATTCACATGCTTTCTTAGAAAATTTATTAATGCTGGTATCTTGTTGTTCTTAATTAGAACAACAAGGTGGCATCGTTAATCTCTTGATTGTTCTTTCCCCCTTCCGCCCCCCTCTCATTTAAAAAAGAAATTTGCATATGCACATATGAAAATGAAATTGAAAATGTAAATTTCAAATTCTTATCAGTATTTTTACTATAATAAATTCTTAATGAAATAAGTTTTTTTTTTTAATAATAATAATTTGTAAATATGTAATTTTATTTTGTTTTCCATTTTTCTTTTATTTCAAATTCTTTTGTTAAGTACATTTATTTGCTCATTTTTTTCTTGATGAAATTCTTTATTTGTTTTTAATTTTAAATCTACTATACATACATACATATATCTACTCATATTTCTTACAAATGTTGAACAATTGAGAAATTTTATACATTATTATACACAATATTATGTAATTTTTGTAAGAATACAAACGTTTTTTTAGTTCTTGTTTTAGTTTTCTAAGTTGTTATAAAATAAATAAGAAAAATAAATGCCGTTTTCTTTAGTTGTTGATTTTAAGCAATTGATAATAAATTTTAAATGATTAAATAATAAATTGATGATGTTATTCACAATATATAAGAAAAACAACCATAAAAAAAAAAAAACAAAATGATATGTGAAATTTTACTATAACTATGCATAATGCATAGAAAAAATAATTTTAAATCAAATATACATAAATACATACATGCATATATATATATATATATATGTAAATATGTATGCGTATGTATATTTTCTTTTATGCTAAGCCACAAAATAAAACAAAAACATAACATAAAGAAATATTATAAATATTTAAATGTGAAATTAACCATATATACATATTTAGATCTATCTATTTAATGTGTGTTTTTCTTTTTGAATGGAAATATTATTAAATTAAAATAAAACACAAAAATAATAATATACCTATATATACATACATATATATATATAAAATAAATAATTATAAATGTATGTTAAAGAAATTAAATTAGTGGTCATAATTTAATTAAAATTAAAATAAAAAAATCAATATGAGAAAACGTTTTAAATTATAAATGTGTTTAATTTCTATACAGTAATTATGAGGTTTATGAGTAAGTATCGTATACAAATATAGGAATGTATAGCATATGTAAATGCGGATGCCTGAGGCTCAGTCTAAGCACTAAACAAACTGTTATGCCACAATGTGTAGTAAGTATTGAACAAATTTATGTATACGAGATTAATACGGCACCATCCCAGCTACTTATGACGACCTTTGGCTGATCCCAACTATATATAAAAGAAAAAATCCAATCCAAGTTGTAAAAATCTTAGAAATCAAACGAACGGAACATTAGTTACAACTGTTGCAATATTTTCTCTTAATTCTTTAGATTGTTTTTAGATTGGAGCTTGAAAACCGTACCCACTTACTTGTGCAGCCATGCCCACATATCCAATACCTATCCCACTTCTTTCACTTTCCACTTACCTTTGATATGTATAAAAAAAAAATTCATTATTTTACTTTATCCAGCTTGAAAGATATGCTTGTATAAAAAATAACCCTAGTGCCATGCCCACTGTTGAAAGAATTTTCACTTTAACTCTCAGCGAAAGCTAAAGTCAATCTGTATATTTTGTCCAAATTTCATTATTCTACTTATAGACAGTGAGCCCGTGACAAAATGACAAAAAAGTCTCTGACTTTCTAAAGGTTAGTTTTGTAATATGTTGTTATACTAGTGAAATACATGAACATACTCTGGTCAGTAAGGTTTTGGTTAGAACAGGTGGCACAGGTGAGCTTTCAAACATGTCGAAAATACGAGGTAAGTGCAACGGTTTTTTAAAGACTGAAACTTTATATACAGTTTATGTATTCAATAAAAAACATAATTCCGGGAGTCAGTCAGATTTTCGTTAGAACGGAGCTCGTAATTCAGGCTCCAAGTTTGTATGAAAAAAAAATTTTTGCAACGGTTTTCTAAAATCTGAAAAAAAAAAATTTGTAAGTAGTTTATCAATAATAAAACATGAAAAAGTTAGTCAGTCAACTTTTTGATAGAACAACGCTCGTCAGTCATGGCATATAAGTCTAGTTAGTAGAGTAAAAAATGTACCAAAAGTTCATAAAAAATCTTATCTGAGATTCAGTAATTGTTAGTCGGGGTATGATAGATGGGAAAACCACAAAAGTCAGTACTGGGGGCTGCAGAGAAGCCCCCCAAAAAACCCCCCTTTTGGTAAAAAAAAACGTTTTTTACTAATAACTGGTTAACCGTAGGAGATATCAAAAAAATTCCTGCTACAAAAACAAAGCTTGAGTAATTTCCTAAAAAAAAGGTATTAAGCTATTTTTTCGTATATGTCATAGTTTTCGAGATATTCAATATTTTAAATATTTTCTATTTCGAGAGTAGAATTAAAAAAAGCTCTGTAATTACGCGAAGGAACTCTTAGCTGCTCTTTACTCTTATTCTTACGTTCTCACACACATTCTAATACTATTATAGCACAACAGCCCATGGAGTGCCTAGATCGACCTTTTCATACATATGTATATGTGAAAGGTATGAGAAATTAAGGAAGCTCACTCAGTAATTGTGAGAAGAAACTCTCAGCTGCTCTTCACTATTACTCTTACGTTCTCATTAATATACGTGAACACTACTACCACTTTTACATATATTCACATATTATGAGAATAGTATACATGTGAAAGGTATGAGAGCGCTCGCTACTCAAAGTTCTGTAAATATAGAAAATCTACAGAGCTTTGAGATAAAATTGAAATTTTGTAATTTTATCTGGAAATTTTCCCGTTTTGCGGTTGCTAGAGTAAAAAACTCCACCAAAAGTTCATAAAAACTTGTATTTGAAAATTTTCTTCAGTAATTGTTAGTGGGGATATGATAGATGGAAAAACCATAAAAATCAGTTCTGGAACTGCAGAGAAACCCCCCCAAAAAACCCCCCTTTTGGTGAAAAAAAACGTTTTTTACTAATAACTGGTTAACCGTAGGAGATATCAAAAAAATTCCTGCTACAAAAACAAAGCTTGTGTGTTTTCCTAAAAAAAGTATTGATTAATTTTCTCGTATATGTCATAGTTTTCGAGATATTCAATTTTTAAGAAATTGCAAATTTTGTACTGTGAATGCGCGCGCATTTTTTGTTTATTTGAAATTTTGAACGCTCAGCCTACAGGAAAAATTTAATTACTCGAAAACCAAACAAGCTAGGAAGAAAAATCGAAAGGGATTTTGAAGGGGATATAAAATACAACATTCTCTGTCATTTTATTCTTTTTCTTCAAGACATTACTGCAGAAAATGCTGAAAAAGTTAGAGATAAAGACATTCACATTTTGCAATTTTATTAGCATACTAAAATTAGCCAGATGTTGGCAAATTTTTAATTGTTTCCTAAAAATAAATAAAAGACCCAAACTAATTGAATATAAAGCTCAAACATTTTTTTTTTTCAGTTCACATATCTTTTAACAATATTTCCTCACAATTTAAAAGTTAAAAAATTGCATTAAAAAAAAAGAGAACATCAAATACAGTAAGAATTAATGTCTTGAACTAAAAGATAATACATTTATAACAAATAGTGAAACCAGTTATTTTTATAAGGCCTGCAAATAGCTGAAGTATCAAAAATCAACCGGCAACTTTACTATATTGATATGTTTATGCACTAAAATTTATCTGTAGTCAAAGAAAATGGCAGAGAATGTTGTATTTTATATCCCCTTCTAAACCTATTTTGATTTTTCTTCCTAGCTTGTAATCCAATTTTCACTATAAACAAAAATGCGCGCGCATCCACAGTACATCCAAAGTACAAAATTTGCAATTTTTTAAAGATTGAATATCTCGAAAACTATGACATATACGAAAAAAATTAATCAATCAAATTTTTAGGAAAACACACAAGCTTTGTTTTTGTAGCAGGAATTTTTTTGATATCTCCTACGGTTAA